>JAVDOI010000015.1:8923810-11424164 GCA_032191485.1 Leptoclinus maculatus
GTGGTTCTCAGCCAGGGGTTTGAACCACCTTCCCAGGGGGTTGAAGATCATTTTCTGAGTTTTTGAACTATGTAAAGGTTTTTGTTTCTGATAATCAAAATAGCTAAAAAAAAAAGGCAAAATAAGTCTTTGGTCGGCTGTTCATCGTTCGACACATGTGACAGTGGGCATTTCATTGCTTTAAATTGTCACAGTCTAGAATTATGGACAGGCACTGCCATACATATTGTTACATCAACACTCGGCATTAAATGTGTTTCCACAATTGATATGCAGAGCTGATATATGGTACAGTGTGAGTCATGGCAGACACTGATGCCGTGGCGCTGAAACCAATATTGCCAAATTGAGCCCAATGACTTCCTGGTGCCGTTTTCCAGAGCCAAGAATCTAAACCTCAGCATGTGTCTGTGAGCGGAGTGATCTTCTCTCGGGGTGTAAGCTCTTTTGGATTGGAGAAGTACTCTGTGTCCACGTTCTGTGTAAAATGCCATCGTCCCGCTCTTTTCTCTCTTGCTTGCAGTATCCCTCCTGTCTCTCACCCATCCATCTCTCCTCCAGGGCCGACTCTGCCAAGATGACGCAGCCCATGAGGGCCGAGCAGGCCCACCAGCCGGCCCCAACCCGCAAGTCTGCCAGCCTGTCCTCGCCAAGCGCGGCTCGCCGCCTATACCGCAACTTGTCTGGAAAGTTCCGTGTGGGCACCAACCCCCCTGCCCTGGAGGACAGTGTGGTGTCAGGACGGGGAGGAGACAAGGAGAGGCTGCGCAAAACCACCATAGTAAGTCAGGGAGAGACGGAGGAAGGAAAAAATAACAAGCCCAGGAATATTGTAGTCTAAAAATAGCCTGAGGAAACATATAGACTTGGAAAGTAAGAGAGCCTCAGGTAGTAGCATCACGCACCCACCGATCTCTCTATTGTAGAGCAAGACAGAAAAAGGTATCAGAACGTGAGCTTCTTTTTTTTTAAACTTCTCTTTCTTTGTGTTACAGTTCCAGAGTAACGAAGCGTTGTTTGAGGCAGTGGAGCACCAGGAGTTGGACCTGGTGCAGCTGCTTCTGTCCCAGTACAGTCTGGAAGAGCTGGACCACAACACCCCAAACAGCGAGGGCCTCCTGCCGCTCGATATCGCTATCATGACCAACAACGTGCCCATGGCCAAGCTGCTACTGCGAGCTGGTGCGAAGGAGAGCCCCCACTGTGAGTAGAGGAACGTGACGTACCTGTAGCACCAACCCAGTCACATGGGGGGATCATTTCAATGTTAATGGGAGAAATCTAAACCACAGAGCCTGTGACGTACTCCGTTTTAGTTCACTTTGCTGTGTAGTTGCATCTGATGTGGCAATCACGCAGAGAGTAGCACACACTGTCGTATCATGTCACTATAATGTGCTGCAAATTCTAATTTCTTTTTTCATTTTACTGCAAATCACAAACACCCACTTTGCTGGAGTGTGCTCACTTTCTGTGACTGATTGAAAGGGAGGTCGACAAAGTTGCCTAAATGCTACTATTAAGCCTGTTGTTACAGTCTGTACGCACGAAGATAATTAGAACATTAAATTGATTGAAGTAGCTCAATTCATTTTGTTTCTGTTAAAAAATATCCAAGATCTCAGGGGTTGCCACGATGTCTTTAACAAGAGCAATGTTTCAGTATTTAATCGGATTTTTCCTGACAGCTCTTTAGTTTGGAGTTTGGCTGGTCTTCACATGAATCATACCATAGCAAATGCTAACCTTGGCTTTTGAGCAGGAAGCAAAGTCGATTTGCCCGATGCTTTCACCAATCAAATCGTGCGTGATATATGGAAAAGCCAAAAGTAGTCGTCAAGTTATGACGCCAGTGAGGCCTCCAAAACCACATCTGTCACTGACCGACAGACCAGTTATCATTCTTCTCCTATTTAGATTTCAATCTTTAGCACGGCTCAGGACTGATACCAGACAGAGTTTGTTCGGGGGCGTCAACGGCCTCTTGATGGGATTCAACTGTCAATGTGGACGTCAAAGCCGCTGCCACGGCAACATCAGCTGCTTTTCCCGAAAGCAACCGCAGGTGTTGCCCAAAGCAACGACGCACACACACACACAGCTAATAGCACAATCTCTCTTCGTGCATACCAGGAGCACAGTCATCCGCATGCTACAGACAAACACACACACTCTCTCTCTTTCTGTTGTGTGCTGGCAGAGGAAACATATTAAATGCGATGAAGGGGTGGTAACCATGATGCAATATTAGTCATCTTCATAAGCACTTTTCACTGTCTGTGATCCGCTGAGCCCCCCCGCTCCCTTCCTCTGTTAATGATTAGAACTCGCCAGTGAGGCTCCTCGGCTGTTTGTGTTTGTACTTGCACACACACACACACACACACACACACGCGCACACACACACACACACACACACACACACACACACTTCTCCAGAGCTGAGCCAGGCGTCTTATAAAGGTATCATTAAATTGAAAACACTACAATGGAAAGTGATGTTTACTGAAGTTTGCTCTTTGATTGTGCTCTCTCTCCAGAACTCAAATAGCTCATGAGAGAGAGTGAGTTGTGTGTGTGTGTGTGTGTGTGTGTGTGTGTGTGTGTGTGTGTGTGTGTGTGTGTGTGTGTACAAAGGACTGAAACACAAAGAAAGAGAGAGAACAACAGCATATAAGGAAAGTAAAGGCTTCTATTTTCATAAGCACCTACTCATCAAACTCCATCTGAGGAGAATTGACATCAAAGTCGCTGCAGATTCTTTCCATGCGCTTTGAAAGGAGTTGACTCTGATGCTTATTGATATTGACAGGCCTGACTACACAGCGTATGGTTACCAGAGAGACAAAGGCAGATGAAGACTATCAAACAAATTCTCCAAAGCAACTTCATATTCACATTGTAAATCCTTCGGTGGCTTTCAATAGGACAAAGGCACTTTAATGTGCTGTAGAGGATCCCAGCCTCCATGTGAAACAAGGACAAATCAGGACACACGTACACACTTGTGACAGCATCTGGACCGGTTTCTAGCCCTGGAAAGGCCTGGGAATGTAAATCAAAATGGACCTTCAACAGATATTTCCATCCGCTCCCGGAGTATAAATGCAAGGATTCCTCAGAAATATTCCCTAGCTTAAGTCCTAACCCTAACCCCCCGAGCATGGCATTACCTGCTTCAAAAGTGACAGACAGCCTCTACGTCTTCACACCAAGTGGCTGAAGGGAACAACAAAACTGACACCCAGAAGAGACGCTCCGATTCAAAGAGAAGCTCACAGCCACTGAGGAGACACCGAGAGAGCCGCAGAATTAAACACCCAGATGGACATTTTGACACGGGGCTTTAAACTTACTGTCAACAGTGGAATCTAACGCTCAACAGTGGAATCTACAACGAACAAACACAGACCACACAGACTAAACACAGACACACACCAGTCCCAAACACTCCCAGACTGACCAGCCACCAAAGAAGTACAGTACAGTGTGCTACTGTCCTTTTTTCACCTGAACAGCTTTACATTTACCTGATCTCTGCTTTTATTTGACGGGATCTGTCCGCGTTATGCCACCACCAGCCACTATCGCTATAACCACACAGTCGTGATTTGAATAATTCCACTCATTTTCATAAAATAACTTCAGTGAAAGGATTATGTGAGATGAATTGACTTTGTTGAAGTAAACATCATTGTTAACACCCAACCCGCTCTCAGAAAAACATTCCTCTGATGGAGACTGTGAGGCTGTGAGGCATACGATATAAATAGATGACTTATACACATTTTTTTTTTTTCCACAAGTTTTGCAGAAAAATACTTTTACAATGGCGGTTTAAAGTGATGCTTATGCGTGTTCCCACCATTTTGCGTTCCCTTATAACGGCAATAACTCTCTTGCCCCTCTCACTTTCATTGCCGCATTTTGTGTCATTTTGGAGGTGATGTCATCCCCAAAGAGGGACTTGCTTAGTTAAAACGAAGTTTATTGAGGAATTTCCCAGCATTTTGGCAAACAAAGACATTAAAAAGAGTTCCCCACAAAAGCAATTTCAGTTGCTTTTGTAGGCCACTTTTGCAGGCCACTTGATCAAAGTAAGACCAACACAATATTTACTTCTCTAATTATGCTAGTAAATGATTTTGTGATGATCACATCTTTTGTTCCTGAAAACATCCACAATGGTGTCGTTCTACTACAAAAAAAAGTGATGTTTTTTGAGAATTTTCACTCTCGTCGATTCACAGTATTTTGCATTTACGCGTTGAATCTTGGTTGAAAAAGCAGCCCACTCAAATGTATAATCCACCATTGCTTAGCTTTGAGCTGCTTTTACCGACTGTCTTTTTCATGTGTGACTATAAAAGCATTTATTTGGACGTCAAAGTCGGTTTGAATTATTGGAGTCACTTTAAGGGTGATAAAACTCTCCATTTAACACAGTATGCATGTGTTGACTGTTCTCTCTCTCTCTCTCTCTCTCTCTCTCACTGTCTCTCCCACGCGTTTCTCAGTCGTGAGTCTGGAGGGCCGAGCAGTGCATTTGGCCACCTTGGTGCAGGAGGCCGAGCAGCGGGTTTCGGAGCTTCAGGCCCAGGTTCGGAGCGAGGGTCCTGATGAGCGGGAGGGCTCTGACCAGGAGAGGCAGCTAAAGGCCTGGGAGTGGAGGCTCCGGCTCTTCCGACGCATGCAGACAGGCTTCGAGCATGCTAGTAAGGCTCGGGAAGACGAGCAGTCGTCTTTGGTTTTTATTTTTTTTGCTCCCTTTTTCTCTGCTGGCATTCTGTCTGGGCCGAGTTAATGGCTTCCACACTGGAAAGCCTAGCAAAAGACCGAGTGTGTGTGTGTGTGTGTGTGCAAACATAACACGCCTGTATTCCTGCTTTAATTCTTTATAGGCTTTTCATGACACGCTTAGTGGCAGGGTAGACAGCCACCCCCGAAAGCAGACCCAGTCACACGCACACACTCCTCCCTTCCATCCAAATTTGCACTTTGATGCAAAAAAAAAAGCTGGTTCCCTCTTTGTTATTCTACGTCAAAATGATGTTTGTGCAGTCACAATCACTGACATCCTCGCTTCTTCTCAGTTTTCGACTGAGTCAACATTCATTTGCGAAGATAGTCTATTCCATTACTGGCGATGCCTTGTGCAACAGACCAGGAGGACTAAATGATGTCATTACAGTAAGCTGCCAGTCGCATGGGCTCGCTCCATTCTAATGGTAATAATACGCAGTGACGGGTTGTGTGTTTGCTTGTGTTTACCTGCCATGTCTCTCCACTTATTTACTTGCCATCATTCTAGTCTGTCTTCCTTCACAGACCCTCCGGACGCACCCAGTGTGGTTCGCCTGTCTGTCAGCTGCAGCACCAGTCTAAGGGTGGACTTCCAGGAACCTGTCTGTGTCAACTCTGCGGTGGTTACCAAGTACAAAGGTCAGCCACCGGTGCTCGTCCCACCGCTTTCCGGTGACAAGCGTATCCCGGAGTCACAAGCAATTTTTAATACCAATTTATTTTTTCTTTTACGGTATATATTGAAGTTAATATACATATGTTTTGTGTGTATTTGCAGTGAGCTGGAGCAGTGCTCCTTTATTAAATCCTTTGCTCGGTGAGATGGTGGTGGAGGACACCGCTCTGCTACAGTGCAACATCACTGGACTCACTTCTGTAAGTTCTGCCAGAATCTCTGTCTCCACTTTATTTAATTGACGGTCTGAGCTGTTATTCAGTACGATGATTCGATCAGCAGGAAAACAGGAAGAGTCCTATCCAGAATCCAAAATACAGAAGTAGATCTCTCATAGGTGACGCTGTCAAAAGGTAACACCAGGAGCTGCTGCACTAGGAATACATTAGAGACTTTGTTTTTGAGGGTTTGGATAGAACATCAATCCACGTTGTTTTATCCTCCCCTGCACATCACGCCACTTGTGCATGAACCCATTGTCCTCTAGTCTTGATAATCATGTATTATCTGGTAGTTTATGGGTGACACAAAGCTACACAAAGAACCACTAAGCTCTAGCTTTTCCAGCTGTTGGTACTGACTGATTTAAAATGTAGAAGCTATTCATCCACACAAAGTCCCCTGATTTTATTAACACGCAAGCTCCGCTTCGGTGACATATGAAGGCATTTCCCAAGTGACTCTTCTTTCATTACAGACATCCAACTCCACACAAGTTTCAGTCACCATCAATCCCAAAATGATTGAGGGGGGGGGGAGACTTATGGCCTTGCTAAAAAAAAAAAAACAATTGGAAAACACAGTTTATTTGTTATTTGTTGAAAGTCTTGGCTGCTGACCATTCACAAGCAACAGTTGCAAAACAGCCTCCAAAATGATGGAAGGAGCAGCTTGGTAGCCTGCCACCTGATTTATGTTTGGCATTTTTAAGCGGGCATGTAGACAAATGGACGCTCCACTGGTTGTTTGTTATTGTGTGAGAGAAACCCCTCTCCCCTTCCACACCCCCCCCCCCCCCCCTTTAAGACCCCTGCTGCCAGCCAAAGCTCACTCCTGTCACATGACAGGGGTCAAGGCGAGGTCAGGAAGTGTCGGTGGCTGGTTTGATTGATCTGGCTGAGAAAGGGGAGACAGAGGCCTGCTGTCTGCAGACTGGGCACCGAGACAGACAGAGCCATCACACACACACACCGAAATCCCTAGCAGGAGACAAACAGATGCACTGACTCATACACATACATATGTATATGGTGCCTTGACTGTCATGTGTCCTGTCCTTACAGGGGACCCATTACTATGTCCAGGTGTCGGCCTACAACATGAAGGGCTGGGGGCCTCCACTGGTTTCCATCCCTGCCTGCGCCGCACCTTCCAGTAAGTGTGAAAAATTGTTTTCGCACAGAGCTAAGCTGCAAGATGTGTGCATGTGCGTTGTGTGTGTGTGTGTGTGTGTGTGTGTGTGTCCGTCTTGCATGAATGATACAATCATTCATAGCTTTCCCACACATAAAGAGACTTTTATCGTTTCACATGATTTTATTTGATAATTCCAACGTCATTCCGACGTCGCTTTGACATCATTGGGGAGGGACGACAGCTGGACCCTTCAGGGCCAGCAGGCTGGGTTGGTTTTGGGACCCCCTCTGTGGACGTCAGAGTGTGTAACCATAGCCTCAGGATGGCGTTTGGGGCTGGCTGGCAGAAGAAGCTCCCCGGGTTCAGCCAAGAAGTTAACCGTGAAGTCATGTGCAACAACAGCTGAGGTGTTGACTCACCAGAGCAGCTCTGACCCTTTTTTCTTCCTTTCTCTATCTATCTATCTATCTATCTATCTATCTATCTGTCTGTCTATCTATCTATCTATCTATCTATCTATCTATCTATCTATCTATCTATCTATCTATCTATCTATCTATCTATCTATCTATCTATCTATCTATCTATCTATCTGTCTGTCTGTCTGTCTGTATATCTGTCTGTCTGTCTGTCTGTCTGTCTGTCTGTCTGTCTGTCTGTCTGTCTGTCTATCTATCTATCTATCTATCTATCTGTCTGTCTGTCTGTATATCTGTCTGTCTGTCTGTCTGTCTGTCTGTCTGTCTGTCTGTCTTTCTAACTCTTATTTCTATAAGAGTTTAAATGTTTTCTTTAGTCAAATAGTATAATATGACATTTGCTGATTTGTAAGTGAATTAATTCATTTATATGAAGGGTTACTTCAGTGTATTGATTCATGAGCTGAGTTTCGTGATACTGTAGCTGATTGTATGCAGCATGTTCGGTCTGTGCAGTCAGTACCCAGCTACTGTAAGAGAGTGAACATAGGCACTGTGAGTGTGTTGGCACACTCAGGGCACATCTGGGGAACACATGAACATGTTTGTCCTCATCAGCACACAGTGTTTTTCAGCAAGTGTATGTGTGTGTGAGTAGGTAGTAGTGTGAGTAGGTGTGTGTGTGTGTGTGTGTGTGTGTGCGTCTTCATTTTAGGAGACTGGGCTTTCCCTCTCTTTTTTTTTCTACTGTCCACCTCCCTCCCTCTCTCAGAGCTAATTTCGATGTTGCGTGTTTGTGTTTTCCATTTGGGCCTACCACTGGAAATATTTGCATGTCTGTGCTGTAGCACGCGGCGCGGCCCCAACAGTGGGGGCCTTATACCGGGCCGTAGACGCCCATTAAAGGGCCCGCTTGTCCTGTCGGGACAGGCACCTTTCCGGGAATAGAGCTCACCGTGTTTCAGCCCCACGCGCCCTCCGGGGGGCTCCAGGAGAGGGAGTTGGGGTCGGGGAGGGGGGGGGGAGGGGGGGGGGGGGGCTGGGTGGTGGTTGATGGGGGTAGGGGGGGGGGGGGCGGCGGGTTATCGCTGACATGTCCTCCAGTGAGCAAGCGTGGATGCTGGCTTACTACCACAGGAGGCAGAAGGTGCTGAAGGATCGTTTTCTGCAGATATGGTGATCTATGAGGAGGGAAGGGAAAGTGTGTGTTTGAGTGTCTACGACTGGGACAGAGGAAACACCCAGGAAGAAAACCACAGAGATAGTATTACAATAACTGTACCTTCTGAGGCTTTTGCTCATAGAGGCATAGCGGGACGTGTGGTGTGTTACTCTCTGTCACTGGGGCAGACACACCGTGTTTGTGTGTCTTTCTGCATGTGTGTGTGTGTGTGTGTGTGTCTGTGCATACTGACTGTTCCAGTAGCAGTGGTGCTCAGTAGGTCTGTCTGTCAGCCAACCACAGCCTTCTCGCACTGGGGTGGGTGCTGTTTCCTATAGCACACACACACACACACACACACAAGACCTGTTTGAGAAGCAGGCCGTCTCACACACCTCACACTCCTACTATTGGAAACCTCAGGAACAGGGCCAGCCCAAGAATTGTTGGGGTCCCAAGTAGAACTTGATTAACCTCCTCCCAATCCCCAATCTAACCTCACATAGAGTCTCACTGGCGTATGTGTCAGCGCTGCATGGTCGTAGAATAGTGAAAGTGTCAGTTTAAGTCCAGTTTATTTCCATCGAACCAAAGTTATTGATCCATAGTCCATAGAACCAGGTTCACCTATTTCAAATAAACCAAATACTGTTAATCAAACGTTCCAGTGTTAGCACAATCTGCATGTTTCCCTCGTAGCAGCCTGTCCGTAGTCAAAATGTGACAAGGCTGACAAAACAAAAACTAAAGTAAAAGACAAACGGTGGTCATCGTTGGATGTTTCTTTATTCATAGAAGAAGAATCAACTTCCGGACTGATCTACAATCAAAGGAAGACTCTCTGAAAACATGGCTCCACAGTGGAAAATATACAGGACAAAGAAGGACGGCTCTCTTTGTCCCAGTGTTCAAAGTACCATTTAGGAGTAACAGAAGTTTCATGATACGTACTGATGACACCTGATATACCTAAATACCTATTTTGCAGGACCAAACATACAGCAGGCACTCCCATTTGTCAGCTCATCTCTGCAAACCCATGTTAGTAATGTCTTTAAGTGCTCGGAGCGACACACCGAGAGTGCATTTTTGCCAATAAAAGCAGTATATGGACACAGGCACAATAACTGGAATCTCACAATATCACCAGATCGTGCAAGAATTGCAGGATCAGAGATCAAACAAAATTCATAACTGCATTCCGATTGCCTCGTAGTTCCCTAATAAAGGTTATTGAGCCATGTTAAGTAAGTACCAAAAACGCTCAGTTCAAAGGGAACTGTGTAGCGAAATACTGGACAAGGTCCAGTCATCATCCTGTGAGGAGCTACTGGCAGCTATGGGCGTGTGTGTGTGTGTGTGTGTGTGTGTGTGTGTGTGTGTGTGTGTGTGTGTGTGTGTGTGACACGACAAGTCTGCGATAGCATCAGAACTGAAGCGAACCAGAGTATTTATCCATTGAAAGAAGAGTAAAGAAGGCCACTGAAGGCCTTCTTTGTTATGGAAAATATGTTTTTGCTCTTCTCCCCGACTTTGATTATCAGATGGTTCTGTGTAACAAACACATTGTTGCAGCGTCGCTCTTCTGATGTCGTCTTTCTCACCTCTTGTCTGCAGGTTGGAGGGATATCGATGGCCGCGCTCCACGTCAGAGAGGCCAGAAGGAGGCGCTAGACCAGCTCCTCGGGCAAATAAAAGAAGCTCACCGCCACTGTGTCTGCCATGGTATCAACAACTTTTTGATCGATTTGGTGGGGGCGTGTTTACCTAAAAGGCTGAACAGTAATACGAGAGCTTTAACGTTTTACATAGCTGACCCCGGGTGAAACCCAAACCTTGTAGCGATGGCGACTTGCTGTACTCTGCACATGTGCACATGTTATACCACGCTAGATGTTCTAAACTGCCATTGGGGTTTAACTATGGAATTACATGCATTCATTTCTGAGCTAGAACTTGAAAGTACGTGACCTTAAGATCAGTTTTTTAGGTCTGGTCTGATCAGCTGGAGTGAAGTAGCTGAATTGAAGTGAAATGCACCCTGAGCTGTGCTCTGAGCTCCTGACATAAACCTGGGTCGTTTTCACTGCGCCTGTCACATTTTAAAACAAACACGTCTGAATTTTTTTCAGCCACCGTCTAGTTTCATGTTTCAGAAATATTCTTGACGTAAACAAACATGAGCAATGGACGGTTCAACACACGCAGGTGTAACACGTCTCACCAATTGCTGTGTTTCATCTCACCTTGACGGACACTTTACAATCTCAGGCACGACAAGTACTTTGGGGGCCATACAACCCTAAGACGGCATGCCACCTCAAAAATAATACCCTCCCCTCTGTTTCAACAACCGCCCCCCCCCCACACACACACACACCCTTTTACATCTTTCCATGACTCAGCCCTTCCTCTGTTGAATACCTCTCTCTCTCTCTCTCTCTCTCTCTGTGACAAAATGCAGATCAACTTCTCTCACACTCAGGCTGTTTATATCCCCAAACACTGCAGGCTGTAAGCTGCTCCCATAAGTGTCAAAACCTGTCCACACTGACTCTTTTACATGACGGCAAACTGCATTTAGCATTGAGCAAGTTGTCTCTCTTTTTTACTCGCACACCCACATGCCCAAACACACTCACCCACTTACCATTGTCCACTGTGGCCAGACCGTATTTGCAATAGGGCGAGACGCAATATAATAGTCAGTATTGAGTGGCTCTTGGGTTCTTCAGACGGCGACTGATTGAGCTTGAGAGTTCAGGCACGGTAGCCAAGGTGGCGTGTCCCGGGGTCATGTTTGTTATTCCTGTAAGAGACGAGTCCCGGGCTGGAGTCGGGAGAGGGCATAAATTAACACTGACTACCGCTGCCTCCCACCTCCACCCCCCACGGCCCGCCAGGCGTCCTGTCTACTGTCCATACATATACACACACATAAAGATAGACAGGCACACGCATAGATACACATGTACACGAAGCAGACACAAATATTCGAGTACATGCTCTCTCTTTCAGCTCTGACTCTCCCCCCACATGTCCATGTACGCACCTCCGTCGCAGCCCCGGCTTATAGCCCACGCCACATTCTCCCTCTTGTCCAAACACTATTAATTAAACTGTGAAAGAGGCCTTGACTAACACAGGCACCCCAGCAGTCAGCCCTACTTGTCTGTCTTACTCAGTGTCAAACACGGTCTGAGGCCAGGAGGACCAGAGCTGAACAGACTCGCGAGTAAAGAGAAATTTAGGGAGGTGAGAGGGGTCGAGGGGTGCTGTTTTTTCTTGTTGCTCCAACTCGACTCGTCCACCTGAAGGGAAAATTAGTTCTTTTTCGGGTCCTGAATGGGGGGATTTATTGACTTTAAGTGGCCTGGGGCTGGAGTAACATCACCTGGGAGGGGAGGAGAGGGACTCTGTGAAGGGTTTGGGACTCAGGGTTTCTAATGAGT
Organism: Leptoclinus maculatus; assembly: GCA_032191485.1. NCBI lineage: Eukaryota > Metazoa > Chordata > Actinopteri > Perciformes > Stichaeidae > Leptoclinus > Leptoclinus maculatus. The sequence goes on from JAVDOI010000015.1 coordinate 8,935,679, forward strand.
TGGGAGGTGCGTTATCTCACCAACGGGCGCACACACACACACACACACACACACGCATGCATATATACACACACGCCTCCCACTCTCGCCTCCAACCCCCTCCAGGCCCACTAAAAATAAACACGTCCCCACAGACTTAACTGACCTCCCTGTCAGTGAGTGGCAAAGGGTTAAAACACATACAGACTCACACACACACACACACACACACACTACTGCAGCTCCTTGGCTCCACTCGTAAGGCTGTAGCTCAAGACATGCCATGGTCCAGCAGCTTTAGTATGTGCAGGTAAACACACACACACATACATATACACAAAGTTAGTGTCCCTCTGGGACAGGAGAGCTAGTGGTTCCCTCAAGGCCCATAGTCTGCTACTGGCAGCCAGCATGCCAGTCAAATGGTGTCGCGCCACTGGAGCGCATGAAACGTCGAAAAACATTCCACTCTGACCGCGTTGTTGGACGTGTCAGGTTTTGCTGTCAATTAGGTAACGGCCTGTCACTGGAAGAGATGTTTCTACCAGTTTGTCAGGACAGAGGTATTCATTGGTGTTTGCAAGAAAATCAGACAAGCAATCAGAGTCACGCCACAGATTACTCAAAAGAGCGTTCACTCCAAGCGTCAAGCAGGACCATCGGAGTATTCATTCAAAAGTAATCCGACCGATTTATTCTGTCTGCTGCGGAAATTAACAAACGTCTTTCTTCTTGTCTATTGTCTCGTCCACACAGAACAGTGTAAAGCTCCACCGCAAGGGAGGAAGCACTCAGTATCCAAAAGCCTGCGCCACCTCTTCCAACCCACCAGCAAATTTGTTAAAAGCTTGAAAAGGTAGATGCTCTGTTGACCTCCATGCTGGAGTTGAGGAGACTTGTAATTAATGTGTATATTGGAAATGTTATGTTTCATTTGTCAGTTCACGTATATATATTTTTCAAAGAGTATATCCATTATTCATTGTTAAATATACTACTGACTTCATGGGGTCATGGTTTTCATGGCAGCAACATACTTTAATGTCATTCCATCAAACTTACAACACCTTCAGACACCAAGGAAAGATAGCAGAAAAGTGTTTCTGCCTTATCACGCGTACTTTTTCTGTGTTCCTTTCCAGAGGTCTCTATCTGACATCCATACTCTACAGAGATGACAATGTGTTGGTGACTCCAGAGGACCAGATTCCTATCGTAGAGGTTGAAGATTCCTACTCCAGCTCCCTTATGCAGGACTTCCTCTGGTTTACCAAGGTAGACAGACAAAAAAAGAGAAAGAAATAACTACAAAAAAAGTGAATTAACTACCAAACAGGAATTATTTATTGAATACGATTATGCTAAAAAAATACTTTTTTTGCACTAATTTACATGTACACATTGCTACAAACATTGTTTCTAACAAATTATTACATTATCCATCAGTTATTGATACTCAACAGGAGATTATAGCTTATGTTTCGCAGTGCATTTGAAAAAACGTGTTAATATTAATACAATCCATGTGCCAGGTATCCTATCTATGGGAGGAGATTCCCTGGCTGCAGCAGTGTCTTAGTCCTTCCCAGTCATCCTGTTCCTGCACTCTGCAGACACGACTCAAGATGCTGCAGGCTGTCTCCCAACTTCAGGTAGTAAAATGCTGAGGAGGCTATTGGCACTATGATCGTGCAAATTTATATTGTGGTGGTTGTGGTAACCGTGGCCTCTAGGTCTGAACATGTTTGATTAATACCCTCCGCCCTCTCCTCAGGGAATGCTGGGAACCCAGGACCTTGGTCAGGTGTATTTTGAGCCAATCAAAGACAAGCATGGTAACGCCCTGCTGGTGCTCCTCAAGGACATGAATGCCTGTCCGAACCTGGACGGGGTTCGCTGGACGCAGCTCTGCAAACTGCAGCTCCAACGCAAGTCCATCTCGTCCCCTGAAGAGCCAACCGCCTTGGACATGCTGCTCATCACACTCCACGTGAGTCCTGCAGGAATAGACGTAGGCAGTGATTGGTAGTTAGTTCAGTTTTGGAAAATGTTTTTGTTTTTGTTTTTGTTTTTGGAGACAGGCTGCTTCCACGGCGGTTAGGAATGGTCGGAGGGTTTTGTCAGCAGCGTTCGTGGTTTTTTATCGGGATCATTCTTTGCATTTGTTTGTGACCCGGAGATTTAGCAAGATGAAACAGTGTAGTGTGAGGCACTTTGTCAACAACAAAATGACCCCAAAAACTCTGGAAAACATTAATATATTGGTATCGCTCTTCTGTTTTTAAACTTTCTTTCACCAGAACCAGTAAACACGAGGCTCCACGGCTGAAACAATAGGAATGTCAATTGAAATGTGCTTCCAATTACCAGTGCTGCTTGTGCAGACACTCTTTATTTAGACCAACATTAATCATCATGACTCTCTTCTTCCATTTGTCACCTTCTTTGTAGAGACACATTGAAATAACAAATGAATTAAAAGCCAGCTTTCAGGTCAAACCTTGGATACGTGCCAACCCAACATGAATGTTAATCATCTCAGTCGCTTTATTTTTAACAGCTGCTCATTCAGCCAGTGGGAATTGGAAGGTTACGTTTGAATTGCAGCACTGACGGAACCGACCTGACGATGCTAATCTTGCTAATTGTCGTTTTGTGTTTTGTAACTAATGCTGCGTGGCTCTTTTTGCTCAGAACGATCACAATCTGGAACCAAACCACAAGTTGATTTTGTCTATATAGCCCGGTAAACCTGATACCATTGCTGGAATGCTGTTTTGTCTCCAGTGTAAGTTAGTTTGGCCTTGTGGTTCCAAAACAATGGTGGAGACTCCCTTTGGCAAAACCACAATTCACTGAAATATTTGTTTTGTGGCCAGTTATGAACAAATTGTATGATGAAATACACAAAAATGTGCTGATGGGCTTTTTCTTTTGCCGTGCTGACTTCCACTTCAAACATGTTGGAACAACTTCAGTCTCTCAAGGACTAACAACAGCAAAAACATGAAAACCAAACCATTCAGATGAATGCGAGGTTGCGTAAAGAGACAAAATTAGACGCCACACAATCGACCCCAGTCAACAATACCATACACGTGCTCTTTACTCAGTCTCTCTCCACCTGCTTGTTCCCAGGAGAAGCTGGCGTATCACAGGCGGAGCAGGAAGATATTGTCTCCAGGCTTATACCTGGGCTACCTGAAGCTGTGTACATCGGTGGAGCAGATCAGAGCGCTGGTGCCCCAGAAACTCCCCAACGTCCTCTGTCACACCAAAATTCGGGACAACGGCAACGTGTCCAGGTGGGGATCATGTGTCTGTGTCTGTGTCTGTGTCTGTGTATGTGGGTTTGGGATGGCCGTGAGGTGCAGCGGATTGGCTTTGTCCGTGTCATTGTTTCTATACGGCTGAGAGTGAAAGTTAAGAGTTTTGACTAGAAACCTGACCATTCAGGCAAAGCAATGACAAAAGATACCCGTGATGTTGATTAATGGCGTGTTCTACATTGTGTGTCGTTTCAGAGAGGAGTGGCAGTGGCTGCAGGCTCTCACCTCTCTGGATGAGGCATTGGAAATGGACATGGAAGAGCAGAGTGCTCCACATCGCCTCCTACAGGACCTGCGCAGCGCCATCATAGACCTGATGGCTCACATCAATGTCCTCGGCAATCAGGTCCGGAGTCAATCTGAAACACTGTGTGTCTTTGGGAATAAGCATACCATTCCACAGTGACATTTGAAGCCATTTCTTTACCAAATGCAAAAAAAAAAAAAATGGTATTTTGCATTGTCTGATTTTAACTGATATCATGGAACCAGATGAAACTCGATCGAAAGATATCCAGCCAAGTTCCAGAGGCAGGCAATAGCAGGAGCTCAAAGCAAGCAGTGAACATGATTCCAGTGGATATTCAGCCAGTTCTGGTTAGACCACTAATTCTACATGATTTCAGTAAAAGAACATGGTTTGAATTCCAGCACAATGGCAATCATTGTCCATTGACCTTTTACCACCCACTGCACCAAGCACTGCACAGACCTGAAGAGACTGCTACGACTGCACCATTAAAACGTACACGATTATGAACATGAATATATACATAGAAATAGATATAGATATAGATATATGTAGACAATCGTCAGAATGTAGAGCTAAAACCTGCATTTGTTTCCAGAGGGGATAGAGATGTTAAAAAAGGTTTAGAAACAACAAATGTGGGTTTGGCAGTAAGATAGTTTTGCTCTTGACCTGCTCCACAAAAGAGCCCAACAGTGTATTAGTGGTATGCAATAACCCCTAATTACAACAAACCATCCGGTCGCCACATGTCATACTTCTGGTTTCCACTATTGGAGTTGGAGCCTCCGGTTCTATTTTTCAAGATATTTAAATGAGTGAAGAATGTACTTCATGGTGGCTTAGCGGCATGTGATCCCAAACCCTGGAACTGTGACTTCCGTTCTTTGAGTGCAACCGGTGACCGACCCTTTACTTCTACCTATCACAGAAAAGCAGAAATAACCGTTAAAATAAATATATTTTCAAATTTAAAAAGGAGCTGTGGAGCAAATGATCATGGTAATCTTGCACAAAAAGAGCATTGCATTAAAATGATAGATTGGAGTGGACATGATGTCAGTACTATTTCACTGCTTTAAAGTTAGCCTCTGGTTCCAACGCCCCCCTGAGATCACCTGTCTCTGTGTGTCTAGATGCAGGACTTCCGTATCTATTGCCAGGAAGTGGTGGAGTTTGGGGAGAAAGTGTCCTTCCTGCTTCTCCTGCCACCTTCAGATGAAGTGTGCACAGCTCCTGGTCAGAACAACCCCTACTCCCCCCGCTCTGGCTTCCTCACCCTGCCCCTGCAGGTCTTTGAACTCGGTCAGTATATCAGATTTTAGGCAGAAATGTGAATTCTGACACCAACTGCTGTTTCCACATCTACAGTATATGCTCCACCTGTGTTTAATGGCACAGTGCTTTACGTTTATTTCTCCTTGTTGGATTCCCTTTCTCCCACAGTCCACTTTAATGCCTATTGCCCCAGTTTCATTGGCCAGTACTGCAGAGTATCAGCTTTGCTGGAACTGGAGTCCCTCATGTCCCAGCAGGCCCTAAGGGAGGCCTTCTCTGAGACCGAGCTCCTGGCTGCTAAGAAGAAACACCAGCAGGTCCAGGAGCACATACAGGTAACATAACACACACACATATATATATCAAATGAATCCAATGGTAAGTTGTATTATTACTGAGATCAACTATGATCTTTTTAACTGTACAACAGCAAATGGAGGAGGTGTGGCGTGACGCGAGGTGGATCATGGACGCCCTGCAGTATGCCCGCTACAAGCAGCCATCAGGAGGCATCTCCATCAGCTGGATAATTGACTTCTCCAAGGAAGTGTTGCCCGACAAGCCTCCCTCCACCTCCTCTCAGCCAGACTTCATGCCCTCGCCCATGCCATCACCCGAACCCTGCCGCAAGCACTCAGGTCTGAATCGACTCTTGCAACAGAAACATGGAGGTTATATGACACTGTTATACATGTCGGATTCCACGTGCAACTTAGAAAAATGACATTTCTTACTTCTTACTACTTTTTCTCACATTCTGCAGATTTTGCCGGACTGTCAGACGAGGAGGGCTCCTCTGAAGTCTTCCTCACCACCGACAGTGACTACGACTCCAGCCGAGCCCAGAGTCCCCGCGAGCTGGACCTGTTGCCCCCCTCGCCCCTCTCATCTTCTGCGCCTCTGGAGCCCCGCGGCTTCCTGCGCAGTGACGGGAGCAGCTCTGAAAGAGGGATGTGTCTCGGCGGTGGTGGACGCGTAGCGGGGTCGCTGAGGGACTCCACGCCAGATGTCCTCCAGGCCTCGGAGCCACAGCACGGGAGGGAAGGTGAGCGGTGTGGCGGAGGGCTTCGGTGTGGCGTGGAAAGGCGAAGGGGGGGCCCGGAGCTTTTTGACAGTGACTTCATCCTGCCCAGCAGGCAGATCGAGCTGCTGCACATCACAGAGAAGAGACAGGCCTTCTGCGTGAGAACCAGCAGCCTGGAGTTCCCTTCCACCACCTCAGCCCACCAGCCTTACTCCTACCACACCACCTGCCCCTCGCCGTCCACCTCGCCACAGCGGAGATGGCACAGGCCCTCGTCAGTGGACCGCTGTTGTTCGGCTGAGCGCTGCCTGCCGCAGCTTCCGCCGGCGCGTACTTTATCAGAGGACAGCGGCACACAGAGACTCTCCTCGCAATCACCCGCTGCCCTCAGGAAAGGCTGTCATGGCACACTCAGAGTGTACCCGCAGTATCGCACAGGCCTGCCTAAGGAGACCAGTGTTAAGGTATAGATCCGTTTTGACACGTGGAAGCAGTTCACCTTTGAACTGTTTGTTGTGTGTGTGACAATAGTCTAATCTTCTCCTCCTGTGTTTTCAGCTTTGTGTAACTCCGGGAACGTCAGCGCGGGAGATGGTCCAGCTGGTGGTGCAGGAGATGAACGTCGTGTCACGGCGGATGCTCGGCAGCAGCGGAGGCGGCGGTGAGCAGGAGCAGTGTGTGTACTTCAGTTCTGAACAGTTGAAGCACTTTGCCCTGGTGCTAGTTGTGGACAACAGAGAAAAGTGGCTTCAGGATGATTTCTGTCCGCTGGAGCTGCAGAACCCCTGGCTCAGGGGCAAACTGTGCGTTCGCATTAAGGAGTATTCACCACTAGCGCTCAAACACAGCCGGGCCACCACAGTGTGACACGTCCACAAGGGAAAAGAGTTCATGCCAGATTCTTTTTTGGATAAATGTGTATGGAAATGAAGGAACTGTTACATTTGTAAAAACAGGCTCCTTTCTCTCTAGCTGTGGTGTTACCCTCAACTAATGCGGCTCTAACATGTCTATTTTCTGCTGTGCTCTGGTTCCATGAAATGTGTTCCCCCGGGTTCGTTGGACCTTTTTTTTTTTTTCTATGAACATCAGAGACCTCCATACGGACACCAAATGAACTAAATGGAACAATGAGGAAAATAAGTTTTTGTTGCTGTCAGAAATCATTTGTGGAAATGATTGTGATGCTGAGCGAGATTAATGGAGCGTCACTTTGACGGCACCTTGGGCCGTGCACGTTGCCAAAACGACATGGGCAGCATCATCCTAACCAGCCGCACACGCGGGCACGGCTTTTGCTATGAACTCTCTCATTGTGCCGTTCCCAAAGAGCTGTCGGCTGCAGCCGCCCCGGCCCCATGTTCCCGGGATGTGGGCTCTGGACCTGGCCCAGAGGGGGGGGGGGGAGGCTGGCGTCTCCGCTTGAGGAAGGACGCAATCGGCCTGGCAATTTGGCCCGTCAGCTTGCCACTCAACTGCTCTTGGCCACTGTACTCTCTGGTAGCGAAGCAGCCAACTAAGGGAGAGAGAGCTTGATAGAGAGTGGGAGCGAGAGAGGAGGAGGAAGATGAAGGTTGCATCTTTCAGAACCTGGCACTGGTTCTCAGGTGCTCTTTTTTCTCCCTTGCGCAGCAGTAGAATCTCTGTATAGTAGACTCAGTCGTAGTGTAGCGAACAAATACTCATGTTGTGAAGTAACACAAAATAAAACCAGCTCATTTGGATTTTCACAACGGAGGAAACACAAGCAATACTTGAGTTCTGTTTTTCTAATAGATGGGAAAAAAAGCATGTTGACCTTCCAGAATTGTGCTGAGTTCCTCTTAAGTACTGTAGTCCATGCTGTGCTAAAAGTTAACCAGTTCAGTGTTTTGTTGTGTTTGGTTCCGTGGTATTCCCAGATGCATCAGAGACATGGTGCCCACCAGTCTAGAGCAGGGTCTCCCAGAGGGATTCTACTGTGATAGGGATGACTCTAGTCGTTAAGAGGCCGGTGCTTGTTAGCAGAGTAACATATCGTACATACCAGACTTCAAATTAAGTTATATATGCAAGGACTCAACCATATGATGACATGGTTCAAAATACATTTCAGCCCATGAACAAGCCGCTACGACCCGCAATGCGTGTGACCAATGTAGAATAGTAACGTCAAAATGTGAGATGTAAAAACAATGATCACGAGAGAAACTTCACACACACACACACACACACAGCCGGGTGTTTTAATTGTGATGGAATTATATCTATCATGAACATTCATTCATGCAGAATTTGTAGTTAATCAACAAAACATCAATAAACATTTGTTTTTATTATTATTACTACTTTAGAATATAATCTTATCCAACAACATTGTCAGACCCACAGTCAGTGTGGCCTATTAGAAAGCATTGCAATAGCTCACACTGCCAAATTGCAGTTAACATGCTAGCAGTGCTAGCTTCTCTACCCTGATGGTAGCCTTGCAAGGCTAACAGCCTCTAGTATGTGGATTACGTCCATTACCAAAAACACTGATGCACGTATTACATGTTTTGGAATGAAGAGCTTTGATTCTAACTACACAATTAATAAGGCCTCTTAACAGTCTAAACCATCCTTTTTTGCTACTGTTTGGAAACCATGTTTTGATTTCCCTGTTCACACTACACAGTCTGTGAAACCTCACAACTTTACTTTGGAATCAGAACAATCATTGACATCAAACTCCACGTCTCAAACTGTTTTGTTGTTTCTTTGTTTTTTTGCCTCCAACTATCTTTCAGCATACGATGAACATTTCTTTTTTTTTGTAACGCTATAAAACGTCAACACAGGCTCAGCAACATCATGCCGTTATAATAACCTGCAGCATTTCCAAATGTAGCACCAGAAAGGTCCAAAAAGAGGAGAGATTGACGGGTGAAGTCCGTGGACCTGGCCTCAGTTATTGTAGCGTTTCAGGTTCCCAGCATGTTGTCGAACCTGTCAACACGGAGCGTTAACAGTGGCGTCTCTCTGTGTTTACGGAGTTTAATTTCCTTCCACTTTCAAAGATGTGTTTACGTGCAACTACTGTATAAAGATGTCTTAAGACAAACTGATGTTATAAGTTGTAAATGGTTTTACTAATGGCTCAAACTGTTGTGTTAGCGCTTAGATGTCTTCTTTATTCGCATTGTTAAAAGCAGTTTTTACGAGGGCCATCTGCAAAAACAAATCACACAACCAGAAAACTGAATATACATGTACATAGACGAGCAAGACCAGGGGATGAATGTACTGTATCTGCCCTAAATGTGAAAGTAATTGAATGTGGGACTGTCATCACTGCTGAGGTCAAAGGTCAGTGAAGTTATAGGCAGGAGTCTGTCTTAAGATTAAGCTAAAGGGGAAGAGGGGGGGTTTATATTCCCTTTCCACTTGAAAAATAAAGTAAAGCCCCGTGTTTACAAGGAGCTGTTGGCAGATCCATCAGGCGAAGTCATGAAGGAGACATCACGTCACTTTTTTTAAATCTATTTTTATTGAACAATAAATGAATATTACAAAATAAAAGCCACGGTTGTTTATGAGGGTTTTCTTCTCTTTTTAACAGATCGCCGCACACGAGTGTAGGAAGTTTCTAACCTTCATGTGAGTCCCACTGAGCAATAACAACATCTTTTATGTGATACTGACCTTTTTTACACTTCCTGTTTGAGAGATGTAGTACATGCATTAACTGCATTGTCTTAGGGTTGAGAGCTGAACATTTCCCTGGGATTCATGATATATGTTGGCACACCTCTTCCGCCATAAGGATCATAACAAGCTTATATTTCGAGTGTGCGCAGATCAGATTCTCTTTGGGGCTTATTCTTTTCGTTTGGAGTTTCATCCACATGTATGATACACACCCAAAAGCTGCCTAAGTTCATCTGATATGAATGACAGTAAATGACAAATAGAGGGCACTTGTTCCTACAGATGCTATGTTGCAATGACCTCATCAGTGTTAGCCAGTTGATGAAAACTGAATGGTGGGGCAGCTGCAGACAGAATCTCACAGTATAAGTGGTGGGCAAGGCCACATGAAGCCTGCAGCGCGCACTCTCGCCAGGGATGAACAATGATGTTACTATTGCCTATGTTGATGGAGTGTTTGTTTTTGTAACAGGTTTGAATAGAGTTTAGGTTTAGGCATTAGGAAAATACTTGACATAATGACATCTCCCACCACCAGTTTCAGGGTGATGTGCATTACGTCAGCTTTACATTCTCAATGCAGCACTGTAAAGATGAGATATGCATTGTAGAAGTACATTCAACATGAAAATAAGATATAGATTTTACAAGATATTGAAGTTTAGTTTTTCAATGAGAAACAATGTTTCTCAGACAATGAGAGAGAAAAAAAAATCTATCCGATAAATTATATATTTTTGTCAGAACTACATTAACTTCAAAGACATTCCAGATGTTTAACTTCATGGAATCTAAGGCCTCCATCCACACTGAGAGAAACACTTTATTTTGTACGTTTTACCTCTGGCTAACCCTGTATTTGATGTCAGTGATGTCACAGTGTCCTGGAGTACACCTGTGCATCACTGCAGCAAAGCCAGATGTTGAACCCAATGTTAGAATTCATTAACATAAATATCTTGCTAATACTTTTCATTTGACAGTTTACATATTTACTGTTGCTCACTGCTACAAAGGAATATGACCTTTTTAGAATTAAAAGCAATGGAACTAAAAATATCTGCATTTTTTTTGCATTATGCATAAAGACATGCATAAACATAAACAAGCTGTATGTTGCCAGCTCTGTTTGAGTTCATGTTTCGTTGAATCGTGATCCCGGGGTTGCAATCTGACTGGCCAGGTTGCTTTCAGCAGGCTCATATCACACCGCTCCCAAGCTAGCGCCATGTGTTTTTTCAGCCCTTGAGCAAATAAAATGCTGCATGCTTCCCTGTCAACAGATCCTACAAACACTAATGTGCAGATGGACGCACAAACACACGCGCAAACACACATTGGTGCACACAAGCAGGCATGCACTCAGGAATCCTGATATTTAGATGTGCAAATGCACATGTGTACCATGTAGAGGATTTACACTTTTGCACTATATCGAGACAAATTCACACACACTCTCCCAAGCAGCTTATCACACACAAACACACAAATCATGCCATAAGGCATCCTTGCCAACACACTACGCCTTTAAGAGCAGCCCTTTGCCGTCTATTGACAGTAACTTAAGAATTGTACTGGAATTCTGACACCTCCTAATTTTAAACCTTCTGACTCCAGGAGGACCCGAGCTAAATATAAACCCTGGCATACATCTGAATACCTAAAAAGAAAACATTCCCAAAAGGCCCTGAATAGTGGCTATTCATGCACTTAAAAGAAATTCAAAGTGGAGTGTGCGAGCGCAGCGACTTGTGACTCATCAAAATATCTGCAGCGACAAAAGGGAAGTCGTGCAGCTCGGAGATTCACTCGATAGGGGATTTCGTCAGCGCCTCCCCTGGCCGTGAAGCAGGGGGTTCGTTAACGGAAGGAGCATATGAGCCTGTGCTCCAGTTTGTGTTTCGATAAACCGATCCGCCTGCGAAACAGCAACCAATGCATCGTGAAAGTGAGAAAGCTTCAGGCTCTAATCCCCACCGGGGCTCAGGGTGCCCCACCTCCGCGCTCTTCAACTTGACCCTTCCTGGGTTCGTTTAGGATTATGGGCCAAAGGGTGGCCTTGGCTAGATAACCTTACACACACACACACACACACACACCTTCTAGCCTACATGAATCAGAAAAGGGCACACTTACCCAACATGTACAGCTGTCTTGCCTAAACATGTGACTGGATGCAGACATGTATTCAAGGAAAATGACATGTGCTGATCAACCAAACACGCACTTTTCTCATATGCTTGAACCCCACACTTTGCAGACGTTAGTGACAATATGAGCAACTTTGACAGCCACAGTGACATCCCTCTTTCCTCTTCTTCTTTTCACATTTCTGCACCAACTGATCACCTGTTTCCCTATCATCCCTAAGCCCCTCACATCCAGCCCTGCCCACCCTAACCACCAGCCGATCTCAGCCTGGCACATACTGGCGGATTAGCAGCACACATGCCGGCGTACACATACATGTACGTCGGCATGTGTGTGTTTCATGTGTGTGTTTCTGTATGTGTGTGTGTGTGTGTGTGTGTGTGCAGTGGGTGGGAAAATTGAAGCCTGCCACTACTGAATCACTCATTTCTCATTCTCTCTCTCTCGCTCTCCCCAGGGCCCATAAACCTTTAAAGCACCTATAAAACACTTGGCGAGGCCTTTTTGAAGTTTTTATGAAGATCTGGCTTTATTGTTCCCAAGAGATGAGCCCCGCTCCGCTGGCGCCTCGGAGCTTTCTGGAAGTGCCAGTGAATTCAGGGGGGGGGGGGGCAGTGTGGTAGCAGAGGAGGGAGTCCCAGGGAGGGAGGGGTTGGGGGGTTGGCACTGTGGAGCCTGTGTTTTTATGCCCCCCTGTGCATGTGCGTGTAGCGTGTGGTGCATATGTGTGTGTGTGTGTGTGTGTACATGCGTGCAAGTGTGTGAGGCAGATGAGCTGCAGATGCAGTGTGAACAGTGACATCTTCATCTTTGGCTGTTGAGTTTATGTCCTTGAGGTAGATTTAAGACGCATCAAATCAAATTCAAGTTAAGAAAGTTCTAATAAAAGCACATGTGTTCGAGCACAAGGCATGCGTGTGTTGTAGCATGTGTGTGTCTGCGTATTGCCTGCGTATGCGTTCGCAGACGATGGGGCCAGCAGGTTGCGTCCTTGTTGTTTGAAGTGGGGCTCTGTTGTTCTCATAGAGCTAAATGAATGGAGCCGGACCCCCCTCCATCTGTCTGATCCAGCGGCACCGGCCCTCCCTCCCAAATCCCGGCTCCGACGCCCGACGCACCCCCCCACCCCACCCCTCAAAGGAACAGTTGGCAAACGGACGGCCCATTAAACAGGCGAGGGCGACGAGCCCTCACCTCTAAGCAACACTTGTAAGAGTAGAGAGAGAGTGTGTGTGACACAGGCGAAGAGAGAGAGAGAGAGAGAGAGAGAGAGAGAGGAAGGAGATAAAAGTAATCAAGAAATGTGGAACTCGTGTACATTGTATGTGTGAATGTGTTTGTAAAATGCAAAACCTAAAACTGCTTTGTGTGTGAGTGCAGATTTGCCCGTGTGTGTGTGTGTGTGTGTGTGTGTGTTGGGAGTGGCAGTTACAGCTCAGTGGCCATGACATTAGCCATGCTGGTAGCGTTGACTGTGCCTTTACCCTCGACAACCCCCATTGTCACAAAGGTGTGTATTCTCACCTTCTAATCAAGGCTGACAGGAACATATCTTACTCTCTCACACGTCATCTGACTCTCGTTTGATTTCTTGCTTGAGTAGAAGGTGGTGAATGGGATCTGATCAACAAGAGTTGATGCAATGTTACTAATGGGAACGTACATGCGTTTGGTACCTCCTGTCACCAAAACAGGGCCACCTAGAACCAGAAAGCGGTCACATCTGGATGTAAGACTTCTCCTGTTGGAGGTCAAAGAAAAAGCAATTCGTCCAACGTAGCTGTAGAGTGTAACTGCAACCCCAGATGCTTCCCGTGTCAACCGCTTCCACAGTTATGAATCACACTGATTTGTTTGAAAGTGCTCCAAACCTCCCTCACCCACCCTGTGTTGAGTATGCCGGGGGAAAACAACAGCTTGGGTCTCCAGTGAAAGTTGGGTGCATGCAGAGGAGCCAGTGGGTTGGTCCGAAGAGAGCCAACACTGGTGCCAAAAAAATATCTAAGAAGCGGCCAAAGATGAGAGAACGAAGGACCAGCCGAGGGTATTTTTGTGTACAGTTTCTGGCGAAGAACCTGAGAGCAATTTATTTTCTTCCACCAGACATTTCAGATCATGTTAGTCATTGACATAAAAGGAAGGAGAAAAACACCAGCTCGGCTTGACGTGTGTGTGTGGGTGTGTGTGGACTTGGAAGATTCAGGTACCTCAGAATAAAAGGATGAAATGTTCAGAAATGCAAAAAGGAGGCCAGATTGCTAGTTTGAGTCAGGTGGGGGGGGGGGGGGGATTCAGAAAACAAGAGGAAAGAAGAGAAAGGACAAATCTTGCGTTTCAGACAAATGCTGTGACCGATGGGCTTGTACCCTACACACACAACCACACACACACATTCACACATACATCCATATTAACCCCAGCTCCAGCCCCCTTTGTGCAAAGGATGATGTCATGCCTTCTGAAAACATGTGGGGGGGCGGCGTCGGGGGGTTTAGGGGGGGATTCCTTTGGTCCTTTCAAGTTTGCAGGGGGAGCCTTGGGCCACGGCAGGGTAGACAGTACGAGGGCAGGAGGCTCAACGCTGCCACCCCCCCCCCCACCCCACCCCACCCCACCCCAGCAAGCAGTCACATTAGGCACGCTCCGGCCACGCCATCAAAGGCCCAGGCTCACAGCACACACACACACACACACACACACACACACACATTTGCATCTGCACACACAAAAGTATGCATGCACACAGTTGCTTCCCGACTGCATGTGCGGACCTACAGACACTCTGACACAAGTCAAACGAGCATGTTCACACTCAGATGAAACAAACGCGTGCCTAAAAATAACGACGCACATGAATACACACTCAAAAGACATACACACACACACACACACACACACACACACTCACACACACACTTGCATACCAACAGATCAAACACGCACACACTTCAATCATGCCCACCCCCCCGGCTGTGTTATTGTTTTGAAAATATGATTGCGGTGACGGATGGGGTGGGGAGAGGAGAGGGCTCTGGCAGGGGCGAGTGGCAGGGCCCCTCTATTGTCCCCGACCAGTGTGAGTCTGTGTCCATAGCTATAGAAACTGGGGCCACACTGGGAAGGCATGCTTTCATCTCCACCACAGGCTCACCGCTGGCAATAAGGGGTCAAATAAATCCCCCTGGATGCAGTGAGGAAGGGGGGAGTTTGCAGGCATACATGCGGGCACGCACACACACACACACACACACACACACACACACACACACACACACACACACACACACACACACACACACTCTCTGAGCATGTTTACCTGAGCTATCTCATATTCACATTTAGATGGATAACTAGATCGCTGGATAGATAGTTTGTCTACGTGACCTTGTGTGGCTATCGAAAACAATCCTACATTCGGCTCTTCTCTTCCAGCAACCTCCACTTTAACTAACACTTCAATTTCCTTCAGTGCTTCTGTTTCAACTGCCACATCAACTTCTTTCAGTGCTTCATCTTCTGCCATAACTTTGAAACAGAAGCACTGTAGGTTCCTTCAGTGCTTCTGCTTTACCTACAACTTTGATTCTCTTTAAGTGTGTTTTTTTCAGTTTTTCACACAAATACAAATACACTTTAAGACATTTAAAGTGTTTCAAAGTTTCCACTTCAGTCTGTCAGTGAAGCATGTTTTAAGGTTACCACTATACTTTTTTAATTAGTTTATCAGGGGACAGCACACACTAATTAACATTAATGCAATGTGCCAGATAAGCCAAAAGGCATGAACCAAAAAAGGATAAAATCCCTTGCCTTGACATGTCACCTCTGTCCTGATATAAGTGTTATACTTTCATCTAATTTTGTACGCTGAATAAATGGTAAAAAGCTGCACTTACGTCAGACATGACGGTGGGCCTCGTCTCACCGCGACGGAAGTCTGAGTCACTTTGGGTGAGCGTGCCCTGAGCATGCAACACATGTAACACAGGATCACAATGTTGATCATCAGGATTCATAATGTTGTGAGACATTCCAGACTCGCTGATTGCACACACACACACACACACACACACACACACACACACACACACACACACACACACACATATACTTAAACAAACACACTATATACACAAACAGAGACATGCAAAATTGTACAGACACGCTCTTTGACATACACACTTTGAGCGCTGTTAGCAACATGCTCACACATGCAAATAAATAAGCACTCAGTCAAACGCGTAGAGCGCTGTCCAGGATTTAGATTCGACTGGATGGACTTCCTTAGGGGGATCTTGGTGACTCATAATGACCAGATTGTTTGATCATCATCCTCCCCTATTCTTCTTCACTGGTGTGATATCACAAATGTCCAGCTCGGCTTCATCCTCAAGGCCCTGAGCCCTGCCCTGCTGAGGACCAAACCCTTACGGATTACTGTCAGACTCACTCATTATAATGCTCTGCATGTGTGTGTGTGCGTGTGTGTGTGTGTGTGTGTGTGTGTGTGTGTGTGTGTGCCCACAGCCCAGCATGAAGATGTAAGAGCTAGCTAGTTGGATCAACTGACCAAATATTAGACAAACAGACAAGTAAATAGCGTCTGGAGCCGACTGAATCCCCAGTTTCATATCGTGATATAATGGCTTAGTAAAAGCTCCTTTTTGGGAACTGATCTGAACACAGTTTGGGGAGACGTGTCGCTGCTAACTTCAAGTTTACAAAACAATGAAGGTAGCAGCTATTCTGTGATGTTGCATCAACATTTACTAAACATCAGAACACACACAATTCAATGTGATGCATAGGGAAGACTTCACCGGACATGCTACCGCACAAAGCGAGCAGCCAGCTGTCCTGATAGCACCTGTGTGTGAGCGTGAGGTGGGGTGGTGGTGGTGGTGTGTGTGTGTGTGTGTGTGTGTGTGTGTGTGTGTGTGTGTGTGTGGGGGGGGGGGGGGGTCTGGTGGAGCCAGAGCCAGTCAGAGAGTCACCAGGCTGAGGAGAGGAGAGGAGAGAGGGAAGGTCAGCACCACCGCATGCCACAGACAGACTGACGATACTTCTACTGGGCTCCACGCCGGGGACCTGGCTGTAATTACACCACGCACGCACACACACACACACACACACACACATTCATGCATGCATACACACTGTTACCAGACAGACTGAGAAAGGTGCTCGGCTCCTGAATTCTGTCTCTCTATCTCATTATAGTTTTATGTGCAGCATGACATCCTCTATCACACACCTGAACAGCCTCACAACTACATTTACAAGCCTTTTTTTAGAGAGAGGTGACCTAAAATAGGGACCCGTGATACATTAGCCGCAGGAAAACAGAAAATAACTAAATGGGCAGAAGTTTGCTCACACACATGAATTATATAATAGCTTCAACTTTCGGGAAGGCTTTATAGAAGATTTTAGAACCTGGCTGCCATTCAACCCAATCAAGTGTACAAGTATACAAGTATACAAGTATACAAGTATACAAGTATACTGATATTGTGCAATTGTAAAAGCCAAGATAACTACATTTATTAAAAGCTTCCTATGCCAATGTTTTTGGATTCAGCCACAGAGCATTATAGTGAGGTTGTGCACTGATGTCGGCCTCACAGTTGGTGTTCTAGTTCATCTTAAAGGTGTTGGAAAGGGTTTAGGTCAGGGCTCAAGTCAAGTTCTTTCACACCAAACTCGTTAGCTGGGCTTTGTGCACGGGAGCATTATCAAAGTTGACATAAGAAAGGGCTTTCCCCCAAAACTATTGCCACAAAATTGGATGCAGACAGTTTTCTACAACATCTTTATATGCATTAAGATTTCCCTTGAGTTGAATCTAAGAGGCCTTGCCTAACCCTTGGCGTCCACGTACTATTTGCCACATAGTCAGATTCAGAGTGCTCTCTCACACAAACATGGATTTCCCAATTTTCGTTTTGAAAGGACGTTTGTAGTCTGAGCTCACAACTGGCCAAATCCAAGGTTAAATAAGGTCAACAAGTTTATGGGCACAAACCACAATTGTGATCCTGTTTGGATCCCAACAGACTGACCCCAGCACAGATCTGTCTTGGTATCAATAGCCCCTTGTTGATCTACTTGGCCAGGCTCTCTCTCTCTCTCTCTCTCTCTCTCTCTCTCTCTCTCTCTCTCTCTCTCTCTCTCTCTCTCTCTCTCTCTCTCTCTCTCTCTCTCTCTCTCTCTCTCTCTCTCTCTCTCTCTCTCTCTCTCTCTCTCGCTGACTTGTGAAAGTTATTGGAGTGTAAATGCGTTTAACAGCATTTGTCTGCTGCCCTGCACATGGAGAGTGCTATCTGTTGTCTGCTTCTTGCTTCAGTTATCAGTGGCAGTAGCTGGAACGTTTCCAGCTTCAATCAGGAAATCAGTTAAATTGTTATAATCTGATTAATGTAATTATTACAATTGGATAAAAGATTGCAACAGACTTGTGAAAGGAGATGCTGGGAGTGTTGTTTTCAATAAGGCATAGTTCTCCAAAACTAAAAGACAATCAGCCTATTTTACATCAGTTTAAACATCACAAAAGAGGATTTTCTCCCAAGATTTACAAAACATCTATCGTCATTTTCTAGGTTTCATTAAGAGGCACTGTAGTTCAGCTGGAAGAATCCTGTCAGTCATTGTAATTATGCTGTCTGCATCTAAACTCCCTCGCCAATAAATTGTTGTTCACAGTGACAGGTGGGTGGGAATGGGTGTTCCCTGTTCCCACTGAGTACCCAGTTAAAAAAAAACACCTTAATCCTTGATTGAGACATAAGCAGTTTGAGGTTGAGGTCTAAGGGGGCTGTGGGCCTTTAACCATAGCACCACTCTCCAATTTATCATGACATTGTCACTTCATTGCTCTCCTTCAGTTTTCATATGTAACCCCCCCACCCCCCCTCACCCCCCACCCCCAAGCCTGGTTCCATTTCCCTGTGGTGACATAGAAAGGCAGACGCTCCTGTTTACTCATGGCTCCAGGGGCTTGTGGCTCCCGATTAGCAAACCAATGTGAGTCAACATCTGGTACATCCCTTGGACAAACTATCTCACTGAGCGCACACTCGGCCTGTTGTCAAACCCCCGGCCCTTTCCGTCCAGTTCCCAAGCAGGCAGGCACCCCCTGGGCGGCAGTGCGCGCTCACACATGGGCGAGACATTTCCCAAAGCCTTCCCAGTCCTCCTGGCATCTCGGCAGGCTGTCACCTTCTTACCCTCCTGCGTGTTCCACAAACATACCACGGGGGCCAAAGGGCAGCCGGGGCCAGCGCTGCCCCGTTTGTCGACATGCTTGATTGGGGTTAGGGGCGGCAAGGGCTCGTTCGGGTCGCGACACCGATGCGGTCCATCATGTCTGTGCAACCTGCGGTGATTATTTGACTGCATTCCATCCAGGACACAGGAGTTTTTTAATGCGGTTTTTAACGGGCTGCCGGGTTTAAACAGGGCTACCTCAATCTGAATCCTGTCACAGACCAATGAAGACGCCATCACAGAATTTCCCTCCCTTTGTTTTTATTACGGCAGTGCCAGTCTATGAAAGTATCTTGGCTCTAGACTCAACAGAACACACATGCTGAGGAGAGTGTCAGGCAAGGGAACATCTGTTGTGGTCAGTGGCTGTGGGCAAACTGTTTCATTTCGACAAGATGGCCTGTGGCAACACAATGGCTTAGTGGTTGGGAGAATGCCCGAATTGCCAGTACTTGCGGTCAGGGTTTACCTAAGTTGGACGGAGCTTCTGAAAGACATGTGGTCACATTTTACATTAAACCACTCTTTAGTTAGGGATATAAAAAAGGGTAATGACATTGTCTTGACACATTTTGTGTTTCAAAATTTGATCTTTTCTCAAGTGGGAACTGTAGAGTTTCAAGTAACCTCGTCATTCCAAATTACGTTTCGTCTGAAGTCTTTATTCCATTGTCGTTACTTTTCCATTTGTCATCTTGCGCAAAACCACGAGCGCTGGAAGCAACGTCATAACAACAAGCATGCCGAGTGAGATCGATACAGCACGCCAACAGTGATTTCACTGATGAGAAAGTAGATTAGAATGACAGATTGAATCTTGAGGAGTGAAAACACATGACTTAACCGTCCAAATAAACTGTGATATGCCGTATGTTCCACTATCACAGCTCTCATATCTCTGCCATGGCATCCATTCAAAAACACCGCTTGATGTCTTCAACCCCGCCAAAATCTGTCCAGAGGAATGTGGAGTGCTGGTCAGCGTGGCAGTCTGAAGACTTTTGTGTGTGCTAGTGTGTAAAGCGCAGGCCTTTAGGTCTTAACATAGCTGGCAACCTTTTTATTTTCCCCTTCCTTTCTGTCTCTCTCTCTCTCTCTCTCTCTCTCTCTCTCTGTCTTGCTGTCTCTGTCTCTCTTCCTCTCTTGGCTGTTGTGCCACCGTGGAGAAGGCAACAGTGACCCTATTGTGAACAGTGGGAATTGGGCAGCAGGCCAATGATGTCATCCTGCCATAGGGAAGACCAGGGGGAACGCCCTCCTGGCGTTCGGAATGCACTATTTTTTCCTGTTGTTTTCCGGAAGGCGGTGATCAATTTAATTCCTCATCACTCCCGGGCCACGGGGAGGGGGCTGAAAGGAGGGAAGGAGGGAGGGCAAGAGGAGGAAGAGATGCAGAGAGTACAAAAAGGATGGGGCACTCAAACAAATACACCGAAAAGGAGAGGAAAAGATGATCCAAGCTGTTGAGATCCGGCTTTTAAATTTCAACTCTGTAAAGATGTGAATAAACGTAATCACCCTGAAGGTCACGGCGACCTCCCCAATTAAAAGTTGGCGGGCAGCATTACAGAAGAATAGTCGTGATTCATGAAGAAAGAGGTGGGAAAGGCTTACGGAAAGGAACAGTCGCTAACTCCAAGTAACCCCACCGGCCCAACACATTCATTCTGAGGAGGCGCACAGTACTGCTGAAGTAATTAACAAGAAGAGCAGTGAAATGTAAAGGACCATTCCACAACGTTAGCCATGCTGGCAGCATGAATGCAGGGATGCCGGTTGGTCCGTTGGTGAATTGGTCCGTTGGTTGTTCCTTCCACCACTTTGGCCTCGACTGAAACATCTCAACAACAACTAAATTGGATTGCCATCAAATTGTATACAGAGATTCATGGTCCCCAGAGAATGAATCATAATGATCTGGGTGATCCCCTAACCTTTCCTTCAGTGCCATCAGTATAGTCTAACCCTTTTTGGGCTGAAATATCTCAAAAACTATTGGATGAATTGCCATGACTTTGGTAGAGAAATTCATGTTGCCCCCCCCCCCCAGGATGAATTGCAATCACTTTGCTGATCTTTTCAACTGAAATCTAAAGAGTGTGAGTGTGTGTGTGCCACACAGTGATGTTTTCCTGGCTTCGCTTGAGTTCATCCATCCCCGAGTTCAAAGTGGGCCCCGCCATCACATCACAAAGCCACTGAGTCGTCTGCGATATGATCACCATTAATCACAGCTTGTGATCAAGCATCGAGGAGCATTTTCTCCATCACGACTGGAATGTCATAGTAGAAACAAAGGATGCGGGGGCCACGCTCAGATTGGCTTCAGATTGCACATCAGAGTGGCGTGGCGTTCTTTCAATAACAGCGACGAGCTATTTACTAAGTGCTGTATTCTTTTCTTCTCCTTGTCATCAGAGGAGAGGGGGGGAAATATCACTTTGATGCTGTTTACTGGGTATTTGGCAAAAATATTTTATGATGAATTTTAGGGGAGAGAAAAAAAAAGTGTAGAGGGGGCTTCAAAAGTATAGCGTTAACGGGAGACAGATTTTTGACATGCTTCCCAAGCCATCTGCTTTGGGTTAAGGCTCGGAGACAGAGTCCAATATGGAGGAGAGAGAAGAGGGGAGTAAGACTGGAGAAGATGGCGAGGGCAGCAGGGAATAGAGAGAGTATTGACAGGCAGTGGTGGAAAGCAATTTATTTGCATTTGGGCTGTTTTGAATTATTGTGGCATGGGGGTGTATGTGTATGCAGGACAATAACTATCTATCTAGCCAGCCCAAAGATACAATAACTTGATCTTGTTTTCATATTACAACAAAATATTTCAATGGGCTTACAGACAGAAATTTCACCAGAAATAAATGTGCTGTGGTTCCAATCTCAGGGCTCTTGGAATGGTTTAGTTCAAATATTTCAGAAAACTTGTGACGGCTCTGGTTGGTCCTGAAATCTGTCAGCCTGCCAAAGATCCCACAGCGAGTGTTCCGCTGGAGACGCCACAACACAAAACTAATTAGGAGACGTGCTCCAGGCATATCTGTTGATTTGAAGGAAGGGGGGGGGAAGGGGAGGAGGGGGGCTTGGGGATTTCTCTGCCACTCAAGACTATTTCCAAATGGTCCCAGCACCTTGCCAAATTCCTCAACTTTGCTTATCTCCTGAGGTTAGCACATTTAATGCCGCAAGAGCAAGATATGCAATCCAAAAAACAATGTTTTGTCTGTCCAGCTCTGCTTGCCGATGTTTTCCGTCTCCGAGTCTCCTCTGCTTACTCCCCTCTGTCCTCTCCAAGCTGTCCGTCTCCATCCACCCCCCTGTGCCATTCTACCAGTCCCCAGTGGGCACAGTCAGCCAGTCTGGCCAGACCCACCCCTTGCTGTGCCCCTGCAACTGGATAAGCCTGGACCTTGGGTAGAGGCCTTTGTATGGAGCCGTGGGGGTGTTATAGTGTGTGTATGTGTTTGTGTATGTGTTACGTGTCGGTGTGTATGTGTGTATAGCATTCACGGCAGAAGAGGAGAAGGGGGTCCTATCTGTGCCTAAGGGCTGCCCCCCAACGCACCCTCACCATGCGCCCTATTGAGACCTAAGGGAGCGTGAACAATCACTGCAAAACCAAAGAGCTAAGTCCCCTTGTTATACAAGCCCAGTTTTCAGCACCAGCCCCACCTCCCTCCTCCATGGTGCGTCCCACCCCCGTCCCAGCACCCCAGCCCCACTCGTCAGAGGTTGACGGGCTTCGTTAAAGCGAGCCGGGTCCTTTTATGGCGTTATTTAATTAGCCATTCCACAGCAAACTGCCATCCGGCACCACCACCACCCCTCACCCCATCCTCTTCTCTTTGCTGAAACCACCACCACCTCTTCTGCCTTCACCCCCACTTACTCGACATCATCACCACCGCCGCCGCCCCTCCCCGCTGTGCTGACCGGTCCCCTCCTCTATCCTCTCCTTGTCTTTATCTCCGGTAATTAGCCAGGGATGGGGGTGGACTTCATTGCTAGGTTGCTTGACAGTATTAGTGCTTGAGACTAGGAGGAAGGGAGGTGTCCCTCCCTGCATGGGGTTTTCTCTCTCAGTCCAGCACGCCAAGACCTGTGGAGGGAGACAATGGAATTGGCCAGTTCTACAGTAACCAGCTCAGCCTCACTGTCCACGCTGCCCACTGAGCTCTTTCTGCACTGGCACCCTAATCATTAACCACATTATGACTGTGTGTCTGCATGCAGGTTGGAGGGATCAACGGTGATTTACTGAGAGGATGCAGAAGACTGCTGCCAACTATTTCAGAGTGGTTAAAGCAGTTGAGATTGGTAAATTATGTATCTTAAATCTGCCAGACACTAAATTTAGAGCGATTCTTGTGATAAAAGTTCTTCCAGCCATAAACAGGAGTTTTTTTTTTTTTTTTTATACTCTTATCAAGGATGATTCAGCTTAATTACTTCAGTTTGGCATAATGGATCCTGCTTTGACTGTTAGATATTTGATCTTTGAGCACATTCTCTTGAGCTGCACCATAACTATGTATGAGTGCACATTCCTTCCACATGCACTCAAACATGAGTAGTCAAACAGTGAGGCAGAGAGTGTTTCCCTTGCTTGCAGGTCCACACCATGCTGGATCGACGCCCTCTAGTGACCACCACAAAAGACAAGCACAATGACAAGTCGAAATGAACCTGGTCAGCCTTCCCAAACTGCAGGATAAATACAACACCCTCGAACCAGGATGAAATTATTGGGAAACACATCCAAACTCAGTCGAACCAACGTGTGTAGCTGATGTTATTAATGAACTAATAATAATTTATAAAAAGGTTTATTATGCATAAAATGACTTTATTTTAATGTCAGCTTATTATGCTTTATTATGGCTAAACAAAAATCTAAAATGCGTTAACTTCACAGTCAATTAATGAGACTTGCCTGAAATAATTGAAGTGGCATTATAAGAGGACCAACATAGTTCAAACTAAAGTAAGTCCAGCATGGCCTAATGACTGCTTAGCATGGGAAAGGTACCGCTTAGTTATCCGTGGCCATTTATAGCCCTTAATTACGCGCCTATTTTGTGACCCCTAAGTTCAACGGGCCAATTCCTGTGTGGACCCAAAATGCTGACGAACAAAGGTGGAATGTGATGCCCCTTTTCCTTAGACAAGCTACTAAACGTTTCCCATCAATTTCATGGGAAAGTTCAAGCCAAGGAAACTCTTTTAAACGCCTCGGCTGAATATTGACAGCGTATTGAACCTATTAGTGCATCACAGACACTCTGTTGAGACGCGCAGGAGAAAACAGTTGCTACGGCACTTAAAGTGTGTGTGTGAGAGATTTCAGACGTTCTGTAATATAATAACACTGTTCATGTTGTGGAACATTACACTTTAATGCGGGATAAAACTGGTGCTTTAGGACCCAGTTGATCCTTGTGATTGTGGCTGATATTTTCCACGTTGTGAGGGGAGGGGGTGGCCTGGAGGGTGTGTGTGTGTGTGGGGTGGGGGGGGGGGGGGGGGGGGGGCTGTCAATCATAGTGAAAGTGGCCGGGGTGGGCAGGCCCCTCTGACACTTTGTACCGTCGGAGGGGGATATTTAACTTGGGACTGAGCACCACTCGCTACAGACACACTCACACACAGTGTGCCTAAGCAAAGAAACGCTCCAGCGCCAAGTCTCTCAGACTCCTGAAGTAGGAGCGACTCAGTAGGAGCTTCTGTAGCAGTTATCAAAGGAGTAGAGACGTTCCCTCAGGAATTGACCGCTTGCATCGACCGGGCAAAAAGGCTCCAGATTATGGACTGTCTCGTCATGCAGCGACAGTGGGATCTGGACTTTTTCTGAAAAGGACTCAGCAATACTCCGGTGAAAAGGAACTCTGAACTAACAACGTTTACTGGCTTTGTGCAGTTTGCATTTGATATGCACTGACACTGCAATTTGCTGTAACTCCGCTTTTCAGCATTTTTTTTTCCTGTTACACGCACAGCCGAGATTTCTGTTGGAATACTACAGCCTGAGACTTTCATGTAAAGAACCGAACTGCGATTTGGAACATCCTCTGGAAAGATAAATGTCTGTTAGTTCATAGGTTAAGATTGCATCCCACTGTGGCGCGTTTTTTCTCTAAGTTTGTGGACATTTTCAGTGATGTGCATATAGACCGACGGCTGGAATACCGCAAGGGACTGACTGCATAGACCATTTCCATCAGTCCATGGATAGTGCGCCCTGGGACCTTGTCAAACCTGAGAGCGTCAGGCGACGTTAAGAGAAGCCACGTTTATAAAAGCCGTGCGTAAAAATAACATTGGCCAAGGCATCTCCTCATTGCCGGGCGCGTGACATTTAAAACTTGGTGAAGTACTCTTTTGTGCGCCCTTCTCTCTCGGGACGCTCCGGATCTATTCTGTCTCTTTAGAAAACACTTCATTCCATGCAGCTCTCGCCTCGGCCGCTGTCATCCAGTGTAGACAGTTCGTCGTGGCTTCGAGTCCCCGGGGTAACCATGACAACCGAAAGAAACCCAAAGTGAATCCAAGGGAGCGGGGTGAGGCCGGAGAGAGCGTGAATAGAGTTTTCCCCATTTTGTTTCGTGCTTTTTTTTTTGTTTAGACTAAACACTTTTTGCAAAGCAGGGGCACCGCTTGGCGCTGCAGAGTTGCATCAGCGGGCAAATTGCAAAGTTGAAGGAGCCCTAAAAAGCAAAGCACTCCGCTCCATGTCATTCAAACCCGACGTGGTCTATTAAAAGTATCGCCTTGCTGGTGACTGTTCTTCTACTATTTATGAAGCCCCGGGCTAGTCATTGCAGACAACACAGTGACCGGGAAAATAATTGAACACTACTTACGCGAGAAGAACCGGTGCGTAAAGCAAGAGGAATAATGGGCCTCTCACAAACGCTACTATTTTACGTGCTGGTGTGCGTTCACCTTGGAGTTTCCCAGCATTACCTTCGCCTCCGTCCATCGCCCAGCGATCACCTCCCTGTGCCCGACCTCAAGGAGGACCCCGACCCGGAGTACGACCCCCGGGAGCAGGACTTGGCCGAGAGGACTCTGAGGAAAAAGCTCGGCAGTAACTTTGACCCCAACTTCATGTCCATCACCTCGCCCATGCTGGTGAACCTCTCCGCGCCAGACAACCAGGTGAAGCTGCAGGGTCCCATGCCTAACGAGATTAAAAAGCTGGACCTTACAGAGACCCCCTATGGAAAGCGGGTAAAAGTGGGCAAGAAAGCCCGTAGGAAATTTCTGCAGTGGCTGTGGACCTATACGCACTGCCCAGTGGTACACACCTGGAAGGATTTGGGCGTGAGGTTCTGGCCACGTTACATCAAGGAGGGAAACTGTTTCTCTGAGCGCTCGTGCTCCTTCCCCGAGGGGATGTCTTGCAAACCCGTCAAGTCAATCAACAAGATTTTCCTCCGATGGTATTGTCAAGGGTTTCTAAGACAGAAATACTGTACGTGGATACAGGTGCAATACCCAATCATCTCAGAGTGCAAGTGTTCGTGCTGATTTTCTCTAAGGAAGTAGTGGAGGTCGAGGGGGAGTGGACTGGAAATACGGTTTCTATTGCACTGTTAACTCTCTACAGAGATGGGCACCATAGCAAATCTATTTTTTTATATAGCATTTTAAGTGAAATACCAACATTGTACATATTTAAGAAAAATGCAGCTATTTTTTCTAATTGAACCAGGACCATATTTTATTCTCAACCCTGAAACGTGTTTTTGGGGGGAACACGAGCACTTCATAAGGAAGAGCTTTTTTTTGATATTTTTTACGAGACATTGAAGATGCAATGCATATGCTACACTTCTCCAAGAGGTGAACTTTTTCTTCAACTGAACATTGATGCTGACTGTTATTTCACTGCAATGCTGCCTAGAGTTTTTGTATAATATTAATATCAATAATAATTAAATTGTAAAAAAAAAAAAAGTTGAGGTTAAAAATATATATAAAGGCGTGAACTCAGCTTTTTTGGAATACATAGTATTGTAGAAATAAACAAATCTGTACGTTTTATTTATTATTTTAACGATTGTGAGTATAGAGCATAAGGAAAGAGAATAGCAGAGTATACCAGAAAAAAATATGGGAGATGTCTACTTGAATATTTCTAAAAATAAAAAAAAATCAATAAAATCAATAAAAAAGTAAAACATATCAGTGTACATGTTATGTTTACACGTTTTAGCAATAAAGTCTATCATTTCAACGTGTATTAGTGTCAAGCCATGTTGCTTATAACGAGTGTCTATATCCAGGGGGCGTGTACGCTGTAAAGAAATATCATCTGAACATGTTGTCTTAAAATCTTACACTGCAAAAAAAAGTTTGCTGATGGCCTAAATCATTTCACTTGTTTGCAATAAAGTTGACTTTGGCAGATTTACCATAAATAAGTGTCATAACAATGTTATTTGATAAAAGAAAAGGAGTTTCTTGAATTGGAAACAAGTGAAATTGAGCCACGTTTTAAGAAAACTGTTGTTTACCACTGATATTTTTTGCAGTGTAGACGCTCGGGCTCCGAAGTGGAGTGGACTTTCCAAACTGCACAGTAAGTCCAAGCTCCAGTGACTCTGTGTGGACTGCCTGACGCTCCGCGCCGTCACAGTGATTTTAGAAAGGGCTGATTTACTACGCCGTGTAATGCGCAACACATACCTCCAGCACCTCCACAGAACTGGCATTCATTTGTCTCAGCCAGAAGGAGGGGAGAGGGCGCGCACATTCGTCTCCCCTGTCTACGCACATGCTCGTTTCGGAGCTGCGAGGTGTTAACATAATGGGTAAAATATGATTCAGACATTTCAAACAGTGTCAGATGATGAAATGGCGAGTGTCTATGCGCGAGCCAGGGGCGTCTGGGGTCTGTGCTTTTTACTCTGGAAGCTCCACACAAGTTCCACTGAGGTATTTGTATAGAGGTGGACTGGAGCAGACCGGCGCCTATTCAAGTCTGACCGCCCTGGAGAGAAGAAAAAAAAACAAAAAAACACAAAGCCCATAAAACAATGGTCAACTGTTTTTGACGTTAGCAGACTATTAATTGGAGAGCCGGGTTCTGCTGTCTGCAAGTTAAAGAGATATGGCCAATTAAACGCACTGGAGACGCGCAGGGAAATTAACAATGAAACGAAAGCGAAGAGTAATTTACTGTAAGTAGGGGGTTTTATGGTGTTTATATTATTCCTTAAATACAATCAACGACTTAAACAGAGCTATGACTGAATGTCTGAAAGCTAAAAGCAGCGTTGTTTCCACTGAGCGCATCTTGTGTGCGTTAAAGTGATTTGTGCTTTTTTGCGGGCAGAGTTGGATTTGACACTTGCCGCCCGGTTATTGTGACAGAACCACTGAGGGGATTTGGTAAGCAGAGGAGAAGAACGGCAGCATGCCAGCGGAGGAGGAGGAGGAGGAGGAAGAGGAGAAGGAGCAGGAGGGGGGCTGCTTTCCTTACTGTCAGCTTCTTTCTTGATGATGTCTCGGGGTTTTTAGAAACTGCGTCTCTGACTCGACGGCGCCACTCAGCCGCCCCCTCTCGACTGCGCAGAATGAGGCACTTTGGGAAACAGTAACCCTTTCAGGCTCTGCCCGGAGAGTATTTTAGAAGCGTGTGAAAGGCAATACGCCGCCCTGGCTCCAGCCAGTTAGGTGCGCACCTTTTAGAAACAGACCCTGCCAGCCAGTCAGATCAGCGGTTCTCAAAGTGGGGGCCGGGGACCTCCAGGTTGTCCTTGAGGGGAGTCCAGGGGGTCTTCAGC
Source organism: Leptoclinus maculatus (assembly GCA_032191485.1). Classification (NCBI taxonomy): domain Eukaryota; kingdom Metazoa; phylum Chordata; class Actinopteri; order Perciformes; family Stichaeidae; genus Leptoclinus; species Leptoclinus maculatus. Next base: position 8,964,425 of record JAVDOI010000015.1, read on the forward strand.
AAAAATGATGAATCGATCATTTTCAACAAAGTACTTAATTCACGAGAAATACCCTCATTTTGACAGTGTTTACGCATGAATCACTCCAATCCGGATCATTTGCCGGATATTAAATGAACAACAAGAATCTTCTCAGTGAAGTGTCCCTGCACACAAATCTGATTAAATGAAGGTCTAAGACTGTCTGTCATTTTAAACCAAATAAAAATGTTAGATATGTAGGATCAGGGCACATTAAATGATATATTCTGGGATTATTACTTTACAACTCATCACATCTCACATTTATTCTAACCCTGGCTAATTGCTCAAAATCCAGTCCCACAGCTTCAAATCCAATGTACACCCACTAAATAAATTCCATCCTAGAAACAGCAACCCTTTGAATGCAGACGAATTTAACAAGGTTATATTAAATATGGACCTTGTGGATTTTTTTCTTACACCAGGGGGAAAAATGCCAATCTTCAAATGAGCAACTGTCAGAGACTCCTGCCTTCACTTTATGCAAAAATAGTCATGCTGACTGTGTCACCACTTCACACCATTCACAAAATCGACACTTTCATTCATCTACAAATCACAAAATGTCCACACAAAATTAATTTGATGTAAATTCACAATCGTTATTGCTGCAGACAGACCTTTTGATTTACGCGTTACGCTGAAAAAAACGAGAAAATGTCTCCCCATCGACACCATCAGAGTGCTGCGTGTGAGGCGCCTACACATCAGAACATGCATTCACATACCTATCATAAATATGTCAAGACGGTGGTGGCCTATACCCTGTCGGACTCAGCATCATTATAGTCTGACACACTCTCCACATTCATCAGCATAGACCTTTGACAAAATGGGCTACAATGACCCCACAATAATAAACACAGTTCCATATATATCTAATCCCGCATGAGTACAGAGGATAAAGCACATATTTGCAGCCTGTAAGGAGGACCTAATAAAGGCCTGGAGACAATTAGGATAGGGATGATGGGGGAGGAAGAGGGGTGGCGAGATTTGTGGTGGAGATGATGAGGCTCTGTCTCCTGATGAGACTCAACCATTATGATGGATTGTGGTCCGATTGGCCATGATTGGGGTCCGTCAGTGGGTGGGTGGTAAAGGGTCTGAGTTGACTTTCATTCGAGCAAAGATTCACATCCATACCTGTGTGGATTTATGCCGAAAAAAATACGTGTGTAAGTAAGCGAGTGCATGCTAACACACAATCAGTCCACACGCACACACACACGACTCTGGCGTGTGTGTGTGCGTGTGGACTGACAGACAGACAGAGACGGAGACAAGGGTCTGTGGCTGTAAGTAAGGCCCAAACCCCAGGGTTGTAAAAGCCAGTGAGTCAGCACTGCTGAGGTTATTGATGATGACAGGGTATTAGATGAAGCACTGAGGGGAGGGAGGGCACACACACACACACACACAGGCATGAACGGAGTCACCGCAGATGATACCCGACATTCCGTCAGACCACCAACCCAGGCCTGTGGTGTCTGGAGGTGTGTGTGTGTGTGTGTGTGTGTGTGTGTGTGTGTGTATGGGCGTCAAGCATTTGTTCATGCGTAAGAGATGTATCTGAGAGAGTGTGCCTGTAGTGTGTGTGTGTGTGTGTGTGTGTGTGTGTGGTGAAGAGAAGCTGTAGATGTATGCATGCAGTGATGGTGCATGAGTGCATGGGCATGTGTTTCCACAGATCCGTTACAGTCTCCCTGGTGGTCTTCATTTGATTGGTGACTCTCTAAACCACAGCAAGGCCCTGATTGGTTAATTACACTCTTCTGTCAACACGGTAATGCGTGAAAAATGTGCGTGTTTTTATCTGTGTGGGTGTTTAAGATGTGAACTTCCTCAAGGACGTCTTGATACACTTGCAGTGCTTCGAGGCTGATCCAAGATCAGCCGCACCATCCTGCTGTCAACCATCAATCTCTGCAAAGAGCTCACAAACTTGACCTGGAGTCAGCAGCGGTGGCCACTGAACTCATGACATGCCATTACGTCAACACGGCGGCCATCTTTGCCCCAAAAACAACAGGTGACTGTAGTCAAATAACAGGTGATTGTAATCAAACTCCCGGTCATCGCCAGCAAGCGGCGCTTCTGACAATTAAGCAGACTGGTAATGCACTGGAAATGAATGCAATGCCAAGACGAGGCATGAGTACATTCATCACTCACAGGACTGTATTACTTCAATCTTAATTTCTCAACACTGGTTGTTGAAAGGTTCTTGGTATGCTGTGTGAAGAGCAGCTTGTGATGCCCAGCAGGGCTTGCTGCTTAAAGGACAGACTAAAGGCCAAAGTTGACCGGGCCTTCAATATCCAGGCTCCTGTTCGAAACCCTGTCTTGAAACATTTCTCCATGCACACAGTTATTTGTTTTTGTTTGCTGTTGTTGCTGCCTGTTGTAATCCTCTTTAGCCCAATTTATCTTATTAACCCTTTTGCCCACGATTTCATACTCTTAATCTGTTGATACCTTCAATTTGAAGAGTCACAATCAGATAAATTAACTTATTTCATGTTGTTAAATTGTATTTTCTCGTGTCCTTGGAGCTCCTGTTAAATACTCCTCAGTTCAGCGGCTGCAGTAAGAGCCTGGTGGCCCTATATGCTCTTATGCTGCTACCCTTTTAATCAGACGCATAGTGCCAGAGTCACATTTCTGTAGTCATGCTTGCTGATTACTCAGTTTAACTCTTGTTAGATGTAACGGATATTGTAAGCCCAAAGTAAGGCCTAAAAATAGAGCTGTGGGTGGCGTGGCACTTGCAGGGCTGGGAATAGTGCATATTCTAAGCTCTGTTTCCATGGTTACTTCTGCTTTCTCCCATTGCCAGCATGGGTCTCGAATTCAGAAAATAGTCCCCTTTTGCATCAATGGCCGTGTTTTTATCCCAGTAAGAAACAGCCTCATTTAACTTTTTATCGTGTTTCTTTTCCTCACCAATCAGGAGGCGTGCCTTAAAGTTTGTGGACCGTGTTGGGTACATGCCGGTGTCACAGACTGTGGATTGTGAACGTGTTATGCCCCGGGGCTAAAAATGTATGGACACAAATACGCCATTAACCACTACTGACTTTACCATCTTTACCTCATCAAACTAAAATCAGAAAGCTGGCTTGTCTGTCAAATGGGACACAGAATTGCGACTGTTGTGAGCCCGTTGACCCCCCCCGGCCCCGGCAAAGTGAGTACAACTAGGAACAAACTCTCACACACACACACACACACACACACACACACACACACACACACACACACACACACACACACACACACACACACACACACACACACACACACACACACACACACACACACACACACACACACACACTGTAGCATCTCAGGATAGACATTAGAATTGGACAGCCCACACAAACACTAGATGGTCCAAGAGTACTCCTGATGCCTAATTGGTCCCTGGTCGTCATAACAACACACACAGGTAAACTGTCTTTAAGTTGTTTACTTGACTACTCAACTTGATCGTTAGTGCGCCGGCTCGATTATATACACACTCATGAGTTTTCTATATTTTCCATATCCATCTCCTCTCAGCTCACTGATTGCTGCTGTACTCCCAACACACAGACACACACACACACACACACACACACACTCACGTATACACCTCCCCCTCACAGTCTGTCCGGCGGCTGTCTCCCAGTACCCCTCTGTGCGCCTAGATGGCATGCTGAGAATGTTTACTTTCGCCACAGTGTGTATTTACAGAGCCTAATAGTTTTTTAGGCCGCAATGGCGCCTCGCTTCGTAACATGTGTACAACCCACCTACTCCCTCTTACTCCCACACACACACACACACGCACACACGCACACACACACAGAAAACATACATTGCCCCCACCAAATAACAAATCAAACCTCTGGTATTTGGGGTTTGGCAATGGCGCAATCTCTAATGCAGCCAGGTGACATGAGGGAGCAGAATGTGATGCTACCGCTCCTGTGCTTTGGAGTGAACGGATCAGATGAAGCCAAAAATAAGGCCAGAGGAGAGAGTATGTGCGCTATTAGGAGGGTGAATGAATGCACGAAGGGCTCGCAATGAATGGACCCGTGATGTCTTGAATGGTTATGCGTGACATGTGGCGAAGAGAGATTTGGGAATGTGTGTACACTGTGTGTGAGCAGGTTTGCGAGAGAGTGAAGGGGGAGACGACGAAGCGGCAGGTGATGGAGCCCAAGTTGGATTTCTGATGGCTGATGACTCCTTCCTGATCACACGCGGTGGTGACATGTCCTGTCCTTTGCTTTGCTTTTTTGTTCACTGCAGCATGTAGCCTACTTTTCAAAAAGGGTTCAGGATTACATGTCAGCCGCTGAGCTGTGTAAAGACGTCAATTTAAGAAAGTTTGAGTCAACCCTTAGTAGCTCTGCTCAGTCTCTTTATTCCAGGTTCCACATTAGCAGTCAGAAAAAGAAAAAAAATGATTCCATTATTCTTTTGTCCCCTGAGCAATTAGGTTATTTAATGAACAAGGTAGTGCTTGAACAAAGAATGAAATGGCTGCTATTAAAGGGCTACGTGTAATACATGTCAACTGATGAGACATTGTGTAATGTGTGTGTGTGTGTGTGTGTGTGTGTGTTTTTTAATCCTGTTTCTGTACCACCCGAATTTAGAGGTAATTCATGTTTTTCTTGAACTTGTTTACACGGATCTTGACAGAAGTGACGTTAACACGGGATAAGAAAATGATGTGTGCGTCAGAGCATGCTAACATTACGTGCTCACAACTTCAGAGAAAAAGAGACAATCTTGCAAAACAGTTCAGTGCTTATACATTTTGTTCAGTGTTTGTCTGCCCTGGCTGATGACTAGATAGAAAACAATGTGTTGTTGAGTTACAGTATTTCCAGTGACGCCTCAGTGGAGTCAATTATTGCAGTCATTACACAGGGTGAAAGCAGATGTTCCAATACTAAATCATCAAAGCTCAACTCAAATTGATCAGAATCTGTGGCAGCCTATAAGACATGTTAACTTGGTGCTGAATAACTGCTGCCACTTTAAAGCCACGGTGTGTAAAAACAAGACAGTTCTGGTGAAAAATGGTCAACAAGTCAAACTCTCCTTGTTGTTTCCAACAAATCATCACAAAATAACTTCTGGAGCACCATGCATGACAGATAAACTATATATAACAGTGTAAAGGTATCAAATGAATGTGTCCTTTAGCACTGATCACTACAAAAGGGGTGAAGAGGGCAGTGTACTCGATCCCACTGAAAGGACAGAATAGGCATTAAGAGTGGAGTCTAAAACACTCAGGCCATTGTTTTACTTTCTTTCTCCCGTAAGACAAAGAGCGCGAGGGAACCAAACAGGTGAACATAACTGGCTGTATTTTCCCCAATGGGCCGCCATGCACGACTTGGGCTGCTGAACCTGATGTCCTGACGCCTGCCTGTCTGTCGTATTCACCCGAGGTGGTCTATTCAGAGTGAGGGACCAGGGGACACACAACCCAGGGGGTGTGGACGTCTGTGTGTGTGTGTGTGTGTGTGTGTGTGTGTTCATGTATGTGTGTGTTGGTGTGTAGGAGGGGGGGAGGAAGGGAGGAGGCGCTGTGAGCAGCAGAGAATGCTTGGTGATGGGTTACCAAAAACAGAGCACCAGGGGACAATAGGACCCAGGACATTCCTGACATAACCCCAACACACCGGGGAGGAAGTGGAAGGGGGGATTTATTGGTGTCAACGGCCCCTCGCCCCGAGAGGAGGAACGGGTGCCTCTTTTGTCCCCTCTGGCGTTGGAGATGGACTGAATCGAGACGCCTTGCATAGAGAGGACGCCTCTAAACACATACACACATAATCACTCCTTTGAAAGAAGAACCACCAATTAGGGAATGGACATATACGGCTATAGAGGTTTAGACTCAAAGGGGGCAGGTTTTTGTGTGAGTGTGTGTTGTTGCGTGCTTTCCTGCGCGCACTTGTCAATGGGATCTGGATGTAAAGGGAGAGCCGAATGGGATGCTTTTCAGCTCAGATTGCACAAGGGTTGACCCCATGGGAACACTGCTATGAACTTGTTTGAATCAGAGGGCATTTAGTCTCATTTAGGAATGGTTCATGTTACACTGAGAGAGACCACAATGAACAAGACAATGTAATACTCTATAGTAGTTGGCCGGACAATTGTCAAGTGAATTTCCCATAGTGTTACCCAAAACTTTGTATGCGCCACTTAAGACGTGGGTCATAACTCTCTTGTCGAGTGAAATGAAATTTAATTAATTCACGATGTTGCTTTAATCCCTCAAACAAAACAGCAAAAAACATTGTCCGAACATTAAAAAGTCAGTTTGTGTTGTCTTATGACAGATATTTAAAAATGGTCCCAGAAAAGGCATGGGTCAGACCATACCATTATGCCCATTTAATATTATTGAACTGGTGAGAAGAAACATCCTTTTTAGTAATGGGAGGGCTGGTTTTGAATTGCATTGTAATTACTGACCCACCCCAAGCCTCCTTACAGCTTATGTAAACCATATTGAAGGTAAATAACCCTTTTGTGAACGGAAATGTCTATACGGAAAGCTGACCACTGGGCCTGACAAAGAATACTTTTTCTCCAAAGACACTCGAGACTTAAACCCCACAGAAAACATCAACATTGGCCAAAGACTATATGTAAAGTTGTTGATAAAAATGTTTTAAAAAGAATCTGCCCATGGCATTCTTATATACCACCACTACTTTTTACATTTTTTTCGTAAATTCCAAATAGACATAAGAAACAACTGTCTATCTGTAAGGATTTACACTTGCAGAGAGCTACGTTGATGACAGGAAATGACAGCATGTGTCCCAGCCAGCAGCTACAGGAAATATCTGGCATCATTCAGCACAGTTTGTGTTCCTACGCTGGTGACAATTTTGACCATTTTGACTGGATATAGTCTTGGTCAATGGTCTTATACTTTAACCTGCCCAGCAAACCTTGAAACAGGTGGAAGAACAAGTCAAACTAGACCTATATCGCCATCTAGTGGTGACGTGTGCTATTGCTCACTGTATTTATGGGTGTGCTTACAAGCAGTGTGACCACACTGTGGTTATCTGTGATCCCAAACAACCAGTAAGAAGCTAACCCTTTGATGACCTAATAAACCAATCGGTTAACTTGGACATAATTGGTCTGGCAGGGATCAAATGTAGCTTTATAATCAGATAAACTGACTGTTATCTCACTCATTTCCAAACACGCTAACGCATCTTCAATTTATTTTGGCAACAGTGTGTAATTCAGGTCGGATAGCCTAGAAAACTCTTGCTGCTTGCACGCTGAATGTTGTTAATCCAATATGGAACAAGCCTCTTTTTTTTCAATACAATGTAATTATGAAAGTCTTAGATGAAACTGAGAGTCCACAGCCAGTGGCTCTGTGAAGCTGTACTTAAATGCAGCGGTGTTTTGAGCTTAATTGTCCCAGTAAAGGACAAACAATAGCATACACTTGATCATTGCATCCAGGAATTATTTTGTGTCTTCACTCTTTCCAGTTGATACAAGTGCATCCACTGAATTATCACCCAGCAAACAAAACTGCTAATAATTACCACGTTTGATGATGATGATGAATTTAGGCAAGAGGGGGGGAAACTCAAACATTTAAGGTTTTTCTTCAAATAGATTGCAGACTTGTGTGGCTGTTGTTAATCAGTCTGCTTGAACTGAACCTTCATCATCATCATCCACTTCCAGCTCACTGGATTACAACTAATTCATCGAGAGGCTCTGTAGCCTTGGGTGGCATTGTTGTGGCCGCGCAATTTATTAGCTAATCGACAAGACAGTGCCAGATTATGCCGCTCATGAATATCAAGGCGGAATGAGAACCAGAACGTGAGCGTTCATTAGAGTGTTACGGCCCTCTTGCTCTTTCTACATCTACAGAACACACATAGAGTTCAAATGGGAACTCCCAAGCGCTTCCAGCTGGCAACACTTTGGGATAATGATGCTGGATTCCACACAAATGAAGGGTCTAAATACCACCAGAGAGGTACCTGAACCCCCTCCTCAATGCACAGACATGCATACATGTATGTAAAAACACACACATACTTCCAAGTGATCTTTTTTTCCCCCCCTCAGTGGGTTAATCACTCATGCACTACTACACACCGAGTGCAGGGAATGCCAATTTCCCACCGTCATTCCGGACCGTCACTGCTGTCAAATGTGAGCAGCTAACCCAAAAATAATCCCACAGCAAGTCAACAGTACCCCCCTCAACACACACACACACACACACACACACACACACACACACACACACACACACATGTACACACTGCCGGCACACATCCTCCGAGTCTTCAGGACTGCAGATTGGGTTACTGCAGAGTCCTAGCTGCGGCCTCAAGGTATCCTCATTTAAAAACTCTCTGCGGTTGAGTCATCAGTGTGAGCTGGGAAGAGACCACCTTCAGTGGTGTGATGTCAAAATGATGGATGGGACAATAATACTGGCAGAAGAGCTATTGATAGCTCTCTTTCCTTAATGTTGACATGCTGATACCGCACACCCCAAGCGATGGATGTGTGTGTGTGCAAACACACACACACACACACACACACACACACACACACACACACACACACACACACACATGCACTGCACAAGGACATGCTGGTATTATACCCACTAATATCTCTTCCGTTCCCACTCAGGCCCTGGGTCTTTGAAGTGGAGTGGCAGCTGAGCCCCTGAGTGAGTGAGTGTGTGAGAGGATGTATACAATAACGCCAACACGCCGTCCCGACTTAAGATGAGTCGGCAGAGGGAAAGTAAACAGGCGGGGTTCCCCAAGCGGCTGTCGTTATAAACAGGGGGTGTGCTGAGAGGGGCTCAAGCTGTTTATTTTTACATGGGACCTCAATGTCGTTTGAAGTGCCCTCAGTGCTCTCTCTCTCTCCCTCATTCTCTTCCTCTCTCTCTCTCTCTCTCTCTCTCTCTCTCTCTCTCTCTCTCTGTCTTTTGACTTCCTTTTCCCATTTTCCCCCAAAACCTTGCCGTAACCTTCCCGATGTTACCCCCACCCCTTTAACCCACCCACCCATTCCCTCTGGGATTCTTGCCAGCAGCAACTAATTATCAGTCGGTTGGGTTCCACTGTGCTTGGCCCACTTCCCTACCACCGACTGTAAAGGCGTGTTGGATGTGCAGTGTCACGTTTCTGTACGGTGGCACAGAGTTTCGGTGCCGAACTGAAGGGCATCAGCAGGAGGCTTGCAGAACAGCGAAGAACACCACTGGCACAGTGGGAGTCAGGTGTATGGCTTTGTGCAGAGGCATGGACATATTGGATACTTAAGCTGTGAGCTTAACTCTTATAAGGTCACCTTTATGAAGGTTACAATAATAGTAACCAATGGCAGTGGTAGAAAGAACACTTACTCAAGTACTGTGCACATACAGTATGAGGTGTAAGTGGTTACATAGTGGACGGACAGCATGATAGTGATGCTATGATAAAGCTTCATATGATCTCTGCTGGGAGTTTGAAGACTGCAATATACACACCTGCGGGTCCATCATCACAAATGTACAGACAAGCATTGTTGAGAAACCCATTGTGTTGCGTTCTGATCAACGAGGGATCCAACAAATTGGCCATAAAAACATGAACTTACTATTCTACTGAATTTTAGCAACTTCTTCAGTGAAGTGTTGGAACAAGGAGAAACAGTAGGCCTACCGTGTGGTAATGCTCAAATGATCTTGTTTCAGGAAGTTAAAGTAAATTTGGAGATCAAAATGAAAATACAACAGGGTGATGTGATCCCAACATACACAAACGTTGTGTACCCAGGTCCACCACCCGTCACACACAGGTGTGTCTAAACTAAAATAGGGCCTATATGATTGACTGAATTCCGTTAAAGTGTTATTATTGTGTGTAGGCATTTCCTGGCTCACTTGCACTTGCAGGGCTTACTCTGCATTCACATGGAATCAGGCAGACGGTATTCAGATCGCTTTATTATTCTAGTGATGCTTGTAGTTACAAATACAACTTTCTTCTTGGGTGAGCGAGACACGTAACATCCGGTTGTAAATCCCGTGGCGGGGGACGGACAAATGTTTAAATATTTCAACTTTGGACGCAGTTTGGATACCGTTACCGGTATTCTCTGCCGGTCTCACCTAATGTTACCGTCCTGCTCTCGTCCATGCACTAAAAACATATCCGGTTTGCCGTCTAACTGAATCCATGTGGATGCATTACCGGGACATTTAAATGCAACAGGGTTTCATTCTGTTAACGTTTACTGTGCTTTTCTGGCTATGACAAGTCTAAACGTCTGCATTGACAAAGGTCTGTTATGGCTTCCTCGAGACGTTACTTGATTTATTTTTTATTACGAGGACTTCTAATATAAGGACAAGAACGACAATGAATTACAGAATATAAATCTATGGTCATATTCCTGACGGAGCTTTATTCGTTCAGCCACACGATGGCGCCTCTGTACCGCTGAAAACCAGGTACGGGGTCCATGGTCCCCCCCCCCCCCCCCCCCCCCACCCCCGTACAAGGTAAGCGTCTGTCCTCGCGCCCAACAGCAGGGGCGCTCAACAGCAGGGGTGCCAAAAAATTGGAGCGAGGAAAGAGCCGAAGGTTGACATTTTTCTCCAGGGTGTCCGCCGCAGGGAACCCAGCGCTGAGAGCCCCGGGCTTTGAACAGACAGACCACTTGAGGCTTGTTTTGGAGACAAAAATCAGCAGACTGATCCAAGTGCAACAACTCTAAAGGACCGAGGAGAGCTCCCCGCCTGAATCCCTTCTGACAGCAAGTGAGTGTGTTGCCTGTTGTTAGTCTTGTTTTCTTTCATTATGTCTTTAATGCAGTCTAATCTCCCCCAGTTGTAATTGGAGAGATACTCTAACTAGATTAGTGCTTGGCTGGCGGGGCTCCTTTAATTTCACAGAAATGCGTCAAACTTGGCCCTGTATGGGAAATTCTCGTGGATATAGACTATTCTGTCACTGCGTATGTCTGTGATGGAAACAGATGAGATGAGAGGAGCTGACAGCAGGTTTCATTTTGCTGTTTTGTTCCTGAACTAAAAATGTGCAGTATTTTGTTCAATTCCAAGAAACTCTGTTGGCCCAAATTATTGAAAGCCTGCCGTGATTGTTCCAATTGTTCTCTTTACTGGCCTACTCCCTCTTGTCTCAGTTTAAACTCAAGCGTTTTAATTGAAAACATATAAAGCAAATGATAACAGTGTGTTTGTTGCACCACGCTATGAGAGATTTCAGGAAGTTCACAGTGTGGGGAATAAAAATAAACACCGTGGGAACACTGGGGGGAAAAATGCAAATAGAAGAGAATAATGAAGATTCATTATACAACTTATTTAGACTTCCGTGAAGCCCCAAATACTATTTTAGTCTGATTCACCTGAGAAAATTGTCAAGAAGGAGATGAGAATTTCAAATGAAGAATTGGGTTCAGACAAATAAGAGAATAAAAAGGGCTAATGATAATAATGCTTTATTTGAATGACACCTTTCATACAAGAAATGCAGCATATAAGGGAAAATAGACATAGAATGAACATACAACTGGGGGGAAATTTAATTGGATCAAATTGAACAGAATGTCAGAAGAGCAAAAGGAGTCATTAAAACAAGTCTGATTGCAGATAAATGTACAGATATGTGTCACGTGTTCACCTTCAGAATATTGCTGTTCTTTATAACTGATGTGCTCGCTCATGTGTCATTTATTTTGGCTCGAGTTTGATTAAATTCAATTAATTCTAGCCTACTTTTGATATAAACTGGCACCACATTCCCCTTTGTGTTTAAACCCATTAATCGGCAGTGTCTTTTTCATTTGATTTCTGTCCCATTGCGTCACTGACACCGTTAATTATAGGCTGCAGGTGTGTTCTAATGTCGGCACCACACACACACGTACACACAAATAGGATTGAGGTTAATGCGTATTATCTTAAATTAAACCGCGGGTTTGCATACATATTTAAACGGTCTTTGTTTTGAGATGAATTAAAGGCACCAAAGCGCAGCTCAGTCCCGGGGCCGAGCCGGGCCAGGCCGGGCTGTTACCCCCAGAGGATGGTACAGCAAATAGCTACAGGAGGAATGTTGATCAGCTTACAGCGGAGCCGGGAGGTGCTCGGGATTTGATCGGCCGTGATGCTCGAATAATGAGCCGTCGGTAGAAAGGCTGCACCTGCAATAACATGGAGAGCAACACGCCTTCTGTCGCGTATACATGAACAGAATTCATTAAGCGGATTGTGGCCGTGCTTGCGCCTCTACTGGACTGGTTTTACAACATGTTATTCTACACGCATTTACAATATTGTGGTTGTCGGATGCGATTGGCTGAGACAATATTAATATTAATGTCTCAAACTAAAGTTACCACTTGTGTTCTTCCACCGCTTTATGTGTCAATATGCCAAATAGGGTTCACGAGTCTAACAATAAATTATAAGAAATGTCACCACGTAAACCAGTGACCTTTCCAGCGTGCTTTTACGCACACATAGGCTACATAAAATTGCAAACACTCATCATGACAAACCAGATTTAGCTGTTGCTCTTTAACCTGCACACTGAGAGAGGGGTATAAAACCATATGAATGCAGTTAATGAGGTAATGTGCTGCTGTCATAGCCGAGGGCGCAGGGGCCACATTTTCTGTGCCAAAACGAACCCCTCTCCCTACGCGCGCACACACGCACGCACACACACACACACACACACACACACACACACACACACACACACACACACACACACACACACACACACACACACACACACACACACACACACACACACACACACACACACACACACACACACACACACACACACACACACACACAGCAGAGCATCCTCATGATGCAACCACAAGCCAATACAATAATCTATTTAAATGTATGCTCCACTTATATTATTACACATTAATAAAACCATTAAAACGTTAACAAATGTTTGCTGCTTTGACGCACAGGCGATACACTAATACATCCAATATGTGTTGGACTATTATTAGGATTAATAAGTTATAGCATTCTGCATCTGCCTCTTGTTTCTGTGGGCCCCGGAGCCCTTCTAGGGCTACTCCTTTTCAACAGGTTCAACGTTGTGTTCTCATTACGACCTCCATATGGCTGCCTGCGAACAAAGCGAGCCATGGGGCATTTAGAGCAGGCAGCGCAGTGAGAATCAGTGCGTAAAGCGGCGGAGGTATTTGTTGTAAAAGTGAGAGCAGTTGAGTTGTTTGAGAAAGAAAAAAAAAATCTTGAAGCAAGCGGTCGTTTGGTCAAGTGTTTATGTTCGTTTGCGCGTTATTTTGGCTACACTAGTAAATTACACGCTTCACCAAGTTACAGGTAAAATGAAACGTAAATGAACAAAACCCAGAACACAGTGGAATATTTAGACGCCTCTCTCTCTCTCTCTCTCTCTCTCTCACACTCACTTCCACCCCCCCCTCTCTCTCTCTCTCGCTCTCGCTCGCTCGCGCTCTCTCTCTCTCTGTCTCCCTCTCCCTTCCCCTCTCTCTCTCTCTCGCGCGCGCATACATGGTTGGGAAAATCTGGGTTTGATTTTAACGGGGAGTAGCCTACCTCGGGCTCGCTTTACAACCTATGGATGTACTGGACGGCTTTCAGTTGGTTTGAGCTTTGGGCGCGGATGCAGTGGTCCCCCTTCTCTCGGCTGACGCGTTTCTCTTTAATATCTTAACAACGCGAGTGTGATAAACGCGAGACACTTCATCGTTTGGAGAGGACAATTTCCGACGCAGGACAACCTTTAGGCTAATTGGTGTGGATCTCAGGGGGACGTCCTTTTTAAATTCAAAGACGGCGACATTCACGACTTGACACTGGGGTAAGTTTATAATTTACGGTTCGTTGTGTCGGTCTATTTTAGGCTACATCCAGCGTGTTTTTGTTAGCAGATTTCAATTTTACGCACCACTTATTCTGTTAGAAAAGAAGCGAGTGACACATAACGCTTGCTGTGACGGGTTGTCCATTAGGCTACCTGTCATTTGTTTTAGATAAAGGCAATGACTGTCATTACTTTATTATAGGCTGAGGTCGTGTGACCGTAAGTAGGTGTTTGGGTCGCTGAATCAGCGGGGCGCGTTGGATCGCAGCGGCGGACGCCACAGACAGGTGTCAGCCTCCTCGGTTTACAACTATAGCCCCTGGGTCGCAAGCAAAAAAAAGCAAGAAAAACAGCCCGCGCCGAGGATTTAATACGAGGTACAAGAGGTGGACTATACGGAGCCAGTGAGCTTTAATAGCGACTTGGAATCGGAGCCAAGTGCGGATGCCAAAGCAAGCAGCGCGCTTCTCGTTCCCGTCTTCCTCGACACTACCCTGGCCAAGTCTCCAAAATGCGTTTGTCGCTTCTAATATTTTCCCTTTTCGCTTTAACGCCACCACCTGCATATTGAAACACATTTGTGTGAGAAAAAGCATGATTTTTCAATATTGAAGATTGATATTGTAGATCAACTTTTAAAGAGTACAAGTACTTCTCTGTGGTTAAAGTGATGATGAGCTTGATTTGACAGTGTGGTCAATGTGTGACAGGTAACATCACAGTAAGGATGCACTCTCTTAGCTCATCTACTCTCCACTCACAAGCAGCAACAAGCCTGGAAGTGAAAGCGAGAGTCCCGTGCAGATTGCTTATCTTAACTGCTTCAATAGACTTAAAGTATGCCCCTATTGCACACCGAAACAGTGTCAGCCACTTGACCTACTTCTCACCACAAATGACTGGAATCAGTCCACGAAGAAGGCCTCTGAATCCTCACGGTTCACTGAGGTCGGAGAGAATGTGAACTGCCAAACCAGGCAACATGTTTGAGTCAAATGCATGTGGGAAAGCGAGGTGCTGTTAATCTGGCAATCGCTTCCCTGTTTTTGCAAATCAATCATCATTGTTTAATTGCATCATTCCCTGCTTCCATCAATAACACAGCGAGGGAGGTAGAGCCAGAAGCAGCTGAGAGCACATGATGTGGAAGCTAATCCAAGGCAACATAGTGCAGATTTTATTCACTCCTGGCTCTGTGTGTGTGTGTGTGTGTGTGTGTGTGTGTGTGTGTGTGTGCGTGCGCACTTGTGTCATGGTATTTATGAACCCCAGAGAAAAGCGGATGGATTGAGATGGAGAAAGCTGCAGTAACATAAGCAGATCGTTCTCTTCTGCTTGGAAAAGCAGGATTCCTCAGAACTCTTGGCTCCGTCCACCTGAGCGAGTAAAGTCAACACATCCAATATATTTTTTCTCCTATGGCTTGAACAGTTTGACGGGGCAAAGTAATCTCTCTTTCTGCCAGTCCTTCCCTTTTCTGTTTTCGCTGGGTTTCCATCCCTTCTTTTAGTCAATCGTTTGTCATTTTTGAACAAATGAGCTCGAGCCAATTTTTAAAAAAAGTTGCTCTGTTCATGACCCTGCTGTTGAATCAGTGAGATCAGAATGATCACCTTTCATAATACAGATGTTTCTCTGGAGCAACATCCGGCTCTGGCACCTGATTCCACAGCAAATAGAACACTCTTTTTCTTGAATTGCAGACTAACATTGTGATTTGACTCAATTTCTCATGTAGAAATGTGATGTTCTTTCCCGGTGATTTCCAGCCCCTATATGATTTTATATTTAGACCTGAATAAGGAGGTGGTGATAAAGTACCCACATACACTCAGTCACAAACTCACACATTAATAGTCTCCACTAAAGAGGTGAGAATGCTGTCTTACTGACTTAAGTGGCCAGGTGTTTTCTCTTCAAGTGACAAATTGGGTGTGTGTGCACTTATGTTTCCTGTTAAAATACCTGTCATTCGTCAGCATGACACCCAAGATGTCTCGCACTGTGTGAAGAGGATCCAGGGGCAAAGATTCACATGCTTCCTCCTGACACTCCCTGCACCCTGCTAGGCCTGAATGTGTCAGCCACACATTTTATCCAGATGCAGAGTAATATGTGTGTGTGTGTGAGGTCCACAAGTGTGTCTGTAACCAGTTATCAGTATCCTTTCCTGACTTGGACACACACAGTAGATGTCTTCTGTATTGATTGCAAACTCTGAGTTCTCAGACATAATGAGCAGGCAGTTGATTTCTCCTTTCTGTCTGATCAGTTGTTAACGGATTGACAATTTACTGGATTTGTGTTTGGCTCTCCCTGTACTATGTATGCTAGCTGCTAGCTTAGATCTGCTCATCTCGTCGACAGTTATTCAGAGGGCACAGCAACATGTTGTATTGTATACCTGGAAAAAGTCAAAAACATATAAAGAATAAATAATAAAGTTAAAATAGGAGGCTGCAGCCATAAAGTTTGACCAACTCCTTGCTAGCATGTTAACTTGTTAGCACAGCGTGCTATCGTTTCAGTGTGTGTCGCAAAATGGCAAATCACAATCTAGTGACCAAGATCTTTAGCAGCTGGTGCGGGCTGTGTGTGTGCACACCGATTGTTCCTAAGGATCGAGGGGGAAAACGCAAATTCCCACCGTGACTCCTTGGGGGGCTCTGTATATATGTGCCTTAACCAAAGCGTTATCACATCATAAAACATTCATTTTTCAACAGTGATTTGTAACGGTTTTGGAAGTCTCAGACAAATGATATCGGGACAAATGTATAGGTACTTTCCCCTTTTCGCTGACCTTCGACCTTTTTAGGTAAAGGTCCCCCGGTCTGTGTTAACGTTACCGTTGAGGTAGAGGAATGAGTGGAGGTGGAGATACGGAGGAGAGGAACAGGGGAAGAGGAGAAAGGGAGTTTTCTGATGAGCCATAAGCTTTGGCATCCTTCACAATGCCGTCTTGCTGTGTGAGTGAGGACACACACTGTGTGTAACAACTAGTGGAGAGAGCATGTGTTTGTCCGTCAACAACGTGTGTGTTTAAGTGTAATGTACGCAACCGTGCGAGTATTCTAAGCACTTAATAAAATGATTTGTGGTTTTTTTTTTTCCCCCTGTGAGTTCAAAGCGGGTCCTTGCTTTTGGCTGTGGGGTAGAGGTTGCTCTTGTGCAATGGAAAAAAAAAAAGAGAGAGAGACTGTTTTCCTGTCGGGGGGGCTTTTTGGGAAAACCGCGGCTCTGCCTACCGCAGCCAGCCTTCAAAGGGCTTTGAAGGAGTGCTCACCTCTCCTCCTTAAGTCCTTCCATCCATCTAAACGAGCTACTTCCTCTCATATCCACCTCACCTGCCTCTCCCTTGTCCAACCACACTGCTGCAAAGCTGCGGTCAGGGTTATGCTCGGGTCCATGGGAAATGTTCAATCAAGGAGCCCTCAGTCCACCCACACGCTCTCAAAACAGCGCACTTGAACCGCTCAGCATTTTTTTTTTTTTACATCTCTTTATCATCTCTGTAGCTGCTGCATGGCCTTCATCCAGTGACCAACACTGTCTCTGCCCACCGTCTCAGGGCGGTGTGTGTGTGTCATCACTTTCTCTGCGCATCTTGACGGCACATGTAGAGGAAATATTTCTTGTATTTGAAAGCAGATCACAGTTTGACATCGGAGGCTGTAAATCTTTGAACTCTTGTCCCTTCACTCCCAATTCCCTCACCCTCTCGGTACAACTTTTTCCTCCTTCACGCTCAAGTTCACAGCTATATTCTTCCATTTACTTTATTCGGGGAACTGAAGTTTTGTTGGATGTCCTAAGTAGTTTTAATAGTAGTTTAATTTACTTTAGAGGAAATCTGGCTCACACTCTGCATCACATTTGTGCTTTGTGTCCATTTTTTCTTCACTTTTTCTTGGTGAAAACAAACACTCTAAACTGCAGCACGGTTTGTTTTTCGCTGCAGAAACCACAACGATGTGTTGGGACATAAAATCCGTGTGAAATTGAAACACAGAGCCCTTCTTATTCTACATATCTGTCTTTTCTTGTTTCTCACTAATTACCCCTGCTTAACCCAGAATCTGAGTCACTGTTGCGCAGAACTTTCGGCCGGCTCAGGTCCTTTCCCCTCCCTACGCTTCCTTTTTCTCACCAAAAACACTGACCTCACACTAACACTTCATTAACAGAAAAATACACAACTTGTCCCATCAGCATTTTTCTCCTGCTTTCGGACTAAAGTGTACATGTGCATGAATAAAGAGAGCGGTAGCTTTGTACAACTTCCTGTCTTTGAATCTGTGAGAATGATCCCGACCTCATATCCCACCTTGCACTGTCTGTGTTCTCTCCTCCTGTTCGGTTCTGGATCAGGTTCTGTTGATTTAAAGAGCCGCTGTTGGACTCGGGGCCAGCCGTGTGGGCTTGGCCACAGAAGCTGCAGCATTCCTCTACTGGGCGTTCTGCTTTTCTCCCTACAGTGTCTCTTTCTGCCAGAGGCGGAGATGGAAAGGCAGAGATTAATTCATATTATATGTTTTATGATGTTTTTTGGATACTCCTGCTTTGTGATTAGCCTCACAAGCACTCGAGAACCTGAGATGTATTATTGGATTATCATCCTGTTGACAGATAGCAAATGGTATCTGGTATGGGCAGAACTATTTCGGCAGCATTTTGAAGTGATTGTGAACAGTTTTTTGAAGGTTGGAATAAGAGTAAAGCAAAAAAAAAACAATGGACATTTATCAGATTAAACCTTTCAGACACACTCACACAGAGACTCTGAGAAGAAATAAGCAGACTTTAAAAATTTGTCAGTGATCCCCCGGCTAATGACGCTCTCAGCTGTGAGAGTTGACCCCTTCCTGCCCTCGGCCCTCCCTGCTCCTCCTCCCCTTTCCCTCAATCCCTAATGAATGCCAGCGAGGAACTCGCAGCACCCTAAACCCACCCACACACACACACACACACACACACACACACACACACACACACACACACACACACACACACACACACACACTCATGCAGACTTACACAAACAGCAGGATCGTCGTCACCGCTGCAGAGACGGCCATCATCAAGTGGAATTCAGGCCACTAATTTCTGACCCCTGTTACCTGAGGCCTGTCAGTCATGTTGATTCATCTGGGCAGGTTTATATAACTATTAAATGTGTGTGTGTGTGTGTTTGTAAGTGTAAGGATACAGATGGTAATGATGTGATTAGTGCTGAAAGAATTATTTAATTAATCAATAACTCAATTGACAGAAAATCAATCCCTTAAACGTAATTTCTTCAAGGAAAAATGGCAAGAAATTGACATTGTCTTGGGTATGAATTAGACCCTGGGATGTTATTCAGGTGAATAGTGCCAACAACTACCTCCTCCTCAGTGTGTGTACTTTGTCGCTGCTCTCACTGTTCCTTTATATTTATACAATACATCGTTCTATAACGATAATGAGAATGGCGGTGGTCCTGTTAGCCCATTAAAAAGTCCTCCATGCTTGTGGGCAGCCACTAATAACCCCACCAGGGATTACTGTACAGCAGGCTGGAGGGACAGCAGGGAACCAGTTTGGGCCTCAGCTTGCTGTCATCCAAGAGAAGGCAACCTAGTAGACCTCCATTCACTCCCAGTCTTAGTGGGGCCACCACGCCAACTCTCTAGAGCAGCGTGAAAAGCTCCCACTTGGGATATACTAAGTGGCTCAGCTGTCCCTCTCCTATCCTCACCTCCCATGGCGCCCCCTCCTCTACACCCAAGCCAAATAAAGCCTCTCAGCGACTTCTGTTTTCCTAATCTGTGAACTCTGACAGAGGCGCCCACGCTTGAAAGAGAGACAACTCAACATGAGATGATCTCCCGGTGACAGGGAGAAGCTGAAAAAACGTTGCTGAAACCACCAGACCACCCTGTCATCTTCCTGTTCCTGTCTTTCTCTCTCTCTCTGGATGTCTTTCTGCCTCTCTCTGTGACTGCCTCTACTCCTAACCCGCCTTTAAAATAAAGGGAATTTCATCTAATTGCCCTTCCTTTTACCCTCCATCATCTACCTTCTCTAATTGGCCGTCACTGAGTGATTAAGACCATTGACTACGTTCCAACAGCCAAATGGCCTGAGTGGTCTTTGTGGTGAGGCACAGCTTTTTATGCAGGGATCTTCCACTCTAAAAGCCCCATATATTTTCATGCATTCACACACTGTGCCCGTATTACTAATGGGGAAATTATTTAACACCGCAGTAGCTTGAGCTGCTGAGGATTGTAGCACGTCGGCACAAGTACATTTTCCTCGCCATTAATCCTCAGAGGAATGTTGCCGTGATGAATTGGCTATGCTGTTTGTATTTGTCACCACACTCCCAAGCAGTTGGAAATGGCTTAGCTGCTACATGAACAGTTTGTCTTTTAACATATGGTGGTAGGGTTGTGTGCTACTTTTAAAGGCACATTGTGTGATCTAAATGTGGACACAAGAGCAGCCAATATGGAAATGAAAACATTTGGGGAAATGCATTCATTTGCTTTCGTGCTGAGAGTTTGATGCGAAGATCAGAACCACTTTAATGTTTGTACGCTATACATGAAGCCGGCAGCACTTCTGTGTGCTATTCATTGTCTTCTTCAGAAAGACGGACACATGAGCCTGCAGCTGTTGCTGCTTCAACCGCATTTAACGAAAGACAATGTCTGCCCCCACTGAGGTGAAACTGTGGCTTGTTAAACACACTGTCAATGCTGAAAGCAAAGGATTTTTCTTGCTGTAACAGATTCTTAGTATTTCAAAAGGTCAGCCAGCTACACCACTGTGCTGACATCCTGGCAAAGCTTTACGGATCCAGGAAAGATTTTGTTGAGCTGGCTCACATTTCGCAGTGTTAATAGCTGTGTAGAGTACGTTTTTTAATAAAGACCTGCACCTTGCCAGAGCACCGTGTCTCAGACGAGCGTTAAAACACTTGCTGCGAGGCTAGCATCTATTTCAGAGGGCTTAAAGAGTGGAATTAAACAGCCTTGTCACTGTTCTCTCTCTGTTTAACCTACATGCTCATCTGCCAGACGCGCCTGACAGCACCAGAGCCTGGAAGAATCTCCCAGCAGGCCCGGCAGCACACGGGCCGCACCATATTTAGTCATCCAAAGTCCAGACACAGACCAATGCAGTCCTCCAACTTAATCTGTTCCTCTCTCCGTCTCTCCCCCTCTCATTTTTTACTTCCCTCCCTCGATCGCTGTCACTTTCCCTCTCTCTCCTACTGCTTCCATTCATATCTGTCCTCGCTCGCCCTCCCTCGAGTCATTTTTGCTTTATCACTGTCGTGCCCCTCGCTGTTTCTCTCCCCCTCGCATGTCCCTCTTTTCCTTCTTATCTACTGTAACTCTTCTTTCCTTGTCCCTGTTTATCCTCTTTTTCAGTCTGTTAACTCTGTCAAGTAGTTTCCTGCCTTTTTTTTTTTTTTACTTTTCTAACTTCCTCTTACTCCCTCAACAACATGCCCATCAAACACTAAGTCTGAATAATTCCCTCTCTCCGTCTTTTTTCTTTTTTCCCCTCACCTGTCATCATTTCCTACCCCCCCCCCTCCCCCTCCTTCCCTCTCAGAGCTCCCCACTGTCTCTTTTCTTGGATGAACATGCTGCTGATGGAAGCTGGGCCCTGGATGCTAATGAGTTGCTAATTCTATCAGCCGTCTCTCCATGCCCTCCCCAGTGGGTGTCGGGGCCGCCAGCTTTACCACGGCCAGCCTTTTGATGGAGTGCCTAGGCTGATGAACTCCCTCCTGCGTGCCCACTTTAACCTCCACGTCCTCAGACACATGTCATTGATCAATGTCCTTATCCATCCTGGCAAGGCCCACTCTTACTCCAATCATTTATGAGCTGGCCCATTCCCTGCAATCCATTTTTCATATGTT
This sequence comes from Leptoclinus maculatus, assembly GCA_032191485.1. NCBI lineage: Eukaryota > Metazoa > Chordata > Actinopteri > Perciformes > Stichaeidae > Leptoclinus > Leptoclinus maculatus. The sequence goes on from JAVDOI010000015.1 coordinate 8,986,307, forward strand.
AAATATTGTAATAGCAGGGGATTTTTTTTATTATAATGTTTTCATGTTCAGGTCTTCAAATTTCTCCAAGTGGCTACTTCAGAGCTTGACGTGACGGGAAATATACACTTATCTCTTTATCCCAAGTATAGTTCAAATCGAACCAGGAAAGTCTGAAAAGACATTTTAAATTGTGTGTAATTATCTTCCGTTTTCTAGGATTGACATAAGAAGCAGTTATTCTTCCACTTTGGGACATTTTCTTCCTCACTGTCTTTTCTGTGCTGTATAATTCCCTCACACTATTTTCCTTTAACACCCAATCTGGGCTTGAGAAGAGGCCAAAAGGCTGGGTTTAAGCACTTGAGCACAGAAGAGTGGTCCTATTTACCAGGCCACTGGGCCCTTTTTTTGAGGGTTGCTAGCTCAGGACCCCTCACATAAGAAAAGAACGAAACTTTTGTTTTTCCGACTCTTAAATCCGTCTGTCTGCCTTCCCCGCTTGACTGAAGTGGATACAGAGGCGGCCTTTTGTTCTACCAAGATGAAGAGGGATGCTGTAGTATAAGAGGGAGAGTGAGGGTAAGAGGAGGTGGGTGGGATTCATTGTAATTTAATAAATACCTCGCAAAGAGGGTTGGGGTGCCTTCTCAACCCCTCAGCTGTCTGTTTTGAAATGGGGCTCTTCTGGATTTGACACCCAGGGAAGTAAAAAGGGGATTAGGGAAGGAAAAGCCTCAGGCTATAAACATCTCTTTCTCTGTCTTATTCTTCGCCCCAAGCCCCCACCCCCCACCCCCCCCCCCCCCCCCCACCCCCCGCCTCAATCCTCTCTCTTTGGGACCGAGAGGCCCCTCGTCTAGCTGTGAGCGTATGAATGATGTCATCCAGGTACCTATCTTGACCCAGAGATTTAGAAAGGCTTGAATGGAGTCTCATAGCCTCGGTTCTTCCAATGCGGAGAATAATCCTCACTTTTGGGGAATTTTCTGCTTCACTGAATGAACATAATGCTGCCTTCTCCAAGGTCAGCACCGTGTAACAATACTGTTGCTATGGTTGATTTCCTGTCAAATTCCTGCAAAAATCAGTAAGAGCTTAAAAAGTAGAGCCATGTCTTCATATAAAGAAATGGCTCCCTTTTTTGGGGTTGGACTGGGGTCACACACGGTCCACTGCTTTTGCAGCATGACCAGGGATTATAGGGTGACTTCTGCCATGCTGCTCAAGCATGACCAGAAGGCTTGGCCAGTTTTGACCTGAATGGAAGTACTGAATGAGAGGCCGGCATTAAAATTCAGGATGCAGTCACTTGCAGCCACTAATGTCTCTCTTTAAATGGTCACATCCTTTCTCTAGGGGCCCCTGTCCAACTGTCTTATCCCTTGACAGGCTTTTAGGCAATGAAAACATTCACTTGCAATTGTACAGTACAAAAGATACAATGACATTTACTTTCTAAGAGCGAAAATAATCTGATTTTGAAGATGCACACTTGTTTTTATACAGTAGAATTGGATCAGCATCACTTTCTATTTCATACCCTATTATGGTAAAAGTATGTCTCTGACATTGACCTTTTGTGTTTGTTTCTCTCTCTTACAGGAAGGACTCTGGTCAGCCTGAAGTGAAGGGTCACTGAGCTCAGACACTCTCCTTCCATTGACTCACAATTATACACACTTAGGGGAAAGTCACACAGACGGACACATCTGAACGACGACACGTACAACTTCACATTTACACACACAGACTCTTGGGTACACACAAAGACCCATCCCTGCACAAACGCAGACACACACACACACACACACACACACACACACACACACACACACACACACACACACACACACACAGGGCCTCTGAGCAGGATGAGGGAACCCTGGAGGTGCCTGCTGGGCCTGTGCCTCCTGGCATGCTCGGCTTCCACCCACAGTGCCGCCAATCCCTTCGCAGGGCAGCAGACCCCGCCAGACCCTTGCTACGATGACACAGGCGCAGCCCGTCGTTGTATCCCCGAGTTTATTAATGCTGCCTTCGGCAAGGAGGTGATGGTGTCCAGCGTCTGTGGCCGGCCTGCGTCCCGTTCCTGCAGTGTGGTGGAGCGGGGCGACGATCGGCCCTCTGTGCGCACGTGCCAAATCTGTGACGCGGCTGATCCTCGCCGTGCCCACCCTGCCTCCTACCTCACTGACCTAAACTCGGCACACAACCTCACCTGCTGGCAGTCGGAGAATCTGAACACCTCGCCGCACAACGTGACCCTCACCCTTTCGCTCGGTAAAAAGTTTGAGATCACCTATGTCAGCCTGCAGTTCTGTTCCCCACGACCCGAGTCCCTGGCCATCTACAAGAGCATGGACTACGGCAAGACCTGGGTGCCCTACCAGTTCTACTCCTCACAGTGCCGGCGCATGTACAATCGGCCCAACAAAGCATCCATTACCAAGCAGAACGAACAGGAGGCTGTCTGCACAGATGGGCACACTGACCTCTACCCGCTGTCTGGAGGACTCATTGCTTTCAGCACTCTGGATGGACGGCCCTCGGGCAAAGACTTTGACAACAGCCCCGTCCTTCAGGACTGGGTGTCTGTCACTGACATCCGCGTGGTCTTCAGCCGGCCCCAGCTACCCCGGGAGCTGGGACTGGGGGCTGGAAGCAACAGCGGAGGGAGGGACGACGACCCCATGGCGGTGACAACAACGCTGCCTACTTATTTCTACGCAGTGGGAGACTTCCAGGTGGGCGGGAGGTGTAAATGCAACGGACACGGCTCGCGCTGTCTGAAAGACAAGGAAGGCAAACTGGTGTGTGACTGCAAGCACAACACAGAGGGACCTGAATGTGACCGCTGCAAGCCCTTTCACTATGACCGACCGTGGCAGAGGGCCAATGCCCGCGAGGCCAATGAGTGTCTGCGTAAGTCTTTCCCTCGATCAGTCATTCTTTATGTGCTTTTAACATGTTTCAGTTAGTGTGATGTGGAACATACTATAGATTTCTCTTTACCTGCAAACAATACAGACAAATATAGCACAACAGATTCTTTGAGAGGACACACAATGGCTCTATTTCTTTATGTGTTGCGTTGGTGATTAACAAAGCAAAATCATAGAAGTGACGAGATGAATTTATCGTTGTAGATCAAAACCCAACAGTTCAGTGACCACTATGAACGGAGCATGCTAATGTAATGTGAAACACGCTCCTTCTTCAGCTCAGTGAGTGCATGGAAATAAGGAATTATTTGACAATACAAGTTGTTTATGTTTTAGTTGGATAGAGTCATGACCTCTTCACCGCCCGCTCTCAGGATTTGGACATCAATGTAAAACAAATAACATGTATACACATTCACAGAGGGAAAGAGAAGGAGTCAGAGATTTAACTGTGGTGACCTGTGTTTGACTGTCAGGGGTAATTAAGAGTCTTGCCAGAACACACCGGATAGGTTTGTGTTTGTACAAGTGAGGAGTTCTGGTAGCAAATAGCGGTTGAGCTTGCAACTTTGGCAACGTTTCTTCAAACCATGAGGCCCATCCTGTTCCTTGCATTTCCCATCAGCCCCTTCTGTTTACCGTTGCTCTACAGAGAAACAGCCCAATTCTTAACAAAATCATGATTTCTGGACTTGACTATGAAAAAAAAAAACCTCTTTTTCACAAGCAAGTCTAAACAGTGGGTGACAACAGCTCGAGTCATTGGCACACCGCTACAGCTAAGCCATCCAAGAATGTTTTTTGGCAGCGTTTGACTTCACCTCAAGACATGCTCTGTAAAAGTCATCCAGACGTACTCTGAAAGCTTGCCAAGTAAAATTATAGCAATTTCTCTGGCAATTTTTGTTAATGTAAATGGATTACATTTGTATTGCTTTAGGCTTTAATGTGATATTTGGTCCGTATATTAATTTCATGGATGTACAAAGGTTTTTAGACGCATGTCATGGTAGCCATGTTCTTAGCAGGAATACGTTCTCTAATATGTGGATGTTTCTTTGGTGGTCACTTTAACAGCATTTCTATCTTAGTATAAATAGACTAGGTAGAACTTAATTCGGGTCAATTTTGCTTGTCATAAAAATTTGTTAGCGTAGGAAAATAAAACCATTTTAGAAACCACTGTCCCCATTTTAACCTTTCCCCGTAATGAAATAAAATGACAGCCGGAGAGAAAAAAAAACAGGAGCAGAACATTGAAAAACAGTTTGTATTTTTCTAACCTGTTATAATTGCCCTGTGAGCTGGCATGAGATCATATTTAGCATTGAACAGTGCCAGATCTGTTTAAAAGCGACCGAGAGTGACAGAGCCAGAGGAGCAAAGCCAGTTTAGCCTTAAACCGGGCCGATGAAGCCAACATTCCCTCTCTCTGTCCTCTGAAACCTCTCAGGCCAACACTACCTAACTTTGACTTCTCATCTGTCCTTGACACCCTCACTTACTCAGCCCTCAGATACAAGCACACACTCACACACACACACGTAACACACCTAGCTCCTTCTACAACAATATCCTGTGAATCCCTCAGTGTTTTCTTGCTCATACATTTTGCACACGCCCTCTACGCCCTCTTTCAAATGTCCCGTAGCTGTTTCCGAAATGTTACACCCGCTTCCCGTAGAGCTCTTCTCGGTGGGATTGATATGTCACTTCCATCCACAATTCCTGAACTAAACAGCCCGGCTGCACAGGCCAACTCTGATGACCTAATCCCAGTGTTGATTCGGGGCAGTGAAAAGCTTATTGCAAGTTGCACGCTATACCTGATCACGCATCCGGACAAGCCAAAAAGTCAGTCCCAGATGTCCCCAATTTTATGTTCCAAAAGCCTCTTTACAGCTTATTCCGGTAGAACTGGATTCCAACATATCCTCGAAGTAGCAGGAGAGCCTTTAAATAAGTCTCCCCAGTGTATATTAAAACCCATTCTTAAAATGCATCCGTCCCTTGTTGATTTCTCCGCCTGCTTTTCTTTCTGATGCGGTGCAAAAAAGGCGGCGGGGCTGCCGTGGGAGCCACTGTGGTAGCGAGGTAGAAGTATTTAGCCTTGGCAAGTGCGTGAGAGTGGCAAGTTACAGATTCAAGGAGTCCCTTAGGTGTCACCAGAGCTTTCATGAGGCCCTGTGGGTGTTTGGGTCAGAGGTAGGGTCTGAGGGGGGCCGGGCTGAGCTCATGATCCTTTTGTGGGGTGGTGATGGGGTTAAGCTGACGGGGAGATGGTTTGTGGGTAATGACGAATTCAGAGTGGGCAGATGTAGAGCCAAATCAATAGCTGTTTCACGGTCTAGCTCAGAGTCTGTCAGTCCTTTTGAGAAAGCATGTGCCTGGAAGCCGACTTCACCACTTATTCACACATTACTGTTAAGATGGTTTTAAGTTTTTGCTCCCACTCGGAGCAGTCTTGACTTTAATCTTTACCCTGCACTGCAAGAACATTGTTTCTAACAGGCTGGTTTGATTGTTTGCTGGTCTTACTAAATGTTTGACATGCACCGCACCAAGATTACTGTCTGCGCTCTTGGCAAGCTTTGTGTACTGTCTCCAGACACAAGCCATGCACACACACGCCCCCATCTGCCGCCCTCCCTCGCTATGAATCCTGCCTCAAGACATCGGTTTACAAAGCTCTAGTAGTCGGAGAGGGCAGCCTCGTAAAGGAGCGTGTCTGTTTGTATTGAGGGAGACATGATGGAAAAAGCTGTGATTTATCTGCCCTGGAGTTTGAGCCACGGGACAGAATGAGGAAACAGATGGATAAGAACTATTTGGTTACTGGTTGTGATAGAGTATTGTTTTTTCTGCTGGCATTGGTCAATGCTGAAATGTAAATACTTTGTTGACTTAAAAATGCGAGACAGTGTGTCATGCTATAATAGAGTCTGCCAAAGTCACTGCATAAGATGAAGTGGCCTCTTGTGGAGTCAACGACAATGTGACATCCTGAGTAGTTTGATAATTTATGGCGGTGTAGGAGCTCTCTGCTCTTGGCCGTGTCTGCAGTCGCCACGGCCCTGTTTGGCTGAGGCACCAAGCCGTTCTATTCTTTATCCCTTCCTCTGCCTCGTTCGGACTCGGCCTGCAGAAAGTCCAGAGTACTGCTCTGGAACGCTACGAGCCCAGGGCCAGACACCATCCATCCCTAATGGACCAGTCAGGCCAGGTCTGCTCCCAGTGTTGCTCCAGGCACACTGGTATGCATTCATAGCATTAGACACAGAGGTCATATGAAGGCTGTTTGAATTGCCAATTTGGGCTGATTTGCCAGAAATGCAGGTGAGCGGTTAGTCGCAGAGCCGGGTGTTCCTGCTCTGCTGCAACGACTGGGTGTGGTGTTGAATATTTTTAATAGTAGGCTTTGCCATATTGAGTCCAATGGGGAATGAGTGATACGGTATTCTGTTTTTGCACAAGAAGAGACGTTTCCTTTCAAATTAAATCAATCAACCAAATAAGTATTCACTGTAGACCCTCATTTTACACCAGTCCATGTCATCACCTGAAGGAAATTCCCACAAATTAGGTTTTTACGTCTGAAAAGTTATTGCCTGTTACATCATAGATGTTATTAGATCGTGTCTTCCACACTAATGAACGAGAAGCAGAGCAGACAGATTTTGAAGTCAAAACAGCCACGTCACAACCCTCTCAAACCTTTTGGTGGGCTCAGTCTCTGTTTTTTGGAAACTATTAGCTGGAATTAGGGGGAATTTGACAGATGGGTTTCTTAGGGAGCGCAGTGCGGATCCAACAGAGGTGTGTGTGTGAGTGTGTGTGTGTGTGTTCGAGGAAGAGGCCAGCCAGGAACTCAGAATAAGCCCTCAGATCTGTACAGAGCTGTGGAAACTCCAAAGACCACAGAAGCACAAACTCTCTCTTTTTTTGTTTTTCTCTCTCGTCATTTCCCTCACCGACGAGGGGCAGATGTTTTTTTTTTATATGCTGATTAGAATTTCAAAATAGGCCTCCATCCTTTCACACTATTTTCCTCCCTCCACATCTCTCCTAGCTATGGCAAGCAGAGGTCGGGTCCCGTGTTCCAGTCGTAGAACAGATTTGTCACAGACACTTTTTCGGCCCAGTGATCGAGAAATGACCTCATTCTCAAACTAACCACACCTGAAACCATGGCACAGTTTGTGAGTCTGCATGCTTCAATCGTGGCATGAAGAGGAGCAGGATTTGTGTCCTTTTGTTCCTGCAACACGAGGTTGTTGGGTCTTGGTTAGATCAAAGTTAACCTCACTGGATTGCTTTGAGTTTCCACGTTGAACCCTTAGAATCCAGCACACAGCAGCCTGAAGTTTTCCTCCAAGGCCAGCTGAAATTTAGCTGTCTATCTCTAGAGGGCAACGCGATATGAAGCTCAGTGAAATGCCGAATATAGACGGGGTAAGGATGAAAAAAGCCAGAGCTGCCTTGATATTACATGTATGTGCCTTGTTCCTAATTTCGCTAATTGACTTAAAGACCCTCCCACCTCCGTCGCCTGTCGCTGGAGGCTAACGAGGAACCGACACTTCAATTACCTACAGTGGGACACACAAATGAGGGGGGGGGGGGGGAGTGGGACAGCGCGAAAGAAAGTGATTTTTTAAAAAGGAAACCTCCTGTGCTTTTAAATAATTACACAGCCGAGGAATGTTGTTCTAAAATCAACAGCCCTATGAAATGATGCCTCTGGGGTGGTTAGCGTGAGACGCAGGGGCTGCTACAGAACAGCGAGGCCAACAAACATGAGATGTGTGTGTGTGTGTGTGTGTGTGTGCGTGTGCATGTATGTTTGAAACAAGAGTAACCTCCCTTATCTGGCTTAGCCAACAGGGTTTGGTCCCTTTGATTGGTCTGTACTGTAGCTTTGCTCGTTGCTTTTATTCCGTCTGCCAGTATTGCAACTTTGGTCGTCGGCCAACCACGAGAGATTGATGCTTTTCTCGTTCCATGAAGCCACCCGTAAAGGCCCTCTGGCAAGCAGGGAACACGGTGAAACAAATGTTAAGGACAGCAAAGTGTCAAATAACAACGTAAATGTCAGCCGGGTTAAAGCGCTGGATCCCTCGGAAATGCTCTGCGGCTGCCTTGAGGCCCAGTGTGTGTGTGTGTGTGTGTGTGTGTGTGTGTGTGTGTGTGTGTGTGTGTGTGTGTGTGTGTGTGTGTGTGTGTGTGTGTGTGTGTGTGTGTGTGTGTGTGTGTGTGTGTGTGTGTGTGTGTGTGTGTGTGTGTGTGTGTGTGTGTGTGTGTGTGTGTGTGTGTGTGTGTGTGTGTGTGTGTGTGTGTGTGTGTGTGTGTGTGTGTGTGTGTGTGTGTGTGTGCATGGGCATCTCCTTGTGCATTAGCGAGAGACGCATGTAAGCTAGTAGTGCGATGTGGCGTTTCATCCCTGTGCCAAAGCAAACTGGTGGAGCTGCAGCGTGCCCACCCTGCTCTCCCTGCAGGCCCCCATCGACTCTCCCCCACAGATGGTAGCAATCACCTCCTGAGGTGCCCGTCACCGCCGGCACTCTCTTCCCCTCTATCCTTGTGTAACTGACTCTTGTCAAAGACGAACCCTCTGCCTGGACTAACCCTTCTGCTACCTCTTCTTTTATTTCATATATATTTCTCTTTTTTGCTGAAATCAGCCTTTTTTTTCCTCTCTCGTCGAATTCTCTGTGTTTTTGGTAACAGTTTGAATTCTTTTTTTTATGCTGTCGCAGGCCTCTGTGCTCTATTGCCTGAGAAAACATGTGGTTTTTGGCTGCCAGCCGGTGTTGCTGGTGGCAGCACGATTCAGAGGCTGTTAGGAGTTATATCAGACGCTGTTATATCTTCTTTTTTTTTTTTTAACGAGTGTGTGATAATCGCTTGGCTCCTTTTTTTAACTGTGGTTTGTCTGACTGTGGCTGACACGGTTGCGGCCATTGTATTTGAAATCATATGTATGTGTAAAAAAAAAAGAGTACTGCTCAGCCAATATGATGCGCTCTGAGAAAAAGACCCTTATGATGTCATCAGGGTAATCTCGAATTGGGCTCATTTCAAATAAAGAGATGACATGGTGTTCGTTACTGTAGAGCCCAGCTTCTTATCTTAATATGTTCCTCCTCACCCTATCATTTGACCTCCCATGTTACTGCTCTGGGTTGCCCGTCGTCAGCCCAGGACTCTTTTTGCTTTCTGTGCATTCACATACAAGCTGAACAGAGACAAACATTAGGTTTTTCCCTCAACAATTCTACTTTCATCTCTGGCCGCAGTGGTAAATGTACACAGTAGGTTCCATCTGTCACTTCTATTTCTAAACCAGCCCAAGCATCGCATGCATCGCCCAGACTGGACCTCATGGTTGTGTATGCCAAGAGTCATGGCAAAAGTACACCTGTTTGACCTCGGTTTTTACTGATTCACAGGGATAATTTGATTCCACAACAGTCGTCTACTTCTGCCCCTTTGCTCAGGACTGCAGGATAAGAGCAACCGATGCAGACAGAGAGGGAAGGCAAAGAAGGGAGACAGATAATACTGTTTAGATGTGGGGAAGTAAAGTGGACCAGAGAGAGGGAACAGAGCTAAAAACTCAACTCACCACTGACACCAGCCCCCCCCCTGCCCCCCCCCCCCCCCCCCCCCCCACACACATACACACCCCAACATGGCAACCCTCCAGGCTAATCTCGTTAAAATCTTTCTTTGCCTGATGCCATCCAGAGAGAGAAACGGGAGATGTAGAAAAGGATGGACAAGAGAAAGGGTTGGGGAAGGAAACGAGCAAAAGGAGGGAGAGGCAACCAGTGAGAGTATTCAAGATGGGGTCTCGTGAAAGTAAGAGGACAGAGGGGGGGGGGGGGGGGGGGGGGGAGGGAGGCTTAGGGAAGGGGTGGGAGAGGAATTAAGGGGACTCTTAGTTCAAAAGGGCTCCCAAGTGCCGGCTCTTAAGCCCACGGCGTGATGCTAACCGCAGAAACCAGTGGAGGGCGAGGAGGGTCGAGACGTGGTGGCTATAGAAGTAAAAGATGTCTGTGAGGAAGAGAACCAAAGAGCAACTGGGTCTGAAGGGGCTTTGTTCCAAAGAGGTAGAAGCTCCTGCGTGCCCACGTAATGCACACAGCAGGACTAGTTGTAGTTTCCTGTTAGTCTTCAGCTCGGAGTTCTTAAATCTTTGTCTCAGCTTGTTGTCCGCAGCTCATTAGAGCCAGCGGTGTTTAAGTCTCACTTTTGTTTGACTTTTCTTTTTGCATCTTTGTTATTTGATCCATGTCATTTGTGAGCAGTTACTAGAAGAAGTGTGTGTGTGTGCGTGTGCGTGTGTGTGTGTGTGTGTGTGTGTGTGTGTGTGTGTGTGTGTGTGTGTGTGTGTGTGTGTCCACACTGTGTACACTGCCTTGGCTCTAATGAGGAGCTAATTAACCGGGTGTTCCCCCCCCCCCCGCCGGTGCCCTGAGCAGGTGGCTGGAGCAGCCAGGCGGAACTCAGCCCAAACACACAGACTCACAGTGAACACACACACACACACACACACACACACACACACAGACACACATGATGGAAGGAGCCCGTATAGCAGAGCCTGTTTGGCCAGGCGGAGAGGGCACCCAAGGGGGGCTGCAGCAGGTCTGGACAGCAGCCTGGGCCAAGAGGGGAGAGGTGGTGGTGGGCGAGCGGCCCCTTCGATTTTCAAGAACCAATTTTAGCCATGGGATTTGGGTTTTGCACAGGCATCCAAAATCAATTGGCTGTGCATACTGGCTTGGCTTTGGAGCCGAAGGAAAAATGAGGTTAGATTTATCCCTGACATATGGAGGAGAGCCCGAGAGGTGGTGCACTCCACAAACACACTTGCATTTTTTATTTGTTGAGTGCAGTCTTTTTACGGGCCAATTTGCCATAGCCGACATGACAGACCAGTCCGTGAGCTTGTTAAGAGCACATTTACTTGTTAAGGAACCTGTTATGAAAGCTGAGATAGAACAGTGGTGTGTTCTTCTGTCAGTCTACCTCACCTGAAATATTCCCTAGTTTTACCTGTACTTAAAGAAGTAAGATCACAAACTGAGATGTGTGTAGAGGAAGACATCGGATAAAAACAAGACATTTACTCCAGCAGTTATTCCTCCAACATCTGCATTTGGCGCTGTTCATTTTGATGACAAAGTGGTGCAACTGTTCTCTACTCTAATATTTTCCGAGGGGTTTCTTGCCATCACCCTCATTTATTTTTGCTGCAGCATCCCCTCTGTTTGCCAAGCCCCGTTGCTTGTGTTTTGTTGTTTGATTTCCACGACAACACGACGATCCAGATTCACGCATCCTCTAATTGGACACTGACCCATAAAGGAGCCGCGCTTACTGGACGATCTGTTTCTTTGCTGACTCTCTCCGCCACCCACAGAACACTGAAGTGTCAGATTTTCTTTTTCTTCTCCAACAGACAAGAATTAGTGAGTTTTTTTTTTTTTCTTTCTTGCAGCGGCACTAGTGAGGCTTTGATGTGTTAATGAATTGAAAAATGGCCTTCAACAGTGTTTAGTTATCCCCGCTGAGCCTAATTTGGGTGCTGCGGTGGTGGGGGTATCAGATTGGGGGGGGGGAAGGTGGGGTGTCGGCGTGTGTGTGTGTGTGTGTGTGTGTGTGTGTGTGTGTGTGTGTGTGTGTGTGTGTGTGTGTGTGTGTGTGTGTTCACAAGCACTTCAAAACAAACCCATAAACATTCCAGGATCCTTGGGCAGCTGCAGCTCCGAGCTGAAGTTAACTGCACACAGTATGTACATCATAGAAAACACACACACGGAACCTACTCCAGTGCTTTTTGCTTATTTATTTTTCTCAGTCAACCTTAGATCGCATTTTCATTCATGTTTTTCTCTTTTTTTTCTCCAAACTACTATTTCTGTCACTAATTCTACCCGTCTGTGACAGAAGGTCTGGCTGTTGTTAAAGCCATCACTGCTACACATGTTAAATGATTTAAAGGTTTTGATTCTGGAGCTTTTCTCTACATTCTCCACACTTGAACATATCCTCCCTACTTCAGACTTTGTTGGCCGATCTTGTTGCAAAGCGGCGAATCGAAAAGATGCCATAAGAGGTACCGTCGGTACTTCAGCCGGGGTAGAAAATGTGATCCATCGCTTTCATGTTCTGCTGCGAGGTGTTAATGGACACAAGTGCTCACAGCTGTGTGTGTGTTTGAGACGCTTGATCATAATCACAGTCCCCCCACCTCGTTCTTGCCCCAGCCGCTCACCGGAGCTGGTGTGTTCTTTGTCACATTCCCTTCAGAAGAAGTCGGGCAGGCTCTTAAATTGTTCACATGCTCACACACACACACACACACACACACACACACACGCACACACACACGCGCACAGATTCTCATCAGTTTGATGTGTTTTTTCAGTTAACACACGGCCTACTTAAGATAAGAAGCTTTGTGAAATATGTAAGCATCCTTCGGTATCCTACACATCTAGAGTTTTCTCCAGGGTCAAAGGTCAATCCTCCTCTTGAGTTTACCAGTTCACGAGAGCGCACCAAAAACATCCAGGCGGTGTCTTCACACAAAAACGGCGCTGCCTCGATATGGATCCATACATGAAACGGTGTTTCATTAACTGCAGAATTCCATACAAATTGGGCCGAGTAATAACCAGATGGAATTGGGAAACGGTCTGGGAATGTGCTCCCCCCCCCCACCCCCCTTTTTTTTTTTCTTTTTTCTTCCAAGGGTCTGAAACCAGGGGAAACTGGACCTCTCCCAACCTGGTGCCCCTTCAGTGTGGATGGAGGTTACATAGCGTTCACTGCGCGCATATTACTTGACATATAAGTCATTCTCCTCCGAGAGAGAGAGAGCCACGAGTCATTAACAGTCATTTTCAATCAACTGCAAGGAGCTCATCTAACGTTCTACAGATCATTGAGCTCATGTAACTGCAGAACTGACCTTGACTGCAGCAGGATGTGTCAGCTAGTGACGACGAGGAAAGAGAATTATTTTTGCTGCCTTTTTTCTCATGAAAGATCTTATATTTCTATAACGGCCACAGTATTGTACACAAAGTCAACTTGCATAAAAGCCTCCCAGTCCCTCTCCAGTCTGTCTTTACTTAATCCCCATTATTGTGTCTTATTCTCTTCTAAACATCCATTGTTATAGCCATATAGCAATAACACTCCCACCAGAATAATTAACATCACCTTCTGTTGTGATGCCCTAATAATCCTTTTTTTGCCATAACTGTTGACATTCCTTGAAAAGCAGCTTTGCTGTTGTTTACCCCTTCCTAATTTATCTGCGGATAACTTTAAGATCCGCAGCAGTCGTCTTTGAAGCCACGGCCAAGACTTCAGGTCCCAGGTCTGACTCTGATGTAAGCAGCAGAGGGTCTGGATCAAACTTTGTTACACAAACAAGAAGGGCAGGTTTCTCATTAGGCCTCTCGAATGCAAACCCAAAAATATGTAGAGAGTGAACAGAGTTCATGAATAATGTCAGAGCTGGTGAATGTGGTCTAATAGGGAGGAATCAATGGAAAAACTTGTGAGGCGAAGAGACATAAAGAAACCGGCTGGATTTCAAGTGGAACTTGGGAGGGACTGCGAAGAGATATAACCTCACTTCCCATGTCCCATATATTGCGGCTCGCCTCATTTAGAAGACAGCCAGCTCGAGTCCATTCCTTTTCTGAATCGCTCTCGCTTTTAATAGATCTTATATAGGAGTCTTTGCTCATCAGTGATTCATGAAATTAATGTCCCTCTATCCAGTGATTAATAACTAATGGGCTGAGAGAAGCAGAATTCATTAATTATGAAATGGAGAAAATGAGCTCTGCAAATATCACTTTTGATTGATGAGTTCTGGAATAGCAGTCAAGCACAGAGCCGCAGTGTAGATTATACACCACTCTCTATGATACCGCCTCACTGGAAAATCTCTGCCAGCTCTCTTGTGATATACTGTATAGTAAGCATAAGTTTTTACTGCAATGCACATTTAGGAACATCTCATCTACGCTGACTCACATTTAGACTCTATAAACATCAATACTGCGAAGATACTTTTACATTTACTCGCCTTCGATTCCACACCACTGACAACTTTCCTCTTCCCTCTGCAGCGTGCAACTGCAACCTGCACGCCCGTCGCTGTCGATTCAACATGGAGTTGTATAAGCTGTCGGGGAGGAAGAGCGGAGGGGTCTGCATGAACTGCCGACACAACACCGCAGGCCGCCACTGCCACTACTGCAAGGAGGGCTTTTACAGAGACCTGGCCAGACCCATCACCCACCGACGAGCCTGCAAAGGTAAAAGTCCATTAGTTAATGCAATGAGTTTATTTTTTATTCATTTGATTAATTGTTATTTTTCAAGGTGGTAATCATGATATTTTCTATGGTGCTAATTGCTGTACTGTTTTTTTTTTAAATCATACGTACTCATGATCACTGCTCATGCACCACTAAATACCCAGTTCTTCTTCTGCTGTCAGAATTTTTAAAACGTATGTATTTTTAGCTGGGAATGAATTACCAACAACTAATGGAAAAAAATGTTATGAACAAGGATCACTTTTGTGTCGCATCAATCAGTAAGAGATTAGCAACAATTTATATTTATTTATATGGAAATGTCACAGATTATTACTTTAAGCTCCGTTCCGTTCATTTTGGCAATGTGCTGTGCTAAATGTTTACAAAATGTTCAAACAAAAGCTGATTGAGACATTCTAACCCTGCTTATACTTATGTAAATATGTCTGAAAAAAAAACTTTAAAAAGTTAGGATTGGAAACATACAGGGTCATGGTCAATTTTAATAGAAAAATATCAGCATGTCTAACTTGCCATACCATAGCAGAGAGAAACGAATTGATACTATGCCCGAAGCTTTTCTGGCTGTCGCACCAAATGTTTCCCCCATACCACACACCGCATAATATTATCACTTGACCAAGGCATTTCTCCTGGAAAAATGTTTTTACCCGTTTATTAATTCACATTTGCAGTGAATATCTTTCAGCCTAATTATACGCTGGAAGCATTTCTCTCCTCCCACTGGGACCCCATTGCAAAAAATAGCACCAGTTTCCACTACTTGTTGCTCAGGAAAGTATTAAAAATCAATAGCAGAGAGAGAAAGTGTTTTTTATCCTGTTGATCCTGATGAAGGTAAAGAATCACTTCCAGAAAATGAGAAACGGCATTAGCGAGAGCAGCCAACGCTCATAGCCGTAAAAGATCTTTCGGTTGAAAATCTCCCCACTGGCTTCCGCTCAGTTTTCCTTCTGTAGCCGACCCAAGCTTGCTGTAACCGAAGACCACGAGGTTAGAAATGGCACGGTATCAGGCCGCGCTTGCCTATGTTGGTTGCGCTGAGATGTCGTGCCATTTCATCGTGTAATGGCAAAAAACTCCACGGTTACTTAAATCGCATGCCTTAAAGCTGAAGTCATTTGACCTGTCGCTGCAACCAAAAACACTGCCAGAAATGCCTCAATCCTGACAGGCGATCAGCCCTGAGATGTGCGCCCCCCCCCAGTGCTAATTGTTCCCTCTTCCTTCATTTCCTGCAATACCTGGGAGTGTGACGCTCTCACACGTACACAAGCCCCCCCCCTGACACTGCAATTTGTCCTTATCAAAGCCTTATGATCGGGTGGTAAACAGTTTATCTCCCCTGCCCCCCCCCCCCCCCCGACAAAGGCCCCAGATGTGACGGAAATGAAAGTTAACGTCTGAAAAGCCTCTGCTGAGCGTCTGGCTCCATGATTGATCAGAGCAATTCCGCAGCCTTCTAGGAGCTGTCATTTTCCTCTGCCTCGGCCCCTTGTTCTGTTCTTTCATAGCCCGTGATTATATTGTAACCATCATCTCCTCTTCCTCTCCAACTTCTGATTTCTTTCACCATGACTCACTACAAGCCTGCCATTGTCTTTTTCTTTTACCCTGATTTCATTTTTCAGCTCAGATTTTTCTTGCTCTCCCTCATGTTTTATTCCCATGTGTCAGGGTCAAGATAGAGGTCAGAGTTGCGGTATGGCTGAAGGGGGGTCACGTCTGAAATGGATTTACAACAATAAAACACAGGTGTTTTCTAAAGTCGAGACAGGAGTTGGGAGGGCTCTGAGAGGACACACAGGCCATGTCTGTTTCTAATGATACCTGCTTTGTAGATGGGTGTCCATACACAATGTGTGGAGTATATGAGGTGGGGTAACCACCCCTCTCCTGCCTTCATCACCACCACTTCTTACCTCCCAGGCACACAAAGCTGCAGGACTGCTCTCTATAGTTCAAGTGTCCAGGCACCAGCCTCTCCACGAGCCCTTTACTGTGTCACAAGCATTAAAACAGCCAGCAAAGTGAAAGAAACATGGCAATCACCACATGGCCTGGCTGCAGTATATGAGCTCTTCACAAGGTTTTTTATGTGAATCCAAGCCATGCAGCTGGTATCCGTTGACCACAAGGAACATTGATAAAAGGCATTAAAACTGAGGCCTCGTGAAGAAACGCCGGCCAACATAAACCACATTGACCGTACGTCTCAAATATCTTTCTGAAGCAGTGCATGAGGATCTGTGGACAGAAAAATGCGTTATGCAACCTAATTCTAAGGGTAATGTTAGCTTAGTAATGTATAGGCCCTGGCTGAATAACACCAATTCTCTAACATTAGTATCAAGGTTACCCAGTACATGTGACCACAAGATCTTAATCTCAGGTGTCACTGAGAGGGAGGAGCTGTTCACTTGATCTTCTGTTTATCAATCCTTCAACACAGCGTTATTATTTCAAACGCTAAAATATTGGTAACATCTATTCAAAAAATAGTTGTTCACGATTCATTTGTGCCTTAGAATTACTTAATTCAATCTCTTGATTCAATGCTCAAGAGAGCAATGCTTGATTCAATGAACTCATGGGATGGTTTATAAATAGCACGCCACTTCTAAGGACATTTAATCATGTAAAATTCTGAATTCAAACAAAACTACTTGGTTAGGTTGAGGAAAAGATCGTGATAGGGTTGAAATAAGGATGTTTGTTACGTAAATTAGTATTAGTACAATGTAAATAAATCAACGGTGGCGGCGTCCTGGGTGAAAGTCCTGTGTTTGTTCCATCCAACCTCCTCCCTACCCGGACTTTCTATTGCCGCCGCATGAAATGACACCCAAAAATCAAGGAATTAGAAGCAATAACACACTTGATGACTTAAGAAAGTGGCATGTTATTAAGTTGTCATTTTGTGAGACCAGGCTTTTTAATAACTAAGAAATGCACATATTTTAAGACCTTTATTTTCACAATGAAGTATACCAATGTCAATAACTGCAGACGAAAAGCAGTCCTCACAAGTACTTAAGCCCATATGCATGCACACACATGCACTGAGCAACACGAATCAGTTAAGCTGAGCCTGTCAAAGGACTACAAATCCCAACGCAGTGCCTGTCACGTCTGCAGTCGCAAAGGCTTGAAAAGTCATCAACCTCTGAGGACGTTTTTACTGCTTCTTAACTGGCCCGAGCCCCTGCACATAAAACTTCAGAAAAGCAGTTCAAGGAGGAGAGCTGGGGGTGGAGATTGACACCACCACCCCCATACCCAACCCTGTTCAGATCTGGCAGTTGCTGTTTTTTTTTGTTTTTTTACTGAACAATGTGGACTCTGACAGTAAACTCAAATGTCTTAACAGCCTATTGTTTATAAGGGAAGTGAGAATGTTACTCACATCTTGTTCACACTGACGGGATGGAGTTGGTAGCTTGTGCTGTTCAGTGATCAGCCGGGAAACAATGGCCACATGTCTCTGCAGGCATGACAGACCAACTCCAGACTTGTATCAGACAGATCAAATAACGGGGGGGTTTATCCCACATGTGCTTTGGACAAATCATTTCGCAGGAACGAAAGGGGGGGCACAAACTCCAGGAATGACAAGAGCTTCTCAAATGGTCCTGTAGTTCCTGGTAACAGTGGCAGGGGAGTGCTGACTGATGAGGGTGGGTATGGGGGTGAGGATTTAGGTTTACGTGGTTGGCACAGAGCATCAG
The DNA here is from genome assembly GCA_032191485.1 of Leptoclinus maculatus. Lineage (NCBI taxonomy): Eukaryota > Metazoa > Chordata > Actinopteri > Perciformes > Stichaeidae > Leptoclinus > Leptoclinus maculatus. Next base: position 9,004,334 of record JAVDOI010000015.1, read on the forward strand.
TGGGGAGACCCCTTGTTGACTTGACCTCTGACATCCTGCCATATGCAGATGTGTATTCCCTTTAGGTCAGTCAGGAACACTTACCAACTGTCATCAAAGCTTGAGTTTCCATGTTGGGCCTACGTGTCTCAAACGGTGGGGATTTTGCACGGACACTGGAGCATCAGATTTACGTCTCTGTGCACAGCTTCAAACGGAGCGCAGCCACTTTGACACCTGTGGACCGGTTTGGCCTTGCCTGAAAAAAAAAGGCAAACGTGTTTCTGAAGATCTGAGCTGCAGTTAATCCCTCTCCACCCAGACACAGATGATCACTCTTGGGTCAGTTTCCGCCTTTCAAACCCTCCCTTTGCCCAGTCCAACAGGTGGTAGGGTCCTCAGGCTCTCCTCTCTAGTAGCAGCTAAAATATGTCCGGCGCAAATAAACACATTCACAGTTCCGTCAAGTGGTGGGAAGAAACCGTGGCATGTTAGCAGCTGCCTTCTCTGGCAAACCCTGTAAAACACTGTTGGGTTACCGGGTTTTTCCCCCAAAGTGTAATTTTGGCCTTTTCTTGTCTTTTCTTGATAAGCCTGGACAATTACAGCTATCTTGTTACAGTCGAGTCACTCTACTTGCTTAAGTCATTTTGCACTAGCCTGCGCCTGTTTTTCAAAGAAGAGTGCATCGAAAAATAGGGGAAAGGAGCAGAACGTTCACCTTGCATGTCATGGTTTGTGGTATTTTTGGCAGCATGTCAGTAGATGAGACAGGAAATGAAACTTTTTCTGCACTCTGAATTGTTTTGTTCTGAGACAGAGAATGTCCAATTTGAAGTGAAACCAATCATTCACACCCCGGAGGACTGCTCACGAAGATGTAAAAGTCTTACATTTGTTTTGATATGTCACTGATGTGTTTGTCTGGCTGGATTGCTGTGAAATGTTAAGTATGTGTTTATTACTCAAAGAACAAATGTGTGTTTATTTAGTGGAGTCGGAGTAGCCACAGTTTGGTTAGATTCACTGTTGTTTATGCTGTTGAGCCGGAGGCTGTGTTTGGACTACACTGACGCACTGTGCCTCTCACTCACTACCCGTTTCTCTCAAATCCTCCACTTCACTTCTCACTCTCTGATATCTTGCCCTCTCCCTGTCATCCTCTTTAACGTCTTGTAAAGCTCTCTCAGAAGGCTTTGGGCCGACACGCCAGCTCTTGTATTAAACAGCTCTTTAAACCCAAAAAAAAAGAAAAGAAAAAAGCCTCACGTTGCTTAAGGGGGCTTGAATAAATTGCCTAGAACCAGCAAAAGTCGTAAAGCCTTGCCAAAGCGAGGTGACCGGAGCATTGCTTATTGCTGTTGGCATTTGTTGCTGGGCATCAACTGAACTTTTGGGAAGTGATGATGAAACAGCAGAGCGTGTGTGTCACCAGGCAGGCACCAAGAGCAGAGCCAAGAGAGAAGGACACAGTGTGCCTTTTCTGGGTTCTCCCGGCAGTGTTGCACTAAATGCATTACCCCATCCCCTACTTGTCACCTGGCGCCTTCACGTTATTTCTCTCATTCACACAAGTTATTTCTCTCATTCACACAAACATACACAGTGTTTTTCCTTGCGGTGTTCGTGGAATCCAAAGCACAGAAGCCGACAGGAAAAGGGCTACCTCACACCCCGAAGTCTTTAGCCAGACATTCAGACCTAATGCATATCTGTTGAACAGAATACTACAAGATTTAACCCAGTACCCTGCGGAGACTCATTATATCCGAGGAATCAGCCAGTGTCTTATGTGTGTGTGTGTGTAAATGAATCAACATCTAATAAACTTTCTCTCTCCCTCCCTTCTTTCTGATATCACAACCCTCCCTGCCCCCCCTTCACACCTGTCCCCCCACCCCCAGCCTGTGACTGCCACCCTGTGGGCGCAGCAGGCAAGACGTGCAACCAGACCACAGGCCAGTGCCCCTGCAAGGACGGCGTCACCGGCATCACCTGCAACCGCTGCGCCAAGGGCTACCAGCAGAGCCGCTCGCCCGTGGCCCCCTGCATCAGTGAGTGACTCTAACTGCACACACACACATCGAGCAGTCACTGCATGACACTGTCTTCAGCTCGGTAATTTAATCATCATCTTGGCAATGAGTCACTGCACAAAACTGTTAAACACTGACGAGGCTTAATACCTATAATAAAGACGTGAACTACACTAAAAGCAGCACCATACTCAAACCAGTGAGATTACAGAGTATAATTGAAAGCACACTTCTCCCTATAGCCTAAAGTCATTCTGGCCCTCTGACAGGCACACCCAACCCAGACTCTGCACTGCATATATATACAGGACATGTGTTCTCTGGGTTTGCATTGCCACTGAAAATGCAATGATCATTTTTTATAGAGAACAGCCCAAAACATGTGTGCAAACAAGTGCCCAGATGTAAAGTCAGGCAAAACTCAAACGTGATCTTTTTACGAGAGGTGGTGTGAGAACTCAAGACTTGGTTTTTTGTTGTTCCACTTGCTGTCAATGATGTATTGTGTGTGTGTGTGTGTGTGTGTGTGTGTGTGTGTGTGTGTGTGTGTGTGTGTGTGTACTCTAGTTGCAGTAGTTTGCATGTCGACTACATCAGGTTTTTAATTTCCTGTGACAAACGTGTGGGTTATGAAATTTGCCAGCGGCCCCGGTACATGCAGGCATGCGTAATAAGAGGGCAACTTTCCACCGCACTGTGTGCCAGGCGGTACGGTCGCACATTGGAACACACTCACGAGACAACCTCTCACCAAAGCAAACCGTGCTGCCCAGTGCCCGTACCTGAGCCCCGCCACACTGTGCCACATGGTGCCGTGTTGTTTTCCCTCACATGCAGCTCCCAGTAGCAGATGGCGGATGGGCGAGAAGGAGAAAACAACTGTGGTCATGGATGGCAGACCCCATTTATTGGAGTGCCACTGAACCATCCCAGCGAGAACAAGAAGAATTGCGTATGTGCGTTTAAGTATATGCGCTCATTTGGATCCATTACGAAGAGCATTAATGACAACTGTGTGTGTCAATATGGCCTCATGGTGGGTATCGTACCTCCTATTGAGGCTCCTGGATCCTAAGACTAGAACTAAGCCCATTAAGCAGCCAATTAGTATGATGGCAGCAACCCTCATCTGAATGATCCTTTCATCATCTGTCTGTCTTCACAAGATGTGGCCATGAGGGCACACCAGACTCAAAGTGGCTTCTAGCAGCTGCGCCTGCCTCCGCAAAGCCCAGTGCCCCTTGTTTGTTTTTGTTGGCGGGGTGTCCATAATTTCGGAGACAACTGCAGCCTCCTCCCCTCCCCCGTTCCCCACAGCAAACACACTCCCACTCGCTTGGTGCAGACCCTCAACCTCCAAATCCAATCAAAAGCAGATCTAAGATTCTAAGCCTGCGTTCCAGTAACTCTGTTTACGGTAAAAGCAGAGGGCCCTGTTGTTAGCATTAGCATTTGTATTGGAAAGTTGAATACGGTTAGAAGAAGAGAAGTCCTGGAGGAATTCCACGAGGCACTTTTTTAGAGTAGCCAGCGGGCACAGCGAGGGTGGGCTGCATCTGTCTCAAGACGATCCAACCAAGATTGCCCCCTTTGCCATCTGTCCATCTGTCTATACATGCTTGCATGGGGATTACACAGCGGCGTTAACCCAGCATCTGTTAGGGGAGGACGAGGACTAATCTAGTGCAGCCACCTTTCCATTTTAATCAGTGTGCCTCAGATGTATCAAGTGTGCCGACTTTGAATGGATTGACTTCTCCAAACTGGATTACTGGGTGCAGTTGTGGTGCGTCTACTGAGTTTGGCTCAGACTTGGTCCTCTGACCTCCATTCTTTTTCATACACTTATACCAACTCAGGATCTTTAAATGTATTCCTTCAACATGACAGTGAAACCACCACATTAGTCCGTGGAATGCATGGTTTATTTGAGCCCGTCTTCCCTCTCACCACCAATAAGTCATAAGTATCTCTGTCACTGTTTATCTAGCATGTCTGTCTGCAATGTCTTGTGTGTTTTTATGTGTGTACTTGACAAATGTCACAAGCCCTACAGTAAGACAAACCTTGTATTTTCTCTTATTGGCCTTGGTTAGCAAATACACGTTCTACTTCTCACTACTAAGCTCATACCCTCTTCATTTTGTTGTGGGTTTATCGGTTTATTCACAAAACTTCCCATACCAACCCTTTTTTATTAATGAATTCAGACATACTTCGTTTCTTGGACCACACATGCACTCTTAGCGGGCATACAGCCAACTCACTTAAGACCATAACTAATGTATGGATTTACATTTAACCAGCAAAATAAGTTTGTATTTCTTGTGTGTTTCAGAAATCCCAGTGGTCAACCCCACAGTTGCGGTGAGCAGCACAGAGGAACCAGCAGGTTAGTATTCGCCCTCTGCACCTCGCCCATAAGCACCACTGCTTTATGAGAGGAACAAAAACACATTTTTTTTAATATTTCTGGACTTGAGTTTTAAAGTGTGGAATAAATATTAATGAAGGGTGGGTCCGCTCTTTTTGAAGTTCGGCAAATAAAACGAGTGCACTGGGACCTGCAGAATTTTTCCATTGTCTTAAAAAAAAAACCTGTGTCGCCCCAACCGCTAACCTCAAGTTAGTGGAGCCTCACTGTGCTCAAAGTATAGCTGCAGCTGAGAGCCAAGGCCAGCAGATAGGCAGCAGAAGTGATTAGTTCAAGTTTTTTAAGCTGGGAGATTTAGTGGAAGGGAGAGTTTTGAGGCGTGAAAAGAGTGTTGGCAAGTGGCTGGGGGGAAATTTGTTCAGTCTCTCCCTCTAACTGTCCAATTTACGCTCCGGTCAATTACCCTCCCTTTATTTTTCATTCTGCGGCTGTTTTGATTTGAATGGTGGTGTTGATTTGGAAATGTTGATTCATTGGTGGGTTTATAACATATATCATCACTCAGGCGGCGGATCACGCCCCACCCACGTTGCCACAGATACTTTACTGAGCTAGTCAAAGCATATCGTTGTATTGTTCAAAGACAGTGTGAGGACTGATGATGTCTTTAATGGCTGATGCTGACTTCATTTCACAGGAAAATATTAAATCTGAATGCCAAACACAGTCAATGAACATTGCATACAGTTACTATACCTATTAAATCAAATGTTATAGAATAAATGGTTTTTATGAAAGGAAAGGTTTGACTTCTGGGAATTAACTTATTTGCTTTCTTTTCCAAAAGTTAAATGAGAAGGTCTATACCACTCATGTTGATGCGGAGGATGTTGTAAATTTGGTTAGTTAAGCACAAAGACTGGAAGCAGATGTAATCCAAAAGATTGTTTGTACAAATTAGTGTTCGTCAGATATTTTTCTTTTATTTAGCTTTAGTCCTGCGTCAAATGTTTCAGTTTTTATCATATTTAATCAACCAAATCCTGTTTGAAAAAAAGTCTGGGCATTCAAGCCTTAATTTAGTCAATGAAAACTGTTTACATTTGAGTCTTTTTTTTTAATTATCGGATTATATTGAACATTTCAGTCAATCTATTCTCGCCAAAATATCACCTTGTTTCTTTCTTCCAAGCCCTGTTTGTTGTCGTTGATAACTTTAAGTGAGCAAGCCAGTTACTCCGAGTCCTCCTGAACATGCTCGGTGTGCTCTGCCACAAAGAACAGGAAACGGAACTATAACTATAGTTTTCGTTAACAAAATGAACACATATTAAACAAAGGAGAGACAACTGATTGGTACCTTTTGGACAAAGCCAGGTGAGCTGCTAAGCCAGCCGGCCCGCTGGCTCCAGCTGCATATTTAACGCACACGAAAGCAATTTTGATCCTCTCCTCAGACTCTCAAGAAATATGTCTAAATATAGGTGAATATAAATCAATAATAATAATTTCCTCACATTTGCAGCTTCTTTTCTCATTTGCGACTTCTCTCATTCTGACTCTCGTATTACTTGGGCCTTTGAGCCTTTTTGAAAAACAAAAGAATGCACAGTCCAGCTCTTTCTTGTGTTTACTTTCTTGTGTCTACTTCCCTGGGAAAATGTTTCGGGGTCTCGGAAAACAAAAGAGTTGTTGATCGGCAATTCACCTCAGGCTCTATACCAAACACACCAGAGCATTTCCCCCCCCCATCTTTCTCCTTCCTACACTACCATAGAACGAGCTTCAACATCAGAAACCCGAGGCCCCAGAAAGTTTTTGTGTAAGGGGCGGTGGGTGCAATTTGTCCTTGTCATGGCACAGTGAGCTGGGGCTCAAAGGAACGAGGGCATCGAGAGCCCCGGAGCCAATTGTGAGTATTTTCAGTGGGTCCGGTCTTCTGGGTCAGTGGCCGGTTCACCGAGAGCTTTTCCAGGTGAACAATCCAGCAGTGAGTGACTCTTCATGGGAAAACACACACTGTCTCCCAGCCAGCGTTTTACCACTGATACCTTTAGGCCAGCCACTGTATACCACACACACACACACACACACACACACACACACACACACGCACCAATGGCAGTGATCTAATGAAATCCATGCACAGCTCATACGAATGCTTGCCTGTCACAGTTGCATGCACACTTGCATGATAATGATCTGCACATGAAACCACACACTCGCATATAATGAAAAAGACCTTAAGCAAGCTATGATATTTATCATCATTTATTTAAAGTATGTGAGAAATGTACAATCCACATACACACACACACACACACACACACACAAAAACACACAAATCCATCCACACGTACACCTCTGCACCCGTCCACATCTACACCTCCACTCATCGTTTTTTTTTTAAAGTCACCCTGTCTGGAGGTTATTGGAAGCTGCCATCTGCTCTCTCTTTCTCCCTTTCCTTCCTTGTCTCTCCTCTCTCTGGCTAATAAAATCTCCAGCGCTCTGATATACAGCCAAGCCTCCTGGACATTTTTATGGGCTCCTTGGTTCCCCCTGTTTCTTTCTCCTCCTTCCATTGCTCCATCCGTCCTTCCTTAAAAAAAACGAACGACGCAACACCCCCTTCTCTCATGCAACCCCAGAAAGCGTAATTTCTCTCTCTCACGACCGCTTTCTTTAATTGCCGCATTTTTTACGTCCGGCAATTTTATTTGGTTTGCTTTGGGAAGCAACACGACTGAATGAGTTTTTCCTGTTGAAGGCAATGAGAAGCCCGACCGCGGATACCAGTCCAGTCACCAGCATGTGGTTTTTCCAGTTTCATGAAACAAGTGAGCAGCATGGTCAGCTTTTTTCGTGGCCCCTCACTAAAACTGACCGGAACCATGTTTGAGATATGACCCTTCTGGCATTCTCCACATTTTCTAGTCTATCATTTTCATTTCTTCTTAACTTTGTGACCTTCTCATAGTTTTGTAATTGAAATAAGTGGATTCAAAAATCCGACGGTTCATAAAATCCCGTGGCATCCAGTCAAGTACAGCAGAGCCTTGCTAATGATCAACAGTGTCTCCTTCTTTCTTGTCACCGCTCCAGTAGCGGTAGTTGCCATGAGAACAATTTAAAAACACAACACAGTGCTATACATTGTATCAAGGATACTTGTTATTGATTGCTGAAATGAGCACTTCTGAAAGTTAATTTAGTTTAGTCTTTGTTCTCCATTCCCCTCTGCTCTCAGCTCATGGAAAACACATTTTGTGATCACAGAGAAGCTTTTAACGTCGAGATGACAAAATATGTATTTCAGGATCGAGAAATAATAACATGCATGTGTTCTATCTGATGTAACTGATCTCCAACTCTCTCGGGGCTTAGACAGTGTTGTACAGAGTCATTTTTCAACATCAATTTACAAATAAATTCAAAAATGATTGTCATTTTGTTATTCACGTTGAAGGTAAAGTTTGTGCCATAGAGTGTAGAGATGTGAGGCTGCAGCCGGAGACAATGTTGCTTCAAGTCCCATACTGAGATAGGTCACTGAGGTCCATTTTAACTGTCACAATCTTAATTATAACACCTCATCCCTGGTGCTATGAATGGTCAATGGAGGTCATCTGTCCAATGTGTGGTCTCAGTCGTCACGCTGGCAGCCAAGGTCTATTCACATCCATCCAACCATGACCTGCTTCCACCTCGCTCTGTCTTTACTCAAGACCCCCGAAAACATGTCAAACTAAACACTTTTACTACTCTGGTATGTTTCAACCGGCTGTTGCAGCGGTTTTGATGTGGGATTTGTCAGAAGTTGTATTTTAGCACACAAAAACCAAACCAAGCCCAATGTTATCCAACCTGCTCCGGTCTCTCGGTCCAGTCGGTGAATGTAGGTACAAATATGATCCAAAAAAACGTAGACGTGCATGTGCAGAATCAAGCACAGAGGGGTTTATTTTGATGGTTTTCAGTGTGCGTATTGGTGGTTTCACAGCACATAACAGTTTACGGGGTTTTGTCACACTGACTTTGCATTGCAGATGTGGTGGTGCTGCCACAAAAGCACCACATAATACACTATGAAACCTACATTGCAACACTATGACGATTCAAATTTCAAGTGTGTAAGTGTCCCATTATGTGTGTAATACGAGTGTCAGTAAGTGTTGTGAAGTTGCAGCCTGCATTACAGTGAGTGAGTGACGGTTGCCCATGTGTTTTAGCAGATTGTGAGTCCTATTGTAAACCAGTGAAGGGCAACCTGAAGATCAACATGAAAAAATACTGCAAAAAGGATTATGGTAAGAGAGGAGGATTAAATATCAACCATAATTAATAAATGTACTGCGTTTGGAGTATGGGCCTGACTGTGTTTTCACGAATGTGTCCTCAGCGGTGCAAGTGAACGTGCTGGACATGGAGACTGTCGGGGACTGGGCCAAGTTTTCGGTTAATTTGGTGTCGGTGTACAAGAGCCGCGGCGAGCCCTTGAAGCGAGGCGACAACATCCTGTGGGTGCACATGAAGGACCTGGCCTGCAAATGTCCCAAGATCCAGATGAGCAAGCGATTCTTGGTGATGGGCGGCAGCGACGGCGGAACGGGCACCACGGGGACGGGTCCGGGGGTCGGTCCTGGCGGTGGAGCCACCGGTCCAGGGGCGGAGCACATGGGCCTAATGGCTGATAAGAACAGCCTGGTGATCCAGTGGAGGGACGTTTGGACGAGACGCCTGAGGAAGTTCCAGCGCAAAGAGAAGAAGGGGAAGTGCAGCAAAGCGTGATTGGAAAGCGGCGTTCCTCCCCACCGCTCCCTCCATCGCCCACCTTCATGAACCCTTTACCCCACCGTCTCCCTCTCCTCCCCCTGTCTTCCCCCATCACGGGAACACTGCACATTAGAAAGACTGCATGTACCCTACCTGTTTTAAGGACCACGTTTTGTGTATATTGTATAATTATTTTCCTTTTTTTTTATTTTTCAAGGTATGTCTTTGTTATGTCAGTTGTCTTTTTTTTTTGTCCAATTGGTTTGCCTTAAAAAGGGACCATTAAAAAGGGTATGAAGTGTAGACAAAAGCAGACGCCATTCCCTCCCTCGACGACGACAGCAGAAATGTCCACTCGTCCCCTGACTGCGACCCCCTGACCCTCAGCCTCCCTCTTACCGTCAACACTGACCGTCTCCTGCCACTTTGTTTGACATATACCACACTTCACACACTTTCTCTGAGGATTTTATTCAACAGTGTTTGTCACTGACGGATTTCAGTAACAAAGACAAGCTGCACATCCTCAGCTTGTCCTCCTCACGTTTCATTGTTGAAACGACTTGGATCAGCAATTCAATCAAACTTTTGCTGTTAAAATGTTCCTAAAAAAAAATGGGGCCTACTTGCTTTAGGTCTCAGCAGTAACTTCTACGGACTGTACCTATGAAACTCTTGTCCCGTGAGGAACCAAGGGCTCCCTTTGCAGGGACATTTTCCACAGCAAACCTCAGTCTCAACACCACTGCTGTTGCCATCAGACAGCCCTCACAGAACAAACTGCTCGTGTAAGCTCTTATATCTGCAAGTGTTTGATGCCACTGCTCATAGTAGAGTTTATATTCTTTGTGTGGCTACTTTTATCTCATCCATCCATATCCCAGCCCTGTCCTTATTTGAGATATATCATTTTGTTTCATTTTAGGCAGAACAAAACCCTGTTAGCGTGTGTGAGTCACATTCCAGGCCCCCGGGACTGTGCCTCTTCACCACTAGTGATTTATAAAGTCATGCATCACCATCATGACTCATTGCTTGTCACTTTTTCTGGAAGAAAGATTAAACGGTGTGGACAAATGGCTGGAATTTCAGAAACAATACCAATATTTCCAAGGAGACCTTTTTTGCTTTATGGATAATGTCTTCCCCCGAGGCAATGTCCTTCCAGATGTTGCTGTGTGGCCAGTCTCATTTGTTTGTATTTAAATGTCTGAACATTTTTCGGATGCGTCCAGTGACTGGCAGACTTTTGTTTGTCGAAATAAGAGATTGAAACGAGAGTTCCTTTTCATGCAGTAAAAAGAAAACAAAGTCGGATAAACAACATAATCGTGTTTTTCTCTAGTGTATTTTGACAAAATGAATGAGCCTGGAAAGTTTTTAGTGCTCACTGATTGTATTATGACATGAGAGGATCATATTTCATTCCTCATGTGCTTTGTTATGTTTGCATGTTTGTGGTTTTTGCTGGTCCATCAAAACCTTACAGTGAGCAGTGAAGAACTAAACTAAAAAAGAACATTGAGATCCAAAGGAAAACTTCCCAAGTTATCTTCCCCCCCACTTGCCTACCCTGACACAGCCCCTGTCATCCTTTGCCAAATAAGCATAGTCCGTTTTTAAATTCAATTAAGAGACTATGGAAGTCAGGACCAACAAAAACCACAGAGAGAGCCGTCTGGTTGCTCTCAAGCTTTTTTATCTGCCTCTTGCTGTTATTTCATTTTGTAAAGCACATTACAATTTATTTAAATAGAGTACAAGATAAACACACAGATTCAAGGGGCACGTCAAGCTAGCGTAGCAGTGAGTGTGCGGACAGGCATGTCATGCTAGCGAGTGGTTACGCTCCTCCGGCTGCGGCGGTATGTTTGGTTTGTCATCCTTCCAAAAGTGTCTCTCCTCTGCTCTCTTCTCTGTGTCAGCCACCACCCTCCCCAAACTCCCTTTTTAACCCATTTTGCATGTTGTGTATTCAGTGTCTTAGATAAGTGACAGCACAGAACGAGGCTGCCAAAGCTCCTCAGTGGGTGTACTGTACTGCACTGTAGCTCTTGTTTTCACGTCTTCCCGAGAATGTATGTCAAACTGTGAAGAACAACACTCACACAGGTGTATGGTCTGATTGTAAGTGTTTATGAAATAATGTCACCAAGCTTAAGAATGTGGACACCATGACAGTTGATGCCATTATAAACTCTGAAGGATGTTGTGGATATTCATGCTTATCTGTCTGGCTCATTATGACATTTTGATTTTTTTTAAACCGAAAAAGAAAGAAACGTAACCAAAGTGAGATATCGCCCACCGTGATTTCTGGTGTGAGACAAAAGAGCAAAGAAGGTTCAAAAAGAGGACGGCGCTATGCCCAGGACCCAATTCCCACCGTTGGAATTTAGCAAAAATGCAGAACCAAACAGTCAATTATTTGTGTGTTGGCTGTCCGCAGCGGCCCATCAGACAGGTGGTGTTACAGTAGCACCAGTCTCCCTCGTCGCGGTATGCGAGTACGGTGTGACACTTTGTGATTGATGGTCAAAGTACGTGCCAGTGAGGCCTCCTTGGTGCTCAACTCCTTAAGCGACCAACACGCATTCGGAGGAATTGTGGTGTCCTTAAATCTGGACTTTCTCCCCGCGTAGAATCGCACACAAAAAAAATATCCTCCTTTCCTTTCCATGGCTCACCTTTTCTCAAGTGCCCACCCTGATTGTTGGAATAAAGATGAGAGGTAAGAGTGGCCAGATGTTGTTCGGGGGGTGGAAGCATAGTCTTGTGAAAGCTATTTAGTGAGCCTCATAGGGAGAGCCGTCCTGTTGTTTTACGTTAACAAGCCCAGCAGATTGGCAGTGGAACTGAGGCCATAACTGCTTTGCTTTGTTTCCCCCCCCCCCCCCCCCCCCTTCACAGCATTTATAGCATTCACAGGTGTGTGTATATGTGTGTGTGTGTGTGTGTGTGTGTGTGTCTAATTAACCCTACCCGTGTAAACAAGTGATGCGCACATGAAACGAAGGTGCAGAGCGGTGAGAGAGCTCTCATTTGAAGGCGAACCTTTTTTGGGGGGGGCACACAGCTTCTCAGTTTTGCCACTTTTTTAACGTTTGCATTGACGAGTGTGAACAGCCTACGATGAAGAGTTTTCACCTACTTTTCCCATTTCTTCCCTGGTTCACTTCCGTCTTGCGTTGTTTTAATAAGTCTTGACACATTTTTTTGGATGTTGTAAATATGTACTGAACGGCCTCTGCCAATCATGTTGTCTTTTGTGAAGCGTCAACTTGGCCTTGGATGACTCACGTGTATGGATGTACAAACCAGATGATGTTATATGGATGTGGAAACCAGAAACATATGCTTTTGTGATCACGGCCAGAAGATGTGGTTCAGATATTACACAGAATGTATTCCTTTTTTTTTTTCCCGGTTTTATGTTGTTTCCAGACAAACGCCCAATTGTAAATGACTTTGAGGAGAATGGACGCGGGGCTGATCGGACGCTCTCCGTTTCCCAGAGAGGCACAGACGCAACAACCCACCACTCTCCGTCACATTCATTTCCTGGGATTAATGCTTCGCTCGCACAGAAATTGTCAACCTATACCTTTCTTGGGGAACAAAGGGAGTCTTCCCTCAGTTCAGTCCTGCTCTTCACTTCTGTTATATCAAAGTCTTCCTTGTACATTTTTCCTCTGAGGCAATGAACCACTGACTTTTTAATCTAAATGATAAAAAAATAAATTATTAGTTAATGAGCTGTGTGTTGTGCTGATCATCTGTCTCTTTAATTACAGTCATTAGCCTGAGCTGCGGAAATAATGTCAAATTGATATGCGTGTGTGTTTCCCACTGGAAAGTATGCTCGCATACAGTGGGCACTGCACTGGTGTGTTTCCACTCACACCGGGGTCTGAAGGGGGAGACGACTGGGGAGAGCGGCTCCCCTCCTCTACGAACATAGCAAGAGCTAAAGCTCTGTAAATAAACAGGCAGGCACACACACACACACACACACACACACTTGAATGTGTACCTCGCCTCTGAGGAAACCCAACTCCAGAGTCAGATCCAAAGCAGGAAACTCCTTACTCTCTTTCTCTCCCCCACTCTCTCACCTAGAGTCTCCTCTCTCCTGGTCTCTCCGCCCTCTAACCAAACAGGCCAGCTCCATCCATCCATCGTCCTCAAGGTAAATTACAGGAAAGCGACCATTTATCATCACTCTCCCCAGGCGTGGCCATCAAGGCTTTGAGAATAGAGGTAGCTGAGATGGTCTGGACACACACACACACACACACACCATGACACATGTCTCTGCATCAAGCACATCCATCCAGGACATCCTGGCCTGCGGTCAGCTTCCTTGCCTTTCTATCTTCCTTTGTCTCCGTCGTTCACTCAGTGTGTGTTAGAACTGTTGCTTATTTTGCAACAAATTGAAACGGGAGATAACTGTAATCTACCTGTCCCTTGAGTTTTTTTTTTTTATGCGACCAGTGTGTTATGCAGGTGCAACAAAACAGATAAGATTAAACGTAGTGGCCTGTCTTTTGGCTGTGTAGACATTTTTTTTTATTTAAAGTGGGAACCTTATTTTTGTGAACTTTTGAACTGGTCTTTCCATCCCCAGAGTCGGATGTGTAAAACAGCGTACAACCAGATTTTAAACCAAGTTTAAAAATAATAGAGTTGAACGGTATCCCTTCCAATGTTATGACCTGCACCAAGGTTCTCATTCATTGTTCTGCTTGTGTTTCCTGAAGTTGCAATGCGTTGTGCATATTACACCTTGATAAATGTACATTTGCACACTGTATAAAGAGTTGAGGGACTTTTTCAGTTATAGCTATAATGAAATGGATAAAGACGGGGTCATAGTGATTATTGTCACTTACCTACACTGTGTAGAATGACAACTCAGTGATGAGATCTTCAAGTGTGTTTGGGGAAACCACTTGCGGAGCAAACTGGAGCTCTAGAGAGTGACTGGTCAGAGAGAGAGAGAGAGAGAGAGCTGGAAAAGAGCAAAGAGGATCCGGCCAAATACTGTCCGTTCTTCCCCCTCCCTATCCGAATACACACACACACACACACACTCACACACACACACACACACATCCATCCCCACAAACACACACCACCCAGCGGTAGACGAGGGGGGCTTACCAATTGTGCTTTCATAAGCTGCCAAAGCGGCTTCATTGGCTTTAAATGGAGCCTCATTACCACTGTGCTTCAAAGCTCAACAACGGCATTTTCCAGCATGGGGTCTGTTTCCTAAATCTTCTCTTTTCCCTAATGCTTTACTTTTTGCCACATTCACGACTTTCCATTCTAATGATCTCTATGACTTATTTCCCCCCTTTTTTTTATTTCCCCCCCATCTCGGTCCCCTTGGAGACAGCGAAAGCATGTGTGAATATCTGAATGTATCTGTGAACACTCATGTAGGCTTGTCTGTGAGTGTGTGTGTGTGTGTGTGGGGGGGTCACCAAGCACTAACCCCCACTGAAAACCGCAAAAGAAATGTGGCGAGAAATCTGTGTGGACCAAGATCATAAATATTCAGTGGTGAAGGTCCGATCTCTTTCTCTCGCTCTCTGTCTTTTCTCTGAGTGAAACCAGCTGTCGACTGAAGAGACACCACTCCCTCTGGATCTGACAACACGCGTGACAATGACCACACCGCCGCTCGCACATCTGTCACCCTTCAATCTCTCCATCTTTCCATTTACCATTTAAACAAAAAAAAAAAAAGAGCACATTTCATGCCTCCAAAAAGGGAAATGTCTCCTTTCTCACTTAACTCTTAAATGGGCCAATCACATCCGTGATACTCGTGGACAATTTTTCCACACACAGAAGCACAGTGTCGAGGATTGTTACGGACCGCTGTCGCACAAAAACTGGGATTCAGTGTTCCTTTGTTGGTCTTTTTTTTTATTGCAGAAACAAACTTTATTGGGCCAGTGAGTGATTGAAAATGAGTGAGGAATAGGGGGTAATTTAAAACCAGTGTGGTCCCTGATAGGAGCATTGTGCAGCACAAGCCTGCTCCTAATCCGCCCCTCAGCTTTGTGTTTGATTGGGTACTGTTGAAAATGGGGATGAGTCTGCCTCTTCAAAGCCTGTAACATAAGAGGAATGTGTGTGCGTGTGTGTGTGTGTGTGTGTGTGTGTGTGTGTGTGTGTGTGTGTGTGCTGCCCATGTATTAAGGTGATCACAAAAAGCGGATTGTGTGCAGATGGACAAATAGAAATTACACTGATACATTTTGTGTAAGCTCTCTGTGAGTCGTCTCACTTATTACGGCACATTTTAAGAGCTTTGCTTCAAGAATTACAATCCGTGTCTTTAGGGCTGAGTAATTATCCAACTTTTTTACTTCAATGTGAGCACGAAACACTTTTAATGATGTATAATAAAACACTTTCAATAAGTTGCAGTGTTGTGTTTGGCCCGAGAACGCTCTATCGCTTCGCGGTGGGCTACTTCAGGATCAAGGCTGGCTCAGGCATTTGGCTTCGGGATGAAAGTTGGATACAAAAATCAGAAAGAGCATCGTTGGCTTTGATTTACCCATGGTTTTATGAGAGAAGAATGTCAAAAAGATAATTCTCCTCGCACTCTTAAAAAAGTTGGACTGCATGACAGATGGAGAGGACTTTTGCGCCCACTGGGTTAGATCCACTGTAAAGGGTCAATTAATCATCTTTACAGGACGTACGCTTCATCAAACCAGATTAACTCAAATATAAAAATGAGAAAAATACTCACAGAGCAGCGCAATGTGATGAGTCCCACATTTTGTCGTATGAAATGTATTCTGAATTAATAGATTTCAGAGAGCATCATTCATTCATATATTACAAGTGATGACAGACTGATCGGTAAAAATTTGGCATTTGAGGAGTATCCATGCTGGATCGGCCCTCTCAGCCAAACACTTGATTAAATAGGCATAACTCAGTGGTGAACTAGGGGGCGAGCTGTTTGAAATAAATCTGACTCATTTTTTTGGAATGCATGTACACGGTTTCTTTATAAATGGACAGAGAGTAACACGTTTTGTTACGGAGACTATAGAGCAAGGGAGGAATGGTGTAGTCTTTAAAGCATTTTTCAAAAGACTCAATTCAGATAAGACCCGGGTTCACTTTTCCAATAATAGTCCTTTTTAGACTGAAATTAGCTTTCAATTTGTCTTCTTCTCTCTCTCTCTCATCTTTCCATGCTCCAGACTCTTCCATTTCTCGCTAATAAAAAAACTGGATTTAGTACGAATGCTCCTCTTTCCTCTAGGCTCAGCCCCTCTCAGCTCTACACCCGAGGCTATACTGTACCGCACTGCGTTAGGCCCATCCACTTCAGGCCCCATCTGTTGGCATTTAGCACCAGCTTCCCCGCCTCTGCACTGATCTCCGGTCTACATTAACTGCCCTAATTTGTCTGCCAAAGCCCACTCTGATTGTTACCATGTGATGTTATGTGAAAGGTGAGGGATGCCTACTTATCTGTGAAGACGGACAGAGAGGAAGAGAAAAGGGGAGGGGTTCAAAACAAGAGAGGGCAAGCCGGGTCAGGAGGAAAAAAGGTTGAGAGAGGAAAGGAAAGTGATTAGAGAATGACATGGACAATAGAGACCGCATGACAGGATGGGAAGAATGGACAGCGTGGACGTGTAGAAAGTGATCCATGTGGTTTTGATGGTTTTGTGAAGACGGGGGCCTTTCCCTCAAGAGAAAACAAAGACAGTGATGAGTCCAGACTGAGATGTCATCAGGCTCCACAGTCCACCAGGACTTTTGCAGTCACGCTTCGATGTCTGCAGGCTAACACAACCCCCCCCCCAGGGAAAAGCACGTCCCCCTTTTCCCCCTCAGAAGTTTGTATTCTAAGACATTTTTCTCTTCCTCTGCGTCCACTTCTTACGCAAAAAGACATGGAGGCTTTTTCCAGTGGGAATTGGGGTCTTTAAGTTTGTGACAATCAGACAAGTGGAGAACTGGCGCAAAGAAGAGCCTCAGCTCATGCTGTCCTCCATCACATCTACTTCATTTGGTAATGAAACTCCATAAGGTCAGCATGTACTTGGAATCAGATTTTCAATAAAATGATTACCATGGCCAAAATAATTCACGATAACGCGACATTCAAGAGAACCCCTCGGACCAGGTTTAAAAGAATAGGTGTGATGCAAGTCGTCTATACAGCAAGTGGAAGTTACTGTAAGTTGTTTTTGTGTGTGTATGGGCTACTATTCATCAAGTATTATTGGCTACTTTGCTACATTTCTTTTGCATAATTCATTTTATTGAATTTTATGCTTTCCCGCCAATAGGTTTGGCTCACAATCAAATTCCAACAAAACGTATTTAATACGTCATGTATAAGATAATATTTGGTATGCTAGGATGTGTCCGGCTATAACAAAAACATGAATACATTAATATACACAGTACATAAGACACAAGTACACTTCGCTGAATTTTAATCCGTTCGAGTTAAAACAAAAGTCACATGAAAAAGTCCTGATAAACTGTGTGAGAATGAAAGAAAGGACATGAAAACAGCAGCTGCAGGCATACTGTACTTCTGCATTGGTAATTAGTTAATTAGTAACTGATTGCACCACCCTGGCAGCCGGCTTACCAGAGTTAAATTAAGCTATGGCTAGTCAGCGTCTTCTCCCCATGTCACATAGCCAACAAAACATCTACATCTGACCCCAGATCGACATCAGCAGGCGTGTGACGGACTTCCCCCTACTATCACAGCCTCAGCCCAGCTGTGGCGTGACTTGACAGCAGGACGTGGTTCTGCCAGGCGGACTCTAGCCAGAGACTCATCACAGCTAATGACAGCTCCCGGACCATTATTATTCCACCATGTCCGCCATGGATATTTGCACTTAAATATGTTGATGTAGTCTTAAAAAATAATCAGAGAGCAGAGGACTTGATCCGTGGTGCTCTTTCTGTTGCTTTTTGAAAGTCTTCACATTCAATCACTCACTGGCCCAGTAAAGTCTTGTCATTTACAGACTTGGTAACTTTTAAAAAACAGTGTCAAACTGTGCAGCTGTATCTTACAAAATGAGTGCACCGGGACTCTCCAGAGCAGCGTCGCAGAAGTGGTATCAATCCGACCCAAATAATTCCTCAACACAAATCATGTTCACGTATAGACACATTAATTCAAGCGCCAAATGATTGATTAAGGGAGAGAGGGTGGTGGGATTTTGAGAGAGGACAAATTTTCAAGGGGAATGCTTCCTAAGGGAGCAGAGGGGCACACCCGCCCCCCCTCCTCCACCTCCACCAGAGGAAGTTCTGGACAACCAGGGCCTTGTGTCTGCCAGGGAAAGCAGGAATCAGGCTCTTGGTTCAACAACACAGGCACCTGTGAAAATATGGGCAGCACACCACGTATCAAACCAAATAAACTCACCTTGGCGTGGAGCGAGGGCACGCTCTGATGACAGATGCCACTCGGCAGCCACGCCCGCAGGCCAATAAAACACCTTGCTAGGGTGATGGGAGAGCTAAGGACCAGATCTGGTTTTCGTGGGATAGAGGCTTCATTTGTGTAATAGTGTCTGTATTCAGATTCTGATAGAAGGACGGCAACAAAAACTTTTGAACTGTATGGAGGGTTCTGGGCTGTAAAAATAAAAACTGACTGCCGGCTATGACATGGTTATAGAAATAACAACCAAAGCAGTTGAGAAACACCAAAATACACATAAAATGAGTGATTGAGGCTGCAATCAGTCATTTTTTAATAAAGGCAAATTCCTACGAGTGTGTGTCACAGTTCAGTGGCTTGCTGGGCTGTTGCAGGACCCAAGGCTTGACATGGTGCTGTAAAAACCAGAGGAAACCACACTTCCTGTCCTTTCCTCCTGTTTCTCGAGCGGTAATGGCTGAAGCCAAGCTACGGCCACAGCAACACAAGCAAGCGGGCTGCGTGTAGTAGAACCAGGCCACAAAATAAGAAAGCCGTCACAGTTTACTTTGGCACCCTAACCTCAGGCCAACGGTACCAGCGCCGACTGAGACCGCCAGGCACTCAAAAACACACAGGACATGCTATACGGGTACCCAGACACAGGCGAGAAACGTCCTGGCATCTTCCACTCCTGTTTCCTTTTCCTCCCGACGGGCCTAACGAAAGACTCATGCTTGGCAGGATGTTGACGAGCTTTGGAGTGGTGCGGCGTGTTGGTAAATCGTTACTTTTTCGTGCTCTCGGGGAAGAAAAGGTACATCATTGTGCAAACACTAGTGGAAAAAACATCCATACCAGCGCCATAGGCCAGAAACTCATAACCACTGGCTGCATAACCAGACTTTTTTCAAATACAGCAGACTTCAGCCTTGCATCCACACAAATTATTTCCATCATAATGTTCAGTGACCCTGTTCAAATGACTTTGTTACACTGAATATGGTTAGTGGTTATGTTTACCTCATGGTTTCCACTGCGTAAGGAATGTCATATTTGGATAATTTGACCATGTGGCGCTGCTAATGAATTTGTTCCAAGTTCAGCTTGGAATGTGAAACCTGCAGAATTCATCCTCACTAAAGCAATTCATAAGGGACGTGAAGATGGGATGACAATGTTTGCTTTGAAGTTATCTTCCAAAGGACCTACACGTGGGGTAAAAAAAAACGATGCAGGTGTACAAACCTTACCTCACAATACAAGAGCAATGATATTCTGAGATATGGGACTGTCAGTAAGGAGCAATAGAGAGGATCTGTAATGCTCCACCTGAATGTGCACCTGTCCTAGCATTCCCAGAAACCCGAGATAGGAATGGGGGCAGGGAAAAGCCCATCCAAGTGATTGAGACAGAGACAGATGTTAGTGTGGTTTGTGTCTGCTAAAGGAGACCATCTTATAAACAATAGGACATCGGTATTCTACATGAAATCTACGTAATCTACCTAAAATATAGACGCTTCTTTTAATGCTTTACAATCCTCTTCTCTCCTTGGACCAGCATGCCCTCTCATGTGACCTCTAGGTTCTTTATATATTTTCTCTCGTGCTTTGAAAAGTCAACACCGATGTTCATATATGAAGGCTCTGTGTTTACACAGCCCACTGACACAAGCGGGCCCATTTCGCAGAGAGATGAGGCAGCTTTGCGCATAATCCAAAAACCCAGCAGCCCCGAACGCAGCATCATGAAGAAGCACTTAACTCCTGATTCCAGTTATATCCCCTCATGCTGCAGCGCAAGAAACCTACAAATGACCGTTATCTTTGGGGTCCAAGTTCAGAGGCAGTGGGGCTATGTGTGTCAGGGTGCCATGATGACAAAGTTATGATTATTATTTCAAGGCAGAGGTTAGGAGAGGGTTATTGGGGGGGGGGGCGTACCACACAAAAAACATGCATAATAACAACCAGGTGAGAGGGCTTCGTAAGCTCACTGGAATGCAACAGTCTCCTGAAGCTCTGTCTAATTTGCAGAAATAGAAACTGGGATAAAAAAAAAACGAGTCTGAATCGAAATGAAGAAAACACAAACGAGTGAAAGAGCGCTTTTGTTTGTCTTCCTTGTCAAAAACACCATACTTGACCTTCACAAGTTGGCAAGCTTGTGATCACAATCCTAATGGAGTTAAGTGCAGACGGCACAAGCCAAACTTGCTTTCATAGTACAAAATGTGTTTATTTTGTGGCAGAAAACACCATAAGTGTCTGGCAGCTCTCGTCCGCTTTACTCTCCAACCAGCACTCCTCTTCATTGGTTATTTATCTTTCAACAAATCTAACTACTCAGTCAGTCAGTTAAGGGCGGCTTGCAGTGGGAGTCAATTACAAGACACCTTTTGAGAAGTCCCCGAAGACCTGTTGATTTGTGGTGTGAACAGCGGTATCAGATTACACATCTAAAGTGAGCCGCAATAGGCTGACGGTCATTAGAAGGTGTTGAGCTACAATATGGCTAACACCAGCCCTACAATAACCACTGTGGTTATGACTTTTCAGCGGCGGTTAGCGCGGCCTACTGTGGAGTTTGATCGACTCAAGCGCTTTGGAGAGAATTAATGTTGACTTGCAGCCATTAAGCGTTTTACCTCAGAAATATATGGACCTGTGTAGTTTATTTGTGGGTAGATAATTTGAAGCATATTCGTGACATGTGTTATCTGAAAAAAATTCTCTTTTGACGGGCAGGTTTGTTTTGCTGGGAGGTTCAGCCAAAACAAGAGTTTAGAGAAGAGTTTAGAGAAGGGGACATTTTTACTTTCATTACAGTTTCAAGGCAAAACATATTTCATGGTGTAAAATAGTGAAATACTGACTAAACTTCTACTAGCATAATGAATGAGGACTCTAGAAGAATAGAGTACTGAAGTACTCCCTGCTTTCATATGTTCAACTTTGTTATTACTTCTTTCTGTCTTTTATTGTTACACACTTGTGATTTCCCACAAACAAAAGACGAGCTGTATCATCACATGCCATTATCCAGGTGACTATATATTTCTCAGTGTAATACATGAATCCTTTCATTTGTCCCATTCATTTTTTTTCCCCCTGCCCCCATCTGGTTTTAATTAAGGGGCCATCTGGACACCCCCACCACATACGCCCCACCCTCCCCCCAACCCCAAAAGATGGAAAGTTACATGCAGCGTTCACTTTTATACCTGAGAGCTGAGCTCTTTCCAAGAAGTCCAGTGGCTTGACAGTGAAGAATTTGGCAAAATTAATAAGGATTTTAAGAAAGTGATATGCAGGCTACTGTTGTTAAAGTCAGAGTCGAGCTTGTATCCTTCACAGATGCATGTGACCTTAGCAAACCAGAAAAATAGTGAAAAAGCTCTAAAAGTCCACTGCACACTACCTGCTTGGCACCAAACGGCAGAGAGGTAAAGTTAGCGACGAGCTGGTGAACATTGTGGGGCATTTAGCAGCTAAAGAGATATTTCCCTCAGGAGTTGGTAGAGACCAAAAACAGAGCTTAAAAACTAGTGAATATTGGGCTTGCGTTCATCAAGTGGCCAGAAACACAACTTCAAATGATTGTAATGTTGCTCTGTAACTGTAAATAATAACTGTTTACAAGGAAGTTCATGCTAAATTATAATCCAGCAAAGTTTTTTTGTCAAACATGCAGCGGTAAGTTTGTCACAAGTACAGATAGAGGGTTTTTTTTTCATTATGTAATTACCAACAAGTTTACCATATCAATTTAGAAGGTGATGCTATGTTAATATTGTGTTCACAACCTGCTTCTGCTGCCCCCTAGTGGCCAAACCAATCTGTTATTGCAGGTTTAAGTTAAGTAAGTTTAACCAACTTCTTCACCTCACAATTAGATTGTACATTTGCGAATTAGTCTCTGTCAGCAATTGTGCAGATGACAGTTTTAGTGTTACTGTCAACACCGAAAGTCAGTCCTTCATGTTGTCTGCCAACCCCTAAAGCTAGCCTACATGCCTAACAGCTGCCTCCATCCACTCAGCCTTGGTGCAGCACAAGGATTCCCCTCACTCTCTCCCTCTGTCTATTTGTCTTGACATCTTTTACCACCGTGCTAGCTGCTTCGTCTGTCCTTCAGCTTTTCTCCCACGGTACGGCGTGCAGATGGCATGGACCTCCGCCCACTCTGAGTATTCCACCTCATAGCCTCGTACATACCTGTGGCCAAGCCCAGCTGCAGCAGCACAAACATACAGAAAGCCTGCATTCCTATACACCCGGGGTCTGCCAGTCTGCTTACCATCAGCCTCTGACTTCTACAATGTTGTGGCAATGTTAGCATAATGTCGGATGACGTTGAAAGTGAAGAGAGCTCAGCTGCTGCAGCCGAAGCAGCATGCAGAGAGCATAGAGTGTAAGAGGACGTAGTCACCCTGACGTCATCCGTTGGTTGGTGGACTGCAGTTTTGAAGCCTCAAGTTTGACATTTTGGCTGTCGCCATCTTGGTTTTTGGAACCAGAAGTGACAGGAGAGGGTGGAGCTAAGTACAACCGAACGCTGAACAAGCCATTTTTAGGCAACCAAAATGTTACAATTAGCTTTCATGAACTGACAAAACACGGTGAAAGGGTTAAAGCTGAAAGACTAGACACCGACAACTCCCAGACAGGACAATGCCGTTGTAGCGACCCTTCAATCACATGGTAGTCACACCCTAAAGCATACCCTGCTTTATCGTCTGTTATACTCTAAATAGGATCCTAATTTACTGAATGAACATCATGCTGTATTGAAGAAGACTAGTGATTGAGACCATTGAGTCATGTTTACAATGTTTACTGAGGTGATAAAACAAGTCAGAAGAAGGCTCATTTTCTCATCTGACTTCTGTTTGGGACCAGAGTCGCCCCCTACTGGCCATTAGAAAGAATGCAAGTTGAAGGCACGTCCGCATTGGCTTCACTTTTCAGAACCAACCAGAGGTTGCTGCCTGGCTGCCTGGATGCAGTGAATCCTGATGCACTGAAAGGGTACATCACATCAACCTCCTACATATCAGTATGAGCCTATTTCTAAGCATACCTAAACCTTTCACATCATAAATTGTATTTTTACACAGAGATTTGTTGTACGTATTGCACAAAAGTGCTGCAATATATTTAGAGTTTAAGAAATCCTTGAAAAAGTGTTTAGAAAAACTGAAATTTGAATACAATTACATAACTGGGCAAATCATGCGATGTGATTGAAAGTTCCAGCACAGCTACTGAATGAACCTTGTGGGGAGATTGTTTTGTCAGTTCCTTTTTATAGGTCAGAGCAGCAATTTTGATGACTGTAACTTAAGACATTTCTGAATAAATTATGAAAGTTAGAATATTCTGTAAAGAATAATTAACCCTGATCCCACTATACCCATACTAATTTGAACCCTGTGAAGCTCTAACTTCCCTGCTTTCTCTTTGTCATGAACACAAACTAAAATGTAGTTCACTGCCTCACAGCGATTTTTCCGGAAGTAAAAACATTTCTTGGAGCTTTTCTATCAGACCCTATTCTGACTCAACCTGTAAACCAAAAGTTAATTATCATCATTTGCCTAAACAGAAAGCATCAGGGGTGGATCTTATCCAGGTAAAATAGAGGAGACTTATTGTGGAAACACTGCTCATGTTAAAAAGTAAACTCTGTCATTTCATTTTGTTATTATAGGGACTTCAGACCCTTTTAACATTTCTTTTAAATCTTAGTGTTGATGAATCTGTCTGAACCATAACTCTACACTTGTCTTCTACATCATGCTCTCTCACCTAGATCTAGGCCTGAGTATCAGGAGTGTCAGACTCCAACGCCTACGATAACAGTAGATTTAGTGCCATATTTTCTTTTAGTTAAAATAGTTTATAGTGAAATGTTTTTTCATGCGTATGGAAATAAACATCCTGAACCAAGTTGTAAAGTTATCTTGCATAGTTTCTGTGTTTTGCAGTAGCTTAATCAGATGGACAGCAGGTTTCCTGCCACAACAACACGGGCATGTTTTCTCTAGCTTAAACTCTTTTTAGTGAGCACCATTATGTGCTTAAGAGTCAAGTATTTCAGCTTTAGCAGGTTAATGCATGTTGTTAAATGCATCAATCATGCTCTGTTATGTTATCCAGCTCAACCTGTAACCCTATTGGGGCTCTATATACTCTACAAATAGTTAAATAGTTAAAAAAAAATAGTTGAGAAATATGTTTGCTTAGTTAGATTAGAAGATCAATATCACTCTCATGCCTGTATGCTAAATATATATTGCAGCCAAAAGCCGGTTAAGTTAGCTCAGCATAAAGCTTAGCATGTAAGGAAATGTATGGCTGTGATTACTTTGGTTAATCACTGAATCTTGTGATCTTGCGATTGGTTGTCTCTATTAAAACAAAAATCATTGTTTCATATGTCTGTGTGAATATGCGTAAGTGTGCATGAGCATATGTCAGACCCAGCCAGTCTCATTAAATGCATCCTCAGGCTTGTAAAGGCCCTTTCTGAAGACGCACACCTGAGTCGACTCGTAAAGCTTCCGGCCGCAGAGACCAGTGCAGCTGTCGGCCCTTTCTTTGCGTTGTGGCGGTTTGCTGCCTGTAACACGTCCCACACGTTCATAGCTACCTCATCACCCGGTCATGTATACTTAACTCATTGCCTTCTTGATCATTGTTTTTGTTTTTTTTATGTGCGAGGCACACGATGACTCCTTTTCTGGTGTGCATTTATTTCAGAAGTTCTTATCTGTGATTCAGCCCCCCGACACACCTCTCACCACCAAAACACACCTGCACAGCCACTTAAATACCTGTTGTGGTTCCAAACCCCTCATTCACTTTCCCTCCGTAGCTTTTCCTTCCACCGACCAAGTGAATAAGTGCATGTTTGTGTGCAGCTTAACATTCCGAATAACCTACGCTCACATAAATGTGCCTGCAAAACACACAATTTGCGCACATAGAGACACACACACTTCTCTCCTGTAGGTATGCATTCATTTGAGTATCTAGCTTATGGCCAGCAGGGTGGAAGGTGAGCTTTTCCCATTGGGAGCTCTGCCAGTTTTCTTTTCATTACTCTAGCTGGGGGCCGAACCCCCCACTATCACAATAAGCTTTATTTTTATCGACATGACCAGACGGAAGCGGCATTCCAGGGAATTAGGCTCAATTTCACTTGGCCTCCAGTGTTTTTAGGGAATACCTTGCTCCCACAACTGCCCCCCCTCTTTCCCCCATTTTTTTTTTTTTTGCATAAGGAACCTGCTGCTAAATGAATATCATATCACCGCTATTATTGTTTATTGTTATGCCAAAAGTGCATGGATTAATTCCATTTTTTTTAAAGGTTTTCATTGCTGCAGTTATTGTGTAGTCAATTGAACAGTGTGTTTACACTCACCATCCATCATTTCCATCTGAACTTGCCAAATAGCTCACGTAAAAAAAGACTTCTTTATCAGGTTATAAGCAAAACCTTCTTGAAAATATGTATCATGAGTTGTATGATAACACAGTAAGACATCCCACCTGGCAGCAAGTACAGCAACTGTTATGTGACATGTAGTATCTACTAGTTTGCATACTTAGGGGAGAAGTAAAGCCACAGATTTGTAGTGTTCTGTTAGTGTACATTAGAGCAGTGTTATTTCTGAGGAATGGTCACAGTTGTTGTTGAAGACCTCTACGCCCACACCGCTGTCGTCTGTAAATCAACTCGCAGAGATGGAGAGAAGCCAAGACGACGACAAGAGTTAACTGCAATGTCTTTAAATAGCCTTTAAAGTAATAATATACAAAACTGAAATAACAATATTATATTTTACACAACTATAGCACAACTGTGGTACAGGGTGTAATGAAAACTTCAATATTTCTTGTGTTAAAACAACCAATGCAGGGAAAGGTCTTTCCCCAGGATGTGATGTGTTCTATATATTTGCAACAGAGCTTTTATTTGAGCAAACAGAAGAAGAACTCAGTAAGCAGTTTGTCCACAGCAGCAACCCACATAGAAAAGAGTGACCTGATGAAAGTTAAATCACCTCAGCAGAAATGTCAGGAAGGAAAAACATTAAAGTGCAGTAGTGGCCATATTATTTCAAAAACATAGTGATCTCTGGGAACCATTTTGAAATCGTATCCCCTGCTTGTCATGTAAATGTTGTTGTGCACGGTAATGCATCATAATTATGTTCGTTATTCAACAAAAAAGGAAAATGTCTGAGATGACTCTGAAATAGCTGTTACAGAGGATGCAGTGCAATCTTTGGTAGAGAGCTTTCATTTGCTATTTGTCCCTGTTTTTCATAATGGTTTTGTCTCAAATCTTTAATGCAGCTAGTGCTGGAGGCACACTTAAAAAAACAAACCCTTCACACACACACACACACACACACACACACACACACACACACACACACACACACACACACACACACAAACGTGCAGGAGAGCCTGTTTTTCATCTCTCTCTTTATTTATTCGTTTCTGTCCTGATCAGTTCAAGAAACTCAAGACAATAATTCAACTGGCCTTTTTCTCATTTTGATCAACTCAAAATAAACCACATTCTGTATTCATTTATTAAGTACCGTGACGTTTTTTCCTTTAATTATCGGCCGACTGTGTTGTTTTATGCAGGATGGTTTGTAACTCTAGCCGTGACCATGTCAGCATGTCTGGTCTGAGAGAATGCAGGAGAAAAGCTACCATTAGTGGAAGAAGTTGAACCACTTGCTGTGGAAACTGTATCTGCAGCCTCTGGGTCAAACCACAAGCTCTAGTGGATGTCCAATACACCGAAGCCGTTTCATAACCCCAAAGTAACCCTGCAATATAAATAGATAAAGTGGAGTTTTCCCCCAATCTACGCCGCCTGTGCTGATGCTAGTGCTTTACCTGCACTTTTTGTCGGTGTCTAATCAGAAACAGTTGGTGAAAACACTTTAAATCCAACTGTTAAACTGTTGGCAATAGCGTGTGTTAGCCTCAGCCTATTAGTGTTTTATCATCCATGGTTTGAGGTAGGGGAGTTTGGTTGGTGGGGGGTGACCTTGGGTAGTGGTGCCTCCCCCTCAGTCTGAGTCTGTACATGGTGCACCCCACCTGTAATTATTTGGGGATTACCTCTTTATATGAGTAAGCTTTGTAGCGTCCGAAGGGACTTCCTGCCCCCCCCCCCCCCCCCCCCTCTCCATTAAAAATCCACCTCTGTAGCATCTCAGCAGGGCACCAGCCAATCAATGTCTTTCCCCCAGAACCCCGTGTTCATCAAATGGATTTTTTAGGGACATTCATGTCATATGGACTCGTTTATATGTGAAAAAAGAGGAGAGAGTCATAGTGCCTGTCGGATAACTTGCAGCAGTATTTTAAAGACGGTTGTTCAGTAAGTGTAAAAGTTGGCGTATTTCAACCACCTGCTCTCACGATATGGATATTTTCACGAGCAGCGTGCCCACAGCTGGAATACGTCTTCTCTTTTTTTTGGGATTGTGTAGCTCACTTGCCAGCTGTATTGAACAGGTTGCTGGAACAATTTCTCAGTAGACTAGAACTCTTACAGTGGAACTGATCGAATCACTAGATGTCTCGTGGATGTTGCCTATAAAAGGCACGACGACTCCTAATCCACATTTTGTTGAAGGGAACAAGGAAAAGGAAAGAACTGTAAAATCAGGCAGGAATTCTGTTTATGGGGGCGCCAGAACACAGCTGCCTGTTGGAGCTGCCGATGGAAGTCCGCGTCACGGGCGAAGCTGCGAGCTGGTTAATCTATAGTGGCGTTTGCCAGATGGTTAAGTCTTTTAAGCACACACATGTATGTAGACTGACTTATTTGAAAACACTCCTACCTTACTACAGGTGCATCCACTGTCTCAGTAACATACACACACACAGATACACACCTCTACATTGCACCAGCTATGTTATTGCTCCTGGACTGTGCCTTGTAGCACCACTGTCGCACGCAATGTGCCGACTGAAAGCTCCCCAAGTCACAGAGGGAGAGGGGAAGCCAAAAGTGGGGATGGAGCGACAGAGGGAGCATGCAAAGGATTTAGACATGGAGTATGAGAGTATGAAAAAAAGGCTATTAAGTGAGTTGTCTAGGTTTGCCAGACACAGTCACACCCAACTCAAAGGATCAACTATGTTCCACCACTAGTCCACAGCCAACCGCGAAATGTATTTCATGGATCAAAATTGAAATCTCCATTTAAGTGAGTGATTGGGGGAAATCCAAGAGAACATTTTGTTAAAACTCTTTCTGTTTTTGGTCAGAATGTACAGGTTACATTTCAGAAACTGAAAGATAAAAGCAAAGCCAGTGTACACAGGTGGCTTAGAGAGAGAAAATGCAATGAACACCCTTTTTTACAAGCCTCCAAAAACCCCAAGGTGTATGCTGTGTCCCTCAATCTGGGTTATATTTGGACGGTTTTCCTGGCCCGTAAAAACAAGCATATTTCAAAGGAAGTATGTGAAGCGCAGAGATTTGAAAGGCACTGCAGCACTTTTATAAATAAAAGCCCATTAAATGTGACAGTTTCCTCCATTCCAAGTGAGAACAACTTGATTACGATGATCACTGTTGACCTTTTAGAGGACTGAACAATAACACTAAGTTGGCCTTCCTTCCTCTGAGGAAAAGGATGAAGCTTAAACCTGCTTTTTTTTTTGCTTTTACCAGCTGACTGCTGCAGCTACTCTACACTAATGAGAGTGCCAAGAGTGAACCAACCAAATTTTTGGCCCCGAAAATCAAAACAATGAGCTGAAAGAGGCTAAAAAAAAATCAGGTTCTGCTCAAACACAAGTAGTTCTACCACAGTTACAAGTTTTTGTCTTTAAATTTGACTCAAAACCAATGCTTTTTCATGCTACAGGAGACATGTTTACCTTCACAGGTCTCTGAACTTGGTAAGGCACTTCCCCCAACAATTACAACCAGATGCAAAGTGGAGGGTCAAGAGGGGTCATTCTCTTTTATTAAAGGGTTTATTGAAAATCATACGGGTGGAGGGGTAGAATCATACTTCATCATTCTTTTCAGCGGCTATTTTTTCCTTGGCAGTGCATGCAGCCATAGCAGGTGCTGACATTCCTTCTCCCCTTCTTCCCTCTATCCCAACCCTCTTTAACTCTCTCCTCAGTCTAACCTCGCACTCTCTCTCTCTCTCTCTCTCTCTCTCTCTCTCTCTCTCTCTGTCTCTCTCTCCTCCCTCTTATTGTTCCCTTTTTAATTGCAGATATAAAAATGGCCAAATGCTGCCCTTTGATGGGGAGGGACATTCCTGGCATCTCTCAGATGTCTGTGCTCCTTTGCTGTAACCCAACTCTGGTTGAAAGCATTTTCCTGGGAAAAAAGAGGCGGCCCACAATCGACGGGGCACAGGGACACCTGCAGCTCTGGAGCAGCGGTGACTACAGATCAGACCTGGACGTGACTCAACGCCGAACGCACAAACGCACACACACACACACACACACACACCCTAACACTTGCATTCACACAGAAAAAGAACCCCGAGCACTCGTCTACGCTTCCACACGTACGGTACATTCCGCTGTGCAACCTCCCCCACCTTTTCTGCTGCCTCTCCGGCTCATTCAGTGATGTCCAGGCTGATGAGAGTAATATGGTGAAAATGAGGACAGCTGCTCCCATAAACCCTGTCATCAATTTGTCCCAGTCATTAAAATTGGCTGTAATTGTGGTCAATCATGCTTGCCAATGGTGCAGAAAAGTGTAGGGTATCTTTTTACAAGACGAGTGGATGATGAAGTGGGAGCGGGCCGCTCCGCTTCAGAACAATGATTGCTAAGTATAATCTTCATCTAATCCTCACCGCAAATGACCTATTTGATCAAAAGGAGAACAAATGATGCCCTAATGGCAGACAGGTTGAAACAGTATGAGGCCGTCATTCTGAACGTCAACTACAACTTATTTTCTTCTTACTCTTACAATCCAACTCTGCAACGCTCTGCTTAAAGTCAATATATCATCCGATCAGTCACAGCGCCTCATGACAGGAGCTGAGCCGCCGCAGGATTACATTCTTAGACCTACACGGCGAGGTCTGCTGAGACAAAACACTTTCAGGTACTGTGAAACTAAATCCCACTGTCACTCTCGGCAGTGAGATGATTGACTCGCAGAATACCTCTCTCCTCGAACGCCGCATTTCTTATGCACACAAACACGGACACTTCAGGCGTGAGGAGAATGTGACAGGCGGCTGTGAGTGACAGCCGAGCATATGCTGGAGAGCTTGGAGGTGGGCGAGGAGGGAGGCGGGCAGAGGGTGTGAGTTTCTAGGGAGGTGTGCTGGGGCAGCTCAGGTCGACTGGGACACATGGCTGCGCTGAGAGGAATTTGTATTAAATTTATCCCCCCCCACCCCTCTCAAATTGTTTCCAGCCTGTGCCCATCAAAACGCTGTCAGATCAGCATCTCGCTCTCAGTGTCTTCTCTCCCTCTTATTCCCCCCCACCCTTCTCCACTTTGAGTCTTCACTTACACAAACAGTCAGAGAAAGAAAGTGTGTGTGTGTGTGGGGGGGGCAGTCTGGCTGTCTGAGCTGTGGTGTGTGTGTGTGTGTGTGTGTGTGTGTGTGTGTGTGTGTGTGTGTGTGTGTGTGTGTGTGTGTGTGTGTGTGTGTGTGTGTGTGTTCAAGCATGTGCGCCGCTGCCTGTATTTGTTGTGCATGTGTGTGCACGTGCAGCCTTGTTCTGGAGCCATCAGGAAAAGGTCTAACCTCTAAAATGCGGCGCTTGGAATAATTTAGGCGCAACTGAAAATATGTCTGGTGATTTCATGCATGCTCGGCAGCAGTAATCAATCTCTTTGAAGTGGTGGCCTGTCTCATTTGGAAACCAAATAAATGGCCAATTCCGCTGAGTTGTTTGACATCAGGTTAACTGATTGTGGAAAATAGAACCATGATTTTAACTTTTTTACGTCATGTCATATCATATCAAGTGCCTCTCTTTGTTTCCCTGCTTCGTTGTCTGAACTGTCTTTGCCGGTAAGACCGCACCCAAAGCTTCGGAATTATTATGAAAAAGGAAACCTTTCAGCACGTTTTAGTAACCTACATCACATTCATCGCCACCACCGCTGATATATCTGACGTCACTCTGGCGAAAGCAAGTTTTCCTCTGAGTCCTGGTCCCAGGTCATGGTTCTGGGTCCCAGCTGTGAGCGGTTTGATGGTTGGTTGAGTTCAGACAGCAAAAACAACCTCTCCCCTGCTTCTCAGGCCAAAGGTACAAGGCTGCGTGTGTCAATGGAAGGAGGGAGAGCGCTCCTATTCTCCTCTCTGGGACGTGGAGATGCTGCGTGGGGTTACTCGGGGCGACGAGCCACGCCTGACTGGGGGGCCCAGTCGAGAGGGTGGAGGTCAATTAGAAGCAAATGTCCTCCATCATGATCGTTCCATTGTAGTACCCCTCTCTCATGTTTTGTTGCTCGCAGGAGGACTTGATCTGACCCTGGCCGTGTCACTCTCACTCCATATCACTCTCAATAACCATCATCCATCTGAGAAAGGCCTTAAAGTAGGGTAAACCATTTTTTATCAGCATCTCATGTCTCAATGCTTTCACAGAGTTCCTCAAGTCTCAGTAATGCAATCCCATTGTTGATTCTGCGATAGAGGGAGACTCCAAATCAACCCACGGCCCCCCTCCACCCTTTAAAGAAGTTGCAGACAGTTTGCATTGGCCCTCTTCTGGCTGTCAAAATTGAAACCACTTTCAAGAAAAGACAATCCATAAGATGTGATTTGTTTCCCCTGTTTTCCTTCAGAGCTGTGGAAACATCCTGCATTACTGTAAACAGCAGTTCAAAACTCCAGCGGGGATGAAATAAGTTCCGTGAGGTGGACGAGTCGATACAGACATCTCCTTTTCAACCGTCTCCTTTTATCATGCTGAAGCTCTCAGCACCAAGAGACCACATCTCTTTCACACTTGGACACAGTTATGCTTATAAAACAGCCTCTTGGAGAGGAAGTTACTTACGCCCACTCACAAACGCACGCCTCAAAGTGAAGATTATCCACCACAGATTTGTACTTTGTAAGTCCCTGGACAGTTGTGAAAACATACAGTATGCTTCTCTGATCCCTCGTGGTTTAGGACACAACTAAAAACGCTGATGAAACGCACATGATCACACATCTCTGGAGGAGAGAGATGTTTTTGGCTTGCCTCTCTCAAAGCGGTGGGATACAGAGGAGAAGTAATACGCTCCTGTAGGAAAAGATTTCAAAGATTTCGGGATAGAGTGAATGACGGGTACACGGATAGCTGATGTGTTCAGGAGAGACGAAGAGGGGGGGGGGGGGGGGGAGGAAGAAAGGGCTTCAGCAAAAAGGTGAAATAATGTAGAAAATATCTTGGCAAGGGATATAAGAGATATGAAAGGGAAATATATATTGTGAAAGAAAGGAAAGACTGCTGTCAAAGAGGCAGGAATGGGAGCAGAGGCAGGACTGATGGGATAGATGAAGAGACGCAAGAGAGGTTTGTGGGGGGAGAAAGAGATGCAGATAAAGTGAAGGAGTCTGTCCGTGTACGCTGGATTAAAACCACATGTGTCTGCCTGAGGTGAGGACACCGCAGCGCTGCGCACACATGCAAGGAAGAATGCCGTCACTTGCACCGACCGAGGGGCACCGCACGCTTGTTTCCAGAATCTATTTCTCCTGCCAACTCTCTGCCGCTCGCTTTTTTAACGTGTCATCTCCACGGCGTCTTTCATCTCCCTCGTCTCGCAAAGCAAATAAATAAATACGCCCGCTTTTGTTCCAAGGTTGTCTTCCCTCTTACTCGGCCTGCAAACAGAAGAATACTTTGGTAAGCGTTGCCATGACAAGAAGCTCCCTGAAGAAACCTATGCAGTCAGAGAAGTCATGGGAAGAGGGCAGCGGTGAAACCGGATGCCCGGGACGCACTGGAGGGCCTGGTACCGCGGAGTATACCTACCATGCTGCGGAATTTATTTTTTTGTACCATTATGTTCTTCATCGTTCTTCATCTCCCTATACTCTTGTGAAAATACATTTTCAATTGGTATTTTGAAGAATCTTCGGAATCGAGAGATTTTTTTTTTTTACATTTGGCATAACATATATTCTGATCACCTTAACATATGTTGACATGCATGTTCATGAATTAAGATTACAGAAAAGTCTGAGATACCCCGACTTTATGCATATCATCTTCAGCAAAACGTATTTGGGACAGTTGCAAGAGTGAGAGGGAGGGAGAGATGAGAGGAGAGGGGTAGCTGGGAGAAAAGGGGGCGAGACGGCCATGCTATGGGAAAGTGTTTTGGGGAAACCAAATTAAGGGGAAGAAAGGCCGGACACAAAGGCCTTTGAAAGCGGCAGACAGTTCCCTTGACATGTGCCTTAAAAGAGATGCTGCTGCCGATGCCAAGAAAGGGGGAAAGGACAGAGGAGAGAGAGAGAGAGACTGAGGGAGGAAAGGAAGGAGAGATCAAGGGAAAAATGGACTAGAAGTAAGAGGGCGACGGAAAGTGAGGGCAAGGACGACAAAACTTCAAGAAGGAAGGGAAGAGCGTAAGAAAGCGGTTGAGTTCATGAGAGGTGTAATGAGTACAAATAAAGGCATCGGTGAGGGTTTGTGGTCTGTGGAGCTGACCAATTCAAAACACTCTTCCAAGGTATGCACTCTCAGAGCGTGTCTGTCAGTGGCGGGCCGTCAGGGCCTGCAAGGCCTTCTCTGCTGGCCTAAACAGAATCACAAAGTTATAGCTATTTTATAATTTTATATTTTTTCTTAAATACACTACATGTATTATAATTTATAAAATCATTTTTCCCATTATCTTATTTTCTCATTGCACAGCTACTGTCTTCCTCAGTTGCTCTGCTTCCAGTGCAGCTTGTTTTAAGTAGAGCTTTTATCCAATCAGATTTCACCTCTGTGTCTCTAGGTAAGAAGAGAGGCCCGAGGCCTTCAGACTCACAAGTGAATCACTTTGCAGTTTAAGTGAATGGGGACGATATTGTTGATTGTCATAGTCTTCAACCAATCAGATCTTTAGTTTGACATGTTGGGCGTATTCTTTGACGTGCCAGAGCCTTCTAGCTGGCCTAGCCATACGTGATTGGTCAGTAGGCTAGCGTGACATGTTGGGCAGTGACAATCCCAATATCTGCTGCCTCTGTCGAGCGGACATTTTCAGCCCTCAAACATATTAAAACGTATTCAAGAAATACAACTGGGGAGGCTCGACTGTCTTCACTGGCGTCGAGAAGGACTTCTTACTGGAACTAAAACGCACGGATGTACTGAACAACCGTGAGATTAAACTCTTTATTAACAAAGAAAGAAGGATGGACTTTGTCTTTAAATAGTGAACAGCAGCTCTGGTAAGTTAAATGCGTTTGTTTTTACACCTGCAGTAGCTTTAATATGCTTGTTTATATATTATTATTTGTACAACTTGTTTTTATGAAGATGGATTTTTGTTTGGTTTAATATGTGATAGGAACCATTGTTACATCCAATGTTGCTCTGGGGACATATTTAGCCGGTGCCAGTATTGGCGACTTTCTCGCTAAATCTGGCGACTTTCCAAAAATCTGGCGACTTTTTTTGTCAAAAGCTACTAGCGACAAATCTAGCGACTTTTTCTGGTGTTATTGGAGACTTTTCTGGTGTTTTGACTCAATAACGTTAAAGCACGTACGTTCTACAGTTACTGCTGTGAACGAGCAGCGGGTGCTGCCGTGAGCCCCTCCGCCGCCCCAAAGCACTCACAGGCGGGTACTCTCACAGAAGCCTCGCGCAGCAGTCAGAGCAGAGAGAAGACGCAGTCTCGGCGTATTCTCTGCAGTTAGTGTATTTATAGGTGTTGGCTTCATATTTACACAAAACAAATAATAACCGTAGCTGAGTTTCAGCTGCAGGACAGCAGTGAAGGCCCAGGTATAAAATGCACGGCCCGCCACTGGTGTCTGTGTACATGTATTCTTATGCTTGTGTGAGAATACTTAAAAGAGATGGATTCCAAGTGTGCAATTGTGCATATGAACGTGTGTGTGTGTGGGAGAGACATTAGAGGAGGAAACAGTCTGAATTTTAAATGGCGCGCACCCCAACGTTTTAATCCATTCCTCAAGGTCTCACTACTTTGCATTGTGTGGAGATCACTGCTGGTCTGCTGCATGAGATTTTTCTTGCATGCTTGCGTTTAATGTTGCTGCTGCCTTTTCAGTCCCTGTCTGGTTTCATCAGCTGGTGGTACATGTTGAATGTGACCAAATATATAGATTTTTTCGGGGGTTGAAATGATGATTAAATGTAATTTAAGGGATAACGTTTCTTATTCAGTTAAATTCTTTGCCAGACTTTTGTCAGTGCTCATGAAAATTCTTTCTTAGTTCTGTTTGATGCTATAGTGAGTGAAAATAGTGCTCGTAATGTCATTGAAAATGACGTGTAGTTTAGGAATCCGTGGAACAGATAATCTGCAAACAACAAACACCCACTTTTTGTGGCGCGGCCTGCTGCTGATGTCAACAGCAAAATAGCAACATGCTTTTTCTCATGCAGATCCAGTCTCTTTGATGCAGGTCGGCCCCTCTCTTTTCCTGTCGCTCCCTCTCTGCTTCTGCCATTGTGTGCCCCTCAGAATTCACACTGGACTCTCTTGCTCTTCTACACACACACACACACACACACACACACACACACACACACACACACACACGCATGTATTATTCCTTCCTTGTGGCTGTGTCTGACTCCGGCATGAAATCAATTTCGGAGCCTGCACCCTCCCACCACCCTTGTTCAGCGTCCATTTTCTCTCACCATGAAGCGAGACCGTTGCTGTGCCAGCCTGAGAATACTCCCTCCTCTCAACTTAATGCCCCCATCCCCGTCCCAGAATCCTTCAGTGGTGTGCCCTCGTGGCGCTCGCCGTCGCCATCCTGTCTCGCTTCCTTCTTCGCCATCACGCACTGTTCAAAATGTCTCTATAGCCCCCATCTTTCTGCAATATATCCCAAACGTTGGTCTGTACATGTATTATGTAGTTTAAACATGAAAGATAGATAGTTGAGACCACACACTGTGAATCAGTAAAAAACTATGTTTCATTGTCACCCTGAGCATGCTGTTTTACTACCACCTGT
Source organism: Leptoclinus maculatus (assembly GCA_032191485.1). Classification (NCBI taxonomy): domain Eukaryota; kingdom Metazoa; phylum Chordata; class Actinopteri; order Perciformes; family Stichaeidae; genus Leptoclinus; species Leptoclinus maculatus. The sequence goes on from JAVDOI010000015.1 coordinate 9,041,165, forward strand.
ATATGTAGAGCACCTGTATAATCTAAAGACTTATTAAAAAAAAAAACTTGCCTTTGATCATCAAAATGCACTAGCAAGGCTAAATGGAACCCTGTTAAAACTCCTCGTAAAAAAAAATGAAGCTTAATAACAGCTTGGCAACGTGAAAGCAGCATGAAAAGGTTTGGAATCCCAAAATTGGTATAAAGTGACAAATAGTGAGCAAGTTGAAAGAGGGATGGACGTACAGAGGTGCGGCGGCACGGCTTTTATCACAGTTATCCCCTCCGCCGACGCACACCGCTCCTTCCTAATCCGCACTGACAGAGTTTTCATCATCTGAGGAGGTGGGGGACGATGGAGGACTGCGGGGAATCGGCAGAGGTGGGGGACTTTCCCTCCACTCTCTCCCCAGTGGCGGTGCACCCTGAGCGGCCGCAAGCCGGGGGCCACCAAGGCCCCCTTTGTGCCAGTTATCACCAAGTGGTGAGTGATGGCACCGCGGCCTCCCGCTCTCAGGAGAGGGAACGGGGGTTGGGAGGGGAGGAGAGGGGGAGGAGGAGGAGAAGAGGAGAAGGTGCACGAGAGGAGCAGATTGGAATGTTCCCAGAAGAGACAGAAAAAGAAAGGAAGGAAGGAAAAAGAAACAGGCTGTTTGAAGGGATGGCAGTTGTATCACCTGAGCGTGTCTCACAGGTGCACCGCAGGAGGAATGTGCTTCGCTGTGATGACTCAATAGCGCTCGAACCATCAATGAAATGGCAAAAGGAAAAAAAACTTCCAAACGGTGTTTCAATGGTCTGAATTTCACTCATTATCTTTCCAGTTCATCTCATAACCTTGTTTCATTTGACAGGCTCCAATTTAACAAGCTGATGTCATCCGAGTGCTAACTAGGCACGTCGCGTGTTTCCTGCTATGATTTCATGTCTTGACTCAATTACGCACGCTGAGACACTGAGTGACGGACAAACGTCTAGACAATGAGCAGACATTGAGACACATCCGAGTCTCCGCACACGGATCTTGGGAACTGCCCAGACGATGAAAAGAGTCAACGGTCAGTTTATCCCCCAACCACTGCTACCACTCTGTCCTCTCCTCTCCCAGCCTTCTCCCACGCTCCCACCATCACTAACACACCTGTGTCCTCACTAGCACTCACGCACCTCCCCCCCCCCCCCCCCCCCCCCAATCTCTGTCACACATACAGAAGCATGCATACACACAGATACCAGTGTCACAGACATTTCCCTCTCTCTTTCCCTCTCACATACACATTCCTAGCCTTCCCCACCTGCCTGTGCACCTGGGCTGGCAGCTGTCATCACTGTGGTAACTGGCATACAGCTGGCTGTCACTATCACCTGGCTCATCTGCCTCTGAGAGAGAGAGAGAGAGAGAGAGAGAGAGAGAGAGAGAGACGGAGAGAGAAGTGGGCAGAAAAGGTTAGGGAGATTCAAAAGGCAGAGTGAAAAGAGAGCGAAGGTGTTTGTGGGTGAGATTAAAGGAGGGGAAAAAGAAAGGACAAGAGAGACATGAAGAGGGAAAACTGAGAGACAAAACGTCGACAAACAGAGTGATGGATTATCTCACAAACAAAAAGAAAACCTGGAGAGATAACAAGGATACATTGTTGCCAACATATTGTCTCGCTGTCTGCAACAACTTCTCTGTCATCCTCTCTTCTCACTTCTGTCTCTGGTTCGTCTCACTAACTTCTGCCATTCTCAATCTGCCCACTCGTGGTCACTATTGAGTTTCCCACCTCAGCTCATGTGCATTCAAAAAGGTATCTAGACGCAACTGTATGCTAAAATCATTTCATTTAAGTTTTGCGAAATTTCAGAAAAAGGAAATATCACATTGACAACTATGAAGATGCTTTGCTATGACACTTTTGCTCAGGTGCCTCCCACTTCTCTTGATCATCTTTGAGACGTTTCTACACCTTGATTGGAGTCCACCTGTTGTAAATTCAATTGATTGGACGTGATTTGGAAAGGCACACGCCTGTCTATATAATGTCTCACAGCTGACAATGTATAGCAGAGAAAAAGAAAAAAAACCAAGCCATGAGGTTGAAAGAACTGCCTGCAGAGCTCAGAGACAGGATTGTGGAGAGGCACGGATGGAGGAAGAGGAAGGCTACAAAACATTCTGCTACATTGAAGGTTTCCCAAGAGCATGGTGGCCTCCATAATTCTTAGACGGAAGAAGTTTGTAACAACCAGGAGTCTTCTTAGAGCAGGCCGCCTGGACAGACTGAGCCGGGCCTTTGTCAGAGAGGTGACCAGGAACCCGATGGTCACTGTGGCTGAGATCCTGTGTGGAGACTGGAGAAACTGCAGAGACAAAATGGCAGAAAATCCCCTAATCCATGTGTGGACTTATATTATACCCTAAAAGACTCCAGGCTGTAATTATTGCCAAAGTTGCTTCGACTAAGTACTGAGTTAAGGGTCTAAATACTTGTTTCAATGTGATATTACTGTTTTTACTTTTTAATAAATTTGCTAAAAAGTCTAAAATCCCATTTTCACTTTGTCATTGTGGGTTATTGAGGGGGAAAATATAATTCAAATGGTTTTAGCTTCAGTTACAACATAACAAAAAGTGAAGGGTGTCTGAATAGTTTCACACTATAAAGGACGCGTATCAATCACTTTCTGCCAGGTTATATTGCCATGTCTGTTGGCTCAGTTAACTGTGGTCCAGTTCTGACTGCCTTCTCACTCCAGCTGTCTGCTTTATGCTGGTTGGAAAAAAATACATATAACAAAGTTCAACAGCTAAGCTAGCTAGCTGACACTGTGGTAATAAATGAGTTCTTTACTTTACGAACATAGCTTGAAGCATAGTGGACCTGAAGTTTGGCATCTTATCTTACACCACGCCAACAGCACATGTTCATCACATTAATAGTGAGGGCTTCCTCCATTACCATGTTTGTTCCCCCAAACTGGCTCGCAATTAATTAAGACACCCATATTTGCTTATGTAGGTTTCACCTTTTAATGTGTCACCCTTCTGTAGAGTGTTTTTAATGACGCAGTGTGCTTTTATATACCACATCAGTGATCTGTGTAAAGTGTAGTGCCAAAGTGAGAGTAGACTTTTCTATTTGTGACATCAGAACTGAAATATTTTGGTTGATTTTTAACAAGTTGAAAGACGTATATTATTAAAACTACATGGAAAAACACATCACCCAGAAATAACCTCCAGACTATATTATTTCAAGCTTTTCTTCGGTGTTAGAAAGAAAAAAAAAAGCTTCACCGTCTCCTTTTAAAAAGGTCAGGATCAGGGGTGTAGCAAAACAAGACTGTTAGAGACCCCCTGCATGGGCGGCTTTAATTACAGCTGAGGAAGTGGCACAGCTTAACGTGAACCACCCTGCTTGGCTGTTACATCCCATGACTCTGAATGAAAGCAGAAAAGCAGTTTAATATCTTTTAATGTGCATGTGTGTGTGTGAGAGAGTTGCACGCTAGCAGTGTGTGGCAAAGGCACCGTGCAGCATATGGGCAGGCGTGTCTGCGCTGCCTGTTAAGCAGAGGGAACATCAAAAGGTGGATTTTGAACTCCCCCCCCCTGTACACCCCATTGCCACCCCTCACTATAAATCCCACCCCAAAAGGAGCCATTTATGGGACAATAAGAGCAAATTTATGGGGCCCCCAGAAAATGAAGGCAATTCCGAGGTGTGGGATGAAAGATGACGAGGGCTGTCTTAGCTCTGTGTTTCTTCGCACACTTTGTCCTCCGTTGCCTAAAGAAGAAGGGACGGATCAGTTCTGCTCAAAACGAGACAAGATTTCACTTCCTCTCCCAAGCTTTCTTTGCAAAATCGGTTAGCTCAAGAGAAATGGAACCTGCTACATTTTTTTGAGCGCTTTCTGCTGTAATTTTTGCGGCACATTTATAAATGACTTCAGATATGTTTTCTCTTGTGGCTCTGCTGTTTCTAAGAACTCACTCTGCGCCGGTGACCTCTCCTGTCCCCCTCGAGGTCATAAAATGATTTCAGTTGAATACATACATAAAGACAATGGGATTAGCAGCTATGTGGATATACACACACACACACTTAGAGGCAACCGAGAAGTGGACCGGATCACGTCTGCCGCAGAGTTGCTCAGGTGTGGTGAGATCGCTGGAATACTGACACGAGACGTTTGGGGGGGAAATCACGGAAAAGGCCGCATGCCCGGCCCGACCACTCAAGCATACACAACAGCTCCCTGGCCTGTATTGTGTGTTGCTGATGGATGTAACAGCAAATCAGGCAGAGAACTATTTCATCTGTCTCTAGGCAGACACAGAAACACACTTTTTCATTCAATAATCAAACTACCTTCCACACAGTCTGTACACACGCACACCAGAGTAGAGCATCGCTGTAAGGTTGCCCAACAATGAGTCAACTAACAAATCCCTGTTGCTCCTCTCCCTCTTCTCTCTCTCTCTCTCTCTCTCCCGTTCTTTTCCTCTTTTATTCCTTAAGTTTAATAGTCTGTAATAGTTACCAAGTATCATTAAGGCCAACCTCTGTGGCTTCTAACAGCGCTGTATGCAAGCCAAGTGTTTGTTGCCGGCATTTTATTAGCTTTCCAGAAGAGGGTTGTTGTTGTTCAGTGTAATCTTGGCACGCCAATAACAGGTTTCAATAAAAGCAGCTGCTTTCTTATGGTAGTTGAGCAGCTCTCTCTCTCTCTCACCCCAACATGCGCAAGTGTGGTGGTTGGACTAACTGAGAGCTCTGTAGAGAAGACTGAAAGTGTCTCCATTTGTTCGAACACATCTACTGCCTGACATGCAAAAATCACTTTTTCCTTGGATGTTTATTATTTTTGTATCTTTCTCATCTCTGTCAACTTAAACATGTTGCTGAGGTTTGGCTCATGCTGTGACTTAGTCCAATGCCAGCTGGTTTAGCTTGACCACACTGCCCCCTTTAGGGAACAACCTGCTGTTGCAAATCAACAAAGCTGGAGAGGCAAAGAGGTTCCTAAAGACACATGGACTATAAAAAAGAATGCATTAAAAAATATTTGGCCCCTTTCAGTTACATTTGACATTTTATCCAACGATATGCAGAGAACTAAACTAATACGTCCCTTGTATTTTAAGCCAATTTGTCACTGTTCCTATCCATCTGTTGCAGAAGCATCACATCAGACATTGGCGAAAGGAATTGTTAATACCAGATTATCCCTTATTCTTGTCACCAATAATTTATAACATACTTTTTTTTGCTATGAACTCATCATAGCATGGATAAGAGGGGAGACATGAGTAAGAGTAAAAGGCATGTGAAGAAAAGCGTCTCAGAAAGAAAAAAAAGCGGGCAGGAGACCAAATAAAATGAGGAAAGGGGGAATTCACTCGATCTGAAGTAGATTGGGGAAAACGTGAAGATCCATTATCCAGTATAACAGTGTGATTGATAGTAAACAGTTGTGAAAATAAAATACAGCAATAACTACGAATGTTGGTGGTTACCAAATGTTCCCAGTATCCCTCATGAGAAGCAGACAAAGATGAGTTATGTCTATAATATTCCTCTACTATGTAACTTGAAGTTGAACCTGACACGGGGCAATCATTTGGACTAAATGAAAACGATTTTTGCGCTTTTTTAAAAACTTGTAAGTAAATTACGTATGTGAAATAGCAATAAATTCTGAAAAGACATGTAAACGGCTATCTCCTTTCTCCATAGCATGATTTTTCTCTGAATAAATCTTTATCTTTCATATGAAACGACAGACACGACACAGGTTGAAAGTTTGAATTTAAGTGAAACTCTCGTGTATTGCTTTCTTCTATAAGATCTCTCATTTTTCTTGGCAGTGAAATTTGGTTTGCCACCACATTCCACAGTTAAAAGGTGTAGGAGAAAGAGTCACGATGTGGCCAAAGGAGTTCCTGTCTCTCGTGTAGTTTTAAAAAGCACTCAGACAAACATTATTGTTTGAATGTTCCACGATGTCTGGCTGACCCTGACACAGGTTCATGTTTCCTCTCTTTGGTTTCTCAAGGGTTTAGATTGTTTTTCTCCTCCATCAATCATCCCTTATTTTCTAACCGTCTCATCGTTATTTCAACGTGGTGAGGTGGCATGCAGCAGGCACATGCAAGTACAGTACAGTATGTTTAACCATGCCAGTGGCATGGCTCCATGGATGGCAATGTCCATCTGTCACTTGGTCCATCACTTTGGTCCAGACTGAAATAACTGAACAACTGTTGGAGGGATTAAGGTGAACTTTTGTGTAGACATTCATGTCCCCCTTGGGATGAACCGAAATCCCTTTGGTTATCCCCTCACTTTTCCTCTATAGTGTAAACATCATCAACAGGTCAACATACTGGTTTGATTCTCATCAACTTCAGCTGCACTTTGTGCTTCTAAATGTTAGCATGCTAACATGCTAAATTAAGATGGTGAACACTGTGAACATTATACCTGCTAAATGTCAGCATGTTAGCATTGTGGTTGTGAGCATGTTTCCATGCTAGAGTTAGCGTTTAGCTCAAACACTACTGTGACAAAGTGAGCCAAGTGGCTGTGAATTCTTTCATTTAACTGAAATTACAATATGTTAATTAAGGACTATTTCTATCAATCTATCCGTCAAATGGGGTTCTGACAAACAGTCTCATTCGATATGATGTCAGTAGCAGCCGTGTGGAACGATGCAACCTTATTCTGTCCGCATCGACGCGTTTGCTCCATATCTCCTTGGTGCTGTTTTTAAACCCTTAGTTTGAACCCTCTGCTATCAGCCCCCGGGGAGGTGAGTGACAGCTTTTTTATGCCATAACACATGCAACTGATATGATTTAACATGACTCATCCAGAAATTACACATCACTTTCCAAAAAATTTGCTTCAGAGACTTCCCTCTGAGTCAAAAGCAACTTTTATTTTTCTTTAATCCAAACAACGTTTTTGACATAAACACAAGTTAATTTCCATCATCTTTGGACCGCTCAGCTAATTAAACAAAAGTCACATTTGACAAGTCCAAATGAATTCACTGGAGTCCACCACAGTCATCACAAATGTTGTTTTCGTGGACCGTTTCACACGCATTTACCGATCAATCGCGTTGTCAACCAGTCCTGTTGTCGCAACCCTGAGCACTCTAATCCCTGAGTGACAATATGTTCTGGTCACATGAAGTGTATCGGGGCGGAAAAAGGTCTCTTGCTCTGCCAATTAACATTCATTTATTTCCAAGAGAAACCTCACATTGACCCGGTTCAATATAGCAACGTGTTGCCATTGTTGGATCCATCTTTGCAAAACAGCTGCGCCGTGTAAATCCAGCACCCCATCACTTACAACACTGGCTGTGGGCTGTAGTTTAGCCTTTACTTATTATCATTTCTTTCTTTCACAAGCTGTTTTGCAGGAAGGGATGATGGGAGAAGTCTGTGTGACTATTTGAAGGTTTCTAAAATGGAAACGTTAAAGCTTAAAACCTCCCGTTGCGTGTGTCATGCAGCCAAATCACTCTGTGTACTGTATGTTAAGTTTCCAAGTTTTGTTCTTGTGGGAGGCTTTAAATATCTGTAGGTTATGAGGCAGTCAAGGAATAATACTGGCGCAAAAGCAAGAACTGAGTCATCTGTTATGATCAAAATCATAATTTCGAGTAAAATAACTAGAGAAAACATATTTAATCCTGCCTTCAGTGACTTTTTCCCTGGTCCTAATGACGCAGAATATGTGTTTGAAAGACAAACAATCAGGTTCTGCCTTTGCTGGTGGGGGGCATGGATTCAAACAGAGCTGAGGGGGTTTCCTAAATCAAAGATGGTTGGGAACCAATGGTTTATATGACAGTATAATCATGGTCATATGGCTGTGACCTCCCAAAGGCATCCAGAGGTTATCCATGATTCACTCGGATAATGAGCCTCATCACTTAGGCTGTCACCCGCTCTCCTCCGAGGCCCAGGCTAATATTTGCAGCCAGCAAAGCATTGAGGGGGTTACATGAGTGGTAATCCCATGCAACGCTGACCAGCGTGATACATTACTGTAAAGCAAATTAATGATTCGACACTTATTCAGCGTAACATTAAAGTACACTGAACTGTGTTTAATCCGGAGCAGGAGAAGAGAATTAAATGGCTTTAGATTCGTAAGTGCCACTTCACATTTATATACATTTAAATACACCTAAACACCTTTTCTCCTAAAGTGTGTCTTGCCTTCATACTTCAAGACTGTTTGCTTAAGGGATCATGGGAAAGCTACAAAAACGAGAAGGGTTTTATCGTGCACCACGAGACACCAGGCCCTGAATTCATCATCCTTTAACACTTATGAAATGACAATCATTCTTTTTTTTGGTTCCTGAGTAATGACTGTCGTAAAACAAAATTCTTGTCCATAACAATAGAGATGGACAAATCTAGAAAGTGGGCGCACCCTGCCATATTTGAATTTTCACATGAGTAAACTTTACCCACTTGACACAACATAGTGAACGCCAGTGATAATCTGTGATGATTCAGATTACTGGGACACTGAAAATGGTTGATTTTTAACTCGTATCAATGTACACATGCGAATAATATCCAGATCTATCTACTATCTTTCAACCTCGGCTCGAGATCCACAAACAAGACCACGAAGCTTTCAGTAGCATTGGCGGGATAGCTGGCTCTCTTTGGTCGAGAACTATTCTTCACCTGTACAATTTGTATTGCAAATGGCTCTTTGGTGCTGTCTTTATCATATTACCTTGTTCCTCTTCCCCTCCCGCTATTTCCTGAGTAGTTTAGAGGCAGTCAGGGCACAGTGCCACTTGTCCAGGTAGGTGAGCTCTGCAGGGACACAGTCTGCGGTGAGAGGGGTCGGAGCCGGCGCAACTGAACAGCAGAGGCTCCTGTTGAAGGCCACAAAGTCGGCCCCAAGGGCTGTAGGAAGGAAACAGGTGGTTGACTTCCTTTCCCATGCTGGAGCATCCGATACTGAGTCTACAAAATGGGAAATGAAAGTGCGAAAACGGCATGTATTATACAGTAAGTTCACAGACAATATAAAGGCCCTTTCATTGGTAATTTCACAACTCTGAACTTGTTAAACTGCCTTTCCCCCCCCCCCCATAACTGTACAGTGTGTAGCTGCTGATTTCTCACCTGGCGAACGCAGCAGGACTGTTTAGGTGGTGAAACAGAGCTGGCTCACACACGAGGGAGGACCGTCGACACACACTTACGCATGACTGACCCAGGGGACCCAGGTGCACCCTTAGAGCACTTTCTGGTGGCCAAGTAGGGACAGATGTACTGCAAAAATTCTGGAGGGGTTTAAGAGAAAGAAAGTTTACAACAGGGAGAGTTTGAACCAAAAAAACAACTGAATGGTTTCTCTTTTATCTAAAGAACGGTAAATAAATCATATGTCACAAAAAAATGTCTCTTGAAATTCATCCATTTTAGAGATTAAGATCGTGTGACATCAGGAGTCTAATTGGGTCGAGGGAGCACCATAAATACTGCAACAGGTCTATGGCTACGTCTCTGTACCTGGTGAGCGATATAGCCACGAACCCTCTCCAGCATCCCCTCACAAGTGAACTCTCGGGGAGTGAAAGGCTTCACCTGCCAAAAACATACGCATGCATTTATTCAGCAGTACCGCAACAGAAATGTACAGGATTATAACGCGTGTCTATATATACACACACGTATACAGTATACCTCTGTGCGTAGAATGGCTCTGGCTGCCTCCCGTACATCAGTCTTGTTGGTCACATCTACTGTCCACACGTGAGGTTTTCCGATGAATTCCTCAGCATAAGGGTGCTGGGAGGAGATCTGTCATCCAAAGTTATTGACTGTCTTTAGATCTAAGAATTGATTCAATTCAAACTGTCATTATTATTTAAGTTTGCATTACTATCGACCTGTCTTGTGGTGGGCTTCCCTTTGTAGAAATCATTGTTGTCTGATGAGTGTGGTGGGTGAAATCGTGGCTGCAGGAAGACACAGCCCAGGGCTATTGCCTCAATGGGTGCTGGTCCCTCATAGGGGAACCCAAGGCCTACAAACACCTGAAAGGGAAGACGTGTCATTTTGCATCTTAATGAGGATCTGTCAAAGAATATAAACAAGGCAGGCTGGATAAAACATGTAAGGGCAGTGACCCATATGGGGCCAAAATTCAGTCCAAAATGATTGTTTCACTAATCTACTTAAGAAACATTAGATGCCCTTAAAAGATTCTCTGGCTCTTATCTGACCTTGGCTCTGCGTAGAAGTCGTAGGAATTGTTCCTGAGTCAGCAGGCCGTGGTTTCTGATGAAGCCGGGCAGATTAGAGGCGAGTCCTGGAGGCTGGTAGACTGTAGCGTGGGTCTCCATCTCTTCACTGATCACCTCCACATACTCAGATTTACCCTGGCATATAGACACACACATACAGAAACATACAGGACACAGAGTATCTTAAGACCAGGATGAACAAAAGCACTAAGCTGTCTTTTATGAAATCTTCACTATCATGTAAAACGGGCTTCTTTTACATGTTTCTTGTTAACTTGCAGCCTTTCGGCATACATATTCTTTTCTCTCTTGGTCATTTTACCTGCCACATATAGTCTTGTTTGCCGTAAATGACTGCTATCCTGTCTTTCCTGTAGCGGTCCGGCTCCAGCTCTTCCTCCCTCACCTCCTCCCTCGCTGCCTCCTCACTCACAAAGCCCAGGAAGGAGTTATCAGGAGTATGAGCTAGAGGGCAGATCACAGAGATCACCTCAAATCAAATTGTACTCTTGGACAACAGTTACTGACAACACAGTCCAGAAATATTACAGGTGAGTAACGGTTGATGTTAAAATGATGTGCGAGAGGAAAAATATGCTGAGCAGTATAAATCAGCTGTTAAAGAAAATGAGAGGTTAACCTCTGGTTGTTTAGATAGGCAGCTGCCACCCGGCCCGGCCTCCGACACACTAAAGAAGGTGTGAAAGATGAGTATTTACTTTAATAGGAATGTGCTGCCTGCAAAGGTGTGTGTGTGTGTGTGTCTCTCCTGTCTCAAGGTATACTTGTTTAAAAGACTTTTGCCAAATCTTCTCTCATTCACAGCAGCACATCATTTTCCCCCTGGCTCATTTTCAGCTCCATTTTTCCCCCACATGTCTATAACACCTCGGATCTAGGATCACTTATCAGATTAGCAGAGACATTCAACAGCACACTGATATGATCAAGGTCATGCAACATGTGGAGGTTTTGACGGGAAGCTGTGAAGGAATGAATCGTTTCTTGGTTTCAGAGCTCTTGCTGCCTGTTTACAGTTGCTCTTCGTCTGCTTGTCTGTTTAGTATCCTTCAATCGTCTGTCCTCCTCTTCCCCATTTCAAAACAGAAGCATAAACACCCGCCCGCTCTTTTCTCAAGCTTCTTATTTTTCTCCCCACTTCCTGTGACTTTGTTTCTCTCTTTCTGCCCCTTTCCCAACCATCAGCTTACATCCATCCCTGTCTCCCCCTCAGCAGGACAAATAAACAGTGTTTCAGGCTGAGCCATGGAGAGTGGCTCTCGGCCCAGTGCGGCCAGCTTGTCTCCATCTCCCGGCAGGGTGGGAAAGATGACATAGAGAGGTGTTGGAACGAAAGCTCTGTCTGGGCACCAAGTTTAGTTAACCTTAGCTATTAATCCTCCCACTGGGAAGACAATTAGGGATGTGCATGTGAAGGATCAGTGCTGCGGCAGCAAGTAATATATATGTCTGGAGATGTGAGTTGAGTAGTAGGAAGTGCATTTTCTGAATCAATGTGCTGTGCTGAGCTGCCATCATACCATGTTTGCATGATTACAGACGTGCACACACACACACACACACACAAATACATGCACACAGACTTACGGAACATGGTCATGTACTGCAGAGGCTGCAGTCCCCAGCTTCCCCACAGTGTTTTATATCCATGACTACGCGCATAACTCCCCAAGTTAAAGGCTGGTTCAGTGCCAAAAGAGTCCAGGATTCTGAAGCGACACCTCCAAAAAAAAAAGGTTAATCACAAAGTGTTTCTCATATTTATGCACAGGGTTTGTCTGCTAATGTAACACTTTAATGTGTAACTTTTGGTCATATTTGTCTTTTATTTGAAGGCGTACAAGGATTCATTTATAATAACCATTAGGTAAATGTCAGGGTTTGTAAATCTTCCTGTCTTTATCCCAAAGACCATGAAACACACTTGTGGCTCATTGCAAAAATTCTAAAACTGTGCAAATGTAAAATAAAGATGCAATATTATTTAGAGAATATGGAACCGATTCATCGATATACTAGAGACATAATTATGTATTTAGAAAATTGTGGTTGTACTGGTAATGCAGGAAAGCCAGTCCCATGGCGCCATGAAGGTGAGCAAGGCCATGGTAGTCCGTGTAGATGAGGTCAAAGGTCAGGGGCCTCTGGATTGGACAACTGCCTCGGCCTGGCGCAGCACCTATCAGGCTGGACCAGTCACAATAAACACACGTCACACTACTAATTGCTCAGCATTGATCTTTTGACTCTCTACAAATCAATTAACTATTAAAATCCTTTTTTTTTCATAAATGCAGTCAGATACTTTCAAAGTATACATAATATTTTGTGTCAGGTGAAAGTAACTAGTGGACAATGGAGCTAACCTGTGGAGCAGTTGCTGTGAGGTGCTGAAGGTTAAGTTGTGGCCCAGGATTGTCAGACAGGCGCTGAGGTCGGCCCACTGGACCAGCTCCCCTAGAGGACCCCCTCTATCCACCAGGGCCTCAAAACGCTGGCCAACACTGCCAGCCAGGGCCCCAGGATAAAGCAGCACCTAGAGGATGGGAGGTTATAAAGTCCTGAATCCATCTTTAATGGATGCCAACATGGCAGTTTAGTAGAGACAGTTCTACTAAATTCATAATGGAAGTGAGTTTAGAATAAGTGTAAGTTGAAAACTAGATTTTTGGTAATATAAAAAATCGGTGCACTAAAAACTCCTTTACATAAACATTATGGCCACGCAGGCATGATTTTGAAAACCTCTAAATGTAAAGTCTTGGTGTTTATACCCTCATCTGGGTCGAGACTGTCTTGTTGCTGCTTTGCCTCATCCTCAGAGCAGCCTGTATCCACCGCTCGGACATCCTTTCCACTCTGGACCGGATGAAGTTCACGGCAGGACCGCTGCTGTTGCTGATGACCTCATACAGTGGGCTCAGAGTTGTACGTATCTCAGCCTGTGTAAAATCACAGTGTTAAACAAGGAGGCAGTGCGACGTGTACGTCAGATAGAAATGATAGTAGAGTCGTGTTTTAGTAGAGTAGATCATGAGCTGAACATTCACTCAATGGCATTAGCCTGTTGTGTTCGTACCTTCTCTGTGTAAGAGTGAGGTTTCTGGTGCCATGGCAGTGCAGAGTGGTTTCTTCCAAGACGAAGGGGACAAAAGTCCTCTATTTGGCTAAGGTATGTCAATATGGAGCAGGTGGTACCATCCACCCCATAAAAGGCATAACAGGGGTCTGACTGCCAACGAGCCCGCAGGAACTGCCAGAGAGACAGATGTTAAATCAGACAAAATAACGAGGCACATTTCTGGTGATGTACAGTATAAATAACATACAACATATACATGGTATATCCCAATGCCCATTATTTTAAAATGGTATTTCCATAATCAGCTCATATACTGTGAAATAAATACTAAACATAAAACTTTAAGTCGAGGTAAGCACTTCAATGCAACCATAACATTGCGAACACAGTGTCGTTAGGTTCATGCTACCACATATATTTCCACTTTCTCACCTCCACTTTCTCCGCACATACCGGATACGCACGATCCATTGGCACCTCACACTTCTCGTTGGGCCCTGTGGGTGAGATATTAGCCGTCACGCAGTTTCTCTTTATGTGGTCATTTTGAATGCATCATTATTCCACAGTCCTTGCTTTAGTAACAGAAAGCACATTGTGGAGTTAATGAAGAACAGTGGACAATAACTCTGATATACAACCTCTCAACTGAAATGTTCACAATGAATGGCAGCCATCAGCACGATGTATAGTGCTGCCATGCGTGTAAGAGGCATTAGAGTAGAGGCAGTGTGTTCTCAGAGGCCCTTTCCAGTAAGCCCCCCCCCCCCCCCACCATCTCGAGCCGATGTCAATCATCTGGAATGAACACACTGACACACACCTGACCCACCTGCCTCCAACCAAACATATCCTTTTACAATGCAAATTCTTGCCAAAATACGCAGTCCTTAGCTCTGTAAAACAACATAGTAAAACAGAAAAGAGAGAAAAAAAAGATAAGAAAATCCGAAGTGAAGGTGTGAAAGCCTAAAAACAGTGATATGCTGTCGGAGCACAGCAAAAAAAAAGAGGGGAAAAAAGTGCCCCCTCTGCAAAAACAAGAATATGAGTAGACAAGTTGGTGAAAGGACTCCTGGGTAATTCGGTCGTATTTTATGGGTGTGAGGTAATGTGAGATGGAGGAGGGTAAGGGGCGAACAGGCTGGTGATTGGGAAGTGTGTTGTTTGTGTGTTTGCGGGTGGTATGTGTGCACATACTGCATGTGTGTACCCTCACATATGCACAGTGTGGTGTGTGTGTGGCCCAAGTTTTATGAATTCCCTTTTTTCAGGAAGGGAGGTGAGCGTGTAGCCACTCATACCCACACACACACACACACACACACACACACACACACACAACCCCTCGCGTGCCAACTCGGGTGCATAACCCGACTCTCACCTGACACCTCTCACGAGGGTCGTAGTGTAAATGTAAACTTTTTTTCCTCCCCACGGCCAGTTGATCGGCACTGGCTCTGAGGGACTTGTTAAACTTCTATTCAAGGACTTCATTCCCCATAACCACCTGCACCAACTGCCCTTTAACCCCCCTATTCACACCCTCCATTATCACAGCTTGTTAATTTCACTGTGTGGTTAACCTCCATTGAGGCTATGAACCATGCATTTGGCTCAGAGTATCACACTACCACTGCAGTAAACCACAGAAAAGCTTGCAGTTATTGAGGCTGGCAACATGTGGGGAGGGGAGAGTGTATTTATTTGATGTAGCGAGAATGTTAAATCATATTATAACTGGAACAAACCCTAAAATCTCTGTTTTGTCTTGGACAAGGAACAGCTTCTAGTATTGTAAAATCAAAGCTAAACTAGGAAAGGTTTGTATGTCATAGCCTAATACACATGTCTTTTCCGTCTAAATCTCACTGCGGGGCCCCAGTGAGTCTAATCTAAACCCCACAGATCCTCCATATCTGCTAGAATCAAGTACCCGCATGACATGACAAATCCACACTATAAGAGTAACACAGAATATAATAACATACATCATTTAAGAGAGATTAAATGTGATGAAGCTCTGGGCTTTACCTGCGTGTGGTCTGAGGTCATGTGTTGGAGTGTGAGACGGATGGCGAGGGTGTGGATGACGGCTGAGCTGGTCAAGCCTCTGAGACACTCTCTTCAGCTCCCTCTCCACCAGGCGGGCTAAGCCTTGCTGATCCTGTCTAAAGCTGGAAAATAAACCCACGTGTAACCACACTGCCTGAACAAACACAATAAGTTATATTCTGTTGTTTCTATGTTCAAACTGTACAGATACCTTTGCAGCAACAGACTGAGATCATCTTTGGTCAGCTGGGTGACCTGACCGCTCTCTCTGCTCAGCCTCTGCACCTGAGTACTCAAAGCCCCCAAGCGAAGCGCCAGCCTACGAAAGCCAAGACCCCGCTGACCTGTGACATAAAGAACATACAACATGGTATGTCATCTACGTACAGTATCATATTCTACCCCCCTACCATGATGTTTAAGTAGTAATACTTTGTATTATGTCATGGCAAATCTTGTTCTGTGTCTCATGAAACAGCAGGGTTATGTAATTCTGTTTTCTTAAACCTGATCTGCTGCAAACGAAGCAGACAATTATGGCTATGTGTATTTTCTATGTTGCATGTGGGGGGTAATGGCATTTAGTCATATTTATAGAGGTGCCGTTTCCTGAGGGACTATTCATATGGCGGATAAAGATGTCATACTTTCTGACAACAAAATATTTCTTGAGTGTTGCTGGAGCTTTGTGGTCATCTCACATTGCTTTGTGGTTTCAGAGCCAGCCCACACACACACACACACACACACACACACACACACACACACACACACACACACACACACACACACACAGGCACATACACTCATATAGACATACTGTATGTTTTTTGTGAATGTTTCCACTGATACCTCCATGGTTGAAGGATAAACTAAAATTGCTGACCTCAAGCTATTTACAAACAGTACATTTACATGTATTTCCGTCAGGTGTTGTGCATTCATTAAACCAGCGGTTCCCAACCTTTTTTGGCTTGTGACCCCTTAAAACTATATGCAACATCTCTCTAACGGGAATGACCTCGATGCAGAAATGAGTTGTAAGCAGTTCAGTTTTTCTTAGCTTTCAGAGGCCTGAAGAGGTGAAAGTGTCCAATATTTTACAAGAAGAAAAAACGAACATTTAATATATGAATATAATTTGTAATCTGTATTTTTCATTCATATTTCTTTCAACACATTTTCACCTGTAAGATTTATCTTACCCCAGGTCTGTAACCAGCCTTAACCAATAATAAAGAATAATAAAAAAACATTTTGCTATAAAGCCTTATAATGTTGGTTACAGTGTCTATATATTATTATTATTACATAACAAAGTTAAATGAAAACTATCCAGTACCTCTTGTGTTGTGTTGGCTAACCTGAAGTAGTGGTGTTCACAGTAACACAGCTAGTCACCAGACATACCATAACTGTATGGACCATAACCTGCTGGAGGGGCTTAAAATGAGCTACTTGAGATGGCATATCAAGGATGTCTCGACTGGAATCATCTGTATGAGGCAGGGAGGAGTGTTAAAAGAGTTATGCTGCCTGTGAATGAGGAATATTGAGTGTTTTATTGGAGGGGTTGCTGGTAGTGTTAGGGTTGCTTTGAGGTCAGGGTAATGATCTCCTTGGGGATAGAGCTATAACCTGTACACAGTAAAAATCCACCAGACTGGTGATGTCACTTCATCACTGTTTGCTCAGCTGACGGTCAACATATCACTATGCACATGCCCAGGGGCCCTTTGGGCACAGACGCAATGAAAGATGAATGGGAGGGACGAGGTGGGATCCTGTAACAACTTAATGCCAGTTGTGTGAGATCACTATATGACCAAATGATTTAAAAACTCGTAAATGTACAGCTAACATAATTATGTATGAATGGGTATGTTGTGTGCAACCCTTACTTACTTGTCATATCCATATTAGAAAATATGTTTCTAATATTATTATTATATTAATAAGTTGTTTCTGCACATTGTAAGATCTCACGGAGACAGAAATGTATGCAGCACAAAGGCCCTTATTATGTGTTTTCAAAACACAATAATATGCTTTAATGAAATGATAATAATCTATAAACTTCCTTCATATCAGAGCCAACATATTTAGTTGTTTTTCTGTTATTCCGTTAATTGTTTGGAGCATGCGATGCTGTGTGAATGGACAATAAAGTTTGACCTTGTTTTATCTTGTGATGTTTCACAGAGACTGGTTGAAACTGAGTATTTTGGTCAAATGCAGCTGGATTAACTGCGTGTGCTGACCAACAGCTTCCCCCGTGTGGTACATTTTCCAACACAACCATTGGGTGGCTCTTTGTACACAACTCGTGGTGGGTCCCTCAAAGCGCAGAGCAATTGTGGGTCTGTGGCTGAGATGCACCAGTGATTTATATTCTGTCTGTTAAAAACTATTTTCCTAGAATTTGAGAAGAAAAGGATCATATATTTAGATAAAAAAGTCTGATCGTGATTACATTTTGAAACCGATATATTTAAAACAAATTAGCTTGTTCTGTCTTGAGTTAAGCCTCCTAAGATGGCTATTTTTACTGAGTGGGAAATTAAATCATGTGCATGAATGGGTTTCTGGGTTCAGCCAGTTCATTCAGAAGTAAATGAAGTTCCTTTGAATCAAGAAACTTCCAAAAAACAAACAAATGCAACATGAATCAGCATCCGTATCAGATTATAATTTGTTCATCTAAATTGATCTAATTGAAAAAAATTAAACATCAGAAATTACTCAAATGATGCAAACAATGTTAAATATTAAATCAAGTTTCCTGACAAAAGAGTGGAGCTCGCTGAGTCTAGTACCATGCTCCTGATGATGGTTAAAGAAGACTTCTGGGAGAGGCACGGCGCCAGAATATGCTAATTTATTCCTTGGGTGCAAAAGAAAGAATGCTGATTTTAGGGAAAAACATACTCTGCAGGAGATTGTTAACATTGCCACATCTTTGTAAACCAGGAACAAAGCTTTTGCCCAAACAACCCTGTCTCCTGCCCCCTTAAATACCCTCCTTTAGGGAAACAGTTTAACCAGACAATTGAGTTTATCTGTCAGCCACACGGGAGGACCCACCGTGAATTGTGTACAAAGCTTCATCTAACATTGGAAACACAGTCAGATGAGATACAGTTATTCTCTGCAAAATAAAGAATACTGCTGCCCTATTTCCCCATTCAATGCTTACTGTGAAGACACCACTTCTGGCTGAGATTATGTGTTTATGTATGTTGTTTATTCGTGCCGTGTTGCACAAACACTATTGAGGCTTACCTTGTTCCTCAGGTGACCTCCCAGCAGGTTCATCCCTGGTCATCTCAAGGGGCACCCAGAGGCTTTGTAGCAGCAGGGTGAACACAGACAGGCACAGGCAGAGCACCAGGCAACCACTAGAGGGCACAATACACAGAGGAACCTCTTGAAATGCTGCAGCATACAGCATACAATACATCAGTGGTTCCTATGCAGTGGTACCTTTTTTTTGTCTGATGAAATCAGGTACCCCATGAATCAAGGTAACACAATTTAGACACAAGTTGTATTTTTTTAAATAACTAAAGCTGCAACTTACAGCTGACTCAATATGTTTTTTAATGAAATTCTATTTTCTATTTTCATAAATGTGTTGAGCTACAATCTTTGTACATGCCCAGTCTTATGCATCATATTTTTTTATAAGCACAGACACATCAGTATTTAGTAGAGAGTAAACAACTCCAGATATGTCATTGTTTACATGGACACGACATAAAAGGCCTGCCTTTAATACAACACTAGTTAAATCTCCTTTTGACTTCACATGTTTGATTTTAAGAGCGGATCTCATGCAATAAAAAACGTACAGCCTGACTTTGCCTTTCGCCAAATGCGTTGAGAATGTGGCGAGCTAAATTGTTCCATGACTTCACGTGAGGACCCTGGTGTGTCAAAACAAACATCTGAAGCGTGACGTGCCATCATGGCGCGTATCTGCTCGCTGCTCACGTGGGCTCCCACCGGGCCAATAAACCCACCAACCCTTACCCAAATGAACACGGCGTAGCCACGCTTTAGTCCTATAGTGCCTATAAAGCTCCAGATTCAGATCCAAACAAATTATTTCCATTTCATTCTTTCATACTGCATTTCATCAAAGCTGTCAGAGGGCACTCATCACTTTGGTTTGAGGGCATATACAGAATGGAAAAGGATCGGAGCTGGGATCGTGAAAAAAGCAGAATAGTTTGTGATAGTTGGATATCTACTGCAAGTGATGTCCAGCTTCACGTAAAAGGAAAGATTACAACTATAATCAATTACTCATTGGGCTGGGCTTAGTCAACGAGCTTATCGTTCACTGTGAGGTGCCACTCAGACCAATCAGCTGTTGACCGTTGCATTTTTTGTTTTGCTTTTAGCCAGCTAAAATAAGTAAAGCAAAATCTCAGTGCACACTGCAGGGGCATGCAGAGGCAGGCATGGATGAGGCGCGGTGCATCACTTTCTTTCTACTGTACATTTTAAACTACATCCTACAGTCCGCTGAGCCTTACCTGCGTGGCCGCAGTGCAACATGCATGGCCCTCTGTTGACAGGATACTGGACCTCACTGTCAAAACAAGGACATTGCAAATCCCAGTAAGTTCAACATGCTTCAACAAGCTCAGCTTACAAGACAAACCAGCACATGGACAACCACACACACAGAAACACACATCCTCACCTCCTTGGGTCTCCGTCCCAACCCACTGGAGACCATCAGGCCTGTTTTCAAAACACACAAGCTAAATATAGCTGATAAAGTTGTGGCTGGGACGTATCTTGCCTCCTTTTTTGTCTCGTCGCTTTCTTTCCCTCCTTCTCTGGCCGTGCCTTTTCTCTGGCTCAGGGGCTTTGGGTAGGCATCCTGCAGTTGTCAAGGTAACCTGACTCCCCTTGAAAGAAAAGAATAGCCAGAGTGCTGCTTAGGCCTTTCACGGATACAATGGAGCCCACGCTATTGGGTGACACAGTTTCTTTCAGTCGCGCTGGCTAGACTTAAGCCTTGCTTCTGAATTGATACTCAAGCAGGGAGCTCATTTAAATAGCTCAAATGGTGCAAACCTCTGGCCCTAAATGACACAATACAGACAAAAGACAGTACAAATGTAATGGCAGTAACAATAGTCAGCATAATAATAGACTCAAGAAAATACCCACTGGAAACTTTATAGATAACAATTAAAGTTAAGTTAAGATGTAAGTCTGACTTACATGTGTTGCAAGACAGTTGTCAAATAATTCAATCAGACAGCAAGTTATTTCTTTGGAGGTTTAAAAGTGATTGTCAGTGCTAGAATGACAAAGTGTGAAAGAGAAACCATACGTTATCAAAGGGTCTCACACGTGTGTTTTCCTGAGACTCAACTGCTTTTATTTTAAGTCTCAATGCTGGTTTATTAAATCACGCACAACTTGCACTTTTGATGACAAGTGGAAATGCCCCACAGATTTGACCACAGAGCAGAGTCTCCCAGGTACCTGAGGAGGGCGCCATAATGCCACGGTGGTCTTGCTGAGAACCTGTACTGGAAGGTAAATAAGAAAAGGAAATACAGCTTAACCAGAAAAGCTTTCCACTGAAAAAAGATCCAACTGGGAACTCAAATCAAACAAATGAACTCTACAAAAACTGAACATAAATGTAAAAAAATGACAGAATCAAAAATGTCATTGTGATCTATTTAAATTTGACTTCTGAAAAGGGTGATCATGAGAATGAACATGCAACAGTAATTAGGAGGACTGCAGATCACAGTGCCGTACAGCATGACAAAAGTTTCCACACCACGTAACTAATTAACAACATCCCATTTGGATAAAGAAAGATTGGGCACTGTGTCACGGAATCAGCTGACATACAGCGATGACACAGACAGGGAGTGCACCAATTTATAGGCCATGAACATAATTAGCAGTACAGACTTAAAGGCCCAGATGCCACACCCACCTCGCCTCACTGCGTCAGCAGCCACAACTTTGAACCTTGATTGGCTGACAGCACCAATGTCAGTTGAGGTTAAACCTGCTGAGGGGCGGCTACAGGAAGTCTACTGGCTAAAATTGGACTCTATAGCTCATGCTGGGTTCTATGACTTCAAGATTATTATAATTATTGATTATCTCTTGATTATGTTTTCTAAATAAACTAATCAATTACTCGGACAAATGCCACTCCCATCAAATGTTTTCTGACAAACTGTAAAAAAAAAAAAAGATACTAGCAAAGAAAAGTAAGCAAGTCCTCACATTTGAAAATCTTTTACTGTAAATAATTTAGTTTTTAGTAACTTAAATTACTTATGTATTAGCAAAATGAGTATCCATCCAGTTTGTGGATAAACCTTTATTTATGCTTTATAGCTGCGCAAAACAAGGACAATTGCTGGGAGACAGTAGAATTGAACAGTCACTTTGCCTGCACACATTACTCTTTCTGTGTGAGGACGATTCAATTATAAAACGTCATTGTTTGTTTACCATCTTAATTAAGTTGTTTGGAGTAAAAGCCTGTTCTTATAGTGCATGTTTACAGGATACCACTGGACTATCTGGTCTAATTCTTAATCTAGTCTAACAGGATTTGTCAGATCTGGCAGGCTAGTTCTGATATGAATGTAGTGTTTCAGATCCTGGTCTTGTGTTGTCTTATGTGTTATACATAGAATATGTATGTAGAGAGTGGGTACAAACAACTCTGTGCACATCTATGCCACTGTGCATGTGTGCACTAGCAATTCCATGAGAGATATAGGACGGGGAGGGGTTACTGGAGTGATGTCACGCAGGGAGCGGCAGGATTTGATGAGCATAAACCTCCATAAGCTAGTCGCTCTTATCTCTTTACCTCCATAAGCTCTCTCTCCCGCTCTCTTTCTCTCTCTTTCACTCTCACACACTCGCAGACAATCCTTCACACTCACTCGTGTTTTTTCCTGATTCCATGATTTTGTACTCAATTTCCCTCGTACTCACTCACAAATACACCAACAAGTGCATGCACACACCAGTTTCACATAAAACACATGCATTTTGGGTTACTATACATGATTTATCTTTTAAACTGTGGAGACAAATGAAATGTGAATGATATGGTGTTCCTGCAGATTATCCTGATCATGTGACATGGTTGCTGCTCTCGTCTTTCTAACCCACTTCGGTGCCAAATTGATTAACACAAGCTGTTTAAAGTAGTCTGAGATATGATGAACTTGTGCATCTTCAAGACAAGCCTTAACCAATAGCATGAAGAAGTCTAATTTTGTGTAATGGATGCTGACATGTGGATGAATTTCTCTTTGGTGTGGGAAAGTAACTCCAGCTTCCAGCCAAATGCTGCTAAATATTTTGCTAAAACTGAAAGTTTACTTACTCTCTATCACACATCAGCATATAAGGCACGTATTCTTTATTTTCTATTACGCAGTACTAAGAAGGTCACAGCAAATGAGGACATTAAAAACATCAGCTGTGTTTGAGAGGGACAAGACAGGGCCGAACAACATTTTACCCTAAGTTGTTCTGGAAGGCAATGTCGGCTCCACAATTTAATTATCGGTAATAACTGTCATGTGTTGGGTGGTTGTGTTTTGCCAGTTGCTTTGAGTACAAAGGCAGGGTTTGTTGCCCTTGCTAGGGTACTTCCTGTCCTGTCTCCTGCCATCACTTATTTGACAGAGCACGTCTGCAAGTAAACAAGAAAAATCACATACTGTGATCTGCCATGCAGATAAAATAGAATATGCCTTTTCAGTCATATTGTATACTAGATTGTATATAGGCTTTATTTATTGTATTGTGTGTGATGGCTGAATAATACACTACTACTACTACTACTACCTCTTCATGGTCACAGCAGTGTAAATATGAGTTGTGTATAAGTAGGCCTAGTTGATATATATAGAGCACATAAGGACTACATTATGCGTATTTGTTGTTGTGGTTGTTTTTTATTCACAAGAGAAGTTCTTGTGAATTAACCAAAGCGTAAATAGAAGTGGCAGTAAACAGTATATTTAACCAGCCCACCTGAGCCCCTCACTGCAGCTGCAGCTGCACGCGCACAGACGCAGACCGAGGTTGAAGGCACTGCGCATGCTCGAGGCAACTTCATATGAATAGTGCTTCACGTCTCAAGACATCTCACATCCAGGTAAGGATAACGTCGGTTGACTTTGTTGTCAGTCGTTTGTCGTTTGCTTGCCAGTCTCCGGTCGTGTGCGGTAGAGGTAAGTCTTGTTCCTATTGCCGGGCTTTGAGTTTTAAATGCATCGCTTTCACACAAATTCAAGCTGAAATCTCCCCACATCAACAAACTCCAAGACAGCTTGCGGACCAAATTAACCAGTGGTTGGTACCATTCATGCTAGTTAACGTTAGCTAACATATTTTTGCTGTGGTAGTTTTGGGAGATTTTGCATGGCTTCGTGTCCGTCCTGCGTGTTGTGTTGTCTGACTGCTAGCTTTTTGTGTCTGTTTAAGGTTTCGTTAGCTCCTTGCATGCACTGACAGGAGCAGCTTGCGGTTAGCTAACGCTAGGAATGCTAACTTGGCAAGTTTGAATGGAAAAGGGTGTATCAGATTTACCCGGGCGGTAATGTTAAATACCCCGTGACTCGTGTGCACGGGCTACTATCACCTCTGCTGGCTAGCTAACGTAAATAAATACAAATACAGCTACGGCAGCGTTGCGTGCACTTGCAGCTGTCATTCCACCGTGTGATGACACAGCTGTACCCGCAGATACTGTAATATAAGGTGGCACAGACACTGTAACGTTACCCACTGCTGTGCTAATGTCTTTGTATCTGCACTGGCTTTGCCTCCGAGATAAAAAATTCGTGATTCGCCGACAGCAACGTTACCTAACCACGTCTGTCCAGTTCTGCAGAGGTGCAGTTGCACGTGCACGCTCCAGCTTCCTTCTCCATTCAGTAACGTCACCTTAAGTATTTAGCTATATTTGATAATCGATACGTCATCTTTGGATAGGTAACTTATAGCACCAGACGTATGAAAACAGATTTTGTAAAGGATTTGAGCAAAATGCATGAACACACGTTTGATGGGAGCTGTCGGTGCTCATTCAATGCAAGATAGATTTAGACTCGTTGTCATTTCTCTTTAATTGTGCATCCTGTAATGTAGACCTACCCGTATGCATTATGTAAGTGGGCTAACCTGTTTCCAGGATGAGGACAGGTACCTACTGTATGAGCAATTTTCATAACATTAGAGCAGCCATATTGGCAGGATACTATACTCTGCAGGGCCAGAGCTCCAACAACCCTTGGACCTTTGCTATTTATGCCAAGCCTTCCTGTACAGTATGCAACGTTAATTTGTCATCATGGGGTAAGTGCCCCCAGTTTAAATGATCGGCACTACTGTTGAACCTAATGGAGCCTGAGGTTGTTGGGTTTGGCATCTTGAATTGCCTGAATGTTATCCTCTTGTATACATTATGAGATGAGACTATTTATATTGTCTGATTCTTTTGACAAAGTACATCCTGTGCTAAAGGTAAAATGGCAACATTGAGGTTAATACCCTCAGAGTAGGAGCGTTAGTCTATCTACAGAGTCACCATAGATGCTTCCAGTTTTGCATTCAGTATTGTATCGGTATGCACCTCCATGTGACTTGTTGGAAGGTAACGTGAAATGATCTGATGATTTTATGACATTTTTAGTATATTGCATGTGATCTTTGGACATGCGTCTCCGTGTGACTTGTTGAAAAACAAGTGTGACATGGTTTGATGAGGTACGACAGTATCTTGTGGGTAAGCAGAAATTATCTTATTGTATGAGTGTCGATTTCTAAATATATTGCCAGTCAACTTTTACAGCACAAACAAAGTCTTTATTTCTCTCACCACCAGAGATCCCAGTTTTAATATCAAACTTTGCCCGGCCAATTGAATCTGTCCACGACAAATTTGTGCATCACAGGACATCTGAAGTTAGCCTTGCACTGCATTCCATTCAAGTGAGGGCTTTACTTGATTTGTTTTTGCTTCAGATGACATGCATGATGTTCAGTGCATGCTCTTTTCCATTTGAAGATCTTAAGAGCACACAGTACATCTGATTAGTGAAAATTGCTCATGTTGTTTCACAGTACAGATTTACTGTGGTCATTTTGCAATACATCCTTTATAACTTGCTGCAAATCACCTCTTATGGTCGCAAAGCATATGAACAGTTAGACTTAGGACTTGTAAGGTCCTGCTGAAAGTGGCTGATTTTGACAGATTTTTTTAATCTCTTATTTTCCTCACTTGTGTCTTCCAGTAACCATCATGGACAGTTAAGAAACACAGGCTGCTGCGTGGAGGACAGAAGGTTAGCAATACCCCGGAGCGTCCCTCCTCTCTTCCCACTGAGGCAGACCAGCAGGTTTTCATCACCATGGCCGAAGAAGACTATGGCAGCTTTGTGGACTGGAACCAGATGGGGGATCTGGCCAAGAGCAGCGGGCCCACCAAGGTAGACTGTCAGGACCTGAAAGAGTTCAAACAGATGGCTCGGCTGGGTCACTGGGCCAAAAACCACAAACTACGAGCACAAGTCTACCAGCAGCTCATCAAAGCCATTCCCTGTCGCACGGTTACCCCAGATGCAGAAGTATATCGTGACATTATGGGAAATGCGGCCACTAAGAAGCCCTCCTCCCACATCCCTCTTCCAGAGTTCGTGGATGGAAGTCCTCTGCCGCGGTACTGCCTGAAGGCAGAGGCAGTAGCCTCGGCCCATCAGATCATCAACTGCGTGGCCGGACAGTTTCCAGATATCTCCCACTGCCCGTCACTGCCGGCGGTTACTTCAATGCTCCTGCACTTCAGCGTCGACGAGGCTCAGTGTTTTGAGCTTGTCAGCCGCATGCTGGCCTGCAACGAGCCAGGAAAGCGACTGCTGGACCAGACTTTCCTGGCCTATGAGTCTAGCTGCATGACTTTTGGTGACCTGGCCAACAAGTACTGCACAGCCGCCCACAAAATGATCGTGGCCACAGGCCAGGACGTGCTGGAAGTCTACTCCGACTGGCAGCGCTGGGTGTTGGGCGACCTGCCTTTCAGCCACATGGTCAGGGTCCTTGACATCTACCTAGTGGAGGGCTACAAAGTTCTCTACCGTGTGGCTATAGCCTTGCTCAAGTTCTATCGCAAGCATAAAGCAGAGGCCCAGGGAGGCCCGGGCAACCAGCAGCAGGATTCAAGCAAGGTTAAGGAGGACATTCAAGCTTTCGTCAAGGGCATTGCCTCCACCGTCACACCAGAGAAGCTGCTGGAGAAGGCCTTCTCCATCCGCATGTTTAGCCGTAAGGAGATCACCCTGCTGCAGCTCACAAATGAAAAGTCCCTGCAGCAGAAAGGCATCACTGTCAAACAGAAGCGGTATAGTCAATAATCCCATTTTTACGTGGTGAATTGTGAGCATTCTGCTAGTTTTATATCATTTTAAACTGACATTGACAAACATGTCTATTCTCTAGCATGCTCTGGGGGAATGCTTCACGTTGCTCTTGCATCCTTGCCTCACATTATGTTCTTGTTTCCTCTTCGTTTGGTTTCTGCCATGTCTTTCCATCCACCATCTTCTGTCTCATCCGCACTTCACTCCTGTGTTTACTGCCTTGGTTATTTCACAGTTCTAGGTGGGTTTTCTTCTCGATGCTATTCTCCAGATCCATCTTTATTTCTTTCGAATTAACGCTCATTTACTTTCAGGTTTATGCATCAACCCACTGTGCGATCTGCCTCACATTCTGTGCCTCTCCATCTCTTCCCGTGTCTTGTGTTTGTGGTTGTCTCCAGGCGGAACGTGCAGCTGGCACTTAACCCCGACACCTTCTCCTCAGAGATCGTCAGTGCCAAGGAGATGCGGGACATCTGGTCGTGGATCCCTGAGCGCTTTGCCCTGTGTCAACCACAGCTCCTCTTCACCACCTCCACCCATGGTTGCAGCCTG
The DNA here is from genome assembly GCA_032191485.1 of Leptoclinus maculatus. Lineage (NCBI taxonomy): Eukaryota > Metazoa > Chordata > Actinopteri > Perciformes > Stichaeidae > Leptoclinus > Leptoclinus maculatus. The sequence goes on from JAVDOI010000015.1 coordinate 9,068,593, forward strand.
ACCAGGTACATTGTCCAGTGCTCACCTCAATATATTAATCCTGAGTCTTTGAATTTGATTTATGGCCAAAATTGCTGGAAAGTGTGCCTTAGTTTATCTACCAACCGATAGTTTAATCCATGGACTCAGTATAAGGTGCTTATAAAGTTATAAATTCAACTATTCCATTTTTCCTCCAGATTCTACTCACACTGTGAAGGCTACGAACCCACTCTGCTCCTCATCCGGACCACAGATGGCGATGTAAGCAACACTCTCATGATTCCCACCATGTTGGAGGGAATTAAGGATGCGTCCTGAAATCTCAAATATATATATCGACTCTCTGAATAGATGTCAGAGGTCATGATCACACAGGTGTCGTGTGATTGGATTATGGTGCTCCAAACAGATCTCAGCACGAACATTGGCAGCTTACAGAAAGCAATCGTCCACTCGTGTGAACTACTATTTTAGAGAATGATGCCGATGCAGATGAGCAAAGAGGTAAACCCACTGATGCATATTGTGTGTTTTTTTTACCTTTTAGGTATGTGGAGCCTTCCTGTCCACAGATTGGGGGGAGCGGAAAAGAGGAGGCAACAAATTGAGCTTCTTTGGCACAGGGGAGTGCTTTGTCTTCAGGGTGAGTACATTTTTACTCTCTAGACTTACTCTCTGTGTTTTCTTTCTAAATTTAGATTAATTTAGTGAATCAATTGAAGGCAGAATGATTTCATTTTGAGCATACAGCCACCAGAGGGCACCATCCACGCTGTTTTCACATGTTCTAAATGTCAGTGTCACTGGCCCCACTTGGCATGACAGGCTCCCATTTGGGAAAGCCGGCCTAGTAGGTCACAACTCACCATACTGGCTTTCCCATGTCCGCAAAAACAAGCACACTTCTTGCTGTTGAAGCTTTTCTGCTTTGAGCTTCGGTTCTAACCACCTGGGTTGGAAATGGCAGAACAGACCGGCTCTCCAATGCCTTCTGTATGAATTATTTACGCGGTATCTGTGTTGACGCACAGCCGTGGGCTGTCTGAGCCAGAAAGACACCGTCATCTCACACACTAATACTTAAGCACACACGGATCGGAAACTCCTGTAACTTGATCCAGTAGTATCTGACCTGGCCGACACCGGACACCAGGTGAAAATGGAGATCGTCAGCAAGGACTGATGTCTGTCAGATGTGGTCTCTTGAGATCATGATCTCTTTTCTGTCAATACATGTGCAGTACTACTCCATTAAATGTGTGTGTTTGATGATGAATGGCTGTTTCCCTTGTTAGCTGAAGCCAGAGATGGAGCGTTTTGAGTGGGTGGTGATCCGCCACCCTGAGTTAGCCTCCGCCAACAAGACTCAGGAAGACACAGCCTCTCCTGAGGGGCAGAACTCCGACAATGGCTTACAGCAGCCAGAGAAGCCTGCTGGAGGCCTTTCGCCCTTCCTCTCCGCCCGCCACTTCAACCTGAACTCCAAGAATACTTCCATGTTCATGGCGGGCAACTTTGACTCCATCATCGTGGGTGAGTGCATTTTTTTTATGATGTTATTGTTGTGTATTTCTCTTTTTTTTTATGTGGTATTTGTCTTTTTCTAAACGCATGGGATCACATTTCACATGAGATTTCATTGTTAACCTTTCATCCCATTTAAAACTATGATTTGATTTTACACGGTACTGTAGAAGTAGGAGAATCTCAGGGTGGAATTTTGAAAACCATTTGCAGAACTACAGACTTTAGTATCTCGTCACTTCTACAAACTGTCTCAAACTGTCTGCTCTTGTGTCTGCTCAGGAGGAGGCGACGGCAACGCTCTCTACATCGACTCTGAGCTCAACCACGGGCGCGCTGGCCGGTGCGCCACCTTTGACAACCCACCTTTGTGTGCCGAGAGCTTCCAGGTTGCACTGCTAGAAGTGTGGGGCTTCCAGGACGCCATGGCCTCCTAATACTGTACACATAAACACATGTAGATCCATACAGGCAGAGACTCGTATGCGCATATTCACGCACACACATTTTAACACTTGTATTAAAACAGAAAATCTTGACATGAAATGTCCTGCAAACTGTTAGAGGTGGAAAACAGAACAATGTCCGTCCTACAAATTCATATATGATAATCTATTTTTTATTTATTAATGCAGTTAATCCAAATTCAACATGTGAACAAAAATGTGATGTTTGTTTTCTCTTTATTTTTGTATTATGGTGTGCTATAAGTATGTTAACGTGTTAATATGAAGGAAGTCAGAGGATCAACTGTAGATAAAGCAAAGCTTCATTTCAAGGTCTTTTTAATGTCGGCCGTGGTGTGTTCATGTTCATGTTGAGCTGAAACATTTGAATTCCTGAAAGTAAATTCGGTCTTTTATGTGCTGTGGTTTAGCGCAATCTGCCAAATGAACTGTATAGTTGTGTCTCTGCGGCCCTTAAAAAAGGTATGAACCAGGCCACGAGAGGTTAAAGATAAAATGTGTGAAGTCGAGAGTTGATTCGGTGAGATGTGTGTTTTTTTAATGTTGAAACTAAGATGAACGCAGTGAAATTCCAGGTCAGCTAAGTTCTGAATGATTCCCCCCCCCCCCCCTGCCACTTTGATTTGCTGTACATGATGAATTAATGTGGTAAATGTTTGTGGGTACCAGTGGTGAATTTGAGTGTTGCCATTTTGCACCATATGTCGAAGCTTTCTTTTGAATGAGTGGCGATTTCTCCGTTTTTAAAAGTATATGAATATTCATTGCGAGTACAAAAGAACAAACTTCTGAAAAGTTTTAAAATGTTTATGGTTTGCAAGTAATGAAGAGAAATGCAGTTTGCTCGTCCTTTCCTGCTACTGCCGTCCTTTGTAGTGTGAAGACCGTCACACAAGAAGTCCAAAATTGTGGCCCGTTGGCGAAGTGTCGTTGGGGGGTTCTACACCCCGTTTGTATCCGTGTGTTCGAACCTGTGCTCCAGTGAGACGTTGAGTAACTTCAAATGTATCTTACATGTGAAAATACAGCAATATGCTTTCAGTAGAACTTGGTCTTTGTTTGTCTTGCTACTACTCATTGCTTTTCTTTCAGATCTATCACAGCTCTGTCCTTGCAAAGGGGGGGGGGAGACATTTCTTCAGACTGTCACAGATGTGTGCCAGATGCCTTTTAAAGTCAGCTAACCCCAGCTAAGTCAGGACTGCTCTAGTCCTGGTAGTTACAGCTGGTACGCCTGTTCACCAAAATTACTCTGAAGTCATTATATAACAAATACACTGTTTAAATAGTCCATGTCATGCAATTATTATATATTTTTTTATTAAATTGATGTCTTCTGTGCATCTATTCATACCAAAACAAATTCAAATTTTGAAAGATCTTTCCTTCAAAGAAAAACGTGCATATAGTAGACACATTAAATTAGTAGGGGGAACATCTTGGTTTGAACTGACTACAGGTTTTGAGTAAATACATGAAATGTTGCATATCTACAGTAGGAAGGTCTAACACTAACCGTGTGACTCCTAAATCACTCGTGCACACTTCTATTTTTGTTTGGATGTCTGCACTTTGTGGAAGCTGACGGTGAACGGCATGACTGGAAATATTTAACAGGGATGAGTCAGATGAATCTACAAATATATACATAAAAGCCTCCTTCCATAGTCGGCTTTACTGCATCATTTTTTTTTTAATTGAGCTTATTGTTAAATTTCTATAAATTGTTTAAATTTGCTAAACACGGTACAAATTCTGCAACTGACATCCTCCCAATTAAATTTGTTTTAAAAACATGTGGGCAATTCATTTGCAGTGGGTGTGGCACAAGCTAATGCATCTCAAGCAATTTAGTATCTTAGATGGCAACGTGTTGGAGTAATTCCTTCTTTACAGTAAGTGGTATTGACTCTGTGAAGCCAAGTCTGTGCTGTTCATTCAGGATTCACACTCAGCTAATCGCACATGCACTGCTATATTTAGCCGCTCCTTTGGGTGTTGGTCTGGCGCATCTCCTGAAAACCATGCTTTCCAGCCTCATGGAGTAAGAGGCTTAAATCTTTAACCCTACACTGAGATGGGACTCTCCTTCACCAGCCCCCGCCAATCAGATAGCAAGGGGCTGTGGACGACGGGGATTAAGACGCAGACTACGGAGGTCCTGACAAGTGGGTTTTTTTTGTCTCACAGATTGAATATTTCAAATCTGGTTATTGGAAAGGAGGGAGGTCGCTGATTACATGTCACAACTAATCCTTATGAACTGTACATCATGTCCTTTAATGACAACAATCATTTCAATTATGTCTTCAGGGCTAATTTCACGTGAGAAAGCAAAGATGTGCCATTAATGCAGGATTCAAGTTTCCAAAACATTGGCAATTTTTTTAAGATTGGGAAATAATTGAGTTCTTTATCCCAGTGAGAATGAAAGACATGAGTTATGTTTTTGGTCACATGCTTAAACCAGGCCATAGGAGAAAAATGCCTAATCTGAGTGTAGTTTAGCTCAGTGACTTCCTTTAGATCCTGGGCCTTTCTAACACAGAGCTGGACTTTCTGTTGATGAAGGATCTAGATCTAGAATCACAGTGTAAATTAATGACTGGTGGCAAATGCTTTGCTGTGTGCATCCTGAACGCTATCTTGAATCATGACCTTGTGAGAGTTTCTCACATAGTTCCCCGTTTCCCTTCCTTAAAGCACCATCTCAAAGACCAACCATCAAAAATACGCTGTGCTCTTAAACTCTCCTTTTACAACCTTGACCAATGCCACTCAAGGACAACAGCAGTCACCTAATCCTCGTATCCATCCACCCAAAACAACAATGTGTAGGCTAACATATTGCTGCATGTTGTCAAATGAGATAGTTGCTGAGTATGTATCCCAGACAGGAACATCATAAACTAACCTCAACAGAAAGGCTACATACCTATCCACCTATACGAATCAGCCTGGATCTATGAGTCAGTCAGCAGGGAAAGAGAAAACCAAGTGAAAATCATCTCATTCATTGTGACCTTTTTGTTATTAATGCATCACTGCACACACACACACACATCCATTGCTCAAAATGATCTTTATTTAATTGCATAATGCAACCTTGCATTTGGCAGCCGGAGTAAGATGTTGGTCGAGTAAAGTGTCTGAATGGAAGGAAGCCTGTGATGCTGCATGGTGTAGAAATTGCATCACGAGTAGAGAGGTGCTGTACTGAGGGGAGGGGTCCTTCTCTGGTGCTGACTAGACAAGGCAATGCAGAGGGAGCAGAATGGAGGGATGGATGAAGAGACGTGGGGACTGCACAAGCTCTCTCTGACTCACACACACAAACGCACACACACACACACACACACACACACACACACACACACACACACACACACACACACACACACACACACACACACTTCATCACTCCCATGATGTCCTAGCTCCATCAACCTCTCCTCTCTCGGCATCTCTGAAACCTGCTTTTGCTGGGAGCTATAGATTGTAATGGGGATTCTCGGTTTCCTCCCCCCACCACACACACACACACAACCATACACACTTAGCCTCAAATTCTCTCACTGTCACGCTCCACGTTGCTGCATATCACAGCTGACTGTAAAAACCACCCTCTGCTGCATGGTAGAGTCCTGGTGCAAAATGCAGAAATGTGTTTGAACATATGCAATTTAGGAACTTCAGTGGCCCTCTTGGATCTTTAATCAACTGTGAGGGTCTCTTGGAGGATGAAATTCATATATGATTTATAATTTATTAAGGCATTTGAAATAAAAGGTGTATTTTCTTGATTTTCTTTTCTTCATATGTACCATATCACAAATACCTATTTCCATTAGCCCAGCAGTGTCCCCACACCCTCTTGCTTCTCCCCATCACTTCATCCCGTTGATTTTGAAGGGTGAATGCGTTGGTATCAAAGGGGAAGCCTGCAGCGGAGCACACCAAAGTGATGCCTGAGAGGGGTGACCTTCAAAAAAAAATAAAAAAATAAAAAGGAATAAAAAATATAAAACACTTTATTTATACGGAATACGTTATTAATCGTAGTTAAATCCATATATCTTGTTTCATACATGCATCGTGTGGCACAATATATTATTAACGAACTTAGTTTTAGTGCGCCCCCCCACACCCAGTCAGTGATAGGTTTTATCCGTAAGTCAGGTGATATTTTCCGCTTCGCCATTTTGTGCTGCTGCGCCGGGTATTTATCAGAAGAGTCGTGACTGTCCCGTTTACACTGCTAGTTAGGTTGTCAGACGGTTCCTGTTGTTACCCAGTTTATAACTTCAAGCCTGTGGCCTTCGCTGTGGTTTCGCTTAGTGTCATTTATTTTGAGTCCAACAGCAGTAATTAATTTTGTATATTTAGTGTATTTTATATTGTGTGAGAAAGAATGTCGGCCGAATCTCCTGAATACGCTCCGTTCTTCGCAGTGATGGGCGCCTCTGCGGCCATGGTGTTCAGCGGTAATTATCACGAGATCACCTTTCATCTTCAATCTGTTTGTCAGTTACTAAATGTAGACCGTGTGGATTCACTGCTAACTCCTTCTGCGGTTATATCATTTCCTACAGGGTACCTTGAATCTTTAACCGTGGTGCGTCTCTTGAAGCTTACTTGTGAAAGACATCCGCTAGCATCGATGCTAATCTTGAGCTGTCATATATGTAGATTTAACCGACAGCTTGAGTAGACTTTGATTAATCTTAATCTGACAATGTTTTGTGAGTGTTGTTAATTTAATACAAGTATCGCTGCTAGCGTTACTGCTTCAGCGACAGACCATAAAGACTAGTCGTGACTAGTTGGCTACGTTAGCTGATGACGACTAACGTAACAAACGTTAGCTTTGACCATAGCTTAGTTCGGTTGCCACGTTAGGTGTGTTTTTTTGGTGTATTTATATATGTTATGTTCGCTCTCTGCACTTTAGCAGAAGATGTTTAGCTCGGTACTAATCGCACCTTTTCTGCCAGATGTCATGCAGTGTGTTAAAAGCAATTGGTGATACGTTTCACACACAATTGTTTAATGTAGCTTACGAGTAGAGACCATTAACCAATGACGTACGGTATTGACGTCGTTCTGAGTGGTGTTTGCTGTTCTACTACAATTTGCTATCTGTCAAGTAGGTGGTGTCACAACTTATTTAATGCAAGTTAGACAAAAATCGCGTTTTCTTAAAACTCTGATAACCAGTGTAACGCTGAATCAGCTGGTTAACTTCCTTATTGCTCAAGGGAATGACACAAGGTCACATGATCATCACATGATCAGACTTCTGGCTACTGCTCGTGTATACCTCTAAAAGTCAGCAGTGAACCTGTTCAAAGTTATGATGGCTGATTTTAACAAAAGACAGTGGTGTGAAACCACTGTCATCAATGTTTTGGATAGAAAGAATCAAGTGGCCAAGAAAGTGAACTTTGAAACTAGCTTTTTTTAAATTATTGGTCATACTTGTTTTATGGATCCTTTACTAGTTTATTAGACAAGTGCTACATCATATGCCGATGATATGCTCACAGCAAAGGCTTACATGGGATGAGGGTGACTGGTGGGAAAATGAGAAATCAACAAGCTAATTGACCATGTTGCAGAGGGCTTGACCCGCCGTAGCTCGAGGCCTTATGGCAAAACATGCTCGTTTATGGTGGTGAATGGTACATCGTTTTCATTGGTGGACATCACCAATCAATGGCTACCTTTTAAATGTATTTAGACAGCTGTTTTCTTGCATTCTGTTCCCATTTTAGTTTGTGTTTAACACATGTATGTTTATCTATAACATCTTTTAAACAAATCACATTGGGCTGCATGGTAATGACGCATCTCAAAAAAATTATTTCAGTTGGATATTTAGAGTATTGCAGAAATTTGAGAGAAATCTGACCTGATTACTGCTGTTTGAAGTGTTACTGTTGACCACACAATAAGGCATCTCAGCTAATAATATATAAAAGTCCCATGATGAGACTACATGATTTTATATTGTTTAGTCCAACCAGGAAATGAGAACCAGCTGACTGTTAAAACCAACTCTGATCTTGTCATAGCTCAGGTTTAATGTGTAGCGATGGGCAAGGGGCAGCATGGTGGTGGTGTCCCATGAGGCTATAGCGGTAGTACTAGTCTGTGGTGGTGGTGAGGGAGTGACAGCTGGGGAATTAGCTTATAGGGAGGGGATCATGCTGGCACAAAGAAGGGATGTTGTGGTGGGATTGATGGGGACACATGATGATTCAGATGTAAGTGTTAAGGATCTTCACGTGTTGTGGAGTCATTGATAGGAACCTGTAGCTGGTGTTTCTCACTACATATACGGTCTACACCATAGACCGTATATAAGAAGTGGACGTAGTCATCGTGGCGTAACCCATTGGTTTGTGGACTGGCTTTTTGAAGCATCAAGTTGGGCGTTTTTGCCGTCATCTTGGATTTCGTCCGTCGCCATGTTGTTGTTTTTTTGCGACCGATAAACGGAAGCTACCATAGTTGGAATGCCGAGGAGTGAGAACCTGTCAATCACATTAAGCCCGCCCTAAAACATACTTCGCTTTATGGTCTATTTTACTCTGAAAGGGACCATAGTTTACTAAAGGAGCATCATGCTGTATTGAAGAAGACTTGAAACTAGCGATTGAGACCATAAACCCATGTTTACAATGTTTACTGAGGGAATAAATCAAGTGAGAAGTAGGGTCATTTTCTCATAGACTTCTATACAATCAGACTTCTTTTTACAACCAGAGTCGTCGCCCCCAGCTGGTCAGTAGAGAGAATCCAAGTTTTAAGACACTTCCGCATTGGCTTCATTCGGCAGAACCGGAGGTTGCCGCTGGTGTACACAAGCTGCACTTGACATGGCTGCAATCTGATGTGTTTTCGGGGAGTTGATCCATCATCAGGCCTGTAAAATATTGATGGAGGCTCAAAATTTCACACGGCAAAAGGACCTCCTTTTGTTGTAATTAAACATTTCTAGGATGGGCTGTAAGTTGCTGTGATCTTCTGGTGTCAGGTGACGTTGCATTGTTTTAATAGTCTTGTGATGGTGTCCAGACCTGAGCGCTGCCTTTAGCGATGCCTGGCCCACAACAGGCGACCCTCACAAGGTGCCATTATCCATTCGCACCACATTATATAGCGTGACTATCTTCCACTTTCCGCTGACAACAATTTAAGATGCATTTTTGCTATACATCCTAAAACTGCATCTCTTGCTCCGCTGCCTTTTCCAATTGCCTGTGCAGTTGTTTGGCATTTACTCTCTGTGGAATTGCCCAGTAACTCATCATTTGTCACCAAGGAAGTTATTTTATGCTTTCAGATGCTTGACCTTTAAATCACATTCACATCATCCTCTCTCTAACACACACTCTTCAATGGAGAGGTGTAATTGATGATGGCAGCCTGTTCTAGACATCCCTCAGCTTCTGAGTCATAACTTCTGCATGCAGCCTCATATTTTTACACAATATGCGCTGCAGCTAGCAGGAAATACTTAATACTATGACCTTACCGATTTTGTCATTCGGAGTACTTCCCTACTCGCCCACTATTCGGAGCACACCAATCTGCTGTGTAGTGCGTGGGCATATTGCATGCAAGATCATCCCCAGCTAGAGGCTCCTCCTACTCTGACGTCACAAGGGCATCCCATTCATCAAATATACTGCAGGGAGGAAAAAAGAAACGTGAGGGGGGGCGGTCTTTACCTAAGAAAAGGGGATTAGGATTAATATCCAGAGGTTGTCCCTCCACACCACTGCACAAGGTTCCCTGCCAGACATCAAATCTTTTAATCGTCAGGTCAGAACGGCAATGTTTGAGGTTTCTAGTGTTTCTTGATGAACCCTCGTCTGTCACACCTTGATGAGGGCAAGCGTACCAAGAATAAGGTCGGAAGATAACGTTGCTGACGGTAACATATTGTGCTGGTTGTTAATGGATGGCTGAATGGCTAAGAGAATCACCTTTTCAGAGGATGGTGTAGGTGTTTCCACAATATTGTCTTTTAATGTTATGCATTGCTAAATTTAAAGGTTTGTTTTCATTGGATCTGATATCTGGGTCAGTTTTTATACTGAGCTTGGTTGTCTGTACTTCAAGCTGCTGTTTGACGCGTTTGTATTTAAACAGTTTAGTCCACCAGCGAGGAGTTTGGCACTTAAACAAAGTCAAAATAAAAATAGTTCTTGCGTCACTGCCTGAGAAAACGGTGCACAGTTTTACTCAAACAAATCTCTGTGCCTGTGCAAGAGTGATTTAACCTCGGATTGATGGTATCAGTCTCGTGATGAATCAATGTAAGTAGTTGGGGCCGTGGCTGGCTGCCATGTGCACATTTTAAAGATTGGTCCACATCGTCTTCCTGTCTGCCTCTAGATCCATTTGCCAGAAGGCCTCACAGCTAGTGTTTGAGTTAACAAGAACTATCTCCAGGCTAGCTCAGCACACTGTCCCAAGAAATGAGAGAACAGGGCAGGCGTCCTCGGGCTGTATGCACAAGGCTCTCCAAGATTATATCGCAGGATGCTTTTCATCATCATTATGTTTGCTTGTGTCTTGTAACACAGTTGATGTTTTATCCAGTTACATGAGATTATGCAGACGTGTTTTACTCTGTTCTGTGCACACTAGCTGTTGACATGTTTTGTCAGTGCAATAGAGAGCCCGCAGAGGACAGATGGCTATATTTAGCATCAAAGCAACATCTGTAAATCTGTGAAAATATGAAATGTCCTCAGCTGGAAAATATTTGAATACTGCTGTAAAGTCGAAGAACTGCCACAGCATGGACCAATATATGAGCCAGTCCTGTCCCTGAGTTTGTGTTTATCTTGCTTTTGCTGTGGAGGAGGAAACGCATTTATATTTATGCACACACACACACACACACCTTTTTAGATGTGGGGAGATCTTGTCCAACCAGCCGGTCTGTTTCATAGCACACGGACAGGTTTTGTTGAGTATTGCAAAAGACTCGTTGGTCTACTCTGCACACATGCTCGCCCTCTGTTTCTTCCTCATCTGACTCAAAGGTCTACGGATTGAGGGTCTTAGGCTGTACAGATTGTATTGTTTGTGATATTGCGCTATGATTATAATTGACTTGACTCTCAGTCATCTCACCTGGAAGCTATTCAATTCTTTGTTGCTGTGTAGATTATACCCGGTTCTTAATCCATGTCTGCTCCTCTATATTTGGTTATATATGCGATCTAATTTTAGAGCAGGTTGGTTATTGATGTTTCTCTTTCGCTCTCCTCCTGCAGTGTGACGTAGTTGGCACTGTGCTTCCTCCTCAGCGTCACAGGCTGGCGTAGCTAATATGCCGATGAAGCCTTTTTGTTCTCCTTTCCCCCGTTACATTACGGAGACGCTAGCCAGAGCCCTGGTGCCCATCCTGTGCTGATGCTATCTCTGGAGATGTGGCGTCCTGCTTCTCTCGTGATGTCAGCAGTTCACTGTGTGCCTAAACCTAATGAGGCTGTTTCATTCAGAGAGTGATTAAGAACTCTGCAGCGGTCTGGCAGGGTCCGTTCTGAAAACTACCAGGGCTGAAGTGGTTTGAGGAGACGAGGCGCACCATGTGACAAAGCAGATTTTTAGTCGCAAGAACGGGATCTGTTCTTTCCCTTTTGAACTCGAGCTAAATTCCCCAGATAGAGACATGTTAGATTTTTAAGGGGAACAGAAACTAACAGTTGTTGTATTGTTGATCCAGCTCTTATTTCACTTCTGCTTCATTATTCAGCTGGGCCCTCTCCTCTGATTTCTGTCGTCAGTCTACGTGCCTATAGTCTATCGTTTATTTACTAAAATTATCTCTCTCTCTCTCTCTCTTCCCCGCCAGCCTTGGGAGCAGCCTATGGCACAGCCAAGAGCGGGACGGGGATCGCCGCCATGTCGGTGATGAGGCCGGAGCTCATCATGAAGTCCATCATCCCCGTGGTCATGGCGGGTATCATAGCCATCTACGGCCTGGTAGTAGCAGTGCTGATTGCCAACAACATCTCAGAGAGGGTCACCCTCTACAAGTGAGTTCAGCTGATCAGTCATATTTTCAGACATTTCTGTCATCTACATTTCCTTTTTTTTTTGTGTATTTGTCAACACAAAACGCACAACACGGAGTAGGAAGAAGACTGATTACTGTTGGGCTAAACTCAAACCTTCAACACCTCATTGAGTGAACAGCTGTTACTCTACTGCCCTGCTGCAATGCAAACTATTAGCTCCATGCATGCATTACAGGCTCTGATCACAGTTTAAATGTTTCTTTTATTGCTAAAATTGTGAACCCCGATCATCGACATCCCTTGTGCTGACGAACACTTTGCCTGTGTGTGTTTAGGAGTTTCCTCCACCTGGGAGCTGGGCTGAGCGTGGGCCTCAGCGGGTTGGCGGCAGGCTTCGCAATCGGCATCGTGGGCGACGCGGGCGTGAGGGGCACGGCTCAGCAGCCGAGGCTTTTCGTGGGCATGATCCTCATCTTGATTTTCGCCGAGGTCTTGGGTCTCTACGGGCTCATCGTTGCCCTCATTCTCTCCACGAAATAAACACCCAGACGTCTCCAAATACAAGATCTGTCCTTTTATGTTGCTGCTGGAGAAAAAAAAGTGTAAAACGGGGAAAAATATTTGTAAAATTTCTTGCCACTTGAGATGAAAGAAGTGAAGGCGGAAGGGGGGAAAAAAAGATTTAAAATGGCTACATAAATATGGTCTTATCTCAACAATGTGTACAGTTGTCCCAATTTGATAGTCAACTTGTAAATGCGCAACGTAGTGATTTGTCTGTCTTGTGTGCGTGTGTTTAAAAGTTGTTTGATAAAGATTCCTTTTTCCCTCCACTTATTCAGGCCTCGAGGCGGCTTAGCCTCTGGTCTTAGAGAGCTGACCAACGGCCCGACAGGCTTTCTCTCCTCACATATCAACTTGGGGAGTTGACACAATTTCTGCATTAATCTTGAGGATCTATTTGTAAAGAGAAATGTATATGGACTTACGAATTTTTTTTTTTTTTTTCACTGATTTTATTTATAAGAAATTGTTCGTTGAACCGTCTAATGCAGCAAAAGTCTTTAATTCCCCAGGATATATTATACATATATACAGACATATAAATATCTAGATTTAATGCACTGTGGGTTAATTGTGATAAGTGGTTGGAATTCCTCTGGATGTAATTCTTGGTTTAATAATTAAGAATGCCTTTAGTATGTTGCTGGTGAAGTGGGAGTTGTGTGTAGCTGTATTCTAATCATTACGCAAACATTCTCAAACTTCAGTGTTTTTTCCTGTAGTACTGCTGTTTGCATTAAAGGTGTGTGCGCCCCCGTGTTGGGTCTCACAAGTGTAATTTCCAAATTTCATCTCATCTCCATCTTATTCACCTCCTCTCATCTGTGGCTGTACATCATCTCTTCCACATTCCAGCCATTAGGATCCTGCATGGGTTTCAGTGTTTTGTTGCTGTTGGATATGAAGCTGAGGAGCAGGCTAGTTTCAGGAGACTTAATCCAGATCAAAGAGATGGTTTAGTGGTGTATTCTTCCTCCAAAAAAAACAACCAAATCAATTTACATGACACAAAACTCTCAATGGTATCGTTTGTAGCATGCAGCAGGAATCCAGTGAGATTAGTGTTCAAGTTCGGCCTAGTTTCATGGACTGGTCCAATTTGATCTGGAGTTTGTTTTCTGAAAATGGAACTGCTGCTGACGCGTTTACTAAAGCGCCAATCTACAATCCTGTATTACCACTGATATTGAAGTTATCCTGATGTGTCGACATGTGTGTCACAATCGAATTAAAGATTCCAACTGTCTTCAAACACTTTTCAGTTCTATACATTTCAGTGACACATTCTAATATACTATTGTGACTAAAGCTGTAGTAAAAAAACGAGCTGAGTTGCTGTTTCACAGTATTCATGTCTTCCTGTTCCGCTCTGCGGTGAGAGCTGGGAATCTTCACACTGTGGTTGAGGCCTCAAGAACTGCAGCACACAAAGCCTGCATTGTACTGTCGGCAGATGGTGATTTTATATATAAATAGTATAAAACAAAGAATCAGTAAATAGTTTTATATTGTGTTAAACTGTACAGGACAAATAGGCAACACACAAATCAGCATAATTATATGCACAATGACTAATATTTCTGCATTATACAGAGCGTACTCGCTAACATGTAAACGCGACGCAGACTTCATAAACGTTCACAGCTCATGTTGTTTGGAGGCTGTTGAGCAGAGTCTCAGAAATGCTGCAGATGGCACTGAAAGTGGCGCTGTCCGGAAACGACTGGATGAAGTCTTTACCCTCCTCTACGCTGGTGCTGAGCAGAGGATCCAGAGGCACAGAACCTGAAAAGAGGGCCGATAGTGAGAATCAAGTGGATGTTACGTGGGCATTGACGTATCGCATACCTGCATGGCTAAAGCTAGGCAGCACTACAGCTGGCTCGTCACTGCCACAGGGCAACTGATTTAGCTGCATCATTACTCAAGAGATTGATCTGCACACAAAGCGGAGAACCGCTGAGGGCAACCATTAAGTGATCTATTCATTTGATCAAGAATTAAAGATAAGTATGCGTCAGCCCCCTCGCTGAGGTATTTTTTTAAACCTGCTGCTTTGAAATCTGGATCGACCATTTTAGCAGTCGTGTAAAATGCCTCCTAAACCATGAATGGTGAGTGAGGTGTGTTGTGACACCTTGTGGCTGGAAGCTAACATTACATGCAGCTCAATCCCTCCCATCTCACCGAGGAATGGTGATCCAGTCAACTTGGCCAACTCTTCACCTCCACCTTTTGAGAAGATATTGCTGCATTCCTGAAAAAGAGAGAATGTTTCTTTAAATGGATATAATCAACTCAAAGTCTGTCAGACGTGGATGCTTATTACTGTGACTACAATTTCATTAGAGAAGTATTGGTATTACACATACTGAGCAGTGTGGACAGACAAATCCGCTCATGTTCTCGATGATGCCCAGGATCCGTACACCTGTCTTTTTACAGAAGGTGATCTCTCTCCTCACATCCCCCGTGGAGACCGCCTGTAGCCAACAAGACCAAAAAGAACAATTGTCACTGGATGTCATGCAACTGAGCAAGTCAGTTTTCTCTTTCTCTTGAGCCATAGCTCAATTTGTGAGCTTATTTGTCAGTGGGAGTCGGTCCTCTTTGTACCTGAGGTGTGGTGACCAGGACAGCTCCATCCACTCTGTGTTTTTTAAGGTTCTCCAGCACCGCCAAGTGTTCGTCTGATGTCCCTGGTGGTGTGTCCACCAGCAGCACATCCAGCTCTCCCCAAGCTACATCTGACACAAACTGGGCTATCATAGCTGTGGGACAGGGCAATAAAGAGATGGAAAACATATTGGGCAGAGTTTAAACAATGTAGCACAGAGGTTTGTGTTGAGACAGATGTTGAAGCAGACAAACAGAATATTAAAATAATAGTGGACCAGACCAGTACAATTGGAGAATAGCTTACCGGATTTCTTGGGGCCCCTCCACACCACTGCTTCATCTGGGTCCTCTAGCAGGAAGCCAATGGACATGAGGGCGAGGCTCTTCTGGGCAT
This sequence comes from Leptoclinus maculatus, assembly GCA_032191485.1. Classification (NCBI taxonomy): domain Eukaryota; kingdom Metazoa; phylum Chordata; class Actinopteri; order Perciformes; family Stichaeidae; genus Leptoclinus; species Leptoclinus maculatus. The sequence continues at coordinate 9,084,186 of JAVDOI010000015.1, forward strand.
CAGTGTAGACCGGCACCCATCCCGAGTCACACTGGTGCACGTCCGGCCGGCCTACGTTGAGCATGTGGGGGATGCTGGGCCCGCACAGGTCAACGTCCAGGATGCCAACCTGACGAACACAGACTTATGTCAGTCAATTTACTTATGGTGATCAAGTTTTGATACATAACCACATACACTCAGCTGGTCTTGGAGCTCACCTTCTTGCCAGCATGCCTGAGAGCCAGCGCCAGCTCTGTGGTGATGGTGCTCTTGCCCACGCCTCCCTTCCCTGACAGGACCAACACAACATGCTGGACCTGCGACAAGTTCCCGTCTCATATGGAAAGGAGAAAGAACATATGGTAAATTCAGCATGAATGCAGCAGATACCCGAATGGCTATTTCTTTCATTTAAATGATATATTATGACACGTCGGTCACGCGAGTGGGTCATTTGAGTGAGAGAAATGTCGCCTCAGCACGTTTCATCACCCGAGTTCACAAGTTCAACGTAACTGGGTTAGAGTTCCTTTAGAATAATGTTTAACATAATTTACTGTATTGAACATTTTCATATAAACAATAGCTTCTCCGAGGACATAAAACTCCGTCTGTCAGCGCCGACATTGTGACAGATATAATTAAAACTTAAACTGACTTCCAATAAGCTTCGGCTAGCCCGTTAGCTTAGCTATAAATGTGTAACATATCACACATGCAGCCGTTTTTTGACAGCTGGCCACTCTAAAGCACGAAGCACAGTTCGTGTACAGAAGCACGAGCTACATTTAACCTGTTTGTTGACCGGTAATGCAGACCTACCATTGTTTTGTTCCATATTTTGGATTTGAGTCGTGCACGCTGAATTACTGGCTCAGTTACTTCCGCATGTCGTCACGCGCCACCTATCAAATCAGACAACGCATGTTACACTTAAGTCCCGCCTCTCTTTCAGTGCCACCAATCGGCTGCCGGTGCGCAACATGGTGCATTCAATACCACCACAAACTCTCATAATTTATGGCAAAACCTGGGAGAAACGTGATTTTTGTGTTCCTGTTTGTGAAATGTTTTAGATGTCTCTGACTCTTAGCTAAGAGGACAACAATATGTACTAACATCTGACATAGTTATTTATGTATCGGCAAATACAGCATGATAATCTAATTGTCCAAAAATCTTGATATATGCAGAGATAATTCTTTTTTGAGTTGTGAGCCCCGCTTCAACAAAATAATCAGCATTAGTATTTATTAGTACTACACTAGAAGTCTGGTGAATGGCTGATAAATATATACAAATCATTTCTGTCACCTGGAATTGTGCTTTTCTGTCCTTTTTTGTTGTTGATTTTAAGCACGTGAGGGGTATTCCCCTCTTTGTTTTATCAAGTCAGCAGACCCACACATGGTGTCCCCTCATCATTTGCAAAAAAAGGCCACAGGTATTATACAGTTACCCCACTGAGGTAAAGAAAACCAAAATAATTAACATAAACCCCTCCTCCTTATGCGTCGTATCCAATAAGAACGTGATAAGGGCGTGGAGAAGTAATGTTTACGTCTAGCTTGCTGCGAAGTGGGGCAGAGTGTAAAATCCACTTGTCACACGATCCGATATAGAGACACACTGGCACTCAAATGAGCCACTGCAAGACAGTGAATAGGACGACTACTGTAAGGTAAGAGCACAACTGCTGCTAGAATGGAGATATTCATGCTGTACTGTGGATAAAATAGAGATACAACAAAACAGCAAAACATTGGCTGAAGTGTTGCTGAATATACAGTAGTCTATGTGCTGCGATTTAAACATTAAACTGATGTTATTATCTAGAATGATTTTCTTGGTGTATTTTGAATAGAAAGTTTGGGCAGGACATGGGCCGTGGTGGGATTTTCAATAATTTAATATCTGAAACATGCAAACAATTACTGTCACTGTCCCACTGCGACTGCATTCAGTATCAGTCCGAACACTGGATGACGAAGTTACAGTAGTTTGTCTCGAGGTCTCGGTTTTCCAGATGATGCATTTACAGTATGTAGGGTAAGGCCCAATTAAAGTGAGACTAGCTCCAGACTAACTAATCTAAATGATGTCAGTTATCTCCTTCGCCTGCTTGCAAAGCAGTCACCAGCTGCTGTGTTCAGTGGTGACATTAACTATGACATGCTATCAGATTGAGGTACAGCGTTTAGTAAAGAAATACGCTTGTTGAGGTGTCAACTGCAACTGAGGCAATTTATTATAATGATTACTGGCTGTGAAAATGGTAAACAGTTCAAAATACATCTGGAAGCATATAGGGGGAAGGTATCAAAAATAGCAAACTAAGTATTATACTTGTGTCATACTGTAGGGATGCAAACTGTTTAGTGCCAATTCAGTTTTTGTACATCAACTTCACTGATTGTTTGTGCACATGCATTTTCCATGTTTATCATGTTATACTGACATTGTTCCCTATGTCACACTGTGTCGTACTTTGACTTACATTTCCCCTAAAGTATCCTAAAGACATGCCACACATGGAGAAGGTCTCATTTTTCTTACAGAAATCAGTAAATGCACTTTCATTGTAAATGTTTCTTGTTTACTCATTTAAAGAGCCACATAAGTAGGGGCAGTCATTGATGATTGGTACACATTGTAGTCACTAAGGGGACCTCATCTGTGTCTACAGATGAACCTAGAGAGCAGACATGCTGCCACAGTGGCAAAGCACAGGGTTTGGTTTTAAAGGTTAAACGAGTGCATGGAAACATTTCCTGCTGCCAACTGTGGCAAATGGGGCAGATAGAACAAGGCGATAGCGCACAAAGATCAGTCTGTAGCTTCACGTTGACTGTAAGGAGGGTAAAGGTTAGTGAACACACTGTTGAGCTGAGAAAAGCCCAGAGTTAATGTTTGCTATTCACAATTTTAACTGACTTAATTTCCGTTGCCCCGACAAGTTTGTGAGACATTGGAGAAAAATGCTGAGAATCCCAGAGAGCTCACAACTTTATCAGTCAAACCACATAAGCTATACCATCTTCACATTTAGAAGGAATGCAACCAATTTAAGGTGATGTACTCTAATCTTTGATTTAGAATGTGTCTTCATTTGTTTCAGACCTCATTTTGCAGTTAAACTCATATTCAGCTGAATCTGTTTGCCGTTAAAATCCCAGAAAGTCCTCTTCTATTTGAAAAAGGGAGTTATTTCTGTCTCTCTTCCTTGAACACAGCCTTCTATGTTTCAAAAATGTGTAAGTAGATATGTACTTGTATGTGTCCAAAAATAATCTGACCTTAGCAAAACAAAAAAGCTGCGAACCAGGAGTTCAACATTGACCTTACTTGACATGAATAATAAGTAGTAAAGGGCCTACTGCACACATAACAGCTGGTCGTGAAAGGTGTTGGGTCTGCTGTCCACAGAGCTGCCATGCTGAGAAGAGGCAGGAACGGCCGGGCTCGGCATTCGGCCCGGAGCGAGACGCGGCAAGAGACAGATGCCATGGAAGTGATCCAGACGTCGCACAGGCAGGAATGGGAAGGCCAGACAACGACACATGTGAGACGTTGGGGTTTGTGGGGTGAAAAGAAAAGCCGAGCAAGGTGCGGAGCGGAAAAGATTGAATTTTAAAAGGATCGGGAAATGCATATGAAATGTGTTTTTGGTAATACTGGATAAAGAGACACTTACAATCGTCACTTACTTGATTTTACTACTACTATTTTACAACTGTATTTTATTTCTTACACTGCTTTTTGGTGTTTTAATGACTGTTTTTAATATTTCAATGAATGTTCTTAATTGTTTTTAAATCTCCTTTTCTTTTGCCTTATGTTTTGATGATTTTAATGGTTTTATGTGAAGCACTTTGAATTACCTTGTTGTTGAAATGTGCTATACAAATAAACTCGCCTTGCCTTGCCTTGCCTTGCCTTTATGTAAGAGGATACGAAACCCAAAGTTTGTGTCATCAGAACAAATATGTTACGACCAGATATTACAGATAATATTTCTACCTGAGTCCCAGTAGTTTTCCACTGGGACTGTCCCCTGACTGAAATGGCTGTGTGTAAGAGATGCTCAAGTCTTCAAAGGTAAGGAAAGGGGGCACAGTATTTTTGGAAGGGGTCTAATTTTACTTGCTAGCACACATGACTTCTGTAACCAATAGGGACCATGAACAGCTTTTAGGTAAAAGGCTCTCTTGTTGAGTCTTTGAAACGTGGCTCTCATTTGGCTCTTTGGATTATCGATTATTTAACTTAAGATAGCAAGATTTAGTGATTTTTTTTTCAGTCTTTCTTGCCGCCGCCAAGAGGTTATTCTTTACAAAAAGGCATCAGGGCTTCCAGTGGAATTTATATAAAGCTGAATACAATCCTCAGGCCCTCCACTGGATCTAATTCCTTTCTCTGCTACCAAGCCAACATCCCTGGACCACGGCCAACGTCTATGAACTTACAAGATGCTGTTTGTGTCAAACCAGATCAGCGACGTGGAGTCCGAGGTGGATTACCTGGAAAGTCCTCGGGCCGTATCTGAGGCGGTTGCATTGCCCAGCACAGATCCGGTGATAGGGGAGTCTTTCTGCCAGTGTGACCGACAGGAAGAGCTCAGCCCCGGCTTTGGGGTCACCAGTGACTGCCTCTGTGGGGAGGAGGACGAGGGTGAGCAAATGCTAATACACCATATGAACACAGCAGGATACGCTGTAAATTGGCACAAGTGTGGTGTAGAAGCTGGGCCGACTAATATAACAACATACGGCTTTCACAGTATTATGAAATTATATTACACATTGGCTTTGTGATTATATAACTACATATTCCAATCCATCCAATAGTTGTTCAGGTATTTAAATTAACAAAGTATGAAATCATAACGTGCGTTTGTGTTCCCAGGTTTTGACTGGGAGTGGGACGAGCGCTTCAAGTCTTCCGGAGCCTTCCTCAGCTGTGACAATAGGAAGGTGAGCTTTCACTCAGACTACAGCTGTGGCACAGCTGCCATCCGTGGCACCAAGGAGCTCGCAGACGGCCAGCACTTCTGGGAAGTCAAGATGACCTCTCCCGTCTATGGAACCGATATGGTGGGTCACACTCCCTTGTACTCCCTTGTACAATACTGAAGCTATTGTAGCAGTGGCCTTAAGATGTAATGGGATAGTGTCTAGTGGAGATCTGGAATAAGGCTACTTGACCTGTTTTGATCATGTTTGTGCTGTTTTGTTGGTGTAGATGGTGGGAATCGGAACTGCAGAGGTGAATATGGAGAAGTTCAAATTCAGCTTTGGCAGCCTTCTGGGCCACGATGAAGACAGCTGGGGACTCTCCTACACAGGTTAAAGAGGCGGAATACAAGTTTGAAATATACCATGAATTATCAGAGTGATATGTGAAACAGGACGGAGACTTTCTACCAGTTGTAAAAAGTTCAACAAAATACGACCCCTAGATTGGTAACCACTGGAATAAAGGACTAAACAACCAAGCTGTATATTAACAGAGAAGGGTTAGAACAGGGACACCCGTGGGTTTCTCCACTGCTCCGCCCCTTGTACGATGCATACAATCTAATGATGTAATATATGTTCATATATATGAATACCTTTATTCTTATTTGATACTTTAAGTTCATTTCACTGAAAATACTTCTTCACCGTCACATAAGTAGGATTTAAAATCCCTGACTTAGAGCAGTGGTTCCCAAGCTTTTTTCATTAAAGGACCCCTTTAAATTAAGGATATTTGACATTATATTCAAAGCATAACAATAACAGCACAGAACAATTAACTTGCTTTGGCGACCCCTAATGGGGGTCAGGACCCCACGGTTGGGATCCAGTGATTTTTTTTACATTGTAGTATTATTAATATATTTCTACATACTTCCTCCACAACAAAAAAATAAAAGATACATCCTGTTTCTTATCTCAATCTGTTCAAAAGGACACCTCCAGCACAAAGGGGACAAAGTGAAGTTCTCCTCTCGGTTTGGCCAGGGCTCCATCATAGGAGTGCACCTGGACACCTGGCATGGTACCCTGACCTTCTACAAGAATCGGCACTGTATAGGTGCGTGTTTCTCTGTAATTGAAGCTACATAAAACACAAGAAAAAACTGCATTTTAGTTATGACTGCCCCGTGGTGTGTTTTCAGGTGTTGCTGCCACAAGGCTGCAGAACAAGAAGTTCTACCCCATGGTGTGCTCCACAGCAGCTAAAAGCAGCATGAAGGTGATCCGTGCCTGCTATACACCCACCTCCCTGCAGTACCTTTGCTGTGCCCGGCTCCGCCAAATGTTGCCCTGCTGCCCCGACGTACTTAATGCCATAGAGCTGCCCCCAGGCCTGCGCACCGTCCTCCACATACAGCTGGGCTGGGTCTTCTCCCTCAGCAGCAGCCCAGAAGCCTCGGAGCAGCACGAGGACTTGCTCGAGGACTCCCACGAGGAGATGAACCTGCCTTCCAGCCCCATCCCGAGCCAAGTCTCCACCCTGAGTGCCTGCACCTCCCCGAGCCCCTGCACCACCAGCCCGTTCCTTGACACAGTCCCATACCACTGCCCCTGTCAAATGTCACCTCAAACTCATCCCTGCACTTGGCACTACCCTCCAAGTCCTCCCAGCAGCGACTACGACAGCTGCAGCTCTGAGCCGGAGATGCAATGCAAAAGATGCCGCTGGACATGACCTCGCAGTCAATACGTATTTGGCAGACAGCTATTCTACCATTGCCATCGACGTCTCCTGATGGAAATCACGGAGAGAAGAGCAATCTCATCTTTAAGCCAAATGTCTTAATCCAGTTTGAGTGGATTAAGGAGGAGTGAGTAAGTGTGCAGTGATTGAGACATTTAATCAAGATTAGATGTTAGTGACATCACGGTTATTCATTCACATTTTAGCCAATTTCTATCATGAGGTTATTAATAAAAATAATAAGAAGAATCTACCAGTCACTGTCTTTGGAAGGCCTAAAGTTTGCCAGATTAGACTCCGACAAAAAATCTTGTGTTTTTTTTATCTCAGGGATAGACTCCAGGGAAAGGATGAGTTGCTCTTTTGATATCCTGGAACTTACATTTTGTAAATGTGTTTCGTAATCAACATTTGGCTTTTTTTTAGGATTTTCTTTTTATATTTACAGTTTGTTTATTACCTTTCTTACTCTGGAAATTCTCTAAAATAAAACAAAAAAACATTCTGTTGCAGCTTATTTTATAGGCAGGTAAACAAAACAAATGTAGTTCACCAAGGTTCCTCTAACAACACATCTTACATTTGTTCATCAAACAACATATTGTATCAAGGACGTACACATCAAATAATTTGTTATTCTACTAAACATATTCTATTCATCAAATCGGTTGAAGTTCAGATGAGTATGAATAGTGCTTTACTGGAAGGTGAACATGATCTCTAAGGCATATACGTTTAGCTTGTAAACATCAACATTAACACATTGGCAGCCAAGTGGGGACACGGTGTCATTAGAGAACCAGATTAATCCTCGCTGACATCCGTCCATCTGGTTCTCCAGAGGACAGATCAGTCCAGGACAAGCTGGGGGTTGTGGGCAGTGAAGCAGCGGTAAACTCTAGCGGATATCTCCGGTCCTACTCGTCTCTCTTTACCTCCACTTTTTACTAAAAGGCCAGCCAACAGCCCCTTTCTGTCTTCTTCTGACTCCAAGCTCTGGTAGGCCTAAAAAACAACATTGGAAATTGGTTATTTTTGATACATCCTGAAAGGTTTTTAGTTATAAATAGCAGTAGAAAGCAACATAGTCTGCTTTGTTTTACGATAAAGCAATTGTAAAGCTTTACAATTGTTACACACGGTGGGAATCTAGGCCACCCTCTTCATGCACTGAGCTCTACAAGACCATACTGAAGCATAGTGTACCTGCAGCAGCAGCTGAGGAGACGGGTAGGCTGCAGTCACAGCGGAGGCCACAGCAGGACTAACTCTGTTCAGCTGCTGGATCTGCCTGCTCCAGACCTGGATCAGCCCCGAGCCGTCCCTCTCCACCCGAACCCCGCTGGCCCATGAACCGTCCACACAGAAGGGCAGCTCTGCTCGCTCTGTCAGCAGTCTGAGAAGACATGGAAGGACGTCTTAAAAAGTGAGGTAAGGTCAGTCGGGTACAAGTTTTCCTTGTCTGCTTAATGCGAGATAACGACTGAAGTGGCTTCGTACTTGAAAGGGCGCGTTGATAAGGCCTTGGTGACGGCACACACATGGTTAGTGACCTCCTGCCAGCCATCCAGGAAGACTAGGGTGATGTTCTTACAGAGCTGTAGGTACACAAGAACCTGGAGAGAAATGGAGACATTACCATAGACGCCCCTCTTAAATCACTACATCAAGTGTGCAGGAACGTGTACGACAAGTATGGACAGTGTTTAGCGCTCTCTTACCCTCTGAAACATACAGGTGAGTGGCAACATCTACAAAAAGAACATGCAAGATCAACTAATCCTCAGATTTGAAGTAAACTGACCTCCTTGACGTCCAGGTTCTCCATCCCTGATCTGGATTGTAGCATCTCATCTAGTAAATGCACACCACAAGCATCTGTCCTGTTGGTAAGTGAACCAATACGTCAGATCAGAGTGTGTACATGAAAGCTAACACAGAATAAGTGTGTAAAGTTAGTACAAATGAAAGTAGCTAAGAGTATATCTATCCATCAGAGGCCACAATCACGGACATATACACTAACCTGTAATCTGGCTGAGAGTCTGTCACTAAGAGAGTGACCACCTTCTTGGCATCCCGGTTGAGACACTCCAATATTGGACTGAGGAAAGACCCCATGCCTGTCTCCTCCTCCTCCTCCTCACTGTCTAGCATCTGCAGTGGCAACACAATAACATAGAGGAGGGCCATCATGTTAGACTGGCATCAAAGTTAAATTACTACACCTTCAAAAGGTTGCTTACTTTCTTCACAGAGATCACCATGTCCACGAAGTCATTCAGACCCAGCACCAGAGCCACCTGCTCCTCCTCCACCGATCCATCTTCCCCCTGCAAAAACACAAAACAGTAATGACCCCAGTGGAAAATGTAGAAAAGGTACGAATATGTTAGTAAGTAGAAATACAGCAAATAAATGAATGCAATGCAGCCAGAATGTCACAATTAATTAAATGAATGTATGATTTTACGAGAAGCGTGAGGTGCCTACCTGAGGTAAATCTCTGATCCAGGTGATGCTGTGTGGGAGCTGCTGGCTCTCAATGGTAAACCTCCACTCAAAGGTAGCCAGGGTGTCCAGCAAGATGTCGGAGCCATCCTGTTGCAGAAGGGCTGGGGGGGGGGGGGGAAATGCACACACAGGCTTCTAGATAAACACACGTGTGCATGAAGCATTTCAGCCTTATCCTCTTTGTGGAAGTTATACCCTGTTGTCTTTAAGTGGTCCTTGTTGGTTCAGACATTGAAGCTTAGGCGTAGGTGGTAAATATGAATTGTCCTGCACGCAATTGTCATTGCCGAAAGTTTGCACTTACTTCCTTACATATTTAATATACATTAAAAACTGACAGCCTTCCAGCTATTTTATACTTCTGTGTCAAAATCAAAAAAAAAATGAAGGGAAAAATACTTGCATTTTGACATTTCCTAAAATTAAAATAGAAAATTAAAATATCATACTTTTAATCAATATCCCCTTTGTGTTTACAGTATGTGTATTTCGTAGCATCAATTAAAAAACAACAACAATCAATCTTTTCCTAACTGTTGACAAGCTGTAGTAATCTCTTCGGTGGTGGGATAAAATTCCGACAGCACCTGAAGGCAGCATGGTGTACCTGGATCTACGCAGACAGTCAGAGACTTCAGGCAGTTCTCTGGTCGGAGACACTTCACGTTCTCCGCAGCCTCTCTCCTCCTCTGCTGCTCTTGTCTCTTCTCCTCCTTCTCCTGAGCTCTTGTTGCTCTCTGCCTCTCTCTCGCCTCCTTCCTCTCACTGACTGCATGTCTGTCCGCCTCTATCTCCTCCTTGGTGCGGCGTTTTTTTGCAGGGCTTGGTGTGCACCGTAGATCTGGTCGCGGGGGAGACAAAGCAGAAGCTTGATTGCAATCCGGTATCGTGGGTGACGACGATGGGAGGCTTTTGCACGTGTGGTCTGAACTCTGATCCTCTTCTGTGCCGATCGTTGCTATATGACCACTCTCATCGCGGTTTAAGTCAAGTTTAGTCTCAGCGTCGCTGTCCTCAGATTCAGATATGTCCCATGTTTGAACTCTACGCAACGCAGACATTTCATTTGTTTAAAACATAATAGAAAACCTCAAAAACACCTTGAACGCATTGGAACCACTGGATCCGCAATGTTTATATCACCCCGATGGTGTCCGCTGAGGGCCAAAAGACGACAAACGCGCCTTTACCTGGTAGCTCAGTAGAAACCTTTTCAAAAGAGACAGACCAAAGAGTAGATCCGATTTATTTTAACAGAACCAGCAGAAGGCAGAGAACCCCTGCTGTCTGAAGCCGCTTACATATATTGGTTCAATTAGATTTAGTCTCGGGACAAACTATAAAGAAAAATAAACTAAAGAAGGTGCTGAACACATTTTAAGACTGCAACGCAACCTAGTCATACGGAAGGCTGTAAGATTTTTTTTAAATGTAAATATGCAGATATTGTATCATATAGAGTCAGACTACAGTCGTAGCCATAGTCAACTTGATGCGTTTGGTTGACAGCATAAACATATAATGTTTTAGGGTGTCTCCGAAATTAATTTGGTAAAACATGTGTAAACTTAGGCTACATTTTATTAACATAGATCTTTACACAATTTAAATATGTTAAAGACATTCCATATATTGTGTTAAAGTATTTGACTATTAAAAAACTCAACAATTTATTTCATTATACATTTTACGTTTAATTGCAAAAATCACAAATGTGTCGATTTATTGAACAAACAATTATGTTCACATGTACACATTTATTTTATTGTTCTATGTATTCTAGTAATGTTTACTATAGAAAATACAATAACATGAAGATCTAGAAATCAATAAAGTTTCTAGGGTACAAAAAAAAAAGTGCAGGGTGCGCGAGTAGATTTCCAAACAATCCGCTGCGTCCTCGCGCATCAGAAGGTCCATCCATACAGCTTGAAGAGCTGCGGTCTGCGGGCAGCAGCAGGACAGACGGAGCGGACCTGAACGCATCCTGCTAACCAGTCTGTTCATGTAAACAACACTGAGGAATGGGATCTGGAAGTTTAATTTTATAGCCACTGTCCTCTTTTTGCTCACTATGACGCAACCGGCGGAGAAAGGTACGTCTGAATAGAGTTTTGTTTTCCCACAAAATACTCTTGTCAACAGATTTCGCGTAGCAGAAAACCAGACGTGTGTCTCGTAACCCTTCATATACTTCCCTGCACAACTGGGCCACTGAAAGACCAACTCAGCAGTTTATGCTTTAGTGTTGGTTAAGAGCTCACGAGACTAAATAGGACGTTGCCAAAACCCTGACGCTAGCAGTAACGTTTTTGCTATCTCATGATTGAATTCTGACAGAAGCTAAGCTAAGTTCAGCTCATGCTCGGATGCTTTCACACAAACACAGTTGGTTTTCCCAGTGAGGTAAACACAAACAAATCCCCTGAAATGCATCTGCAGCTCCACTCTCAAAGATGTGCTTTTGTTATTGTTGCTTCACTTGAATGTTTTTAAGTTGCAGAATGAGAAGATTGTGTGAAATCCACGTCTGACTTAGACTGACTTTCATAGTGAGAAACTTAACACTCTTGTGTGTTATTTTCGACAGTATATTACCGCTTTGTGGTGCTGTTCTTCAACTGTCTGCTGACATTTGGCTCTTACTTCTGCTTCGACATCCCGAGTGTGCTGCAGGATCAGTTCCAAGGGGTGAGTAAGAGGCAGCAGGGCAGACCATCTTAAAGAAACCACCGGTATCGAATGGCTTCCCCACAATAACTCAACAGCATCGTTGCAGTTTGGCGTCAAAATTACAACCGTGTCCTCAGTTTGTGGCTGGTTTAGGTAATAACTTAAATCACTGGTTTCCCCACATCTGGTAGAACCTGACATGTTCCAATGCGACAGTGATCAATGGCACAGTGGACTGTGTGGTGGGATTGGGGATGAACCCTCAGCAGTACAATCTTCTTTATGCCATCTATGCTTGGACGTAAGTGCACACACACACACACACATCGAATGTGCAGTGATAAGCGGACAATGGCTTATCAGAAAACGGCTACAGTGGCTCTGTTCTCCTATCAACAGGAATGCAGTAGTGGTGATCATGGCTGGGTTCCTGATTGACAAATTAGGAAACCGCTGTAAGTCAACGAAAATAGATAAATAGCTTTCCCGCAAACCAAACGACTGATTTATTGTAACTCGTGGTAAATCGTTTGACCTTTCCTCTTCTCTGCAGTTGGAGTATTTCTGTTCTCTTTCCTGTGTGTTCTGGGCTCGTCACTCTTTGCACTGGGTGCCCACTTCAAAGGAACGCCCTATCTGCTGCCGCTTATGCTCACAGGGCGACTACTGTTTGGATCAGGCAATGGATCTCTGACCAGTGAGGCCTCCTTTCCCGAAGTCGCATACTATACTCTTAGCGGTGTTCACTCAGAGGAATGTTCCTTAACTGCTCTTCTCATTTACTTCCTGATAAGTTGTTCAGAACCGCATCACAGCCTTCTGGTTCAAAGGGAAGGAGCTGGCCTTGGCTTTCGGTCTGACTCTGGCTTTCTCTCGCCTGGGTTCAGTCCTGAACTTCTTCCTCACGCAGAAGTTTGAAGAAAAGTACGGCATGCAGTGGACACTCTGGGGTGGTAGGTAATGCATAAAGGGGAGAGAAACCTCAAGGTTTATGGCACGATTGAATAATAAGTATGTATTTTTCACATGATGTGTTCCAGGTGCACTACTGTGTGTGCTGGGCGTTGTATCTGCCGTTCTAGTCAGTGCCCTGGACAAGGTCGGTATGAGGCAGCTGGGTCTGGATGGCGCCATCCAAGAGGAGTCCCGCAAAGTGGTACGAACTGTACCTTTTTTTAAATATACCCTGTTTACAGAGTGCAAGGATGGTGCAGATGGAGGATCTGACCTCACTTGTTTTGTTTAAATGTACATTAACGATTGCGTCATTTCTTTGTGTGTGTAGAGGATTCAGGATGTGAAGCTCCTGTCACTAAGATACTGGCTGCTGGTTCTCACCATCATGTTCTTCTACAACGGCATCTTCCCGTTCATCGCTGATGCCAGGTACAGCTATCGATACAGGTTTAAAATGGGGGGTTGAAGGCCAGAATACAATGTTATTTTTAGGATAACAACAGACTTTTTGTGTGTATATATCATACAATCACTGTGTTGTAATGAACCCAGGGCATAAACACTTTAAATAATAATTACGTTTTTAACATACTGCTGTATTTGTTTTTTTTCTGTCCAGTAAGTTTATTCAGGATAAGTACGAGGGCTACAGCCAGAAGGAGGCGGCCTACGTCGCCGGGGCGGTGTATGACAGCTCACTGGTCCTCTCAGCCTGCGTGGGCATTCTCATTGTAAGCATCTGTAACCTAAAGCTGTTTCTAAGCTTTAAAAGTCAGTCTTCTGGAGGTAAGTTGGTGTAACACGTGACCCTCTCTTGTCTTTGTTCCAGGATTATGTGGGGCTGCGGGGCGTGTTTGCACTGGCCTGTGCCATCCTCACGCTGCCTGTGTTTGGACTGCTGGCCTTCACCTTTGTTGCTCCTCTCGTGTCCACCATATGGCTGGGAATCACTTACTCCTTTGCTGCTGTGAGTTTATGTCAAAGCCATTGTTTAAACATTTTAACTTCTAACGTCTGCTTTCTCTCAAGTATGGTGATCGATTTGTCTTATTCTTTCTAAATTCCAATATTTTGGGGTGGGGAAATTAATTGTGAAAAGCATTCGTGTTCTATCTTAATTTAAACTATATGTGCTGTATTCCAGTCCAGCATGTGGCCGTCTATTCCCCTCGTGGTGCCTCAGGCGACTCTGGGAACAGCCATGGGTCTGGCCACCTCCATACAGATGGTGGGAATTGGGTTGTCAAATCTTGTCGTTGGGCAGATTTTGGGCTCCAAGTCCAGGTAGGAAATGCTTCAGATAAAAGCATCTCATTGCAGTGCACTTGATGGTCCACGCTGAATGTGAGATCGTTACTTACCTTCAATGCTTTCTCCATTTCCCGGCCAGCGAAACTAAGATTCCGTTGTGGCGTTGGCAAAGGATGATGATCTTCATGTTGGCCAACACCATCTGCTGCATCGTCACCGCAGTGCTGCTCAACATTGTTGACCACAGACAGGTCCGACATCTCACAGCCCGTGTACCATTTTATATATACATGTGCTATTGTCAGCTGACTACAGCACAGGATACGGTACAGTGTGTTCAGTTCATACTTGTTTTCCTGCAGGGCGGGATCCTGAACAAGACAACCAAGAGGTCGGGCCAGGCAGAGAGGGACTCCGACAGAGAGCCGCTCAACCAGGGAGAGGAAGAGCAAAATGAGGATGAGGAGGACGAGGCGGTCAGATCTCGTTCTGAAAACTCCTAAGATTTGTGAACATTTTACTACAGTGAAAACTTTTCTCTTTTTACATATGTATTCTACTTGTAACACTTCAAATGGGACTTGATTTATTGTGCAGACCTCAATGATAATCACGTTACCTCTCCATCCCGTCTCTGCGGTTGCTACAGCAGATAATGGAGCAGAATAAATACGTCCCTGTTAAACAGTATTTACACCCAGATGGTGACGCTACAGTGTATTAAATGTAAACAAGGTATTGCTGTTTTTTTCCAGTAACGCAGGTAAGTGAAACATCAAACTCTCTTAAAGCTTTAGCTTCCAACTGTACTGCCATAACTGACCGTGTGAACCTTATTCAGGTTGCTTAAAAACCCACCTTTTATGTGGATGGTAGCTGTAGTCAAATGAAGCAATACATTCCTCAGTGTGTGTGCTGAATTTGCAGCGGCACAATCCGTATTTCTTCTTCCATCTAATGCCGTCGTTTGACGTGACAGCGACGTAGTTTGATGCAACGAAGAACTACGTGTCGGCACGGCTCCGCGAGCAGGAACACTCTGCTTTGTCAATTAATATAGCACTCACTGGCGAATGCTTCAATTGACCATCAACACTGATCGGGCATCCACATAAAATGTGGACATTTTTCCGTTATAGAAATGTAATGTTTGTTTTAAATGATTTTATAATGAAATATTTGTACCTCCTATCCGTTTGTTCATTGTTAGAGGTTTCACAATGTACTCAAAGAAGGGAATATGATATTTTTCACATTGACAAAACGGCAAAAATAAAATGCTGTTCACCTTTTTTTGACAGTGCAATCTGTGTTACATGTCTACAAAAAAAGGCTCGACACCCACACATTTTCTTGGTACCATCTGCAGCTCCCCTCGGCTTTACAGAGCTTCAGAGTTTCAGCTGCTTGTTTAGCTTCATGGCCCACAGCGTTACTGTTTTTGGTTCACCCTTAATGCTCAGATAGCAATGCTTTCACTGAAAAGGTTCTAAAGAATCCACTGTAAACTACCTGCTCAGCACCAAAATGACAGACGGATACAGTTAGCGATTAGCTGGTGAACATAATGGAGAACATAAAGAGACAGATATTTCCCTTCAATCTTAATATGCAATATCAGATTGACCAGCACAACTTGTGTGATCTTCTTCTAAATAGATCACAGCCTGTTTAGCACATTACAGCCAGTAGGTAGAGCTCTTTACACACTTGTCTGCAATGGCTACGACTACTGCTCCTGCAGTAAGCATGGTATTACAGAGAGTGTTTGTCCTAATGGCTTTTACTTCAGGTCCCATATTCAACCTCTTGTTTAACTTACATTAATTCTTAGTAACTAGCTTTTTTCAGTATTGTTGTAGAGACATGTTACCTGTTAAAGCGTGTGTTTTCAATCAACTTCCGCCCGTTTTTTGCATATAGCCAGCACACTGTTAAACGTCTGAGTAGTTTTTCTTAGCATTGGATTTTGATTAAAAGTAGATTAGAAAGTGCCTTAACTGACCGAGACAGACTGTCTGCTCTTGAATAATGCCGCAGTCCTTAACTACTTCTGGACTCATGATGCCAAACTCCTGTCGCCGACTCTGTTCCAGGTTAAATCTTCCCTGCTCTGAAGCTAAGCGTTGAAAACACTGCAGTCCATGCCGAATAACACCGTAGATTACAGAGGGGGAAAGAAAAAAATCAATCGCATGTACAATATTTGCAGCAGGTGGGTTATGAAAGGTTCCTGAACAAGTATTTTGTGTCTAGCTGGTCCTTGTATTCAGTCATAATCCAACCAAAGATCAGACAGACATTACATCTAATCAAATGATTCTAGCTGCGTACATAACTGGATGATACAATAGAGCTCATGATCTTCTTAAGCGAGTGCCCCAATCACTAGATTACTAGAATAATGCATGTGATGACGAGTCAAAGTCATTGGAATAGAGGCAAGAAGGTTACCTGAGACTGTCTTGAGATCCTCTGTTTACCATGAAGATAAACCCTAAAAATATCCCTTACTTAATCTTCTTAAGGGGCGTGTGGTAGGAGTTAGTCTTTGACAGCCTGGTGGACAACACACACAACCGCTGAGTCAGTCACAGAGTCTTAAGAGGGCAACTTAATACCTGACACACAACAGAGGGTTTTAACGTCTCCAGATTCGCTTCATGGTTTCTCACTTGGTGTCAGTCTGCAGCCTGAACTGCGTGGCCGAAAAAGCCTTCGAGGATGTCGGGCCTCCTCACCCTCAGCAACCTGGGCAGGATCTGCGGCTCCGGCAACGGCAATGAAATGGTAGTTGTGGACCGGGTCAAGAGGAAGAACTCTGTCAGGCGCATGTCAATTATTGAAGATGGTGAAGTCGCAGAGATTCTCTACCTCATTCCTAAACAGTCCATCATGGAGCAGCTGCCTTTCATCAACCCCAACGACTACATCCTGTGTGAGAAGTTGGCCAGTATACCTGCAGAGGTGTCAGGTAAAGAATAGTTTGCTTCCTTATGTGGTTCGCACGGGTGATATCTTGGTATTTTATTGACTTGTCGTTACAGTTTATAATTTGGCCATTTTGTTCATGTACCATTTATTTCCAACTTGGAAAAGGCTAAATATGAATTCGATTTAACACGTTCTGTCTGCTTTATTCTTATTATATTATATAAACAGTGTTGCACACATTTAATATTATGTCTGCTAGTCAACTGGCATTACTATTCATCACCACCGCTCCTCATTTCTGTGAGTATTAAAGGTTTTCGGGTCAATCGGTCTATAATATGGACATGTGAGAAATCAGTGACTGCCGTCAACCCTTTGACTGATTTAACAGCTGTCTCTACACACACTTTTAATCACACTTATCGTGAATATTGTGCCTCATTTATCAGGTTTAATTACTTCTATGCAGACTACAGAAGCCTGTGTGTATTAGGAGACGACTCATATTCAGTTACAAAAAGTCACAAAAACGCTAAAGAGTTTTTGAAAAGGACAAAAAATATCAGCAGCAGGTGATGTAATCGCTTAATCATCTGTACTGAGCAACAGTCCCGTCATAGACACAAAATTATTATGGCAATTTTCTGCAAAGTAACAGATATGTATCTCGACATTTTTAAATGCACCACCAATGAGCTGGTTATTGTCGGCAAACGTGATCACCATATTTGAAGCAGTTTTGAAGCGGAGGAAGCCCGACAAAGTTAATGTGACTTACCTCAAAAAACAAAATGATTTATAAATAATACACAACTATTATCAGCATTAAGTGTCTGGAGTTCAAATACTCTCTTGTTCAGCATGTTTCAGAAGCACAATGCCATTCCTACTGTCCTCTTTGAGAACACACACACACACACACACACACACACACACACACACACACACTCCTGCTCTCTGTGTGTTGTGGACCACCCCCTTTCCCTTGGACCAGCAGTCCACTTAGTTCCTGTCCTCACTGGGATCCGCTGCAGTGAGCGCTCCAACAGACGACACCAACTGTCATGAAAGAGAAAGGTAGACATTTCTAAGTGTGTGTGTGTGATTGTGTGTGTGGTATCGGATGCGAAAGAGAGGGTGTGTGTGTTTCTGCTTGTGTTATATGTCTTTTTACTTATGATTTGTTTGCTTGTGATGGTGGCATTTGATTGATTTAAAGGTCAAAACTAATTATGTCTTAACTGCTCTTGCAGGTAGTGTTATACCATTCTTGCGTTTAACATTGTGTTGCACTGTACAGTGCTGTTTAAACTACATGTTATTTGTAATCTGCGTGTGTGAAGCCTGGAAACTAAAACCAATATTTTTCACCTTTTAAGATTAGCAAACAGTGATGATTCTCAAACTTTTCCCCAAATCTAGAAACTGAATTGGAAGATAAATAGTATGGTTGCCAAGTAGGGGAAAGTGCAATCCCAGCTGTTACGGTAGAGCACTGTATTGGGTTAAGACCAGCACGTGATTTTAGCAATACCTCTGAATTTAGCGGTGTGTTTCTCTCTGGTTATTCTATTGTGCAGCCACAGGGAACAGATAGATATTCTATTGTGCCGCTGTAGTGACTCTTACTCAGTAAGAGTGGAGAAAGTACTCTCACTCTTTTCACTAAACTAGTGGCTGATAAAAAGCCTCCTGATATCGGTGGAGACTCCTGAAGTTGCTGGCGGTGTTCCTTGTAGCTGCATGATTGTAGTGAAATGATGAGTTTTCAATTTAAAAAAGTTCTACACAAAAAAACATTCAAGACGTTGACTATTATTAACACACATATAGCAGTATTGCCAAATAGTAGTCCATATAACACACACTAATATCATTCAGAAAGTTATTACATGACCTCATTGTATGGCTAATATTTAAGTCCGACGGTATATTAGGATTACTTAGTACTTTACATA
Organism: Leptoclinus maculatus; assembly: GCA_032191485.1. Lineage (NCBI taxonomy): Eukaryota > Metazoa > Chordata > Actinopteri > Perciformes > Stichaeidae > Leptoclinus > Leptoclinus maculatus. The sequence continues at coordinate 9,103,160 of JAVDOI010000015.1, forward strand.
AATTTAGAATGAGGTATATTTACATCTACATTACAAAAAACATTCTGAAGACTTAAAATAGATACTCACTCCTTACACACACACAGATGCAGATTTTCATAGCTGGAGATACTGGGTTGTGTGATTAACTGTCCGTCTCAGGTTTCTCACCATTTGCTCTCTTTCTAAATCTACCATTTGCTAATACTTCACACCATATCGGCTTCACGTTCTGAGCAAGTTCAAGAAAGAACAGAAGGCATTTTGGATTCCTAAAATATTTCCATCTGAGGACTCCACACATGAGTTTTACCATCGACAAGCGCATCAACTAAAAGTATACTGTACAAGGGATATGCTTTATATACAGGATAGTACCACACAAATGCTACTTTATACACATAATACAATACCTGTCCTTCTCCATCATTCAGTTTACAACAAAACAAAACCTTCACAACATTTGTAATCAGCGGGAGTATTTCTGTGATGTTGTCGTGTTGGCATCAAAGCTCTGTCATTAACAAATATCTGAGGCGTCCTCGGGACAAAGGCCAGTTTGGCTGGGTTTTCAGTCCTTGTTGGAGTCCCACGGCCAAAAGAACGGGTTACATTCCTACTAGGATTCTGTCAAGTTTGGCAGCAATACCACTTATCTTTCACAAGTTCTTTTGATGTTAGATATTGTGCGATTGCTAACACACAATGTCCTCCTACTGCTCTTCTATTGGCAGGAATAATCTAAAATGACCAAACAGTGTTTTTGCTTCCATTTTAAGCTTTCAGTGACAGTGAAGTGTGTGGATACACGGGCTTAATTAGACTGCTCCAGGATGTTAAGATATTGATTACTAGTCTTCGTCTAATCACCATCGTCACTAATGCAGTCTGCATCACAGCAGCTGTGGAGGTTCTTCATCCCCACAGCACTGCATAATGTGCATACTGGTATGTCTTCCCAACTGGACAATCAGCTACAGTGAGCTTTATATTAACCTTTTTGGAAGCTTGGTCTCTTAATCTAGTTTTGTTACTTCATGTGTGTTACCATAGTGACAGACCTCCCCTGTTGTGGGGCAGACCTGGGGCCACATACCGATGTACTTGACTCAGTTTTCTTGGTATTCATGAGACTGAGTTGGGAAACATTTGAAAGCATCCCCCCCCCCCTCTTCCAGCAGTAAGTGTGAGGAAATCTGTCTGTTTAGACACAACTCATCCATGTTAGTCATATATACACAGTGTAGCTCTTATCTGATTTTCTTTGGCAAAAGTGTACATGCAAAAAAAGAAAAGATGAAGTTCACGTGTTTATCTATTTGTGTGCTGGGTGTCTACACGGCCGCTCTCCACGGGTCACATTCTTTCCCCGCTCTCCTCTGCTAATCACATTCAAGACGTCTTAAGTGGACTGTGATTAGATTGTGCCGACAATCCACTGCTTCTGCTGCCATACGAACATGAAAGAGGCAAAAGCAGAAGGAATGAGGTTCTTGCTACAGTACGAGACGATAGGTTTTAGAGTCAAGAATACCCCGATTGATGTCGGTGCTCGATCTAACGTGAGAAATAATGGCTTCTTCGTGAGCCCCTGTCTGTCTCCGTGAGGCGGATTACTGTGACTGTGTGACTGTGTGACTGTGTGTGTGTGTGTGTGTGTGTGTGTGTGTATATGTGTGTGTTTCCGTGCCTAAGAACAGCTTTGTCTGTTTATTACGTTCAGTTATGTGAGCACTGACAGGAAGGACTTTTGTATTGTACTGTAATGAACTACTCAGGCAGGAAAGGATAATTAGTTTGGAAGTATTGGAAAATGTGTCGGCTAATTTGTGATCAAACACTTGAAAATTGAACGACATTCCCGTTAGCAGGCTGTACTTTGTGTTCATTCCTATTCAACACATGTACGCATGCTAACAAACTTCACTACGTTTGGCGTGTTAAGTAATGTTTGCCATGTGTAGCGCTGTAAACATAGATGTCATCGTGAGCATGCCAGCATTCTTGTTGCTTGCATTTAGAATTAGCTCAGGAGCGGCTAGCATGGTTGTAGACCGGCAATGAATGAACGAATGAACAAAGTACATTTACTCAAGTTACTCAAATTTTGAGGTAATTGTACTTTACTTGAGTATTTCCATTGTTTGATGCTTTACACTAATCCACTACATCTAAGAGGTGGTATATTGTACTTTTACTGCATTACATTTATTTGACAACATTAGGTAGTTACTTTGTAGATTCATATTATTAATTAAATTACACATTAATGCATCAATAATTATATTCCAGTAATTTAATATGATATGACTTTTAATCCCCCTAATGAGTACTTTTACTTTAGGTATTCAAGTATATTTCAATTTATAGGTACGATTTTTAATTCAGGACTTTTACTTTTAAAATGACATTTCATATGACGGTGCTGATAGGCAAACAACGATAATTCATTTGTCGAGACTTAACTGATTGATTATTTCCTCTCTCTCCTGCAGTGCTACATTCTCATGATGACAGCCAGCAGTGTTCTCCAGAGGAGAAGCAAGTCATCCAGTGCTTAAGATGTGGGGAGCCATGCAAAGGACAGGTGCTGCGCGTACAGAACAGCCACGTCCACATAAAGTGCTTTACCTGCAAGGGTGAGTAGTACCATCTATATATGCACTTTTGGACTATCCTGCAATCACACGTCCGTCAGATTGAGACAGATTTGGTCAATGGTATCTAAATCTGGACACTATGGAAACTTAAGAGCAATCCAATGCATTTATTTCCTCATGTGCAGTGGAGATGAATTCTTGATGTTATGACTGAATTCCTGACTTTTGCTCCAAATCACTTATTGAAATAAGCTACATCCTATCTATGTATTCGTAGTGGTGTTTCGTAGGCTACTCTGTAACATGAAGACCATCAGATGCCTAATAATGCATCTGCCCACTAGCACTGTTCATCAGGACTGGAGAACTGTGTTGGGGACTTTACATTTTTTTTAAATGCAAGCAGTAACGCAAGTACCATTTCACCCTGTAGGTTGCACTAAAACACCTTTTTTTCCAGAGAATGTTAGTTTTAAATTGAGAGGAACTTGCTGGTTATTCAATCAGCCGGCTGGTGCCATCAAATTCAATTTATTACAAACTATTCTGCATCGACAATGGGCTGTTGTGTGAATCTCCTGGGTTGTCAGACAGTCAGTCACCAGAGTTACTTTGTTTCGTGGAAAACATATTTCCTCAGCAGGCTATTGTCCCCACTAATCGAAACCGGCAAGCTTGTCGTGTTGTTGGCCTTTCATCGCATTGTGAGAGTGTTTACAGCGCAGAGGAAACACAAAGAGACTTTCAGAGCACAGTGGCCTTCAGTGTTTTAACAGTGGGAAGACCTGGGGATCGAAGGGCTCTGTGGGCTTCACTCCATCAGGATTTGACTCAAAATGTGAATTAAAATAAGCCTTTTTTGGTGATCCATAAAAGTGTTTATGGTCCAGAAAAAAGGCAAATTAAGCAATTGTCACAGTGAAAAGAAGTATGTGTCAGTTTAATTGAGTAAGAATCAGAGGCACTCAGTTTCATGCATTGATGAACATCAGAATATAGGTAAAGATTCATCATTAAAGTTAATTGTCATTTCAGAGCAATTAGTGTTAAGAAATAAAACCCACGTACGCTGTGAGTGAGTCGCAGTAGGACGGGAATAGAGCAGCACAAATCTATCCTTGGCATCTCTGCCATTTGTCCCGTGCATTACGTCGTGGCAGGTTCAGAGAGACAGTGTTGGCTGGGTTGTGTGGTATCAAATGACAAGCGGGGAGAAAACACTGCCTCCTCCTCCAGTAACTTGTCAAACACATAAACACTTCAGATTCTCCCTGGCAGAATCATGAAGTCAGACCGCACAAATAGCATATATCTCATCTCTTTGGTGGTTTACGTAGTTGTTGTTAACTTACTACGATGACAAAAGCCTGAAAAAATGTGATAAGTTACTGACCCAAAAGTACATATACATGATACAAAAGACATAAATCATTAAATGTATACAAAACAGATGTATCATGTAGGAAAGTTACAAATTATTTGCCCCAAAGCTCTTTGAAGCTCTAACACAATGTTAGCAAACTAATACACACGTAAATAAAGAAAAAAAGAAAAAAGAAAATGAAATTTTAGAATGACTTCTGGCTATTATTGTGTCAAAAGGTTAGTCCAAGTCCAAGTGTGTGTAAAGTGTTGACACAATGAGCCAAATTCCGTAAACCAGTAAACAATCACAAAATAAAATGTAATTCAGATCTTTGGCTACTTTGCCAAGCTGAAAACATGACACACATTTTATCCCCTTTTTAAAGTTATAGACGAACAAGTTTAACCAAACGTGATCTAGTCTACTCGATCTGCATTAGCTCACCAGCTAGTCGCTAACTTTTGTCTGTTGCTAAGCCCACAGCGGACAATTTGTCTGTCAGAGCTGTTGATGAGCGAAAACTAGGTTGTGAGTGGCACATTAAAGATAATAAAACAGTAGATTATTGCAGCTTTAATGTTTTCTGTTGTCATCCGTCTCTCCCTGTACGACTGTGTGTGTGTGTGTGTGTGTGTGTGTGCAGTGTGCGGCTGTGACCTGGCTCAGAGTGGCTTCTTCATGAAGAACGGCGACTACCTCTGCCCGCTGGACTTCCAGAGGCTTCACGGCACGCTCTGCAACAGCTGTGGGGAATTTGTGGAGGGAGCGGTGGTCACAGTCTTGGGGAAGACCTACCACCCAGCCTGCTTTGTGTGCACCGTTTGCAAGTAAATGTGAAAAAAAGTATTCGTAAAGTTTTGGGAATTTGTTTTCTTTTGTTCTTTGAATTGTGTGGTATACGTTTGTCTCTTTCTCTGTTTCTCAGACGCCCTTTTCCTGCTGGGGATTGTGTCACCTTCAGTGGAAAGGACTGCCTCTGTCAGCGCTGTATCCGACCTCTGTCTCCTACTCCTAACGACATCAGCTGTTCCAACAGTAAGTGCACTCTTGTATGATTTGCTTTGGACATTTAATCCAGTGTTCAGATCAAAACTATCTATTAACGGAGCTTTAGAATAGACCGAGACTTTGATCCCATGCAGACATAATCAGTGGATTATGCAGTGGACATTGGCCAAGCTGATATTGCCTTAAAAATCCTGTCATCCTCTTGGGATCCTGCCAGGTCAATGACTCACTATAGACTAAAGAGATCCAGCAGACCTAAACTCTCCATCTTAACATGACCTTATCCAACTGACAACTATAGATAGGACGGGGATCAATCGAGGATTCAGACTCATAAAGCTTCTGGATTAGCAGGATCTCTCTTTAGGACTGTACAGAAAGGTGCTTATTTAAAAAAGTAATCTACATCAAAGAGCACAGCAACTCAAATAGTTCAGTTTATACATTTACATCCTGAAATAATGAAGAAGAATATAGGTACCTGAACTTGGGTATCACCGGATCGACTTGGCCCAACACATTTAGTGTAGTATTGGTTAATTTGGATGTTGAATGTTATCTCTTAATGAATATGTATGTGTGTGTGTGTGTGTGTGTGTGTGTGTGTGTTCTCAGACTGCTCTGGCTGTGGTAGAGACATCAAGAACGGCCAGGCTCTGTTAGCGCTGGGTGGCCAGTGGCACCTCGGCTGCTTCAAGTGTAAAGCCTGCAGGAGAGTGCTGAGCGGAGAATATATCAGCAAGTAAATACAAATCTGTTGCCCATAATTCTTTCTCTACCTACCTTCTCTATTAAGAAAGGTTAGATTTAGAAACGATGTTGGCCCCTTACACAACTAATACACTGAAATGTGTAATTATAATGAAACGTCTTATCTTTCAGGGATGGCGTTCCATATTGTGAGAGGGACTACCAGATTCAATTTGGGGTACAATGTGAAGCATGTCAGAAGTTTATAACTGGAAAAGTCCTCGAGGTGAGAACATTTGATTATATTTGCATTGATTGGAATTGAAATACATTTTGTGACTTAGCTTTTCTTAAATATTCTTTGTTTTCCCAAAAAATTACATCAATACGACTTGACGGTTGGTGGTTCCAACACATTTCTAATTTCTAATTAAACAATTAACCTATTTTTTCAAACCTATTTTATTTTTTATTTCAACAACTATTCTTGAATTAATGATTTCGTTGCCCCTCTCCATTAAAAAATGTATTATCTTCTTATTCTAACTTCACTTGGGTGCTTGAGCTTCACTGTGCAGAATGATGCACGTGCAGAGTTTGTTTTCACATTCATCTGCTGAACAGGGAAAGTTTCTCTGTGTTCACTTTAAATCTCTGCAATTTTTAAGTGTAATTATGTGAACATTTCAGTGCACTAAGAATGGACTATATCAGTGAAGTAGGAGACATCTTGTGTCACCCACAATTGCATATTCATAGATTCTGGAGATTTCAATGTGGGAGAAAAATGTGGAAAACCCATCGCAGACAGATTATTATTGAAATTATTAACAGATTATTTCTATGTCCTAAACCCTGATTTGATGTGATCTTTTGAAGCGTGTTCCCACATCCAAAAAGGTTGGAATCCCCTGCCTGGACTATCATATCTTAGTTTTTTTCTTGGTAATAAAGCCTAACTCTGACGCTTTTGCCTTTCTCATCATCTGCTGTAGGCGGGGGAGAAACATTATCACCCCAGGTGTGCAAGATGCAGCCGATGTGACAAAATGTTTACGGAGGGTGAAGACATGTATGTGCAAGGTCAGTTTGAGACTCAGGCTTGGATGAATACATACATTGAAAATGTTTTTTTTAAATGGAAATGAAATACCTGCTTTGACATGCTGTAATTTTGTTTTATTTGCCATCATGTCGCTGCCTTGGCAGGATCAACAGTTTGGCACCCAGAGTGCAGAGACAGCAGCAGAACTGAGGACAGTTTCATGGTAAGTCCTCCTGAACAATATATGCAAATACAGACTTCTATTAAGGCATGTCATGTCACAATATCATCTATACAACTTCTCAAAATAACTAGTTAATATGGGGGCTGTAATTGCTGTTACAAGGAGGATGCGAGTGTAACTGTGTCGCTGTATTTACACGTTCTCTTCCCTCCCAGGTCAGCAGACCAAAAACACCTTGTCTTGATTTCTTTTTCCCCCGACAGAAACTAAAGGTTAATATTGTGAGCCGGCCGTGCCGTTTGCACTGATGGTTTTCTAGAGTGAGCAGGCTGTAATCTCACGTTTTGAGATTAACTGCACTCGCTTTGCTCACCAGGCTGGCCAATAAGAACTCATGTGCTGATTCAAGGAAGCAGAACGAAGACCCTTTTGATACATAGACTTTAATTCTTGTTTTTAAAGAATTGTTAAGACGAGCTGTGACAGTGATGCATGCTCGGCTTTATTATTTAATCTGTCATCTGCTTGTACCTGCACAATTTACAGCAACAGCCACCAACGTATGATGTTTGTACCATGCAAAACAAAAGTCTGGCTCATATCATTATTAGGTACAAATAAAGGTGCTTTTGTTCCTTTTTAGCTGATTACAATATGGAACAATGCTCATAAACTGCATGACGCCAGGCCCAAACTGCTGCATTATGATTCTTAGTGCTTGCTTTTACCCACATGTGTGACAGGGACCAGATGTGAGGACCAAGTTGTGTGTATGTGACTATGCATTGAGAGAAAACAATGGAAGCTGTCAACCAACACCTGAGCTGAAGCAGTAAGTTTCTCAGCTATACGAGTCAAACTAATAGATGTTTTTTTGTTTTTACCCGTTTTAGCCCACTAGATCCTCATCTGAAAGCTCCTGCTCCAGGCCGGGCTCGTGCACCCCAGGGAGTCCTGGTCGGACCATCTGTGTAAGTTCTGGTGACAACATCCGCTTAACACCTTCCATGGTGCACAATTCACCGTGGCTTGATTTACATCTAATTTATCCTTTATTTATACAGGGGAATCGTATGGACAAAGTGTCTCTCATGCAAGATCATGCTTTTTGTAAATGAAGACAAACATTTTAGAGAATAGCCAATGTGGAAAAAAAATTAAAGAATATAAAAATTAAATAAAAAATGTTGAAACTTTTCAACCTTACCTTGGCTGATCGGATCTAGTTTGTATCTTGTGAGAGAAAGACAGGATTTCAATTGTGGTTGTCTCAAATCAGCCACATATTGAACTTGTACAGTATTTAGGTTTATTTGCTCGGTCAATTTGAATTCATTGGCAATTCAGATTGAAATTTGATTATAAAAGCAAACCCGGTGCTTTCGGTGTCCTTTTGTTTCCTCCATCCAGTCTACTTTGATTATTGTGAGGAATAAACTTTACCCCCATCAAAACACCCCAAAATATGAATCAAACACGATTTACTTTTTTATACTTGAAAGCCTGAGAAATTATTTATATAGTGAAACAAATGCAGGCCACAGATTATAATGTTAATCTGTCCACTTGTTGTGCCAAAGTCAGACCATTGTGGTGAATGGCAAATGGACTTGTACTTGTACTTGTGTAGCGCTTTTCCAGTCTTCTGACTACTCACAGTGGGGTTGTGGGATTAAAGTTTAAGTCCTCCCTGAAATCATGTATTACGTAACCTTTGACCTTTCACCTGATTCAACTCCTGCTGTCTGCTCCTTGTGTCCTTCACCCTCCGTGTGCCTCCTCCCCTCTCCTCCCTGTCCTGGTCCCAGGCAAAAGTAGATAATGAGATCATTGATTACCGAGACTTAGCAGCCATTCCCAGAGTCAAGGCTATATATGACATAGAGCATCCTGATATGATATCTTATACATCTGTGAACAACAACTCCTCTACTTTGGACAACAAAGGCACCAGACAGGACATGCAAAGCCCTCCAGAGGTAACTTTATTCAATCATCCGAGTTGTCATGTTGATAAAAAAACAAAAGTGGTTAGTTGCTCTCTACTGCGTCATTGAGCATTCATTCATGATCTCTGCTAAGAATAATTGGCTAAAAGTACCTTTGTAATAAAATCCTTTTGTTTCCTATTTTTCATATCTGTCTTCATGTAAAACCTCATAACTTTGAGATTTTTTGTGATTTCAAATTCATCTGAAGGATTACAGAGTTGAGACTATTGCACACGTCTTTCTCTTACAGATCATTTTAAACGTTGCATAGTGGTTATAATAAGGTTGTTTTTATTTTTCATATCAGACAAATTTGGAGATACAAGGTTTTCACCCGAAGTGTCTACAATGTATGTTTTGTTTTTTTCTGGTTCATACATTTATTTTTCTTCTTCTGTTTTGATTCAGTCACCAGGAAATGTATCTGAAACCACAGAGGTAAATATTTGTTTGATTAACTTTACTTAGACTCACTACAGGTGACATGCAGTATATGCCAGACCCCCTATTAAAATCATACGTGTCGACACTCATTGACGCAAATTCATTTTTAATGTGTTGTGCCTTCAACACTGGTTTTGTGTCTACCTTCTTTCAAGGAGAGTTTTGAAGTCGGAAAGTGCACACCAAAATCTACAAGCCACGGATCTTTTGGAGTTCATACAATATACAATCGTCACAGCTACACTCCAACTCCTTCCAGATCACCGCAACACTTCCACCGGCCAGGTGAGAGGAGCGGACAACAGTAAAATGATCTTTATTCTTCTCATCACCTTTGTAAAAATATTAACCTCCCTCTGCTCACTTTTTCTCTTTTTCTACCACCTTCCCTTATCTCCTATACCTCCACAACTCCTCACTCCACTTCTTTGGTGGAATAACAAACAGGATTGATGCTTTCTCCCTCTTTATTGTCTGGCAACAGTGATACATGCCCCGCTTCCCCTTTATGTCACCACTTACTCCCCCATACCAAAGGTAAGAACCCGTGCTCTTCTGCATCCCTTCTCCCCTCCTGCTATTGCCTTACCTATCAAGCACTTATGTTTGTTAGCGAACCCACCATTTTATACTCTGAACTACTATGGGCCGTGTTGAGTACAATGGTGAATTAAGAATGTCTACAACAACCAAATACTGAAAACAATCTGGTTTAAGGGTCAGAGTTGGCATTTATATGATGGATGGCAGAGATGTGAGTCACTTTGTTGTTAGAAACACTGAGCCCATCTAGTGGTCAAAGTTCAGAGACTGTCAGCCACCCACTCAGACTCTTTTCATATCGTACTGTAGAAAACAGCACAGCTGAAAACACACACACACTGTAGCAGCTAGCTGCTCCCTTCAGATAATCCATTGATCTTCTCCTTTCCTTTCCCATTTTGCATATTTGACTTAACCCTACTTTTTCGTTCCTCTTGTTCTGCCGCCTCACCCATCGCTCACTTAAGTCTTACTCTGAAAAAAAACAATCCTTTATATGAATCTAGATCAACGTAGGTATTTATAAAACAGGTTTGAGTGATTAAATAAGTAAATATTTCTGTGCCTGTTCTCAACTTCACTCACATATTCCTCTACAGCCGTGCCTATTTATAGCAGTGCTGTGATTTTTCTAAAGCCTTTTTATCTTGTGTGTGTGTGTGTGTGTGTGTGTGTGTGTGTGTGTGTGTGTGTGTGTGTGTGTGTGTGTGTGTGTGTGTGTGTGTGTGTGTGTGTGTGTGTGTGTCTGTGATATGACAAGCTCTGATCACTAAGCTCTGGCATGTGTTTTGGGTGGGAACTGAAAATCACTCACAACCCACGAACATACTACACAGTCTTGATTTCTGTATTGTCAGCAGTGCATCATTTGTATTCGTTATTTATATTTGTTATTTATATTTAATTGATTCGAGATCCCTGAAATGATCTTGATGATCGTCTCTGAAAACATAAAATTAAACGTTTACTACGCTTGCTTTTTAAAAAATTACAAAGGTTTATTACAATATATTATTGTCGTTCTGCTGTGTGTTAGAATAAATGATCTGCTGACGCAGCATTCTTTTCTATCTGCAGACGAAGGCTTCAACATGTACAGGAGGCCCCCAATTTATAAACAGCCAGGTACGCTATGACCTTTTCACCCGTCAAGCAACCTTTTAAAAAGTTCATTGTAATGCTGCTTGAAGCAGTTCAACATTGGACTGATTGTTATCTCAGTTGAGTTGTTCTAAAGCATGCGTTTGTGTTCTTTGTACATTTGTTGTAACATTGACCGACACTGAACTCTACTTACTTATGCAATTCTGTCGTAAATATAAACGTAGAGCAGTCCTGAGATGTCGGTTTCACAGAACAATTAGCAAAGGGCTAAGAAAAGAAGCTGGCGAGGTATATTCTGCTCAGTAAGTCGGATCTAATTTGGGCAAAGAGCCGCGTGTGACTGTAAATCGCCTCACGAGGAGCTAATCTGTTTGCCGTTTCACTTTCACATAGATCCAAATTCCATCACAACCCAAACATCCTCTTTGCCTGGATATGGTCGCAACGGCCTCAATCCGGTAAGAGCAACATCACAACGCTGTCTTTAGCATTATGGGGCAAGGCTATTAACTGACATTCCAAGGCTGATTTTAGTTCAAATATACATTATTTTGAAGTCCAATTAGATAAGAGCTAACTACAAAAGAGTTGCATGCTTTTTGTTTCTTTGTGTTTGTTATAGGGTAACTCTGGAAAAAGAGGTTTGTTCAATCAGCACTTAATGTTTCCTCTGCTTTCCCTCGTCTTCTCATTAAGCCACGGTCAGCTGATTACTCCCATTACAGCAGCGACAGATTCAGAGGTTAGTATATGTAGACATCTTTATCATCCGTCATGGATATTGTTGATTCACTATAATATCACTATGGATCATTCTTTAGAAGCTAATCGGTGTTGCTTGTTCTTTACCTTTTTCCCCCTGCCTTTCAGACTTTAAGGTATGTGAGAAGAGCTTTAAGTGATGTTGAATCCCCCGGTCGTACTTCCTTTCCCTGTTTGGTTTACTGCATTTCCAAAGGACTGGCCTCCCCTCACTGTCTGCATGAGCATGTTTTATGAAGTATGTATACAACTCAATTTTAATTGAAAATTGTAGTCACAGCTTGCAGATCTCTTCATTGATATATGTGTTTGCATAACTGACTCTCTAACCACACATTTTATAAATATACTTTCTTGCAGTAATTTGGCTTTGAAGTGATTAATGTCGCCATGGCATTTTCCCATTGCACGTTTTTTTGCTTCATTCTGTAGCTCATCTACGATGGTCAACATCCATTAGCACGAATGGACAGAGGAGTGTCTATGCCTAATTTGTTGGAATCAAAAGCAAGTATTGTTTGTATATCCATGTGTACTAGAGGAGAGTTTTCACTGCAAAGACTTTTGGGAGTCTTTTGACAAAAGCAGAATCTTGTATTTTTCCCTGAAGGCTGAAGCACTGGTACTATAGAGTACTGCTATGCATGACAACTGTACAGCGGTTATACAAGATGCATATTTGCATGGTACATGATATTCAAACTCTATCTCAATAGCTCATAGCGGAAGTGTGTAAGATTGTGTTTAAGTGTAGCATCTGCGATAATCCACTTATAAAGCCTTCTTAACCAATCTTTTTGTTTGTATCAAGGTCTACCCATATGAACTGCTCGCAGTTAGTAGTAGAGGACGAGTGAAACTTCCCAGGGAGGTTGACAGAACAAGACTTGAGGTACAGTAACATGTGAGAAAAGCATCATCATTTACATGGCTGAACTGACGACTTTGCATTATTTTTGTCTGTAATTGCCATTTGTTAAATAAAACAAATGTCTAAACTGGACACTGAAGTTCGCCTAAAAGCGCACCAGTTCAAGTGCAAAATGTGTTTTCAATATTTTCCATTTAATAAATGCTGGACCTTTTGTAAAATACTACACATACATGAATGTTGATACATTCCTCGACAGTGGCATCATCTGCTGAAAGGTTTTTCCTTAAAAACAAGATGAGGACATGTTTAGTTTCAAACCTACAGTACGAGTTTTATTTTAGAAGAAAAAAAAGAAGCAAACAAACAGATTAACTGTGCTGCTTTCCCGCAGTCCACGTTATTCTTTCTTGCTTTCCTTTGCAGCGTCACCTTTCCCCGGATTCATTCTTTGAGATCTTTGGCATGGAGTTTCAAGAATTTGACGTACTTCCACTGTGGAAACGTAATAATATGAAGAAGAGGGCAAATCTCTTCTAAATGCTGCCTAATGCAGGTTTTAACTCATTGTTAATATGCAGTACATATTAAGTTCTGATGGCCCCTTCTGTTTATTTCTTGGCCTTTTACACAAAAATGTGATATTTTTTTGCTTATAAACTGGACACAGTGTTGTGTTTCCCGGTTAGTTCATGTAAGCTTTTGTAATAATGTTTGAATATATAATACCTCAAAGCAGATATGAACATGAGAACTCAACTTGCTATACTCAACTTCACTGATAGATAGTCATTATTATTTTGTCTTTCCTAAATCAGCCCCGTCTCCCCAGGGATTATGTTGCTGTATACAGTTTATCTCCATTCACCGTAAATGCAACAGGTAGTGTGGCATTTTTCAAAGTAATTTGTTCATCTTTGATGCCAGAGACTAGACTGTTTCAAACCAACAATTGATGTGGACTTTTGTGACATTTACCAATGCAGACAATCTTTCCGTTGCCTGACCGATGCCTAACCTCTTAGATGTTAACTGGCGTGTTTTCACACTCATAGCACCAATAGATCAGCAAAATGCTCATTTATCATGTAGGAATGATTGTGCAAAACCTTGGATTAAGATCAGTGACAAGAGTTGTGAGGGGGAACTAATGCTTTAAAAAAACATTTATACCTAAAACATATGCATATCGCACCTACAAGATGGATACGGTTGGGCACATTGAGGATAATGTATCAACATGTAGTTCAATGCATGAGTATTGTTCTGCTTGCCTTCTGGAAATTAGAGAACGATTGATTTCAGAGCACAGTGTTTGAGAGGGGTAAGGGTGTTTAAAGTCAGTCATTCATGTCTAAAATAATAACTTGTCATCAACACGTAATTCTGCCACAAGATATGAAATGACTCTCAGGGTTGTCGTTGTTACTTCAATATGATATTATATTTATGTTATTCAGTTGATTCTCACTTTGTTGTCTACTGGTTACACAAATGTTGAAACACAAAACTGAAAAGAACGTTTTTGAAAATGTTTGTCAATAAATCAATGAAATGTTCTAAATTGGGTTGTAAAAGGAATAATTAGGATGATTTGTCTTATTTTTGTTTTCCCCTGATTTAGACGTGATAACAATCATTGTATTAGTTACCTTGACACTGCTGTCCCATCACACCACCTCAAGCGCCCTAAATAAAATCTTGCTCTCACAATTTGAGAAAATGAATGCCTCTTTATTGACAGAATAAATTAGGTTGTGTGTTTGCAATGAGGAGTCCGTTTTGAGGCCATATTTTTGCACAAAATTTCAGTTTTTTGGTGAATCTCCCAGAAGAATCTTATTGTCCAGCTTGGAAAAAATATATAAATACAATTAGACTTCAATGAATCTGTCCATGACGACAGATACTCTTGACCTTTGTTTTCTAGAGATACCTTCATGATGTCTACTCTCTTTGTACAACATGCATTTCTTCAGCATCAGTGATGAATACATTGTTAGAACCATCACCTTGGCAATGAAGTAGCTGAAATTCTAATTACTATCCAAACTTTCTTGTCTACCTGTCAAAATCAAGAGACAGAAGGTCCAGCTTAAGATAAACTACTTTATGGAAGAATGCAAGCAAAGGACAACCAAAGTACATCAGTGTTAGCAAAAGTCTTCCGTGACTAAATTTCCACAATTTTAATGGTGTCATAAGATATGACACCTATCGTTTTGAAATAAATTCGATTTTCTAGTGCGAGCTCTGCTTTCATAAGGCAACAAGTAGGGTTCCAGTACGTTGCAAAGCGTGTCAACATTTTACTAACATCACAAAATTAAGTTACCCTTCATGTTTTCACTCATAAAACCAGCCACATGGTGGAAGAATCGCAAAATTCCCTGACTTAACTTCACCTGCCCTCGATCTCTCATGCATTCATACTTGAATTTGCTCTGACATGTTTGTACAGCATGGTTTTATTTATTTTACCATCTCCAAACGTGACTCCCACTCAGTCTTGGACACAGCCATTGCATATTTAGGACCAACAGATGGTGCTCTGGAGCCTTGAACCAAAACACCACTTCAGGATCGCTCCCCCTGTTTAAAATGAACATTTGACAGGCTTTGCTTATTATATATTTGGGCATTATATTTGAGACATTCTTTTTCTCTACTTGCATCTATCAACATGTCATTTAGTTGTAGTAGTAGTAGTGTAAAAATATCTTCCATCACGGTCCCTTCCTTTGTAACTTACTATATCAGCCCCAATAATAAAACAGATGGGATAATGGAAACAAATGGAAACATTATAAAGTGTTCATTCATGCTCTGCATCCGTTATCAAATCTAATAAATCAATTATTTTTAACTGTAATTTCCAAGACTATAGTGTTACAGAGTTTTGTGTCAAGTTACGTGTAAAACATACACAACATTAGAGATATATGATGACATTGATGTAGTGAGCTTTTGTTAGCCTGCTCTCATTTGTTTAAACATAGGTCATAAAGAAACGCTTCTGTGTAGTTCTCAGTGCATTAGATGGCTTTAGACTTTTGCATGCACACATGAAAGTTCAAATAATCAAGGTGTTATCATGTTTAAATTAAATATAATCTTTACCAAGTAAAACCTCAATAATTACCTTGTGACATTTTCATCTGAGGTAACACAGTTTTGAATTGTTTAATGTTAGATAAAAGGAAAGAATTAGAAATGTTGGGACAAATAGTTACACTTTTTTTTGCTTTTTTGTCCTGCTTTTATGGATTTAAAAGATTAGCACACCACAACCCCCCCACCCACCACCCCTAAAAAAAAACAAGAAATAAGCTCTACTAATAACGAGGGTAACCTGAACAAACGTAGCCCGCAGTCTGTCTCTTCAGTTGGGAATGACAAATATTAGCTCAGGCTAATATGAATAACATCACAGTTTTACACAGAAGTTGTTATTTGTTATCATGGGCTCTTTAAAGCCCACCTACCTTGAGCGAGAGTATTGGAGATTTTCCAGGATTTCTATTGGACAGTTAACACACGGCCTCCGTTGTGGGCGCGTGTGATTGGTCGAGGCTGCTGTCACTCACTACTCCCACTCTCTCCTGAGCACCTCCCCGTCTCTCCACCTCCCCGGTTGTACGGCCCAAACGAGGATTTTCACGAAAACAAATCAACCGCAGACTTCGTACCAGTGGCAGCGGGAACGGTGCTACGACGAACGGGACCCGACGTAATGGATCCAACGGCGTGACAGCCGAGTGGATGGCGTGCGTAAAGTTGGATAACGGTGTTCGGCCTTGAAGAGAGACGTTAGACGCGTTAAATAGATTTCACGGCAATGAATGCGGTATCACTTGTTCTGCAGAAAGACGGAGAGAGAGCGGCCAAAGTGGACTCGCTCCCTCGGTAGAGCCGCCCGATGGAGGCTGACGGGACAGTGAGCTCGAGGCCCGGAATGTCACCTGTGAAACGTCAACAGCTCGTCGGGGGACGTCTTTAAGGGACAGACCGCGCACACCTGTCCGCGCTTTCGACTACTCACCTGACAACTTCTTAGTACGCCTGCACACAGAAAGAAAAGTTAGCAGGTCAGCGTTAGCTGCGGGAGGCGACCCCTCAGGCAAGATGGCTATCATAGATGTCCCTTAACGGGAGGTTTAATTTCTGCCTCAGGTAACATAGGGCAGGTGAACAACACGCTATTTCCTATTTAATGGACTTCAAGCTTCTTTCTCAGAAAGTTGTCCTGTGACATTTCACCAGCAGCAAGTTGACTTCAACGCGTTTGGCTGCGAGAATTTAGCAGTTTTTGTTTTTCAAGCAAGAACTTTTTTTGAATTTTTTTTATTTATTTTTTGTATCGCCTTCTCCGTCAGTCATGTCATTCAAAGAGAATCCTTGTCGGAAGTTTCAAGCCAACATCTTCAACAAAAGTAAATGCCAGAACTGCTTCAAGCCCAGAGAATCACATTTGCTGAACGACGAAGACTTAAATCAGGTGAACTAATGTTTGTATTTCTAACACTGAATATTCCACTAATATCGTCTTTGTAACCTTAACCTATATTAATGGAGAAGTGAAAGCCTGTTTTTACTTGTCAGCTTGATGTGCACATGTCAAACTGTTTGTCATGTGTCAATAGCCCATGAAGTGCAAAGGTTAGGCTAATTGGACATAATTAGTTTCCAGCCCAAGTGCACATATATTGCCCTCAGTTCATGCAGATAGGCCTCCACCTTGCTGCATTCCTTACAGCAAAGTAATCTTCTGTTGAGTCATTTGGGTTACAGTTATATCTGTGAAATCTTTTTTTATTTTTTTATTTGCTATAATGTCCCATGCTACAACACTTCCTTATTCTTTGCCACACTGCTGTCAAGTTCAATCCCAAGTGAATTGGAGTGTTGGTGTCTGTCAAAATCATACTGCTATGTGACATTACCATATTCACAAATGAAGATGTTCCAATGATGCTTCCTACTACTGGACTGCGTTGTTGACAGTGTGACATCGGGGCACACTGAACTCCGTTGGCCTCTATCGTGATCACTCCTTTGGGTAAGCTGTTTAACGGGACAGGTTAAGAGTCGCCGATATCCAGTCTGTTTATTATGAACGGCACCTCTGTGAATGATGCTTCTTCTGTTGGTAATGTCTTCAACGTGGCTGGGTATAACATCAACTATAACATCGAACTGACATTGTGCACATTTTCCTGTAATTTCCCTCCGCCATGACCGATGGCTCCTCTGCTGGAATGAAAATCGTCTTGAGGTTATTTGTTCTTCTCTGTGGAATTTCTGACCCACTGGCTGTGAACCTCGTTCCTTTGATGACTGCACCCAGTGAAAGGTTAACATCAGTGGTCAGAGGCTAGAGACCCGGGGGCAGGCTGGCCTTGTTGTTCATTGTGTTGAGTCGTACTACGAGAACATACTGAGGGCCAGCGAATCTATTTCCATCCAGAACTTTTTGTCAGTCCATTTAATTTGCTGCCCCACCAATTCATTTATGATGTGGGGTAATAAGACGTTGGTTGAATCGGTGAAGGGTAAAAAATGGCCCAGATTCATCTCGTCTGTTTCTCTCTCCCGGGAGGACTTGCCGTTTGTGCTGCTGTCAGGTCATGTGAGGAGAGATCGGACGCTCGGTCTAAGTGTTTCTCCTTCGGCTTTAGACTAAAGCCAGGACCAAGCTAGTGTCCCAGTGTTGGTGTGATTCCCTCTCGACACTTCTTTCCCAACTGTTCCTTCCTGCAGCCACATTATCAAATACCTTATCTAAGGTGCTTTTCCTATGTGTCACTTCTCAGGTTGTCTTGGAAAAAAAAGTTGGATATTGTTTCCCGTGCAAGCCCGCCCCAAACTCTTCACTGTCCAAGGTTACAGCTGGACTTCTGATTGAAAATTCCTATTATGTCATTTTGTTTACAAAATCGCTGAGCCTAGAAATATGCCGTACCTCCTGTAATCAAAGCAAAACACGATTTTAGTGGATTATATTTGGCTTTAAATGGGATGAAGTTATGACTGTAATCAAAACCACTGATAGAGGGACACCGGGTTGCCGGGCGGCTTTAAATGTCAGAGCTTTTACACTTGATTCGTTGGCTGTTTGTGCCGCAGACTTGGGAATGCTGTTGGGATTGCGTAAGGGACTTAATTTGTTAAGCTCTTCGACGTGTAGGTAAGATTTGAGTGCAAACATATTTAGTAGAAATGTGTGCTCCTGTACACACACAACCTTGCAGTGGTTATGCAGAACTTCTTTTTTTTTTTTTATTTGGCTCAGCAAACAAATGCTGACTACTAGTATGGCTAGAGTTCAAGTGCGTACCAGAACGATTTAAGAAAGACTGCCGGGCCAACTTGCATTTCTCAGTGCGAGTTTGAATTGCAAATCTGCAGCCACAAAAGCTCTCGGGGCTCTGTGCTGCTTCTCGCCACTGTTTCTCATCCACTGTTTTTCTTGCTAACTTCTGCCTCTTGCTGCCCCCCCCCCCCCCCTCCACCCACCCGTCCACCCACTTAGAGGATCAGAGGGAAACATCATGTGTGCTAGCCTTTCCTTTTTTTTCCCAGGGCAGCATGGTGCTCTGGAATACAGCCAGCTGGAGAATGTAGCCTGCAGTCAACTCAAGGCAGCAAAGTGACTAATACACACCTTCCTGGGGTTGAGCTAAAATGTGTGTGTGTGTCCTTGTAATCCTGTCTGATATTGGGACACAGTTTGAAACGAGCGACTCGCCTCCAGTTGTATATCGACAGTGAATTCAAATGTGCACAATTGAAACTGTCAATCGATATGTTAACGTGTCTGTTCAAGTGTTTGCTTTCAAGACTGTAATTGTGTTTTCCTTCACCAGGCCAAGCCCATATATGGAGGGTGGTTGCTACTGGCACCAGAGGGGACAAACTTTGACAATCCCTTACAGAGATCTCGGGTAAGTGGTTCCTTTGCTCGACTCGACATTGGTTATGTTCAGAACAGAGCGTAGTTTTTGTCTCTTCAACTCTTTTTGACGTCCTATTAAGAGACATTTGGTGCAGCTTCATGAAAACAAAAGGGTCTTTACTTTATTTGACCCATTGTCTGTAGCTTCTGCTCAAACCAAGAGTGAGTTGAGAAGCTAGTCCTTCCTTTTTAATTTAGTTTCTCATGTGACATCTGACAAACAGGAGGTCTGGTTATTGTGGCTCCTGTAGCTGTTTGGTGGATTCAGCAGCTTCCTGTGGGAGGCTTGGCCCTCTATCAGAAGAAGTCCCATCCTCCAGCAATAATGAGCCCAATATTGACTTTATTTCACGAGTCCTGCTCCCCTAACGCCATGTAATGGGAGACTTGCTCTGTTCCACCGCTTCCTTTATCAGCTCTCAGATTATACTGTGGTGGTACATCCCAAAGAGGAGTAGAGAGAATGTGGGGGAGGAGAAGGGAAAAGTCCCAGTTCTCACAGCCACGCTGATGGCTTCCATATGTTTTTTTTTTTTTTTGGGGAAAAGCACCTCTGGATCCTTCAACTCAACTACTGTCAACAGACCGCCGCTGCTTTGACATAATCGCTGATGTGTTCGGCCTATTCTTACAATCAGCTTTTCACCGCCGATGTATAATTGGTGGCCTGTAGTGCTGAGGTGAGCAGGCTGGTCAGATTTTCGACTGACCAACAAACGAATAACAGAGAAAAAAAGAGCTGACTTGTTGGATGAGTCATGTTTTAGGACCACTTTAGTCTGACAGGATGCTGGTCTGCGGTTGTATTTTGTCTAACAACAACAACAACACCGTAAGCCTCTTATCTATCACCTTTTTAATGGATATGACTGCAGTGTGCTTATCAGCGCCCCTATTGAGACCTTCCAATGCCTTTTAGGTTACAAAGCACCTCTCAATATTTCATGGATTGGGCTCCGTTGGAATCGGAGCCCAGGATATTTAACACTGAGACAAAACGGTGCATTAAGGAAGGAGGGGGGGGGGGGGGCAGCGCATCAAGCCAATGAGTAAAGGAGATCAATGTAAACTGTCACCATATCATTTGCTCAAATATTGGCAGAATTAACGATGTAAAAAAAAAATATGATCGGCTTCATCTTCCCCAGTAGGCTGAGATCCATTAACATTGTGCACTTCATGCGTTTTAGGTGAAGCTGTCTGATATCATCTTTTTAAGGTTATGTGCATTTTACATATATATATCCTGTAAGACGGATTCATTCAGCTGGGACATAAGAAACGGGGCTTTTACTATTTCTGTCTCTTTTTCTTCATATATTTATTCATGAAGAAAAAACTATCTGATTTGCCGCCAGCTTGAATCCCCTTTTTGAAGTTGTGATGTAGTAGAAAGTGTGCCAAGGACTGGGACACGCTACTGCATGGCAGCTGTTTCCAAAAGCTTGCTAGCCCTTTGTGTATTTATGGGTCGTGTGTGTATGCAGTTCAGTCTAGTGGCAAAGATTCAAGGTTTTAATTGCAACACGGACAGAGTCATTTACAGATCCAGTAATACAAATCTGCCTTTATAAACCTAACATCTGTCCACACTTCTAACAGTAGCTGCTTTGTTAAACTGTTAAAATATAATACAGCTTTCAGAACCCAATCTTTTTTCACATGTTGCTTCGTTCTTTACAAAATGCTGATGTGGCTCACTTCTAGGATTGTTATATCTATGATGTGACCGTGTCAGTAATTCAAAAATGTCTTCTTTTATGCAGAAATGGCAGAGGAGGTTCTTCATTCTTTACGAGCACGGCTTACTGCGCTATGCTCTGGACGAAATGGTGAGTAAAAACGTTCCTCCTGGTAGCTGCTGAGTATTTCTTTTGCTTTGACTAAAAAAAAAAAAAATGTAAATCTCAAATAAAGGGCTTGCTCTCTTTTCAGTTGAGTTAAATGAAGGCCCTGACCACTATGTGGTTATCTACAGTAGGTTTTTACTTGATTTACTATAATATACATCCCATGACAGTAAAGTGTTGAGTACTTTTTGACTCCAGCAGAGAGGCTGATGGCGGATTTTATGCTTGTTCGTTTTTTTTTTTTTATTATAAACCGAGTTTCTCTCAGTGAAAGCTTTTCACACGAGGATGTTTCAGAGGAATACCTGGAGGATGTGATGCGCTCACTGCCACTCGACCAGACAGTCGCCTCACTGTTCACATTAGCACTCTTCTCATCCAACAGAGTGAACGTGTTAAACACTAAGCTAACTAGCGCAGCGGTGTCAAAGGGAATGGAGTGACGGCATATGGTGGAAGTCATGTGACGAGCTGTGTGTGCTGGTTTTAGTGGTGGCTAACGCGCTTATTGTGCAAGAGCCTCATGGTACCTTCCTGTTCTGAAAATAAAGAAATAAGTTAAAAAACAACTCCATACCAGGAATACTGATGTCTTTAGTGATCTGTACTGTTGTCAGCTGTTGAATATCTATCAGTAATTCTAATATTAAAATGTACACTGCCTGTGTTTGTAGGTCACTTGTGTGCATACTATAGTTTGTGGGTTCTATATGCACTGCAGCACGTGGGCACGCTGAATATTGATTGACCCAAAGCAGCACTCCGCCGTTTTTTTTTTTTTTTTTTGTGGATGTGCTTTGAAAAGAGGTGAAAGCAGAAGTAGTTGAAACAGCACTTGCTTTGTTGCTTCTGACCCTTTCATACTGTATGTGGCATTCTCTGGCAGAGGAGAGATGTGCTGAGAGGCTTTATGTAACCGAAGCAGCAGGAGCTGTGATGCTGTGTAGATTTCTCTTCTTCTTTACTGTGCCCTTCAGGGTCATTTCTTTCCCCCTATAGAAATCCGCTACATGTTGAGTGGAAAGGCTACTCAATGCATAGTGCATCCAAGTTTTTTAGTTTTTTTTTCCTAAACCAAGGTTTTCCTTGTACTAAACATGTCAAAAAAAAAGTTTGGCCTAAATGTCAAACTCTATCCAATAAATTGCATTTGTGTGTTTACTGGAAGAGACAAAGGAAAGAGGCGGATGTGCTCTTTCCATTCATCGTTCTCTCTCGATGTCACTCTTCATCTTTTCATCTCCGCTCTGAATGAAGGATCAAAAGGAGAGGAGGGGGGGTAGCAAAGGGTCTCGAGCTGGAAAATATCAAGTGACACTAAATATAGAACCTCACTTGTCACACAAAACTCATTAGAATAATTGCCAAGTGTTGAATAATCGGCTGCACAAACTTGGCTAATTTGCTATCTGGCTCTTGTTTTCTGTGGACAAAGAGGTACAAATTAATATTTGGACCGTTTGAACATCAGCTAGGGTTAGAATCCGATCGGCATTGTAGGATTTCAGAAAATACAATTTAATGCCGTGTTCACTTTTATAGACAGTGAAGGTAATGACGTAAAATACATTTGGTGCCAAAACGTGGTCTGAATCTAAAGAAATATTAATAACCAGAGCAGTTTGAGTGTGTGACTTGTTTTTTATTTTACTGGTGATCAAATCCAAGTAGCCAGTATTGTTTTGCCTTTTTAAAAGTAATCTCAGTTTAGCTATTATTGCCAACATTGTGTTTGTGCAGTGATGCCAAAATTCAATACTTTATTGCACCATTGCTGTGCAGTAGGTTATTTGCCCATACTGGATGATAGGTATGGTTTTGAAATTTGACACACGGCTATAAAGTATGCAGTAGTATGCGTACAACATGCTCAGTGCAAAATGTTTCAGATTGCTACGATCAACATTGAAATGCTGTATTGTTAATGACATCAGGTCAAATCTAAAGACTGCCTGCTTTCTCCAGTACAGCGTTGCTCCAGACCACATCAGAACCCCCGTCTGAGAGCACCGGTTGGGGTTGTAGATGAGGAGGTGCCCCTCCGTTTTCCTCTCGGCCTGCTTTTATGACTCTTGTGTCTTGGCTCTAACCAAACCCAGATGGAGTGCGGTCCCAACCTGCAGGATGTGGCACAGCTCTGGGGGGAAAGGAATGGGTTAGCAGAGGCCTGGGAGGGATCACAGTTTTTAAAGCCATCGATTTGGGGTTGACCACCTACAGTGAACACCCAACACGACGCACCACTGCCATCGTTTTTATGCTTAGAGCCGCTGTGGCTTTTGTGGAGCCGTCAGTGAAAGTGTAGCTTCAGTATGAGCAAGATGAAGAGGAAAAAGTGCTCCCATTGGAAGGATGGAGAGGGTGAATAGCCGAAAAATGTTGGCCAGCATAGACCATGTGCTGCCATGCAAGGCTAATGTGTTACTGCAGCTCCTAGCGATCGTTCTTGGCGTAGACCTCCGAAGACGGGAGTGTCCAAGACTGAATTTTATCACTTTACATTTTATTAGCTGTAAACGTGGAACTGAGATAACTGTACTCACAAAAGCCCCGCTGTCGATTCAGCCTCCAGTGTTCGCTGAGTGTACAAGCTAGATTCTCCCAGAGCAAACCAACGCAGTTATTTCAGGCGAGCGTTGCCACGGCAACGTGTTTTGTCCCTTTTGTCCGGCGACCGTCTACCATGGCATGTGTAACACGGGGAGAGAGAGTTATTCTCTGTTTTGTGGAGAGCTCTGGCTGTCTCTGTCCCGACTGAAGGGATACAGGACGGAACACTCTGGAAGCAGAGAGCGCGAGTGTGTGGGCTGAGGTTGTCTCTAGTCGTGTGGTGAGCAAGCCTTTCTGCTGTAGGTTTAAGTGTAGAAAAACAACCTCAGACACGGCATAGAAACTAATGTGCAAGGCTGTGTCGGACAGAGTTGTAGTTTGTGCTGTGTGTGTGTGTGACTCAACGCACCTGGGCCCCGATGGGAGGGTTTGACTGCAGAGTCTGTGTCAGGAACAGGTGTTGCAAGGTTTGGAAAAAAAAAAAACCCTCAGCTTTAGCCGTCTCGAGTGAACACTGTTGAGAGAAAGTGGTCTTATAATCATTCAGAGGCCGCCCAAACACAACTGTGCGAATACGCTGTTCGAGGTGTTTAAGTGATGTGAGAAACACGCCATACACACACAACATCCATTATCGCCTCGCGGTGAGGGCAGGTAGGTGGGTGTAAAGAACTCTCCAGCCTCAACAAAAGCCACTTAAATGGCATCAGTGCGAGTTCAAATGATCAACACCCACACTCTAATAACGGCTTTGCTACGTGGTCCTAAATATCCCACACGACACCCAGCTGCCACTGACCTCGCATTGACCTAATTGTAACCTTTTCGGACTGACGCGCTCGCGCACACCCCCCCTCATCATATGATCTGGGATGAAATAGTTTTCTTTTGCAATGTCTCAATCTCTGTTGTGGTCTCTGAGCTCACACTGACTTTTTTCATTTTGCACTGAAACTATTTTATGTACAATATTTCCTCACTTCATTTGGAGGCCATTGGAAAAGACGTTGCACCTTGTGTTCTGATACTTGTCAATTGTTTTTTTTTTTATCCCCGATTGAACATGCACAGTCCACCTGCAATTACGATGAGTCTACCTATTGAGTTGCACTGCACAAAAGGCCCATTCAGAGGCTCTTGAGTTGCATTTGCCTTTAGAATGTATTGACTGCAGTTGACTGTCTGTTCCACAGCCGTATCCCTTGCTATTCCAAGGAGAACATGATGTTCTCGTGACATTTCAGCTGTTGAAGTCATTCTCATTTCATCTTAACTCAATTAATTTCCGGTGTTTACTGGATTTGTAATAGCGGACCCCTGCCCCACAGCACAGTTTGAACTGAGAGAGTTTTCGACAAACTTCCCTCCATTTCCCACACATATTTGTGCATTCTTTTATCCTGAGGCACGCTATGCTGTTGCCTCTCTCCTACATCTTTCAGACACGAGCACATACAACCGCTGAGCTGAGCAAGGTTTGCCCTCGAACTTGTAAGACATTTTGACGTGCTGAAACATGCTTAAACTGGGCTATTTTTAACCAATTATGAGGAGCTTTTGTTGGTTTGGGAATGACGATGGCTTTCTAGGGAATGGATGAGTGGGCAGGGCCTCTGAGCTGTGTTGTTGCCTTCAGGCACTCTATGCAGGGAATAAGTGGAGGCTGACCAACCCGCCCCATCAAATTAGGGATACTTATAGGGGGAGCTCCAGTCTTCCACTCACAGCAAGCCATGGGAAACAGAGTGGAGAGGGACGCTAAGGCTGCCTGCAGTACACACGTTTGTGTTACAGTACAAGATGGATAGATGGATGCTTTAGGATTGAAAGGCGGATTGGAGAGAGAGAAGCAGATGATTTAGAGGGAAAAAGGGTAAATGCGATGTCGGTCACAGCTCGTGTTGATAAGACGGTGTAATCCCTCCATATTGGATCATTGTGGTTTGTTTACAAAGTGTGGGTCCTGGGTGAGGCGTGTGTTGGTTTTGTAGAGATATGGTGCGTGAGAGTCTTCTTTAACCCCTGCCCTTCCTTCCCCGTGGTTCCAGTAGGAACTGATCTGCTGGAATGTAAACAGCCATGGATTACAGTGGGGTCACTGTTCCCATCGCACAAAGCCACAAAACCATGGGAACAGCCATTCATACAGCTTGTAATCATCATCAGGGTCTCCAACACTGTAACTGCCACTCAACCCCCGCATCCAAAAAAACTGTTGCCCAGTTTACTATATTCATAGAGGGACATTCCCTTGTTTTTGTTTTCATATACAGAAATAGGGAATGTTTTATCCCAGGACTTCCCGAGCTGTGGGCTGGGGGAGGCTGACCACAATGAGGCTGCAACACACAGGAAGTTATTCTCCCCAGTTTTGTTTTTCAACCACTGTGCAGGTATCACGACCAACCAGTAAGAGATATCTGAGCGTCATCGTTGAATGTCTTTTCTTGTAAAATGTAATTGTTAAAACTGATGTTCTCACGAGTTTATCAACCAGTGGGAAAATATCCATAACATGGCTTCCCTAATGTCAAGGCAACTTGGCAAGGTCTTCTCTAGTGCTCACCGGCAAATCATATTTTAATCGTCGGAGCGATATGCGACGCAAAAGACGGCCTGAAACACGATGAATAAGCAAATTGAACGGGCCCTGGGGCTAAAGACCGTTGTACTTATTATCACACTGCAGCCCCTGCTGTGTGTTGGGGCTGTGGAGGAGCTTTACACACACACACACACACACACACACACACACACACACACACACACACACACACACACACACACACACACACACAGAGGCTGCAGTGGAGATAGTGAAGTGAACCAGGTCAATTCAAGATGAACTGTTACTCGAGTTGACAACAGCTACGCTTGTTACTGTAAGTCATTGCAATAAAACCTTCACAAGTGAAAGTCAATCATTCATAAATACACCCGTGTTTAGTGTATGTCACCGGGGATTTTATTGTGAAAGGTGGACTGGATGGAGTGAAGCGGTGACGCGCTGTTGTTGACAAAGTTGCAGTAATAAAGGTGTTGCCATCTTGGTGCGGACTAGTGAGCCTCAGTGTTGTCCCGTCATCACAGGGATGACGGGACAGGATGAATCACTTCTAATGACTCATTGACATAAATTCAGCCACAGTTTTCCCGTCAGATCCAAGCCGAGAAGTCTACCGTACTCTGTTCTCATGAGAGCCGATTGACCCGACACGGACACAACAAACTTACAGACTACAGTTTCTACAGATATCAGGCCAGAAGCCATTTGGTAGTCCGTGAAGACATCGTACATCCCTGCTTAAGCAGAGGTTCTTATCCAGCAGCTCACATTGATCGCTAATCAAGGGGCTTTGCTGTCCTCCAAGTGACCCAACATGCAGGTTCCCTTTCCAACTGAGTGCGTTGCTTTCTGAAGAGACACGGGTTGACCATTACCAGGAGAGTATGATTAAGCTGAATACAATGAAAGGGCTAGGTTGTATTTTCACTTGATCTACGGCCAATCTTCGCTCTCTGTCGGCCTTTCCCTTCCGACTTTCCAGTGCTGTGCTCTTCAGTTTTTGCTTTGGCTATAGCACTACATCATTCCGGATGTGGCCAAGATTAAAAAAAATCTTATCTCCTCAACTTGTTCACTGTTTGAACACTTCAACTCTTTAAGAAGTACAGTGACCCTGTCTGGCTCAGGACAAAGTCTGGTCTCTAAACGCTGTTTAAACTCCCGAGTGTGGCCTGGTGTTAGCCACTGATCTACATGGCACTAGTTACTTTTATTGTCTTTATCTTTAATAGTCCTTTAAAGCTATTTGTGTTATTAGTGTACAGACACGCATGGAGAGCTGCCCTGAAATAAGACCTCAGCTGATTTGAAACTAAAGTTAATTGTGGTTTTGGTCTTGTTCTGTTTCATGCTTTCCAACTGACCTCCCCCTTACCCACTCCCATCTCCCATTCTACATTTATTGTGTGTGTGTTCCACAGCCAAAAGACCTACTGAGTCTAAAAATAATGGCTTCAAATGACTTATTGGATTCAAATTACAGTCAATAAAACAACAATGTTCTCCAGTATGCCCCACACACAGGAAAGGGGGACAAGCTGCCCCTCTTTGATTGGATGAGCAGAAAGTGCTCATGGGACTGAATTCATTGACATTTATTGACCTGGAAATGCAGACAAATTGGTGCAAGTCGGACCACATCAATAAGAAGTCTCATGTCTTCTCTTATCATATCAGAAATGTATCATTTTAGTTCATCATTTTATTAATCATTATTTTATTATAAGGTTCTACTCTTATAATACTTTAAGCTTTAACTACTGTAGGCTGGAAGCAAGTGGCGCCGTTCCTTGTGTTCAACCCAGTGGTCTGTTATTATATTGGTGCTCAGTGTTGCGTGAGCCTGTGGACAGGATCATTTAACACAGGGCACTAGGTCTATCAGCACCAGAGTGAAATAGTATTATATTGCTCATGGCAAATGGTTTCTCATAAAGTATCAGTTTTCTATTGATGGAGGATTCCAGTTGATGGAGAACTTGTACTCTCTTTTAACTTTTTTTCTTGTGGAAAACGATTGCCATGTTGGGTTTAGCACAAGGCTAGATGGCGGTCCATGGTGAGAAATCCTTAAAAAGGCTCTTTTTACTCTCCTTCTCTTTGTACCCTCCTTCATTTTCTTGTTCTTTTTTAATGATTTCCAGCTATTCACTATCCAGAGAAAGGCTGGCTCCAGGAGGCTTTGGCTAAACCAGTGTCCACTCCACTTGCTCGGTCCCCACATTTACTTTCCCATTACTCAGTGCGATTCACTGTTCCTTCCTTTTCGCCTCCTCACTTTCTCTTATTATGCCACTCTCTTGCATCTCTGTCTTTCATTCCAGTTCTCTCTGGCCAATAAATCATTTGTGTTGGAGAGAGCAGCCAGCTGTATTGTGTAACTTCTCTCTCCCAAAACCCTCCCTTGTCTATAAAGCCAAACATGGCCGCCCTGACTGACTGCTCGCTCAGTCTGTTCTAAACACTAGAGCAGGACACTGACAAAAGGTTTCATTTAAAGCATCAGGGTGAGAGGTTAGCCAGCCCTGAGACGGGCTCTAATAAAACAGTCGGGTAGGTGGGTAGGTGTCTGGATGTGCGATGGTGGGGGTGTAAGGACGCTGAGGCACTAGAGAGTGAAAGTACTGCTATTGTGAATTACACACCGATGCACACCACTGTAACCCACCAGTATATTGAGGTCATATCTGGTATTAAATAACGTTTGGCAAGCAACACAATTTCTCATGCTCATAAGCTATAGCTGTGTGTTACATCACTGCAGTACATCTCCGTTGGATGAAGTCCAGTTGTAACCTTGTCTGATACCGCTGCCTTGTGATAGCTCGCAGTAGCCACAGCTGCAGTTGAATGTCTTTCCGAGTCGCAACAGGTGCATTGGATGACCTTTCACCTTTCACCTTAGCCAATCCAACCACCTGTTAAAGTCGGAGCTTTGCAGACTAGATATTTTTAGACAGAAAGAAAGTGCAACCTTGGAGTTGGGTTTGATATAGTTCTGCACCTAATGATTATTATTTAACGATTAATGTAACGATTATTTTTTTCAATTAGTCGATTGATGAAATTACTAATTTGTCTAATATTCTAAAGATCGTCTTTTGAATTCATGATTTAATCTGGCAATACCCAATGTAAACATTAAAAACCTGTCTAATATTTTCAATATTGTATTTCAATATCAAATTCTGAATCAGAATCGGCTTTATTGTACACATGTATGTGTAAACTTACAAGGAATTAGATTTTTGATCAATTATATTGAGTTGCTCCCGCCCTAGTCTGTTGTTCAGTCATTTGAATACAATAGCAAGGGTATAGACATATGTAGATGGAAATATTGAATATGCAGGTGAAAATATCTCAAGAGTAGAAGAAGCTCTTCTGGGCCTAATTTCATCTTCTGGTCTTGCTCGTAAAATCCCCAGAACCTGCAACCTAAGTATGTTGGCTTATTAATAATCGTTGTCTGGTGAGCCTCTCGCTCTTTAATAACCCACTCCAGCTTCCTCAGGGTCGGGCCCAAAATGCCGATTTCCAGCAGCCATGGACAGGCCTATCTCCAGCCTCAGCACCTAATCATCTTAGTGCTCTCTCCTCTGTGCTTAAAAAATACTGCAATGAAGTACTGATTATTAATATTATTATGAAAACACAAATATGAAATGGGCGACTTGTTGCCATCTTGTTTTTCTTCATCAACTTTAAGCTGTTCTGGCAACGTATTGTGTTCAACTAATACATAGACATTGTTACATACAGTATTATATGTGGGAAAAGTTACTGTTTGTGTTGAGACACAATGCATTCAAGTAGTTTGGTTTACGATTAAAGGCTTTATCTGCTGTCGGCGCTGTTTTTGGCCGGTTAACTGCTAACTACCGGGCTTGCAGGACGCAGCTCTTCAGCCCTGTGGAAAAACTGCTAGCGCCCGAAACCGAGGTATTAGCTGAATTCCCAAAGGAACATTTTCCAATGCCTCCCCCATTTTCCCTTCCCTTTCTGCCTGATGGGCTAATTTGCGTTGACTTTGGCAGATTTGCAGTCATTATCAAAGCGGTAGTGGAAGCCTGACTGCACTCTTATGTAATGTCTTCACACAGTGTAGACTGAGTGGCAGAAACTAGCTTCTTGTTAGTTGTGCTGGAGTGAAACACATTTATGTGCCTCTTGTATTTTGATCACAATAGTTTTCATTGGGAACATGCGACTTTACAAATTGCAACCGCATATGATGGGTGTCTGTTCACCTCGGCCTACTTTTCCAAAGTGCTGTGTCAGAGCACCGTGTGGGACGACGCTGCAGTAATCCAGATACTGCTGTTTTTGGGGCACACCGTGATCTTGGAACGACTGCTTTTTTTGCAGTGGAGACAAAAAGCTGATCCTAGAGCTGCAACTCTAGGATTTACTGCTCTAGAAGTCAGTGAGTGATGGTACTGTATTGAGAGAAACATTAAGAAACTTGAAGAGCGGCACCGGTTAATGGTGGTGTTGTAAATATAAAACAGTCCAATGCGCAGGTCATCCAGTTGTACCGATTATTGTCCTTGGAGGAGTGGAAGTTGCAGTGAGTTTATACTGGTGGTGATTGGTGTGAATGGATTGTGGTATGTGTTTGATTTTGGACCATAAGCCACACTTCACTGCCACCGGTCCACTGATATTTGACAAAACTAAAATGTTTCACAATACGAAATTTAGAGATGGCAATTATCTACAAATGTCCTCACTGTTGAGAACAGTCTTCAATATGGAGGCGTAAGTGTGCAGAGCAGAAAGAAGCACCTTGACGAATGTTAGATGGAGTTGGATAGCAGAGAAAGGGAAAAAAAGTTACCCATCTGGAAAACCACACATACTCCCAGTAATTCTACTTCGTCTGAGTCTCAACAGCCGACGCAACATGACACAACTCGATCGGAGCACCTGTTTCTGCAGCCGCCCCGTCTACTCTGTCACCACCGAGACACAGACTGGCTGATTTCTCACAATCAAGTCTGTGTGTTTTTAGTATTATTCATTTGTTAAAATGATATACATTACATGAACACAATTGACAACGCTTCAATTACAGTTCTGTATGTAGTAGAAAAAGGAAAATAATGTACTATAGATAAATTGTTTTGCATTTAATTATTCTGGGCTTTGCCACCACTGCTGGTTGCCAACGCTCTGGTTCACGTAGCTCAAGTACAGTTGCATCTGATTGACCGATCCTAGTCGCTTTTTTTTTTAAAAGAATCCTGCTGTACTTGCCTGAGTAAATGGTTCTTCGTCCTCCCAACTCTCCCTCCTCTT
The DNA here is from genome assembly GCA_032191485.1 of Leptoclinus maculatus. Taxonomy (NCBI): domain Eukaryota; kingdom Metazoa; phylum Chordata; class Actinopteri; order Perciformes; family Stichaeidae; genus Leptoclinus; species Leptoclinus maculatus. The sequence continues at coordinate 9,134,969 of JAVDOI010000015.1, forward strand.
CCTCCTCCTCCTCTGCATTTGTCGACTGCTGGCCCTCTAACACGGCATTAAACCACCCACTCGCTCTCACCACTCTCCATAAGAGATGCAGCGCTGCTAACCACCCACAGTCCTCTTTCAAATACCTGCTACAAATATGTGTGAAATGCGTGGTGTTTGGACTCTTTCCCCCTCTGAATATTGTCTCGATACCTCACAGATCGGCCTTCACTGCGGTGCAGAGCAGATGCCTATACCGTAGCATTCATTTGAACGTCTTGAAAGCATACCAGTGGAGTGAGGTGTGTCTGAGAATGCCTGGAGGACTGTTGGCCCTGTAACAGAGATGTCAGATATCCACCATATGGTTTAGTCTGATTTTATAGAGCTATATGTTTATCTAAAGTACAGGCACGGGTTAGGGTTGGTATTATAAGTGAAGCTATAAGGTAAATACCACATGGCATTGTACTGGCTTAATGTTGTCTCGATATTGGGGTGTAATTATAGGGCCGTGAGGACTCTGGAACTGTGATGATTGTAATCTTGTCCATGACCAATCTGTCAGCTCTGGTTCCTAGCCTGATTGCAATGTATATCTGTGTTTGTATAATTATTGTGGACTTGGGGAAGGAGAGAGAGAGAGAGAGAGAGGTTTGATATTCCTCTTTAGCAAGACTGTAGGTGACTCCATCCGTCTGGCACCTGAGGACATTTCCCCCGCAGCTGGTTTCTTGGGCATGCTCACCGGTATCAAAAAATGTGTGTTTACCTCTGTTGTCTTGTGTTGCTATGGAAAGAATCATTGCATAATTGCTGTTATCGGTAATGAGCAGAGGATGTTGGACCCTGAAGAGACCTGATTCCAGGCCGTGTCCATGAGTCAGGATGTGGCGGTGCCAGTTCATCAGCTTTCCTTTTGGTTTCCATGTCTTCGGTGATCAAAGTCAAATGCCTTTTTCGATGCGGCGTGACGAACTTGAGGATCCTGCCGGTACACGTCTAAAGAAGAGTAATGTAATTTAATGAGCGAAGTTGTAGATTTTGAATTTGTCACAACCGACGTTGGCAGACAAACTGGCACCTAATACCAAATAACAGATGTTTCTGATCAACTTACAGGTGTTTATAACTACCTTGGACATTGAGCAATACACGGTGTGTTTGGATACTGATACAATATTAATGAGAAAATGAGGCGAAATATTTGACTCGGCTCACATGATTAAATGCCATTTCATTCCCTCGTGCTCCTCTTAACGGAGTCAGTTTAGCTGCACTTTTACTTTCCATGAAATGAGTCTGTCAAACCCAAAAATGTTGATGGCAGAGGAAGAGAATTTGCTTCTCAACCAAAATTGAGAGTAGATCATCAGCCAGCTGCCAAAAGAAGCAAATATTTCTCCCGCTGTGTCATAAGGGAGAATGGGGATGTTTTACTAAGCTGCAGAATGGCCAAGAGTGGAGGAAGACATGCTAATTACCATTTTCCAAACAGAGAGTTGGTTTCCTAATGAACACTGTTGTAATGATACACACCATCTGGACAGAGATCACAAGACGTATGAATACTATATGGTAAGGAGAGGAGAGTTGGGACGGAACTATGCAGTGGATCAGTTGTAGTTGCTGAGTGGGTAAACTTGGGAATACAGTAGCGTCTCCGTTCACTTGTATTGCATTGGAAAAGAGATTACTTTTTTTTATTTGAGCACTTAAAAAAAAAAAAATTGTTTTTAGATGTGAAGCAAATTTTCTAATTAATAAGTTACTCATAAATGCAATAAATACTCGTATGTACATGATGCAAAAATTGAGAATATTTTGATTTGATGTTTCTGGTGAAGACTAGTACTGTATGATAGCTAAATTAGCTGCTGCTTTCATTTAATCTTTTAATACATGTGTATATATATATTATATATAAATATTGGTGTTGATGTAAAATGTCTTCCTGCCCCTCCACTCATCAATGACTGGCCGAGAGAAACCAAATCTCTGTCTGATTTGTCTCCCCTTGAGACTCCATGTCTCCCATCCAGACAGTATTCATATTATTGTCTGAACAACTTCAGAGACTAGAATAAGTTGATGCTGGTTTCATAATTTCCATGCTGTGATCACAAAAGGACATTTGTTTGGGCCTCTTGTCTCTCGGTCATTTCCTTGTTGAGCGTTAACGGGAGGAGTGGCTCTGTGTGGACTGTGGCGGCTGACAATCCCACATTGTGTGAACTGCTGCAGCCTCACAAAGGGCCCATTGTGGAGAGCGGTGGCCCGGGAAGAGGGGACTGGGTCTAGGCTAGGTGACAGAGAGGTGTGGGTTCCAGGGGCCTGGGTCCGGGGGGCTAGGGCCCGTGGTGGCTGGCCCAAAGTAGGGGCGTGTATCGGTGCTCGGCTGACACTGTGTTTGGGGGCAGGGAGGCTGCACACGTGTGAGAGGAGTCCCGTGCTGCTTTCATACATACTGTACTCCGACAAAACCACCCACTTTCTGTAAGCTCTCAAATCTCACCTCGCAGGTGAGCAGCTTTGTGAAAATAGGTTTTTAATCAGAGCTGTCAATCTCTGATTTATTTTCAGTGTCCTAGAGAATCTGATGCTGAGATTATAAAACTGGGGGGCTTAAGCTGCTTGTACAACTGTTCCCAGAATTTGAAATATTTTGCTGTTTATCCTCCTCTGACTCCAGCTCAAGGACAAGCCCCCATGTGTGTTGTACTCTAGATTTGTTTACTCAGACAGATGGCCGAGCAGTTCAAAGTCGGAGTACATGAAACCCTTCTTTTTCTGCTGCACTGCTGTTCTCCTTTTACCACCAGCTTGAGACTTAATCTCCCCTTTCTCACCCAAACCTCCTTCCTCTCTCCCCATGTCTGAGAGTGACAGGGCTCTCAGGTCAAGCTGACGCCGGTCTCTCTGTCCAGTCTGAAGCAGGCCTAGGCCCTCGCCCAGCTGTCCCAACGTCTATTTGTCCGTCTGTCTGTCAAGCCCGGCTGTTGCCCTGGCCTCTCACCTTAGTGTCAAGAGCCCTCTGTGATTTAACAGCCATGGCTAAAAGAAGTTGAACCAAAACATCATGTCCAACTGCCTCTGTGGCACTCTGCGATTTCACATGTACCATGGTAAAACAAAAGGTTGTAAAACCTGTTACTCGCTGCCTCCGGTTTTTGCTCTTACTTAGTTGAACCAAACTACAATGTTCCAATTTGTTGTGCCAGATTTTGACTGTGCTGTCTGCTACAATATAGACAGTGGTGAGAGAGTCGAGAATGAAAGTGACATTTAACAGTAATGAAGTAAACAGGGCCTCTCATCTACCCTCTGGGTTGGATTACCACAACCCTTTGACTATTGACTTCTCTGTCCACATCAGAGGCTTCCAATGCTCCGTTGCTGACAGGCTATGGTTATGCTGCACAAATTGGGTCCTTGAGATAGATTTATTAAGGCAATAGCAAACACGAACGGGATGCCTTTTTAATTTTGTTTCCATCTCCATCTCCTAATATATTCTGATTTGCAGAGGGCTGTAATTCATCATCTGTGGCTACTTGGTGCTGGAAACCACTGTGGCATTTTGGTGTCTATAACTCTGCCTGTATGTTTAGTGCAGTGAAGGTAGGGCCCAAGAGCAGTTCAAACAGCCACCCATGCCCAGTGTGCTTAGTCATGCAGTACTCATTTACTTTACATTGAACAAATATAAATCCCTCGGTTAACTAGTGCGGCTTCTCCCCATTGCTCGCGTGAGTCATTTGGAGGTCAGACCGAGCAAAAGTCAGCTTTCTGATCTGGTAATATTCCTGATATGTGTGCAAATATCTACTTTCTGTATGTACTGTCAATTTAAGAATGCATCTGCATCATTTACAAAAACTGCATAACGGGTTAATTCGGAGAGATGCGTTGCAATGGCCTATGAATAGATTATTTGATCTGTTCCAAGTTGGGCTAGCACGCCTCCTTTCATTGTGAATGAGCCGTGCCGACATACAAAGCCACTGCATGCTTGCATAAACCTGGATGTGAAAACCTTAAGTCACTGTACACAAAGTAGTGTTATTGTGGAAGCCTTGTGGTCACGTTATTTATAACTGACAGATGGCGTCCATGTCAGTGTGCATAGTTTGGTTTAGGCACCAGACAGATTAAACTCCAAACCGCTCGGTGAACCCATAAACTTCCCCTGTTCTTCAGTCCTTTTTTCAAAGGTCCTTTCAGACTCTTTCTATTGACACAATATACAACGTGTCTGACTGTGTAAACGGGCTATATTCACATTGGAACGGATGCAATATGAATAATCTTGAAGTAAAACGTGCACCTGATTCTAGATGGCAACCCTTTCTAGCTCTACAGCTACTGAAAGTGCATCATTATTACTGCGGTGATTATGGACTTAAGCCTGGACTGAGCGACGACTGTTAACAATAATGTCATGCCGAGGCCATTAATGTTGTGAACAACTACCTAAAATCCCAGTGATTATTGCCAGAGCGATACTTTCCTTTTTACAAATGGAGCTAGTGCAGTTAAAAAAAAAAAAACAGCTGCATTTATGATGCAATTACGTAATTATCCTCTTTTTTAAATGCTGCGTTACATCTCGCAAGAAACCAAAATATCACATGGAACCCGAACAAGAACATGTTCTTGTGCACAGGCTGTGATTATATCAGTGTGTGTGTGTGGTTTGCCAAGCTTGGCAGGAAAATCATTGCTGGGGCGGTATCGTGTGAGAAGACGGGCCCATGTGGAGGGATGTGTGGGCTCGTCTGTTTAACTTCCACCACTTAACACTCTATCTATGTGTCTCTGTTGTGTCCTTTCAGCCCAGCACTCTACCTCAGGGTACAATCAATATGAACCAGTGCTCCGACGTCATCGACGGAGAGTCCAGGACGGGTCAGAAGAACTCTCTTTGCATCCTGACCCCCGACAAAGAGCACTTCATACGGGCTGAGTGTAAAGAAATTATCAACGGGTAAGATGTAATGACCAGGAATGTGATCTGTTAATGTAGGAATTACAAATCTACTATTATATCTCTCTATATATATATATATAGACATGATGTAGAATAATTGCCTCAGATGGGCAATATGTTTTTAGTTGCTCTCTATATTGGTTTGAATGAATAGGGATGACAGAGACTTGGACAAGGGAGAATAGTTGTGAGCAGCTGCTTTTGCTGCCAAAACTGCTCTGCCCTCTGCTGTTTCCTTTGGGTTGTGCTTTTTTTCAGAGCCTCGCAATCCCCACTGCAGTGACAGTGCACATTCTTGAATGGTTCCCTCTCCCTGCCTCTCTTGGCTTCTACCTGTGTTCACAACCCCCCCCCATACGCCGGGACACAGATCACAACAGTCTGACGCAGTACAGAAACGTATGGAATTTGATTTTTAGTCATTTCCAGGTCTGGAGAAATATGGAAAAATAAAAGAGAGAGAATGGGAAATATTTGTGTTCGCTTATCCTGTTGTCTGAGATGTGAAATTCCGAATTTCTAAATATAAATTGATCATACAAGCAGGGTGTTTTTCATGGTATTTGGAGCAGACAGCCAGCCAACGCAGCCAAAATGTTTTGCCAGTGTGTGACAGAGTGCGGGGCCAGAAGGAGCTCGGTGTCTTCGACAGCAAGGCTGCCGTGCAACTGAACACGCACTCCTACGCAGAGCTGCCTTTGCGCCTGTACATCACAGCCTGCAAAAAACAGCTCAGCCCCAAGTGCACGATGTTTGACAGTGAAATGTCGTCCAACTGTCTGAACGGCCACAATGGGTAACTGCACTGAGGGCTGGGTTGACAATCCCAGATATAAAGCCTGGTTGGTGGATTCCAAATGGGGAAAAGAAAGCTTGATGCAAAGTTTGTGTTGGACATCTCCAACATGGGGGTAGCTGCAACTGTAGGCCATATAAAAGGCCAAAAGCATGGCACCAATGGTTTATTTTACATAATAAACATCCAGCCATTTGTGCTCAGATGTCAAATATGGTTTTGGTTCAAAAAGTCTTTTGAAATGGATAATATGGAGGAACCCGTCTCATGTCCCTCTCCCCCACTGCTGCACATGTAGTGTGTTGCTGCGCTGCACTCTCCCTCCCTGACTGTAGAGTACATATTATGGCTATTCTTTAGGGAACTGTGACTCACAACACCTACTCTCCGTTACGCTACCTGCTCGATCGCTGCACACCTCCCACTCTCCCACCATCTGGCTCCCATGTGCTGGTTGTGGGCCACCGCGCCGTCATATCAGCCCTCGCAAATGTTGCCAATAACTGACAGTGTTCAGTGTTGTAACAAAATATATGTATTCTTTTTGATGTCTTTCCTGGTTGTGTTAAGCTTTTATTAATTATGCTACAGTATAATAAACGAGGCTGTGTGGACACTCATTTATTTATTATGACTGTTTGTAGTGTGACAATCCACAACAAAGCTTTTCCCTCTTTACCAAATGGGCGTAGTAGAAACATATGTGATAATGCACGAGTGTTGTGTACCATAGTCACTGACTTGATTACGCTTATTTTAAAAGAGCTAGTGGTTTCTGTATTGCATGATGTTCTATATTTAAAAATGACATGAACATAATGTGGTAATCATGACGGCTAGTCTTGAGATCAATCAGTCCAGGTGTGTTTTAGTTATATTCTGTCCACTTAATCATTCTAATTTTTGAATGATGGTGCTACAGCAGAGTATGACGGCACAGAGGCAATACAAAGCTGAAAACTGTGGGAGTATTATTTTTTGCTGTGTCGTAAATAAAGTATTTAACACTTAACTAAATCCAGATTGGCTAATTTGATAATCGTATCCTTGTGAATTGTCTCTTTAGTAAGAGCACACACACACGCACACACACACACACACACACACAGGGCAAAAAAGCAGACGTTAATGATCAAAGATAATTAAATGTTACCGTACCAGGCTTTAAAATGCTCTGTGTTGCCACCTAGGGGATTAGACCGTGATGAAAGGTTCTCCTTCGCTGCACTAGCTCACTGTTGAGAGTATAGAGGGTGTTAAAGTGATGGTACATTGTATCTTGTTGTATCGGTTTGTGGTGTTGGTTTCATGCACATGCTTTACCTGACAAGTGTAATGACTCATGTTTTGCTACAGAGAACTTTGTCCTGTCGTATATATTGATCCCTCACAGGTCCAGGGTATTTACAATCTGCCTTTAGTTTCCCAAGAACAACTCTTTGACTTGTCTCACTATTCGTAGGTGGCAGGAGGCTCTGACTGTATACCCCAGGACCAACAAGCAGAACCAGAAGAAAAAACGCAAGGTTGATCCACCCACTCAGCAGGTAATGCACCTCTTCACACACTCCATCGCCAAGTGCTTTTACTTTGCTCATTCTGAAGAAGGTGTCGAGTAGTTAAGCAACCAAATGCAGCTGTGAAATCTCTGCTTTGGATTGCTTGTTTCCGTTTTGTATGGATGGGCTCCTGAATGCAGCGTAATCCTGGCAAACTTCAACCAGAGGACTCTCGTGCACACGTAAAGCAGAGAATAAGGATGCTGTTACAACTGTAGTGAGAATACAGATGAGCAGTATTTTGTGATTATTAGGTTGAGGTGATTTGAAAGAATTTGGTTATATTGTTACCAAGTGCAGCAACAATTCTGATGCATATTTAGTTTGGTGCATCTGTGCTTGTTTGACATTGTCTGCCTTATAACTGAAGTATATCCAAATGACAGATAATGAGTGTCTCCTAGTATGCTTTCATGCAAACTTTTAAGATGGATATGACTTCATATCGACACTGTTTGAGATGTATAAGTGATCCCCACGTGGCAATTGTTCCATTGCTACAGCAAAGAAAGAACGTACATATATTATTAGGACAACATGTGCTGTGGAAGTATGCAGTATGGAGGCTTTTCATTCCACTCCACCTACACCAGCTGTTTTCACCCTCGAGAGAGAGGGAGATCTATTGTTTTTTTTCCTGCCAGCAACATGATGAACGGTTCACGCTATCCATATTTCCATTCTTGAGTCGCATGATGTATCGCTCTCAGTGGTCGAATAGACTGCATTCCACATACTCCTAAATGTATTTATACGTCGAGATCAATTGCAGTGTTCATCGGTAAAGAGTGTGAATAACATGTTTCAACATCGTCAGCTATTTTCCTGAACGAAATACTTGCATCATGTTTCCAAAAATGTGGTTACGTTTTAATAGTTCACCTACTTTGAATATAGGTATAGTATATGCATTCCACATACTCCTAAATGTATTTATATGTCTAGGTGCACTTGGATCATTTGCAGTTGTCAATGGTAAAGAGTGTGAATAACAAGTTTACACGTTGTAATATATGTTTCTGTAAGGAACACTTGTAGCTCGTTTTTTATAAATGCAGAACATCCTTACCAACCGATCCAAGTCCCCGTCCTAAACCCTAAAAACAGAAAACATCACAATTGTTTCATTAACATCACCTACGTGTCCTGTGAAAGTATGTGAGTGCAGGAGCGTGCAACCGCTCAAAATGGTCATGAGGAGCAGCACAATACCGTGTGAAATGATGTTACCTGAAGCATTTCAATTTCCAAATGTTGTTAACATTCCAATGCTGTGAATTGTGAGTAAAATCCTAAAGAGCCCCTGCAGACTTATGAGAATGCATGTCAACGTCTGCGTCTGTAAAGGTGGACTTTGAGTCTGTTTAAGTAGAGCTGTTTGTTGGCTGACTTCCCACATTGATCTAGAGGGTCCCAGAATATAATAATATAAGTATCAAGTGTATATCTACACAAGGTTTAGCAATGAGAAAACAATACACGGATGCGTTCAACAGTCCGAGGCATGCGTGTGCCATCCAAACACAGTGACCTTAGGGAATACAAATGCACTTTTCATGACAGTGCAGTCAGATTTATCCTCGGTAGTTAGACATAAAATAACAGGACTAGGTAAAGCTTTGCTCCCATAATATTTGTTTCAATAATGAGATGAAATATAGGCGCTTGTTATAAAATACCGTACAGCCCACCCACCGTGGGGGGACACAGCTTTCCCCATTTTCTACCCCCATTTTGACGAGGGGGCCAAATTTGTGGCGAGTGCACACAAACTCCTCTCTGAAGTTCAATGTCTGGTTTCTCTAATGATGGCGCCCTGAATCCAACTGTGACCTTGCCAGGCTGACACTAACAAGGCTCATTTGCAGAGGGGCAGTGGTGACGCAGTGATGACCATGACTGTTTACTTTCCTGTGTGTACGAGTGTAACTACGACACATTTGATTTAATCACAAAAGGTTCCTGGGATCTGCTTTAAACAACACTATAGATCACAAACAGGAATACATTGTTTTCTTGCATGTATGTGAAATAACAGTCGAGGCACTGTAACATGTTGGTCTTCTGGGTGGTGTGCCCCTGAATTGAAGCGCCTGACCTCGAGTACAAAACGTATGACGGGAAACTTATTTTTTGTGTCGTATTGTAACCGAAAGGAGTTTTGACTTTCAGATTCTTGTGTTTGCTCATCGGCAACAAAAGGCGTTTAATAATGCTTTTATGCCATAAATGTGCATGAATTTGGCCTAAATAAGAACAAAACTAAAAACCATAGTTCAACTAGTACAGAAACTATAAATCATTGAGACGGATGGGTTTACCTGTATTGATTATAAATCAGCACTACATAGCAGGCATTAACATCAAAGGCTTTTTGTGATTGGCAGGGTGGAGAAACTGCAAGCCAGTGTTTTTCCACTGCAGACATGAATGGACACCCAGTGAGTTCAGCTTGGCCAAACCTTTTATCCTGCTTCACCCTTAGTGGCTTTGAAATTCCCTAATTGTTATAATCCAGATCGATCCAGGTGAAGGGTGATTAAAAAGAACATGCTTTTTGCTTCTCTACTCTGATATGAGTGATTCTTGGCACAACAGCATGTTTGTGGTGATTAAAGTAGGCGGGCCCGAAAAGCTGATGTTTGAGGGTCGCTTTGCTTTGGAAATCTTTCTCCTCTGGTGAACTCGAATGCTGATGACCAACCAATATGTACTGGGGACAATGTACGTTTAATTTAGTTTGCTCTTTGTGTTTATTACTCGGATGAAGAGGATCTTCTATGATTTTCATCAAGGGCTGTACTGAATAGTTCATTCATTTAGTTTAAACCTGGTATTTCTGCACAGTTGCAGATAAAGGTCAGGCAACCCTATTATTTGTAGGAATAAGATTCCAGTGGTGGAGTTTCCACTCGTGCGATCCAATGATTTCCAATAACTCCAGAGCATTGTCGGGACCACAAGTCAACATTTATTGGAAAAGTTGGATGCTATCATTTCCAAAATTCACAACATGTTTTTATCTTACGAAGTATTCTGCTTCAATCCATATTTGTTGCCGTTTAGCCGTTCAAAAACATCGTCTTCACTGCCGTCAAAAAAGGGAGGCACTCACTGAGTTATACTCATTAAAGTTGATTTAATTAAAAACAAAAAAACAACGGTTGTAACTTCATGAAATATGACGACGGGCATACAAAGCTTCAATGGAAAACCTCAATAGAAGCTTTGCATGTAAAACAATGACATTCGGTACAGCCCTAATTTTATTCTAGAGAATCTTTTGCAACATATTCTGCCGCTGCAGAATGGAATTTTTTCTTCTTCTTTTTTTCTGTAATCATCAATAATACAGGTGTGTTTGCCAGAAATGAGCTCTTTGTTCTTTGTCTAGCTGTCAATCTCTTTCTCTTTTCGTTATACCATTAACAATAATCAATTTTCTTTGGCTTTGTCACTTTGATATTAGATTTACCTGACGCGTACGGTACACTTAAAAACCCAAGAAGTAATAAAAGCAAAAAAAAAAAACGAATAAAAACAAAGAAATTTCCTTTATCTTCACATTTCTTTTCAGTATCTAATTATTCTTCAATATTTTTCCTCCTCGTGTTCCTTTTTCGTAGTCTCTCTGTGACCTTACCTCCCAATATGTCATTTCCTCTTCCCATCCACTCCTTCCAACCCAAACCCCCACCACCCAGGAGCCCGGCCCCGCCAAGGTGACGGTGACCAGCAGCAGCAGCAGTGGAGGAAGCATCCCTTGCCTGCCCAGCAGCATCGCCAGTGCTGAGCGCGTCCCGATGAGCCGTGCCACTCTGTGGCAGGAGGAGAGCCGCTGGAGCAGGGCCACCATCCCCTGCAGCCGCAGTGCCTCCTGTCTAAGCCAGCTGAGCCAGAGCCAACCAGACTCCAGTATCACCACTCAAGATGGTGAGGACTAAGAGGACAGCATGCAACTTCCTCAACATCCTGCATATGCTTCAGCTATTGTTTCACTGTGATGAGGTATGTTCACATATTTAGCACTGTTTTGGGAGTTTCATACGGGTTGCACTGTGTTCTTGCTTCAGATGGCGGCACCATGAGCACCGGACGCAAGGTACGAGTGGAGAGTGGTTACTTTTCCCTGGAGAAGACCAAGTCGGAGCCTTCGCCACAATCTCAGCCTCTCCAGCCTCCCCAGCATCTGCCCTTGTCCTCTTCAGCATCTTCCTCCTCTTTAGGAGCTCTCAGTCCCAGGTACAACTCTGAGTCCGAATCCCAAACTTCTCCTTATCAACCCTCCCAAGATCCTCTCCCTTCTCCAGGTGCACTCGTTTCCCCCAGCTACTCCACCATCAGCTCCTCCCAGAGCTCGCTGGATTCCGAACCCAGCGTGACTACACCCACCTGGGAGGGACGCAGCAGTGGTGGTGGAGGAGGAGGAGGAGGAAGCATTTGTAGTGTCAGTGGTGGAGGAGGCCGAGTGGGCCGGCCTGGCAGGGAGTACACGGCGCTGTCTGATGTGCCGCGGGCTCGCAGACTGAGTCACCGCGAAGCCTTCCGCTCAGAAAAAAAGCGCCAAGAGCTGAGGGCACGGACCCGGAGTCCTGGCAGAGAGGAGGTGGCTCGGCTGTTTGGGCAGGAGCGCAGGTAAGAGCTTATGTATATATGTGTCATGCTTTGGCAGACTGCAAAAAAAAGACTTTTGAAGTCACACATTGCAGATTCACTTGTGATTATACTGGCAGCCAAACATGATTAATAATCATCAATGAACCACTGGTTGTAAGCCCTTGACATAGCCTTAAAACATATAGATTGCATGCCAAGTAATCGACTATGTGAAGCTCATGCATTGCTTAAAGCATCAGCACTATTAGGTTTTTTTTTTAGCACCACCCTGTGGCTGCTGTCCTTGAGACATTCCTGTATCTTGAGCATTGCTGCCTCCCCTAGCTTTACCAGTAATGATTTGGGGATTGAAATGCATGTTTTACTTTCTTTTCTACTGATCTCTACCTTTTTGCTCTTGCTACTTTGCTAGTTTGTTTTGTCGTTTCAATCTTTTCCAGGGGCTACTGAACAGAGCTTCTCAGAGCTAAACGCTCAACCAACCCTTCCGCCCCTCCTCTCTCAATGCTGTTCCCTGCTGGTCACCGCTGATTCCTGCTTTCTATCATTTCATCTCTGCTCTGCCTGGGAGAACACACACACACTCACACAGTTTCATAAATACTTGATTTTGCTGTATATAATGTGCATGCTCAAACGTACTGGTGGTTGGTAATGATGGTGGGTTTACATACAGTTTGATCTTTCTTTCTTGTGCACACACACGCACACACACACACACACACACACACACACACACACACACACTCACACACACAAAGTAACAAGTGCAGAGCCTTAAGGTAACGCTGTGTTGCCGTTGCTGCTACTTAAATTTGTCTAACCAACCATCCTAGTAATTTTCCTTTTCTTCCAAAGTTTAATCTCATTATATAACACCTTTTTATTCTTTGATGTATCTCTGTATTGTTCTCTTTGGGGATATTACCTCTACCTTGCACATTGTTGTCTATGAAAGTCTCTTTGAGTCTAGAATGATGTCCAAAGTCAAACTTCCTATGTATTTTGTAAATGCAGTGCATTTTGCACACAATACATTGAAACTACTTGTATCCATTATGGACATTGATTTTGGCTCAAATTTGCTTTCATAACATGCTTTGATCTTGTTTTTATGCCGATTCTGCCACAATGTGAGGATTATGTGCTGCATTTTTAAGAAAGTCATTTTTGTATGCTTGAAAAATGCATTTTTATTTAAAGAATGATTAAGATATTTAACTGATTGTCAGAAAATACTTTTATGACAAGTGAAATACTGTATGTACTGTGTGAATCGAGCACTTCTCTGAAAAAGGATGGTCCCTTTGTGTCTGTCAGGCGTTCTCAAATCATTGGCAGATTCGAGGAGGGTCAGCCTGTAGAGCGCATGGACATAAGCAGCTCCAATGAGCCCTCCGCTAACACCACGTTAATCCAGAGACAAGGACGCAGCGAGAGGCGCTATCTGGCTAGCAAACATGTATGTTACTCTCTTTCTTAATCCTGAACAAATAAATCTAAAAAGGTGTGAACTACCCAAACAATCCACTGAATGGCAAATGTACCAATGTAATGTTGATAAGGGATTACTTCTAATTTCTAATACTAATTCTATTTATAGGAGATGTCACTGGATGCAGGAAAGGATCGCTCGGTCCCTGATGTGTCCAGCTCCACTTGTGCTAATTTAAGAAGAGCCAAGTCACTGGACCGCAGAGTCACCGAGTCCTCAATGACTGTGAGTACAGACGGTATTTCCAAAGTATATTGTCGCATTAACCAGTGGGCCAAAAAATATTTTCACGGCCCCATTAAATGGCTTTGTGATTCGAAAAGCCACCAGTGCACCCCTTTCTTGTAATGTGTGCACTGCTCAGGGGGGAATGGCATTATTTACTGGTCAGTGTAAATGGTATCTTCTGGTATCTTCCTGACGTGTGACTCCTACCAGTCTGACAAACTGCCACTGATCCACGGTCTGTTCAGTAATGCAGGGGTGATCCAGTCAGTGTGTGTGGTTCGTCTCTCTCTGGGCGGGCTGCAGCTGCCAGAACTCCCGCCCACTCGGACGCACACGCACACATTTATGTGCACACCACTGCCGCCAACCGTTACTGATGATTATAAATAGCAAGCACAGAAGCAGCCACAGTTGTGTGTATGTCCATGGGACAGACGGAAAGAAACAGATTGTCAACATATGAAGTGAAGGCAGTTAACCATCAGAATGACTCTTTGCCATGCGGTGACACCACACTTGATGAAGCTCAACAAAAACAAGGTATTGTTGAGTGAGCAGGAGCCAGGTTTTGGATTAATGATTGACTCTGGAGTCTATAAACAGACTTGAGCTTGGTTTCAATGTGCAGCAGTTTGAGTTTCACAGGGAAAGTCCAGCTCCCGCCAGTCGGTCTATTTAGTTGGAGCCAAATATCTTCACTTGTACTTATTAGGCTGAGGTAGGGACTTAAATGCACATAAATGCAGCAGTGATGTCAATTGTATGTTCTGACTACATCACATCAACGCTCACATAATGACAACTTCTAATATAGTGACCGATCAGCACAAAATGTTTCAACGAAATATAATTTCATTAGTTTTGTTTATATTTGTACTTTTTTTCTGTTTATGTGGTTGATGTTTAATCTGAAGTCACTTCTAAGTGGTAGCTGAATTTCCTTTTTTTTAATTGATTTTTAACGAGTTAATCTAGTTGCATTATGTAATATCACATCACTCTAATCTGTTTCAATTGCAGCCAGATCTGTTGAACTTCAAAAAAGGATGGATGACAAAGCTGTATGAAGATGGAATGGTAATTAGCTTTCATCAGTGGGATTAAATGGCATCTGCTTCTACTGAATCCAATGATATTATACTCATTGGGGCGCCGGTGAAATCAAATGAATGTTCTTTTTTCCCTCTTAGTGGAAGAAACACTGGTTTGTCCTGACAGATCAGAATTTGAGGTACTACAAGGACTCCATAGCCGAGGAGGTAAACATTGTCTTCTAGAGACTGGTTTCGACTGTACATTTGAATGAATAGATCATTAATTAAAGGACTTTTTTTGTTTTTGTTATATTGCTTCATTTTTTTTTTACTTTTTTAACTTAGGCTTTAGAACTGGATGGTGAGGTTGACCTCTCCACATGTTATGATGTCCAAGAGTTCCCTGTCCAGCGGAATTACGGCTTCCAAATCCTGGTGAGTATTGATTCTTCATGGCATTGATTGTCCTGTGTCATTAATCACCAGTAGAGAAGAAACTCATTGTCAACACACTTGAGCTCTGCTGTCTGCTGACGGTCTATAAACAGCCTTTCGACACCATGTGGTGCATCTCCAGGTATCAGGTTTTGTCTTTCTGAAAGGATTCTTTGTCTGTAATGACGGATGTCTCTTGACTTGTCATCTCTCTGCGAGAGGCTGACATCATGGTGGTCTAAATCTGCTACAGCCGTTGCCAGCCCTGCTTATCTCTGAACCATTTGTCCTTCATCCTGCACAATATGTTTACCTAACCTCTTGCATTCAAAAACCCCATCCGTGTCCACATTTGCTTAATAACACAGTTATGTTACAGTAATTTAACTGACTAATTGCAGAACAGTTGAGCAGTCCTATGGATGCTGCAGTGAATCCTATGACAAAATGCTTTCTCTGTATAATCCTTTGGCCATTAAACATTTTTAGCACTTGTTGCTGGCAAAATACTTACCAGACACTTATAGCTGCTATGCAGTTCAATTGTTATCCATTTGATGTCAGTGTGGGTTTGGTTTCTGCTGCATATAGATTTAAACTCACCATAATAATCTTGTATTACGAGACTAATGGCAACAACGTCAGTTTTCTTTTCTTTACATTAGCTTGAAGCAGCTTACTTAGCTATTTCCTCCAGAGGAAGTCAGAAATAGAGAAGTTAAAGGGATCGTTGTCTCTTTGGCTGAGAACAACATGGTATTGGTGTCGTGAAATGAATAACTCCAGTATTAATGTCTGCTCCATGGTCAGACTGGAAGGGGCTGTGTCATGCAGTCAGAGCAGTGCAATAAAGGACAGGGTTGCTTAAACCCCATTACTGTGTCATCAGAAGCTTTAATGAGAAACTGTGTCCTTGTAGAAAACATTTAACTTCCAAGTATTTAAAGTTTAATGTATTGCACACACAATAAAGCTGTGTTACTAGGCCCCTTAGTGTAGAATACGTCTGGTTAAAGGGAGAGTTCTCCTGCTCAGAACAGTTTACTAAAAAAATTTCATATTTTGCAATCTAGGGCATTAAGAAGAAAGGTCTCAACTAACTACATGTAACTTTGTGTAATTGTAAACAGCTTAAACCAATTTTAAAGCCAGAGGCTTATTAACATTAAATGATTATTGCATATACATGATTCAAATCTGTTGTTTGATGTAATAGATTAGTAGCAGTTGTGTGTGTAAAAGAGCAAATTCACACCAATCCTAAACTACACACACATTTACTACATTTGTGACGACGTAACAGCCCCGCAGGGTCTAGTGCACTGGGTGTTCAGGGCAACAACACATTGTTTTCCACATAAAATCAAAGGTTTAACACAAGGTTTTTTTGTAAATGGTTTTGCAAATTCTGTATTTTGCTATTATACTTTGTGGCAAAAGGAAGGGAAGTGGCAAAATCTAGCAAAGTTCTATCTAGATTTGAAATACACAGTCAGATTGAATGTATTGCACATAAAACGCACACATCATCTAACTTGTTTAACAGCGAAAGAGTGAGGCCAAGAATGTTTGTCTTTATTTCACAGTTTCTATTATTATTCTGCTGATAAAACTGCATTCTGAGAAGAAGTGTGTTCTTTCAAAATGTATTCCTGTTGGAGTTAGAAGTATTTTGCCTTAAAGCTACTTTCACACATACAATTAATAAAGAAGATACTGAAGGACATCTTATGCGGTGAATATAAATCGTCTCCACACCTCTGGTTACAGTCAGTGAAAGAAGAGCAACAAATGAGTGTGTCCACTGAAACAGGAAACGCCTTGCATTGTCTTGGTAATTCCACTGCTGCACATCTTAATACTATGTTAGGCTTGTACAAAAACAAGTGTCAAAAGAGATATTTTAGGCGTCATTCAGTCTCATCCCTGTCAGTCATTTACATTTACATGCCTGTCTGTTTTTCAGTTTAAAGAGGAAGCGTGCACCCTGTCGGCCATGACCTCTGGAATCCGTCGCAACTGGATTCAGGCCATCATGAAGAATGTGCGACCCACTATTGCTCCAGATGTCACCCGGTAATACCCAAAGAGGATCAACACTTTAACCACCAGGCAGATTTGACAGCTGCTTTTCTCACATATTTTTTATTTGAATTCCTCTCTCCTCCTCACCCTCTCTTTCCTTCTTTCTCTTCCTCCCTCAACCGGTATTTTCAACCTGCTTCCAGGAAAAACATCTCTCTGAAACTATCCGTTCTGAAGCCCAGGTTGGAGTGCTTTGTGTGTTGAATATCTCCCCCGCCTCGAACAGTGATGTAATTGCTCAGCGATGTCAGCCCCAGCGTGTTTGTCGTCCCACCCTATGTCATGTGATTGTTGAGTAATGTCTCCCCGTCAGTTGTGCTACTGTAGAGACGCACGCTGCAATCACATCAACATACTAGAATAGCCTGCCAGCCATCTGTTGATCAACAAGCAAGAGAGGATTTTAATGATTAATCATCATGTGGTCGTCCACTAACTTTTGGAAGTGATCACAGAACAACAACAAAAAATCACAACTGCAGCACAGACAGAAAATGCCGTGAGTGACTGGAGAGAAGAGCTGAGATAACCGCAACTGTTCCAAAAAAAACAGTTCAACTGAGGATTTTTTTTAAAAACCACCTAAACATTTATTTTTTGTGGTTTTCAAAGCGGAGTATTGCCTTTTCAGATGGGTCATCACATCTGACACTGACCCGCGTTTACTGAGTCACACACTCTGCCGGTGTGTCTCTTAGGTACCTCTCTCCAAGAACAGAATGTGTGATATTTTTGGTATTTCTGCAAAGCGCCTCACAGACACCTCTTTCTCATTCCTGAGCTCTGTTCCTTCTCCTTTTCCCCTTACTCATACCTCCTGACACCTCCACACGCAACGTGGTAAAAATAGATTATTCCGTCATGTCTCTTTTTTTGTAATGCTCTGCCCCTCAACACTACTTAGTGCCAATCAAACACATTCTTCACATTAAGCTACTAGTTTCTACAAATAGCATTAACATAGCAACTAAAGGCAAAGCGTCTGCCGTCAGGCTTACCTCAGATCACGAAGATTAACTCCAAAGTTGCTTTCAGCCTAATGCAGTGTGTTCCATATAAGCATTTTGATGTTGATGCTCTGACTTGGATGCATTTCACCGATTATCATGCTTTCAATGCATAATGAAATGATGCTGCTCTGCCACAAAATGTACGCATCGTTGTTTGTCCAGCAACGCTTTATGTAATACTATTGTAGCTTGATTTCAATGTGTCTTCAGTTCTGTTAATATCATCTTACACATCATCTTTCTTTTGTGTGTGTTTTTGTTCATTCAGATCCCTCGCTGACGAGAAGACAAAAGCCCATGTGATGTTGGAGCCGTGTCCACAGGCCACCTCTGAGCCAAGCCCCAGTCCTGAGGCCCCCAAGTCTGATGTCCACCGACAGCCAGCTGGCAACAATGCCTCTGCCCCTCTGACTGAGCCCCGAAAAAGCCGAGTTCGTGAGCGCAGACGAGAGGGTCGCTCCAAGACTTTCGACTGGTCCGAGTTCAAAATAGAACGGAGAGAAAAGCCTGTGAAGGAACGAGCGGACACGGTCGACCTCAGCTCATCCTTCTCAACAACGTCCTCGTATTGCTCTCCTTCCTCTTCCCCTTCCTCATTAGCGTCCTCTCCTACCTCTACCTCCTCCCTCCAAACCTCTTCTGTTTCAGGTGTTCACCCACCTGCTATGACAGTAGAAGCAGAAAAAGAGAGCGTAAGGAAGGGCGTCCCTCCACATAGTACAACCAGTGCAACCCACATGCCAAATAGTGTTACTGTTACCATGACCTCCACGCTAAACACTACACCGCCGGTACAGCCATCGATCCCTGAATGCCAAGAGCAAGGAAAGATGGAAGTAGACCATCCCGCGAGTGACGATAAGAAGAACAACAGAACCTCAGGTGTCCGAGAAGAGATTGAGCAGCGATGGCATCAGGTGGAGACGACGCCGCTAAGAGACGAGAAGCAAGTGGCGATCAACACGGCTTCAGGAAACTCCGACAGATTGCCTGCACATGAGCTTGCTGCACTGCTCGACAAAGAGGTGAGTTTCCTTAGTGTGGTCGTTATACATGTTCATGAGCATCTTCTGCCATTCGCTCATTATCTCTTCTCTGTCTTTCTTTGTTTCAGTTGGGACAGAAGCAGCAGGAGCTGGACATGCTACAGAAGCAAAACAATGTTTTAAAAGAGCAGTTGGAAGATGCTCTAGGGAAGGAACAAAGTGCCAGAGATGGCTATATACTGCAGGTACTACACTCACCATCCATCGTGCAGGATTAGTATGGGTTTTAACATTGACGATGTGTACAAATAGCATTCCAACATGCATTCCAATTTTTACAAAGATAGTATACAGATATTGTTTAAACGTACAGTAAATGTTATTAACTGTACATGTGTAGATAGTATTTTTGTTATGCAGTCTACTTGCTCACGATGGATCCGATTTATGTCTGGCTACTGTAACTTGTATCAAATTTTACTAACGGGTGTGGGTGCTTATTCTCTGAAACTGATACGCATGGTTGTGGTGTTCTTAGCATGAGTTTTCACTAACTGTTTTTACGGAGTTTCACATCTCCTGGGGAAATAATTGATTTGGTCTGATTTGCTTAAGGTAAGAACCTTGATTAAGAAACCTTGCGCTGTGCTTTGTATGTGTGCCCTTTCCAAGCTTGATTTCTGCATGCTTTTTGGTGTTTCAGAATTGCAAACTTTAACTAATTAAATGCTTTTTTACATTGTGCAGTTTTGAGTTATACCGGGAACTTATCACAGAGATAGAATGTCATCTTTGTATCACATCATATAATAGTTTTTTTTGTTTTTTTTGTTTTTATTTAATCACTATATTATTGACCCACCAAAGTTATTTTAATTTTTTTCTTTCCAAGTCACCTCTGAAAAAGCACAGTGGAAGCTTTTAAAAAAAAAAAAAGAGAGATTGATATCAAGAAAGGAGAAAAATTATTTTCCCGGTTACCCCCGAGATGTGGTTCTCCGTATATGGTAGGGGAAGTAAGGTGATGTCATTAATGAAACTGTCTCATCAATCTTTTTCAAGAATGCAACACCCCCTTCCTCTTCACCGCACAGAGTGCCGTGGCAATGCCTACACAAGATTAGTCAAGATTTGCAGGGCGAGTTGGAGACACAAAAGCACAAGCAGGACCTTGCTCAGCAGCAGATTCGGACACTAAAGAGAAGCTACACAGAAGCCCAGGATGCTGTAGACCACCATGAGGCTGGTGTTCAGGCTCTGCAGGCGAAACTAGCATCTGCAATGGCTGAAATCTTAGCCAGTGAACAGGCCGTGGCCAGAATGCGCAATGAGCTCAAGTTAGAGCAGGAGCGCTCAAGGGAACAAGAAGAGGAATACGGCCGTGGTGAGGCCACCCTCCGAGCCCAGCTAAAGGACAGTGAAGATAGACTCCGTGATATAGAGGCCAGCCTCTTGGAGAGAAACCAGGCCCTCAGGCACCTGGAGCGCCAGCAGGCCCTGCAACGGGACCACATGAGAGAGATACAGAGGCTGCAAGAGAGGCTGCAAGAGGTGACTGCTCGGCTAAGTGCAACTGAAGAGGGTCAGGCACTGAAAGAGGAGCGCCTGAGGGGGGAGCAGCATAGCATGGAAGAGAGTCATGAGAGTGAAAGGCAGAATCTGTATAGAAGATTAGCTGAGGCCGAAACGGCACAGAAAGAGATGGAGAGCCGACTGTTAGAGGCTGAGCAGCAGGTGGAGGCCCTGTTAAGAGGGAGGCAGGCCTCTGGAGGAAAGGAATGCAGGGAGGAAATGCTGAAATTGCAAGAGGAGCTGGACCAGAAGACCGACATGGTAGAGTCACTGAGGGAGAGTATGCGTAGGCTAGAAGAAGAGAAAGGCCATCTCACTTGTCGCTGTCAGGAGCTTCTTAACCAGATTGGAGAAGCAGACCGTGAGGTGAATAAGCTCCGCAATCGCCTGGAAACGGAAGAGGCTGATTACTACACCCTGGAGCACTCGTATGAGAGGGCTACCCAAGAGTTTCAGAAAATAAGCCAGTTCCTCAGAGAAAAAGAGGAGGAGATCCAGCAGACCAAGGAGATGTATGAGAGGCTAGTGGAACGTAAGGAAGAGGACTTGAAAGAGGCCCTTGTTAAAATGGCTGCACTTGGCAACAGCTTGGAGGAAACGGAACAGAAGTTGCAAGCGAAGGAGGAGCTTCTTTGTCAAATGAATCAAAGTATCTTAGATAAGGTTGAGCCCTGTAGTGCTGAAAAAGATCTGAAAGCCAAGCTTGTGGTTGCAAAGGACCGCATAGCAGAGCTAGAGCAGCATCTCAATGCCCTGCAGCTGGGCTATGCTGACCTACGTGTAGAAAGGCACCAAATCCCAGAACAGAGCAAGAAGTCGAGGCTTAAAACGTCGGCCTCCTTATCGGCAAACCAAGAACTCTTACTCTCCTTTGACAATACATCAAAGACGGAAAACTTCCCAGATGATAAGGAGTCTCAAGCCAAGAGACCAAGGATACGTTTTTCCGGTATTCAGTGCCAAAAATACATGAATCTAGAGGACCTAGACACAAGCCACTTGAGTGGTACCTTTGCAGACACGAGACAAAAAGTTAACCAGGATGTAAATGAAGACATGCATCTAAGTGAAGAAAAAATGTCCTCTGATATCACCTTATCTCACAGTAGTGACCCAGAGAAGTTCATCTCTATCATACATTCCCTAGAGACTAAGCTGCTAGCCACTGAGGATAAACTAAGAAACCTCACGCAGAATCTAGAAGAGCAACCATCCATCCAAGCGGAGGACATTTCAAAGACCGATCTAAAGATGACTGACCCTGATCAGGAGTTAAGTTGTGAAAGTGGGATACAGAGTAGCGCTGCCAATAAGCATTATGCCAAGGCCCTGGCGTGTGTGGAAAATAGTCGAGAGAAAGTCAGGACTATTCTCAGAGGCTCTCATGATACCACTGATTCACAGCTGCACTCATTGTCCGAGATAGAGAACGATTTGTTCAATGCATCGCTGTACATCCGACAAGGACATAAGAATTTGGAAGAGCAGTCCCCAGTTGTCCATCAAAATCAAAGCCCAGAAACTCTAGATAAAGAAGCTTTGCACCTCTTCGCCAAAACGTTGTCGTTTGAGGCAGTCGTTTTGAACAAGATGGCTTTGTTAATACAGACGTCAAAGTCTGACATCTTACAATCTCTTGCTGAGATATGGAAAGACACGGAGAACATTAAAATGGGTGACAAAGATTGCTTGGCTATAGTTTATGCTGATGTCTTGACCAGGAAGTTGATGTTAGAGAGTTCATTCTGTAAAGAATTGGAAAAAGCTAAGACGGATGATGCTAAATCCAAAGACGGCAGTGTTTCAGCTGATGCAGATGTTGACGCTACGGTTATCTTTAACACCTTCATTAAAGCAGAGCTAGCATACTCTATTCAGAACCTTAAACTTTGCTATGAAGAGAAATTCAACATACTGAAAAGGGAGTTGACGCATGCCCATGATAACCTGCATCAAAGGGAAATGGCTCTGAAAACAATCATTGAAGCTTCCAAAAGGCCTGATTTGAAAAATGTAATAAAAGAAGTCAAAAATAACTTTGGGTTTAGTAAACCGAAATTAGCAGACATTCGCCCCCCTGAACTTGCTCCCTACATGGAGCAGATTGAAATGGAAGAGGCTAGAGGCTTGGCTGAGGAAATCGTAGACAGACACCTGGCTGGAGAAATGCCCTCTTGTGGCGTCGACTCAATTGAATCACTGCAAAATGCACACGACAGCCTGGCTAATGAGCTTCAAAGACAAGCAGCCATCCTCCAGAAGTATGCTCAAGAGATAGAAAGTGGTGAAAACCATCCTGGACTGGCTAAAATGATCTATGCTCTTCTGGGCCACCAAACTTCACATCATTTCACAAGTACCTCTCTCTGTATGCGCGAAGCCCTAATCCAGGCTCAAGTGGCATATGTGGCATGCAGGCTACGGGCCCTGCACGAACAAGACTTGGGCTGGTGTAAACAGACGGGTCAGAACATGGATGCTCTCGTCCAGCAGCATGCCCGCAATGTCGGTGCAATCCAAGAGAAATACGAAGCATCCCTACAGGATGAGCGCCAGAACTTCACGCAAGCAGTGTCCACACTCCAGAAGGAGAACCACACATTAAAGAGCGAGATCAGCAAACGTGTGAACCAGCTCTCCCAGCAGCAGAAGCAACTGGCTCTCCTGGAAGACCATTTTAAGAAGGAGACTGAAGAGCTGAAGCAAAGGCACATGCAAGAGCTAAGCCAAGCGGAGAAAGGCCGCACCTCAACCGAGCTGGCCCTCATGGAGACGACAGCCGACAGTCAACGAAAGCTAGAAGTTCTGCTCGTGGACATGGGCACCATGGAGGAGCGGCACGAGGGTCATGTGAGGAAACTGGAGGAGCAATTTAAACAGAGGATCTGTGAGCTCCAGCATATCCACAAACAGGAGATTGAAAAGTTAAATTCCCAGTATATGGAAAACATTCAATGTATCCAACGGCACCAACAGAGCAAAAAGGATCCTCAGGTTTCCCACTCGTTTCCTTGTGATGAGGCCGCTACGCCAATGGAAGAGGAGGAGCAGGGGAAGAGGGAGGATGCACAGACCGTTTCAGAGTTGGACTCCATGGTGGTTCTGAAGGACCGTGTCCAGGAGCTGGAGGCTCAGATGAGCACCATGAGGGACGAGCTGGAGAACAAGCACCTAGAAGGAGACGTGGCCAGCCTGAGAGAGAAATACCAGAGAGACTTTGAAAGTCTTAAGGTTTTTGCTCTTTCATTTTACTTTAGTGATTTTTTTAAATATAAGTGAGAGAGTACTAGATAAATAGTAAGATAGCTTAACAACAAGCTGCTTTTGTTTAACAATCTGCCAATGGACACAGAGTGTTTGGAGTTGGGAAATGGTGTGATTTGTAAATTATTTGTAACTGTAACCCATAAAACTTGCAATCGAGATTACATCAGTTGGCTTGCATCCCTAGAGCCATACTAGCACCGTGGTTGTAGGGACGGGAAGGTCTGTCATTCATCCACAACCTTCTATTTGTTTATGTTATATTTATGACAATAAACATTCATTATCTTGTGAAATATATCCACATCTACTAGATGGATTGGCACAATATTTGGCATAGACAATCGTGGCTCCCAGGCGATGCTTCCTGTGACTGCTGATGCCCTGAATTATCTTCTAGTCTTATCAACTATTGGATGGATCACTGGGACATTTGGTGCAGACGTTCATGTTCCCCCCCCAAAGTCAATTGAGTGTAAAATGCCTCACTTGCCAACAAGATATCGATATTATATTATTGTATTAACAAACATACCATTTCCCACATTCAATGATGGAAGGAAACGCAGTCTATTAATGACAATTATGCAGCTCTCATTCTAACATAGCTGGCCTTCAAATCCTAAAAAGCTTGCATGGCTTCTATCACTAATTTTGCATGACACACCATGTAGTCTAGTGAACTATTACTAGATATTGCACTGAAATCCATGGTCACTAATTAGATTATAGGTTGTTGTATAAGTTCAAAATACATTTTGTGATAACGAATTGTTGACCCTCTCCTCCACTAGGCCACGTGTGAACGTGGCTTTACAGCAATGGAAGACACCCACCAGAAGGTAGTACATGACCTCCAGAGGCAGCATCAGAGGGAGATTTCCAAACTTATGGAAGAGCGAGAGAGACTACTGGCTGAGGAGACGGCTGCCACGATTGCTGGTAAAGACAACTGTATTACCACCAATTATTTCTGTACTTTAAAACACGACCAACATGCAGTAATTGAATGTGTGTGATCTATCTTAAATGTAGCTATCGAAGCGATGAAGAATGCACACAAGGAGGAACTGGAGAAGACCCATCGTTCCCAACTGAGTGGATTGAACGCTGACATTGATGAGCTTCGCTTACAATACGAGTACGTTTTCAACTTTGCAAATGAGAAGTAAAAGCGCTGACATTTTCATTTGACTTTTTCTTTGATTTAAAAAAAGTCAAACCCTGAAAAAAATTGTCACTTCATAGTATGGGTTTAGGGGGATGGCAAGAGACTGGAGCAACTTTTTAAAAGGCTTTTGGGAAACTCATAATAACGAGTGAAAGATCCACTCGTGTCTAGGCTGGTTTGGTAAACATCAGATGAGAATTGGTGATATTGTGATGATCTGACTGTCCAGGGAGGAGCTGCAGTCCATCCATAGAGAACTTGAGGTGCTGTCGGAGCAGTATTCTCAGAAATGTCTGGAGAACGCTCACCTGGCCCAGGCACTGGAGGCCGAGAGGCAGGCCCTCAGGCAGTGTCAGAGAGAGAACCAGGAGCTGAACGCTCACAACCAGGTTCGGATGCCCATCTATGCACAAGTACATACAAACACATTTGTGTTTAACGGGTTAAAACACACGTTTGTTCTGTCCAACAGGAGTTAAATAACCGACTGACTACAGAGATCACTCGGATGCGCTCCTGTTTCAGTGGTGAAACAGCGCTGTCACCACTTACCCAGGGCAAAGATGTGTATGAACTGGAGGTATGTGTAAACACACACACACACACGCACACAAACACACACGATTTGATCTTAAATCTTATGATTGTTTCTTGTAGGTGTTGCTTCGAATTAAGGAGTCAGAGATCCAGTATCTTAAACAGGAAATCCACTCTTTGAAAGATGAACTGCAGTCTGCGTTAAGGGTAAGCAAAACCAATTTTTTTTTTTTTGTATCGTAAACAATTTATTGAAAGTGTGTTCCTGTATTTCATCATGTCTTATAACAACATGTGAAAAACTGAGAGGCATTGTCATTCATTTGATTTCAACAGGACAAGAAATATGCCACAGAAAAATACAAGGACATCTATACAGAGCTCAGCATTGTGAAAGCGAAGGCTGACTGCGACATCGGCAAACTGAAGGAGAAGCTGCTCATTGCCACAGAAGCTTTAGGCGAGAGGACTGTTGATGGAACGGTCACATCTGGATACGGTAAATAGGAAATGTCCATTTAATCAGTACCACTGAATTAACCCCAACAAATCTTTACATCTCCAAAGTTTTGTAAGTATCGAAGCCAGTCAGGAGTAATGACAACCTGTTTTGTCACTGTTGTTGAGATCTGGAGAATGTAAACCCCTTTTTAAATTGGGAAATTAAAATGGGATGCACATACAGTTTATTATTCCTACATACAGTACCTTAGTTATATATAAGTCACATATCATATTGCTTGTAAACTTTACTACTACCAAACTATTATGCTACTTTAGTTAATGATAATAGCATTCACTCATTGTGTTTTTAGATATCATGAAATCAAAAAGTAATCCAGATTTCCTGAAAAAGGAACGATCAACAGCCTCCAAGCAATCAAGAGGATTAAGGTCAAAGGTGAGTTTCGAGTTGAATAAAATAGTTTTTCCTTCCCGAAATTACAGGCATTTTGTACTTTTGGAGAAAATTCTGCGCACTCTAAAGCTACCATTTCAGTTTGCTGTGTGACGTGACGTTGATGCTTTTGTCGCGCAGACGTTATCGCTGTTAATTGTTGCAACTCAGCCGCCCACACACTGTAGAAATGTGCTCCACAGTTGGTTGATAGGGACGTTTTTTTCCTGAAAGTCTCTTGTCCTGTAAGTTTGTCATCTTGTCTGTTTTGTCCGTCAGTCTATCACTGAACAGGTCTCATGGGATAGCTGACACCCCCATTGTGGGGTGATTCCCCCCCCAACCCCTGCCCTGAGATGTGCTGTAGGTATAGCATGATGTAGAGCAAAGCATGCCCTTAACACCCTCGCATGATCTCCACCCCCACCCCCCCCCCACCCCTCAACCTGCAACACCAAAGCTGATTGTAGTAGCTACCCCTTAGTTTAATGTCACAGACGTGAGCATTAGCAGTTCTTAGGCGCTTTGTCCAAAAGCACTCTCTCCCCTGTGCGGTAAATATGAAGCTACAGTCAGCAGCCGGTTAGCTGGAGCTGAATACTGGAAACAAGGGAAATGGCTGGCTAGGTAAAAATACAAAATAAAAAATCTGCCTACCTGCCCCCTGTTAAAATCAACAAATTACACGTTATCTAATTTGTTTTGATTGGTACAGATCTGTTACACTTTTGTTTTAAAACGAAAGTGTTAATTTGAGAGGTTGAGAGGTGCAGGTAGGTGGATTTAGTTTCATTTGGACCACGCCATGCTAGCTCTTGCTTTAAAAATCCAACATCTAATGAAAGTGTTTCAGCTTACTCATTTAGTATTTAACAATGTCGTTCCCACATTTTCTGTGAGCTGACGGGCAGAACTAAGTTCTTTGGGTCTGCAATAATAGCTGGTGAATGTTGGTGTTGCTCATCAGTGGACTAATGAACTATCTCAGATCATTTTATAGAGGAATGAGAGCGCTCTTTTTTTATTATGGAACATATCTCATCTGTTCCAACATTGTTTTGCTCTGTTAATGTAAAAAGCCTTTCTGTCATTGTCATCTTTTGTCTGTTTGTGAGTTTTGAATTTATTTGTGTATTGTGCGCACCAGTACCTACCGTTCATTCCATCTTAACACACTGAGATTAAAGTATGTCCTCCAGAGCAGCAAAAGAATTCCCATTTTGTGATGTCTGTGTTTTCCTTGTGTGTTTCTCTAACATTCTTCTCTGCCCACATTCACCCTTATCATTAATGAACAATTAATTACTTTCTTCTTTTCCTTTAACAGAGCCTGAAAGAGGGACTAACTGTTCAGGAGCGTATGAAGCTTTTTGAGGCAAAAGATTCCAAAAAGATTTGAATATCAGGAATCTGAAGGTTTCTTTCCTCTTTCCTGGCCTTGGGGGTTTTTTGGTCAGAATGCTTCGGCTTTGCCAGCAAACAGCTGACGACTATTATTGGAAATGGAAATACATTCATCAAGGTCAGTTTTAAACCTGGACCTGCTGCTTCCATGCCTCTGACAAGTTGACATAGTTTTGTTTTTTGTTTTTTTATTAATTGAAAAAAGTTTTTATTGAATCAATCCTGTATTAGGTTTCTTTAAAGAAAAATCATATAATCTGTCCAATAGGGAGATGTGTCAAATAAGCTGCGAGAGGGATACATGACAGCATTTTTACTGATCCTCCAAAATGCCAAAATAGACAGCAATACACAGTATGAATAATATATATTTCCCTATATGAATTAAGTATCTGCTGTATTTTATTATTGTTACAGTTTCTATATCTAATAATTTGTATGTGTTTAATGTTGCACCAGTTCTGTTGTACATAACTACTGGATATATGTAATAGTATGGTTTGCTATTGATTGTTGGGGCATCTGCTGTACTATAACTATGGTTTGATTGATAGTGGAAAACAATGTGATGCTTAACTTGCTTTTGTATGAGAGTTTTATAAAATGGAGTGTCTTGTGTGTGTGTGTGTGTGTGAAGGGGAGAAAAGAGGGGTGGGATTGCACTTATCACTTGACTACTTGAGGAAGCTTTTTTTTTTTTTTATTCGTCTCAAATTGGTTTAGTGACTTCAAGTCAATTATTGCAGTGCAACCAAACATCCTGACTTATGTCAAATTTAGTGAACAACTGTGACTTGTTAGTGATACTGGATTTTTTTTTTTAAAGTTTCTTAAAACCTGGATTTGTGTTTGCTCAGTTTTGACTTTGGTGTGAGAATATCATCTCAGAAAAAAACAACTATATAGGACTTTGCATGACTGTACAGTATCATTTGAATTGAAATGATCATGTTGCATCATTTTCCTACTTAATGCTATAGTGTGGAACTCTTAACACTAATAAGCTTTGCTTTTGCAAGTCCTACTGTTTAGGTGTTGAGATTGAAATGTTTTACTGTAAGCAGCAGTCTTTAAGCACTTGGCCCAATCCCTGACCTCTCACTAAAATCAAGTTGTGCCTCAACTGAGTGTAGAATATAAGCATCCATGAAACCTGTGCAGCTAAGAATACACACTGTATAGTATTCAAACCACGCCTTGTGTGTGTGTGTATGTATATACGCATGCATATATACGCGTATATATACATGCATATATATGTATGCATGCCACACAAGACTTCTGTGTTTTGTTTTAAACTTGTACCTTGCTCATTAGCTCTATATGAAATATATATGAATATTTTTCATTTTCATTTGAATGTATAATGTCAAATAAATGAAGTGTTTGGAAATCTTGGAGTAATATTTTTTTTTTCTTCAGCACATCCACTCGACCTTTCACAATTAAATAAGGGGAAAAAAAACTTGAAGAAAATGGACAAAAAATAAACTGGGTTGTAAATCTGTGTTATGCCACCGTCAACTGCAATGAATAAATTATAAGTCCAAATGTATGTATTCAGGGCCATATTTCCCCACAACACGCTTTGGAGCTTTAAGTGGCACCGGGTTGTCTCCATCTCTTTTTTTTATTTTTCAAAACGATCAATTTTGTGTCGCTGCATCCGGGGGACCGTTAGCAAGCTAACCATGGCAAATCATGTTTGTCTCTTACTTAATGATTGGTGTGGTGATATACAAATGCAACTGGTCACAGGAAATTATGCATTTTAATTTGACGTTAATATTAATGTGAATTCTTTAGCACATTTACCTAGAAAAATAATTTTTTTAATTGCCAAAGTTTTTAATTTCGTATAACCATATGGCAGTACCTTTGCAGCTCACTAGATGGAGCACTGAGGCCAACCTGGCATAAAATACCCTTTCACCTTTTTCTAAAAACTATTGTGTTATGTCTGCGGTAAGACTGCACTGCTCCAGTTAATGCAACACTGACAAGTCTTGTGGACATTAAGTGTACAAAGAGGTGTTCTTTGTATTTTGTTGTGACTTCATTTATTGATTAAGGTCACAATTAAGGCCCGTTTCGTTCTCTTTGGCAGCATCTATGGCGATAAGCGGTAATAGCAGGGGTGTTTTTGGATCTCACCTTCTGTGCTCTGCTCTGAGATCTTTCCCGGGAATGTCTCTACAGATATCCAGTTCATAATACTGCAAATGCAAGGGCTTTCAAGGGCCATAGCCTCAACACTATTGTGCTACCTCATTTGGTGGTAGACAGTGACTTAAAATACATTTATTTAAATGAAAATCTTCGAGATTATTACTATACATACCAATAGCTTTAAAAGAAACGTTATAAACCACAGAAAGGTAACTACAGTGAAATTGAAATAGTTGCCAAGTCTTCATTTTTCACGTGGAAATCAACTGCATATATACATATACCACAGACAAAGATACAATGCACACTACACTTAACAGGCCATGGAAAGGTCCTCAGGAAAAGTACCCTGCTGAAATGTTGGAGCATGTTTGTCTTTTTAGTAGCAATGATGGTAAATATTACCTTGAAGCTACACATTTGATCCAGAAAGAGCTTTATACTGCACACAATGTGTAACTCACTAACTACAAGTCATTCCAAAATAAATTGCTGCGAAGATTAATCGACTAATCCATTAGTTGATCGACTAAAAAAGAATTACCAAGTATTTTAATCGATTAATTGCTAAATACATTTTTCACACAAAAATGCTATGTTCATTATCTGAAATGTGGAGATTTCCTGCCTTTCTCTGTTTTATATCATATATGAACTGAAGATCTTTGAGTTTTCGACATACTATACTATGACTTTTTTCGACAAAGCATATATCGTAACTTTCTTATGTTATTCTTTGACTTGTCACAGTGCAGCTCTAATGCTGAGACAAAAATGGGAGACCAGACGAGTTTAAATGTAATGAATAAATATATTTATTCATAACACAACAATAAAACATGGAAGTCAGTAATCAGTTAAGTAAGCATGTGTGAATATGTAAAAATGTTTGCAGAAAACCAAAAACATTTGGCCTCCGAGGACAGAGAAAGAGACTCCGTGGACCAGGTGTGGCTCATGAAGGTGATGACCAGATCCTGCAAGAAAAAGAAGAGCTTGGATACAGGAAAAAGAAAATGTGACTTTTTTTGTTACGCTATACTATGACTACGATTTTTTTTTTGACTTGCTATACTATGACTTCTTTTGCCTTTTTTCGACACACTATACAATTACTTTTTTCTACATTGAAAATATTACTTTTTTCCACATAGCATGTATCGTAACTTTCTTATTTTATTTTTTGTGACTTGTCACAGTGCAGTTCTAATGCTGAGACAAAAATGCTGAGACAAAAAAGTCCTTTTTTAGTTTGTTGAGGAGCAGCAGCTCATCCATCTTGTTGGCCAGAGAGCGGACATTCGCCAGGTGAATTGACGGGTATTATGTATTTGTTTCCAATACGTTGAATATCACTTACATATGAATTTAATGAATCACCTTATCTATCAGTGAACTATTTAATTAGTAGTTAACCATTTCAAATGTATATCATTATTATAGTCACTAGGTGGGTTTCCATCCAAATATAAAGCCAATTTTAATACATTTTTGAGGCAATAACGTAAAATAAAACAAAATCACCTTTGTGATTCATGCTTGACGCATCTAAGTTAGAAGTTAGGTATCGTTTAGAATCTAACAATGACATGTCTGTCAGGTGTGATGGCTAATTTCCACTATGATTTATCTATCTCTTTTTATTGTCTGACCACTCAGTGTTTTGGCCCTTTTTTAATTAAAAAAGTTAATAATTGTCAGACATGGTCAGTAGGGGTCCTCTCAGGTTGAGTATTATAGACTGACACGCCAACAAACCAGACTTGCTAGATAAAAAGACCATGCTAGGGCATTTAGCATCTTGTTATGGTACACTGTCAACCCAATTACTTTGTGCATATTTCCCCCTTTACTAAAGCGAAAAAACTTACTATTACTTCATGAAATGCTTCACTCAATCATATTTAATGTGTTATTGTGTGTGACAAATGACTGAAGTGCTGAAGGTTAAAGTAGTGAAGGTAAGTTTTTGTTTTTCACAGCTGAAAACCTTGTATTTGTGTTTATTGACACATTGGGTTCTTCCTTTTTAATGTAAATATTCAGTTTTAGGTTCACTTTATTCTCTAATAAGGTTTAATGTTTTAGCCACTAACACATAATATTGTATCACTGTGTTGTAAAAATCTTGTATCTTCAATGTAAGGGGTTATCATGGTCACAGAAGAGTTGGAGCATTACATGCACCTGCAGGTTGAAGACATATTGAAACCGTTCTAAACCAAGACGTTTTTGATACAAATTTTAAATAAATCAAAATGTACTTGTTTACATTGAATACATTTTTCTCACATGGTTGAGTTTGGTTTAAAGTACCTAATTTGCATATTCGGAACACAGAACAGAACACATGGTATCATGATGATGTCATAGAACTCATGTGACTCTCAACTCTGGTGCTGCTGGTCAGTTTGTCATTTTACTGCAAACAAGTGGACAGAGAAGACCTATTGATTAACCTCTCGACAAATCTAACCAACTCGACTGATCAACTCGACAAATACAGGTAAGTCGCTGTTTGTTTCTCCCTCATGTAGAAAAAGTGTGTGACCACTTGAAGATACAATATACAATATGAAGATGCGTTTATGAACAGAAAATATGTGCTGCGGCTCCTTTTTAAAATATTTCTCATATTGAAAGTTAGATAGACAATGTATTCTTCTAGAAAACTGTTAAAGATGTGATGAAACACTCAAAGTGTAGGGGAACTCTCACTTTTACTGCCCTCTCATTGTGTGTGTGATGTGGTTCTCACACAATCCATATGTGCCTGTTAGAAATACAAGGAAATATACCTCATCCCCAACTTTACGATGCAGAAATATATTGGACAGGGAGTCTGTGGAACAGTGCTCAAATGGGACAAAACCAACGAGATTGTTGCTGTAAAGATCCCTAATATGAACAAGTCCCTCAACTCTGAAGTAATTACTCATCAGCATATTTTTGTCACTTTTATCCAAATATAAAAAATCTTTCTCCTGAGTTTAAAACTTGTGTCAACAACTAATCGTCACACTTGTGTTCCCCAGTTGACTATCCTGAACAGGATAAAGATGGCGAACCTGGACGAGCGGAATATCGTCAAGTTCATTGACTCCTTCGAGATGAAGGACCGAAGAATTGCTCTCGTCCTTGAGTTGCTGGATACGACTCTATGGCAGTACCTGCATGAATTGAAAACAGTGAATGTACATGACATCTGGAGTGTAATCCAACAGGTATGGATACAGTAGCATCGGACACAACACTAAAGTCAAAAATCTGTGAGTCCACCCTTTGAATGTCATTGCTGATCTTGCAGATGGCCACAGCCTTGGACGCCCTGAAGACCATTGGAGTGATCCATGCGGACCTAACGCTAAACAACATCATGGTGGTGGACAGAAAAGCTCAGCCACTCAGGCTGAAGCTCACAGACTTTGGGCGGTCTGTTCTGACCTCTAACATGAAGCAGGGCAGATGTTACCAATCATCACCCTACAGGTGAGCTACAGATAGACTCAAATCATATTCTTCTATGTGTGTATAGGTGATGTCTACCATCTGCTCAAATATGGCAGTGTTCTTTACTGTGTTGGACATTTGTTTCATTTTCAGGGCTCCAGAAGTTTCTTTGGGACTTCCCCTTTCAGAGGCCATCGACATGTGGTCTCTAGGTGTTGTGATGGCACACATGGTGCTCGGAGAACCAATCTTCTCAGGCCGCAATGAATACAATGAGGTAAGTCATTAGTTTCCTTTTCATTTACCTGTTTTTATGCGCATTATCAATTTGCGTTTAAAGAAACCTGAGTGGAAATGCAGAAATTTGGAAATGAAAAAGCAAAATGCGACAAAGTGCAATGGAAACAGATTGAAATCCATTGAAGAGACGGAAAAACGCTCCACGCAGATCTGATGTAATCTTCCTCACATTAACATATTTTCACCTTTTGATGTTCAACTGGCGCGTTGTTAAATACGTTGCGCCCTTTTTTTCTGCAATGGTATAATGGTTTCACCGACAGGAGAAATGGAGCCACGTACTGCTTATCGTGATGAACCAACTCCTAATAATTGCATAACGCTGGTGTATGGAAACAAGCATTCATTCTTTTTCTTTTGAAGACTTTCTCAAATTCGGTTCAAATTTGCGATACATACAAGAGCGATTGGCTCTAGATCTTAATAGGGATGCACCAATCAAACACTGATATCAGATATTGGGCCGACTCTAACATCGTGGATCGTGTATCAATGGCAATGGTACCAACATATTCAATTTAATTATATTTGTATGCCTGATTTCATTACGTCATTAGTCAAAAGCATGCCGGCAGGCTGCATAGCCGAGGGAGATAACAGCAAACATGTCAGCTGTTAGATGGAGGTATTTCCCACTTGCTACGCTAACAGGTTCTATGGCTATTTTATGTCTGAAATTAAGTTTAGTTCAGTGTTTCTCACCAAATTTGCGAGGCCTAGCAAATTTGTTGACTTAATTTCCATCTTTTGGAAAACATTTACAAAGGTTACCTGTTAATATTTGCTCATGACACATTTCGGTTGGTACCAAAAAGTATTGATGGTTTGATACCCAGCCAGAGCTACATAGTGGGCCTTTAAAAACTTCCTGAGAAACAGTTCATCTTTAATGATGACCTCATCTTGCACTAGTAGGTGTAAACATAATGTTCCAGACGTCTCAGTGTTTGGAATTTTCCCGGTTGAACTTCCGACCTCCAAGCGTTCCAGGTGCACGATGCCTAACTTAAACAAAAAGCATGGCTGACTATGACAAACTGATGTTTCTCTAGAAAATGGTCACACAATTCTCAGCAGTGCAGCCTCCACATTTTTTGACATTTTTAACATTTTAGCAATTAACTTTTGTGCAGAGAAGATAACTTTCCGAGATTGTTTACTGTAACCAGCTACCTAATAACCGTAGCAAAATTTTTTGACATACATTTAAATGCAGGACAGGTTTAACTATATGATAGTAAGTATTATTTTCATTCAATACGGTTTAGTTTACACCATTGTTGTTTGACGTCAGACAACTTCTTCTTAATGAAGTTGTGGTAGATGGATTTTCCCCCAGGTTCAAATGTAGGATATCCGACTTTGAGTGGTGGAGGTCAGAAATATTTAAGTTAGGAGGTGTCTGGAATGCAGCATTAGATCTAGCCAATCATTAACTTTTAGGTAATCCGATTGTATGAAGCAGCATTTGGCCTGCTGTCTGATTTGGCGGGATCTCTGGGGCAGATGTCATGTAATCTGTAATGTGAGAGATGCAATACATCATTCAAAATTATAGATATTATTTTGACTGTGGGAGATGAATGGCATCCTGTTCTTATCTTGGTGTGATGCTGTGTTTTGTCTGCAGATGAGGTCCATGGTCGAACTCCTGGGTGTACCTCCAGACCATCTTCTGAATGCTGCGATGTACTCCAATTTTCATTTTGTAAAAATGCCTTATGGTCGCTGGCGGGGTTCTCGCTGGAGACTGAAGGTACGACAAGATCAAAAGTCCCGTCTCCCTTAACATTCTCTTCTCTGGTTAAGATTTATATTAATCAGTTAACGTGATTAACAGCTATCTGAAATACCTTCTTGTAGACACCTTGGGAGATGCAGACATTCTCTTTGCCCAGCAGCGTCAGAAGATACCGCAACCTGGACGATATGAAAACGGTAGGTGTTTGGATAGATTGTTCTGTCGCTGCTATAGATGATATTTTAATTGATTCTGAATCAGAAAATAAAAAACACTGCTGGATTTGCAATTTTGTTTCCCGCATTAGTTTCCCCGGAACAGCCTGAATGAGATGGAAGCCAAGGAAAAGATGGAGTGCATGGACCTGCTGATGGCAAAGCTTGAAATGGATGCCAACAAGAGGATCACCCCCAGTCAAGTGCTCACCCATCCATTCATTATAAGAGAACCCCGCCAGCAGAGCGCTGGGTAAGTGTCTGTGTTTGCAAGTGGGCTGAAATATTTTATTACTTCATATACAGCTAATTTATGAGTATTGAAAACATTTTAGGGCCCCATTGTAAAAAGGAATTTGGTCATGTCTCGCCTGATTAAATAAAGGTTGAATAAAAATATATATATTTTTCTAATCTATAACGCTACAAAAAAGTTAAGTAGGTAGTAGCTAGTTAGCCAGGCATGATAATGTTACCCGATTGCGTTAGAGCAGATATACAGTACACACTGTTTACATTAATTCCTTACACTTTTATCTTTTAGAGGATTACACGGATGGACCCCAGACCCAGAATATCGAGGTGTTATCTTGGTGCAACCTGCACCGGTTGCACAAAGTCCAGACGACATGGAGCCAATGAAGAAGCCAAAGAAGAAGAGGAACTGCTTCAAGCGCTTCTTCTCCTGGGCTAGGAGGACATTCTGCTGCTGCATCACTGATGACGAGGTATGAGGGTATGAAGGCAAATCAATGTCAAAATCCGCTAGCACAAATGAGATCCACGCGCATGTGTGTAGAGGTTCTGTAGAGGTCCACATACTGTCCCCCACACACTACTGTCTCCCACACACTACTGTCCCCCACACACTTCTGTCCTCCACACACTTCTGTCCTCCACACTACTGTCCCCCACACACTACTGTCCTCCACACACTTCTGTCCTCCACACACTTCTGTCCTCCACACACTTCTGTCCCCCACACACTACTGTCCTCCACACACTTCTGTCCTCCACACACTTCTGTCCTCCACACACTTCTGTCCTCCACACTACTGTCCCCCACACACTACTGTCCCCCACACACTACTGTCCTCCACACACTTCTGTCCTCCACACACTTCTGTCCTCCACACACTTCTGTCCTCCACACACTACTGTCCTACACACACTACTGTCCTTCACAAACTACTGTCCTCCACACACTTCTGTCCTCAACACACAGTATTGTCCTCAACGCACACTACTGTCCTACTGTCTGATTTGCACGTGCGGGACCCCTACACGCGCGCATGGATCTTATTTGTGCTCGCGGATTTTGACATTGATTTGCCTTCATACGAGGGCAGCACGGTTGCTCAGTGGTTAGCACTGTGGCCTCACAGAGAGCTCCTGGCCCCTGTTCCTCTCTGTGTGGAGTTTGCATGATCTCACCGTGTCAGCGTGGGTTTCCTCCGGGTGCTCCGGTTTCCTCCCACACTCCCAAAACATGCATGTTAAAAAAAAAAAATTGACAATAAATCTGATTCTGCCTTATTTTATTTGACACTACTGGCTGCTCAAGAAAATGTCCTCCAAATACTTCTGTCCTCCACTCACTACTGTCCTTCACTCACTACTGTTCTTCACTCACTACTGTCCTCCAAACACACCACTGTCCTCTGTGGCGTCTTATTAATTTCCCTGCGAGAAATAAATGTGATGAGAAAACT
Organism: Leptoclinus maculatus; assembly: GCA_032191485.1. NCBI lineage: Eukaryota > Metazoa > Chordata > Actinopteri > Perciformes > Stichaeidae > Leptoclinus > Leptoclinus maculatus. The sequence goes on from JAVDOI010000015.1 coordinate 9,172,616, forward strand.
CTCAAAGGACTTTAAGTATTTTACTGAACGGACACATATAATAATTCAGCTGAATGGTCAGAGCTCTTCTTACCCCACGGATGGTTCGGAGGTCTAACAACAAGTCAAAAGTTTTTCAAAGCTTTTCAAAGCAGCCGTTTGCATAGCCGCAGCATTTCCTGTTGAAATGGGATCAGAGGTGTTAGTGCAGTGGCGGGCCGTGCATTTTATACCTGGGCCTTCACTGGTGTCCTGCAGCTGAAACACAGCTACGGTTATTATTTGTTTTGTGTAAAAATGAAGCAAACACCTATAGATACACTAACTGCAGAGAATACGCAGAGACTGCGTCTCCTCTCTTCGCTGACTGCAGCTGGGACTGCTGCGCGAGGCTTCTGTGAGAGTTACTGTGTGTGCTTTTAACTTACGGGAGCTGCTGTTCACTATTTAAAGACAAAGTGCATCCCCCTTTCTTTGTTAACGAAGAGTTTAATCCCACGGTTGTTCAGTACATCCGTGTGTTTTAGATCCAGTAAGAAGTCCTTCTCCAGAGGCCTGGGGCCTCTCTCCTTACCTAGAGACACAGGGGTGAAATCTGATTGGATAAAAGCTCTACTTAAAACAAGCTGCACTGGAAGCAGAGCAACTGAGGAAGACAGTAGCTGTGCAATGAGAAAATAAGATAATGGGAAAATAATGTTATAAATTATAATACATGTAGTGTATTTAAGATAAATTATTAAATTATAAAATAGCTATAACTTTGTGATTCTGTTCAGGCCAGCAGAGAAGGCCTTGCAGGCCCTGACGGCCCACCACTGCGTTAGTGTGAGCATCACATTTTATAACACAGACCGTTTTAGGGAGCAGTATGGCTTCTAGCAAGTCTCACTCCTCATGCCTGAACCTAGCCAACCGAATCAGTATAGATCAGGGGTCACTAATTGGCGCCAGCCGTTGTATCCGGACCCAGGACCTAAAACCGATAGATAATTGACTTTTTTCGACATGCTATACTATGACTTTGTATGACTTTGTTCAGGCCACAGCAGGTAGGTGTTCTTGTGTACGATCTTGCGTAATCGTGTGTAGGGAGACAGACAGTGTTCAGGTATCTCCTCCAGGAACACCAGCAGCAGGACATCACTGCCATCACATAAAAGCCTCAAACTGGCCAACTGAAACTCCACGGAGCACCACTCACTTTGCAGGAAGTGACGTGTCACCACACAGATGGTGTGGCGAGAACTGTGAATGGCGGCCTCGATGTTCTCCAGAACAGCAACACCGGGCCGGAAGTCTCTGTGGTGAAGGCACAGCCTGAGCCTCGGTTCACCACCAGCAGGCCTCTCTAGATTGGGCACCAGCTGTTCCATCACCCAGGCCTCATCCTTGGAGCAGTAGGAGATGAATGCGTCATACTGGAATTTGGTCCCTGCTGCCCTTCTATGTCCACGTAGTTTTGCCCTCAGGACGAGCAGCAGGTAGCGCAGAGTGGGGCCTTGTGTGTGCCAGGCCAGACACACACATAACAACGCACCCGCGAAAGTGAAATAGCAGTATTTCTCAAAATGTTAAACTACGTATACTGAGGCTGTAGTCTCAAAGCTAGAGTGAAGATACCGGTAACATAATGAGTCCATTAGCACCATGTCATGCTAGCTTGTCAGGACGGGGGCTGAATAACGCTCCAAACTACATTTTTGCAAGCGAAGACTGGCATGGCGGGGTCCGTTGACCTCTCACCTCAAGATATGTGAATGAAAATGGGTTCTTTGGGGTCCCACGAGTCTCCCCTTTACAGACATGCTACTTAATACTAATCTAATGCAGTTTTGGTTTATGCATACTGGGGTCCCTAAACGGTCTTGGAATTGCATACATTCTAAATTTTAAATCGACTCAATTTTATCCATGTGTGATGATGTTATTCCCCATAGAGGCCATTTCACACAGTAATACTATTTTTGCAACAAACTAGTGACCTAGGGGCATACAGAGGATGAATGGTATATTGACAATCAGGGGGTTTCTGAGCAGTTTCCAGAACAGGCGTGCTCATCCATCTAATTGGTGAAAAATGCAATTCTTGCAGAAATCTTCAAATGTCTTGGATACAACATGTGTCTGGTTATATTCCCATATAGTAGCCCAATCTAGCAATACTGACTGCTGAGCTCAAATTAATCTTCAGGTGTCCAGCTGACCCCCCCATAATAAGCTCTTTGCTAGACATTTCAGTAGCTCTTCTACCTTGGGAGAGCATCCAGCATAGTTTTGTCCACAGTGTGCAGGTGGTTTGACTGGACTTTGAGAATCTCGAGTGTATTATCTGGTGGCATCAGGTTAGCAGGTAGAGCATCAAGGTCTGCTCTGTCAAGAGTCAGCTTCTTCAGATTTTTCAGAGGGGACAACACTGTGGTCAGGTTGGTCGTTTTCATAACAACACCAGCTATGTACAGGTATTTCAAATTGACCAGAGGAACAAAGGCATCGGGATGGAAGTCGACCAGGATGCTGTGCCCGATGGCAACAGAGCTAAGTCTACGTTGACCTTGGAAGAAATGCGGTCCGATGATACCAATGCCTTGACCCCCGGGACCCTGGTAGTTCATCTCCAGATACTCCAAGGTTAACATAGAAGAAAGACAGATACAAATATGAACAGATTTATACATAAAGTGCATCACTATTTTTAACAATTGACTCTCAAAAAACAAGTCATACCTCCAGAGAAGTAAGGTTTTTGAAAGGAGCTTCATAGGATCTAAAATTGAGGCGGTTGTTGTACAGAACAAATTTCCTCAAATTGATCAGGCCAGACAGAATATATGGTGTCAGCCTTTTGATCCGATTCCCACTTAAGTCCAAGTATCTAATGGACAGATGAATGTGTTAAATAAAATGGACAGTGAGAAAAATTGAGGAAAGATGAATGCACAAGCAGGGAATATTACATACATAAGCCTCGTCAGGTCTCGGAAGGTGCCGGCTTCGATGAAATCAATAATGTTTAAGCTGAGGTTGAGCTTCTTTAGCCTCCGTAGCTTACTGGAGGGCTTTTTGGTGATGTATTTCAGCAGGTTGAACTGCAGGTAGAGCTGCTCAAGTCGAGTTAGGGCACTGAATACCTTTGGTGTCAATTCAGTGATTTCATTTTTCACGAGAGACAGGCGAGTCAGATTCTTCAGAGGGACGAACCAGTTGGGGTCAATGTCACGGATTTTGCTTGTGTCAAAGCTTAAAAACGTGAGGTGGGTCAGGCCTTTGAATGTGTCCCTCTGAATGTCGAGCTTATTATGATTCAGCTGCAGCATTTTCAGGCCTCGGTAACCGTCAAATGTAGTACGAGATATCTGCTTCAACCCACAGTTGATGAGATAAAGTCTGCTCGTATTACCCCTACCCAGAGACAACTGAGCAACATTCCCAAGGTTTGCATCCTCAATAACAACCACGGGTGGAGTGTCACAGTACAGCAGGCTGTAGTTAGCCCGAGGTAACCTGGATCCTTTTAAGTCAACCTGTATCAAATTAAATGTAGAGAATAGTTATTTAAAACTCATTAAAAAAGAAACACTGATATTGCATGAGCTCACATTAACCCTCAGGATGTTGTTTGCGAAAAGGTCGAGGCGCAAAAGAGTGGCAGAACCACCAGAGTCCCCACAGCTGAAGGCCTTGAGCATGTTCAGGGACAGATCGACTTCTTGAATGGCTGGAAGGGACTTAAAGATACTCGGAGAGATTGTTGCAAGTACGTTGTGGATCAGAAGCAGGGTTTGTAGCCTGGTGAGTCCATCAAAGGCATTGGAGTGAATGTGTGAGATGTTGTTGCAGGTGAGGTTGAGACATTCCAGGACACCCAGGCCTCTGAATTCTCCTCCTTTTAGAGAGACCAGCTGGTTCTGGCTCAGGTCCAGGCGTTTAAACCCAAGCATCTGATTGAATGATCCAGGTGGGATGACCCTGATCTTGTTCTTGGACAGGTTGATGGTTGTTATGTTATCTGGTATCATGCTAACAACATCAGAGAGGTTAACGATGTTCTGGTTGAAGCACCATATAACATCTGTCATGGGGAAGTTCAGAGAGCACCCTTTAAAGCCAAAACCACAGCAGGCCGAGGTGTTGAGCAGAAGCAGGAAGAGGACAGTTCGCATCACCTTTACTTGACAGCTACTTTTGCACAGACCAGAGGGCAGTCCAAAGCAATCTAAAAATATGTTAAGATAGAAAAGCAAATGAGGAAGTTAATGGGGAACATAATCTCACAAAGTAGCTGCACTGAAATTTCCTTTAAGAGAAAAGCATTTTAACCTACAATAGCTCATTATTTGGGCTTCTTGGTGGCAAACAAGTTGTGCTCTGTTACATGCTTCACCCTAGTCACCAGCTCATCCCTAAAAACAAGGGCCTTTGGCCTAAAACAACAAGTAAAGTTGTGGAAAAGTGGGGGAAACTCGCTATAAAGCTCTGTAAAGCTGAGGGGAGGACCAGATAATGGTGATAATTGTAAAACTGCAAAACATAAGGCACTTTAATGAATACAGCATGAAGATAGATGTGACCATGAGTGGAAGTACTCAATTACATTTCTTTCTGTTTTGATACATTTGTTTTATAAATAAAAAAGTTTTTTAAATTAAAAATGTATTTCAATTTCAAGTGTAGTTCGATTTATCTACATTGCTACATTTTAAATAGCATCCACTCTACAACAATACTGCTTCAATCATTACTTAACAATATGAGGAGCCATATCTGCCGTTAATGGAGAGTCCAACAACTAAAGTAATCAGGCCTTACAATTGATCCAATAAAAACCTTTTACCTCTCTGCCCTGAGAGGGAAAACAAATACATTTGACAATTTTAAAATGAATGTGACAACTTTAACAGAGTTAAGTGTAAACGACCTATGTTCCTCTTTTATACTATGTTCTTCTTCTATACAGCACTGTGTTACTTCTTCTACCCCAACTCCGTTACCTTGTGCATTGAATCTAAATTAACTTTAATTTAGTTTAAATTTGAGTATTCTGACTGCATGTTCCAACCCTAACATTATTAAAATATTAGAACGTACCATTTAATGCTCCTCTTATGTGGCTTTTATTTCTGAAACTGCACTTCCTATTTTAACTGTCAGCTTCTTTGCATGTCTAAGTTAATCTAAAGCTTTTTGAGGAAGGATTTTTGTCATCAGCTCTAAAGACTGAGACAATGTGGCTTTAAATCTTTCCTCCACATGAGGGAGCTATCTACTTGGATTTTAGTGAAGCTACAACTGAGAGTACAATACTTTTCATGTCTAAAACATCTAAATTGGCATTTAGCAACCCTTAAACCAGTCAGATAAAATTCCAACATTTACATTTTTGTTCAGGAGACTCACCTTAAAGAGTCCCCAGGTGATACTAAACCGTTCTGTTGTTGCCTTTACACACAAGGACTGTAAAACTCGAGATGAATACTGACAAATGTTTAATAATTTTAAAGCCAATGAAATGTTTCCAGCTCTACTTTTGTGAGAAACTATTATTTTCCCTTTTGTTAAAATAAATTCAAATTATTTGCATATATTTGCTTCAATAACCGAATGGTTTATATAGAACATATCCAGTCTGAGCATCCACTGTGGGCTCTTCTGGTCAAGGCAGCTGACCTTTGCCGCTGTGTCTTGACTGTGACGGTGGTGAAGGGGCCAGCGGACGTGGGGCGGCCCAGCGCTCAGTGCCCATCCTGGGGGCGACAGGTAGTCCTCCATATAGTCCAAGTGGAGCTCGGCCCTGGGGCCCTGACCTTTGCAGGAGGGCTACTTGATCCACGAGGAGAGGCACAGGTGACCCCGCTGATGGCAATTTAGCTTAAGGAGCTGCTTCACCTTTAGCACATCCACTCGAATGTGTCAGGACAGATACAGGAGAGTCAGGTGGTGCTGCCACTATGAGTCTTTTTGTCTCTAATTTAGACTTTAAATGATAGTGATGACATTTCGCCTCATGGCTTTTCATAATAGGACTGAACAGCAAAAAAAAAAAATGTTAGTTTGTTCCCATTTATTGGTCATAAAACAGTCTTTCTTGTTTTTTTTACTCAGTTTATTCAGATAAATACAGTGTGTATAATGCAATTTATTGTCATCAAGTGAAATGATGCAGTCCAACATGACATCATCCATATAAAACCATTTACCCTTCAAAACGTTTTACTTACATTTATTATAATTACAATATTTACAAATCCATTCAAAGGTTTGTCTCTCAACATGATTTCAATGGACTTAATTGTCGAAATGATCCTTATGGAAGTTACTGTTAAGTGCTGATGTTACATTTTAAAATATTATTTTAGGAGAATCTTGTAACAATCAAGGTCCATAGTGCATTTGTAAGACTTTTTTTTGTCATTCATTCCCTGTTTGTCTTATAAGGTGCAAAATGTTTGAGGTTGTTGCGAAGTTAAACTGAGGGTAAGAGTGACAGTCCTCCTCCAGCCAGTGCAAATCCATGGCATGCCATTAATAATGAATGTATGGAGTCAGTTATATTACAGTCAGATGAGTAGAAGTTTAATTGTTGGTAGCTGTCAAAGGGCTCGGGGGACACTGGGCCTCTAGTCGCTGCATGGACGGGGGTCTCTTTGGGGTTTTGGCAGAGGAAGGGATGTCGGTGAAAACCACTGATCGGCCGTCTGCGCAAAGCAGGACGCTGGAGTCTGCCTCACACTTTGTGGTTCTGCTCGGCCATGAGGCCTCAGCAGAACTGGGCCTCATGCCGAGACCGCCGGTAGAGAGGACCTCTGTGTTCACCACCGATGCCTGACTCATCTTGATCAGCATGTCCAACGACTGCTTTCGACTCTCCAACGAAGCCTTCATTGCATTTCTCTCGCCCTCATTCTCTTCTTCCTCCTTTTTCTCCTCCAGTTCCTCGTCCTCCTCCTCTGTCTCTGTTGTGTTGTCTTTAAGGCTGCCGTCCTCTCTCATGCCGCGGTCGCCAAGCAAATCTCTCGAGTCCCTTTTAACCGACAGGTCGAGAGGCCCGTCGCTCTGGCGAGACGTCCGCTCCAGCGCCTGGTGGATGTGGGAGAGCTCACTGCGGATTTTGCCCAGGTGTTCCCAGAGGTGGCGCTGGGCAGGAAGGTCTTCCTTCTCCAGGTGGGAGATTTTGCACTCAGCCTCCTGATACTCCTGCAAGGCCTTGGAGAGGTCACTGAGGAGAGCAGCCACTGACTCTGAAGTTCCCTCCCCCATTGCTCGGGCAGCAGTCGGGTCATGGCTGTTGGGTCCCCCACAGTTAGAAAGAGAGGAGGTTTCACTGTTGGGGCTGGTGAGAGGGTCGTTGTACCACAGTTCCGTGGGCCGGGTCGGAAGCTGAGCATCCTGTAAGCTGAGAATGGGAGAAAGTTATGGCTTATTGAGACTACAGTATAACAAAAATGAAATACCTCTACAGTTGTTCCCTGTAGATCATTAGCCTATATTATGGACAAAATGACTCTTACTGCTACTTGTTTTAATAGTAACAATATTTTTTTTTAACAACAAAAGAACACTTTAAGGAAATCTTTACCTTCCATGGAAGAGAAGTTTTTCCGCTGCCATATTAAGAGTTGATGCAGTCTGAATATTCTTCAAAAGGTCCAAACTGAATCCACCCATGGCCGGCTTCTTCTCCACAGGTGCCTCATGGTTCCCCAGTGGGGCACCTGTCCTCTTGAAGCCCCAGCTTGCTTTGCCTTCCTTGGCTATAGCCTGCATTTTATCCCCCACCCTGTAGCCCTGTTCGGGGGAGTCTCTCTGAGGTGACACCCAGCCAGCAGGGGAGACTGCGGCAGTCCCTGGCCGCAAAGCAGGCACTTTCCACAGATTGACTTTAGGCTGGAAGCCAGACAGAGGATTCACTTCTAGACTGTTTGTGGACGTCTTGAGCGCTTTGCTGGCATCACTCTGACTGGAGGCCGGTCCGAACGTATGCTCACACAGAAAGGGGTAGTAGAGGCGAGGGTGGATAAGAGCTCTGTCTGTGTGGGTGCTGGAGGCTGGGTGCATCAGCTGAGCGGCCGACGCAAGGAAGGGAAACTGGGCAAGCTGCGCGTGAGTCTGGGCGGTGACACCCGCGGCAGCAGTGGGCATAGCTGAGTTCATGTAGGAGAAGAGGCTGGGGCTGATGGGATAGCCCACCCCGAGCAATGACAGGTTGAGTCCAGTGGGATCCTGGTAATCCACCAGGTTTGGCGGAGGAGGGTAACAGGGGATTGAACTACTCACTCGGGGCTGAGCACCTTCAGCTTTGGCCTTAGAGTGGCTGGACGCCAACAGCCGCCACTGCTCCGACAGCAGACTAGGAGCTGTCAGATATGTCTTAGATAGTTTGTAGTGTTTCAGCTGGGCCTCTACTTCTACTGAGCGTGCTCGTAAAAGCTGATCTTCCAGGGAGAGCATGTCAGCCATCAGAAGCTCTGACTCTGGCTGTTTAATTTTCCTGGTAGCGTCTCCTCTGTTGCGGTCACTGGAGCTCTCTTTTGTTAGCCCAGTGACCTCCGGTCCCTCTCCTCGTCCTCCCTCTTCTTCATCTTCTGGTCCCTGGCTTTCCCTGTCTTCACCTTCCTCCTCGACGGCCCTTCGTTGCCTTTGTCCCTCCTCAGTCCGTGTCACCTGCTCGAGTCCATCTTTCCCGGTAGCTTGATGGCCATGTGCCAGCTGAAAGGGTCGTAGCTGTTCTGGGTGCAGGATGTTGCCCTTTTTATACGGCCAGTCTGACTCTATTAGCAGAGAAAGGGAGTTCTTGCACAGGCTGTACTTCATATGGTTGTACAGGTGGGACTTCTCCATGCAGGTAAAGGGGCACTGGAAGCATTTGTAGTTGTAGGGTTTGCCCCATGGCCGCGGAATATAGTGAGGCTTCTTAGGCTTGCGCTCCTTGTGTTTGCTGGCAGACGTCACTTTACAAGCATCGTCCTTGGACATGATTGAGTCTTGATATTTATAAAGATTGTGGTGGTTGTATTTAAATGATGATAATTCAAGATATATCTTTAGATTTGATATCTTTTGTGCCAGGGTTCATTTCATTGTTTTTGTCCTCAGTTTGGTAAGGTAGATGAAAAAGAGCATTTATGGTACCTGTGAACACACAAGACAGTTCTGTATGAATAAAGGTGATCGTTTTTGAAAACATCAACAGATCTGAAACAACAAATTGAGAGATTTCCTATTTTATGTATATGTATAAAAAACAGGAGACAGCTTGCAGAAATGTAGCTCAGTAAGAAATCTAAATATCCGAGATAAAGTCATGTGTGCACTGAAGGGTGGTATATATCATTATGCACACATGTGTGTTAGGAGAGCACATTTGTTGTCTGCATAAGCTGAGGGTTGCCACTAACCTAACTGCAGGGAGGCCCACACTGCTCTGTTCTCATTGTACCTGCCACTACTCATTAGTTCCAGTGCAGCACCAGGCGCTAGCAGGGTCCAGGGCTGGGGGGCAAACGGGGGCCGTCACGGGGGACTAAGCACCTGTGCAGGGGGGCCCTCACAACACTAACAGGCCTGCTTGAGCTTAGGGCCTGACCCCTCGAAGGCCGGCTACAGGCGCGGTGTGGACAGGCTGAGGGTTGCAGGTATTTAACGAAGAGGAGTTGGGGGATTGAGGCCTGGTTCCTAATGAGAGCCTGGCGTCATGCCTATAGGGCGTCATTAGTGCCAGGAGTGGGATCTGGGTCAGGACACGGTGCATAAGTTCAACAGCTCTCCTGAACTCTGTCTCTGTAATTTAGAGTTGTGTCACACTTTATTCATCAATAAGCAATAATAGCATGTATTATTAGAGGCTACATTTTGATTGAAAGACATGTTTTCTCTTTATCTAATTTTAAAATGCTTTAATTATTATTTATTATTTTGTAACTTGATGTGTCTCATAACATTAGTTTAAAACCCCTCGCCGTCAATAAATCTAATAGACATTTTAATTAATTTATCATTTTTAACATGATTGTATTTTGTCTTTCTTACATCAATAAATGTGTAGCAAACAGCTTGTATAGCTGAAATTCATATATTTAAAGAGAGCTACCTACTATTTGCACCTTTCAATTTACTCTGAAACTGTGTATTGTCAAAATATTTATCGTCTTTTATATTTCTATACTTCGTCATCATCCATGAGCATTAGCTTAATTAATATCTCCCTCTTCTCTAATCCCCTAAAAAAATTAAATACCCTGCAATAAATGTGTTTTTTTCATCTGTTAAATTACAGAAACTTTGTGATCTTTTTATACTTTAAGCCAGGCCGATGGGTGAACCCTCCGGTGAAAGAAGATGTGAGGAGTGTGCTCCTCAACTTAAAACACTTTTAACACGCTTTGAGGCTTTTATTTTGTCTTTTTTTCCCCCCCAGGTCATTCAAAGATGAAAGTCTGTGTGATGTTCAGTCCAAGTTGAAGTAAAGATAAACTTCACCAACCAATCTTTTTTCTGTCTTGCACAGACGGCTCATGACAAAGTTTTGATTTAAAGGCCAGTGAAGCAAACACAGGTGATGGATGGCCGGTTATACTGAGAGACAGCAGACAACCTCATCTATAAAAGCCACAGCACGAAGGGTGATGATGAAAGATGCAGTGAGTCTAACACAGCATGGCAGGCTGTTGCCAACTGCTCTCCCAATTGGACCCTAAGAATTGGCCCGTTTTGTGGCTGACCAATTTGATTGGCTCACTTGTCCGCCCCGGGGCTCTGACCTGAGCTTTGAGCTCATAATGGAACCTAACAGCTGCTGCTACGATCCAATCAATAAAAATCATTTTTACAGTAGTTTTTTTCCCCTCTTCTGGCCACTGCTATCCGCTTGCCTCTCCACTGACTGTGCACTTTGGCCCCCCGCTACCCCATATACAAACCCTGCGGTCTTGTTTTAAGCTTTTAGGGCTGATGATCAAACAAGCCTAACCGCTTGAACATCTATTGTTCCAATTAAGGAGGTTCACCACACTAAAAGCTTTGACAAGTTACATGCAACAGCAACCACACCACTGACAGACTATCGGACAGGCTGTTTGTTGTACAGTAAGTAAATGCACACAACGACTGTGTAGCTGAAATAGTTGTTAATCATTTATAAATTCATACTTTACCTTGTAAGGATGAAGATTTGGTTTTCTGGAAAATAAGAAAGAGGTTATGAATGTATTGTCATTTTTTATCTCTGTTTCATTTTCAATATAATAACAACAACAACAAAAATTGTTCCACAAACAAAATAAATGTATTGTATGCATGAATAGACACATTATTTTCTGCCGTTCAAATTTGACAGACAAAAAAAAAAGATGATGCGGCAGCTGATAAGTTTTTAGGGTTACGGAAATTGCATTATAATCACATTTAATAATGCTAAATTGCATGTCTAAAATTAGTGGCAATGCAGTGTATCATTTTAACTTCAAAAGTCTGTATATGGAAATAATAAAACTGTATTTTATAAAATGGTGTGACCACATTCAGCATTAGAAATTAACAATCAAATTGCATTGAAAATAAAACTTTAAACGTATCCTTTTACGTTTCAGAATCTATAACATAAAATAAATACAACAAAAGCATTTCTTAATGTGTGCAAAAACACAATGTACATATAAGTTCCTTTATAAAATATCACTTCATCTTAAACTAACCTGCTTGCTTGCCACCATCTACTTGAAAGTAGAGAAGGAATGTATTCATCCGTACCTCGAGAGCGTCCCGGTGTGGCTGGCTGTCACTCCTCTGCAGTGGCACTGAGAGGGCAGCGCGTCCCGCTCAAATAGGAGCGCAGGAGCGAGTGTGGATATATATATTGACTGGGAGCATTGCCCGCAGGCACTACAATACAGCCGCTCCCCCCCTCCCCTCCCCTCACTCCCGTCCCTCTCCTCCCTCTCTCCCCCTCTGAATTGTCAAATGTGCTCTCTACCTTGCAGCCGGGATGCAATAAAACAACTTAGACTATATTGGCAAAGGTTAGGTCGGTGATGGTTTCTCGTTAAAACAGAGTTTAGACATTTTTCTGGGTTAATTCCTCTATTATGAGCATTTTTAAGGTGTTTTTGTTGTTCTTAAAACAAATGCTTTGCTCTGAATACTGAAACAACTAAGAGTTAAATTAGTTACATGCTGTGTTGGTCTGATTATTAGCAGCATCAAGGTGAGGAACAGATAACTAATTGTTGTAGTCTAGCGTTCATTTTAAAGATCATACAGGAAACAGCAGAGATAAGAGGTAAAGCTCTTAAATGTGAATGTGATGTGATCACATCATCATATACTAAAACTTATTAATAATTTCTTGTTTTCAATCAACTTGCACAGGAATTTATTCCATAATGAAAATTACATCAGTATCAGAAAATGCTCATAACAGGATGATTTCCAGCAAAGATGGAAAAAAAACATACTCATAATTGGCACTGTTTGAATTAGTTCTCCAAATGTTGCAAGAAAAAATGTACTCGGTATATGTTATTTTTTTTTAAATCAGAGAGCATCTCTTGCTTCTGCTGCACTGAAATACACTGTTAAGCATATACAGACTATTCTCCCCAAATTTCGCCATCCATTACATCGGTCTTTGTAATTTGCAATGCATTAAAAATAATGGCACACCAGATAGAACTGTGAATTTCTCTGATCACATGTCGGCATCTGTGTTTGTGCTCATCTGTGTGTTTGAAAGATAAAGGTGTGTGTATCTGGTGTGTATCTGGTGTCTGCATGTCTCTTCTATGACCGTCTAACACAGTAATTACGAGTGTGTTTTTTTTTTCTATTTCAATTCCCGTGCATCACCAACAACATGCAGGCAGCTGGGAGTTGAGGGGTGTCAGGCATTTGGAGCAGCGTCCCTCAGAAGGAAATGATTAGCGCAGTGGTACAGGGCACTGGATGGGTTACTGACATGAGCTATAAGATCACATCTACAACCGATGACTGACATGTGTGTCTTCTTTTTTTGTCCTCTACCACTTTACCCTGCCCTTATTTTGCATCCCTTTGTCTCCCACTCACTCCTCATCTCCTACCCCCTTGCTCTTTCTTTTCTCTTACACGTTTTCTAAATTGAACCCCAACCTCTCAATCTCCACAATCTCTCCTTCTTTCTTGGGTCAACTCCAGGTTCTTCATTTCTCTCCTCTGGCTGGGTGGGAAGCGCACATGCAAGCCCCTTTGAGAAATGTCAGCGTCCGTGTGCTGGGAAAGTCGGGGGCCCTTCACGAGCCATCAGACCCGCTGTCACACCGAGGCGGCCAAATGGAGACTGACAGTCCACTCCATAGAGCCTAACCATCTGTACCAAATGTGACAACAGGGGAAAGAGGATGTCTGGTAAATCAGGAGGAACGACAGGAGCGAACTGTGACATGGAGGAGAAAGTAGAGAGAGAGAGAGAGAGAGAGAGAGAGAGAGAGAGAGAGAGAGAGAGAGAGAGAGAGAGAGAAGCAAGATCCTCTGCGCGGGCACATGGGAGATGGTGTCAGTTATTTTACTTTTTTCCTCCAATTACAGAGACACTCAGGAGACAATGTCAGTTTCTCCTGTTAAGTGTAAGAGTGTTAAGTGAGGACTTACTCCTTTAGTGCTGCCACTTCTTTTAGCCTTTGTTGTCAAATTTTGTGGAAAGATTTTTGGTTTTCGAGGTGTTACATGTTTTATTCTGCATACAGTCTAACATTCTTGGTTAGAGCCAACACTTGCAAGGATTTCTTCAAGCTCTTACGAATTCATTTTAAATTGTATAGTAAAGGTCTAAAAGTTTCCATATACAAAGAAGTCAAGCTGAATAAAATGTAACAGAACCGCAGGAAAATTCTTTATGATTGAGGGGTTTGAAGGGCATCATCCCCATTAATCAAGTGAATGATTGTGAATAAAAGTAGTATTGTATTGCTTATAATAAAGACACATGACCATCAAGGACATACTGGACTGTAAAGTACATCTCATTAGGTAGACGCGGATAGACACTAATACCAGTCTATAAAAAGTTAAGATTAGACCTGCATCATCGGGCTTGATTAAACACGTTAAAGAGGGCATACAGACACAAAAATCATCAGTAAAATGTGTATTACATACATATATATTTATATATATTACAACCAGACCTCAACACACACACACACACACAGACGTGCACACCAACACACACACACACACACACACGCACACACACACACACAGTTAGTTAAGAGACATGTGTTCATTTTCACATGCTGTTGTTTTACGAATACTAATCTCACATTCAAACATATTACGTTTGAGCTTCACATTGATTTCCGTAAGCAGGCCCAATGTTAGCATAAAAGGTGGCGCTCGCAAGTGAGTGTATTGATCAGGTCACTGTTTATACAATTATAAGCACATCGAGCCCGGCACCGCAAGGGGACTTAAGTGGTCTTAAGTTGGTCCGTTGACGCTTTATGTATCTATAGGAAAATAGCAAAAACAACAAAATTATTGGTCGATACATGACGTGGCTGTTGCGCCAGGACCATGGAGAGTGCACCTTTTTTGCCTGCTTGCTTTGCGTGGTTGTAAATAGAACTTACGGCTCTCTATTAGAAGGGAAACCACAGGGGAGTGAAGCGACAGTCAACAAGAGAGAGACTTACATTTAGAACAATTTGCTCTCTCTCTCTTAGTAGGCCCTGTTTGTGTTTACAGTGTAGAGCACGGCATCACACACCACAAGCTCCTGACTCTATGGGGGGGCACTGCAGCTCTGTCGGCGAGTCAGGCCCCCTGGGGGCCCAGACATTAACGTTAAGTTAAACAACATTTTGTGACAAATGATTAATGTTGTCTGGCTTTTTGTTTGCTTGTATTTACTTGTTTTTATACTCCAAGTGCAAAAAAAAATTGTCCAAAAAGTCCAAATGCAAACTTCAGTGTTTTACCTTCAGCGGGGAAAAGTAGGAATGTGAAGAAGCTGAGACTTGCAGTGTGAACACAGAAGTCTCCTGGCGAGTTAAGAGAGTTGAGGGTCCTTATGGAACGGCATCTGGGGAGGCTGACAGGAGCACTCTATTACCACTCAGAGAAAGGAACCTGAGGGCTGCAACAACACCGCTAGCAGGGAGATCCAGCTGTGCAGATGCCTCCAAACACACACACACACACAAACAGACCCATGCAAATTAAGATACAATCTACGTGTATCTGAAAAATTGGACTGTATGAAGTAATAAAAAGATACACAGATAGGAAGATGGATGACTAAACAGCGACCCCTCACCCAGGGTGAGTCTTTCCACTGCCTGAGTTTTAGGCCTGAGGTGGAATAGCTAACAGCTCCTCTCTTAGTCTGTGCTGCTGGGCACATTAACTAAACTCATATCGCTCTCAGCCACTATCAATTATTCACCAACCCCCTCCCTTCTTCCCCCTCTTTCCCTCCTTCCCCCCCCGTTTTCAAAGGAGAACAACTCCAAAAGCCATTCCAAGCCACGGTGACAAAACAACCTCACGCCCTTGGTGACTTCCTCTGGTTTTCTTTAGCACCTAGTGTGTTTTACGCCTTAAAATTATCATTATAATCAGAATATTATTCTTTAACTTGCTAAGAGCTGTCTTACATCATTTTTGCAATAATATAGTATGAATACACTGCAGCTGCTCGATGTATAATTGAGCTTGTTTTTCACGAGGCACTTCAGCAGTCCCGGAGCAAGTGGAGCTTCAGTGTTTTGCTCAAGGACACTTCAGCAGGACAGAACCTCACCAACAGAGGCTTGCAGCCTCTCAAGCTGATTGGCCTCTGACACTTGAATGATAATAGACTTTTGAAAAAAGGATCAGATGGCTGTAGTGTTCAAAATGCAGAGTACGGATTGCTGTGCAAACTAAACGAACTACTTCGCTATGATTGGACTGATGTTTCAGTTTTCTTAACCATACATATGACATTTCTGCACCTGACATTGTATTATTGGAGTATTGGAGTATTAGAGGAGAAGATTGATGCCACTCTCATGTTTCTCCTTTAAATATAAAGGTGATGCTGCAGTCGGCTAGCTTAGCTTATAGCATAAAGACTGGAATTGGGGAAACAGCTAGTCTGGCTCTGTCCTGTGGTAAAACAAATCCATCAACCAGCACCAATCATGCTCAGAAGTTGACATCTTGCATCAGAGTCTCAGCTGGTTGCCTGGCATTTCACTACTGCCGCACATAACCTTACATGTAAATTAGTGAGCTTTTGGAGGTGCTGGCAGATGGATTTGTCACCTCTGGACAGAACCAGGCCAGCTGTATCCAACTGTTGTCAGTCTGTGTGCTAAGCTAACAGAATGCTGACTGTACATTCATATTTAACAGACAGATATGGGATCGGTATGGACCTTCTCATTTACTCTTGGCAAGAAAGTGAATAAGCATCATTCCCAAAACTATTCCTTTTAAAAAGGTCATTGATGTCTTCTTAGTTATCAGATGCGCTTTGAACATCCAAAAGTCCTGACACAACAGACATGTGTCCTTTTCAGAGGTGAACTGCCCCAACAGTATGTCAGGGAACAGCCCTAGGAGCACACAATGAGACATTTTCAGCTCCACACTTAAATGAACACACACAATTATACATAAGAGGGCTGGATGAACACTGGCTATTTTCCAAGGTGAAAACACAGCCGTCAATGTAAGCTGGGCTGATATCTGAAAAGGGCAGATGTCAAGGTTCAGTCATGACTGGACATATGACTCGCTGGATTTTTCTCTGCAGATATCTTCGCCCTTCTCCGAGTCTAACATCAGATAAGGATGTGACTTTGCAGCAGAATCAGTAGGTGGGAGCTGCTTGTTACTATATATTTGGAATGAGAGCCAGCTGATGCTTAACATTCACTGTTTATCATTCATATATATATATATATATATATATATCTGTGAGTGTGAGGAGAGGTGGAGTTCACACCATGCTGTGGGTCACTGACAGGAAGCAGCTGGTGCCTCGGCCGCCCGCTTTTTCGCTCATCGTCTCTTTCTCCGCCCTCCCGTTTTCACCAGCTGCCCCCAAAACGCACCCGCAGGAGGCGGGGTCTCTCTCGCCAAGGCACCTGTGGGTGTCACCTGATGGGGGAAAAGCAAGTGGAAATGAAAGGAAGCAGCAGAGTCTGTCAGAGCGCATCAGGAGTGCTGTCCATCACGGCGCTGACCTTCAGGGTGTGTGCATGTGTAAGTCTATCAACAACCGAACCAGTGTGTGTGTGTGTAAGTATGTGCATATTAAGTCACTGACCCACAGGGAGTTTATGTGAGTGTGTGCATATGTTTGTTCATCAATGCAGGATGTGTGAGACCATGTGTGTACATTAGCGCCTTGATCCCAGTGAGTGAGTGTGTCCGTAAACACATAGACCTTAAGGGTGTGTGTCTGAGTGTGTGTGTGTTAACTGTCTATCTCAGTGCAGTGATCTGTATAAGATAGCTGCAGTAGCTGGTAGGTCATTGACAACCTACTCCACTCCTAAAACCATATCTCCTGAACTCAGTATCCTCAGTTCTGACAAATTCCCAGAGAAGAGAGTATCCGTTACCCAAAAAACATGTCCAAAATCTGAACGCTAATGCACAGCAAATGTCCATATGTGTTGGGACCACAGCACCAGCATGTCTTCTTGCCGGGACCGGGGCTTTTATTCCCTCAGCAACAGGGCTCACACTCTGGGGACCAGGGACAAGATGATGGTGTCAGTCAGTTTCCCAGCTGCAGCCAGGGCCCCCCCCCATGTACGCCCCAAAGCCAGTGGCCCCTCACCTCCCCCTCTTCACTTCTCTGGGTTTGACTGAGGATGGGTGTGGGGGTGTGGGCAGCAGCAGGGAGAGAGAGGGAGCGCGAGAGGCTGCTTACTCCTGGAGGACGGCTGTTCGGCTCTGGCTGTCCAAGCGGGAGGAATTGAGGGAGACAGGGACCAAAGCCCGTCAGCTCCATCCCTTAGGGTGCCTCGGCCTCCAAACTACAAGTCCATGTTTTAGCAAACCATATGTTCAGCCTCTCCCCCCCGCCTCCCCCCCACACACCCAGTTAGCAAATAAACAAGTCAGGAAGCCATAGCTAGAGGGAAGTCTTGTTTCCCTCTCACTGGCTGTCGTTCTCGCATATTCTCACTGCCGCTTGCCGATTCTCTCCTCTCACATCTACTAATTTGGAGCTGTGATACACAGCGGATGGTGAAAGAGAACGTGTGATACGTTTTTGTGAAGTGTCTTTTATTTTGGAGTCGCATCTTTTTTTTTTTTAATGTATTTTCGCATTTTTTGCTAGGAAAGACTTGTCAGGCCTCATTTTTGGAAAATGGTTTTGAAAATCAAAACGGCACATTGTCCTATGTATTACATCCACACTGGATTAATGCGTCAAGTAGCGTGCCCTTCATGTTTCAAGGCAAAAAGTAGGGATGTGGAGGTCGGGGTGGTGGATGGTTGTGCAGCAAGTCTGTCTTTAATGCAGAGTCCAGAGTTCACCTTTTCAACTGACAATAGGATTTGCGTTTTGGTACCAACCTAAGTGTTAGTAAGTATAAAAAAAAGTTGGTATATGTTATGCTATGTAAATATCAGTACCGAAACTCAAGTGTCTTATTAGCACTAGCATACTAACCCAGATTTAGACTATACAGCCTTGCTAGTGACTCTGTACTTATAGTCCAGGCTTAGCTCAACCTCATACATATTGCAGCAAAAACAAACATATTTCAGTGACCGTCAGTACACGTCTGCATCGTTGTGCATGCTAGATTTGACCATGTTGTATTATTTCCTAGAAGCAAAAAAAAACAAAAGCACATAAGCCTACAATATATCAGTTATGAAAACTCATTATGATCACCTCACTGATCTTATTCTACCCACATCTGGTCTTATTCTATTCAGATCTGGTCCTATTCTACACAGACATGGTATTATTCTATCTGGTCCCATGTTACCCAACCAGATAGTTGGTCTTTTATGACTTTCTTGACTTGTAAAATTATCTTTTAAATTGACAAACAACATATGTGTAATTCATGGCCCAATTGAAATGGGCTAAAAAAAAAATAGCCGAACAATTTGTTTCCGTAATAAGGTCCCATGGTGGGCTACTGGAAGAGAAGGAACTTTGCTTCTCTATTAGGATAGATCATCTGGGAGTAATGAATGGCTGTGCAACATTTTGTTTCAATTCATAATGAGTTAATTTTGTTTTACTGAAAATGAAAAGTAGGGGGATCATCAAAATCATAAGGATCCATCCTCTGGGGACCATGGATATTATTGACCAAAGTAGTGGACCGACGGACCAATCAACAGACCAGCATTGCCATCCCTAGTGCCATGCCGCTGACATGACTAAAACTCTCGAACTAAACGAAGCTCTCGTGGCAAATCTGACGTATCATGCATCAGGCCTTTGTTGCTTCATAAATAAGCCTACTGCTGAGTTTATACTAAACTTCAATGACTCAATGTCAGTGCTTTAAAATCCAAAATGATGTTTTCCAAAGGGGTGAATGAAAGAAAGTCCGAAACAGATGGACAGCTTGTGTACAAGGTCCGCAGAGCCAGTCAGTCCTCCCTTTGGGCAGAGAAAATGTCCAGAGATGGACAGCTGTGCCCAGGGCAGGGCATATAGGAAGTGAAATCACACACAGTATTTATGGCTCCCTCGGGGTCTAGCGACTCACTGACCTGGCCATCCAGCAGCAGACAGGCAGACAGTTGGCAGTCCAAAGTTTTTCACAAGGTCAGCCACCATCCATCACAGTTTAAGGTTACAAGATGAGATAAAAAAATAGCTTTGTTCTGTTTAACAGAACTGCACTTCTTCTATCTCACGTCTTGTTCTGACTCCCCATCTATAGCACCATTCCAATCATGATGGGAAATACATTTAAATAGTTAAAGCCAAATGCACAGAACAAAAAAAAGAAGGAAAAGAAAGACGAGTACAAGCACTACAAGCAAGCTATGGATCTCTTTTTCTTCTGTGCACATGCAGGCAAATGTCTCATGTCTATGTAGCGCCCATGAGTTCACGTGATCAGTGCTTCGGAAATGATTTTGAATTAGAACAAGCCTGGAAGATCTTGTGGAATTTTGATCACGTCTTTATAGATTTTGTCCTCATTGATTTTGTTGGGGGCTTGGTAACTCGTAAACACACACACAAACATGGACACACGCATAATGACATGACAGCCTGCCTCACTGACTGGTCCATTGAGTCATCAGTGACCTTCCGTGGGATTGGAGTTGCCAGGCCAATTGACCAAATCACTGATCTTTAAAAGCAGCTCTGCGGGCAGGAGGGGGGGTTGAGTGGCACCCACTCCTCCTCTACTAAACACACACACACACACACACACACACACACACACACACACTCCATCCACCTCACTCTCTAATCAAGGAGCAGGCAGGACTCTTGGTCGCCACAGCGACACTAACAAGAGGCGACAGCTCCTCAGCGCTCGGGGCAACGACCAGCTCGGCTGTCGAGACCGCGGAGTGAGTCCGCCAGGCACGCACTGAGGCAAGGTTCGCTGTTTTGGGAGGAGGAGAGATGGAGGAGAGGGGGGGGGGGGGGAGAGACAGGGATCGAGCTGGTGGTGGTAGATGCATGGGGAGTTAATGAGGAAGCGTGGATCTGAGAAATTACACACTGACTTCCTCTTTTGATTCAGTCACTCACTCAAGGTCTTTAAGTGCATATTTGTACTTCAATCTGGAAACTTCAACAAGACAACACAGAAACACAAGCCGGAGCCGCAGCAGCACACACACACACACACACACACACACACACACACTCACACACACACACACACACACACACAAGCACACAATCTGAACTGACGTGCACCCTCACCAAGCCCTCCAGCCCTGGGGCCTACTTGCAGAGTGCTGTTGCCCCCTCAACTCCCCTCCCCACCCCCACCCCTCACCCCCCCCATCTCCTCTGGAACACAGTTTAACTTCTGTCATTTAGATGAAGCAAGTGAGTCAGTGTAAGAGTGGCAAGAGGATGTGACAGGCCGGTAATGGACAGGACAAAGAGGAGATTTATGAAGTATTAGTAAACCTTAATAATTCACTACACGAAAGACCCTGGGAGTCCCCCAGCCGTCCCCCTGTCTCTGGCTCTCATCCCAGGCCTGATGTCCTCTGGATCTCTTGCTCTCTCTCTACCACAGCGCCTGTTAGCAGTCAAAATCAAATACGAGAAGAGTGCAGAATGATCTTCCCCCGACTGATCATTTAAGACAGTTTTCTTTAATATTTTTGACACTGCAATCGACAGCAACTCCGAGGAAGTCTAAAATAATAAATACTCTTCAAAATGGATATTTAAAATGTCATTTATCATATTGATCTGATACGTATTGAATTATGCCAATTAATGAGAACTGAATGAGTTCTGACAGTAGTTGAAAAAAACAATCCCACCACAAAGTGAATTTAGATGGAGATGGAGTTTGCCCAGTTGTCATGGATGTGTTGGTCATGGTTTGTAAATTCATTTTCATTCAATTCATACAGCATTTCTGCAGAATGGTTTCCATTGATCTTATATTTATGGCTAAATATTGTGATGTGCTCAGAAAACAACTTCCCTCTGCAGAAACTACCAACTGACAGCAGTACAATGATATTAAAGAGTCTAAAAATCGGGATGCGAGTCCAGAAAAGAACAGAAAGCCTCATTCATATGTGACCTTTTTAGGTCCACAGCTACACTAGCCGCTCTGCAGGAACATACAGTAAAACCAACGTTGACAGCAATACATCCAATAGTTGTCAAGACATTTCCCTTCCAAACCAAAAGTGTCATCATTGTGGTGGCATTAAAGGAAAAGTTAGGGGGTCATATTCTGTTCTTCAATAAAACTAAAAATGTCAACCTCATGGCAGCAATAGAAGAAAAGCCAGGGGATCTGCATAGTCGGTAGGATTCATTCACTAGGCACCATGAATGTGTGTACAGATTTTGATGCCAATCTATCCAACAGTTGTTAAGATATTTCAGACTGGACTTAAGTGATGGAGCAACAGACAGACAGACAGAGCCATCGCCATCGGTGCCGCTAGAATCAGTGTCTGTTTTGGACTCCTCCCTCACCTGTCTGGGAAGCAAACAAAAGAAGAACAATAGGCACTGTCTCCAAATTTGGGGTACCTCCTTCCACCACCACCGGCCACCAATTAACTATGATAGAGTTTAGCAGGTCACAATCGGTCAGACAGGCGGCCTAAAGGGAAACACAGACACAGATAAGCCTCCTCCGTCCCAGCTGCTCCACCACGGGTCCATCATCAAAAAAACTGCGCGGCGTTAATTCCCTCCCTCAGCAGCCATCTCTATGACAACTGCAGTCATGGCTGAGAGTGGCAGGCGCAGTCATTAGATCCCTAGATACCCCCACTGGCTGCTCTTTTTACCCTCTTTTGTGTGTGTGTATGCTGAGTGGTGGTAGGGGGGGGGGGGGGGGGGGGGGGTTACAGTGACGGGTGTCAACACCGAGGCCTGGTCCAGTCTGCTGTGGCCTGGTGTGACAGCACTGCTGCCTGACCAGCCCACCCATGACCCCCTCTCTGCTGCCTGCATCGCCCCGAGAGACGTGGAGGGTGATGGGGACTGGCACCGCAGGGGCCTCCCTGGCTGGTGCCTTTGCTGGTGGTCTCTGTGGCCTATTAGTGTCTTGCTATGGGCCTGTCAGACTGACAAAACAGGGGCCTGTCAAATTAAGTAGGGGCTGAATATCGGAGATATGTATTCAAACGCACCAAGGGGAGATGGTGGCGGGGAGGGGTGAAGAGAACCAGGATGAGGAAACCACCGGTGCTAATGTCGACGCTAAGTGAGAGTGACAGGTGGAGAGCTGATCGGAGAGGAGAGGAAGGAGAGAGAGAGAGAGAAACAGTAACAGTAGTTGATAATGGTGGCGTGGTTGTCCTGAGGAGACTTGTTAAGGGCCAGTCCAGACAGAGCAAGACAGCCACCATTCCCAAGGATCTGAACGCAGGTAAACTGCTCCAAGTTTGGCCCAAACAGCTTGGAGTTACAGCACTTCACTTAATGAGATCAGACTGATGAGCCCTGTGTGCAGGTGTGTGTGTGTGTGTGTGTGTGTGTGTGTGTGTGTGTGTGTGTGTGTGTGTGTGTGTGTGTGTGTGTGTGTGTGTGTGTGTGTGTGTGTGTGTGTGTGCTCCAATGAAGCATCCCAAACCACAAAAGTATTTACTGGAACTATAACTATTTCCTCTGTTGGCAAGCACATGTACCCAAGGCTCTGCAGACTTTTTGTGTAAGACATGCACATGAAAAACAGCATTTATCCCGGGCACCGAAGGGATCTTGCTCAATCTTTTCTCATCATTGCATCGTAACTTTTTCTCTCGTCACTGTTTGCGTTACCTCACCTCTGGAGACACATTAGTTACCCGCGCTTCCGGCCAGGCCATTATGAAGCCACGCGCAGCGCACCTGCACTAAATCCCGACAATATTGTCTGATTGCCCACGCGACAGTTCAGCTCGCTCACTGCACATGGAGTTATTGAACTTTCGCCGAGAGTTAGGCCGCTGTGTTGGGATGCTTCAGCTCTGAGCCTCATCGTGTGTTCAGCTCTCGGGAGAAGAGGCTGAAAACACGGGAGCAGGTGAAAGATCTGCAGCAGGATTAGGTGTTATGGCAGTTGTATGAAAAAGCCCCGTGTGAGCATACATGTGTGTATGTTACAAGGGGAGCCGTGGCGGTGCCTGTGCGTTTCGGAGAGGGCTGCGACTCTCCCTCTCATGTCGCTGCGCGTTGCTGAGACAGAGAGGCTGATGCACAGTGGCAGCTCCCCCCTCGCAGCCACAGGCCTGCCCAGAGCCACTGCAGATGATAGTTTTAATTGCTTTCAATCTTTCAGGCTAGTCCCTGCCCAGTGGCGCAGAGTGCTTGTGTGTGTGTGTGCGTTTGTGCGAGATGGTGTTTTGCTGTGTTTCTGTGTGCACATGTGGTGTGTTTATGCTGAACAGTCATTGTCTGCGGATGCTGTACACATATGTGGTGCGTGTTTGATGGATGTGTTTGTCCAATATGAGAGGAAAATTAACAGAGAATTAAGGCCTCGCAGTGATACATCTGATGCATCCTTCTGCAGAAGAAGAAGACCGAGAAAAACGTATGTTTATCAGACATCTGCCAACATAAGAACACGCTTAATAAAGCTGAAAGAAAAGAGCGGGTGATTAAATAGACCCCCCCCCCCCCCCCCTTTCCATAAAGGTTACGTTACGTGTGTTTATAAATAATAAAGTTTAGGGTTTTCATGCAAAGACCTCAAAACATGCACTCACATCCTTAAAAGCATTTTAAACGCGGTGAACTACAAAACCAACCAATCAATAATTCAGAGTCGACGTCGAGATGGCATAACAGAACACGGAAAACAACCAGAAATTAAGATGACAGCCATTTATTGCATGCGTGTGTGAATTAAATCATTTCTACAGTAATAATTTCACTATGGCTAACACCTACGGTCAAAAAGAACGGATGTGGATGTTTCATTGAGTCTGCGGTTGAGGGAGACTGCAGGTCGCCTAAAATGAGGCAGCCAGAACAACTCTGAACTGTAAAAGGGAAATATAGCTGAGGAATATCTAATTATTTTAAAATCTATTAATATGTACAAATTCACATTGTGATTGTGATTATGAATATGTCACGATGTATGGCCTGATTGTATACTCTATGAAAACCTTTCACTTTATATCTTATAACAAATATTTTTAGTTTGTTTGATTTTTTATTATAATTATTTGATTTACTTGTTGACCGTTATTCACATATTTATTGATCTGTGCAAACATTTTACTGTCAATTAGTGTCAGATTTATCATTTAAGTTATAAACTCTTATGAATTAAAATGATGTCATAACCATCACCCTGCTTGTTAGTATACATGGACACACATGTATACATACCACATATTGCTATGTGAGATTATTTCATCCCTGTCAAATACATAACAAGGTTTTAGCAATTGTCTTTTTCTGTCCATCTGTATAAATGATGTGAAAAAAGAAATCTGATATGCATAATATACAAAAACATTGTGGAACACGAGTACTAAATGCAAGTATAATACAGGTTATATGTGCAAGTTTGAATGATCCAAGTCTGCAACACGAGGTATTCATGGTTCATAAATACAATGAGCTGCTTTGCCTTTGTTCCTCTTGTCTTTAACATAAAGAACAAGTATTTACTATCACTTTGATACTCACAGCACAATGGACTCAATTATCCTATCCACATTTAAACATTCAAAGTGAACATAAAAAAGAAAGACATATAATAAATACAATACAATGCAGTTTGTGCATGGCTGAACAGGATTGATCCTGTTAACACCTCTGAACTGCTGCAGTACATTCACCCCATGAAACCGCAGTACATCCTCCACTGACCCACTCCCTGAAACATGCATTCCACTTACACTGGGGCACATGTACAACAACCTCCCTGCTTCCCCTTTCATATCTACACACACACACACACACACACACACACACACACACACACACACACACACACACACACACACACACACACATCTGGCCGGGGGGTAAATTAAGCCTCAACATTCCCACAGAGGCTAATCTCCATCCATTTAGAGGGCTGTAATATTTAATCAGGAGGCCCCGGACCGTCTCCCAGCACCACACTCTGTGGCACGGTTCATATGTTCGCAGGAGAGGCCAGCCCAGAGGCAACGGAGGGGAATTCACTGCTAAAAGCCACGATGCATTCAACCACAGCGCCTCTCGCTCTCTTCTACTATCTGATGCCACGTTCCTTTGGGGTGGGGGAGACAGGAGAGCACCAAGATGGATTGGCATTAATGTGAAGAGTTTGGAATTTTAGCTGGACATTTGTTCTGTAATGTTTCATGTGACATACTGTATATACTGCTTACAGTACATATTTGTAAGTGCTTCCCTGATAATCTGCCATGCCACTACTGATTGTGTTGCAGTCTGATGAATATAACATGCAGTGTCACTTTTTTATAAATTAATCAAATCCACATCACACTACAACACATCCAAAATAAGATGTTCCAGCAGGGAAAGGACAAAATAACAATATTATTATACTATTTCCTTTATAATTCAGCTAATGATTAGATAAGTTCCCAGAGCCCAAAGTGACATCTATAAATTACTTCTTTTGTCTGTCAAAAAGAAAGAAATAAGAAATATTTGGATTACTATTATCAATTAAATAATTACCTAAATTAAAATTAAACAAATTGAAAGGCGTACTCCACGGTGTTTGTAGTGCACTCTCATACATGTTAATGGGACTCACAGGAGACAAGTTAAGAGTGGTCAAAGTCAATGCAGCAGACGATGTTCTGACTTGTAGTCCCAAGTGTGAGTCAACCTCCCAAACCACTAGATCCTACTAGATCCTACACTTTCTATACATGCAGCTATGGCTTCTCTCAGAATAATGCCTTGTAAAACACATATAACAAACACAGCAACTCAGTTTGTAACACAGGCTTTCTGATGAAAGATTTAAGTTGTGAACTGAAGAATCTAAGGCTTCCCAAACGAATGCAGAGAAAATGCAGCAGCTCTTTATGCCATCGAGTGGCTGTCTGTGCATATATTTAGCATTATAAACATTCTTACTTTTGGCATTTGACAGCTATTTTTCTTTTGTTAAAATATGAAGTGACCAAATCCAAGCCCAGATATTTAAGTGATATCACTAAAGTAATGTTAGACTTGACAAACGTCCTCCAGGACCACAGAGACGTTATAGAAGTGTTTTGTTTAGTACTTTCCATGAGTAGTAATTTACTTTGTATCTAACATTTGTGACAGACCCCTTTCATTTTCTGTTGAAAGAGTAATCAATCTAATTCACTAATTGCTTGAGCTATAAAGTTAACGCAGCAAATCATGAGCACAGTTGAATTTGAATCAATATTCTCAGTCACAGTCTCAATAAAACCTGAACATAAATCATTATATTTCACAAAGGTGTTAGTTATTGCCAAGCAATTGTCTTCTCAGGTGTTCCTGTTAGAATAACAGATGTGTTTCACTATCAGGCTTCCTGACAGCAAGGTTATTGAATGAATGCTGCGACATGGCACGTGGCAGTGTAACAGAATCGCTGGAGGTTAGACATTCTGAGCTTTCTAAATCACCTAAACGCACCGTAACTCGACACGCACAGTTAACTATTAACGGGGAAAAGAAACAGTTTTACCTTCACATTCTACAGTCACACCGATACAAATTCATGTTCTTGCCAAACTAGTTCACCAAGACATGTGTTATTCTCACCAAGAAAACGGCAGATTTGAGTTACTTACGGTTCTATTGTAAAACTTGGGGCAACAGTCAGCGGCCATCTTGGTCAAGTTTGACTGACCTGCAGTGGTGGGCGGGAGCTCTGATTGATCGTGATCACCTGAGGGAGCCATCGAAGCACTTTCCCCAACAAGCCATATATCAAAATTCAGCTTGCTAGAGGAATCTGTAAATACCTTATAAACCACTGTGGGGGTATTTAGGCATATATAATGGAGTTCTTCAGTCATTTGTGATTATTGATCAATATTCATTGTGTTTATTATTATTTCGATTGCTTTTTAAGTTAAACTCCCAGTAAACAGTAACAGTAAAAATGGCCAAAACAAGGTGACTTTTTATACATTGTGTAAATGGTGTCTTAGTGTATTTTTGATCAAATTAACAGTTGAAGTAAAGAGTAGGAGAATAATCAAGGTCAATGTGGTATATTATAGGCAGGTTATTTAAATCCACAAACGTTTATTTGATCTTTTTTTGGCTGGTGTTATGTGGAAGGCTGTTCCCTCGTAGAAAAGTGTTTCCCTCCTGTTAATAAGGGTTGGTTCAGGTTTAGGCATGGGGGAAATACTTATTGTGGGGGAAACAGTAGTCCAAACAACACCTTCCCTGGAAGTGCTGTCAGGACGCTTGTACTGACAGCGTTAGCCGTCCTGTCTGGAGGTATTGCACCGGAAAGAGCCGATTGCTCTCACAGTCCCCCACAGTAAAGGTCAGGCCTCTCACCATCAGCGTGAAACGCCTGCACTGGAAAGGGTATAGTCTGTTTAACAACTCAGAGCTGCCGATGCTTGTCTGTGTGCATCTGTACAGTACATACAGTATGTGCTTGACCTGACCTGCAGCAAAAAAAAAACAATTGGACGCCGCTGTGATTTAGTGTTTTTCGTAAACATACTATTTGCGTTGCTAAGCGTCGAGTGATAAAAAAATGTGTCGTGTGCGTGGCCATTGTAACGCCTGCTCACTGATTCGGACTGACTCTAATGGGAAGGCCTGGTGAATTTTTCATACAGCCCCAGAGGGAGAGGACGAGCGGCCATGCTGGCAGATTACAACCTCTAAGAGAGAGAGAACAGTGGAGTGAAGAGGTAACCTGACTTTCAGGTCGTAGCGTCACCCTCCAATCGGCATTTTGGGGCACATTTACTGAGAAAAGACTGAGTGAATAGAAGTTCATCTCTCAAGATTTTTGAATCACATGCTTTTCAATGCGCAATTTTCCCAAAATTATTTTCTATTCTGAAAAATAAACATCTTTTTTAACCATTACTTCGATCAAAGATGATCACGAGACAGCACACAACAGCCAGCAAACTCTAATCCTTTCGACAGTTTCACTTTTATGAGGGAATTTCTGCTTTTTTTGCAGTTCAGTGGAGTTTCTGTTGTAATATAATTGTTTTTTTAAATCACTTTGGGGATAAAAGGACACAGTCTTAACTGCACTGCTATTTGTGCACATCTTGGCTTTGTTAATGCATGGATTCACAGAGGTTGATGTTTAAAACCTGATGTTCTTTCATGTTTTTGATTCAGCTGTGATCATCTACCAATCACTAAATCTGATAAACAAGAGCAACTTCATCTTTGCGCGCTTTGTGAACAAAAGCAGGCTGAATAATGCCCAAGATCTCAATTTAATGGGCTGAAATTTCTGCAAGAAAGCTCTAAAAAAAATTATCCATCTGTTCAGTGCACACATGCCACAGCTCACTCAGATAGCTCGTAGCACTGTCTTGCGTATGCAAATATGTTTTGCCTGGAAATCTATTTGGAGTTGCTCGAAGGAATCCAGAACGGCCCTCCTTCTGTCTCCCCTTGCCGGCTCACGCGGGGCTCCCTCTTGCCGTCTATCTCCTCTCGCGTGGAAAACATTTTCACCAGCTCCTCACGCATCGACATACATACAGTCAGTGGCACCGCCTTGCCTCAGACAGCTTTAACCACCATGGGCCAATATGCAGATCTCACAGGCACACACTGGCGGCCCTGTCCGCAAGCAGGACAAGCAGCCCTGCAACTGTTTGCTTAGTTGGATAATACATGCAATAGAGTGACACAGAGGGAATAATTATCCACTCTGTGAAGACGGCATCGCCACTAATTTTGTCCTTCTGTTACACACTTAAAGTCCTCCTTTGTAACGGCGTGTGTGGCCCCAAAATATGAACATGTCTGCATGGAATGAAAAGCCTGTGTTGATACAAGAAAAAAACACAATTTTATTCGCAAGAGCAATGTTTAGAAATAATCTATGAATGTATTTTGCATATTTTGAGTAGAACCTTGAGATGTTTGGAATTATTATTTTTTTTTTTAACGTGTGTGTATGAAGAATTAGTACCCCTCTTGGGCAGAGATGCAAAAAGAAGGAAATAACAGACCGTGTGTGTGTGTGTGTGTACCAGAGGGCGGAGAAGCCAGGCTTAGGCAGATGGTCCACAAAGGTGTTACCACACAGTGAGTGGGCACTGCGATTGATGCATTGGAACATCCAAGAAGGTGGAACATTTGGCTGCTGACCCGCAGTCAGAACTCATTGGCCCTGCCTTCTCCTTATTTAACTGCTTGCGAGAGAGCCGACGGGTGATTTGGTTGGAATAAACACACACACACACACTCGGAACTCAGCTCTTTCCCACCCTCAAGGGAGCCTGCATGAGCTGCGCTGCTGGAAACTTCTCCCTCGTCTCTGCAAGGAGGTCACGATGGTGGTGCAGGCAGGGAGGACGAGTGCACAGAGCCATGGAGACGAACAGAGACAGCACACTGGAACTTAGGGTTACTGTGTTACACTTGGATGGAGAAGATCTGACCTTGAGCTTATTCTGAGGGGATTGTTAGTGAAGCAGCTCCATATGACTGGATGTCTGCAAGTAACATGTTACAATCTTATTGTGTCTGAGGAACACTGAAAACATAGAGACAAAGGCTCATAAAGGAAGCTTTAAGTGATGGCTCGTCTTTCCTTCTAGAGTTCAAAAATGGTCTTCTGAAAAAAGCACTACGAAATCAATTTGTGCATTCTCATTAAAAATGTATTGATGGACAAGTGGCTAATTATCTATCTTTGTGGAAGCTTAGTGTCTCTTCCTCATTCAGCCGAATGAGTGAAATTCCTTTGAAAAATGTCCTAAGTAAATAAAAAACAACATAAAATACGTTTAACAACTCCCCAGTTGGAATTATGCATACAAGTTATTATTCCTTTAAAATGATGATTAAGAAAAGGAAACAGCAAAAGTTCAAAGACGAGTATTCTCTCTAATTACAAACATTATTAGTTATGCATATGGAAAGATTTTATTTCAGACCCAAAAGCGATCTTACATCAGTTGCAACATGGAAAATTCATGAGTGAGTACTCTAACCAAAGGCAACATTATGGCGATGGATATTAAACATGATAATTGCTATTTGTCTCTGAGTGCAGTTAAATCATTAAGTCCACAGTAGAAATAAATGCAACTCCCAGTTTACTGGTTTCCTATCTCCTTCACTTCTATCATGAATAGCATCAAACAAACAAATATTTTAATTGCATGTATTATGGCAGGTTTTTGGAAATATGCTTGTTTTTGTTACAATATGTTCAATTCTAACAAAAAAATGCTTTTTTTAAAATCAATCTTTACCTGTAATTTTCGAACCGCATTGCAGTTGTCCATTTAAAATACATATCATTATAGGCTGGTGAAATTGGTTTTTGAATACATCAAAGCAGCAACATTTTAATCAGTTTTTGGTGGCCTCGTTAATAACCTCAGTTCATATCTATGCCATATCATATTAGCCGATGCATGATAATGCTTCACTCGACACAGAGTTTCTGTTTGATGTGAACTAGTACAGAGTGCCACCCTATGGATACATCTGGCACATCAACTTTTTGTCATATTTACCGATTGGTTCTATCAAAGGATGAAGCTTTGGAGATACAAAGACTAGTACAACTTTTAAAATGCAAATATAGGAACAGCGCATTGATCCTAAACTGAGTTACTGTTTAGCAAAAGGTTAATGATGTAAAAACAACTGACTTCTGTGTCCCACAAAGTATTGGCTTTAGACTGAATCTAAGTAAGAAATTCACATATCAGCATCAGTCCAACACAGATCTCTAACGCCTCCTCCCTCTCAGCGTTCGACTCCACGCTGAGTCAGTCCTCATCCACCACCATCACGTTCCCGTTCAGCTCATACTCCATGGTGCCCCAGTCAAAGATGTTGCCCTTGGGGACCTTGTGCCCGTAGTGCCAGGCCTGGATCATGCTCCTGGAGAGCACAAAGTCCCACATATTCAGATCAGTCATCTCCCCTACAAAGCTCTGCATGGCCTCCAAACCCCCCAGGTGTTTGTCCGGGTCCTGCCCCAGGAGGACGGTGCCTTTTGGACGGATGGCGTGCCCGGGTTTGTAAACCTGGTAGGTGCTGCGTTTCCCTTCCACCCAGAAAGCAGCCAGGCCCGTGCGGGACTCCCAGGTCAGGCAGAGGCTGGTGCGGAACGTGGTGAGCGGCGGCAGGTGGTAGGAGGTGCCGTCGCCGCTCATATAAAAGGAGATGCGTCCGTCCTGCTCGCGCCACACGTTGAGCTCGTCGTAGTCGGCTGTGCGGTAGGCGAACAGGATGATCTGACGATCTTCCGGCAGCTCAGTGGCCACACGCATGCAGAGAGTGAAGGCCCTTAGTCCCATCTCCTTCTGCGGGATCAGGGCCACGAAGCTGAAGTCAGTCTCGTAAGGGAACACCAGGACTTTGTTGCTCAGACCCACTGGGGCAACACAAAAAGAGAAGATAGAGTTGAAACACCACACCTCAGTGTCCGAACAACATATAGTGGTATACTTCTGAAGGTACATTTCTCATGAAATTCTGTTAAATTCATACCTCGGGTGGCTGAGGAGAGTGTCAGAGACCATCCAAAGATACCAAGTACTCCCACAGCAAACCTCACAGTGTTGACACTCTTCAAACACATACAAGACATCCATCATCCTCTGAGAATATCCCAAAATGAAGTCCTAACCATCTCTGAACAGACAAGTCCCACCAGAGACCAAATTATGTAAAAGAATGTTACAAGAAGAAACAGCGTTTCTTACCATTTTGATGTTGTTTGTTGCTCCTCTGTGTTGCTAAACTCAGTCCCACTTGATAATGTCCCGTGCCCAGTCCTCTTCCCTCCTAGCACAAGCCATGACGTCAGCTCTTCAACGATGCTCTGACAATAGGCCTGGTGTGTGAGGGCTGAGTGACACAGTCCTTTTACATGTGACTGATGCAAACACACACCATTTCAGCTGTGCGTGTGTGTGTGTGTGTGTGTGTGTGTGTGTGTGTGTGTGTGTGTGTGTGTGTGTGTGTGTGTGTGTGTGTGTGTCTGTGTGTGTCCATATCACATGGTAGACCTACAGCGTTCACATCAGGGAGAACAATCTTTCATAGCAGATGTCAGAGCTGTGGCAGAGATTGTTGTTGTTGTTGTTGTTGTGTGGGAATCTTAAAAGGGTCAGTTCACCCAAATCACAAATTCACTTACTGCTAGTGGTAACCATGCAAATCATTTTTTTTAAATGTTATGAGTCAGTGCTTTTAGATGATTGCCAATAGAAGTTAACATAAATTAAATTGTGTTCATGCTAATTGCAAATTGACATTTAAAAAAAGCAGTTTCTTTCTACTGAAGGAAAGACGTAGTCATTAAAAAGTCAACGGGCAGAGGGGACAATGAGTCAATACTGACCCTTTAAATAGGCAGATGCACATTATGTCATGAACATGCTTTAAATATTTGCATTGTCATATCTCAGGGAAAGAGTTTGTTAAAAGTGTCACTTGTCATGACATGTACATTTTTTAACCAAAAGGTTTTCATGCATTCATTTCAAGGATGTCATGGCTTTATGCTATGCAACCCGACTGGTAGTGAGCTTTTAATGTCAATACTAATCATGTTGATATCTATCGAACATCGAACAAAATTTGTGTTTGGTAGATAATTTCTCTGTTGTAACAATGCTTCTTGGCAATAAATCTTATACCGTTGGAAAGCCTGTTTAGTTCCCTTTTCAACGGTGCCCCATTTGTAAGGAACTTGCATTTGTGGGATGAGCAGCACAGCTGAGTATCTGGGTTGCGCCCATGAAAAATGTGCCAAATCTTCTCTGCCAATGCCAAACAGCTTATTCTGCTGTTGCTATTGACTCTTGTTTGGTGGATTGGATGATTGAAGTCTATCAGTAACAAGGAAAAAAACAAGACATATTGGCAATTTTACAATTTATTCATTTAACAAACAGTCAGGAGCCTCAGTAGCGTGTGGAAGAACCATACACAGCCACAACAGCCTGGCTCCTCATGCTGGTCACCAGCCTGCTCACACTGCTGTGGGATGGCATTCCACTCCTCAAGCAGGATTTGTCGCAAGTCAGCCAACGTGGTTGTGTTGGTCACTCTAGCACGAACAGCACGCCCAAGCTGATCCCACAAGTGTTCAAGTGGGTTTGAGGTTAGGACTGTTGGCAGAGAATGGAATGGCCTGCCAACAGTCCTGACCTCAACCCACTTGTGGGATCAGCTTGGGCGTGCTGTTCGTGTGCTAGAGTGTGACTGTTTGTTAAATGAATAAATTGTAAAATTGCCAATATGTCTTGTTTCTTCCTTGTTACTGATAGACTTCAATCATCCAATCCACCAAACAAGAGTCAATAGCAACAGCAGAATAATCTGTTTGGCATTGGCAGAGAATATTTGGCACATTTTTCATGGGCGCAACCCACATGCTCAGCTGTGCTGCTCATCCCACAAATGCATGTTCCTTACAAATGGGGCACCGTTGAAAAGGGAACTGAACAGGCTTTCCAACGGTATAAGATTTATTGCCAAGAAGCATTGTTACAACAGAGAAATAATCTACCAAACACAAAATTTCCAAACTTTTTGTTCGATGTTTATTATAACATAACATATGTTGGCAACCATTTGATTGCTATTGATGGGTTGCTTATGAGCAGTACAGTATGGACGTCATCACACTTGGTATCTATTTAATGGCGTCACAAAAAAAAAAAAGAAACTCAAAGTTCACGGTTTAATAGGGACAAATGAAAACTGAACCAGGCATTTATGTTATCAACATATCTACATTTAATACAGTTTCTCAAGCTCTAGGATTTCTCAAGAAAGAAAAAAAAAAAAAAAGAAAAAAAGAAAAGAAGAACCCTATTTTGTCAAGAAATAAAATCTGATACACGAGCAAATTATTTACACTGCCTGCACACAGACATCGAACCACCGACAGGCCTAACTCACCACAGACACACATTCGGCTGGAAAAACCTGTAAACTAATGCAGAAATGAAAATGTGTTTTACAGAGAATGCCGGTGAACCAGCATCCAAAAATGTTGGACTGAGGTATGGATGCGATATAATGGTCAGAACTCTTCCAGCATTTCTAACACAGGAGGAGGTTGGTACAGTGATGCCAGCGAACCTTAAATCCCTGCAACAAGACACGACTTAAACTTAAGTCTCACACCGATGATTGGTTTACAGAAGCTGGTGCAACCTGCAACCTGTGACTTTATAAAGGGGGAGGGGGGGGGGGGGGGTGCACAAAATGAGCAGCAAAAAAGGGGAGAGCAATGGTGACCATCCTCTTTGCCTTTGCATAGGAAAAGAAAAAGAATTCACTTCATGCTTGATGTGAGCGTCCACTATCATTCATGGCAAACAGCACGAACCAAACACAACGTCCAAGCACATTTTTTTTTGTTTCTATGAACAACACAGACAGCACAGACCATTCTCCAAAAGCAGGTTTCTAGCATCAACCTGAACAACTCACGTCAGCTACCAATATTCAAACATTTTCAATTAATATCCAGCTATGTGAAAACCTTTTTTTTTCTCTATTCAGCGGTGGTTTCTATTGGTTTTCTGCATCCAGTTCAAGGCCGCTTTTCATGAAAACCTGGTATTATGATGAAAAAAGACATTTATGAATTACTGAAGGTCAAGTCTAAATCTAAGAGTAGTATGCATACATTCAACTTATTTAAATTGTCTGTAAGGGGGTGTGATTGATATGCAAAGAAAGAAAAAAAAAAAATCTTTTCTCAAAATATTACAGCATGGTGACATGGGTAGGTATGTTTGGAGCGCCACCTGGAGGTGGAGGCGGGACTTCATCATGTAAAACCTGCACACAAACTAGTCACTCCCGAGAAGTCTCTCTTTTTGGCATTTTAGGTACCACTTCAGCTAATGTGATTATGAACGCTTCAATGTTTTAATGAAAAAGTTACCAAGAAATACTGGAGTAAATGCCAAATAAAAAGGGCAATGTATCTATGTATTCTACCACCGTGTGTAAGATGTCTTTCTTTAATATTGGTGGTTTCTGTAAAATACTGCGTGTGCAATGCTGACGCTTATCCAAGGATTGTGGCACTCAAGAGAAAGGGAGGCAGAGTAGGGAGGGAGCAAGACAGACCTGAGAACGTGGCCCCTTATATAAAGAAGGGAGTCAGGCTTTGAGAGACTTGATACAGCATAAAAGAAAGGAAAAGGAAGTGAGAGAGGAAGTATAGTGAGAGCAGAATGAAGAGGATTTTGTTAAAGGGAGCAGCAGGCCATGGACACCGAGCCTTAGAAGGTAGGAGCGGGGAGTTTTACAGCAAAGATAAAATGTGGGGAGGAAGAGGCAGAATGAGATGCATGGCTCTCATTCGGTAGTCCATAGTGTGGCTTTTTCCAGCTTATGTAAAGTACATCTCCAGGCAAGGGGGTGATCTGTTCTCTACAGTCTTGTGTTGTCCAGGCGTGTGTTTGGGTGTGATGGAGAGATGGGAGGTGGGGGGGGTGGTCCCTTCAGTAGTCCTCCACCCAGCCGTTCTCCTGGATAAAGGCATCGATCACTTCCTTCATGGCCAGGTTCGGGATCAGCTGGTCCTGGGTCAGGGTACTCCTGGTGACCGGGTCAAAATGACCCACTCGCTGCACAGAGAGCAGGTTAAAGGTTAGTGTTGAATTTACAGAATACAAACAATGCAAATCAGACCATTGTATTTGGGTATAACCATACCTACGATACAATGTTACTAACAATATTATACATTATATTTATGACTAAAATATATTTACTAGAAATAAAGTTTTTAACTGACTGAAGAGGGATTCAGACCACATGGATTCAGGAAGGTGGTTTTCAAAGTAAAATACTTTGATGCTATAAACTCCGTGGTGTTGTATCTAAGTTATTCAATAGTGCTACTTTTACAAGATGTTAAAATGATAAACTTAAATAAAGTCATAGGCTTTGTACCAAATGAATCACTATTCATGAATTTGTATTTCTCTATATAGGGGAATCTGTTGAGGTCAATTCACATCAAACAGATGATGTGAATTGGGACACTTATCTCACTACATGTCCTTTCCTCCAGCCCACTACCATCGCTTGTTGGTTACTACGGAACTGAAAATTGGCAATGCATTGTGGTATAGTTTTAATATTAAAGTGAGCATAGATATTCGCATATTACAGTGCATTTTGGGAAACAATAAGTGCCCTCAAATGTACTCAACATACACCGCAATGTAAATTACAATTGGAACACTATGAAAACTAGAATTACACCCAAAACGCCTGTCAAAAATGTCCTAAACATGAATAGTGATTCATTCAGGACACAGGAAGTCTAAATGTACTTCATACAAACCACAGCGTGAAAGTGACAGAATGAGAGGGTTTACATTTGGTACAAGATATTGAGAGAAACCCAAACGAGCTTACCAGAGGCCGAAGTTAAATAAATGACACGGTCCTGTGCGTTCGGACGGATAGACAGATTGATGGACAACCCAAAAACAAAAACGTAAACTCGCCATGCAGCCGACGGTGGCTTTACCTGTAGGTGCTCTTCGATGTCCTTGCGATCATACGTGATCCCACTGGGTGTGATGCAGGGCTCCCTCATCAGCTCAAAACTGATCTTACCACACAGGTAATCTGGGATCTCCCGCTTCTGAACAGACGACAAAACGCAGCCGGAGCAATGGGAAGAGGTATATGGATATGAAATCAGAATTGATTATAGGTTAACCGATAACCTATACCATGAACTATAGCTTGTGATCTCGTCTTTTCCTGGTTTTACCAGATTAATTACAGCTTAATGACGCTGCTGCGGCTGCTTGGCGATACATTCCACATTCATGTTTTCTGACACATCATCATCCAGTTTAGATTAAATATTATATGAAAAAGCAACAATGCTCATACTAAAACTATCATCAAATAGTTGAAATAAAGGTATTATATATAAAGTTCTATACTGAAGCGGCCTTCACAGCTTCCAACACATACAAGACAAACGCCCTGCTGGCAGTCAGTGTGGTGTCATATTAACTGACAATAACATGATAACTACCTCAGGTCAGTCAACAACTAACTATAGCAAAGACAATTAAACACCGCAAACAAATAGTGATGTTACCATAGAAACTGTTTAAGAAACAGATCATTTGAATATACAACAAAAGGAACAACGCAGGAAGAATGTCCATATGCTTAAAAAACAGAATCTGGAATGAGCCACCGTGACTGTGCTCGAGTCTATTTATCCTGTTGCTATGTCAACGATGGAAGAAGATGGTGTGAGGTAGGTGTGTCCTGTTAGCGGAGATGCGTCTGTGTGGGTGTATGTGATCAGCGTGTGCCCGTCTGTTTGTCAGCCGTGTAACGGGTGACGGTGACCTATCCAGAATGTTTCCCTGCATGCTGGGATGAATTCCAGTCCGCACATAATAGGAATATGTGGGTTTGAGAAATAACTGAGGGAATGAATACAATCATTAGCTCTTACATGCTCAATTTAGATTAAGAATAATCATTTTCATACTCACTTTTCTTTTCTCATCCACTTGAGAGAAGAGCTCATCCATGTCCATTAGGTACTTGTCCTAAGTAGGCCACATTTCCATGTTACCAGACATATTCATGAATATGCAGTTAGAATATATAAATGTTCATTAGAAGAATGACAACCGAGAAAGTCCAAGACAGATATAAAACTTGCATGTTTTGATGCAATCTTGGCAGCGTCTCCTCCATTTTGATTGTCGTCCTGTTTCTCTTTGTATTCTTCAAGTTCTCTGCATGAATACAAAGTTATTATAAATAAATGGTATTATACCCTCGTGACACTCATTCCAGTGATCTGCAGTCTTCATCAAGAGATCATTATGACCGTGTAGTTGACTGCCACCCCACAGTCTCACCTCTCCTTCTCAGCCTGTATGAGTTTAGTCAGATAGGCATGCAACTCGTTCTCCTGGTTGATGCGTTTCTCCTCAATGCTGTTCCATCGCTTCTTCTTTGCAATGCGCAAAGCGCTGGGGATGTCGTCTCCGAAATTCAGTCTTTGTTCTTTTGCCAGGTTAAAAGCTGGAGAAAACAGTATTACAGCAACATTGGTAAAACCATTAAAGTGTCACCTTCTGACATTTCTTGTTCCATAGACAACATGTTAAAAATGTAGATGTGTAAAACTCTTTATACCTTTCACTGTAGAATTCGTTGAAACCCTGACAAAGCATACTGTAAAACATCCCCGCAAACATACGCTGTGCCCATAAAGTGCCTCAGAGTAGAGGAGCTGATATAAGAGACACTATACCACTAGCATTAAAAAGCACATGGACTTAAATATAAATGAGGAAATACATAAGTGACATTGAGCAGTTATGAGCAAGCTGCTTCTACACACTACCGCAAAACGTTGCAAAAGTTGTACCACCTCATACTAGTTTGCTCTGACCTTTCTGCAGGTTGCCGATGGCCTCGTCG
Organism: Leptoclinus maculatus; assembly: GCA_032191485.1. Lineage (NCBI taxonomy): Eukaryota > Metazoa > Chordata > Actinopteri > Perciformes > Stichaeidae > Leptoclinus > Leptoclinus maculatus. The sequence continues at coordinate 9,211,863 of JAVDOI010000015.1, forward strand.
TAGTTCTCCAGCTCCAGGTGACACTGGCCCAAGAAGAAGTGGGCCTTTACTGACTGGCTGTCCAGCTCCAGCGCGTGCTTACAATCTGCCAGAGCCTTGTCATGCTGCTGCAGCTTCACATGGCAGAGAGCCCTGTTGGTGTAGTACACTGCCACGGATGGATTACGGTTCTGGGAGACAGGAGACAATACATACACACTTTAACATCAGGGCACTGTAGACTAGACTACAAAGAGACTCACCAAAAAAAATGCATTATATTTCGTATATTTTGTTAGGAAGACGCCATTCCACCATTGACAATATTTGTTCACAATGACGGTTACTCACAATAGCTTTGCTGTAACACGTAGCAGCCTCCTGGTACTTGCGGCAGAGGAAGAGCCGGTTCCCCTGCTCTTTCAGCTCCTGCGCGGTGGAGCTCTTCTCCGGGCTGCCGGCCATCTTCTCCACCGGCTCCGCGGGGCCCGCCTCGCCCTGCTTCCCTATCCTGTTCCCCGTCTCTTCGGCTGGCTAGCTGACAGGTCCTAGAATGCCCTGTCCCTCCTGGATCTCACGCACTAGATCAGAGACACGGCGCACATGAAGTTCAGTCAACATTCAGCGGCGTGCGTTCACTGCAATGCACCTGCAATGCGCGTCTTTGGGGCGAATTAGGTGCAGTCCTTGGGTGCCACACAAAAGGCATTCGGTTTAATTCGCTGACTGTGCACACAGCTCAAAAAAATACAGCGAGGTGGCTGGACCGCTGGCGAATTAACTATTCATTTGACGAACATCAGTAGTGACTAAATGAGACGCACAGCTAGCTAAATATTGTACACTCACGGTGCAAAGGCTATACAACTGGGACATTAGACGTAGTTAAGAGGTTGTAAACAAATAACGATGAAATTGTCATTACGGTTCGTCTTACTAACATTTGAGGTATAGGTGTTGCAGCAGACAGCATAGAGACAGAGTGATAATATCGTTAACTTTAGTTATTAACTGTTACAGCACACAAGAGATCGTTGCTGAGCTTGACGTTAACGTTAGCTAGTTAGCTAAGCTAGCATAGGAAACTAACGCTATGTTGTCGATTTACGCCGGGCGTGTATTGTCTGTAGTAACACAATTCATCAGCAACTGATTGGACTTTATGTATCATGGGCCTGAAAACGTCGTATTTGCATTTATCTCACATGTACGTCAACACCGCTAAGCAACCTCATAAAACAGAAATGAGCTAATGCTAGGTTAGCTTATTTGCTACACAGCCTATTGCCTTCTATTTGTCTATCAATACAAGTTATGGGTTGTACCTGAGACTCGCAGTTTCCACACCTTACCTTAAAGAGGTAATCTTACATCCAGGTGAAACGGATTTTATATAGTTTGATATCTTAATAGATATTTTTTCCCCCACACGAGCTGTCATGACAGGTTGTTGTTATGCTGACGTCAAGCGCATACGTGACGTCGACGGAAGCCGAAAGGACTTGTTTTTCTCGTTCACCTGACTGGAAAAAAGTCAGGAACGAAAGGCAAATTGCCTGCTGCCTAGATCAATAGTTTATTTCCGAGGAAATGTGAATCAAGAGAACATAAAAGAAATGTCAATGATTGAGCATGAAATGTGTTAAAATATCTTTGTTTAGATGTATTTTAATGAGGATGCCTCCATGTGAATAAAGTTATTTTCTGCTCCAACGGGTGGAGAGCACCACAGGACAAAGTACTAGCCCGCAGATGGCGCTCAATAACAAAGGTTTGATCCAAAGCTCAAAAGTGACACAAGTGCAAAATCTTCACTGAGATTTTGTTATTAGAAAATAAGTAAGACTTTTGGAATCATATCACATTAATAATGTATCTCATTTACAAGTACCTTAGACTGGAATTGTGACTCATGATAAGTAAGGATGACGAAAGCAGCATGTGCCAAAAAATACTGCAAATATTATGTCACAGATTAAAAAGATTAAATAAAAAAAATAGGGTGGGGTGGGGGGGATAAACTCTGTCACTTCATGACAAAGGTCTATTCATTTTTGGGAGGCATGTTCAGAAAAATGGTAAGATTATGATCAAGATGATTAGTATATATCATCAGGGCCATCCCACCCACAGAGAGATTCAACCACACACAGAGACAGATCCATAGATGACCTTTATAGGCCTTTATTAAGACACGAACATTCAAGTTTAGCCATGGAGGACTTAGCAAGGCTGTGACTGTGGACAGGGTCACTTTCATCCCAGCCTCTTGTGCCTCTGGGAAGGCGCCGCACAGAGATCAGCGTGTGAAGATTAGAGCACATCCTCTGAACAAACACACTGATAAATTTGTGAAGGGGGCCGTTGAGCCGCAGACCCACCAGCACTGTGTGTCCCCAGCTGTGTTTACCTATCTCCGCCATGTCTGGTCCCCTGATCCCCCAGAACACCCACCTACCCAGCCAGCCTCCAGTCCCATCTCTGTAAAAGTGGGGTTTTAGACTAGTGACGGAGAATGATGAGGACAGACACACTAATGTTGCAATTTCAGATTCGAAGATGTGAAACTTAAATCAGGGACACCAAGCATTTACTAAATGGCGTACAATCTGTACCTCTTTCTTACACTTAACTTTTTTTTAATGGGATATTTTTAGCTAATCTTTTTCTTAAATCTTAAAGTTATAATTAATAGAGAAAATATTATCACACAGAGACTAATGTGAGAAATAAATGTACATGCATGTTTGCTGTTATCCATAAGTGCACAATAACAAACTCAGTTTTACTCAAATTCCTGCTCTGTGTGCTCCAAACCCCATGTACTCTCGCTTTAAGAAATATATAGTTGCAAAAAATATTTTTTTGTGCTTAGGATTTCCCATCATGCAAATCAAAAATTTAGACACAAATAGAATTCCATTTTAGTTTGTTTTTGCACAAGAAAAACACATCATCATATAGGGGGACGTCATAAAGGTTTGACTGACCCATATCCATGATTGACATCTCAATAGAGGCATATTCAATAAGATCTACTTTCATTTTCCTTATTGATATGAGCAAAGTTTAAGCTTGCTCAGTATATGCCAGAAATATCTTTAAACCTGCTTCTCTTGCTTGCTTGATTATTTCTGAACTATTATACCGTATTTACTCATCTCTTATAATCATGTTCCTAAGAGGAAACTCAGAAACTCCACATTGTGATGGTTCATATGAATGCAGTTTCAAAGTGCTTACATTCAAACTGCCTCGCCCTCATTCACCAGCTCCCTGCCCTCTGTCCAGCATCCCAACCGTCATCCTCTTGCCCTCCTCCCCCCCCCCCCCCCCCCCCCATCAAACCCAAATGCTGCCCGCTGCACCAGCTGGCTGAGCTTCCAGTCACTTTGGCAACGAGACCAGGAAGTTGCCCAGCTCCTCTGGCACAGCTGAAAAGCAGCCACTTCCTGATTCATTTTGGTCTTTCTTTCTGCCTGTGTAGACGTTTTCCCATTTGGCAGTGGTCTCCGCTATTCAGCGCCAAAGCATCTGAAAAGAGAAAAAGGGTGAACACACTCTCCTTAGCGTTAAGGGAAACCTCAGGTTCAAATGGGTAAAACAAAAGCCGTATTTATCCACAATGGTGGCCCTTTGTTTGGTGGGTTTGCTCATTTTGGGAAAGAGGAAAGGCTCATAGACTTAATGCAGTTTGTTCAAGTGGGTCTGAATGCAACACGTACACAAAAGTAAAATAATAGTTCCACTGTCTTAACTGAAAGAAGATGGAAATGCAGGAAGTGATTGTTTAAATTTACATCTCAACTGATTAAGCAGCTTCACAATGAAAGGAAGGTCGCCGGTGTATTTTGACTATTTGAGAGTCAGACATGTGCTAATATTGTCATACTGTCAGTATAAATCACATTATGTCATTGTTTGTTAGTAAAAACACGTTTGCAATTGTTTTCCTTTTACAAACTCTTCTAAACCTGTTTCACACGTTTTTTTAAATAAGCCTGCCTTCACACTCTGTAATTAACCATCACACTGTGACATCTAATAAAACTCATCTCACTCAGACACTCAGATGCTCACACATGGCCGGCTGTCAATCACAACTTCCCTCTTTATCTTCACTTGCTCATCCCTATAATCTGCTCTTGTGCCAGAACACAAACACAAACTAAAACTTTAATGTTCATCAAATAATTAAAGCTGCTCTGCAAATCTGCATGCACAAAGTATTACAAGTCAAAAGTAATGAATGTGCCCCAAGTTACCCGAGTGAGCTTTTAGAATAGGAACATTGTTGGATGAAAATACAGTTCACTAAATCAAGCATTTCTTCCTTTTCTAACTGATCACCCATTGTGAATTGCCATACATATATCCAACAAGTTTACTCCCCAATAGATGTTATTTCAACTCCAGTTAAGTGACATTCTTCAATGTTTTCTTTTAATTAAAATACAATTGATGAATGTAATGTGTGACTTGTAATTACTTTAATGGTTAGAAGTGTTTGGTAATCATCTATAGTGGCTGTGTAAATGTGCATTCACACACATGCTTTAACTCCGAATCACTGGTTGCTAAAGCTGACTCCTTGGGTTAGGAGTTAAATGAGGGATATCCTGAAGCTAACCCAAAGGCAAGTAAGAGAAAGGCCAGAGATACCCATGGGTCAAAGGTCAGCCACACACCTCTGCAACCGTGATTAAACTTCCTGACAAAGGGAGGGGGTGGAATAACTCATCTTATTCAGACCTTGCACACACACACACACACACACACACACACACACACACACACACACACACACACACACACACACACACACACACAAACAAACAGGGAAACAACAACATCTGGATTGTTAAGGAGAATTCAATCTCTGGCAAACTAAAAAGTTTAATTTTACAATGTGAATAAACAAAATCCTGTGCAAAGGAGCTTTTGGTATCAGCCACAACTAAAATGTAACATGCATTCCATAAGAAACTTTTTTTTTCTCAGACTAGATGCAAATGACACAATCTCTTCTGTGTATTTTGGTTTGAGACCTAAAAAAAAAGCTTAAGTAAACTGAAATTAAACAGTTTGTTTTTGAAACTTGCTGTGTTAGTCCAAAAATCTTTTACACCCTGGGGGGTTAACAGCACACTGGCTGAGACACCCCCACTTCCCAAAACACACACACACACACACACCATGGATTGATGTGTGGCGGCTGGGGGTGGAGGCGGCTGCTGTGTATAAGTGGCGGGGGAGAAGTTTTACAAAAGAGTTTTTGGAGGGAAATCAAAACTCCTGAGCCTGAGCTATTCAGGGATGCAGAGGGAAATTCATCCTCCCCTCCTCCACCACTGCATCTATATATAAGTTAACCATTATTATAACCGATGCATATCAATAGGTGGAAACAATATTTGTTTACTGATTGTTAGTAATTGCAGGGTGCAAAACATAAGATTGAGTTATTTAAAATTATAATGAGCTTTGTTTTAGTTGTATCACATCTCATTATCATTTTAAAAGCAATTGTTCTGGTTAAGCTCCTGCATTTCACTAGTGACTAGTGACTATTTGTGTGTTTTTCACTCAGGAAATCAATGGGGATCTTCACAGGAGTGAACACAACCAGCAGGGGCACCAAGAAGTAACTTAATTTATCTCCCTGCATGTCCATGTCCCATCCCCCGGTCCCCACTGCTACTCCCCCTGTAACTCCTCAAATGTCCCCTTAGGTCATGCTCTCTGGGGTCACCAACCCCCGCCCTGCCCCAACCCCCACCCTCCAACACAATCCAAAAGAGCTAAAGCAGACATAATGAGCAATGGGCTAATTGTGTGTGTGTGTGTGTGTGTGTGTGTGTGTGTGTGTTGGCGAGACAGAGGTTTGTTTTGGGGGTGGTGCTTGTGTGTGTGTGTGTGTGTGTGTGTGTGTGTGTGTGTGTGTGTGTGTGATTGTGCACAGTCCTTCAGGGCGTGCCAGGAAAAGGCGAGTGTTATATTTGATTGACAGGCCTATGCAGAAGATTTTCAGAGCAGTCAGACATGAGCGGACACATGAATAGCGACACACCACACACAATTCTGAAACCACTGCTCTCCAAGAAGTTATTTACATATTGCTTACAGACATATATATATATATATATATATAGACATATATATGTCTATATATATATATATGTATTCAATTCATTGACCCACAGCTATTTTCCCCCTCTTCCGTTCCCCATTTTACTAAATAAAAAAACAACTATAATCCTGAGAACAAAAGGTTTAAGTTAGAACACAAATAAGCATAACTGTCTGCAACAACTGCACTTAGCAGGCTCGTTAGCTCTTACAGCTTTTTTTTCCTGCTTCAATAAAACTCCCTGTTGAAATTTATGACGTACACATTCCCGAGAACAAAATGCTCGGTCCGAGTAAACTGCCCAGTACCAAGAAAAGACAAATAAGGTTTTTGAGATTGAGCCAGAGGCACATTTTTGGGCCCATTGATCATGTGCACTACAATCCTTTTCCGCAGAGGATTTAGAAGATACAAGTCTGAGATTTCCACACATGCATATTCTGATGATACAAAGACTTATTCCGGGGGATTTGTGATGCTTAAAAAATGCATTGATAGTTTTACAGAAGCCCTAGCCATGAACGTAGATGTTTCAACTCCCCTGGCGACCAGTCGCCAATAGCTCTGTGCAAAACCAGTCAACAGTTTTGAGGGCACCAAATAGTGAATCAATTTTACCCTTAGGAATTTTCACTTGCAAATTAAACGGCACTGTGTGATTAGTGCTGAGTTTGTTGTAAACAGTCTTAGCAGCTGTGCTGGTTTGGACTGATATAAATCATTTTCCTGTGTCTGGATGCTGTTAATCATTTGGATGGGATCAATGTGAGACAAGTTAAGTTTAGATGATTCATCTGACTATTTTCCTCTTCTGTTTTACATCATATCTTTTGTTCTGTTGGCCATGCAATGATTCAGTATGAAATGTGTTTTCTTGACAGCTTTAGTTCAAACCTGTTTCTATCAGTTCCTCATTAAATGAAGACTGTGTAGACATTAGAAGATACCAAGGTTGGCGTCTATCTAAAGTTTTGTCCATCTCTATCGCCTGAATAGAACAAAACTTGTCTCGTCCTGCAACAATCCAGCTATTTGTTGTCATGTAAAGTTGCTGAAAGCAGCTTGTCTTGATCCTAGAAGTGTGTAGTCGGCAGATCTCAAATTGGCCGGTAATCAGATCAGGGTGAGGCGTTTGACAAATGACCAATGACAAGCACTGGACCCTGGAGGATGGGAGGGGTCGGGGTCAGAGGTTGGCTTTTCAAAACCGCTCAATCGAAGGACCATTAAATCCCATCTTTGTGTGATTTCTCGGTGAGGCGCGGTGGTTCCATCAGATGCCCTCGATCAATGCACTCTACGTCCAATAAAAGCTACGTGTCCTGGGCTCCAGTGGTGAAGGAATGACCATATCTTCACCACTGGATCACATGCAATCAGTGGAATAGTTTGCGTCTACTTGTGCAGATAGCTGGAAAAAAGGGTTATATAAATAGTTTGAGGGGAGGAAGCAATTTTAGAAAAAGACATGCATTCTGTTGGGCCACCTATGTCAACATGAATGTGAGTTTAGTTGTTAACCTTGTGAATTTGTCTGTACAGATTTGCGATCAAGCCATTTCTAATCTTAGAACTTGATGAAATGCTTTTCATTTCCTGGCCCTCAGAATTAAATCTACAGACTAAATATCTTCTAGATCCAACTATTCTCTCATAATTTCGTGAAAGTGCCTACAATGAAGTTCTTTATCAGCAATATGAATAAGAAAGGCTTTGTTAAACCTTTTTTCATTTGTAACTCCTCAATGTGTGTTGTCTCATGTGTAAAGTATGTCGTCTCTGGGGCGTCCTGTCTCTAGCTTTGTTTTCCTACGCCTGCCGTCCAAATTTCCATCACAAACATCTCACCCTGAGTGACCCTTTGCTTTCTGTCTGTTGAGAGGCCCTGATTAGCCTGCATACATGTGCAGATAGGGCCCAAAATTCCTAAGTTGGGGCTATGTATTAATGCATGTTTTTATGTGTGTGTGTGTGTGTGTGTGTGTGTGTGTGTGTGTGTGTGTGTGTGTGTGTGTGTGTGTGTGTGTGTGTGTGTGTGTGTGTGTGCGTGCATGTATATAAAGTGTGTGAGTGCAGGCAGTCGTGCATATGTGGGCATGCATGAATGTGTCAGGCAATTCAGGACTATCCTCCATGCTCTAGTTAATCAGCAAGTTCCCTTTTTCTTTTTTCAATTTCCCCTTTGCTTTCTCACTCGTCTGCACTTCTCTGCAGGACGACACAGTTCACTGCAGAAAGAAACAACAACTATCACTAGTCACTGTCAAAGGACAGACTCCTCTTTTTTCCGCTTCCATCAGCTTCCTCTGTTCATCAGTCGTGGGTCAGATGGAGAAAAAAAAGCCAAATAACCAAAATGGAGCTGTGAGACAAATATTTATCGCCTCCGGTTTGCTTTGCAGGATTCCTAATATATTCCTAAAACAGGAAGTAATGGCCACTGCAACCAAAGATAACAAATAAATAAACATTTAAAAAATCCAATGTGTCTGATGAAATCACACTTGAGCATGAGCTTCGTCGAAATAAAACCTGTACAAAACAATGTTAAAGTCAAGAAAACGGCCACAGATTTCTCTTTCGACAATCATCCCACCTGTTGTATACATTCAAATACACCTGTTATCATGAGAGCCTCCAGCCTTGCACACCAGCATACCCTAAGGGATAGGTGATATGATACCCCTGAACTAAGAGGTGTGTGTGTGTGTGTGTGTGTGTGTGGTGTGTGTGTGTGTGTGTGTGTGTGTGTGTGTGTGTGTGTGTGTGTGTGTGTGTGTGTGTGTGTGTGTGTGTGTGTGTGTGTGTGTGTGTGTGTGTGTGTGTGTGTGTGTGTGTGTGTGTGTGTGTGTGTGTGTGTGTTTGTGTGTGTGTGCATGTAAGTTGGGGGTTGGGGTTTACTCAATGATGGCGCCGGGGAGACACCAAATTTTGGCGGTCCCCTCAAGGGTTTCCCTCCCAACAATGGCTACCTCATTTGCAACAGATGTATACGTTTTTAAAAGACAGGTTTCATTGATGAGCTGGAGGACGCTGAAGTGCAGGTGCAGAGAGAGCAAAGGGGAGGGCAGCTCGTGTGTGATGGCATTTAAAAAAAAAAAAGATCAATAGGGGCTCAGGGACGAGCTGTAGGTCACCAAGGAGTCTGAATGGAGACGACGAAAGATGGTGGGAGACAAATGACATTCTGGATTCAGATTTGGTGTGCAATTATGGCCCCTATTCAGAGATTATAATTGTTATCTGGAGGCTGAAATGCGATGGTTGTTGGATTACTGCTAAGGCTTGGAAGAATGATCACTCAATCACTTCTTATCCTTTAGCATTAATCCTCTTATTTTCACCCTCACACTGTCTCATTCTTACTTTTTATCCGTTGGCGCATTTTATCTATATCATTGAATTACTTTTAAGCACTTTGTAATATTGGCAAACTGGAATTACTGCAAGTAGTTTTGAAGGGTACACGTAAAAGTATAAAGCTTTGGCCTCAAATCCTTATTTTCAGTGGTTTCTGATGGTAAATCTCAGCTCCATCTTTGGTTACAAACTTCACAGTATCAAGCTTTAAAACCATAACACATTATAAACTGTATCCCGTGAAACTTAAAACGTTGAGGCGACGCCAAGCGTAATTCTGACCACCGGCCAGATTTAAAACCTCCACAGGAACAGCTGAGGTTAAAGCGACTGTTAAGCTCGGTATTATTTCTATGGTATGATGTGAAATGTGATAGGTAAAAACGTAATCTTATCAGTCTCATTATTCTGCTGAGGGAGGCGGAGGGTTTGAGGATGAACAGGGAGTTTATTGTGCATGGGGAGATAGCCGAGGGGGTCATAGTATTGGCATGCGTCTATTGTCCCAGAAGGCCATTGAATAGGGGGGGTTTAAAGTTTAAAGTCTGTATGTGTGTCTGTGTATGTGCGCCTATGTGTGTAGGCAGGCTAATTATATTCTGCACAGCCAAGGATGACCTAGCCTGGCCAAACTTAATTCACAGAGCAGGATGGAGTGCAGAGGAGGAGGAGGAGGAGGAGGAGGAGGAGGAGGAGGAGGAGGAGGAGGAGGAGGAGGAGGAGGAGGAGGAGGAGGAGGAGATTGAGTGCAGTCAGGCAGCTAAAGAAAAATATGTAGAGCACTTTACTAGTGTGAGTTTCTGATGTGTGTCTTCTAAAATGTTAGGGTTATTAACTGAAACCAGCGAGAGTTAATAATATATCTTTAATAAGTAATGTAGCAATTTTGATACATGTTACATTTGTCCATATGATGTTTTTTGTGCTGATTAATCAGATTTTTCAATACTGAGTTTGTCACATATGTCCATTCTGTAAGTGCATGTTAGATAAGAAGATAATTACATTTGTTGTATTTTTTGTATTTAGTGAAGGGAGACTAGACAACCAGAACTCAATACACTGGGTGACATGACATGTTTAACGGGGTACCACTCTCACATTTGTCCTTAATATTTGATATGAAGCTGGCACCAGCAGCTGGTTAGCTGGTTAGATGTTGCAGTGTAACCCGTTTTCAGGATCAGAATGACTTTAAGTCACCATTTTTGACAGGAAACCACTCAGTTTTTTGTGTGACTGACGTTGACGCCTGGCAGATGTGGACATTGAGTAAGCAGTCAAATCATATAAAATCAGCCCTTTGAATCAAAAGCTTTACACTCCACAGCATCAAAAGTATGAAAAAGTCTATCGCAATGTGCCTTGGCCGCCAAAATGATGCATCTGTCTTGACCGCCAAAATATCTCCCCTTTGTATTCTCTCCCATTGTATCCAAATAAGGGTATTCAAATGTGGATGTGGTCAAAAGCGACAACATCTGTCTTTCCTGTGGACATATGTAAAACACTATACCTATTGTCAATTTTGGAGGGACTCTGCTTAAGTTTCCCTCCAAACTGATTCAGCCAATTAGAAGTGGTGCGGGGGGTGGGAACGCAAAAGCAAGACAGACAGCGGCAAACCTCTGTCTGACCCCCACCCACCCACCCAGTTGGGCTCCAACAACACTGGCCATCAAACTCACCCGGCCTGAGGCATCACTATAGCATCACTGGGCTGCTGACAACAATACTCTCATCTGGATTTTAAATAGTGGTACTGGGAGATGCTCTGTTAATTGCAGCTAATGAGAGTCATAAATGTGAAGTGAAAGGACCTGGAGATGTTGTCCTCCAAAGGCTGACAACTAAAGAGGGTTTCCCTCCAAAAACAAGACAGGCCATACCATTCACAGAGCTGATTTTTGCAAGTAAATGGCAGGCAATCACGGCAAGCTCACCCACACACTTCCATGCTCTAATGAGGAAATGCAGGAGAGACACATGCTTGCCTCAAATCAAAAGCTGCGGTGCTGAGCGCAGATGCTTTTGTAGTCTAAATTTACCCTCAAAGCTCACGTACCGCAGGAAACTTCCAGTGCATTCTGCGGCGACTGCGATGTGTTTTCATTTGCCTTTTTTCCTCCCCAGCCTGCTGCTCGTAATAAAGCACTGACTGTCAAATCCTCTTGAGTTAGCACTGGAAACTTTGTGTGAAGAACCACTTAAAAAGAGTCTGGCCTGTTTACCCTCTCGCTAAACTATTCCCTTGTGTGCTTTTGAACACTGAGGAATGTGAGAATCAACGCAAAGGACATCAAGGTTGGCTGCAGTATTGACGCTGTCCCTGTGAAGTCAGTTCAATGACACTATCAGTATCTGCCTACACTAAGCTTAACGGACTGGATCTCACCTCTTTGTCAAGATAAGGGTACAATAATTATGAGGCATGGGTGATCTTTTTTTCACTACAACAGCACTTTGAGAGGAAAACTATTCGGAAAAGCTGTGAGGTTGACAGTGAAATGGTGAATTTCTACCATTACTTTTTGATTACTATACAAATTATCATGCAGAAAACTGTCCCCTTTGAGTTTTCTATCATGTATGATATTAATGAAGTGTCAAAAATAGGATTAAAACACAGATGAAAGAAATACAGCCCCTAAAACCAAAATTGCAGAGTGATAGAACTTCATTAATTTGGGCACAATAGATGGAGAGGTCCAATAGACACCTGCATTCTCTTCTCTTCCCTCCAGTTTGCTAATGAAAAGTCCCTAGGGCACCCAGCTGTGACCTCTGACCCAAGACACTATAATTAGGTTATATTTAGAGCTGCTGAATGCAAAAAGAGGATTGCTAATGTGTGTCGTGCTATAAATAAGACGAAAAATCTTCAAAGCACTTTTAAAAGACGATTTCGTCTCACAGAGACACAAACACAGATGACAATGACGAATGAGATTAAACAAGTAAACTAAAACTAAAACATGTGTGTAGGAGAGAGACAGAAAGGGGAGAGAGTTGTGTGAGAGATAGATGGAGAAAATGAATAAACTGAGACGTGATACATGCTGGTACCAAAGACATCTCTTGTGATTTGTTTCAATCGGACTGAATCTTGAGATAATTCATCTGAATATCACACACAAAAGGGTCATATTAGTGGAATTGAGAGGGTGAAGCTAAGTGATCTATTACATGTTTAGAAAAGCATTAGAGAGCATTCTCAGGGTGTCTCTGCATGTTTCCAGCTGCGTTTGCCGTCAACCCTCTCTGACACTGTTTATCTGGTATAGGGCCCTCTTGTATTCAGTTTCCCACTGGGCTTTACACTAACACACACACACACACACACACAAACACACACTCACAGTCAAACACAGTCACACAAACCGAGATGAGAGGCACAAGGAGAAATTTACTGTCATGCAAACAAACACATACACATTGAGGATCCTGAGAAAGTGCAATGAGAGAGCAGGTGTCAGTTTTCACATGCGGCGCTCATGGGGGCTCGGAGGGTAAATATCAGCACGAGTATTTCTCCTCCTCGCATCGGTTCCTCTCACAGCCTCTGACCGCCATTCGACTCTGGACCAGGAGTCCCTCACCTGCATGGAGAGGTGGGAAAACGCCAACTCCACCGTTCTCACTGACTCATCACAACACCGAACTCCATTGATAAAACTCTTTCCTATAACTAAACATGTCATTATTTAACCTCAGCAAGTGTACGTTAAAATATGTGACTCTGGCATTCAGGATATTAAGGTTTTCTGCATTTAAAATATGTAACTGCATATGTAACCCTGATTCCACAGCTACATAAACATTGTTTCCCATGACAAACCTCAAACTAGCCAGGCAAAACACAAGACACAGCACAATCCTGTGGCGGGAAAGGGCACATGTTCTGCCTCTCTGAACGTAGGCTGATTGTCATGAGTATCCTGACATGGTCTTAGATCTCATTACCAGCAGATATACGACTCTGTGCAGGAAAACAAACAGCGGCGATGTCAGTTCAACCGGATTAGCACCGAGGTGCCATGGGAAGCTGCTGAAAAGTCTGGGAACGGGGACATCTCAACTTCTCAACTCAGATCAGGTCGTCGTATCGGTGTTTCAGCTGGGGCACGGACAGCAAACTGCTGCTGCACAACACTGCCCGAATAATAGACCCTATTAGCCTCCTCTCTGGTGCAGTACATGTCATATAAAGGATGTGTTGTCTCTCTTTATGACAATAGAGCAATACTGTGTGAGGCTTTGATCCTGCTGGAGGATTTGGTTTCTAGATGTCAGCCACGTTGAACTTTTGTTGTGTTACGGACACAAAAGTGTGAAATTCAAAGGAGGAAATCCAGTAAAAATTCTAATTCTTCAAATAATTTCTTCTAGAAATGACAATCTGTCTGCAGATATCTTGAGGTTTCTTACGCAACCTATACACAAAACACTGAATGAAAGGTATGAATCCTCTTGACACTAAAAATAAGCACATTATTAAAGAGCTTCTGAGACAGCGAGACAAAAGCTACACACAATGTCGTGGTCCCGTAAATGCCAGTGACACCACACTGTCACCAAATCCTCCCCGTGCTTGCAGGCACACACAGATGAGAGGAATACTGTATACCAGGTAAATAGACACAGCACTAACAGGTGCATGCAAACTCTCGTATGCGTACAGCGCCACTGTTTGAAGACGCTCTCATTTGCGGGCCGGTGAGAATACAGTGGACACAGAGAGCGAAAAACTCGGGAATCTGGTTCAGTGGTTTAAAGTATGAGGACAAGCAGAAAGGGATTCATTGGAGTGAAAGATGGCATTGTTCTGGAGGCAGAATGGAACCAACCAGGTCTGATGGTTCACACACACTCAGATGGCCTTGAGATAGAAACTCTTGACAGAGCCAGACTAGCTGTACATAGGAATGTTTGTAGAAAGTAGGAATTAAATCTCACGTTGAGATTAAACAGTTGATCACCACATCAGATGAATTTAATCTCAGTATGTTTGAACTGTAAGATCCTTATGTGCATATAAGAGCATTATTCACACACGCCACATGAACGCGTTGTATATAATCCTGGCTGGATAAGGATCAGGTCATACCACGGTCACAAAGCGTGTGTGTGCTATTGTTTTAATGGACACGTGTATGAATGCGTGCACACTGATGTGTTTGACAAAGTGTGTAGATCCGACTGTCTGTGTCTGAATACACTGTGCACACGTGGATGCTAAGACATTTCTGACGTCCATAACTAAGTTCAGGCACTAATATATTCATTTTTCTTTGACTCGCTCACCCCCCTGTCGCTCTGCACTTTAAACTCTGCTGCTTTGAAATGCCCTGCAGAAAACAAAAGCTCCGTCCTGCTGCAGACAATAAAGCAGCTGGATTTCTGCACATGTGCCATTGTGTTGGTCTGAGGCCTTGTCATAACTCCATCGGAGGGGCCTAGACTTTCATCACGCACACACACACACACACACACACACACACACACACATGCAATAACACACACACGTAGACGGAAAGTCACTGGCTCGGCGAGATGGATGGCAGTGTTAACACAAAAGAATATTTGATTTGGTTATAAATACCACAACATGAAAGAAAAGCCCAGCGGGGTAAAAGGCAAGAGGGCACGACAACCAGAGGAGGCAAAATCTTCATCATCATCACCATCATATACGGTGCGTCTGAAAATGAGGTTAGCGTCGTTGAGCTGTGACCGGGGCTTTCTGTCTGCTTTCATTTGATGAAGTCTCACGAGGGTAATTATTCTCAAACATTTCAGAAGTCTTTGAAATGGCCAGTGTTGTTAGAAAATGTTGCAGAATGAAGCACATAAAGAACGCTACTGATCAAAACCCCAAACCATAAAAACGCTTTATTATAAGTTCAGTGAATTTGGGATGTTTGAAAAGTAAGCATCATAATTAAAACAAGGATTACAACAAGGATTTTCTTTGTGTTTGTCTAAGTCTAATGACCATGACTTGACATGAACACCAAGATCTCTAAGCATCATGAAGCATTTTGTGGTGTATTCCAAGTCCACTCAAAAGTGTGTTCAGCTCATTGTTGTTTCACTTTGATGTGTGAGCTTCACAGGAATGAGAGAGATGAAATGACACGAATCTGCTGAGGAGCGGAAAGTTTCTCTGTGCTCACCTTAAACATTAGTTTAATCCGTGTGTGTGTGACTTTTTGACAACACTACTGGTTTGTATGTCCAATATGTAACTTACACAATTGTGATGTGAACTCAGAGCCTCTAGTGCACATACACTGACAGTGTAAAGTAGCAGACATCTTGTGTCCAGCAAAGTTTAAATGTCTGCATTTTGCGGTTTCTTACTAACAATTTGTGAAATTGTACATGTGCAATTGTTGAATAAAACCAAATATTGTGTCCAGCAGTTAAACTTTTGTTTAGTTAAATAATTAATTAGTTAATTAAACCTCTTTTTTTGGTAGAAAATATATATCAGGCACAAATTATTATTCAATGCAGAGTAGTTTTATTTTTCTTAAAACATATCAGGAGGGGGTCTTTAAATACTAATGATAATAACTATCTTAATAACCATATAACACTGATAGTATTCATAGAGCCAGTTTCAATGTAGTGAGTTAAAATCAACACATTATAAAATTGTCAAATGTCATAATGAAACTGATAAAACCAATTCTAGTAATGTAAAATGAATCAAATTAAAACTAACTCAAAGTCTCTGTTAATTCACTCAGCATGTTGGTTAATTAGTATTTTCTACGCAGACGTGCCGAACACAATAGTGAATTGAAACTTTGGTTTCACCCTGAAATACTGTTACTTCTCCTGCAGGTCAGACGTCCCTCCCCCTCCCCCCGTGTGAGTGGTTTAAAGTTTCACTGCTCGGACTCTGATTGGTCCGTGAAGTTTTTCCGAAGGGGAATAACTTCGGAGCTCTGCGTCCCCTTGACGTTCAGCAGCCCGGAGAGTCCAGAGCGAGAGAGTAGAAGGTTTAGCGGTGTTCTCTTATCTCACACATCAGGGTAAGAGGATACTAAACTATGGAGCTTATCAGACACAGACTCACGTTTGTTTTATAGAGGGATTTTAATCGCAGAGGTTTCAGTTTTGGAACTATCTTTTTCTAACGTCTTCTCTTTCTTCTTCTTCTTCTTTTTTTTTGACTTTGCATCATCCGCTGTTGAAAATGCCTTGTTTCGGGGTTTGGATTAACGCAATTTGGATTTTACTTTTCGCTATTTTTGACGCGTCTTTTTCGAGCTATTCTGAAGACCAGTGCAGCTGGAGAGGCAGGCAAGTGTTTTAATATGTTTATGCGTGCATTATGTTGAATGAATATATATGATTCAGAGATGCTACAGGTGTATCGCCGGCAGAAGGACAATGTTTGCTTGAAAGCAACATGTTGAGACTTGCGGGGCGCAGTGCAAATGTTTCTGATGCTCTGCTGCGACTGCGCCTCCGGGCTGTCTGCAGGAGGCATGGGGGGTCCAGACAGACCGGAGACTGAAGGATTAATTCCGATACTTGGAGATCAAATAAAAAAACATGTGATGCATGCATGTTGTTGAATAGTAGTTGAATTGAGGATACATTGTTAAAAAACTTGCAGAGGACTTTGAGTTTTTACAGAAGTTTGGCCCTTAAGATGCCACGACTGGCCCCTGTTACCGCAGGCTGACAGGAGGTGGGGCCTTCTCTTGAATAGTAGCCTGCGTCTTGAGTCGCAAAAGTTCTACTTTATTTTTATCCTCTTCTGTTTCTAAGCATTTTTTTTTTAAAGAAAAGTTTGGTTTAAGTTGCCTGTTTGCATGGCTCACATGTAAACCAGCTCAGTCCATCCTACTGATGATGCTAAAGTTAGTTACCTGTAAAAAAATAGTATCTAAACCTTTATTTAACCTTGTTTTCCTCCTTTTTTCCCCTTCTCACAGTGGTTTATCCCAGCAGCAGGGCAGCGTGGAGCAGATCTCCCTCCACTGCTCTGAGGGCACACTGGACTGGCTCTATCCCAAAGGGGCCCTGCGCCTCACCCTCTCGCCCCGCCTGCCCTCTGTGGCGGTGGGGCCCGGCGGCAGCAGCTCGGGCCTCATCACGGCCTGCGTCAAGCCCTCTGAGCAGTTCCACGGAGCCCAGCTGTACCTGGAGCGAGATGGGGTCCTGGAGCTCCTGGTAGGGGACCGCCTGGAGTCCTCTCCCCCACCGAGGGTTCGCTGCTTCAGCCGCCTGCCCGGGGAACGGGTGGCTCTCTTCCTGCAAGCTACACCTCACCAGGACATCAGCAGGAGGATCGCCTCCTTTCGGTACGAGCTGAGAGGGGACTGGACCGCTCGCCTGTCGCTGGACTCCAACCCCATCAGCAGTGAAGGTGAGTCAGTGAGGCAATAGTCAGCCATGTTGGTTTGAGTGTGGCTACTTGAGGTCAAATAAGGAGCCACTATTAAATGTTTTGGCTTTGATTTTTCATTCATAGTTAATGAATTAGGGGACAGAGGAAGTACATTAGACGTTTTGGGGTGAAACTTATTTCTCAGCATCAGAAACAAAACTCTTAAGAAAAAACACCGAACTGTGGTTAAAGTTCTTTTCCTTCCTTCCTGAAAAGTTTGGGGGGATGCAAGGTTTTAACCCACAAGTGATGATATTACACGCCACACAATCCTCCCTGTAGATGATTCATAATTCATCACAGGTCTCTGTGGGCTGGTTGGGCTTTCCACAGCCCGAGCAGAGTGCAGAGAGAGAGAGGAAGTGGCCAAACTTTCCCCCAGAGGCGTGCTGGTTTGGAGTAGGAGAAGGGGAGCCGCCGAGTGGGGAGGAGTGGGGGGGGGGGGGGGGGGGACAAAAGCACAGTATGTGGGGCTTTCTCCAGAGTCCAGAGCCCTTTGAATGGGTGCCGCATGAGTATTCTGGGATTACTGCCGTCGCCTAGGCGACAGGGAGGCCTCTGCCCAGCTGAGATGCTCCTCTCCTTTGTTGAGCTGCCTCGCTGTAGGGAGACTTGTCTGTAGGAGTCTACTCCCCCCCCCCCCCCCCCCCTCTACATCTCTCTGCCTCCCACACACACACACACACACTGATTAGGCTTGGAAGGGGGTTTGCTGTGGACTAGAGAGGAAGGAATCTCATTTATCAAGTGGTTTTCACTAAGGAGGAGAATGTGTGGGGTGGGCAAGGGGCCTCCAAAGAACCACAAGGAGAACTTTAAAAAATGCCAGGACTTTTTTTTTTTTTTTTTTCTACCCACAGTTTAGTCCATGCAGACAGACACAGCTTGGCTGGTTTGGTTAGATTTTTTTTTTGTGGTCATTTCCAAATCCTGTTACAACTTTGAGTAAGGTGCACCGCAATTTATTTATTTTTTTCCCCAGTTTTTAAGAAAAGTTGTCAAGCCTTGGCAGAAAGAAAAAAAAAATCTTTGAAGTCCACCCCCACTCCTTCTCCTTGGCCCCTGTCTAGCTGGCTTTGATGAGGTGTGACTGTAGACACCCTGAAAGGCTTTAAGGGGGGAAGTTTCATCTGGCCTTTAAATCGTCTGGGGTGGAAGAGCCTCGCACCTTAAAGCTCCACTGGTCCTCTTCTGCCAACTGTAAAAGTAGCAGCTGTCTGTTAGAACGTAGCGGTTGGTCTCTCCTTTTGTTGCTCGTCTTTGCACAGCATTCTAGGTCTGGATTCACATCTCGCATTCCTGTGCATGTGATCTGGAAATACGGTCTTTGAGTCTCAGTATATATGTATTAGCATTAGCATATATGTGCTGTGTGAGGTCACCAACTGACTCTCCCTCTTTCCTCCCCTTGTTGTCTTCTCCAGAGGCCTGCAGACCCTGCAACAACACTGAGATTCTGATGGCTGTTTGCACCAGTGACTTTGGTAAGTTACCTGATACAACAAGTTACTAATGTAAAAAAAAAACAACAGAAAAACAGAAATGAAATGTCATTGTCACTCAGAAATCCACCCCTCTAATTCAGCCCAGATCAACACATTAAACCAGACCCAAGCAAAGCCTTAGAACATTTGTCAGGATCTACAAATGTGTCGAATCGGTTCAAAGGCAGAGCACCCCAGTGCCTCCAAATTCTCTCCTCTCAAAAGTGCAAAGGTTAAAGGTGAAACAGCAGCTCTCTGCAACCCCCCAACACACACACACACACGAACCCCTACTGGAGGCACTGTAGTGGACTAATCCTGACATCACCCCCCGATACAAGGAGCAGTGGACTAATCTGCAGGCCTCTGATTGAGCTGTAATGGCACTGAGGAGAAGTTCAGCTGGCAACAAAAGTCAGAGGGATTAGTGAGCAGGCGTCGGCCTTCGTACGGCTTTTAAACATCAGTTGGTGGTCAACAAAGAATCCCCCCAACTAGCTACAATAGGCCTACAAAACGCTCATCATGACAAAAATACAGCGTAACACTTTGTAAGTTAAGAAAAGATATTAACCCTGAATGTCCTGTTTTTCCACAGTTGTGCGAGGTAACATCCGATCAGTGGCGGAAGACGATAACCTGAGAGCAGCGGTGATCAAAGTCAGCGCCACCCGGGTGTTTCGCCAGAAGTACGCCCTGTTTACTGGCAACAGTCGCCTGACCACACGGGGGGAGGTCAGGACTCTGCTGCAGTGTGGCGTCAAACCGGGGCCCGGCAGCTTTCTCTTCACGGGTCGGGTCCACTTCGGGGAGGCCTGGTTGGGCTGCGCTCCCCGCTACAAGGACTTCCAGCAGGCTTACACCATAGCCAAAGCAGCCCAGCAGATACCCTGTGAACTGCCTGTTGACTGAGTTTAAAAACTCGGCGGCAGCTTGTCTACTAGCACTCAAGAGTCAAGGCCGTACTGAAAGCCAAGGCCAAACTCAGCTTTGGAAGAAGCCGTGGTGTCCCAACTGTTGGCCGATGCGGCCAATGGCGCCACCAACGACTTCCCAAAGGTCTGAGGAGTGAAATGGACTTTTCCCAACACCATTTCAGTGCAATACGCAGTCACCGGGTCAGAAAGAACCTGGTGGAGTTGTGACATGAGGAACGTGCTTCAAATGAAGATTTTAAGCATTTGGCATTGGACAGGTTTTACACACAGTGATGCTATTATGCAGGTTCAGAGAAAATCTATTGAAAAGCTTTCCATTCGGGATAAATTAAGTCAAGCCATTAATTCAGGCCTATTGAGAGTCATTGCTTTGAAACTCAGGAAAATGTATTAAAAGTTCTATAGAAAGCGTACTGCCTTGGTATCCCAGCGAGGATACAATTAAGGCACCTATTTGTTCAGTGAATGTCGGGTCATGGGAACGTTATTTTTTGCTGGCTACCCCCTGGGGTCATCCTCAGTGTTACTATTGTTAAAGAGATTATTAAAAAAAAAAAAAAAAAAAGGAAACGTTAAAGAAATATATATTTGCACTGATAACGGAAAGGGAATGATCTGGAAAGTGTGATGCTGCAAGCACTGGAAACCAAATAAGAAGCAACTATATGTAGCATAGCGGAGCAATTGAGAATTTAATATATGTACAGACGATGTGAGCACGTACAGTAGCGACACAAAGCTACGGCTACTTGAGCAGCTTTCACAGCTCAAGCTTAGTGCTGAGAGCACTTTCACATGCTAGCCAACTCTTGAGATTTTGCTTCTGTATTACAGTACATTTTAGTAGCCATGCAATATTTCTGCAAAACTGAACTAATTGGACTGCATTTGGTTTAAAAAAAAAAAAAAAAAAAAGAATTCTCTAAAAAATATGTTTGAGTGGAATTGCAGCAGTGTTGCCAAAGTGGTTATGAGTTTTGTTGCTTCCAAGTCATTCTCTGCTGATGTTGTCACATATTATCACACAAGATGTTCAACTGTATATCATCGCTAATGTTCATAAAACTGTCGACAACAGTCATTTATAACAGAAGTCCAGTGTTGTTATAAGATATATATAAAAAGGGTGATCTGGATAAAGAAATCCTCTGACCAGTTTTTGGTGGATTGCACTGGACAATGGCTAGCTCAGAAGAAACACAAAAATATGCATTCAGTGTTAAAAGAAAAAAAAAAAAAGATTCATATCTAATGTGCACTATATCAACAAGGGGAGGTGTTCATACCAAATTACCGTAATATGCTGAAGTGGTATGTCTTAAATGTGTACACTGCCATCTTTGCTGTTTATTTCTATGTAAATGTATGTTAATAACAATGTGAATGTAAATATGTTTATAAGAAATTCTAGAAACCACAGCATGAAGAAAAAAAGTCTGTGGATGAAAAAAAAAAAAGCATTGTATTGTGGATTATTTTTGTGTTTGTCTGTGTTATTAAAATATACTGTGAGAAAACACTCATGTATTTAAGTTCTTCTGGAAGCCTTTTCTCGTGTGTATATATATTCTTTGAAGTCATTCTTTGGGCATTTCATGCTCCACAAACATTATGCAGCTGGATCATTAATTCATCAGCACTCCAACCCTCTCCCCCTGGACACATCAATACAGTTTAACCTACACCATAGTAGTTGGGGTCCAAAGGTTTGTGGAATGGCAAACTTTTCTCAGACATAAGTCACTTCAAGTGTCCATGAATCAGATCTCTTGAAAGCTCCGAAACAAACGGCGCGCCTGAGAGAGCGAGAGGCCTAAAAGGCGGAGAGATTTAAGGAGTGTTCAGGACCCAGAGGGCGTTCGGACGGGGAAGGAGGTTAGAAAACAGCGTTTGGAATTCTGTTGTCCTCGGCCTCCCGTTTTCAGGATTCAGGAAGCAATAAATTGCCATTAAAAGGGAGCGGCGTGGCAGACTCGGCTGAGCTGAGGTGCCACACAGTCGCTCGCTTTATCCTGACCGCATGTGTGCGAGGACACAATAAAAACCAAATCTCCTTTACACTTCACTTTAAGACATGCGCCTTCAGCTTGGAGCTAAAGTTGGTTTTCCTATACCTCAACTTTGCTTTTTATCTGCAGCATCACAGATCATAGCTGTTGCCCATTTTCTTGCTCTTAACGGACGAGGAGCTGCACGGTAGATAATACAGAAACACCCATATTGCTGATCCTCTATGATAAATTCACCACCTGTTTCTGCACACACCTCAGTAAAATCTCTGAATTACTGCACACAGTAAATCCGCTTAGAAAAAGAGCAGCTGGGGAATTTACATGGTGTTTAGGTTAAATGGGGGGGGGGAAAAAAGAAAATTCACAAAAGCTCGACATGCCTTCTTCCATGTCTGGTGAGATATCTCCCATAGAAACCCTGACACTGGTTTGCCACCGCATCAGTAGTTCATGCGAGTGAACTTCCAACCTCTCTAGCTATTTACTGCCTCAGTGCTCCTTTAAAACATCCCGTAGCTGGGGGCCCCTAGCTGCTCGGCCCTGCAAACACACACACACACACACACACATATACACCTCCACCCCCTCCCCTCCAGTACATGTGAGGTTACTGCTGCAGGGCTGATAAGCCAAAACAAAGAGCACTCAAATTATACTCCAACGACTAATACATCATGTGACATTTTGACAAAGCTCAACTTCCTGCATTGTTATCACTTCTCCGTGACCCCAGTTTGAACCCCCAAAACTGCAGTAATAATGTCAGTTATAATGGTCACAATGACACAGTGCCACAGTTTAGTTTTGCACTTTGTCAAATAATAGCAATTGCAATTGCCATTGTTTAAATGTAAGCACAGTGCACAATCCAAATAAAACTTTGGGAACAGACAAATGGAAACGTATTTTTTTGCAGTATTTACGTCTTACTTCTACATGATTATATTGCACACCATTGATGATTGCACGACACACAATAAACCTTCCTCCCCCCCCCAACCACCCCACTCTTCTTTATAGTCTGTTCAGATGTGTTGTTGAGGTGAGCTATGGACACGGCAAGGCGGGGAGCACTCAAGAAAGGGGAATCCAAAGCAATGGGAGAGAGAGAGAGAGAGGGGCAGGGTGTGGACTTCCGTCAGCCCCTGGGGGAGTTTGAGGGAAGTGGCTGGAGACAAAGCTCCAGAGATGAGAGCACAGACAGGGGGGGCAAAGTGCTCCTGGACACTCCCTCGTTGTCCAGCACAAAAAAAACACCACACCCAGCACACAAGTCCCGTGTTTGCAGCAGAAACGCTCCCCGTTACCCAGCGATATATAAAAAGGTCCAACCAATGAGAACTGCAAACAAACCGGGCCAATACTGTGATATTGGACTACATGCATTCTTTGCATTTTTCATTTGCAAAGACCGTTGTTTATGAGGTCAAGCATCTCCAGAACAGAAAGAAGTTATAGTGAAATGATAGTGTCAACCAGGGTTTGTCCTTCTCAGTTATTTTAGCTTAAAGAGATACAACTGACTTTGTTGGAAAATGCAGAGTTACAATTTTCACTAAGGAACATCAGTGGATTTGCTTCAGTTTTCTATACAAACAATGAATATCCTCTGACATTGTTGAAGTAATCTCATCTTCATTCCTGTCCTACAGCCTGATCTCTCTCACTACATAACCTACATAACATTGCAAAAATCAGGCACCTCCTATCTCAAAGCGATGCAGAAAAATGAGTTCATGCATTTGTTACTTCTAGACTAGATTACTGCAATTCCTTATTATCAGGCTGCTCTAATACTCTGAAATCTCTCCAGTTGGTCCAGAATGCTGCAGCATGTGTACTAACAAAAAATAAAACATCACATTACTCCTGTGTTAGCTTCTCTGCACTGACTCCCTGTAAAATCAAGAATATATTTTAAAATCCTCCTCTTCACCTACAAAGCCCTAATTGGCCAGGCACCATCACATCTTAGAAGAGCTTATTGTACCATATTACCATATTACCTCAATAGAGAGCTGCGCTCCCAGAATGCAGGGTTACTTCTGGTTCCTAGAATCTTAAAAAGTAGGATGGGAGCCAGAGCCTTCAGTTATCAAGCTCCTCTTCTGTGGAACCAGCTTCCACTTCCAGTCCGGGGGGCAGACACACTCACTACATTTAAGAGTAGGATAAAGACTTTACTTTTTGATAGTAAAGTCTTTATCCTACTATAGTTTTGTTCAAGTTTGCCTTGGAACAGCCCCTATATATGCTGCTATAGGCCTAGACTGCTGGGAGACTTCCTAGGATACACTGAGCTCCTCTCTCCTCTTCTTTCTCTCCTTCTGTATATATTTATGTCCCATTAATGATCATTACTAACTTTTCTTCTTCCTTGGAGTCTTTGTGCTTTCTCGCCTCACAGGTTTCCATGGATCGTGGTTATATCTGGACCGTGGTCCTGCCTCCTGTCATGGCCCTGCTGACTCCCACTGCTACTACTATTATTATTATTATTAGTCACATTTCTGATACCATTAATGCTACTCTCATTAAATTAATCACTTAAGTCATATGCATTGAATGTGTTGCAACCCTGTTATGTTGTTCAGTCTGTACATATCACATCTATTTCAACGTTTAAGTTTAAAAAGTGTATTGCTTTCTCCCCATCCTGGGAGAGGGATCCCCCCCCCCCTGTTGCCCTCACTAAGGTTTCTTCCTTTTTTTCTCCTTGGTAAAGGGAGAGTTTTTCCTGTTCCGATGTGAGGGTCCTGGAATAGAGGATGTCATATGCTGTACAGATTGTAAAGCCCTCTGAGACAAATTTGTGATTTTGGGCAATATAAATATTCCGTCACCTGGATCTCTCTCAACTGTCTTTTCATGGCTTCATCATCTAATCTTTCCCACAGCTTGGTCCACAGCTGCTGTTTTGGATCCAAAACAGGGGTTGCCAGACACATGAAGCACAGCTTCTTCATAAACTATATTAGTAAGTAGTGAAGAATAAACAGCTGTGGATCTCATCAGGCTTTGCCATACTGGTAACCCAACATTCGGCCGAGTTGTCTGTCCACCAGTGACTCAGTGGTTGTGCATCCTCTCCATCAGCTCAGCACCAGCTGACAATGAGCCTGAAGTCCATGACCACCCTTTGGCATCCCAGATTCCCCAGCTGACAATTTCTTGTTCCCATAACACCCTCGCACAGCTGGGAGTGATGATTCCCAAATGGAAACTGTGAACGTACACGTCTGAGAACACGCTAACTTGCTAAAACAACATCTTATCAGGCCAGCAATGAGCAATTTGCAAAACTGATGAGTAGCCTCTATTCACAGAGCAGAGGGAGGGCAGCAGTGAATAACGTGGCCGGCTTTAAAGTTGAGTGGGCAGTTTGGCTGGGTTGAGAGGTCACGGCAGAATAGAGAACAAGTGTAGAGCGGTGCAAGAGCATGTTTATCTGGCCATGTTATCCCTCTGAAGTACTGAAGGGAGGAGAGCGAGGAGCCCCCTTTGTTCCTCAAGAGCCTGCAGATGGCTGTAATCCCTTCCAAAAAATGCGCACTGAAAATCAATCAAGACAGGGTGGACATGGTGTATGAGTGTGTGGAGGCGGGCGACACTTTTCTCAGGGAGGGGGTCCCGCAAAGAAACACAAGTTGGGTCAAACAAGCGTCTTTTGGCGCTTTCCCGCCAAAAAAAAAGTATTGTGAGGAAAGACTGAGGGAATGAATTGCGACCCCCTTCAATGAAGGCCCGCTCGCTACCCCTCCGTTTTGAGCTGAATACAGCTGCCATCACCTCACCGTATCCTGGTGCTGTCATCGCCGGCAGGGGGTACAACCACAAAAACCTCCAAACACTGACATCATACTCTAATAAGGCTACTTAAGAGACATTCACTGTGGCAGGATGAGGGGAAACATGCTCACATGGCAGAAAATAGATGGACAGACAGATAGATGCGGATGGTTAACAGGTATGTTATGGTAACCACTATAGTTCAACATGTTAGCATGTTGGCTGATGTGTCCATTACCTAAACACAAAAGTACTGCAGAGGCTGATGGGAATTCCATTAGGTTTGTAGGTATTCTGGGATAAATGAAAGTGCTGGACAAATTTAAATGTTGACCTGATGCTGGTGCTAGATTAAAAATGAGGGGTTACAATTGATCCCGAGGTGGATTTTCATGCATGTAGCTAATTTGTTTGGCAATCCATCCAATAGCTGTAGAAACAGGTCATTAAAAATCAAAAATGTGAACCCGATGATGATTCCATCAGAAAAGTCAAGGGATCACCAAAGTCAATAGGATTCATCCTCAGGGGACCATACATATCACTACAAAATGTCCTCGCAATCCATCCAATACTTGTTGAGACGTTTCAGTCTGGACCAAAGTGGTGGACTGACAGATATATTTTCCACACCTATTCTTGAATATGATCATTGTCTGAGGGCAACAAAGATTTGGTTACATTTCATCCTGTGCTAAAACCCTCATCTATAAGCAGTGTAACACAATGATTCCTGAATTTTCTGTCTAACTTCCTCATGCGACCGACGTCAGGCCTCTAGATACTTAACCCCCAGAATGAGAGTCTGCTCAATACAAGGAAGCACAGCTGTCTTTGGAAGGGCTCTCCAACCCTGCCAATTAACCACAAGGATTATGGTTTTTCCGACAAAACCAGTCTGATTGTCTAAACAAAGCAGAGAAACCTCCCCGGCAGATCAGTTCAGTTCTTCTCTTCCTACCTACCACCTGTGTGTTTCTCCCATCTAATCCCGCAGAACCGCCTCCCCTTTCGTTTCTTTTTATTGCCTGTTAGCTTGCTCCTCTAGTCATCTTGGGTTACCTCCTCAGGGACATATTGCACTGTTTCTATTGTTCAAATTGTTTATGGAAAGAGGTAGGCAGGAACGAAACTGCCACTCACATTGGTTTTGTTATGTTACTAGTATCTCCTTCCATTTTACTTCTGCAAAACACAGCTTCAGGGCAAGATTTGTCAACAGACACGCCTGGTGCGCTGTGTTGCGAAACACGGGATGGTATTGAATAGAGCTCACACATTTGTTAGTATTAAAGAAAAAATAAATCATGTGATGAAGAAATTGTGCTATGTGATCAACTGGAACACGTCTATTAGATTTGTAGTTCTGTCCTGTTTCTCTGAAGCCTCTAACTTTTACATAAATGAATGATTTCCTACATGGCCGAACAAACCGCCAGAGAAAAGCAGTGATGTTATTGCTTATCATCAAAGACAGGGAGGTGGGCTTATGTGAAAGATACCGAACCAGCAAACTGATTTTATGGACCCACAGAATGATTGTTTTCTTTTTTTATACCCAACTGAGCTTTATTCTATCGCAGTGTTCTCAGTAGTGGAACAGAAAATGTATATACTCATATACACACATATACATACGCTCTCAGTGTCATCTGTAACACCTTTCCCCATTCTTAATACTTGATGACATCATTCATTTGTAAAATGAGCGTAGTTACCCTTTAATATAACGCCATGCTCTCTGTGTTTGGTGATTTGAGAATATGAAAATTGGAAGGTACTCCAAGAACCAATATTGTTCTTCTTTTTCTAAAGAGTCAGTTCACCACACTTACAGAATCGTTTCACATGTGGCCATGCAGATAGTTTTGGTTTTAAACCTGTAATAACTGATATTTTGTCCACTTATGAGCAGACTTAACAAGCCGTAACCACTTTTGCATTTTGGGTGAACTGACCTTTAACCAGCGTGAGAGTGTTTACGTTTTTTTTTCCCTTTTAACATTCTTGAAAAAGAACCTTTAAGGAACACACTACTCCAATGGTACAATATGCCGGTGCAATGCCACGGCTGCTAAAAGCACTTGATCTTGTTGAATCGAGTGAAAAGAAAAAGAAACAGAAAAAACTCGTGAAGCCATTTATGCGCCAGGCGTGCTGACAGTCAGGCGGCATGTTTATATTCCAACAAAGTGCACTCACACATTGTGCATCAGCCCAGCCGCTGTGGCCTGTCTGATGTGTCAGAAGCTCCTGAGCCTTTTCTCTCCCTTCGCTCTACGCTCATTCCAGTGGAACATGTGCGCTGGAATTCTCCCCCAATTAAGACAGGGATTAGCCAGGTCCGCTGTGGGAACCAGCCGAGTGTGGGAAAACAGAGGGCCTGTCCCTCTCTCTCCTTCCCTCACTGACACTCAGCCTCATTCTCACTCGCTCTCGCTCATCCCTCCCCTGTCTTTCTCACCCTTACTGTAATTCTTCCTCCTCCATTTTCTCACCCTATATCCCGTCTTTTACGAAACTTTCTCATTTAATACCTTCCAATCTGTCTCTTTACAGCTCCCTCTGTGTAAGCCCAACTTCCCAAGATCATTTTTCTATTGTTTCATCTTTATAATCATGTACAATTACCCCTTTATTTTTCTCTTCTTTTCAATCTTTCGCCCTCTTTCTTAGCCACCCAGACTCTCCATAGCTTTCAGCCCTGATTCTTCAAGGTTTTTCTGAAGTGCACGGTTCTTCTGTGCTCCCCTCTCCTGCCCCTTCCCTCCTCCCTCTTAATGCCTCTCTAGCCTTCATACTGAAAGCTTGTCTGGGGGGGTGGGGGTGGGGGTGGGGGGGGGGAGCTGGGGACTCTTGCATGAATAGTCTGAGACTGTCAGACTAAAAGAGGGGGTCGAAAAGACAGCTCATCAGAAAAGAAAAGACAGGTGTCTCAGACAGTTACGTAGTTTGTCGGCATTTTTGCATCTGCTCATTAATATCCAACATCAAAAATTGCATTGAACTAATCCTATTATTGGTGGAGTGAATATACAATCTGCAGCATCCTTAAAAACAATCATAAATCTCATCATCAGCATCATGGGAGGGTTCAAGAAACAATCCATACAATTTGAATGAGCATGAACTGAACATCCATGGGAACATCCTGGTTGAAGTTCATGCTCGATTTTCCATTGTCGCTGCATTTCTTTCTCATGATCTTGCAATGCTCTCACTATCACACCGGATTCCTCTCCCACTGCCTCCACATTCCTCCTACTCATTGTCACCTTGTCTTCCTCATTCCCACTCTGCCTCTACTCTCCTTGCGTTCCCATAAATCCTTTCCCCTGTGCACTCCTCCACACAAGGCTTGTCCGTTCCAATTACGGCAGGGCCGTCCAGCCCCCCCCCCCCCCCGGCTCACACACTCTGCACACACAGACCGCTCTCATTAAGCCTGTATCAATTAGGCATTAACCTCGTAAAACAAAGGGCCTCTTGACAAGCGGCCCATCGCAGGCCATGTGAGGTACTTCCTCTGCATCGCTCCACCCTGCTTCCCATCCGCAGAGCGACACATTCATCCAACCTCTTTCCCACTGTGCTGCGCACAAAACAAAATCTGGGCCCAAAGCACCTTCAACAAAACAGAAAGAGAGAAAGTGAATATTCAAACATGTACTTGCAGTTGTTGATTAGGTGAGGGTCTTCAACTAAACCAGAATGCTAATGTTCTATGTATTATTGTTAACCATTCACATTTAGGATTCTGTAGACAACAAAAGTGTAATTGTTGGTGGTTTCATGTGGTTCCCAAAATGTATAAATATCACGCAGCTCAGCGTTCCCGATGATTGTTTTTACTTTTACTGGACTATGTTATCAGACAAGACTAACACTGTATTGTGTAGGTTAAGGTTTTCAATGAATAACGAAACACTTAAGTTTGAATTTTAAAAAGTCAGTTATTTTATTTCACATTACAAAAAGAGTCATCCATTTTTGGTAAAACTAAAGGACATAAAAGACAATTACAGTTTTAACCGCGTCTTTCTTTTTGTTGCCAATAATTTGCCATTTCAGTGGTTGAGATGGTATCATGGAGGACAGCTCTTTAGAGGCAACACCTGAACAATATTACAGAATGCAAAAATCCTGAAATGAAAAGCATCTTTGTGATGCTTAAAATGCTGAGTTTTTATAAGACAGTCAGAAAAGAGTCACTTTGACTCAAAGGTCATTTCTGCATTATGTGTGGTTGTTCCCGCTACAGTAGGCGTCTCCAGGACCACAGTTTGTCATGATGACACACACACACACACACACACACACACACACACACACACACACACACACACACACACACACACACACAGACTCACAAGGTAAAAACAATACCAGCGTCGCTGTTGTAAGTACAGTTGTTTTATGTTTCTACTAGACCAATTTAATCTTAACTTATCATTGTAGTGATCAGGTTTTTGCATCATAATAGTGACCACACATAGTGGTTCATAAAAAGTTGTTTACAGTCTAGAAATTGAATTTTTCCCAAATGCCCCAAGTTGGGAAGAAGACTTGTCACTTTGCCTCGGGGACCAGCCGTGGTGCAACAGACTTCAACCTCCACTCAATGCATTTACAATGTCACAGTTTCTACTATTTATCTACTACTTTTCTTGCTTTTCGTTTACTCAGTGTAAACTTTATTTACACACGTTTTGCAGAAGCTTCTGCGGGCACATCATCTCTCCGTCTTTGTTGGGCGAAGCAGCAAAGAACAACCTGGTTTAGATTTTCCCACAGATCTGCCGGTGAGAGGAGTGGTCCCCCAGCACCCAGTGCTTTGGCACAGTGACTATGTTGGCACAGACCCAAGCTGAACACCCCCCACCCCTTTTCCCAGGGCCCTGGGAGTGTAATACATTACTAACAAAATCCCACTTCCCATTCCTCTCAAACTTTCACACCCGTGCTCCCTCCCTCTCAGGGCTGGCATGCCCCCTGAAAAGGGGATTGGGGTGACATGCGTTTGACTCTTTCCATCTCCTCTACTTTTCCCATCACCCCCCCCCCCCCCCCCCGAGTATTTCAGCTTCAAGTTTTTATCTTTTTCAACATTAAACTCGACATAAATCTTACTGCCGTTTTTTAATCAAACCTTTCCACCTTTAAAGTATTTTTTTTCCATAAAGAATGTCCCAATGTTTAAGTTATGCCAGCTATGGAGCTATGGCAGGAAACCCAGCTACCAAAACACACCGAAAAAAAAATGTTGAGCCTTTCACCGTTAAAGGGATTTAAAGGGAATAGATGACTATTCACACCAACACGGAGGTTATAAATATGAACCCTCATTTAAAAAAAAAAAGCCTGGCTTGTTTGCACCACAGTTCCCAGCGCGGCATTGAGGGAAAGTATTCACGGGTGTGCATGTGTCTGGGTAACATGTAATGACATTATTCTCACCAGGGTGACCCCTCATTGTCACCACGCTTTCTTCTCCCGAGCTCGTGAAATTGACATAAGCTTTACAAACATTCCAGGCATTTTTTTCTCAAGGCCGGATTTCTTTGGGGGCCTTTCATGGAGAAAACACACCAGTATGAGCAGCACCACCTAGTGATGGTGTAAATGCACACCATACATACATACGTCCTAATAATAATAAGTATCCACTTTAAAAGAAATTTCACTTGAGCTACATTTTCATGTTTCATTTAAAAAATGTAAAGTATGAGGTTTATCGTAAAAACTGTGCAATTTGATACTAACTTGCAATATATGACTGGGGTTCAGATTTTGTGGACATTTTTCTTAATGGAGTGAAGAATTTGCACTCTGGGAGCGCCCAGCCTCCTGTATTCCATGCAGTCTGCAGAGACGTGAGATCTCCTCTTTATACCTGCAGGTAGTGGTGAAGCTCAATGTAACGCTGTTTACAAAGTGAACAATATCTGACTTACAAATCCAGTGACTTCCTGACCTGCCCAGGTGATTGTCAATATAGTCCTGCAACTCCCACACCTGCGCCTCTGCAACGGTTGCCCTGGTTAGGAGAAGGGCGCGCTCCTTCTCAAAGCCCTCCTTTTTTTTGAAGAAAGGAAATCAAATCATCTTCATCGAAGAAAATAATTCGTTTTTTAAGTGAGGTTATAAAATTGAATGTTTTTTTTGTGTGAGGGATGTAATTTGACAATCCAAAGTTTAAGGAGGGAGAGAGTTTTGTTTACCAGTGTTGAGTCTGCGATCTCCCTCAGCTGTTTCCTCGTGTCTGACCAGGATTCCTCGCATGCCGGCCTGATGATGATACATTTTTCATAACCTTTCGTGACACAATCCACAGCTGACCTCATTTGTCATTTGGTAAAATGGAAAAATGACACTCACTCCTGACGGCTTACATTCTGAACAGGCATTTCGAGGACAGCCACCTGCAACAGCAAAGTCAGGGTGAAGGTCCTGAATCCCGCATAAATACATAAATGTATGTAAAACAATGAGGCAATATAAATGAAGATTTGTAGTATACACAGAATCTGAGCAGCAATATTTTGCTCCTAAAAAGTGAACAACTGTTTTTTTGAAGGTCAGGCAATTCATTCAATTCAATTCTCTAAAGAAATGCCCCATAGGAACAAATATCGGAAAGAAACAGAATCAAATACCAGCACATCTAAAGCTCAGTAAATATTAATAATAATTTTAACACATTAAAATAAATATTGACTGCTGACACTGCTGCAACAGTCATCATGACAACCACACAGGTACGATTTAAATCAACCCATCCATCAGTTCTGCTATAATCTGCAGCAGTAAAGCTTTTTGTTGACACACTTTGATGTCATTTTTTTTTACAGTTCACCACCACAAAACACATGCCGTTTGGCTTTGTAAGGGAAGAATGGACACAAAGATCGAATACAGAAATACACCAGACAAAACAAAAGCAGGTCACTTCAAAGCAGCCATCTTTCTTTTGTGCTACCTGATTCCTGGCCGCCTGCAGCTGACACTCCAGCCTCGCCTTGTCCTGGCGAAGGTGATGGAGCTCCTTCTCAGTTTCACCCCTGAGCTCAGTGGGCTCCAGGCTGAAGCTGGCTTCGGGGGGTCCGGGGTCAAGACCGCACTCCATTTGGGCTAAGACCTGGTCCCTCTGAACCCTAAAGATCACAGTGTATCGATGTGGCCAGTTACTCATTATGGATTAGCTGGGAATTTGCTCCTGATGTTTTTTTTTTTTTTATTCAGTCACTAATCTTTGCTTTGTTTCATTATAAAATGATTTCCTCATGTCTGCACAAACAGCAAAGCACACATGAAGTCTCACCTGTACGCAATAAGAAGAGCATGATGGGTCTTGGTGACCGTCTGAAGTCTCTTCTTATATGAGCGAGCAGCATGGGCTAGCTGTTCCTCCCTGACCCTGTAGGATGAACGGACATCCTGGAGCATGCTGTCCACGTGTGCCCTCATCTTAGAAGTCTCTGAAGGGCCTTTACCTTCTCCAAGTCCATCAATGTACTCCTAAACGAGAGGCGTGCAGATCGGATGTTGTGTTAAGACATTGTGTCGCATTACTTTGGAGACATGAGTGTGCGGAGCACTGCAACTTACGGCTAAGTCCCGTAAATAGCACACGAGCCTTGCACGGTATTCCTCATTCAGCTCTTTGAGTTGAAGCTGCAGCTTTGAGTTCTCTTCTTCTACCTCCTTCACTTGGCTCTGAGAGCACATCAGGGCCTTGGATAGAAATATGACCAACGTGATTTGAAACATTTCCACCAAGTAAAAAAACCACGAATTCAAAGGTTGGGAAACAGTGATAATATCTATAATCATTTCAGGATGTTCTGTAAATCAGTATGGGATGTTTTAATGCTCACCGCACTCTGCTCAGATAGTTCCTGCTGGCGATTACGGACGGCTCTCTTGTTCTCTTGATGCTCTTTACCCATTGCCACCCTGATAACCAAACACAGGCTCAACAATAAGAGAGTAGCGACCAAAATCCACGGACAGCCACATCACAGGGGCGATGCAAAGAGACCACATCACACACACACACAGCAAATAAAGCCACGGTTTAGAACAAAAAAAATCAAAGAAGGGACCACAGAGCAGATGTATGGGGGATGAACACTGGGCCGTACTTCCTGAGACGGGTTTGGCTGTTTGACGACTGGAAATGGAAAGATAATGATGTTTCATCGTAATCAAGCTTGTGCGCGAGTAAATGACAAACATTCACCGGCCCTCACACTTTCTCCTCCAGTTTCTTCTGCTGCTCCTCGTAGCTGTTCTTCATTTTCTCCAGCATGTCTTTGATCTCATCTTGGTTTCCAAGTAGCTACGAGAGAGCATACGAACCAATAGTAAGTTTACTGATGCCCATAAAACATGTGTGTTGGCCACTGCTCCAAAGAATAAAATACTTACAGCTTTTTGCTCCTTGTCCAAAGCTGCCAGATCCTCAAGCTGTATATACAATGTTATGCAATTGGAATAAACATTTAACATATAATGACATAAATACAAACGGAAACAATGGCAAGTATAATATTTAAAATTGAAGATTTAGTTCAACCCAAAAAGGTTTTAGCAGTTAAAAGAAAAAGTGTTTTATAAACATGGTCTTTGCTTGCTTTCAAAAACCCAATCAGTTTCTTGCACAATCAAGGCTTTGTCTGAGAATAATATGGGAAATGATGTGGGGAATACTAGTCTTGCTTACCTAACAGTACAGTAAATCATGTTGCAATGTAAGTCGCATGAACCCTTTGAAGAAATGTGAGAAACATGATCCTCACAAGACAAATTATAATTTACATTTGTTTGTTTTTTTATCATCAAGAACATGTTCTGCTTATGTTGGAGCTGAAATTTCTTTCTTCTTTTTTTTTAGATAACCGAGACGGGACTAACATGATCTGTGTTTGGTTTTCCAAAAAAAAACCTGAGTGGTTTCAATAATGACACAATTTAGATTTTGGTGTGGGCAACTACAACAAGAAGCCCCAAAGATTCCAGGAACAACAGACTGATCCGAACTTAACTCGGGAATCAAACCAGGAACTAAAAGTCCCTTGTGCCCGTGCCTATTGTGTTGAAGATGAATTAACACACCGCCTCACCTTGACTCTGTTGCGTGACATGCGGCTGATCAGGGCCCGCACCCTGTCCAGCTCACCGTGCAGGCCCTGGGTGGTTGTCCTCTCGCTCTGCTGCTGCTCCTCCAGCTGCCTACGCAGGGCGTCCTGGGCCCGGGCCAGAGCCAGCAGCTCAGTGCTCAGCTTGTCGCTCTGGGCGAGCTCCTCATCGCGGGCCTCAGCCAGAGCGAGGTAGTTCTTCTTCAGCGTGGCGTACTCCTCTGTCAGGTCTTGGCCGCTCTTTTCTCCCAGTTTCAGAAGAGCCTCAGCAGACTGGAGTTCCCTGAATAAGTTGTCTTGTTTCATCTCAAGCTCTGTTATTGCACCGGCTTGGTTCAATATCTAACGAGAGGAAAAGAGAAGTGCAGTGGAGACAGCCTCAGTGATTCAGGGTCACACTGTATGCACACATGTAGCGGAGAGTTAACACATAAAACTACATTTGAACCCAGAGGAAACGCTTTCCCCCAAAACCCTTTTAGGCTTATTAAATCTTTGTATCCTAAAGCTTCACTGGTGAAATAAAGGATACATTTCACCAGCAAATGACCCTCACCTTGTATTTCAGCTCAAACATCTCTTCTTCAAACTGCTCTCTCATCTTGTTGGTCTGGATTTTCTCCTCCACGAGCTCCTTAGATATCTGAAAGTTCAGACAGATGCATTGGACTTGTAGTTCATAAATGCTTCACATAGCTCATGAACTCTTACCTTGAGCTTTTCCTCTTCACTCCGGACCAGCCTGCAGGACAAGTCTGTGTTGGAGCTGGCCAGGTGGCCCAGTCTGCTCTCCAGGTAGCCCACTTTGGTGAAAAGGCGTTCATTTCTGTCACGTAGCTGCAACTACAGGTGAGGTGAACACAAACAGCTTTCTACAATGAGATGACAAAGGCACATTATCTATGTTCAGGCTCTCCCATGTTGGCTCCATTGTAGCTCGCGTTGCATCTAAAGGACAATTAACGTTAAGATATCCACCTGTGAGTCTGTGGCCTTTGTTCATTTCAACCATTAAGTTTACTTCACAAACCAACTAACCTTTTAGAAGTGATAACCCTGCATATAAACACTGACCAGTCATCTACTCACATTTTCTTCGGTCAAAGCTTGAAGTCGCTCCTCAAGTTCATTTGGAGTCTTGTGGTTTGTGTCCATCTTTATTCACCGTCAACGGCTGCTTATTAAAGTAACGCACACACTGTATCCACCAACAATGTTGCCATGGCTCGTCAAACACACACACACACAAAAAAAGTTGTGGACACAGTTTGTTTTTTTCAAACTTTATTTTAATCAAGGAAATAGCACCACAACTGCCACGGTAGAAATGTCAACGAAATAGAAATGCCCCCCCCCCCCCGTTGTATCACAAAAAAAGAAACTTTATGGGAACATCTAACAGATACATTAACTTATTGCTTTTATGATTTTACTGTTTCAGCCTCTCAAGCCAATACCACTTATGGCTTCAGAGGCCGGATGATGGTAAGTAGCATTGATAGCAGCGCCATCTTGTGGCCAATATGTCACTAAATCATCAACGATGACTTAATGTGATGTTTAAATAATGAGCATTGATTGTCTGACCTGGCAGTGACATGCATACATGCTAGGAGAACTTATAAAAACTGATCAGTAAGCCTTTAACGGCAGACATTTGACTTTAGGAAAAGCACAGGTGTGAATAATAAAAGAGCCATCGTTAGTGTTATTAGTAACACCTGTGCTTTTCAAGTCAGAATGTGGCAGCTTCACCAATCTGCATGGTCTATTAGAGTTCAATACAAACGTATGAATATGAATACCACTACTGATATAAAACCTTTCAGGCCATAGAGTGCAATTGAATTAGAAAAATGTTTTATTACAGTACATTTTTTTATGTATAGGAACAATGAATTGTAATGTAAAACATATTAATTCACACGCGTGAAGTAGACTCACAAGTTATCAAAAATAGCTGAAAAATGCTTTACAAAGTTTTACACATTTTGACACAATCTATGACAAACAGCACATTCAGAGCCAAACTTAGATGTAAAATTCAGCTCAAAGGCGATAATCTGTTTTCATCAATTCTGCAGCAGTAACTTTAATCCAGGATGGAAAGTAGAACAGAAGGTCTGCATTCAAAATTACTTTTTTTGTTGTTGTTACAGATCATACAGGTTAAGGATTACTTGTGTTCAACATTTAAAAAAATAGTGTGAAGCGTGTATCTGAATGCATTAGATGGAAAGATTGTTCAAATCTATGTGAGCGTGACCATTCATATATCAAAGCTCTACAATTAGAGCCACCAGTGTTGATCCTCGTCCTCAGTCACACTGGAAACCTTAATGTATTGCAGGTCAAATATTGTTTTTTGAGGTAGGAGACATCATCTAAACAGTTGTTTAATGAGTGTGGAAGATTTTAAATAACCTCAGGTGGTCTTGGTGTAGCGTTCTCTTCCCCCTCATCTCTTCTGTCTTTGCTCCACAGCGCTCGTCCACTGTGTGACGATGATCAACACACCAATTACTGCGCTCATTTTACTACCGTGACATGTGTTGGTAACTCTGCACAGTCGGTTCCCGGTCTGAGAAAGTGCAGACTCTTGCATATTCATGTGCTTGAAAAAAAATGAATTCTTCAGACACACAAATAAAGGATCCAAATATATGAAAATATATTATATTGTTTAACAAAATAAAGATAAAATCCTCAGGGAGACTTAGGATAGTGTTAAGTCCTCCTCCACTTCATCCTCCTCCTTCACACTGTGCCTGCTGTCACCACGCTTCATGGGTACACCCATTTCTTTTTCCAGGGACTCAAGGCTGGCCTGGCTAACATAGTACCTGACGTTCTGTGATGGCAGAAGCTTCTGGAGCTCCTCCAGCTTACGGTAGGCCTGGAGGAGAAAGATGGGAAGGAGAGACAAACATCAACTTACAATCAATATGATTTGACATGTAAAACTATCTTTGACAGAATGCAGATATTTCCCGATACTACAAGTGTCATTTCAATGAATTAAAAGAAGAAACAACTGATAGTCACCTCTTGGAAGTTGCCTTGCTGACAGTGGTGCTCCACCAGAAAACCAAATGCATCTCCAATCCTGACAGCAGGGTCCAACTCCGGCTCCTCCAGCAAGGATTCACATAACCGCACGGCCTCAGCAGCATCCTCCGTGTACAACCTGCAGACAGAAGAAGCTCACAGTCAGACCATCAACAAAACCTCCCACGAGAAAATGTCTTGCTCATTAAGATACAAAAGAGAACAGATATGAGTTATATTCTTACTGGCGAGCGTGGACAAACTTCTTGATCAGCGTTACTCTATGCTGCAGGTCAGCCAGTCTCACTTCCTGTTGTCCAGTTGAAGAGTCCTTTGATTTGGAGAGGCACTTGAAAGCCTCAGTTAAAGCATCTAGAGCTTTTTCATAGTTCTGGTAATCATCAATCTCCACCTAAACAATGGTAAACATTGTTATTTGAAAAAAAAAAAACGTAAAACTTAATAATTCATTTTCTTGAGGTAACATTTATTCTACAGAACGGATGCTATTTAAGACCACAGATCTTCCAAAATGCTGATAGTCCATTGATAACCAGACCAATAAGTACCAGTAATAAACATCATGAAATGGCAGAATGTGTTGTATGAAGTATTGCTCTACCTGTGCACAGGCTTCATAGAAGCCAGCCAGCAGGTCTGGTGCCCTCCCTTTAGTGTAGAAACCAATGATTGTCTTCAAGATCTCTGGATTTTTGCGCCAGTCCAGAGACTGGAGGTAGTTGGCGGCCATGATGAAAAGCTCCTTCTGACGACAAACACTGGCGAAGAAGACTATTTTCTCTGTGTCGCCAGACTTGAGGAGTGCCCTCATGGCCTGTTTAAAAAAAATAAAAAATACATTCAAACACTGAGGTTTAATGTCGCATATTAACATGCATGTATTTGTTTATGTATTGCTCATGTCACATGACCAGATGCAGATTGTCTTCTCACACAGATACCTGTCAGATGTTCTAAGCTTGCAGAGAAGATGTATAGTGTTTGCTACACACCACAGTATTACCTTCAGCTTGTTGCCCGCCTGTGTGTATTTCTTGGTGGCCAGGTGGTAATTGCCCTGACGCATGCAGCAGTCCGCTATCCTCTCCAGCAGCTCCTTTCGGGCCTCTTCGGACAAGTCTTTTGAGTCAGTTACAACCATTCTCTCTGCCAGCTCCTCTGTGATGGTCAAGCTCTGGGTCACGCACAACTCCAGGGCTTCATGGTACTTTGTTCGCGTACATACACAAAATGAAAAGAGTGATACATTTAAGTACGCGCTTTAAGAACTGAAATTTCCACGTATGGGTGACGATGTGCCGCAAACAGTCACCTTCTTGGCTGCTACCAGTAACTCCACTGCCTTGTCGTACTGGGAATGTGTGATGAAGAAGTCGGAGCAGCGTGCCAGGAGGGCTGGGTCAGAGTGCTCATTCAGATCCTCAGCGATCAACTGAAGTGCAGAGAACTCCTGGGTGGCAAAGGCCAACTCCAGAGCTTTGGAGACGTAACCAGCCTACAGCGGAGAGAGATCAGCACAAAAATAAATAAACTGTCACAGTACTGCCCCCTTGTGGAGAGATTTAGAGTGCATTTGTGAGGGACCTTGTGATAGAGTGCGACAGCTCGGTCCATGTGGGTGCCTTTCTCCTCGTAGTAGCAGGCAGCCTCCATCATGTCCTCTGCGTTACTGAGCAGAGCCAGGTTCATCAGCTGGTCGTCCAGGCCCGTCTCCTGTTAGGACACGACACACACATGTCAACAACCCACCGAGAAGAAAGACTAAAGCGCAGCAACAGCAACAATGAATGAACAAACTAAAAAAAATATAGAATGTGCAGCATTTCTACAGTCTTGGTATTCACAGAGATTTCTAACTAAGAACGGGCAGAAAAGTACACAGAGGAGTGCTTTACCTTACAGAGTCGTATGGCGTTGTTGTAGGCCTGGGCTCGGGTGTAGAAGTGGACGGCCTGTTTGATATCATCATGACCCTCATAGTGTCGAGCCAAGTGGTACGACGCTGCCCTGTCACCTGTGTCATTGGCTATCTCAGATGCCTGGTATAGCAAATAAATACATTCTCACATTTATGGACAGCTCACTACATCAATATTAGAATCAACAAAGCTCCTATTTTATAGTATATAAAATGTCATTCTTTCCAATAAAATATGATACATGTTACACCCGTAATAGAAACTGAGTCACCTTCTGAATGTTCCCCATGTAGCAGTGGACTCGAACCAGAGAGAGGAAATCTTGAGCACATTCATAGAAACGCAGCGCTGAATCCATGTCTGACTGGCTCTCCAGGTACTGGGCCCACCACTTATAGATGTTCCTAGACAGATACGATGACAGGACTGATGTTGAAATGTAACTCAGCGTGTGCGTATTGTATGAAAACGTGATGTGCTCTTCAGGTGATGGAAGTATTTGCCGCCGTATTTAAGCTCTGGACTTACTTGTCTTTCATTTTGTTAACGTAGATCTCTAGAGATGATGTGTCATCCTGGAGCATTCTGGGCACTTCGACCCTGTGTGTGTCTGATTTCTCATAACTGTAACAACAAGGCTTACAATCACACTTTGTACTAAAATTAAAAACTACGTTATCATTGACATAAAACAACAACAGATGTTCTGTCTTACTACGCGATGGCCAGGGTCTTGTCGCCCATGGACTCCAGGTACTTGGCGTAGTTGTAATAGGTGGTGCGCAGGTGGATGCGATCGTGGCTCTCTGCTGTTTCCAAAGCTTGCTGCCATTGGCCAGATGCCTGGTAGAAATAGTTCAGCAGGTCGTAGCGTTGACAGCACTTGTACAACTTTTCTGCATCTTCCTATTGGAGGACAGGAAAAGATGATGGAAAGATGAAATGCTTTCGGTTCGGAAAGTCCCCGTGGTCATTGTGTGGTGCACTGCTTCGACCTAAAAGAGAGGGCATATCATTTGTAGCCAAAGGGATGTGGCATTACGTTAGACTACAGCTTTGGGGGGTTTTATGAAGAGAACAAATATCCTTTGGATGGATTTCATGATCTGGAGTAAGGGAATGGACTTATATCTTACATTTTCTCTATTGCATTGTCTATCTTGTCCCTTTTCTGTTTTTGAATGTATGTTGTAAAAAGGATAACAGAAAGCGTGGCTGGATAAAAGAAAGAATAATACAATACTAAATAAACATTTCATGTCTTTATCTGACATATTTTACATTTTAAAAGCTGCGATGTAAAATTAAAGAATACATTATGGTCAAACAAAGAAGAATGAAAGGTACATTGGGCGGAGAAAAATGGGCACGAGCCAATCTATGAGCCTGATTTACACTCTACTTGAATATCTTACCAGCATGCCGAGCTGAATGGCCAACATAGCCACTCGGGCTTCTGGCTCAGGCTCAATCTCCGCCTCCTTCAGTGCTTTTGCTGCCCTGGCATTTCCCATATTCCCAAGGCACACGCGTGCCACATCCAGCTGGCGGGTTTTCACACACATCCGTGCCATGTTTTCCCATACCGCTTTACTACGGAGAGAAGAGAAACGGCTTGTTTGCAAAGGGGTAATGTCTTCCCACTGCATTGGTATTTTATTATTCAAGTGTGAAAACACAGTTATTTACACTTTATTTGAAGTCATACACCCTTAGTGTGCATGTAAACATAGTGACACAAGCTGTCCACAATATATATATATGTACCCTTTGTTCTCACTGGCCAGACCTCTAGTACTGGAGCATCAGGATCAGGAAGAAATGTCCATAAAAGATCTCCTGCACACAAACACTGCTATAAGCGCAGAGAAACAGGAATGTGTGCCGGACTTTAACACAAAGCGAGAGGCGTGCTTTTCTACCTCTGTCTTTCCTTTTTTTCCCCCCTTTTTGTCTCGCTGACGTAAATCAGCCCCTCGACCCCCGTCGCTTTTGCGTCGATTCCAAATTTAAGATTCCACAGCCATCTGGTCTCTATTTGCGTCCACCTCCCTCCTCCTTTTGCTTTAGCTGATACAGATGTGGGCTGTTTATTAAAGTTAGGCAACAGGAAATACCCCAAATCTTTAGGGGCCCTGCTATGAAACGGAGGGAACGGAGAGCAAGCAAATGTAACTGTGCAAAAAGTTACAGACATGCTTAGAGCTAGCTGCACACAGGGCGGCAAGATCTAGAGAGGCAGAAAAAGGAAAGACAAGAGAAGGAATAGGTCCACATTTGGCCCCTCTTCCCATCCTCTTTTCCTCTCAGGAAACACATCCTGTTGCTGGCTGACTGCGCCGGCCAATATGTTTGTTGCACACGAGAGAGAGGACTTTAGCGAACGCCCCCTGGGCTCCAGACAAAAGAATATACAACAGTGACGTCTAGGAGGGGGTCTTTTGGACATTCTCTCACACAAACACACCGACGCACACACACACACACACACATTTAAAGTGATCACGAAGGAGGGAACTGTCTGTTTAAAGCTTGCTACAGTTGCGAACTGATGTCTCGGATTGTGACGAACAGCAACTCCCCCATATTTCAACTCTGACCTGAAGGATTTGCAGAGAATCAGTGAGCGAGGGAGAGAGAGAGAGAGAGAGACAGAGAGAGAGAGAGAGAGGGAAAGACAGAAAGAAGCCAAAGGAGGTGGGTTAAAGGACTTCTGGTTCCAGTCAGGCAGTGTGTGTTTTTCTAGTTGAGAGACCCAGTGAAGCCACTGACAAGTCAGCGCCGAGCAACACTGTTAGAATCTATCCTTTGTTTTGCATTTGTACTCTTCCGAAGGTAATGTGAAGTGCTGAAGGAAAAAAAAAAGCAATCTACTGCCTACACAGAGAATCCAGCTGCACACACAGAAGTCAGACCAGTGCAGTAAAGCAGCGCACTGTAGGAGACGATAAAGTAGAAAGGGAGAAAATAGAGTAAGGAGCAAGATCTAAGAGTCAAGCTGCAGCCAGCCGGAGCCAGTGGAATGGACCAAGGTGCCAGTTGGATTAATCCCAGCGTACCCGCAGTGCTGTCTGAGGAGGAGGGCTGAGGATCTGCTGCAACAACAATCCAGTCCTGAATGAGGATGAATGGAGATGTTCGTTAGCTAAGCCTCAAGACAACACTCTTGGCAATTCCACCTCTGTGTGAGCTGGGACAGCACTCGCTAACAGCTGGAGGAGGTGGTGGTGGTGGTGGTGGCGGAGGAGGTGGAGAGGAGCCCGGGGGCCCAGAGCACCGCTGGTGCTACTGCCCCAGAGGAGAGGCAGGGAAGCGG
This sequence comes from Leptoclinus maculatus, assembly GCA_032191485.1. Lineage (NCBI taxonomy): Eukaryota > Metazoa > Chordata > Actinopteri > Perciformes > Stichaeidae > Leptoclinus > Leptoclinus maculatus. Next base: position 9,255,409 of record JAVDOI010000015.1, read on the forward strand.
GCAGGACAGTGCCGAGGATCAGGGGTCGTTGGGGGAACACCAGGGAGGGGGAGAGGTGGCGGGCGTCCGGCGCCGCATGGCCGTGCAGAGGCTGGTGGCGGCAGCGGTGGCAGTGGCCCTGCTGTCCCTGGTCCTTAATAACGTTGCAGCCTTCACCCCCAGCTGGGTCCTGCAGGCCCTGGAGGACGGACGCAAGAGGAGTGTGGGACTGTGGAGGATGTGTCCCGCGGGTGGGGAAAGGGGCCGCGAGGATCTGCAGGCTGGGAGACGGGGGCAGGGGACACAGAGGCAGTGCGAAGGCCTGGGATGGGGCTCTGATTATGCAGGCTACCAAGAGTCACGCAGCACGGTCAGACGTAAGTTTTTTTACGCTAGTTTTGAATTAAAGTGCAATATAACAATGTTATTTATGCCTGTTTTAAAAAAAAAAAAAGAACGCTATTAGCAAAGTGTCTCATCTATTTCTCATCAGGCTTGTTGATTAATTGATTGGTATATAGCGTAGATGTAACAGTTCTTCAGTAATGAAACAAACTTGACTGCGAGTCAGTAAAGAAATAGATTACATTTTCAGGAGCTTCTGATTGGCCAGAGATGACTAACTACATGTCAAAACCCCAAAACCAAAAACTGAACTCACTAGATTAACAATTCTGTACAACAAGAAGAAACCCAATGGAAGCACTTTGCTGTAGGTCAATGTCAGTCTGATGTATTAGTGTAAACAGTAGCACGTGGCAGCCAGCCAATCATTTATAGTATGTAATTCATTTTTAAGCCAATCGCATTTTTTTTGATGGGCAATCATGCTGCTGACATGAGTACAAACACTACCTGGATGAGATTTCAGGCAGAGTCAGTGTTGTGCTGCTTCGCTAAATTAAGCTCCATTGAGAAATTTCCATTCAAGAAAAAGTTTGGGAACCGCTGGAGGTCCACTGGCCAACTTTAGCACAATGGGCAGCGCTGCCTACTAACGTTAGACAAAGACCTGTGTCCCCATTCAAGACAACACTTTAATCATCGCAATGTCACCATGCTACAGATGTATATAAGATCAAGACCGAACCGAACTTTATCATGCAGATCCAATTACTGCAGTTAGATCACAGAGCAGGAATAATGACACCGCTCTTCTTCTGGTTCCCTCAAGTGCAATTTGACATGATGCGGGCATGTAACCTGATGGCTACGGTGGCCTTGACTGCCGGTCAGCTGATCTTCCTCCTCGGCCTGATGGAGCTGCCCTTCATCACACAGGAGTCCCAGTGGTGGGAGGAGGCCATTGCTGCGCTCTTCCAGTTAGCCAGTGAGTACCAGCAGCTTCTGCAACTTGTCTTGTTTTGCATCAGCAGGAAAACAAGCCTCGTCTGATGTAAATGCTAAGTATCCTTCTGTCCAAAAAAAAAAAAAAACTATGCACATAACATCACAAAGAAAGAGGAAAAAATCCAGATGCTGCAGGGCAAGGTTCACTTGCTTTCTGGTAGAATGCCAAAGAGAGAGGGGATACAATCACAGGGGGAGCTAGACTGGCTGACTGTCCCAACACTACAGATCAGGCTCTCGGGCTAAATACTGCAGAAAGACACTGTGAAAACCTCCAGGCAAAAGCAAAAGGCGGCACACCTCTTGCTTTGAGTTTACTCAGTAAAAAATAAACTTGGATTTCTTTGGAAATGGCTGCTAGACAATATGTAAGTCCAAATCCATGGTAAAAGTACATAATGTGGGTCAAATGCGACAGCAGTGTTTCTGTTTTAGGCGCACAGAGAAAGAAGTATAAATGAACTAAATAAAAGAACTGACAAAGCCAAAAAAAGTGAGAAAATAAAGGGGGAAACTAGGAAACCAGAGAACAGAAAGGGGGCCATCGTCAGGATCAATCAGCATGGGGAATAACGTTAATGCAGTCATGGCAGCATCCTTCCCACTGTGCCACATCAAGATCTGGCTGGTGAGTCAGTGTGTGGTGTGCAGTGGTCGCTCAGCCGGTTGGTATCTTTATGGCAGAGAGCGGCGTGAAGGGGGTCTGGGTCTAAATTTAGTCCCAGTCCCAGAGTCCACGGGCCAGAGCTGCAAGCGAGCCAGGGAGCGACTGTCGGGCGCCAGGATATCCCTGCTCAGGACGAGGAAATGTCTGTGACTACCTGTTATGCAAACCCCAGAGCTGAAGAAGGAAAACGAGGGGAGGGGGTATATGTGACGGGAAAGACAGTTTCAACAGGGACTGTGTGTGTTTGTGTGTGCACTGGCAGGAGGGATTGTGTGTTTATAGTGCGTTTCGGTAGAGAAATGTCCTGTGGTACACACGACAAGCAGGGTGGGAATTGCCTCTGTCTCGATAAGCTGGCCTGGCTTTTATGTCTAGTGTTTACAAAATGTCGTAAAAAGCAGCGGCGAATAAAAGAATCTCCTCTTCATCGGCAGCGGCTTTTCGGCACTCACGGCAGCAGGGATGAGGCCTTTTATCTGAAGACCTTGGCAAGAGGATTGAGACACACCCAGCAGCCAAATCTCAGGGCCCGGTGATCTCACCAAAGCTTGATTAACAAAAGACAATGGCAAAAATAAACATAAATCACGATCACCAAACATGTGTGGTGAACATTTTTAGCTGTTATGATAATATTACCTATGAGACTGTCTGCAAAATGTTGCCGTTAGTAACAATAGCGACAAAGTCTACAAAGCAATACGCAGGACACACCTATTTCCCTGACTATCTAAAAATAGCAATGCTCTCTGGAAACACACGGCATCTTCCAAATTTGGACTCTCTTTTACCATGTATGGGCCAAACAAAGCTGCTGAGTCATGAGATGACATGCGGGACGCTTCAGACCAAAAAAGCAGAATACGGAATAGAAAAGAGTATAATTAATAAGTTTAACCAGATAAAAATGACATGTGGACAATCTGAGTGGAATGAGGGGAAATAAGTCTTATGTCATTTTTAGCTTCATCAATAATAAAAGTTAGTTAGTCGTCTTAAATAAGAGAGAAATTATTTAAAAAAAAATACAAATTCCTTGACTAAATATTTTTTACCATAAAGTCTATTCGGTCATTAATACCCCATTCCTTCTTCAGACCTCCCGCACGGAGTCAGTGAATGGGCTTCAGCTCTGAATGAACGGAGATATTTTTACCAATCACTCTCTTTCTCAGGAATGTTTTCATTTTCAGACGTGCCAAAATTCTCAGCTATTGCAGGCAGACTGGGGAATAACAATATCCAGTTCCATTCAGTGATATCTCAGCAGGTTTTGGCAGGGCCAAGCTGAAAGCCCATTATTGTTCATTTCACTCTGGAATGTGTTTTTCTGAATGGACACAGCTCTAACGTGTCAAAAGTCATGGCCGCAGGTCCTCCTCTCCCTCTGAGAGGCACATTATCATTTTCTTTTGATTTTGAGGAATTGCAACTGTGGGGCTCATTTCAGAGCTTTTTAAATCTGGTTCAGGAAGGAGTCAAACATTTCCCAGAAACCTGTGGCTCGAAGAGATTCATGAAGGGAGTGATAAAGGTTTGAGCAAGACCTCCAGGCAAACCTAATAACTTGAATCAAGCATGTGCCTTTGAGAATGACCCGACACACGGCTATCTGGGTGGAAAGCAAAAAGCAGCTAAATGAATTTCCAAGACCTGGCCTTTAGATAAGACTTTCTCTGTGACAGATCGTGTCAAATGTCCAGCGAAATATATCAACCTCCAAGCTTTAGGGTGTGGAGAGGAAGGAAAGGAAGGAAGGATGGAAAGAGGAAGAAGGGGAAGGAAGTCTGAGAGATAAGTCTCTGCCAAAAAAAGAGGTTCACACAGCGCGCACCCTGGCTGGAGCCTGGATGGGAGATTATTCATTCTCTTGGATAACCGGTTGAACACGGACCGATGGAGCAAACAAGTTGCATTCTTACATGTGTAGACACGCAATGATACGGAGACAATTATCCACATCCTCACTTAAAACAATGACAGCCGTCTCACTGTAGACGTAGAGAAAGAAATACAAGTGACTTCCCCGCCCGCCCCTGGTGCTGCTGATTCTTCCAGGAAACTGTGACTGATTCATATCCTAAAGCACCAACATCCATATTTCCAGTGAATATTTTTAGTGCCTGTATTTATACCACTGAGGACGGGGCAGGTTGTCAGACATGTTTTACTGTTGAACTATTGGATCATGGCTCCAGACCTTACTTGTACCTTTCTTGTTGTACTTATAGCATCGATTGTTGTGGGCTTTCATACACACTTCTAAAGAATGAGGAACGGTGTGGGCTACTATGGAGACGGGGAATAACTTTCCACTTTCCACAGATAACGCTGATAAAACAAAAGTATATAAGATCAAAGGAACAGCGTGGAATTGAAGGCCGTGGCTTTTTTTTACCTTCGCATGCAAACAGGAGTTTCTTCGTTGCGTGACTCAACTGTGAATCAAAGAAATCAGGAGATAAAACATCTCAAAGGGCTTTTTATTCGCACACATATTCACGCTCTGATATTTTTAAACCATTGAGAACTTTGATCTCAGAAGTTCTTCCCGAGGAGGAAACAGATTTCCAAATTCAAAGGCCCCACACAGAGCTCCCGCTGAACGGTGAAACACAAGGCTACAGGGATGGAAGTAAAGTCAAATACACTTTAGGTTCACCATCCACACACACACACACACACACACACACACACGCACACACACAACAAATAAACTAAAATTAGTAAAGTACATACATAGTCAAAGAAAGGAAAATATTCTTCAGAACATTTTCTTTTCTTTGGCCAAACATTCAATAAATACATTTCACTGGAACCTCCCTGTACAATGAGATGTTGCTCAATGAATGAATGAATGAATGGCAGTGGGTTTTCCCTGACTGAAGCCTTTTTTCTCTCTCGATGCTCCTGTGCAGGTTTTGTTCTGCTGATTGGACTCGTGACCTTCTACAGGATCGGGCCCTACACACACCTGTCCTTCTCCTGCTACTTGGACATAGCTGCTTGCCTGCTGGCCACCACGGCTGCGGCCATGCTCATCTGGAACATTTTACACCGCCGCGATGACTGCCTCGCGCCGCGAGTTATAATCATCAGCCGCTCGCTGGCGTCGCCTTTCCACCCACGCCTAGACAACGACTACGTGGAGTCGCCCTGCTGAGCCACGTGACTTCATAACCCACCGCGAATAGGGAGTAATAGACCACAGTGACAAGGACTGTGCTCTCAACGTTTCATGTTTTAGTCCAGCTTATCCTCCAAGACAAGAGGGCGTTCCTGTCTACAAGCAGCTGGACTAACATGTACTGCAATTGTAAAACTCTATATTTCACAACTTCTCCCATCATAAACAATGATGTCAGAATTATAATGCTTCTTAGGGCACAGAAGTTAAATTGATGTATAAATCAACCCTCAGCTTCCAAACATATTTAAAACTGTATTCATGCTTGGGTGAAGCTCATTTGTGGCTAAATATGAAACGTCTTCAATGAAACAACCTGCTCATGGAAAGATCAAGCTGGAACTTGACCTGTTTTCTTATACGTGCACTTATTAAATGGCCTCCTGCTTAATTATAAATTGGAAATGATGAAAGATGTTGAAAATGTAATACCAGAATACCTCATATTTGTTTTCATCCTTTTAAAGCTTATTACCGGTTTAATACATATTGTTAATTAATGATGTATGTTGCAAGTAAGTAAGTAAACTAACAAGGTAAGAGCCCGTCAAACATTTTGAGTGGCTTTTTACCAAATCAGTGACCATATTTACATTTAAAACAATGAGAGGTGATATTTTGATCCAATAAACAAGAACCTACAGAAATGAGGGAATAGTCTTACTCTCTCTGAATGCGTCACTATCACATTCATATTTTTACGGTTGAAGACTGGAAGATATAAAAACACAAAATAACTGCCAATTAATGAATGGAAGTGATTTGGATTTTTTTTTTGGGGTAACAAAGTAAACTGCATTTTGCCTTCCACACAAAACTCTGCTCGCTTGTGGTACATACTGTATACTCAAAGTAATATAATATGTTGGTATAAAGGATAATGCTCTCATTAGTAGTAGTATTATTATTGTGACCATATCATAACTCCCGGCTATCAGTGGGTCAAACATAGGGGCACATTCAAATAATAATATATCATATAAAGTCAATAAATGTATTGGTAAATATTCAAACACGGTGGTGGTTGTTGTTGTTGTTGTTGCTGTTGCTGCTTGTTTCGGTGTCCAACACCACACCTGACAAATGGACAACATAGAAATGACATATAACACGCATTTGTTTAACCTTTAGCAACAGAATTGTATCTGTGATATTCCTTACTCAAGGTTCACTTACTAGGTTTCTTTCTGGAGCTTTTGACCATATATCACGGCCTGATTCAGCAACTAGAATTTGCTCAAGTGTCATCATGTGACCCGAGTACAGTACTGTGTAGGTTTGAGTTACATCTCCGATGACAAATGGGCATAAACCGAGAGCACGAGGGGGTCACATGTACCTCATGACTACAACATCATCCATCAGTCTCGGCTTCACTCCTGAACACTTCCTTGGGTGTTTTTGTTCCTGGTGGAAAAGGGGGGGGGGGGGGGGCTTTTTGCTGTTAAATAGCAAATGCAGTGGCAAAAAAGACAGTAAGAGTAGGCTTGCATTCATGTAGCAAGATAACCCTGCAGCGTGTCACCTGAAGTCAAGGACAACATGAATGAGAGGAAGTAGCACAGTCTGGACTGAATAAAGACATTCCAACCTATCTGACATGCTGCGTTGGGAGGCAGAGGGACTTCCATGCTGAGAGCATGTGCTTTTGGAATTCAGTGAAGTGGTTACTTTAATCATTTGTTCTACTTGATTCACAACAATCCATAGATGAGGCAGAGTAAAGCCTCACCGCGCATTAGATGGAATAAGCTTGACTCCTGGATGGCGAGCCAGCCTCTGACTCAAGTACGAGAGTCAATTCAAAGATCTGCACCACGCAGACAAGTCCCAGAAGGTACAGGTTTACGCCACAGGAAATGCATATTCCTGTGGCTTGGGAGATATACGGGAATTGAACACAATGCTGACCTGAGAAGCAGCAGTAAAAATAGCCATCAATGAGGAACTTAGTGAAGCTGTCATCGTGCCTATTAAACTCTCTGGAATATCCGGCCAGTGTGATGAGCTGTTTTCTTATTTATTTGTTTTTAGGCTATTTTCCCCATTTGTGTTATATTTGTACCTGCCAAAGCAAGAGTTACGGCAGAATTCAGACCGAGTGCCCCGAATCACGTATTCTGCTAAAGATAATATCCAATCTGTTCTGAAATCACATACGTTTCCCCAACACACACACACACACACACAGGAACAGACACGCACATCCTTTTACTGACCTGATTCAATGTTTGCAAGAATGGAAAGGGCACTCCTTTTGCACCAAGCTGGCAAGGGGGACCTAATGTGTGTGTGTGTGTGTGTGTGCGTGTGTGTGTGTGTGTGTGTAAGTCAGTGTGTTTAGAAAAGTACATCCCCTCCGAACACACCCGTACAGTAACAGAAACAGTCGCAAAGCCTATATACACATTTCAAGAGTTCCTTCCCGAAGCACAGACACAGAAAAAGTCCTGAATCATGTCCTGTGTTTAAAATACTTCATGTTCTTACATCATCAAATAAAAGTTATTCTCTGGTGGATCTGATTATAGCATCACGATATGATACACTGCCGGGTTTAGTTTTATATATTGTGGAATTCTGCATGTACAGTATTTAAAATGTGGACACTTTTCCCAAAGACAAATGCTGTGTTTGTGGTATTTCTTTTCACCCACCTGACAAGTGCCTGCTTTGTTTGTATATCTTAGGGATAAGACAACACAAAACAGGCAGTGTTAAGCCTTTGTTAACCTGTCAGACTTAAAGAGAATAAATCAACATTTAGGTTACAAAACTATTGTGGTCGTTTTCCTCCATGTTGACCTCTACAGTCGAAGGTGTCGAATGACATGCAGGGGGTTTGGAAAAGCATGAGGCAACAATGCCACATTCTCAATGTAAGTCAGAAGCAAATAGTTTCAGTTCTATTGTGGAGCATTCTGAGAAGAGTCAAGGTTATAGCAACAATGCTATGCCTGTGGCCTTTGAACTAAAGCCCCTGTGGCAAAGGCTGCTGGGAGATGTAGTTACAGCGACCGTACAAGGTCACGCCACCCTGCACGTCTCCTCTACTTTGAGCACACACCTGTACCGAGGCCTTACCTCTTGATGAGCTTGATAGACTTGAAGGCTTCGTCCATATCGCCGATGGTCAGGTAGAAGCTGAAGTTGAGCATGGCGTCGCGGGTTGCCTTCTCACAGTTCTCCAGGCCCACGAAGTCCCTGAGAGCTCGCCTGGACACCATGTGGGGGATCTGGGCGGAACCCGAACCCGAACCCGTCGACGGCTGGGTCTGCTGTGGAGTTGCTGATGTTGTGGCTGAAATCTCTGCTGGATCTGTCTCACCAGGCTGAGGAAGGGTGAACATGGTGTTAACATTTGGTAAACATGTGATTCAAAGCCAGGAAATAAATGTAGCAAGTTGTGAGGTATGATCCTTGTTAGTAAAACAACTTTAAATTGCATTATGGGGAAAACAAAGAACAACAAAGCATCACAGAACAAATCTATTCATCAAGACACGGTGGATGGGAACTGGACACAGCACAGTGACTTCTAGATTTTTCAGGGATGCACTTGTGCTGCTGATCTTGGATTGGAGAGCCGGTACTTCAATTTTGTCATAAATGCAGCACAAAGCATACACAACCACAGCTGTTGGGAGTCAAGAATACGTAAGCTTTCTGAACAGACTGCAAGGGACAAGACACTTACTTCTGGTCGAAAGACACGCCCCCTCCGAAATAATAGCTTGGGGGTGCGTGAGACCAAAACACACAGCGTGAGTTTCACATAAGAAGAGTGATGGCGCAAACAAAAACACAAGGACTGAACCCAATCCACTGAAGAGACACCGCACGAGCAGAACTGTTCTCGTTCCTCACCTTGCAGCTGAAATAATAGTAGGGCACATCCAGAGCGAGGAGCGCCTGCAGGCCTGAAGGTTTAGGGTAGCAGTCCTGTAGGAGGAGCCCATGCTCCTGCGTACAGAAGAGCGTCACTACCGACACGTCGGTCTGAGCAGAAGGAAGGCAAGACACTGTCAGACAACTTTAAATTGACCTCATTAAAGTCCTCATCAATCATCTAAGAATGCTCAAACGTAGGCAAGCAGCACAGGACTCTCTCAACAGTTCTTTACCGTATCCAAGGAACTAGTCGATGAGGATTCAGAACTCATCGGCACAGTCTCGCAAACGAAAAGACGAGGTTCGCTCTCATCCCAGAAGTGAGATACAGGGCAGCGGCCGCTGAGCTCGGTCCCCTGAAACTGCTGCCTGGGACACAGAGGAGTCGGGTACAGTGTTAGACAACCGTGGAGGAGGAAACTCCAAATACAGACAAAAGCAACATCAGCTACCTTTCGCTTTCGTCCGGCTGTGAGATACCACTGGACGGTCTGCCAACGAAGAAGTCAAAGTGCGTCACAGTGTCCATCTCAACGTCATAAAAGTACACTTTGTGATCCGGACGCCCATTAACCTTAAAAGGGAGAGTTATAAACAGTTCAGTTAAGAAGAAATAGTCACATTATAGACACAGATGAAGGAAAGGGTGACTGTTGTTTGTTGGCCATTCACCTGAGAGATCAGGATGCTGACTTGGCTGCCGCTGGCGTTACATTTGACGGACTTCAGGGCTCCCAGATTAACAATCTGCTCGGCCAGGTTCTTAGCACTGCAGTGAGCTTTGGCATCTCTGTGAAGACAGTTGGATCACAGAAGTAGTCAGTAAACAGAAATGTACAATACATGGACGTTAACTGGTTTTATTTGTACTACTTTTTCATTGAAGGACACCAGAGCTGAAGTGATACCAACATGCTCCATTAACATTATATACCTTCTGGAGAGGTCAAATACTCTGATGTGTGCCGTGTCTGTGCCTACCACCAGGTAAGACTGACACACACCGAGGAGTACGGGATTGCCCTCGGCCTTGGAAAAGGTCAGCAGTTGCTTCACGGTGCCCTGAAGAAGAGAGGAGGAAAAATAATTAACCAATTTATAGTGACAAACACCACTTGCCTGTGTGTTTACGCTCATTTAAAAAGAAATTCAGCAGTAAAACAACCAGGTTTGTGTTTATAAAATGCATGCTCAAACATTGTTCTCTGTGTTTAGTGAATCGTAGGTTCCAGGGTGGGACAACAGACCTGTGGCGTACGAATCTGAACCCTGTTAGGTTCCACCGTGTAGAGGTTCTCCCCATGCACAGCTACGACATGGGAGTCACAAGGAAACGATCCTGGGCAATCAGCAAGAGGGGAGGTGGGAAAAAGAGAGAGTTTAGAAAAATGAAGGAGAAAAGCAGAAGTTTACAAATGAAGGCAGTGGGTGAAGGAACACGGGAATCAGTGTTTGGTCTGTTCAGGCGGCTTCAGTCTCGTACCTGTATTGCGAAGAACTGTCCCCGAGAGCTCGTACACGGTGACCTGCTTGCCGCTCCAGACTGTCACTGAATCCTGTTGGTATGACAACACACATCCAGTTTTCCAGGATTTCTATTTCAATGTTTACTTGTCTTCATGAGAAAACTACGGTGGCCAACGCAAAAACACAAAAGGCCCTAACTGGAGCCCCTGTTTTGGTTTATCCGTTCTAGGTTAATGCAGAAATATAGGTGATTATGCACTAAAGAAAACATACTTGTATTGTGATATTATATTCCATTTCTGCCAATAGAGCCCCCATACATGCTACACACTGGCCCCTTCAAGTACAGAGACTTACCTTAGTGACACACACTCCCTTGATGTGCATGTCGGACTGCAGAGCGAGGTTCACTCCTGTGGCGAACAGAGTGATGCTGAGCTGGGTCGGGGTGAGCTGCACCGCTGCCACCTGCTGGCTGAAATGGGCCGACATCACATGCTCACACAGAATCCGCACTGTGTTGGAATTGTTGGCCGCCAGCAGATTCAGGCTCGTGCCCCACTGAAATGGAAGGTCTGAGTGAACTTTCCCAGCGGAATAATATATATATATTTGTATGTGTTGATATCACATTTAGTGAAAAATGCTAGTCCAAGACAGTACCTGCAGCTGAATGACATTTCCTTCTATTTCTGTGGGCGTCTGCAGCTTCCACTGGGCCTTGGTATCACCTCTGATGCCGCCTGGCTGCACCACCATCTTCCACATCGCTATGCGGCCTTGGCTGGTGCCAGCTGCCAAGATTTCTGGGGGATGGCCAAAAACATAATACAAAAACAATTAGTTTTAACAGCACTTTATACTGTTCGCACAAAGTGATGAAAATGTAAGCTGTTACCTTTTGCTTCGCAATATGCAACACAGTTGATCACCTCTCCTCTCTCAAACCCCAGAGTCTCGTTGAGGGACAAAACATAGTTGTCGTCTCCGTCCAGGTCCCACAGCCTAAAAAGAAATGACAGATATTCAAGTTCACAATTGGAATGTAAAGTATGTGTGCAACAAAACAGTGTGTGTACACTGACCTGATGACCTGCTCCCCCGTTGCTGTGATAAGGAGGCCGTTCTCTGTCCAGAAAATGTCTACATTCTGCCCGGTCTTGCTGCTCAACTTCACCTAACGTGAAAAAAAAACATGTTCACAAAAGAAACTGACCTTAAGAAAAACATTTTTTTTTTTTATCTCTGATGATTTTTGTGTACCTTCATAAATTCCTGGGCTCCTCCCTCAGGTCCAAGAGTGTACTGTGACAACATCAGGGTCTCCGTGATCACAGCGAGTACCTCTCGTTTCTCCAGATAGAGCAGCTTCTTGACTGCGCCCTCCACACTGAGAAGTGTGCTTGTCTTACAAAGCTCATCCACACTGTGGACCTTGCCTATATACGAGGTACGAGATTGTAAAAGTCATGAGCTACACAACGCGGCATTCAGTAAACACACTCGCGGTGGTGCAATAATTCTTCACGACAGCAAATGTACTTAAAATGACAACAAAAACAAAACTCTCACCGTCTGCGGTGCTGACGTAGAATGCGAGTCCCTCCTGTGGGCCCATCTTGAGAGGTGCTCCCTTCCAACTGAACATGTCCAGAGCACTCTCGTCTCCACTAACCGAGGCCCGGGCTAGCATTGCCACATCGCTGTAACATAAGTCAGGTTCTACTATGAGCATGCAGCATTCAGACCTAGTGATATCACAATGTTTTCAATATGATCTCACTGGCAAGAATAAATAACTAACTGTGAGCATTGCATCCTGTTTACTTACTCCCCAGGAGAGGCCGGTCTGAAGATGCAGCAAGTGAGAGGTTTGTTGTACTCATGCTTCACAAGATGGTTTCCTTGAAGTCTCCCTCTAGCATCTACCTTCCAGACTGCTAGCGCTCCAGTCTGTCATTAAATAATTACACTATATTTATGTGGTTCTATAGGAACAAATGGGAAGTTTAAATGGTTTCAGATTGCATTTGGCCCTCTGTGCCAATTATGCCAATGTTGGTAATCCGACCCTGGTCACAGTATCCGGCCCAGAAGGTATGTTCATATGACATGTACAGTATATATGTACAAGAGTGTCTGTGTATACAGTCACTGCAATACACTCACCTGATCGCCAGTTACTAAGCGGCTGCCAGAGCTACTCCACTCCAGCAGTGTGATGCCGGCTGCATGTGCGCTGGGAAGGACCGTTTGATCTCCGGAGGGGTGTGTGAGCAGCACTACCTCTCCATTCTCCCAGCCCAGTGCCAACACTGGCTTTATGGGATGCCAGCGCAGCACTGTGGGCTGGTGAGGACGTTCTAAATGGCAGCTATCCACATACTCCCCCTGCATACGGACAGGGATGAAGTATACACACTTTGTCAGGTATGCTGTAATTTAGAATATCCACAGACAGTGACTAATAGTGGATTTAACAGAGTGGAGTTTTTTTTCTTTCTGTGTCAGTGATCATCAGGAAAAGCCCAGTGTTTACCTGCTGCAGGTAGAGGTCTACATTGCCTCCAGTGGTGGGGCTGCATGAGGCCACAGCCAGTACAGGAAGAGCCGAGTGCCAGGTCAACCGAGAGGGCACATTACAGCTGTCAGGGGCCTCGATACGGTGGTCAAAATACACCGCCATGTCCCCACTGCTCCTCTCTGAATAAAAACAAAACACAGGGGATTGGTGCTGAGGGGGAACACTGTTGTTTGTTGTTGTTGTGCAGTGTAATGTCCAGCTACCTAGCTGTCTAGCTGTGATAAAAAAAAAAAAGCTCGGTAACTTAATCAATAGTTAAGCCTTGAACGTACCCTTAAATAGCATCCATTGATTCCACATTTAGAATTCCACTGTCTATGTAACGGTACCGTTAGTGGACTTAGCTAGCATTATATGACTAATGGGTACAGATGAACAACCTACACTTTATCTTAACTATGAACACACCTAGCTAAACAGATAGTACCATCAGCTGCCATTCACGTTAGTACCTTTAAGCGACTAATGATTAAGTTAGCTTTAGCTGCTAACATTAGCTAAGCTAGCTAAGCTAGCCAAAGTTAGCATTCATTTCTATCTCTCGCTGCTTGTAGAAGTGAACCGCTCTGTTACATTATCTTAAGACCAACCTCAGTGTCGTTTTCTTCAGGTTAGTGTCAGTTTGTTAGAACTTCAAACATCGAGCTTCACTCCTAACGTTAGTGTTGTGTAGCCTCCAGTGGGAGTAAAGAGCGTCTCCTCCAGTTGCCCCTGACAACTTCGAAGGCGGGACAGGGGGAGGAGCTACGGAAAACAACGAGCAAACCCGAGTAGTTGTCGAAGGTCTTATCTCACTACAACCATCTCATCATCTGATGCTATTCAGTTTCTTGACAGATAAATACATTTAAACTCACACTGTTTTAATCTAACGTTTAGAGCAACTGTTGATATTCACAGTAGCAAGTTGTTGTATTCAACTTAAATGCTGCTCTAGTGATAAAGTCAAATATATATCCTTCAATATTATAAATCAAAATTATCTTGAGTTATAATGTAATCGTCACAGTGCTCACATTCACTCAGTTTTATCAAAAGGAACATTGGAACACAAGCAGATTGCTTGGTTTGATGTAATGTTGTACCTTGTTGGTATTGATGTATGTATGTAGGTGAATATTTCTTAAAGAATTGCCGATTATGGCACAGCACATGCAGATGTGCTGTAACGAGTGTTTTAATTTCAATACAAACAATTATTTCTTATTTTTATTCATGTTTTGTATTAACCGTTCACTACCCTTCAAGGTAAACTCAAACATATTATCTTGGTTATGCCCTGACCTACTCTCAGCCTTAAAGACTTAAATACAAATAAACAGGGAGGGATAGCAAGAAAAATACATTATTGTATCTGTATTAACCACAAAAAGGTGGGCAAATCAATGCAGATCTTTCCTTCTAAATATGCCGTGGTAATCAAGTCAAGATCATTACGAATAAAACTATAAACTGTACATTTAAAAACATTCCATTGTTTGTGAGCATACAGATGAACACGCGTTTCATTTATGTCACAGGAGGAAGTAGTATTAGTATTTCCATTATTTTGTGAATCCGTGTATGCACGTGAATACTCACAGGATGTCCTTTTGCAAACAAACAACCACACAACAGAGAGATGTGCCAGAACAGGAAAGAGTTTGAAAAGGATATCCTCAAAACTTACATTTTATTTGTACAAACATGGCATTCTATTCTCCATTCCATCAATTATGCTATATATATATATATTATGTATGAATTTTATATATATAAAATTCATACATAATACACAATATGTCCAACAACACAGTGTGTTGAAATGTTTGTGTGTGCATGATTTAATTATGCAGAAAGACATTCACAAACATGTGCCCTCCATTTCCGCTGGTTGACTTGCGTGTTCCAGGAAATTAAAAATGTGTCGGCAAATATCCGGAACATCCCTTCCATCGACCTCAATCCTTGTGGCTCTTTGAGGACGAGACAGAGGTGGGGCGAGGTCCTCCACCCCATCGGAGACACATTCAGTATTTCATCGTTCATTGTTGATGCTGAGATCATGACTCCATGCTCAGTGCTTGTTGATCTTGCAGCTGTTTCTTTAGGCTCTTATCCAGCAGCACCAAACTCTGTATGGCCAGACTTCGGCAATCTGCATCGGGGTCTTCTTCAGCCACATCTGTGGACATTAACAACACAAACAATGACTATAAGCGGCTACAGGAAAGTCTCCATCTCTCAGTATAATTACAAAATCAATCAAACGCACATCATCCTGGCATTTTCTTTGCACAGTTAACAATCCTATGTGGGAGGGAAAAAAAGTGTCCTTTGTCGCTCACTGCCATGTGAAACTACTTTTATCCTCAGAGGGATAAAGAAACATCCAACTGTTGCTGAGCCAGTCACGTCATGCACGGTCCGCATGGTACAGGACATCCTTGTTACTCATCTGCTTCCCAGAAATGCTCAGTCCAGCTGTGCATGTGTGTGTGTGTGAGCATGAATATGTGTCCCTGAGGGGACATCCCTGACAGAATTACATTACGCAGGTGCAGCCTCGGGACCTTTGTGCATTCATGTGTTTTATGGTTAATCTATTATTAGTAACATATAAACAATTTATTGCTTAAATAATGTTTTTTTTACCTGCCAGCCAAGTTCTGGTCTCAAACAGCTGGTCACTGAGGTCCACCAGCAGGTTTTCACTGGGCATGCTCAGAAACACGGAGCAAACAGCGAAGAGGACGCCTCGTCTCACCATCCTTAAGACAGAACAGACAGAAATCAGGTTACAGCTCGGACAGACGTAAGATAACGAAATATCCTGTCTGCCCCCGATTTTATCAATGAACCGTGTAAAAACCTGATACGCAACATACTTACTGGTCAACATGGTAGCGCACCGCCCACACAAAGTCCAGTAAAGCACAACCCATCTGTGCAGCTATCTACAAACAAAAGAAAGTCATAGGAATCTCATATTGTATTCCAGTAAAAATGAGCTTAATGTGACATTGTGATGACTTTTCCCCACAGCGTCCGAACTACAACTATCCTACCTCGCCATAAATGACTGATTTACTCTTTTATAATAAAAAGATATACATTGAATGACTGCATCAACACCTAGAATTTGAGTATAATGATAATGATAAAAAAAGCTCTACATTGTGATCATGGACAGATGGATAAACGTACCGGTGCATTGACTGCTAGATGCATGAAGAGGCCCAAGGTGTGGATCAACCTGCCCAGTACGAGATGGTCACCACCCAACAGGTCAAAAGTCACCTGAGGCCTAGCGGAAAGGTATTACACACCAGTTTTAACACACAAAAAACTACGAGTGTTGAGCTTTGAAATCTGTATAAAAGAGCGTTACTTACTTGTCATAATTGCTGAGCAGAGGAAAAAAGAAGTGTCCAGCAACAGGGGCGTACCGGTTAGGGGCGGCCTTAGCCGGAGGTTGTGAGGCACCCTGTGCACAAAAGAAATGACGGTAGAGCTACGGAGTAAACCTTCACTCGAATACTAAAAAGGCAGATGAACGTATGGGGTAAGTACCTTCCTGAGGCGCTTTGTCTTGCTCTGAATCCGCTTCTCTACTACTTCTCGCCACTGAACGGGGTTGTCACCGGGGTACGGAGTCAGATCAGTGCCGGCGGCAATACCCAGAGACGGATTTCTCTTTTCAGTCATCGGCTTCGAGAGCTCCTGCGCTGCCAGAGTGAGGACCTGGAAAAACCAAAACAAGAGCAGCCTCATGATTACACAAAAAAAAAAAAAAAGAGTTAAAATCAGTTTATTTAGTGAAGCCGCTGTGAAAAGTGGAGAAGCCGTCGTCCTCACCTCCAAGATATCGAGCCGCTGGCGAAGACTGTAGTTCAAGGAGTAGAACTCTGTGGTCAAATACTGAGTCACCTGTCACGGAACGCAAAGAGACGGTTTACTTAAGACACCGAATGCTTTAAAGTGGCGATAAAGCTGTGAAGATAAATGTAGAAACTAAGGATCATACAGAGATAGAGTCTGTGACAATGAGCGCCACCATGGTCGCCTGTCGGAGCATCAGGAAGCCATTCGTGCTGTATTTATCCTCCATGTGAAGAAGCACTTTGGTCAGCTGGACACTGACCTGAACAAACAAACAAACATGAACTGTAGCGTGAAAAGTGATCTGGAAGGAGAAAACATTCAAATCGCTGCGCTACAGTCAATAACAGTAAAGTAAGGAACGACACCCTCTGTCACTGTTTCATGATAAATGGACCCGAATGTTGGATTAAAAAGGCAACAGATATGAACAGTCATTTTTAGAAGTGAATGAATCCGATGTCTGTCGCTTTCATACCTCTCTGGTTGCAAAGACGTTCTTCCTCACCAAACCCTCAGCGACTCTCAAAGTGAGCTCCACACGCAGCGAGTCCTCAGAGGAAATTAAGGCTGGATGGGTCATCAGATTAAAACAAAAAAAAACAGAATATTAGAGCTGGAGCTAGCAGCACAGGATTTAAACAGGAAGCGATCGGTAACCAAGCAGCCGTACTTTCCAAGCAGTCTCGTAGGTAGCGGGGGGGGGAGGCTTTACTCATTTCCTGATCGCCAGACATATCGTACGGAGTGAGCTCATCGTCGCTGCACAAGTGAAAGACATCGGGAGTTAACGAAACACTTCCCTCAAATACATTTAGTGCAACAGAGTGATATTTCATAATTCTCACCTGTCCAGGTCGGAGTCTGGGTCAGTTTTTGTCTTATTTTGAGACGGTACATTCGGAGTAGAGGGAGTAGTTTCACCGGTCTCTTGAGGAGAGTCAACTCTGCAGATGACAGACCCGCATCTTAAAACACAATCATTGCAGTGTGTAGATATAATGACCAACCTCACAAATCTTGACGTTACAGAGATATGTAAAGACACGTACCCGTTCACATGCTCAGCCTCTGCTTCACCACCAGTCACGGGAGTCATCAGAGCGAGCAGCTCCAGAGTTTCCTCGTCCCGATCGTACTACAACGCAACACAATACGGACTCAGAACACGGGCCCGTTACGCCGACTAGCACTGTATCTCGCAATCACCGCACTGGACCGTACCTCAAACGTCAGCTTGGTTTTATTGATGTCCATACGAGAGCTCAAGCACTCCCCCACCACCATGCCCATGCGCCTGATGCGCACCACGCTGCTGTCCAGATGGCTCTGCATGCCGCCCAGCATACACTGAAGTAACTCTGAGAGAGGAGAGCTTACAAGCTAAGTATTATCCCTTCACTCACAGGATCATATCATACAAGAAGAGTGACTTGTGTCGTTGTACCTGAGCGTAGCTCCTGCAGCTCAGAGTCTTTCAGCAGACTGACACTCAGCAGTAAGGCCTTGCTGACGTACAGCTGCTGCTCTAGAGGCGTGTGCTTCACTGCACTGGGGTTAGCCCAGGCCTGGAGCACAGACTGCAACACCTGAAAACACACACACACACACACACACACACACACACACACACACACACACACACGTCAAAATCATCAATATATATATATAGTGTGATATCATTTGGCTGCTGAACATCCTAATGCGCTCACCTGGATGAGCAGTGGCCTTCGCTCCCTGTCTGCTGCAAGGTAACCCAGGACAATTCTCAAGACTTGAGTCTGGGGGGGGCGGGGGGGAGGAGAGAAAACACGTACATTTATACGATTATATGGTGTACTGTCAGGCTGCAAGGTATCTTCTTACCTCGTACTTGTACTGCAGTAACAGCAGTTTATGAGTGATGACAAACTGGGCCTTCTTATTTGTCAACACTAGATTCCCAATGATCCTGCCCAACGCATCGGGCCTGGGAAAAGAGGTGAGACGCTGGCGTCATTAGAGGCAGATAGAAAACTGATTTAGCCGCTTAAATGGCTGTTTCCGGTCTCCGCCTTACCCGCCGACGGCCTGCACCAGCCCAGTGAGCACGCTCTCCATCCATCGCTGGGGAACGTTCTGCAGCAGCTTCCAGCAAACCCTCTGCCACACCATGTCCGAGCGTGTGCACGCAGACAGCCGCGGAGCCAGCACGGCCAGCACCAAACCTGTAGATGGGGAAAAATTAAAATGTCAGAGGAGGATAACAGATATTCTGTGTCACGACGGACCCTGGAACAATGCTTGGATGTGAATTTATAATTGGGCTTGTTGGTAATATTCAAGTTAGTTTTCTACTGTTAGATAACTGACACGTTTCCACTGGACTCACCACTATGGCCCTGGATACACACTTTTCCAAGTGTCTGAGCCACAAAAGTCAAGGAGCAGTCTGTGCCATCTGTTAAAAGCACACAAATCAGACAAATAGACGGGATGAGAAATGATCACAACAATAAATATTTGACACAAGCCCCGCACTGGCATTATTGCGAACAGCTCAAAAGATGTATCCTCGCCTTTGAGTGCTCGACAGGTCCGCTCCAGGGCAGTGAGCATCTCTGTGGCCAGCAGTGGGTAGTACTGCTGAGGAAGAAAAAGACGCTTGTTCTTTAGATGCAACCTGTTGGCGGTGACGTCCGGCAGCGCCACAATACGTCCCAGCAGAGTCTCTCGGAGCTGGGGGGAATCAGAGGGACCCGTCTCCAGACAGTAGGACCACAGCAGGTCAGCGAGTCGACCACTCCGAAGGAACTTCTCAGTGATGCTGACCAAGCGGTCCAGATTTGTGCTGACTCTGCGGTGTGGGAAGATAACAACAGAGTAATTAGCGAGCAGACGACATGAGGAACATGCCTCTCATCCTTTTCACCACCCACCTTAGCGCTCCGATTCCCTCCATCAGCACCAGCAGCGCCTGCTCTGGAGGGCCTTTGAGGAACAAGCCGTCCCATAGCTCCGTCTGCTGGGCGGCTGTGAGGCCGGCCAGCCAGTCGGCCTGGATGTTGCTGACGAGAAACTCGAGGGTTCGGGTGAAGTGGGCTCGCCTGAACTCCGCCCGCTGAACTGAGGTGGTTCTGCTCGCTGGTCCTTCATCCAAGTAAGCGTGAAGCGTCTGGAGGGCGGTGACGATGTCTTTGGTATCTGTGGATGTTGTGAGGGTCCGGAAACACTGGGCCACCGCCACGCGAACCTCAGTATCCGGGGCAAGGGACTCCATCTTGGGAAGGGTAACTTCCTTGTTTTACTTTCTAAACAGAAACAATAAAAGGACAACTCACACTGAAACAACTGTGAACGGTTTCTACCAAGTATGCATCTATCTCTACACAGAAACTAGCACACAGCAAATTCAACGTATATAAATAATGAGTGCATTTTACAATTTTGAGTTTTATAATGAAGGATTAAGCAGCAGGTTGTTTCAGAATATCACCCCAAAACCTTCTGGATGTAAAGCCTTCAATCGTAATAGGAAGAATTAGGTCACTGTTTTTAGGTGAACCCTCCCTTTAACAGTAGCTTTTTGAGCGTTAAGTTAGCAGATAATTGTCCTTAACCAAGTACCGTTAAGGCTTCAAAATACAACAGCTGTCAAACACACCGCTACCTTTACTGGAGTGCATTGAGTCAACCTGAGTTAACGTTAGCTAACCTACAACTGTTAGCCAAACTGATACGCACCTGAGCATTTTTATTAAATCAAATCATATGGCGGACATGATTTATAGTCACTGTTGTTTTAAAAGTTTTTTTCGAGGTGGTATTTGCAGTTCCTACTGTCAGTTCACGTTTTAACATGAATATCCCGCCGTGGTGCTTCGCTTTGCTCTCGGTGTGCTCCTTCAAAATACGTCCGTGTTGAGCAAGAAGGAGAAGGAAAGGTTCCGGGGACAGACATGTGAGGCATTCAAGAAGCCAATGGTTTTTGTAACACTTCTGGATGCTCGATATGTCCGAATCAGTTCATGACGTTAATACAACAATTAACAAATTAACTTTTCGGTGAACTACTCAATTAAGAAATGCGCATGTCTTATTATATTCTAATTTATTGAAAATAATATTTAATCATACATTTGAGATTTTTGTTTTCAGGAATAACTTACAAATCGTGAAGATAAAATCTGAAATAAAGGGTTCAGCTTTTCATAACAGTCATATGAGTCGAGTAAGACATGACATAATAATCATGCTACTCTGGCTTAATAAAAGAACATTGTTAATTTATGAACAGTCTGTGTAGGTCAGGGGTATTCAATTAAATTTCCAAAAGGTCCAGATTGAGAAAATCTCCTCGTGCAAAGGTCCGGAACATTACAATAATATCTAACTTGCACTATTTAGTGCCATATATATATTTCAAGAAGCCTAGTAGTAACAACGTCTCTGTGTAGTCAACAACTGTCAAATCAAATAAAGAATCAATTATATTTTAACAATTATTATTCTCAGTTTTCAAATTTGCTGGATGGATTATAAATAATACATAGAAATACATAAATAAATGTTCTTCTCATTTCAAGTAAAATAAGAGCTGGATTAAAGAATAACTGACAGAAAGCTTTTGAAAAATGTGTATCTTAAAAAGTAATTCATTACACTGACGTCTGTGGTCATGAAATCCTTTGAGAAACTGGTGTTGACCCACCTGAAGGACATCACAGGGCCCCTGCTGGACCCCCTGCAGTTTGCCAACCGTGCAAACAGGTCGGTGGATGATGCAGTCAGTATGGGACTGCACTACATGCTGCAACACCTCGACTCCCCAGGGACATAAGCAAGGGTTCTGTTTGTGGACTTCAGCTCAGCGTTCAACACCATCATCCCAGCAATACTCCAACCCAAACTCTCCCAGCTCACTGTGCCGGCATCCACCTGTCAGTGGATCACAAACTTCCTGACAGACAGGACACAGCAGGTGAGGCTGGGAAAAATCACATCCAGTACCCGGACTATCAGCACTGGCGCCCCCCAGGGGTGTGTGCTCTCCCCACTGCTCTTCTCCCTCTACAGGTGATGAGAAACAGAAACATCAGCAAGCTTTAATCAATGACAGCTTCAGTAAAATCCAGGACACATACAATACAAATTCAAATCATTTAATTATTTATTGCCAATTCAATGATTTAGTGTTTTTAATTAGTCAATTAAATGGATTCGTTTCCTGTTCACTTTTTCATGTATCAACTTATTTGCACAATTCTTGATTAGTCATGCTGAGTGTTAATAATACAAATTGGCACGCATAAAGTTTTATGATACAAACTGACAGTAGAAAATAAATCTTTATTATTGCACACCTATACTCACTGGCACAGCAGCAGCTGGCATGGTTACTATAAGGGGACAGGTAGTCTTTCAAACGGTCTTCTGGCAGTTGAAGGAGTTAATACAGTGTTGATAACTGGTGTTGGTATTGACAAGATTGTGTTAATACCGTTAACAAAAAGTCCAAAGTGTGGTTGAGAGCCCATGCAGTAGGCTACATACCCACAATCTGCAGGTGGGGCTGGTAGATTGGATGCAGAGAGATATGGAGCTTGCACATGAATGGGAAGTTAATGGGTGTTGAGAGAGTGGAATGAATTGAACTTTGTCAAATATTTACGTTTGGAATACATACATTTTTTGTCAATATGTAACTGAAAATTAAAATACTAACCTGTGGCTCGATCTAATATAAGAATCACCTTTGATTTATAGTGACTTACCATCTGAGCTGGTAACACGTGAGGACATGTTACAGTATGTAAAATCAAACCGATATTCTGCTGCTAGAATCTATACAGTAAATGCAAACACACAAGATGTAAACACGTGCAACAAATGAGGCAACCAAACACAGGATCATTTTTATTCCATTTATTTTTCTAATCTTACTTTCACTGCCTTACCTTTAAATTGTTGTATTTTTACAATGACTGAAATTATAGTTCCCCAGTAACAATTAGGATTAGATCATTTGGGGATCTTCAAAAATAATAGACAGCTGTAACCAATACTGTTATAATTTATACATTTATGTTCTTTGAAAATAGGAATAAATTTAACTTTTACAATTTCTCTTTTCTACAATATTCTCTTTTAATTATCTTCCCATGTCACATAATGGCAAGCCATGCACTACTCCAGTAGTGATGTTTGTGCCTTGAGCAAACTTTCTTTGGACACTGGAAGTGAGCGTGAGAGAGAGAGAGAGAGAAAAAGTTCACAAAAATGACAATTCATATTTACAGTTTAGGTTGTTTTATAATTATAATTTAATAAACTGACAGTCACGTGGTCAGTGCTTTCCCCCAGGGCTCATTGTCAGGTTAGTTTGAGACACAGAGGCACAGTGTTGAGACTAGCAGGACAGTTTCTGTTTCCTTTCAGGGCAAACTCTTTATAAGAACAGGAGGAAGTTATCGAGAGATCACGAACCCCGATAGCTAAAATTACCAGTTAAACTTGGAACATCTGTCTTTGGTCATTTTGAAAGTGGGCGTTAAAATGGAGAAAATGTTGGTGGTTATTAAAGTGCAGTCACCTTCAGCTCTGCTAAAAGGGAATGTTTTATCAGCTCTGTGGTCTCGATGTCTAAGTTA
This sequence comes from Leptoclinus maculatus, assembly GCA_032191485.1. NCBI lineage: Eukaryota > Metazoa > Chordata > Actinopteri > Perciformes > Stichaeidae > Leptoclinus > Leptoclinus maculatus. The sequence goes on from JAVDOI010000015.1 coordinate 9,279,024, forward strand.
TTCTGTTAGTCACCAAACTGTCTGCCAAACGCACTAAAATATGAAGCAGGGAGCGAATTCAGAGAAGTATAGCCTGCTGTGTTCAAGTGTCACCCAATTTCCTGTTTGTAATGCCAAAAGGATTCATTAAAACAAAGAACTAAGAATTAAATCTGTTGGGGGCAAACCTTCCGTTACACTACGACAGGAAGCTGAACTCAGCAAAGCGTTGATATGAGGTTTAATGTGTCGCGTGTCGACATTGTGAGGTCTCACAGCTCCACTAACGTAAACTATGGATATGATTTGTCAGTCAAAACGTGGGTCAAACGACTGAATCAAGAGATATAGAATAAAAATCTGTGTTTTCATGCAGGACCCCGACTCCATCTGGGAAGACAACAGTAGAGACTGCAGACTCGGCCATCGGTCTAAAATCACAACCCTGAGGAGGTCACAGCAACGTCAGCGTTATGGAAGAAGAGTGCCACAATCTCGACAAACGACCACTCTGAGCAAGGTCACATTCAAGCTGTTCAAAAAAAAAAAAAAAAAAAAACATGTCGAGTCACCAAAAAACGATGCTTCAAACGTTTTCTCTCAGGTCAATAATCCTCCCACAGATTAATCCACCGTGAACTAATCTCCCCTCAAAAAAAAAAATGTACAAAGATATATTCAGCAGAACAGATCACAGAGTGTGAGTTGTCGTTTGTGGCAAATGAGGAATAAATATCTGCATGTGATTTCAAACAAGAGAAAGAAAAAAAAAAAAAGAAGAAAAACAACAGATACTGTACACGCTACATGCTAAGAGAAGAATACAGGCAGCTGTCTCTCAGCATAAGACAAGAAGAAGAAATGTTCCTTTTCTTCGGACTATAAAAATACCTAGAATCTAGAATGAGTGTAGAAAAAACTTTACATGTACAAGTCATTTACATCCAAGGCCATTTTTCCATGGGAGTGGCAGGTGAAGAAGAGCAGTGACACAGATGTGAACAGGGTGAAAAATAGGATTTCTTCTTCGCATATCGGTGCAGAATGCCATGCTGTTGGGACGAAAAACCAAACCTCCCAGATTTACCCTTCAACTAGAAATCCGTCAAGATGTCTGGTAGGTGTCTTATGCCCAAAGTCCAAAAGTGATGGCCGTGCCGGTATCAGTCCAAAATCAGTCCGTTAACATCTTCGAGGAAACAGATGTTGCGTCAGCAGAGGAAGTCAAGAGCAGATTTGTTTCATCCGCCCAATGTCCACTTTCTTGCCGAGCAATTATTGCCACTATTCAGCCACCCCTCTTCAGCTCTTCATATATCTGGTCTGGAAAACGGTAAAACTGACCAATAGCCAGCAAAAAACAAAAGAAAAGCTCATCTGAGCTGCTGACGGCTGATAATACAATATGTAACTGAAAATTGAACTCATCTTAAGACATGGCTGCAGAATGTAGTTTGTAGTATTCTTGAATATTTCCGATTCAATACGACATAAAAATGAGTGTGATGCGTTTTCTTCTTCTTCTAGTGGGATGTCGCCCACACCAGTCCCCACTCTGCTGGTATGTCACTCACAGTCACTATCAGACGGGCTTCAAAACTATCATCGTTTTTTTCGATTTTCATCCCTTCAAAACAATAATGAAATTAAAACAAAACGTAGTGCAAAGTACAACCATTTGATTATTCACATACAACTTGTCAAATGTCAGTATTTTTCAGTCTCGATAACATTTCTTTTACCGACAATAAATCACTTGTGCAGCGCAAAAAATAAAATAAAAGGGTTGGTTACCTGGATAAGCTTGCTCCCCATTACTTTCACTCAGCAAGAGAACACTGGAGTCAGGTGGGCTGTACTAAAAAAACACGTCGCTACAATTCCCAGAATCACTCGTCAGTTTCCCTTCATGCTTAATTCAAGCGTTAGTATGAGCAAGTTATATTTTGTCAGTTAGAGCTCCCAGTCTACACTTAGTGAGATCAGCTTGAGTTATGTCAGATTTTCTTTTTGCCAGGGAGTGATGGGAAATGTAGTATTTTGATTTTTTTTTCCCACTTGAGGTTTTCCAGCCCACCTGAGCTCCGGGACCCTGTTTCATTGTAAAACAAAATAAAATGAGATGAAACAATTATTATAAACCACCCATGTTCCTTCATATTACTCGCTAGTGTCACCAAGCTGTTTTTCAAACCTTCAAAGCTACGCTGCGCAAAAGAAATAAACAAAACGGAATAGTCAAACACCTCACACACACACACACACACACACACACACACACACACACACAAAAGAAACCCTCCGGGCATTTCTCATCATCCACCCTTAGAAACGTCCCTCACTTGGGTTCACTGGGAAAAACAGTTGAGCTCGGTTGAACGACAAACTGTTAAGAAGTGACTGGTAGGCAGCACCGCACGCTTTAAACACATTAAAGACTGTAATTGAAAAGAGGAAACCTGCCGCTCCACTCTCCCCGCCCAGCGCTTCATGCGGCTTTCTCACATTTGAGTAAAACACGATTCAGCCTGGGTCAGGAGATCACAGCCCACATACCTCCACCGTCCCCAGTTAACATAGTTAACATAGCCTGTACGGCAGAATCAATGAATACTGGGATCACCTTTCACTTAAGGCCTTTCGGTACTGTAGAAGTGTCTGATTGTGTTTTTTTTTTTTTTAGCTCAATCAAACATTGACACTTTGTTGTTTTTGGGACAGGAAGATTTTTTTTTCTTCCCCCTGGTTATGATACTGACCTCTTGCACACATTAACACATTCACACACTCAACAAGGGAGACTCGGGTCCCTCAAGCCAAATACATGGAGGTCACCAGAACCCAAGTGTGTTCAGGAAGGGGTTAACACATACACTCACAGATAAGCACAGACTCAGGGGGTAGCTAACTGAAAAATTGCTTATTCTCACTGACAGCCATGGACTTCTTCAAAATGTTAGGGAGCTGGATGAGTTGAGTGCGTTGTTGTTTTTCCTACCAAAATTATTTTCACATCGTCTCCTGGTAGTTCTATATTAGCCAAGTCTCCGATATTGTTAACAGCCCGAGGCCATCTGGCTGCATGGCGTCTATTTGACCTCCAGGATGGAGGGGTTGCACTCCATGATGGCCACGATGATCTTGTCAATGTAGTCCTGGAGCCTGTAGTTGATCTCCTCCTGTTTGTGGACCGCCTCCATCAACTAGAAACAGAGAGAGACAAGAGCAGACAGCAGAGTTAAAAAAGTGATAACAGAGTCACGGGACAAACCTTTGCTTGAATTCAAAATGAAAAGGTGAATCCACAAGGAATACGTTTTCACAGATTTTTTCCCGTTTTCTAAAAACCCACCTCTACGCGAGACACATTGTTGATCTCAGCAGCCAGGGAGTCGGAGAAGGAGGCCGACATCAGGTTCTTGGCTCCCTGGATGCTCAGGTTGATGATCTGGCCGTTTAACTCGTCGTTCTGCTCTTTCAGGCTGCGGTTGTCCTGGAGAGTTTATAAGTCGAATGTAAACACGTCATAAAACAACGGTACAGGCCTGATCCTAAGTCATTCGTCCATTTGTCCAGAATGTGCGTGCTACCTGTTTAAGTCGTTTGATCTCCTGCTCCAGCTCGGCTTCGCGGGTCCGTGTCTGATACTCCTGCAGCCCCGCGCCAGGTGTGCGCCCTCTCTTTGCTTCAGCCTCCAGCTTGTAGAGCTGGAGGTGCTCGAGCTGTTTACGCAAGTCCTCGATGAGCTGCGGCGAAATAAATCCAGAGACACCAGTTAGTTATTAGGAATCTTATTAACATAAGGGGTGTAGGACAAAAACAGGAACGTTTCACACATGAAAATGATGTTGTCAAACTCTACGCTGTGTTGGAATATTTTGTACGCAGAGTCGTGTTTATTTTTGGACATAGAGAAACCAGTCCCACCTCCTGAGTGCACTCTTTCTCTTTCTGGCTCTGGTGGCGCTCGTGGCTCAGCTTGTCGGCCATCTTCCTGCGGGACTCCGTCTCCTCCTGCAACTTGTCGGACATGGCCTCCGTCTCATCCTGCAGCTTCCTCTTCTCCTGGACCATTAAAAAAAATGGTAGGGTGAAGAGGAGTGTTGAGGCTGGTAAGAAATGGAACAACAAAAAGGCAAAACAAACCAATAGATGGGATATTGTTGCTCTCACCTCCTCTAGTCTCTCGATGTTTGCTCGAAGACAAGGAACGCATGACCTCAGCTCACAGTTCTCCTCGTCCAGCTGCTGCAGCCTGAGAAACAAACACAGATACACATCAGAACCCTACGTTACAGCCACAAAGGGGGGACACTGCTTGTTGAGAGTAAACGACGCTATACCACATGGAAACAGCTTACGTTCAGTGGCAGGTTAGTGCCAGAGGGTGGCAGTGTAGAGCCACAATGAACGCATGAGACAACAAACAGTGCAAACTTCTCAGGGTATCAAACACTGCTGTAAAGATCCAGTTAAAAATGATCACAGCGTATCAAAAAACATCTGCTGGTGGCAATTAGATCTTATTTTTAACTCATCGACATAATACACACAGGTACAAACCTGACTTTATACAGGGGAAAAAATAATCCATCTGTTCTACAGTAAATAAAGTCTTTTCTCTTCTGCTCACCTGGCCTGCAGGTTTTCCAGCTCCAGCCCCCTCTCCCGCTCCAGCTTGATCAGGGCCTCCTTGTGACGACGGGTCTCCTGCTGCAGCTGCTCGTCAGCCTGGAGCTCCTGCTCCTTCAGCTGCTCCTCCAAGGCGTTGGCCCGGTGCACCAGGTGAAGGTTCTCCTGGCGCAGCCGCGCGTGCTGCTCCCCGGATGACTCCGACTCCTTTTCCAGCTCCGCCACTCGACGCTCAAGGAGGAGCACCTGGGGGGAAAAGTGCATGTCTGAATGTTAGTGACGCCAACATCAACATGTATTGTAATGCTCCTTCTTCCTTCAACAACTGTGGCAGCTCACAAGTGTAAATAACTGAAAAAGATGCATCAGTTAGCCCTCACCTTGTCTGTGATGTCGTTGTCAGCGAGCTCCAGGATGTCCCGCGTCAAGTCGCTCATGGTGTCCAGAGTCATTGAGCTGTTCTGGAGGAGATGTCTGCACATGGAGAGGAAAAAAAAAAAAACATCAATCCCTAGAGCCAGTTCACGTTTGAAAAACTACTGATTTTGTAATATCGATCTTTAACAATCATAGTAGGAATATAAACGTACTGAAACCAGAGTAGCTGTTTGGCTTACCTTGCTACTTTCTTGCTGGACAGCCTCTTGCCAGAACTGGATTGGGGGGGGAGGGGGGGGGGGGGGGACAAAACAACAGGAAAAATGGTCAGGAAGAGAAAAAGGATAAAGGAAGGAGACACCATCTCCTGGTATTCGTCCGATCCAACCCCCGTCCCTCTCTCTGCTGGCAGAGGAGCCCCACAGAAAACAGGACGTATTGAGGTGGTTCTGCGCTGACTAATCACTGGAGTTTTGAAACTAAAGCAACAAGATATTCACACATCACAACAATCCAACACAAACACAGCAGCCTGTATCAACAGAGTCTGACAAGTGCTGATTTAGGAGACGTCTTTGACCCATTACAGAAACTTTAAATCAAACCTAAAATAGGAGTTTTATAGATTTCTAAATTCCTGAAAGTGAATTCTGAAGCTCAGAATCGCAACTTATTGCAAATTCAGTTGCTGAACAGATCAAATAGGATTTCAGCATTACTAAGTTTCTGTAATAGAGCTACTGGTCAGTAATCCTGGATCAGCAAGTCTGTTCCGATAAAAAAAGCTTTGAAAAGCTTTACTCCACTACCAGCAGTCATGTTGCAACAGCACAAAATGAAGCATGGGGGGGAAAATGACGTGGAGAGCAGAAAACACTGGACACCACTCACCTGTGATACCTGGGGTTATTATGTCATATATTTCTACAATCCGCTTATTTTCAGATGAGCCAAATGTTTGTTACGCACGAGCGACAAATCATAAGTTGTACAGATGGCAACAATGAGAAGGAGCTGGCTACCGCCGTCTAAAAAAGTGCATAGTAGCCAATCAATGACTACCAAATGTGAAATATTAACACACTGCAACTCACACACAAAAAGGAGAGGACTGGGAACAGTGGGCTTAAAACACCCACCCACAAAATAAACCATAATGAATGTGTGAGAGTACAATGTGTAGCACACACACACACCATGCCAGGACAACACAGTCCGCACACATTATGAGAACATGCATGGTTACTGCATCTAATCAGCACGGCAAACACGTGCACACAGCTTATAGACGGAGTGGGTTTGTGAAGGGCGCGTTACCTAGTCATCTCTAGGAAATTGAGGCGCGTGGAGAGGTCCTCGAGACGACTTATTTGTTTGTGACACTGGCTACAGAAAAAGTCCAGCGCCTCCTCCCTGAGGAAGCTCTGAAAGCGGTCAGGGAGAGGAGCGGGTGCACTGGAGAGAGAGGAAAACAGGGAGGAAGAGGAGGAGGAGGAAGTGGTGAGTGTGACGGACAAGAAGAAGGGGTGCACTGAGGTGGGACAGGAACACCTCTTGGGGTTGCAGGAGGTGTTAAGTGAAAATACACAGGAGAGTTTGAAAGTGTAAAGGAAGACAGCGGGAGGGAGGCGTGAGAGAGGCCGCAGTGTGGCTTTGGATTTGTTTTCCGGGGCGGCGTAAGGAGACATAAAAGGAGATTTTCTTTCCCTGCTGCCAAACATATTTGTCTATTCACCACCTTTGCTGTGAGATTAGAAAACCTACGGTCGCAGTAACAACCTCTCCTCACATCACCTCTGCCAGCTGATTGTTCATTCGGGGAGCGAGTCAGGTCTAAATTATGCAACGACGCTCTGGCACAGCTGACTCGTGGCTGACTTGGAGCGAGTGTCACTCGACGGTCGTGTGACGATGTCGTACCGAGCCATTTGCAGCGTGAGATTGTTAAAATAATGCTCGGGAGCGCTGCGTGTGTTTTTGAAGAACAGACTGAGAGCCCCCCCCCCCTCAGCAGTGTGTGTGTGTGTGTGTGTGTGTGTGCGTGTAGTCAAAGAGCTGTGATATGTAGATGGATACATGTGTGGGCGTGTGTGTGTGTGTAGGCAGCACTGCTACATGCGCCAACGATGAGCACGATCGGCTCAAAAACACGGTGACGCATTCGTGAGTGGGTGAAGTTTGTGGGATGCAGTAATATTTTTTTGGGTATGATTTTGGTGTTTTGGGCATGTAATCTCTCACATACTGCATGTAATTCACTGACTTAAATTCATTGATTTCGAGGATTCATAATCAACCCATATTTGTATTTTGTACATCCTTTGTTCACTTTGATGTGTCCAAAAAAAAATCTAACAAACAGATTGCAAAGCATTCCTAACAGTAAGGTTGTTTTATTATTTCTCTATTGTCAATGAGCTACGATAACAGGGCAGCTAGTTGTTAACAGCTTCCTGGCAAATCACAGAAATATCACCCGAGTGGGGAATTACGCATTATCCGGCTTTTAGTCTCTGATGAAAACAGAGGAGGAGGAGGAGGAGGGAGGACAAAGATGACTGGGAAAAGGCTACAAAACAAATTAGTGCCACAGAGAGACGCGTGTTCTGCATGTGTAGACATTTGTCACACTGTTGAAGTCTGCCTTGTGTCTGTACGACTGCAGCCCAGAGGCAAAGCTTGTTATATACTCCGTCTGTCCGTCCCAGAAGGCTTGGCAACAGGCGCCGCCCTTAAGACTTAACTTACGTAACATTTACTCAGACTACTCGGGATCACACAAGGGCAAATTAAAAGGAGGCACACTTTTAGAGCAGGATTTAGATAGATAGATAGATAGATAGATAGATAGATACTTTATTCATCCCCCAGGGGGAAATCTGTACATTTTGTAAATTTGTATTTAGCCCAATTATCCACATTACCAATAAGCGTTGCAACAGTGAGAGTAAGACTGACGGAGTGAACTTTGTATACGCTTCATTAATGTTCGCCCTTCGCCAGAAAAGGAGGCAGATAAGGGCGAGAAGGACGTCTCCAGATAGCTCTTATCATCGCTCGACCTCGGTGTCTTTGTCGAAAGAGCAACATTCTCTCTGAAGAACGTAAATAAGGGCATTAGAACCAGGACAGCGCAGCTGAGAATGCATCACTGTCACACCTCTTATCAGGAGGGGCTGATAAAAAAAAAGAAAGTTATAATGACATCCACATCGTTTGAATAATCTTCAGGCGAAATGACTTCGTGCAACATTGGAGTTCAACGTGTGAAAAGTGTAAACTTTAGTCTTTGTCAGAGGTCCTCATACCTGGGAGAGAGCAGTGAGGAGCCATTGATCTGCTCAGGCGGCTCCGCCAGAGGGGAGTCGCCCCCCCCCTCGGTCCCCTCCACGCCGCTCTCCAGCAGCAACTCCGAGGTGTTACTTTCCCCGAAGTCCTCAAAGTGCTCCTCCTCCCCGCCGATGACCGTCACCAGCGAGTGGTTATGTAGCTCAGAGTTCAGGGAAAACCTGAAGGGCACATAAGAATGGATTAGTGTTAGTGTGTGTGTGTGTGTGTGTGTGTGTGTGTGTGTGTGTGTGTGTACAACAACAGAGTAGTTAACTTACGGTCCGAGCCAGAAATAGAGGGAAATGTGCCCAGTTTAGACCGGATACAAATGGAGATCTGACTGGGTATGAACAGCCACATGAACCACAATGTCAGCCAAACCAAACGAGGCCTTTTTGACTTCATTCAAAGAAAACAAGACATGCTATGGGACTTGACTGCAATACTGTCTGGATCACAAGTTGTTGGTGTTTTGGACCCAGAGGCCTGTAAATGACTAGAGCCTGCTGTAAAATCCCAAAACACGTACAATGAATCCCCCCCCCCCCCCCTTCCCCCACGAAGAGCGCAACTGGACAAGTTGGACGATCGCTTGTCTTCAAAAGGTAATCTGTTAATTCACATTAATCCCAAACGTCTGCTTTGGCTGAAACTAAATGCTTTGTGCCTCGCTGGTAACGCTGAACCACGATGAGGCACATGTGAGAGGAACATAAAGGTAGTTTAAAGAGGGTCCAGCGTAAAAAAACATGTTCTTCACTGCGCTGACAGAAAGGGCTGCGACTATGACTTTCAGAACTGGTTGGTTATTTTAAACAACTGGGGGGAAAAAAAAGCCTCCATAGGCTGGATCTGTAAATGAAGTCTTTGATGCTCATTTCACAGGAAAGCTGGAAAGCCGGCCTTTCCTGTTGTCCAACAGGATGTGCTCGATGTCTGAGGCACACACAGGACGAGGACGTCCGAATCAGCAGAAAAGCTTGCCTTCTCAGCACACAATGGCAGAGCCCCATTCTGCTTGTTTCAAAGACAAATGACACTCGTCGGTCCAACTTTAAAGCTAAAGCATCACCTTGAATTGCAGAGTGAAAACCTAAAATCATTAACTGTTACACATTTAAAAAAAAAATAAGCAGTCAGGCTGCAAACGTCTCTTTTAAGCGGACAACAATGCAGTTTGAGCTGCCGCAACGTTAGGCTCAACTGGTTAAATAAACAACCAACAGTCACTTACCCTTTACTCAGGCTCGTACTACGTGGCCCCATATTGAGGTCCCTCACGCAGAGCGACGGCGACGAGAGCGAACGCATCTTTGAACGCCCTCCGCTGCCCTGGCGTGAAAGCCGCGGAGCAACTGGAGTCACAACACCGGACAACCAGAGTGGAATCCTGAAGTTTTCACAGGGTACACCGATTTAAAACACAAAAAAAAAAACACACAACTCTCCAGCTGGGAGAAAAACAAAAAGGGGGGTCTTGCTTTTTTGAAAACAGGCAACGTCTGCGGTTCTAACGAGCTGCCTATCAGTGCCTACATGACTGACGCCGCATCGTCCGTGCCACCCGAAAAGACCTGGAGCTGCACCAGAAAGGCTGGACTGCGAGTGGGTTAATCAGATTTGAGGCTAAGCGACGGCCGACAGACAGTCCTGCTGACCGTCCGAGGGCCAAATGTGTGTGTGGGGACACGGGTAAGACAAGGGAGGGTGGGGGAGGCTAATCCTGTTAGATTCTTAATCCCCAGTCCAGTGCATATACTCCGACCCTTAATAAGGCTAAAGGTAGCAGGGCTAACACACGGCAAAATCTCAGTTCACATGTTGACCTTTTTGTTGCATTTACTCGTAGTCAACGTGGAATCTCTGTGAGTAGCAAATTAGTTTGAGACTTTGAAAACCCCTTAAAAGGTTTGGGCATGAAGGACATGCCCATAATGTCACAAGAGTGTTGTTGTTCCCGTCAGCAGTGGACAAGTGGAGAGAATGAGATGAGCCCATGTCACAGAAAGAAAAACAAAAAAAAAAGGTGGAAAAAAAGAGCTAACTCAACACTTCCTGGAATTCAAGGCTCAATCATGGAATAGGAAGTCCAAACGCATCCCGCGTCAGGCAGACCACTCCAAGCAGTCACCAAGCCGGACAGACGGGTCACAGCGTCAGCAGATAAAGGCCTCGGTTCTCTCTGCACTTCCTCCCTTGTGTTGGCCCCCGAGTGCTTTATCAACGAGAACATGCACGCACAGGCATATAGACCTGCAGCAACTACCTGTCTTTAACAGCAAGGCAATCTCCAACTCATCCAACTCGCCTGGCGCAAATAAGACTACGTTCACATTGCAAGCCCGAGCGGTCAATTCGGAGTCATTGCTCAGATCAGATTTCTTTTTTTGTTTGTTTACATTATTTTCCACATAACAACAAAGATACGCTGTACGTACGGAAGGAAACACGGAGGCCACTGAAGTTGGCGTTTACGGTTTCATTCGTAAATTCTGGAGTGTGAACAGAGGCTAATGATGACACGGAGACAGCTTGATGCCGCGTTTCTGGTCCAAAAGGATTCATTACTTTGTCATCACATGTAGTTCACTGTGGTGCTACTTTGTCTAATGTGGTGGAATTAAATGGATGAATTACTTCTCCTAAAGACTCAACACTAAAGTCCGAATAATGCCAACTCATCTTCAGAGGCCTTGTGACACAGACTGATAGCTGTGCGTCAGTGGGAGAAACTCATCACATCAGCCCATTTGCAGGAGATTCAGAATGCAGCAGTAGTCAGGAAAGAGCAAATAGCCTTTTCTATTTTGACTGCTTTGAGTGGGCAGTGCTGGTGTTGATGGGGACTTAGATAACTGGGTACTTTGCAGTGCACAAAGTTAAAGTTATATTAAGTAATATTAATTATAAACCGACTGATATGAATCCAAGAAATATGAGCATATTGGCCAAACATTGGGATATTGTGCACATTGCGAAATTCAGACCGACCTATTTCCTCCGTCTTCAGGGTCGTGCAGCGTGGCTTCGATGCCGCTGTCCGTCTCCACGTCCTCGTGCATCTCGGGCGCTACGAGGGCCCCCGTGTCCTCATCGGTGAAGGTCTCACACTCGCTGTAAGTGCTCTCCGAGCCCAGGTACGCGCTGTCCGTCACCTCGTTTTGCTGCCGTAACAAAACAAAAAAAACAGATCGAAGAACAAACGCGTTACAGTTTGTCCATCAAGCAGTGAGCAAAACCGATCTGAATAATTCATCCGAGGTGACCACAGGGCATGAACACAAAACAGAGTGTGTATACATACTGTATTATCTGATTAAAAGAATAACATGGCTCTAGTAAAGCAATACAAGTAGTGCTCATTGTAATGCATTGTCATTACTGGCTCTAAAAAGCCATAAGGTGTTATTTCAAACCAGGATTATTTGCAATTATGTGAAACAAAAAGGCAGCGATCACACTTACAGGTTGATCAAACAAATAAAAAAAAGCCGTTTCAAAGATGGTCTATTTTGAATATGTATATAGCCAGTAGTTACTTACGCCAACTACACCAACGACCAAACAAATCCCAGAGCACAAACACGCTTCAGACACAGTCTGCTGTGATTCAGAAGGCTGTTCCAAGTAAAACAAACCTGCTGCATCGACACCTCTAAGCAACGAGTTCATACAAAATGAGATTAGTCGAGGCTTTCCGAGCAACAAGCACCAAATGCTCAACACAAAACCCATACATGCCAAAAAAAAAAAAGAACATCTGAATGCTGTCAGCGACTGGAGACACATTATCAGATATCAAAGCTGTGAGGCAATATGAAGGCAAGGCAGGCGAGTCCTGTTGGAAAGCGTAACGTACCATAATAAATGCAGCGTCGAGAGGAGAAGCAGGGCCCAGAACCATTCTCACACCCGACAGGAAGGCCAGCCTGCCGTGATAGCTAATCACTACAAATGCCTGCTCACCTTCACTCGAACAGAGAGTACATTTGAGAAAAAGAAAGAAAAAAAAAAAAAAAAAGGGAAAGTACTGTGACACTTCGTTCAGCTCCGCTGGGTGGTCAGAGGGGAGGAGACAAAGTCCAAAGAGTAGCAGAAGTCAGCTGTAATGCTCAATCAACCAGCGCTCACAAGTTAGAACTGTCTGACTGTGAGCCAATAGAAAAGTAACGCTCTGTCAGTGCATAACCTGCATTACTGTTGACGATTACGGTTGTTATACGCTGCTATTTAGGAGTCAAAATGTGAGATGGAAATGTGAAATTTAGCAACGGCAGAAAATATTTATTAAAGGAAAAGCGTGGTGGACGGGGCGTTGCTTTTCTCTGGTGCCAGGCCTCAGCTGAAGGGCCTTACCGTGCCTGTTTTGAAAGCAAACAGGGCTAGAACAGCACGGCCATTGAGAGAGAGGAACCCTTCCTCTGCCAGAAACTCGGGAGGGAAAAACAAGGCCATGGACACAGGTGTGGCGTCTACCTCAAACATAAACACAAACTTCCCCCAAAAACTCCACTTACGAGTTCCAGTAAACAGCAAAGAAACTTTAATGCACCACTGGACCTTACACATTGTTAGTGGCCATTTCTTTGTCCCAATTTAACATTGGAATAAAAACATAAAGGAGTTCATCGAATGATCGTATAAACATAACATTAACAATTAGATCTCAAGTGAAGAAACTAACCCGATAGACGGAACATTGAGGAACTATAAGAAAACACAGGAGGGGACGATCTATTCCTCAGTTTACTGTTTAGAACACATGCAATCATATACACGGATCATTTAACATTTACCGGAACTCAAATTATCTTCATTCCACCATCAACTTGGTGGTGCTCTATCCATTTTAATACATACAAAGATCAAACTACTTTTAACACGGCTTTCATTGTGTTTTGGAGCCATTAAACACAGTGAGACTGTACAATACACGAGGCACCGTGCGAGTGTCTCTTCAATTCAATTGACTAAAGGGTGCAATGTTTGTTCTCCCAAAGTATTTCAGACAAATGCCTGATTTAATCCTGCAATCATCAACTCATGAAGTGGAGGGAACTCCTCTGCACTGACTGTGGTGCATAGGCCTGCACCTCTAACCCACACCGAGAGAGGGAGCCGACACTGTGCAGGGCACAGCCACTAAAACAACACTCGGAGCCCTGCGATGCTCAAAGTCCACACAGCAGCAGAAACGGTTACATTTTGTGGAGCGCAGCAACAATGATGGTTAAATATACAAGTTACAGCGCACAGGAGGAAACAGGAATCCCAGATATGTGGACCACAACTGTAAAAACACGAGTCCACTCTCATGTTAAAAAAAAAAAAAAAAAAAAAAAAACTCAGGGCACATTCCAGCTAATTCAATATTTGTCAAAGAATACTCGAAAGCCTCGCCAGCCAGATGCTGTTCAGCATGTGGAACATTCACAGAGTGGTAATGATAGCTCTGCAAGCCACTCGGTGAATTACAGTGGGAAGAGAGCGAGAGTGCACACGGAGTTCAGCCCCGTGACCTTCACACTGTGCTGCTGTGTTGCACCGATGGGAACCTAAAAAACGCACAACTGGACCACATACACACAACTGTAGGAAGACGCTAAGCTCTCCTGTGCAGCGCCTCACCTCGTCGTACTCCTCGGGACAGCCCACAGCTCCATCGCCTGGACTGTAGTTTACATTGTAGAGCTGCGGCTCCGGACCTGCGCATAGGAGAGGGAGAGAAAGGGGGGGGGGGGGGGGTTAATGTGTGCAGAACAAACAGATAAAGTCAAACAGGGAAAAGGAGGCTCAACAAACACAAGACCGGCGGGAGCAGCAGCACCGATGCCCGTGTGCAAACAAAAGGACGAGATGGAGAAAGAAGGCGTCACAGCAGAGTTTATAGAATGTATCATGCTACTACTAATAGACCGCAAATCCACCGTCACAGAGATTCACTTTCTTCTTTGTAAAACATTTGACAAATTATCAAATGGGCTTTTGTATTTGTGAACCACTTCACGAATACATTTTCCAGGATAGCCGGTGGGCATTATTTCTGAAGCACACAGAATGATAATCTTGGATATTGCTTTTGTTCACGCCCCGCTCTCTGGCTAACAGTATTAAAATGTTTTTCTAAATGTCTGCCAAGATCTATGACGGGACCAAGGCCCACTCCATATCTCTTCATCTGAAGGTAAACGGGTGGCCTGCTACTGCAGGCCTGTGAATGTAATCGTGATACATCTCATACAGTATAATACTAATGTACCGTGTAATCTAATTGAATAACAACTGAATGTTTTCACACATTAATCTAATAATAGATTACAATGTGTTTGTGTGTTATAACTTCTCTAATCTAAATTCACACGACATTTGATCTGACTTTCTTTCAGATAAAATCTTCCACTTCTCTTTGTTTTGCAAAGGAATGAATGTAACCCCACTCTTAACAGTGAACATCTGTATCTGGCGAACTGATATTTCTGCCTGTAATGTGTTTGCTCGAGTACGCAATCAGCACATTTTAGAGTGCGAGTCCGAACGGCCCAACTCCGGCACATTTACAGTCAGCAATCTCAGCGCGATGTGACCGTAAACCAGTGGCGGCTGGTCCATAGAGGGCGCTAGGGCGCCGCCCCCCCTAGAGCTACAAAAAATAAAAATAAAAATAAAAATAAAAATAAAAATATAAATAAAAATAAAATTTAAAATAAAAATAAACTATACAAATTGTCAATATTTGTGTTTTTGAAACATGGAATCACCCAGTAATATGTGTAAAATATGATATCTGCGGTAAATATATGCTTTTCCTGCTTGTCCTCTCTGCCTGTCTGCTCTTCCTCTCTGTGTGTGCACGTCTCAGCTGCTGGGGCGCTGGAAAAACTGCCCCAAAGAGGCGGGTCTATAAAGCAGTTTAGCCAATGCTGAGTAAAGATATAAATGAGTGACATACAATTCAGCCAATCAGCGTCCTCAATTAGATTCAGCTTGGGGCAGTTTTTTTCCTGCCCCAAGCTGCGCGTTCTCGTCAGGAGAAGTCTCTACAGGAGAGCGCCAGCGCGAGCACTACTCCTCCAAGACCCGTTTGAGAGGAGAACTGAGAGGAGAAACTACTGAAAGAGCTGATCCCAGATCAGCCTGACCTCACAATCAGACAGCAGACTAGCAGGAAAGAGAAGCAGTACATGAAGCTTCTCTACTAGCTGTACACCAGACAGGTTTGACTAGCTGGATGACGTCATGATAATAACTTATTTATCTTTTTAAAACAACGGGGACAGATCCAGCATGGACAGTTAGGGAGTGAGGGACATGAAGCACCTGTCTGAGAAATGGATATATAGTTATATATATATATATATATATTATATATATATATATATATATATATATATATATATATATATATATATATATATATATATGTATGTGTGTGTGTGTGTGTTTTATATTATAGTGAATATTATTATATGATATATATATATATTATTATATTATACAGAATATTATATGATATATATATTATTATATTATACAGAATATTATATGATATATATATATATATATTATTATATTATACAGAATATTATATGATATATATATATATATATTATATATATATATATATATATATATATATTATTATATATATATATATATATATGTGTGTGTGTGTGTGTGTGTTTTATATTATAGTGAATATTATTATATGATATATATATATATTATTATATTATACAGAATATTATATGATATATATATTATTATATTATACAGAATATTATATGATATATATATATATATATTATTATATTATACAGAATATTATTATATGATATATATATATATTATTATATTATACAGAATATTATTATATGTTATATATATTATATTATACTGAATTCCCTGTGAGGGTGACATTAATAAGATGTCCTGACGTGTTTGTCAAAGTGTTATTTACTGCTTTTTTTCGTGTTGGAATAAATGTTAAATATTTAACTGCAAAGTAGTAATGCGCGTTTGATACCTTAATTTGTTTGCATTAAATCATTCTGGGATGTTTGCTGAAATTGATTGGATGTGGCACAGCCCTACCAAGAACATTTTCCACCAGCCGCCACTGCCGTAAACATTATGTAACTTTTACACACTCGCATTTCAAGGGCTGTAGAATGTCATGTAATGAGTGTATGGGCAAAATAAAACAATAAAAAAAAAAAAAAAAGGACAAGAAGCCACCCATATCCAATTCAAATGTGTCAATGCGGGCTTCTGTTGAGGGCACCTGCGATGTAACCTGAGCCAGACGAGATGGAGCCAGTGTGTGGCTCGTGTATCTAGTAAACAGAGCTGTGGTGTAACGGATCACGGGTCGATCCGTGATCCGTTCGGATCACCCCTCACGGTTCGGATCACTCGTGAACCGCGGATCAATTGAGTATTTTTTTATATAGATATAAAGCATGTGTTCACGTGAACGGAGGTTAAAAGCATTTAACGGCGAAAGTCACGGCGAGCGGAGGAACTTCAGAAGCCCCCGGGTCATTTAAGTCACAAGTTTGGGATCATTTTGTCTTCCCTGTAAAGTATAATGACGGATAAGGGTGGTGGACAAAACCGTTACGGTATGCAGGCATTATTTAAAAAGAAAGAAATACGACAAGGAAAAGACTGTGACCGCTTTCACCACGGCGGAGTGATTCATAGTCCGGAGCTGCAGACACGCCCCCTCTGTGAGAGTCACACAGACACACACCTGGTGCAGGTGCTGACAGAAGCATCAGAGTGGAAGCTAGACAGGCCCAATAGTAACAGTCACTACAGAAAGGTCTACCCTCTCCCCAGGCAATGGAGATATTCTCATCTTTTTTTAAATCATGTCACAGTAATGGTAAACATTGTGTATTTGAATGACATAACCTGACAGGAAGTAAACACAGACCCAAGTTGTTGCCGAGCAGTTCAGTTCAGTTGAAACAGTGGAAGCTAGCTCACATATTCTTTCAATATTGATCAAAGGACGAGGGCATCAACATACCTCATGTTGCACTTAAACTTAAACAGAATTGAATATTCTTGAATGTTTTAATTGTATTTATTTATTTCATTTCAAATTGGACATCTTCAATATTTTAGTTTTTATGTAAGACTATAGCCCAAAGTTCTTTTCTTTAAGTGTTCTTGAAGTTCTTTAATTAATAAATGGAAAGCAAAGTTATATTTGTCTCCTCCCCTTTTCTTTGTTGATCCGAAAAATGATCCGAACCGTGAGTCACGAACCGTGATCCGAACCGAACCGTGAGGTTTGTGATCCGTTGCACCCCTAGTAAACAGAGCTGTGAATGGCACCCTGCTGAGAGAATAGAACACAAACAGTGTTCTCCGGAGCTGCCAGTACACCCAAAAAGGGTTTGTTGTGCCCCCTCGTCTTATGCAACCCGTTGGCTCCTCGAGACTCGTACACATCGCAGGCTGGTTTAAAGTGAAATTAGTCCGCACTGAATGGGAAGCCGGCTTCTGTTTGACCCGACACACCTGCAAGTCTTTTGGCGGACTGAGATGTTTTCTAGACCAACTGTTGTTGTTCCAGACATGCCACAGCCACGACAGGGGGCAAGGCATTTCCACGGCCTGCGGGCCTGTCTTTATTAAAAAGGTATCCCTGCCAGTAACAAGTGGCGCAGAAGTTAAATTAAAAAGAAGGTGGAGTGCAATTAACTTTGTATTGAAACTACACAGCAGGTTTTTTGGGGGGGGGGTGGAAGGAGAGGTGGTAGAGAAACAGCGTCTCTCCACTGCACTCCCCCCCCCCCCCTTGTAACAAGCATAGTGGAATTCTGTCAGCATCGTGTGAGTGACCTGGGACGTTACAGTAGAGGTCTGTTCTTCGCACACTAATCGTCTCCCAGCGAAACATATCTGATTCACTCTCCGTATTTCTGATTACACCAGACGATTACAGACAGGACGCCGTGTTACGGGAACATAATGATCCCCCCGGCTGGATTCTGACCCATGACATCATGGTTACAGGATACGGGGAGTTAGCCAAACAACGTCAATGACACGTGACCACAATTCATACATGACAGAGACCGTCATCTACCGTCTGTTAAGACATATATTTCAGATTGCCTCTGTTTTTGGTGATGTATAAGCACGGCTTGTGTTTTTTTTTTGTTACATGCCAAAACAGGAAGGTCTGTGTAATCTTGACTTTACAACACAACTCGTGACACAGCGGGTGAAACAGAGAGGACGGTAAATAATTTAGGTGAATAGGACTCTCTGCCCGAACCCCGTCTCTCTGCCACTCCCGCTCCGAGAGCTTGCCAATGAGCCCATGTGTCCGTGTATCTCATGCTTTCCAGTGCATGACTTATTGATGGGCGAGAGTAACCGGAGCCGTGCAACCCAGAAACGAGTGGGGAAGAGTGCCTCCAATCAATAGGCCGGGGTGGATAGAGGCAAGCGGCGCACTATGGCGGTGACGTCACCGCAAAACCCCGTGCAGCGTGTCAACACAACCGGCTTTGTGAAGATGTCCCTTTGGGGTGTCTAATCCGTCATGTGCACTTCACTAACGGTTACTGAGGTGACCTGGACAGGCTTATAAAATGTTTCTATTTTAAGGGGGGAAATACAGCGCACGAGTCCTTACAACTCACAGCATTCTTTTTAAGGCTGGTGAAGTGGAACAGGAGGGCGGTAAAGTGGTTAAAGACAGAATAACAGCAGTTTTGAGTCCGGTTAGAACGAATTTGGGTCAGTCTTCTGCCCTCTTTTTCTTTCAAAATCCCTCACGTCAGCTGAGCGATGGATGTGAACATACTGTGTTGACGACAATATTCGGCGCCGTGGGGGACGCAGAGATGTGAAGCCAGATGCTGGAGACTAAAATGTAGGTGCGAGAGTTTACTGCTGAGGTTGTTGAATTAGGTTATCAGCAGTATAAGTCAAAAAAAAGACAAAACACAAAGAGATTTAGATGTCACAACATATTTAGTAGGTAGGTTTCACAGATCATTAAATGTAGAGCCCCCAGAGTCTTAGTAGGCCAATTGAGTCCATCAAAAGGGAACACGAGATTCAACACATGTCACTTCCTACATGACATGGGGCAGGTGTGTGTTAAGACGTCTCAGGACTCACCTCCATTGCTGATTGCAGAGATTCCGCGGTGGAAGTCTTCAAAGCTGATCACTCCCAGTCCACTGGGATCCAAAAACTTGGCCAGGTCCTTTACCTGAAAGACAAAAGAAACATTCAAATATCATCAGTTCTGCCGAGATGCTTCCAGATTGTGTCATAAATTCAGTCAGGAAACTACTTTACTGCAATGTTTGCATACTGACTTCAATGGATAAAACACGTACAGAAGAAGAAGTCAGTCACTGAGCTGAACGTACGCTACGTTAAAAACTACTAAGAACTCTTTCTTGGCGTCATTTCACTGACACGACAGTTTTACTGCAGAATTATGTGAACTCCAGAGATTATGATTACAGGAGCATGAAGGCAATAAAAAAAACGACTTCTGGCCTCCTGAAGGAAATCATATTTTGCCGACATCAAGTGTTTCTGGCTTTATTGGATTCAGGGCAATAGTGAGTTTACCAGGATTTTAAACGTGTGCAAAGGGTACGGCCTTAAAAGAAGAAATAAAAATGTTCTGGAAAGCTTTACAGACAACTCGTTAGCACCGGGGACATGTTTTTAGGTAATAAATAAACGACGCCTTGTAGAATCTTTCTTACATTAGACGTGACATTATCTTAGACGCACATTTATTTAAATGCATGCGTGTATATATAAATGAAGCACTACAGCCTTTCATGCACAGACACTTTGTTGCACTCAGCTGTTAGAGGAGTTACATAAGTTCACCTACACGCTGTATATCCCTACAGTCAGTCACATGGCAACATGGCTCCCAAAGACCTAACCTGGGTACTACACATGCGTCTGTGTCTGTTATTGATGGCGCCGAGCGATCCCAATCTATTTACATAATTAATGGACCAAATCAAATGTCATCTTCTCGGGCTCCTTCCCAGCATTACACACTAACCTGTTATTACAGTCACATTTAAAGGCGTGCAGTCACTGACAGAATTAGCTGGGAAGGAGCCTGAGAGTATGTCGGGCGAGGTTTCTGTGGTTTCAGCTCACTTTATTCCTCGAGGAAGCGAGCACACACAATGTGAAGACGAGACTCACACTCTGTGTGTGTGTGTGTGTGTGTGTGTGTGGCTTCTGTCTTCAACACTTTTTCTATATCAGTTACGCATAAAAACAAGTCGATCTGCTTACAAACGCTGAGCTGTGACTCTGAGAGAAGGCTAAAACTCCAACAAACCCCGTGGCTTATGATCTGGGTTTGGTGAATTAAGCCCAGCTGTAGTTAGAGAGAGGAGGGGCGTGGCTGATCTAACCGAGTGTTGGTTCACACTGCACCGCTAAGTTTAGCATGCGGATGCAGGGGCTCATCCAACTGTCATCTCTGACATGCTCAACCTTTCCATGCAGCAGGTTTGCTACCGGCGGGTAGGCTGAAGAAGGGTTGGTGGAGAAACCGGGTGTTTTAACTTGTGAAACTTAACTTTTGATGTTTGGGTTGAGGTTAAAGTGGTGGGCGTTAGAATGCAGCTTTTAGTTTTCCGTTCCTCAACGGAGCATCGCAGCTCACAGGAAGTAATGTTGTTCCATGAAGCTACATCAGAAACACCTCTGCTAGGTGAGGTGAGAGAACGATGGAGAGATGACTCATGAGCGCCTGACTCTGATAACTTCTATAACATGCGGTGAATTATTATTATTAGTTTATTGCGTCTGCAGTATGTAGGGCAGTGTACTGTAGTGACAGACGACTTAACGCGCTGGATGAACCGCTGTAAGAGCCGAGGCAACCGGAGCACTATATGATGTGGAAGCGATCCATGGCCTACATCAGAGTTGTTAAGCTTTTTCAGCGGTGCCAGGTCCCTCAGGTCTTGTGAGCAAAGCCTTTTGGCTATTCCTAGGTCTAACCTAAAAACTACAGGTGAATGGGATTATATATCCAGTTGTATTTTGGCCCCCCGAGACCCTGGAAACGCCTCTCCACAGCTGTTAAAACTGCCCCCCCCCCCCCATTTATATTTAACTAATTTAACGTTGTTGTGTTGCAACTGCACTGGATCATCAATCCATGGTCTCTTGTTTTTGATTGTTATAATGTATATTTGACCTGCTGTCTGACTGCCTCTATTGTTTTGGGTCTCGCAACATGCTGTATATAATTACAGAGTTTACTGGCATGAAGTTTTGGCAAAGCTAAAAATGTACTTCTTAAACCTATTTTACAATGGCACTTTCTGGATAAGTATCTAAAATGCAATACACAGTGTTATAGAGATACTGTATTATGTGTCATGTATTGTTACAGCCCAGAGAGACAGTGTTAAGGCAGAGATTAAAAAAACGAAACTCAAAAGGCAACTCTGTCAGCCCCACAGCGTAGCGGAGCAGCGAAGGCACTGTGTGGTTTTTCTGTTTCCTCTATTTGTGTCTAATCAGTGGCGGGGCACGCCTGACCGCCTCCACACAGACCGCTGTTGTGCGTAACCCCATGGAGAAGAATACGCTTTTGGTGAGAGTCTTTCCCTGAGGGGGGGGGGGGGGGGGGGATTTCACAATAGTCCCGAAAACAAAAACTCCCGATAACCGTGATCATGTAAGCCTAGCGGGGGGTTGTCGGTAGATGATGAACAATAAGGCAGAATGATCTTAGGATATGAAAACATTAAAACACACACACACATACGCAGGAAAAGTGAACTCAAGAGAGGGGACGTTTCGGGTCATGGGGACATTCCATTGTGGATTAGAGGGGCAGTACATAAAAGCAGCGGGGGTGATGGGGAGGGAGGCTGGCCAAAGTAGGTTGGGAGAGTTCGACTGACACGAGAGACACGACCACAATGCAGTTCAATATGGCTTTTGTGCAGAATTGGGGTCAAAACCAGTGAGCGAAACCAGTGAGCGGGGATTAGAACGATCTTTTCAATCACTGAATTCGAAGATTTGGCACATGCCTGCCGGACATTTCCCGTTTGAGGACGATGTCTGTCTTTCAAGACACTAGAAACTACAGTAAATCAGACGGTTTCATGAGACTGACTTGACATCTAAAAGGCTTCAAAATCAACCTTCCTCTAATAGTTGCGAATGGTGTAAAAAGGGGGGTCTGCTGAGAGAGATGTCCCCGGAAAGCACTTGTTGAAATGCGTTTAAAAGTTGACTTTATTTCTACATTACATGATGCTCACATTCAAACCGCAATGATGTACCTGTGTGTGTGTGTGTGTGTGTGTGTGTGTGCACTTGGTCACTATCGTTCCCTGGGATCATTCTGGAGACAACATTTGCATGCTTAGCATACAAGCAGCAGCCGAACACACACACACACAGGCAAATACCTCCTGAATAACGTCCTGCTGAGTGTGACGGGTTGCTGGCATATTTGCAAAGTGGTACACAGTAATACACATGCGAGGCCTGCTCCTAGCCCTCAACTACACTATGGGAATGTAAATATAGATACTAAAATCGTACAAAATTGCCTCTTTTAGAGGAATAACAAAGTGTAAGAGTGTAACCGTTAACAAGACTTCCACTTGGCTTACATCCCTACTGGCAATTTAAATGTTTTATTGTTTTAAAGTGTTATTTATGGATGTCCTTATGAGTTATGACCTATTTCCTTGTGGTTTTCTCCACCACACTGCTGAGATACTTGTTTTCCCACCATGGCCCACAGTATATTTCACTAATCTGCAGGCGTGGAGGCTATTCAAACCACTTTTACCTCCAGAGGACTGAACTATACGAGGACATATGAGGGCAAAGCTTATTCAAATATGAGAAGCACACATGTACTGCAAGCTGATATGAGAAGAGTGAACCGTCGGCTACCTCAGCAAAAGAAGCAATTTGACTTTGGGCGGCGTGTCGGCCTTGTTAGATCAGACCCGACTTTCCCGCTGGTCCTTGAGTTCAGCTAATGAATGCCAAAACCACGGAAAGGTTTCATGCATTATGTAACATTCCACAAATTCTGAAGATAAGTCCGTCTCCTGCGTGCTCACTTATTGCAAATGAGAAAGGCAAAACATGCCAAAGCCTCCGTGTCTCTCTCTCTCTCTCTCTCTGATCACTAAAGGAGGGAGATCTGAGAGGAGTTTCCTGCAAGAGCACAAATTAGCTCTGGCAAACCAGGTATTCGATAGCCAAAAAAGAAACAGGTCATCAATCGGCACAATCTGGTTAGCAGTTTAAAGAAACAAAAGATCCAACGGAATCTGCTGGAATCTAAACAGCACGGAGGAACAGTAAAAGCAGATCACACCCATGGAATAAAACCAAACTCGCGGTGTCATGTAAATGTCTCACCTTTAGCACTGCCTAGCAAAACAACAGGTGGAAATGATTTACATTACACGAACATGACAAAAGCTCTGCTCCCTCTAGCCCTAAAACAAGGTCATGGGCAGTTAGTTGGTGGATTGGCACCCAGACCATGGACTCCCTCTGACTCAGGGAAATACATTTTACTCTTAATCCTTCACCACCATTCCCCCGCCTGGGGAGCCACAGATACCTACGGCTAGACACGGGACGGGTCAGGGGCACCAGGGGCGCTTTGAACTGGGAGGGACGGGATTAAAAAGGGTTAGCGAGCCAGCGTCACACTCTGTGTGCGTGTGTGTGTGTGTGTGTGTGTGTGTGTGTGTGTGTGTGTGTGTGTGTGGGGAGTACCGACAACTAAGCATCCTCACCCAAAGGCCTTACTCAAAGTACCTCAAAAAGAGTTTTAATTGAGCTGGTTAATATATTCTTTAATTAAACATGTTGCTTGAATCAGCCCAGGAACACATTTTTAAATGGATTATAAATACTTGCAAGTATAAATAGAGATCAATAAATGAGTTTAAAAAAAGATATTTCATACATGTTCATCATCAGGACAGTTCTGTGTGTTTCAGCTACCGGTTAGGTGACATCATTGTTTGCATTTTACTGTTATTTGCAAATGGTGTGATCACCTGCTGAAGCTCAGTGGGATTCTTGTAAACAAATAGATACAGACGAGCACGTCTGACAGGAAAAGAAACTGACGTCATTGTCATTTAGTTAAGACCTTTACATAGATTAAACAACGACAAATTCTAACGAAGCAAACTTTTACTGCAGGTATAAAGAAATGCTGTAAGACTATCGATTGTAATTTAATCAATTCAAGTCATTTTGTGACATCTAATAATGTTGTAGGTTGTGAGTTGTCTCTTGACTCGCAAGTAACGGTGAAACTATTTCACTAAAGGGCCGTGAGCCGTGAGTCATGTGGGTGGAGGGACTTCTCCAGAGATTATCCCCAAATATGCAAATGAGACGATGAGGTTTTTTGTTTTTTTCCTTTTGACATATGGAGTTGGAGTGGCGGGCCGGAGAGAATTCATTACAGCCAATATGCTTGACAGATTTATCTGGATGATAACCCAAATCCTGACTCTTGGACACTCACCAAATATAGCTGACCGACTAATCCAGGCATGGTTTTAATAATACGCAGGGGTATTAGCCAAATCTATCACATTGATTGTACCACAATGACTCACTTCACTTTTAAAAATAGTGACTTGCAAATAGATTACGATCCTAAGCGACTTGAAATGCTGATAGCAAAGTGACAGATAGATTTCAGTTCATTGAATTAAGCAGGCTTTTTGCAAGAAGCTCTCTCTCTCTGAGGTTCAGCAGAAAAATCTATTATAAACCATTTATATGGTTTTACACAGAGCGTCACTCAGCAGGCATTACCCAGAAGCTGCTGCTGCAAGCTTCAAAAACAAGGACATCAACAGAAAAATAAGGCATCTCACCTGATCGGCCCCGTAGGCGGCAGCAAACTCCATGAACTCCTCGATACGGACGAAGCCGTCTCCGTCCTGGTCTAAAGCGTCGAACACAGCTTTCAGCGGGGAGACGTCTTCCTCCCTCGTATTCACAGCCGAGACCATTGGCAGTGAGTCATCTACCACCATCTTAGAGAGAGAAATGGTCTCCACAGTTTGCTCACTAGTCCATCCGGCCTCAGGAGAAGACGTGTGTAAATCCGGAACGGAGAAATCAAAAGAAGCCACTTCGTGACAATCTGCTCCTTCGAGCCGGTTCCCGTCCGGCAACCTCTCCTCTTCCCTCTGTTCGGTTGCTGGATCGGGAACGCCTCCATTCTGGACACCCGGCCGAGGTTTCAAGTCCCAAGTTTCCTCGTCGTGGACCTCGTCCGCGGTCGAGCACGGGTCCAACGCCATTGCCTCATTCCCTTGATTTTGGGCCTCAGAACAAATATTGTCCTCCATCAAATCCGCAGACTCATTCTCCACAGAGCAAGTCTCAGTGGTGGAATCCCCCTGGACGAAGACATCTTCAGCCAGAGGCACCGTCAGCGATGGAGGTTCGGCTGATGAAGGTTCGGCTGATGAAGGTTCGGCTGATGAAGGTTCGGCTGATGAAGGTTCGGCTGACAGACGCAGAGCAAATGAGTCATTCTCACCGCGTTGCTCTGAAGTCACACTTCTATTTACAGTCGCTCCCGCGTGTTCCACCTCCGACTCCTCTGCTGATAAATCTAACGGCACACCTGTGCAGATAACAGCGGGAGGACTGGCGGGACGCAGGCTCAGACTGCCGTCACAATCTGGAACCTCCAGGTCCAACAAAGGCACAGATCCTTCGCAGCGCTCCAGCGGTGTGTGGACTTTGTTGGGTGGGAGGCAGTTCTCAGGTCGACCTGGCTGGGTAGAGCTCCAGGCTGGAGGCAGATCAGTCACTTGATCTGATAAACCTGTGTCTCTGGTTTCAAGTGACAAAGTCTCCCTCCCTGCCTCCTCCTCCTCCTCTTGTGACAGGTTTACCAGCTCCTCACCGACACCCTGTGGGTTCGACTCACCCGAGGAGTCTGGGGGGAGACAAAAGAGTCCATTCGAGAGGTCTACCAACAGAAATGGATCCCCTGTGTTGGTCTCAGGATGCCTGTCGGAAATGTTCGAAGGAGAGGCCGGCACACTGAGCCTCATTAGCTCAGCCTGACTACTGAGGGTCTCCAGAGAGCCCTCCTCACGGGCAGAGCTTTTTCCAACCACATCAGTGAGTTTGGGAGAAAATAGCCACGACAAAGTGCAGTCACTCAGCTCATCGGGTCGCTTTTCTGTGAAGGACTCTATGTGAGAAGCACCACGGAGAGGAGCATTGGAATTATTGGACTGATCTCCCTCAAACTGCAAACCTCCACAGGGAAAATCAGAGATATTTATTAGGTTGTCCAGCTCTACTACCGGCTTGTCCTGGTAAACGTTTTCTTCTTCTTCACTTTGTTGTTCCAGGTCGCCGTTTCTGAAATCCAAACCTGTCTGGCCACCCTTGTTTTGACCGAGCTCACCTCCATTGTCTGAATCCAGTGGGTGAAACCCGAGAGGAAACGCATGTTCTGACTCCCACTGTGTGAGCCCCAAAGGGCCAGACAGGACGGTCGGTTCCATTTATACTTATGTGATCCACTTTACACAACGCTGGTGTATTATCTCACTGCTGTCGTCGAGATCCAGTTCTTACACTTTAATGCCATGTTGTTAAACGGCATCCTGCAAGCATTGATCAACGTTAGGTAGGTTTAGAAACAGTCAGGCAACGGATTAACAAATACTACGCGCTGTTTTAACTCCAGTAGCTGTCATCCACACCTTGGCAACAATGTAACGTAAACTCAAAATCCATTGTAATGTCTTAGCCTCGCTGACGGTAACGTGTGTTGACCTACTATGTTCCTCGGCTCTGTCCTCAGATCCACGTCTGGTTGTTGCCAAATGGTTCAGCTTCAGCACATCCAACGTCAACATGCTTCAAATCGGCCTGGAAGCTGACAAATCACCGCGATAAAGTCTCAGAAAACGACTGACAGCATCTCTTCTCGTGAGCCAATTTGACAAATAAGTTAACGCGTTAAGTCGCCAGTGTTTGTCAACATTAGCTTTCTTAGCCGATTATCCGATTCTTATCCAGCGCAAGCTAATTTGCCGAGAAGCAGCGAGGAAACGATGCCGGCAGACCTCGAACCTAAATAAACCTCGAGCTATAATGTTAAATCTCTCATAACGACACGAACAGTCATAACCTCCCACTGAATGCATGAGAGCAACCAACGTTAACTCCTCCTTCGAGCATCCCACTTCTTCCGTGCCATTGGCCCAGAGACGCTGCTAACTGACTAAGCTAGCGAAATTAGCCTATTAGCTAGCTTAACGCGCGAGCCAGTCCAGCTCGTGTCCCTTCCAGCTGAGCGTAACCAGAGAGCAGCCACGCTATCCTGCTGTTTGAAACGCAACTACGGACACTGTCGCCTCCGTGATAGTCCACGGTTATGTCTTCATTTCAATACCCGTTTTCAAAGCGGCAATCCACCTGTGTGTCCGTCAGCAGACAGGCCACACGAGTGACGAGACGAAACCTCTTCAGATTCTTCTATCGTCTCAAAAACACTTCAGTCACAGCGTCCCTCCTCGAAGCCAGTGGTGAAACAAAAAGGGGGATGAAATAAGAGCAAAAAAGCTCCATCATCTGACAGTCAGTCCACCTATGTTGATTACAGAAAGCTCTCGCATCAGCATCAGCATCAGCAGCGTCCCATCCTCCTCCTCCTCCTCCTCCTCCAGCCGCATACACAGCGCTGACGTTTCACGCAAGCGTACAAAACACCCCGCAGTATCGGGCTTCAGATCGGCTATCGAGCGGTCCTAGTGTTGGTGTTGGATTCAAAACAATGTCCCGCACTCATGTAGACACGTTTTAGGTAAGCAGCCCTTCACACAGGTTGCAGTTCAGGGTCCGATATAGAGGAGCTCTCAACTGCTCAATGACATTTCAGCAGTAGATGTCCGCAAAGGGACCGTTTCTTTAAGCGTAACTATTCCACCGTTTATATAAAATAAAACACATTAACTAATATGAAATAGTTGGAGAGCTCAAGTGGACAGATATTTATTATTTTGATGAAATAGTGACTGTTGAGTGGTTGCAATTGTAATGTTTTGGCGCCCCCATCTGCCCTGCAGAGGTTGTTTTTTTCTCTCTTCAGGTTTGCACGCTGCATCTCATTTTGTTCATTTAATCCTTCAGAACATAATCAACATTAGTAGAAGTCACAAGAAAAGGAAAAAAAACCTCAGATGTGGGGTCCCAACCCCTAGGGAGGTAGGGAACCACTAATTAAATCTACTGGATTTGCATTAGTCCGCTCCTCTCTACAGGTACAATCTAAGCCTCAGAGATTAAAAAGGAAAACGCATCCTTCTGCCAGTCGAACAGCAACCAGAGGACAAGACAGACACAATCGTTTGTACATTAGTAAAAAGAACACATAACTTATAAGCAATAGTAAACTGTTTTATTAATAAATCAGAGGTACTGAACAATCACATTAAATGGCATTTGATAAACATCATTATACATGAAATGCACGACGACAATACACAGCAGTGTAATGGGTGAAAAAATCCCCAAATTGTTACATAAATTGATTCATTACTAAGATTGTAAACATATATAATACAGTAGGTATACAGTATGTTAGTGTTCAACTCCTCCTGACACTTAGTAATACTCTCTTGAAGCAGCAGTGGGTGAGATGAACCACAAATACTGGACATGTAGCATGATCCGTTCTACAGATGGCCTAAATTACTCTTTTGTTTTCAGCATTTACTTGTCTATTTTCTTGTCAGATGACCAATAACCTGAAAGAAAATCAGAGAGACAAGTGAATTAATATAGGTTATACTGTTTTCCTGTCATTTAAACAATTTGACTTTAACTCTCTAAAAATCAGACACAACACAACGCAGAGCACAACCACGTTCTCACTCAGTCATACTGTCTCTCGACACGGACCTCAAGCCGCCCCTCCTCCTACACACCTGGGTCAGGAGGAGGACAAAAGAGCCCCTGTTCAGAGTTTAGCAGATTTAGAGGAGGCTATACCCAGCAGCATGGAGACGTCGTTGGCCGAGGTCAGCCACGATCCGCCGTCCGCCACCAGGATGGCTCCGGTTACATAGGAGGAGGCCCGGCTGGCCAAGAAAAGAGTGCAGTGGGCCATCTCCGTCTTGTTGCCGGCTCGCTGCAAAGGAATGGACTGGAACACACCAGCAGCCTCCCCTCTGGGACCACCTGAGGCATTCAAAGTAAAAAAGAAAATACGTGCCGTTACGCTTTTTATGGCGGACCCCTACAGGCCTGTCAAATAAAGACAAGCTTCATCAGCTCCACCCGTCATGTTCCAAATATGTCCTTTTGAATGGAACATAACTTTATGTTATTTAACACTATTAATTATAGAAAGGTGGTTATTGTCAACTGATTATAAGTTACTATTAGCTAACAATATCAACTTTTTATTCATTAGATTTCCTTTTCTTGGCTTGTTTGCTTATTGCTATATTTGAGTTGAGATATTTGAGTTTAGAGTACAGAGTGTACATAATGATACAATAGTATTACAAAAGCCATGGAACAAATTTGTGACTTTGGCATTATCAGCCGATAACAATAGCCCAAAAAATTTCTGGGCAGCCTCCCACCTGTTTCTGAGGGCTGTGTGTTTGATTGTTTCTTACTGTGAAGAGATCAAACCGTTGTTTATAATAAAAGATATAAACAACAACAAATATTTAGTTGAATCTTTACCCAGTCTGCGGAAGCCCTCGGTGCCAGAGACAGGACCTGGAGCCACAGTGTTGACTCTCACCCCGCTGGGCCCCCACTCCACAGCCAGGTGCTTAGTCATGGCATCTGGGGACAGCAGAGGCAACACTGAGTCACCGATTCTAATTTTGAGATTTAATTGCAATAACGGTAAGAACGCTCTCACCATTTGCAGCCTTGGCAGAGCCGGCATGCACCTGGAGGCCCTGTCCCCTGTATCCAAGTGTTGCAGAGATGTTTACTATGTTGCCACCATGAGCCTGCATACAAAAATGATGGAAGACTCAAATAAAATGCAATGGGTAGAAAAATCAAATCTGCTTAATGGTGCAGAAGCAGCCGTTTAAATCCCCTTTAGAGACGAGGTATTCAGTAATCTCTGATCTTTACTGGCCTCTTGTGGTGACCAGGGTGAACTGCAGAGAGTGAATCTTATTGAAAATGATTGATCAATAACCTAGTAATAACCTAGCAATAACCTAAGATACTGTATTATCGTCATTTCAGCGCAACGTATAGCTCCCTCACATGGTACTGGGACTTATTGTGTCACGCAGACAGGAAATGTACTGTACCTGGAACCACTTCTCATAAACCACCTTGCTGGTGTTGAATGTACCCATGGTGTCGATCTCCATTACAGTCTTGAAGGCATTGAAGGAGAGCGAGGTAGCCGGGCAGAGGAAGTTTCCAGCAGCATCTGTCAACAACAGCCACCGTGACTTTAACCGAGGCCATTAAAGCTATAAATACATTAACGATGTTGCACACGTACAGATGTTACGTAGTGACGTTAACAGTTTGTAGATGGGACTAGGGTGCAAAGATAGAAGATAAAGACAGATACAGCATCAGGAAAGTTGATGATTAAACTAAAATCTTTCACACTTGACCTTGTGTTCAAAAGTACACGTGTGCATATTCACGCTGCAGACACCTTCAAATGTATTTGCACCCATGTTGGCAGGACGCATTGTACACTGACAAAAGAGTGCGAGGGTGAGAGAATGTGTGCTCCCACCACAAACACAGTGATCATCAGCACAAAAACACTTTTTTTTTGGGCTCGTTACTAAGAGGTCACATACTGTTAACGAGGATGTCTATGCGTCCCAACTCTTTCAGCGTCTCGTCCACAGCAGCTGCGATGCTCTCGGGCTGCCTCACATCCAGACACATGGGGAGGCAGCGGCGTCCGGACGCTGCAGACAGCTTTTTAGCTGCCTAGGCAGACATTAAGGCCAATACATTATTATCTATATCCAGGTGTAAGGGGATATCATTTTAGGATTGTGGAAATGATGTAAGAAGAATCACCTCTTTGAGCTTGTCCAAGTTCCTGCTTGCAATCACTGTGTCGCAGCCATGCCTGAAGGAAAAGAAAGAAATATAACAGATGTTAAATGGACTGTACTTGTATAGTGCTAGTCTTCTGACCATGTAAAGCGCTGCAACACTACACCATGCAAGGTGCCACCGGCCCATCAGGACTCTATTTAACCATTCACACCCATTCATACACCGCAGCCACAGCTTGCGGGAGCAATTTTGGGGTCAAGTATCTTGCCCAAGGACACATCGACTAGCGGAGCCGGGGATCGAACCGCAGATCCTCCGATTGATGCTCTACCACTGAGCCACGACCGCCCCAATAACAATATCAATGACCAAAGGCTGTATTGTGTTGATTAGAACATGAATGTTCAAGTCAAGAGCAGTAGCTTGATTTTTGGGGTTATCCGACTGGTGGCTAACTAGACAGCCAGGACAACAACAGATGCAATAACAGTGTGTGCTGCTGATCATCATGCTGAAAATCATCCATTTGTGCCACATGAGTCAATTATTTAACTATTCAACTTTGTCACACAAGCAAAATGATGCAAGTCTGACCGTCGGATAACAAAACCAGAAGGTTTAAAGTGCACCTACATACTATCTCGCTCACACATTTGTATGTTTTAGACTAATAGTGATGACATACTGGTGACAGAGCATTGCCTCTACCTGCATATGTTGTTGTACTATACATGCAGCAATAATGTAAGGAGTGAAATTTGACTAAATATAGTATATTACTGCAAGACCTGGGCATGCTGTGGAGAAACAAGCAGGTTAATCCCCTCACCTCATGAAGATTTCGGCTATCCTGAGTCCAATGCCAGATCCACCACCTGTAATAAAAGCAACCTGATCCCTGAAAAATAAAGTGCAAACCCTCAAAAGGTCACTTATTGTGGTTACACAGTAGCAAGCATATCAACAACACTTGTTTCCCTCGCTCTAAAATCACACCAGGCAATGGGAACTACATTTAAAAGCATGCTCCCATACGTACTTTAGCAGATCCGGACTGTAGATGTGTGTGTATGAAGCCAGGCAGTCATCGGTGCCAACATCTTCGGGCAGCAGCTCTCCTTTTCTCTGTGGCTCTGCCATGCTGATGAATAATGCGCGTTAATTAGATGCAATCAAAGCGGCATTACCATAATCACAATGCAGTAAATGACATGGTCTGTGAATGCAGGCGGTGCACAAAATAACAGAAACACTTTAAGATACAATGGTGCTCTGCAGCAGTTTGGTGAAGCTAATAATTGTTGTCGGGTTTGCCTTTAACTCTCAGGATTGCGCAGTGAAGTTCAGTTGACATGTAAGTTAACGACAGCTAGCTACTGTCATGTTACCTAATGAGTAAAACGAGTTCTGTCGTCCAGCTCCTCTTGGACGAAACACGACTTACACACGAAGCAACTAACTAAATAACTCGGAAAGGCCCCCTCACATTTATGCCTCAACCCGCTACTTGTGTCTTTCCAGCAGGAACTATTTGTACCTTGGACGCTAACTTTTTCGCCATCCTTGAGTGATGCATTATGGGCAATGAAGTCCGGCCGAGGTGCGTTCAAGAGCACAAATATCTTGCAATCCTACCTTATTCTCGTTTATTTAAAATACAGAATATGTTATTACAGAAAGTATATGCATGAATTGGGGTTAAAAAAAACTACAATAAATAAAAATAATAAAAATAAAAATAAAACACTGTGAGCACTGGACTTTAGAGGTCAGGATTGATTTGATTCAAACTATATCAGACAGCATCTTGCTCGAGGGGCTGTAAAGGTCTTTGACAATCTGGAGAGCAAAGGAGAACCCAGTGAGTCTGTTGCTCATCTACAATAACATCATCCTCTAGGATGGCACCGAGGGAGTCCACTGGTAAACCAACACTGAAATGAACGACCCGTGGTTTACGGTTTCGGGGCTGGTGCTGATCAGTGTGCATTAGTCTGAGAGTGGCCCGTATTGATCTGTACTCTGGGATTTACTGTTGGGAAGAGCCCTGTGCAATGGATCCCTCATATGCTGTTGTGGTGGATATCCGTCTGTGCACTGAGAGGTCTGAGAGTATCAGAATTGCAAGATGAGTGCTTTAGTAACTTGATTTGTTTTTCAAGAGGCCGGAGTAAAAAAACAGCAAAAGCAGAACAGTAGAAGATTGGAGGAGATGATAGTGGATGCTTTTTACACCACAGAAGGTTTTAACAGGGTGAGTTTACCTCAGACGACCTTCCAGTGTTCTGACCTTTTTCAAAGTATAGCTATATACTTATATATATATTTATATATAAGTATATATATAAATATATTATGTTTGGGATGTGTTTGTCTACCTTCTTAATATTAGCTTATATTATTCTAGTATAATATAGTATGCAAATCACCCACTTCATGATGAAAATGAATTTGCATTGTGTTGTTTTCATTGTAAACGTTATATAATTGATGTAGGGGTAGTTGTACAGCACTGAATTACCATGCAACATTAATACAAATCATTTTTTTTAAAAGCAGATGTTTCTATGATGGATTACCAAACTGACTTTCTTACCAAGTTCTATTAATTAAACTAAATAAAAAGGATTCCAAGATGAAGAAAAACATTCACAAACTTGAAACAAATCGGGATAAATGGTCAGCCGTTATCTACACATGATCCGTACGACAAATGTCAAAAATATAATACTAGTCTGTAATTTGATGCCAACAGCCAGATGGCGCCATTTTTATCTTCTGCTTTAATCCACTGATAAAACTATTCGCAGTACTCTCAATATGTACCTACAGTAAACATGCCAGAGAATGCCTCTCTCTGTAAATAATATATAATAAATAAACATATATGGTTCAAATTACTGAAACTTGATTGATTTGTTTTCCTGGAGTCTGTGTGGATAAATGTATGTTAAATACTGTCTGTGAAATGTTCCAGCAGGCATAAAAACAAGAATGGCTCAAGAGATTTTGACTTACAGATTTTAAAAAGCTTAAATAGTCATGTTTTATGGTGGGGATTTTAAGATTTTAGTGGCTTTTTGGGTAATCCTCCTTTCCTTTCTGTTTTTTTCCCCCCAGATTAGATGTTTCTCCAAGCCCCTTCCAGTTTTAGTACACAATGTAAACCATACTTTGGTGTTTCATTTTGACCTCTTTACTCTTATTAAACTAGTTTATTTCTTTTTGCAGCACTGTTTATACCATTTTCCCATTGGTTTTTGAATTAATAAAAATAACTTCAAGAAAGATGAAGTAACTTATTTACTGGTAAAGGCTAAAACCTTGTTCAACAGCATAAGAGGAGAAGAGTCATGAAGTCAACAAAACACACAAAGTGACTCACTAATGTGAGGCTACATCCGCACTAATAAGCTTCCTGTAGTTACGCAGCAATATCTATTAAAAGGTTGTGAACGTTAGCTAACATTGGCCACCATAAACACCAGACCAAGTGAGGCTGTAGCAGCAAAACCCCCGAGTGTGTTGAAGTGAGTTGTGTTGTCATATGGTAGAAACAAGTGTCATTTTTCTTTTTCTTTAAAATGATACAAAGTCTCGCTTTTTCAAAAAAAAGAGTCCTTTGTCAAAGAGTGCTTGTTGAACATGTTTTAAAGAATCCTGATGCAGGAACATCAAGGCATGTACAAAAGACTGTCTTTATTCAGACAACCAGACTAAATGACTCAGACAGTTAATTGTTTCATGAGCCAGACACCGCTCAAGCATTAAAGGTCCATTATCCCCTGTCGGCCCAGAGGCCAGAGCAGGCCTACAGCAGCCCCAGAGCTGGTCCTGGACTGTGTCTCTGCTCTTGGACAGTCTGTGCAGCTTTGCTCTGGACTTCTGTTGCTGGGTTTGACTTGTCGGATTGTCCTTTCTCCTCCAGACCCACCAGCCTGCTGCTGACCTCCCACAGCCTGCAAGCTGCCTCCTCATCCAGGGCTTGGGGCGCCGGTTCCTTTTCTGTCATCACGTCATAGTACCTCCCCGTCACCCCTTCCATCTCCTCGGACACTGCCAGGTAGACGCTGGGCTGGGCCCCCAGCTCTGGGCTCTTTACCAACAGGGAGAAAAAGGGACCTGTGGGGGGGGGGGGGGGGGGGGAGGGGGGGTTTAAACTCAGCAGGAATACCATGTTTTAACCATCTTTCAGATCCTATCCTTTATTAGATTTATTGGCAAATGTCAAGTGACAATCCCGGGAAACTTACTGGATTCATGTTGTTGTCGGTGGTTTATGACGAAATGAAACGCTTGCATGAATGTGCAACAATTATGTTTGTTCATATCCAAATCTGGCACACGTTGCTCTGTGGATTTTTATTATCTTTTAAATGATCTCAACAACAAACACGGGTCTCCTGTGGAGAGGATTTTTATTACCTTTGAGTGCATGTATTAAAAAAACTAACTCATTGCACTACAAAAGAAACAAATGAAAAAGTAACGAGAGCGTGTATCAGCAACAACACTGGTGTACTTTGGTTTCAGAGGTTTTATTTGAACTGTGATATAATCTTAGTTGATGTGATGTAGACACTTTATAATGAATGTTTTTACAGTTCAAATGTTGTGGATAGGAAACTTTTTATGAACAGAAATGCGGTCAGTTTATGTTTTATATTTACACAGACTAAGTAGATAAGAATAGAAAACTCACTGAGTAGACCAATGCCATGTAGCAGAGCTCATACAGCCCGAGCTAATTGTTCCATGTGCATTGGGTATAAGCATTTATTGATTTCTCTAAATTCAGAATCCAATAAGAAAGCCGGATACTCACTGAGCACAGAGCTGGAGAACTGTGATTGGTGCAGACCCGTGTGCCTCCCGAGCCCCGTGGCAACAACGCCTGGGTGCGCAGCATTCACTGTGACTCCTGTGCCTGTTACACACACACACACACACACACACACAGCATTGTTTAAAAATACATATCCACTGGCCAATTACAAACAAGAACATAGGCCGTACTCCCTCCCACACATGCCCACATATGCATCAGCCCGTAGACTCGCCTTGTAATCGCTTGGCGAGCTCTCTGGTGAACAGAACATTGGCAAGCTTGCTCTGACAGTACGCCTGCTTGGTATCAAACTTCTTCTTCTCCCAGTTCAAGTCCTCGAAGTCAATCTTTCCAACAATGTGGGCGAGCGAGGCCATGTTGATCACTCTGCTGGGGGCGGACTCTTTCAACTTATCCAGCAGTAGGTTGGTCAACAAGAAGTGGCCTGGAGGAAGACAGAAACGACCGGGGTCAGGTAGGGATGGAGAGAGCGAGGCTTTGTTAGAATTCAAATATAGTTTCGATACATTTTCTCACAGAGAGTTGAGGAAAAACCAGACACCCCCCGTCTGTCTGTTTGTTCAGTTAAAGTCGGTACCTAAGTGGTTAACTCCAAACTGCATGTCGAAGCCATCTTCTGTCTTCCCTGCCGGACATCTCATGACTCCAGCATTGTTTACGAGTACATCCACACGCTGCTCCTCTACAAGACAATGGACTTGTTATTTAAGAAGCTGTTACTGGGTGTGCTTTGTTTCAATAACTGAACACATAACTGGAGAAGTGACACATGCTTTGTTTTCTCACCTCGTTTGATTCTCTCTGCAAACTCTCGAATGGATTTCACGGAGGCCAGGTCGAGGTGACACGCGTAAACGTGAGGATTCAGGGTCTTCCCTCTTATTTCCTTTGCAGCCTCCTCGCACTTCTCCATGTCCCGACATCCCATAATGATCCGACCCCCTGAAAGATGCCGAAATGGGGGAAAGGAGTGTGTCATTGAGAGCAGAAGAACCGCTGTTTGTGGGGGGGTTTTTTTGCATTAAATTCAGAGTCATCATTATTTTCTCCGCACCTCTCTTGGCCAGTTCTTGGGCAGTCTCCTTCCCGATGCCTGTGTTGGCTCCTGTTATAACCACAGTCTTTCCATTGATGGTAGCCTTACTGGGACACCGGCCTCCAGTCACATGGTTCCTATGAGAAGAATTAAAGTTCAGTGTCATCTTATTGAAGCACGCCTCCTATTTCAGCATCACAACCAGGCGTCATGGATTTGTCCCTCAAACTGAAAAACATTTCTCAGATCTGTCTCTCTTTTTTTGTTTGGCTCCAACTGAACCTGGACTTTTTTTATATCTTGTCTACCTTGTGCCAAAAACAATTGCCAAATGGGAAAAGCGGGCCACTGCAACACGGCCCAAAAGAAAGATCAAGGCTCACTGTGGGTGAACTGGTTTCTGCTAATATTTTTGTTAAATAAAAAAAGTTGATATATATATAATTATTATACTGATGAACTGATGTAATAAGGGCCTTAGTAAGGTGGAGCTCTAGCTGTTTGGTGACACCTGGAAGCTGCATGACGTCCTCCTGGATCCATCTATTTCACATATCTTCACATGGATTGTCTATATTGCAATTGTATTATGTTAGTCTATTCTATACTGTACACACACAACATCTATTGCAAGTCTGTCTGTCCAGGGACAGGGATCCCTCCTCAGTTGCTCTTACTCATGTTTCTTCCATGTTTGATCGGGCTGTATAAATAAAGTTGTCATGACTGTTACACTGTTCTAACACATGGTTAATAAACAAAGAACTTCCTTAAGTTCACACTAACTGTGAGTGAGTGAACAGAATGTCACCTTTACAATCTATTCAATACAATACAATAACGTTATAAATGCTGCCTTTGTGCAGCCTATCCATCTGTATAGCTGAGTCATGGAGGTTGTACTTTGTGGGCTTGTTGTCCTGGCTCGTGTACAGTAAGTTAGTAGTTAAGTGCTGTCTCCTCACTAGAGGAACGAAGCTCAATACTAACGTTA
This sequence comes from Leptoclinus maculatus, assembly GCA_032191485.1. Lineage (NCBI taxonomy): Eukaryota > Metazoa > Chordata > Actinopteri > Perciformes > Stichaeidae > Leptoclinus > Leptoclinus maculatus. Next base: position 9,317,316 of record JAVDOI010000015.1, read on the forward strand.
CTTACTTAATAACGTGACATAACTAGGCTACCTTTCCACCAACACAAACATTACATTAAGGCCCGTCTGAACGTAACGCTAGCAGCGTAACGTTACATGTATAAGCGGCAAATGTGCCACAAACAAGTGTAAAATACACAGTTACATCACGATACAGTGGGCTTATCTGTACTCACTTCAGTAAAGCAGCAGCTCCAAACACTGTTCCAAAAAAAGAGACTGGTAAAATATATTTGCTCATGGCTTCCGAATAATGCGGACGGCATTTATAGCTTAAAAAACGTGGTTCTAAACATCGTTTCCACAATTTGGTTTGACAATAATATACTCCAGTGGTACAAGGTTAAGCGCGCATGTTTTTAGCGTCATCGACAGAGCATAAAGCCCCATGGTATTGTGGGAAATGAAGTACAGAATGAAGTGTACGTCCAAAACAAGCAATAAACGACTTTTTTTAGCAACATTGTTGCGTGGATTTTGTAAATAACAGACACAGTTATAAAAGGTACTGTAATAATGTGAGTGATTTTATATCTAGAGAATGTATTGTCTGTTACTCTGTTACATTTAATTCTGGCGTTTGCTTTTACCCCTGAGATGTATGAAAGTGATGCTCAGGGAATCACTGCAATGTTAAACCAATTTCATTTACATTTGTCCTTGCCATCACATGTTGGGAATACAAATGTCATGAGAACAGAATAAAATTGGGGGCTTATGGGAGGATTTTGAGTCAGTGGAGAAGGTAAGGACTATATGATTCATGGTGATGTGGTTGTAAATTGCTTTTTTCCTGTTTTTGGATTGGAAACAAACAATGTGAAATGACTGAATAAATGTTGAATCTAACTGTGGTCCGCGAACAGCATATAAGTCCAAGAACTTTAAGAGTCCAAAGCTTGAGGCCCTGCGCTAATATCCCTCCACTATGACGACGCAGAGCAGCTAGGACACAAAGTATGTGTGCACGAAGATCAATTTGAGAACAGTGAAAAAACAAGGCCACCTTCTTGCGACAAGATGTGGAGAACTAGAGGTGACACATAAAAAGTAAGAACTAGGACGTGAGTCTGGTGCCTGAAAAAATAGGAGAGAGGAGGCGAGGGAGGAGCAGCCCTGCTCTATTTGTTCACACCTCGGAGGTGTGTGTCCCTGGTGTGTTTTGACCCTCCATGCTCTCTGCTGTCAGCCCACAGTGCTTTGACCTTCACTGTGATTTATTATGACGGGCTCTGTTTCCAAGATGACCTCAAAGGAACTCTTCGCCTCGCTGCCTGTTGGCCTCACTCTTCCGTGTGAGACACCTGAATGTCTCAAAGAGTCGCTGAAGATGCAGCTTCTTCCTCCCCCCCCCCCCCCCCCCCCCCCCTGTGATCTGGACTGCTTGAAAAGTTTATCTTTCACTCTTCTCAGCATGAGCCTGACCTGCATCTCTTCAACGTAAATCTGGGCTGTGAGAACAGAGAAAGCAGAAAAAGGTATATGCGTTGACATAAAACCAATAACTCAAAGGAATAAAAATAAGTTGCTCAAATGTATTATATATGACGTTTGAGGGTCTGAGGGGAGATCAAGACAAGTAAAATGTCTCTTCATGAGGATATTCATGAGCAGAAGCCTTCAACCCATCTGATCAGTGGTAGTTGATGATGATGCATTAAGGTTATCTCTGTTGTGTCGATACTGCTTTCTCAATCCAATCTGTTCTGCTTGGCAAACGTGTCTGGCAGGAGGCCTGTTGTTAAACATGTACAGTAAAAGGGGAGCTGCCAGGGCACTGAATTCATTCAAAAGTCTTGCCTCGCTGTTAATAAGGACAGTTGGCAAAGTCACCGCGTGAAGAACTTGAGGCCTTAAGCTGTTGAATTATGCAAGAGAGGGGCAGCTTGTTGTTCCTTCAAAGCATGAATCAAAAGTAAAAAAAACAAAAGCTCAGGGTTTAGGGTTTAGGGTTGGATGTTTGGATGCTGCATCCAGGCGCTAGGACCCGGGACACGTGAGCGTATTAGTTTGCCAGAGGGTGGAGACGGCGAACAATGAGGGAGCTGACTGGTAGGACCAGCAGAGGAGCAAGATCTGAGACCAACACCCCCCTCCTCACCCCCAGAGTCCCGCTGGACCATAGGACTAAACAGACTGACCGGCAGACAGCGAGAGCAAGACGCAGAGCTGAGTTTAGAGAGAGAGTGGGGACATGTGGGTTGGTCCACGCATGCATGAGAGCAGAGGTTTGCTGAGTTCCCTGCGTGGATGTGAGTGAATGGGTTCGCCTCAGCGCGCGTGTGTGTGTGGTGCTGAACTGGGTCATGCGGACCACTGGTGGAGCGAAAGATAAACACGCACCCTCCTCCCGCTGCTTGGCAGGTTGAGATGGTGGGCGCTCAGAGGAGGGATCCCAGCCTGTGTCCTCAGCCTCCAGCATCAGATGATGCTTTGATTTATTCAGCCTCCGCAGAAAGTCACTAAGTGAAGAGCTTCTCAGGAGGACGGGGATCTTCTTGGGCGGGCAGCAGGCAACAGCATCAACGGCGAGATCTTATCCGAGCTTTTCCATCCGTGAAACGGCGAGCTTTTTTTAGGTTTTTAATGGACCCGCGCGTGTTTTTGAGCACCTATACCTGATTGATAAGTTCTTAAGCGAGGAGACCCATCGATCGGTTTCTTGCAGACCTCTGCGGACCGGAGTCCAGCAGCTCTGCTCGCCGAGCGGATGCAGGACCATGGAGGAGAGAGACAGGTCGCCAGCAGGTGAGCGAGCAGCCTAGACGCACCCCGAGGTGCCTGAGACCGAAAGCCAAAGATAAAGGTTGAAAAATGATTGATTCATAAAAAAATATATAGTTCAGATTTGTATTTGTGGATTGTAATTGTTTTCACACGTAATTCTGATGATTGTGAGCAACTTTGTGTTGTCGGAACTTTGACTCATTCTAATGGACACTATTCATATATGAATAATGTATTCGCCTACTGCCCGCTATAGTCTATAATAAAAAATAAATGCCAGCGGTTATACAGCACTACAGCTGCATTTACCACGAGGATTAACTCTAACTCGAGTTAATGGTTGCGCTGCGTCTACATTTGTATGCACCCACATTCCTTCATTCATTGAAACTTTTTTGGGATTCGGTCAGTGCTAAATGGACGCGAGGGCATCCGGGGGAATCCACATTTAATGACCCTTTTATACTTTGTCCAGCGCGGACAGGTGATATCTCATCGTTAATGCCGCCTAATGCATTTAAATGAGCAGCTGACTTGATAGAGCATGAGCCTGTAAAAGCAAAGCGTGGAGGCTGGTAATGCACTCTAAATGAAAGGAAACAGCAGCTAATACACACGGATTTGCTGTAGTAATGGCTGGGAACCTTTTAAAAGAATAGTTCATCCCAAAGTCAAGCAAAACTCTGAGTCCAAATTGCTTTACCGGGAACAAGTATGTATTATTGCCCAACACACTGTAAACACTGTAAATGTATACAGAGAGAAAGAGTTTAAACATCGGCTATTATACTTAGCGTTCAGTTCCACCTGAATCAATCGTCACTATTAATGGTAGAAAATGCTGCACTCTCCAAATACAAACACACCTTAAAGAGCAGACATATGCGTATAAGCCTGCATGGGATCTTAAATTAAAGTGGAGTCCAAAAGAAAGACCGAATCTGCCCTCAAATTTTCCACCTTGAATTAATCAAAAACATCCTGGGAGTCATCCCAAACGTGACCTGCAGAGCTAATAGGGGCGTCTAAAAGGACAACAAATAAAAGGACTGCAATCTTACGGCTTAAACAGATCCCAGAGAAGGACCCAGTTCCAGCTGGCACATACACACCAGCTAAACCCATCACTGCCCCTCACATGGCCACAAAACTGAAAGAAAGACACACACACACACACACACACACACACACACACAGTTTTACAATGAATACGGGCAAAATGGTGTTGAAACAACATCTTACCAACATTTAAATCAGTTCAGTAAAAGGAAATCAGACTCAGCAGACACAGTGTGCTGCTCAGAGAACAGAAATGATGCAAACATTGTCAATTAGTACATATAGATGACATAGAGTCTGTGCCTTGCTGGATTAAAGAAATAACACATCACATAATATCTGCACATTACATCCTAACCAGCAATTATTAGTGAGAAAACAGTGTTTGATTTATGTACAGTATGTTCTTGTCTTTAAGTATCTTGTACATTCTGTCCTATACTTGCTTTTGCAGTAATGACTTATAACCAGCCATGCAATTAAAGCATAGTTGGATTTGAATTTGAGAGCGCGTGCGAGAGAGAGAGAGAGAGAGAGAGAGAGGGGGGGGGGTTAATTGCAGCATCAGCAATCACCATTAGTCCATCGATTGTGGTTAGAGGCTATATTGTACGTGAGCGCGATCAGAAGTCACCATATACTGTTAGTTTGTCTTGAAGTGGACGGCGAATCGGTCGGAAAAAAAAGAGCAGTGTCCTCCTTAGCGATGCTCTTACATCATTTAGCCACACCCCCTTTTAGACCCCATTTTCTGAGCTCATAATAGAGTGACATTTCCCCATGTATTTGGCATCAAAGGGACAGAGTCTACAGCATGTGGTACAAAGGGAGGGATGCTTCAATTCAGTCTCACTTCACCCAATCCCGCTCTCTCTCTCTCTCTCTCTCTCTCTCTCTCCGTCCCTCTCTCTTGTCACATGAAGCCTCCCTATTGGAACTTGAGGCCACTGGATTGTGAGAGAGTGTGGGTATGGTACATTATTCCATTATTGCAGTGAAATTTCACTGTGAAAATATGTTTTAGAGTACATGATTATGATGACAGATGCTCTAGGGTTTCTACAAGATTCATTTATTCTGCATTGGCATGTTTGTTTTGGTTTACCAATGTGCCTGTTTTTTTTCTTTGTCGGTCATTTGTGGTCCCTGCGCAGTACTAGAGCCAAGTGTCCTTCGCCTCCCATCGCTCATCTCCACTCTCAGTCAACCTTGGGTTATCCCTTTCCAGCCTTTAGTTCGTCCCAGCAGGAGGCCAATGGCCAGCGGCGTTTCTGCCAGCAGGCAGCAGCGCATGGGATGTGTGGCATACAGTAGTGAGAGAGAGAGAGAGAGAGAGAGAGAGAGAGAGAGAGGGATGATGGGAGGGAGAGTAGATGCGAGATAAGTCAGGGATGGGTTACACAGCACTCGGTCCCAGCAGGGATTCTCCATATGAACAGCCGGGCCAAGCTGAGAGCAAGTGATTTGTCAAAGTGAGTGCTCGTGGCCCAGGCCGCTAGTTCACCTATCACAGCACAGCGGGAGGTTTCTTCAGCCGCGTGTTGACGGAGGCACTAAACTCACCTGCTCACCGGCTCTGATGTTCTGTGTAAGGAAGGTGAATCCGTTCTTTTACGCCTGAGTAAGGAACAGATTGTCCTGACAGCAACACAAGGAAGCCCATTTGTTTTTTTTTGATCGAATGACAGATTGTTTTGGATGGCAGCCATTTGTATTTATTCTATACACACTGAGACAACAAGGAGAGGGTCCGACAGATGCACATGTGTGTCTATGCATGCAGTTGTTTTCTCTCAGTCAGTGAGAGAAACCACGTCCGTCACATCGTATTTCACTCTCTGTTTTCGCTGTGACCCAGAGGCAAGGCGCGTTGGGCATTTTGACAGGAAATTGGACACAAGAGATCAGTCTTCACCCATAATGACTCTTCTGCCGAGAGCAAAGCAACTAGTCCATTAGTAATGGAGAGAGGTAGCACCGTGAAGCAGGCTCTGCAGTCTATTTATTTCTTTCATTAGTCCCTTGTTTACATTGTCGAGAACAGACAAGAGAGAGCTAGGAGAGGAGGAAGGAAGGCAAACACTGCGTCTAAAGCTGCTGATATATGCTTTGTGTACATTGAAAGACATGTGTTAAAGATACTGATACAGCTTCAACTCTGTTGCCCAATTCTTCATCTTTTCCACGACCACGATTAAGCTCATCCCCTGTATGTGAACCTGTATTCATGTCTGAACCTTACCCCTGTGAAGCCTTTATGTGCTAATCAATGTCATGTCACAGTTTATTGAAAGCAAAAGTCAGGGGATCACCAAAGTCAGTGGGATTGATCATGAATTAATTATGTGGGGGAGATCATGAATGTTAGCACAACATTTACCAATGGCTTCCAATAGCTCAATAGGTGTTTGTAGATATAGATATTTTAGTTTGGACCAAAGTGGGGGACGGATTGACCAAGCAGCATAGCAGCATTGCCATCATGGCTAAAAATAAAGCTTATCTCTGAGAACAGTTGAAACTTGTGCCACCTGAAGTCCACATTAACACCTAAACAAGTGCAACCCTCAGAGTTCAGAGGCCATATCACAGCCCGAGGCTGTCAAGAGACAGTCTGTGACAAGAGAGACGGTTGTCAGCTGCATCACAGGATAAATCTCTGTTCTCATCTTCAGGTAGGTGTTTATAGAAGAATAAGGTCAACTGCTTCTGCAGTTTAATCTCATGTGTGACACTTGCAGTCAACCACAACAGGTTGACTGCGCTGTGGTTATTAGGACGTGAAACTGGATGTTTTTCCGGGAACAACCTGGTTTTTAAGAGGGTTATACTGCGAACGCACTCAGCTCTGTTTGAGTAATTGCTAAATGGACCGAGATTGCCAATCTGTATTTGAGGGGAAGTTAGTGGCAGGAAAACAGATCATTGCTGCTGAGCGAATCTCTTGCATCTGCACTTTTTAGGAATTTGAAAAAAACAGGCTTGTTTTCAGGCTGTCCTTGTCTTCAGACCGTGCACAACGGTTGTCAAACACTCAAATGTCAGGGGGATTTTTCATCACAATTAAAACATGAAAATCCCAAAATATTGATGTTTCAAGGACTAACCTGAACAACACAAAACAATACAAGGAATATGTGAGCAGCCCAGGGATCTGTTTGCACAAGGCAAACAGATGATTGACAGTGAGTGGGACTGGCTCAAAAAAGACATTCAAATGTGCCTCAAGCCAAAATCGTCATCTGCATGTTGAGTGGGTTGCTGTTACCTTGTCTTTAGCCGTCTGAGAGGACAGGAGAGGAGCAGAGGGCAGCATGGGAGATCAGTGGGGCATGTGGCTGTGGTCGAGCACGAACGCTGAGTCGTGCGGAGGCTCACAGCTGCTGCCTCTCAGAGGTAGGAGCACAAAAGGCCTTTGAGTGTCACTTTGCGACTGATACACCGGACCCCCCCCCCCTCCCCCCCCCACACACACACACACTCCCAAACACTCACACACAATAATCTCCCAGAGACCACATAACTTAATCACCACACCTCCAGGGCACTACACTGCAGTTTTTGGTTCACATTTACAGCATCATTGCAGCTACGGGGATCACCGTCTCCCAACTACTCATCACATTTCAGAACTCTTAATTCAGTTCTGCAAAGGAAATGAGTGCAAAGCATCATGCAATGTTGGGTGGGTGTGGGAGGGGGGGACAATTTTGTCTTTGTGGGAGCTGAGTAATGTGATTAAGATCCATGCTGCAAATTCTGCCCGTGGAGCTGACTGGAAGAAGTGCCAGTAAACAAGCGCTCCCTTCGCTCTGCTTTGCTGCCGCTGATGAAGCCTATGGGGCCATGCCGGGTGGGTTGTCAGAGGAAATGTGCTTCCAGTCTGTCTGTCTGTCCTGTTTAAATGTTTAATCACCAAACCTGGACCGCAGGACCGGTCTGGATAATGATCAACTTTTGTGTTGACTCGCTGAAGGCTATACAGTGGGCACGCTCAGAATGAGTAGGCTACAATATTCATAGTCTCTTATATAAGCATCTCCATGATAAAAAAATCAAGAAGCAAGTGTTAGCTACAGAGATACATAGAGGGGGCACTTTCTATTTGCAGAGTTTTCTTCTCCGACAAAGAGTGATGAGCCAAGAACGCCAGGCTGCAAATGGCCGCATCCTATTTTAGTTTTCGCTGTAATAGCTATATTTATCACTCTCTTCCCACAAGATAGCCGAGGAACCTCAACACCTTCAGAACAAAACCTCCTGTGCCATGTTCTCATCAACTGTACATTTGCTATACTGCGCATTAATTCAGTGCTGCATTTGTGATACTCTCGTTTAAACCAGTGGTGCTGAGAAACTGGCTGCAGGGAGACAAGAACAAAGTGCAAAGCAGTTGCCTTTGAATGATGGATGAAAAAGGCCATCAGCTAAATTGTTTGCGCTGATTTGATGCCCATTAGTGGGCCTGTGTGTGTGTGTGTGTGTGTGTGTGTGTGTGTGTGTGTGTGTGTGCATGCTGCGCATGATTGGATGATTACATTTGATTTGGTGTGTATGGAGGGGGGTTGAAGAGAGACAATGGGTAAGATCATTAGTGTGATCCACTTCATTTCCTCAAAAGGGTCCGTTTTGTACAGTTTGCTTAATAGTTTTATTGTTTGCTCAATCACTGTGGCAGAAGCTCACCTGCAGCTGTATTTTCCCTCCTGGGGTCAGTTTGACCTATTTCAAACTTGGCACTTCTGAAAATCAGCAATAACCTTTCTGTTGCAGTATTTCTTTTCTTATAAGCTCATAAGCAACCTCTTTTCCTCACAGCACAACTGGTTGTATCTGTTGGAAAATGTATGTGTATGTATACCTCAGAGTGGTCACAGATGATCTATGGCAGGGGTGTCAAACTCAAGGCCTGCGGGCCGAATCCGCCCCGCCACGTCATTTTATGTGGCCCGCGAATCCGCCAGTAAAAAAAAAAAAAAGTAAAAAAAAGTAAAAAAAAAAGAAAATAATTTAAAGTTAGACTTGATAATAAAAATAGCCCCATAGTCGAAATTACGAGGTATAAAGTCGAAGTTATGAGATAGAAAGTCGAAGTTATGAGATAGAAAGTCGAAGTTATGAGATAGAAAGTCATAATTATGAGATAGAAAGTCATAATGATGAGATACTTAAACACAGTCATAGAAGCAGCTCTTTGGCAGGTTACTCTACATTTGACATGTAATGTGTTGTGAGTACATTGAAGACTACTTTAAACGTGGCTTTACAACAGATGAAATACTTCACGTGGGATTGTGCAAACGCACCTTTGAAAGGATTTTAAGCTTTGAACAAAGTTATTGTAATAACTTGTTTGATATTTGTCTTTGTTATTTTCTTTAATAGTTTGATAGAGTAATGTGGGTTTATTAACCCTAAATTAAAAGGATTTAAGTTATAATAACAGAAATGTGCTTAAATATATTTTTACATTTATATAACTGCATGTACAATATTTTTCCACTTGAATAAACAATAATCAAATGCAGAGACAGTTATTTACCAATATGTTAGGAGTAGTTACATTTACACAGTCTTACATTTACAACCGGCCCTTTGAGGGCGACCATGATGCTGATGTGGCCCAGAGTGAAAATGAGTTTGACACCCCTGATCTATGGCATGCCTCCAGCGTGTATATACCATGGCGCTGCCAGCTCTCTTTTGTTTCCATTTGTTTGTCCTTCTACCTGGTCGTATTGATTTTCCCATAGCTGTCTGCCAGTAAGTGCTGTCTGAGACCAGCCATATCTGAAAGCAGGCCAGAGTGATCTAGAGGGACAGCAGGGGGTTTAATACATTTACTGAAAGCACTTCCCATGTTGATGCCTTCCCTGAATTGATTGTATGGAAATGAAGCTCTGTTAAAGCCTCCCTGATTTAACCACCCTTTGGGACACAATGTGCCGACAAGATTATATGGATGTGCGCCAACTAATATAAAAATACTTGAGATGATTCTGTCATAAACACATTCAGGCATAACATTTATACCGCCCGGCATCACTTCTTGTTTCTTGAAACTTGTATTTTTTTTGATCATTGTCACATTTTGTTCAACAAATCAAATGACTCCTATACAGTATATGCAAAATAATAATAATAAAAAACACAAATCAAATAAATAGTCCTACATTAACCTGCACCATTATCTAATATCGCGGGCCATCATCATAGTAGATGAAAACCTGACTCTGAGAGGTGTTTGTTCCTCTTCATTTAGTCTGCCCCACAGCGTCAAGGCGAGCCTGTCTCTTTCTCCGTCTGGGCCGGGACGGGTGGGCAGTGGCGGGGGCTCCCCTACATCCAAGGTGGGCTACTGCGGAGGGGTGCCCGTGGAGGACATGCAGGCCCTGGCCATCACCTCTCTGTCGGCAGCAGACATAGCCAAACAATATGAGCACATCCGTGAGCTGGGGAAGGGCACGTACGGCAAGGTGGACCTGGTGGCACACCGGACACAGGGTGAGTTGGTTGAGATCTTTACTCTTTATCGCTTGTATTAGTGTGTCTTGAGCGACGACCATACAAAAGTACAAAAAAGACATTTTGGACAGCAGATTGTTCAGATCTCCACATTGTGCCAGCATGTCTCACAGCTGAAGATAACCAGCTAAGGCAGAGCAGCATGTTGTAAAGTCTCAAGGCACAGTGCTAAGACATTCATTTTCGGGCAGTTAAAAGGGTTTGTTGAGGATCTTTTAGGGCTACTGTTTAATCCTTGGTTGTAAGAAATTCAAGGTTATAGAGCTGGTGTGGTCTGAAAGCGGAATAATGAAGCAATGTGAAGTATTGCAGAGTGAGGCTGAGAGGCTGAGAGGGCGGCGGACATTTAAAGTGCTGCATGCACTCCAAAGAGCCTCTGTATTTCTGCAGCTGTGATCTTGAACAGCTGACTGTGATACGTTTCATTCACTGTACATGTTTATATGAATGAATGTAGCAGCTGTCATTAACACAGGGTTCGGTAGTTGGAAACCTCTCAACTCCCTTAGAGTGTCAGGTGACACTTTCAAATTCACTCTAGGTGCTTTTTCCACTTGTAGTGTTTTGGATAGTAAAACGTTGGCAATAGTTATTTGATGTATAGGTTTGATACACCAGAGCTCAATTGTGTCCATCTACATGTTTATATCTGAATTTTTCTTTTTTTTTAGGCACCAAAATGGCGCTCAAGTTTGTCACCAAGAACAAGACTAAGCTCAAGAGTTTCCTGCGGGAGTACAGTCTAACAGGCTCACTTAGCTGCAGCCCTTTCATTATCAAAGTCCTGGACGTACTCTTTGAGACGGAGGACAGCTATGTGTTCGGACAAGAATATGCCCCCGCCGGGGACCTTTTCGACATCATCCCGCCACAGGTAAAGCAATCGTTCTTCCTTTCACCAATCCCCGTCCTCACTCAGCCAGAGCTGCTCCAATCAGCCCCCACGTTCAAACAAGGCAGTTTTAACAAGCTCTCCTGGGATTGGAGCCTTGTGTTCGTCCCGGTTTTCTCTCACTTCGCTTTAGTGCTATTCCAGTTGATGCGATGGCTGCTTGACTTCAAGGTTCTTCTAAAGACTCATTAAAAATGGTTGCAGCGGAACTCATAACTAAGACTCTTTTGTTTCAGTTTTTCTTTTTGGAGCCCATCACTTTTCAAACTGTTCTTTCATCCCACCATCAACATAACCATCACCTACTCTTTTCTGTAACCTACTCACCACGAAGATCTTTTTCTGGTATCACCTCTCATAGTCTCACCTCCTACACAATGTACTGTATATATTAGACTGCGTTAATCCAAATCTCTATTTTTCTGCCTTCGTTTCTCCAACACTTTCCTCCCCTCTCTCTTCTTCTCAGGTGGGTCTGCCAGAGGAAATGGTCAAACGCTGCATGCAGCAACTGGGCCTGGCTCTGGACTTCATGCACAGTAAAAACCTGGTGCATCGGGACGTCAAGCCGGAGAATGTGCTCCTGTTTGACCGTGAGTGCCGCCGCATCAAACTGGCTGACTTTGGCATGACCAGACGCGTGGGATGCCGCGTGAAACGGGTGAGTGGCACCATCCCCTATACAGCGCCAGAGGTGTGCCGCGCCAGCCGTGCTGAGGGTTTCCTCGTGACCACCAGTCTGGATGTTTGGGCGTTTGGCGTTCTGATCTTCTGTATGCTGACGGGCAATTTCCCCTGGGAGGCAGCGCTGGCGGCCGATGCCTTCTATGAGGAGTTTCGACGCTGGCAGAAAGCAGGGTGTCCTGCGGGGACCTACCCGTCCCAGTGGCGCCGCTTCACTGACGATGCCTTGCGCATGTTTCAGCGGCTGCTCGCCCCCGAGCCGGAAAAACGCTGCGGAGTCAAGGACGTCTTCTGCTTCGTCAAGTACGAGCTGGTCAGCGAGCTCAGGCGCAGAGCATCTTGCCGAGCCAAGAGAGGCGAGAGGTCAAGCTCGGGAGTGTGCACTGGCAGTTGCACTTCCTCCGCGTCTTCCACTTCATCACGCTCCTCGCACAGACACCCGGAGCCCTCCACCCCTCCAGGAACATCCTGCCTGCGCCCGGCACCACTCAAACGCAGTGTCCTGTCCGACCCGCTATCTCCCAGAGAGGACTCTGGACAACACCAGTCTCCAGGCCGAGACAAGAACAAAAGCCAGATGGTAATGGCTACCGCCATCGAAATCTGTGTGTGACCACGCGAACGTTAGCAGTGGAGACTAGATGGCTTTTCACAGTAATGACAAGCTGTGAAGAGGTGTTAATGACTACCACAGAGAGTCCACTGAAAAAGAGGTAGCCTACTTTAACCATGAAAGAGAAGCTCAGGATCACATCCCCAGCTGTGGAAATGGACACCATCAATTAGCGGTACGCACTTGGACAGCTTATCACAGGCGTATGCCGGTTAGGTTTTGATTCGTGACCAAAGACTGCTTCCAAAGCTGAGAAGCTGTTTCAGAGTCCCATGATGTTGCTCCTCTCAGCAGCTCGTCCTGCCATCCAGACATTTGTGTTTTCTGCCGTGGTGGTGCTAATGATCCTATAATTAGATACTTCATAAAAAAATGGATTCTGTATTTTCTCACTCATCACTCAGTGTCTCTTTACTTGAGTTTATGTTATGTCTCTTTACCAGTGTTTATTTATCTCAGAGTATAAACTCCGGGGAGGCCAAAACATCTGATCTGGTGATGCCGATCAGTGTGAGGCCGGTGATCCGAAGGCAATCTACGCAACCTGCCGTTTCTCAGACTTCCTGCCGTTTCTCAGACTTCCTGCCAACTTCCAATGCATAAAAGTTGTCTTTTTTCAAAGTGAAAGTGTTATTAAGAGAAAAATAAGAAAAATAAGAATCGAAACCTTTATGTAGCAGTTCGTATGAGATGTCTTCTTCGTGTAGGTGACTTACATGAAGTTCTCAGAGATAGGCATCACCTCAGGACACTTCAGTAGGTAACTTCTTGTTTCATTATTAATGGCAATTCATTGACTGGCTGAAACACTCATCTGTCACTTTTGAACATGCTCTCAATGAGATTTATTTCCAGTGTAACAAAATAGAATACAGGGATTGTACATTTTATCGGTGAAAAAAGGTGGTGAACGACGAACAAAGAAGAGGAGCAGAAATGTCTTTTTATTGTTTCTTTTCTACCTGCCTCGTGTGCTTGGATGTGTATACGTCTGTTTCAAATCCTAAAGCACAAGATTTTTGTAAAGGAGGAGAACTCTTAGTGAAAGCTACGACTCTATATTGTAAATAATTTGATATTTCTAGGAGTGCACCATATTATCAGGTAGTTCAACTATGTAGCGGTACTCGTTTTCTACAACAGGGAAAGAGGTTTTAGGGTTTTACAGTTTCTGTCGGGGCAATGCATTGTATGTAGCAACAAAATATGACATAGTGTACAGTATATCACAACAAATTAAATATATAGAAATATGATCAAGAGCCTTTCACAATGTATAACATGGTAGCAGCAGCAGTTCTCTTTTTTATTTGTATTGTTTTGGGGTTTATTGAACCCAGGTATAACACACAAATTGATGAATAGACACCACTCATTTCTGCATTTTCCTGTCACTACAATCTTATCATGAGCAACATCCATTTCCTGTGTAAAACATCATCATGCTTCCTGATTGTTAATGAGTAGAGTCCATTCTTCTCATTCCACCCAGTCTTCATTCAATCAGCAAGAGGCTGCTTTGCAGTTCAACACCTTCACAAATTAATTTGCCATCATCACAAAAGGTGTTCCAATATTTGATTATCAACATGCAACATTAACACACTGCTCAGCATATGTTGTTGCACCCCGTATGCTCACCTTTAATTTAATTTGCCTCTCTCTCTCTCTGGGAATTCATCCAAATGTATCCCTTGAATAGCGGAGCCCAGGTGTTTGTTTTCTGTAGGGATGACCTCTGTGTCAGCTATAGATGGTCTGCGAGCTGATGATAGACCCTGACCAGCGTTCTGCTTCAGCTTCCAAAGAGATACTCCTAATTACGAAAGCATCTAAAAAGCAGAGTATGTTCAATGTGAATGCTTCAATGCATGCTCATTACCATTATTTTTCTTGCTTGAACTGCGTTACTCAGGTGTGTGCGTGTCTATGTCCGTGTTTGTGTTGTGTGAGCGTGAATGTGTGCTCGTCTTCTCTTTCCTTATTTCCCCCACTCCTCCCATGGCAGCCCATCAGCTCTGTCGCCATAGTGACAGTGCCAGTGCTCCCCTGGTTTCGTCTTCTGTCCTCTTCTTGAAAATCAAGTCTAATTGAGCCCAAATGAAACAACTGGTCACCAACCCCCCTCTTCCAGTCACCCACAGCTCCTCATGACAGTTGCTTAGCTTATTATACTGGATGACACATTTCTGCAGTTACACATTTTCCTTTATTTTATGAGCTAGTTCACAGACCTAAGTCTTTATCCAGTCTCATCAGGCATAATCTAAACCGTCAATGGTCCCTATCATTTCCTTTGTCTCTTTCCATTCTTACTCCTGAGTCTGCAAAGGTATCTGATTGAGGCTGAAGACTTGTCAAGGTGATGTGTTGTATGCTGAGATGTTGGCTGCCTCATAGAATCTGTCAAAAGGTAATCCATCAGTATATTGTGGTGGAATATGAATTAGCCCTGCCCTACATCTTGCTATTCGGTTTGTGGGATAACGTAGGATCTACATAGTAGAAAAAGACAAGGGATTAGATGGACGGTGTGTTAAAGGTTATATAACGTAAAGCAACTCAACGTAACGCAACTCAATGCAAAACAAGTAAACATAGCGCAACTCAACATAACTTGATGCAACTTAAAGTAACTCAATGTAACATGGCGTGACATACTACGAAACATTATGTAAAGCATCATGGCGTGACAAATCAGTGACGCATCATAACATGTAGCAACATAACATGAAGAAACATAACGTGATGCGACATAACGTGATGCGACATAACGTGACGCGACATGACATGACGCAACATAACATGACGCAACATGTCGTCCTGATGTGAGCAGCTGTGGCTTTGTTAAACATCATCGCCATTAGCATCATTAGACTACTATCAGTTGTTGCAATGTGCTTTTGCTGTTTCTCATGGACTGTTATGACAGGAATTGTCGAGTTTATTGATGAGGTGTCAAATGATATCAAGTTTTGCTGACGTGCTAGAGCAGCCTTCCGTTTACCCAGATTATCCTGATCCAATGATCAATGAACATGTTTTCTGCCAGCAAGTGTTGTAGAATCTAATGTAAATACTATATGTACTGTGTCTTTAACAAAATAAAAAAGGATTAAACTAAATATCCATATGTTGAAATAAATTTATGCAGCACATCTTATGGCTCCAGGGTATTTCTGTGGGTATTTAGAAATACTGTGGCGGTATTCTTTTTCTGCCACTGCAGGCAAAGCTCATTCAGACCAGCTTTGTATGGTCCCCAGACTCCACATTAGATGAAGGTCAGCTTGAATCACATGTGATTTCCCGAGGCTTTGGTCTGGATCGCCAGCGAACCCCCAGACTATTTTAATATGCTGACTTCTGAAAGCACAATTAACACATCTGTAGATAGGAGTTATCTGCAACCCTCAAAGAGCAAATGAGTTCAAGGGCGGTTAGAATATGGCACCCGGAGACGAGAACAGCAATCAGCCCACCAGCCCTTCATACTCTGCTGTTGTGTCAGAGTGGAAGAGTTTGCTCAAGTTGTTATCAGACTGAGTTAGGACAGTGGCGGTAAGCTGTGGTCTATCTGCCACTAAGAAAAACTAATCAGTTCAGACAATGCAAGACAAAGGAAAGGTCAACCATGACACACAGGGCTTGTGTAGTGAGTGGAAGCTTGTCCTTTGTGATAGCCTGTTCTCTGCCCTTAAAGGGCTACAGCAGTCTAGTGTCAGTGTAAGAGTCCTAATTGTGTTAGCTCAAACACACATCTGAGAAGATGGAAAATGCTGAAAAGTGGAGGCATTTAGTGGAGGCTACAGTTGTATTTAAAGGGTGAGGTCACCCAAATCACAAAAACGCATTTATCCCATTTATCCTTTGGAATATCAATTTTTTTGGTAAAAGCATACTCAATAGCAACTTTTCTTTCCAGAAACAATGTTTTATTTCTCAGGATAGCTTCCAAACATATTGTTATATTACTATCTGAATGGCTATACCAATAGGGTTAAGTGTTTTTTTCTCCTCTTAATGGGCTGAAATGACCCCGTAAAGGTTAATTTAGCTGCAGCTTTTAAAAGGCTGTGAGCTAAACCAAATTGGTTCCCGGCAGGCCTGGGGGAATCTGGACGTTAAGCCTTTAGTAGGTGGGCAGGAGCATGGACCGCTAAGAAAGTGATCTCCCTGGATGCAGCTGTCTCCATGAGATCAAGTGTTATATCTTCAAGTGTTAAATCCTCTTCAGTCATGCTCTCTCCACAAGGGCTAATGTCGGTAACATGAGGTGACTGTGTGACTGACGGGGCGACCGTTCACTGTGACCATGATCTCTATGATGTATCGCTTGGACAAATATTACAACATTTCAAGTAAGTAACAGCCTCCCCCCGCAAAAAAATTCCCACTCAGTTTGATGTTATCTCAGCATAAAATGTTTGACAGAAAGAAGAGGCTATCAAATCCTTGTCGATTCGCCGGAGTGTATGAATCAAAGTGAACTCAAAGTTCAGTTGTTCTTGCAGAAAATCCTAACATGTCTATGTAGCTTTTGACCTCATTCAGCTCTGGGCATGTACTGTAGCTCACAATCTCCAAATTCTGCCATGCAATACTTGAAATACTGTATGTCTTTTCCAAAGCTCTTTCACACATGAAGATGTGGAAACAGAGGCATGTAATTACTGAACATGCCCGTCTTGCTGGTGAACAATAAAACGATACAGCTGCTGTGTGCTTCACATACACCAACCTAATGCGAATGGCTTCAATTCTGCTGTGTAAGTGGGCAAACATGTACATGGCGAAGCATTCTTCTGGAGGCTGAATGCATAGTAAACAAAGAACGATATTTTTAAGTTTTCCAAGCCGCATTCTGCAGAGTAATGCTATTTCCTGCTAATTTTAACACCACGGGAAAGATACTGTACAGTATTAAACCTCCTGCGTCACCTCAGCTTCCTGCCTCTGCACCTACAGATGAATCACTCTGAATCCACCGACTGCACCATGAACTATTCTTCTGTCCCCTGATGTATTCTGCAAAACAGCTGCAGGCATGACGCTGGAAAATGAAGTCGAAGATTTGAAAGGAACTCTCATAGCGATGGTGATCTCAGCAGGGGTTGACTGTGAAGGGATGTTCCCCGCTCCCTCAGATCTGGTATCATTCATCATGTGAAAATAGTGTCTGATCTCAGCTGGAGAGCTGAGAAAGAGAAAGGTAAAGAGACGCGAAGAATTGGCACAGCAGGAAGTGACGTGTCAAGTGGGACAAACGTGTTTGTGTGTTGTCTGTTAGAGAGGGACTCACACAAGGACAAAGAGGGTGTACACAAAATATTCCCAACAGTGGAGTCATTAGAAAATAACCTTCTGTGTACTGAATGTGCCCTTATTTTAGGTTGCTGAAAACTTCTATTCCATCAGAAACCCCTTTGTGTGTGTGTGTGCTGCTATGACACTAAATGTTGTCAGTGCCAGACATAAACTCTCAGACAGTGTCACCTGCCAGCATTGCTATAGCAACTGAGAAAATCTCATAGAAGAGCTCTGAAAATCTTGTTTTAGAACCCGGCACTGTATTCCTATGAGCACTTACTGAGTATTTGATTGTGTATTTCTGTTGTGCAGAAACATTTTGTCCTTTATGTTAGAGTGGGTGTTCTGTCTCCAGCACGGATGGCTCATTAAGTTGGAGGATGCCGGTTTGGCTGTATTTTCATCATATTTTCCCTCAAAACCCAACTGGCTACCACAAAAAGTCATCCTCCAAGCACGTATCATTTAATTTTTACAATTATTTTTCAAAACATCTAGATAACCACTGAGCAGATTGCTATATGGAATTCATCTTACACAATTAATCTAATGGCCCTTTGACCTTCCCTCTAGCACCACTTTGACAGATTTCCATCAAATTTGCTGTGGACATCCGGGGTCCACAGAGTATGAATCATAATGTTTTTGTTGACTTCCTGATCCGTCCTCTAGTGCCACAATCAAATATGTAAAGAAAATCGAAATCATATAGGAAGATTGACATAAATTATACCGATAACATTCATGCTCTCCCAAAACTAAAACCGTTGCATCTTCTATCATCATCTATGAGATTTCCTCTTGTGCCACCCTCAGGCCAAAAATGAAATTAAATATACAAATTTTTATTTATCATACAAAATGTCAAAATCTATCACAATTTTATGGGCAGATTGCAGATTGTGTGGGTGTATTAGCATTTCAGATGGATTTTTGATCCACTCTGGGCGCTTAATGCTGTGTAATTAAAGGGATCTTGAAATGAGCACAACCCCAATAAAAAATACATCAAAATATTGTCTGGATAGCAGATGTTTATGTGAGCCAAGAGACAAAACTTTGCAAGATCTAAAGGTAATTTTAAGAGGCTAGTGTGCTTAGTTAAAATGTCACGTTATATGCTTCGATGTTTTACTGCTTCAATTCAGAAGTCACATTTGTATCCCGTCAATCATGAAGAGTACTGTTGTAGATTTTTGTGGCTCCAAATGAATCATGACCCCAGGAAACTTCACATTCATTCATATTCATACTAGCACCACTCAGCAGAAATTACCCAGAAATGATCTCTGCATTTTGAAAGCCTGACTGTGTACTGTCTGCCATGAGACCTGCTTGTGCCACCCACAACATCTGCCATCTCCCATGCTTCAATTCTTCCAGGTCTTCACTTCCAGCTTAAAAGACAGAACCACCACCTTGTTATGCATCACCAATCTGTGATGTGAGGCATAATGATACTTCTCTACCGGCAAAGTATCATGGCAGGTCGTGAAACAGTCACAGAACGCAATCTTTTGCTTTTGCCTACATGAATTGTCCATGTTTTTGTGTCGCTCAGCACAAAAACAATGCAAATGGAATAGTCAATAGTCAATTAGGCTCCTTTTTTGTGGTGGACACACAAATGAAATGCATGCAGCTGGTGACGTAGTATTAATTATCGAAAAGATGGGTCCAGCAAACACAGGTCTTTTAACCACAAGTCCAGTTTTCGTCACTGTGTCCTGAAGTGTTGTTGTGAAGTGTATGAACTTCAAATAAGTGGAATTCGTGTTTTGTCAATGATCATCTCAAAACATCAAGTAGGCTATAAAGCTTTTGTAAAAATGTCGACTTATGTGAGAGGGAAACACCCACACGCAGACTAATGATGATATGAGTGAGACAGGGTTCTACACACACATTTAAATGTAGGCTATATGTATACACACACCTAACGTTTCTCAGTCCTGTGATGACCACCAACCAGCTCTGCACGTGTCTTTATCCTCCTCCCTGTTGTTTAATGACTTGCCTGAGCTAGTGATGGGTTCACCTACTCCTGTGTTTGTGTGTGTTTGTGTGTGTGTGTGTGTGTCAGTGGATGCAGACATCTGTGCATGCATGCACAAGTTGAGTGTGTTCTTTGATGGAGAATTGTTATTGAGTTAGTTGCATTAGTATGTCCCTGAGATCAGCAGACCCATGAGTCTGGGTTGAATAGGATATTCCCTGTAGCAGCTGTATGGTAATTTAGCACTTTGTTAACAGAGGCCAAGCTGATAAAAGCTGTGCCAGGCTTTTAAATGCTAAATTCATCATGCAACATGAAATTATTTTGGAGAAGAATGTCAGTGAAAATGAAATAGATAGTTCGTTGATTTTTTTTTTTACATATACAAATACAGTCCGGACTGGTGGTGTTAGAAACCCATGTTTCCCAGATTCACAGTGGCATACATTTCTACAGGAAAATGAGGCTGCATCACTAAAATGTCATAAAATCCTAAAAAACACAGACAGGGTTTTTGCATTTGCTTATCACAAAGTTACTAGATGCCTATTCAAAATGGCAGAGCATATTTTCTTCATCTTTTCCGGCATCTTAAGGGTGCTGCTCTTACAGTGTGGGTCTCAGCCACAGGAGCTAGTTTTCAAGCAGAAAAGCCCTCAAAGTGGCCTGTAAAATCAGTTTTTTCAAGTTCAAACGTGGAGAAAAAACAAATCACTAAGGCAATGGTATAAAGCTCTGCAACTAACTTTATTTGTTAGCTTTGTGTCTTCGCCCGGTGTGTTCCGCCTCATTTGCTCTCCACAGTGACTGTTTACCTGCATGCCACCAAAGACCGCTCAAACATGATAGGTCCATACTATTAGGACTACCAATGGACACAAGAACGCTTCCGATACCAAAATTGTGTCCCGTTGCGTACTGATTCTGTATTCATGTGCAGAATCTGTTTATAGAGATGAGATGGAACGAAACACAACGAGATGGAACAAAACACCAAAACATAAGCCGATGTAAACCCTACTATAAAGTGCTCTGTGACCATGTGAAGTTATTTAAACTGATCTGCACCTTGATGTCTTGTAATCACCTTGAAATTTGAATCTTTTTTTAAAACCATTAAAAAAAAAAAAACAGCACTAGCCTCATCTCGAAACTAAAAGTGACATCCGAACACATTTGAGACAGAACTGTAGAATCATGCTCAACTTCATTGGGCGTAAAGCTGCCTCTGTAGTGCATTACATTCCTCAGTGGCGCATTAATAGTCTATTTAAATTCAGCCATGGCTACATGTGATGCTGCTATATAAATAGCCTAAACATTAGTTCATGAGCTAAGGTGTAGGTGCACTGCATGAACAAGTCTCATTGATTAATCTGTTCCATGACAGCAGGCTAGACTTTTCATATCTTTCTCCAGGTCCACATGGTGTCATCCTGCCAATGTGTCGAATTAGCCTTCCTCTCGAGAGACAGACACAGTTATGTACAGATGGTGAGTATGTGGCGCCAGGAGAAAAGATATGGTTCTACAGTCACTTTGAAAGATAAAAGAGAATAATCCAATTTAGATATCAGTTTGTTCAGAAAGGCTGTTGAATGAAATCCTTTTATGTGAAAAAAACCCCAAACATTGAGAAGGAAGTGAAAGAGAGGCCAGGTAGGAGGGGCTTTTGCTCTCTCTTTGAATCATATGGAAACATTTGAGTTATGGGCCACAGATGTTCAGACACCAGCTCGAAAAATATTGCACTCTTTTAAAAATATCGCCAATAACATATCTCTATTGTCTGTGTCTGTAATGAGGTTGGTCTGCCTTGGTAAATTAATTGGTTTACCAAGACAGTTTGCATGCATTTTCTTGTGATTGTTGTAGTTTGAGGTACTTAAACCCTAAATGAGAAAAATGCAAATAAATAGGTGGTTAAGTATGTGCGTGTTTCTGCCAGATCTACTTTGTGTTTGTGAGTCTTTGCTGCCATTGAACATTTTCACTTTCTTTTCTTTTCATTCTGTGTTCTGAAAACACATCGTTTTGAATGTTTTTTCACTTCAACAACCAGTCAGGAAGAGTAATATAACGGTACAGTCATGGGATATTACTCACCCTTACGGGTTAAAACCTGTCACCGACTGACCAGTTATTGTACACTAAAAATGTCAACCTGACCGAAAGTCAGACAACGTGCAGAGCAGGAGATGTGAAAAACATTTATCACTCTAATATTACTCTACAAGTTAGCTCTGTTACCGGTGACAACCAAAGCATTTCTATGTCTCCATTTCAGAGTAACTATGAGCTGTGATGTTAACATTTTAGTGTCTGTCTTCAATAAAGTGCCTTTTAACGTCACATCAACATTATAGCCTTGTTCACGTAATAGTCTGTTGCCTGATTTTAATTACTCACTCGTTTGAATTAGTAATATGTGGGATGTTGGCTAATGGAAAAAATAGCTAACTAGCTAAAGTTAGTTGATATTTATTACAACACGTGCAAGTTGGCTAGCTAGCTGACTGGACATAAATGTTTGTAATGTTGGACTTGTTGACAGTCGATGTATCGATAATGGTGTGACACGATATCAACTGCACTCATAAAACATGTACATACACTGATAACGGGCAGATTCTATAAGATGAGAGCAGCTTTAGCTGTTACAATCACGTTACAATCCAGGTTGCAGGCTGCTCTGATGGCCGACACAAGTCCGGTGTTACTTCCGCTTCTGAACGATTCCATTTCCCCAAATGTATATGTAAACCATATACTGTCATACATTTAGATTTTAAAATAAATATATTTTGAAAATATGAGTATTTCAATACAATTAGATAGATGAAAATACTTAATAATAAACTATGCCATGATTCATTTTTTTTGAGTGTACACAGTGATTTCTATCTAAAGTTATACTGAACTGCTTATGAGTTCAACTTCCATCTGTAAGAGAATTAATTTGCTGTTTCTTCTTTGAGGAAATGGTCTCAATTGAAAACAAAAGTTCAACATAAATGTCTTGAAGGGAGTTAGATGGGAGTTTTTCTGTCCAGTAAATAGTCTACTAGCGGCCTGCTGCTTTAGTTTAGTTTATCTTAGCTTAGCTTAGCTTAATTTAGCTTGGCGTAGCTTAGCTTAGTTTAGCCTAAACAACAATTGGGAAAACAGCTAGCTTTGCTCTGTCTGTTTAGGTAACAACAGTCTTTTTTAATTTGTTTGGACTGTATCAGACCAGCTATTTCCCCCGATTCCAGTCTTTTAGCTAAGCTAAGAAAACGGACTGCTGGCTGTAGCTTCAAATGTAGGTTCACCCTATAGATATGAAAGTCATATCAATCTTCTTATCTCACTCTCGGCAAGAAAGCGAATAAGTGTATTTTTCAAAATGTCGAAATATTCCTTTCAACATTTTAGCTTGTCTGCTGGAAATAATATTGACAAATCAAATTAACCCCAGAAACTTGTCAGTCTTCTCAAAGGTATTGGATGTGTAAGGGATGTTTTTCTTTTTAAATAGGTGGTACGTTTTCTATTTCATTTCTTCCACTCAAATAGTTTTTTTTCAACAAGGGAGAAGGCAAACTCCATAGCTCATCTTGGAGGTCAGCATTGGTGACATTGAGACAGACATGCTGAAACACAACATCATAATTAATCACAACTTTCTTGCCTGTTAACAGCACAACTCCCTTTCGGATTGTGGTAGACAATAGCATCATCCGCATGTCATTGTCACCTTGTAAATTGCAAAGACCCCTGGGATTCTGCTCAAGCGCTTCTCATAATCAGTGTCGTTACTTTCAATTATCTACTAATGACTTTCGGTAACAAGTGGGGAAACAAGAGGTGCAGCTGTGACAGAAGAATTACAGCTCATGATTCATGTCCACCGCCATTCCCTGTTTGCAGGAAAGCAAACCCCCATATCCGGCTGGATATGGGGAATGATTTCCTGCATTGTCTTGACTGGGATGATTTAAATGGCTTCTTATTTGGCAAAGACAAGCAGAGGTTAATCATTTCCCCTGATTACAAACGGGCCAGAGCAAGATTTGGTTTCTGCAAGGAAGCCAATAGTTGAGCTGCACACCTCAATGGGACATTTAATGGCAAACTATAGGAAACACGTTCCATCAATGCTTTCACTGGGCCCGATGAAATACAGAAGCAACATTTTTTCCCCCGAGAAGGAGAAACCTGACTTGATTTTGAAAGCATTTTTCCTCACCCTTCCAAGAAGGAGCCATCTTCTGGATCTCAGTGTTTGTGTTGCCTGAAGGGCCGGCAGTGAATCAAAAGATGAAGCTGCGGTGATCGGGACGGTCAAAGGAAGTTCTCTGCGAGAACACATTTATCCGTCTGGCCTTTTTTTTTCCTCGCCCCCGTATCAAATAGCTGCTACAGTATATCCTGTCCCCGCAGGTTTTTTGGAACATTAGTGGCTGGTTGATGAAGCTTACTGCCCCGCTGCACTGACAGCTAATGAAGAATCCTCTGCATTGACGTCACACACTAGACTTACTCACCTCAAGACCCGCCGCACCACCATCAGCCATGGACGAGTGCACACCAGAGACACTCTCTGGGAATACAGCCTCCATACACTCTCCTGTCTGCAATGGATGATTGAGCCAGCGGTGACCCAGCGCTGCATGCTGTCACTGCCAGGGAGAGAATGAATCTATTTCAGCTCCTGTGTGACATACTTATGGAAGGAGATTAGAGCCAGGAGAGATGGAGCTGGAATTTCATGAATTTGAATTTGTCACGCTCATGTTGAGTGGTTAAATAAAAAAAATTACAAATTAAAAATGATTTTACGAGGCAGAGCTTGTAATTAAAATGCAGCCTGAAGTCCACTTATTTCAGATTCACTTTTCTCAATTTAAGTTCAAGATCTTATTATACATACACTTAGGGGTGATACTGTACTTAATAAAGTACATTTACTCACATACTGTATTTATTGAGATTTTGAGTATTTCTGCTCAAGTAACTATTTTATTTATTTTAAAGAATTTCTTGATTTCTTCAGAATAAATTCAGACTAATTTCTTAGGAAGTTTCCTAGAGAATATGTAGAATCTTTATCAATTAAGCAACTAGTAAGACACAATAGCTGACAAATATTGGTTACACTTCATGGGTTCATAAATTCTGTCCTTAATAAGAAACTGTCCAGTTAATTACAATATACCTTTTGATCAGAGCACAGAAGGATAGCGGAACATGCTAAAAATTTCTATACAATCGACATATGAAGAAAAAATATGACAATTTGATAATAATCACTCGGTTCAAACGCGTTTCAGGTCAATTTCTCTGGTAATCAACAACTGCACATAATGCCAATGCCACTAACTAAGTCCTAACTAAAATAACAGAAATGTTCTTCACCACTGCATACAGTGCTGCATAAAGTGGGCGGCAGATTCGTATGTAGCTGAAAATAGAATAGAATTGAAAAAAGTTGTGTTTATGTGCTGCAGGTCGAGGCCTGAGTGAGTCATACTGTACACCCCTGTGAATGAAGTGAAGAAGTGAATCACACTCACTACCAACAGTCTCATGCTTCTGCTGAATCTCTTTGTCACAACCTGTGGTCTCAGTGATGTTTCTGCTCAGACAAAGTTTGATTGGGCACGACGACACACGCCGCTGGTTTCCAAGAGGTGATTAAAACGAGTCCCATGCAGTCTGAAGTGGTTGCTTTGCATCTGGCGTAAACACACGCCCGCCCATGTTGCCAGGGTAATCTCAATTTATCACCGCGGTGGGTAACAGGATATGACTGGATACTTGTTGTTTGTCATTAAACGGCAGCGGGGAGAAGCTTTTATGAAGCAAACAGCAATCCCTCCCGAGACAGCCATCCAATCCTCGTAAAATACATAACACATCGTGAAAAAAAGACGAGATGCATTAGAAAAGGCGGCAGCTTGGAGGGTTTCTTATTTGACTGTGGGACTGACAACCTGAGTGTTTTGTGTTAATGAAAAAAAGAAAAATGACTTCACTCTTGTCAAAGCAGGAGAAGAAAGACACAATGGCTCTACAGTATATCTCATTAACTGCATTAACAGTAGAAATACGAGGCGGCATAGACTACCTCATTAATTCTCTCATTGTAGATAATGTAATTTAGACAGCTCTGCTGGCTCTTCAATCTCAACACATCATTAAAGCGAGCCGAGGCTCTGCTCCAGCGCTATATTGCTTGGCTGACGAGGTCACCAAACAGTTGAGGGTCAAACTAATATCCGAGCAGAGACGTGAAAAGCAGTATTTGTCAAAACTTGAAGTTATTTTTGGGGGTAAGCAGAGAAACTCACTGCTTCTCACCAAGAGACAGATTAAAAAAAAAAAGAAAAATGCTCTTTTGTCATATCTGTGATATGCAGGCCGAGAAGAAAAGCAATTTGTCGTCGTCGTCTTCTTGATTGTCAGCAAGCCTGCACGCTCTCAGTCTTTGCGCTTGATTCAGAGCGACATACATAATTACATTCGATTATCAACACAGAGCGAAATAATACTTATTAAAGATAAAGTGCTGCCAGTTGATTACTTCTCTCACACTGACAGATTCTGAAAGAATATATCTTTGTCTGAGCAATGGACTGTTTGAAAGAAAGGGGGGGTAAATCTATAAATCAACTCAAATAAATGAAACTACCTGCCTGTCT
Organism: Leptoclinus maculatus; assembly: GCA_032191485.1. Taxonomy (NCBI): domain Eukaryota; kingdom Metazoa; phylum Chordata; class Actinopteri; order Perciformes; family Stichaeidae; genus Leptoclinus; species Leptoclinus maculatus. The sequence continues at coordinate 9,343,805 of JAVDOI010000015.1, forward strand.
ACCTGCATTTACTCTGCTACTCATTGACTCATTGAGTGAACCAGAGACTCCCACGAGCTGCTATCTTGACAGCTGTAAAGTGCCAACAACAGCCGCATGTTTATTGTTTACGTTCGTAATGATCATTTTTGGGGGAGTGGCTTTGAAGAGAGTCCTGAAGAAAAGGGGTGTCAGTGATGCCAATTTGGCAACTTTCTCTCGCTAGATTTATAGACTTTGGGATCAGGCGCTGCTACTTTCATTGGATAAGAGTTGGCAACACTAGGTTGGGTTTTTTGGTGGTATAATTTAAAACAATCTAGTTTACGCTTACTGGAATCTCGGGATTACTAACTGTAGCTTTAAGTCTTAAATCTTAAATCTTGGCTTCAGAACAAAAAGAAGAAGAAGCATCAAGGGAATTACAGTGATTGATGAACACTATGAATGTTTGCGTTCTTTGTTGATTTTTCTTTTCTTCTTTCTTTAAGCATTCCCATATGGGTGGAGAGAATCCTCCTTCTTTTTGAACTAGATAAACCATAAACAAATATTGAAATACAGTTAAAAAAAACATCACAAAGCTGAAAACAGGGTTTATAAAAGCTGACTATTTGGAAATACATGGTTTTTACAGGACAAAGATGAAATGCAGGTTTATTGTTCAAATAAAATAAACAAAGACAGTCATAAGTCACTTCATGGCACCACAACTGTAACCTGTTTGATTAGGTCTTATTTTAATTCAGAAAGAGAAAACACTGAAGTTGTCGAGGCTGTGACTCAGTCTTCACCCTGAGATGTATCAGCGTTGAGCGCATCAGAAGCCCAAGAAGAGGAGGAGATATTAATAGTCTTCATCTTTGAAGGGAAGGTATTTTAACCATTTAGACATCTTTCTTCTTTCCTCTTCCATTAATCATTCACCCTCCAGATTTGTCTTGTGACCCTTTTGGAGGGGGGACTTTCACTGAATTGAAATGAAATATTTATATATTGTTATTGGTACTTTTACTGAAGTGAAGAATCTGAATGTTTTCCAATCATGGCCTTCACCTATTGATTATGTATGTATCACTGGGATGAATTCACATGAGAATGTTTCTGTCCAATCTCCTGACAATTCCATCAGAAAATACAGCTCCACCATCAGACCAGAGTTATAATCAGAGCTCACGACAGGGCAAGCTAAACCTGAGAATGAACTCAGTCAACACAATGAAAATAAAAGCATTAACAGCACCTGATTAAGTATAAATGACCCGTAATGTCCTCTATAGCGGGATCAGGTGTTCAAGATATAATTACAATATGTTCTGGGGTTCCGGTTTAAGCTTGTTACGCAACACACTCAGCGGTTGATTAAATTTTGTCCGCTTACGTAAGCCTTTCTTGAAAGCTGGGTCTCCGATGCCGTACAGTGGAAGGCAACGGGAATGGAGTTTAAACTTTAATCGTTCTTAATAAAGCACTTTGGCCTGTCTGACTGAACCAGCTGAGTCTGGTTGGCCCAAATCAAAACAGATGCAAGGGAGCAATTTGGAAGTTAAAAGCAGCCTTGACTGCAGACGATCCTCATTTGAAAAACCGGTTGGACAGACAGTTCAGGCAACTGAATGTTTGCCATTGTGAAACTCCAAAACACAATGTGCGGCTTTGGAGTAAAATAGATAAACATGCTGGCAACCACACACACACACACACACACACACACGCACTCACTGCCGCCAATAAACAGCTTTAAAGTTGAGGTTGCCTAGCAGCGAACAAAATGTAGCCGACAAGGTTCCTCTATCTCTGCTCTTCTCAGCAAGCCCTCATGTGCAGCTGAGAGCGTCTCTGATTTGGATAAATGAATACGATGAATGGAATCAGAAGTCCACAGTGAGCCTCTTCCTTTTTGTTCTGCACAGATCTATTCATTTCCTCGTGGTCGTAATAATCCAGAGAGAGCATATTCTACTGTGATGAGGGTGCTTCGGTAATATAACTCTTATCATAATCACAGAAAATAAAACCCTTATATGATGGGTTCCATGATTTTCTTTATTCGATTTTTCATGTCTAGTGAAGAAGAAAAAAAAAAAAGTTTGCTAATTAGCTGGTGTTACCTAAGAGTGCATGAAACACGTTTTCATTTCTCTTTTTTTATTTAAAGTAACTATGCATACCAAGTGAATTTAATTAGCATTTTGCATTAGCCATTGTAATGCACAGTACTGTTTTACCCGTGCATTACTTTTCTTCTCATATAAATATGGGCTTTCAAAGAGAAAGAAGACGACAGCATCCTCTACGTCCCCTTCTTCATTCATTCTTCCTCATCTTCATTTGTATGCATGATGGTTTTATTCCCAGCTGTCACTCTAAAATGCCATAATACACAGCAGAGTATATTGGGACGTGAGTGTTGTGTGGCGTGCATAACTTTTGTACTTGACTGATTAGCCCGGGACAGTTGGCACACTTCAGAAACACCATAATTGTGTTTTTATGCCGTCCTGATGAGTCTGCTACACTCGAGCACTGCTGCGCTTTGTACCGTGCTGCAATCATCCTCATCATCATCAGCTAAATCTTTTAAATAAGTTAGTGTTAGTGTTCACATCACCAAGAGGAAACAACAGCTCGGCCCACACACAGTGGTGTTCTTTATGCATGTAGGAGTATTTCAGGCAGGAGTTCATTTCCAGGTTCAGGTTCATTTCTGGATTAAGAAATTCAGGGTGGTTCTGTATCTCAGCTGTTTCTGCTGAGTGTAAGGAGGATGTTGTATAGTGTATGTGGTAATAGAGTGAAGATAACATGTCACATAAGTCGGTGGAGAGAGATGCACCGAGGTTAGTGGGAATTATGCTTTCTTTCACTTAAAACATGGTGCATTGTGGGGGAGAGATTGCGTTGTACAATTAACAATGTGCACATGTTGGATATTTTATAGGCCAAAAATTCCAGCACTTTAGACTCTGGTTGTTCAAATTTGACTAGTTTTAGGACAATAAAATACACATTTTTGGTTTATTCCTTGTTATGTGGAGAAGGCAGCATTATACCTGCATGTAAGGAATTCAAATTTACAGAAAACATAATTCAACAGTAATCTATATAATTATATATTGAGGGTATCCTTCTGAAAGGATAACTGGCAGATGACCAGTTGTGTGCTCACACACACACACACACACACACACACACACACACACACACACACACACACACACACACAGGGGCCCTACGCACCTGTTCTCAAACATTATCATCAGCAGTCCTGGATATATATCCTATTATGTGCACAGGCACGTTCTCCGCTGAGGCTATCAGTGTGTTGTACCCGTTTTTGTTTTTTTTCACTCACACTGGTTGAGCTTTAAATGCTGTTTCCAATGAAAAGGATTTAAATGTAATTCGCCACAGATTGTGTATCGTGGAAATCGATTAACGGGAGATTTTCTTGAGCATGCTGCGCTCTCGCTCTCTCTATCAAGGAAGTGTCAAATGTAACTGCCGAGACGTTATAGGGCTTGTAAATTCAACACGCATGACATTTAAAGTGGCTACAGTCGTCTATATTTATAACAACAATGTATCAAATGAAAAACGCAAGGGGCTGGTTGTGACCTTCAGAGAATTATCACCTGAATCTGCAGTTTCTCTTGGCTTCACTGATTTTTATCGTGAGTTTCAGCTAATTGTTGAGCTGTCCAACCCACAACTTTACTGTTTTGGTTCACTGTCACTGCTCTCATAGCGTTGTTTTTAGTGGAAAATTCAATGTCAACTACCTGCTCAGATAAACACTGCTGGAGACTAGCGGGTAAACATAGTGGAGCATTAAGCAGCTAAACGGTTATTATTTATTTCAAAGAATAATATAGTTATAGCAGGTTTTAAAAAGGGGACAAATTCTAAATAAGAACACAGAACTTTACATGTTTATGTATTTCGAACAAACGGTAAAATCCTGTCTGCAGAGCTCAAAAGCTTTCCATATGCAGGAGATTGTTATTCCAGTCAAATGTAACTCTGTTGATACATAAGCTTGTAGCTGTTATGTGGACACAGTGCAATGAATGCACGGTGTTTTGGCAATGTGCAAACAAACACTCTCGGGTAATGGTTAAATAATTTGTTGGGTTTATTTTGGTTTCAGGTGAGTTTATTTTCAAACTCCACTCTGGAGGCATGTGAAGATGAAAACAAGGGGAAGCTATGAATCCAAAGAGGACCCCCCCCCCCCCCTCCAGCCTCTCTCTCAACATCACTTCAATTTGAAACACTTGCTTGGTGTAGTGAATTGGCATTTGCTTCGCGCAAACAATCATTCATCAATCTGTCCCCTCTCACATGCCCCCTCTTCATCTGTCTCCCTCAGTCACCTCCTCTTTCCACTCCCCTTCCCTTGTCTCCTTCCATTTCTCACCCTTCTCCCTGACTTCTTGCTCGGTCCCCTGCTCCCCTTTTGCCACCCCCCCCCCCCCCCCTGTTCCTCTTCTGCGGAATACACCCCCTACTCTCATGAATACATCTGCGTCATTCATCCAATGCAACTACGTCAGATCTACTTAAGGATCCTGTGGGGGGGGGGGAAGAAAGTTTTTTTTGCTATGCACCCTCATCCACAAAAGCGAGTATGTGAAGTGTGGAGAGGAGAAATGGGGCTGGATGAGGATAATGTAATAGGGGGAATAAAGAAGTTAGGGGGAAGGATGGATGGCGGTGAGAAAGTGGTGCGAGAAGGAAATGTAAAGGAGAGGGGGGACAAAAGTGGGAGAGGAGAAAAATGGGGTGCAGCGATGAGTGTTAGGAGGATGGCTCTGCTTGAACATGTTAATGTATGCACTCTGGAAATAGGATATGATATGATATTCATAGTGCTGATATTTCTCAGTTCTAAGTTTTTGCACGGCATGATGGAAAACGTTTCACAGTTGGCGTTCTCAAAGCAAGTAAACAAAGGATTGTAAACGGATCGGGCTTTATAGAGTTATGTGAACATATTTACCACTAGTATTAATAAAAATGTGCTGTTTGTATACCTAGAGTAATTCAATCTGCATGTCACAGCTGTCACTTGACACTGCGTTCAAGTGACAGCTTGAACGAAGATTTCCGTTATCCACAATGTAATGGTCCATATTGCGCTCTCTGCAACTTATATTATCATTCCAACTCCTCTTCAGGGGGGGGGGGGGGGGGATTGCATTCATGTCTCTATGGACGTGCCATAACGATGGGTTCCTCACAGTCATAGCCCATTGAAGCTCTTACATCATCGTCAGCGTCAGAGAGGCCCCAGTCTGGATTGCTAAAAATGAATCGCGTCGAAACTGGCAGATATTAACAGAAGACCAAAAATACACCACCCTGCACACTTGCCAAGGAATGTAAGCAGGGTATCGGAAATTCAGTTAACCGAGGAAAAGGACTCAGGGAGGTGAATTCGTCAGTAAACGGAAACGTTTTTTTCTCTTCTGCTTTACAGTGTTCTGGTTTGTTTAGTTGCCATACACCAAATGTATTCTCTTTATCTTGTGCTTTTTTTCCCCCAGCCGTGTTTATTTCTTCTTCAGTCTGTGCTCTTTATGCCATGCTCTTTATTGAAAAAAAAAGCCTTGGTGGCTTACAGGGGAAGTGCCATCTGTCCTTGGCAGACTTGATCCTGGCGCTGATTATGACGAGCTGCTATAAATATAATCGGGACATATGCGATGGAAACACTTACGTCTGTAGAGATTATATATAACGAGGATGACGTGATTGTGTTATGCATCATTACAAGTGTCAATATTGACGGCCCATTTTTAGGGTCCATGTGCAAATGCAGCTTGTGCTGCATTTTTATTCTAAATCAAATGAATGGATTTAATTGATTTTGCAAGCTTAAGCAACAGAAGAGGATGATTACGAGATAACCAAGAAGGTGAGCAGGCTAAAAGAGACACTTTCTCTGCCTCCCTATTAAAAACTAAACACCCCCCCTAAACACACACACACACACACACACACACACACAGTCCCCAACGCAACCTCCTCCCTCTGTATCATCAGATCTTCATCTGCAGCTCCGTGTTATTCTTCTGGACGATTGATTTCCCTGATGCACTGAGTAGCCTCCTCCCTCAGCGCAGGAGCGTGTGTGTGTGTGTGTGTGTGTGTGTGTGTGTGTGTGTGTGTGTCTGCATCTGCATGTTGGAGCAGCAAGCTGAGGCCAGCTGTGTGCTTTCCCTCTGTCCCTCTTCGCTGTCTGACCCATTTTCCTCAGCAGGCTGAGGACAGCAGCGACAACACATGTGAAGAGGAGTTGATGAAGCAAAGTTATGATTCGGGGGGTGAGAATGTAAAATATTTAGGGCGGACAGTTGATGTATTAAATGCAATAACACTTCTGTTGCGGTTAGTAGTAATTGTTTCACAGATATTCAGTGCGGCTTTAATATTAACTTATGCAGGACATCGTCAAGTCTGTATAAGGAATTTCTTCACAAGTCTTCTCGATTAATATTACAGTACCAGACCGTGGCTATTAAGCTGCAGTGGACAGCAACTATCTATACTGGACTCTCTGTTAACAATTTTCCATTTGGTCATCATTCTGAACTTCCTCTATGGGTGGAAACTCGATATTGCACCTTGAACACGCCTGGAGACCACATGCCGCAGGTGGCCTGGGACCATTTGCGATCTCCCAGGGGGGGGGGGGGGAGCTGAACAATGTTGCTGGGGAAAAGGACGCCTGGGTGGCTCTGAACACCCTGTTGCCATGGCAACCCTGTACCGAATAAGTGGTGAAGAAATGGATGGATGGATGGATTAGTAGAAGTAGAAAGTTGGAGTGCCCAAGAATTTACCACCGACTGGACTAACATTTGGGCTGAAAAACTAAATACATGTAGGCCAATGCACGGGAAAAAGGACAGGTGTCACAAAATATTGACATGAGATAAATCAATGTGAAAAGATGCACATCCCTGTTGGCATTGGCTTACAAAAGAACATATTTGTCCATTCTCGGGACACCACGAGTCATGCACTTTAGCACTTATACAAAGAAGCAGACAAACACACAGCAAGCAGCTGTGTTCATTGAGGTTTTTTTAGCACACCCTTAAATAGATTAACAAGCACCACCATGCAGCAAGACATGTTCGAATAGGCTCGGATGTGAAGGGTTTGTTAAACAAAACATGAACAAACACGACAGCAAGTTTGCTGAGTATATTTTAAGAAGCACATGTAAAAAAAAAAAAAAAAAAGTACTTATGCAGAGACAACTTTTACTGCAGGCAATTAATCTCTATGTCTTGAGATAAGCGTCTGCATAGAAACAACAGCATAACGATGCTCGTCACGGCACTAAAGCGAGTGCACAGAATAAAGTGAACAACAAATATGGTAAAAGATCAGTGCAACTAATGGATAAGCCTCGTGTGGCTGACATGGAAGAAATGGGCCCCTGTCCTTCTCGCTCTCTAATGAGGAACTGGTGGTGAACTAAACAACCCTCTACATGATTGAATTTGTACAACTCATTAAGCAGCAGTGATTGAATATGCAGACGTTTAAACGGTGAGGCCCACGTGCCCGTGACCTTGCAGGCTTTGGAACACACACACACACGGAAAAGCACCCTTTAACATTTTAAAATCTCCTGTGATCATTTCTCAGCACAGCCAGCGGCAAACCGATGCTGGCTGCAGCTGTGAACGATATTCCCAGGGTGGTGACCAATCAGGACTCCCTGTCATCAGAGCAGTAGAGTCAGACTTAACAATCGATTCATTTCTGCTGCCTGAAGCCTGCGCAAGAGTCTCGCTAAAGTAATAGAGGTCTAACCTTCAGGTTTCCATGTAAAAAAAAAGATACTTTGGTGGCCGTGGGTGATTGCATGTACTGAAATAGAATCGCACCTTCGCAGTCTATATTTTGTATGAGTCATACTTTTAACATATGCATCTTTTCTGAGGAGATGAATACGGTGTTGTAGTCTTTTTCCCAGAGGTAATCACTCGATAACACTTCGTATTCTCCTCAGCGCTGAAGACACTGAGAGATACATGATTGCCATAACCTAGACCTAGACCTAGAAGGAAATATAGGACTCACATAGGACACATCGATGTCATTGCAAAGGTTTTAAAAGGATGAACTGTGTGAGAGGCTTGCATGTGTTGTTGGGGAGCACTGTGTTTTGGGCACAGTGCTGGGACACAAAAGCTTCCTCTTCATGTTCAGAAAGTAATTATGGCAGGAGGCGAGAAGGGTCCAACAGGATTTTTCCATAACAAACGGTGACGTACTTAAAAAGGAATAACAAAAAGTGCTGCACATTCTCTCTGTAGCAGCCTATGTGTCTAAATACCTGTATGTGTTGGAGGATTGCGACTACCATTTCTCAGCAACTCTATTTATGCATGCATAAATGATCTCCAAGCCACTGATATCTATTAATCACATTGTACTCCCGAGTGTGAGGAGGCACATCTTCTCAACTGTCGAAACATTTGTTGGTGAAAACAACGACAACTGTGGGAAAAGTCCAGTAAAAGCTACTAAATGAAAGGAGACATTCCGACATGATTAATCCGGGTGCCAAGTCAACCAGCTCGCCTTCAGCTCAGGGTGAAAAACACAAAGGGCTTTCAATGTAGAAGGTTGTCTTCCTTGATTTTTTTGTTTTTCTGAAGTATTCATCACTAGTGAGGCAGTCAAGAAATAGCTTGCTCGTGTTGCAAATGCAGAGATGAAAGAGTGCAAAAAAAAAAGGCACTTCGGGGAGGGAGAGAAGGCTTTCCAGGCTAATTGTGGTAGCGTCTCATACATAGTGTACCAGCACACACGGTGCTGTGTCTGTCGACTTTGTGCCAGCAGAAACAGTCTCCTGTGGGCAGCTGTGAGGGAATGAACTGTTTCTAAAATGGAAACAATTTGTACCCAGCATTTCTTTTAAAAAGGGACGTGGCAGAAATCCCAGTACTTTTGAATGCACTTCTGTTATAAGGTGTATCTGAGGCAAGAGTGCACAATGAATAGAAAGAAAGTCTGCCTGTCCTCAGTCCCATGTATGTACGGATATTTGGAGCGAGATCTCAAAGTGGACTCACTGACAAAGTGACGCCCAATGTTGTTTTTGCTGTGTGACGTCCAAAGCGTGATGTATTATCTTACATAATTCCCCCCCCCCCATTCCCATTCTGGAAAAGCATTACAAATTAATGAACCCTCAGAAATGGTTGCTCTCCAGACTATAAATTCCATTTTTAATTATTATGACGCATTCAGGCAGAAAGATTCCCAGGGCCTCATGCAGCTGAGCTGCACAAGATATGAAATCGGTTCCTGGAAGAAGAGATAGCAAAGGCAAAAACCACAGGAAATACTGTTGCTCACACTGTGGGAGGAAAAATACGTCTCACCGTGTGCATCAATTATGACTTTTAGGAGTTTTACAAGTTTTGGTTTATAGCCATGTCCAAGGCCTTGAAATAAATGAAAACGTTATTTGATTTGTGGACTGAATGAATAAATTGGCACATTCCCCACAAAAACAAATTGCTCTGTTATCATGCAGTTGGATCTCATTTATTTTGTTTTGTCCTCTCTTGTCTTAGCAATGATTAAGAGAGTTAGCTCTCTGTAAACAGAATGCAGACTGTTTCACCTGCAGCTGCCCTGCTTTGTACAAAGGAAGCAAGTCTCTCCTGATTTGACAGTTTGTGCTCCATATCATACTCCACTTTAAAAATGACTGAACCTGACAAGGCCATGTGACTGTATTGTTCCCGAAGTGCACACTCATCTCCACTCTGGCTTTCCAATCAGTGCGGCACATTTTGTACGGAGGCAGACGGTAGTTTTTCTATATATGATCATGTAAGTGCTATACAAATCATTAGGCTTTATTCTCCTGGCCTGATTCTCAGCACAACGGCTGCTAATAGATGTCGATCTGAGTTCTGTATCTTCATGCATTTTGTCCCAGGAGACGTGCCTTGGGCCCACTCATTCCTACTTCTTTATGATGATTAGAGATGAGAGGGAAAAGAGATTTTTGTGAAAGACGGACCAATAGAGTATTGTCAAGGAAGTTAGTTATACATTGCATATTCTGGTCCTCGTGTGGCATTTATATATGTATATTGTAATGAGCTGGCATTATTGAAGTCCTTCGTTATTCATGAAGTTATAAATCTTATAAGATATGAATAATTTGAGTAGGCTAGAAGACATAGAGTATAACATGAAGGCATAGAAACTGCCACTTAAAGTTAAAGTGTAAATTCACACTTAAACATGTTATTAAGCTAAAAACTAAATTATACAAAACATAGATCATACTGCATGCGTGAAGAAGGATCTGCACTAACTATAACCTCGTAAAACTAAATCAAGCAAGCAGATGAGTCTTAACAGCTTCAAAATGAATGAACAAATGGTTGAAAGATATCATGAATAAACAGTGAAAATGTTAGCTAAAGGTAATGGACAAACAGTTGAACCAGAATGCTGAAAGTTTTGGATGAATGGTTGAAATAGCTCAAATAAATGGTTAAATTGTTAATATAGTTAGCTAAAGTTATGACAAATGGTTCAAATGTTCTACCAACCTGATCTCATGGGAAGGCGTATACATAGCATATTTTAAGGACATTCCACGTGTCATGACAACGCATTTTAGGCTTTTATCGCAGTGGTGATGACAGTGGTGCCAAGTCTTCAGTCTTACAATAAGAAATAATGTCATTGATGTCAAAAGTTCACTCGGTGGCATTGCTCTCATTGGGATGCAAGGACTATAGCTGGCTTTTAGCAAACACACTTATTTAGGTACACCTCATATGCTACTTTTCTGGCCCACTTTCCTCCATTTTTGTAGATATATTTGTCGAGGTGAAAACTGGGCCAGAACCCTCCCATGAGCCTCCACATGTAGACGGGAATTAGATTTATTACCCAGAATGCCCCAGAAGGGAACACTGTCCCCTGCCCTGTCTAGGCAGAATCGATGAAACGTGGAGGGAAGAGAAGAGGAGAGGAAAAGAGCAAGACGAAGAGGAGAGGTAACAGCTATTTGGATCTACAGCGCACCCAGGAGAGTAAAGTAAAAAGAATGCAGCGAGAAAGAGAAAGGGGGCAAGTGAGAGTGCAGAAGGTCCACAAGTTATTTTAGATGTATGAAGTAGCTATACATCTACATGCAGGAGCTGTCCTACCACTTGTTTTCAGACTTTTTAGCCCTGAACATGAAGTAACAGTGGTTAACAGTTTGACTAAAGACAGACAGTTTTATTTAAAGCTGCTTTTTGACAGTATTTTTACATCAACAACACATGATGACTCCACAACAAGGGAATTAAAGCCAGACTCTGCAGCTCCCATCAGCTATCATTGTTTTCTGGTGCAAAAGTGTCCGTTTTGGTTCACTCCCACTGCTTTCACAGCGTTGTCTTTGGCCGCAAGACGCAAATGTTTCCAGTGAAAAAGCACTACCTGCTCAGCACCAAATGGAAGACAGACAGAGCTACGGTAGCAACATAGTGGAGCATTTTGTGGCTAATTAGCCGTATGTTCCACTCAGGAGTTGGTGGGGGAAAAAAACAGATCTAAAAGGAGTCTTAGTTTATTATCCATCCTCTCATCCATCAGTCATTGATAATCTATCAGCAGACTCCACTGTGTAATCTACTGAACTAGACTCTCTGGAAGTGTGAAACAAAAGCAATTTGCATTCAGGCACCAACAGGTGCATCTTCTGTGCGATAACATACGTCTATAATAAATACATCAAAATAGACCGAAAGATTGTAGAATGAGGAGTCTTTTTACAAATATATTTTTTAACATCCAAGTGTAATAATGTGAAGTTGATGCACGCTTGAGAAAAAGTAAATGACAAAAAACAGGATGGATGAATAGTCGAATGTCTTCAGCTCCAATGGGTATGTACTTCTGTAGAATATGGCACCATACAGCAGTTGTGGAAGTTGTTCTCAGATCTTTTACTGAAATAAAAGTAGCTGTTCCAGAAACACTGTCACAAGTAAAAGCCCTTCATTCAAAACTTTACTTAATAAAGGCAGAATGAGCAGGATTTGTCGCTTGCGGTTTGGAAACATAACATTCAAATTGTATTATTACTGTACATATATATATATATTCAATCATATGAAAGGAATGGAGTAGGAGGTACAATATTTGTCTGAAATGTAGTGGAGTTGAAGTGTAAGTACTTGTACTTGGATGAAGTACATTTTAGTAACTATTTGTGGCTCTTTTAAAATTGCAGGTATATTGCCATCTTGTCCCAAATGATATGTCAACATATCCATAATAATACCTTCACAAAGTCGAACACAGCTCGTCTCAATGTGACGTCCAGCCATTGTTGACACAACTCATTGACAGCGTCTCAAAAAACTGGGTGACAGCAGCTCCTGGCTCCTCTGTTTGTTCTTGCCGTCTCTGATCGGACTCATTCAATAACCACTCAAAGTCCCCACGGGCGGCTGCACAATGCAACAGTAACAGATGGTTGGCGCCTGTTTGTGTACATACGGCACATATGTGGGTCAGGTACGCCGCGGTCGCTGGTTGCCATGGGAACTGGGTATCAAACATGACTGCAATCTCTCGGAGAAATCGACTTGTGGCCAAGCTCCTGCTCTCGCACCTCTCATCCCCTCTCAGCGGATTATGTGGGAATATTCACTGGGGGAAGTTATTATCGTCAAAACAAGCTGGAACTGAGCCGGCCAGGGTTTCCTCTGCTGCTGACGAGAAGGGAGATGGAGCATCACTTTAGATCAATAATCCAACAACACATCTGGTCAGCCAGAAGCACATTGGTGTTGCCTTTGCTGCCATTAACCTAAATGTACAGTACAAGATCCTAATCCCACACTTTGACCTGGATTATCATCTCCACCTCACACTTGGCGCCTGTCTCGGGTCTGCCTGTGCATGACCTTGGGGATTCACAATGAACACAAAGGGATTCTCCCTGCCTGTCTCTGCCTGTCTCCCTCCATCACACACACACACACACACACACACACACACACACAAGCATGCGCTCTGTATGGTAAGCGCACGTGATTGGATTCAGTGAGCTGGTGATGCATGTTGAATGCTGATGAGGTTCTCTGGGTTCTTTCTTGAGGAAAAAAAAAAAAAAAAAGAGGAGGAGAAGCGGTAGAAAGCTTCCTCTGTGCCTGCAAGACAGAGAGGAAGGAGAGGGGAGAGAGAGGGGGGGGGGGGGGAGATAAAACAGACCTACCACAATATTCATCAACGTCAGACCCTCACCTCCTGGTTAGACCATGCACGTGCGTCCAATCACATATCGACACACACACATAGGTGGAAATACCTCTACACACTCACATGTTACTCTCTGCGATGCGCCGCTGCCCTTTCTCATCACATAATTCATCGTCATTATGTCTTTGAGAACTGTAGTGTACAAACACTCCTGTTAACATGGCCTCCCTCTCCACTGCATTGTCCCATGCTTTCCTGCGGTTGGATATGTACACAAACCTGCTTTGTCCTTGCAGTGTCCCAGTTCTTTTTCTCTTTTTTTTTATGTCTGTTCAGGCTAATGAGGTGAAAAATTAGCTTGAGGCACACCAGGGAAGCTTTTTGGGGTCAGCAGCATGCAAGGTAATTTTTGGTGTGAGATAGCTGCAGTTAGGGGATTGCGTATTCATATACAGGATGAAGAAAAGATCATACTAGGCTATTGATGACATCAGTTGTCAAGTCAGGTTACTGAGGCCCGTTTTTTTGCGACGCAGCAAGTTGGCCCCAAGTCTGGTTGTATTCATTACTTCTCTTATTGTCAACAATACAACAAAAACAAACAATTAATTGATCCTTCCAAGTATTTCCCGTGTAGTACAGCCTGATATTGCTTATTGTTCCATGCCATAGAGCTCCATTGCTGTCTAAAACTATTAAAAACACATCAATGAGTCACATCATTGCACTGGGTGATAACTTCCTTCATAACAATGAACATGGACACTGTTTATAGTCAGTCCCACAAGCCTGCTGCTGCTGTAAATACCTAAACACTAAGTGCGTATTACACCGCTTCTGAAAATAGTCCCCAGAAAAAATGCACTCTGTCCTCCTGTTTGAGCTGCATGTTTTAAAAAACGACCGTGCCCAGCTGTTTCAGGAACGGAAAAATGAAACTCTGTATTTGTTTTATTAAGACTTGTGACTTCAGTAGTGACAAATAGGCGTCACAATGAGTGCCACAGACCAACCTTGTCTTCTACAAAATGACGTTACCGTACTATTAAACTGCATTCTCAAATATGTTGGATTACGATTTTTAACACGTGATTAACGTCGTAAGATGAAACAAAACAAAACAAAAACACAACAAAACTACTTGGCTAGGTTTGTAAAAAAAAACTAGGTTTGGCTTAAAATAAATGTTTGTTAGGTGTTTACAGACCTAAATCGAAATAAGTCAACGTGGACTATTTTTTCACACGGGACACGGCCGGCGGCCTCCTGGATGATCATTTTGCTATCAATTAGAAACCTTGCCTCCCTTAAATGTTAGCTATTCACTAACTGGCTTGACATTTAACAGGACAAAGGTTTTTTAAAAAACACTCCAGGGAAACCCCTAAAGGAAATGTGTTATTGTTCAAATATTAAAGCCCCAAAAATAGAGTCACAATGTCAACAACAATGCTTTGCAATCTGTATTTGTAGTGGATACAATTTCCCCTCAGGTTAATCAAACCAAGCAGAACTTCATGCTTCAGTGTGAATGGAACTCTTCAAATATTGCCCAACTGCAGTGTAATAGATTTCAGAGTGTATGTGGTCTTCCATTCTGTGGTATTCTGCTCCAGTATTTGATCTGTCTAGAAGTTAGTCCCATACTCCCAGTGGGTGTAAATATCCCCCCCAAGCCTGCTACTGCTGCTCCTGAAATCCATCTGATGATTGAGTGAGGAATGATGCCGGATGTCTACACTTCTTAACAACATGACTCAACACTCACATCCAATCACTGTCGCACTCAAACAAGTGACATGGCAGCACATTAGTCTGAGATGAAACGTGCACCCTGCTGTTTTTTTGCACCGCTGGCATGCAGATTCAGATTTCTTTCAGTGACTTGAGTGTTTTTTTCCTTATAAATGATACACTAAACCAAAAAGGGACTGTGGGTCCAGGGTATGTAAAGGTAGCCAGTTTTGCAATTATCATAAATTACTGAACAGATATTCCTTCATTGGATGTATTAGACTGAATTGGCATAATAAAGCTTCGTCACTGTTGAGTAATTGTCTGTCAGCTGAGATTTATTCAATTCCCATTCTCCTCAGTTACCTAGAAGTATTAAATGAAACCCCAATTGACTTTATAATGATTCTGTTGGAAAGATGAGCCTGTATTAAATCTTTAAATGTATTAGGTTGATCTCCATGTTACACCGAGCATAGCATCTTTCCATATTATCTGCAGG
The DNA here is from genome assembly GCA_032191485.1 of Leptoclinus maculatus. Classification (NCBI taxonomy): domain Eukaryota; kingdom Metazoa; phylum Chordata; class Actinopteri; order Perciformes; family Stichaeidae; genus Leptoclinus; species Leptoclinus maculatus. The sequence continues at coordinate 9,359,277 of JAVDOI010000015.1, forward strand.
GAAGAGTATTTTTTTCCAGTAATGCATCAGATGCAATGACATCTAAGTAGTGAGTCATCAAAACAAACCAGCCAGATGAATTAGAGGTACCTTGTCAACGAGGTTGTTGACTCTTGAAAAGCGAGCGGTGTTATGACAGAAGTTCAATTGAAATGTTCAAGTACCTGCTCGCACTGCAGCGGCAACTTCATGCGCACACCAACAAAATGTGTACGTCATTAACATTTCAACTGACCTTTTCTCTGTGTCAAAATACACCCAGCTATGTGAAGTAGCACCTTGAACATCAAAGAAAGACCTTTATGTACAAGCAGCAGAGTCCCCTGTAAACAGTGTCACCTCAGGGAACCTCACTTATTAGAGGCATGTCTGCTTATTTTGTCCACAAGCCCCACAGTACATCAGATAAAAAACACCGCCATGCTTATAGAGCCATCTTGTGGCGTTTAGAGGTATTAAAGTCATTCGCACAACAGTTCAAAAAAGGTTGCATTACAAAGGCTTGAAAAGAAGAAGAAGAAGAAGCTTGGGCTGTTTTTACACAATGGGTTCAAGCATACAAATTCTGACACATTTCTAATTTGTGATGCGCCTCACTTTCCACTTCCTTTTAGCAAGCACAATACTGTACGTTTGTCTTTTTCTGACACTTAGACATATTGTTTTTCTCACCTCTTCTCACTTCCTGAATATTGTGTAGCCTAGAGTGCTAATCTTAAGTGAAGATCATCAGTATGTGAGGCTCAGTGTGAAAATATTAGCATGTGCTAACCGAACAATATTTTCAGTTCCTTTTATGTGGCTGCTCACATCACGCCTTTTTGAACTCTGTCTGTTACTGTATACTATTTGAATATATATAGTATATCTGACTATTGATTATAATATTGATATCTGAATAAACGATTCACCACTGAAAATATATTTAAATCAATTGATCTCCCAGCTGAACCCCGGCAATAATATGTGCTTGTTGCTTGATAAGTAGGTGAATATAAATATACGATTTAAACTAATTTTTAACTTACATTATTCTCTGTATTATTCTCAATGTTATATTAGTTAATATTAAAATGAAAAAGATGTTTGTAAAAATTTTCTTCATAACTCTGTTTAAAATCATGTGTATGTTAATTTCAAGAAAATAAAAGTAAATGCAACAAAACTATTTATGTTCCTCAAAAACCTCAATTGTAGTTGCTTTATTAAAAAAACTGGAAGGTCTGACTTTTTGCACTTTCAACATAATGTAAACTCCCCGACCATAGAAACAGATTGCACAGAATGCGGAAATAAAACTTTTTCTCATTGACTGCAGAACAACATCCTCAGAAACCCACTTTGGTGAGATCAGTTTTAGTACTGTATTTAGGTGCAGTTTTGAAGTATTTGTACTTTATTTGAATATTTACATTTCATGCTACTTCTACTCCACAACATTTCAGAGGGAAATATTGCCAACTATACTCCACTACACTTATTTGACAGCTGCAGTTACTTTTCAAATTAAGATTTTACATTAAAAACAACAACATACATTGTAAAATATCGGTTAAAGATCAAACCATGGCTGGTCTAGTTATTTCCATTGTCATATCTCAGATGTCCTTGACTTGTTGATGTGACTTTTTAAACTTTCCCGATGGTTTCATTCAAATGACGATTTGAATCCCATAGAAATCAAACTATCCAATATTTCACTAAAAATCAAAGATTAGAGAAAAAATTAGATTAGACCATTTGTTGATAATTCTGTACTTTTACTTTGGTAAGATTTAAAATTTGACTTGCAATATAGTACTTTTACTAAAGTAAAAGATCTGACTAATAAATAAAAGTCTAATAAAAAGTCTCACAGGTTTGCTCATGTGTAGTGTCGTAACATATTGAAACATTTGTTTCACATTCTTCTAATTCTCAAGGGGAAGTAAATTAAATCGAGTTAGTCAATTGATATGTAATTTAGATAACTGCTAAACTAACATGACCTAATCAAAAATCATTATAATTGTATCAAGAAGTGCTGCTTCGGGATCTACAGTTAGTGTACACTGATAATGAACCCAATATGACATCCTTATAATAATATTATCATAGAAACGTACAGTGCTCTGGGTGAATCTCTAATGAGAACAGATATTGATAATGTTTGTATGATATTCCAGGTACCTGGTAAAATACAAAGCCATAATCCTATATAATATACTACAGTTTACAGGCAGTGAAAGATTTTTTTTTTTAATAACTCAAAAATCATAATGAGTTGCGTGGTGAAAGAAACAGCAAAACATAAGTTATGACTTGATAATGAGACGTCAACCAATTCAAGTGTCACCACTGAACCCGCTGTCCCCTAAATTCACAAAGTGGGGTCCGGGGCCCCCTTCAGGTCTTTTACGAGGCTTCTTGGGATGAACTCGAGGCCGCCGTCCCCTTTTTTTTTGGCTCTAAAAAACAGGAATTACCACAGTTTTACACCGTCGGTAGTTTTTTTTGTATAGCGGCAATATCCACCGAGAGCTTACACTTCACCCGCTTTTTTCTCTCCGTTCCGCCGGGTTTACTGGTGTTGTATATCTTCAGCTGTGGATGGCTGAATGGTGTATGAGCCGTGGAGAAAAGAAGAGAGAGAGAGAAAAAGAGAGAGCTTCCCCTGGCAGGCATCTTCCCCCTCAGTCAGTCTGACCGCCCACAGTCCGGGGGGAGAAAGTGCTGCTTTGTGAATGAAGGGAGCGGCGGAGGGCAGAAAACTAACTTTAACCAAAATTATTTCACAATTCAACCGGAGGCGCCTTCGACGGTGCGACACGCGGACCAAGAAAATACAGTAAGTCACGACGCCTTTTTGGCGGACCTTGTGTGGCATTTTTTTTTTTTCGACGGAAAGATGCATACATAGCAGCCCAACCGTGACTGGAATAACTGGTGAGATGGGAGATCATTTCAGGGCAGAATTGAACTCCACAGACTTCGTTTATAAGACGTCTGTTTTTGTTGTGTTTGTCCCAACGTGGTTTCCCCGAGAGAGTGATTGTCGGGCAAATCAATGTAGCTTCTTAAAGACACTTTGGAGTGATTTCGGGATGAAATGGGATCGGTAAACCGCATCATGTGTTTGTAACTTGCTCCCGAGAAATGACACGGATCCGATTCGTTTTTTTAGACGATCTGGCCCGTTTTTGGTCACTTGATCCTATTTATTCACACAGCTTTAAAAAAAATCAGTTCACAGTTTCATGCAAAGTTTCCGTCTGCTTGCCAGCGTATTTCGCAACATTACATGACTCATGCCGAAGACGTGCACTCCCAATGTCACCATGAAAGAAAAAATAGACTCATAGAAGACTCATTCATGATATTATGAGGTTTCTCCTCCTCTAGGGAGTCTGGTCTGCAAGTAGTAAACATGAGATTTGATTACAGTTCTGCGAACACGCTTCTGGTGCTCCAGTCAGTCCTTCTTCTGCGGCTCAGATTGTGTTTCACTTGTCCTGTGAGTGAGATCCCAGTATTGCTTGACTTTAATCAAGCAGAGTATCAACACTCACTTGGTTATTTTATTTGACTGATTTGATTGAATGCCATTTTCTTCTTTTGCAGAAGCTCCGCTGTCTGGTTATTTTCAGAGAAGCTGTAAATCATGGTGGTCAGTTTGGCCTGTCTCTGCCTGGTGGTGGTGGTGGTGGTGGTAGTCAGTGGTGACCCCTGCCTCATCATCAGCGAGATCAACGCCGACAACCCCAGACTGGACACCACTGAGTTTGTGGAGCTGTATCACACCAGTGGACAGCGGGCTTCGCTGGACGGCTACACCCTCGTGTTCTATAATGGAAATGGAAACATCGCCTACAAGGTGCTGGACCTCAAAGGCCACAGCACAGATGACAGGGGCTTCTTCCTGGTGGGCTCGGTGGACATGCTGCCCAAACCAGCCATCCTCCTGCCTCCCAACACGGTCCAGAACGGCCCGGACGCCATCGTCCTCTACCACACGTCTGCCTCTCGCTACAGTGAGAAGATGAACGTCACGGCAATGGGGCTGGTGGACGCCGTCGTGTACATGACTCGCCGCACTGGGGGCGCAGAGTTCCTCGCCGAGACTCTGACGCCAGGAGAACCGGCCTTCGTCGAGGATGAAACGGCCCTCGAGGGGGACGAGTCGATCGAGAGGTGCCTGCTGTCTGAGGATCGCTGGGGCTTTCAGGTGTCCTCGCCCTCCCCGGGTCAGAGGAACAACTGCACCCCGCCCGCCGCCCCCGCGACCATTCCCGTCATCACTGAGCTGAAGCTGGGAGGAGGGCAGGTGGACGGGTTCGTGGAGCTAACGGAGGCTCCGGCTGCTGGTCCTCTGGTGCTGGTTGTGTTGGATGGGAGAACAGACAGGGTCAGCGTGAGCGTGGACGTGAATGTGGACACCTCCAGGAACGGGTTGATCTCTGTGACCATAGAGAAGAGCTACATGAAAGGTCAGTCTTCCCCCGAGGTAGTCGTGAGTTAATCGTTTGTATGATCGCTATAGATTGTTTCAGCTCTTTAGTTCATCAGGTTTCACATTTGGAAAAGCTACGTATCAGCTTCAATTCGTTTAGTTAAATCTTCATTCATTCACTCACTTTCGTTTGATTGTAAATTCTTTGTTCCTGTTATGATTTCTCTCCAGGAGATGAGTCAGGGGCAGTGGCCGTTTACAGTGGCAGAGCCTCAGATTTCCCCGTGGGCAGTCCACTGAGCCAGATACAGCCTCTAGATGCATTTGTGTTTGCTGGACCTGGAAACAAGCCTAGTGCCAACCTCTCAGAGACTCTCATCCCAGGCAGAGAGCCCTACCAACTCAGCAACAGGCAAGACACTACGATAGTTCCCCCCCCCCCCCCCCCTCCTTTAATTTCAAAAGTACCCCGCCACCATTTGGATGCAGTACATGCAAGAGATGGAAACAATCGGTGCTAGTTTAGTGAAGCTCGTGACCTATTTTTAAGACGTGTTCGTGACATTCAGTGGTTATTTTTGAGGCTAAACTTTCAAGTGTTGTGAAACTGTGTTTTACTTGGAAAGGGTCAACTTGTGACCGCTGTTCCTCTTTGTTAATGCTATTTTTTTTACTGTTAAGCGTGTGTCATCCCCGGAGCAGTACTCACACGTATAGGCTCTAAATCACACTGAGTCAAAGTAACTTAAATAGATTTTGACACGACGCTCAAATTAGAGCAGCAAGTTTAATTCACACCTCACTGATGAAAATTCAGCGTCATTTTAACAAGACATTACAGCCACTCGAGCGACTTTGTGAGGCTTGTACTGAAAGCACAATGGTGATTTGGGTAAAGTTCAAACATTTGCATGCTCACAATTACAATGCAAACATGCTGAAGATTAGCAGGTGTGTTGTTTACCACGTTCACCGTCTTAGTTAGCGTGTTAGCATGCTAACATTTTCAGGGGATCACTGACGTCAGTAGGATTCATCCTCTGGGGACCATGAATGCCATGGCAATTCATCCAACAGCTGTTGAGATATTTCAGTCTGCAACAACTGACTGACGGACTGACTGACTTTGCCAAATCTCTAAATAAATGTAGCATTACAATTGTTTTTATAAGGCTGAACTCATAAAGGTTGTTTCTCAATGATTTCATTATGTTGTCAGTTTGAGAGAGGGAGGCTTCTATCTGAGTCGCTGTGGTGGGGCCACCTGGGCCAGAGATCCCGGGGTCTTCTGGGAGGCCCCGCAAACTCCCGCACAGCCCAACCAGTGCCCCTGGCCTAAGATCTGCCCGCACAGCAACGGTGAGTGTTTTGAGTTCGCTTCATGAATTTGTATTGGACGCTTAACGTTATCGAGATCTGAACGTTGTTTGACGCGGCTTATGGGATTTAGTCAAAGAAGAAGGGTTTCAACTGTTTCTGCAGTTTACATGCAGTAAGGAAGGGAATAGGTAACGCGTGTCTGATTGACAGGCGGTAGAAAGATAGAATAGATAGAAGTATAGGCAGTCAAACATGGATACTTTCAACTAGATTTTATTTATTCATCTTGAGGAACCAGGGAGTAAATCTCCAAGAAGGAACCGGCATAAAAATAAATGAAAGATGAGGTATCGGTTGCACAGAGGAAAGCCTCTGATTCATGTGGACTCCAACAGATGATCAGCTAAATGTGTGATGGAATATTATAAGGATCAGCTGGATTTGTCAAAATTTGACAGTGAAAAATAAGTCGCGTAAAATACAAAAATAAGACTAAATGGACGTCGTGGTGAGGTTGTTTCCTCGACTACTCTTTCAAGGTCAGGAAAGATCTTTGAACCTCAATATCCTTATCGTTTGGAGAGATTAAGATCTTTATTTATTACTATAATAAGCATGATGTGTGAACCCTGCCCTGGTTTACACCCAGATAAGATCTCCAGGTTAACCAAACTTAATTTGGAATAGAAAACGAAAAGGCTTCTCGCTCATCTTTAACCAGCCGTACGTCAGTCAGAGACACATTAAGGAAATCCAATTTTGTGGGAAAGACTTTGCTCTCTGAAGGATCTCTTATTGAGATCAACAGTATCAATCCTTTAGTCGCATACGCAGGAGGCTGGGGAGGTGGAGGGCGATGCAGCAGGAAGCGGTGCTGGTGTGAGGGAATCAGCAGAGGACAATGATGAATGCACTGTTCCCTTCTCCTTTTACCTATACTGTTCAGTCTGCCACTTTAGTTGAATCAATGTTCTTGCTTTCTGCTGAATGTGTCGACAGATTATTGTTTCATTAGTATAAAAGCAGTGTGTTCCTAACAAATCTGTGATAAAGTACCAATCCTACTGTCAACTGATGTGTTGGCTTACTGCATGCAACACCAACAATCAGCCAGCCAGTGTATTTCTATTTAACTTCAGACCAAAAGCTTCTTTCTACGATAAATTATGAAATAAATAAATAGTCTTTAGTCTTTGATCCTATCATAACTAATGAATATGAACAAGTTAATAAGAAATACTATAACTCATAACTAACAATTGACAACATATAATCAAGTTCATATTTATATAATATTGTATATCTATATATTGTATGCAATATCATTATGCAATACTGCCATCTATTGCCATTATTAGGTACTGTGTTAAAGCTGTCCTAACATGAAATAAATGGAAAAATAAATATTGTATTTAGGATATTCAAATGCATTATAAACAAAGCAGGCAGACTTCAATGTGGTCGTCTCATTCTTCTATATCCCTCCTCATATGTCTCGCAACAGTGCTCTGAAGTGCACTCGTCTCTTATGGAAACTTCAAAATACTTTTTTAAGAAGCTTAACTGTTTGTAACCATCGCCATTATTTCAACAAACCCCTGTGGATACAAAGTATCTGCCACAGGATTGTGGTTTTAGATACACTTATCCGCTTTCTTGCTGGTGAGTATACTCTCATATCTGTCTGTTAAATATGAAGCTACAGCCAGCAGCCACTTAGCTTAGCACAAAGACTGGAAGCACTTGGCCTGATACTGTCCACCGGTAACTAAATATACCATCTAATGTTCCCTATCAGCATCTATAAAGCTCTTTAGTCATGTCATATGTTGTTTGTTAAATCTAAACAAGAAGTAAAGTAAAACTATTCCTTTAACAGCAGCCAATTGATAGCTTCCTGTTATGCTTTAGTGATTCCAGGAGGTACAGATTCACCATCTCACCTCCCACCCTGGGGGAACAGTGACTTCCTGATCAATGAGCTGAACACCGATACACCCGGCGCAGCTGAGGACGGCGAGTACATCGAACTTTGGCACCCATCAGGACGCCGGGTCTCCCTGCAGGGCATCTGGATACTGCTGTTCAGTGCACACAACAACAGACCCTACAGGGAGATCAGCCTGAGTGGACACTTCACCACATCTAAGGGCTACTTTCTGCTGGGCAGTGACAGGTTGGTGCCAGCTCCGTCACTCCGCCTGCCTCCTAATACCATCCAGAACGGACCAGATGCTGTGGCACTCTATCGCAGCCCGTTTGGTCCACCGTCGGCGGCCCAAAGGGGGATCCCCACCAAAGGCCTGCTGGATGCTGTGGTGTACCGGCAGAGAGGATCAGACAAGGAGGCGCAGGAGCTGAGTAAAGCTCTGACCCCAGGACAGCTGCCTCTGCTGGAGGATCCAGAGGTTCTGCCTGGTGATGAGGCCCTCAGCCGCTGTAGAGGCCTTTACCCCTATGACCTGTCTGCTTTTTCAGTAAGTACGAAGTGTGAAGGTGTCAAAGGGCATCCTGAAATCAGTCAGTAGAGAATCTTTTTTACAAAGTGGTAGACACACAACATCGTGGATAACAAAGAAGACGAATGCTCATTAAAACCTTAATTTCTAATGAATACAAATGGCAGTAATTAAAGAAAATAGGTTGCCATTTTTGGGAATTTAATTTAAATTACAATATCGATACCACCCTCATATCTGTGCACTAAATATGAAGCTACACCCTGTTAGCTTAGCTCTGCATAAAAGACTTGCAACAGAGGGTAACAGCCAGACGGCCACCTCCTGTTCTGAATAGTAAAGCCAAGGTGTAAGTGCCTTAAACCTGCATTCTCTCTACTGGCCAGCAGGGGGCGAATGAGTCCAATTGTATGGAAGTCTATGAGAAAATGAGCCTACTTCTCACTTGATTTATCACCTCAGTAAACATTGTGTACATGAGTTTATTGTCTCAATCGCTAGGTTCAAGTCTTCAATACAGCATGATGTTCATTTGGTAAATGATGTTCCCATTTATAATAAAATAGACCATAAAGCAAGGTATGCTTTAGGGCATGGCTACATTGTGATTGGTGGCTACCACTACTAGAGCCGTATACGTCGTCCCTACGTCACTCATCCACAGTCCAAATATGGTCACTTCTGTTCACTGGATAAAAAAGCCAAGATGGCGTCGGCCAAAGAGCCAAACTCAACGTATCAAAACTATAGATGACGTCACAAGCCTGCCTCGGTTCACAGGTCACAAAATCCCCTTAGCAGCACCTCATGGGCCGGACTGTTTCTCCACCAAGTGCAGTCATTTCCCGGAGTCTTGTTGAGACTCCAGGAAGTTGCTGCGCGTATTTCCCAAACTGTTGAACTCGTCCTTTAAATATTTGGCTTTTTTTTGTAGTCTTAAAAGCAGAAAAATGTGTTTCCTCCTATTTGAATTGATGCAGATGAGTCCTTATTGGATATGTTGCAACCGTTAGAATCATAAATGTCTGAAATGCATCAATCAGGTGGCTCCACCCACACCTCTGAGGGAGAACAGCTGCCCCCGCCCCCCTCCAGCTCCTGAGGGTGTGGTCATCAGTGAGGTGGCTAGTGTCTACTGGACCAATCACAGCCAGCAGAGGTCCTTTGTGGAGCTGCACGCCCCCCCCATGACAGACCTGCGGGGCCTGGTGCTCTCCGTGTTTGACCAGGAGCGCAGTGGGACCGTCATTGCCCTTCCTTTGACCGGATCTGTTGACCAGGATGGATTTTACATCGTTGGAAATGTCACTGGAGCAGGTGAGGACGGGAGGAGACCTTGTTGTTCAGGGATTGAACCCTTTTAGGAAGACAAAACTAAGAAAACTTCATTCCTTCAACCTCATTCTTAATGACTCTCCCACACTCTCTCTCTGTGTCCTTTCCCCTCTTCTTTTTCTTGTTTTGTACCCATTCCCATCATTCTCACTATACTCCTTCACCTCCTCTCTCTCCGGCATAGATCAGACTTTCCTGGAGGGCTCCGCGGTGCCGGTACGAGGAGCAGTAGTCCTGTGCTATGACCTGTTCAGTGTCTGTAGAGCTGGCACTGCTCTGACAAATTCCAGCCTCAGAGATGTGCTGGTGTTCAGTGAAAACCAGCAGCTGCTCTCCTCTCTGTCCACCACCAGAGGGAGACAAGTCATTCCAGCTGCCAGGTAAACGCAGAAGAACAACACGAATAACTGACAACTTTGACATGTTTGAACTTTTACACTCATTTTAAGTCTTCAACCCAATTAAGGCTATAACCAGCCTGCTGAACATGTCATATAGAAGCCTTCGTCTAAATTGAGTTGAGGCCAACGAAGGAAAGATCCTGGTCCACGACTTTGGTTCCTACTCAGTTTTTTTTTTTTTTGGAATCACAGCTGGTTGTCTTTTAACAAGGAAAGATTACCATGGCAGCTAATCCTGCGCCGCTAACCAGGGCAGGTAAAACTGTCAAGACAAATAAATCAAAACGGCCCGCCTACAAACCACTCAATAGTCTGACATAGAACATGTTTAAACACCTTAATTCACTTCACCATCTATAAGGAGAAACCCTTTTAGAGTTTCGTTCCAGGTGGAAAATCTTTGCGGTAATCAGTCACAATCAACTAGGGATATATGAAGGTGTAGGGGCGGCACCGGAGCTCTTGATTCCCGACTGTGATTGTGTTGGTGTTCGCTATTTACAGCAGCGCTCATATTCCATCACTGCAGCTCAGGAGAACACGAGGCGGCTTTGCCAACAGACAGTGTTATTATGGAGACAATGAGAGGATGTAGTGAATCCAGGTGCATGAGACCAGGTTCACCAAAATTAGGCTGAATGAGATTCCGACTAAGGTTGTCATACGGGCTCCAAATGATGCATCCATACAAAGTTTAAACATCGCATAGTGCATTTGAGTGGTAAGCATTTCTGTGTATTAAAAGAATCTATGTAAATGTTTGCGAAATATATTATTACCTTAAACTACTGCATGCAAACCAACATCTGTTTTGCTTCATGTCATTCTGGACTTGCGATCCCTATGACAGCTGTATGTGTATATGTTCGTATTCATACATGTATCGCATGTGCAGGTCAGTGGAAGATGGTCCTGTCTCCCTGAGCCGGTGTTCATGCTGCGAGGTGAGGAGCCCCTCCTCCTGGACAAGCTCCTCGCCCACACCTCACGGCACCAACCTCTGTCCGAGCTCCGCCTTCTCAAGTCACATTGACCTTTGCCTCGGGCCGCTGTCCAGTGACTGGCAGGAGCAGTCGGCAGGTGAGGCGTCGTAACTTCAACCTAAATTGAATTGTACAAAATGTGAAAGTGAATAAAATATGGTCTACGGGTAGATAGATGGTGTCATGTTGTAAAGCTCATTGAGGCCATTTTTACTTTTATTTTTACACATTCATTTACTTAACATGAATACAAACATTGTTTACACAAATACAGCAATGAGGTATGTCCTGGTGCCTTGTTGCTGCGGCATCCCCTTGTTCGATCCCAGCTGGGGGTTCTTTGCATGTCATGACCCTCTCAACAACAACGAGAATTTACATAAGAATTAATGTAAAACTACACTTTTTTTGTCTAATGGTCACAGTAAATATGCCTTTAAGCTGACATCCTTCTTCCCTGTTTTTCCCAGACTGCAGTGGTCTGATCCAGGGCAAGAAGGTCGCGGAAGTGGCTGATTACCTGGAGCAGAGGTGTCACTGTGGCATCTCTGCTTTGTATCTCCAAGGTGAGGCACTTTCACTCAGTATGAATAGGATGAAATTGGCTGATTTCTATAAAAGAAATGACTCGTATCTTCGGTGAATTGGAAAAAGATTATAGGCCGCTGACACTCTGGGGGAGAACTGAATGTTGCTGTTACCATGGAGTTGTAAATTAGGGATAATTTAGCTGTCATATTTAGGGCACCGTCGTAGATATTCTGAGTGTAGTGTGGTAAGTAATTCTCACAGAGGCATTCTGCATTCCTCATGTACACTAAGTAACTGTCATAAATTGTGCGCTTCAGATGCAAAACCCCCGTCCTGTTTCCCATTTACAGAATCTACCAAGCTAAAGCATGACCTGAACACGTTCATATGTAGATAATGAAACATTTTGTCCGTCTCTGCCGTGCTCAAGGAGCCAACTTCTCCTGTGTGTCCGGGTGGCTCCGAGTGTGGGGGAACATCCAGGCGCTGTCGGACCACCAGAAGGCCCTCATCATCCAGACATCGCACATGAAGCCCTCATCTGCACAGGGAGACGTCTGCTCTGCTCCAACCACAGACCGCTACACAAGCACAGGTTAGCGTAAAAAACACAAGCCTACAGCCCGAGTATATGCTCGAGACGTGTCACAGCTCATCATCACTTCAAAAAATAAAACAGAAGCTAATCCGCTAACTCAACCGATTCATAGTCTGCTGTACAAATCCAGCTTCTTTAACCTCTAGTACGGTCCCTAGGGTCTAAGCATGGCAGCCAATCCTTGGTGGTGATCTCATAAGTCGTAGATTTTCATATATAATGAAATCTGTGAAGCCGTCCGTGAGCTTGTCAAATCTAAAAGGAACAAAATCTGTTGCTGCTTTAACGTTTTTCATCAGGAATGTGTTAATGTATCAACTTGTACAGAAAGTGTAACTGAGTGTTTATCTGACTCTCTCCTAGCGTCTGCCCTGGGGCTACAGATAGGGCTCATAGTGGCAGTGCTCCTGCTGCTCGGACTAGGAGCTGCTCTGTTCACATATTTCTACAGGAGGAGGTGAGAACTCCTCTTATGTTATTCCCCTCGTCTCTCTCTCTCTGGTCTGCTGGATGTGCATACTGATCACAGATATTTCTAAGTGCCTCTTTACATCATGTCAACAGCATTTCATTTCTATATTCTTTGCTAGTTTGCTGGAAATAATCGCCACGCCTGATCGTCAACATAATCGTTTGACTTGTGATGCCTCTTTCAATTACACAGTGATTGAGTGTGAATAGCATATTTGAAAATAACTGTGTGTAATTGAGACTCTATATTGCTCATTTGTCTGAAGATGTGCTTCTTTAAGATTGATGTCACGCTCGTGTCTGTACGGTTACGGTACAAATAAAACTACAGCCAACAGAGGCTTATCTCAGCGTAGCATGAAGACTGAAAGCAGGAGGAAACAGCTAGTCTGTCCTATAGCAGCTCATAACCTGTTAACTAGTGAGCTTTAGAGGTGCTGGTAGGCAGATTTGTTTACATTTAGGGGGGGGGGGGGGAGCCAAGCTACCCGTTTCCCCCCGTTTCCAGCTTGATATTCAAAGAAAACACGTTGCATCACTATGAATTTGAGGTAATACAAATCTGTGTGGCTTTAATCCATACTTGCGGCCCATTTTCAGTTTGTAGAATAGCACATTTGAAACAGTGAAATATCAGCAGTAAATGTCAGGTTTTGGTGTCAGACTGTAGTTCAGAATTAAAGAGCAAGACCCTCATAATTGTCTTCACATTTTTTACGCTAACGTAGGACAGTCATGAGTTTGTGGTCGAGATGCAGATTTCTCCACCGGCCCGTACTTATTCTTGTGCCAGTAAAAACCACGAAACTCCTGAAGTACTTTTGAGTGACTGGAGACTAGTAGTGTCTCTGAACGAGTTAAAGCGTGATTGTGTGTCTCTATTCTCAGGCGCCCTCTGGACTATTCCACCATGGAGCTGAGTGAACATGCAGAGGGACTGACCGATCTATAATCCAGGCATCTGGAAGTGCTTGTGTGCTTGGGAGGACTTCAGCAGAGAGAAGCGGGGGGGGGGGGGGGGGGGAGAGGGGGTAATCAGAGGTTCATTTGACCTGTGCGTGATTGATTGTGCCACCACAAGTGTCCTTCTGTGTGTCTTTTGGAAGATCACCGACAAAAAATGACTCGTACTTATCTGTTAACAGCATGGTTGGATCCGGTGTGTGCGACATGTGATATTTCACGACACCGGTGACACTTAAAACGGGCACAAACATATTTTTCTAAAGGTGGGTGTACAACCGTTGCCTATGAACAGTGCTGGTTACTACTTTTAAAGGAAAAGGAAGAATTTTTTTTTTTGTTAAATATTTGAGTTCTAAATGGTCATTTTTTTCTTGACTTGTTCATGTTACTGTGGAAAAAGCCTTTTAAATTAAAAAGTTTAAACGACCATGTTATGCAGGAAGCTCTATCAACTAAATGACCATCACATTCTCAGCTGGTAACTCTTTAACCAAGATAATAATCGCCAAGCTCCCATTTAGTCTTCAAAACGATCGACTTCCTGCTTTGTTCTCCTGCTACTTGCTGTAAAAGTCCATTTTAGACTCTAGTCTCTCAAAGGGCTCGATTGTCTTTTAAATGTGAATGTCTTTAGCTAACCTGTGATGAGTGTCTGTAACCACTTTTGTATGCTGACTTAAAGCAAACTGTTTACATTTTCTTGATCGAAAGTTTGAAAAAGGAATGTGAGAGAGCAATTTCTTGAATGAAGAGTATTTGTTTTTTTTTTTAGAAATGAGAGATTGCTTAAGAAAATCAGAACTACTTTATGTTTCACTTGTGTTTTTTTGTTTTTTTTTAGTGGCTCGGAAACTCTACTGTGCCTTTGTACTTGTGTGTTATTTGATCAGCTGATTCCTCATCTATTGGAGGGAAAGTGCAGCCATAAGTGTAAATACTATGGATATGTTGTTGGTTATTGTTGAGGGGGGGGGGGGGGAGCAGTTATTGCCAATCTGAAGGGATAACTTATTGTGGAGATGCAGAGATTAGTTGGGTTCAGAGCAAAACGGGAAATATTTTGATAGGTTAAGTTAGATTAATTCCGCTTTCTTGAAGAGATTCCAAAATATATAAAAAGTATGAAAATAATCATAAAATTGCCATGAAATAATGTGTAAGCTCTATTTTTAATATAGTTGAAGTGCCGCTTACCTTGTGATGATGCCTTTCTCATCTGCTGCAGTATGCACAGAATTTGGATTTGTTTGCTTTGTCTTTGTGAGGAAACTTTCCTCCTCGGTTCTAATTTCTCAGTATTGACGTGGACATACACCTCTGTTAAGCAAAATCAACCCAATGAGATCAAATTTATTCTACAGCAGCACTGCTGCTTTCATACGAGTTCTGCTACTTTGTAAAAAAAAAAAGGAAAAACTAGATTTAAAAACCAGCAAAGTCATGTAAATGAAGCCTCCCCCCCTCCATTTTATTATGTAATGTTCATACAATGTCTTATAATGTAAACTTCTATATCGGTAGGTTTTGTGTCAAATGGTACATTTTCTAAACGAAATGCTTTAATCAAAAAGCAAAAGTAGGAAATTGCACCACAAGATTACACCCTATGTAATATATTGCAAAATGTGCTGACTCTTGAATAAGATTTGAGATATGTTCGCACTGAAGAAGCTGTACAATACTGAAGACAATGTGTAACACTTCTGCTCAGAGCACTTGTTTATATGCACTGACAACAATCGTACCGTAGCAGCAAAGTTTAAATCTCAAATCTTAACACATCTGCAAGAGAATCCAGAAACTTATAAATCTTTTTGGGGACTAAAAAGTCTGTGTACAATGCAGAACATGTCAAAGAAAAACATTGGAAAGAAAAGTTTGTACCATCTGCATCCCCAGGTTGCGATTTCAAAGCGTTCTTCCCGGTGTTTGCCTTCCAGTTTATTTCCCCCCCCCCGTTTTCCTTCCAATGTCATGCACATGTAGCAGGTTTGAAATAAAATACTTCTGCAGACGTGCAATTTGTGCAGTTTCACAGTTGTTTTTTTCGCCTTCTCCTGTGTCCTGCTGTGTCTCGGCTTTCTGTTGGATGTGCTCCCCTCAGTTAGTTATCAAATATATAATTATTATGATCTCCGGAGAATCACTTCCTGCTGCTCTCCGGTAGCAGATACACTTACAAACTACTTCTGTATTTATTAATGTGTATACTTAGAGCATGACATTCACCCAGCTAATCTTTGGGCTTTGTGGTACCTATTATGTATTATTTGCTTGAGATGTTTACTTCCTGCCGATAACGTATATAATCCTATCTCTGCTCTTTGATCATGTCTCATCTCAGCTCTCTTTTGTGGTTCAGCACCAACTGCACAGTTGAGTATCTGTCTACATTTGAGGAAACCAAAGCATGGTGAAACATTCAGGCCTTGCGTGCTGAACATAAGTATGTTGTCTTTTTTTCTTTCTGTCTCGTCACTGCTCAACCTGCTAACCACAACACAGGAAGGCAGATTAGATAGACAGGAAGGAGCTGCAGCATGAAACCGTATCTCCAGCAACAGTACAGACGGTTGATATGACGGCTGCTGTGTATTTGTGACCCGTTTAATTAGCTCGCTAGTCCTCCGTTAGGTTTCACTCCGTTGAGCTTCCTCCAATTCACACTTGTCCTACACCTGTTTTTTGGAAGAAGTATGGCGTTACTGCATAGAACATCTGTGTGGGCAGCGTTTTACATCCTTTGACACATTCAGACAACTTCAACAAGCCCAAGGTGAGTTACCAGAGCTTTGTGTACTGCACAATGCACTGTATCTGTTTAACCCTCGCAGCTACAAAACGGTCGTTAAACTGACTCCAGTCATAACTGTTAACTGTCCAGGCCAAAATGGAATTTTCAAATAGAAAAAATAAGATCTTCATGTCTTTTACTCGCTTTACCATAAGCTTCAATACTGACATACTGGTTTTATTTAATTTACAAACTGATCTGGATGGCTTTTTTTTTTGTATTGCTGGTTTACTTGCATCAAATGATAGCCCCCTGCTACCTGTTTTTCATTTTGCTGATGAGTGTTGTTGTAATTATTATTAATGTTTCTGTAGTTTCTGCCAATTTAACGCGGTCGCAACACTCCCCCCACCCCATTTCTACAGTAGCAGTAGTATGTAATTAAGTGGTATCAGGTTTTAAATATGTCTGTAAACTTAACAACGGAAGCTGGCTCGCTGTGTCGAACACATCTTGAGTATTTTAATCGGCTTCCTTTGTGAGAAGTGACGTGATCAGCAACACACCGCACAGGAAGGCGTTTGCCATTTCCCGTTTTGTCTCGATGAAACCTCAAGCATCATTTGAATTTATGTTTGCAGTACTTTCACTGCATCTTGTGATTTGAATCATAATATTAAAACCCTCTGAACCCTAAAACCTGCCGGCCCGAAATGTATGTTTTTTTTTAAAAACTATAACCAAAAATATACCATTTATCATAGCCGGACTGTTTTTATTCTACATGTCTCATTCAAATGTTGCTCCAAATACATTTATTTGCACTAATCAGATCTAACTAATCGATTGACTGGTCTGAGACCATCTATTGTATCTTTCCTCATATTTATTTTTTATCTTTTGCAAAGCACATTGTATTGCATCTATTTATATGAAATGGCCACATAAGTAAGGGTTATTAAGGCCATGTCCACATTACTCCGTTTCCATTTGAAAACGCATATGTTTTGCTACGTTGCGTCTTGTAAATTAATATATACCTTCAGAGTATATGCAGAATAGCCATCCGTTTAGCAAATGTGTCTGAAATTCAAAATAGATCCAAACATTATCAGTAACAGCTTTAGAACAAATTGATATGTTGCTTTTCGACAGACATACTGAATCAGTATTGCATGACTTAATACACAATATAAGCATTAAGGATAATAGAGCATTATGATATTGAGGCCTCGGTTAATTTTCTCATCTCCCTTCATCACAGCATCTCATGCCCAGCTTATGATAGTTTCACATTGTGTATGTAATGTTATTTTATATTGTGTAGACACAAACGGGAACGTCTGAGGGCAGAAACTCTCCGGCTTTCTGATGGAGAGGAAGGCGCATTATGATTCTATCATGGACCGAAGCAAACGCATCACGTGGCAGGACGACTGCTACGTGGATCTTCAGTCTGCATCCTGCTCGGCCTCTTCACAAGCAGAGACAGAGGGTAAGAGTTTCCTGGACAGGTTCATCATGTACTGTTAGCTTTGGAGTGGTTCATGTCAGAAGTGTGACAGGTATTTAAAAATATGCACAGAGACCAGAATAAAAATTAAAATGCAACTGAAAAAAAACACAACGGAAACAGCAACTCTAGAGGGTGGATGATAAAGAAAAAGGAATGTGTGGTCTTGACAGTAAGATCAGCTATTTTAACATTATCATCCATGTCGCCCACAGAATGTTCATTCATAATCACATTCTGCTGCTCTTATCATAAATATTAAGCGACAGAGGTGAGAGTATATTTTTAACTGTAGAGCAACAGGCGCTGTGGTTAATTAAATAGGATGGAAGGGATTTGTCCTTCATGGTTGAAGTTTGCATTGAAGTCTTCCAAAAGTCTCTTTCACCGTAAGAGAGGAAGAGACCCTGGTTTCAAGTCATCTATTCTTTCTTACTGAAGACGGTGACTTTGTTTCTATCATCAGGAGGAGGAGGAGGATTATTTTGTGGTGCCGTTGTTTGGTGACACTGAGCCATGGTGGTGATTTGAAGGCAAATGGGGAAAACTGTGGGAAAAATAAAAAGGACCAGCTTCCTCAAAAAACAGCAAAGGAAGTTCATATTGGGAAATTATAGAATCAGAGGGGCGATATCAACTTTTTCAAAGACAAAATTGGTTGGAGTGTGTTTTTTTTATTAGCTGTTGGCTGACAAGTCTAATATAGTCTTTGTAGATTTTTTACGTGTCGACAAATCATTTTTGATCGTTCTCAAGAATTTGTAACCACAAAATACCAAAACAAGTGGTTCTTTTGGAAACACTAACCAAACCTTACCTGGACATTTTCGAGTTTGCAAAGAGTGCTTTTTAATTTACCCGGAGAGGATGGGGGCGGGGTGACTGGCTTTGCTCAATATTCCAAGGATATTTTTTTTTTTTAAATGTATGTGTCACATTTGATAAAACAAATGTTGATGGCAGATACTCATGTCTCAGCTTTGTACAGCTTTCAAATTCAAGACTGAAGTGGGAATGAACAATGACCAGTGTTTTCTATTCTCTCTAAAATACTTTACTTCTGATATCTTTAAATGCCACCTGGATGTTTTTGAATGCATCATTGAAGACCTCTTGAAACAGAATGATGATGAGTACATTTGTATTGTTTGGTGAAGTTTGGAAAAGCTGTGTGGTGGTGTGATGTGGTCACATTTTTCTTTGGGTTAATGCTGTGATCATATGTTTCTCAAGCACTGATGATAATTGCTGGAAAAAAAAGACTCTTGAGCTCCTGCTTGTTTGGATTATTCAATTGGCTGTTACACCGTATGTTAAGTGTTTTGCCTTGAATTACTACATACCTCACTCCTGAAAGGAGTCTGAGGCTCCCTACATGCTTGTTAAAGGTCGAGTGATGAATAAATGCTATAGGACATTTTAATGTTGTGGTATGGTAAGACAGGTAAACAAGAGGCTGTGTGAGGCTAACATGCTCACAATGACCATGCTTACCCGCTGATATTTACTAGGCTTATGTAATGTAGGCCAACTACATTTTCATTTCACCATTTTAGTTTAGCGTGTTTGCGTGCAAAATCAGGAGGATTCATCATGGATCATGAATATCTGTATCAGATTTTGTGACAACCCATCGAGTAGATATTGAGATGTTTCACAGAATATGTGAAATATGTGACTTGCTGGTTACGTTAGAGTCGCAGGAGTTGTACACGCAACATCACCGGGTGGTTTCATCCATATTGTCGAAGAGGAGTTTTTGCTTATCCAATTAGAGGATCTAAGGACAACGGGTGTCGTATGCTTTAAAATTTACTAGACTTCATTTTATCTTTCAGGATCACAAATGTGTAAAATTTCATTGTAATCCATCCAGTAGTTGTTGAGATATTTCAGCCCGAAACCAAAATGTTTTACCAATCAACCAACAGACAGACAGACCGACAGACATTGCCGTCCATAGATGTCAAGCAATGGATTGTACAAACCCTCAGAAATACCCTTTCTTTTTACAGCACTTGAAATGATTATGGTTTTAAGGGTGAAGGTTTGTTTGGGTATGTTGTGAGATGATCAACATAAAAATTGCTTTTATGGAACAAGCCATCAAATGAAGAGGATGGACCTGACCTTACATACAAAATTCATAGGAAAGATTAGGAAAGGAAAAGAGGAATAGACTGTTAAATCAGAAGAAAATGCAAAGTACAAATTAAAAATATATATATAACTCATGGGTATATGAAGCAGAAGGTGCCAGCTTAAACCCTCAGAGTATAACAGAATAATGTTTCAGGGATTGACAAAGGATGAATCAACATTGTCTGACAAAAAGATACAAAATAAACCGAGGAAAACCTGCTCCTCTTGTATGGCACCATATTTTCCTTCTGTACATCAGAAAGGGTTGTTCTAGCTCCAGAAATTGTCTTTTTTAATTATCACTAGAACATCTCTAATAATTTCTTACAGGTTTTATCTGCCATCTGTTTTTGTTTTAGACCTTGACTGGATCCAAAAGCATCAAGACCAGCTGCAACGCTTCATTACGACCTCCTTCCTGGAGGGGATGTTAGCCCACCTGAGAAAGGTGGATGTGGTGAGTTCAGCCGAGGAGACCAGGATCAAGGAAGCGGCTCGGCTGCAGGACCAGGTTAACATGCTCACAACTATCGTCGCTGGCAAGGACGCTCAAAGTTCGGATGCTCTGCGGGGCTTCATAGAGAGCTCAGATTCTCAGGTGGCCCAACTCATCATCAACCACGGTAAGGGGCTTAAATGGGATTTTCTCTCTGTGTGTGTCTTTCTTTTAAAGGGGCGAAGATCGTCATAGCCGGGATAGTGGTTTGATAAATGAATCTCCTGAACAGCTTTTTAGCCTCAAACATGATGAGTCCTGTGTTAAATGTAACTCCTTGGAAAGCACTTTGCACCACTCTTGGGATAAATACGCCATATGAATAAAATCCATTTCCTTTCCTCTAACAACTTGGTAATCAAAAAATAAATAATCCGAGCCAATTTCCTTTTCTGCAGATTCCATGGTGAAGGAGCACAAAAAGGTGCTGTTACGACGATATGAGCAGTACAGAGACAGAGATTCAGTCAGCTGCCCCAAGTTGAATATCTCCTCAAGAACTTTACTTCTGGTCGATGGACTTTCCGACATCCAGCAAAAGGAACATGACTTAATGCAGGTGGGGGCGACTCGAGGCAGGAAAAGAAATCATCTCAGACCGCTGGGGTTGACCAAACTCTTGGAGCCCCTGACACGGGTCAGTTTACCTCCCCGGGTCTCCCTCACAGTCGGGGTGGCTGGTATCGGTAAGACAACCTGGGTCCGACATTTCATTAGACAGTGGAGCCAAGGAGCCATCTGCACAGACGTGAGCTTTGTCTTGCCTTTCACTTTTTGTGAGCTGAACTCACTGGAGAAAGTCTCTGCTGAGAGGCTGGTGAAAATGGCTTTTCCTCATTTAACAGATCCCAGTGTGGTCCTGAGCAGCTCCTGCCGCACACTGCTAATACTTGATGGTTTGGACGAATTCCGCTGGACTTTAAATTTCTCCGATGCAGCTCCTTGCAGCGATCCAAAGAAAGAAGTGGCCATTGATGACCTAGTCACCAACGTCATCCGGGGTAATCTGCTCCCTGACGTGGCGGTGTGGGTGACCTGCAGGCCAAGAGTGGCCTCACTCATCCCTGGAGGATTGGTTGACAGGGTGACTGAGATCCCAGGGTTCAGCCCGCAAGACATCCAGCTCTTCCTAAACCACCACTTCTCTGAAAGGGACTTTGCCAGTAAGATATGGGCGCACTTGGAGTCCCATAAGATCCTCATGGTGATGTGCTACATACCATGCATTTGCTGGATCGTAGCTGATACTCTGATGTACATCATGCAGAGCGAAACCCAAGAGAGCCTTCCAACGACTTGTACTGAGCTGTACGCACACTTTTGTTCCATGAAGGCAGAAGTAGGTGAACCAAGAGGCAGGGAGCCCGTGAAAATTGAGCAGCTTCATGGGAGCAATCGTAAACTGCTGGGGAACCTTGGACGACTAGCGTTTTATGGGCTCCTCAAACACAAGTACACCTTCAGCGAGCAGGACCTCAGGGCCTATGGAATAGATCTCCTGTTAAGTCAGAGCAGTCTTGGTACCGGAATTCTTGTTCGGGAGGAGTTGGCCATATACACAACATACCGGTTCACTCATTTGACTCTGCAGGAGTTTCTTGCAGCTACCTTTTACCATATCTCCTCCAAGCGGGCCATCTTTGACTTATTCTCAGAGAGCACCATGTCTTGGCCAAAGATTGGTTTCCAGAACCACTTCAGAAGTGCCTTTCAGCACTCGCAACAAGCTGAAGACGGTCACTTGGATGTGTTTGTGCGCTTCCTGACGGGCCTGCTGTGCCCAGTGGCCCTGAAACCTCTCGCTGGGCTTCTTGCCCTCGGAAAAGATGATGGAAATCAGAAGGCGTGGGCAGCAGGGTTCTTACAAGGCCTCTTGGTCAGCGGGGGTGCGGTGGTGTCCCTGCGTGCAGTCAACCTGGCTTATTGTTTACACGAGCTGCAACACACAGAGCTGTTGCGGAGTGTTGAGGAAGATTTACAGCTCTGTAGCCTAGCAGGGAAGCTAACACGGGCTCACTGTGTTGTGCTGGGCTACCTTCTGCATGTGTCTCCAGAGTGCAGCGAACAGACCAACCTAACAGGCTCTCTGAACTACGCAACAGTGAAATGTTTGCTCCCACAGCTGCTGTACTGCAGCTATCTCAGGTCAGCTCCCCGAAAAACACCAACCTCCCTGTAAATTAAAACTCAGACAAAAGATTGAGGTGTGAAACTTCTCCCTTATTTACTCCACAGGTTAGAGAACAATCACTTCAAAGATGATGTCATGGAGTTGCTGGGAAGCCTCCTGAGCGCCAAAGACTGCCATATCCAGAAGCTGAGGTGAGATCACACTCAATAATGACCACGTGGTTGTAGGATTGCTGTGGTGGTGATGATGCGTTGTGATTGACATTAACATGTTGTACATGTGTGTACATGTGATGGTGACCTCTTTTATTTACTCCCTCAGTTTGGCAGAGAATGCCATCAGTAACAAAGGTGCCAAAGCCCTGAGTCGAGCCCTTTTGGTGAACCGGACGCTAACGTCTCTCAAGTGAGATGCCTTTTGACTGATTTGAATGTCTTCACAAATATACATTGCTGCATAGTATTTCTATTATGATTCTGTAAATCATCTAACCAGCTATTTATTTATAATTATATATAATAATTTAGTCTCCGGAACAACAGCATCGGCTCTAAAGGCACAAAGTTCCTGGCAGAGGCTCTGAAAATGAACCAAGTCCTGGTATCAATCAAGTGAGTACATTTGGTTTGATTTTAGTGCATACAAACAATTATCCTACAAGATGTCAGTGTAACACTTTCATTTGGTCTAATGGCTCAATTTCCACCAATCCTCAGCTTCCAGAACAATGCAATTGAGGAGGAAGGTGCTCAGGCCCTTGCAGAAGTACTGCACTGCAACCGCAAACTGGTGTGTCTGAAGTGAGTAATGTCGGCCTTTCCCTTGTGTTCTTTGCATTATCCTTTGTGTGTATAGTGTGTGTGTGTGTGTGTGTGTGTGTGTGTTTGTGTTCATGCTAACAATGAAGAGTATTTAGTTCATTTTTCTTATGCATGTAATGATTCAGCATACGGAAGAATACAATTGGAGCGGGAGGAGCCAAAAGGATTGCAGAGGCACTGAAGGCAAACCGGACTCTCACAAAGCTGATGTAATCTTAAATCGATATATTCACTGTGCTGATTTTGATCATTTCATATAATGTGCAATTATGCAAAACGTGTTGTTACATTTAGATTAGATATTACTATGTTCTTATTTAGCTCACTAATAGACTAATTTGGGGCTTAATTTGTTCATGCAAAAGGCTTCATGCTAAGATAGCATAAATAATACTGTATTCCAGATCTAGTGATTGGGTCACATACTGACCGTGAAGATTGATGATTTAACCTTTTCTTAATGTGTCCAGTCTATTTCTGTTCTCGCCTGCAGTCTTTGCAGTAACCAGCTTGGGGACAGAGGGACAATCGCTCTGGCAGAGGCTTTGACAGTCAACCACACTCTGCTCTCACTCCAGTCAGTACTTTGTGCACAGGAGTGCATTGTAGCATTATCCCTCACTTAGTAGTCAAAAGTCTACTGCTAATGCATTTCAACATTGTGGGTCTACACTTTTACTGTGCATAAAGTGACTTACGACAGATGTGTTGAACCTTTCTCTTGGCAGACTTCAGAGTAATTCAATCAGCGACAGGGGGATGACAGCCTTAACCAAAGCACTCAGGCAAAACCGTGGCCTTGTCTCCTTGAAGTAAGTATATACCTTCGGATAAGAAACCTCTGATCAGTTTAAGCAAAATCTCACATTTTCTTTACCTGGGTCAACCTTATTAGAATTATCCCTCTTTTAAGAAGTAGATTGACAATTTGGGAACTGTGTTCTTCACTTTCTTACTGAGAGTCAGATTAGAGTATTTATAACACTCTCATATCTGTCCGGTAAGCATATTTGTTTTTCGTAGGATGGCACGGTAAGCCAATCAGAAGCAGAGTACGGCGGATCATGTATTCACCATCTGAGGAAAAACTCATTTGTGCCCGGTAAACAGAGGATTGACGTGACATCCGGGCTTAACTACGTTCCACTAGTTTAATTTAAGGCTCATGCCCAATGTCAACATACGGACTCACGGAGTTTGGGACGCGTTTCCGCAAAGTCTGTGAGGGTGTAGCGTAAAGTGCACGAGGGCTCTCTGGCAGCTATTTTGAGCCCTTTATGTGCACTTTCCATAAACCTGCATTTCTACAGACTTTGCCAGAGGGGATTAGCTACAATTCATAGCAATATTACGTTAAACACAGGGTTACCAAAATATATATATATATATATTTTTTTTTTATTTTTTTTTTCAACAGTCATTTCTTTCAATTTTGCTTACTGAAGCTGCAGAGTAAACAGATTATTTGCCAATTACCTCTCATCTCGTAAAGCGAGAGCCTGGAAGACATTCAGATCAGGCAGAACAAAATTTTTATTAAAACCCGCAATTATAAATAACATGTTTTGGTGTCATCAAGGTAACGTGAAATGTGAAAGGCAAAGTGCTGTCCATTCGTATTTAAACCATTACTTCTGTCAATATAACTGTCAATATAACTGGCAACGCCAGTTTAAGTCCCTGAGGGTTAAGGCTTACGGCTATAGGGGGGACATTGGGCTTAACTCTCGTCATTTGTGGAGCTATAGTGACTTAACCCGCAATGATCTAGGGCTCATGGGAAATGGTGTTTAAAAGCTGCTAAAAATAAACAAAATAATATTATAAACAACAATGCTAGATTTGTTATTATTACCATCCTTATCTAATAGTTTTATGCGTTACTATAGATGTCTCCGAGGTTTTCTTACCATTGTAACAGAACCCTGAAGTTCTGGTTTCCCATCAGCTCCCTATCCAGCTACAGCCAGCAACACGTTAGCTTAGCTTTAGAGCTTTAGCGGTGCTGGTAGGGGGATTTTGACACCATTGGGCAGAGCTAGGCCAGCTGTTTCACCCTGTTTCCAGTATTTATGCAATGCTAAGCTAAAAGCTAAGCAGCCGCTGGCTGCGGCTTCATTTTTAATGTACCGACATTTGAGTGGCATCAATCCTTTTTCATCCTAAACCTGACTCTCAAAAAAAGCAAATAGTGAGATTGTTGGGAAAACATTTCACTTATTTTCCTTCTATGTACGTTTCTCTCAGTTTAAGGGAGAACTCCATAGGGGTGGAGGGAGCAAAGAACATGGCCCATGCCCTCCATGAGAACAACTCTCTACAGGACCTCGAGTGAGTCACACCTCATTAAAAGCATTGTGTAGAGAAATTCCCCACAGAGGCATAGAAATATCCGACTGTTCAAAAAATGTCATTCCCCCATACTGTGGTATGTCACTTTGGGCTATTGTATGATGGGAAACTGGAAAATCCCGTGAGATCACTGACTGAACACAGATATTCACAATTGAACTTCAAGGCATTAATCATCTCCAGTTTTTATGATCATTTCTATTATCGCGAAGTTAGTAGTTTTGTCTGCTTGAAAATGTTGCGAAAGCAGTGACAGACTTTGAATCGCACCTACTTTGACACTACTATAACACCGAACTTGTTTTGGTGAGGATTGCGTGGTTGTTTTTCGACAGTGTTTTTTATTTGTGTGTGTGTGTGTGTGTGTGTGTGTGTTTGCATCTCAGTCTCACAGCCAACCTGTTGCATGATGAAGGGGTTCAAGCTATAGCTGGCGCGATCAAGTTTAATCGCGGCCTCACCTCTCTGCAGTAAGTGAATACAAATGCAACAAGCACGCATATAGACGCACAGCTGAGCCTGCAAGTAGTTCAAGCATCACCAGCTTCGCTCGCTTTGAAAATATTCCTGAGCAACATGATGAAGCCAAAATGAGCCACCAGCATCAACGTAACATTGATTCAAGATTCCCAAAACTTCTCAATGCAGACAAGTTAAGTTGGGAACGTATATATGACATTTTGAATTGTTTCAGCAACATTTGAAAGAAAGCACAATATCAGAATACATAACAATAGGAATCACTATGTATTGCTATGCAAAAGAACTGTTAAGCTTGATTAGAAGTTCCCTAAATGATTAGAACCAGTACACCTTAAGCACACGATCACAGAACACAATACTTTTGTGAACAATGTTTCCTTAATACTTTTATTCTCCTTGCTTGTGACACATAAAAAAATACAGAATTTGCCTCACAGTTAACCTTGTGTACCTCTCTTTCTCTTTTTACAGTCTTCAGTGGAATTTCATCAAGTCGTCTGCCACTAAAGCTCTGGCCCATGCGCTCCTCTCCAATGCCACAATGCAGCTCTTGGAGTAAGGCCACCAGTTTAGACCTCAGCATCATTACCCCATGATTTACAATCAGCTCTTTTCCACACACTCTTTTTTTCCCTGTGATTAAATGTATCTCCCCTCTGTTGACATCACTCTGAACATATGATTAGCGGCAGGATTAGATCGACTGATTGTGGTCTTATCAGCCACGAACGAGTCATGTGGAATTTCAGTCACAGGTTTGTAATATTTACAGTTGTCTCCGTCTGTGTTTGTGTCTCCATCTTTTCTGCAGCCTACAGGAGAATGCTATCGGAAATGAAGGCGTCATTTTTCTTGCCGAAGCCCTGAAAACCAACGCGTCCCTGCATACATTATGGTTGGCATTACAGCTGTGTACAATGGTTGATCAATATTCAGATCTTTAAGTTCAAATGAATGACAGAAGATAGTTTTTAAACACACACACATAGCTATGAAGTTACATTTAAAGAAGTTGCGATTGACCAAAATCGTTTGACATGTGTGACAATTTGTTGTTTTTCCATTACTTTCCCATGTGTTTCGCATGCTGTCTCTTTAGTCTCCAGGGAGTCTCCGCGAGCACAAGTGGCGCAATTGCAATGGCAGAGGCTCTGATGACGAACCAAACCCTGCAAACATTAGAGTGAGTCCAAGCTCTTTTTTGTGTCAAACTGTTTGTTTGTTATTTGACATTCAGCCACATACGCAGCTCATTTAAAACCAACAGAGCTCAATCTTGCTTCTCAGTAATATTTCTGTTTTTCCTCTTCCTGTCAGTTATTGATTCTCAGTGAATTCTTTGATTGAGTGTCAATCAATTAACCAGAACCAACCAATGTTTTTAATCCTTTACATTCTGTTCTTTCTTTATTTGATTTCCCATTCATTCAATTAGGGCTAGACAATATTTACTTTGTGTCTATATGAATTTGTCAATTGTCAGATTTTGTTTTTAATCCTCTATTGGTATATTGGATCACTGTAGGCAGTGGGACATGTTGTATGATTATATTGAATTGTTGATTTATGAATCAGTCTGACAAAGTATATTGACTTATCAGATTTTACTGTTCTGGATTAACCAAAATAGATATTGTTTCAGTCTTTATAAAAAGACAACAAAGAAGAACAGGTTAAGATAGAAAAGTAGTATCAGAAAGTCTAACGTTTAAGGTTTTCAAAAAGAAAATAACACATTGTGAACTGAAGGCTGCAGAACAACAAAAGCCAGAATGAGCGTTGGGAATTAAGCTCTCAAATTATGCAACAAACATAAGGCAGCTCATTGTGAAGCTGTCAATTTCCCTGGCATGGTGAAGAACCATTTTTTTAAATTGCAGACTGTGTTGAAACAACACTCAAAAGTATTGTCATAAATTGAGAGGAGGATAAGATCTGGTTCTATAAAAAGCCTCCTCAGTATTTAGTATTTCACTTCTGTCTCTTATCTTTACAACTTCCTGTATTTTACCTTTATAATTGATGCTGCCAGTGCCCACTCATTCGTCATTTATGTACAACAACTATTGTTGTGTTACCTAACGATAGCACATTTCCCATTGTTTCAGTCTACGTGGGAACACTGTGGGGATGGAGGGGGCGAAGGCTCTGGCTAACGCACTGAAAAGCAACCGAAGCCTCAAGTCACTGAAGTAAGTCCTGACTGGAGTTTGTCCTGATTCATGTCAACCAAAATGTCAGTATTTGCCCAGTTTAGACAGCATAAAGACGGTCATTTTTATTTGACCTACTATACTGTGAAGAACATGGAAACACATGGAGAGAGAGGAAAGCAGAGCAGGATTGTCACACTCACATTTTAAAAACCTGAATATTTCTGATATTCAATCTGATTTAATACATTGAATTTGTAACAGACACCTGACATTGAATGCAATGGTTTATTTGGCTCCCTTTTGTTTTTGTTATTTAAAGCTATATGCTGACAGTGGTCGTGACGTAGGTCCAGTAAAACTTAACCAAGCCAACCACTTCTGTTCCCGTGGCACTGTCCACGGTCACATTTTGGCTACCATTCTTATTAAAGATCACCTAATGTTTACAGTTAATTTAGAGGTGCAAGATCCAAGATTGGAATCATTTTGATTGCCTCTCAATGGCTCACAACATGGGTGAAGGTGAGCTGGCGGACAGTGCAAACTATGACAAAAGTGCAGACAGAGCTAACAGTGTTTACCTGAGGGGGAACCAGAGGGTCGGGACGGCATTATCAGCTTTTGCAGCGTCCGTGAGCTAGCCAGTGGGACACGGTCACATGTCGGCTGGCCAACAAAGCAAGGGGATACTAGGATAACAACAAACACTTACCCTAGCCTGGCCCGTTCAAACACCCTCATCTCCCCGCTGTTAACCCTGGGCGCTGTTGGTTTTTCAGGGGAAGTAAATTGTTCCTGGGTTGCCCAAATCAACTGTGGAAGAAGTATTTATTTTTCCATTTTGAGTTTATACCACCCCGTGCTGGATGTTTTGTTAAATTCTCTTCTCATTTCAATCACAAATACCAGCAGATGCATGACAATTTGCAAGTATAAACGCATATATGTACAATTATCATTACACAGACCAGAGTTTGATTTCACAGTAGGCTATAACTACAAACATGAGCTTTTATGATTGGAATAGTCATTTCTAAAAACAAAGGCAAATGACCAGAGGAAATAATGAAAGAGCTGATTTATTCAGCAAAATCATTAAAAGGAAGACCAGACCAAAAAAAAATGCAAAAAACACAAATAACACCAATCATCAGAGTGCAGCTCTTCCTCCCAGCCCTTTTTGGTATTGTTAGACTGGACCCATTGTCTTCTCTTTCCTATTCAAAGAAAAAAACATATTAAGGAAAATTGCCTGATAGTCAAGGGTTGGCGAGCAGAAATTGTTAACATCAAGGACACAACAGGTTGATATCGAGAGGCTAGCGGCTGGATGAAAAGGGAACAATGGTCTGCTGAGGTTGAGAGGCTGTGCAATAACAAATCTTTTCATCATAAACATCCTGCTAATCTTTGTCATGGTCTAATGTCATGTCACCAACATGGTTAAATGTTGCTGGTTTCATATAAATTACATAAAACATTAACATTGTTGAGAGAGAAAGGAGTTCAGGACCTTCAGTGGCCACATCCTGCTGCCAACGTCAAAGGCAGTATTATTACAACATGAAAATACATGCTCTTAATAATGTCTATGCATCACAATAGTTTATACATTTTGATACCTAGGTTCATCAAGGGTATATATACCATCCGCTCGCTCTCCAGGAGATGGGGGAGATGGTCATGTCCCCAATAAAATCAACTACTATGTTAAAAAAAAGTGAGTTACCTTGGTTCCTGGTGCAGCTGTGTTTTGGGGAAACAGAGGTGATCTTCAGTTGGGAATAATACACAGTCTGGTACTGAAATGCTGCCACATGGTTGGACAAAGCTGCTAGCCGCACAGGATGGGAATCCATAAACACAATCGGTGAAAATACACAAATCTGTTACAACACATGCTATACTTGCTGCAAGTGTTGTAACTAAATCCAGCATTTTGCATTTGAAAATAAAATCTTTATACTGAATATTTGATGAAAGAAAATGTATGTTTGTCTTTGTGTGCATCATCAGTCTCCAGGAGAACTCTCTGGGTATGGACGGAGCCATATTCATTGCAACAGCCTTGAAGGGAAACCACCAATTGACGTACATCAAGTGAGTTTTCTTTGTGTGTGTTTGTGACATTTCAGGGATGATTACATGCTGTCATTTTGCTTCCATTAAAAACTGCATTTGTTCTGCAGTTTGCAGGGAAATGGCATTGGAGAATCAGGAGCAAAAGTCATATCTGATGCTATAAGAGCCAGCGCTCCGAGCTGTGTGGTGGACATCTGATCAAGGAACACAAGACTCTACTGAGGAACGTCGCACATGTAACATAGAAATAACAGTATAGTGTTATCAGAAGTAGGCGCATGTAATTTAGTTAAAGCTATATGTTGGTGCTAAATATCACTCTGTAACTGTTTCACTGTATTTTAAGAGATAGATATTCACATATTTATTATGATATTATTATTGAGGGAGCAGTTGCCATAAGGGATGAAGACTGGAGAAGGGTAAAATGTTGAGTGGCAGCATATTTCTGTATAAAAAACACACATCATCCACACATCCCTTACGAAGTGGAGCAGCAGTCCTCTTATCTATCCAAATCAAATGTCAATGTGTACATTTGCTCTATTTGCACAATGAATCTGATGTATAGCAATAAAATGGACACTTTTATTTTTTAACAAGGGCAAAGATCTGTCAGAATATTCCTTGATATCCTGCTTTAGTGACACTATAAGATTCATGATGAAGTACTCATGACTGGATCAAGAACCTCTAAGTCATCTATTTGATTTTTTTTATGTCTTCATAGCACCAGCTCTATACCACAAATACTCATATGACCATATGCTCATTTTTACTATTCAGGAAACAGAAAGAAGAAACCCAGAGGCCACCAGCATTGAGTTGATGTAATGTATTTAAGTGACGCTGCGGTTAAAGCTTTGATTGGGACGTATAGTAATGATATAAATGTAGATCAACTTTTATTGTCCAACATTGAACACACAGTGAAATGTAGACTCTGCATTTAACCCACCCAATTGGTAGCTGTGGGCAGCTACTGTACAGCGACCGTGGAGCAGTTTGATCCAGTGACTGTCAATTTAATCAAATGTATTTGTAAAGCCCAAAATCACAAATTTACCTCAGAGGGCTTTACAATCTGTACAGCATATGACATCCTCTGTTCCAGGACCCTCGCATCGGAACAGGAAAAACTCACCAAAAACAACTCTAATGGGGGGAACAAAAGAAAGAAACCTTAGGGAGAGCAACAGAGGAGGGACCCCTCTCCCAGGATGGACAGATAATAGATGTCATGTGTACAGAATGAACAACATAATGGAATTACAACACAGTCAACACCTGATATACATGATTCATATAATGAGAGTAGTAAGCAGAAAAATGGTGGAAACATTACGACTACTAATAATAACAGCAGCAGTGGATATAATAGAATAATAATGATAATAAAAGCATTAATGGTTACAGTAATAGAAATGTGACTAATAATAATAGTAGTAGTAGCAGTGGGAGTCAGCAGGGCCATGACAGGAGGCAGGACCACGGTCCAGATATAACCACGATCCATGGAAACCTGTGAGGCGAGAAAGCACAAAGACTCCAAGGAAGAAGAAAAGTTAGTAATGATCATTAATGGGACATAAATATATACAGAAGGAGAGAAAGAAGAGGAGAGAGGAGCTCAGTGTATCCTAGGAAGTCCCCCAGCAGTCTAGGCCTCTCAGCGTATCTAGGGGCTGTTCCAAGGCAAACTTGAGCCAGCCCTAATTATAAACCTGATCTTTATCCTACTCTTAAATGTAGTGAGGGTGTCTGCTTCCCGACTCCACAGAAGAGGAGCTTGATAACTGAAGGCTCTGGCTCCCATCCTACTTTTTGAGACTCTAGGAACCACAAGTAACCCTGAATTTAGGTAGCGTAGCTCTCTAGTGGGGTAATATGGTAATATGGTACAATAAGCTCTTTAAGATGTGATGGTGCCTGGCCAATTAGGGCTTTGTAGGTGAGCAGAAGGATTTTAAATAAAATTCTTGATTTTACAGGGAGTCAGTGCAGAGAAGATAATACAGGAGTAATGTGATCTCTTTTCTTAGTTTTTGTTAGTACACATACTGCAGCATTCTGGATCAAGTGGAGAGATTTAAGAGACGTATTAAAGCAGCCTGGTAATAAGGAATTGCAGTAATCTAGTCTAGAAGTCGAACTAGAAGTAACAAATGCATGAACTCATTTTTTCTGCATCGTTTTGAGACAGGATGTGCCTGATTTTTTGCAATGTTATCCTTGAAATTTGTTTTACGTGGGAGGTAAAGCACTTATCCTGATCAATAATGTTAATACACTTTATGTATACACAGTACTTTCCAAAACACAGTTACAAAGTGCTTTACAAAATAGAGCGAGCATCAATGTAGCGAGACCAGGAGTAAAAAGTGTTTTTTCTTCCACACTTTTGGCTCACCATAGAAAACAAAATGCTTGTGTTGTGGAGCCCCAGTTGTGGAACCATTCAGGCACACAAAGAAATGTGAATGAGAGAATGTGCACACCTCTTGCACACCATGTGCCCTTCATCTTATAGTAACAATAGCTTCTGACCTCATGGATCAAATGAATGTCTTTACAAAATTTCATGAGAGTCCATCCAATCATTCTGTTGACATATAACAGCACAAATATAAAAAACACACACACACACACACTTGCACACCCAATCCTGTCCTGCTGGGATTCACATGTTCAGAGACTTCATGTGTGAACAATGCGCATGCACAAAAATACACAAAATCCCACACATGTCGTAACACATGTACGGACAGACGATTGGAGGCACGTGTACAACCATTCATGGCTGTGGGATGCACACATGCACACATTCATATTGATTTAAATTTAGAAATCACACGTACTGCTTAATGCTATACATCTAATGCAGTGTTCTATGCATATTTCAGTGTTTTTTCATCAAGCCCAGGGGTTGCATTATGCTCCCACAAAAAAATATTTCACAGACAAAGAGCTTGTTTGTCTTTTTGTCATTTTACATTCTCACTGTATTGCAGTTGCGGAGTCATAATTGGATGCATACAAAATCCTAAGATTGTATATTCGGCCTGCACATCTTACTCCACAAAATACCAAATAGATAGAACATTTTAATGAATTCTTTGTGATTAGAGACACTTGAGCGTCATCATGTCCAGTCATAATCATCATGAGTCACTAAGTTTATTATCCTATTCATCATATGGACATCATTTTATGTTTGCAAATCTGATCTCAAGCCAACTTCAGAGACATTTTAGACAATAACAACCAGGGAGTGAGAGAAAGGGTAATTCCATTACTTAAAATTTTGTCTGTAGTGCATGAGGTAGAAAGAGTGTCAGAGAAAATTGCTCTCTACATGTATGCAGTATTATGAATGTTCATCAGACAGTTTGACAATGGTTTGCACATTCTCTGAGAGTTTCAATTGAACTGAAGGGTTTAAGAGGCCTGAACATGAGCCTAACAGAAAATAAAATAAAAAACTACTGTAGGGTGACAGTTTGAGTGGGTGTGATAATTACTAT
Organism: Leptoclinus maculatus; assembly: GCA_032191485.1. Taxonomy (NCBI): domain Eukaryota; kingdom Metazoa; phylum Chordata; class Actinopteri; order Perciformes; family Stichaeidae; genus Leptoclinus; species Leptoclinus maculatus. The sequence continues at coordinate 9,393,204 of JAVDOI010000015.1, forward strand.
CTATGGATGTGAAATGTCTGTAGCTGTTAAAACATTAAGGAGGCCATATAGCAGCTATGACCAGAGTCTAAATATAGTGTTTTGTCTTAGAAGCCAATGCGGGCTGACCTGGGCACACTGTGAGTACGACATGAAAAAACACAGTAATCAATCATATCTATTCAGCCTGCTCTTTAAATGAAACTGTCCAATAAATGAAAAACAGCCACACAGCACATCCTCTCATAAAGCACACAGAACACATGCCTGAGACAGTTTAAGTTACAAATAGACTTGTAATGCTGCTGATGAGGATAATTATATGTTTCTTTACTCCTGGTTGTATTGGCAGTTGAAGAGATAACGTGTGCCCTCAAACAGCTGAATGTCCTTTAACAGGAGCTACTCCAAATAAAGGATCCGAGTGCAGTATCAACATATAAATAAAAACAAAATGTGACGAGATCTGTTTGAGTGTTCATGCGTGACCCTCTCAAGCTGGCAAGCAAGACCATGCATGTGTTCGCTAAACCTTGATATACTCGTGGATTCAGACCTGCATCACAACAAAGTCAGTTCTTTAAAAAAAAAAGCATCAACAATATGAGAAATAACTGTAATCTTCTCAGGTCTTTGTGTAAAAGCTCTATACAGCTGCAGCTCATTCAGAGCGCTGCTGGTTGAGTCCATAGAAAACTAAGCGCTCCAGTTTTCAATGCTCAATGTTATGTCTCATTGGCAAAACATGTAATTCCACTTTTCACTTAATTCAGAGACATGCGGCCCTGAAAAGTGTTAGTGTTGATACTCATGGAGGGAAAGAAAAACCAGGATTTGTATTTAGTCTTTCTGTTACCGATCGACATATGAATTTAGAGAGGTGATAGAGAAAATGGCTTTCCCACTACCGAAAAATGCCTATTCTGTTGCTGTCAAGCATCAATTCTGGCTCAGACCAGGCCAATTTGCTCTCAGGCCTCTTTTCATTTATCCACAATTTGTTTTCCCACTGGCCTCCAGACTAGCCTCCTCGTGTTGTGTCTGATGGACCGAGTCTGAGGCAGCATCAGACCCATGTCCCTGGATCTATACATAAACTTCAACAATGAAAAACGTTAATATGCAGAGTGAACAGCCCAGCCTCGTTTCTCCTTTACAATTCAAAAAGATAATACAGTTCAACTGAACTCAGGGGCTGAAAAACATCACAAAAACAGACTGCAGGATGAAAGAGTCTAATCAAAACCCGATGGAGATATAAATACCAAAGCACTCACAGATAGGTTGTGCTCAGGCCCTCCTCAGACTCATATCATCCTCTTAATGAAAGAATTCCTCGAGGAGGACAGTAAACAGCTAGAAGAGAAAGCTACCATTGGTTTCATTATCACAGCAAATACTCTATTGATCTGTTGTGGTATAAATGCACCGATGGTTTAATCCAAGCAAGCCATTCTTCCACATTTACTGTGCAAAACAACTAAAACCAGAGCCTCACATATATGAAGCTGATGTTTAAAGGTATCATTTTAGATATATACAGTATGTAGTCTGTCTGCACTGTTAATATGAAGCTACTGACATCGGCCAGTTAGCTTAGCTTAGCACAGATACTTTTTCCGGTCTTTAAGCTATAACTTTTGGCAAGAAAACAACCTTAACTTTGACTCAATTTTCAACCCTAACTTTAGAAGATCCAAACTCTATAATTAAACTGAATCCACACACATAATCGTAACACATTTTCATTATGAATTTATCTTTTGATTTTTTTTTTTAATTAATCGTTCACAAATGTAAACATTTTATAAAAAATAAGATCTTGTCAAAGGCCCTCATGACTTCCAAGAGCCCAATGTGATGGCTTCAATTTGCGTGTCTTGTCTGCCCAAACCTCAGGGATGTTTTATTTACAAATTAAATTGAAAAGTTGGAACTTTTGACTGTTTTGGATTTTGTTTCAACATTTAAAGATGATCCAAATTGTAGGTGATTGATTTTATGCAGATTTTGTGCCCTGCCCCTCAAACAGCATAACTCAGCCACTGCAATTTATATGAGTAAGCGGTCTGTATGGTGATAATATGGATTATACAAGGGGGGCTTCTGTTCAGTAACAACTTGATGAATGAGACGTTTCTCATGCTAATTCATCTAAAGGTTATTTAATGATTTGCAGGATTCACGAGTCCCTTGATTTAATTAACAAGCCGTGAACGCACAAAAAAAGCTGTGACAGATTCTTTGCAACAATGGACCCATTCTGCTGAGTTATTTTGCTTCTCCAGAGCCGCGTGTTCAGAAGCACGTCTTTGTCGTGTTTTAATGCATTGAAGGAAAATGCTGAACATATCTCAGTGGAGAAAGCTGTCCATTTCAACAATCGCTGATTCTTTGAAATAGTAGGTAGGCCTACCCTATAGCTGCGTGCGTCTATAGGCTATACCGGTCTAAGTGATTTCAAGGCACTTTGCGCTGCATGTTGTCGCAAACTGCTGTGCGCAGCTTCAGGTGCAGTACGTCACGCAGCACCACTCAAGAGGGAGCGTTTCTTCACCAGCAGCTTTCTCCTTTTCAACGGACCTTTCAACTGTAAGTCTCATGCGAATGCTTTCTCTTCTTTTGTTTTCAGACAACTAGAACTGTTTTATGCAGGGATTTATCCGTAACGCATTATACATTTTAAGAAAAATGCTAATACAGAAAAATAAACTTGATTAACTATATTAGAGGTTTTGTTATACGTATGTGCATTATCTTTATTTTTGTTTCTATTTTTCACTGAAATGATTGTGGCTAATTCTTACAACTTGATTTAGGCAAGCACTGGATTACAATGATAATAATAATTATATATACTGTATATATATTAAAAAGGTTATTATTGTCTTATTGTCCAATTTAAGGGAATTTAATGCCTGCAGTCTTTCAAAGTCAACTCTTTAAGCCTGTAATAGCAAAACTGCATGCACCATCATCTAGAAGCATTATAAATTGTGCTTGAGGTTTTTTTGCACTCTATATCTTAATTTTGCTCAACAGTGTTGTTTTGTGTCTTCTTTGTAACTTATGATGACACAGTCAGCATTACATCCCTTAAATATCTCCAGAAGCTTCACAGCTTGTTGAGACACACTAGTTATTTTAACACTGTTTTGTGTGTGTGTGTGTGTGTGTGTGTGTGTGTGTGTGTGTGTGTGTGTGTGTGTGTGTGTGTGTGTGTGTGTGTGTGAGAAAGGAGGTTGTGTAAAGCCCTGGTTTTATGGAAACACACTACTGACTTTAGATAATGACATATTGTTATTGATGTTATTAGCCACTCAAATCTTTTTGATGTTGCTAGAATAAGTCACATTATGATTCCTGTAATCATGTCACATCAAAGAGAACCCACCATGAGGCAGTTCCTGGAGATACTGATCCCGATGTGGTCTCATTCCTTGAGCTGCTAAAGGCAATGACTGTCAATACCTAAATCAAGTCAGTGTTTTGGTAGTCTGTTGAGACACGGCGGCTGGCTGCGCTGAGCCTGAGGCGGGGCCCCCACAGATAATGGGGGCATGGGGCCCTCTGAGCTCGCTATGCTAATAAATGTGGTTCCACTTGCAGGGCCACAGGGAACACTGCCAACCTCAGATATTCATCAGCACAATCATATTTATTGACGACAAATACATAAAACCAATTTCATCCAAGTCCTCTGGGTAATTTACACTGCCTCTGTATCTTGATTGACAGAAAATGGACCAAAAAAAACAAGATGCCTCATGATAATCTCCTCCTAGAATTTAAAAGCTATTCACCATTTATATGTTTTGAGATTGACGTTATCTGTTTCAAGTGTATTCGATTTTTAAATTGTTTTACCTCAACTGTTCTCACGCAGAGTTATGCACTGTGCCATTATCTGACAGACAGCTGCTGCAGGAGGGATAAATACACAGGACACGTCGTAGTAAAAGGAGCAATGCCTATCTTTTCTAAATTATAGACCAGAATAACACATTACTTGTAAATTAAGAGGGTGCCTGGCTAAAAGACATCCATCACAACTCGCCCAGTAATTATGAACCACAGACAACCGAGCCATTACATTTGTCTACATCCTGTAAATGAACATCCACTAGAGCCTGTGAAACAAATGTGCATAGTGATAATGATGGTAATAGAGTGTGTTTCAGTCTGGGTGTGTTTCAGTAAGTCTTCAGGTCCCAGTGAGTATGTAATGTGTTTATTCTGGAAAAGTGACAAACAACCTTTTTATTGTTTGAAGAGAAAATTCCGTCAATGCACTGTTTGATCTCATCAATGAGTAACGAAAACAAGATTTAATTTGCATATTCAGATGGATTTGGTACTTTGCCATGTTTGAAGTTAAAATGCGAGCTTGCTCGGATGTTTGAGCTTCACTGAGCAGAATGATGATTGTGCAGAGTTTGACACTAGAAGGACGTTTTCACATGAATCTGTTGAGGGAGGAAAGTTTCTCTGTGCTTACCTTGAATCTCATTATAAGACATGTGCGTTCAAGATGATTAACTGACATCTGGAAATCAATCATGGTCCAGTATGCAAATTCCACATCCACTGATGTGGAAACTTGAAACCTCCAGTTAGCACACACTGAGAATGGACACAACGGAAGCAACCGTGTGATTAGCATATCTGTAGTTTCTGGATTTTCCAATAAGAGGTTTATTTACCTCAATAATAAACTTTGTTGTGAAAACATTTTCTTAAACAGAATGTTTATTATGTCTTTAAGTATCTTTCTTTTTGCTTATTTTTATCAAAATTGTTGAAACCAGACAGTACATTTTCCAGTCAAAGACTGTGTGATCAAAGAACTTTTGGCTTTTTCTTTGTTTAATTGGCAGCGGCACCTCAATGTCCCTGCAGTTTGTGTCTGTATCTAATACAAAACAGAAAAGTACCAAGAGAGGGAGCAAATTAGGGAAATATGGTCAGACTCAATCGAAAAGCAAAAGGCTTTTCAAGTCAAACGCTATTACAGAGTTTCATGAAAGTGAGTCATGTAGTTTCTGTGACTCAGTTCAACAAAACGGGATTTGTCTAGAAAATGTAAATTCTTCTGTTAGGAAACATATTGAGAGCTGGTTGAAATAGATGGTAATTAATATCCTCTGAACGTCCATTTTGAAATTATTGGAACATTATTGCAGTTGTATGGTTAATGCAGATCAACACACGGATGAACTGGCACTCCCTAAAACATGTTTGAACCGTGAATTTGGCCAACACTAACTGAAATCTTGAAAAAAACGTACTCCTTAAGCTGTCTAAGCTGTTCTGTTCTCCTTCCTCCTCTCAGTCTTTACAATGACGAAGTCTGCAGTGATGGACAGGACACAAAACATAATGGCTTTGGTGTGCCTACTCTTTCTCAAAGTGCAAAAGGTTAGTTTTCATGAAATATAATATCAATAAATTTTTCTTTTCAAACGCTTTTCAAAGTAAACCCAACTGCAGAACTTTCTTTCCTCCAAAAAGGCAAAAATGTTGGACTTTGACTTTCTTGCCCTTACAGTGTGAGATGGCCAGTGGGAAAGTCTTAGAGGAGACCTATCTGAAGTGGGTCCAGTATAAAGAAGACTGTGTCAGAATGATAGAAAATGAGCCGCTCCCTCAAGGTACGGAATAACTTCCTTCATACAGAGTCCTCATGCAAAATGGAATATGGCAAGAGGTGGAAAAGGGAAGGAGAGAGTAACAAGGAAAATGTCAAATTATGACATTTAAATTTGCACCAAAAAAGGATCATCTATGGCTTTTTTGTTGAAGAACAGGTATCTTTTCAGTTTCTTATGGTTTGTCTTCCTAGCTGGCTTGTTCTGTAACAGGACATTTGACAGATACGCCTGCTGGCCAGATGCTCCTGCTGGCTCTGTGGTCAACATCTCATGTCCTTTCTACCTGCCCTGGTATGATCAAGGTAACTCACCCTTTTAGTGAGTCTAACATCGACAGAACAAACTGAAATATAAATGTGTTTCTTGCATGTTTTTGATGTGTGGCGAGGTCGGTGTTTAACCAACAGTATTCGATACTGGTTAAGTGGAAATTTGCTCAAGATATTCAATTTCCCTAGAACGTAACGTTTATATCCTCACTACTGACACATTTTGAATGCCGCTCAGTACGAAAACAGTCAATTCCGATCTTTTTTTGTGGTGTTAAAAATATAAACCCAATCTGATTATTTTGCCTGTATATGTGTTCATTGGGCCTGAGTATGCATCTTTGTGTTCCCTTTTCCTTCCTTTATGATAAGGATGATGATAATCTGCCCATAATCTACCTGTCTTCTGCCCAGTGTTGTCTATGCTGTGATTGGCTTGAACCCCCTGTGACTCTAATAATGAGTAGTAATGATTGATGGACTGACTGATTGCTTCTCCTCCAGTGTCCCAGGGTGTTGTGCGTCGGCTGTGCGGCTCTGACGCCCTCTGGGAGAGAGATGACGACGGGCAGGTGTGGAGGGACATGACCCAGTGTGAGGAGGAAAAAGAGGTCAAGTCTCAAGAGGTACAACGACCAAAATGTCCATCTTGTAGCTCAAACATTTGTACGACAGTATATTCTAATTAGCATCAATTGTAAGAGGTACAATGAGGCATATAGAAAGATAGGCCTACATCGGAACAGGGCAAACCTTTTCGAGTACAATGCCTTTAAAATAGACCTCTAAAAGTTCACCAATAGTTGCAGCTGCCAGTGCACAGAGCAAGCCCACACATATGCTCTAGAGCAAAATCCCATCACTTTGGCTTTATCAGCATTTGACATCAGAACATTACTCGACAAGGCTTCATGACTGCAAGATTGAGAGTGTTAACAAAGGGAAGGTCTGGGTAGGTTTATGACTTTCAGCTCTCACCTCTCTCTCTTTCCCATGGCATATTTTCCAGACAACAGTATACAAAAATGTATAGCAAAAATGAGAAACTTTGTGTCTAAGAAGGATTTAGAAGAGTTCATTCAGGCTTTTATTTCATGAAGGGTGGACTACTGTAAGGCACTCCTTACTGGTCTCCCCAAGGAGACCATTAGCCAGTTGCAACTCATTCAAAATGCCGCTGCTAGAATACTGATAAACACATTTCTCCGATTCCTAGATCTCTCCGGCTTCCAGTTAAATATAAAATAATATCAATTTAAAGACCCTACTTAATGCGGTGAAACGGCTTTCAGCTATTATACTGCCCTGTTTGAGTCAGCTCCCTCTGGAACTAAGATATGCTCCAACTGTAGCTATTTCTGAAACCAAGCTAAATAAAGACTGTTCTCTTTTCCACAGCGTTTAATTGATCAGTTCTTATGGTATTTTATGTATTTCATTCTTTTCATTTTAAACTTATTTGTTCTATTATAAGGTTATAAAAACTTTTCTGTATTTTCTTTACATATCTTGTTTTATTTTCTATCTTTCTTTTTTGCCAGTAAAGCACTTTGATGCCCTCTGTTTATGATAAATTGCTGTATAAATAAACTTGTCTACCTAATGTGAAAAATACAAAATAGGTTAATTAATGATGTGCATTACCAATAGATTTTTAGGGTGGATTTTACATCAAACTATATTTTTTTATTGCGTTCATCTTTATATTGTAAACCATAGAAAGACGTTATGAGGTTCTACTGGTGACTGGTTTGGATTTGTCTTCACAGCTGTGGTTCAAACAACTGATGGTGAGCTTCAAGATGTTGTACACGGTCGGCTATTCCTTGTCCCTCGTAACGCTCGTAACGGCTCTTATCATTCTCCTGAGCTTTAGGTAAGCTAAACAAGGTAAATAGGTAAATAACAAATAGCCAATCAGATAACTGGCTGCAACATTAATTCTAAATACAAATCAGACACCAAAGAAATTGCACATCTTCAACAATCATGACAATCAAATATGAATGCAGGTAACAAGGGTTGTATTATTAAGTAAATGTTGAACGGAATCAGCAGAACCCAATTTTGCAGTTGTATGTGACTAATTCTATAACCTTTTGCGTGCACAGAGAGGAAGACGTGAAGTGATTCAAGGGTGACCAAACAATACATTTACAAAGACAAATAGATGTAAATGATGTGCTTTTTCAGGTCAGATAAAAACAGCCCATAACAAAACCAACAAAATCAAGAACGAAGACGCTGTATTAAAATTCATATTTAAAGGGTCTAATTTGTGGTACTGGTTTGTCCCCTGACAGGAAACTGCATTGCACCAGGAACTACATTCATGCTAACCTCTTCCTGTCCCTCATCCTGCGAGCTGTATCTGTTATCATTAAGGACACAATGCTGGAACGCCACTGGGGAAGAGAAATCATGAAACACGGAGATGTGGGTGAGATGCTCAGTCACCAGGTGGGTCTTGATCTGTAGTGATGATGGTTTACCGTTGTTATTTGTTGTAGTTTAAAAATTAGCCTTTTTGTAATGTGCATTTTTTCATGTCGATTTCCTCCAGGCTGCTATTGGCTGCAGGGTAGCACAGGTAATGATGCAGTACTGTGTCCTGGCCAATCACTATTGGTTCTTTGGAGAGGCAATTTATTTGTACTCTGTGCTTATTGCCTCAGTGTTCATCGACAACAACAAATACTTACCGTACATCTGTCTTGGCTGGGGTAAGTTTCCATCTCTTTGTGCCTCTTTGTGTACTTTCTTTAAGTGACCACAGAGCACACCCTATAACAGCGGTGTGGCTTTTATAGATGCACGCCATGGAGAGGTTTACACAGCGTCCACGTGTGATGCTGTTTTTGAAAGCACCTACAGCACTGAATCCTGCAATCTTCTCTGTCTTTAGGAACTCCACTTCTATTTGTGGTTCCCTGGGTAGTGATGAAGCAATTGAAAGAAAATAAAGAGTAAGTGTGTGTGCAGGTGTGTGTGTGTGTGTAGTAGTCTCCCCATGTGCCTGCTCCCTTTATAAATTACAAACAGCTGCCTTTCCTTCTCAGGTGTTGGGCTGTCAATGACAACATGAACTACTGGTGGATCATTCGTTTCCCAATCCTTCTTGCTTCACTTGTAAGGAAGCCTTCTCCGTGCATGAGTCATCATCTGACATGTTGGTCTCCTCTGTAAAATATATTGCATAACATACATTTCTTTTTGCTCTGGATACAGCAATTCATATTTAGATTTTCTAATCAACAGATCAACTTTTTGATTTTCATGAAGATCCTGAAGGTCATTCTTTCGAAATTACGAGCCAGCAACCAGAGTGGATACCCTGATTACAAACTTCGGCAAGTTGTCTCAGAATATTTTCTCAATGATGATGAATTAGATTTGTTCTAATCTTTTGTCTATTTGTCCTGTTAGGCTTGCCAAGGCAACCCTTACCCTCATCCCTCTGTTTGGGGTTCATGAGATCATATTCATCTTTGCGACAGATGAGCAGATAACAGGTGTTCTGCGCTACATTAAAGTCTTCTTCACCCTTTTCCTCAATTCATTTCAGGTAGGTTCAATTGGACCCGAGAGTAGCTGAAACTTTAAAACAATGTAACCATCCAGACATTATCTAATGTGTTCCTGTACAGCAAATATAGTTAACAAGACTTTTCGGTGACTTCTCTGCAGGGTTTTCTGGTGGCTGTGCTCTATTGCTATGCCAATAAAGAGGTTTGTTGTTACATCTCATATTCTCATTTCATTTTATGTATCCTACATAGAAGATTAACATAGTACCAGTCACAGTATCTGAGAGATAACATACATCAATCTACATTGATGTAAACCTTTAGACTTTGTCTTAAATCATATTGAAACAGTAAATAATGCTGATAATGGTAGTGATAATCTATCTTCACCTTCTTAAGAAACCCCTTTAGGGTTCTGGTGAGGACAGGAAGCTGTACAGATCATCCAAGGATGCATTAGAATAAATATTGTTTGAGTCATCCATTTCTGTTCAGTGTCTAATGGACTTTATTAATACCATGGTGATTAACTTTTCAGTTTCTATTATATTTTCAAGCATCAGACTGAAAATTACACAAAATGACACATTAACTCTAATGGCTCCCCTCTCCACTCTGGGTGCAGGTTAGGACAGAGCTGAAGAGGAAGTTACGCAACTGGAGGATAGAGGCAGAGATTGTCTGCTGTGGGCAGTGACTAGTCGTTCCTGACCCTCGAGTAGACACTTTGTCCACCGTCACAGTGCCAGAGCGCAACAGATCCGCCGGCACAACAATGAGGGCAATACCCGATGGTTCACCCACTCCTGAGAGTTCACTTGTTTTTAGGCGGCAAGTTCAGACAACCTCCCCACAGTCTGATGCTTCTTCGCTGCACCGTCCATCAGTGGTAAATAAAGACAAAGGCCTGCAGCAAGGGGATCAGGTTGACACTGGACAATCGTCTGAAGTAATGCAGGTGCCTTTCGTCATTCACCTTCGAGACCCAGTGGAGTTACTCCCACATGTTGTAAATATAGATTCAGATTGAATACATTTTGGCATTCCCTGTATATTTTAAAAATGATATGTGGTTTGTTGTGAATATGTAAAATTGTGAATTAGTGATTGTTACTATGTAAGTTGTAAAATTGTGAATATGTGAATATGTGAATATGTGATTGTGATTATTCAATACAGGAGACATTTGTACCATATGAATAAAAGGACATTTGTTTACGTTGACTTTTTTGATGTGTGATGGAAGCAGTGCATAAATTCTTTCAGGATGGGTAATTCATTATCTAAGAGAGTAGTGTATGCGGTGATCACTATATCACTTGATATGATTGATGGATAGAATGAATAGTAGGCTAGTGAACAAAAGCAATAAAGTCAACAAAAACACAAGTCCCAAAACAGGTTGTAAATGTCAAATTGCAAAGTTAATGTACAACAGAACTATACATGTCTTCTTTACGACACGCATTTGGATTTGGGAGTTTCTCTTTAGCATTCCTTTTTGGCTCTGAGTGAGAACTTCATTACCCAGAAGCGCCAGGGAACGCAACGCAATGACGTCATAAACGTCGTCCTGTCGGCGGAGGCTGGAGCGGGAAGGATGTGAGTGCTGCAGTAAGCACAGCTTCATGTCAAATCAATACTGTTGTTTCCTCGGTGACGTTAACCCGGGAGAACTGGAAAAAGCCCTTTCATGTCATAATGATATGAAACTATTATAATTTTGGTCTGTCGGAAACGGAGAAGGAGCTTTTCCTCTCACATAGCTGTTTGTTTTGTTGCTAGCTAACGTCTCAGCTGCTCGAGTTGAAGCAAGACTGAGACAGCAACAGGTGGACTTCACATTTGCGACATTCGGCACCAATGGCCTCCAAAGGTAAAGCGGACTTTAAAGTTGTTAAAGCAACAGAGACTGTGAGATAGAAGCCGTAACTTGACAGTTCATGCTGTTATGATCCACTGTTACTGAACCCTGTTTTGACTTGTACAGGTTGGCAGCATCCTTACGTCAACATATTCAAACATGTCAAAGTTGAAGACTGGAAAAGGTCTGCAAAACAGGGGGACGTGTCGACATACACGGTAACCTGGTTATACTTATATTTAAAGTTCCCCCCCCCCCCCCCCAAACTATCTTTTGAATCTCAACCACTGTAGTAGGCTTGAGAGGTGGCTGTACAAAGATTGTAGTGTCCCATGGTAGCTGTGCTTGAATTTCTTGTCAGCTACAAAAACCTTGTGGAGAGAATCACTTTTCAGACCAAAGTTGGTTTACTTCATGTCCACTTTTGCTGAAATCCCCCAGGACAAGAGACTGAAGTGTTCAGTGTTCAGGATCAGGGGTCCTGTTCCTGCCAACAGCTACATCCTGGTACCCAAAAACAGCAACCAGTCTCTGGGGCTGGTAGGGCGCTACTTCTACCTTCTCTTCAGGCCGGCCCCCGGAAAATACTTTGTGGCCCACCTGGATGTCTCTGTGGAGGTATCTGACCTGATTTTGTGCGTGTGTTTGTGTGTGTACTGGAGTTTGTTTTGACTGACAGACTAATAATCCAAATTCTGAAGGGGTATCAAGGACTCTACACTACACATTCTCATGTTCAATACCATCGAAAATTCAAAAGAAAACCCCAGAATCTTACTGAACTGTGAACCATTCCACCCGTATCCGTACTATACATTTATGTATGTGAAGATCTCTTTGATTGAAGTTCATCTCTCTGTGTGCTTTGATGTGTAGGAGGGCCAGGTGGTCCGTATCTCTTTTTCCAACATGTTCAAAGAGTTCAAGTCCACAGCTACCTCGCTTCAGTTTCCTTTCCTCTGCGGAGCTGCAAAGGATTCAGTCTACGAAAGCACGGCCAAATCTGCAAGACATGGTGAACGCATGCACACACACACACACACACACGCGCAACTGTACTCGTGAACTATTGTTCGTATGCGTTTGTTTTGATAATTTGCCGTCCGTTTGTATATCATGTAAATAATCTTCCAATGTGCTCCAGGTTTGGTGGGTCCAGCCCCCGCTTCAGTGCGTTGGACCTGTTTGATGCTGGATCTGCAGTGCACACTCTCCGTCTACCTCAACCGCTGCCACAGTCAACTAAAAAGCGTTAAGCTTTGCGCCAATATGTCAGTGAAAAACATGTTGACCAGCGACCTGCTGCTCGACCCAGGTGAGCCTCCGTTAAACAGATAGATTCTTCACTGTCCTGTTCCAGGGACATTTAGTGCCACAGTCTTTACAGAGCCTCCCATGAATACATCATAAACCGCTGCATAACTGCATGGAGCAGCAGATACATCCACATTTATTCAAACATACCTAAAATAAACAAGGCTGCTACATACATGGCAGTTACTGGTGTGTTTTGTTGAAGTGTGATGCTAGGCAGAAGGGACAAAACTCAACATCTGTACACTTTGTTTCTATATGTGAATATCAGTTTGAGCATATGTCATGTGGATAATAAGAATAATACCACGGGATGTTCTTTAAGGTCACTTGGATACAGAGATATTGCCGACGGTGCTTTAAGGGAAAAATATGGCTTCATTATTGAAGCTTTAAGGAGCCCTGTCATTGTTAAACTCGTTGCTTATTCAAACCACTCAATTCAAATATATCCCTTTGTAAAATACATTGAATACAGACAGTGTTTTTAGAGCACTTCAAATATTTTCTTCACACACCCTTCATTTAGTATCAGACTTCTTCTTAGTGGATGTATGACATCTTTACTTTGCAATTGTCTCTTTCAACAGGAGTTTCCTTCAGTGAAGCCAAGAGGATGGGTCTGGCTTCTTCTAAGGGAACAGGTTCTATGCCCAGAGACATGTCGTATCCTGTGCCCAAGGGGGGCTCCTGGCATGACCTCTATGATTATATCAGGTAAGGTAACCTCACCTGGGAAAATGCAGAAATGGATTTTTACATATTGCAGAGACACTACCATCTTTTATATATGACTTGCACAAAGCACATGTTATATAAAATAAGATCTTCATTCTATATTGTCATGAATTTAAGAAAACTAAAAGGTTACCTGCTTCTGTCACCATGTACTGCTATGGAGTCCCTTATCTTATCCTACCCCAACAGGTTTCCCTCAGAGGGAACAAAGTTACCGTTTGACTCCATTCAAAAAGGTAATCTCGAGCCCGAGGCTAGTGAGTCATGGAATAACACACTGTTCATCATTTTCATCATAAAGTATTTTCGGGTCTGACTTTCGTGCCTTCATATTCCTTTCTCTCCCAGATTGTGTCTCTGACCAAAGAAGCCCTACTAGAGAGGAGTCTAGCTGTGTCGACCTCAGCCAACCAGTTCAGGACCGCGTGCCTCTCATCCAGCAGATCACCACTCCAAAACCAGTAAGTCTCAAGTATCTTTAAATCCATTCTCTTTGATCCCGATCAGCTTGACTTTTTGTCTGTGAAAATATGGCAGATGGCAGTTTCTTCCTCCTTCTGTCTCCTCAGCTCCTGAGGAATCGAACACCCGCGGTGACCGACCTACCGGACCTGGGCGTAGTTTCCACTCAACAGAGTGATGACTGGCTCTCCCATAATGGGGACCAGCATCAGCAGGAGTCAACAAGCTCCAGTTCACCACAGCCGTTCACATCCAGGCCTCCCTGGGATACCGATGACGGGGGAGTTCATGTGCATGTTCATCCTGAGGACGGCTTCAGCGAAGATGAGGAGGAAAGTGAAGAAGAGGTGAAGCTTCTTATTGACTCAATTCATCCCAGAAATCCAATTAAATACCACGTTCCTCTCTTTATCGCACATCATATTCAGTACAATGCATTTCTTTGAATGCAGTATGCTTTTTGTAAAAAAAAATTGGCAGCATTGGAAACTCTATTAATCTCTTTACATTCCCAGTTTGTTTGCACTCCAGGGCCACATCCTGTCCATCTATCATTGTCCAAAGAGCCCAGACAGGAGGTGAGAGAGACGAGGACAGTAGAGAGTGACTTAAAACCAGCTGCTGTACGGCATTTGTTACAATTCTTTTGCCTTCACTTTTTAGAAGCTGCTTCCAGACCCGATTCTCAGGCTCGATCGAATCATCGGCTTCGGAGGAGCCACCACTAAATGTGTATGCTCACGCGGAGTTAAACCCCTTATCAGGCTGGCGTCGCATACTTTGTGATACTTTGATTAAATGCATTTAATCAAAGACTTAATGGAGGTCTAACAGCTGTACTTTATGACACTGTGTAGGCCCTGTGGAGCAAATCGGGTGATGCGGTGGTGTATCCGTGCCACGCGATTATCGTCTCCATGAAAATATCGTCGAAGCAGCAGAGGTTCTTCATCGGCCACACTGATAAGGTAAATGAGCTGCGATGTGATACCTCCAGAGTAGAATCTCTTCAAATGTGTTGGATGGCACAGCTGATTCTGGCAGCATCCTAATGAAGGTAAAAGACTGCAGTGGCTGTAGTATGTTAGAGAGTCAACAAAGGGATCCAAGGTATCATGTAGTGCTGGTATATCCAGGCCCTAAACCTGCCCAACAGGCCTGTTCTGTCCACCTCGTTGATCCTAAATAAGGTACAGCCTTCTAATGCAGTTGGATTCTGTGTTCTTCTCTGTAGGTATCTGCTCTGGCTTTCAATGGCAACACAACCCTGCTGGCCTCGGCACAAACTGGCAACCACAGTGTAGTTCGAGTGTGGAACTACCACAGAGGAAACTGTCTGGCCATGTTTAGGATTCATGCTCATTCATTATCATCTCTTAGGTAACCAACTGCTTATGCACACGCACACACAGATGATAAGATGGTATACGCCTTTATTACAATATACAATGAGGTCATAGCTTACGTCGATCACTGCTTACTCGCACTCATTTTGTCTTATTTGCTCTCGTTCCCTTTACGAAGCTTCTCAGACGGCGGCGGTATTCTCTGTGGAGTGGGTAAAGACAGCCACAGTAAAACAGTAAGTGACACAAATGCAAATTTTTCCGACATGAATATTCAAGGACTTATTTTTATCTAACGATGGAAAAAGTGCTAAGAAACACCTTGTATCATTACTGAGGCTGATATCATTTTAAATGTCACGCTATAAATCAGATCCCCTCATTAGAGGCGATGACTCAGCAAAGCTTTAAGCCGACTGTCTGTGTTTGTGGCGCTGATTCAATCTTCCACAGATGGTGGTGGTGTGGAACACTTCTAACGTCAGTAAAGGTGGAGAGGTGACCATCTTAGCCAAAGCACACACAGATGTGGACGTCCTCACCATGAAGGTCGCCTTCTTTGATGATACAAGGTACCCTCCCTTCTCTGTGTTCATATTATGGTTGTGTGTTTGATTGTTTTATTTAGCCAACAGTGCATATTTGCATATTCGGGGACGTTTTTTGGATTGTGGTTTATTTCACACGTACTCCTTATGGAATTAGGAGTTCTGCAAAGCGAGTTCTGTTAATCCTGCAGATGTGTCATGACAGATTTAGGTTCACTCTTACACACTTAGTCTTAGTAAAGGAAGGTGTAGAAGGCCTGGTGCAAAAGTGCAGATTTTTTTTATGGGTAGTGGCAAAACCTACAGTATTTGACAAGAGTAAAATGCAACTGGTCTCAAGAAATGTACCACTTCAAATGCCACTTCACTTTAAAACACAAGCCAGCTCAAAAATGATAATTACCACCATGATTCACCATGTTCTGAACAGACACAGTACAAACTAACACCAAACACTCAGCCTTGTTATAAATAATAAAGTTTGAATGTCAACGCGATGAATACAGCTTCAAACTATTCAGAACAGCCCTACAAGCCACACAGGCCTCGGATGTATGAAGAGAAAGACGGTGGGAGCTAGAAGGACAGTAAATTAGAAATCTTGATCTTGAGTGTGCTGGTTTCAGGATGGTGTCGTGTGGTCGCGACAATATTCGCCTGTGGCGAGTGAGGAATGGGACGCTGCGCTCCTGTCCAGTCAACCTGGGTGAATACCACTCGATGGACTTCACTGACGTGGCCTTTGAGGAGGGAAATTCCTCCAACCAGCATCTTGATGAACGAACACTGTGAGTGAGCAAAGCAGAAGCATGAACCTCATCCACTGAAGACATTATTATTATTATTATTATTAAATGATTACTATTTCCCCTTTGTGATTGTCTTCCCATAGATTTGCCAGCAGTCGGAGTGGCTATATCTTTGAGATCGACTACAGCAGAGTTGTTATTAGAAATGTCAGGAGGCTGTTGCCTGCACAGCAGCAGCATGCAAACCGCCGGGAGAAATTGACTTTTAACACAGGTGTGTTGTTTAGTAGTTTAAAGAGGGGATACAACTTTTTAAGAATCTGTGGGTCATCGTGTGTGTGTGTGTGTGTCCCAGGTCCAGGCATTGCCATCAACAGCATCAGTGTGTCCTCATCATTTTGTTCCACGGGTTCTGAAGATGGCTTCCTGCGTCTGTGGCCTCTTGATTTTTCTACCATCTTCCTGGAGGCTGGTAGGCATAATATTTACCTGCAGCAGCAGCCTGACAGGTCCCAATACGCATATAATCTTCAGTTCAAGTATGGTTACAGCTGCATCGTTGCTATTTAGCCCCACATGGGTTTTTACTACATTTTGGCAGTGCAACCCAGGTCATTGTTTAAAATGACCGAACATTCAAATCATGAATATGAGATGATGTACCATCCTCACACAGACAATGACTCGGACACATGTCATTGTTTTCAAGAGCACGAGGGACCTGTGAGCCTGGTGTCGGTCTCCTCAGACAGCCTTCGGGTGCTGGCAGCCTCCTCCACTGGTAGCCTGGGTTTCCTCGATGTGAGCAGCCGTGGTTACAACACGCTGATGAGGTCACACACAGACACTGTGCTCGGCTTCAGTGTGGATGGCGTCCGTCGGCATCTCACCACAGCCTCATCCGATGGCACAGTGCGCATTTGGAATATGGATTCCTTGCATCAGGTCAGTCAATACCACATGTATTCATTTTTTCACCTCTATTTCTACTGATTTGAAGATAACTGCCACTGCCTGTTATTGACGGTTTAACTGACTGTCTGTTGTGCTTTAGCTGTATGATTTTGTGTCAGAGGACAGCCCCAGTTCAGTGGCCTTCCATCCCAGCGAGCAGGTCTTCTCTTGTGGCTTCAGCTCCGGCATCGTCAGAGTCTTTGACATCTCCAGTGCCAAGATGCTGGCTGAACACAAGTACGTCTAAACTATAGTGGAAGCTCCAGCTCCACCAGTGACTGCAGTTCTTCATTTTGGATACCAAAAGCTTGCGTTTGGGGACAATTACTATATGCTATTGTATGATATGTCGAGGTGTATCGCATTACTTGAACATAGAGACGGATACAATTCTTAGCTGCTGGCCAACTGCTCGAAGAAAATACACGACAACGTGCCTGGAATAGTAAACCTACTTTGGCACTGATGATAACGACTGCATTCGTGCTCTTGTTTCTCTTGTTTGTTTGTATTTGCCTGTACACACACATATATATATTATAGGCAGCACAGAGGTGAAGTGGTGGGTCTTGCCTTCTCTCCGGATGGGGAGTTCATGTACAGCGCTGACTCTCAGGGCTCTTTGGCGCTTTACAACGCTTCTGAGGAAGACGACAATGTGATCAGAGTCGTGTGTATGTATACACATACACACACACACACACACACACACACACACACCCACACCCACAAACGAATGCACGAACACACCTTAACTTCACTTATCAGAACTGTGAAACTATCAACACTATAGGACAATGCATACACTTCCTTATATGTTGTGTATATCAGGCGGGTGTTGTTTGATTCACTCTGTACCCGATTGGCTAGGTAATGTGTTGGCCCGAGGCACCGAGCGCGCTCCAGACGCTCTCGCGGTGAGCAGTGACAGCCGCTGTCTGGCTTTTATCGGCCCGTCGGAGTACATTGTCACCATCGCCGACTCGCAGTCTCTGGATGAGGTATCTTGCACACTGTCGGCACCACGCTATTTCACGCATTGCTCAAGTACATTAGATCAGATTTCATCTAACAGTTATGAAGGAGTGGTGAAGCAGCGTCACCCTTTCCCCCAAAACTTTACACCATACAGAAGATGTACCTAAGAATAAGAAATAGTTCGTATTAATATGCATGTTCTTATGTGTCCACATTGACCTGTTCCATCTCTGTCTAGTTGCTCCATGTAGATGTGAGTATTTTGGACGTACAAAGCCCCCGTCTTGATTCTGCACTGAGGGTCTGCTTCTCTCCGGCCTCCACTGAACACTTGTTAGTCGCCACATCAGCTAACAAGATCCTCTGGGTTAGCACCAAGACGGGCCGTCTGCTCCGAGAGGTAAAACTGCTGAGCTTCTTGAATGTACACTTTGCCTCTACACACGGTCATTTTATTCTTTTTTCCAATCGTATGGTGGATTTCTGTCTTCCTGACAGGTGGCTAAGGTGCACAAACACCAGTGCTCGTCCCTGGCTGTGAGTGACGACAGTCGATTCCTGCTGACAGCAGGACACAACGCTGTGAAAGTGTGGGATTATAACATGCAGCTCGATGTTAGCTCACAGGTAGTCAACAATTAAGGATTCTCTTATGTTTCAGAATGAGTACTATTTACTGGTAAATAAACTACTGATTTATATTTGATAAAGTCCCTGCAGCCGTTTACAAGTAGGTCAAATAAGCATCTACTTGTTAGTGAGAATGAATTCATTACAAAACGCTTTGAGTTCAACCTATCAATTAAAGCATATAAATATACAATTTAAATCTTGAGCGCAGTTAAAATTGTGCAATTCTTTGGGAAAACGTCCATCGCTGTCATAGAAAGTATGTCGTCTTCATTTCAAGCAGCAGTATTAGTCGTCGATGTTGTGTCAGTAGTGACTGAAGCGTGGTTCTCTGTACCAGATGTTCATAGGCCACAGTCAGCCCATCCGCCAGGTGAGCTTCACCCCCGACCAGCTGGGCGTGGTCTCAGTGGGAGACGCCATATTCCTTTGGGACTTCCTGGCACATCCTGTTGAGTCCTTAAAAGACAGTCGGTAATAATCGCTGTTGCATGTTTGGATCTTGTTAATAACGTGCGTGTTACACTTTTACAAGTGTTACAAGTTTTTTTTCTGTCCTCACTCACAGTTCCCCTCTAAGATTAAGCTACATCTCAACTCCTAAATCAGGTAACTTCATTTAGAGTTTGTATTCATGCTTCTATGTTATAAGATGAACCTGATTCAAATGTTCTTACTCGTGAAAAAATGTGTGTTTTCATGTACCAGCTCAACCAGACGTTAGTGGAGTTCAGTTGTCCAATGGGATGCCTCGACAGACAGCACCCCTCCCCTCCTCACCGCCATCACGACTGGACATCAGCAACCTAGACCAAGTTGAACAGGGGGGTTAGTTCTCTTTTTCTCTTTTAACCACTGTTTATATCTAAGCTCTCAGCAATAAATACCAAACAGGTTGTTTTAGCAATACCAAGATTCACTCTCTACACATGTATCAAGCATGTGTTTGTTGCTAATGGCCGTACCAGAGGTGTTTAATGGACGCAGGGACTTGGTTTATTGTCACCCTCAGTCATATTTTCTCTCCTGTTACCCTCCTCCAGCTTTGGGCTCCTTGTCGATTTGTGACGACACCCCGACCATCCCCACCGCTCCAGTCCCAGTCACTGGTTCAGGTCCCTCCTCTGACCCCAGACCTGCCGTCTCCTTCCTCCAAGTCACAGAGCTGGTCAACACATCTCCCATGAACACAAGTCACATGAACACTGGTAAGTGCCCCCACTGCATTGTCCTGCATTAACAGTGAAGGGGCTCTCGGTTGATTTTGTTTTTTTTATTCTATTTCGTCATTCAGTTGAGTTGAAAGGGAAGAAGCCAGTCCGTCCTGATTGTTACAGGCACTTTATCCCACGTTTCAAGACCTCCACTCTTGACCAGGTAAAGACTATGACGAGCTGATATAATAATAGACTCGTGTCACTGGGCGTATGTTAGTGTGTCTTAACGTTGTCTCTGATCCAGGCTGCTGTGGCTCCCCAACCAGGAGAAGAGGGCATAAAGCTGAAAGCGGTGATCGGCTACAATGGCAATGGGCGCGGCAACATGGTGTGGAGCACTGACCAAGGTTATTATAATGTACTGAAAGTAAAACAAAAACAGTAGATATTTCATTCAGGAAGTCTTCGCCTACCTCCACACTAATAAACTCTGTTTCAGAGATATTCTCCGTCCACACTAACGCGCCAGAACACTGGGACTGGTTACTGTTTTGCCTCACCCAGCAATCGATTTCTGTTGCAGGTTTGTTTGCGTACTCGTGTGGCTGTGTGGTGGTGGTGGAGTACCTTCATACAGGAAGCCAGAGACACTTGCAGGGCCACAGCGAGGAGATCTCTTGTCTGGCCGTCACAAATGATGCAAAGGTATAGTTCATAGTTCTAATCGTCACAGTTATGACCGTGATTTAAAAGACGGTATGTGGGGCTTTGAGTGGGGACGGTAATTACAAAGTAATGACAAAGAACCAACACGGACTGAATGAAGTAAAATAGGTATATTGCATTGTGGTCTTTATATGTCACAGTGACTGACAGCAAATCCGGTGTTCCCTGTCCGAGGGTCATTATTAGTTCAAAATAGACTGAATAGACCTCAGCTGGTCAACACAGCAGGGGAAGAAATCCCGTAAAGGTTAGTCACCGCAGGAGAATGTGAATGCATTCGCCTCAGTCGTTAAGCTAAGCAAGAGGAGCTGAAGGAAACTAGCCTCCTTGAGTCCATTCGCACCAGGAGACAAGAGAAATGGACGTCTTATCAGGAGATGGATGGACTTTCACTCACGAGTGGGATATCACAGTCAATATCCACGAGCACAAATGCTTTGAGTGCGAGGAGCGTCCCCTGGCGCACGACTTCTATCGCTGTTCTTCTACTCGCAAAGCTTTCACCTGCTCGCTCGTGACTGGTTTTTCTTTTTGACAGTAAGTGGGCGGACCCCCCATCCTGTCACTAGATTTAATTGGTTACAATGCTCGTCTTTGGATTGGCCGGATATCACTCCCGACACAGGCGCTAGGTGGTGGTATAGAGGTAGTTTTCAATCCGCCACTAAACACTACTCCGTTATATCTCGGAGGTAAATATTGTACTTAGGAAAAACATGGCATATCAAGATGCTGATTAAACAGCATGGTTATCACACACGTATGCCTGTTTTTCTCTTTCACACTTGCTTGAGGAAGATCTTACAGATACAGGGTTAAAGGGAGTCTTCTCACAAGCTAATGGATTAGATGTCTGTGCATCATCTCTAAGAGAAATTCAGACCCGTCGATCTTGGGGCACAAGAAATCCAGGACTTTCTCATGTTTCGGCATACGTCCTGTTCGTCCTGTGTCTTATGGAATCATAGATCATAAATGAAGGTGCCTTTCTGTCTGTTTTACTTCCGGTCTAGACGGTGGCATCAGCAGCTGGTGGCAGTAATGGCAGCAAGAGCCTCATCTGCATTTGGGACGTCCAGAATGGAACTTGTCGCAATACCATCTCCTACCACGGGGGCGCAGTGCAGACTCTGGCTTTCTCTCGGGATGATCGCTTCTTTCTCTCTGCTGGTCAGTCAAATGTAAATTAGACTGCATCAATCAGTCATTAGCATTTAAACTTAAAGTTTAGTGCCGGTTTGACAATTGATTAAAAATGAAGAAAAAGGCCAATCTAGGTACTCTGCTACTAACTGACCACTGATTCTTTCCGGAAAAAGGAGACTTTTCCGACCCAGAGGTGGCTCTGTGGAGCAGTAACACCTTCAAGCTGTTGTCCAGTGTGAGGGTGTCGGGACCGATTCACGACGCAGCCTTCAGCCCCTCAACAGCCAGCCAGCTGGCCTGTGTGGGCAGCCAAGGGGCTTACTTCTGCCTCATCCACACGCATGGCTCGGATGTAGACCTCAAGGTAAACGACCACAGAAAAACACGCTTGATAAGAGAGATTGATAGTGTGGTTGACTAAATGTTAGCTTAAAACACGCGATCAATGCAGTCTTCTCAAGTACTCGACTACATTTTGATTGGGTAAATATCTTAGTTGTCTTTGCGTTGGTACATGAGGGTTAACCACTCCTTCACACGTGTAGGTCCAGAAGGTGAAGGCACCAGTAGAAGTGGGCGATGTGGAGCTGACGGCTCTGTGCTACCACATGGACTCCTTTCTGTTCACCGCCACCAATCGGGGACACGTTTGCGTCTGGGACGTGAACACACGGCGCTGCCTCATGACCTGGGAAGCTGACGAGGGGGAGATCGGTACAAATGGACCCTCTGTATATTCTAACCAGCTAATTTGGCTTAATACTCTTTATGGTTCTCAAAGAAACAAAAATAGTCTTGTTGTTGTGTACGTGCATTCTGGTCCTGGGTTTCTACAAACGGTTATAGGACTGGTATGGTTTCTTGGTTTAGGAGTGCTGCTGTGTCGAGGGAACCGTCTTTTGACAGGCAGCAACACCCGCTGGTTGCGACTGTGGGAGGTAGACGCTTTGCAGGGCCTGAAGCCTCAGGAAAAGTACTGCAATGGGGAAGACAGGTCTGTATGTAGTTTATTCTCCTATGAGTCTTCCTGTTTCTTATCTCTTCACTTTAATGTTCTTATGTGATGAAGGCCTACATGCCATACACAGTCAGTTAGTGTTACCTGTGTTTCATTACGGTTTCTATCAAATTTAGCCTACGGGCAAGAACTTTCGGTAAAACGGTATATTTATGTTTTATGTATAAGGTTGACCTACCCACTTAACCTATACAGTCCTCCTAAGAATATCTCTAGAACAAGTTGTATAGCTGTCATTTTAAAAGGTGTACTTAATGTGGAGATTGCTACTGGCTGGCATGTTTATACAAATTATGATTTAATGTAGTTTTATGGTGTTTTTTTCATTTCTGCTTGGCCTGACTCATAGAACGACGAGTTAATGTCTATTGTGTGAAACGGACAAAGAATGACAATTTGGTTCCATTAATAAGGGGTTCCTTGTTTTTGGTCTGTTCCTCAGTGGGACCACGGTGGTGTTGGGGCAGGAGATAATGCTGGATGGGACGACGATCAGTGCAGCATTTGATAACACTATGGACATGGGCATCGTTGGCACCACGGCGGGAACCCTCTGGTACATCAACTGGTCAGACGGCAGCAGCATCCGGCTGGTCAGCGGGCACAAGACCAAGGTACCAGTGTGAGCTTTGGGAAATTAAATATAACCACAGGAGCTGGAACGTACAGCTTATAACTGGGAGGCAAGTGTGTTGTTTAGCATAATCATAATGGGTTGATGGCATGGTCTGCCTGGCTGCATGTTACCCGTAGTTGTGAGTTTCCTAAAGCTATAATTGTAAAATATGTCTCATGAACAAATATTATCAACTCATTTGTTACTGAGCTTTACCGAGCTCACTCTGGCTGAAATGTGAACTGCATATATTTTCTTCCTCATTTTAAAACAGTTGCTGCTTAGATTTTTTTGATGGTGAATAATCAGTTTTTTGCTCTGTGGATGGCGATGTGAATTGTTTGGTCCACCACTTTGGTCCAGACTGAAATATCTCAACAACAAACGAGATGGTTTGCCATGAAATTCTGTATTGACATTCATGGTCCCCAGAGGGTGAATACCTCCGACCTTAAGTGATCCCTTGACTTTACCTCTTAGGCCATCAACAGGCTTTTACTAAAGAATCTGTATTGATGGGCTGTCAATCACACATCAAAGGCGATCCCCAAGGAAGAGGAGTATTTCATATTATACTTTGGACCAGGAAATAAAGATGATCAAAGTAATGAGGAATACGAAGACTCACTTTTTACATTGTTGTTTCTATGATTTTATTTATATTTATGTATTAATTTTGTCTATTTCACTGGTTTAATATCCTCCTTAAATTTTGTGTTCTTTCGTTTATATTCCCTTATGTGAAACATTTTTTACGCTCTACTATTATTAATTTATTTTTGTTTGTATCAGAACCTTTTCTAGTGGTCCAATTTGCTTGTAATGGTATTGATGAATAAGAGGGTTGACATTTAATAATTTCCTATTTATTCAGTTTGTATTAATTTACCTGGCAAAGGTTTGGTGTAATTCAACTTGTATAATCATAACTATTTCAGATGTTGTTTAATTTAAGTAGCAATGATTGCTGATTGGGGCAAAAGGTAAAACTTCTGAATGCAGCAGTAGAGTGTAGCAACCGCACAAAAAACGACCGGATAAGACGGATGAAAAATTACCTTATGTGACTTCTGAGGAAGCTCTGTGCGAGGGTCCTGCTGTTATGTTAACATCTTGTACCAGTATTGACATTCTCTCTCTGTGTGTGTGCTCCTCTGTGCTGTCCAGGTGAATGATGTGGGTTTTAGCGCTGACGAGAGACATTTTGCCACCTGCAGCGAGGACGGCAGCGTGAGGGTGTGGTCGGTCCCTGGCAACGAGCTGGTGGTGCAGTTTCAGGTGCTCAGTCAGGTGAGAGGATACACGTAATATTCATAAGTAACAGGTGGCTCAGGTCCGGTACAAGCTGAAGGACTTTGATGAAGCATCTGGGGGGGGGGGGGATTTAAATATTGTGGTGAAACAAGATTGTTTATGACTTGATCTGATCATAACAGCATACGCCGCTTACATAATACCCCCCCTATGTTTTTTTTCTTCCTGTGGGTCAGGCCTGCGGCTGTGTGTGCTGGAGCCCTTCTTCCAGTAAGGAGAGTGCATGTGTGGCAGCAGGATACAGCGACGGGACCCTCAGGATCTTCCGGCTTTCCTCTTCAGAGATGGAGATGAAGCTGCATCCCCATCAAGTGGCTGTCACTGCCATGCAGTACTCTGCTCACGGTGAGAGAGGATGGCGGTAGCTTAATAACCTGCATCTTCTGCATTCAACTTACTTCATGATGAAATGTTTAGAGGGCCGCCTCACTTAGCCCCCAGTCTTTTTAGTCTCCCGTCTACTTCTTTTTGTGTTTCATGTCTTTTAACATCCTCCAGAGAAGAGCCATCATCCACCAGGTTGCTGTTTTAGTGGTCAAACACAAATAGAACAATGTATAAATGATCAAAGGACAGGTCAAAGCAGGGTTGAGTAGTCAGGAGAAGAACGTCATGATCAATTCTATGTGCTCGCAGTAATTAAGCCTGTTATATTAAAGCAGCTATGTTTCATCCGGTTCGGCTCTGTTAACACCTTTTGGCCCCCTACAGGCCATGTGATCCTTTCAGCGGGGAAGAATGGTCTGATAGCCGTCAGCAGCCCAGTGAATGGAGCGACTATACGGGTCATCAAGGACCACAAAGGAGCGCCGATTACCACCATCCAGTGTGTGAATGAACAGGTCAGCTCACTGAATCGGGTCAAGGAGTGAAGCTTTAACAGAGCATAACATGGCAGCATAATAGAAGTATAGTGAGAGAGGTTCGAGTAGCCCCTGAACGGCCGCAACAATTAGTTATTAACCACAAATTATG
This sequence comes from Leptoclinus maculatus, assembly GCA_032191485.1. NCBI lineage: Eukaryota > Metazoa > Chordata > Actinopteri > Perciformes > Stichaeidae > Leptoclinus > Leptoclinus maculatus. The sequence continues at coordinate 9,419,165 of JAVDOI010000015.1, forward strand.
GTCCTGAGAGTGCACTGCTGAGGCCTTTCTTTAACGGCAATCATTTATCAATCAAAACACTTCTACTCCTGAGTTGTATCCCCTTGGAGACTGATTCTGCATGACGTTTGAATTTCCTTCTTAAATGCACTAGAAACAAATTTTTGTTCCAAGTGCCATCAATACATTTAGAAACGGCGCCTAGTCTCAAAAAGCCACACGGAATCTATTTCAAATGTTGATGAATGACATCCGGCAGAATATAACAATAGCATCCTGATTGTCTATTTCATACACATTAAATACTTTCCTGAATAGATATACACGTGTTCTGTTTTGAAATTATGTTTTCAATTCAGCTTCACTTTACAAATCCCCTTCATGTATCGTACAACGTATACGTACACTTGTCTTCTCCAGTAGCCATGCTCTTGACGGGCTTTCTGCGCCTGCTTCTCAATACAAAAGGTTACCTGACATTTCCTTTGCTGTCTTTTGACATTTTAAAGACACTTTTTTTTCCATCAGTATCTGAAGCCGTTTTATCTTCCAATCCTCAGTGTAAGAATTTCGGACTGGAAGGCAACGAGATGTGGTTGGCTGCCAGTGCTGACAGACGCGTCAGTGTGTGGGCTGCCGACTGGTTGAGGGACAAATGCGAGCTGCTTGACTGGCTGACATTTCCTGCTCCGGCCTATTTTGGGGTACCTTCTGTGTTTTAAGTAGTAGTACACAGTGATAAATATCACTCCAAATGTGCTGCTGTTTATCTCTTTTTAAGTCTTGCGGATACTCGATCCCCCTTTTGTTAAGTAAAGACACATCGGCATACTTTATAAAAGTTTAATATGTAACTATGATGCTGATAGTTAACCTCTAAGCCTTTTTATTCTAAAGTATTATTTTTACATTTTTCAGCATATTGTTGCAACCTCCTTTAGGAAATTTGCAAAATAAAAAATGCTTTCTCTGTGTCAAACCTTTGCACGTCTAATATTTTTGTAACCCTTTTGTGCTGTAGGATGACCGCCCACCTCCCAGTCTGGCTGCCTTCTGCCCTGCAGACCCCAGCCTGGTGGTCTACACTGGCTATGGAGTAGAGAAGGAGCTGTCCTTCTACAGCCTGGCTAAAAAACAGGTACTGCAAGCACCCACTGCTTCACTCCTCTACCACAGTGTTTGTTGCTGGCAAAATGTCCACAGATGTGCGTGTAATCACACAATATGTTGTTTTTTTTACTACAGATAATGAAAAAGATTGCCCTGCCCGACTGGGCCACATGCTTTAGCCTGTCCTGTAAGAGTCAACTCATAGCTGTGGGATCAAAAGGTAAACTCGGCCCTTGTTTTTCATGATGTAAATCCATATGGTTACAGTAAAGAAATTCGATTTTAGTATTATAAGTTTGGAGCATGTTTGTGAATATTTTCTCACTGTTATGTCTCATTTCTTATCAGAGCGAGTGTTGAAGTTGATCAAGTCGACCAGTGGCAGGTTCCAGGACTTCCTGCAGCACAGTGACTCACTGCAGACGTGTCGCTTCTCTCCGTCAGGGACGCTTCTTTTCACTCTAGCTTTTAATGAGATCCTGCTGTGGGAGGTGCAGGGCCTCTGAGGGCCTCACATCTGTTGATCCTCGTTTAAATTGTTGTTTTATGTAATTAGATTGTTCTATATTTATTTTTTTTATTCATCGAATGTTTGTAGAGAAATTGTAATAATTTGCAGCGAAGCTTTGTGTGAGATTTTCCATATGAGTTTGTTTTTTTCATGTGTATGGCTTTAGAATACATTTTTGTTGAAGAGATTTGTTGTTGCCTGTCCAGTCATTTCTGTTTTTCAGTGGTACATAAATATAGTTTGTAGGCTGCTGTGGGATTGGATGGGGTTTAAATGAGAAGCAGCATCAGCAGTTATCACAGCATGAGCTGTTATCACAGCATGAGCAATAACAATCTGTAATGTAAGAGGACTCCAACAATGCCGGGTTTGTGCGCGCACACATACAAAAGGAGAGACTGCTGCAGCCAAAGACGTGTACTTTTACTCGTCTCTCCACCAGAATGATGGAGGACAGACGTACTGTTAAGAACATTTTGCATGAATCTTCTCGACAAAGGTCTTTCTGTCACACTGGAACTGTGATACTGTCATTATTGAGAGCTCAAATTATCCTCTCCATTTCCTCCCTTGTTTTTGCGTTGGAGATTTTTGTATAATATACACATAACTCCTGGGGATCTTCCTGTGCAATGGATTCCACAACGAAAACCCCAATTTTGATTGCTTTTTTAAGTGGAGGTTTGGAGGAGGAAAGGTAGAGATTCAGGTTTTGAGAATCACCCCAAAAATGTCAGTTATGACTGCTATTAACATTTTGTATTACAATTCATTCTTGATTCTGATGTCACAGGCTGTAAAGATTAATAAAAATAGTTTCAACAAGGCTATATCTTTAAGATTCAGGCAGCGGCATCACTTTGATAATTAAACCGTATATTACATGATCATGATAGTGTTATAAGGGATTGTTTTACTCTGAATAATCACCTCACTGTCGTTAATAAGGAAATGGAGGTTTATTAACGACTCCCTGAAAATAAGACATCCATCTCATCTCTGTCGTTTGAAAAGTGCTGAAATTTGAATAGCTATAAATATAATTCATCGCTGATGAGACTTTATGCCACTATGAAAAATTTTATTTTGTTGAATGTTTTATAGGCAAAACACGAGAAGCTCACGTGGGCTGCAGGGCGTGTGTTCGGCCAGCAGAGGGCGTGGTTTCACCGTCTCCTCTGTGAACCGGAATGATATGGTTTCACCTTGGGTGCTGTGGAGAGGCACACGTTTGGTTTTAGCTAGAAATTTGGCGTTCAAATGAACGATAAATGTCACTGTAGGACTGTAGCGCGTGTGCCTGTTGGTCAACCAGAGGAGAAACATGAAACAAGACGTCAGAATACTCCTGCTGGGGGAGCGTAAGTCATTCGCACTGACAGCTGACCACAAGCTAACAAACTAGCGTTAGCAAACATTAGCTAGTGTAGCTAACTTACAACTTGTCGCTGGATTTATGTTGGCTACTCCTGGTGGCATGGTGGAGATAACAGGGACATCTATGTCTGCACTAATGTATATGTCTTCTACTAAGTGGTCGCTTTCCAAACGGTGATTTCCGATATGCTAATTTAGCTCAGAGTAACTTTAGTTTCAAGTTGTGAACGGTTAGCTAACTTAGTAACTTAACGCTAACTTAGTTAGCTTAACTTAGCAACCGAACAGAAGTTAGTAAACGTGATTTTTGTTTTCGTGAGAACATAAAGCCGCATTACACAATATATACATTTAATTGTCTGTTATTTTAAAAGTTCTCTGTGAGACAGAGCAAACTAACGCTAACTTTAAATATAACGTTAACGGAAGCTGCAGTCAGACCGTTGCTTTATAAACGCTAACGGTTAACCTAATTAGCATTAGCATTACATCTCTTAACTATAAACATGACCATGCTTTAGTGAAAGTGACACTTTTAACATTAGCTAGCTAGCTGTATGTAGAGGGCAACTGTTCAGTATGACCCTTATCGTATGTTCTGTATGTGTATCAATGACATATTTTCTGTGGCTGAAGACTCTATAACTGTATAGTTACAATACAATAGTATTTACTACTACATGAGCAGCACTATTACACGCTATGCAATTGATAACATGACTAATAGTTATGGCTAACTTGCTAGTAGCTGATAGATGTCCTTTTACAGGAAGTGCGATCACTTCATCACACAAGTCAAATGAGCATCCTCGAGTCTTTCTCTGGCAGCTTCTCTCCTTCACTTCATGTTGTCTCCTCCAACAGCCAAGGTGGGGAAGACATCCCTCATCATGTCTTTGGTTGGAGAAGAATTCCCAGAGGAGGTAAAAGTCTCAGTGTAACTATTCACCTATCTGCTGTGTTTCAAAAACTCTTCTTTTAAGTTTGTTACATACACTCAACACTTCCAATATATTGCTCAATATGATACAAATCCAAAATGGTCCCCCTGGAGTTTATACTTCACTAGAAAGGTTGAATCTAACGTGGGCTTTTGCAACGTATTGTGGCTTTTGCAGCACGTTTGTGCTTTGTTTGACATGTTCAAATCAACTCATTCTGCTCTGTACTATGTGGCCACTGGTAGTGTTTCTGTGTGACTTTTAGCTTCTTTTAGTTTAAGTACACTTGCCGGCAAATGTATACTATTGTAGGTACCCCAGAATGCGAGGAGAAATGTTCTATATCATACATATGGTATAATGACTAATACAGTTTGCCCTACTGTTTTTGGGTTCCAAAAATGAAATTTTCCCAGCATTTCAGCTTATGGCTTATGGAAAGTGTGTGTTTGTGTTATCCTGATTAAGTGATGGTTGACAATTTGTCTGCGATCTCTGAAAGGTTCCCTCCAGAGCTGAAGAGATCACCATCCCTGCTGACGTGACTCCAGAGAAGGTGCCCACACATATAGTGGACTACTCAGGTAATACGGAGGACCACCGCTATTCATTCCTCTGACTGGTCGCTATGTGTGTGTGGTTTGTTGAAACATAAAGTCTGAGTATCTTGACTTTGATATCTGTTTGTGTCTGTCTTTAACAGAGAAAGAGCAGAGTGATGAAGTCCTTAGAAATGAGATCATCAAGGTAAGTAACGAATGAACATACTGAACACCATCCGATTTAACAAATGAGATCAAAACCAGATGCACTGAAGGATTGCATTGGCCTGGAATAATCTTGAGCAATGCTGTGACACCTCTGATTAAGAATAACAACTTTAACGCCATATAAATGGATGTCTTTGTTTAGTTTTAGCAGCATTTTATTATAAATGTATTCAAGGTTTATTGAATTATCACAGCTGTTCTTTCTCTACCCCACACAGGCTAATGTGGTGTGTGTAGTGTATGATGTCACCAATGAGGAAACAATAGACAAGGTAGTAACCCCGCTAACTGTTATATATTGTCTCGTACTGTACAAGCTTTCCACATACTGTATATTACAATTACTAAATGCATGTAAAATACAAATTGCGCTTGTTTCTGCCTCTTGTTTTTCAGATCAAAACTAAATGGATACCTTTAGTTAACGGTGGCGCAGAGAAAGGGAACAAGTATGTATGTATGTATGCTGTCGATGGGTGTGTGTTACCTGAGCTCTTCTGTGCCAATGAACTTTGCACTCTTCCCTACTGTTTGCATGTAATGTTGGCACACTTTCTAATCTGGGAATTTGTAGCTAAATTGTCCAGAATAAGACCCTGCATGCAGTACACTCTGTTTGAATGAGTACTCATTTACAGGAAAGCCTGTATTTAAATAAATAAACTGTTTTATTGAGATTCACCCTGTCTTCTTGTGTTTAATCAGAGTTCCCATCATCCTCGTGGGAAACAAGTCTGATCTTCGCTGTGGAAGCTCGATGGAAACCATTCTTCCCATCATGAACCAGTTCTCTGAGATTGAGACGTGTGTTGAGGTGAGACGTATCCAGTGTGCTTATCACTGCACTCTGTTTACACCCGCTAACTGTAGCGTTGAAATGCACACGATTGCTGGGTTTCACACACACATATTTACACGTGCACACTTTATCTAAACCTTTAGATAGTTTGGATAATTGTATCTTGTGTTCTTTCTTTCCATTCTTCCTCTTTCAAGTGTTCTGCAAAGAACTTGAAGAACATTTCCGAGCTGTTCTACTATGCACAGAAGGCCGTTCTTCACCCCACTGCTCCTCTTTATGACCCCGAGGACAAACAGGTCAGATGTTTTTTTGGAAATGTGATGCCAACTGTGGAGTCAGCGTGTCTGTCTCTCTCTGTCCACTTATTTACATCTGTGCATGAAAAAGATTGGTTGAATAATAACAACATTTCTGTCCCCAGCTGAAACAACTGTGTGTCCGAGCCCTGAGCAGGATATTTTACATTTCCGACCAGGACAATGACCGCATCCTCAGTGATGCTGAACTCAACTGCTTTCAGGTAACAGTTAAAGATCACTGAGCATAATGTCTTCTTCGCACTTATTTGCACATACGCCATTTGTTTGCTGTATAAGAAAAATGTATCTTTATGTGTAGAAATCTTGTTTCGGGAATCCTCTGGCTCCTCAAGCCTTAGAAGATGTGAAGACAGTAGTTTGGAAGAACACCAGTGACGGGGTGCAGGACAATGGCCTGACCCTAAATGGTAACAGCCGATCATGAATGACAACATGCAACTTTAAATGGTGTCGTTGCAAGGCCACACTCGACTAATGGCCACGTGTTGTGTGTCTTCTTTTTAAGGTTTCTTGTTTCTGAATACATTATTTATCCAGAGGGGCCGACATGAAACCACGTGGACCATCCTCAGGAAGTTTGGTTATGACGACAACCTTGAGCTGACTGATGATTACCTTTACCCCGAGTATGTCCATGACACTATTGTACTGTATCCGTCATCTCGGATGCAAATGTCTATACTGCTGATAACTAGTGTTACAACAGGCTGTATTTGCAATATCATTGGAGAATAAAGGTCCGTGTCTGTGGATTCTACATTGCCATCTATCTCAGATTCTCTGTTTCCATTTGGCTTTATCTTTGTTGTGTGTGTAGCTAGGAATGCTCAGGTATCTAAATATCGAACTGTTCGTTTTTCTGTTGTCAGACTACGAGTTCCAGTCAGCTGCACCACAGAGTTCAATCTTTTAGGTCACCAGTTCCTCCAGCGGCTGTTCGACAAGTACGATGAAGTGAGTAGCAAACCCAGTCGCCTTTGGTCTCAACGTCCCACTGGACAGTAAACTGTAACAGTTACATGTTGTGAGAAATGTCATTGAAACAATATGATTATGTGTTGAATATATTACGGGGAAGTATTTCAAAAGCTGTCTTAGTTTTCTTTATGTCGCATTCAATAAAGGAGTGTTTCCTTGTTTTCCCCTCTCAGGACAAAGACTCTGCCTTGTCACCGGCGGAGCTTAGGAACCTGTTTTGCGTGTGTCCTTACATGCCGTGGGGTGCAGAGGTCTACGTGACTGTCCCCACCACAGACGAGGGCTACATCTCTCACCACGGCTACCTTTGTCAGTGGACGTAAGTATCTCACGTCTCGTTAATGATATAATGTGACTGCATTATGCACTAGCGTTACACTTTTCTGTGCACTTATAAGCAACGTATTGTCCCGCACAGTTCAAAGTCACATGTATGTCAATCCCGTCTCATGCAGGCTCTCTGCGTACTTTGACATCCACCGTTGCCTGGAGCACCTAGGATACCTCGGCTACCCGATCCTCACTGAGCAGGAGTCCCAGACCGCCGCCATCACAGGTGTGTGTGTGTGTGTGTGTGTGATTGACTCAGATAATTCTTGGCAAACCCAGAAAACAGTCCCCACACATGACATGCATGTTATTTAGTTTCTTGTGAGCAGTAACTAAAAGATTAATCATTAGTGATAATTGAGGTAATATGAGGAGCTTTTACTTGGCTGTATATTGTATTAGTGTCTCTGTGCAGACATACCGTGTATGAACAAGTAGCAGTCTGAGGCCAGTAATACGTCTCACTGCTGCTAGTCACACACATTCTGTCTTCGTCTCAGAGGTGAGCACACTTTTGGTGACCCTGCTTTAGATGTCATAGAGGCCAGTAAGCCACAGAGATTAGCGCTGATCTTTTAACAAGGGGGCCAGTTACTGAATCAACCTTTCATTTAGTAGTGTTGATGTTAATTGTTATTGTACCTTTATTTTTAGCCGAGCCAGCGCCTCGCTCTAAGAAAAGCGATGTCGGTTGGTTGGTTGCTCTGATTGCCTGTAAATTGGGTTATTATCAGACAAACGCATTGGTCCTGAGTGAGACATCGCAACGACTTGTTTGATGGATTGCTAAAGTGCTACAGAGATTTATTGCCCCTGGAGGACCAATCCTAAGGTTTTCATCTAGTGCCACAACAGCTGGGGCTGACAAAGTAGAGTTTAGAGTGATGAGTAGTCGAGTCAAGTCGAACAGTTTAGAGTGACGGCAGAAAAGCTAAGTCCCAGATATCCTAAAATGGTGTTGTGACGATTAATCGTTTCCTCTGACTTTCCACCTGTAATGTCGTGTTGCCTAAAACTGCACTTACACAGGTGTAATGTGCACCTGCATTGGTTTCCAAACCTAGTTGTTATGCCCTGTGTGTTTGAGCATTGTGTTCATACCGAGTGTTTGTTTACATGTGCAGTAACACAGGAGAAAGAGGTGGACCTGGAGAGATGCCAGACACAGCGGTCGGTGTTTCTCTGCAAGGTGATCGGACCGCGGGGGACTGGCAAGACCGCCTTTCTCCAGGCCTTTGTGGGCCGCAACGTTGTGGTATGGCACCATCTGCTAACTTCTTGTCTTCACTTTTGATAATGCTAGGCAGTAGTGGTTTCCTGTAATATTTGTTTGCCTTCTACAGAATAAAAGAAATTCCAGCAGTGCCTTTTCCCCCTACGCCATAAACACTGTCCAAGTCAGCAACCAGGAGAAGTACCTTATAGTAAGCAGCTCCCATCCTGAGCCTAATGTTGACCTTTTAACCTCTGACCCTGATTAATACCATGAGCACACTCTGCTCCCTGTGCAGCTCAATGAGGTGGATGTGGAGGTCGACTTCCTGAAGGCGTCGGACGCCAACTGTGATGTTGCTTGTCTCATGTATGATGCCAGTGACCCACATTCCTTTGACTATTGTGCCAGTATATACAAGGTGAGTAACGGCACAATTAGACGCATTTCATTTATTAATTTATTATCATTTTTAGTTTGTGCTGTTGACCGAATCCAGCACTTCAGAATGGGCAAATAAGAGAGACGGAGCTGCTTGTGGCTTATTATTATTATTCTAGTATTTACTGAGATCACGGTGTCTACAAGAAGACATGGTGTTGGTCTGTTACTCTGATTATTAGTGGAATAAAAGGCCCCATGTTAACAGGTCCTGTATTACCGGCTTACATCAACACTACTACATTTTCATTTAAAATGGCCTTTTTAAAACGAAAACCATTTCTGTCCACACGAGCGCTTCAGCACCGTTTGTGATTATAATTTCCGTCCACACTACAACGCCTGAAAACGCATATCACACGACCACTCGCGTACACTGGGCATGTGCGTGTACACAGGAAGCAGACTTTACACACTCTGCAGTTGGTTGTGTAGTTGCAGAAAATACTGCGGAGGAAGAACAGCATGTTTACATGTATTGTGTATTACAATGAGGTTTACTTGAATTTCATTATGACCGACTTGCAAACGAGGTAAATTCTCTTTTCTCTCAACTGACGTTTTTTTTTACTCTTAATCCCATTTCTTCCTCAGCAACACTACATGGAGAGCAACATCCCATGTGTGCTGGTCGCCTCCAAGGTGGACCTTCCTGAGGTCAAGCAGTTCCACGGGACGACTCCAGCAGAGTTCTGTTATAAACACCAACTGCCTCCACCTCTGCCCTTCTCCAGCCTGTTCCTCGACTCCACCAGCAAGAGCATCTACAAAAGGCTCGCGTGGGCGGCAGTATACCCGTACGTAGACATTGAAAACCTGGAAAATATAAAGATCAGTTACGGTAGAATGTTTAAAACATTGAGAACGGGGATCGGTAGAGATGTAGCTAGGCATTTGGTTTGCTCATGGTTTTAGTTGTGTTGCATTGTGTGACTGAACCTTTAATATATTTTTTCCCTCCATTCCAGACACCTGAATGGTTCCAACATGAGCAACACATCATTCTGGCTGAGAGTGGCGTTGGGCTCGGCTGTGGTTGCAGTTCTCGGCTTTGCCGTCTTCAGAGCCGTCGCCAGACTTAAATGATCAACAATCGGCTTCTTTTTTCTTTTCTTTTTTCCAGCCTGACGCTCCATCAATCCATCCACGAAGGCAAAAACCTCAGAGACCAGATTCAAAGCCCGCCGCTTCGTTTTACTCTTCCTATCTCTGCTCCTCTTCACTTTGTCCTTCCCTCCGAGTCCGTTGATTGCAACACTTCAGAGGAAACTGGATACAAATGATTCCCCGCGCTGCTGTGCTCAGCTTTTTTCTGCCTTACATTGTCCAACCAGGTTTAGTAGGAGTTCGCCTGTCACCGCTCGGTGCATTGATACACGACGAAACTGTTAAGATCCAAACGGGTGCTTTATCAAAGGGTAGGAAATGCACCAAGATATTCCCGTCTTAACGTGTATTCAATTATGTGTCGGGGGGGTAAATGGTGAGATTGGGGAGTTTTTATAAACATACTGTGTTTCTTAAGCGTAAAATATAAAAATGCCAAATTGACTAGACTGAAGAACCAAAGGTCAGCACAAAGAGCAAACATCCTGACTGGCTGCTGCTGAGTATCTCCTCTGAACTACACTCTTCCTTCTGACCATGCCACCTCAGACACTAGATATTCTTATCTGACTTGCCAAATAACTCCAGCGGCAATGAGTAGTCAAAAGCATGTTATTTTCCCCCTTTAGGCACATTGTTATGCCTACAAATGAAAGGTTTTCATGTTTTTAGCAGTACGGCCCGCCTCCGCTCCTCTGCTGTGGCAGGGAGCGACGTGCATGAGGAAGAATGGTGGTTTGTTGATGCATCTGCAAAAAGACAGAACATATTTTCTCCAGTAAAAGGAGGCCAAGCGAACCTTAAATATCTGGTCCAATGAATCTGCTTCTTTCTGTTCACATTGAAATGGAATTCATTGATTTTGATTGAGACTGAAATAAGTTAATGAGCTGTGATTTTTTTTGTTTTTCTATTAACATACTCTGTGCATACACTTTGACCTTCTTACATAATCTGCCATTGCTTTGTTTTTCCAACATGAGTCGGTCATGTTATGTGTGTTTTGTTGCTTGATTTTAGCCGGGGACCTGGTGTTTCTGCAGAATACACTTCTGTGACTTTTAAAACATGGCTGTCTTTCTCACAGACATTGAACTGATTTAGATGCTTAATAAAAGACCAGTCGAGACTGGATGGGGAGCTTTTGCCCAAAAGACTTTATGGATGTTGGGATGGAAGATGAATGTTGTTCACCTTGTTGATTCTTTGCATCTATTTTTTTATAGCTGATAAATTTTGACTGAATTTTGATTTGTTTTTAATTCATACACAAGTATTAGACTTCAGAGACCTGACCACACACATTTAGTTTGAATATCTACCTTATTAACCTGTTCCACGTACCATATTATCTTCATCACAAAACGTGTGTACTGAAAGTCACGGGGCTGTCAAAATTCATGTTGGATTACTCCATGCTGAAGCAACACCAATATACCCACATCAGCACCATGCCTCGGTGAGTCTGGATGCATTGCTTTGATCGCTCGGCTTACTTTGCTGATATCAGATCTGTTTCTAAAGATAACAATGAATAACACTATGAATGGTAATTTTGTGTGGGTCTGTGTGTGTGTGTGATCTTGACTTTCATCAGTTTGACTCCGGTCTGTGCTTCTGACGTCTCAGTCTCAACTGCAGTCCAGAGTCGTCGTCGATTCTCGGAGGACACCACTAGATGGCGCTGTTGCATGTCGGGTGAGAGGCCAAGTAGTGAGCGCTGGGTGTGTCTGCAAAGCCGCACCGATATAGTAGTGACGTGCAAGAATAGACGGTGAAAAAAATAGTAACTGCTGTATTTTAACCTTTATGTTCCGTATTTAGTGCCGTTTTTTGACTACACACAATGTTCAGACCAGTTTAACCGAGGATTCCCCCCGCAATGTAATCTCTTGGCCTTGTTTACCACCGCCCTATCACTTTCAGTGACTTTATTTTTTTTTTTGTGCACGTTTTATTTCACCATGGAATATCTATGGGACACAGGCTTTTACGTCATAGCACTGCGTGTTCTGCCCCCATGACTAGTTGGTAAAGCAGTTAAAAGGTCATTCAGAGTGCACGATTCTGGTCATTTATATGACATTAACATGTGTAGACTAACTTAAAAACATGCAGTCTTCTCAAGTGTCAGTGTTTTCTGTGTTGCATGTCCACCCACGTGCATCAGCCTCTGCCACAGAACACCATCCTTCGCATTGGAGCTTCCATAGGTGGGTTTTGTCTGCATCAGCCTGGTGTACAATATCTGTAATTTCATGCACTGCCCTTAATTGGTTAACATGTCTGATATCTATAGGCGACAATGTCTCCAGGCTATTAAGCAGATTACATAAAACCTATTATTCTTCAAAACACAGAAATCCCTCTGACTGCTTCACCAAGCAAATTACGCACGCGTAAAATGCGCGCAATAAGTTGAGCCAACACATTTTGTAGAAGATGACAAAGGTTTATTGAATTGCAGTAAAACCAGTCTTTAAAAGTGACTGAACACAGTGGGATGTTTGTATAGTATGAGTCGTCTGAACATGAGGAAACATACAGAATGGAGCTTGAATGACATCTATAGAGCCGTTAGGAGAATCTTGCTGACGTCCACTGCCTATGGGCTGTACATTGTAAAGGCTCAACAATGCTCACCATTGTCACATTCGTATTTTCAGTATGCCCCCCGTGCACTAACGATGACTATTCATAAGTTCAACTGTATGTACATTTTTCCTTTTCAGAAAGACGCTAGTCTAGCCAGTATGTATCCAAGGATCAGATAGAAATGAACAGCATTATTAACGCCAAATAAAAAAAATGCTCACAATTATGTCTACAGCATCTATAAGCTATAGTGCAATGGAGAGGAAACTACTGGTAAAAACAGCATACGTTTGCATGAGAGCTTACAAAAATAATACATATACGAAAACATTTCCTTAAGTATTTACAGTGACTTTGTCTGATATTGTCCTTCTACTTCTTCTTGCCTGTTTTGGCTCCCTTTTTGGGTGACTTCCCCTTGGGCTTGACTGCCCTCTTTGCTGGTTTTGCCTTGGGTTTGACTGCCGCCTTGCTTGCTTTCTTGACTGGTGCCTTTTTGGCTATCACCGGTGTCGGCTTTTTCGCGACCTTTTTCGCGACCTTTTTCCCTTTCTTTACAGGTGTCCTCTTGGTTTTTTCCGGCGTCTTGGCCACTTTCTTAGGCTTGGCCGCCTTTTTGGGTTTGGAGGGCTTCGCTGCCTTCTTTGGTTTGGCAGGTGCCGGCGCCGGCGCCTTGGCTGACTTTTTGGAGTCCTCTGGTTTGGCCCACCTGAAGGATCCGGACGCGCCGATGCCTCTGGTGTGGCGCAGGCTCCCGCCCGCCACCATCCTCCTCAGGGCCAATTTAATCTGCACATCGACGTTGTCGCCCACCTTGTAGTTCTTCCTCACGTACTTCTGGATGGACTGCCGGGACGCTCCGGTCCGGCTGGCGTCGTGCACGATGGCTGCTTTTATCATCTCCGAGTATTTGGGATGAGAAGCAGGCTTCTTAGGCTTGCCTGCCTTTTTGGCTTTGGCTGGAGTGGCCGACGTCTCTGCCATGGTGACTTTTCTTTGGAGTTGGTTAACAAAAAAAAAAAGTCCAATGGGGTGTAATTTCAGCCGACTACACCGGAGCGTCAGAAACAGAAATATATACGCACAGCCAGAAATAAAGCTTTTCTTCCAGAAAGTCCGAGTCGGCAGACAATGCCACAATAACTGCTGTCACAGTAAAAATGAAATAATTGTCCTCACGGAGTGACGCGTCAGTGTACTGGATCACTTAAGTGTCTTATTCCACAGGCGCCTCAGTGAGCCTATGAAGCCTATCTGCGGACGTGATTGAGAACACCAACTGCCAGCAGCTGATCTAGCGGACTCCATGGAACTGGCGCCGTCCTGTTTGTGTTTCTTCATCCTCCAACTCCTGACAAATATAAAAGCTACGGCTGAGTACTGATCCACAAAACATTATCGGCTGATAGCAGAGACATTGGGCTTCACGTGGACACACTTTTTGTAATTCATCCGCGGCGGCGAACAACTTTTATTCCAGGAAAACCCGCTGGAAGTAATGCGGGCTGTGAACAATTTTGCACAATTCGCGTTAAATTGACCCGAACAGACGCAACCTCGGGCAAAATCAAACAATGCATATCGAAATTGTATCTATGCTTAAGCGGATGCACGCGGTTCGGTCGAATTCTCTTTTCGTTTTTGCTTTTAATACATCGATACATTTCCCCAACTAACACAGTCCGGCCATTGACTTTGAATGACGTGGTCGAGATTATTTGCTGTTAAACCTCCTATACATTATATGTCACGATATCTAAGTTACAGGTGACACTTGGGACGATGATACGGGTTTATGTGGGGTGGATACGATGGATAGGTTTGCTGTATTTGCTGATTTTTCGACAGAATTGCTTATAGCTGTCACTATGGCAGTCGCCACTCGAGGTCCATTGTCAGGAAAGTTGCCAACACCTCCAAAGATCAGGAACTCTGATACCGGACCCAAAAATGGATCACCATATTTCGGATAGTGGTGCAAGTGGCTGCTGTGTGACCAGGTGTTAGTCCAGCTGCAAGGGGGACTGCACCCGAAACGAAAGTCCTTTTAATACAAGGCGCAGTGATGGCTTTCTTTTGTTCAGGAACTGGCGCATCAGACCACAGTCAATAACAGCTTTGACATTTGGCTTTCCTCATTTTTACGAGGGTCTGTGGAGCCGGTCCTAAACAACAAAAACCTCCCAAATTACAAACTTTAATATAATTCTCCTGTATTATTTATTCTTATAATAGCAGGTCTGATGTCCCTCCCTGCAACGCCATTTTGATTCCTAAAGTCACAGCCACTGGAGTAGTGCTTTTCCCCGACTTTTGTGGCATGGTAATCTGAGTTATTGGACACTATTTTAAAATAAAAAAAATCCCAATTCTGTCCTCGTCCACGCCATCCTCAATGGTACAAAGTAATACCAGGCTGTTTGTCCAAGAGGTGGTCCTCTACAGTGTAGACTACAGTGGGATACTGCTTGAAGCAATGAAGGGTCCACTGTTGTTCAAATAACATTATGCCCAATTAGCTTTATTAGTTGGCATAATGTTAAATAACCTACCTGTGTACTGTGTATATTGTAGCCGATAAATAGTGTAAAAGGGAAGTTACACTTGTGAGGAAAACATCAGTGCCTCTGCCCTTCTATCTCCACCTGTGTCCTTACAGTTGATGGCTGAGTATTTTGTTTTTTTTGGTGCGTGTTTTAAATGGAGGGTGGGTGAGTTAGTGAGCAGGCAGGGATTTAATGAGTGAAAACGAGGAGGGAGGGAGGAGTGAGTGAGTGAATACGTGATTTTTTTTCATGAGGCACAGGGAGGGAGTAGATGAAAGGGTGAGTTGTACTACATAGCACAAGTGCATAAAAGAGGGAGGGGGAGTAAATGGCTGAGGGTGAAGGAATGAATAAGTGAATGAAGCGCGTAAGGAGCGCTGGAGTGAATAAACATATTTGTATGGCGCAAGTAAAGAGGGGAGGAGCACAATTAAACCACGCAGTGCGTTGCTTATATGCGTATAGCTATAAATACACAGTAGTGTCTCCACGATAATATGAACAACATGTCTATTGTTTGCGACTCCTTTTCGGGCCATGTGTTACACGGCTATAGCTTTCGGCTTGTTTTGGCAATTTTGGGGTTTAGTGGATTGGTCCGTTGTTTTTGTCACCGTTTGTCCGGAGTGATGTGTTTTTGGCCGCTTGTGCCCCGTTTAGGAAGCGGGGCTGAAAAGCAGCCGCCAAACACAGACCCCCCCCCCCCCCCCCCCGCTTAGACCACTCCCTTTATTAGCCAACACAGGGACGTCCTCTGGACCCCCCGAGCCCTGCCCAACGCATTTCAAAGTAATTATCAGTAAAATGAGATGTTACTTAATGACCTATGCATTTTATTAGGCCTCCCTGTTTCATAGGTGACTGATAAATAGACGTTATTAGTTATTCCGTGCTTGTTTTTGAATTGTCCCTGCCAGAATTAAATACACCCTGCTGTGTTTTTTTATTTTTATTTTTGAGAATTGTTGCCTTTGTGGCGTGGGCAGAGCTGATAACATTAGTTGATTCATTTAATAGTTAATTGACAGAAATTAGTCCTCACTCCATCTTTTGGTGCATCCAGTCATTCACCACTGCTGGAATCTAGCTTCACAGTTGTATAATTGGGGTTGCCTATGTCTGCAATAATGTTCAACTTACATAATGCTTAAGCCAGTGCTGGTTTATTTGTCAGAAGTTGGAGAGAGTCGAGTGGGAGGTATACATGTATTTACAGAAGACAGCTACACCATCCTGTCAGGAGTGCGTTAGCGTTGCATCTCTAAATTTATCCGATGCCAGTTTGTAATTTTAGCTGCCTAAATCCTTCTCAAGTCCAGTCCAGCCTCTGGCCCAAAGCATTCTGTGTAACATCACCCACAATTTCACTACTGAGGGCCTCCTGTACTCCATATCAGGGCTGTGGATCAGTCGCATATTAGGTCCAGAACTGTCCAACACATGATCACATTGTGCTCCGTTAAAAGCATTCTTTCTGAGGACTGTTTGGTCGTTTACTCTGACTTTGAAAGTCAGATAAGGTAAAATTAAATCAGATCTTTTTTTATTTACTCAGGTGGCAAGAAAAGACGATCTGTAGACAGGTTTAAGATTAGATCATTTCTCTTTTTCCTGCTATGAATCCTCTGGGTTTCTTTACACTTTTATAACCTCATCTCACAAACTAATTTACTTATTCTTTATATGTATTTTGCTCATACTCGTATAGAGTTCATAGCTTTTTGATTAACTGAGATTGCATCCAAATCAAGTTTCACTCAATCACTCAGTCGGTCAATAGATTGTGAGCAGTATTGTTGTTTTCATTAACATTTGCTGGGTTCTGCTATCATCTGCGTGTGACAAAGTGTAACACTGGTTCCACTCTAGCAAAGCGCTAGAAAATAGTCAAAAAATATAGGAAAAGTATTTTTCATCTTTGACCAGTTGCAGCTTTCCTGCTTGCATATCTAAGCAATATATCCCCGTGTACAGCTTTAAGGTGCCAGTTGGGCCCTTGAGCTGGACGCCATTTAGTTCAGCTGCCCATTGCGCTGCCACAGATAAAATAATTCAAATTTTGGAGATTAGACTTGCTCTAAACTAACAGCCATGCCATGTTGAGACAACAAAAGTGAAAACAAGACCATTGACACACTGGCGGTTTCAATGCACGTTTCCTCGGGGCCAGCTGTGGTGTGAGTGTGCTCTGTAAGAGGTAGTGTTCGGATATGTTCGGGGTTTTCGACAGTTGTGACAACACTTGGATGTGTGAAGCAGGTGCCAGCGGCCAAGTGCTGTGCTGACTGCTGCACGGCCGAGCCAATGAAGGCCCGTCAGTTTGGCCCACACCAAGGCTCTCTTTGTGAATGTCTTACCACTTGCCCTCCAAACACCCCCCCCCCCCCCCCACCCCCCACCCCACCCTCCCTTATCTCATTATGTAGAGCAGGTAACTGTTTCCACAATGTCAGCTGTCAAACAACCTCTCACATGACAGGCTTGTCATTAGACGCAGTCTTTTCAGAGCACCTGTGGTCTATCAGTCAAACCAGCAGAGATGACTCTGACAGCTATTGTACTGTCATTGTCTCTCATGCTGCAAATATGACACAGCAGTTTTGTCAAAGGGTGATTTTTAGTAGTGATAAAACTAAAACGCAGAGATGCTACTTTATTTCCAAGTTGTTGCACATGTGACGTGTTGCCCACTAGCTATAACATCTAATTTGACACGGATACATTACAAGAATGCTACATTTAGCCCTAATCCTGACTTTAACCCTTGCCCCTTTAATACTTGGAGACTTAGGAAGAGTAACACAAGCTGCTGCAACAGGCTGCCACTAAACCAGAGCCATCTATTATGTGTAGAATTCAGTATAATTGTGATACTTCTTTAAAAAAAATACATTAAACTATCAACGCTCTTTAGTTTTATTGGACACAAAGAGAAATGAGTATTTCATTTCTTTGTTTACTTTGTTTTGCGTCAAAGCTGTGCACAAAAAAATACCAAACAATGATTTAAATAGTTTTTTAAGGTTCTAATGCTCTCTTTATACTTTAATGTACAACATTTTCCAAATGTATAAGAGCTGGCAGAAGTATTTTGCGCAAAGTCCTCATACTGTACTGGTGACTTGTGATCGTAGCCGCGTTTACCAACAGAGGGCAGTAGCAGCTTCAATACAAGGAATTATTTGAGTTATTTGCAAACATTACTACCTCAGACTTGGCTTGAACAGAATTAGCGCTGCTACACAAACAAAGGCTAAATGATTGTGTCAAAGAGTTATAGTAGATAGCAATAGGTGTGTAAACCGTACAGTACATGCACGCAGTAAAGACACTTGGGTATGTTATCGATCTATGGCCTGTCCTAAACATGGTCTTAATTAAAGGGGTGATGAGCTCTGATTATGTCGGGTTAACTCAGGTGAGACATCATAACTGCTTTGTCAGCATTTCTTTGATACTCTGCGGTTTGTCAATGTGGATGTCGGCCAACAGGGCTGCCCTTAATTTAGGATGCAGCTGCACGTTTAGACACCAGAGGTCTCTCCAGACTTAGACTCCAGAGACTGCTCAGAAAGCACTGTGCTCAGCTCAACCTGCTATAGTGGCGCTGTGACACCGGGAATGTCAGAAATAACAATCGATGTTTTTGGAGACAGACCTGTCCCAGTACGAGATGTTAATATTGCAGCAATGGGGCTGAAAATGAGGCTTCCCTATGAATTCAAATCATGACAGTTTTACAGAAATGTTAATGCACCCTTTATTATTTACCCTTTTGCCTTTTGCGTTCATAGCTTCTCCTCCTAATTCTTTCCCCTTTTTCAACCTCCTTCCTCTAACTCACTGCTTCCCCTTCCTCGCTTCTTCCGTTTTATGTCCCCGAGAGATCTTCTAAGTGGAGCAGTTTGGACTAAAACTGTGTCACTCGGTGACCTGATTCATTTTTCTTCATGCGGGTGATTCCCTCTATTGCACAATCCCTACTGCTTGGCATTTGGCGGCTCGAGTGTGAAGCACCGTCTAATTTAATTCACATGATAAATTGAGATTAACAGGTTCCAGACATCCACCAGAACAACTTGTCTTCTTAATTTATAAAAGATAAGGTCAGCTAATAGAGCAACGCCGTAATGCTGTGATCCTGCACAATGACAACACACTGCCGAGTGTTAATTGTATTGTTCAGACTAGTGCCAGTCTTCATGAGCGCTACCAACGCGTTGAACTCACAATCTTGTGGTCAGGCCTTGTGGTTGAAGTTCAATTCCCTCCTCTGTTGAGCTTTCTGACTGTAGCTCTTCACTCTTCTCTTAACTGTATACACTTATATTAATTGTTGCTTCCCACCCCCCGTGTGTTTCAGGGTGGTTGATGGCTGGAGTGTTTCCCTGCTTTACACTGGACAGCTTTCCACCTCCCTTTGGATGTCCACTCAGAGACATCCTGATAAACCTGTCAACAACCCGTTTAATTCAGCTTTCACGAGGTAATGTTTTGTTATTGCTTTCTGCAGCACTTTCATACGTTCTTCTGGCCCAATATAAGCTTCAGCAAGGTATACAAGAATATATTTTCTTGTAGCAGTATGCCAGTCCGGTGCATCTAAGACTAAATGTGTGAGATATTGTGTAATTGATAGTTTATTTAAGTATCTTGCACCTAATGTTATATGGGCTTATAAATTACTAGACAACCAAGATGATCTCATGACGGATCATTCCATACACTTCCATTAACATCCTCTACTTATCCAGTCTGTCTAAGCTGCTCTGCGTTGTCATATCTTAGCTGCTGTGCATTTCTATGAAAACGAAACCAAAATCTTCTCCCTTTAAAAGACAACTCAACATATCGCCTTTAGACGGCCAAAATAAATCAGGATTATTTAACTCCTTTTTTTTCAGCTAGCAGACTTGTACATAAGGGAAATTAAACACAAAAGGTAATTCGTCCTCAACTCCAGCAAGATCACAGGGGGTAAGGTATGAGCTCTTTAATTAACACGCAGAGAGAAGTATGCTGGGATATAATATTATAATTGCTTAGAAATTACATGTATCTGCTATTATAAAATGTTCCCTCTAACCATTTATGCATTTAATAGCACAGTATCTGCATCTTAAAATAATTCAGTAATTGGGAGGTGTACTATTCTAGACTTAAACCATCTAGATTTGAACTTTGATTAAGTACTATAAGGTTGCCACTTTGTATTTTTAAAGAATTTACTGTAAAGCTGATGTGACAGCTGCCCTTAAAAAATAACTTTTTTTAGTTTTGTTTAGTTGACGTCTCTAAATCTAGACTTTAGAGATGCACTCTTTTTCTAAAGTTTTGGTGCAGCAGAAATGTACGATAAACATTGATTAAATCCCGGGTGGAAAGTTTAGTTTGCAACCCATCCCTTGGACTGTAAAGTTAGAGGAGCTAATTGTGCACATAAACAAATCCGGACAGTTTTGCATCCACGTACAGTAAGTGGTGTACATGAGGCGACCTCTGTATGAATGAGTGTACATGAACCCTCGTGCTAAAAACCTGGCAAATGAAGACACACTGAACTCAGACCTCTAAGGCAATGCAGTTATAGCTCCTTACCATCCGTTTCACTGACAGAAACACAACTATCCACACACGGACACCAATAAATACACACCTGCCTTATGGACCTCAAGGTCATTAAGATGGTGAGGAAGAGTGCAGATTGGCGGTCTAATTAATGTGCCCTTCTGCCTCCCTGAAAGACCTTGTTATTCTCTCCCTGCGCTCGCACAGAAGCAGTGTTTTGTCTGCTGCTTCTCAGGCCTTGTTTAAAGAGGAGCAAGCTGCCCGAGTTCATTCTGCCGTCTGCATCCATCCACCAGGGGTGAATGGAACATGAAGGGTTTAGTCAGGCTCAAGGGAGGCCATTCAGTTGGGGACGCTTCGGGCAGCAGAGACCGTATTTCACCGGAGGCTTATCTCGCTCTGTCAGTCATCCGGATAATGTCATTTGGTAGCAGTTTAATGGAAACAATGATACTGGATACTGGATGTGCTGATGCTGCGTATACAGCTCGTATACTGACGTAATGAATTCACCCTCTTCTTCAGTCGTACACATGGGTGTTTCTTCTTCACAGGGTCTTCTGCTTTATTTTCTTACTGCACGGGAGTCTTTTCTTTAGTTCATGGCACTTTAATCTATCACTTTTTTGGTGGAAGTCGTGAGGTTACCAAGGCAACTGTTGCATTCATTTTCACTTCCCTTTGGCTGCTCTTTCAATCTGTCTCACTTATGGCAGTTTGCAAATTCTCCAGCACTGACCTTTATAATTAGATTTGTCTTATTCATGCTCACAACTACAGAGTATATAAAACATTGATTAGTCTTTGAAAAAAAGACCCTCGTGCAGTGACATCCGTCCTGATGTTGCCTTAGACTTGGACGGTCATTATTAAGGTTTTGTTTGAACTTGAAGTGTTTCAGAATGAAAAGTCTGGGAGCTCTTCTATGTTCAAGGTGGCCTAGGCCCAATCCATTAGGAAAAATAAAGCAGTTACTCGTGGCTCCATATAGTCAGCAGGCTCAGTTTTTCTCCTTGTAAGAACATGACAGCCCAAACATCTGGTGCAATAATGGCACTTAAACAGGCAGAGGCACGGTTTGTAACCGAGCCAGAGGCTGAGTTACACTGTTGGTGGAGAATCTCACAGGGAACAGTTCAAAAGACGAGAAACACTCCTGTAGGCTGAAGTCGTCACCGGGTCTCAACCCCAACGACGACGTCTTCAGCTCCAGGGCATTTAAGGATCTTTCACTTTTTTATGAGGTAAGATTTACGTCCCGACGCTGCTCCCTCCCCCCTCATAGCCATTGTCCTGAGGAGGAGGGGTCACTGCGGATTTGTGCAGAAGAAAAAACACCTTTTTTAAGTGGATTTCAATGAAATCAAGCACAACAATTGCCCGCCGCCCACATGAGCAGTAACAAGTTCCTTTCAATCATTCGTGTATCCTGACCCTCTCGCTCTGCTCCCTGCACGCCAGTCTCTTTATTGTGCATCAGATTAACATAATAAGAGCCCTTTTTCTCTAATTACTTATAATGAAGTGTTATATTGAGGATTGTGGTCTTGTGTTATTGTCGTGGTGGTATTCATTGGAGGATCACTGAGCCATCTAAACAGTCTAATTCAATTTTATGTTTGTGCAGTTTGCTTGATTGTGCAGCAGGGCATACAATGCGCTAATGTGCCAGTGCTTATAATTAGCACAGAGATGTAAAGGGTTGCAGAGCAGTCTATAGTTTTCTTTGTGGACCGGCAGTGCTATTGATTTCATTAGTTTCATATTGTCTCTTCTGCCATTCATCTCCTTTGTCTTCTGTAGCTCCTTACATTAATTAACCCATGGTTAGGATTTCACCATATGCCTGCGTCTTAGTAGCTTTTGTCTTGTTTGCAGTGTGTGGGTTTGTGTGTGCATGCCTGTCAGTAACAGACCAGACGTGTGTGTGTGTGTGTGTGTGTGTGTGTGTGTGTGTGTGTGTGTGTGTGTGTGTGTGTGTGTGTAGGTGTGTGTGTGAGTGTGTGTGTGGGGGGGGGGGGGGGGGGGGGGGGGGTCTGGTGCCAGTAGTAAGCGCAAAGCCGCAGTGGAGCCCATCCCCTGAGATGCCTTACTTGTAGTGAAGAGAGGAGCCGCAGCCCATGGCCACTCCCTCCCCTTTTCCAATTGGAAAAGAGAGGACACCTCCCTCCCCTGCCTCATTGGTATGCAGGCAGCGCAGTGTGTGTGTGTGTGTGTGTGTGTGTGTGTGTGTATGTGTATGAGGAGAGGGGAGAGAGAGAGAGAGAGAGAGAGAGAGGTAGCAGTCAGTGCAATGGGATAGAGGAGAGCGAGGAGGAGGAGGAGGAGAGTGAATGAGAGCTGCTGGATCTGCCTTGCCTGCGTGCCTGCCTGCCTGTCGTCTGCTGAAGCTGGGTTTTGCCGCCGCGCCACGCTGCACTGGCACAGAGCAGAGTCACGGCCCATTTGCACCACCACCACCACCACCACCGTCCACACTCTCGGCACCAACACGGAGCCACACAGCACCGGCTCTTACTCCAGCGACACCACCAGCACGGAAAAAAAACAGGGAGAGGGCTCACCGGGCTTTCTCCATCATCAAGGGGGGGGGACACAGCAGCCACGAAAAGGGGCCTGGCGTTACAATTTTAGGCACCAGCTGCTACCTCAACCAAATCCCCCTCCACCTTACCCCCATCCTTAACACCACCACCACCACTCCTCTCTCGCTCCTCCCTATGCCCTTGTCCTCGGCGGCTCCTTTCACCTCCCTGGCCAGTATATGGATAGAAGCTCCCTGTTTCAGCTCATACAAGAGCAGGTAAGCGAGTGAGCAGGCAGCGGCAGAGGTTTCTATGGTTACGGGCTCCCGGCCACCTCGTCGTCTGTCCAGGGAGTGAGACGTGGAGGCTGGGGTGAGAGCTGATGTTACGATTGATAGCGGGGGCTGTTTGCGCGAGCGAAATGAGAGCGTGAGACAACATGACGGACGCAAGCATCATGGAGCCATGTGGGCCCAGAGGATGTGAGGTCAGATCATGGCTTATGGGAAGGAGGGGGGGGGGAAGGGGTGTGTGTGTGTGTGTGTGTGTGTGTGTGTGTGTGTGTGTGTGTGTGTGTGTGTGTGTGTGTGTGTGTGTGTGTGTGTGTGTGTGTAAATAGAGGATATGCTGTGTGAATGGATGTACAGATGGATTGATTGGAGCATTCTCCATTTGAGGAATGACACTAAAAATTGCGACTGGTCCATTACAGCTGCTGCATTAGCGTTTGTAGAAATCCTGCTGTATGCGCGTGTGAACGGTTTGTGTGTCTGTACCTGTGAATGTGTTTCCTTGTGCGTTTTCTATGTTGACCACATCCACAATCTTCTCATCTCAGGGTCACAAGACACAAAAGATTGCAAGATTACTCTGTTTTTTTTTTATTTCAAGGGGTCAAACAACGAGGCGGTTCCTGTGAAGACCAGGTCACGGGTTTTCTTCTAGAATAGAAGCTGTTATTTGGCTTTAAACTTTTTTTTCAGCCCTGCTGTTGAAAACACAGCGTTAGTGGTCATATTCAGGCCATTGAAAAATGTTCCTCTTGACATCTGGAGTCCTATACCCAAACTGCTGTTTTTACTGTCCAGTCAGATCTATGTTTGAGTTAAGGTTTGGTCTACCATCACCAAAATTAACAAACCAGTATGGATTTGAAAGCAGAAAGCAATATCTATATTTGGCTAGTGCTTCCTGAAGACGTGTGTGTGTGTGTGTGTGTGTCTCCAGCTCGATTTCATGTCTTGCATTTAATGCAACCTTGCATTCTGTCTCGTGCTTTTGATGAATGGGGATTTCGGCTGATTGACAGAGCGATTGGGCAATCATTCTGTCCACTAGGGAGGAATCAATTATCTGCTGCTGGGTTTAGGGGTCACGAGTGACCCATCAGCAACACATTGATCAACATGCTCAAGAGCCTTTAGGGAGACGTGTGTGTGTGTCTGCGATCATGTGCACAGTTGCTTTTTTTATGAATATGTGTGTGTGTGTGTGTGTTTTTATACTAAGTGGAGGAAACCCGTGTGGGTTGAGTGAGAAGATGCTCTGTGGTCACACTGGTGAGTCACGTACTGTATAAACACAACTAGTTAGTGGTACCTCAACAACGCATCTTCCTTCATAGACACATTTTAAGGCAGTATCAAAGAGGCTGACTCATCTGTGTCGATATCCATTTTCAGATGTAGCAGGTCTTTGGGCGCGAGATGAAGCCAATACGTCCACGTTGTAAACGGCTGGTTTGTTTTATTGATTGTGGGGTTTACTCTGCTTGCGCCAGTGTGGTCATATAGACAATCTGCGGTCCTTTTTAAAGCTCAAGTCTAGACCAAATCACTCACACTGGCTGACGACGAGCCTTTTCCACCTTTGGGAGTCCAATGCGGCGGCCTTTGATTTGGAAATCTCTCTAATTAAACTACAATGAAGTGAAATCTGCCAACAACATTTTGGACTGTGAACAAGCAAGCTTGTTTTTAGCAAAGCCTTGCTGCCTGTCTAAACATTTGGCACTTTTTGCTCATCTTTATCCGGGAAAACGTTTTTTGCAGAGTATGCCTCATTTTTATTTAATTTTTTTTGCAGTTCTGGCCACCAGATTTAAAATACTCCCATTCACTGGAGGCTCTGCACAACGACCACAGAGTCCCGCCGCCTCTAAGCAAATCCACAAGAGCACCTGGAGGTCAAGGGCTTTGCTTGAGGGCATCTTAGATTTAGCCATTTGTAAAAGGAACATTTCATGAATATACCTCAATTAGGATGTTTTGCTCCAAAAGAAAACAGGGTATGCTTAGTTTATACGTGCACTGCAGGTATAAAGGAGAGGAGATGTTGCAGCCTTGTCATACAGAACCACAAATAAATGCTGCAGGGGGGAGAGAAGGAGAAAGCAACAGTAGCAACATGAGTGAGTTTTTTTTTTTTATTAGTCTTTGTCTGCAGGAGGTTGCAATGCTGAGCTCAGGCTATTTCTGGCCTATGCAGGCTCACACATATGCTCATGATCAGAGCACACACACACAGACGCAGTTCCTCAGTCTTTCTATTGGAGCGCCACTGATGGTCGGCAGCACTAAGTGCTCCACCATTGGTGAATATCTCTCCATGTGTCATTCACGTTTTTTTTATTTGGCTTATTTATATCTCTCCCATAAGGACTTTATGGCTCTGACTATTTTGACATATTTATGTCAAGTAGAGAATAAGGCTCTTATACACTGTCCCCTTTTCATCATTCTCTAACGCTAATGTACATTGAGCTGTGTTTGAAGACGCCTCTGGCTTGTTTGCACTGTGTCTAAACGCCAGGAAATGGAGTCGGATGATTGTTTGCATCAAGGAAAATCCCCTCGGTGTCTCGCTACAGTAGTCTCCACTTGAGGAGAGAGTGGTTTGGATCTTACGGCCATCACGTCGCAAAGCCACAGTGGTACAATTTGAGCATAATGATGGTAACAGCAGGGCAAGAACGTAAATTGTGATAATTACAGAGTCAGTGGCCCAGTTGTTGGTGAACACCAAGTGAGTCCTGAGGGCACCAGACACAAATCTAAAGGGTTTTTATCTGACGTCATGCAAATATGCTCTGCCCTGTGAATGCCACTGCCCTCTGCATATACACAGCTCTGTTCAAGCTTGACAGTCTTGTTCACAGCGACCAAAGTAGTCTGTAATACTGGCTCTGTGCCACAGGGTTAGTTGGTGAGAACCGTACCAGTGCTGGTGCTACATTTCCACCTCATGGAAGTTATGAGTAGATACCGTTCAATCAACAACTATCAACCTTCCAAGCAACATCAAATAATTTATGTATAGTAAAAAAAACTAATAAAACTGTGCCATCTTGAGTTGGCTGATAATTAAGGGGAATGCATGCGAAGTGTGACCATTGGAATCTTAACCATCTCTACTCTCTGCCTCATATGACATGACCACAGTTTTAGGTAACAACTGGCTTGTGCCACAGTCGGAGGGCCTTGTCAGGGTTGTGTGTCTGGCTGTGCTTCAGCCCACTGACTAGAAGTCTGTCATGGCTGGGCTTTGTAGTTTGTTCCCAGAGGCTGGAGGATTCATTCTTGAGCCCCATGTGGAACAGACGGATAAGTTAGTTGCAGGCCGCGGTCAGTCTGAGCCTGAGGTGGAGGTAATAGAGGTCCCGGGGGTTAACAGTACGATTATTCCCCTGCAGTCAGCATTTTACTCCTCTTTGCCCTCCTCCTCGTACTACATTTTTTTCCCATGTCTTGTCCATCTCCTCCCGTTCGGTTACTCTCTCTGACCAACACCATCACCTTCCATCCCTAATCTCTCGCCCCGCCTCACTTGACATCTACACCCTTCTTTCGTCTTATTACCACCTCATTCTTATCTCATTGGTCTCTTCTCATCCACCTGTAATCTATTTTTCCTTCTGCTCTGTACCCTTTTCTCCTTTCATCGTCTCTTTCTCTCCCCCCGTTTGTGTCTTTCCTTTGCCTCTAGAACTCCAATATGTCGGGGAAAAAAAGGGGGGGGGGAATGCAAGAAAGGGAGGACACGCAGGCGACTGGTAACCATGGCAACGCATGCGGCTTGTCAAAGTGTCGCCCTCACCAGTGTTGGATCGCTTCAATAACTGCTTCCCTCTCAGCGCCTTTTCCCTCCTTCTTCCAACCCTTTCTTCCCTCAGTCTCCCCCTTGCTCATGCAAAAAAAACAGGCTCTTCTTGCCAACACTCATTCATCTCAGTCTACCTCATCTCGCTAATTGATAACCCCAATTGGCTACAAGAACCAATCCTCCACCTCCTTGTATCCTCGGCAGACGGTCTCCCCTGTGTAGCGTTCTCCCTGAATAAGGTCAGACCGTGGAGGGGGTAGTAGTATCTGTGCAGTATGACAGATCGGCGTCAACACTTGGTTTGCGTCAACGCGTACGACCGTATACGGTGCGGCTCTGTGTCCGCGCTGCTGCTTGTACGCGTGGTGATGCGCTGACATATGGAGGCTGACAGTAATCAGACGTCCCCAGTGTGGCTCTCTGTCCCCTCCGTCAGCCCGGCCTGAGCCAGGAGCACATTAGAATCTGATCTATCTCCCCTCTGTGGCAAGTGGATGCAGAGCACTGGAGTGTGTCACAGCCCTCTTATAGGAAAGAGAAGAAGAGCCCGACTGCTGGGTTAGGCAGACGCACAGAATAACAGACAGTGGCGAGGCATTCTTATTCTCTGTGCGTCCTTGTTTCATTTCTGGCTGTCTCTGTTCTTCTCGTCTCTCTTTTCATACATTCTCCTCCTCCTCCTCCTGTTCCCTCAACCTAATCATTTTTCATTTCTTTTATTTCATCAACCGACCTACCCTCTCTGTTGTTGTTTTTTTTTTTATGTGCTCCCCCGACTCCCACGTATCCCCACATGTCATCCTGGTGCCCAACACGTCACAAATGCTGGCCATATCTGCACCATTTTGCCTCAAGCTTGAAGCGGAGAACGGAGTGTGTTTTAACAAACGTCCATGGAACACACAGTTAAGGGGATTACCTAAAAATAGAGCTGGGTCCGTTTTTCTTTTTCATCTGGGTTCATTTTTGTTCACGAATTTGCTCACTGCTGGCTGTCTGACTCAGGAGCTGAGTGCTGAGATTATATGGAGATTGTGTGAGGGACAATGGCGAAGAGGGAGGTCTTGAGTATTGTATGGATTTTGCCATTCAGTGTAATCAGTATATGCCCTGGGGAAAACAATGGTTGTGTGTGTGTGTGTACATAATCTTGATTAATTTGGATTAAAACAACAGTTTTTATGCTTTTGAGTCATCTTGGTGTTCGGAAAGTATGTTAAAGTATCAAAACTAACAAAATTGCTTCACTGCATCAACCAGCAGTGAGAAAACACTCATTTCCAGTCAAGCATCATAAAACTAACCAATTAGTTCCTGCCTTGGCTGTGCTCTTCCAGGTGAATACATTTTCAGTGGAGTTAATACATCTGATTAAATATAATTAAAAGGATGCTTGTGTTCAACTAAAGGGGGAAGCAGAGCCCATACAGTAAACTTGTTCAGAAGGAGATGCACACTCACACCAACGGATTCCCGGATTACCTCAGTTGAGCAGTGGAGCTCTAAGCCTTGAGCCTCCTGCAGTAGGGACAGACACGCCGCAGCGTAGTTTAATGCCGCTCTCCACATGCAGCCAATGAAACGCCTTTGTCTAACCCATGTCAGAGCGGGCCAGGTCCAGACTAAGGCGGCCTAGACATGATCCGCCTCGTGGACTCATGACACGGGCAACGATGATCCAACACGACTGACTCCACACTGACGCAACATCTGAAAGCTCACTCCTCCCCTGGGGCAACAAGAAGCTGTTGGTTTACTATCTGAAACCTAATGAGGCTTGGTTAGCAGTCAGGAAACAGTCAAATGAGAAGCAGCAAGGGCTCCTCCCATGTGGTCTCTTTGTACTGCTACAGATTGTCCTCTGGCGCATTTTCACAAACACAATCAGATGTACTAAGGAGAGCTGGCATGACAAATTAACACTCCATTGCAGAGCAATTGAGTGCATTTAAGAGGAGGAAGAAGGAGAGGGAAGAAAAATCAAGTAATACGTATGTGAAGCTGCTGCCCCCCCCCAAAAAAAACACACATTACACAAACCATACGTAGATACACACCCTATACTTTACAAGCCGGTTTTAAGCAGGCGCTATTTTAGACAACTACACTCAGCCATTTTTATGACACTCTCCCGCTTAAATCAATTACGGGGAGCAGCGCTAGCATACAGACATCAGCAGTAATAACCCATGGGGCTGTGGGGTCTCAGTGAGTGAGTGGTGATTAAGGAAAACCGCACTGACTGTATGCTACAAATGTGACCAGGGTCGGACTCACACAGTCAAATGAAGCATCCACTCAGAAACAAACACTGAGAAGTCGAACCGCATTTAATGCTGAGGGATTTCTGTTTTCGGGGGAAACTGCAGGTCACTATATATTAGAATGACGAGGCCGCCTGTCTCTCCCTCGCTGCTCACAACAACCATCCCGCTGTTTGCTTTGACAGACCTGCTCCTTTAATGAGGTTGAATGGGGGTTTTCTCTTTAGGCAGGTCTAATTCTTTCAAAGGCATCTTAGAGGCAGCACAGCTTAATTATTACTGGTGTCACTGTCTGAGCTTATGCCTTCAGTCTTGTAGCTTTCCATTTGTCTTTCTGAGTATCTTTTATGTATTATGTTTCTGTGTATACGTCTCAGCTGTCTCGCACTGATGCATTCTCCCTCGGGGGCAAGCTGACACTTCATCTCTGCAGTGCTGCTCGCTATTAAAAATCATGATGCATAACTGAAACAACATCTTCAATACATGCGTTATCAGCGAAGTCGTTTTTTTTTTTTTTATCCCAATGGTCTGAGAGTGGGCTTTTGTTTTTCCAGCTGGACCCAGACAACACCGGTTTCATCGCAGTGGAGAACTTCACCAGCTTGGTGGAGCACCATGAGCTGCAGCTGGACCCGTCCAAACTGGACATGCTGTTAGCCCTGGTCCAGAGCAATGAAGAGGGACAGGTGTGCTACCAGGAGCTCATCGAGCTGGTGAGTGGAAACCAGATGCACGCACACAGATACAGATCGTAATACAGAGGGATGTAATGTCCTGCAGTACAGACGCACATTTCGACACATACATCCACTTTCGGAAAGGTTACAGAATTGATTCAGACAGAGCCGGCAAGCTCTGCAGTTGCGAAAATTGACTCGACCGTTCAGGTCGTTGTCCTGCAAAAGGAGAATCAATCTCTCCAGTTAAATGTGTCGGTAAATCCAGACACTTAACCTCACTAGCCGTGCACGAACACCCACACCGAGCTGACAGAGCTGCAGAATTAAAGCAACAAAATGTATTTATCATAACTCAATAAATTCAAACACAAGAAATATATTAAAAAGTGAAACCGCAAAAAAACTGAGACTGAAGAAATATGTTTTATATACTGATGTGAGAACAGTCTGTGTACTATTATATTCTCTTAATATGCCTCGTTCTAAGGCAGCTTTACAATTGTTTATTAGAAATAATATCGAGCTGTGTGTGTGACTCTCTCCCAGCACCGGGATTAGTTCAATGCAATTCCTGGCATACTTTCACTCCCTTAAGCTCATTTCCCCCGCTCTTGCTTTCTCTCTCTCTGTTTATCTGTCTCTTTCTTTTTGATCTCTTTCTCTCCTCTTGTGTTACTGGTTTGTAATGAAGGCCGCATGAGGCCACTCATTTTGGAGCAGGTCCAAATTTCTGAAGTCTGTGGCACTACAGCGAAATTAGTGTTGAGGTGCTGCTCCTTTACGTCAGCCCTCTGTCTGTGCAGCTATCTTCCTCCGCCATTCTTGAAGTGCTATTTTTTGTTTGATCCTCATTTCAGTGCATTCTCATCTTCAACCCTCCCTTCCTCAAGCCAATTTAATATTACCCCCCCCCCCCCTCCCTTCTTTTTTTTGTTTACCTGCCTCCTTGAACCCTCAGATTTAATTTCCTTCTCTTTCATTCTACACTCTTGAGCATATGTTAGGTAAAAAAAAATTAAAACCTGCCTCGCCTCCGAAAGCATCAGGGAGACACTTTGAAAATAGCCCATCAGCCAAATGCAAATTGTCTTCGATTAGCCCAGCATTGGTAGTAGCAGGCAGTAATCTGAGGTAATTTAAGAACACCCAGCCTCACACAGATATCGACCGCCAGGTCTCATTTTAAAGATGTGTCTGATACACACACACACACACACACACACACACACACACGTGAATGCACACATACCATACCCACACCGTTCTGTGCATGCATGCAATTTGCATATACACAAACGCTTTCGTTTGTTCATTATTAATTAAGCCACCCACTTCCTCTCTGTCCATCCCTCTACCCCCCCCCCCCCCTCCCTCTCCCTCTCCCTGATGTACACACACTGTCTGAACCACAGACAGACTCTCATTCATACACATGAGCCCTGCCAGTACAGATTTGCTGACTAATTTAGAGGATATTCAAATGTTGATGTAAATCTGCCCCCCCCCGTCGCCCCCCCCCCCCCCCCGTCGCCCAGCATGTGATGCGTAAACTCTGCAGATTCTCTGGGATGAGCTCCAGGCTGCCACTCGAAAAGTGCCGCATGTAGCATGACATTTTCAACCAGGTCATCAACACAAAAACCTGCAGCCTTCTTTCTCCTCTCACTTCCTTTCTTTAAGCGGCTCTCTGTCTTGTATAATTTTTCTCTCCAGTTTTCTTTTTTCTTTAGTCCCTCTCTTCACTCTCTTAGGTCCGTATTCTGTGTGTAGGTGTGTTTGTGTGTGTGTGTGTGTGTGTGTGTGTGTGTGTGTGTGTGTGTGTGTGTGTGTGTCTGTGTCTGTGTCTGTGTGTGTGTCTCCTCATTCCATGCCTTTTCGATGCTTTCAGCCCACAAGATGTTTGCTTCTGCGTTGTGTCTCTTAACGGATGTGTTCAACATTTTCTGATTTGTTGTTCTACACAGGGGAGCCATGAATCCACACTGCTTCTCTCAACCTCAGTGGGTGTAAATGTGTTTGAATCGCACTGTTGGGCAACAGCCTCTCAGTTGTGTGTGTCTGTGTCTGTGTGTGAGTGCGAGTGTGTGTGTGTGTGTGTGTGTGTGTGTGTGTGTGTGTGTGTGTGTGTGTTTGCACAAGACTGTCTCTGACATCGTTCGTGTTCAACCCATCTTTCATGCAGGGCGATCTTAGCCAGAGAACTCCATCAGTTCAGCCAGAGGGGTGAATAAGTAACGCTCTGCTAAAACCTCTCTTGGGGAACTGTGCACACTCGCACACACACTCACTCATCCACACTGACAAACAGTATACTCTAGGTCTGTATCAAACCACTAATCCACATCAGCACAAACATCCTACACAGCAAAAACAACCAGCACTCATTTTACACGCAGTGACACGTTGATGCACAATTACACCCAAAGATGTTGTCGATGCGGGAGGCTGAGAGACACCAGAGGTGGCAAAGTTCACACATGGTGGGGCTTTATGGGCACGATTCTGTGATAGACGAGTGTCTGTGAAGGAACTGAGGGTAAACCTGAAGTCGTACGTATTCCTCTGTGTGAAACTGCTCATATTCATTTCTTTAAATAGAGTCAACCGATGCTATCGTGTACCAGTTGTG
Organism: Leptoclinus maculatus; assembly: GCA_032191485.1. Lineage (NCBI taxonomy): Eukaryota > Metazoa > Chordata > Actinopteri > Perciformes > Stichaeidae > Leptoclinus > Leptoclinus maculatus. The sequence goes on from JAVDOI010000015.1 coordinate 9,451,955, forward strand.
TAATTGAAGATGTGTGTCATTGTTTTCCTTCGGGTGGTAATTTAGCTAATGTTCGACGGAGATCCAAAATGGCTGCCATGGTTCATTTTTTACGGCTAGAGGGTGTTGTAGAGATTAGGATTCAGGATTCTCTTTGTTCAGGTTGGATGATTTGAAGACTGATGCTTTGTGCCTCATCTTTACCCTTCTGCCCAAAACATTTCCCCTTGTTACCCCAGGAGACATGGCTAGATCAATGCTTGAATAATATCTTCTTTCGTTTTCTGCCGGATGAGTCTTTTGTCACATTTGAAGTAGTGTTGTAAGAAAGAGAGCACTTACAGAGAGCCGAAATGAACTTCAGTTACAGTCCCAGGCTAGAGACACTCTGTAGTTTATATACAGTATTTAAAAGTTTGTCATTTGAAGTTGCATTAAGTGCCCACAGTGCATCGGCCTCCAGGGACGCTACCTACCAACATCACATCCCACACCAAACTCCAGTCAAGGCTTTCTGTTTTAGATGCATTGCCGACTAAAAGTGATGCACTTTGCTTAAGTGTCCTGCAGTGAAGGTTTTTTACCCCGCCACGAGTTTTAGCACCGCGATGATTAAACCATAAAGCAAGGCTGGGGCCACAAACTGCTGAGGGAAAAATAGGTGGACTCTCACTTTAAAAGGGTTTGGGCAAGAAAGAACCTGAGTATGTGGGTCAGGGTAGAATCAGAGAGGCTGAGATCCGCAGTGATTTAGAGTCTGCTGTGAGAGTGCATGTGTCAGAGAGAGAGAGAGAGAGAGAGAGAGAGAGCAATGGAGAGAGGGGTTTGGGGTCTTCTGAATGACTCACAAATTAGATGGTAAACCGGTATAGTGACAGTGAATCACTATGTAAGCTCGGTTAATGGGCGCAGCCTTCTAATATTCTAACGATAAAGGATTTATCGCATGTATGTCAACGAATATGAATGAAAGATGGCCACCACCATAAACCGAGCAAAAATTAAAATAATTTATCCGATCTTTTTGTATCTGCAGTGCAGTCAGTCGCCTGAATGGCCTTTAAACCATGTTTTTTTTTAAAATTGTTATTACTAATTAGTATTGAGCTGTGAGGTATTGACTGTGTGGTGTGGCTAATTAATCCATCAAGGACAATTGACTAAAGCTGAGAGCAGCATGTACAGTAGGCAACATGCAGAGGAGGAGGATGGACTCTTGCTGTTTGACGCACACACACACACACTGCTGTCAGTTTGGCCCATTCAGCTGTCCCTTAAGGGGAATACTATCTTTATCTCTGTGCTCTTAGCCTCAGCATCAATTATTCCCTGGCAGACGTTGCCTCGTCAGGAAACTTCCACCGTTACCGATGCACAAGTCAGAAGTCCCCCCCCCCCCTCCAACGTTTTATGTGATGACATGTGATTTTCGGTGCACCTTGCTCTGTGTGTTATCTCATGTTTTGGCTGCTCCGTGTGTGCCTTGTTGTCTGTTCGCCGTCTCCACTTCAAAAAGGCTGCTAATGCTCACTTTAGAGGCGGCAGTCCTGCATGTCAGAGGAGGCGAAGCAGAGCGATAGCTATGCTTAGCCGCGTCTCCCGGGAACAAATTTACACAGAGGCGGTATGAATGGGAGAGAAACCGGTGCGAGGTGGAGAAGGCGGCAGGTGTCGTCACCGAGCCAAACACAGTTGAGAGAAACTCCGAAAGCTGAGACTTTATTTTCGAGAAGAAAGTCAACAGAGGAAGAAAAACATAATTATATTTACGTCCCTCAGCCGCTCTCTATTCCACCTCTTTCCTTCATATTAACACACACTCCTTTATTCTAAAGATATTTAAAATGAAAAAGGAGACGTCTCATCATCGCTGTCCATCGGTGGCACACAGAATCTGGAGAAGCTCACCAGGGCAGGCATCTCATCTTCCCGTCTTAATTTCTATCTCTCTGCCTTCTCATGTCCCTCTGCTCCTCTTCTTCTGCGTTCACGCCCTGCCTCATGTATAGCATAATTGCATTTTCCAGGCCTTATTTCCATACTAAATATGCATCCTCCTCCATCTGCGGGCGAGCCAGCAGCCCTGCTCAACATCGTTCTGGTTATCATTGTGCAACAGGCCCTCACACCCTCACTGTACAAGGGTGTCATAATTACCCTCTGTTGGGGTAGTTACCACTTCCTGCTCTGCTAACTTCCAGGGATTAGCACCTTTTTTTTCCCGTCCTGTTTTTCCTGAGCAATTTCTTAAAAAAGAAAAATATCGGCAGCTGCTCTGTTTTACGGAGCAGTCTGTTCATTACTTCTTTATTATTTGCTCATTTATTTACAGTCTTCGTCCTCCAGTATATTTAGCTCATTAGCTTTTATTAGATATTGACCCACAGTTTCATTCACCGTGCCCCCCTGCTGTGTCGACATATAATGAGACTACAAGCCGCAGGAAACTGGCTAATGAATTACGAATGGTATACTATAATGGCGTGTTGTACTTCCTACAGGCCCCCTCCGGAGGTTTCATAACACTTCATATGAGGCTGCCATGTTGTCTAAGGTTACTATTATTAGAAACCTATACATAAGGTTTGCTGTTGTGGGTTTATACTGTCACCAGTTGCTGCCCACGTGCCCTATTTCTCCTCCTTCACTGCTTTTCCAGGAAGCTAAATTTAATAAAGTGTCGCATCACATTATTGCACATATTGTGATTGAAGGATAATGATATAGTAAGCCAGTTGTCCTAAAAAGAAGCTGTATTGTTTTAGCTACACAGGAGGCATCTGGCATCTGGCATTGCCACTGAGTGTCAGCCTTGAAGTAGCTCTTACCTGGGAAGCATGCACGCTGGTTTTCTATAAGGAAATGGAGATATATGTTGAAGATCCCTGCTGTGGGGAGCTGGTCTAGTATTTTCAGTGGTAACTCTGGTGGAAAAGACCCCTCTGTGTTGCTATCCTGACAGTTCTCTGCCTCAGCTGTCAAAATAGAGGCATTAGGATAGTTTTCATCCTCAGCCTTAAAGAACTTATCAAGAGTTGGTCCCGCTGACCTGCAGGCTGCTGCAGAGCTCCGGCTCACTAAGCAAACCTGGAGTCTGTGATAACATGAATACACACACACACACACACACACACACACACACTTTCCATGAAATAGTTCCTCTTGACACAGATTTGCTTTTCAAGGGCAAAATCACCCCGACAGCCCATTTGTTATGATGTCTGAACTGCATTTAACTCTGCCATCAGTCACATTTACATTCTGTTTAAACCAAGAACACTTCTACATTATTTAAGTTTCTTATCATCCATGAATATTGAGCTGCAGTTCTGTCATCTCTCTTGTGGCAAAAACAAGTGATCGCCAGTTGTTTATACATGTAACATGGCTTTTATATTAATAGCTGAATTGCTGCTGAGATATATGGGGAAAAAGACATCGTATGTCCAACATCAGTTGAATAAAATGTACGCTGTTCCCACGCTTTTAAAGCATTAAGGTTTTCACCTCCTACTTTCTGGATTAATTCTCGTAATATCTTCAACCGCAAGTTGAGTGAAAGTAAAATAAATTGTATTGCACTCATCTGACATATAGATAGTATTTCTACCAAACAGCTGCATAATGCTCTCATTACTTATATATTTTATCTCTGTGTCACATGGAAATAATGTAGCAGTTTTGAGGTCCTGATTAATATTTTCGTGTGAGAAACTTTTTTTTAGCCATTTTAGTTTCTTTGTGTTCTGAATAAATGATTGACCTTGAAGTCACACATGAATTGATTGTAAAAGTACATACAAGGAATGCAACAATGTGCTAGAAGTGCAAAAGAAATTCAACAATTGAGCATGAATAGCAAAAGAGAAACTATTCATTGGCACCTCTGAACAATATCAGAACAACAGAAATCGTCCTCAAAGGAAAGAAGTGTCGTTTCTTTCCCTTGACTATTTGATCATAAAAGAAGAAGAACTTACATAAACCGTCGTGCTATCCCTTGTGAAATCCGTACTTAATAAATGTTGGCTCCCCATCTAGGATGATTAGTCACATTGATGAGCTTCCCTCGGTTTATATGAAAAGTATAGCTTCCCCTCATTTACTGATCCACTTAGCGTGAAGAAAGTTATGGATTTAATTGCGAAAATGAAAGATTCAGCAGCATGACGAGATCTGTTCATCCTGGTAAGGTGTCCTCCAGCTGCTGACAGTGATGCTCATAAAACCACTTCAGACAAGTTTATTGGAGTTAAGTCATCAACAAAACGAACAGGGAAATGAGCTTTCTGCTGATTCCTTCAAGTCACAATGAACTATTTTGTCAGCTTAAAAAACAGTTTCTCATCTTTTTTTAAAGATGTACAAATATGCATATTCGCTCTCTTGCTGAAGGATAGGTGAGAAGATTGATACAAATATCTGTCTGTTGAATATTAGACGTGCTCTGTCCAAATCCACTGACCAGCACCTCTGAAGCTCACTAAATAAAATGCTATATCTTGTTTGTTTAATCTGTACAAAAGTCAAAGCATAAAAACAACACGTTTAAACCGAGTTTATATGCCAATTATTGACCAATCTCAACCTCACAGTCAAGACGTCAAGAAGTTAAACAAATTTTAGAGATACTGGTTTATTGCCTTTGGAGAGAGCCGGGTTAGCCGTCCCCCCTCGTTTCCAGTCTTTATGTTAAGATAACTTAAAAGATTGCTGGTGGTAAACAAGAAAGTGCTATTGACCTTCTCATCTAACCCTCAGCGTGAAAGCAAATAAGCACATTTTTCCCCAAAATGTTCCTTTTAAATACATTTTTTTTATATAGCGCAAAATCATAGTGTAATAAATAAAGTGAAAATGTGTCCTGGTAGAAGCAAGTTAACGTATTCCCATCAGTCTTATTTGGAAAAACGATGTCCGTCAATTTTCTTTCGAATCCAAGCAGTTGCCCACAAGAAATTGCACTGAACTCTTGAGAATAATGACTTTTTTCACCTTTTCCTCAGATGAGCAGTAAGCGCTCCAGCAGTTTCCGACGGGCCATTGCTAATGGCCGCCGCACGCTGCAAAGGGAGATCCTGCTGGATGAGACGGGACTGGGTCTGTACAAACGTTTCGTTCGCTATGTGGCTTACGAGATCCTGCCCTGCGAGACAGACCGACGCTGGTACTTCCACCAGAACCGCCTGTGTCCCCCACCTGTCTTCATCGCCATTGTCACCATCGTGCAGGTGAGATCTAGGAGGTGACATGTCAGACAGTGAACTGAATATAGACGATCCTACCGATGTAGCCCGCTGATTCAAATGTTCCTGAAACATTCTTTACTTGAGTATGTGCTACTAACCCACCACCCTTTCTTTAGACTGTTCTGTTGGCTCAGTCGCTTCAGACCCACTGAAAAGATGTTCTGCCTTTGATCACACGCTTTTACTGTGAGCTCGATATGAGCTGGTAACCCATTTGGGAGTCAGGGGGCTTAGTTGGTGCATTTAATGCCATTCCTCCAAAGCTGAAACCCTCTGTCAGCCGGCATGCAAGGGTTTTTTTAGACACTGATTTTGGAAACCAGGTTAGTAAGCACCGTGTCCACCACAGTGACCGATTATGTTCATTTGGTTAAAAAAAGAGAACCACTAACATAGAAGCCCTCACAGACCACTGTTAAATGGTTCAACGGCAAAAATAACCTACAGCTTTTTCACAAAACGTCATAATTTCCCCTGAAATCATCATAATTCACAGGAAAGAAAGCCAAGTGCTCTTATATTGCCTCCGAATGGCAGTGAATGGTCTGTAATGACAATGAGGTTGTGATAATAACGGTTCACATTCATTTTAATTCACAGAGACAATGAGTCATTACTCTATGAAAAGAAATTAATGGAATTGAACCAGATGTGCCATTTATTTTTTTCTGCGAGCAGTAATTGTCTCCACAAGTCTAATAAGCGTCGGCTGAGGAATACAGAAAGAGAGGAAAACGTCTTGTGTCTTTCATAAAGCACGGTGGGTTTTTTGCGCCTCTCTGCAGAGAGAGCGTGTAACGAGTATGTCAGCAAGAACTGACAGTTTGGTGTCATTTCTGTGTCTGTTGCAGATTATCGTGTTCATGTGCTATGGCATCATGCTAAACAAGTGGGTACTGCAGACCTATCAGCCCGACTTCATGAAGAGCCCCCTAGTCTACCATCCCGGCCACCGTGCACAAGTGTGGCGCTTCTTCAGCTACATGTTCATGCACGTCGGGTACGTTCACAAACCTCCGCTTGCCGCACGTTGATGTCTGCAGGACCGGTGCCGTTAAAATCTGCCTGGTTGTTGCAGGTGATGCACTCTCATTTGAATTTTGTTCTCTTTCTGTGCTCTCTCCTCAGTTTGGAGCAGCTCGGGTTCAACGCTTTACTGCAGCTGATGATTGGCGTTCCTTTGGAGATGGTCCATGGCATCTTACGAATAAGTCTGCTTTACATGGCAGGAGTGCTGGCTGGTGAGTGTCTTTTTAAAATAAGTGTTTAATTATGTAAAGCAGCGTTTCTTAAAGTGAACGTCGCGGGTGCCTCAAGACGGATCCAAGGGTGCTGCAAGATTTCTTTCTTTTTCATTTCTTTCATTTTTTAATGAAGAAATTTAGATTAACCACAAGTTAACGGTTTTACATGATGTTTGCAAATAGGAAATAATAATGCAACAGCTAAGATTTTTAAAGTTCAATAAGATTCTGCAAATATTTACATTAGTTCATATACTGTATGTCATATATAATACATCGGTGCTAGTTTGTTAAGATGCAGTACTATAACAGATATTCATGGTGTCATTTATAGCTGAAAACTGTGTGTGTGTTGTGTGAGTGGACATGGGGGGGGGGGGGGCCGGGGGGGGGGAGCCATTGGTGTAAACTATGTAGTGATGTAGCACATAGTTTAGATAATGTTAGCAAATGTTCTGACAGTTTGAGGTCATCTGCAGTGCAATATGGACAGTGTTTTTAAAACAATGACATAAACAGAAAAGACAGTTTATTCTCTGTTCAGCCCAGTGGCAAAAACAAGCACTCTCAGTGGACGGCGAGGAGTTGCCCAGAGCGATTACATTGCAGCCCGTTTAACTGCTGCCGTCTGCAGCGTTCCCATTCAATACGGGACCAATTCCACAAATTGTTGTCCCCATTAGTCACTTGGACACAAAAAAACATTGGTTGTAAAATACTGAAGTTACCCATTAAAGAGCTTGTATTGGACCACATATTTGCTGTGTATAAAACAGCAATTACTTTTAGCAAGTAATTACTTTCCTTACCCTCCAGTGAGGCTGAATTTGTGAGCATCTTGTCCTCAAGCTGACATCCATGAGTGGCCTGTTTGATGGTTTTGATAATAAATCTGGCCCAGCTGGTGGCCCAGATCTTTGAAAAACTAAATGCAGCGGAGTGATTCACGGTGCCCAGAAGCTGGACTGCAGCACTCACATCTTTGTTGACAAGAAACCTTATTAGCTTTCATCCTCCTTCAAGCCAGTTAGAAGATTGGAATTCTTTATATCCGAACTGATTGTTGGATGTGGTTTATCATTGCTGTTTGTTGCCGCTAATGCGTAGAAGTCATATCAACACTGCTGCAGAAACCTCTTTCACCATTATTTGATTACTGTCGAGAGCAATAACTTAATTAATATTGAGTTATATTGGTTCATTTTCCGTGACATGAATTTTAAACTTTCTTTTGTATGTGACAAAAACTCAAAATTCTTTATTTCTCTTTTCTCTGCACGTACAGTAGTGAAATGGAGTTGAAGTTGCTCAAACCTCCTCTTGCTGTGTAAAAGTCAAACCCTCACTCCCCCAATGCACACACACACACACACACACACACTCGCATGCACACATACACACACACACACTCGCATGCACACACACACTCCTAACACTCATGAATTATTGTAGCTTTGATTTATTTTAGCTATGATGACAGAGAAAAAGCAAGCGAGCATGGGACTTAGGGCAGGATAAAGTAGGAGAGTGACGCCGGGGTTCTCTCTGGGGAATTAGTCTGAGTGCAGTTTGAGATGCTGTTTGGAGATTTAAGCTGCAGCCTGAAATCAAAAAGGAGGAGGAAGCAGAGAGGAGATGCTGGTATTTGTACCCCCAGAGCCCAGAGTTGAACTGCATTCATTAGAACTTCTATGCTCGACTGATCGTAGTATTTAAAAAACATAACAAATTAATTCCTCCGAAGCCTGTAAGAAAGCGCTGAGCTGCCTCAAGGTCACAAGATGATGAACGACTTCAAGCAGCGAAGTAATTTCACCTTCTGATTCTGGTTGATGGAGTGGACTTTGGAGCTGTGCTGGCACACATGTTGTGATCTATTGGGGGGTGAGTCCTTTAGAAAGGAAGTGCACTTGGACTCTTTGTCGGTGTAATTCTGTGCGTTTGGAGTTTTGTAGGAGTCGGTGGGTGTTAATGAAAGTTCAGTGGTCAGTTGGTGTCGTGAGGCACACTTGCTGGTGAGGACGGCAATGTTGTATGGAGAGATCTTTAAGTCAACATAATGAGTTTGCAATCCTTCACATTGGCAAATATAGCAATTCTTTTTTTTATTTTAAGGTGCATCTTGCATCATACAAAGTTGATATGAAATGACAACAGAGAGGACACATAACAAATGTGTAAAAGCTCCGAGCAAACGATCATTCAAGGCCTTGTTTGACAATTTCAGATTAAAAGAATATGAGACACATTTTTGCATGAGCAGCCAAGTTTGAATCAAATGATGAGAGCACTAAATTAAATAAATGAGGCTCCTGGCTGCTTTTATCGTTAACCTAATTTGAAGCTGAAGTTCATACAGCAAACGTTATAGCCGTACTCGCTGCCTGATCCTCTGCTAGGTGGACAGATGTATTTGTTCATGTACCTCCGTCCAGCCTCCCATTCCTCCTTTCACTGATCTATTTAATATCATCATCATCAACCATTGTTTATTTAAGGAAAGAAATGAATTGACTGAGCATTAAGGTCTTTAGCAATACCCTGAAACCACATGTATATATGCATGTCTGAGCGTGTGTGTGTGTGTGTGTGTGTGTGTGCGTGTGTGTGTGCAGACATTTGTTCTATTGTGTTTCACTATTTCACATTTGCATTTTCCCTCAGTCTTTGTAAACTCACAGTTGCTTGCGGATGTTATAAATTGCCCGTTGCTTTAGATTGCTCAGTGAAATTCTTTATTTTTCGTTGCCCATGGCTGTCTCATGTTTATATTCATGCAGTCTTTTTCTTGCTCATGAGTTCAATCATGACGGCTGCTGCTATCAGCTCCCGCACGCACGTTGCTTGTTATTTTTTTTTTTGCGGGCCAGCGGAGCTTTCAGGTTATAGCTGCAGTCGGTGGGTGCGTTTATGGAGCGACGTGCTGCAGGTATATTGTGCCTTTTTATGTGTGTGCCTTAACACTCTGCAAGACTTTCTGCACTGCAGGGCTTGCTTTCAAACCCAAAAGAAATATTTTTTATTTTTGAAGATGCATCAAAATACTGTGAAAGTATAACATTGTTCTCACAGATATGCATATCTCAAATGCATGAACGCGCATCTCTGCAGTCTTTATGTGGAAGATCATAAGAATTGCCATTTAAAAGATAAGTAAGTTGGTTAAAGTGCAAGGTTTTTAATTGTGTAGGTCGGATGGCGTTACATAGCCTACCCTACGCATTTGTGCACCTTGGATATTGCTCGGGTCCTGTACCGTAGTACTGAAAATAAAGTGTGACACTGTACATTCTGTCCTTGGATGTCTGCTGACAAAAGGAAGAATTCTCTAATTGCTTTCTGCCGTTCAGACCTCGTCATCTCTCGCTTTGCTCTGCTGCAATAACAACAGATGAATAGCTCCACTTGAATGTCGTGTCTTCGAAAAACATGAATAGACACCATTCCAGAGAAGATGAATGTAAAATGTTGAGTCATGTTCAACGTTTCAGTCCAGCTCCACGTTAAAGGCGAGCAGCTGCAATATCCATTTTTTCCATTTACTCTCTTTTTTTTCCCTCCTTGCTCCTTTGGGTCTCCTTCTCTCGAGCCACCAGCTCCTTCAGCTTCCTCGTGTGCTTCAGGACATCAACGGGTGCCAAAACACCATGTTTTTCCTCGTAGCCCCATGTGAGCCCCAGGCTGTCTACCTGCTCTAACGCCTTACATTTGAGACAATCCAAGTCCTCCAGCAGCATCTCGTAACAGCAGTCTGGCTGTGTCACCATGTCCCACTCAAAATACCTGCGATAAAACTTCCACTTTGGATCATCTGATTTATGCTGAAATATCAACAAATTCTTGTGGAACAGAGTGTGTTGCTGTCTCAGCAAGAGCTCATGGTTGTAAAGACGTGTGTGTGTGTGTGTGTGTGTGTGTGTGTGTGTGTGTGTGTGTGTGTGTGTGTGTGTGTGTGTGTGTGTGTGTGTGTGTGTGTGTGTGTGTGTGTGTGTGTGTGTGTGTGTGTGTGTGTGTGTGTGTGTGTGTGTGTGTGTGTGTGTGAGACCCTTATTTAGAGAAGTGTTAGTGTTCGTCATGTGTCCTGCATATTGGTTGTTGCAGTCATCCAACTCTATTTTCTGTTTGCTGTTGTGGAAAACCATCTTTTTTTTCTTTTTTTATAAATATCTTAATTGGATTTGTTTAGTTTATTTTTATGGGGACAGAAACATACGCATACAATATTCACTGAGCAGAACAATGGCACAAATCATAGCATTTAATTGGCAATGTTTGTCCCCAGATGGGCTTTTATAAAAGCAAATGCATACATAGTGCAATAAAATAAGGATGATGATAAAACTGCCATCAAATAATAATAATTGGACCAAGATATGAAGTCTATCGAGTCCCCTCAATTATTTATTGTATTTATCATTATACAAAATATGATGCATAGTTGATGATCTGATCATCGTTTCAGCTGCTAATACTTTTATACTACTTCAGTAGATTGTTAGAATACTTCTTCCTCCACTGTCCCTTGGTAAATAAAAGGTTAATATAATATGCACCTGAGTAACTGACCTGTAAACCCTGAGAGGTTTCACTTTGTCGCTGAGCACCTTAAGAACCTGTGGGCTGGCTCGCCGTCCTATGGAGCCTGTGGTTTGAATTATGCAGGAGCATTTTCTCCCCCTCATGTCCAGCAGCCTATTAACAGAATGCACTGTTTACTGTAATACACTGACCAGCCAGTGTTGCATATTACTAGCCTCACGCTGCTTATTGGTGTCCTCAGTCAGGGGAAGGAAGAGACGTATGGCCTGATGCCGTTTGTGGCCTGTTGGGAGATTGTAATGGAAATGTGATAAATGGCCGCATGTCAGTATAACCTCATTGTTGCAAGCTAGCTGATGTTGTCATTACTTAAAAGCGCCATGCCAAGTTCCATGTAATGTTTAATCCTTCAACAGTTGATTAATGTTGCTCTGATATCAGGGAGGACGGCGGCGGTGTTCACTTTCCGCTGCGGCCATGAGGCTGGCTTTATCGAAATGATTGTTTCTGCATCCTCTCAAGCTAATAGAAGCTCATTCAGTCTCAAAATGACTGGAGGACTTCGGGCAGTAGTTTGTCATCTTGACTCAAGAAAGTTACTGCCTGTGAATTCCTCTCGCTGCCTAATGTCTGTGACTCTGACTCTCTGACTATCTCACTTCAAGCGCCGGTGTGGAGATATTTAACGGCGCACTGGTTTGACTGGCTCGAGGTGAATCTGTTGTTTTTATTTTAGGCCCGTTGGAGCTGTGTAGTTGTCCTTGTGTTGCCATTGCTAGCTGAATACCAAGTATTACTTGCTCGCTCGCTCTTTGAAGGCCTGTTGGTGGAGCGTGTTGCTGTGACTGACCGTGCAACATTGTCGGTAGACAAGGTCAGATTTCTGTCTTTTTAGCCAACCTCAGCTTGCAGACCGCTATACGGGTACAAACCCTGATGTTGCGTACCGCGCCCAAGAGTCTGGTCCTGTGTTTCTGATGTACTCCCCTGGTGCTGAGCTGAACTGAGCACTGAGGAGGCAGGGTGACCTTGGTGTGTTGCAGAGGCTGCCAGCGTGATTATGGTAATTCCCAACCCCCCCATCCCACCCCCACAGTCAACTCCTCCGAGGTGACACCGATCTCACTTCCTCCGCAACCACACCCCCCCCCCCCCCCCCCCCCCACTGCAGCCCCGCTGATAACAACACTGAGGAAGATGCATATTTCTACTGTAATGCAGCCTAATTGAAGGTAGCCCCGTTGTGTGGCGCGAGCCCACTGTGTTTACGGGTGTCCATTTGCATCGACTGTGTGAAGCCTAAGCGAGGACGGCAATATTTGTCTCATACACTCGGTTAGATTCAGGAGGAGTCTATTTCTCTGCTCCGTTTTCAATTACATTTACTTTGGTGTTTAGTTTCTCCAATAAAGAAGCACATCACACTTGCTGCAGCCGTCGCCGTGGCTTCATAACGTTGGGCACAGGAAGTGATTTCATGCTCTTTTTTCATTGGGATGTAGAATTTGAGTCCAATATCAAGTCCCAAGGTCAGCCATTGTGCTTGTTAGCTGAAAGGCAGTCGTGAGTGATAACCGCTTTGGTCGTGACATGAATACAGCTCTTCTTACAGAAACACAACTTCAGGAGCATGTTTGCACGTACGCTCACTAATTTCCAAATTGCGTCTCTTTGCTTCTTCAGTTAAAGGCATGCTTATATGCCCACACACACTCGCCCAGATCAGATATGATTATACTTTTCCACTAACGGCTGGTGCTGTGCTCCTCTCGGCAGCTCGGAGGATGTGACTTGCGGAGACTATTGATTTTTCCTCATGCTCTGGGGTAGCATAAATATTATCATACTTTTCCCCATGTGGCAAATTTGGACAGGGCAGAAAACTGTTAAATAAACCGAATCAATCTCTACGGAAACCAAGGGCAAGGTGTGTTTACAGTGGCCATGTTGGCACACTGTGAAAATTATGAATTGTATTCGTTCCTCCAGGCCAGAGCTTGGCATCGATGACGCCGATTGTTTTTATGTTCCCTTTTTTTGTGTATATGTAGACATGAGGGGTCCTGGTTAATATTGCGTTTCTCTTCCCTGCTCATCTGCTTTGACTGCAGTGCATGAGCACAAAGGGTTTGCTTCCCTCCCGCCTGCGCTCCAGCAGGGCACGAGGAGATGGATGGAGATGTTAGATTGGATGAGGACTGATTCTCCACTTTAAGGAAAGCACCAGCGACGCAGATGATATTTCCCTTATCGCTTTCTGTCTGGATCACACAGACGAGTCCATCTCCTTCCCAGGTGGAACATATCTTTATTAGAGCTCCCCCGGTCTGACAGTACTATGAGGCTTTGAATTGGATGCCACTCTATTAAATGACATTTGAAACGATGAGCTTTTCAAATAGACTATAAAATAGACAAAAGACCATGTGACAGATGGTCTGCCTCTAGTTGAGTCACCCTGACATTTACTTATTTTTACTCCAGTCACCTGCATACAGTGTCTGCTCATATACCAAAAGCAAAAAAAACGTCTTGACGCACGAAAACGAGAAAGCAATTAGTTGCTATAGAATGAATATGAAATTATTTTGATAATCAATACATCATTGAAGTCATTTATACAACAAAAAAAATGTGTGTGAGAGAAGATGAGAGAGAGAGAGAAGGGTATGACGCACAACAAAGGTCCCATAGCTATAATTGTACCCAAGACATTGTGGTAATATGATGTGCTGTAACCACTGGGCTACCAAGGCGCTCCTTGATTAGCTAAATTAATAGAATCTAGAGCCCTATTTATCTTGTAATTGAGCAGCAGTGTATTTAAAAAATAACTCAAACGTTTAGTTATGATGACACGCTTGCACTCTTAGTGTGCGTTCTGTGTCACCTTTCCTCGCGCACTCACTCCTCCACTCTTTCCATCCGTCTCCCTCACTTCTTATTTGTGCTTAGTAAATAAATCTGATCAGGCATTTCCCCAGTTTATTAGCCAACAGAGGCAGCCCTGTGACTGCAAGGGGTGCTGACTACAGCACATCTCTGTGCCGGGCCACAGGATTGAATGCATACGGGATAGATCTGTCTGAGGCAAGTGCACACAAATACTGCAACTTGAATCTTAAAGGCAACAATCCCATCGTATCAACGGGCAGAGGTTTTCCCTTCCTGATGCTGTCCTGTGAGCGTTTTTACTTCACTATTAAAAAGACGAAATGGTAATCATGATGGAATCTACTGAATTTTTTCTTACAAATTATTTCATGTCTTATAATGAAACATGACAAAATAAATGTAAGTGGTTTTATCCTCGTAGGTTGTACCAATAGACTAAATAAATGAGAAAAAGCCACAGCGGTGGGTTGACAGATTTGCTTGTATGAAATACTGACTCAATCACCTGAATAGATAAACACACAGTGTCCTTTAATCGTCCTCTCCTGAGTAATTTATTGGCTGTCCAACCAAGAATTGCAAATCAATGAATATTAATGTCCTCAGACATCCATCTGCTAGACATGTTTACAAATTAAGTGTTATGTGATATGTAGTTTTGCTTCCCCCGATTACTGTCTTAACTCCTGATTAAATATGTTTTCTTTATGGTGTCTGTGGGTTAAAGCTGCACTAATTAATATTTCTATATTAACAATGGGTCTGATCACTATATGTATCCTAACGTTAAAAGGATCACTCGTAGAGATGAACCCACGGAGAAATATCACCTGACTCTGCAGTTCCCTTCAGCTCTACAGAGCTTTATATCTTATTGTTGTGGTTCGGTCCCACCGCTCACATCAGCTTCGATCACAAGCAGGCAGCTGTTTTTAGCAAAAAAAAAAGCTTGCAATAAACTGATGAACACGGTTGAGCATTTAGCAGTTGAAGAGCCAAATATTTCCCTCAGGAGTTGATGAAAACCAAACGGGACTAAAAAAAAAAAGAGTGAATATTGGATTTACATTCGCTGGGTTGCCTGAAGCACATCTCCAAATGAATACTGATGGTTTTTTTTTGTATCAGCTAGATGTGTATATAGTAAACTGCTTAAATATCTACCATATCAACTTCATCAACTGAGTATATGTCCATGTTTACAGCTTGTTATGCTGCCTCCAAAGAAATCAATTATTGCAGGTTTAACATGTATTACCCACTTTTACACAAAACACTGAATGCATTCCAAGATAAGTTCTGAATTTAATAAACATGCAATATGATAAAAAGCATGGGCTAAGTTGATCTAATATATTCAATATATTAAACCATATGTTTCCTAATTCTAGTCCTATCAACATCTTTTCGACAAAATGTGATCATTAGAAATCAGCCACATCTCTCCAGGGACTCTTGATAGAGTTTAAATAGTCTCAGTAATCACAGTTGATTGCTACCCACACATACAAACTCTAGAAAGCACACAGTGAAAAGGTTTGTACGTGTTTGTGCAGAGGCCTATTTACCAAGGATTAGAGGATTTGTTTCATTGCAACATTTACTTTGCTCTAGCGCAGCCTCCACTGGAGTGGCTACAGAGAGGCGCAGCCCTCAGGCGCTGTCAAACCCCGGCCATGGATCGGCTTACCATCCCTTGTCTGCACCTTATCCCCGAGAGACTGAAAATACAAAGTTGACCCATAGCTTAAGGGCAGCCTGGAGTAACAGTAATGGTGTAGCAAGTTTAGTCTGACAGAGAGGCCCAGTTCTCGGAGCTGCATTTGGGGATTCTACTGCGGTAGATCACAGCCCTGAGTGTGGCGTTGACTTATACTCCACACAAAGTACATCATTTTCACTGTCTACACTGCGGTGCACTTGTGGATGTTGCAAGCTCACAAAAATATTTGAGGATGTTGATGATGACTTCAGGATGGCAACAATAAATAATCTGCGCATGAGATGGAATGTGTCAGCTCGGCGCTATAATAATCGCACAACTCACGTCTCAGCCGCTGCTGAGTGCGAGAATCCTAAATCTTAAATCCCCCTAAGCAGGAGAGCCCACATGACAGGAGTGTTTAATATTCATACTGTATATGGGAGCCTCTCACCAAAGCAGGAGCGAGCAGGAGGCCAGAGCCGTTTGTTTCCTCCCTGTGGAGCCCAGCTCTTCCTCTGTGCCGGAGGTCTCAGGTTGTCTTCTCCTCTTCTTCACCCACAGATGGTTGTGTCACATCCCTGAACAAGTGTCTCCGATGAAGAGGTGATCCTGGCTGGTGTTAACTGTCATGTTAGAAACCAAACGGCTCTTAAAAGACTCTTAAAGCTGCTTTAATTAACACATCTAATCAACACATTTTAATGAAGTTACAATATGTAACGTGGAGGGGGTTGATGGTCGAGGGTATCCCCCGAGTCTGCAGTTCCCCTCAGCAATGAGCTTTAACTTATTGATTTCAACCCTTTAGTTTAGTGTTACAGCCCACAATTTGACTTTGATGATTCACTCCCACTGCGCTCAAAGCATCGTTTTCAGCTGCACATGGCAACTGTTTTTGACAAAAGAAGCTCTTAAAAACTCACTACAAATGGCAGCCAAACAAAGCTATCTAAAGGTAGTGATTAGCTGGTAGCTGGTATTTTCCCCAAGAGTTGGTGAAGAGGCGGACGAAGCTAAAACAAGAGTGAATATTGGACATCAACATCCTCAGGTGGCCAAAATGTGTATGTAGGCTAGTGTTTGTTTGCACATTTACCACATCAACTTTATAAGGTGATAATAAGTCAGTGTTATAGAAAAAGTACAGTATCATTCTGCCTCCAAAATATTTTATAAACTAGAAGACGATAACTTTTTTTTATTGTTATCTTTATTATTCACTTTGTTAAAGCAGGAAAATAAATAAAGACAAAATTAACTCACAAAACCCGAGACATATCTCTCATATTCTGTCAATATTTCATCAATATATCTCCCAGCTCCACTGCTCTGAAGTAGTAAAGGAACTGAAACAAATTGTGAAGCTCCAGAAAGGACTAAAAAAAGACCAACTCAGATGTTGATGCTGCTTTAATTTCTC
This sequence comes from Leptoclinus maculatus, assembly GCA_032191485.1. Classification (NCBI taxonomy): domain Eukaryota; kingdom Metazoa; phylum Chordata; class Actinopteri; order Perciformes; family Stichaeidae; genus Leptoclinus; species Leptoclinus maculatus. Next base: position 9,468,986 of record JAVDOI010000015.1, read on the forward strand.
CTTCACTTTGAAGAGACCGGAGACCACATACTGTATGCTACACTGTGTAATTGCAATTTTTGTGGAACCTCTAAAAATGGAGCACTGTAAATCTCCTCAAATCTTCAGCTGAAGCGCCAACCTTCATATGCCCCATAAATCCATGTAAAATAGCCCATCGACGTCGGAGCGGGGCGAGATGAATGACTCAGGATCGCGCTCTGATTACCATCTGTCTTTCCATGATCATCACTGCCACCACGGGCGTTCGTTAAGACGATGTTTACTCTGTGCGGCCCCACAACGCACGCACACACACACACACACACACACACACAATATGAATGTTACAACATGCATTATAGATCCGAGATCTCCAGCAAACCTCAACTGTGATTAAAAAGAGACTGTTTTGTTTTATCAGTCCTCTCCGCTTCCCTTATCAGCTCATTTGCATAATTAATAGTGGCTGACGCTGTCCTCACGAGCAACTGCAACTGGGATTTATCCTGCTTGGAACTCTGTCCTACTTCACAGTGTCACTGCAACCGGGTGGATGCACTGTGCTGCATTCGGGATTGTAGCTTCATACACTTTTAAACGCACACGGCGGCTGGCTGCATTCTGTGTGGTCCATTTCTTTGCCTTTTGGTTTAGTGTATTATTTGTTATTCTCATTAAAAACTGGACATGCGTTACACTGAGATACACAGCAATGGACATGGCAAAACCTTTTATTTTTTCTACCTTCGAGAACGCACACACAGCAATGTGCAGACCAGTGTGAGTTCCACCACTGGTCTGTCACAATGCAGTCACGTCCCACAACTCTTCATTCACCAAATGATTTTGGCTATCTTGCCTTGACCAGGGAGGCGGTCATGTGACCTATAGATCACCATAGATAGTAAAAATATGAGTTATACTATCTGCATCCTTTTAAAATAATATATACTATTTACAAAAGAGACAATTTACAATCTTTTCAGAATATTCTTTAGCAAATACAATCTTTCATCTTAACCCGTCAATGGGTAAAAAAGTTGAATGTAGTGATGCACGACTCAACTTTTTCAGTCCCGATACCGGTACCTAAACGAGTGATACTGAGTACCGACACAACACCAGTTTTTTATTAAGCATGTATTAGTTATAACATAACATAACATAAATATTAGCAGTTTAAATGATGATGATTAAATGATTGCTGGGCATTAATGCGCACTAAAAATACATTTTAGTGACAAATGCAAGTGACAAATAATTGTCTTATGATTTTAGTTACCCCCCTGAAATTTAGCAATTGTGGCTTTCAGGGGGTCTCAAGTGTCAATCAACGTATTTCACATCGAGGAAACTTCAGAAAGACAAAAAAAAAATAGTTAATAATTAACCAGAGGAATTTAAAACGTGTGTAAGTGCTCACACCAACAAAGTAAAGGACAAGACTTCAACATCAAATAACTGCTTGAAAATCATTATTGTTCATACATAACACTATTAATTCCTTTAACAGCGATGCAGTTATAATATACTGTAAGTGTGCAATCACTTTACAGTACAGTGTGTCATAATGTCCACGTCGTCGTCACTGCACTTTTCATATTCTAACTTTTTAAACAGCACATTTGGCTTCTGTCCATTTCCACATATCCCAGATTACATTTTGCTCATGAATACAACCCGAAAAATCTTTAGAGCACACAAAATTGGAAATGATCCTCTTCAGTGAGGTTCGTCTGACCTCACTTTGATCAGAGATCATTTTTAGATGGACTTTTTTTAATTGCAGCATCCTGAAGGAAAATCCAATTAGGAAATATTCCATTTCAGTTCTTTACCATTTTAATATAATTAGTCAGCTGCAGCTTTAGCAGACTGCTCGTCTACAGGAACAGCCTTAATAACACAGAGCACGTGTATGCGAGTGTGTTGTGTGTCCTAGATGTAAATGTAAAGGGCATGTGAAGCTCAGTCCATGAGAACAGAGGGTGATTTTTACTCAAACTTTTATAGAAATGCTCCTCAGACGGTGACTTGAGCTGCTGCGTGATGAGTAATCTGACTCCCTTTTTGCCCCTCTGCTGTCCTTTGCTCTGTCTCTCTTTCTCTCTTCCTAACAACCCCCCCACACACACACACACACACACTGCGTTGCTACTCTCCTTCTCTTACATCTACGCTCCTAATGTCACTCTCTCTCTGTCTCTGTGTGTCTCTCTGCAGGCTCGCTGACGGTGTCCATCACCGACATGCGTGCGCCAGTGGTGGGGGGCTCCGGAGGGGTCTACGCTCTGTGCTCCGCGCATCTGGCCAACGTCGTCATGGTAACTGTCATCATCTTTGCCTCCATTGTTGCATTTGAAAGCAGTTTTCAGTGGTGCCGAAATGTCAGAGCCATCCACATGGCGTGAGATGGACACCCACCACACTATAGCTACTATGCTATGTGTATATGCAGTATATATATATATATATATATATATATATATATATATATATATATATATATATATATATTCTTCTTTTGACAATAGGTGTTTGTTGCAGGTTTTCTCTGCTACAGTCATCACCTCGATTTGATGCATATATTTTACTGCCCAGCAGCTTTTGAAAGTGTGCCATTGAATATTCCATGTGACCTCTTTGGAGAAGCTCTTTGAACTTGTTGAGTAGCGTAATCCACCACAACATGTTTTCACTGTGCTTGTCATTTGCATCGATGAATCTAAAGTGAACTGGCTTTACAGACGCTTCTATTAATTATTGAGACTGTGTTTATTTACGTCCACCGAGCAAACAAGTAGTAGATTCCCTTGATGCTGCTCGAGCAGTATTTATTTGTTTATGTCAAAAGGTTTGCATGTGAAATGCCTTCCACATTCTCTTCAACTCTCGAGGCGGTGTTACATCTGACGAATCACTTTAACTAACGTTGCTGTTCACCGTGGGCAGCGGAGATGCCGGCAGGGATAGAAATCACAGTCCACCGACGGGCCTTAAGCAAAGACTCTGTAACTGTGTGCTCGAAGCTGCTAACAGATAGTTTATTTCGTCTTTTACACTTGATGCCTGTTTGTAGCTGGGAAATCCTTCAAAGACTTAGTTCTGCTCTGATGATCTTGAAACCTTGTCCAGTCTCGTCCTAGTAAACTCCCAGCCATCTCCCATCAAGCATCATCATCCATTTCACTCAACAGACATTTTCAAGAAGTCCCAGAAGTCATGCAGCTCCAGCTAAAACATATTGGAACCATGTAGTGCACAAATTCAGCTTTGCAAGAAATATATGGCCTTACATGTTTAGTTTTTATATTTGTGTCTTCTGATCAGCAAGCACTCTTTATTCGAGTCTCTGAATGATCCCCTGCACCTCACACACACACACACACACGTATGCAGATTACCTCAGCAAGTCTCCGTTTCAATGTCGTCAGTGTGATAAGAAGATGTCTAACAGACTAAATGGATTGGCTGTCGTTTGGTTTAAGATCGCCCTTTCTCCTCATGTGAGAGAGGAGTCACGTCAAAGCAAATTGCCTCCCATCAGAGAGCAGCATCACCACATCACACCCAGCTCAGACTTCCTCCTCTGCACCACTACGTTGACCTCTCCCCTCCATGATACCTCCATGATATTAATCATTTATTTGTGGAAATATATAATATATATATCCTCGCTTGCTTTTAAACGTATGGTCGCGGCAGGTTTTATTTATATCCTCCCGTCTTTAATTTTGCATGCCGTTCACCATTTATTTTTCCACTGTGAGAGAAGAGGAGGAACACCGGCCCTGGGTCCTATTCCCACAACGAAGAACTTAAGGAGGGATGGGATTGGTACAATTTTTCATCCTAGGGAGTAAATGTGTTATTCTAACTCAGGATGCCATTGTTCTTTTCCCCCCGGAGAATCACAACGGCTATTTATTGGCCCATTTTCCCTGTCTGTTAAATTATCTTAGCCCTAATTAATGGAGTGCCACTAGGCTGGAACCAGTAAGTGGAGAGCAGCCAGGTGTATAATCGCGTCTGCGTGTAGTGTAAGTGCTGCTTCCTCTCTCATATGGCTCTTGGTTGTTTCTCTTTCAGGTCTAAATATGTCCACAGGATAGAAACTGAAGCATTTATTTTGCTAATACACTCGTATGTTTGTCATGGTTGTTTGTGTCGTGATTGTTTATGCTGACGAGACACTTTTCGCTCTGTGTTGCAGAACTGGGCCGGGATGCGTTGTCCATACAAGCTGCTCCGCATGATCCTGGCGCTAGTTTGCAGTAAGTTGTCCAGATTTACTCTCAAAGCCCTGCACTTGTGTTCTCACTGTTGCCTTTTACGTTGAATATATATATATATATATAGCTCTATCATTGAATTGCGATTGTGCACAACCCTATTTTTAGCATATTTAATGTCTTCACACCTGTTCACAATACAAATGTCTCAGCAACAGACATGCTACTCAAGCTGTATTTGTTAACTGCGCAGGGTGAGAGGCTCCATGATTAGACATGTTGCTTTGTTTTCAAAGCATTTGAGTCGTACCACTTGTCCTTTTTCTCTCCACGAGGACCGATACACTGTGACTTTCATTAGTGAGCAATATGTTCCATCCATCTGTCCCGAGCCTGACGCCCCCAAACTGAGAGAGCAGCGAGTCTCTGCTGCAATGTTCATTTCCTCCTCAGTGTTTTTTACGAACAGGGAATTCAGCTTTTCTCAATAAAATGTGACACATCGTTTTTGTGAGTACTGTTACGACTGAATTAACATTTGCTCTGGTTTTATACTATAAGTGTTAAATATTTATTTCAGCTAGGACTCTGGGAGAACAGCAACAAACATTTGAAAGCAATTTTTTGAGTAAAGATCCATTTAAATCCTCCTGCGAGCTTTCTTTGTCTGCAGAAGTAGAATTTGATAAAACACCTACTTCACTACACAGTATAGCTCAACTTTAGGCAATTATATAAAGTCAACACCGACCTAGGCCCTTTATATGTGGTTTTACAAATGACTTCTTTTCTTAGAGGGATGATGAAAAATGTTATGATTTTAAATAAAGTGTAAGTTACAGGGGAAAGCCAGATCAACCCATCTAGAAGTTGCACACCAGTGAAACCAGAAAACACAGCACACTCGAGATTTGTCTTTTGAAATCTCAAATGTATTAAATGTACTTACTTTAAGATACGTTGATTTTCTTCCCTTCGGACATAGCCAGGCTAACTGTTTCCAACTGTTTCCAGTCTTTTTGCTAAGCTACGCTAACCAGCTGCTGTAGCTACATATTCCCCCTGCAAACATGAGAGTGGTATTAATCTTCCCATCTAAAACTCAAAATCCCCAAAAACACATTTCTCTTCAAAATGTTGAACAATTCTTTTTAAGCCATGATAGAATAACATGACGGCGGTGTGGTCTGATGTCCTCACAGCAACTATCATGAGCAGATACTAAGGAGGTTCTGTCTCTCCTCTCTCCCCCTCAGTGAGCTCAGAGGTGGGTCGTGCAGTCTGGCTTCGCTTCTCACCGCCGCTGCCGTCCTCGGGGCCCCAGCCCAGCTTCATGGCACACCTATCGGGGGCCGTGGTCGGTATCAGCATGGGGCTTTTGATTCTGCGCAGCTACGAGGAGAGTCTGCAGAAGCAGTGCTCCTGGTGGGTCATCGTCTTCTCCTTTATCACCTTTCTCCTCTTCGCCATCTTCTGGAACATCTTTGCATATGAGCTGCTGGGGGTGCAGATACCACCTCCTCCCTGATGAAGCCCCCCCCCCCCCCCCCCCCACACAGGCCCTCCTCCACATACACACTGACCCAAACCCCTGCTCCAAACAGATGTTCCCCTTTGACCATAGTTAGCATTTCCTGTCAAGTTAGCCCAAAATGAAATGATATGAAATCATTCAAAACTAAAATCGACCAAGAATCCTTTTTTACAGATACTTTGCAAATCAAAGAAATATGTCTCTTTTATTAAAGAGGGATTACAGTAGCAACAAGTACAGGTGAAAGTCCCTCAGATCCATTTTAAAGAGCATTATATCTTTTTATATATACGTTGAAAACTCATCCACATTACCAGCACTAAACTTTGAGTGAAAATGTTTTTCATCAACCGTTTCTTTAACTGCGTCTTTCATTTACGGAAAGAAGAATCTGAGTTGATGACACATGCCTGTGGTGAAAAGGAAAGGGAATTAAAGGGAGGAAAGGAATGTGTATGCTTTGGCGGTAACGATGCTGACCACACGCTATGAGAAGTGTTCCGTCTTTGAAGGTCAGAGATCAGGATCAGCTGCAGCAACGTCCCCTGAACTTTGCTTGTAGCACTTAAGCAGAGAGTTGATGGCTGAATCTGAGACCTTTGGCTGTGCTACAAATCAGAGCTGCAACTGCTTTTAATGAAGAACTAAGGGAGAATTTCGGGAAGAGCATATTTATTTCTGGAGGCAGCAATCAAAAAATACAGAAGCACCAATGAAGTATGATTGCTGATATGAATATTTGAATTCACAGCCCTGCTGCAACTCACAGGGACTGTGACTTCTTGCTGAATTGCTGACACACTGATTCAAAACAAACAGAACGTTTTCTTCAAATTGAGCTGCTGAGCAGGATCTCCTGCCCGATTATAAAACATCAGTCAAAATTCTTTTCAGTGCAAATGGCTTTCCCAGAGCAGTTGTAGGAAGAATGGAGTAAAACGTGGATTCTGTCATCTTCAAGGAGGTACCTTAAGGTTAGAGGCATCACCGTCATCTTCATTTCATGGGGTCTTAAGACATCTGTTTTTTTTTTTATGTTATTTCCAAGACATAATACCTACACTGTGGATACGGACTCATAGTTCACACAACATAGACAAAGACGTGAAGAGGGGAAATGAAAGTGACAGGAGAGAAAAGAAAAAGTATATCATGAGTAAGGGATCGCTGAAGTTCCCTGGATGGTCAACACTTAAGAGAGTGAACTCCTCTTGTTGCTGTTTCAAACTAACCACCAACTTGCTAGGCGCACCGTGTAAAATATGCCATGTCATGCTCCGTGGCTCTCAGCGAGACAAGGACACACACACGCACACACACACACACACACACACACACACTGGCCTCTGCCTGTTCTCGCTCTGACAAACTGAACTGGGGAGGGCAAGGATGTGTCATCACCTGACCTCTGACCTTTGTGTCCCAAAGGGCATTGGGGTCTCTATGTCAGGCCCAGTCTATACCTCAGTTTCTCATTCTTAGGGACTGTATACTTTTGTAAAGGAATGTACCTATAAAGAAGAAAAAAAAGTGTTATTAAGTTGTCCCCGTTTTTCATTTGATAGTGGATGTGTATAATGTATGTTCATAACCAAGAGTATATTTATTTGTATTTTTTTCCTCTTTGAGAGGGAAGAGAGAAAAGTTTCAAATGGTGCAAAATTAATGCTGATTGTTGTTCTTCTGATAACTCCTGTATGGCTTTGATCTATGTGGCAGAATCCCCTGGTTTGTTAGATGACCACCAATGACTCGAGCTCGATTTTATAAATCTTTAGCGCTTTACAAAAATAAGCCATAGAAAGAACTAATTGGAGAGGGTAAAAGAAGAGGAAGATGTTTGTTGGTAGCTACAGTGCAACTTTGTTCTTCAAGTGTGATCAAACATCCTTTCTTCATTGTGAATATTTAACAGGTGAAGACAAACTGTGCAAGTACGAGCCTGTGAAACTCTGGACTGTTTGGGATATTTTCATGTAGCGAGACTCATTTCGCCAACTTGTTCGCCAACTTGTTTGTAGTCGATGCAGCTTAATTTTGCAAGTGCCCACATCTCCGAACTCTCCCCTGCAGCGCGCCGATGCCTCGCTGCAGCTCTTCTTTTGCAAATAGCAAATTATGGACGAAGCTTCTGTCCTACTTCATCTCCAGAGCGATTCAAGCTTTTTGGAGAGCTGAGGCGAGGATAGCAATTACACTTACTCATGCTACGTTCCGTTTTTCAGTCTTTCAATCAATAATTCATTTGAATGTCCACTGGCTGCCTGGGGGGGGGGAAATGTTATGCATTTGCCAATTTTGATAGTTGATCATGAAATACAGTCCTCAGCATTTGCTTGCACATGAAACTGTCAGAAGTAACAGAAGACTCTGTGTTAAATGAGGAAATCCGTATGAAATGGACAGAAAAAGCCATTTTCAGATGCATTAAAAACAGAAAAGATCAGCCAATACGTGGTAGTAATGGATCTTTGAGAGAAACCCTTGTGCATACTTGGAAATATTATTGCTTGGTATAGAAAAGATGCATCGCTGAATAATGCATACATGCCCTGTTAGCCTATAATGAAGATGAAGAGGATGCCTGAGAGGAGGTTAATGTGCCTCTTTACTTGAAGATTCATAGTGAAAAGGGCTAGTGAATAGCTGCTTTTGTAGAACACATTAACTGTGAATATTACCCCTCCTGGAAGTACAATGCAGGATGAAAGTCAAAGGCTTGTGAATTCTTGTTGCCCCGAAAAAGATACTCCACTATGTACTCCTCATACAAGGTGTTTGGTTTATTATTATTATTATTAAATATCTTCTGGGAAAAGCAGACAATAGCAAGGGGAGAAAATGAGCAGTGTGTGTATCTTAAATTACCAAGTGCATGGGGAAACTTTTCAGGAGTAGCTTGTGTGTGTGTCTCTGTAAACCAAATCTCACAGTACCAACGCCTCCTAAAACATGCCACCTCCTGTCTGATAAAAGCCTTCTCCTGCTCTCAGACAGCATCTTAGAGGAAATGAGTGATTGAGGCCTGACTCGCATCATCTGGCTTGACAGTATGTGCCGGTTTATGGTTCGTGAGGGATGGCGGGACATGCGGAAACAACAGTGTCGGCACTCTTCATAAAACCTCGGCAGCGTGCGTGCCCGTGTCACAACACCCCCGGTGTCAGGATGATGCATGGCTGCTGCGGGGATACACCGGAGCCCAAGGCTAGGACGTAAACAGGATATCTTCCTTCAATAAGTGGATCTGACAGGCTGCATGATGTTAATTTAATTGCTGCCTTTTGAGTGACACATTTGTTTTCAACAGTATAAGAAAGGCACGGGGAGAGATTGGCATGAGCTGAATGGGAGCAGACTATCAATAACATGTGATCCATCACTTTGTGTGATCCACACGCCCCCCTCTTGATTGGTTTCTATACAGCCATGACTGCGATACGAGGTGATGTTAAAAGGTCAGCGCCAACTCATTTGAGTCTCATACATACATGAACCCTCGTTGGTGTGACTGCACACAAGCTACTGTTCATTTCTGTGCTCGTCTGATTCAAAAAAAAAATTCATTTTTCTGCTGTTTCTTATTTCCTGTTCCTGTGTTTTGTCATATGTGGGATTTTTCTTTTTGCACTTATAATGATGTAGTTAACTGACATGTTGCCATGTGCCATATTCTCTACTGCCATAAACATTCTTTGATGCTTTTTTACCTCCCTATGCCAATCCATTGTGCTGTTATGCCCAATGCCTTGTCATCGTATATATATGTGCCCAAAACTAAGCACCGGGCAGAAAGGCTGCTTTGCCGTGTGGTGTATTATTTTACATGTTCATGCACAGAATCCATAAGAGACATTGATATTGTTAGTATTATACAGTAGCTGCTCAGAACTGCTGCTCACCAACAAGCCGGCCAGGTTGCCTTTTCTTAGTGTTTATTGCTACTTAGATGTATATCTCACTGCAGGTAAAGCAGGCTACTGTAGCTCCAGAGATGGAATTGTTCTTACAACAAAGACGTTGAAACCTGAAATGCTGATTTAGGGTTCCAAGGCCCCCAAATGTACAGACGTTAGTTCTCAAAATATCCTGGATATTGATGCATTAAAATGTTTAATGTGGTCAGATTTAAGGGTATATTATCTGGTTTGGAACAGAGAACATTGCTAAAGTCTTGGTTTCCCAGTTTCTAGCTTTGGTACGGATTCTTTTCATGTTCCCAAAAACTGCCTGAGCCACTCGGTGTAATGCAAATATCAACAGGAAGTTTCTTAAAATGAGTCGTTTCCCTCTGAAGGTTTAGAATTCTAAAAAAAAAAAAAAAAAAAAAGTCATATCTGTGCTGCTGTGGTAGTTTTTCATGAGCTGCTTACTTGTAATGATAAAAATGGTGCCAAGCTTACGAGGTTCAATCTCTGACTAGACGAGAGGTTGAACCAACACAGCGTTTACAAAAAGAATAAGCAGAAGCTATTTTTCTCGGTCATCAGGAAACTAAATTTACATATGGATAATTTATATCAAAGTCCTCATTAATTATTTCACAATCTATTGTACTTTTTAAATGTTCTGAACGGAACCATTTTATATTGTATATATATGAATATATTTTGTTTTATTTTGTACTGTTCATTGTACTTTGCTTTAATTTAGAAACTATAAATAAAGAACAATACTGTGGCAACGTCAAACCGCTGTTTTTAGTGTTTCAGCACAAAACCATTATCATTGTGCTGCAACTTAGAACTGTATGACTGGACTACATGATACCAAACAAAAGAAATGCAAATACTCTATATACTCCATTTGATATAAAGGCTTTATTATTTTGGAAAAACACAAAAAAAAATCTGACAAACAATAAAGCAAGTTTAATGTAAAACATACTGTGCACTATTTGTTTTTATCTTGTTTTGAGCTTCTTTGTTGGTCTCTGGTCAGTGTCGGCATCTGAGCGCTTCTCCTTCACATCAACCTCCTTTAGAAGTGGGAGCTGGTGCTGTTTGGCTGTGGTCAACGCCCACAAACACAACTCCAGCCTGTGGGGCGTCCAGTCCTGCTGGGGATCCACTGAGAACGAGAGGGGAGGCCAGAAACCAGCATCAAAGTAGAGTTCATGTGGCTTTTGTATTTTTTTTTTACACTGATATTAAAAAAAGGTATTTTTATGTTCAACAGTGTCCTAAAAATAATTATAAAATAAAATCCTTTTGATGAAATGTTGTACAGCAATAAAAGATTAAATATTCCACTTTTTATAGGCACTGAAAGTTTGAATACAACTGTTTAAATGGGAGAGTAAAAGTTACAGTGCAAAATACAAATGAATAGTCCCAAATTAAATTAAAATAAAAGGCCGTGGCAAATGGAAAAGTTTTATGCTTCGATTTAAAAAGAACAATTGTTTTCTTGAAGTTCAGATATGTGGTGCATAAAAACTGAGCGCTGCTTCTCAATGTTTTGACCCTGGGGACGGTAAGCAAATACTTCATAAACTAATGTTTTATTTATTAGTAGCTTCATATTTTGTGTGCAGTATTGACAATATGGATGCACCCACATCTCTTGTAACCCCGTCGTTAGCTCACCTTTGTTTAGTTTTTCAGTGCACTCGACCATTTTGCCCAAGTAGAGAGTGTAGTGCTTGGCTGTGTATTGGATGGGCTTTAGTCCTGGTACACTCTCCATGGCTTCATCGGACATGAAGGCAGCCTGTTCTGGAGCTCCTGCTGCCAACATAGCTGGATCAAAATGGACAGTCAGCCCCCAAGCCATGCTGAGTGCATCCACGAGGTCAATACAAACTATTTATACATAGCAGGGAGTCCCGGCCACTCAGTCCACCAGTGTAAGGACTACTCTGTGCACTCACTGACAAGGCTTTCACTTTGTGCTTTAAAAAGTATCACACAGATGTTTTATCAATATGAATACTTTTATCAATTTGCTGAAAGCAGAGTCGATACAGTGTCTTCAGAAACAGAAGGGAGCCGCTGTGCTAACCTGAAGCGGTGGCTGGGCCTACGCCTTTCAGTGTGCTGAGCTCTGCGATCGCTGCCTGCACATCAGGCAGGAGGCTGAAGGCCTTTCTGGAACACGTCTCCACGGTGTCCTCACTGTTGGAAGCCACCAGCTGCTGCAGCCTCGGCCTGAACTTCCCTCTCTGCAGGAAAGCACACGGGGCCACTCAAGGACACAGCTGATGCACCGTAAGCGCTAGTGCCTCTTCATAGCTAGCCATCAAAGCTATATGTTTGAGGGAATATTTACTGACAAAAGCTTTTGTTGTGGGTGGGTTGAAGCTCCTTGGTGTTATAATGATTTAATGTCTCGACAACACTTACAGTGAGCTTCCACTCCATCAGTTTCACCAGCTCTGATTGAGTGACATGAATGTCAGGTCGACTTGAAATGAGCGCAGGCAGCTCCTCCTGGTACCTGACCACAGATGAACGCAGGTTAGACTCAGTTACCTTCAATCTTATTCTCAAAACGAAGGTTGATTCAACTTAATTCATTTAACATATTTCATATACAGTGATAACCACATATTACTTTTCTACATTTACAAAAAAAGACACTAAACCTTTTGTGACAAATACAATCCTAACTCAAGGTCCACTTACTAGCTTTTTCCAGATCTTTATCATGTGGCCTTCATCAACAAATGGGAGTTTTCTCAGTTATCATGGAAATAACTTAGATGAAGGAGAAGTATTGTCATGAAATCATAAAGCTACAGAGCTAAAATGTCAACAAATCCATTTCCACTACAGCTGAGCAAACCCTCTCCGATGATGAAGTCCCTGTGATACAGTTGAAAGCCCCAGAAAAAGCTTTTGAGTGGACCTTGAGTTTTCCTGGTCAAGAATGAACTTTGATGCTTAAATCAAGACATGAACTTTAAATGACTCACAGATAAATCAATTGCATAAAATACTGGAAGCAAGATTTACTACAGTGTGAAATGTTACATCCTTAATTCAGTGAACTTGAATGTGGTTTTGTAACTGTTGCTGTTAGGAAAAAATTATTTACCACTTGTCGAGGTTCAGCAGCTTTCCAGGTTTCTTGCTTTTGGACTTTGCCTCCACTACATCCCAATATTTCCCATACACACTCCTCCATGTGGCTGGGTCCTCACAGGCAAACAGAGCACTCATGTCAACAGAGAGCTCACACCATCACCTGCAAACACAGACAACCGTAATCTGAATGTCAGTTTGTTAAACCTCTGTTCTACAAGAATGGACTCCAGCATTATACCAATTAACATGCGATAGTATTGCACCTTCCAGCTGAAACAAAACAAAAACAGAGCCCGATGTTCTCTACTAAACTACTGAATAAATTATCGTGGCGTAACGTGGCGGTGCTTCTGTTATGAGGTACTGAATTCCCGCGAGAAGATACCCGCGCAAAATACTACTTCCATTAGAGAAGAAGAAGAAAATACTACTTCCGGTGTCGCAAGCATTGAGCAACAATCTCAGAAGGTTTGTCCCCTGAAATACTTTGTATTGACTTTGCGTAGACACTGTCACCCACCAGTATATATATACATTTATGTGTTTTACATTTCTCTAGCCGTCCGACATACTTGTACAACTTATGTCGCGCGCGTTTCGTCTTTGCAAAAGTACTCGGTAGCTAGGTTAGCCAGCTAGCATTAGCATCACATTCCAGTCATGTTTGTGGTGCACAAGTACACTGCACAGCGAGTTTAGCTGTTTGAAGCCTTAACGTGAAGGAGCTAACGGATATACGTCACGTTCTCTCAAATGTAGCCCTATTTTTGAGGAAAGTGAACGACCACCTACACTCGAAATAAAGGGTGTAACATTAGGTTACTAGTCAAACTGAACATTTTTAATTTGTAATGCACATGTCACTGGAGTGAGAAGGCTTTCCCACTCTTAGGATAGCTGATTTTGTTCTCCACTGCATCGTGAGCTTAAAGCAGCTATTAATCAATCACCAGCACGAGGTAGAAGGTGATTGACACAAACGAAACTTCAGCGAATTCCAACACGATAGGATAGACAGACCACACAGAGGTAAACAAACAATGATAATCTGACATTATTTAAATCTTGAAATCATAACATGTATGACAATATAACGCTAAAGCAGGAAGGTGACAGACAGCCAAATAATTTCGGTAATCTCATGATAACGAGGTAATATATTCTCTCTACTAGTAACTTGGCTCTCATGGGAGCACATGAAGAGGACTCTGTGCTGCTGCAGACATTGACGAGGCCGGCAGTTCTTCCACAAGTAAGTACTGAAGCCGTTTCACTGTCTAAAATGTTACACATGCATACATGTTGTACATACTGCCACTTCTCCTGCCCCCTGTATCAAGTACTGTATAGATCTAACGTCGTTCTAGTGCCACCTTCTGGTGGATTTTTGAAGTGCCTTAAAAAACATTTTCCATTCTGCTCCGATTTCTTTTAAAGTAGTGCTGGAAAAGCAGCAGAATCAATTGCTGTTCACCTGATGCATCAGTGAAGTCACTGTTGTCTGCTCCAGGAACATGGAGAAGATGTCGCGTGTTACCACAGCCCACAGCAGCAGTGCCATCAGTGGCCGAACTATGTTCTGCCACTTGGACGCTCCGGCCAACGCCATCAGCGTGTGCCGGGATGCCACGCAGGTGGTGGTAGCCGGCCGCAACATCTTCAAGATCTACGCGCTGGAGGAGGAGCAGTTTGTGGAGAAGCTGAATCTACGCGTCGGCCGCAAACCCTCGCTCAACTTTAGCTGTGCGGATGTCATGTGGCACCAGATGGAAGAGAACCTGCTGGCCACGGCTGCCACCAATGGGGCGGTGGTCACCTGGAACCTGGGGAAACCCTCTCGTAACAAGCAGGACCAGCTGTTCACAGAGCACAAACGCACTGTCAACAAGGTGTGCTTCCACCCCACAGAGGTTTACATGCTGCTAAGCGGCTCGCAGGATGGCTTCATGAAGTGCTTCGACCTGCGCAAGAAGGAGTCGGTCAGCACATTCTCAGGTAGAATATTGTGTGATAAGCATCAGATTATTACCATTAACTGTAATACAGCTGCTGAGTGTTTTGCATGGCATGAACTTCCTCTTAACAAGTCTTTACAGTGTTGTTTACTGGAAATCTTTTGAAGTTATTTGCACACTTTAACTTTCCCCGCTCTCCCTTTGCCTCCAGGTCAGTCAGAGAGTGTACGGGATGTCCAGTTCAGCATTAAGGATTATTTCACGTTTGCTGCAACCTTTGAGAATGGCAACGTCCAGGTGTGGGACATCAGGCGGCCAGACCGCTATGAGCGAATGTTCACCGCCCATACCGGCCCTGTGTTCTGCTGCGACTGGCACCCTGATGACAGGTAAAATAAAATGACTTCGTGACAAAAAACAACTGAGAAATCAGAGGTTTTCCTTTCTAACGGTATCTTGTGTCAGTAGGGTGTTTGTTTTCTATTATTGTCATTTGTTAATAGCGTTCTCCCTTTTTTGTTTCTGTTTTAGGGGATGGCTGGCGACAGGGGGCAGGGACAAGATGGTGAAAGTGTGGGACATGACCACAAACCGGGCCAAGGAGATCTATTGTGTCCAGACGATCGCCTCAGTGGCGCGGGTTAAGTGGCGGCCCGAGAAGAAGTTTCATTTAGCCACCTGTTCCATGATGGTGGATCACAACATCTACGTGTGGGACGTCCGCAGACCTTTCATTCCCTTCGCCACATTCGAGGAGCACAAGGATGTGACCACTGGTATTGTGTGGCGCCACCAGCACGACCCTCACTTCCTGCTCTCTGGCTCTAAGGACAGCACACTCTACCAGCACATGTTCAAGGACGCCACTCGTCCCGTGGACAAGGCCAACCCAGAGGGTCTGTGCTTTGGACTGTTCGGTGACTTGGCCTTCGCAGCCAAGGAGAGTCTGATCAGCAGTGACGCCAACAGAAAGCCTTACCCTGGAGGCGACCGGCGCTACCCCATCTTTTTCTTCAAGAAGCCCGACCCGACAGAACAGTTTGCCCATGTGTCCAGCGCCCTTAGTGTCTTTGAGACAGACTTGGACAGTAACCGCATGGACTGGTTTGTCAAGACGGCACAACTCTACCTCCTCTGTGGGAAGCCGTTTGCTGAGCTGTGTGATCACAATGCCAAGGTGGCCCGGGAGCTCAAAAGACCTCAGGTCAGACCGATCAATACAGGAACAAATCTATTCTTGCTGCTGTTGT
This sequence comes from Leptoclinus maculatus, assembly GCA_032191485.1. Taxonomy (NCBI): domain Eukaryota; kingdom Metazoa; phylum Chordata; class Actinopteri; order Perciformes; family Stichaeidae; genus Leptoclinus; species Leptoclinus maculatus. The sequence continues at coordinate 9,484,967 of JAVDOI010000015.1, forward strand.
TGCTGTCTTTTTCTTTTCTTTAAAAAAAACCTATAAACTACTTGTTACGCATGTACTAGACCCAACAATGACTGTGCTGTGAATTACTTCAGTCAACAAGCTTGAGGCTGGTGTATCTTGGTGGTTACAGTAACGCATGACTTTCTACATGTGTTCTACAGTAATTGTGTTCGGCATGTGTAATCAATAACTTGTCGTCTTTTCTTTAATTCAAAGGTTTCCACAACATGGACCATGTTGAGAATTATGTTCTCTGACCCAGCAAACCCCACAACGCCCGCTCTGAACCACAGCCTCAGTAAACTGGGCACCTTGCCTTTAATGAACAGGTAAATGACCTTCTCAGTGTGCCGTTAACAACAGCAGTCGTGTCAGTCGTCATCTAACTCTGATGCACATTGTGCTTTCAGTTTCAGCATGAAGGAAATGGGCCCAGGGATGGGCACAGAGGGCAGACTGGAGCGCAGTAAAGGTGAGAGCAGGCAGGACAACGTCCACCTGGAGCCGGGGAACTTGCACATCAGCATTAATAATGAAGGTGAGAGTGGCCATGAAAACTTCCAGAGGCTCATCCGTTTGACCTTATGTTCTCTGTGTAATATTCAAGACTCGTTTTGATTTCCCTTCAGAAAATGAGGAGACGGAGGGCAGCGAGGGCCAGGCTGAGTACATGTTCGGGGATGCTGAGCTGGATGACGATGACCTCTACTCTATGGAGCAAGAAAACCAAACAGGTCAGTCCCAGTACCGCCTCTGAGGAAACCAAAGAGCTGCCTACGTAAGTGACTGCTATTTATAACTTCCTCCGCGCTCAGCACTCTTTTGTCTCATGTTATCTCTGCTCCCCTTTTTGTCACGACAGAAGAGCAGGAGTGCACGCTGCCCCAGGAGGCCTTCCAACTGCGCCACGAGATCATGGACAACCCGTCTGCCCCGGAGCACCTTCAACAGGACAAGGCCGACTCCCCGCACGCCAGCGGCAACGAGGCAGAAGTCACCTGTCTGACACCCATCGAGTCCTTCTCCCTCATCTCCATTTCCCAGCCGCTGTTTAGCCCACATTTACCCGCCAGCTTCTTCTGTCCCATCGTGCGGGAGATGCTGAGCTACTACGCCGAGCAGGGCGACGTGCAGATGGCCGTGTCTGTGCTCATCGTCTTGGGGGACAGGATCCGCAAAGAGATCGATGACCTCACCCAGGTCAGAGAGAGAGGGGTGTTGGAAAAAAACTGCATTAGAATAATTCATGGACAAGGACTCTGGAGGTTTTTTGTGTTGGCAGGAGCATTAATATAACATTTCTGGTTCTTATGTGCTCCTCAGAATGACTTACTGACTTAAAGCTGATCTTAAATATCTGATAAATAAGTCAGAAAAGTTACCGGAAATAAATATTTTAGGTTAAATGTATTTCCACTATCGTTAATGTTATATGTTAAAGATCCAGCAGCGTTTTGGGATTCTTTAGGCCTTATCTATGACTAAGTTGTTCACTAATAAAACAGCAAAGTCTTCAAATTTAAATTGCGCCGTTGCAGTTCAGAAGACCTAAACCCTGATCTAGTTGTGCTTCTGTTTCAGGAGCACTGGTACATGTCCTACATAGACCTGCTGCAGCGGTTTGAGCTGTGGAACGTGTCTAATGAGGTCATCAAGTTGAGTACGTGCAGCGCCATCACCTGCCTGAACCAGGCGTCGACAACACTTCACATCAACTGCAGCAACTGCAAGCGGCCAATGAGCAACAGGGGCTGGATTTGTGACAGGTATGAACCGTTGGTTGGACTGTAGAGTTTGAGTTTTTGTTGTTTTTTTAAATTCGTACGTGACCCGAGCCCTGCGTCTCTCCTCTAGGTGCCACCAGTGTGCCAGTGTGTGTGCAGTGTGCCACCATGTGGTTAAGGGACTGTTTGTGTGGTGTCAGGGCTGCAGCCACGGTGGACATCTGGAGCACATCATGAACTGGCTCAAGAGCAGCGCCCACTGCCCCGCTGGCTGCGGCCACCTGTGTGAGTACACCTGAGCCCAGCACGAGCACTGTTCACACAGCCGGTGCTCTGTGGGATTGGGAATCGGTCCCCACACCGGCCTCTGGATCACACGCAAAGCACATTCCTCCACATGGGCCTGGAGTCTCTTATCACTATGAGTAGAAGGACGACTCTCTCTCTCTCTGTGTCTGTCTGTGTGTGTGTGTGTGTGTGTGTCTGTCTTTGTGTGTCTGTGTGTGTGTGTGTGCGCATGTGTTTGAAGTGAGATTAGCAAAAGGTCTGATATACTGCGTCTAAAGGAGGAAGAGGATTATATGCTCTCCTGGACGGCCATTCAAGAGCAAACACGTCCATGTTTGAATTGGTGATTATGAGCCAATGGTGGATTTTTGCATAAAAGCGAATGTTACAACAGATATTCACAGAATATAACTATATTTTTGTTAATTCACACTTGCTGCGTTTTACATTGTTTTTAAACCCCTCAGTAAAATCCTGAAGGCTGTACCGGAGGAATTGTCTGTTCATCTTAAGTGGATTGTTAATGTTTGTACATAATGGTATATCTTATTTTGAAGGACTGTAGATAATGTTGAATTAATTTATATGAGAAATGGCTCTATTCAGACAATACATTAAAGCAATACACTTGAATTAGTCCTGGACCTGTGACCTCTGTTTTGTCAACTACATTTAACAGAACAGAACTTAACATCCCGTTTAGCTTTTCTGATGAATCAGTCGATGTAGCCTGAATATATGAAGCCTGATGCAGCTCAAATGACCTGGATTCATTCATCCGCACAGTTTCACACCTGACTGCGGCCCACTACAGCTAGTCTTCTACTCCTGTGTGCTAAGCAGTTCCAGTGGAGCAGTCGGGATAAAACGTTTGAGGGAAGAACGGCTACTTATTCATGTTCCCCCGACCACACTTTACTCTCTTGGGCCCAGAAATCCCAACTGGCAACCCGCCAACATCTCTAGCCTCAAGTCTACACAGACTCCTGTCTGTTGTCCTCACTGGTACAGTAATCATCATGTATTAGTTTCCCACTAATAAGTCTTAGGTTGTCCTGATGATCATGGGGGGTCAGAGCAGTGATGTCTGAGTGGGGCGGAGTCTTGAGTTCATTTAAAAACCTGCAGGCTGCAGGCTGGTGTATCTGCATCAGCTGCTGAAGCTAAACTCCGCCAACATCCATATCGTGCCAACGATGTTAACTGAGCAGTAACTGTCAACACATCGCTTCACCGCCAAGGCCCCGGGCACAGTGGAGGATTTTCCGATGTACTCCGTACGAGGACATCCCAACCATCAGGAGGGAAACCCCGGACCCAAGAGGCTCTGCACAGAACTGCTCTGTAGTTTTAGCCAATTAAATAGAATCAGACAAATATTAAGCCACTTGTTTAGAGATATCAGGACATTAAGACCATATTAAGTGTTAAATATACAGTCTATAATTGTTTGTAAATGTTCCAATATATAATATATTTTCTGAACTGTAATGCAGAGCTCTATAAGAACCATGAATCCAATTTAAAGGTTTAATTAGTAAAAAAAGAAACCAGACAACTGTTAATGATCAATTAATTAATGATGCACAAACTTTATGCATTGGGGATTCATCATCGCCACAAAATCATGAATAATATTGCAGTTTAAAAGAAAAAATGTAACGATTCCAAATGTAAGTGTAAGAAAATTTGTTTTCTCGGCACTCTTTACCCATTTTATATATATATATATATGTGTTGTCCTAATGCATGCGACTACATTTCACTGTTACTTTACCTCTGGAAACTTTATGCAACTCATTGTGGAATCTCTCCCAAAAAGACTCACTTATATATATATTTTTTTCTAAATATTGTTTGGATCATTTTGTTTCACCTAACACTGCTAACATGGATCTCCAATACATTTGCAAATATTCTCTTCAAGCTGTCATGAAATTTGTGTTTTGGTCACAATCTGTTTGCAAATGAAGCAAAGAAAAATAGCAACAGTTGTCTTTCGTACAAGGATGTGCTGCTCGAACATCTGATTGTGTTAAAATTGAAAAAAAGTGTCCACACTCAACTTCCAGGCAACAAGGATTTAATACAACAAAGACTATCTGGCATTTTAAAGATATGGGAGAATTTCAGGGTAAGACGGATCACATTTAGGAAGCTACAAAGTAAATCTGAATGATGTAGGAACCACTTCATTGCACCACTGACACATCTGTTGTAACAATGTATTGCTGTAAATGATTAACTGACGGGGTTCACACACTTCCCTTAAATGCATTCAGCAGGACGGCATACGAATAAGATTTCATTCAAATAAAGTTCATATAACTGCAGAAAGTCTTAACTTTGACTGCTCTTCGGCTTGTGGCACGAACATAATTCAAACCACATTTCATGTTGGAAGAGAGTTCAGTTTTTCTCGAAACATTTCACAGCATTACAGCCTCTGATCCGGGATCAGTCCCTTCTCTCCTCTCAACCCAACCACTGGAGTCCAGCATACAACCAGCACAAGCGACTGAGGGTCAGGTCCCCTTCCTGCCTGTTTGTCATTTCACTGCAGCAGCTGGCGCCGCCCTCGGCCTTGTCCACATCTGGCGAGCTCTGGTCCGTCGGCCAATCCGTGAGGAGCGGCAGGTCAGCTGACTCCCTCCCTGAGCCGCTCTGGTCCGGCAGGGCCGGCCTCGTCTTTGGCCTTCTCTCGTGTCAGTGAGATTGTTCAGGGTGGTTAGATCACCCTCCGTCAAATATTGTCAAGAAGCCTCCTCGAACACAAGAAAGAAAAGTTATTTTCTCTTAAATTATCAGCGCTGGAACTCTTTCAGCACTTGTTTTCATCCAATGAAATGTATAAAAAAAAAGTACTCACCTGTAAATGTTACGGCTGTTCCCAGCTATCGGACACTTTTTCGGGGGCACTCAGTCGTCTCAGACTGTGAAGCACAGTTTGCAGGGTCCCCGCTGTAATGGTGAAACGAGCAGTCAACAGGATTAGCATTAAGCGCCACCGACGACACAAAATCACTGAGCATTACGCCTCCTTACCCAGTTCTTCTTCATGGGAACCCAGCTTCTTTAGTAACTCCGCAACACTGGAGCGCGTGAAGCCCTCTCCAGCTGCAAGGAAAAGTAAAATGTATTAATCACAAAAAAACGTAAAAAGGGAGTTATCACAGGCCACCTCAGCTCACCTTTAGTTTCATCTTCCACGGCAGTACATGAGCTGCTATTCCCATCCGTAGTGAGACAGGAGAGCAGTTCAGCGCTGCAGGCCCTGGACTTCGCCAGTGTGGCGGTCATGTCCTGAGCTAAGCGGTGGTTCTCCACCAGCTCGACGTGGACCCTCCTCCACGCCACCTTGTCCTCCATCAGACATCCCTCCATCACGGTACGCAGCTCCTTCTCCTGAGACACTTGGCTCTGAAGGCTCTCCGCCTCCTCGCAGTGCTAGACGAGGAGGAAGTTAGTTTAAAGATTTTTAAGAAATGTGACACATTTGTACGGCAGTTACGGCGAGTGTTTTGCATCGCTGTTACTTTGTGTAGCTGAATGGCCATCTCCTGCATCTCGGCTTCGAGCTGGTCAGCGTAAGACTGTTCCAGGGCGTCGCTGGGTGGTCGCGCGTTGCTGTGCCATCTCGCTATAGCCGAGGTCATCTTTCGCTTGGGCCCAAACAATCTGGAGTGCGAGAAGGGATTTCAGCATTTCACGAGTTTAAAACAAAAGGCTCGTAAATGTGCTGGGGGGTTAGTGTGGAAGAGTCTCTCACGTGATCCCTATTTCTTTGAGATCATTTTCAGTCAAGGTGAGAAATATCCGCAGGTCAATGTCTTGCTCTTCAAGAACGGGGAGATACTTGGAAAAGCCAAGTTGTTCCAAGAACTCTGCCAGATCCTACAGAAATAAGACGATTTTAGACCCAAGTCAGACCACAATAGATTGGCCATGAACACACACACACACACACACACACCATTAGGGGGCGAATTATGAATACATCAGAAAGTAAGCAACGGTAGACATGCCTTTGGACCAGCGTAAGAGGGTGGGAGACCACCATGTGAGAGCATCCCAAAGTTCCCTTTACCGCTCGAGTGAGATGCATCGTGGCTTCCGTGGCGACTCTTGCCTTTTGAGTGGTGGCCCTTGTTTACTCTGCGAGAAATGCTCTTTTTGCACTGGTCTGAGTCCTGGTGGAGAGAGGAACACCGTGTCACAGAGACATCTCAGCACAATCTGGTGTTCAAAGTGAAATTGCCGAGCTCTTGCGCTCACCTCGTTGCTCTCCACCGAGCCTTCCCAGTTGAGTGCAGTCACGTGAGGCAGGCCTTCGCTACTGCTGCTGCTGCTCCTCATGGTGGGCATGTCGTTTTCGAAGAACGGACTGTCATCTGTGGCGGCATCATAAAAATGTTGGATTGCTTTGGCAGACACCCAGTGGACATTACTTACATCACATTGCGGTGTGTCTCCCGGGGGGGGGGGGGATGTCCGATGTCACAGAGCACTCGTGATTGTGTGCCTCTCACCTCTGCTGCTGTTGCTCTGGCCGTCCAGCTCGTTTATGGGCGAGGTCACATCGCGGTAGCGGATACCCTCACTCTGTTCTCCGATATCACTAATCGGCATTGAGCTAGGCGGCGCTGCGGGGGGCTCTGTGAGGAGAAAAGTAGTATTAACAAACGGACTATATTTATGAATTACTGTATGTACTAGATACTCTTAACATGCAGGATATCTCATGCGACAGTACCACACAGCTTGCTGGTGCCTCCTACTCGGAACTTGGCAATGGCCTGGGGCCCGTCGTGGATGCTAACGCCTTTAGCTCGGTTGCGACTTGGCCTTGTCCGCGGCGGTGCGCTGTCCGAGTCCTCGGAGGAGCTCAGGTCTTCAAAATGTCCTGACGGGTTGGAACACAGACAGAAAAACAATCAATAAGAATATAAAAGACATGGGATAACAACATATTTAGTAAAAAAATAAGCAATGAGGACCTGGTTTGGTCCTTGGAGAATATAAATCAATGAGGCTGATGATCTTGGTGTAGCCGTATAGCATGGCTAGGGCACGGGCAGTCTCTCCTTTGCTGTTACGGTCATCCACTTTAACTTTCTGTAAATGATCAAAACAAAGCCGGTGTCATGATCATAAGGCATAATCTTCTTTGTGCAACGTCATCACCCATCCTCAGTGGTGTGCAAATGTAGCCCACTCACGTGATCAAGCAGGTACTGAACAATGATTTCATGTCCAGAAGCAGCCGCCTCCATCAGGGTGGTGAAACCAGACCCCGGCTCCCTGTGGATGAACGTAAAAAAAGTAATGACGAACTGTGGCTGAAACTCTGGAGCGCTGTGCGGTGCTTCTGGCATGAATGAAGACACTCACTTGACGTTGGCGTCGGCGTTGTTATCCAGCAGGAACCGGACCATCTGCTGGTGGCCTGTGCTCGTGCAGTGGAACAGAGCGGTCCAGCCTCGAGAGTCCTTCAGCTCCAGCTCTGCACCTTGCTTTAGGGGTGAGAAAAGACAAGAAGCCTTTCAAACTCTGAATAAGAAAAACGGAGAACCTAAGATCTAACACCTTATCAAGAAAATACCGAATAATAATGATTCCATCTTTATGATGGAGCATCTCTTAAATTCAACCGTAGATTGCTGATGCTTCATCTTTCTGTGCCCATTCTGTGATATATACCAGATCTGACCTTAAAGTGCTCCTACGGGCACAAACCATATTGTATGGGCCTTTAATGTGTCATTGTTACCAGCAGGTGGCCTTCACTTACATGGTGCTGGATATTAATCTAACACTATGTTAAAGGACCAGACTGGTGGCTTTGTCTGATTTAGTCCATTAACTATAAATCCAATTAGCTTTAAATGACTGCGTTCACAATTTCTTAAAGGACACTGCTCTTCATAAGATGAAACCTGCTCTTCATAAGATGAAAGCTGCTCTTCATAAGATGAAACCTGCTCTTCATAAAATGAAAGCTGCTCTTCATAAGATGAAAGCTGCTCTTCGTAAGATGAAACCTGCTCTTCATAAGATGAAACCTGCTCTTCATAAGATGAAAGATGCTCTTCATAAGATGAAACCTGCTCTTCATAAGATGAAACCTGCTCTTCGTAAGATGAAACCTGCTCTTCATAAGATGAAAGCTGCTCTTCATAAGATGAAAGCTGCTCTTCATAAGATGAAACCTGCTCTTCATAAGATGAAACCTGCTCTTCGTAAGATGAAACCTGCTCTTCGTAAGATGAAACCTGCTCTTCATAAGATGAAACCTGCTCTTCATAAGATGAAACCTGCTCTTCATAAGATGAAACCTGTTCTTCGTAAGATGAAACCTGCTCTTCGTGAGATGAAACCTGCTCTTCATAAGATGAAACCTGCTCTTCATTAGATGAAACCTGCTCTTCATTAGATGAAACCTGCTCTTCATAAGATGAAAGCTGCTCTTCATAAGATGAAACCTGCTCTTCATTAGATGAAACCTGCTCTTCATAAGATGAAACCTGCTCTTCATAAGATGAAACCTGCTCTTCATTAGATGAAACCTGCTCTTCATTAGATGAAACCTGCTCTTCATTAGATGAAACCTGCTCTTCATAAGATGAAACCTGCTCTTCATAAGATGAAACCTGCTCTTCATAAGATGAAACCTGCTCTTCATAAGATGAAACCTGCTCTTCATAAGATGAAACCTGCTCTTCATAAGATGAAACCTGCTCTTCATTAGATGAAACCTGCTCTTCATTAGATGAAACCTGCTCTTCATTAGATGAAACCTGCTCTTCATTAGATGAAACCTGCTCTTCATAAGATGAAACCTGCTCTTCATAAGATGAAACCTCCCTCATTGAACATTCAAAGACAACATCTGGGTTTTGAGAATAAGCTGCCAAACATTTGCGTTGTTGGTGTTGTGGGTTTTGCTTACTGTTTGCCTTCTGGGTTTAATTTTGAAAAACACTTTTATGAACACAACGCTTATCAGCACCAAACCATCCAATCACTCTGCGTGGTTTCATTTTGTCACTGAAGTGTGAATATGCTGCGTGGTGATTTTTGCATTCATGAATAAAAAGTTATCTCAACACGTGCTGTTTTCTGAACCCGCCTACATTGCGTGGCATGAACTGTTACCTGAAGCAGAAAGTATGCGATGCTTTCATTCCCACAGCTTGCTGCCAGCATCAAGGGGGTTAACCCTTTGGCAGTGGTCGCATTTACATTCACGCCGGCCTCCAGCAGGAGATTTGCAATGTTGTCATGGCCGATGTAAGATGCATACATCAGTGGGGTCCATCCGCCGATGTTCTTGCCATTCAGGTCCACCTCACGTCTGAAAAGGACACAAGATCTTTGTTGTGAAGAGCAGCTTGGGGAGGCAGTAAATGATCGGAGCCGATATAAGGATTGAGTTCAGGTGTGAGCCCTTTGGCATTGGTGATAGTGATATTATTTAGGCACCCACTTTTTGATGCACTCTGCCACCACGTCATACTGGCCGATGGAGCAGGCGGTGTGGAGGTCCAGGGGAACGTCCAGCTCCTCGAGTCGCACCAGGGAGTCACCGAGCCACAGGGAGAGGCTGGCACCCAGTTGCTCTGATTCGCTGGCTTCGTCGCTTAGCTCAGACATGTTGTACCTCGTGTCCCTCCACACACCTGAAAACAGAGGTGGCCCTGAGAATGAGCACCAAGATTGAAGATAAGAGGTTTAATTTGTGATTATTATGCAAACAACCCATATATGTTTAGATGAACATCATTTTTTTTTTTTCACTGAAAATTCAAATCACTATTTCATGCTCCACATTTCAACTTGATTTTCACCTTTATTTTAATAAGAGCAGTAACTTATTTAGTCCCTCCATACTGAACGTTAGTTCAATGGTTCATCATGTAACGGTAACATATTTAATCTTAAGTGTCTCCTTTAGTTCTCCCTCTTTAAATGAGACATGTTCGTCCTCAGAGCTGCTCTCTACTTACAGCCTTTTACTAGCTGGAGCTTCCAGCTTTACCCTTTAGCTAGCTCACTGTTAGCCCCCGGTATGAGCTACTACACAGCTCCCTGATAATCTACAGAGAAAAACAATTCACATGACGAGACTGCACGAACCGATATGTTACAATATGTGCGAATATCTAGACTTAAACACTTACAGTCAACAGGTACCGTTAGTTTGTTTTCTCAGCGGCTGACACTTTTTTTTGTTTTGTGTGTCACGCTCAATTGTGCTCGTGTTGAATCATCCCCCGCCGTTTCCTGTTTAAACGCTGACGTTTTTGCTAAACTTTTTGAACAGGGCATGCACTAATATATAGTAATCACTGACTTGTTTAATATGAATTGATCTTTAGGAAAAATATTCAGTTTATTCGTGCCAAATAATCTGATTGTTCGAGTCTTAGGCACTGGCTCCCAACCGGGGGGGGGGGTTAAACCCCTCAAGGGATCCCTAAAAATATCTGATGAGTCAGCAGATCAGGGATAAGAGATAAACTCACAGTCCAAACTAAAGATTGGTCACAAGTAGACAGCTTTATTTGGGTCGTCACAAGCTAACTAATGAATTCCACTGTAATGCCATGATTAAGTGACTGTTAACAAAACATTTTCTCAACTAATAAATGTATTTGGGGATGACGTTATGAATATAAATGTTCGTATTCAGACCGCTACTTACTAACTACCCCTTCAGAGGTTTGACATGTATAAAAGCAATAATTACCAAGCAACTTTTTATAAAAACAAAATCCTTTATTTAGATATTCGGTACATGCAGTCAGCAGTTTATATTTGAATGTGTGATTTTAAGTGTTTTTCTCCCATTCTCTCCAATGCAGCCCACCGTCACAGTCCATATGTTATGTATGGTGTCTCCTGTGTGCAAATTAGAGAAAATTGAAGTGAAACTCCTCCTTTGATGAAGTAAAGACAAAAGCTGGCGTCTGCTCCTGCGTCTGTGCTTTCAGGTCTGTATCCTTGGCAGCATCTAGGTTCTCCTCTGTGGCTGGTGTCTGCTTTTTGACCTCAGCTCTCCGGTGGAAAGAGGACTTCTTTGGAGAATCTGAAACAACTTTGACCTGAGCTGAAGCAATTTCTGTCGGGATTGGAGAAATCTTTCAATTAACAGCATTTCAACACAATTTAAAAAGTTCTTTCACAGTTAATTAGTTATTTTTTACTGGTCAGATCACTCTACTGCTACGATCCACTCACCACTCTGAATGAGTTTATACTGCTTGCTCTTCTCCTCCTCCATTTTTTTCCTGTAATCTCCGGTCATGGCTCTCATCACCTGCCTCTTCTTGGCCAGAGGAGCTTTCGAGCTCTGTAGAGTCTTCAGGGCACGAGAGGCTTCCTCTTCTGCACGGAGAAAATATGGTATTAACATGTGTACTGTATCTAGATACGCTATATAAACGCATTTACCTCCCTTTGTAAGACTACAAAGTGTTCACACTAGGCTTAACATGTGTACCTCAGCACATGGTCTGAGTAATAATAGTCCAAACATATTTTGTGTGAAGGTAAACGTCATACTCTGTTTTGGTGTACCCTTCTGGGACCCCATTCCCAATTCCAGCTGCTCGATGCACCAGTCCAGCTGTCTGTTCAGCTGCTCCTCTGCACTCTGAAACACACACGGTCACATTCAGACATCAAATCAACTTGAACCCGCTATCATTACTTTTAAAGAAAATTATTTCCTACTGACCAGCTCTGCGTCTTCGCCGCCTTGACTCCCCTCAGCTGAACTTGCCGTCTGCTGTGCCTCCGCGCTATCAGAGAGGTTTTTCTTTCCAGATTTCTTCTTCTTCTTCTTCGCTTTTGATCGCGCTGACGGCTCAGGTGGAGAGTTAACCTCCTGCAGTGGGGAAGGCTTTTCCTCTTGGGCACCGTGTTGGCTGCTTGGAGAGGAAATGTCTGGGCTCTCTGTCGTCTCCATGTTTTCGACAGGAGGAAATTGAAAGTTGAAGGCAAAAGCAGAGCCCTGTCCTGGAGAGGATATCTGGCTCACTCCTGGTTTGACTGATGGAGATGGAGATGGAGATGGAGATGGCGCTGGAGCGTTGTCAGGGAGGAAGTTAAATCTAAAAGTATCGAGGGGCTTCTCAGCTCTGTCGTCGACAGGACCAGAGCTGTTTGACTTTGGTTCAATATCTGTTGAATGAACACACACTCAAACATATGAATAACATACTTCTTGGGGCATTGACTTTAAATCGCACTAATTACTTCAAATCGTATTTTAACGTATTTTGACACACACAAATGTATGACATAATCCAACGTCATTGACATTTTTTTTAAGCCCACAACTGATCGAGGTAATTTCAGTTAAATCAAATTGTGTATTGATTAAAATACACTTTTTTTTCCTACAGTAGACCACACGTGCATACAGCAAGGCTCGTAGGGAATGCATTTAGCTTGTGTTGAGTAATATTTGATGTACCTATAAACAGCAGCCTTTCCTCTGCCATGCTATTACTTCCAGCGTTGCAGGTTTTCCGTTGAAAGGCATCTGTGAGACTGAAATATTTAGATCGACGCTTCGGGAATACAGACTTGCTCGGCGGTGCAGGCTCACGTTTTAAGCCAACATTTGTGAAATACTTACATTTTCTGTTCAGCGTTGTTGCGTTTCAGGAAAACCTACCATCGGTGTCACCTGAGAATAAGTCCGTCTGGTGAAATTTCCCCAACGATTGTCGTTCCGCTTGGTGGTGTTCTGGTGTACCAGTTAAATGAGTACGTGGATTGACAAAAACAATATTTGAATCACTATAAACTAACAGATACATACACAGACTGACTTGATGTTTTCGTAGATTAAAAATAAAGACATGGATAATGAGTGAATATAGGAATAAAGGAAACCACGGATTAATTTCCAAATAAATGTGAAAATAAGACTTAATTATTAGCTATTTAACTTGTACAGCCTGAAAAACAACAAAATAAAAAACAAAATTAAGATACAAGAGAATATAAGAAGAAATGAAAGTATAAAACAAAAACAGGTAAACAGTAAACTAGAGTAGTTTGCAATCATAAACAAGGTGTAACACATGATGATAAAGATGACTTGAGAGTAACAGGATATGGTAATCGTATGAATGGCAATGAAATAAGCGGAATTTGTCACCAGGGTGTTGATGGCTGGCTGCTTTCTATCAGTTTACAGCTGAACCCTCCTCTTTGAACAGGCACAACGGATCAGATTGTTTGTGTCAGTCTGTTGCCTGATGCTTGACCCCGTGTTGCCAAACAGATGTTAATCTAAGAAAGGAGTGGGGACACCAGCAACGTATGATATCAACAGAATGATCCACCCAGGCTCTGTCAGCAGAAGCATGATGCAGAATTGGTTCATGGCGCTCAGTACTAGCTCAGGTTTTCACACAATGCCAAGTTTTTTATTTCCTTTTCTTTAATTTCTTCTTTTTGTTATGCTCTTTGTTTAATTTTCAGATTATAGCCAAATGTTGTTTTATGGACTCAAAACAGCTGGCTTGTGCTAGAAACGGAGGGTGTGCAAGTGCATCCTCAACAGATGTGTGTATTATCACCTGCAATTTCCACGCTTTTCCCAATCCTCTATTGAAGCTTACTCATTTCTACACAGTATTCATATCCGTTGTTTTCCATATGGCATCATTCCCTTTTAAGAAAGGAAGCTCGGTGAGCACCATACTTTTATGAGATTGATTAATCCTAAAGATGTAGAACCAAAAGCCTATTTCAAATCTGTGCGGATTAAGAAGAAGCAGTTTCCGGTTGATGAATGAATGCAAACACATGTCGATACCCCCAAAGAAGGCACTTCAGTATGCGTGTATCGTTTTACTTAAAATCAGAGGCAGTGGTCGTCCTTATCCCTCCACTAATCACATTCCGTCAGGGATTTGAGTTTGGACCAATCGTGTTGGTTCAGGGGCGGGACTTCAAGTGTCGCTCCTCTCAGACTATAAATACCATCTCACGCTCCCTCCGCTCAGTAGAAGACAGACGTGCAAAGTGGTTACACTGTCAAACCGGAACAGAAACACAAAAGGTAACGTGAGAGTGTCAGCTTTTTTGTTGTGTTTGTCTACATTCGGTGTTGATTTCCATCCACTATATGCTGTAGTTTAATTTCCAGGTCGTTAGAAATGTTAAAACACGGCTCTGGACTAGCGGTTATCGACGGTCTCTTGACAACAAAACGGCGCGCGCCATAGCCAGTCGGCTAATGTTGGCTACATTTGTGATGCTAAGTACAAACTTGACTTATCAAGAAACCCGTGTTATTACAATTCAGCGTACAGCTAAGGTTTAGTTCACTTGAATGGTGGGTCAAATTGGTTTAGATGTTGTCTTAAATATTGATGTTCTTAAGCCTTACCGGTATCGGTAGCTAGCTGGCGCCATTTTGCAACGGTCGAAGCTAGCTTTAAATTCTGCTAACGACGGCAAAGAAACGTGTATGTGCACTGTGGCTTAATGGTGGCACCACTGTAGACGGGCTTGTTTTGTTTAATTTAAACCATCGGTGTGTCGATAGAGGTTACACTATATCTGCACATCAAGACGCGTCCCCTGGCAAACGAGTTGCAGTTTACAATACGCTTGCTTAGCTTTAGTAAGGTTAATACTGAAAATAAGACAGGAATTGTTTTATATAAAGTTATATTCTATTCGAGGATGTAGGTCATAATAGTGTCAACGACGACGTTGCTGCAGTGGATAGGGCAAGTGGCTCGGCCCTGTAATGATTTAAATATCGAGGACATCACTTTTTGAAATTGAATTAGCTGATAGTCTGATCTTTTGTTGTGTTTCCAGACCTGCAGGTAAAGTATGGCTCGTACCAAGCAGACCGCTCGTAAATCCACCGGAGGAAAGGCGCCGAGGAAGCAGCTGGCCACCAAGGCTGCAAGGAAAAGCGCGCCATCCACTGGTGGCGTGAAGAAGCCCCACAGATACAGGTGATGTTACACATGTTCATACATGTTCATACATGCTGAGGTTTGTGTTAGTTGTGTTGTAGTATGGTCATTGTGATTAGTCTGCTGTTGCTGTATCTAGGACTGAGGCAACCAATAACAATGCAACTATCTGAAATGCAACAATGTAAGTTGTTGTCCTAAAGCATCACATCCCTTGTTGTTGTAGGCCGGGTACTGTTGCTCTGCGTGAGATCCGTCGTTATCAAAAGTCTACCGAGCTGCTCATCAGGAAGCTGCCTTTCCAGCGCCTTGTGAGGGAAATCGCTCAAGATTTCAAGACCGACCTGCGTTTCCAGAGTGCAGCTATTGGTGCTCTGCAGGTGAGATGGCATTTGTTGTTGTTGCACTACTTTTTTTTTTTTTTTGAGAGGCTACACTCCTAGGTTTAAGAAATAACTTTGATTTTCTTCTCCATCTAGGAAGCCAGTGAGGCATACTTGGTTGGTCTGTTTGAGGACACCAACCTGTGCGCTATTCACGCAAAGAGAGTCACAATCATGCCCAAGGACATTCAGCTGGCCAGGCGAATTCGAGGGGAGCGTGCATAAATGATTGCTTGGATTTTATCTTTTTAGTGGGGGGTGGGTGGGTGGGTCTGACGGGGGTTTGTTTTGTAAATCTTGGAACTATTACCAGCATGTGTACCTCCTAATTTGTCATGTGTAGTTTCAGGCATGTTTTTCTTTTTGTACTTTATTTTACTCTTGACTTTCTCCTTGACTGTCCTCTTTACTGTAGAGCTTCATATCTGAAAAACTAAATACCCCACTGCCTTTCTCAGGTTTGCAAATCTATTTTAGACTCTGTACCATTTAATCCTGTGTGCATGTCGTGGGATTTCTTGTTGTGCTGTAAATAAACTTTCCGCTACCTCAAATTAGTGACTGCATTGATGTCTAAATGCATACATTTGGATTAGGAGATTTGTGGGTCAAAATGTACATGTTAACATAAATTAAGTTGATACAATGTTGTATTTCAAATGTAATTGTTACTAAAATGCATTGATGGAAAAACAAGGTGAAACCCAATTCATTGGCTTTACATTTTTAATCCATGTTTTGACCAAATCAACAGAAATTTGGAAGAAGGCAATGTGTGGTCTTAACTTAGAAATGGAAGTTCCATTGCACTGGACGGCTTCACTGCTGTTCCAGCAATGAAATAACACTTCACAATAAATATAACCTGAAATATATATATACATCTTAAGTCCCACATTGGTTAACTTTATTTATCGTGAGCTTCGTCCTCCTCCTCGTCGTCGTCATCGGAAAGCAAGCCGGGTAAACGCTCATATAGCTGCTTCTCCAGCTGTACATCAATGTCCGTCTGGCCTCTCAGTGCACACCACAATAGAAAGCCTGTTAAAGACAGGCTGATGGGGAGGACTTTCCACCAGGGCCGCTCATACTGGCTCCCCATGGAGCGGTCCACTTTCCAGGTTCGGTGACTGGCTTTACTGGTGGAGAACTTGAGGGGCTCATTGTTCACCTCTTCATCACCATCTTTGGGCTCGGCATACGTCTGAGAGCTCAGAGCCAGGGGACGCACACTGTTCACTCTAACAAAACAAAAGTACATCTGTTAATCAAATGTATTGTTATCCAACAACCCTACTGTATTCATATAAAGTACTTAAAATGAACTATGTATTAATAGGAGCAGTTTTTCTTCATACCCAGTACTTCGAATATTTGAAACTGGCCTAGAAGCCTCAATCTGGTATCTGTCAGGATCTAATACTTTTTATAATTTTGTACACCAATTAACATGTGTCTCCTATAACTGCTCCATTAATTATGAGGCAGCCACTATTATTTGATATGATCTGAATCATTAACGCCTTCTAGTCCGTGTTAAACCTGCAGGATTTGCCGGTGACTATATTCGAGGTTACGTTGAGTTACATCATGGTGCGTTCAGGGTCTCTACAGTAAATCGCATCGGGTGAAAATTATGACGTTTTCATGGTGTGTTCAAATATCGACAGACAGTTAAAGACAGAACTGATTATCCTGTGTGACCTTATTTGTGTAGTGCGCATCTTTGGTTAATAGCTAGCAAAACGTGTGACTAGATACTACGGAAGCTCCATTTTTGCTCGTAGACTAATTTACAGGTATTAATCGTTTGTGACCATACCTAAAAATGTTAGCAGTGACAAAATAGCTTAAATTACATATTCTCGGTAGGTCACAGAATTAGACAGAACCGTTTAAATCTTGTCATTGAACCGCATCATTACTCCAGAGTCAACGTGGTTTATATAGACTCACCCAGCAGTCGATGTAGCGTTTCTAACAAATATCCCTCGACTGAACGAAGCTCGCATCAGACCGGCGAAAACTCGTCCTGTTGTTGTAGACATCTCGGACAACTGGTCATCTTAGGAAACGCGACGTTATCTAAAATAAACTCGGGGGTTTCTTACTAAACGCACCTTGTTGAGGTCAAATAACTCATCGTTGTGCAACCTTGAAGTCGTTCCGGTGCCGCTGTTGAACTCTGGTCAGGACCGTTCCACCCCGATGTAGTCATTTCTAAAATCACTCCACATTATTTATCTGTTTCATCAAAATTATTGTTATTACTACTATTTTATACTGTTATTGGTAACATGTGAGGATTAAACCAGAATTATTTGTCAGAATAGTCTATATCTGATGTTTTGCGAATAACAATATCATCTATATCGTTTGGCATAATTTTACTTTAGGGTCCATTTACGATCATATTACACGATCTTAAGCAGTAGATAGAGTTGTCCCAGTTGTCATGGACGTGTAGATTACCTAGTAAGTGAAATAGTTTTTTTCCAAATGCTGTATGTAACAATACTCAGCATTAAATTCACTGTTTTCTTCTTTCTGTTTTAATGCTGCAATATTATTGCCGTTTTCTGCAGAAACATATTTCCGAACCACTAGCAATTCTTGTTTTTTGTATAATATAATATATATTCATAGTATATAATATGCGATAACCACAGATGCTGAGGGCTACTGAAGCGGTCACTTCGTCACATCTGTTGACCAATCACAAAACCAAGAGCGATATCTGTCCAATCACGAGTCACCTATGCAACATCACTTCCTGGTTGAGTTCACGTGCTTGAGCTGTGCTGTTCAGATTTCTACACGCTTTCTTCGCAGTTAAAGTAAGTATATGTGTGTTTAATAGCAATGTAATTCAATAAATGTTTGGTCCATGATTAAGTTTTAGCGGATTTAGCGTCTTATGTGGCGTCCGTTGAAAAGTAACCAGCTAACGTGTGTTTTTGGCTGTGAAAACACATGTGTTGCGTATTCACATTCAGTTGTAGTTGTATTTCTCTGTTTTAGTGTCCTGAAATATTTCTCTCAGCAAATTTAAGTATGCAAAAGCCTCACTGAGAGTTATTGTCTGTCCATTTATTACTACATATAGTATGTATGTGTTCCTGCTGTTTAGTTACGTGGTCGTATTTTTGTTTGTAGGAAAACATTTAATCATGGCCAAAGACAAATCATTGACAAAAAGGAAGAAATCGAGTCCAGATGTCACGGTTCATGTGGAAGAAACGATGGAGACCAAAGTAAAAAAGAAGAAGAATAAAAAGATGGAAGTTGAGGTGAGTAGCACAGTCCATCGGACCTGTTTCAGATGACACAAAATGAAATTGCTTAAAATAATAAAGAATGATTGTTTATTTAATCCAGGAGGCTCCAGCACAAATTTCTGATGTGGAAATTAGTCCAGATGTCACGGTTCATGTGGAAGAAACGATGGAGACCAAAGTAAAAAAGAAGAAGAAGAAAAAGATGGAAGTTGAGGTGAGTAGCACAGTCCATCGGACCTGTTTCAGATGACACAAAATTAAATTGCTTAAAATAATAAAGAATGATTGTTTATTTAATCCAGGAGGCTCCAGCACAAATTTCTGATGTGGAAATTAGTCCAGATGTCACGGTTCATGTGGAAGAAACGATGGAGACCAAAGTAAAAAAGAAGAAGAAGAAAAAGATGGAAGTTGAGGTGAGTAGCACAGTCCATCGGACCTGTTTCAGATGACACAAAATTAAATTGCTTAAAATAATAAAGAATGATTGTTTATTTAATCCAGGAGGCTCCAGCACAAATTCCTGATGTGGAAATTACAACCAGTGATAGAAAACAGAAGAAAACACGGAAGACAAAGCAAACTGAGGTAAGTGTTAGCTGTTTCTCTGAGTACTCAGGTGAACTCTTGACTGCTGATTGGTGTTGCTTCATACAGAGAAATCATAACATGTGCTGGTAATAACACCGTCTGCAAAGCAAGGGTTAAGGTGCTGAAAAAATATAAGTAAGTGCAGCTATAGTTTATATTACTGAAATAATTTACATGAGGAAAAAATGGTCTGTTGTTACATTCCAGGTGGCATCAGAAATGTCTTAAAAAGCTGAAATCTATATTGATTCAAGTAGAAGAAACAATGTCAAAATTCCCAATAAATGTTGTGCATGAATCTTAAATAACTGATTCAACACAGGCGTTTCCACAACAGCTGGAGTCCTTGCTTTTACGTTGTCCATTAATGACGTCTTTACACTGATGGCACAGACACAATGTCATCTATTATCTGTGTGACCTACAGTATGCAGTTGGTATTTATTTGAGGGGAGTAGAACAGTTTGTGGAGGGATCGTGGAGCTTACATTTGTGGACTGGCTTGGTCTGTCGCATTTTGCTTGGCCACATGTGTTCGCAGCTGGTACATAGATAGATGTTCTCGAGGCTGATCTGTGTAGCTTGGCCCATCTGCTCCTCAGTTTTTCCTGAAAAGTTTCCCCAAGGAAGCTGTAGATGAGCGGGTTCAGGCAGCTGTTGGAAAAGGCTGCCAGCCTGACAGCATGACCTGTCAGGGGGTAGTCCTGCCACAGTGTGCCACGGTTTGCCTCACTTCTTAGGAGGTGAAAACATATAAACACATTCTCAGGGAGCCAGCAGAGGAAGAAGACTAACACGGCTGCTGAGATCATCCGCAGGGCTTTCTGCCTGCGAGGGTTCTGCTGTTGGCCATCCTGGCCCCTCTGACTCCGCTGGAGCACCCGCACTATCCTCCAGTAGCACAGACCCAAAATGCAGAAAGGCAGCAAGAAGCCCACTATCACCTCCAGCCACTGAATCTGGGTGACGTTCGCGAAGCAGAAGTGGAGTTCTCCGATGTGCTGCCTTTGAGCTATAGCAAAAGGAAACGCGGTGAGCAAAGACGAGGACACCCAGATAAGGCAGCAGCTGAGGCGTGCACGCGGCATGCTGCGCCCCATGAAGCCGGTCAGGGCCACAAACCGGTCGAAGCTCATCCAGGTCAAGAAGAAGACACTGCTGTACATGTTGACCTGCTGGAAGAGGTTCATGAAGGTGCAGAGGCCGGGCTTGTCGTAGTAGCCCTGCTTCAGGTTGAACACCTCGATCAGAGAGTCGGCCACAAGGGCGAGGTCGGCCACGGCCAGGTTCACAAAGTAGAGGTCTGGGGCCGACAAGTGGCTGCTGGGGTTCAGGTTGATCACTAAGATGAGGATGTTCCCTAACAAGCCGACAGGGAACAGTAATATGATGTAGAGGCTGGAGAGGAACAGGCTGATAATATACAGCTGCCCGCTGTCTGACGCTGCCTGCAGAAAATCCGAGACGACGGCCTTTGTGTCATTTGTGTCATTTGTGTGATCAGTGAAGACTATGGGGTCCACGAACATGGTTGTGTCCATATTACACTTGATCAGGTGTTAGTAGGAGCCCTTTTCCAAGGCTTCAGCCCCACTCCAGACTGTGGTGTCATCTGTGTCGTCTTCCTGGATGTGTAGTGATGACCACTCTTTGAACTAGACAGAGAGGAGTTGGATTAAGTTTGACTCGATAGACTTTTAGGAGACAAAAACATCTGTTTACATTATCAATAAATGACAACACTGAATATACTGTATATTAGTTAATGATCATTATGGGCAATTTGGGATTAATGAATATTTGTCTTATAGCTTAGCTGTTTCTGTTTTAAAAAAGTGCAGCATTTCTAATAGGGCTGCACGATTATGGCCAAAATCATAATCGCGATTATTTTGATCAATATTGAGATCGCGATTATTGATCACGATTAGTGGTGTAACGGATCACGGGTTGATCCGTGGATCAATTGAGTATTTTTTCTTCTTTTTTTTTTTTACAGTGTAATCATCATCATCACTGCTGCTGTTCCTTTACAAGTAACAAGTCCCCGAATATCAATGCAAAGTGTCAGTGAACAGATATAAAGCATGTGTTCACGTGAACGGAGCAGGTTAAAAGCATTTAACGGCGAAAGTCACGGCGAGCGGAGGAACTTCAGAAGCCCGCGGGTCATTTAAGTCACAAGTTTGGGATCATTTTGTCTTCCCTGTAAAGTATAATGACGGATAAGGGTGGTGGACAAAACCGTTACGGTATGTAGGCATTATTTAAAAAGAAAGACATATGACAAGGAAAAGACTGTGACCGCTTTCACCACGGCGGAGTGATTCATAGTCCGGTGCTGTAGACACGCCCCCTCTGTGAGGGTCACACAGACACACACCTGGTGTGCCGCTGCAGGGTGCGTGCATGACACCTCCCATCTCGTTCTCCCCCTGGTGGTTGGCTGACTCTTAGTTGAGGAAGCGCTTGATTTGATATGTAGCAGAGCACGCATTTTAAATGTTAATATCGCCGACGATCACGCTCGTTTAATCGTGGCAGCCATAATCGTGATCGCGATTAAAATTCGATTAATTGTGCAGCCCTAATTTCTAAACATTATTTCAGAGTGAAGATTAGGGAGAATGCATCAAAGTGAAAATACATAATTTTTTTTGGATAGACAATCGCAATAGTGGTGCCGCCTGGTATTCTAGG
The DNA here is from genome assembly GCA_032191485.1 of Leptoclinus maculatus. Classification (NCBI taxonomy): domain Eukaryota; kingdom Metazoa; phylum Chordata; class Actinopteri; order Perciformes; family Stichaeidae; genus Leptoclinus; species Leptoclinus maculatus. Next base: position 9,506,887 of record JAVDOI010000015.1, read on the forward strand.
TTTTTAAGACGGCAGCCATAAACTGCAGTGTCCCTGGTTCTAGTCTGAGCGGGGACTTTTGTTGCATGATGGTCCCATTTTCTCTCCCCTTGTTTTCTCTCTACTATCACGTACAGAATACAGACATGAAATGCCCAGAAAGTCTTAATACTTGTTATGCTACAGTTGCTTCAGACTAACTGTTGATCATATTAATGGTTTATTAACAGATACAGATACTTTAGATTGAAAACTATAAGAGGATAAAAGTCGGGTAGCTTTGATAGAAGTTATTTTGTGATTTCATATAAAAACTTACCCGAGTTTCCTCGCACTGCATTGCGTCTTTCTAATCCTCCCTGTGACTTTGAAAGCAGGTGTCACATTAAACCAAGAGAAGTGTTTTGGTGCCACCCACCACACACAGCGAGGGGAAACTCAATGCAGGCAGGCAGACGCAAACACACACACACACACACACACACAAATCGTATCTTTTCAGCCAAACATGAACATTTTTTTTTCATCATAGCTTCTCTGTTTATTAGAAATACATTACGTTGTCACAATGAATGTCTCCTATGTACTTTTATATGGCCTCATTTTATTGCAAAAAAAAAAATGTATGCCAAGATAGCGCACAGAGCCAACTTGTCAACACTGGCACTGAAGTGTGAACGCGACAATGATTGTAGAATGTTAACATATATAAATATGGGAGCCAGGGGACTTTAAGTAAACACAGACTACCAGTTTATTTACACAAAACAAGATGGACAGTCTCACTTAATCATTTCTTTTCTTTAGACTCCATAAAACAAATCGTTGCGTTTAGCACCACCTTTGCTTGTTGTTGTGGTTTGCAGGAAGCTGTTTGAGACTGTAGAAGATGTCCCATGTTAATGCTGTAATCTAATGCATCACGTTTTGCATTTGATGATTTTGTGACTATCCTATAAGGAGTAGCATATTTTCATCTTTGGCTTTAAGTGTTGTTACTATGATTTTACACAGTGTTAAAGTCTGAAATTCCAGTATGAATTTTCCTACTGGTCCCTGGCTTTGTGCCAAAAATTGTGTTGGCACCAATGTGATCCATGCAGGTCAGTTATTCCTAGAACTGGTGCCCATCAACTTCTTGAAAGAGGTTGTTCAGAGTATCGCTTGTCTGCCTTGTTTTGGTGTTTTTAACAGCTCTAGAAATAATGACATGCAAAAATATTAACACTGTTGGCCTAAGACTTTTATTTTCCTTGACTAAATGTTTCCTACGTGTCATTCTGGGATTTGTCTCAATGGGCTTTTGTGCAAATGGTGTTCATGAAAACGGAGTCTGTTTTGCGAGAAAAGAGGTTTGACTAAGAGCAGGTTCAGGAGACTGCACCGACTACCAACAGTAAGTCGTTGTTTAATGGTCTCAATCATAGTTTAAGTATAGAAACTATATATAGTTATTATTGCAACAGGGACTATAAGAACTGTCCATGTTTCACTATTCTGCAGATGTACAGCAAAAAACTATTTTCTGGGAAGAAAAGTACAAAAAAAGTAAATTTTAAAAACAGTTTTGCAAACTCTGACGCTGGAGACACTAAAAAGGAAAATGCATGCATTTAAAAACCTTTAAATTGTCACTTAAGTAAAAAAAAGAAGCATTAAAAAAATTAGATTCAGAATATCTCTAAAACATCAGATTTCAAAAGTCTTGATTTCGATGCATCAGAAGAGTTCTGCTCTGATATGAGAGAGAGTCTCACTCCTCTACGACTCTATGTCCTGCAGAGTGTCTGTGATCTCGATGTGGGGCGCTATGATGTTCCTGTTTGGTTGTGAGCGCCCCGGGCTCCGACAGCAGTCCCTCAGCTGCCTAAACGCCCCGTGGAGACTCTCTCGACACGGCCTGTGCATGAACAGCACGAGCAGGAGGCTGGCACTGCTCCCTGAGAACAGCACAAACTCGGCCACGCTCAGAAACGCTTGCTCCCTCAGCCACTCCTTCTCTGGCTGTGCTTGTTGTTTTAGTTGTGCTCCTCTCACCAGCGCCACGCTGTAGAAGAGCTGGCAGAAAAACACGACCAAAGTGACTGTCAGGAACACGGGACCCTCCTCGGAACCGGAGAGGAAACGTCCTTTAGATTTCCACTGCCGGACGCAGCCACCTATCACAAGACCCAGTTGGAGGATGTAGGGAATCAAAAGAGCCAGGCACAACCTAGCGGCTGCATACGACACACCAGCAAGGACTGGATCCATGAAGCACTCGCGTTCTTCCTGCAGATCACCCCTGGGTCCGCGGAGCCCAGCCAGCAGGAGAGAAATCAGGATAGAAGTCAGGATCACCAGAGCCGCACAGACCCGAGGCTTCCTCAGCAGCGCGTGGGATGGCGGATCCAGGGTTAGGACATAAGCCATGAGCACTAAGACCAACAGGCTGCACAGAGAGGCTGTGTTGATGGCGAAGGAGAGAGCAGCACAGCCCAAACCCGTGGTAATCAGGTATGCAGGTCTGTAGGCCACTGCGTGGAGAGAGAGGAGCAGAAGCAGCAGCTGGAGGACACAAAAGGCCCAGAGCAGGCAGTCGAGCCAAGCCAGCCGCCTTTGGGCCCTGTAGGTCTGGATGAAGCTGTAGAGCAGGAAGCAGCCTGCCATGAAGCCCAACCCCGCCAAGCAACTGTAGACAGAGTTTGCAATTATGTCAGAGGAAACTGCTGAAGTGGAGGTCTCCAAGACGGGGGAACTGTTGGAATATGGAGGTGTGGTGGGGACCACGTCCACGCTGTGATTAGACTGAAAATGAGAAGAGAAAACACGCTGATGACATCCTGTTCTCTGCAGCATCACGTTTGAGTATCAAACTCTAATCAGCAGTCTTTTAAAAATACCTTTTAGACAGTGTTTACGGTTGCTCAGCCTGTGAATCATCAGATGGGTTTTCCACAGGAACATACTCTTACACAATATAGTGCATTTTCTTCCTAAATTTAACTCTCAGTTGAGACCAAATTTGAACTTAAGTGGAAGTCATTATTATAGATCTCTAAAAAAAACACGCATGTAGTGCTGATATAGATCTAGTAGAACAGTTTTCTTTTTCAAATCTTTCTACGACCACATGCCCAGTCTTTGTCTGCTCCCCTTTGAGGAACCCGCTCTGTGAGAACACATGTTTCCACTTACCATTTTTGCTTTCGTCACCCACTCCTCTCCTGCGTTGTATCCACCAGCCCGACGCTGCTGATTGACTCAAAGCTCTGAAAATGATGCTCGTTGCATGGACACGGACGCTCACTGTGAAGGACTTTTTAATATTTCTGTGGGCAATACCCCGCCAGCATACTTTCAGAATGACTTCGTGGCCATGTGATCAAATCTTTTCCTCCCCTCCCTCTTTTTTTATTTTTTTTCTTCATCACTGTGCAGACTGAGGTCTGTTTAATCAGAGCATACTGTGTCCCTTGTTTAACTTCCCGTGAACTCCAGTTAACTGCAGTCTTTAAGTTGCGCTGCGGTCACTGGCTACTGAAGCAAAACGGCTCGAATTTGATTCTTTATTTCTCTTTCCAGTAGGTTTAAATAATAATTAATTTGTTACGAAGTGACGAAGAAACTGAAATCCAATTCTTGTTTAGATTGAAAATTCACTCACACACTACTTTTTTTCTTGTTTTGCTCCGCCGCATGATTAGGCAACGGTGGTGGTGGTTGTTTTTAAACAGTGCAAACGTGTGCTGTGGATAAGACTGCGTGCTTCAAATATGAAGCTGAACGGATGCTGCACACCGCAGTGAACGTCTCTCAGTATAAATGTGTGATTCTGACCTGCAGACACAGGAAACACCAGCCCTCTGAGCTGCAGCGCTACAGGAAGTGATTCAAGCTCAAAGTGCTTCAGCTTCCACGTGTCTTTACACTGTTGCACAAAAAAAGGTCACATTTATTTTTACTGTAGACATGAAAGAGATCGAAAATATTTGAGGCATCTAGCATTACCTCTGCATTGACCCAGAAAACTGTAAAATACTGAAAAATGGCAGGAAATGTCTGATCAGAACACAGAAGTGGAATTATTGTTCTAACATTCTTCTTATCTTCTCATCAGTCCGCACCGGTTATTTAAGGATGTTTGATAATGGTTTTACGCAAGGTAGAGGGCCTGTTAATGTCTAATAACTCCCATGAGCCTTTGTTTTGCTTTGGTTTGACAGACGCACGAGCTGGAGGGAGAGGAGGACTTGAGCGTGGAGGAAAAGCGGGTTCTGGAGAGGAAGATGAAGAAGATCATTAAAAAGGAAGAGAAGAAGAAGCTTAAGACTGAGGGAGAGACCTTAGAGAAAGCTGAAGCACCTGGACCCAATGCACCTCAGCAGGCCTTAGATTACCTCACCTGGTAAGAGACGCTCTTAGTCAGGACAGGTGCATCCATATGCTGCCTATGATGTCATCACTTCTTAAATAAGAAACCATATTGTCTGTCCACTATCCACTTAACCAGGGAGCAAAGAGTTGTTGGCTTAAAAACAATTCACATATTTACATTTACTTTTCAGTCATGATATGAATCCAGAATACCACAAAAGGTTCACAAAACATTTTAAACCTGTTGTCTACGGCTGACTTATTTCCTGAGTAACATTTCACAGAAAGAAATACACGTAATCAGGTAGAGCCCCCAAAACATATGGCACTTTGGTTATGTTGGTTACTTATGTTGACAATGTGGAGGGTGTTTGTGTTGCTGGGTGTGGTGAATGAATTTAATTATATCTTAGTGGGAAATGCCACAGGTTTTACACCTAAAGTTCAGTATACTAGTCATAAGGAGCACAACCCTGTAAAATGTTTTATAATATTGTGTCTCTGGAGAATGTTAGAAATATAACCCTGCTGACATCACCTCGTCTTGAGACAAAAAAAAAAGTTATTATAACAGAAAGCCTGTGCTGCTAACATGGGGCATTGACTTTGAAAGATAGTTGTTTACCACACAGGCAGGAAAGATGCAAAGTAGCATCGTGGGAAGTGTATGATCTAGTAGTTTTGAGATTTACTCATATTAGTGACTAAAACTCTCGGTCTCTACTGCCGTCACTGTTCTCTTCTAATCTGTCTCTTGTGTTACAAAAAGTGCAACACTAGATCTCCGAGTACCTCTTCAAGGTCAGGGTCCTGAAACTTGTTATGTATATTGTAGCAATAAAAATACAGTGAATGCTATAAAGCAACCAAGTATAATAACACGAACAAACTATGGTATCAAAAATCAACCCCGTTTCTTGTAATTCAACTCGATGGTTTTGTTGTTGCAGCTGGGCTGAAAACCGTACAGAGTGGAGGTTCCAGAAGACCAGGCAGACGTGGTTACTGCAGCACATATTTGACTTCGTGCAGGTAAAATTAACCAGTGTGGTGGTGATGATGATGATGATGATGGGGGATTTTACTCGGATGAGGTTCAGAGTAGAGGGAGGTGTTGACCTTCAGAGCGATGTCTTCCTGTTAGTTTGTGAGTTACACCCACTCTCCCTTCATAACATAAAATGACGTGTTTTTAAGAATGCCGTTGTTTTTTTGTTACATTTGCATGATGTGAATATAGCACGGTCGCCACTTTTGTAAAACGGAAAGTTGAATCTACGAAAATTTGATTACAGTAATCTTTTTGAACCGCCCATAAAATACATTTAAAGATACTCTCTTGCTACCTTTTTAGCATTGCATTGTTTTAGAAGAACAATATACTAACTTATTTATTACCAATAATTACTATTTATTTATACACTTTAATATGTAAACTTATAGACGGACAACAGGATTCAAGCAACATGATCATATACAAATACTCGCTCTCTCAGGTTCCAGATGAGAAGTTCTCCGTACTGCTCCAGTACGTGGAGGGGCTGCGTGGAGGTTCCAAAGACACCACAGTCAAGAAGGCCTTAGTCCTGGTTGAAGAGTCAGGACAAGCACCAGAGGACAGAGATGTCCAGCAGAGGGCGCACAGAGCCAGAGAAGTCATCCAGCTGCTCTCCTGAACCCACCATCAACAACAAATGACGTGAAGCCCACCAGAAAAAAGACTGAAACATGTTCGTTGATCAGTGGACTGAATGATCACCCTGGTCTCCAGATAGGATTAAACATGTTTGATGTGTAGCTTTTGGACTGGCCCTGTAGGGAAAGGATGTGTTTTGATTAAATTACAAGTAATGTTCTCATTTTTTAAACTTCAATGTGTCGAGGTTACTTTTTCTTCTCTCTGTTGTGCGTGTATTGTTGCCTGGTAGTCATCAGAATAATTTGTATACAGTATGAAATCTTCCACGTCATTTTTTTATTACAAGTTATACAGTAGCTACTTTTTTTTTTTCCACCCTCCAAATGTAAATAAGTCCAGAGTCCAGTTTCACCATTATGGACTGACGAGGACAGATGCAAATCCCCCACAGATGCAACAGAGAGCTGAGCGACTGCTGGAGTAAAAAGTTTCAGGAATGTGCGAAGTCAAAACATGTTTGTGCATGTCAAAGCCCCATAATCTGTGAAGTCACTGATCACAATAACTTCATCCACTCCAGGTATAAACACGATGAACAGTGTTGGACGTCATGGTGTCTCCTACCCACTGCGAGACATACAGGTTTTCAGTGCACCAACCAAATACAGTACAGAGTACAAATCTTCACCGGTAACAGTTTTTAGGGACTCCATTTCTGTCTTGTGAAGTTTGTAAACCTGATGAGACATGAATACATTAAACTTTTCCCCCTTTAAAATTTTACTAAAAAAAGTTTATTTCTCAATATGTTGACATAATTTCATTCATAAACACGACTGACAAATCCAGGAGTAAAATTATTCTCAGTGTCACTTGTTTGAATTAACCTGTAATGCTGTTGCTATTCTATATCGTCCAGCGAGTGTCTGTGTCGCTCACGTTGTTCAACAAAATGAATCCACTCAGGTGCTTTTAAATGGAGAGTTGACTTGGTTTGGATCGATAAGACCGTTGTCTCCCCGTAGGTGTTGACCCGCAACTGTCGCAACCACTGTTCCTTTAGCTTCATCTGCAACACATAGCAATGACATCGCACAATGTTTATTTATTACTCTGTATGAAACTTAAAGAAGTGAACATTGGACTGGATGGATTCACTTACTTTGCTTTGAATCAAAGGGAATGTTGTGTTGAGTGAGGAGAGCGCGCAGTCTCTCAATCTCTTCTCTCTGTTTTTGGAAATTCTTTAAAAAATAAAGTTTGTCACATTTTAAGCAGTATTGTAATTTACATGATTTTGTAGGCTATTTGGAAAAGTACATAAATGTACACACCTCTGTACACTTTTGTAAAGAGTTGTGTGTTTCTGAATCAGCTGCAACTTCTGGCTTCTTCTTCTTCACTTTTTGGCTCTTCAGGAGACCAGCATCTTCAAAAATATCCTTCAAAAGATTGTTGTATCCCTGCAGCAAACGTGCATTGTGTGTTAGTGGTAAGAACATTAGAGAAATTACTAAAACTAGAAGAAAAATGCCGAACAAGAGGGGCTGAGCTTTGAAGTGAAAATGGCACAAAGGTCTATATGTCTGTTTACACCACGAAGAAAACTCTAGGCATGCAAGTGATCAGACGAACTGGTCTTTACCTGCTCAGTAATAAGACCTTCATAGCGAGCCTGCTCAGCTTCATCCCATTCCTTTTGGAGCGTCTCACTCAGTGTCGGGTACACTTTAAAAAAAAAAAAAAAAGTCATACAAATGATAAGAAATCCCTAATAACACTGACTCACCCCACTGACTTGTGCTGTAAGGCGGTTCTTTCGTCTTACCTAAAAGCGAATGTGGGTGACAAACAAGTGGGGTCTCAAAGGTCAGCGAGTACACACAAGTACTGGGCTCTGACACTTGAGCAAGCTTGCTGCTTGCACTGCAGACAAAAATCACCTACAGAGACATGACAAGAAACAAGTTACACTCATTTTCTGGAGTTCATATTGTTGAAATGTCACAATGCTTTTGAGTTGATGAATTGATTGAAAAGTTGTCTGTGTTCATTGGCTTTGGGATGATTGTTCAAAGTTTCAAATTAAATGTTGGGGTAAGAGTTGTTGGTGAATATTAACTGATGTATTTGCTGATTAAGGTTTCAGAATGATCTCCTCAAGTGTTACTTAATCGCTCTTGTATTTAAGAAGAAAGAGTTGAAACATTTAAAACCCATGTGACCTTTGTTTCCCTGTTTCTCGTTCCACAAGTGTCCCCGTCTCTCATCCACATGCCTGTGAAAGTGTTGTTTTCCATTTCCCACTCCTGCCAGATCCTGTTAGAAACACGCAAAAGGCTGCTCTTACAACAAACCCTCAGCTTATTGCCAATCATTCACATATTGACATTTGCAATAAGGGTAATCGTAGGTAATATAATGTAAAGGAGCCACATCTTACCCCAGTATCCCACTGTAGGCATTCCATCTAAATGATTGTTCATGTTGGGTGATGTTGTGAAATGGACATAATTCATATTTATACCTGCAAAATAACCCAGACACACGAATATCCATTAATGTTTTTCCAGACGTGTCAATGTAGCATGCATGTAAAAGACAATCAGCATCCAAAACAGGGTCATTGCAGAGAGCCAGTGGAGATGGGGATCACATGTGAGCATGACATACGATATAAAATACTTACGTTGACTCCGTGAGACTGAAGCACTTCCCAGCAAGCTGATGAAAATGTGCAGGGCCTTGAGGAAGAAATTGGTGATGATATGATGAGTGACTGAGTTGATCCACAGAAAACATCTTGATTACTTTGTCAACATCCTCTGGTTGACCATTTACCTTTAAAACATTTACAACACAGGATTAAATGAAATGTAGGCTTTAAAATGATGTTACACTATTTTACCAGACACTGGAGAAGGGGTCACTTTAGGCTGTAGTCTGCTTCCCTGAGCCAGAAAAGGATTGTTCAACCTAAACACAGAACATCAGTCAGGAAGGGGGAATGTCAACAAGGTGTAAGTTACACTGGGACAAATCTTTTACTAAACTTACCCAAATGTGTTTGGCTCCTCGACTATCTTCATTTTACCGGCGAATCCATGATTTACTGTATTAAAAAAAGTCGACATCAGACTTAAATCAATTAACAAACACCACCACCACAATGTAATGTGGCGCATATGTTTCGGTATTACTGACATTAACACAAAATACACTCAGCAGAGTATCAGCACTTACTGAGAAGAGACACACAGACCAAGAACAGTCTTAATAAATGATGTATTCCGTTATACAAATGCTGCATTGTTGTCTTTTGAGGGACTAAAATGTGCTCTCGGTTGTTTCTAGCTACATTTCCTCGTTCGTCAGATGACAGGTCACGTGACGAAAATAAGATCTGAGCATGCGCCGTTTACGTCTCGGACAACGACGTGCTTTCCACGAGCCATAGCCGATTAAACTAGTTTAAATAGTGTAACAAAGAAGTGCGTGATACATGCAGACTAAAGGCAGTTGTATTGTGACAATCTATTTGAACGTTTGAATGGTGTACCCGGAGATAAAATACGAAACGTGTACTTTTGGCGAGCTACATTAGACAACCTGTTGTGTGTTTGTTTGTGTGGTATAGCTAGCTAGCTAGCAGCTAACGTCAGAGGAAAGCAGGTGAACATGCTGGTTAGGTTTAACTAACAACTTTAACATCATGGGGAGGAAGAAACAGGGCACGTTTGTGCGCCCAGTGAACAAGGGCAAAGAAAAAAGGCATAAAATGAAGGGGAAAACCGTAGAAGTCTTTACTGAAGAAATGCACACTGCTTTTGAAGGTAATAATGAATTAACTAATTACAGCCAACGTTATGTTCTATTATGTAACTGTTTTGTGCTTGCCTCATATTTTGGGGGCTGTATGAAACTGTTAACTTAGGCTATATAGTAAGTAATGGGCAATTAATTTGATTTACATCAATGTCATTAAGAAAAAACTGTTCAAAAAGTGTGAGTAAGAGTGCTTGCACTCGCATCATAATGTACACTTTGTCCTCTGTCTGTGTGTTTTTCAGCAAGTCTTCACCTAGAGAAGGGAGCAGAGGCCCCTCAGGTGAAGATGCCTTGTCCACTTGCCATGTGGGAGTTGGGTCACTGTGATCCCAAACGGTGTACTGGAAGAAAGTTGGCACGCAAGGGCTTTGTACACAACCTGCGCCTCAATCAGAGATTCAATGGACTCGTACTGAGTCCGATGGGCACAAAGTATGTGACCCCAGCAGACAGGTGTGCATTGTTTTATCATTATAGCGCATGATAATTCATAACCAAGCCATACACTGGGACATATACCAGTTAATCAAGTCATCTTTTTGGGGGGGGGATTGATCAGTTAATAATTGAATCTATAAAGTTTGATCTTGAGATGTTTTATGTCTGATCAGCAGCCAAAAAAATAAACACAAAGATAAGCTTATTTTAACATTTTTAAATCTGTTGGTCGAACTTAACAAATGTTTTTTGTTTTGTAATAAATGTTTCTAATTGTGATCAAATGATTGACATTGTCTATACTTTTTGTACGGACCTTTCTACACAGAGAGATTGTGGCTAAAAGTGGTTTAGCAGTGATCGATTGTTCCTGGGCTAAACTGGAGGAGACTCCCTTCAATAAGATGGTGGGAACTCATCCCAGGTTACTGCCATTCCTTGTAGCTGCAAACCCGGTCAACTACGGCAAGCCTTGCAAGTTGTCCTGTGTTGAGGCTTTTGCTGCCACGTTCTGCATTGTCGGTAAGGCCTTAGCTTTAGTTATTCAGGAATACTGTATTGTCTTCCTGACTGTTTCTTGTATCCTGTTCCAAGTTATGACAGTGAAACTCTAACATACTGTATCTGATTTTGCAGGTTTTGAAGAACTAGCAATGCTCTTGCTGAGTAAATTCAAGTGGGGGACAGTGTTCCTGGATCTCAATAGAGTTCTGCTGGACCGATATGCTGCATGTCAGTCAGAGGAAGAGCTGCTCACTGTAGAAAAGGAATATCTCACGTCTGAACCAGTGGAGGACGAGTTCGGTAAAATGGGGGAGATAGAAATAAACTGGGGTCTGTTCCGGTGTTAACCAACATATTTGTGTAGCAGAGATGGTTGGGGTCATTTCAGTCCTTGTTTTAATCTTGGTTCTGCTTCATGTTCAACTTCTATCCCCAAAATAGATCATATCTATTCAACTTTAAAAAGACTAAAATACTAAATATCTATTTCATATTTTCTTTTCCTATGTTGTCTCACCGCTGCTGAATTATTATTGTCTTAAAAGGCTTTTAAGCTGTATGAATTTCTTATGATGATATATTATAATTCATCAATTATAGGCAGCATTCTCTAAAATTTTAGACATTGACGGAGACGTTTCTTGCACTGTTTCCTAGACTGCTGATCAGTAATACAACAGATCAATGTGATTAATTTCAATTGCTGAATAAGTCAGAGATGTTGGCAGTGATTCAGAGGTCTGGAACCAGGCTAAAGTGATAAGAAAATGCTTCAACAATAGAGGTTAACAAACGCTATTTATCTACCTTCTTCACAGATCCATTTGATGTTAACTCTGGAGTAAAATGTGGGAATCTCAACAGACGTCTGTGGTAAGCATTTAATATTGCTCATGAGGGCATTTTAACATACACCCACTTTCAGAGTGAGGTAATCCCTCAGACACACGGTTTGAGAACCTTGTAGTGATGAAATGATGATAAATTAAGCATTAGTACTGATCCAGTTATTTTACTGCTACATTTGGTCAAATTTTAGATTCTGCATTTTTTTCTGCTAGTATTGTGTCACTTTATACAACTTTCAAATGTGCAACTTAAATAACCTACAGTCAACATTGTTTGGAAAATACAAAATATTCTTGAAAAACATGCACATTTTTTCCCCCATGGGTATGGTTACTAAGTTCTTCAAACTGTTCTTCTGTATTTAGTGCACCTGAAGATGAGGATTCTAGTGAGGATAGTGAAGATGATGAAGAAGAAGAAGAAGAAGAAGATGATGAAGATGATGAAGAAGAAGATGAAAAAACAGATGAAAAAACAGAGAGCAACATTGAGTCAATACCAGTATCGCATCATCATGAAGAGGAAGATACTGGATCAAAGTCATCACAATAAAGCCTATTTCAACTATGGATTTTTACTACAAAGACTGGCAACACTTTTTCAACACTCATGACTCATACATAACCTGAAGGCTAACTGTGGCTATGCAGTTTTGTACAAGCATCCAAGAAAAAGATAATTTATACAATAAATTGTATGTTTGTCTTCATGTAAACTCAGATTAAATAAACAAATCCTTGCAACCTTCATATTGGAATACGTGGTGGTTGCAGTTTGATACGCATGATTTGATGGTAAACGCAGACTTGTGGGCTTCTACACAAAAGTTGGAGCAGCCTGAGGAGTTAAAATGGTGTAGGAGACCTGAGGAGAAGCCTCACTACAATGCATTAGTCAATCTAAAACAGACCGGCGCAAAGATAAGTGTGTGGGCCACGTTAACTGCGGCATCTGAATATATAAACAACTGCAGCCGTCTGACTGAATTCCTATCAGTAAGATGAAGTTCAGTAGGTTGTAAATGTGTGGAGGGGGGCGGACACAGCGGGACTCTCCTCTGCTGTCCTGCGGTAACATTGTTGTGGAACGACGTCACAGCTCGAAAATGAAGGCGCAGAGGCAGCCATTACTGGAGCTTCTCTAATTATTTTATTCCAAATAAATACTCGAGGAAAACTCCCATGGCAAGAGCTACAAGTCAGCTGGTGAGTGTTGCAACTCTGAAAAGAATAACAGTTCGAAGCCGGTGCTCAAAATGTGCAGTGTGGCGGCTGTTTGACAACAAATAGTTAGGTCGGGCCTTCATCTGAAGAGCGGTGCTAGCCGCAAAAGATCGTTCAACGTTACGACTCACTAGCAACGTTAGCTCGCTAATGTTGGCTAGCACAACACCTAATGTTTGCTACGTTAAACGGGATTGTCTAACATCTGGCTTAATTCATGACCAAATGTTCTTTTAATTATTCTGTATTGGTTTCACGTTTTGAAATGCTCGCTGATAGTTTTATAGGATGACCATTCCCCCTTGGTCAGTAGCGTTATCTGTTGGCTGACGTTAGCTAAACATGTTCGCGCTTTCGAACGATGCTCCTGCTTGCTAACAAGCTAACGGTAGCTAACAAGCTAACGGTAGCTTTACTGCGTTCCACCTTTGGTTAGAAGGCAGCTTTTTAAGGTTAACACTTTGTACTTCGATTGTCAACCCATTAACTTTGAAATTTCGATATCAATGCTAGCACATCAAATTCGACCGTGACTGAGTAACGTTATGTGAAAATTGCATAATGTTTTGAAGTTAACGTTACTTGTTACCTGGCTTGCTAACGTTAGCTAATTGACTGGCTGTTAGCGTTAAGTTTATAACTCGCTGTCAGTGATGGCCGGCTTTATTTGACAAGGCAGCAGGAGCTAACGTTAGCTTGCTAGCAGGCGTTAGTTAGCAAAGAAAGTTCGCACAGGCCTGTTGTTACCCGAGTACTTAGGGTTGGGTTAACGTTAGCTGACATGTTTCTAACAACCATTACATGGTTGACCTACAGTGATGGTTCAGTAGAGAGTAATACGACTAACGTTAGTTGGCAACAATACAGTCAAGTCCGGGATAAGGCAGCTAAAAGGCCACACCTTGGTTTTGAATGAGAAGAAGCTAGTCCAACTGAACTAGCTAACTAACACTAACATAGTTGTAAGCTGAACAACATCAGCACTGATAGTCCCAGTGGTTCAGTAAGTAGAAAATAAACAACATTGGTACAAGCACCAAAGAGTTTGTTGGAAAGCACAACCTGTCGCTGTATGTTATCTTCGAGTCCTCAACAATTATTTTGTGGTTTTCTTGTACTTGTTTGTTCGCCTTAACTGCCTTTCAGCTTGATCATGTGGATACAAATTGTATGTGTTCTGTGCAGCTGAGGTAGTAAGTACAACGGTCACATGAGAGCACTGACTTTGACGTTGTTTTCACAACTTAAACACTGGAGGGTGGGACCACCAGCCGCAGAAGCGACGTCTCCAATAGTCGTTGCATGTCCTTATCAATTCTAGACTTTGCTCCTCAAGGGGTCTCACTTGAAATTGTATATTTAAGATATTCTACCAACAGTGTTGGGTGCAGTCAATTAAGTTGTCAACCTTGGATGGGGTGGTTCTACTCTATGTGATCCAGATCTCATCTACTTTTATTTACACTAATTGCTGGAAAAGGTTGGCTAATTCCTCGTATATATTTACATATTATACACTTATACACTTGTCTATCACTATTGTGTTATTCTATTTGTAGGTATTCGGGTGTAATTATGGTGCACTATTAGCAAGCTGTTATGAAATCTGTTTGCTCAGAGAATGATGGTAAAAATATTTAAAATTCCAGTTCAAAAGGCATGATCTTCTTCAAACAGATATTCTTTATGAAAATTGATATTAAACGCAGTTCTCGCTGTTTTTGTTATATTATAATATCTTATTCCCAGCATTCATGTTGGTTGCTAGATATGGTTGGCCTAAGCTTGCCAGCATACCGATTGTTAGTCATAATGAAGAGATGATTCATAAATTTGTAAGTGTGTTAAAAGGTGCAATCTTAGACTAGGTCTAAGAAGAAGATATACTATTTAAACACTGTGTGGACATGGCTTTTTTTAAACTGCATCACCCTGCTGACTGATATGTTCTCAATGTTCCCTCTCCTCTACCAGTATGATGTTGTGCCCATTCAGCCCAGCGTTGTCATCTGTTCCTGCTCGCATCCATCAATGGTAAGAAACCACCCTGACTCCTGCTCGCCACTTGCTATCCCAGGCGCAAGCAGTAGCCACTGTCCCAGCATGGAGGGCTCCGCCTCAGAGACCCGTGCTGTAGGAGCGTCTGCCAGCAGCCAGGGCGCAGACCTCCGCACACAGCCGGCTGTCCAGGCCCCTCAGCCACGCAAGAAGAAGCCAGAGGACTTTAGATTTGGCAAGATACTGGGAGAGGGCTCCTTCTCGACGGTATGTAACTTGCATTCCACTTAGCTTTTGAATTATACCTGGGTAGATGTCACTACATGCTAGCATTCTTTTGATTAATGTGCTTGGATGAGGCATCCTCGGTTATTTTGAGGGGAATTGACAAAGCAGGCCCTATGAGTTGCAAGATTTTCTCCTAAGTCAGACAAGAAACTAACATGCCATGTTGTGTTTTTTTCTGTTTTTCCATCCTAAGGTTGTCCTGGCAAGAGAGCAGGTAACGGGTAAAGAATATGCAAGTAAGTAATAATGCACCAGCTTTTGATGAATGATATCAATGACACTTATTATCAACATGTAAAAGTTGCTTGGTGTATTTTTACTATTGTATCCTGAAATTGTCTTTTCTCTCCACCAGTTAAGATTTTAGAGAAGCGCCATATTGTGAAGGCAAACAAAGCCCAGTACGTGAAAAGAGAAAGGGATTTGATGTCGAATCTAGAACACCCATTCTTCGTCAAGCTCTACTTCACATTTCAAGATGATGAGAAGTTGTGTATCCTTCTAATAAGTTTGTCAAGGCATGTGGTGTATTAACAACTTACCTCTTGTTTTATTATGTGTCAAATCTTAGTTTGTGGTTTTTAACAATTGGTTTCTGGTAATCATTCTTCCTTAACTAGCTTTTCTTAGATTTTGGCCTGAGCTACGCTAAGAATGGAGAGCTCCTGAAATACATTCGCAAAATTGGTTCTTTTGACGAGACCTGTACTAGATTCTATTCAGCGGAAATAGTTTGTGCTCTAGAATACTTGCACAATAAGGGGATAATACACAGGTAAGACTTTCCATTTGTTTTATCCTTTTTTGCTTTTTTTGATACGTCATTTTCAAATCCTGTTAAACGTTTGTTTCCCCATAAGTTACAGCTGGTTTGTCTCATTTCAGAGATCTGAAACCAGAGAATATTCTTCTGAGTGAAGACATGCACATCCAGATAACGGATTTTGGGACAGCGAAACAGTTATCATCAGACAGTAAACAAGGTATAACCACAGTCCTTATTTTACTTCAACATAAAGTATAACAAGTGTGTTAATTACATCAACTTAGCCTTTTACTCATTGAGAGCAGGATGACGTTATTCATGTCTTTTAACCATTTATTTCCTCACTTTGGCAGCGAGAGCAAACTCCTTTGTCGGAACAGCACAGTACGTGTCTCCAGAGCTGCTAACAGAGAAATCTGCCTGCAAGAGGTATGAGGTTTAGTCATCACGCAACTGTACAAGTGATCATAATCATTGTTCTGTTTTAATGTTTGTCAGATAATGGCGGCATCACATTTCGACTTTATTCCTGTATCTGTTTTCCTTTTTTTAGCTCTGACCTCTGGGCCTTGGGATGTATTACCTATCAGCTGGTGGCTGGTTTACCACCTTTCAGAGCTGGGTGAGTACTAAGTTGAAGTTGATTGTTTCCATTGTTTGATTTTGTCATTGAACTTTAATGCTCGACGTGACAACCACCATGCCCCAGTTATGTTACTCTAGTAGACAACATTTCATTAACAACCCCTATTATTTTGTTCTTTTCCTCTTGTGTTTCATTTGTTGCAGAAATGAGTACCTAATATTCCAGAAGATAATAAAGCTGGAGTATGAATTCCCCGAGAAATTCTTCCCCAAAGCCAAGGATCTTGTCAAACAGCTTTTGGTAAGTCATCAAGAACCAGGATTCATATATGTGAGATACCATTAAATGTTACTGATATCCGTGGGGACTTTCATTTGATAAGTTCGGGGGTTAGTTGGTGTTTGTTATTTACAGAATGGAAATGCATGTCGCATTTGTTTTTTCTCTCAGTCACTGGACCCTTCCAAGCGGATTGGTTGTGAAGAGATGGGAGGGTACGACCCTTTGAGGCAGCACCCCTTCTTCGACACTATCTCCTGGAGCGACCTCCACCTACAGACACCCCCCAAGCTCACCCCCTACCTGCCAGCCATGTCTGAGGATGATGAGGACTGCTATGGAAACGTAAGATATTTTATTACAGTCCAGGTCCCCCCCCCCCACATTTATTTTTGTCCATTGTTTGCTTGCTCATGGGAAAACTCAGGTGTGATGCTTTGTTGACAAATGTATTCCCCTGAACAAACCACAAGCATCACTATATCTTTTCTCAACCGTCTCATTTCTCAGTATGATGACCTCCTGAGCCAGTTCAGCAACATGCAGGTGGCCCAGTCCAGCTCATCACACTCCCTGTCGCCACATGAATCCACACCCCCGCAGAGGTCCAGCAGCAACATTGAGCAGTACATCCATGACCTGGACAATAACTCTTTTGAGCTGGACCTGCAGTTCACTGAAGAAGAGAAGCAGCTATTGCTGGACAAACAGACCACTGGAAACCCCTGGTAAAACCCTGTGCCAATGTGTCGACCTGTTAATCTCTGTGTTTTTTAGAGTCCTGTTCCTTGTTTTATGTAAATCTGAATCTTTGAAAATGTTCATTTGTTGTAGAAAAACTAATGTTTTGAGTGAAACCGAGTGCGTGTCGGTAATCTGATGTTGCTTATTTACACAGGCACCAGTTTGTGGAGAATAACCTGATCCTGAAGATGGGCCCAGTGGATAAAAGGAAGGTGTGTGAATTCAAGGCCATGTAATTCAGGATATATTTACTTTACCTTTTTGAAGTTAGGTCTTCTTATAGGGGAAGCTTTTTTTTCTGCCAGCTAGACTACACAGTGGCTGTGTATGAGATGTTTGTAGTAAAATGTAAACAGGTTTTCTCGTTAAGTTTGGCTCAGCATAAATGAAGTCACCTCTCATGGTGTTTCTCTGACTGATGACATATAGAAAGTAAAGATGAATTCAGTGCTGTGCTTAGGAGAGTCTCATAGGCCTCATAGCCCCCTCTGTTGGTGAGCTAATGTCTCGAGACGTGTGGCATTCCATTGCAGGGTCTGTTTGCTAGACGGAGACAGCTGCTTCTCACTGAAGGACCACACCTGTACTACGTGGATCCTGTAAACAAGGTCCTGAAAGGGGAGATTCCTTGGTCCCTAGAGCTACGCCCTGAGGCCAAGAACTTCAAAACCTTCTTTGTTCATACGGTAAATGACTATTTGTTTTTGATGTCTGTTCAGTATATTGATACTTGCCGACTGATTAGAATTTCTCCTCCTATGTGGTTTACTTTTTTAACTGTTTTTCTCTCCTGTGTTTTTTTTGCAGCCTAACAGAACATACTATTTGATGGACCCCAGCGGAAATGCTGACAGATGGTGCAAGAAGATCCAGGAAGTGTGGAGAAAGATCTATCAAAGGCACCAAAACCCCGGCCTATAGGAGCACAGTTACTCCTGTGGCCACTCCTCTTTAGCTCTGAGGCCAATCACTGAGCAGAGTAACACCCTCTTTAGTGCCCTTCATCACCGCAATGTAAACAAACTCTTAGAGACGCTGGCATCTAGACCTTGTTTGTTTTCCTGAGTAGAACCATGGGAAAAATACAACTTTGGATTCAGGGTTGCTTTGCTTGTTCTTTGTGCTCTCTGTGAGGCTTCTATTGCATTTTTCCATGTATGGATGATAAGACTGCCACCATGCACATCTGCTTTTTGTACATTCTGCAGGGGGGGAAGAGAGGGGCAAGCTTGTCCTATAGAGGGACACACGCTTGGCTACCGCTAGGACTATCTCAAATGCAAGGACTGGTTTCCTTCTCCAATGATACCATAACACAAAATCTAGCTTTTGTGAACCAGAGCCTATCCTGATATCTTAATTAAACCATATCCTATTCCTACATCGTATGTGCAAGCTGTAGTCAGGCCCCCACTTTAACAGCATAATACTCCATGGTTGTAACAGATACTGTACGCAGATTCAGTCTCACGTGTTTACCAAACTCAAATCCTATATATATTTTTGTCAGAGCCCAAGTGTTCCCACGGTATTTGAGTTTTTTTTTTTAGTCTCTTGGAACTTGCTTATTGCAGTCAAACTAAGGTCTCGATGTAACAAAGCAGAGTGCCGGTCTGCAGTGAGACATGGGTCTGAATCAGTCTCTATACAAGTGCGAGCCTTCTGTAGCCGTTACTTAGGATGTGTTGCTAACAGGGGGCGGGTAAACATGCCACTAGCTTGTACTTCCTAATCATAACTTGCTTATCTTTCCTGCATGGCCAGTTTTGTAGCTCAGCCTTGTCTGCTTCTCTCTCTCCCAGGGCACTGGAGATATAGTTTATTCAAGTTTAAAGGTGGGTATTTTTGACTGCATTGGTAAACATAGCGTATTTTATTGGATGATTTGGCTGTTCTGTACCATTCACTGGCTATTTCTTTGTGATGTGAATTCTGCAACTTCTTTTTCGGTGGGATAGTCGGCTCATCTTCAGTACGTCCTATTGAAAACTAAATCGTATGTGCTGACCACCCCATGCTGAACAGAAAACCTTCATCAACAGTGATACATACACATACTATCATTCTCCGAAGCAATCACGGTAACGCTGTTGTCCCTGGACAAGATGGCAGAACTGCCTCATCGGGCTCATCGGCCCATTTTGTTTTCATTCTGACGTTTGGCCCAATAGAAATTAAAGCGACTGATTTAACTTGTGCTCTTGTTTTAGCAATATGTATTATCATAATGCTTTTAATTTTTGACATATTACCTTAAGGTCCTTTCCAAAGGTCCTCTTCCTTCAGCTGAGTCTGTGTGTGCAGTGTGTGACTGGAGTATAGGTGAATAGGACCCTCTGGCCCTGGGGCCCGGGGCTCAATGTGGTTGGATGTCAGTTAAAAGATATCTATCTGATCCAAATAACCGATGAAAAATTGCTGTATCTGTCTATAAAGTCGAGGAAGCACTAGAGTAGTGTTTTCTTCTAGTTAGAAAAATTGTTTGAATCAAGTCGATGGCAGTCGGTTACATTGTGTATGGAATACTCTACCTGGCTTGTAACTGACTAGAACTGTGATGTACAGATGATGTATTATTAAAATCTGAAGCAAGTAATGCAATGATATTAGGATACAGTTTTTGTATTTTTATTCTTGTATAAGGTTATTTGATGGCTATTGTTTAGCCTCTAGTTCATTCTGTGTTATTTAAATTCTAATATATGAATCATTTGGATTGAAGTCATGTTCAGGGGCCATGTTGTGTATGTATTGAGATGTAAAGCCTTTGAATGTGAATAATTATTGTAAACTATAATATTTTACAGCTTTTTTCTTACTATATCATACATTTTCTATTTGCTCAGTGATTTAATCATATTCTGATAATTTAATGAATCTGTTCATTCTCTCTCTGATTATTTGTGCGCTAGGTCAGTAGATGTTGAATGATGAATTTTCCACTTAATGCTTGGTAGTCCAGTAATTAAAGCATGTAGGGATTTAGGCATACAAATAAAGCCGCGTGTCCTGTCTTCTGTTATCAACCACAGTCGTGACACCGTGAAAGCAGCAGCATTCAGTGGCAATGGCATCTCACATTTTGCAACATGTAAATAAAGTACCGGCCCATTATCAGCGCTTGTGTGTCGTGACAATTACTTTTAATACACATTGTATTGCTAACAACACGGGAGAAAACCTAAACCTGGTTGGTCTTCAGTATGTGCGAGCATGGAATACTGTTCACCAAGTGACATATTTATACGCTGTGACATCTCCGGGATGTCGGTATCAAGAGACCATTGCGCCACATCGAGGCGTCAGTGGATCAAACTAGGGAGCGCCTCTCTTCTCTGGGATAATCTACACAAAGTGTCTGTGGGTGCTGGAGTGGGCTGGTAGGAGTGGCCGTGGCGCTGGCAGCCTGCTTTGCATGAATCGTGGAAGTTGGTGGCTGCAGCTTAGATATTTCCTGTCAGCCGCACACAAGCCTAGGCGAGGGCGGAGGAGACGAAGAGAGGGATGGCAGAGAACAGCTCCGAGACAAGCGGTTCCGTCCACCGGAGATGTTTGGCCCATTCTCCGGCGGAGAGACACGTCCCAGCCGGTTCCGGGGCATCGAAGTGGATCCGACTCAACGTCGGGGGGACGTATTTTTTAACAACGAGACAGACGCTGTGTCGAGATCCAAAATCATTTCTGTACAGACTGAGCCAAGCTGACCCCGAGCTCGACTCCGACAAGGTAAATGCTAAGCTAGTTAGCACTATACTTAGGAGCGCAATTGGTCAACTCCACTAAATTACTTTATAGTTGCTTCCTGTATTGTTTAACAACTGGGATGGTTGGTGACTATGTGTACCCGCTTGCCTAACCACATGCCCTGCTGTGTGAACATCAGTGTTTATTCATACTTTGTGCTAACTTGTGTGGCTAACTAGCATTAGCACGCGAAGCTAGCTAGATTCCGACAGTCCCCACATGACATATGATCTTTGCTACTAGCTTCTGTGTGTAGCTGGCTCATTTTGGTCTTTTAACAAAATTCTTTGCTAGGTCTTGCGGTTGTCGTTAATTCAATGTGTTGTTTAAAGTGTTGATGTAAACACCATCGCATGGTTTAAACAGTTTTACGGCTTTTTCAGGCAAAATATCAAGTCGCCCCAGAACGTTAGTTGGAAACTTTCTCCGTCTGAGGCCGAGCTGTTCGGTGTCAAAACAGTGACAGCAACCAATTATTCTCCATTATTCACAAAACTACTGTTAAATATTCAACTTTGAACCTCTCTGTAGATAGTGTAACCCGATTTTGTGCACGGCTGTAGATGGGTTATTATAGTATTTAATGTAAACTATTACACTCAGTCCAATAAGCGTATAACAGAATCATTTCAGTAAAACATGAAATGGACTTTTAGCATAATATTCCAATAGCTTAAATCTTATGCCTATTTTTATATAATTTAGTACAGAAACGCTGATCAATAAAGTATAAAGTAATGTCTACAAGCGTTCGTGCTGTAATTGACTTGCCAAATGATGTAACGTTACACATACAAGACTTTATTGCTTGATCAATTTGTGTTTTCCCCCCCTTCCTCTCTCGAGGTGAGTCTGTGACTTGGCTCTGTTCGCTGTGCAGTAATCAGCCTCTGTGCTGGTGCTGAGGCTTCTCTAATGAGCACATAAGTCATTGCCAAGTGGAGTGAGGTGCTACTGAGAGCTGAGGATGAAGTCACTCCTCTGCCTGAATGGCCTCAATGCTCCAGAAGCAGGCTTCTCTTTGTTTGTCCATATGCCGGTTCTAACAACCGTGTGTGTGTGTGTGTGTGTGTGTGTGTGTGTGTGTGTGTGTGTGTGTGCTTGAAGCCCCCCGGCACTGTCAAACACAATGTATTAGTGTCTGTATACATAGTATTATATGCTCTGTTTTTCGCCGTTCGTTTTACTGCCCCATTGTTCATTGTTGTCATCTACTTGCACCGCTGCCCTCCTTTATGCTAAGCTGAGTCCGTGGATCATCTCGTATTTTCATGCAAATATCTTAATCTCTCAATAATCAGCTTGCTTTTTTGTCAGTTTATCCTCCCATGAGCAACGGATCAGTCCATCTAAATCCTTTTGTCTTAAGTGTGCATCAGACTCTCAGGCCATTACTGTACCTCTCTCCTGCAGGCAGTCTGATTATAGATAGCTTCTAGTGAAGAGCAGGTTATTGGATATTATTTCACTTGCTGCTGTGTCTAAAACAATTTACATTGACATGATTTCATCTAATCAGCGACTGCATGTGAATATGAAGCCCAGCAGAGTAACGGATCAGAGAAGAGCTCTGTTTCTGTGCGAATGCAGTATTGTGTTTCCCAGCCAAGGAAATGAGTGCTTCAGTTCTCAGTCACGCAGGCTGACGTGCTTCAGCCGGACTCTTGAGGAGAACTGCATTATTCATGTTGTTGACTGGAGCCTGTTTTGCACATTGGGGTAGATCAGGGAGGAAGTGGAGGAAGTGCTGTCACGTGCACGGACAAAACAAGAAAGCCTTTTATTTATAAGTATTATTTTTAAATAGTTTACCCTAGAATTAACATCCTACTCATAAGATATTCATTGTTATAACTAGGTTAGTTAGACTTGCGTGAATATTTGATGCTGCGAAATCATAAGCAGGTATTGCTCTCAAAGTTATCAGTTGTCCAATCAACGAGCTGAGAGTTGCACATCAATGGGCGTCCGTCCCTCGCCTGCTTTCAAACTGCTCGGCTCTAGACCACTCAAGGAGAGACCCGGCTTTCAAGCTTTTGAGAGCTGCATCAATTTTTCAAGCACCCCATCACAAAGGGTTCTTGTTCCTTCCACATCTTATTCTTTTCATATTTATATCCATTTGATGCACCAAAGAAGTTCTCTCTGCGGCATGTGTGAGGAAAAATATGGCCGGATTTAATGCCGTATTCAGCTTGTATGTCATGCCTGAGCACACCATGGGAGGCGATGTAAATATTTAACTCCTGCTCTGTGTTCTTGCAGTAAGTGCTCAACAGGACAGTGCAGAGTACTATTGGCAAATCAGGTGCGACTCGAGGCCGATTGGCTTTATTGGTCTAAAGCAACTTTATTCACAAAAGCCAGTCACCTACAGTTGTTCATAGCCGTGTGTTGCAATAAATTGAAATGTTGTCATTTGGAATTTTATTCCCCACCAAAGTCAGTCGTCAACGAGACCAATCATTTCACTTCCAGCCTTTTTTATTTTTTTTCCTTCCTGTTGCAATGCACATTTCCCGTTCTGCCAGGAGAAAGCTCCAGGTCGCAGTGATTTTCTGGTTTGCCAGCTTAGCCGTGGAGCTACTTAACTGCCTCTCATTACAGCGGCAATGCTTTTAGGGAATGTTCAAAAGGAGCCGTTCATTTACCGTCTGCAGCGCTGCTCCGTCATAATTGTTCTGCAAAAACGCACTAACGGTGTTGCCTTGCAGAGTTGAAAATGGCAGAAAGGCGATATGTTCTTCCCAGCCTTCGTGAAAGGTTAAACTCATTCAAATGCACCGTGTTAAATATCTTGAAATATGAGAGAGTTTCACATAATACAGCCCTGATGTGCTGTGTGTATTATTTAAAAGTTGAAGGCCCATTTGACGATGCCATTACTGCTTGTACTCCAGAGGGACTCCTGGCTCCTACTCTACAAGGATCAGGCTTCCACTTGGCTAAGTAGCTACAGTCATGTGATTCAGAAGATCTACTGCAGCATCTTTTAAGTGGTGTTTCTGCAGTCAGGCTGGTGCTCCAACCTGACTGCAGTGAAGGCTGAGCAGCGTTTGATAACGTGCAACATGCAAATTAGAATGACTTCACCGATGTTGCTATTTCTCTTTGATAACGACTGCTAACCACCACCTGGTGTATTATTTGAATGCCGATCTTATATGGAATTTAGCAGTGAATATATATATACACCCACACCTGTCTGGCTTGACGGGATGAATTGTGCCATGCAAAGGTTTGGTGTACACCCATTGTTGTACTCGCAAGCAAACATGCAGCGACTTGTTATTTTTGATGAATTAGGAGTTGACATTCAGTGTTGATGTGTCTGCAAAAAGCCTTGTTGGACATCACATGCTTGAAGGGTGGGTCGCCATGCTATTTCCTGTGGGAGGATGTGTGTTGTGTGTGTGTAGAAGAAGAGTGATAAGGTTAATACTCAAAGCCCACCCTTCTAATTTGCTTCTGTTTACCTTAATTTCAAGTTATCTTAGGTTTGAATCCAGTCACGGTTCGGCCTGCTTTGACTTGGCTCTTGTTACTGTAAGGAAGGCTTTGCACGTTCAATATTTTTACACACCAAACCACAGAGCACTATGTAGCACGCCTGACCTAAAGTGAACTGACCTATTACTGGTGGTTGTCGTTGGCGTCGTTTCAGTTGTTGGCTTTGTAGGTCTAGCATTTTTATTTCATCGCTACATCTCCATATTGTGTTACTGAAGCTATTGTGTTTGTTAAGATATTAGCTTGGTTGCTTTTCACTTAAACCTTGATATTCATAGATAAGTTTTGTTCATCATCACCATGATCGTGTTATAACACGGAGATGGTGAACTTTCTCAGACTGAGCATCGAGCCCCCCCCCCCCTCTGCTTATTGCCCAGTGCCCCACAGCCGGGGCCCCCAGGGACACAGCCTTTTGTTTCTCATTAAAGACACTGTCCCCTTTGTGTACACGGGGCTCCCGTATCAGAGCCCCCATAATCATCTTTTTCCTGAACTGGGTCACTGTCACCCTACGGTCCTCCATAGATGCATGTGTGCACCCTGAGGACCAGCGACAGGCCAGAAAGCGGAAGGTTTACAGAAGTGTAAAGTGCACATATGGTATCTTTGAGTGTTTGATCAGTGGGAGTGTTTTGATGCCGTTTACGGAAGTACATTTCTATAATGCAGTCAGCCCTTTTCACAGCAGACATTTTGACTTATCATAGTAGGATGGGCGCAGGTGTTATTCACGGCGGTTATTCAAATGTCCCAGTACGGAAAAGTGAATTAATGTGAGAACCGTAACCACTGGGCTATTGGAATTCTCCCTAAATTTAAGTTATACCTTTTGTATTACCCAAATGTTATGCTAAAAGCACATCATACATGGAAACTAGATTATTTGTAAGTATTTTTCAAGCACATGGTGATATTTTCTGCCTCGACAAGTTCTTGTTATAGCAGTGGTTTCACAAACTGTCCCTTCACAGAGCCTTTCCAGTTAAAGTAGGATGAAGGGGAAGTGGGGAGTGAATCTAAAGTTGAATTAATAGACCTTTCATCAAACGGACATAATGACTTGTCAAGCACAGTAATATCAGTAATTGGTGGTATGCACCTCTGCTGTTCCTGCTATTACCAGTCCAAATTCCTGCTACGAGCAGGGTCAAAGGATCTCATTCATTTGGTAAAAACGCGATGCTGGAGGCCAATAGTAGACACCTGAGCTTCTATGTTCATATCAACCATTACGTACAGCTTTGGTCTGTTTCCTCCACGCAGGGCCTACCTGTGCTTGTGCTCAAACTTCAGTGACTATGGAAGTGTAAAGAACTGACACAGGGCGATACGACCAGAATAGAGCTCCATTAGGCTCCGGTCGGATATTTTTGCATTGGAAATGAGGTCAACCAGCCAGGAGGGTTCAGATTCATTACAAAGGAAAATGCACAGGGACCTTCTCTCATTATTGAGAAGATTAATGGGTTTTGAGTTTAAATCCTCTCTGAGCTCGTGAAGACGAGGTAACTATGACTCGTCACATGTTCTTCACAGTAGTCTTGTCTGTTTGAGTTTGGTCACGGCCTGCAGTGTGACAGTATTGCAGAGACCATCAGTGCGGCTGATTGCTCCTGAAGCCATAATATCCGACCGATGCAAAGTCAAACATCCTGTCTGCGTTTCAGGATCAGCACAACATTTGCTTAAGGTCTGTCCTCCCTCCTCCGAGTGCTTTAGTAAATGTGAAGCTGCAGTAGTTATACAGCAGTTCAAACAGACTCGTATTATGTGTTTGGCCAACTATGTAGCAGACCAGAGTTGACTCTGCTAATTGTTGGTTGTAAGCCACGGTGCTTTCTCCTGGTCCCCTGGTGGATTCAGCTTGCTGTTCCAAATCTTCTTTTTTTTTTTTTATGTTCCGCTCTAATTGTTTTAGACGGTCTAATCAAAGTACTTACAGAAATAGGGGAATACCCAGTAGTTGTGAGGAAATCTGGATCAAACCCAAGGCCTGTGGGAATAGTGAAGTGATATCCCAAAGCTGTCGCACATGTGTGCGCATGTCCCCGCAACCCCAGTAGAGATTATCAGCACAGGAGCTGACCTCATAATTCTCATCCCTCGAGTTTTAGTCCCTGATGCACAGTGTGTTTTTTTTTATCCCCCCGACAGATTATGTTTCGATTCAGATATACGTGTGCACACTGGATGCTTAGAATTAAAATGACTAGCAGTGGTTCTGTTAAGTGTGGCTAGATGTTGAATTGTTTCTGAAAATCGAACACCGTCAGTGAATACAGTGTTATTCTATTAATCTCATCCTCCTTCTCCGTGTTTCAGGATGATACTGGTGCCTATCTCATAGACAGAGACCCCACATACTTTGGGCCAGTGCTGAACTACTTGAGACATGGCAAGCTGGTGCTCAACAGGGACTTGGCGGAGGAAGGTAATGTCTCTGTAGAATATTTGAGTTCATCATTGTTGATTGATTGTTGTAAAAAGTGATGACATGGCAATGACGGACCAAAAGTGCAATGCAAATCATTTGACTGGTCAAAGAAGTAAAGATTCTCACACATTACACTTGCACCCCTGCATAACCTTAAAGTAGTAGAAGGATGTGTCTGCTATAAGCTTCAGTGTTTCCTTTTTTCCTGTTTCAGGTGTGCTAGAAGA
Organism: Leptoclinus maculatus; assembly: GCA_032191485.1. NCBI lineage: Eukaryota > Metazoa > Chordata > Actinopteri > Perciformes > Stichaeidae > Leptoclinus > Leptoclinus maculatus. Next base: position 9,534,282 of record JAVDOI010000015.1, read on the forward strand.
GGCCGAATTCTACAACATCACATCATTAATAAAGCTCCTCAAGGACAAGATCAGGGATCGCGACTGTAAAACATCACAGGTACATGAAGTTTTACTAAACTACATTTTCCCCATGAATGTGACAGTCTTGTTCCGTTCATTTTTGTGTTATTTCTCCCTTCCGATTCCATTTCTCTCGTGTGTTTTTCCCCCTCTCAGGTTCCAGTGAAGCATGTTTACCGTGTGCTGCAGTGCCAGGAGGAGGAGCTGACACAGATGGTGTCGACCATGTCTGACGGCTGGAAGTTTGAACAGGTAAATCTCTTCCTGCGGGGTTACAGCAGCAATCCTCCTTCCATGTGCTTCACCCACCCCGCTATGCTCACATTGACCCAGAAAGTCCAATCCTCAATATTGGAAATGGCTTAAAAAAAAAAAGCCAAATCGCATCTTTCTCACTGTCCGCATACATGATCCGGGCATCCCTTCTGTGCTCTGATTGGTCGTTGCAGCTTGTCAGTATAGGTTACGGGCGGGCCCACCAGTCAGAGTTTCTGCTGATTGTGTCAAGGGAGGTGAAGGGAGAGGAGCCTGCTTTGCCAAACAACAGCGGAGAGGTGTGTCTTAACAAATTTCTGTCCACGGGCTGGTCACTGCATGGTCCCCATGTCGTCCACACCCCCACACACACACACACCCCGTTGGCCGTCGTTTGTCCCAAGTAGACTCATAGCTGTTGGTCATTCTTTGAGTTGATTCTTTTCCATGTTCATTTGTACAGCTTGCTCACCAGTGAGGCTAAGAGGCCATGACACTTCTTCTTGTCTGTGATTTTGTTTTATTATGCTATTTCATATTTTTTAATTCATACTGCATTTGCAGTTTTTAAGCCTGTCAACGGCTTTCTGTGCTTTTCATGTTTTGGGGACTGTGCTGTAATCTAGTGCTGGTTGTTTTGTCTTCCCCCTGCAGGTAATCTACCCTGTAATCGATATAGAGTCAAACATTAGGAGTGAATAGTCCAGGTTTACATGAGAGTGTGTGTTCAGCTGGAGCTGCCAAAGGCTAATATTTGTAATGAGAAACTACACTTTGTGTATTCTATGTGACCGGATCTCTCTGAGCCCATTAGAGCTGAAATCTCTTTAATCTCCTTACACAGGTCAGATGGGAAACTCCTAGAAACACTCCTTATGCAAAGCCGAAAGCTCGGTCGTCAGCCCAGGAGAGTGTATTGGGGAGATGAGCTTTAATGACCTACGGCTGGTTTAAGATGCCATTTAATACAAACAATTTGTCGAAGTGTATTTCACCCAGAAAGTCTGAGGCGTTGGTGCTTGTTGACTCTTCAGCAGCATGACAAGTGGAATCCATGGTAGCTAGTTGACATTATTTGGTCTTTTTATTTGCTGCGTTGATGCCTAATGTGAGAACGATTGCTTAACAACAACAAGTCTCCGGCAGCAGTGGCTAATCAGGCCATGCATGTCTGAACATGCACACCTGGGTACAGACTGTATACATGTAGCCTGCAGTGTACACACACTTAACATTCAGCAGTAAAAGCAGTTATTCAGGAACAGGAACTGCTCTGTTTTGTTTCTCGCATGTTTTTTTCAAGGTGTGCACGGGGGTTTGTTTATATAGATCGTATCGACGTTTCCTTTTTAACATATCTCGTATCCGTTTGTGTCTTTTATTCAAACTGACATGACTTGACAGAGACGCATTCATTGCTCAAAGAAAAAAAGCCACTTGCTGTTAGAAGCAGCGGCTTCACTGATGTTGGTTGAATTTGGGTTCTGCACTCGGTTCTCTCTCCATACTTGTGGTAGAATGTTAAGCCGTGCTACTGAAGACTTGGCAGACATAATGAGATGGTAAACAGACTTGCATTTGTATAGCACCTCTCTCGTCTTCCGACTATTCAAAGCGCTTTACGCTACATGACAACATTCATACCATTGCCATGCAAAGCTGCCAGCCGGCCCATCAGGATTTAATCTCAACGCTCATTCACACACCGATACTCCCCGAGCCTTTCGGGAGCAATTTGAGGTTCAATAACTTGCCCAAAGACACTTCGACATGCGGACTGGAGGAGCCGTCAATATAATCGATCCTCCGGTTAGTGGACAACCCATTCTGCCTACGGAGCCACAGCCGCCCAGAATAAAACGTAGAGTAAACCAATAGTCAAAGAAAGCAGATTTTAGAACACAGCTCATAGTATCTAGTATTGATGTTATTGATCTGAATTAATATGGCAGTCGAAGCACTAAAGAAAATCCAACACATGTTGAGCTAAAACATGGAGCAGGTGTTACTGATGGGAGTAATCTAATTTGTAGTTTGCTCCTTTTGATTAGCTTTGTAGGAGATACTGTAGTTTTCAACAGTTGATTGTATCGATTTCTTTCCAACTATTCACTTTAAACGAGCATGATCCTATCAAATCCACTGTTCCCCCGTCGCTTGTTTGCTTCCTGTGGTGGAGTCCCTGCACTTTCTTACTGGTGTCTTTGTGCTATTTCTTTTATTATCATTACCTTATCTTTGTGGTCCACCAATTATTTTATTTCTGTCTAGTTACTTTGGTAACTCAATTTTCCGTTTGCTTTTTGATCTTCATTAATGTTTTATTTTGGTTCTCAATGCTGGCATTTCTACAGGTCCTGAAAACACAGTTTGTATTGCATTTTACAAGTTTAATTACTTAAAACACACATTTCTAAGTACACTTTAGCTCTTGAATTAGGTTGTGGAGCCTCTACCGTCCATCTTTTCTTAGTGTATTAGTTTAAAAACTTTTAAGTGGGTTTGGCCAAGTGGTGTACCATACAATTGTGTGTCCATGACATTCTGGGTTTAAACCTCACTCAGTCATCCCCACTGTATCTCATATTATATGGTGCATACAACAAATTAGATAATTAATCCTAAAAACAAACGTCAGAGTCAGGGTTACACAGACCACACTTCGACTAGTCTAGTCTGTATAAGCTGTATTGAGCTATGTCTAACTAGAGAACCTCCAAAATAATATATTGTCGAGCCTTAAATTCGAGTTGCATGAACCTTCTCTGCTCCTTGATTGGTTGTTAACCTCTTTTACATTACTTTTAATGTCTCCCCACCATGAGTAACCCCGTTTTTGCCTCTACTTCATCAGTCTAAGGCTAACTCTTCCTCTGTGCTCTGCTCTCGTGTCTCTCTAGCTGGTCAGCATCGGCTCCTCTTACAACTACGGAAACGAAGACCAAGCCGAGTTCCTGTGCGTAGTCTCCAAGGAGCTGCACAATCAATCATACGGGACCAACAGTGAGCCCAGTGAGAAGGCCAAGGTAAGTGTTTGTGGGGAGGCACGTTGAGAAGCCATCCACAGCAAACATCTGTGAATGATGGCCTGTGCTGAATGTTTTAAATGCATCGCATTTATGAACACGCCACCGGGGAACGGAAAGCACCTCTCCTTTATTGATGAGAAAGCTCTATGAAGGAGAACATTGTGACTATTCAGCCCCTCAGTTGAGAAACAGCCCGCCTGAAGAACCGCCGGTGATCAGAGAAAAATAAGTATGAATTCAAGCAAAGCAGACATTCATTTCGACGTTTTCTTAAGTGAACAATGATTTCCTGTTAAGACTCAGGCGTGAACAACTTTCATTTAGACGACTAGACCACACAAAGGTGTCTCAGACAGAGCTGACTCAGCGTTTAGACCGATGTCGTGTTAGATTGGCCCTTGAAATGCCCCGTGGGAGCCCCGCTACATTTCTATTGATTCTGTTATATTTTAATAGAAATATTAAACACTACCAGTGCATCTGCAGACATTTTATATTGTATTATTATTGATTAAATAATATATATATATATATATATATATATATATATATTTGTACCTATTTTTGAGTTTTGCTACATGTAGTTGTTAATGTTAATACCCTCTGAACATGAACATTAATCCGTTAGTTTTATTTTTCCCCTCGTTCTCCTTTTCAACATCTTACACCTCCATTCATTTCCATTATTCTACAACGTGCCGTTCTTGTCTTCTGCTGTCTGCATGTTGCTCAGAGTGAGGACGAAGAGACCGATTATGAAATGCCTCTGATTAGGGTTGAGCATTTATGACTCACCGGTGAGCGCTCCTCTGCTCCACCGAGCCTCTCTAGCTTGTCCCTTCTCTCCCCTGTTGCCTCTATGATGCAGCTTACGCTACGAAAAACTTTTTTCACGTGTGTCAAAGACGAGACACTTTAAACCAGAGCAAAGGAACTGAATACAGGTTGAAAACCAGCTTGAGTCTACAAGCCAGAGCTAAATCAAAAGCCAGATGGCTCCTGCTGAGACTGGCTGAATACTTCTGAAGCTCTTTTTTTTGGGGGGGGAAACCAGATGGGAAGAGCTCCATTTGTTTCAGTAGTGTAAATAAGACCCCTGTAATTATATTCATGCTCTCAACCCTGTTTAATGGAGGACACTCTGAATCATCAGCTGCAGCAGTTTTGACTCATTTTCCCTCATTCAATGACATTTAAAGGGAAGGGAGGGTTACGACACTCACTTTGTCCATTTCATTGTCAAAAACAGTAGATAAAGATAAAGAGGTTTTTATTGTAATTGTAGTGATGCAACGAAATTCCGTTTGGTCGCCTTCAGCCAGCAGCAGCTGTGAACAACATTGTTATACCGAGTGCTTGAACCAGTAAACTTAACATACAAAAATAAACAAAACGCTTCCGTTTAACCGAGAGCACCGGGCCGCTGCGTCTGCACGCGCCGCCATTTTCCAGTGTTTCTTTGACAGCACTGGTGGCGTTTTATTTTAATTAAAATTGTTTTACTGCAGTGAATGTGGCAATACGTGTTATGGCATCTGTATCAGCCAACCCTAATCTCACAAGATTTACACAAAGAAGATATCTGGGGTTGTGGTTTAGACTCCTGAGATTATCTCAATTTGTGTGACGGCGATAAAACAGGTGAAGCAGAATAGTGATGAAGAAGCTCCGTTCATAAACAAACCTTATCTTCTTTAAATTGACACGCTGTTATTATGGATGATTTTGCTGAAATAAAAGTTAAAAAAACGCCTTTTTTAATTGTAATTCTGCTGCTGTTTCCTTCATAGTGCTCAGTTTGTTCATCTCTTCTGTAGTTCAGAATCGTTCCTCGGGCCGTGGTTAGTTTCAGCTGCATGTCTTTCCCGTAGCGAGGAAGCTTCATGGGCTCCCCCACAATTGGCTTTAGAACCACGTACGGCATAGTCTCCGGCACCATGCTTTATCTTCCTCATTTGTGCAAGCGTGTCCCTTTTTTCTCTGCACCCCATCCAGTAAGTTTGATTCAGCCGGCGCGTAGAGTAAATGTGTGAGTGCTCCTGGCTGGGAGAGTAAAGCACTCTGGCAGGAATACAGTAGACTCGACAGAGTCAGGAACAAAACCTCTTTCTGAGCATGTGGTACGATGTGTTTTTTTGTTCATTCTATCATGTTTTGGTCTTTGCAGATCCTTCAGGAAAGGGGTTCCCGGATGTGAAGAGGACTCAGTATTATGAGCTCCAGGTGTTATGATGCGAACATATCATCTTTGTGGAAGAACGTTTGGCACAATGGAGATTTAAAGGAGGGGTGTGCATTTATTTTGTCTTTTTCTCTCCATTCTTTGTTTTTATTTCTCGATGTAAATACGTCTGTTTACTGACAATGTGTGCCTGTACATTTAAACTGGACCTTTTTTTTTTGAATTAGCGGCAATTTTTTTGTTTTTTTAATTAAGAATAAGGAATTGCAATCGACAAATGTTTTACGCTTTAGAATATGGCCGTCATCATATAAGGCCAATGATTCACTCAGGGTCATCTATTGAGTTCATTCATAAACCCTCCAAGTCCGCTAAGGGATCAATCCGTCTGGTCTCTATCACTCAAAATCATTGTTTAGAAATGTTAAGAAGGGAGTTGTGTTTATTCAGCACCATGGTAAAGAGTTCAGCTATTAAATGTGAAATTCACCACGAAAAAAACAAATTGATAAAAGGTTTCCCCAAAGATTTCAAACGGTTATACTGAGATTTGTGATCATGAGGATCCGAGCTATACAACACGCACACTTATTATACAGTTACGTATTGGATAGACGTTTAGCCACACGTGGTCGTTCAAAGTAAGATTCCTGCAAACGTGGACTTTATGGTCTGAAGAAGTAAATCGCTCTCTAAATGTTGTAAAGTTCAGATTCACTTTTAATCTGTCAGACATTTAGTCTGAACTCCTCGTGTTCATAAATCTAAAGTTAACTGCCCAAATAGTCAAAGGTGTTTTTAACATGTGAATTCTGTTTTGCAATGACATCATTAGTTTTAAACATCAGTGTCCTGTTTCTTGTCGGGACAAACATCCTGGAGACAATGACGTCTTTAAAAGAAAAAAAGATTTCCTCTGACTTTTGAGTTTTCTTGACTAGTTTATTGTTTATATTTGAGGGAACTTCTTGTTTGATTAAGATCTCTTTTTTTTGAGGGGAAGTGTTTGTGGTGTGGGAGGTTTGGTGGCTGAAGCAGCTTGAAGGCAGCGGTGAAGGACTTTCTTTTCATATCCAGAGGATTTTGTTTTGATGTAAATAATAAGTCTTTAAAAAAAAAATAAAACTGCACGTTTTGTACACTGTAGAGAAAACACAACTTGGAACGGAAGTTGTTTATACTGGATCTTTAAAAAAAACGTAACTCCTGTTTTGCGTTGTTTGTACAGGACTCTAGAGACTTCTGAGTTAGGATTGAAACAGCTGATGCTGAACACGGTGTCTTTCACTGAGAACATGCCTGGAACATGTTTTGATAACCAATAACAAAGCGATACTTGGCTGTCTATGAAGTTGACTGTTACATTTAAAAACAAATGTATTTTTCCTGCATTGTGATAGGTTCTTCTAAGCATTTTGACTTGAGTAGATTTCGTACACAGCATTACAAGCACTACAGTGGGAAACGGCACTGTGCACACTGCTTACAAGCCTGTAATGTTGATAATGTAAATACTGCATTTTAGAACACTTTTTTTTTTGTTTTTATAAAAAGTTGTTTTCAGGTTTGATGTGTGGTTTTGATAGGTTGGATATTTCATTCACAAATAATCATTTAGTGTCCCCCCCCCCCCCCCCCCAAATGACCAAAATCCAATGTCCTATATGTATTGTACATGTTGATCTTAGTGTCAGGGATGAGCAAACTTTTCTTAATGCTGGCACTTTGTACATATAGACTTCTTAACGACACACAAACCTCCATTTACTCACATGTACACGTATACACTTGATTAAAACAATTTTTATAATGTCGCGAAAAACAAGTATGGATGCATGTTTTTGATATAGCTATACACATATACGAACGCACACACAAGGGCTTTTAAAGTGCAACATTTGACATCTGCAAAGAGGTTCAAAGTAGACTGGATTTCCTGCCAGAGCTAGGCTATGTTTACATTTGCTATAGTATTCTGAAGCCTTCCAATGATGTACTGTCTTGCACTTCCTCACACACGTTAACATTCGTCTGATTTGTGTGACCGCACCAACGGCAACTAGCACTCCCCGCTCCACACCAACTGATATTCACGCGGACGGGCTGACCGATGAGTTACTCTGTCTACTTCTGACAGCCTATTGAGCGTTGCAGACAATCGTGCTTTCCGCCCTCTCTGAAGGCAGAGATGCTCACTTTTCATAGGCTGAACCCACCTGCGTTGGGTCGGAGCAAAGGTTTATTTAGGTCTTTTGAGTCTTTTTCTGCAATGAGATTTAAATGATTTTGCATTTATTTTGCTTGGTTCAGTTGTAACTTCATTTGATATACTCTGGTCTGAGGTGTTTAACCCTCTACTTTAGCAGCTACCTTTTTAAATGCCCATCACAAACGGGCCGTCTGGTTGAGCATTTGGCATCGATTGTCATTTCATGTCACGGACAAACTTATCAAATCTGTAGCCTAATACTTACAAGTGCCCAGTTTGTTTTGCATTCAAGTCATAAGCCACAGACACTGTAGTGCATGATTGAAGATGATCACACTTGTAATCAGAGGGAATGAATGTGTCATATTTCCTCAATCTAGCAATTACATCAATGAATATGGTTCTCATATCACTAGATAGATCACTATTCAATATGATCTTATGCAATGTTAACATGTGCAAACTAAGTATGAGGTTAAGGGGATATATCTATATGGTCTTGCATAGGGTAAACCCAATAAAGATGTTGTCATTCATACATGTGTGTAGCTTGTTTTTATTTCCATGTGTGTTCACATAGAATTGTCCTTTCACATGTAGATAGTACTATAGCAATAAATGGAGAAGTCGTGACAACAAATCTTGTTTTTTGGTAAATAGTGACCTCTTGTGTCAGTACCTCAAAACACCTTTCAATGGCTTTAGTTGCCTGGAAACATGCCTGTTTATTTTGTAGACCTTTTTGTTTTTTAACAAGGGAGTATAAAACAGTGTTCAAAAGTATGTTTCTGACAAAATAATCTCACTCAGTTTAATCTAAACTATTTAGTAAATGCTATTTGATTTGTCAAACATTTGGGTTAACGGTGCCTATGTGCCTTCAACGATTTACGGTCTTTAATCGAGACAAAGATGTTATACAAGAGAAGATAGAAATCCGCCGTGTTTGTTAGAATGGGACATCTCTTGTTTGACATTCATGATGTATGAAAAATGAATAATACGTTTAATTTATAACTATGAACAGATGGTAGGCAGCAGATATTCATAGTAATAATCATAATACGTCTCTCGTGTATTTTAAAAGTTAGACCGTAAGCCTGCTTTATTTTCGGAATAGAGTACGTTAGACAGCGCATGCGCGATGAGCAACAGCCGCAAAGCAAACATCATCATCACTTACAACTCTTCAATTCTTAAGATTTCAGTCATGGTTGATTTCATTTCTAACTGAGTAAAAGCGGTTGAATTGACCCTATAGTTTAGCAGTATGGAGTCTATGGCTCCGTCCTAAATTCCATACTAACATGCTATGTTTCAGAATTGTGTGCATAGTTCCATTTTTTGTGTATACAATGGAGAAAAACTCAGTACAGATTTCTTCCGGGAATGTCGCCCAGTTTATAATACTGCAGTTTTAATTTTCAGAAGACGTTATGGTGTTCGAATGAAATGTAAACTATTAAAGAAAAAAAACAGACAATCTTACGGCTAAATCATGAATCGTTAACAGATAAACGCGCACCTACGAGCCCGAATTACACGCTGCAATATAGAATATGTGTCCTGATCCACCTCGGGGTATTTAAGCAAAGCCGGAAGTAAACGACGGATGACTGTTTCGTTTCGCTGTGTCTCTCTTGAGTCGGAGCGGTTGGTTTTTCAGGAGGGAAACTTTACAAGGTTTAACGGGATTTGAGCACGATTAATTCATTTTGCCCAATTACCAGAGCCAGTGCAGCCATACTGAAAGGTAAGAGCGCACCTTAATTACGTAACACGTTCATTTAGTCGTGTATTATGATATTTTACCCGCTTCAGTTTGCGCCATTTTCGCTAGTTTTGTAATGCACAAATGTGCGCCTTTTAGCTCTGGCGTTCTTTGTCCCTATTTTTTAATGGGTTGTGATATGGTCTATCCCTGTAGAATAATTCACATCACTTATTGCTAACCCAGATTATGTATGTATAAGCGATGGAAGAAAGGCAGTTATCACTTTTCTGTCATCCAAAATTGTGTTCAAATCAAGTGCAATTGCGCATTTTTGTGCTGCACCAGGCCGTGTCAAGACGCTAACAGCACCAGCGCCTGTTGGGATACAACATGAATCTGGCGCACATGAGTTAGCTCCTCAAGCTAACCGGCTAGCTTGCTAATCAAATAGCATTAATGGTCAGGTTGTTGCCACTTGTGTTGACAGCAAGTTTACAGTAAAGCTCAACGAACACTTAATACATGTAACGTTGGTGGTTTAATGTCCTGGAGCTTAAGTTTAACACCAGAACAAACGGAAGGAGCAGGAGAACCGTGTTTTGTGGACATGTAACGTTATCACCAGCGGCTAACTTGGCTAGCCACCATAGCGTAGCAGACATGTCCAAACGATACTTTAAAACGCATTACTTTAAAGAGATAAACTGTTCAACACTACGTTCTAACTTTGACATTATATAGAGTGTAACTCCACTCTTATAAAGTTGGTTAATGCTGCATGGACAGTTTGTAGTTATTGCTGGTGCCGTTCTGTTGCTTTGCCTCGTTTTCATTATCACCAAAGCATCCAATTGAAGGTCCTAATTAGAGCTCCTAATTAGCTTTGAAGCAGACTGGCTTCAGCGTGGTGTATAGACACCTTTATGTAATGGTACGGTTAAGTGTGTGAGACTGTCCTCGCACTGTCTTTCACACTGACCCATGATGGGTTGAGTGCCATATTTGAATCTAGGTGATTTCCTGATTAATACAACCTTATTTAGTAAGGGGGAGCTAATTAATTAATTGGACGAATGAGGATGTGTGTGGCAAGTCCTGGTAACTACATGATCTTATGGCAGGTTTTCAATTTCTAATACTGCAATGTTTCTTGTACAATTGATCACTTCACAGAAGGTGGAAACTTGCATATTAGCAATTGTATACACACTAACGCACCAAAGCCTTCAGTTAGAAATGCTTTCAACAACCCACATTTTTTTTTTGTGGTCCGAAAGATGTTTAATATACACTAATGTAAAGTGTAAATAAGCACTAAATCCTTACATCCTCCTTTGCTTTTATGCTTTATGAATGACTAGACTTAATTGACAAATCATGTTGATTCTAAAAACTATGTACGGTGACATGTTTTCAAGGCAATGACCGTCGCAAAGTTTAGGAATGGTAAATCCCCGGTGCCAAGTCGGACCTGCTTAGGAATAGTTTCATTCAATTGACTTGACGTTCTCTTTCATTACAGGAGTCCACGAATCATGTCAGGCATTGCATTGAGCCGGCTTGCACAGGAGCGCAAGGCATGGCGGAAGGACCATCCTTTTGTAAGTAGTCGTTGGTGCCTCATGAGATGCACCTGTTCTGCCTCCACTGTGTATCTGAGTTGACATTCGATTAAGTCAAGTCCTCTGGTGAACACTGGTATCTTAACCGTTTGCTCTATCCTGTTCAATCTTTCAGGGATTTGTTGCTGTACCCACAAAAAATCCAGATGGAACCATGAATCTCATGAATTGGGAATGTGCTATTCCTGGAAAGAAAGGGGTAATGTGCTTTATAGTCTGTCTGTATTCATAACATATTTGCTTTACTCAGCAACGACTGCTAAATGAGAAACACGGTGAGCTTTGTAAGACAGTTGAGTGTGTTTACATGGACATGAGTATCCAGGTTATGATCCGTTTTTTTTAAGTATTTGTGTTGGAACGCGATATCCCGGTTTCAGAAACTTGGATAAACCCTTATTCCATTAATGGGAAACTCAAATATGGTAGCTGGAGTATTCCCAAAGACACCGGGATATTGTTGCACCGCATCCCGGTTTGAGTGCTGCAAAATATCTGCAAGGGCGCAGCTTCAGATTTACAAAAAGAAACAGAAATACAAACTATGGCAGCAGCGAAAGCATCTCACTTCTGAAGCAAAGAGGAAGTATTGTCTTTCTGTAATAAAGAGGTTAATATACTTGGTATTTTAGATGGAATAAGGCATCGAAATGCTGACCTATTCCAGTCTGTAGTGGGCAGCCGCAGGTTAGTGTACAACTGTTTTCCTAAATAAAATGTTAGCATCACATGCCCATGTGCTAATAGACTGCATTAACTGAGATACTAGTATTTATCATATTTATTTATTTATATATTTATCATGTATGCAGGAGTATAAATAACCTAATTCCTCTGTGCTCATGTGAACATCATATCTTGAATATGATCAAAACCGGGATAAGGCTACTCATGTAAACACACACTGATATTTCTGTAGCAGGTGTATGGCTTTAAACACATTATATTGCATTATACAATTATAGAGGTATATCTTGCGTTTTCTATAGAGTGCTGCAGGTACGACGTATTTTTGTAGGCAAACCTGGACGTTAGCATCGCACTGATTCCCTAGACAAAAAGCCAATGGGATTGTTTTTTTCATTGGATTTTTGGATAATTGCAGAAAACGAGTATATAATACGTTTGGTATTGCCACGTTTTGTTCAGCAAGATAATCTTTACAAATGATCACCACTCTTGTGATTTATTTTGAAGCGTGAATACAATCGCCAAAAGTAGAAAGCTAATGTAAACAAGCTACACCACAATCGAATGACTTCATGTCACCACCACGAAGCTAGTGTTTGGTGTGATGACTTTTTGTAGTTTAAGATGTAAAACCTCCAAAATTCACAAGTGGGGTACCTACTAATGCATTGTATGTCCTAAAACGGAACTGCAAAAATGGAAACTCATTTCTGGGTTTTCGGGCTCATTCCTGCAGCACTTTATTGTGCCAGCATAGGTAGTGAATATCATGAGTGTCCCCAAATGTCCATGGACCAAAACAGGTTAGAAAAGTTGTTCATTCTTGGAACCACGATGAGCCTAAAACATGCTTTTAATATTAATCTAGCAATAATAACAATGTTTTAAGAGTCATTTTTGGTGGAACATGTGTTAATATGAATCTAATGGTTGTGTCTCCTCAGACTCCGTGGGAAGGAGGCTTGTTCAAACTGCGCATGTTGTTCAAGGATGACTATCCTTCTTCACCTCCAAAATGTGAGTTATTGTCTGACCTGTGGTCAGCGTAAACTCAACCGTTAATGTGATCTCTACACACTCCTGCATTATGGAGTCGGTAGATGGAAGTACTGGCCAATACTGCACAGAGAAATGCTTCGTCTAGAATGCAGAGTCGGGTGCACACCACAGCACATGTCTTCCTTCAAGGGTATTGTGCCCAACCACGCATAATTCCTGTCCTGATACTGGCAGGAGTCAGGAGACTGTCAATAGCAATGAGTTGATGAAAACATAATGGAAGTGTTTGAAATGGCTCAGTAGAGGTCAAGAGACCCCCCCAACCCACTCGACAGAGAGGCAGCGAGCCTCAATATTGTCCCTGAAAATCAATTGTGAAAACTCTGTCATGGCTGAATAAGACATCCAGTTGACACTTGGCCAAACTGAATTATAAATCCCTTCCAACATGTTGAAGGATCCTTGTAATGAGACAGAATGTCATTTATAGCTACGGGCTTACTTTACTAGAGTCTGCTAAAGGGTTGCTATATTAATCTTAAGGTAACTCTGTAGTTAAGATAGTAACCCATGTTTAAGATTTGTCACTGAAGCTGAGCATCTGCTTGACATCTTGGTTGTGATCACACAGCAGTAGATCACACAGGTTTTTCACGCTCCATCATTTGTCTTTGAAGGCTTGTTAATGACTTAAGGCTGTTGAAGCAGATCTAAAAGCTTCGTCATGGTAATTGTTTCCATTCATTGCTGTTTGACATATACATCCCTTTACTGTTCATTTAACAGAATTGCACAGCATTCGCCTGTAAGGATTAGAGTGTTGATAAAGTCATGCTAAACCGAATCGTTACAGCACCCCTTTTGGCACTGTGATGTACCGTGTTTCTAACATTCATCAACGGGGGTTGTGTTGTCTGAATGTGACATTAAGACATTAGGCCGCTGCTCGTGTGAGGAACAGAAGTTGTTGCCACTTCACTCAGTGTATACTGTGGGAAAAGCCGAGTGACATTTGTGGAACTTGTTCATCTTGTCTGACATTTGTAATGGATCCGAAACATAAGTGCACCTAACATTTTCTTGTGTTTTTTTTAGGTAAATTTGAGCCTCCACTCTTTCACCCAAATGTGTATCCATCAGGCACAGTATGCCTATCTATTCTAGAGGAGGACAAGGACTGGAGACCAGCCATCACAATAAAGCAGGTTTGGATTGACAAGCATACCTTTTTAAAAAGTGTTTTTCTTTCTCTCTTTGGTTTTATACTGTATCTCTAAATTTCTCATTTAATTCAATCTAAGAATCAATTGGCATTTAAAAACAAAGCCAGGGAAGCAAATTATATAATTTGTGTGGGTATTTACAATTATCTTGACATAGTTTATTTAAAACCTATAAAAAAAACTGGATCTGGAAAATTAAGTTATTGCAATATATCAAATATAATTATTAATTTGGACAGTTAATATGTCAATTTGTATTGACTGCTGGAAGATAAGTCATTCAGAGACTTCATGCAACTGATTTTAAACTTTAGTGACTAACAAATATTATAAGCAACCTTATAAATAAAGCAAAACAGACTTTTTATATTTTGTTTAATTTCTCCTTCAGATCTTATTAGGTATCCAGGAACTCCTAAATGAACCAAATATCCAGGATCCAGCCCAAGCAGAGGCTTACACAATCTACTGGTGAGTGACATCGGATTTAATCTTTTCAACCGTGACATTAAAATGTGTAAATACGAGATGATTTCTAAAGTAGCCTGCGTGTCTGAAAACGGCTAAGGAAACTAGAAGTCTATTATTGATCTTCTATGTTGCAGCGCCACAATCAGATTCTAAGTTTGACTTGCACTGTGACACCATGGACATATTGATGAGAACCAGAATTGGCTTTAATGGTCAAGTGTGAACACGTACAAGGAATTTGCCTCTGGTATTTAGTTGCTTTCAAAGTACATGCACAGAAATGGCATACGGCACAACAAACGTAAACATCTACAACTACTATGTACAGATATAAATATACATATAAAAAGTGTGTGTGTGTGTGTGTGTGTGTGTGTGTGTGTGTGTGTGTGTTACACACACACACACACAGCCTGTATAAGTTCACGCTCATAAATGCACAAAAGCCACAACATCTGTTAAAGGCGATTCAGGTGGGTCATCGCAAGAAAAATACATATTGCTCGGATGGTTTTGTTTTTTCCACCATATTCTACAGCCTCTAACTTGAAGAGGCGTGTGCGTGTGTGTGTGTGTGTGTGTGTGTGTGTGTACACCTATGGAACTCCTGAAGATTGTATTGTTTTTAACTTCTCCATACTTTCTGATTTGAATAATTGATCCGAGCACCGTGATAACTGCTGTTCTTTTTTTAACCCCTTTCCAGCCAAAACAGAGTAGAATATGAAAAAAGAGTTCGAGCACAAGCCAAAAAATTCTCCCCCTCGTAAGGGCGAAGACTTGCTCCGCTGTGGCAGAAGGAATGGGTTTGACAAGAATCACCCCCCCGCTCAGTCTCTCAATGAATGTGCTCCTCTCACATCAGGACTTGCTTAAAGACTTCTATTTAAACTCCACACATTCTGTGCCATCCGACCTATCATCTTTTTTTTTTTTTGTTCTTAATTTGCCAGTTGGTGCATAATGCTGAGAGGGGATGGGTGCTTCAGCACCCTGGTCATTTATTTTTAAACATTAATTGTCTTATGTGGTGCAAGGGACAAAGCTCGGTACCAGTTTCATCAACTCCATGCAAGCTGGCTGTCATCAATGTTCAAGGAAGAAAATGTTTTTTTTGTTTTTTAATGCTCTTTCACAGGGTATATTCCTTTTTGTCCCCTCCCCCCTTTTATTTTCCATACATTTAATGTAAAATTAGCTTATTTCATTGTCAGTATTTCAACTGCTGTATAATGAATGGCACTTTTATACTGTTGTATCTCACTAGTGTCTCTAGATGGCTCTGTCTAATTCTCTTTCCCAGGTTTTCTATTCAGCATGCTGTAATATACGATAGAATCTGCTGCCTTGGCTGTCTTTTTGTTATTCAGAGTGTTTGCTATGAAATAAATAAAAATGGCCATGATGACTGAGGCAGGTAGGCTTACTTCTGTATCAGACTTTAAGGTTATTTGGTGCTTTGTTCATGTATGTGTTGGCGTAAATAAAACTTTCTACAAAATGTTAGCATTTTATTTAATAAATGAGTAAAATATACAGCAAGCTTAACTTAAACTAAAAAAAATACAAAATGTCAACATTTCTATTAAGTCTAAATGACAAATATTTGACTGAAGCAGAGGTTATGCAATTAATATCTACACTATGCATAATGCTGTGGAAGCATTTTATAAACAAGTGCACATTAATGTAATAGCAAAGTATGTAAAAACAGAAATTAACAATGTGCTAGTTTTTATCTTTAAGTGTTCCATTTCACGGTCTAAATGTCTAGTTGAACTTCAGGCCCAACATTATTTAAAGGTCATCTTCAGACTATTTTAACTTTCTAGTTACTACACACACTCATCAGCTTATGCTTCAGTAATGGCCTCCATTCTGATGAGCCCTGTTGGGCAGGATTTGGTTGATGATCTCCCAGGGTCCCCTGCTGTGACCGGACCGCTCTCCTGGAAGGCGCTCAGGGTGCAGTACTCATTGCAGTACCTGGGAAGGTCCTTTTCCAGCCAGCAGCCCGAGTCTCCTTGAGCAGGGCTCCCCGGCTGTGAGCTGAGGGTCAGACTCTGGTGAGAGCTCCCTGCAGATGACGGCGGGGCCATGGTTATCACAGCGTACGGGATGCCCAGGAGAGAAGTGTCGCAGCCTGGGTCAGTTATATTGCTGTATATCCCGCCCTCCATCAGCTGGTAGTGAAACTGGAGCTCACTCTCTTCTTCCTCCTCGACGACTTCACACTCGGTAAGAGTGTCAATCTGGAGCGTTTCCTCGGCCTTCAGCATGTCTGCCGTGTTTGCTTGTGTAACCACCCAGCTCTATAATCACAGTCATGTTTAAGGCCGTTGTTATGAGATGATTGTCGGTATTTTATCTTAAACTAAACTTACCTTGAAATCACCCTGGCATTCACTGTACATTGTGTGGAAATAGGGTGCTGGAGTTGGGATGAAGACACTCTGCCTCCACCTGTAAGTGTTAGAAACATAAAGAATATATATTGTGTGTGTGCATTGGTTGTAGGAATTGGCATTTGTTATACCGTACATTTTCTGAGTGAAAAGCTGTAAGGGAGCCTTACTTTTTAACTGGAGCGTAGCAGAGCAGTAGGATGAATGGCACCAGCACACACAGGGGGATGAGCACCTTACCCAGTCCAGAACCAAATGTGTTTGATGGGAATTCTGTATCGACTTACATGCAGTAGAAACATTTAGAGAAGAAAAAAGTAGAACAAAGTAAGCCAAGATGCAAAGTAATGAATTTAGAGTTGCTGCATTCTCAACAAGTTGCCATAAGATAAAGATCCTCTTCATTAAGCTTAGATCAGCTGAGACTCACCATTCAAAGCCGACTCCGTCTCCCAGTAAACCTCAGAAGACCAGTCACTCCACTGTCCCTTGAAATAAGCCTGATTAGGACTGGACCGCACTCTTGCAGCGTACTTGGTGTCTGGCTCAAAGTTCTGATCGTCCACAGAATAATTCAAACTGTTGGTGTTGATGTCACGTGATAACAGCTGAAATAAATAGATATGGAAATATGTAATTAATCTTTGTAAAGGAGAGAAACTTCCTGTATGGGTTCCCATTTGTGTCCCATTAGTTTGCAGATAGATGTGTAGATCAGTAGATGCGTTATTTAATGTTTATAGTTACAATCTACAATTTTTCAGTTGCTTTAAGTTTAATTTTGACTGTCCTAGGAGATATTATCTGTACCGTCAGTCATTTTAATCATGGCACAAAATTGTGTACTGAAAACAGTTTAATTTAATTTAGCTGCACCAGATTCACAGGATGTTTAACGTTTGCAGTGGTAGCTGATGAGCACTTTTAAAAGATGGAACTTAATATCACTCGTTAAGGGGCTGGTGTGATACACTGATAAGAGTCGGTGGCAGTTAATAATCCTAGCAAACTCTGAATTGTATATTTAGGTATGTAAAGTTCAGTCTTAATTTGTCATTAGGCAAAATTGTGTTATTGTTGTTCAGGCAGCAATGGTTAAAATAAGTCATAGGAAAAAATGGATTCATTAATGTGTGGCACAATCCCCGTCTGTCAGCACTCTGGTTATTTGCCTGAAAATCACAACACTGTAAAAGCCCCTGCTTTATTGAGTGTCAGTTTATTTTTGGTCATTTGATTAAATGTGTTTTTGTATTGTATTATTTAAGTACAATATATTATTATTACCTAATCTTGAGCCCTGTTTTGTGGTGGGGTCCTGTGTCAAAATCTATTTTTAAGAGCTTTAATATTGTGATAAACTAGTGGCATATTCAGAAGGGAAATGATATCCCCCTAACGAGGTCAATCCAGCCCTGCTTACTGGGACACTTGCATGGAACAGAGCCATCATTATGTTCGTAGTTAAACTCGTCAAAATGTGAAAAGGTACCTAGTATTTACATTGGAAAATACCTATGGGTCAAAAAAAGTCACAGTTTCTCATGACCCACTGAGCTGACAACCACAGTGACCACTAATGAAGCTGCTGTGGTAGTTTATCATTTGGTAATTGTCTCTTTTTTCTTCTTACTGTGCTGTGTTCGGGACTCTTAATTTGCCAATACATTTTAACTGACACAAACAGGCCTCAAACAGACCAGAACTGTTTCCCCAAAAAAGCATGTTGTTCTCTTATTCCCACCAACAAAGAGCACCCAATTCTTCTTTGTGTATCATTGAATCTCACGTGTGCGTCTCCTCTTTTGTAGTAATGGAGCTGAAACTTGAGGCTTTTGACGAGACTGGTGAAATAATCATATTCCTCATAGGTACTGATCCATGTGAAGTGGTGTTGACCTGAGTTGGGGCTGACTGCGAGTTGGCACGGTGCGTTTGGTGTAACTAAAAGAGAGGACACATTCAAGACAAACACACACAAAAGGCGGGTTTTAAATAGGCAGACATCTGTAATTTTATACACAAATGTGTTCTGTGTGTCTGGTTTTGAAAACCGACCAAAACCATTGTGTTCCTTACTGTTATTCATAGGTACATATTTGTCCATCGGCTGCTCACAGACTTCAGGCCCATCGTTTTGGCTGTGACAAAGCGAGATTTCAAAACGATCTATATCCATAAAGGTCACAGAATCGTCGTCGGGTATCGGATTGGATTTTCTTAAGGAGCAGAAGTAATCCTCATCGGTGTTTGTCAGCATACACACAAACTTCTTTCTGCACAAAACAGCAATGAAACACAATATCATCATCACATTTAAGGTCATCCATTATTTATCAATGCCGGGGAAAAAAAGCCTCACTTTTCATATGTTTCTATGAAAGTGAGCCAGTAGGAGCTGTTGCTGTCTGAGTAGTTTTCTGGTGTTGCGATGCTCAGGGAGCAGTTGATGGTGTACAGGTAATCATTCGCACAGTGAAGATGGTGGTCCGCCCCTGAAAAATGTACAAGCAATGTTTTATTTGGGAGTTTCAGGAATCAAAGCAGAGATTTCACTGTGTCACCTCATTTAAGTAAAGGATCCCTTTAGTTGGTGAATAATCCTCTTTGTATTTGTAGGCTTTTCTATTTATCATGTAGGTTTTTTTTATGCATAAAATCCACTTAAATAACCATTACTGATGACTCAATGACATTTCAAACTGTACGCATTATGTTTTGTTGAATAAACAAAACTTTTTTACTTACAATATTTAAACTGCAGACTTAAAGGATAGTCCCAGTAGCTTTAAGAGGGAAGCTCTTTACTCAGACAAATAACGCTTTGAATGTCCATATGGAAATATTGGTATTGTTTTAGGATAGACTTTAAAAAAATATGAACTTATCCTTTTAATTGTTTGCTGTAAAATGAACAAAACTGCAATATTTATTATCGACCCACTGGCATCTAAAAGTGCATGTATGTTGGTTTATTGTAAAATGGAAAACCTTCCATCACAACATTAATAAAAGATGAAGACTTTTCCCTTCATAATAAGAAATATTAGCCGGCTTTTCCCATTAGGTCTAAGATCAAATAGATTGTTGCTGAGGTCCTACAAAGTATAACGAAGCGTCTGAAGCACTTATTCTAACTTTTAGTGTGCATGATGTTTTATCGTTTTTAAAGCATCTTATATTTACATTCATTCGTTATTCATTTGTCTTTTGTCTCGATCAACGTGCACATGAACGTACAATCCAAGCAATCTGATCTTAATGATTTGCTTATCACATAAAAAAAGAAAACTGTCTGTGACATAACCTGTGAAAGGATCTCCATGCAGACAGACAGTGTTGGTAGATACAAGCAGAAACACCAACAGCAGCTTCAGCCTCGGTGGAGAGCGACAATCCATCACACCAGACGATCCAGACATCACTTCAGCACTGAGGGGGTCTTGATATAGTCATTCTGCCCTGAAGCTCTCGTAGAAAAACGTTTATTAACGAAGGCTGAGAGAGGGAGGTGTCAGTGAGTCGGTGCACACTGATAGCTATCACTCACATGTCTCTGCGGGGAGAGGATGTGCTTTTTTTAAGAGAGCAGTTGTAAAAGGAAAGTGTGAAAGGAGTAAGGCCTCAGTATCACCAAAACATGATGTTGAATCTCACATCACAACCCTCTAATCTATCGCACTGTGCACGGCATTTGGTTCCTAACATGAAATTTGGTTAAACAGTAGTATTTTTTTTCATTATCAGACCTATCTTAATTGCTTTAACAAAGATTTTAAATACAAAATGCTGTGAGTCTGTAAATGTTTTACGTTCATTCTTTCAGTGTCCTTTAGATCTCTTCACTGATGGTAACTGATTGACTAGGCACAGAGCTAGAAGACATTCATGTGATATCAGCACTGTGGTGAGATTCATTTTGATCTATGATGCCACAAACACAAACACATGCAATGGTGAAACTCAACTTGTTACATCACATTTTACTCCTCGCTCAAGCTCTGCTAACAAAAAGTTGTGAAACAAATTCTCCTGTACTGCAAGAAATCTGCAGTCCTTTTACATTACATTGAAAATAAATTATAAATTGTTTTTAGCACAGATAAAAACCTTCAGTAGTACAGGGATGTTCCATGTGGCACTATTTATGCATGCACTGAAATGACAAAATCTTTAACGCTCTCGATAAGAAACTAAAGTGACTTACTGTGTTTAAGCATAATATTTGCAGCTGTTCCACTGAGCTAGACGTACGTTGAGGAATACAGTTTATGTCTGTGGATCGTTTTGAGGCTACTTTTAGTAAGTAAGCACTCAAATGCCTACATTAAGAATTATTGTGCCACTTACAAGAGTGTTGTGCAATGTGTAGAGCAGCAACAGGAGATCAGTTAAGGTTGTGTGTTGTGGTGATTCTATAAAAGATACGACCTGACAGTGTCTTCCACTGAGGTTCACAGTTTTGTTGATTTAGAGTTTATAACTTACACTAGTAGACCAAGTAGACTGTCTCTCGGTGTTAGTCGAACACAGTGCATGAATTCATTTTCTAGTTGATCAAGAGGACGTCTGCAAGCTTTCACGACAAAACAGGATTTAATTAAATGCAAGCCTGTTCATTTGTGGCCCAAGGGGGCAAGGTGTTGTCAGCGTGTCAACTTCATCCCTTGTCGCACTTGTAGCAAAGGTTAAACATTTAATTTATATATATATATATATAACTTGTTTCAGAGAGCATCTGAACATGAAACAAGAAAACATCATGTTACCACAAAGACGGTCATGTCAATGTGATAACAGAGGTTTCAGTTTAATTTGGGTTTTTGCTGTCTAAAATATCCCCAAACTTCTGATCACTTCACCACAGAGCATAAAGGAGGCCTATTTTTATTTGTTGAAACCTAAATGACTTTCTGTCCCCCCTCGTGTGAAGCAGAGTGAACTTGTGTTGAAAATGTGCTTGAGATCAGCAATAAAGCCCTTGTGACATGTGAATGTTATATAAGTCTTTGTATTGCGCAAGAGCAGGAACCCTGATGTGGTTGGATCTATCTGCAACTTGTTGCAGTTCCGCAGCATCTAAGGGCTTTTTTCAAATTTTTTTTTTGTATTTTGATAAGAATGTTTCCTTCTTTGTGATAAATATTTAGCAAAAAAAAAAAAAAAATAGCAAACAGTTCTAGATGTAACTTTGGCTTGAAATAACACGTAATCTGATGTAGATCTGAGTGAATGATTGACTTTCTATTTAAAATATGTAAAAAAATAAATAATCATAGACTTGCAAACATTGTATTATTATCATTTAATATTTCCCTGGTAGTATTTACACAGTTGTCCTCAATATCTTAATTGCAGGAGTCCTTTACCTACCTGGCAGATATAAAAAGAAAGATTGTTAAATTAACTTAAATTACTTTTTCCACTTCGATATAAAATCTGCTGTAAAATAATACTGGACCTATAAAACAAGTCCCCTCTGAAGTCTAAGTCTCTGGCATGTATTTTCCATATTTAGTGTGTACAAAGTGTTACAATGCACCAGGATACAAAATGTGAAACATGACCCTGTGCAAAATGACGGGTATATAGTGTCTATTTAGATCAGGGATCTAGTTAAGCACCCGAGGCACACCCGCATGGCTCACTCACAAGCCAGTTTACCATCAAATGAGGACAGGGTGATGGCAAAGGCTTGCAGGGCACACATGGGGAAACTGTAATCCATGGAGAAGACATCCTCCGCTACACGCCCAAACTGCATCACTATGTAATCCTCTGGAAAAGACAAGCAGCAAGCAGGGGGCAGAAAGAGAGGAGACGGATGACTGTGACGTTAGGAATAAAGACAAGGCAGACATTTTCTTCGTGGTTGATGATAGAGGAAGAGAGTCGCATCCTCTTACCGTTGTCGGGGTGGATGATCTGGAAGTTCTTGACGGAGGCCTGGGTGACCCGACCGTGGAAGTTCAGCACATATGACTGAGTCTGTTCGTTCCAGCTCGGGGATTTGTTCACCAGTGTGACCAGTTTGTCTGTGTTGCTGTTCGCATGGCGGACCAATAGAGTATCAGGTTCCTATAATAAGATAAACATTTCAGTTCCACCAAACACATTTCACACTTAATCAACATCCTCACGAGGATTCTTTTTTTCTTTCTAAACTTACATTTGTGGGACGAATGGACACTCTTTCATCGTTCTCCAACATGCCAGGGATGATCACTGTCATTTTCCTAGGACCCTTAAATCCCAGCACATTTGTCTCCTGGAACATGATAGCCAATTATATTACAGGTTTTATCTCTTCATATGCTTTGTCAGATGTTAGAGTGTATAGAGTTAGGTTTGAACTCACGTAACAAATTGCTGCCAGCTCTTGCCGCACTGATTCACACTCTTTGATGAAGGGCTTCTTCTCTGGGTTTTCACCTCCATCATAGACTGTGAACTTGGTACCCAGGACATTGGACCTGAAACAAATAGGTGTGATCTGATACATGATCTGTCATCATCTATATATCCTTGCCTGAATTAATGAAAGATAATCACAGGGGGCATTCAATTCCATGTAAAATGATTGCCTCCACAAATCATGGAGGAATTCCCAAAACATTTCCAATTTACACTTGGGATATGGGATTATGACACAACATAGCAGGAAAACCCCAGGTGTAGATACTACTATTAATGATGGCTCCATTCCATTTCAGGGGTTTTATTGCAAGGACGCATGCTGGCTCAGGCTTACTGAGAAACTGAAATGGAATAGACGCATCGTTAGTGTTATTAGTTACGCCAGTGATGTTCCTGCTATATCAGGTCAGATTGTGTGCCATAAATAAGTACTTCAGGTCCAGTTTTGAGAACCACTTGTGTAGTTTGATGACAGTTCTTCAATGTTTTCTGAAGGGGTTTTGAAAGGGTTTAATCAGCCCAAGATCAGAGAATTCAACTGTTCGAGGTAGGAATAAAAGAGTTGTACCTTAGTTTTCCTATGTAGCAGTTTGTCTCTCTGGACAGATTTGTCGGGTCAGTAGAGATGAGATAGTTGGATGTTTTGCACTTCTTCCGTTTTCTGCCTGCCATTAGGAACACCTTGGTGATGGCAGAATGAAAAACACATTTTTAGACAATGAAAAGAACTTTGATAGAAATATGACAGCTCAAGAAAACAGGATCATGCCATTTAGAGCTTAAGTCAATGTGCACAACGATTGGGTTCAAATTGTGCAGAAGTGCCAACCCTCTTGCCGTCCTCCTTCTCCATGTGGAGGTAGTACGTCGGGTAAATGCCCTTCTCCATGCCTCTCCTGTCCCTGGTGACCCTACACTGGATCGTCACATCTCGGGGGGCTGGACGCAAAGCAAACTTCTCAAGATCCTCCACTGACATTGGAGATGTTGACTGGAACGAGAGTGGAAATGATTTCAATAGTCGTTTTTATATATACGTTGTGTGACAAATCTAAATGAGGTGCATACTTATGCCTAATTTGCTTTTGACAATACACAAAACAGTTTTTTACTTGTAAATGTCTCACTCTTTCATTAGATTCACTGTCTGAAGATGAACTCTCTCTGTAGTTGGAGTTGAGGGAAGCGAGACTCGGCATACTTTTCTCTGCTTTCTTTGTCTTCTTTTCCTTTTTCACCTTTTCCTGGGTTTCGTCATCTTTGCTCTCTTCACTTATTTGGCACCTTGCTGTATGATAGCACGCACAAATGTATTCCTTACAACAGCTTCACGGTTTTGTTGTTCATAAAATTGCACAGGATCAGATTATGACTCACATGTGTTGAGTTGTTTTTTCTTCTTAGGCGATTGAAGGACAGGCCTCTGGGTCCCCTCTTCATTGTCGCTTTCTTCATGTTTATTCTTCTTTGGACTTGCCATCTCCACCACTGACTCTATCCCCTGGGATGAATCCTCCTGCAAGTGATTCTCTGCAAAAGAGGAGACAGACGCTATAAAAGCTGTTACATTGTATTATTATGTATTGATGATATTAAATAAAGCTTAATGTGTGCTGTATGTAAGGTCCATAGTTAGATACGTTAAATAATAAATTGAACATTGAGGTTACTTTTCCGCTCTTGTTTGGTTGTCTTGTTTGTCTTCTGTGGGTCTTCAGATTCTTTCACTTTGTCTTTCTTCTTTGTTTTTTTCTCCTTCTCTTTGTCCTCTTCATCGTTCTGTTCCATCTCTGACGGAAAGCACAATAGCGCGTTGCTGATGAATCATTCATTTATTTATAATTTAGTCAAAGTATTCCTTAGCTTTACATGTGCATGCATGAATACACAGAACATGCATAAACCCATGTGGTTTATGTGTGCTCTGTGACACATACTGCACTATTTGAATCCTTGAAATTGAGTAAGTAAATGAATAAATAAACACATAGACATCACATGAGAATAAAATGTTCTGCTTTCTATATTCTTACGTTTGGCTTTTTCTTTTTTCACTTCTTTCTTCTTTGTCTGTTTCCCCTCCGCCTGAGCATCATTCTCCACCTCCCACTCTACCTCGGCCTCTTTGTCCATCTCCAAGCTCATTTTCTTGGGAGTGACATGATTGTCTGAAGGCATCTCATCACATGTCATGCTTGCTGTCATGTCACATTCGCCTAATGTGATCTCATCCAGTGGGTTATCATGGGCGTGTTCAACTTGATCTCCAGAAGAAAAAAAAAGGGAAAACAAAATTGGATTTAAAACAATTTAGGAGAATGAATTTAATTGCACCGTACAATGGATTTAGATTTTCTATGAAAAAAACTAAACGGTGCTAAATATAAATGATTCTAATACCAACCACTCAGGGAAGTGTTGCTGAGGGATTGGTTGATCAACAGAGGTGTTTCATCAGAGCGGGACACTTTGTGCTTTCGACTCTTTTGGCGAGCGTCCCGATTGGCTACTACCATTTGTGAATCAGCCCTCTTCTTTTGCTGCTTTTTCATCAAAAGAGTTCGCTGTGGGAGAATTAAGCATTAGGTTTAGAATTCAAACTGTCAACTCAATGTTCAGTGTTCATACGTGGAGTTACAACTACAGAGATCATAGTGATTCTTATGTCTGTATATATGATGACATTTTGTTGGATAGGTATTTAGCAGGAATGTAGGTAGGGCATTTCATTTGATGGTGACAATGTTTTTTCAATGCATGTGATGACAACTAAAGTCAACAGACCATAAGCTAAACACTATTATGAGGTTTATGTTTCACTGATGTCTCATTTTTTATGTTGACATGCTGGCCATATTATCTGCCAAGATAATTCTCCAGTGTTTTCGTTGCTGCTGTTTACATTCCTAATGATGCAAATTTAAAAAGTGTGCAGCACAACAGGAATGCCCTACTGTTTTGTTTTTTTTCTTTTCTTGTGTAGCATAAAAGGACAACAACTGCATGTATTATTTTAAATTCTAGATAGAGAGTTGTAACAATTATACAGCTGAAGACGATACTACTGATTCTGGATCAGTTTAAATGCCGGTGCCCATGCATCATTGTTACTGTTTACTACTATTTTAGTTACTTCAGCTATGAGTTATTATTAGTACTTCTACCACTGATTCTATCTGCTGGTCTGTTATGTAGTACTCTACTGATATAAGCCAGTAGCTCACATACTGTACAGTGCATACAAACAGACTGTGACTTACAGTTGAGCAGTCGCACCACACAGCAGGTGGTTCTGACACAGGTAGCCATGACCTCAAGACTCAAGAAAGCTTTATTTATTTGCAAAGCTCTGCCTCAGCTTTAACCACTTGTCAGCTAATTATCCTTAACAGTGAACAAGTCATGGATATCGCTGATAAATATATATTTATCCTATATCTTTTTGATAAAGGAACATTGATAAAAATCTAATTTGTCAGGTTACAAGTATGGAGGCTTATCTCTTTGTCAGTTAGTTGAAGTGCATTGCAGTTTTTTCCCCCAGTTTGAAATAAACCAAAACATATTTGGGCACTTTCATGTGTAAATGACATCAACTACTTAAATAATCCTTGTTTATTTACCTGGTTGTCAAGCTTCTGTTGTCGTATATCAGGGTCCTCCATGTCTGTGTGAAAGAATCACTGCTAATTATAATCAGTAGATAATTAAGGATCGGCTACATAAAAACAACTGATGAAATCCAGCATCAATGTTCAATGCGAGAAATGGTTCAGTCTCCAAAATAAAAGAGCAATTCAATATGGACGCGCGCGTTTGTTTGTGGCTCCCTGCTCCATGTGACAGTCTGTCCACCTGCATGGAGCAGAAGGCAAAGTGGATTAAAAGGGGATAATGTTCTTAAACTGCAGCGCTCAGTCAGTATGGACAAGCAGTCTCGGGGGCAAAGCAGGCTTTCCATGCCTGCTTTATGGAGGCGCTATAAGGCCTATGTTACGGTTTTAAACGTGCTCCTGTCCAATTTACAACAAGTCAGCAGTCTGCATCACTTACCCAGGCGTCACTAGTAAAACACGGAAGCCGCAGTCTGTAACCCACAAATTGCGCTTCAAAGTCTCACCCAAAACGTGCCTCTGTGCGCTGCCGTCACACCACACATCACCTAGAGGGGCGATTAAAGTAATATAAAACGTCCTGGAAGACATAAACCACAACAGACGGGGACTATTCTTCTCGTTGCCATGGATATGGCTGCCACGCAGCAGCGATGAAGTGCCATGATTTAAACAAAATTAAATTAAATTACAAAAAAAAATCAGAAAATGTAATTATTCATGTCGTTATTATGAGTTAATCTGTGACACACGGCCTATACTTGTTTGCAGGATGAATTTTTAACCTATTTATTTTCACTCACATACAACTCAATTGGCTCTTAAACGTTTGTTTAGTTTCATTATGTTTCATATTTATTATTGGTGGTAGTCATATTGGTACAATTAGTATTTGCATATGTATTTGATGTTTGTACGTGTATTTAAACTGTTGTGACGTACTATACTTTACTTGGTATAGTAAGTATTTTATTTTATATTATTATTATTATTATTCCGTACGACGCGCTAAACCGGAAAGAGGGGGAAAAAGGGGGTTTAATGTTGCTAGGATACAACGAGGTAGCCAAACAGGAAGTGATCCAGCTTCATTGAAGCCTGTTTAGTCATGTACGTTTTCGTTAAATACTTGTACATGGTAAAAAACAAACAAAAACAAAAACGATTACTTCATAGCATCCTTTTTAACTACAAAATATTATTTTGACAAATGTGTTGTGTAGTCTAGATGTTATTTTACAATCAAATCAATCGCACTTCTGTTTTCCAGCGGTCAGCTTCTGCAGTTTACTCAATTATTAATTCGGCAGAAGAAGAAAAAAATGGACACGAAAACAAAGGTAAATTTAGTTAGCTACATGTTGGGCTCACTTTACTGAGCATTGCTATTCATTGATACAATTTTATGTTTTTTATTCATATGATTACAATTTAAATATATTATCGTTTACACTGGATACAGCTATTCTGTTAAGTATTGCCTTATAATACATTGTTTTGTTATGTCGGTACCACAGGCCCTGAAAGCTAAAGTGATGTTATGGTGAGAGCTGTGCCTATAATCTGGATTATGTTCATTTTGATTGTTTGATACTTTCTTTACGCCTTGCATCATGTCTAACAGAGAATCCATTCCCTGGGTGTTTTCAGGACCGATGTGAGCTACCATGACATGGAGGAGATATGCAAAATGCAGTCCATTCCTGATCTGGAGAGGTTTCTGTCCTTTTATGACCAGAAACACATCTATCTATTTTAACACAATCACACACACTGCAATGACATATTTTTCTGTCACCCTTTTTTCTTTTCTGTGGCAGTGCTTTATGCAGTGTGTTTGGAGTTCACCTCCCTGAACCAAAAAGAGGAGTTCTGCTGGAGATGTATGTCCAGACTGTGCTTTTTTGCAGAGAGCGCAACTTTAAAAAAGAACAAACCTCGGCTCTCTTGTCCATCATCAAGTCCATCCATGAGGCAAACATAGGTAAGAAAAGACATATTATCACTGTATTTGGATGATGAAATCATAAAACACTGCAGATAATTTAAATGTAACTTTATGTAAGATGTGTTTGGAACTTTTGTCTTGCAGAAACTCCACTCAACAACATAGAACAGTGTTTCAAATACTGCAAGGATCTACTTCTCTGTCACTCAGTCAGGGTCAGTCTTCTAACTCAGAATATTATTTTAAAACCTGTGGATTCTCATGAAAGCAATGTTTCATTCCGATTCTTCTGTGTGTTCCCCCACTACAGCGCCCCCCCTTTAGTATCAACCTCTTCAGCTCTGAGGAGGTGGAATGTATATTAAAGTACATCCATAACAGCTACGTGAGACACTACAAACTCTACAAATATATTTTCACCACACAGGTAAGAATTGGAAATCTGTTATTCTGCACAAGTTGTTTCAAGCAACTTCTGCTAACATTCATTTGTATTCACTTGAGTCCTGTGAAAATAGATCTGGAGGGAATAATGAGTTCTATGTATTATTTTATCACAGCTAAAACTTGATCTATCTCTGACTTACTCTGAGACCCCAGACCAGGATGAACCCACCATGGAGGATTCATCTGCTCCAGGTAATAATTACAGGGTAACAGCACTTTTTGTAGCACAAAAGTTAAGTTTTATGCTGTGTTACATTGAGAACAGAATATCTTGATTATTTTAGAGCACCGTGGACCAGATTTATTAATACCTTTAAGTACTTTTCTTGCACCAGACGATGAAAATCTGATGGAAAAAGAAACAGAAGCAGCACCGACGACAGACAGCTCTCCTCAAACACAAGAAGCATCCATCGAAGAACCAGAGGGAGCCACACTCGGTAGGATCACAAATCATAAAAAGGACAGTGCAAAAATAACTTTTTGAAGTCTAATGCACCCCCAACTAACTGCTTCACTTTCTCACTTTCAGGTTTAAAATCAGAACTGAAGGCACTGATTGAGAAAGAGGTCAGAGAGCAGATGGTGCTTGTGTCTGGACAACTAGATCAGCGAATGAAAGACATTGCAGATCAGCACAACAGTGCACTAGATTCACCCCTGCCCAACCACAAGGCCAAAAAATAATGGTTGAGATACGCTGTATTCAAATAAGCACTCACACAAAATGTGACAAATCAAGCTCAAACATTAGTTTTATTATCAACAAAACTTTGTTTTTTCACATACAGTACATCATATCTGCATTTGTACAGTTATTTCTTCGAGAGGCACTTTCTGGAAAAGTGCCTCTTATCAAACTGAAGAATGAACAGAGTATGGAATGGTGTTGGTTATATACAGTCACAAGTCATTTTCACAGTTAGTTTAAGTGGGTTTCCTATTGAGGAATGACTGCATGCATGATAGCTGCAGGTTACTCTCCCAAAAGCACTCCAAATATTCTACATGAATGTTTCACATGTCTCTCAGTACTGATTTGTAACACTGGAACATCTGTAAATTGTAACATTATGTGTATAGAATCATCTATTAAATAATTAATCACAGTGCTTTAATGTCCACTTCAGCCATGCAGTGTTTAGAAACACAACTCCTCAGTTATAACTGACGATTAACAGGTACTATCATAAATACACATAATGTACTTATATGTGATGTGTTATTTCAAATGATTGTGCAATGAGTCCTTTACTGCAAAACATGATGACCTGACAAGAAGAGTTTCAAACAACCACAAACTTGGATCAAAGGGCGGATAAGATAAGAAGTGCATGCGTAACTTGCAGAACCACGGTGCGCATTAATAAGGCACACAAACATCCTGGCCCCTGAATTCCTCATCTTAAAATTAAACAGTAATTTGACATCACAAACACCGACATGACAGCACATGCGAATGTTTGAATAAAAATCTGTGTGGTTAGGAATGAGGTTGGACCGTTTTATGTTTCAAAGTCCTCCAGGCCCAGCAGCATGATTTTAGCCGTGTTCTGGAAGAGAGCGGCTCGGTTCTGCTGCTCCCCTTTCTTCACCCAGTGTCCGTAGATGCGGAAGGCGCAGCCGTCGATGAGTTTGCGGACACCGCGAAGGGAGTAAGGATCTCTGGCCAGCACTTCCCGAGTCAGCGGCCGAGCCCTGCGGTAACGGCTGTACATCCTGATACAGGCCAGCACGCTCAGTATCAACACCTGAGGAGGCAGGAAAAGAAAGCAGGTGAGAATGGAGAGGATATTTTTATCAGCTGCCATTACAAAAAAAAATAAAAAGCCAAGTTAACACTGTGACTCACCCTAAAAGTCTTTCTGGGACTGAAGAGTCGCACATCCTCCTTCTGGTACAGTCTGAAGAAGGGATGTGCTAGAGCTTGCTCAGCGGTGAGACGGACAGCTGGGTCCACCACCATCAGCCTGGATATCTGAGCAACACAAGCAAAACGAGTGAACATCAGGACTTTTGTGATAATGTAGATGCTGCTGACTAACAAACAAAACAGCAAAAGCAATAGCTTCATGGTTCAACCTAAACTAGGAGAAATTAAAAGGAGAATATAATGAACATTATTATTTAAAAAGAATATCAGCTTACCAGATCTTTCACAGTGTCAGACCTGTCATCCCACTCTGGTGAGCTGAACTGATAGTGACCCTCCATGATCATCCTCAGCATCAGCATCTGCTTGCGATGCCAGAACGGCGGTGAGCCGGCCAGTAAGGTGAAAAGGATCACGCCACACGCCCAGCTGTCCAACACATTTATCAAAAAAAAGGTAAGCAAGACTTAGAAATAAAATTCAGGACAACACCCAGGATCATGCTGTGTAAACTTATACGGATTTAAATGTTATTGACAAAAGAAAAGACTTACAGATCGACCTCTTGGCCATAGCCCATGTGCATTTCATCCATCGAACATCTCAGTATTTCAGGGGCCAAGTAACCAGGCGTCCCACAGAGCTCTGATAAGAATAGAATTTAGAATAAATTAAATAAAAAGGCTAAATAGATCATTTTAAACTCCGACTGTACAAATGATTTACATATCTAAAGAGAACATCAATATTGATTTTCAGGCATCCGTTTGATTTTATAGTACAGCACCTCTAAGCTTTTCTCCAGGTTGTAGCTGAACAGAGAAACCAAAGTCTGACAGTTTGATGTGTCCATAATCATCAAGGAGAATGTTTTCAGGCTTTAAGTCCCGGTGGACGATGTTGAAGGAGTGAAGGTACTGCACGGCCTCCAGCAAAGCTCGCATCATACTCCTGTAGAGCAATGGGTTTTATAAAATGCATCAGAAACACAGTTATAAACCTATATCTATGGAGAGTGACACCGGCCATACAAAGACTCAAAATGCTGCCAGATGAAATGAGCCGATGTCGTGTGTTGATGCTGGAGCTCACCTGGTTTCCTTCTCACTCAAAGTAACTTTTTCTGTGAGGTAGTCAAACAGCTCTCCTCGCCTCATGCTGTCAATGAAAACACGAGATCAATACCATCCCACAAAGATTTCATGATTTTTCATTCACATAGTAAGGGGAGGAACTGTAAAGACAAATGTATTTGAGCTTGTTGTTGTAATACTCACAGGTCAAACACCAAAAATATGAAGGTTGTGGACTCATAGGAATCAATAAGAGTGACTAAAGGGAATCAAAAGAACACACTTTAACACTTTAACACTTTTTAACCTCCAACAACAGAAAATGAAAGTGTCTTGCTTTTCAAAAGAGCAGAATAACATACTGATTGAGGAGTGTCCCTTCACCATGTTGAGGACTTGGATCTCCTTCAGCGTGGAGGTTTTCACCTCATCCAGCTGCTGAACGGTCATCTTCTCCGCAGTGATCTCAATGATCTTCACTGCCAACTCTTGACCCGTGTGTCGGTGCGCACACCTGCGCACCACACTGCTCACACCCCTGAGACGCCATTGATACAGAGCACAGCGTAGGTTTTAAATCATCCCAACAGACAAGTTAGACAACCGAGATCACGTTCCGTGTTATTTTTGCTGGACTCACCTGCCAATCACCTCTTTGGGGTCATACTTCTGGTAAAACTCCTTGGCCCCCACCCAGTCTGGTAATTCCTCTCCAACAACGATGTCTTTGGTCATGATGACGGAATATGAATCTACAATAACAACAAACTCACTCTGTAACAGTGCTGCATGGTCTGTCTAACAACAGGAACTGCTGAGCTAACTCCTGTCAATGAAGTGTTTTGTTTTGCTTTAGTTTTTTAGATTTAGATTTACTTGCTACACACACACACACACACACACACAAACACACACACCTACACACTTCTTTCTCCCCTCTACTGTAGCTTAGAAATGTGAGTTAGATCCATCACGACAGTTAGTTAGCTAACGTTAGCCGTGTCTGTTTTGGCCTTGCTGCAGCAGCGGGTTCACTGACCATTCAGGAAGCACTTAGGTAATACTCACCATGTATGCAATCAAAGGATCAGAGTGAGCGGGATACGGCGAGTATGGAGTCAGTGTTGAAGTGCCATCACAGCTCAAGAAACCGTGAAGCCATAACTGCGTGCAATTCACCGGCGACAGTATCAAACTTAGCTACCGATACTGTTAACAACCGTTAGCTAGCTTACCAACTGAGCAGTGTTTACACTCTCGTCACATTCCTCGAAACTCTTCGTAGTCTCGTAATACACAGTGTAACAATACTGCCCCCATGAGGCCAGAGTGAACGTTGCAGTCTTAACATATGTAATAATATTCAGTTATATTGCAGATGAGTTCAAGTAGTTAATTTTCAAGAATCTGGTAATTTTATCTTTTTTTGATTAACTAAAACAATTTAAAAAAAGAAGAAAAAAGTACTCTGCGGAAGTAGATTGTCGTCATTTCCGGTAGGTTCTCTGGATGCACTGAGTTATATTTCCAACCGCTCCTTGTGAAGGTTTGTAGTGGTAATATTTGTAAGAAACAATCTAAACCTGTCTTTGCATGTATAGGTTTTTTTTACATTATACTTTACGCTTGCAGTGATTGTCCAGGAAGAAATGGCGACCACCAGTCATTAAATAAGCTGGACAAAGAGCGCCGTCTAGCCAACTAACGCTAGGTCTCGAAGAGTTAACGTTAGCATTAGCATAGCTAGCGTTAGCAGCTAATGTTCGTAGATCTTGACAGAAATGCCAAATGAAAATTAGTCGGAAGCTTTTCCTGCAGCGGCTTATACACTAACAGTCAACGTAAGCGTACAGGAACGCATATGAACACTGGAGGATCATTATTAGGAGACAGTTAAAATCAGTGGCCCTGTGATTGTAATGCAAGGCTAATGCCGTTGCTAGCTGTCATCAAATGAATGAGTTTTCCATGTTCAGACTAATCTAATCAAAATAATTCATTTAGAAAGTTTTTCAAAGCTGTACCGACGTAAACATTTCATGTCATGTTTGGTTTCTTACAGGGGAAGGAAAGATGTCAGGTGCTGGGGGAGGAAAACGTCCCTCAGGGGGGGACAGCCCCCCTGGCCCACCTGAGAAGAAGAACAAAAAAGAGGAGAAAACCACCACCACTCTCATTGAGCCCATACGCATAGCTGGAGTCTCCTCTACGGTCAGTTATTGGTGTTTACTTTCACAGTCCATTTACTACTACTACCACCAGGATGACTTACACATTGTAGCTCATCGCAAGTACTTTTCCCCCAAACAACATTCAGGACCTCTGACATTCCTCACTTTGTTGTTTGCATTTGTTCCGTGCAGGAGGAAATGGACATGAAGGTCCTCCAGTTCAAGAATAAGAAGCTGTGTGAGCGCTTGGAGCAGCGGCAGACGATGGAGGACGAGTTACGAGAGAAAATTGAGAAGCTGGAGAAGAGACAAGCCACTGATGACACCACCCTGCTGATTGTCAACCGCTACTGGTCGCAGGTACCTCTTCACATGATTACATCGTTTTAATCTAACTATACTTTTTTTTTTTTTTTTTTAGCTGAAACATGAATTCAGAAAGATTAAGGGGTGGGGTCTCATTCTTTCAAAGCCACAAGGTATTCAACAACAATACATGTGAATGTTACCCAAAGGTTTGAATTAACCTGACCGTTTATAATATGTTATTTATTTTGTTTGTGTGCTTGCAATTTTAGACTAGTCTGTGGAAGCACCACAGTAATAGTAATCAAAAGATCTTACAAATGGCAGGACTCAGCTTTTGGAATAGCACTATCCAAGTTTTGTTGTACAATATACTCAAAGCAATGATTTTTTTAACCCGTGTGTTTCTGATTTGCAGTTGGACGAAAACGTACACGTTCTACGCAAACGTATTGAGCCAGATGCTGCCCCTGCCCCACCCGCGCCCCCTCTCCCTGAACCCACACCAACGGAGGAAGATGGTGTCAATCTGGTCTCACCAACTTCTGCTGTGCCTCCACCTCCACTCCCAGAGGGCCGGAATGAGGGGGAGCAGGAAGAGCGTCAGGAAGAGCAGAAGCAGCCCCCTCCTCCTCCTGGTTCAGAAGAGTTGTTGACACCCAAAGAGCCGCCAAAGGACTCAACAACAGGTAAGCAGGGTTTAACTGACCATGGTGATCTCTGTAAAGTCTCCGTCACTGACTGCATTTATGTACTGCTATAATCTGTCCGTATAATGTGTTATCTGACCATATTCTATATTAATAGATAGATGAAAGTGTTTACATGGGTATGACTTCACATTTCAAGATCAGTTACTCTCTGGTATTGAACATAACCCATCTTTCTGTTATGTTGCTACTGTTGTTGACACTCTGAGGCAACTTTGAGCAGTTTTTGCAAAAACGCATAAAATGAATAATTTCATTACACAGTTGTGTGCAGACATTGTTTAAGATGATTAGATGTGTATTTACTCAAAGTGACAACAGCTGTTGTGAAAATGAAGGAGAGGGCAGGAACAATATCTTCTGAAAGTATCTTTAAAGACGAGAGGAAAATGTCGGAGGTGTGAAGAGAGCAACTGTTAGCTTCCCTTTTATTTTGTGGTAAACTCTTCTTGCCAAAAGCTGGTAGAATTCCAGGCTATTGTAAAGCAATCCTGACCCCTCTATCTGTATTAACCTGGTCAGTTCCTGCATGCTTTAAAGTATTTGAGAATTAGCAAAATGCTCATTCATAAGTCCACACATAGTTTGAAGGTTGAAGCTTAATACTTTGATTATTTGATCATCTGCTGATTTTAACCAACCACATCTTCCTTTTTTTTTTTTTTTTTTTAGATTCATCACTACCCCCTGCTCCCCTAAGTGACAATGCCAAGGGCTTCCTGGCTACATTAGAGCACAGCAGCGAGGAGGAGCTCACCCTGCACTTACAAGACCGCATGCAATTCAGCAAGGAAGCCATTGCCTGCTTGGTCTGTGTCTTTGACAGGCTGCACAGCCGCATTGACAACATGTGCAAGCAAGTCCAGCCTACAGGTAACTGGAAATATGCTTGTTACTGACACAATCATATATGAGAAGCCATTGATACAAACATACAAATAGGAAAGAGGATCATCTGCAGCACATTTTATATCCTACGTTAAAACTAACGGACTGCTACTTTTTGTGTCCTATGTCATTATCGAGTTGTTGGTGTAGATAAATGTGAGGTTGGTTGGCTCTACTTTAATTTGGCTAACAATCTTGATCCTCATTGGCAGCATGTGAGGACGATAGCCAGTCTGACATCCTCCACGTGAACAACACTCTGCTGGACGAGAACACGCGACTGCGAGACCTGGCCACTCTGCTGCAGGGCCGACACCACAAGATGTCCATGGAGGTACGATGTCCTCAGCCCTGTTAGTGGGGTTCAGCATGCCTGCTGATTTTTTGTACTTGTGTGTGGTTATGAGAGGTGTGTGTCAGAAATAGTTGGGAGTATGTGAATGAGAATATTGTTAAAAACGTGTTTGTGTGTGTGTGTGTATGTAACCATTGCTTATAGAGTGTACTTGTCACTGATGACATAGCTGTTGTCGCGTCTTTGTCTCTATTGCAGTACAATGAGTTGGTGGACAAGGTGACCAGCTCCGAGACCAAAGTGTCAGAGATGGAAACAACGGTGGAGGACTTGCAGTGGGACATTGAGAAACTCCGCAACAGGGAACAAAAGCTCAACAAACATCTGGCAGAAGCCATGGAGCAGGTGCGTTTGTATGCAGTTGTCTGTGTGTAACTTGCCTCTTTGTTAAGTGCGTGTGGGTGCTTTTTTATCTGTCCACTAGGCGTTTCATTCAGCGATAAGGCTCTAAGCATTAATGCGTGTCAAGCCAGCTGCTCTTATTGATGCACATCCTGCTTTGAATGCGTGCATCCAGCTGTCTTTAACAGTTCAGAGTAACCATAGCCAGATTTAACTGCTAATTACCGTTCATGATAGCCGTTACTCTTTCAATTAGCTTAAGCTGTTGATGTTGTTCTGTTTATGGTTAGGTAAGAGTGCTGTATTGGTCTGTTATGGTGACAACATGCAGTACAAACACTTAAAAATACTTTTGAACTTGAGTTGACATGCGAGGCAGGGATTTCTTTATGCTAACGATAAGCATTGTTATGTGTATGCTGGCGATTAGCATTAATGCCACCGATCAGCATATGCAATTCACAGTTCGCTAAGTCCCGCCCCTGAAACTCGGACTGGCCAATTAAGTTTAGTATCGGCCAGCTCTCTCTGACTAGGGTCCAACCATCCGGCTGTGCTCCATAGACTCTCGTGCATCTGAAGATCTGTTAATGGCGTTTTCATATCTCCATTGGTATCAAGAAGATTGTAAATACTATAATAAATACTATTATTTTTGATGTATTAGAAATACCCTTTTGTATTTTTAAAACTGAACTTATGTTAAATAATGACTGATATGCTGCTTTGATGTTAGATACACATCGACTCTGCCCCGTATCTTCCTATTTCCACATCCATGTACTTGCTTGTCTGAATAGCCGATTGACCCTTTGCTCGACTGCAGACTGGCAGTGTATATACTACACGGCTGTGCTCCATAGACTCTTATGCAATCGGTTCAGCTTTTCTTCATATTCAGGCTGATTTAGTGGATTTCGAGCTAGTCCTGGTTAAAGGTTGTGCCTGTGTCTTGTGTAACAGTGATATGCGTTTGGTTGGTGATGAAAGTTGCCACCATAGTCGTCATCTGCCTCCAATAGCAAAATTCTATTACAAAAGCAGGGTTTCAACCAGTAGGGGACAGTAGCTATGCATATTTCTAACCATTTCTAGAATTAAATCCATTAGAATGTTAAGATTAGGACATGAATCTATCAGCAACACTTTTTTTTAGCAAAACAAAGTGTTTTTTTAAGGGTTTAGTCTCTTTAAAAAGATAAACATTGCTTGAGTCATAGAATGTGTGTCTGTGTGTTTTGTTCTATCGTGCTGTTTTTCTGTCTTGTTTGTTCTCATTTAATTTTTAACATATGTTCCGTGTCGGCTGTCTGCAGCTCAAGTCTGGATACAGCAGCAGCGGCAGCTCAGGTGGACTTCCTGGAGGCCAGATTACACTGAACATTCAGAAGGTGAGCATTCATAGAAAGGGCCCCTTTGCAATTAGTGTTGTGTGTAATATCTCTCTATCTTAGCACATAACTTACTTCATATCTCAAATGCCAGTTTGTGCTGGCAAAACAGTGTTTAATACCATGCACATTTCTCCTATCTATAACATGTTGTCTTTTTTCTAGTTTGAGAGTCTCAATGCAGAGCTGGAGCACAACCAGGAGTTGGCTAATAGCCGCATGGCAGAGTTGGAGAAACTGCAGGTGGAGCTCCAGGAGGCTGTGAGGGAGAGTGAGAAGCTCAAGGTAAAGATATAATCTCTGGTTGTTAGATTAGAAGCATTGGAAACACCTCACCTGTTTGTCAAGAACCTATTTTATATTCAACTTGTAATATTGTGGCTGAGGTTATAGTGTGTAGTGTAGTAACAGACTTCCAATGCTCACCTTTCTTTGCCATCTCTTTGGTTTTTTCAGATGGACTTGCGGAATATTCCAGAAGATATTGTGAAGGAGACTCTAGAGTACAAATGTCTACAGTCCCAATTCTCGTTACTGTACAATGAGTCCCTTGGGGTGAAAACCCAGCTGGATGAGGCACGGGCCCTCCTGCTCACTGCCAAGAACGCCCACCTCCGACAGATTGAGCACATGGAGGTAAATTTCAGTTGTCAACGTTGATCTCTTAAGAAACAAATGCGGCGTTCATCAGAGAAAATGTTAAATTAGTTTCCTCACTGCATCCTTGTTGTAGCCCAGTGTTGCCATCCCATCTGTTTGTCTTAATTCCTTTGTCCTAGCAACTTCAACCTGGATATGTGTATTATTACCGCCACTTGGCAACAATGTCAACAAGTCTTACTGTTCTCATCTGTTCAGAGTGATGAGCTGTCCCTTCAGAAGAAGCTGCGGACTGAGGTAATCCAGCTGGAGGACACCCTGGCCCAGGTGCGCAAAGAGTACGAGATGCTGCGCATCGAGTTTGAGCAGAACCTGGCAGCCAACGAGCAAGCGGGTACCTTTTGAAACGTACACCCTCACATCTATCAAAACGTCTAAGAAATGACTTAAAAAGCACACGTCGACTGCGCTCGGTGTACGTCTGCCGCTCATCCCTTTGTCTCTGCTCTCTCAGGACCAATCAACAGAGAGATGCGTCATTTAATCAGCAGCCTTCAGAACCACAACTTGCAGTTGAAAGGTGACGTGCAGCGCTTTAAAAGGAAGTTGCGGGAAACGCAGATGGAGATCAATAAGGTAGATGATGTTATTTTACGGATTCAAGTGTTTACTGTGTTCATTCAGTGAGATCCAGAGGGGGTTTTCCGAACAAAAACTAATGTCTCTTTATTTATCTGTAAATTAAAGGACTTCCTAAAAATATTATATATATAAAATTTGCTTTGTCGACAGTTACGTTGTCAAAGTGGCGACACGGGGGTTCCGGTTGTAGAGGAGACGACGACGAGTGAAAGCATCGACGTGAAGAAAGAGGAGGATGAGGACCAGGAGGAGGAGGAGGAGAGGAGGAAGGAACTGGAGCGACAGCGGTCTCGGGAGAGAGAGAGGGAGAGGGAGACTGAGCGAGAGCGAGAGAGGGAGCGCGAGAGAGAGAGGCAGCGCAGCGACGAGCTGAAGAGGAAGGACTCGGACACGCTGAAGATGCTCAGAGTAGAACTCAAGTACATCCCCTTTCTACTCTAATCCACTTCTATAAATGATATATTTATGTCTTTGTATTGTTTGCTCTTTTTTTAAGTGTGATCTCTTTGCCTCCTTTAACCCCTCAGGAAAGCCCAGGAGTCCCAGAAAGAGATGAAACTCTTGTTAGACATGTATAAGTCGGCTCCAAAGGAGCAGAGGGACAAAGTGCAGCTCATGGCAGCTGAACGCAAATCTAAAGCGGAGGTTTGTTCTTTTGGTGTCTTCTTGTCTTTCCGTCATACTGTTTTTGCACATTTCTCTCTTTGCGTCTCGTAACCCGTCTCTCGATAATGATCAGGTGGACGAGTTGAGGATGCGAGTGCGCGAGCTGGAGGAGAGGGAGAGGAAAGAAAGCAAGAAGCTGGCTGATGAAGATGCCCTCAGGAAGATTCGAGTGGCAGAAGAGACCATCGAGCATCTGCAAAAGAAACTCGCTGCCACAAAGCAGGTGTGTGTGAATTTCTGTTCTTCTCCTCAAACATGTATCGGAGCATGTAAGTGGAGTACGCAACACAGGCAGGAGGCTGAGCATGTGTACCACCTTTATGTTGTTGTTTACCTAGTACACTTGCGCTGTAAAAGGGGGAAGGACTCTCTAGATCCTTTTCGAGCAGTGTGCAACCATCAAACATCATTTTGCAACAACTTTTACCCCCAAAGGTTTTTTTCAGCAGAAAATTGACATTTACAAACGCTTGATGAAATTCAAACCTCTTCCACTTTTTAAACATATTAAGAATGGCAGACCAGCATGAAGTGAGACATGAACCATTAGCCCTGTATGGAACATTGATCAGATACGAATATAAACCAGCTAGCTGTGTTAAGAGTGAAAGTAGTGCAATGAGTATCACATTTGCCTCGGACGGAAGTTCTCCTAATCTAAGACAACAAAAGAGGAATTGAAAGCTGACGCTAGGTCTGATATGCTGGGTGCATTTTTTTCTCAAAAACGTTTTTTGTTTGTTTTTGTCTGCAGTTTCTGTCTGAACTATCAGTTATAAATATACAAATGTCGTGGCACTCAATCTGTAAGCATGGCAGCAGTGTTGAAAAAGAAGCCACTTTGGTTTGTGCTTCAACAGTCATGTGCCGGACTAATTCTCATAACCTTATTAATACAATAATCAACTATAATCACAATGTAGTTTTCACAATGTTCATGTTTTGATTATAGACATTTTCTAACAGCATTGTTTAAAAAAAAAAAAAAGCTTTTTATTTATTTAATATCATGCACTACACACCCCAGAATTATTATTTTTTATTTTTTAGTCTCTCATTTGGTGCAAATCTGGTGCAAAACCCACTGCTATCTGGCCCTGCTACAAGACGAGAGGAGGAGGAGGAGGGGGGGGGGGGGGGGGGGTACTCTGAAATGGTCATGTTGACATTTTAAGAGGAAAAGATATATTAATGCAATCATTTTGGGAGTGGCCAATCTTTTTGGATGAGGCACCCTGATGAATTCAAAGTATGTTACACAACATCAGATCTGAGCTCACTCACTCGACTGCTGTCTTGTAAATGTCCAGATGCTTTCATTAGTGCATCGGAGAACCAAGGGAATAAGAGAGCAGAGTGTAAAGACCCCATTTACTGGTCCAACGTTGGTTCAGTTAGGTCGTCGCAATTCTAAACCCATAGTTGCGTAGATTGGGGATACACCCATATTAGATAATGTTATGCTGTCACAATAATATTCATTCAGCTGTTGACCTTACTGCTACATTGAATATGATCTTGAAGTCTTAGATGCTTATCGCATAATATGGTTCTTATTATTGTCACCCAAGGAGCCGTGAGGTTCTTCTCCTTCAGTTCGGGCTCTTTATGCCAGTGAACTTTGGTACAAAGCAAACAACTGCACTAAGACCATCCAACAATAATAAAGCA
This sequence comes from Leptoclinus maculatus, assembly GCA_032191485.1. Taxonomy (NCBI): domain Eukaryota; kingdom Metazoa; phylum Chordata; class Actinopteri; order Perciformes; family Stichaeidae; genus Leptoclinus; species Leptoclinus maculatus. Next base: position 9,576,237 of record JAVDOI010000015.1, read on the forward strand.
GGTCTCTTTTCAGTTAGCACTGAGACTAATTAAATACAGAAAAAGTGTAAAAGAGTTATGACTGTGTATTAAGCTATTTAACTGCTGTTCGTCACATTTTATGAGCATAAAGGAGACAGATGTTGATGCTCCTCATGCTTGGGAGGTCAGGCAGAACATAATCTGGACTAATACTGATGTATTTGGCTCTTTACTTTTACCTTCTTATCTGGTATAAAGTACAGTAACTAAACTATTTTGGACTCGTATGTGTTTGATTTGTTCGCTTCAGTTTCTGGCTGCCAGCATTTAGCTTTGCAGGGTGACCAGATCGGCAGAACTTGTCCAATAAACAAGCAACTTGTGAGATCATATGGCTTTTGTTTATGGGCCCCAGTTTGCTTGTAAGTCGCCCAAAATGCAGAAAAATCCAATTTTGCAGCACAGAAAACAAACCAGATGCGATTGCACCTCGAGATGCGTCGTCAAAATAGGCTAATGAAGATGTAATGTAAAAAATGTCATAAAGTTGTTTATGTCATATAAGTAATTGTAAAGTATGCCATAAAAAATATCATAATATAGTGTCATCAAAAAGGCCCCACTGGTTTTTCAACTGGAGTCCAGAGGCAATATCACTTTCTGTCACTGTCTTGTATTGTTTTTGATCCCCGACACCTCTGTCTTTTGAGGAGGAGGAAGCCCTGCTTAGTGAGATGGATGTAACAGGCCAGGCCTTCGAGGACATGCAGGAGCAGAACAGCCGCTTGTTGCAGCAGTTACGCGAGAAGGACGACGCCAACTTCAAGCTGATGAGCGAGCGAATCAAATCCAACCAGATCTACAAGCTGCTGAAAGAGGAGAAGGAGGAGTTGGCAGACCAAGTTCTCACATTCAAAACCCAGGTAAACGTGCAACTTCTTCAGCTGGAAGTGCAGCATTTATGGTTTTCATTGTGTCCGGGGGCACTTGCGTATTAACTGTTAACTGTTGCTTGTCGCTCTGCAGGTGGATGCCCAGCTGTTGGTTGTGCAGAGGCTAGAGGAGAAAGAGGGCATTCTCCAGAACACACTTGCTGCTCTGGAAAAAGAGCTGTCTGTTCGGTCACAAGCACTAGAACTCAACAAGAGGAAGGTGTGAAGAAAAATACCATCAATCATTTTGTCAGCTCTTGCATTTCAGGTTTGCTATTTGACGGATGATATTTGATTGCTGCCAGATGTCTGTGCCCCTAACTATAAAAACTGCATTCAGAGAGGGATCTGGATAATAACATGTGACATGTACACATCATCAATCTGGTGTGTTCAGGTTCCCGTGAAAAGTTCTGACGTCCGAGGGTTGTTGGGTTCCTTCCACAAAACAATTGTGTTTATGAGCTACATTGTTAGCCAATTAAACCCACCTGTCTAGTAATTGCTAACATTGCTCAAGTACCTGTCAAGACACCAACTGTGCACTGGGGCGCTGTTAATGAGGTCATCTTGTGTGTGTGAATTGTTACTTTAACTGAAACCAGTGGTTGCCTGGAAGCCACAATGAGGATAAAAAAAAAATGTACGGTATGTTGTGGAAACTGGTCGTCAGAGCTGGAAAATATACACGATCTGCAGTAACTACGATAAAATATGCAAAATCGATGGTGCTGTTGTTTAAGTTTGTACATGACTGAGTCTTTAAAGTTAGCACAAATAGATAGACTCAGAATGTCTCATTGCACCACCACAGTACAGCTCAGGAATTTCATTAGGTTTTTTTTTCTTTATGTTTTATTGAGTGTGTCCGGTTCCTTTCCTCCTGCAGGCGGTGGAGGCTGCCCAGCTGGCAGAGGACCTGAAGGTGCAGCTGGAGCACACACAGGCCAAGCTTAAGGAGATCCAGGTCTCTGTGGCTGAGAACCGCAGCGCCCGGGAGAGGGAGAGCAGCAACCTGAAACGAGCACAGGTATGTTGTATTTTCAACACTGGGGATATCGCTCTTAACTCTTTTTTTTCCTTTTTTTTTTCCTGAACTCTCTCACAAATGACTCCTGAAGTTCTGATTGGGAGATCGCATCAGGAGTCTGTGTTAAACAAACCCTCTCCCCGATGCCTTCTAGGAAGATCTGTCGAGGCTGAGACGGAAGCTGGAGAAACAGAAGAAGGTGGAGGTGTACTCCGATGCTGATGAGATCCTGCAGGAGGAGATCAACCAGTACAAGGTCAGGAAAAGAGTGTGCAGAGAAATGAATGGCTTTGATTAATCTATGTTAATGGAGAGGGGAGTTATAAAACCACCAACAGCTTTTTGGCACAAACTGCAGTAGTCTAGTGAAAGTAATGTGTTGTAATGCAAATTACTACACCTTATTTATTTTTTTTCCTGTTTTTCATTTGTGGGTACGGTCCAGAGAGTGAGCTCAAAGCTCCACAGGAATATTACGGTCTTGGGATATCAAGAAGCTTACTTGTTACACCCTCAAGTGTTAACTGTGTTGCCATACAATAAATGGATACATGTCATAACAGTGTTGGGAAGTCATGGGCTCATTTACGATGTATGTATCTGTCTCCAGGCCAAGCTGCGCTGCCCCTGCTGCAACACACGAGACAAGGAGACGGTGCTCACCAAGTGTTTCCACGTATTCTGCTACGAATGTCTGAAGATGCGTTACGACACCAGGCAGAGGAAGTGCCCCAAGTGCAATTGTGCCTTCGGAGCCAACGACTTTCACCGCATCTACATCACCTAATTCACAGAGAGGCAGAGGAGTGAAAACAGAAAACCGTAGACGGAACCAAAGGAGAGAAACTGCTAGAGAAAAGACAAAGAGGCAGACGGTTTGGGGGTAGCAGATGAGATGTGGTTCCCCGTTTTAATCTCTCTTTGGAAAGACTTGTTTTACCGCATCATTGCCATTTGGTGACCAAACAGATCGTGACACATCTGACTCAGAGTGTTGTGCTGTAGTTAATAAACGCATTTGTTTGTGCACACAGTGATCGTCTTACATGTTCGTCTGCTCTGCACTGTTTTTTTTTTTTTTTGTCCTCCCCGTTCTGGCCATTTAACACATCCTCTCTTTAAAAAAACTGAGCACACTTTTAAGTATTTCTTCTTTTTTTTTTTTTATGTATTAAAAAAAAACTTGGATCTGCAGAGGTACACAGTTGATCTGAATTAAGCGTTTCTTTGAATACTTTTGTCCTGCTGGTTTTCAGAAATCCCGCAAAAGCAGTGAAGCTGAAATTTGAATTTCAAAAATTAAAAGAAGCCATGCTTTATAGACTGCATGTGTGAAACAAATATGCTTCTAATATATGAAGTACAACAGCCAGAGTTGTGCAACTTCCTTGGTTAAGCTATAGTATTAATGCCAGAGAGAGAGACGTCAGCGAGCTTGGCTCTCAGTCAGCACATACAGCACTGTTTGGATCACCTTGGGCAAGGTCCTCTGTGTGTGTTCATCCCGTTGCCATGGTTCCTACTGGAGAGTTTGACACAACATCTGCAGCTTATAGTGCCTCATTACGGATGAAATCACTGCAGTGGAAAGTCAGCTCGTATGGGTGTCCTTAGTGGGCTGTGCTGCTCCAGGTCCTCTTAGACCGCTTTCCTAAAGGTTAGCCGTGACAGAGTACAAAAACATCTGTTTAACAACATGCTTCTTACCTAATTGGTCCAATGAAACCCCTTTTGCTCTGTTCGGATGATGTGAACTATTTACTGGGAGGTTGGTTAGCGTCTGTTTGACGTTAGCGTCTTGTGGGAAAGGCAGATCGCACCGTGTAACGCACACTGAAAGTTCCAGGCTGCAGAGAAGAAGAGTACATATGTGAGAATACGCTTATCAGGCGTTTGGGAGCAGTTGAGTAAGACCCCATAAAGAATTGGCTATAATGTCGGCAAAAATAATAACTTGATGGTTTTCATTAGCAGTGGTTGTTTACTCTTGAATATGCATAACCTGTCATAAATAAATAAGTAGTTTTGACTTTGTGCTAAGTGATCATTTGTATGCCACACAGCACAGATGTTGTAGTAACCGATTAATATGCGAGACAATGCTGTGACAGAGGCCAACCTGATAGCACTCCAGGCAAGTCCACTGGCTTTGTTATTGCATATTTGTTCTGCAGCATCAGGCTACACCCAGCCCCAGACATTAATAACACCACTCTGCGTCACGGACACTCACTATTCAAATGTCAGTTTCCAAAAACAACCAGTGCGGTTGTTTAGTATCTGCACAGGGCTCTCGAGTGGACAACGATGAAGCTTGTCCTGTGTTAACTTTGAACAGATTTTCCCACAAAGGCTTTAAAAGCTGATAGTTTTTCTAGAGAATGTCATCTGTTTTTGCCTCACTTGCTGTTCCTCTTTTTCTGTGCATGGGACCCAGACTCGTGCCAGAGAGTTGTGTTTTTTGGCAGTGAGGGGGGAATGACGTCGACAGGCGTGGTAATAACAATGAGAACACTATTAAGTCCAGACTACACAGACTCTGGTAAAAAGAAATGTGGAGAAAACACTGCAGGGTGTGGCCATAAAATATGAAATCTATGTATTTAAGCTTTAATACCTGAGGTGGTTTCTTTAAAACTTTGACCTGAAGAGAAGCGAATGAGACCACATACTATGATAGAGGAGTTTCCTGTGAGTCGGGGAGTGCGCACAGAGAATCCGAGCAGTACAGTACATAGGAAATGACTCATAGGAGTTGAACTGTTAGCGTGGGTGTGTGCGCTATTAAAACAAGGCTCAGACTCCTCCGGGTGACTCACTCTGATGCTCGCTTTTCCATGCTGAAAACCAGCGCGGATTGTTAATCAGATGAACTTTCGGGAATTGTGTAGCCGACAGCGAGCAGCTTTTCCCCCGCAGACACCATGGCTTCAAACGCTCTCTGTGCGCTGTGCGGACTTATTATAGCGGCTGTGACCAATTTCTATGGTGTTAGCGCACAGAAAAGTAAGTAAAATAACTTTTTATTCCAACAATTTCAACAATTTTTCCCTCTTTCTTTTTTTTTTTTTTTTACATTTGACTTATGGGCAAGTTGTTGGGTATTCTTGTTTCTGTGAACATGGACTGGAGTCTGCTGGTCTGGTCTCTCTACAATGGAGTCAGATAGTGGGTCTGCTTACAAAGCCGCTTCCTTTACCAGCTGCATTTCTCACCGGTTCCGCATTCCGATCGCCTTATTTCACCCCGTCCATCCGTGTCCCTTGTGAGACGGACAGGCCACATGGATAGGGCGCACTGCCGGTGTCCATGTATCTCAAATATATATTTGTATTGTCTTACAGAAACTAAAAAAGCTTTTGACTTTGTGTCCACAGCAGTTTGGATTTATCCCAGACATGAGATTTCACTGAGATAACTAACATCTTGAATTATTACACTGGGTTAGGACCATTTCCTCAGACACTAGTTACCAAATGCATTTAACTCACTTAATCAAAACATGCTTGCACGGTCTAGATTCTCTGTGTGAAGCCATCTCCACATCTGGACATCAGCTGTTGGTCCACCCACCCCCTTCCAGTTCATGACAAAACACAACACCCCCACACCCAAAAACACCCCTTTGTAAGACAGCCATGTGCTGAAATATGCCAAGGTCTTCTGCTAGGGAACACAAAAAATGACTCCAAACCAGATATTAAGTGCTGAATCATAAGAAACATCTGTGGTAATTAGAAAATAACCCCTGCTGCTAAAATATAATGCTGTGTGATGGAGTTGTTGCCATTCAGGAATGTGTTAAAACTCATGAGGAGTCCTACTGAACCCTGCCCCCCCCCCCCCCCCCCCAGCAGAGTAATAATCCTAAAGTTAAGATCAATCTCACAAACATGGTTGGAATTTAACTAGCAGTTTCAGGTTGTTGTCTGACTTAAGCAACAGGCGCTCCACTCCTCAGGGTTTTTGATGGAGGTCAACCAACAGTCACGGCTCAGTTCCTCTTGGTGACCTTCTGAACCCTCGTGCGTGAGTCCAGCTGTACATGCTCGATGATGTAGAGCTGAAGTCATCTGGAGAAATGCTTACAAGAACTGTGACACATTTTTGCTGTGACCACAGCTATAAAATGAGTCAGTCAGCTCTGCAGGCTGTGGAGGATGTAGAGTCTCTTGGGACCTGAGCATGTGGCTGTAACATAACCACAGGGTTAGAGGTCAAAATGCCTCAAACATGATTTTCTTCTGAGTCTTTTGGCTGCAGCTGGTTTAATAATGACCTGTACACGACAGGTATTTTGTGTTCGGTGACCTAGGTGAAGTTGCCATTTTAGTTCTTCTAGATTTGTCTGCGGCCTTTGACACAGTCGATCGCGCTATTTTAATGGATCGGCTAGAAAGGTTGGGAAAATCCGGTGTTGGACTAAACTGTTTTTCTTCTTATCCAACTAGAATTTGTTGTATCCGTTGATGAGCTCCTTTAACTTGTGGGGTGCCTCATGGGTCGATTCTTGGACCCGTTTTATTTTCTCTGTGTATGCTCCATATAGGGCACTTGATCCAGCAATGTGTTTGTGTGCTTTATCATTGCTACGCTGATGATGCACAACTCTACTTATCCATTAGGCCCGGTGACCTCTCAAATTGAACTACTCGGCACAAGTATCTGGCTGAGATTAGTAATTGGATGTCTCAAAATATTCTTCAATTAAATCACAGTAAAACTGAAGGACTGTTTTTTGCCCCAGACCAGGTCTCTACAAACATTCTCAAACACCTATGGGTCAACTATTACAACATCTTTTGCTTTGAGGGTTACTTTACATCAAGACAGTTATTCAGTCCTGCTATTTTCACCTGAGCAATATTGCAAAAATACACCCAAACCTCCTGTAATGCTCTTTATTCCTGTCTTAAGCCATAGGACATTTTCACTATTTTCTAATATTTGATAGGCCAAATTATTAAATGAGAATACAAAGCAAACGATTAATAGATAATGAAAATGATCGTTAGTTGCAGACTTAATTGTAAATCCACCAGTCTTAGAAAATAACTACATAAATGTACTCAAGTACTGTGCTTAAGTACAATTTTGTACTAACTTTACTTGAGTTTCTTGTTCGCGATATACTCCATTACACTATATATCAGAGGTTATTATTCTACATTTTACCCCACTTCATTTTTCTGAAAGCTGCAATTACCATATAACAGTAGAACATATATTTTACACCTCACTTGGATGTCAGTGGTCAGACCATTACTATATATTTGTTTATTGCACTTACAAAATCAGTTGGTTTGTCAGCTGCTTGGCGTGATGTCACAATATTCATTACCTGGTGGTGTTGTCATTGAAGCTGCCACAGCCTCCTACACATCAATTTTACTACTTTTGGTTTGCGTCAGCCTCGTTTCTCTGTTAGTTGTAGTATTGTTTCAGTGTTGAGAAAGGAGCCGGTTTGAACATGACAGTTACCACAAATGATGAGTCATTTTAGGCTCGGGGTGGTTCCTAATGGACACTGAGAAGGAAGAAAGATTGTTATCATTTTATCTATCAAATATCTGGAGACTATTTCCTTGTTACTCTATCTGGAACTTTGTCGTATCTGGTGTTGCTTCATTCACCCTAAAGGCTGACTTGTGTTGTAAAATGTTTTCATTAGAGGTTGGTTTTCAGTGTGACGTCTCAATATTCATTACTTAATGCCTCGGGGTGTTAATACACAAGAGCCTCTTAACCAAAGCCAGGAACCTGCAGAGAAAACGACACACTATTAAAACACTAGAACAGTTTCTACACTCAGCCTGCTATTGGTGTTAACTGTGTCACATCTTCAGGCTAATTCCTTCGTTGTCATCTGGGAAAGTGCACGGCTTTAATTGTTCAGCTGCCACGAAAAGAGATGAATCTTTTCATTGTGTTCACAGAGGTAGACGCTAAAGCAAAAGCTAAACCACCATCAACTTCTTTCTCACAGAAGTGTTTGTTTGTTCTCTGGAAGTCGCACACGTACACAGACGCAAAACAATTCAACGGAAGCACTCTGAAAACACATCCTGCTCTTCACGCACTGCCTGCTCATGCACCAAAAGTTACTGGGTAATTCTCTTTCTTGCAATTAAGTTGCATCAGCACTCTGACCCATAGGAATTTCCCACTTTCATTTTATGAGAAGAAGAAAGCCACAAAGTTCTTTCACAAGTCAAACCTTTTACTGTATTAGCTGAATCCGCCTCTCCTGCAAGTAACCTGTTTATGATTACTTTAGTTTATTTTATTGCAGAATAAACATTTTGTTAAAACATTTGCATGACTCTCAAGTGGTGTCTCTTACGGTTACCTCCACTTTACAATAGTTCAAAGTCTAAGCAGTGTTCTATATTTAATAAGTTATGAAAAATGTTTTGCCCTGAAAACTAACTAACCAATGATCTCTGATGTTTTTCTGTGTGCAGGTCAGTGTGGCATTTTAGAGTTTTGGAACTCGGATTTAGACGTTTGTGTGCCGTGTGCATCATGCAAGCAGTACCCAAAGACCCCGTCATGCAACACATGTAAGACATTGAATCAGTTTATGTCAATGACTTCCTGCCATGATGGATTCATACTGCGATATCATTTATTTCACTGGTTGCAGTTTAAACTCTTTCTGTACAACCAATAGGTAAATCTGTGGATGAGACACCTGACGTGTGGAAACTGGCAGCCATCACCAGCTTCTCAGTGCTGGCTGTCGTGCTGGTTGGTGCTGCGCTCATCATCGGGGTCATGGTGCATCGACGCAAGTCACACAAACGGCCTCTGCGTGGTGAGATAGTTTCAACTTTACATCATTAAGCTTTCATGACATAGACAAATGCACCAGATAATAAATAAAAATACAAATTCTGAAAAATCTGTCATGCAAAATGAAAAGCGATTCTTGCTGACATTAGCATACTGTGTGCAGTTTCTCTTTTGATTCTACTGTACTTTTAACGTTTTTTAATGACATTTTTAGGATATGGTATACTAAGACTTTTTTTAATGCCATGCCATACTATGACTTCTTGATGACATACTATACTGTGACATTTTAATGACTTTTTAGATACGGTTTATGACATGTTACACTATGATGATGGTTTTACAACATATTTTATGACTTTTTATGATATTTTATGGCATACTATGTCTTTTTTATGACATGCTAATGACTTATGACAAACTATACTTTTTTTTGATTTATGAAATACCATGCTTTTACTTTCCATGACTTTTCTTCATGAGATACTATACTATGACCTTTGCTAAGACTTTTTAACAACATACTATACATTGACTTATTTGTTTACCTTTTTGCCACATTACTTTTAATTACTTCAAACAAACTTTACTGTTACTTTTTTAAATAACCTTTTTTTATGACATACTACATAATTCATTTTTATGGCATACTACACTATGACTTTTTCATTCAGTTTTTACGACACACTATACCAGATTATTATTGTCTCATCTTATTCTGTGAGACAGTATATCTTTTTCACATAAGCCATTTTAACATAAGTCACAGTTATAATGCACAGGTGCAAATAATTAAATTAATTTAAGGGTTTCAGTTTCACGGTGTTGTGCCTGCTGGTTCACTGTCACACTTACTTACTGTGACACTTGAGTACAACGGAGCCATTGTTAATGTCTGTAGGATGCTTTTCCTACTATGTCAAAATGTCTGTTGTGAAAAAGGCCTAATACAGGTGATCTATTTATGTAATCATTCTACTGCGATGCTGGGAAAAAAATGCTAATTTTTGTCTTGATTTATTGCAGAACCCATTGAAGAAACGACGGGGCCACTTTACCAGGCTTAAACATTTCAGTAGGTATAACTTTCACTATGTCACAACAAGGGTTGAACCCAAATATATATTTGAATGATATACTTCTGATGGAAGAGAGGAGTGGATATGGTTTAATAGAAAAATCACATTTTCAAATGTATTTGAATTGATTTGGCATTTAATATTTACTACAGAAAGTATTTTAGACAGATGTGTACTTTTTTGAGGACTAAAATGCCCTAAATGAAGTAATTATAAGTGATCGACAGCATGTATGACTTATTTTATTTGCATGAAGTCAAATTTGTATGTAAACCACTAAATATCATACCATATATATGTAGCTTCATTCCAGAAATATCAATATATTTTTAAGCCTTGTAAAGTACATATTGGTCAGATCATAATCAAAGCATGCCGTTTGTTGGAAATGTGACTCTACCTTTATTTACCCATAATTTGACAGTGACTGTAATCTTTGTCATGGCCTTTACAGCCTCAACTTAATCTGGAAACAGATGTGACAGAACCAAGGAGCGAGTGGTTCAGACCCGGACGGAGCAACCTCTATGCAGAGCTATGTACTCTGACTGCAGGTCAGGGTACCTCTTCACCAGAATAGGATGATTTTAATTTATTGTGACTGTTGAGTGAAGAGATGTGCTCAGTTCTCTCACTCAGTGTAGACCCGACAGTGACTACAGGAGCAACTCTTTCACCTCTGTAATAGTAACATTATATTAGTGGTATCATTCTCAGATATTGTGTGCCTTTACATTCCACTTAAATAATATCTACGTCTGGAAGACCATTGTGGTTTAACATTTTTTTTGATTCAGAAAAAAAAAACTACAGTCCTTTCTTCAGAGAGATGGCTGCTTTCCAAATCCTGTGTATTTTCTAGCAGGACTCCAATGAATGTAAGACAGCTACTGCTGCCTGCTGGGCTGCAGTGTGATCTCCTGCCATTAAGTGGGGTTAGGCGGGGTCTGTCTGCCAGTCATTTACCACAACAGCCTCTTAAAGAAAAATCACATGTGAATAAGATGTACTGTTGGCACATTAAGGCCATTTGAATGTAGCTACTTTTACAGTAGGTGAAATGTATTCTAGCCTTCTTCCCTGCCAGTACCTGCGTGTACCTGCTCTTTTAGTTGCCTGGTATAGTGAAAAAACGTTTGATTAACTGTACTCATTCACTGTTACTTATGACAACAAAACAAATACCCTTTATTGCAGGTTATTACAATATTGTCTTGTCTGTTGTAATGTTACTAGATTTTAGGAGATTTTAGCTGGATTTTTCTCTACCACAACCCCAGAATTCCCTCGTTACTGTCCCAGTGTTGTGGGACGGGACAGAACAAGACACACAATCCCAAACTGCTAACATGTGGGAATGTTACGAGTAATGAAAAAATGACTCATAAAATGACAACTAGCGTTTTGGTGGAGCTACACAATCCCTATGCTTACTAACTTTGACCTGTTGAATCGTCTTAGATCTCAAGAAATATGTGGAGATATGAGATGTCTGTTTATAATTTTGTGGCCATTGAAACCAGTGAGAACTATGGTGGCCAAGGTTGTTGTTTTCCATTTATTTTTTTAGTTCAGTATGTTTTCTATGTGGCTGACAATGTTTCAGGTCATATTTTGGATCTGTCTACTTGTGGGTGAAATGCTTGCCCTTTGACAGCAAAATTAGGGAATTACTTAAAACACAGACACGTCCTTTTTTCTTTTTTAAGTTTTAATATTATTTATTTTTAAATATCTTGTGGTGTTGTTTTGCATCAATTGCGAGTGACAAGCACAATTTTAAAGGGACTCCAGTGAAGATTTTTGTTAAACTTCCACCAGGCCAGCTAACGATGATACTGAGCAATAACTAACAATTTCAGCATATTTCTCTTGCATTCTATTTCTAAATGTATATACTGTACATGCACTGGCTTCTTGTACGTAATGCAATCGTATCAACTGCTTTGTGTACCAAATGTATTTTCACAATAAAACTGACAACTTCCAATAAATGCAAGTCTTGTTTATATGCAAACTGTAAAGAAACGGCTCCATTTTCTGCTAGGTAACATTTATCTGAATAACATGACACAAGTCATTGATTACAGTATTAAATGCCATGAAAACAGCAGAACAAGCTCATTAAAAAAACTCAAAAATAAAGAAAATAGTATAGTACGTCAAAAAATCACATATAATATAACATAATAAAAAAGTAATAAAAACTCATGTCAAGTCACAAAATGCCTTAGAAAAGTCGTAGTCGTAGTACAGCATGTCGAAAAAAAGTCATAGTATAGTATGTCGAAAAAAAGTCACAAAAGATTCATAGTATAGTATGTCGAAAAAAGTCACAAAAGATTCATAGTATAGTATGTCGAAAAAATTCCTATTAGGTGTTGATAATTGACTCTATTTATAGGGATTGTAAATAGTTGTAAATTATTATTGATATCTTTGGGTTGGTGAAATCATGTAAATATTTACTGTACTATATTGTTGATATACCGTATATATACTTACCTGTAGATGCATACCTGCAAACTCATAAGGGGTGAAAAAGGTGACAAGTCCAAAACCATATGAGATTTTTAAATAAAAACATAGTCTCTGTTGCTATCAGGTGTATGACAACGGACGCGCGTACGTCAGTAAATGTCATGGAAACGACGCCACCAAGACGCTATATAAGGTCGAGCTGACCTCAGATTGTCACTTTGCATCTGAACTCGGAGCCTGACGGCGGATCGGACCCGAAGGCCTCTTCTATTCTTATTCTTCTAATTAAAAGTAAGTGATATGTAGAAGTGCTTGACGTGTTAAAACCTGGCCTCAGCTCACAAATATATATATATAAAAACTACTGAAATATATTAACAAATATGAGATTTTTAAATAAAAACATAGTCTCTGTTGCTATCAGGTGTATGACAACGGACGCGCGTACGTCAGTAAATGTCATGGAAACGACGCCACCAAGACGCTATATAAGGTCGAGCTGACCTCAGATTGTCACTTTGCAGCTGAACTCGGAGCCTGACGGCAGATCGGACCCGAAGCCGGAGCTGATCCTGACGGCGGACCGTTGCCCGAAGGCGGAGCTGAGCCTGACGGCGGATCGTTGCCCGAAGGCGGAGCTGAGCCTGACGGCGGACCGTTGCCCGAAGGCGGAGCTGAGCCTGACGGCGGATCGTTGCCCGAAGGCGGAGCTGAGCCTGACGGCGGACCGTTGCCCGAAGGCGGAGCTGAGCCTGACGGCGGATCGTTGCCCGAAGGCGGAGCTGAGCCTGACGGCGGACCGTTGCCCGAAGGCGGAGCTGAGCCTGACGGCGGATCGTTACCCGAAGGCGGAGCTGAGCCTGACGGCGGACCGTTGCCCGAAGGCGGAGCTGAGCCTGACGGCGGACCGTTGCCCGAAGGCGGAGCTGAGCCTGACGGCGGATCGTTGCCCGAAGGCGGAGCTGAGCCTGACGGCGGACCGTTGCCCGAAGGCGGAGCTGAGCCTGACGGCGGACCGTTGCCCGAAGGCGGAGCTGAGCCTGACGGCGGACCGTTGCCCGAAGGCAGAGCTGAGCCTGACGGCGGATCGTTGCCCGAAGGCGGAGCTGAGCCTGACGGCGGACCGTTGCCCGAAGGCGGAGCTGAGCCTGACGGCGGACCGTTGCCCGAAGGCGGAGCTGAGCCTGACGGCGGACCGTTGCCCGAAGGCGGAGCTGAGCCTGACGGCGGACCGTTGCCCGAAGGCGGAGCTGAGCCTGACGGCGGATCGTTGCCCGAAGGCGGAGCTGAGCCTGACGGCGGACCGTTGCCCGAAGGCGGAGCTGAGCCTGACGGCGGATCGTTGCCCGAAGGCGGAGCTGAGCCTGACGGCGGATCGTTGCCCGAAGGCGGAGCTGAGCCTGACGGCGGACCGTTGCCCGAAGGCGGAGCTGAGCCTGACGGCGGATCGTTGCCCGAAGGCGGAGCTGAGCCTGACGGCGGACCGTTGCCCGAAGGCGGAGCTGAGCCTGACGGCGGATCGTTGCCCGAAGGCGGAGCTGAGCCTGACGGCGGACCGTTGCCCGAAGGCGGAGCTGAGCCTGACGGCGGACCGTTGCCCGAAGGCGGAGCTGAGCCTGACGGCGGATCGTTGCCCGAAGGCGGAGCTGAGCCTGACGGCGGACCGTTGCCCGAAGGCGGAGCTGAGCCTGACGGCGGACCGTTGCCCGAAGGCGGAGCTGAGCCTGACGGCGGACCGTTGCCCGAAGGCGGAGCTGAGCCTGACGGCGGATCGTTGCCCGAAGGCGGAGCTGAGCCTGACGGCGGAGCGTTGCCCGAAGGCGGAGCTGAGCCTGACGGCGGACCGTTGCCCGAAGGCGGAGCTGAGCCTGACGGCGGACCGTTGCCCGAAGGCGGAGCTGAGCCTGACGGTGAATGTGAATGTGAATGTGAATGTGAATGTGAATGTGAATGTGAATGTGAATGTGAATGTGAATGTGAATGTGAATGTGAAATGCTGAATGTAATTGTTCATTTTCTAACATATTGTTACATGCTATGTTGAACTGTATTACATTGTGAATGAAATTCCTTTTAACTTTAAGTTGCTATTGTTGGTTTTATTATGGCCCATCCACCTGTAGATTCAGTCATTTTTTTACAGCAGTTAGAATTAGAACAAAGGTTTAAAAATAACTTAATTACAACCTGCTGACATAAATAACTACACTATTACATTTCAGAGCTATTCACTGATAACTATGTTTTAAAACAACTGACTCCAGATTTGATACATTATAAAAGGGAAGTAAGTGTTGTTTACTGGTGGTGCATTGTAAATGTTATTTAATCTTGATCATTTTAAATGAACCAAACTAAATCCTGAAGAAAACACAAACTGACCCCTTCACCCCTTAATATACTTAATTTATTAGAAGATTATAATAACTTAACTCTATACATATTCACCCCAATAACAATTGACCAATGTGTTCAGGCTAAAACAACCCTAAATTAATTGAATAATCTCTGAATATCACTTTAACATTTTAAAGGTGCACTTGACAGCAACTCATATTTGTGGGATGATACTTTTCAAAACATTTTAAATATAGGAATCAAACATGCATTATAACATTTCCATGGATTCAGTGATTCAACTCTGATCTGACCTGGGGGTGCTGGTGGCATGAATTTTCATTTCAAATATGATCTTTAAAATGTAGCATTCTGGTGTACTCTGAGAATAACATTAAGTGATAAGACCATACTTACTTTAAGCAAAAGAATAATTTATTATTCAGTTATTTATCACTATTTCAGCTCGAGTTGAAGAGCTAGTTAGCTTCTTCTTTTTTTTTTTAAATCAATATTATTATTATTATTAACAACCTTTATTTAGACAAAATCCATTTAGAACGAGGTCTCATTTTCAAAAGTTTTAGTCAAATAAAAACAAAGATAGCAGAGTAGCGAGAACCATCGCCTGCAAATAAAGTGATTAGTCTTCATTGAACTCTGTTACTGTATGTCTTCATATTAACTTCCACTGTTACTGTACATCTGTTAGAATAGTGGCCTCTATTTGCAATTAATATGCATTCAATCCAGTTCTATTATTTAAATTAAAATGATAATCTACTCTGGCTGTGGTCATTACAGTGTGTAGTGTGGTGAGCCCTTGTTGCTGTACTTTATCTCCTTGGAGCAGAGGCTGCATTCAGCATACCTGCCTTATCAATGTATTTAAAACACTGACAGTGGGAAGCTGTACTCACGTCTGTTTAGACCTCCACCTTTATCCAATCCAGGCCCAGCTCCACTCACAGCTCAGCCCTGAAGCTCTTTGACCTCATCATCTCATCAGTATCTGGGCCTTTCATTCTACTTTGAGTTAAAAACAGCAACCAGATCCGCCGGTGTTCTGGTTTAATGTTAACGAGTGGCCGCGTGAACTGAATCGGAACACGGGGAGCAAGTCTGAACGGTAACGGAACATAACGGAATTTAAACTGTAACGGAGGGAAATGAAGACGCTGTAGACATCTTAACGCTGATTGGACAAGACTCGACACGTCACATCAAAGATGTTTTATTGCGAAGATCACCTCGTCACTTTTCTCCTCGTCTCACTCCAATCGGAGAAACGCTGGCTGGCCAGTTGACGACCCCCCCCCCCCCCCAAAAAAAACCTCTACGGATCTACACGATTCACGTGGATGACATATTTTTTTTTCGCCAAAAAGCGACAAGTTTGCAGGTATGAGATGGTATGTCTGGGCTAATTAGAGTGACAAGGTGTATATAAGGAGCTCAGACTGTTTGTGTAGAGAGACTGGTGGGAACTGGCCGGTGATGGGGAACCGTTGGTGTGGTGGTAGAATGTAAAAATAAAGGAAGCTTCTTCTGAAACCTCTTCTAGACTCCTCATCTGCTCATTTACCTCAATGGCCGTTCGGGTATGTTAACAGCATTAGTATGTCGAATAAATGCAAAAAAACAACTCGGTATGGCATGTCTAAAAAAGGCATTGAATAGTATGTCGAAAGAAATTATAAAAAAAGTCACAGTATAGCATGTCGAAAAAAGGTATAAAAAGTCACATCATTTTTTCATTAGTCCATAACATAAATATCACTAATTTCTCTCGCTCTGCATGTGTTTTATGTGCCTCTGTGTTAAATGTCTAAATAGTACAATAACAATGACAATATCCTTGAATCCTTGAATGTAGACAAAAAGTAAAGATGTAGCATGTAGAAAAAGGAATAGAACAGTTTTTTTTGTAAAGTCTGTTGAGAAAAATATTTTTTTTTAAAAAGTATGTTGAGAAAGAAAATCCTTTTATAGTATGTCCAAAAAATATAGAACATGTCGAAAAAAAGCCATTAAAGAATCATAGTATGTCGTATAGAAATGTCATAGAATATTATATCGTGTCATGAAATGTCAAATACATAAAATGTCATAGTATAGTTTGTCATAAAAAACGATCATAGAATAGTATCTAATATACTTACATTAACTATCATTTGTAAGATCTTTGACAATAAACAAACACATTGCATTTCTTCAAGTCTTTTAATTAATTTGAACTAGTATATTTTCAATAATTTGCTTATTTTCTAAACTATGTTCTAACAAAGAAGTAAAAATCTACGTTTCAGAGTGACAAAATAGTTATATAAATATGAATTAAATAGTGAGCAGACATTTATGAGCATTGAAATCAACCATAAATCAGAACATGTGGTATATGCTTTTTTTTAATACACAACAGCCGTTTCCTCCTGCTGAAGAAAATCTGAATGTACATAGATCCAACTGATAATTACCTTAAAATATTTACAGAGAGAACTCTGAGATTTACACATGCCACAAATACCAGGCTGTGATTGTGATCAATGACAGAGGAGTGAACGTTTTTAGTGCCACAGGGAGATTGGATGGAGAACATTGTAAAAAAATAAAGTTTACAGTTTTAACTGAAATGTGCATGTGTCGTTTTACATGTAGGCTACCATGGCATATGGAAATATGTTACAGTAAGATCATCTAAATCATTACAATTAATACACGTAAGATTTTAAACAATGTCAGAAAACGGCAGATGGCGATGGTTTTCCAAGGCTAGTGTAGGTATACTGAATCTGATGCCACCGTAGATACAATGGTGAGACACGACAAATGAGATGTACTTGGTTCATGCACTGAAACATATACTTTCAGCATATTGCTTAAATATTACTACCCGCAAACTAAGGTGAGGTGAACTATCGAACAGCCCGTCGACACCCCGACAGACGACAGGTCGGCTGCATTATTATAGACTTCCTGTCGTCCTTAGGCTACAAGTGTCTCATCTATATATGTGCAAATATAACTCTGAAAACAACAAACTGCAGCGAAACGACCATTTCATGGAGAAAAACAGCTTCTGGAAACTACAATGTAAAACCTTAAAATTGATGCTCCATCCATTCCATCTGTCTAGTTACAGTGTATTCTCTACAAGTAAGCTGCATGAGGCATTAAGTAGTTGCTAGGTAGGCAGGACTTTCCATGAGGTATTTCATACTTCTGACCAGTGCCAAACATACTCATACATGAAATGTAATGTATATAAGGCATAAAGAAAATCTAATTTCAGATGGTTATTAAAAAAAGAAAACGAGGGCCATGTGCTCCCTTTTGCTAGATTTGTGAAAAGAAACCACTTAAGGAACAACAGGCATGTTAGACAACATTACCCACAGAGTCAATAATTGCACATTTTCACAGAACATAAAGAGTTTCACGGACTTCACAGCGAAGATGAAACTGGTTCGTCCTTGCACATCCATAGAGCCTGGTTTGTTTGTTTGTAGCAATACTTGTGCTTGGCAGAAATTGGTTGTTCTGCCCACATATTCGCCTGTTTGAAAATACATCCGTCACTCTATTTGATTTATATAAAGCATTTGTGGGGGAAGAAACTTCATGGAGACGAAAAAAAGGAACCATTTTCACATCACTGTTGCAATACGTCTGTTAATCAACTGCTTCAACCGTCTGCGGCTGAGATTCACAAATCAGAAGACGGATCAAATCTCATCGCGTAACGGACAATATTAAATCAACATTGTGGTTTGCAGTTTATAACGAGTACAGTGAGAGGTGGTTTGTTCACATTTAACTGCTACAGTCGACTTACATTTTAGGCACTGGCACTTCAACATAACTGAGGCTTCTCAAAAGGTTCAAGATTAATCTTAAATCGACAGCATGCACTGCAGGTGGAGCTGCAGCCAACTGACACGTGTTAGATGAGCTAAATTATAGGTGTTGAAATGGCACAAAATATAATGCTCGGGTCAGAAACGGATTATCTACAATGTCTTACACATCAGGTATGTTCCTTCTGAAGGGTTACCCTGAGTGCTGCCAATGCTTGGCTCATTCATTCCTGCCTGTTTTAACTAAGAACTAACAAGCAAATACAGATGACAGTTGACAGATGATGTTCCTTAAAGGCTACATGAGGTTTAGTAGACCGATTTTTACAACATTCATAAAAAGTTTTTCTAATAAAATATGCACATAAAACAGGAATAAATTAATAAAAAACTTTTTTTTTTTGAATATTATTAACAGTACGACTATTTTACTGGATAATAGGATTTCAGAAAATAACTTTGCCACTGACCCTTTGACACACCCAGAGGTATTTGACTTAACAGGCTTGCCCTATGTGCAATCCAAAAGGAAAGTCCTTTGACACTGACGGCAAAGCTAACAAAAGGATTCAGAGATAAATATAGTTTGTATATTTCGTTTCCTAAGGAAGTTACAGAGGCACTGAACACAATTATACATAGTAAGAGAGGAGAGATCACTGTTAGAGCAGTACTGTCTTACAAAAACATGTTATCAGTGTTAATGTTCTCGAGTGGACCTGGGCTGCACTTTCCCGTTCACTTTGGTTGGGTGGTTTGTCATCGAGGAATGAGCGCCGACTGATATTTTCATCAGCCGCCCTTGTACTCCGGGATCCTGTGTATTCATGGAAAACATTCAGGCCTTATTAAAAGCTGACTGATAAACCCTCTGGAGACTTTTGAACGATGTCACCATCTGTTGTGGGGGTAAGACTGGAAGTCAGTAATGAAAAGTGCATGTCCTCAAAAGGAGCTTCCGTCAGAAACAAGGAGCCTTTTTTTTTTGAAAAAAATACTGTTTTACAATTATTGATAGAGGGATGAATAACCGATAAATAAGAGGACCGCTTGTCGTCTTCTCTTGTACGCTCTGGAATCCTACTTCAGAGAAAAGACCCCATGTCCAAGTCCATGAAAGCGTTAGCATCCATGCTAAAAGAGGAGTCGTAGGTCTGGGTGTTCTGGTGCATCTTCTGATGATGCCGCAGGTTGGACTTGCTGGAAAAGCTCTTGTCGCACAGCAGGCAGGCGAAGGGCTTCTCTTTGGTGTGGATTCGTCGGTGACATATGAGCTGTGTGGACACGCGGAACGCCTTCCCGCACTCCAGACACTGGTAGCGCTTGGGCTCCGTGTGAATTCGCCGGTGGTTCTTGAGAGCCATCAGGTTGGTGAACTCCTTCTGGCAGACGGAGCAGAAGAAGGAGCCCGTCTTGTGGCTGTTCTTGTGGTTGAGGAGGGAGCCGGCGTGGCGATACGTGCGGCCGCAATGCTCGCAGACGTGGCTCTTCTCCTCTGTGCCGGCAGACTCGTTACTCTCCTGTGGATTGGTGATGCTTCCTGGAATGTGGGACAAAGGCGGTGGAACCTGCTTGTGCATCCCGTCGATCCCCAAGGTCTGATTTATTCCTGAGTCCCAGCAAACGTCGCTATCTACAGGTTCATCCACGCTTTGTTGATAGGGCTCCTGGGCCCTGTGGCGCATGTCCTGGTGCTGCTGGTAGCTAGCTGTGTTGGGAAAGCTCTGCTGGCAAGGGCTGCAGACCACAGACTGGTCCTTTGAGTGCACCTCCATGTGGCTCTGCAGGTGTGCGACCAGACAGAAGGTCTTGCCGCACTCGGGGCAGCAGTGGCGCCTCATCATGGAGTGTATCTGTAGAGTGAGAGGATCAGGAAATGTCTGGAGACACAAGGTACAGTGGTGGAGGTTTTCGGAGTGGGTCTTTTTATGGTTGAGGAGAGAGCCAGCATGGCGGTAGGAGCGCCCACACAGGTCACACCTGCAGCAGAGATATGTTCATATTCAATGGCTGATATTGCACTTCAACTCAAATTTGACTTATTATCAACCTGCAAGGTTACTATTTACTATTATTAAACATTATTTTACTTTCAAAATAACAGCCTGACCAATACTGGATATCTAGTTTGAAAGTCCGATAACAGTTGGCTGACATTAGTTTTTTAACATGAACACATAACATAAACAAACATTGTTGATAAGGATCCTTTAAAGAGTATTTGCACACTTAAATTTGTTTTTTTTAAAAACCTGATTAAAATCAGCCGTAGTCTTGAGAGAGCAATTCCGCGATAGAGTCGACCTTTTTGGGAATATTCTACGTCACCAAATAAAACTGTTTTAATGCCCTCTAATCAGACCCCCCCTCTTTGCCTCTCTCCACACATCTGTCGTTTCTACTTTTTCTGTAATCACTGTACAGCATCACATTAACAGCACAAGCCTGTTCTCTCCTTTCTAAGCTGTAAGCACATTACAAAATCGGGTGAGTCAGTGTTAATGACTGATTATCTGGTCGATAGAAATGGGACAGCTTCGGTAAACAAAAAGAAAAAAAACACAAAAATGACCCTGATGATGACTAATAGACAAAACAAGACGTACATACTCAGTTCACATTAAGACAGTAACTCACATGAAGCACTTGTCTCCCCTCTCCGACTGCTGGACTCCAGCTCTCGGGGAGTTCTCCTGGCCTCTGCGGCAGCGGTGCCTCTTCAGGCCGGACCTGCCGTGGAAGCTCTTTCCACATGCGGGGCAGCTGAATTGACTCGCAACCCGATTGTGGACCCTCTGGTGGTTGTGCAGGATGCTGGCAAGGCGGAAGGCCTTTCCGCACGTGAGACACACGTACTTTTTCTTCTGCGTATGGATGCGTGTGTGATTGCGTAAAGCCATGGGATTAGTGAAAGGCTTAGAGCAGAAGGAGCAACTGAAGTGTCCCGTCTTGTGGGTGTTTTTGTGGTTCAGGAGTGAGCCTGCGTGGCGGTAGCTGCGATTACATATGCTGCACTTGAACGGTCGCTCCTCTTTATTTGTGGACACGTTCGTTTGTGCGTCACTGCTGCCTGAACGTCCATCACAGGTGTGGGCTGTCAGTTGGTCGACGGAGAGAAAGGCCTGCTTGCATTCCTTACATTTAACGGTTCTAGATTTTAGGCCCCTCCTGCCTCTGGGCCCCTCCTTTCTGAGGTCTGCACAAACGTGGGCCAATAGCTGCTTCTTTCCTCTAAAGCCTTTTCCACAGTTTTGGCAAGAGTGCTTTTTATATGCAAAGTGGGTGCGCAAGTGGTTCTTCATTGCTAGTTGATTGGAGTAAGTGTTGTTACAAACAGAACAGTAATATTCACCTGTTTTGTGAGAGTTTCTGTGGTTGACCAGGCTTCCTGCGTGGCGATACGTACGTCCACACTGGTCACAGGCGAAAGGCCTCGGGTCACTCGTGTCCTCTGATTTGACTGCGGTCTCACACTTTGTTTGTCCTCTCTTACCCCCCCGGAGTTGCTTGCAGCGTCGCGAGGAGGGTAAAGCCGGACTGGCGTTTGAAGTTGCGGACTGCGTTCCTCCATCTGAACTGGTCCCATTCATCTGCATGAGAGCCTGGATCTGGTTGTTGAGATCCTGGATTTTGGCCTGGTTCTCTTTGTGCCTCCTCAGGTGATTCAATAGCTGCTTCTGAATTTTGAAGGCTTTCCCACACTCATGGCAAGCATGCCTGGGGGAGGAGACAAGGCATATGGTTCATTTTGTGTTTGCAAAAACAGGCAGTCATGATGACAAAACACATCTGCAACACAAAAAGACTCTACAAGACACTTCTAATAAACATTAACAGTTTGCAACATGAATGACAATTTGACATGTGTGGATGATGTGTATCCTTACTGGAACTAACCTTTTAATGTCAAAGTGGGACCTCTGGTGGTTTTTAAGGGCCAACAGGTTGTAGAAGCGCTTCTGGCAGATGAGGCATCTGAATACACCCGTTTTGTGGGACTTTTTGTGGTTAAGGAGGGAGCCGGCGTGTCTGTATGAACGCCCACACTGATCACACTTGTACTGACGATCTTCGGAATCCAAAGTTTCTTTGTTGTGACTCATATCTTCATGCTGGGCAATATCATTTACTTTCATTTCCTCTTTACTACGTGTCGACTCATCCGTCCTCTCAGCTGTGCAACCGTGGTTTTCAAGATGATGGTAGCTGGTGCAGAAGATGCCACAGCTGCCACAGATGATACTCTGTGCTTCCTCTTTTCCCACAGATACACCACTGTTGTTCATATTTACATTATCTACCGGGTCCTTTTTGTGTAGACACTGATGCATGATCAAGTCCTGCCTATTGGCAAAACTTTCCCCACATGTGCTACAGATCATCATCTCTCCGGGCTCATCTTCTTTCGTTTCTTCGTGGGAGGACATGGAGGAAGGCCCCGAGCTTGCAGGAGTACCATGGGACTGCGTGTGCCCTCGGAGATGGCTCCTGAGAGCCCTCATGCTGGTGTAGTTGTTCCCACATATAGAGCATTGATAAAGATCTCCATCATCGTCGTCATCATCATCAGCCTCGTCAGCATTACCACCTTCACCGTCGCCATTCAGCTGATCGATGCTCATATTGTCATGGAAGTTCTGTTCAAAGTAATTTTGGTCGTGGCTACCATTCAGACCGTGGAACTCGACATTACTCCCTGGATCTCCAATGAGACAGTGACCATTACTGTCCTGGAAATTTATATTACTGTCATAGTCACTGCTAGTAGTGTTGTGTTGCTGCTGTAGCAGCGGGCAACTGTGAGACTTAATCCCTGCAATATCTGCAAATGTCTCCCCACAGTCTGCACACATGTGCCTCTGCATTGGGTGTTCGTTGTGAGGTAGATGCATGATATCCTGGGAAAAGTCTTGTTTAAACTGCTCATGGTATAAAGCGCTATTGCTGTGGTCAACTCCATTCTCCGGATTCATACCAAGCGCAGGAGTGCCATCTTCCTCCTCGTCTTGAGAGGAGAAGCAGCCCTGTTGGTTATCGAGAGTCAGAGGCTCGGAGGAGAGCCAGTCACCCTCAGTGTTGAGACCAAAAGATGCCGACTGAGCTTTGTGGAGACGAAGATGACTTTTTAGGGCAGCTAGATGAGGATAGCTCTTTCTGCAGATGGAACATTGGTAAATACCGACCTGATGTGACCTTTTGTGGTTGATGAGGCTCCCAGAGTGCCGGTAGCTTTTACCGCAGATTTGACACCTGAAAGGCCGCTCATCAGAATCTGCAGTTGAAGTCTCTTCCATTTCAGTTGCATTGTCAGTGTTTTGTATGTGCATCAGGGCAGGACTGAGAATGCTTGTGTCTATGATTGGGGGTTCTCCCTGAGTACTATTGAAAGGGGGTGTTTGATTTTTAGGGCAGTCAGAGTACACGTGGCCGTTACTTCTAATCCGCTCCTGTGGCTGATCAAAGCCTCCGTGATTATCTATTGATGATACTGAGGGAACATTATTTATAGGAGATGCATACAAATTGGACTCAGGCGAAGCAATACTGTTGTCATATGATATATTGTGGCTCTCTGACAAGGTATCATGAAGACCAAATGACAGAGATGAAGAGTTATGCATTTGGATGTGTTCCTGGAACTCTTCATCATTGGGGAATAGTACCTGACACAAATGGCAAAAATTGACTGGAGCATCCTGGCTCTGAGGTGAAAACTGGCCCTGTGGTGTGCCTGTTTGGGACCCACCCATCGAGTCAGGGTCTGTCCCGCTTCTTGTCTTGTGAGTTCTCTGGTGGCTATAGAGGGCAGCCATGTTATTGAACAGCTTGAAACACACCGTGCACTCAAACATTCCCACTTGGTGAGTCTTTTTATGATTGGTCAGGCTTCGATGGTGTATGTATGACTTGTCACACAAATCACATCTGAAAGGTCGATTTGCTGCATCATCAGAGGTCTCGGATTGTGGATTATAAACAACCTCCATCTTGTCGTCAACGGGGCTATTTTCTGGAGAAATCTGGACACCGGGTGACTGCTCAATGAGATCATTTTCATTTTCATCATCATTTTCATTTTCATGTGTGGGATATTCCATGTCTACCTTCCTATATGATCGCTCCTTTACTCGCCTGGCAAGGTGAACCCTCTCATGTGTGGCCAGCTGTGTTGCCAGACGAAAAGATTTCCCACATTCGGCACAAGAGTACTTTTTCTGTGAAGTGTGGCTCCGGAGATGACTCTTCAAGGCCAAAGCATTGGAGTTTTCTTTCCCGCAGATGTTACATTGAAAAGAACCCACCTCGTGAGTC
The DNA here is from genome assembly GCA_032191485.1 of Leptoclinus maculatus. NCBI lineage: Eukaryota > Metazoa > Chordata > Actinopteri > Perciformes > Stichaeidae > Leptoclinus > Leptoclinus maculatus. The sequence goes on from JAVDOI010000015.1 coordinate 9,601,021, forward strand.
TTTTTGTGGTTAGCTAGGCTACCAGCATGCCTATAACCACGTCCACATTCGTCACATTTAAATTTGCGTTCTTCCTCTTCTTGAAGGTGAGCATCCATGTGCTCGATCAGACTGGGCATATTGGGACATACCGTGCCACATTGTTTGCAAGGAAAACCTGTTGCCCTGCCAGGCTCTTGCACTGCCATTACACGACAGCAACTGAATTGAGTGCACCAGACACAGAGTGTATGACAATGCAGAGGGGAAATGCATTAGATGCCTTTATTGTCCGAGAGGATTAATAATAAGGTCCAAGCAGTGCCCGGTGACGTAACACGGCAGAAGATGTTGAGAACCAGTTCCTCACAATTAGGAGAGTGACTTAAATTTAGGAGAAGCGGGCAAATGGAGCTGTTGAGGACAGAAGAGATGCCAGTTAGAGCTGTGGTGAATACATTAACAATCTATGTAACACTATGCAGTTTTATGCCAGGATGTGTACATTATAGAACATACAAATACCCATTCGAGAATTATTCCAAATGAAACAACGGTTTATTCATCAATCATACTACAATACAAATCGACAACTTAGCCTGTGGCATTTCTGTAGCATCAATGAAAATCTCATGTTTAAGCCTTACAGGGGCTGATCCCTGCTTTAAATCTATAAAAATCAAGAAATCTTTGTAAATACCAGCTGATATATTTCCTTGCGTCAACTTCAGCGAGTAACCAGTGTCATGGACAGACGTATTAAGTTGAATGCAGTTAGCTAGACACGGTAACTAGCCTGCCATGTTTGTCTACACCTCTGCACCAGCAGGCTAACTGAACCAACGCTAGCTATGTCAATAAACCGGGAAACGCCTCTTTCGCTACAGATTCGTTGCCACACCAAAAAAAAAACAAATTTCTCCGACATTGTAAACAAAACCAAAATGAACATACTCTCATATCACTGTATAACGAAGAGCGGACAAGTTAACAACAGCTACATTTGTATAATCGTGGGAAAACGTTAGCGTGCTACCAGCTAGCTACCATCATGGCTAGCTAAACAAACATTGCACCAAAAAGCCAAGAAGTCGTTTTAAATGCAGAGTCACAACGTCAGCAAATACGCCATTAAATACCTGCAGCAGTACTGATTCAACGCGAGCCTCAGAAGGTATGTTTTCATTCATTATTCTAAAAACGTTATTTTTGTGTAAAGGGCAACCCCCTCTTTTCAATTGTCTTTTTTTCTTCCATCCCCATTTCCACATTGCTCTTGTTGCTAGGAAACAGGAAATGTGCAGCAGTGAAATGCTTCCCTCTCGAAAGTAACGTTAGATACACTAAAAGTTGAGGTAATAAAACTGCGGCGAGGTCAGCGTTAAATAAATCACAAAGCAAACTTTAAACTCAAATACAACCCAATAACGTAAAGATTATTTGACTATTCTGCTGCTGGTTATCGTAAAACACCCAGAGCACGTTAGCTAGCTAGCCTAGCCTCTGACACCTGACGTTATGTTAGCTGTAGCTTTAGCTAGCTCTGACTTCCGAGCATTGTAAATTAAATTAGCTTAGCTTGGCACACATGTTTCCATTATGGCAGACCACTTGCTAGCTTTATAAGAACTACCGTGTTTTATTAGGAGGGGTTAATACATTTATTATTTGTCTTATCTTGATATTTTTTTAACATTACACGCATTGAAATGTTGCACACTTGGCTTGCCGAGAGCTTTCGTCATCATGGTCCTAGAGCCGTCCCACACCCTGTAGCCAGTCAACAGCAATCACCTTGTCTCACTGTAAATGCAGCCGTGTACCGAGACGCTTTTCCAGACATTATCGACCAACTATTAATGTCCTGATTCGGGTAAGAAATATCTTTGTTTCGTTAACGCACACAAGGCAGCTAATGTTAACCAAATCCATCCCGCATAATCACGGTCATTATGATGACGACACTGTCGAGTGAATTGCTGCAGCCGGTCCTAAAGCCAGCCATTTTGAGTTAGTTAAAGTGTTTAGCAAGAGAGCTAGCAAAAAAATAAATAATACGTACATATCGTATGCTGTTGTTAACACCACCGCACGGACTCGTGATCTTTCATCATCGGGCGTATGCCAGTCAGTCATGCACCGTGATCTCTGTCATTGCATTGCCAACTTCCTTTGGCATCAAAGCGGTTAGCTTATTGTCCCTGAGGTCCTAATGCCAGCCATTTTGTGATTTAATGCACACCAATATATTTTTATTATGATTATTACACAGATTTTTTTTCAAGTCCATCATCATCAGGCATTGTCACTTTCGATCTGCCCCTAATTCTTATCCATCATAGCCAATGACTTAAGCCTGATGTCTGTGGAACAATATTTCAGTCTCATAGCCAAAAATGCTGCTAATAATCTGTTTATTTACATAATTATTACAAAGGTCTTTTAAAACAATTTATTTGCAGGTATAAAGATGGCCTCTCCTCAGCCCTGCAACCCCCCTCTTGTGGAGCAGTACACCCCTCCTGCCCAGGACGAAGAGAGCCAACAAGAGGAAGAGGTGGGGAGGGATCAGCCTGCAAAAAAGCGTGGCAGAGGCAGACCTCCAAAAGCCAAACCATCCTTCAAATGCTCTGCGTGCACAGAGGCTTTCAGGAGTCTGTCAGCTCTGCGGAGCCACAAGCTTGCGGCACATGTAAAGGACCGTCAGCAGCAGCAGCACTCGTGTTCTCAGTGTACTAAAACATTCTCGAGCAAGGCTCAACTCTCAAAGCATGAGCGCACTCACTCAGCTCAGCGCCCCTTTCAGTGTCCCGACTGTCACAAGGCTTACAAGACACCCACAGAGCTCCGCAACCATAGCCGCTCTCACACCGGGGAGAAACCATTCGTATGCACAGAGTGTGGTAAGGCCTTTATGCAAGCTATATGCCTGAGGATCCATATGACACAGCACAGCGGAGAGCGTCCTTTCTCTTGCCGTCAGTGCTCTAAGAGCTACCCCACCCTGTCTAAACTGAAGGTGCACATGCGCTCTCACACAGGAGAAAAGCCATACTTCTGTGCTGAGTGCGGTAAGAGTTTCGCAGATCCTTCTGTGTTTCGAAAACACAGAAGGAACCACCAAGGCCACCGGCCGTACGCTTGTGACGAGTGCGGGAAAACGTACACAGAGCTGAAGGACCTGAAAAACCATGAGCGCTCCCACACTGGAGAAAAACCATACCTGTGCTCAGACTGTGGCAAAGCCTTCTCCCGCTCCTCCTCCCTGGCCTGCCATCAGCGTATTCACTCCCAGAACAAACCCTATAAGTGTGAGCAGTGTGGTAAAGGCTTCACCCAGCTCTCCTCCTACCAGTCTCATCTCCGCACTCACTCTGGCGAGAAGCCGTTCCTCTGCCCACAGTGTGGCAAGATGTTTTCTGACCCCTCCAGTTTCCGTCGCCACCAGCGAGCCCACTTGGGTTTCAAGCCATATCCCTGTGACAAGTGTTCCAAGAGGTTCCGGCAGCCGGCCGATCTGGCCGTGCACGAGCGTGTTCACTCTGGAGAGCGGCCTTACAAATGCCAGAGCTGTGACAAAGCCTTTGTTGCATCCTGGGATCTGCGCCGCCACATGCTTGTCCACACAGGTCTTAGGCCCTTCTCTTGCACCGAGTGTGACAAGTCCTTTGCTGAGCGCTCCAGCCTCAACAAGCACCGGCGTGTGCACTCTGGAGAAAGGCCTTTCAAATGTGAGGAGTGTTTGAAGTCATTCGTGGTGTCCTCAAGCCTGCGCAAACATGAGAGGACTCACCTAGCTGAGCAGCCTGAGCAGCAGCAGCAACAACAACAGCCACAACAACAACAACAACAGGAGACGGAGGCCGGGTCAGCCTCAGCCTTTACTACCCACACAACTCTCCCTCAGTTCTCCTGTACTCACTGTGATGCTACATTTGGAAGCTGGGATGAAGTTCAGTCACATGAGAATCTTCACCCTATCGACTCCAGTCCTCCGACTGTTAACAAAATCGTGCCCATGGGCTCGCATGTCTGTGAAACCTGCCAGGCAGAGTTTGCACAGTTGGCAGACTTGCAGGAGCACGAGAAGCAGCATCCCAAGCCGAGGCCTCATGTCTGCAGCAGCTGCGGCAAAGGCTTCCTCAACAAATCTGGACTGCGTAAACACCAGAAGATCCACTCCACCAGCAAACCGCACAGCTGCCCCCACTGTGGCAAAGCTTTCCTGTTTGCCGCCTATCTTCGCAAGCACTTGCGAACTCATCCCCCGGCCACTCAACTCAGTGACATAAACATTATTCATACTGATCCGCTTCCCTCTCCTCCACCCCCCAGTGAGGTTTCCCCCTCCACTGTTGAACCTAGTGCGATATCCCTGACACTTCCAGTGGCTGTACCTGTGACTGCTTTTCAGACTCTGCCAGAGTACTTGGTGAAAGAAGAGGGACTTTAAGCTTTCTTTTTTTTTTTTTTTTTTTTTACCGTTTTGGAATTTTTATTCCACAAATATTTAGCCAGGAGCCTTAAATCATTTTAGATGATTGGTCTTATGAAGTGTTTTTTTTAAGGAAAACTTTTATTCAAGTAACCTTAAAAAAAGCTCCAAAAAAGAGTCTCCTTTATGTAAATTGTCAGCGCTTTGTCACTGTTTTGCATTGCCATGAAATCTCAAAGATGTTACGTATGATGTTCATGTTTTAAAATATATGCTATAAGAAGCTTACTAAGAAGTATACTCTGTTATCTGTAATCTCTTTATAAAAATGTGGTGTTGCAAAAATGTATGCTGATCACTTAAGATGTTGTTATTTCAGGTAAATGTGTTTTATAATGCTTTTAAACTCTTAGTTTACATTTTGTTGGAGCAAAATGTTACTGTGTTACTGTGCAAGTATTAGCATTATTTAATATAAAACTTGTTGGGTAAAAAAAAATAAGGAAGTCAGTTGCATTCCACAATGTTTAATCAGTTGAGTTACATTTTATACAAATAAAACGGTGTAATGTGTAAATAGTGCTAATGTTTTAGTACTCATTTTTTTTGTTACACATCGTTGAGTATATCTTCTGCACGAGCATCTTAAATGTTGAAAAGTCAAGTCAGCACAACAACTGGTATGAAACTGCAACAACTACATAGTAATGACCAAATAAAGCGATAATTCCATCAGTGGGCTGCAGTTCTCAAAGGTATGAGCTCTCGTACTGCTATACACCTTATTCCTATTAATGACACATAATGTACCTTGAATTACAACAGCTGTTGTGACTCCGTTAAGATTCCCAACATAAGCCATGAGTGATAATGGCAGCGATATTAACAGGCCTTTTACCTATTCTCCACACAGCGGTGGATGCCACCACCACCACCTACAAGTGTCGCTCCCTGTGCGTCCGCCTGCTGATCCTCTTCCTGGCTGAGATGTTTATAGCAAACACTTCCACAAACTCGTGATGGCGGACTGGGACTTCATCTACGTGCCGGTTAATGGAGCTGTTCGTCTCCCACCTGCGCTCCCTGGCCCAGAAGAGGAGCTCTCTCAGGGGAAGACTGATGTGGAGTTGGAGGCTCAGGTTGTGTCCACAGACCCGGCAGCGAGACGGTCACAGATCTCCACAGACACAGAGGCACAGTAGGCTTCTACCTGCTCAGCATCAGTCTGCGTATTGATAGAGCTTGCATTTGTTTCTCTTGGAAACTGCCGGCACTTAATCATGAATGAATGCATTCTGAACAACATCCACTGCATATATTTTTTTTGTTTTTTGTATAAATTAAACAATTTAATAAAAAAATTCAACAATAACGCTTAGCAGCTGTTGTGAGGTTGTATTTTCTGTTGCATTGTCAAGTTTGGTGCAAATAAGCTGCATATATTAAAACACAATTACATGATCATATTCTGAACGATATTAACTGTTTAGTTGGACGTTTACATATGTTGTGAGATGTGTTTTGCTGACACAAAAGGATCTCGGTGTTAGCTGCATGATGGCGATTCTGAGTCAGGTTTTGGTCAGTGTAAACTCTGCCACAGTGTCAAATACACATCCATGTTCGCTATACTCCCTCAGCAGATTTTAATGTAACACTGAAATAAATCATATGTTTTACTTTTTTATGATACAGATAAGCAGGTTTTTTGTTGATATATTTGAAATATTTGAGGGATATATATTCAGCCAGATGATGAAAATCAAACGACAGTGTTTGTTCTTGTCATTCATGACTTGAGCTGCTTCCAACGAGATGAAAGGTGAAGGCTGACGGTCGGTTAAAGTTTATGTTTATTCTTCCGTGAGATGGTCATCCTGTTGCTGTGCTTCATAGTGTAGAACAGCGCTGCACCGGCGTCTGTTAGAGACTGGTGGGAGGAGGAAAGTTAAGAAAAATTGGCAAAGTATTTAACTACTAAACAGTTTAATTCGTAAGGACAGAACATGAATTACCTCCGAGTCTGAAACGACTGATTTTCTCTGTAAAAAAACAAACCAAAAGACTTTAGTGTGGTGTTTTCAACCAATGTAAGACACTGAAGATGATAAAAAATAGTGTAAAAACTCACCCTTGTGATGGTATGTTTGTTGCTGTATATTGGCTCCATGGTTTCAATCCATTCTTGGTATGTTTGGTGGTCGTCTGCACTGTGATTATGCTCTCTGCAAACAGAGGCAGACTCACTTTGTACAATACAGTATCTAGCCTAAAAAACCGCATGCATTCAGACACACACTGTGGCTTTGCTAACAATATCAAGTTGATCAAAAATAATTAAAAACAAAATGAAAGCCTAAAAAAACAAGCTTAGACTCAAAATGATCTATTTCTATGATCTAGAAAACAATATTCACCAGTTTGAGCTCAAATAATAATCAACAGTTGATCAGATTAACCAGACATATTTAACAGTTGCTCTTCAGTTGACAGTTTGGACTTTTGCATCAGTTGGAGTTTTGCTCTCAGTTTCTGTAATCCAATGTTTTATTGTCAATCATCTAAATTCATATTTTTGTTCTCCTTTTGTAATGTCACCCCAGTATATAGAATCTGCCCTCATTAAATCCATTTGTCAGACATAAGGATTAAGTAGCTCTCATTCTACATGTTGCCCACACATACTACTGTCAGTCAGAGTTTCCTCCATCCCTCCTGTTACTCACATTGCTCTCTCGATCAGCTTCCTCTGCAGCTCTCCTTCCCTCCTGGCGTCGAGGAAGCGGCCTCTGACGGCCAGAGCGGCGCTGGCCTGTGACGAGTTGAGCTGAACGATGGCCAGGGAGAGAGAGGACAGGGCCGCCGAGCTGAGCAGGAGGGTCACACTTCCATCACAAGAGTGCTTCTTAACATTTACAGCTTCAGCCATGCCATTATTATTACTGCGCAAACACACACAGGGGCCACTAAGTAGCTGTTTAGACGATGAATAGCATGACCTCCATTCAGTATAGACTGAGTTGAGAGGTTCATTTACTGTGTGACTAAATGCTAGAATGGATGAGAAATGCGATTTACATGGTGCAATCCTTTCTGCATGATGTGAAGGGTCTTGTATCTCAGCAACAGCCAGCCTCCTTGGATTTTTCACAAACGCTTTACTTAAAGCGTCACCGAGATTGGTGTATATAATACATCTAATCAATTGTTGTCCCCAGGGAGAAAACCCCTCGTTGATTAAAGATGTCGGACGATAATGACTTGTTTAAGCTTACAAGGAGGCCAAAAGCATGCAACAGCTCAGTGGTGTGTGTGTGTGTGTGTGTGTGTGTGTATGTGAGGTAATCTAAAAACCCCAAAGTGAGAGAAGCACTGTAATTATGGAAACATTATTATCACCTGTCATCAGTAACATCTCGGCCTGTGGTGATCACTCTGAGCATCGTCTGTCCCTTCCTCTGCCTGTACCTGATCTGCAGCTGGATAAACACACGGCTACCAGAGGCTGGCGCTGACACTGAAGGGAAGCACAGAAAAACAACAAATATTAATCGAGAGTGTTTCTCAGAAAGTACATGTTGCGTTTCAGTGATGGAATTTGACTAAGTGAATTTACTCAAGTACTTTACTACAGATGTAGTCTGCAGTGACACAATTGCATGCATATCAAACTAACCAGTCTATCATGGTGACATACTGGAACTTTTTTTTCTTCTCACCGTCTGTGTCTTGTTCACTGGCTCCAAACTGGAAGGTGATCTCTTTATCTGGGTCCACGTTCCCCACCTCTCTGGTCCCTTTGTGTCCTGCCTCCTTCTCTCCTCTCATACGCCTGGACCAAAGGAGAACATTAGTGAATGCTTGTGAATAATGTGATTTAAAGTGCATTATTGTGGCAACTAGACCACTGAGAAACATTAGTATTAAGGTATATACAGAGCAGATCTTACAGGGATTGGGGCAGCAGTAACGTGACAGTGCACTGTGTAGCTATCATTCTGTTCTCAATGATCTCTTCAAACTCTGGGTGCAACCTTTTGGGACTTGCTATCACCACCTAGGGGACCAAACACACAGATGACAAGATCTAATGAGTGATAGACATCATCAACTAAAAAGTACTGGTACTTAATATAATAATCGGACAAATGTCGACACGCATCACAACACATCTTACTTTCCCTCCAGTGCGATCAGCGAGTCTTCCCAGCTCGTCCAGCCTGCAGTCTGTTCCCTCTATGGACAGCACAGACACTGTCACACTAATGAAAGGAGGACATTTCAGTATGAACTTAATTAGAGTGAAGCACTTGAGTATAATATAATATGTACTGTAATATGTATTATCACACTTCTTCCATTTGTGACACTGATGAGAAGATGTTTACCAACCCCTGATTGGCAGCATAATCCCCCAGGTCCTTGTAGAATATGGTGGATGAGAGGAGAGTGCGAGCATCATTATCCTCTACCTCCAGATTCCCCAAGTCTGTGTTGGCCTTTCCATCTGTACAGATAATCACCTTCGAGATCAGCAGGGATAGCAGGTCAGGATTGTTTTTAGAGAATAGACAAATGAAAAATAACTTATGTTTGCTTAAGAAGTAAGAAATACTGATTAAGGTCAACAAACAAAACAAACAAAGTGAGTATAAGTGACCATCACTGTCCAGAATCCCAGCTTCCTTTTCAGTTAACACGGTTTCTGCAGCTACACATCCGTCATAAACACTTTATACTGTAAATTAGTTTAATGTGTGCAGTGCTGTGAAATTATCATGTACTACAGGTCACATGTATAATGTAATACATGGGCTAAGACATACAAATACATTTGTTTGGTCTTGTGAATAAGACAGAACCTACCGTGGACCCCGGCTGTCTGGAGGCTATCGCAATCGTCAGGAGCGCAGCAGGACCAAGAGCCGTCGTCCCACCGTCACATAATCTTTCAACAAGAGGGAAAGCAAAAAACACATGTTATTTAAGTTTTATAATACACAATCATTTGGAGGTAATTCAAAATGATTCATGAATGTATCACCTTTCAGTGGAATCACCATTTACCATATGGTTATTTCTTATAGACTATTTATTGAACTGCCAGAAAACATGCTATACCATGATTTATATTATCAAAATATGAAATGGCATATATATATATATAGATACGATAGACCCGTAATAGAAGATTATGGCCATATTGCCCAGCCCTATTACTATGTAATACTAAAACAATTGATAGTACACCAATTACAGTTTTTCTTACCCCATGACTTGTCTCTGTAAGTAATCCTTGTTCTGTGAGAGTGGAGGTGGAGTTGGGAAACCGGCTGCAGTCTTTTTCAGAAAGTTGCAGTCGGTCAACTCAGCACTGCTCAAGGAATGTGACGTGAAATTGTCATTTCCATGCATTGTCACCTGGTAACACAAACATTATAGGGGATGAAGAAAAGCAGCAGTAAAAACTTGCTTTTGCGCTCACTTGCATTCTATATGAGATCATTATAAGCTGAAAAGCAAATCAAATATACGTCAGACACAAATTTAAGAGACAGAAATAGTTGACTGAAAAATGAGGAAAAAAACTAAATGTACACACAAATCTATTGTGAAGCTCAAGCCTCTCGTGGTCATTTATGTACCTGATTGTTGAAGGTGATGAGTCCCACTCGAATGTCAGGTTGCTGCTCGCTCAGTCTCTGAACACACTGCAACACGGCTTCCAGAACAAACTGGGTTGAAGACAATAATTTTCTATCACCAACTGCATCTTGATATCATCTTTGCACAAACAGCATTTTGTAGATGTTGATTTTCAAGCAACCCTGCAGTTTGTTGAGAATCACAGTTCATTTTGAGTCTTACAAGGTTAAAAGACATTTGAAACTAAGACAAAAAAAACTCACCTGGAGACGGGTTTTGTGGACAACAAGTTCTCCCTCCGACACCTTGAAACAACAGAGACTGATCATTTGAAACACCACAGGATGTATTTGTGACACAAATGGCCTCATGACACCGGCGGTAAACAGATCAGTGTCAGGTCGTGTAGTTTTACCTCTGAGGTGATGCTCATAGAGCCCGAGACGTCGATGCAGAAGAGCAGCAGAGCGTCAGCCGCACAATGGGGCTTTTCATCAGGACATAGCAAAAAGAGGAGATCCTGGTGACACTGTGGCATACTGGGAGTGCTGGTCAGCTCCCAGGGCTGACAGAAGTAACATTCATTAACCTGTAGTTCAGCACAAGGAGAGAACATCACTGTTTACTGAAAATCATTACCAACATTAACGGAGTCCACTTTGCCTGCAGTCTGTATCAATCAAACCAGCCCCAGTTATCCATTGTTTCATTATGTTGAGATCAATAAGGCTTGTGCTTGTTATGCTTTGTGTTTCCGAGTAGTGATTACAAGGAGATTTACAGTTATTATTCACATTAGAAATCAATGACTCTTAACCGTGTTGCTATTTATCAGTTTCAGAATATAGACTGAATGAAATACAGCATGTAATTACCACATTGTCATAGCAGGGAGCAGGGTCGAGCACAGAGCCGCATTTGGAGCAGGAGGTGAGTTCTCCTTGTGTGGTCTGCGCTGGAAATATGCAAACATCTATCATCATCATATGCCAAGAAGGACTAAGAATCAAACTAAATGGGATATAATGGAGGTTTTACAGTGATGATAAAAGTTTACTGACCTCTTTCCTCTGAGAGTAATGTTCCTAAACTGACAAGGAGCACATTGGGATTCCCAGGCAGAGGCCCCGTATCTGCTGATTCTGAGATGGGAACAACAGCAGCATTAAAAATAAGCACTGGTGGTGTAAAACATTCACGATGAGAGTTATTCTTTTGACAGCATGACAGAGACGGTTGCAAACATCTTTACTAGTAGGTGATGGGACAAGTGATGTGACCGAGAGTGATTTTCGAGGCAACACCACCAGGTACTCTGGGATTAACTTCATGAACGAAGGTCTCGGAGGAAGGGGTGGAACTGACGTATGAGAGAACAGAACAGAATAAAACTGGGATGATCTGTCTATTCCTCCATACTGTCAAATAAAAATGATTATGCAAATATAAACAAAAGTTGTCCGTTTACCTGACACCGGAGCCGACACTTTGCTAGTACCAGCTGGTAGCTTTACCTCGAACCCTGTGCCTTCTGGTGTGACGTACGAGTAGTTTGAGTCCGAAGAACGTACATCTAAATCTGGCTCATTCGGGAGGTCGTAGGTAAACGATGACAGATGACTGTTGGTGTTGGAGAAAACGAGTGGCTGGCTGTAAGGAGGGGACTGGCTGTTTGCTGAAGATCTCATGTGTGGTGGCAGAAGAGCTTTGTGAAGCAGATAGGAGACGTGTGTTAAAGGAACGATTCACCCAAATAATACAAACTGTCACTCATTTGCTGCAGATCAGTGGAATGCATAAGAGCAGTGGACCACTAAACACAGTGCTTTAGCACCTGCAGCTCAAGCTCCGACTATTATTCAAGTCTTTATAGTCTTAAAGGGATTAGTTCACCCAAACTCTCTTCTCTCTCTCGGGATGTGCAAATCCAATACAGTGGATTGTTTGAAACAAAGAGAATCAAACTTTCCAGATTAAATAAACCCTTTTTTATTTAAATTGTTTAGATCTTACACTTGTTTGTGTGGCTTAGAGGATAACTCTAAATTACTAATTAAGGATATCAACTGCATCTAAGATAATACCATAATACAGAACCTAATCTTGATCAGGCATACATTTACATTAGTATTGCTACATTCACAGTACCTGTTTTTCGAGGTGTCTGCTGAGGAGTTATACTCCTGGAAGAAGCTGCACCCGCTTTATTGTGAAATTCAGCATTTGCATAGAAGGGAGTTGGCTTCACAGCCTTCTTCACTTCCTTGCTCTTTTCCAACTGTTCAATGACCTTTAGGCGAGATTGGGGTGACTTTGGTGATTTGGCTTCTGCAGAGTTTCTTGGAGCAGGAGGAGGAGGACTGCTAGGACGAATCCAGTTAACAGGAGGAAGAAGAGCTAAAAAAGCATAGATATAGAAAAATAAATATACAGTGGCTGTTAATTTGAGAGGAGCTTCTTGCAAGAGAAATTGATGTACAGACAAAACAACTGGTGCAGCAAATGACCTTTGTGCTGTGAAGAAAATGTGACTCAGGTGGCAGATGGCTTTTACGGAGAAAAGCAGAGCATCTGAAAGGAATCTGTCCTCTAAGATAGACAGGAGAGGTTGTGTGTGTCACATTACATAATGTATAATGGTACTTAACCAACTCAGAAAGCTCTGATGAGAGGAGTCGGCATATACTTTTAGAAATCAGCCGTTATTTTGTAATCAAGTATTGGAATTTACTCCGTTAATCTTTCTCTCAACTTATACTTCGGTTTATGACTTCCTATATTTCCCAGAACCTCTTTTGCCATCCTGCAAAGAATAGACCGGACAGCTGGTGACGTAGACTTAGTGACAGCCCAATGAAAGCTTTGTGTCTCTTTAGTGGATTTCTTTCAAACTGGTGAGTCAAGCTTTTCGAATCTGAGACTGACTGTCAGGACAGCTGCCTCTGTAGTTTCCCTACTTCCCCAGGCCCCTGCGTTTCCATGAAGCTTTGCAGTCCTTGCCATTCTCCACCTGTCCACCAGATGCCCTCACAATTGACTCCCACATCTCCCTGCTCACGTGTCTCTTTCTCCAATCTCCCTGTCATATACCAGCCCCTTTTCTAATGTCATATTGTCCATGTTGCTTCCAGCCTCTTCTACCTGAACATGAATCTCTGCCTGCCTGCATTTTCCCCATTCCTGTTAACCTGTGGTTACTTCTGTTTGGACTTGCTACCTTTTGTCTGCTACTTAATGTGTTATCTTCCGGTGAGATCACCTAACTGATCCTGTCTGCCTGGTTGTCATTTGGGGACGGCGTTATCAGCTGCAAACTGCCGAATGAGAGCAGTGCCTACACGTGAGCTAACCAGTGGGGCACGCTCACGTGCACTAACATGCACTAAAAGCAGGCGTGACCGGCCAAACTAAGTCATCAAAGCAAGGAGAAGCTTGGATAACAACACACAGAGGGAAAGCGACTTCGTTCTTTGATCAGGTACATTACCCCACCGTATCATTACACATACAAGAGTTGTTTGCTGCTATATTAATGTTCAGAATGTTAGATGCTGTTCCTTTAAACAAGTATTAAGTGTTATAAATTTTGATTTTTTTCCTTCTTTTTCTTTGATGTCTGGAAGTATTTGAAAGAGATCACACCTGAGCGCTTAGTGACATTATGTCCTTGGCCGTCCTTCTGAGTCACCGATGATGGCACATAAACAAATCCACAAGCAAACTCCATTGTGAGTCTACCTGCCTATGGGAGAGAGGACATTATTTAACAATACATCACACATAACTCATTAAAGAGGACACGTTAACGTCTGTAAAACACTAAACACTTACAGTCCACTCCAAAGTAATTACAATACAATTTGCTGTGGGGAGCATGTGACATTCAGTTTTCATGATGTCGTCAGGCCTTTAATTAAGAAGCGCTCGAATGAAGGAAACTTAATCCACACAATGCAGGCAACATGTATCGATTGTTTCTGCAATATAAAAGCAACACATCCTCTGAAAACAAGCAGAAGACATACTTACACATGCGGAGTCCTTTGAAAGCAGTCAGGACAGTGTATACGATAAACATGAAACCTTCCCAGGCCAGGACTGTGACGTCTTGTCATTCACTCTTTGTCCTTCATTGTGTCATCTTGTCCAACAAGTTTCTTTACTCAAGAAACTGCTGTGATACTGTAGAGTGATGTGTGCACGTGTGTGAGGTTGGGTGGTTAGTCAGAGATTTATTGCACATTGCCTAACTCTAGTTAAACATTTCAAGAATGTAAGTTATAGGCTAATGGGTGGAATAATAGAAGCTGAATTGCAAAACCGGACAATAAAATGTTGATGGTCAAGATAATTATTATGTTTTTCAAAGTAAAAGAAATAAAGAAAAAGAAAATATTGAATGTACATATAGACCTTGTTAGTGAAATTACAATTGACAATGACATGCTACTATTGTGTCATTATGTTATTATTATCACTTAAGTTAATAGCATCTGTAATGTAATACAATGTTACGTTATTTATTCTAGGAATGCTAATCCCAATCTACAAGACTTCTGTGTACCAAAGAACTTGATCAAAGAAGAAATAAACAATTAAAAAGCATATTTTGAACTAATTTCTTTTGTCTTTGTTGTTTAGTGTCTTTCAGTATTTTACTAAGCCTTCATTTGATTCATGTAATTAAATGCGTCTATATGTACAATACATTCCCTAATCACAAAATATATAATAATAAAAAAACATAATATACAATTGAAACATTTGAAATGTATTTGAAAATGATGGCACATGTTTACACATGTATGTTTTAGCTTTTTATCTGTTCTTTTTCCCTTTGTGTCGTTTGTCTTAAAACATGACAATTTGTCAAGATTAAGTCTACAGCCATGATAGCGCCTCTGTGAGGCTATACTTAGGTACAGCGCAGCTTTGAGCCAAATGCTAACATCAGCACATGCACACGGGGCCAATGCTAACAAACTGGTACTACGGCTGATTTAGCCGGTACAGTGTCCATCATCTTAGTTTAGCGTTTTAGCATGCTAACATGTGCTAACTAACTTTAACCTGCTGGTGGGCTAGATGAAAAGTCAGGGTCACTAGGATCAATAGAGTCATCAGGGTTCATCCTCGGTGCACCATCAATGACTGTTCAAAATCCATTTGATAGTTGTTGAGATATTTCAGTCTGAACCAAAGTGGTGGACCAACCAACTGCCATCCATAGACACACACACACACACACACATACACACACACACAAGTACGCGCACACACACGCACACACACACACACACACACGCACACACGCACACACACACACGCACACACACACACACACACACACACACACACACATACACACACACACACACACCTGTACGCGCACACACACACACACACACACACACACACACACACACACACACACACACACACACACACACACACACACGCACACACACACACGCACACACGCACACACACACACGCACACACACACACACACACACACACACACACACACACACACACCTGTACGCGCACACACACACACACACACACACGCACACACACACACACACACACACGCACACACGCACACACACACACACACACACACACACATACACACACACACACACACCTGTACGCGCACACACACACACACACACACACACACACACACACACACACACACACACACACACACACACACACACACACACACACACACACACACACGCACACACACAGCTAGCATGGCAACAAAAAACACTGTTAACCAGATGGATTAGAGGCAAAACAACTACACTTTTATTTTGAAAAACAATTCCCTTAGTCAAAGTAACTTCTATGTGCCTCTACCTAATACTTATTAAGTAAACATTAACCTTGTGTGCTCCCATCATTGTAACCTGTTCCTGGGTCACCTCCATGTATCGTTATCAGCTGTTTTCATTATAATGACCTAATGACTCAAACATGATGGCAGTAAATAAATATCCTCTCTTGTTCTCTTTTGTTTCGTCTTAACACGCACACATGCATGCAAACACACGTACACACTCGCACATATACACATACAGCTCCTGCACAAACAGTACATTTAGTCTTGGATAATTCATATTGCAGAAGCACTCAAACCAAAGTAGGTTAGAATATTAAGGTCTTAACAAATTTTACATTTCAAAGTGGCTGGGAACAGATTATATCTGTGTTGCAAACTATATTATATAACAATAATTGTTATTTTTGGAAGATTTGTAACTAACTGTTTGTAAGAAATAAGTTTAGGACAAAGTCTATGAGACAGTATGACGTCACTCGGCAACTTCAACGTAATTTGCTGGGTAGAAGCCCTCTTTCCCTCCGCTCAGGACTCCTCGACACCAACCCTGGTCATCCTCCTCCTCGACCTTCAGGAACACTTCACCTGGGATCACAGAAAACACAAGTCTGTTAATCAATGTTTGTGTTTCGATAAATAGTAAGTTATGTGTGTCATGATACGCAGAGTTGTAATTTTTTGTTTACTTTGACTTTAAAGTACTACCAACCAACATTATAGGAGTTTTCTGACTGTTCTTATTATTTGACACTGACTGTACCATTCAACTCTAGCAGCACAATGCATGTTTAAGCCATTGCAAAGATTCCATAAGATGTTGTTCCTATTAAGGCCACTTGGTGTCTGCTCTAAAATTCAGTAACGAATTATATCACGGTCAAATGCAAATGAAGAATTACATATACAAAGTTTTAAAATAAAATATTTTTACATTCCACCATTTTCACGTAAATCTCAGCCACATACAAAGAGAACATTCTATAAAACATAGCCACAAACTAGCCAAACATATTATGAGCATAATAATGTCAACAAGCATCTTATAACGACTAAAAAGGGCCTTATTATAACATTTAGTACATGCACCAAAATATAAAATGTTACCCAATATTCTTCCAAAATACAAAGCATGTGCAATTTTCAAATAGTTTTTTGATAAGTTAGGAATAGAATATATTTTAGTTAGGAAAGATTATTTTACAGAGTGTGTGTTTTAACTTTATTTGATTGACTGTTCTGTTTGCTTAGCTCACCTCAGCTTGTTGTAGTTGTCCAGAAGTGGGTTGTCTGGCTACAAAACTTACTGAAGCCTTGCAAATGGTACTTTCATGTTTTTTTGTTAAGATTGCAACGCTTCATCAAACAGAATGAAAGAGATAAGTGCTCTTTCAAAATATCTTTCTCCAAGCACATCAGTGTAGCTTTATGTATTTGAAGGATGCAAATGACATCATACCCACAAAACTAAACTATAGAGCATTTTAATTGTACTGTCTGTACTTCACTGTATAAAACATCTGGATGTGTGTGCACGCCCCTTTGGGGAAAGCAGAATCACAGCCCAGATATCCTGTAATGTAACATCTGTAAACTGCACACAGCACATGTATGTTTACTAGCCTGCCGTCATTTTAGAGGGATGGGATGCATTTGTTGTGGTCACACTCAAATATATACTGCTGCAATGTTTGTAATTTATTATAAAAATCCTATTATAGCTTTAAAACACTGAGAATAACACTACTGTCCAATACATTTGAGTGTCGTCACATCACACTTTAGGTGTCACCTGCTTTAAAGGACAGCTCATCGCCCTCCTCTCCCGCGTAGTCATACATAGCTCGCACCTTCACACCCCCGATCATCACACTAACAGTAGAAGACATGGATGTTTGAACAATCAGAAATACACAAATATGAATTGGAATAAAATATATGTTGTTCTTCTTTTTTTAAAAATGAGTTATCATATATTGAAAGAACTACACGGGATTACTTACGGTCGATTCTCTTTTATTTTCATCTTGTCTCTTTTCTTTCTATCTAGCTTTTTTATTGGTGGGACCCATTCCTGATGAAAAAGATACAAGTTTAGGTTTCAAATGGATCAACACTTTGGTAAAACAGCTATGATAAATGCAAATATTCACACAAAAATAGGAAAATATCTTGTTTATATGGCTTTATATTCTTTAACTGAGGTAAGCACAAGAAAAACAACACAAGAAGGTTTACACAAAGCAACAATATACATTTTAGAAGATAAGTCCACATTTAGTTCATGAAGTCTTTGTTTCTGCTGAATACTGCATTTACGTATTCCATTGTTGGAGTGCAACATTGTAACATACATCAATCTTTGGCCAGTCGGTGGGCATGCCAGGACCGTGGTTGTTCTTCCACCATTTAAGATCATCTTGCTCATTGATGGACATCAGAGTGTGGTGGAGCTCACTGTACACCGCCTTCACACTGACACAAGGACACGATAAATACACAGAGACACTTGCTCAGCACTATCCCCTAACAAGCAATTTATTCACACCCAGTCACCTGGTGGCTGCTCACCTCTCATTGTTGGTGATATCAAGATGTCTGTGGATGGAGAGGAAGGCCTGCTTCAGAAAGCTGATCCTCTTCCTCTCCTCCTCCTGGGACTCTTCAAAAATGGCTTCCATCTCCTCCATGTAGCGAGGTGTGTAGGACGTCGCTTCCTCCAGCAGTTTCTCATAGCGGTCTCTAATCTGCAGTCAGCGCACAAAACAATTTTACAAGGAATAGTAAAACATCTACTGCAGTTGAATGGAGGATCATCTAAAATGTATAAATCATCTGGTGCTCTTTACTATTGCCATGTTGGGCTCCATAAACACAGAGAAGTATAACAATAACACATCTCCATACAAGGGAAATGCTTGGAACAGAAACTGAAGGCTGGGGCTTGTGTTTAGAGTTGATAGTGCAGTACCAGATGCTGCAGGCCAACAAATCCTTCTTGGAATGCAACATGTTTAACTTTGTGGTATGTCGTGAATCAGTGATTGGGAATTTAAATGTGCTGTGAATGAAGCTCTTATTCAACACGCATGACCTGGAGTGCAGTGGTGCAGTGTTTTAACATCCTTCCTCACCTTTTCTTTGTCCTCTGTGACCATCTCTCTGGCCTCTGTGATTTTCTGCTTTTTCTCTGGACTCATCTCAGAGTTGTCGTTAGCTTGTTTTTCTTTGTCGAGGGCTATTTGCTCCCTCTGACAGGACTTGTGATACGCAACGCGGGCCTTCTCCAGCTGTTGAATACACATTCACACACATTATTTACTTTAAGGAAATTTGATTTCTTATCGAAAGCTAAATATGAAGCTCTGGGTAGAGGATGGTTAGCTAGCTATGCTAGAAACAGGAAGGAAAGGGCTCGCGTGGCTCTGACCAAAAGTCTAAAGCTCACTAATTAACATGTAATATCTTATTTGTTAGATTTGCATAAACAAATGTAGTGATACAGTGTGTACAGCCGGCATATGTTAACATCTTAGTCTGTGATCTCAGAGATTTGAAGTGTTTTACGATGAGTTAACAAGGCTATTAAGCCTTTCTTAGTTCGGTGGAAGATTGAAACCTGAATGAAGCAGGTGTACAGTTGTATTTTTCAGTTTAGGTGTAAGATTATTTCCTTCATTGACGTTTTTAGGGTTTAATTTGTTTATTTACTAGACGTATTGAAATCACCATTCGCACGCAAAGCAATCTTGTACATGTAGGCACAGACGCTTTCTCCGTCAATATAGCATGCACTGGGTAATGTTTTTCTTCAGTGGAATACACACCACCAACACTGATTGGACATCCACATAAAAGATGGTCAATTTTCCCTTAATTGTACATTCATTTTCGTTCAAGTTACAAGCAGTGCTTTTAATAATTATGGAAAAAATGTATGCATAACTTTAAGGAATAGTTTAGATTCAATGAAGTTGGTAAGCTTATCTTACAGGGGGTTATGTGGTGGACGCCAAATCTCCTTAAAACTACAATGTGTCAATTTTACTCTTTTTGTATAGATTAATTAAACAGATACAACTTGTTAATCAACATACATTTCATGCTAAGTGTAGCTAACTGTCTCCTGGCTGTATCTTTATATTTAGTGTAAAGACTTTCCAAAATGTCTAAATTATTCTTTTAAAGGTTCTCTATACAATACTCATTAATAGAGCAGCAAACAACTATTTGCTATGTAAAGATACAGTGGAGTAAAAAAAAAAGTTCCTCTTCCTCTGTGTGTGTGTTGTTATCACAGCTTCTCTGCACTTTGTTGACATAGCCAGGCCAGTCTTGTGTGTTTTTTAGTGCATGTTTGTGCATGAGAGCGCGCCCCACTGTGGCTAGCTCATAGCCACCATAGCACCCATACGGTGGTTATAGTTGCTAACGCCATGGCATCGTGAAATAGGAGTTTGACAAAAAAAAATATTCTTTTCACATTATTCTCAGCTTTCAGTTGCTTCTTGTGGTTTTCATCTGCAGATGGATTTGCCAATTGATACCTTGTGCAAACATTTGCTAATAAACACCATGAAATGCAAAAAAAAGAGGAGTTAAGATTTTGAGTAAAGCTGCCATTGCTACTTCTGACCTCCATCACAAGCATGTCACACACACGCACCTTCATCATCTTTTTGGACCAGGGTTTCTGCGCACGAGAAAAACTTGTGTTGTTGTTGTGGCTCTCCCTGAACCCACAAAAGATTTTCTTTGGAAAGGTCTCCTTCTGCCAGGTTTTCACGCGGCCGCCTTCCTCCACCATGAGGGACTGGGATATGGAGGAGTGGAGGGCGGACAAACGCTCGGTGGAGGTGAAGAAACATTGCCATGCCCTCATGAGGGAGCCATAAAGTGGTCCTGGGAAAGAAGAAAAAAAGACTGAGGAATGAAATAACACAGAGCACAGAGGTCATGGAACCAATAGAGAAATAATAGACTCCCATTTGTAAAGTTTCAAACAGCCATTTAAAATACATCATGATGTTATTTTAAGCCGATGTCGACTGAGATGATCAAAAAGACCTGGGAATGCATGTTCCCATTTTCAGGCTATACCCATCATGTAGCTCCTAATACTTACGAGAATCCACTATGGACTTCCACTTGCTGCTCCACTGGCTGAGCTGCTGGGAGTACTGTTTCTCTACCTTTGCTCTCTCCATGAAACAGGCCACAATGTCGTTGCAGGCCTGGAAGGACTGTTCAGTTCGGTGCACTGTAGGCACATAATTCCCTGGCTGAGAGGAGGAATGGTGATATGTAAGAATAACAAGCCTGCAGAACTCAAGTATGTACATTCACAAACACACATGAGCACCGATTTGGTTTAGCTATTCCTTGCATCGTAGTGTTGTTAGATTCAATCATAAATATAATCCTCACCATCCAGAAGCTCTGTTTCTTGGCATCCTCCGGCGGCTCTTTGGGAAGGCTCGCCATTGTAGGGAACGTGTCTGTCTCAGAAAGTAAGAGATAGCCGTTTGTGTTACACGAGAGCCTTGCTCGACTGGTTAAGATGCATAATGAGCAAGGAAAGAGAGCGTGTATTGGCAGACAGGTGACATTGATAATCACGCAACAGGTTGGACGTCTACACGCTGTAATGTGCAGACACAACAGGCCGACTTCCTCATAAACAGAGCAGTTCCCCCTGCATGGCAGGCAAGTCTGATAGGAAATAATTGGCAGCTGAAACCTTACATTATATGTGTGTGTGTGTGTGTGTGTGTTGCAGAGCTTATTGCCATAACAACTTTGATGATTCTGACGAGGTGTTATTTACACTGTACAGTGCTTGGATACATCCAAGAAGCCCCCTGGTTCGGTAAGGGGAGTGTCATGCAGTAGCAGACTGGAATTCACAGGGGTGGGATCTGCCAGTAGGAATAGAACAGCTGCTCCGGCATTCTTCCTGTTGCCTTCCCAAAATAAACAGCACGGAAAGGTCATCTTTCCCTTTGCTCCGACTAATACAAGGCCTAACAGAACCAACTGTCGCCCACTCTTACTCTTCCTGCCATTCGATTCGGAGATCATGAGCGCAAGAGCAAGATTTCTGCTTTGGCATACAAATGGGAATTCAGGATTTAAAAGGAATTCAACTGTCCTGACATTTTTGCACAGCTTGTAAAGCAAAGCCCAAGTGTAGCATATACATTGGAGGGAGATTGAACAAAAGAAGAGAGATGCATGCACGAACACGCAAAGGACGCGGTCACATAGGGCCTATTTCTGTCCGAGTAACAAGTTGACACATTGCTGGCTGAGTAATATGAATGTGACTAACCACACCTCATCACAAGACTGAGCATGACGGAGAGTTAGACTCATCTAGGACTTTCTTTCCCTCAGCTTGCTGGTGTAAATGCATATATTATCATGTTATTCCTTCTTTTTTTTAGTTACTATGAGCTCCTGCAAGTCGAAACATGGAAACAAGTCCCTGAGTCCCTGAAGGCTCAGCTTAAATTTCCCTTTTTTCACTTTTCTGATTCTGTTATCCACGCAAAGGAAAGGAACATCGTATACACTCATTTTATCTCACAGAAGCATTCATATCAAAGTATTTTGATGCTAAAAAAAACTCCATCCACAAGCATTAAAAAGAAGCAAGAAGTGGCAACAGAGCAGTCATGCCTGGGAGCACTTACATTTCTCTCTGAATCACCAGTGATTACTCAAGTGACCACTTGTTACTGTAGTTCAAGGGCCGAGGATTCTCTCTCCATTTCTCTGTCCGTCTCCCCCTCTGTCAGTGTGCCTCTCTTCCTCTAACACATGTTTCTCTCTCCCCTCTCACCGACCCAATTTTCCCATGGCACTTAAAGTTACACACACACACACACACACACGTTGTTGATCTAAAAGTGGGCGTGAGACACCGAGACAATGCATGCAAAAAAATTAACAAAATCAGAGCCTTCGCATGGTAATCACTCCGCTGCTAATTGGCTTCAGGGCAAACAAAGAGGGAGGAAGAAACTTACCTTTCTTGCTCTCCTGTCAGCTGCGATATTCTAGTTCACTGTCATGAACTCTTCTTCCGCTTTCTCTTCTGTTCCCTACTTTAACCCCATCCTTTGCTTCTTTGACTCACTGGCTTCACTCCCTATCAGTTCTGTTTAGCTCTTGGACTATCACCCTCTCACTTACTCTCCACTGTAGAAAAACAGCTGGAAGAATCCCCCTCCTTCTCTCTCTCCATGCCTGTCCCTCCCCGTCTCTCTCAATATGGTGCTAATGAGATGCTGAACCTTCTTTTTGACCGTTCGCTGGTCACAGAAACGTGTCAATGTGCCACAGAGTCATGTGAGCTTATTAGTGAGTGTATGTGACAGCAGAGGGGTGGGGGTGTCCCATGAACTGCCACATTAGACCTATGCCCCTTTGTGACCTGCCATTCTCTGTGTGGTCAGGCCTAGAAAGAGAGCCAGTACAGTATGCAGCATGTTCACCGCACACTTTTACTCTTCTGGATATCAACCAGAAGTTAAAGGAGAACACAAGAGTTACAGTTCACATACTGCTGTCTAGATCTGGTTTATATTCCTCAGTCTTTTTGAGATAAATGCTGTATGTAATCAGGTTTCAAACAGCCACTTGTTCTTAACAGCTTATCCAGAGCCAGA
The DNA here is from genome assembly GCA_032191485.1 of Leptoclinus maculatus. Lineage (NCBI taxonomy): Eukaryota > Metazoa > Chordata > Actinopteri > Perciformes > Stichaeidae > Leptoclinus > Leptoclinus maculatus. The sequence continues at coordinate 9,624,605 of JAVDOI010000015.1, forward strand.
AAAATTCAAAGGACATTCACCACCCACCATACATGAGATATTGTTACTCACTAGTGGTTGCAGAGGGTTAATATCAGTTTGGGTAAGTGTTCCTTTAGGCTCTACGGAATAAGGAGCCCTGGAAATAAACAATAAAATCCTAATTATTCATTAAGAATAATAATACAATATTAAAAAAAACAGTTTGACAGTACAGAAACAACCAGAACAATGGAGCGCACACACCTATGGGACCTTGGGAGGTCATAGAACTTCTATTTGAGATTATCTTTGTATATATATTACATATATTGAGTCTCAACTAATAAATACCTGTTTTTTTCCTAAGAGACAATCTGTCTTTTAAACATTATATCGAGCGTCGTACAAAAAATCTCAGGGTGAAGTTAGGTTTCTACTATAGAAACAAAATTTAAGTCAAGCGACACTTCTATCAATTGATTATGGTAATGATATATACTGTATATGCATGCAAGTATATCAATATCATGCTACGTTACAATTTGATTCTTGGTCTTTCCTAATTATTCAACCGCAGACTGGAACATTGGTACATTTTTCATAACAAGGCAATATGAGACAAACTGCCTGCTTGTGTTCTTTACTGATGCCAGAAACGATCAGAAGCTGCAATCTCCGATCATTCAGGCAAAAATGATATACTCATTCCTATAATTTGCACCATTTTTAAGTGAAACGTGAACATTTTTGGACCCTCATCTTGGTGTGAGCTAGAGAAATAGATTATTTTATAAGCATGCAAGATTTTAAAAACAGGATTAAGGATTATTTGAGCACTTAATGTACTTGTCCTGACACTGAATGACAATTCTTTGGTTAAAGCAATTTGTTGATTTGTTTTAAGTCTGTCATCTCTTTCTTTCTTCTCTTTTTATGTTGTTTTTAACTTTTTGTTAAAGTCTGTTATTTGTGTTTTGACGTGGTGCTTCTGTCAAACAGTTCTGCTGCCATCTTGCTCATGCAGGACCCCCTTGAAATGAGACAAAACATCTCAATTGGATTCTCCTGGCTTAATAAAGGTTAATAGAAATGTGTGTAGACTACTTTAGCGACAGAAAGTTCATCACGGACTATCAATCAGAAAACTTTGCCGGTACAACCCAGCAGTACCGCTGCCCACAAGCCAGGCGCTGGGTGTATTTGAGTTGCTACAGCTTGCTGAAGGTCCGTCTCCAGAGCTGCCGGTCGCTCTCCTCCCAGAGAAGTAGTCCCCTAGTGTAGTCACGCTCCACAGACTACACTGTGAACACCATCCATTGAAAATACAGATGGGTGACAAATTAGAGGAAAAACCTGATTAAATGAGTTAAAAAAACATAAAGCAGTTGCTTGATGATGACATACTGTGGCCTGCGCAGTCAGCAGATCTCAACCCAACGTGTATGGGAGATTTTCGACAGCTCTCTCCTCCACCATGATCCAAACACTAAATGAAAAAACATGTTTTGGAAGAATGATGTACATTTCTTTTGTGTTTTTCTCTGTGGAAGTTTTTTTTCATACTGTGAGAAGAAAAATGTCAGCTTGCGGCCTCATCCCCACAGAGATAAACAAGCCCCGACATCTATAATTTTGGTAACTATGAGCAGACTCCTCAGTTAGAGAGCTACAAAGTAGGGGCAACCTGGACAACTGGCAAAAACTGGCCACCATGCTAGCAAACAATCTCACACAATCTCCATACAAGCTGTTCTTCATTCTTAACAGGCGTCTTTCAGTGTGCTGCATAAATGCAGCCACTGCTTGCTTTGAATTAAGCCATCTCATCTCCTCCCTCCCCGCAAGCTCTACTCTTTTGTCCTATTAGCTCACCGAGCCTGATGGGAATATAATCCTGGACCTGAAAACAATGTTGTGTTCAACCACCGCAGGGCTGAGACGAGCTGCTGCCAAATTACTAAGCACTTTAAATTGGATCATTATGTGAATCCGTCAGAAGAGGGAATCCAAGGAGAAATGAGAATCACAACAGGGCCATATTATATTTTAGCATTTATTTCAACACCTTAGTTGTACCTCTATCATATAGTTTATCAGTATATACTTTATTTTATTTAAAGCAAAACTCTATTTATATATATATATACCTTTTATCTCTGCATATTTATGCTCATACTGTATGCAGTCATATTCAATATGCATTTTACTAGACCTAAAAAACTCTTTTAAATCATAGAATGCAATGCTTTCTACACTATTGCTCAGTCCTTCACATTCTCAGAATAGTTAATCATGAGATAGCAGTGAGGCAACTCAGCATGAGAATACAGAGTCATCATTTTAAACTCACAGAGAGAATACACATTAACTAACGTGTGTCAGCTTCACTGGGGGTCACCACAGGGCGAGCAGTATAGAAAGCATTTACAGAAAATCAAAAATTAAACAAACAAAGCTTTAATGAATTTCTCCACACTATTTGGAAGACGGAGATTCTTAAAAATTTTTAAATACTTAAATATTATATCTATTATACTATATTTGTATGTTATCATTGTCATCATCATCATTACATATAGATCTATAAATGATGTGTGTTTGCCTTACAGTTGAATTCACTGCAGGGAAATGGTTAAACTGGCACGTTAAAAGAATTCTGGGAGTTCATCTTCACATCAAAGCAACATATGTAGTATTTGCTTTAAGTTTAGTTGTCTGAAAAAAACTTTTGAAAAGTGTGTTTCTTTTTGAGGGTTAATGTGTGGAACGGGGAAACACGGGATTGTCAACTATTGACAAAAAAACAATATTTTCTGACCATTATAAATATGTTTTTGAAAAGGCATTAGAAAGAGAAAAGTGTAGGTCAGGGATAGCGTTTGGCTGACGAACACTCACGCACTAAATCAGACACACAGACTCACAGAGGCTGAAGGTTGAGGTTCAGGTAGTCAGAGAAGCAGTAAAAAGCCCTTATTGATCACTGCACCTGCTGTGTGAGAGAGAGCCGTCAACATTATGGCATCAAAGAGGACGGATCCATCCCTTGACCTGTGCTATGGCAATTAACACCAGTAAAGTAAAAAAAAAAAAAAAAGACGATTTGCAGTTAAAAATGTCATACAAACCCTTTTCAATTCCTCTTTTATACATTTCATCTCCTTTCTATAGAATAATCAGGAAAATAATAAAAGGTAATTTCACAACAATATAATCTCAATACTTGTACGTCCTCATTATGCACAACTTCAATTCAACAGTTATAAATACCCTGACCAGTTTGAAATGAATGATTGCGATAAGCACTTTGTACAAAACATATGGTTCTACTATAGTAGTGAATCCCGTTTAACATGTAAGATATATTTAGTGCTCGCAAAGTACATACATACAAAGCTTATTGGGGCATCCTTTGGGGTAATATGGCAAAGATATAAAGAGAATACTAATATTGTCTACCATTTTATCTATCATCATTTACAAACAAATCTCTCATATTCTGACTTCTGGCTCCTGTACTCAGCCATTTGATACTCTGATATGCTTAAAGCTTCAAAACTGATGTTAGGATGGCACTGTTTTACCCAGAGTTTCTGGCTCAGCCACAGTCAGTAACACTTTATTGGGGTCTAACCCTTTAAGCAGCAACTTTTCCATTTTTCTTTGAACTCAGACCGAAGTTTTCTCAATACTGCTAAACAGCAGATGGTGTGAGAATCCATCTGTCAGTGTGTGTGTGAGAATAAGTGTGTGTGTATATGTGTTTGTCTTTTACAGCACAAAACGGCGTGTTAATTAAATGCCTGTCCATCAAAAGTTTTAAAGTATATTTTCAGTCGAAGAGCGTCATTTTCATATGATATTCATAACGTCCTCATACCCTTTCTTGACCAAAAATCATCCCACAAATTTCAACAGTATTCTCTAAATGTGGAGCCAATTTGAAAGAAAACTCCCCCCACACACACACAGCCCTTCTTAGTCTAAGTTCAACACAACCTGTTGATGTCCACTGCTCTTCTCTTGCACATCTTCTGTTATTGTCCATCTTTGTCAATTAGTTTCTCTCCCTTTCTTTCATCTTTGAATCACCACTTCACTCTCTCAGTCTTGGAGGGAAGTAGTGACATGCAAAGGAGAGGAGAGCCGCCTGGGGAGAGAAGGAGGGCAAATCAATAAGAATAGAAATGAGCGGAAATGAAATAAAGGCGGAGCAAACTAAATAGGGTTGATAAAACTGGTAAATAAAGAGAAAAGGGTCGGAGGGAAGATGAGATAACGTATCAAATTATATGCATCTAATGAAGAAAGGGGATGGCCCAGCTAACTTGACTGTCCTTCACCATCCAGTGCTTCCTTTTTTGACCTTTGACCACATTGCCTCTATGTGTTCCAGAGTCTATTAGTCCTCCCTCACCTGTCAGTGAGTTTCTTCAGCGCCCTCTCGATGTTCATGCGGTGTCCCACACGTGTCACTCCCAGGTCCAGGAAATCATCCTTGGTGAGCGAAGGCAGATGTGATCCATCTATCTCATTGTCTATAAAACGCTCTCTGTGTTCCCCCAGGTTTAGGTAAGCCAGCCAGTCGGCCACATCGTACTTGGTCCAGTAGGGCAGGTGCTTGACAGCAAAGGGTTTGGCTGGCGGAGGAGGGGTGAGATGGGGATAGTTGAGACAGGATGGGCTGAGGGGCAAGTGTATGGGAGATGAGGCTCCAGAGAGAAAATGGGTGGGGGAGAGAGAGCGGGAGACAAGTAGGGGGTTCGCACTTGGCACACCAGATGGGGAGAACAGTGGAGGAGTTGAAGTCGCGTAGGCATCTCCTAGAGGGATTCCAGGCGAAGGAGGGGTGAGGGGCCCGGGGAAGTCAAAGGGGTTGTTGTAGACAGGTGTAATGGGAAGGATTGGGAGAGAGGAAGGCCTGGGAGGAGTTGGGTTTGGCTGTTCAGTGTTATAGATAAGAGGACTGGGAGCTCGCCGTCGTGAGACTGAAGACCGCATCTCCTTTGTGGGACTGCACTGAAAATCAAAAGTCTGCCCGCGCAACTTGGACCGATGCTTTGGCGACGTTGGGTATGGGCAGTAGGTCGGAGAATGGGGAGGGTGTGCATGAACTGGGGAGGTAGGCATCTGTGGAGATGGGGAGCGGGTCCAGTTGCGTTGAACTGGGACTTGAGAGGATGGGGAGACAGAAGGAGTGGCCGCCAGATTTGGTGTCAGGATCTGACGATGCTGTGGAGAGGAGGTGGGTAATGGCGAGGTGGAATGGCCAGAAGGGGGGCTATGAAATACATCTGTGAAATCCGCTGAATACCTGAGAGACAGACAAACAACAAACTTCAGTTAAAAAAAGCAGATATGCAAACTTTCATTTTAATATTAAAGGCCGGTTAATGAAAACAAACAAACCTATGCATGGTGGGTGACTTTGGAGTGTGGCTCCAGTCATCCATGCTCTTCATATGTTGTAGCTTGGAGCTTAGCTCATTGATGATGCTCGCCTTCACGCCAGAAAGAGGGGAGTGAAGTCTGCGGCCCTCCAAAACGATACCACCTCTCTGTACTCCATCTCCACCTTGCTCATGCTCCCCAACCTCAACCCAGTTCACCGACCGAGGGTCTATCTGCCTCTCTAAGCAGGCAGCCAGAGTGGTGTTGAAGCCATCTTCCATTTTGGATCCACTCTGCTTGCGCTTCCTCTCATCTTCGAACACTCCTTCTAACCTAACATCGTCCGGGTTGCTTTGTCTGTGCAACTGCAAAGGAGCAGGGTTGGTGCTGTTCTGCCTACGTAGTGCAACAGGCGGGCACCTCCCTCCTCCCTCCTTGTAATGAGTCATCCTTGGAAACACTGGATTTGCCAGTTTGGCACTGTGCAACTCAAATGTTTGCCCACCTGAGTAGGTTGTGCAAGGATCCTGATGCTCACTTCCTCTCTCTCCCTCTCCTCCTCGCCCATCTCCTCCGATCCCTCCCCTCTCTCCTCTTAGCCCACTCAATCCCAGCATTTCTAAATGGTGGTCGCTACTGCTGTGACTGTCCAGCTCCTCAATCCCAGAATCCACCACGGCATCTTGCCAGTCTCTGCTCTTCGGTGTAACAGTAGGGTGATTAGTATGGTCAGCGGCTTTGCCCCCTGTGCTGAGGCCAGCCTTGTGCCCGGCCATGGTCATACTGTAGTCAGAGGATCCCGGTGAGGTTGTGGTGGTGGCGGCTGCAGTGGATGTCATGGTAGTGGTAGCATAGGTCATGGTGGCTGTGAGGGTGGCTGTGCCTCTATCCTGGGCCGGGATGTGACCACCTACTGAGGGGTCGTTAGAGCTGCCATAATAGGTGTGAGAGTGAGACATAGGCTGGGGTCTGTGTAGTGAAGTGGCAGGCAAAGGTGCAGCGGTGGTGGTAGTGGCGGACGGAGGGGGAAATATCTGTGGGGACGGATAAGATGGAGAGAGAGCCGATTGTGTAAGGTTGGCCACCTCACTGTCATAGGATGTAAGGCTGGAGGCAGCAGAGTCCCCACCCTGTGAGGAGGTTTGGGGAGCATTTGAGTGCTTGGTAGATGGAAGAGAGGGTGGAGGAGGTGGTGCAACAGCAGCAGAGTGTTGACTCCGGTGTTGATGCTGCTGAGGATACTCCTGGACTCTCTCCTTCTTACCATTAGCAAACTCTAAAGGAGGGGGCAAGGGATCTGCAAAGACAAACTCATCCTCTGCATCTATTGAGGGAGCTGGTGGAGGGAGAACCATCAGTCCTAGACCTCCACCCGTCCCTGATCTAGTTTCATGCATCTGTGAGGGGGCTGTGGGGACAGTATACTGGACATAGCTGGTGTTGGGAGCACTATCCATCTGCAGAAAGGAAGGTCTTCGGGGTGCGGATTGAACCGGCGGTGGAGGAGGCTGCATGGGTGGAGCAGGTCTGCTGTCATATACCTCCTTTTCTCTTTCTCTCTCCCTGGGGCTCTGTGGGTAATACTGGGTTGAATACTGACTGGTTCGGTCCTCTGAGAAGCGAACTCTGAGACCCTCCCTTGGTGCTCCTTCCTTTTCTCTCTCCATCCTCTCCCCACCTCCTCCTCCCAAACGTAATATCCTTGGTGACTGTGGCCGGCTCATAGATGCAGGCGAGGTGGTGGCGGTGGGGGAGCTTAGGTGGACGGATACAGGGGAAGTGTAGGCAGATTGTGTAGGGGTTGCAAAAAGTGAAGGAGTTGGGGTCTGAACAGGGGTTGGGAACGTTCCTACTGTGGACAGCTGCCGACCAAAGTGTCTCTCCTCTCTGCGTGTCCTGCGGTCATCTTTTAGGGCCCTCTCTCTTGCAGCTAGGGCCAAGCCAAGTGGGGACGAGGGGTCGAGAACTTTCCCTGTAAGTGGGTGGATGAAAGTAGTAGTGGCCTGGGTGCCATACATTGAGGGAGCTGACTTGGGCTGGCCATCCTGACCAAGAACAGGGGAAGAATACTCAGGCAGGCCAAAGGCTGGGGGCATGCTGCTGGAATAGTGGACATAGCTGTCTCCCGAAAACATGCCCTCATCTATAGACTTGGAGGGCCGTAGACGAGGGGTGGGCACTTCCATTTGTATGCCCTGTAACGGCTGAATTCTTGCCCCTAGTGCTCCTCCTCCCTCCTCGGCTCCTCCCCCTGCCTCTCCTTGAATGTCCTCCTCAGTTGATAGGAAGAAAGAAGCACTCTTTCTTCTCATATCTCGGAAACGTTCTCTTTCCCTGCGTGCCCCTCCTCCTCCGAAGGCCGTACCGTATGTTGACGTGTAGTCCAAGTTTTCCAAGTTTTGCTGCGAGGAAACAGATGGGGCAACAGTTGATGAAGGCAAGGAAGTGGGTGTAGGGGGCTGAGGTGGCAAAGGGCTGAGTGGTGAGGGTAGACTGGTGTTGGGGCTGTCTGAGGTCGTATCTGCTGAGGTGTGGTCTTCAACACCCTGGGGGGGCTCAGCTTCCACGCTGCTACCCTGGCTGCTTCGCCCGCTGCTGCTGGTTGAGGGAGCTTTGACAATGATGGTGGGGATGGCGATGGAGCTCTTCTCTTTGGCTGCAACTCCTTTTCCTCGGTGCTGTCTCAGCCCATCCTCCACTTTCGACTGTTTCATCAAAGCTCCTCGACCACCCCTCCTGGTTGTACCCCTGCCAACCCCTCCACCCTGCTCCCGGTTGGCGATGTGCGGGGGATGTTGCGGTGCTTGTGGGGCCTTTGGCTTAGCACTTGTCGGTGGTGTAGCACTGCTGTAGCCTCTCCTTAACCCTCCCATTTTGCCACCACCTCTCCTGGGCGCCTCCGGCTCTCTGACATCAGATTGTCTGCGGAGGGTGGGGACCATGTCCTGCTGGTTCATCCCACCAGGCCCTCCCCTCTCCCAGCCTGCTTGAGTAGCATGCCCTGGCTGGGATTGGGGCTGGTAGTGGGCTTGAGATACAGGGGGTATGGGCATAGCAGGCCCTCTCACAGGATGAGGGCCTGCTGATAAAGGTGGCTCTGGGGCGGATGTGTTAGGGGGTGGGGGTATTTCCTCCGGTCCTGGCACCGACAGGCTGCGAGCCAGTTTCATAGCGGGTGGGTGTAGATACTGTCTTTCCTCCTCTGTTACACCTGAGAGCAAGAAGACAGGTGTTTATAAAATTAAAAAGAAACTATTGAGCAGGCAGAAATTTTTCCATGACGATTGTCATTACCAATAGATTTTTGACGTATCATGACTGCATGCTGAGTGTGGCCGGGTTGAAAATGAGCTTGGTTGTAGCCAAAACCTGGTCCGGGCTGCACCATACTCACTGATGACTGATGCTCATAGGGTTGCTTTAATTGTCAAAAAACATTTTTAAAAGGGACCAAAAGAGAATTTGAAAGGAAGAAAGGAGTAAAGAGAGAAGAGGAAACATTAATAACACATAATCAAATCGAACTGATGTCAGCTGTTAAGCTGATATTGATATACAGTATAATGCAATATAAAATAACCAGTCAGTCATAGTATTGGAGTATCAGGCAACAGAGCATGGATGCATGAACACAAACTGACTCACACTTAAATAAATGTTTTAGTGTGCTTGATCCATTGTCAATCATTTTATGTAAAGTGCAGTGAGAGCAGGAGAACGTACACAGCTAAAAAAGAGAGCTTAAGACCAAGCTGCTTTAATCCTTTTCTAGCATTAGTCACGTCCATGACTAAATATCTGCTATATCCTAAATCAGTGGAGAATCTCTGTTGTATGTGAATGTGGTATGGAAGAGACTGCAAGAGAGATTCATAACTGTATTTAGTCTAAAAAGCCAGCAGGACCACGAATTAGGGTAATGACCAAAACTATGACCATCTCTTTTCCATTCTCAACAGTACCTCATTGGAGACGTTGGGAACAATACTCTTGCTCCGGTCCCTCTTGCCTCCATGACCCCTCTGGCCCTGGTTGTCTGGTGTAATAGTGTGTTGGGCAGCAGCCAAGATTTCATCCAGTTTATCTAAAACAAAGACCAAGCAGGGGCAGGGCAGGAAAGAAATGTAGAGAGAAAGTGAGAGGGAGTGTAAAATAAAAGGCAGAAACATGAAAAGAAGGATTCCCTCCCATCCCCTCAAGGTTTAAAAACACCCTTTTACAGTATGACAAGAGCGGTGAGAGAGATTTTTTACTTAGTGCCATCTGATAGACGGTCCTCTTCTTATCAGGACCAAGAGAGGACTCGTATTCTGAAAAAGGAGGGGGAAAAAAGGAGCATCAAACAGGCTAACTTTTAATTAAAGCTCAGGGGCTGATGACTGGTAATGATTAAGGCTGATATTCACCTGCTTTCTTTTTCCATGGAGACGCAGCTGTAGCATACATAATTTGGAAAACAGAAATTAGGTGTGACTAGAACTGCTGTGTAGTCATGTGTATTATTAGGCAGTTGACATAGCTGGATGAAATACATACTCGGACACATGTGATGGTGTGAATACTGATGTGATGAGAGGAATGGTGATGGGGACGGAAATGATAATGAGAGCACACAAATCCGTGATTCTCCCACCTTTGTCCACTGTATGCAGAAGCATATTTGGTCCAAAAGAAAAAGAAAAAGAAACAAAAACAATTTGTGACTGATGGCACCAGACCAGTATCATTTCACAACCTGTTTAGTTATAACCTTTCTTCTTCATAGTTAATACCAAACATGCAAATTAATCTAAAAGCTCCTTTCACATCAAAGTATTGCTAATAAAAACAAAATGATATTGCCCCAGTACTGGATAATTCTCTTGGCTCTCTGCATCATCTCAGGTTCATATTTAATGATGTGTTTCCCTAATAGTGCCCTAGTAGTGTACCATCATCCAGCAGAGAAGCTGATAACCCACATTTCAAATGTGAAAAAAAAACTGGTCCCCCCCCCATCACCTTACCCATGTCTTCCAGCTCTGATGTCATTGACTTGGAGCGCAGGGCAATGGCAGGAGGAGTCAGTCGTTTAGTCTGCTGCGGGGCTGCCAAGGGAAGCCAGCCAAATGCAGACTTAATGTTTAGTCTTCTCGTATAAACATGCAGTCACCATTGACAACCACATTCAAACAGGCTTTTAAGGTGAAGTAAACACGCAATCAGCTTTATCTTCACATCATAAACATGGGATGGAAATGACATACGAGGAAAGTTTGACTCGTACCTCTCTTCCGAGCAGTATCCTCCAGTTCAGGGTTTCGAGCAACCATCACAACTTTCACCATAAGGCTGTTGCTGCCCTGTCGGATCATATTGACCACCTGCCGGTGGCCAACCTTCACCACATTCTGGCCGTTCACCTTACAGACACAAAGACACGGAAGGACTTAATGAAGAATGAGCTGATCCACTTAAATGAAAGAAAGAAAAAAAAAAAGGTAGGTACAAGCGAGTGGAGCAAACAACTGAAACACACTTTACAGAATTACTGAGGGGCTTTTTGTGACCACTGGTTCACTTTGGTAATGCAGCTTTCCCATGTTTGGCATATGTTGGTGCCATTTTCAAAGACTTTTCTTCAAACATACATCATTTTCCAGTGTTTTGGACGAGTGCACCAGCAATTCAGGCAGCAACTACAGTAAATCACAGTTACAAAGGCTTGGGCAGCTACATAAGTGACTCATATTAGGTTGAATACTAATTAGCAGATCTGTCAGGTCTAATTAGCAGATCTGTTAGGTTTGACAATCACCATTTTTAGAACTGAGTTTTTTCAGGAAACTAACAGGAACTTTAACAGGTACAAAAAGGCCACAACTTAAACAGGCACAGGTTTTACACCTTAACTGACGCCCCACATTCACAGCCCAGCGAGGACACACGTTTTGGTGGTGGGAGGAAACCAGAGCACAATCGCAAACACGAAGAACATGCAAACTCAACACTGACGCTTCTTGCTGTGAGGTAGCAACATGTGTGGGTAACATTTTGAGTAATAGTAACAAAAAATAAGTAAAAATTTGTAATCACAATCTTCTTTTCTGATCTCATAGAAATCCAATCTACGCCTATCAGCTCTCCTTAACTTGCAGAGTGCGTCTGGAGGTTCAGCACCCGGCTGCTTAATGATCGACAACCTAATTTTCTTGTAAATATGGTCCGATGTGTTTTTATCAATCAAATTGGTATTTACTGCAAGCTATTGTATTGTAAAGTGGTCCTGTTGTCCGCCCTGCAGATATCACTGATCTGTGATCAGTTCAGTGCATGCTAGAAGTTGCTTTGTAATGAAGTGTAGTTTATTGGTGTACAGACTTCTCTTCAGGCTGCCTGGTCTTTTTCATTTCCTACATTTCCCAGATTGATTTGTGACACTCGGAGAAAAATGCCAGCACTTGTTGCATTCATTAGTGGGATTTTTTAAGTACAATTTTATTCCCTCACTCAAAGTGCTTCAGGTTCAGTTTGTGCGTTAGTCCAAAATGCCTCTGGTCCTTACCTCGATGAGGAAATCCCCCATCCTCAGGCCCGCCCTCCAGGCCACGCCCCCCTCATCGACAGACTCCAGGTACTGCAGCGCGGGGAACGCTGGCGTTGGAGTGAACTCTTCTATGGGAGTCTGAGCTGCAGAAGACAGAAGACAAAAAGATAAGCATGAGTGGACACAGATAACTAGAACATGGATTTGAAAAAGAGGGAGGGTTAGAGGGATATAAAGAGAGAAAAAGTGCATATGAGACTGAGAAATCTATAGAGACAGAAAAATATGAGGCACATTTGGGTGAAGAGGCTCACCTTTGGCTCCCCTAAGCACAAAGCCAAAGCCCTCATTGTCTTTCTTCTGCAGGAGCACTGTCTTCTCCTTAATGATGTAGTCACTTAGAAAGAGTAAAGTGGGAGCAGAGGGGAAGGGGAAAAGGGGATGGAGAGAGACAGCGAGAAAAAGACAGAGAATAGGAGAGAAACAGAGCTATATGACTTCTATATCAACAGAAAAGTGTTATTGTCATGCAAATAAAGCCTTTTCTGAATGTGTAAAACAGCTATACTGCATCACATAATGATATCACACTGCAGCAAAAGAGCTTGGCTTGAGAATGTCATACAAAAAATGCTGGTGCACAAAAGGGTTGATGTCAGGGATACAGTTGGTGTCACAATGGGAGGAAGTGTATATGAGATGACATTCCATACTATGGACTAATCCAGCTAGAGCTGACAAGCACTGGGTTGGGGGGGAACGGCACATTAGAAAAATGTGCACATACACTTCCCTGATAATGGGAACTTCCAAATGCACCTAAATTGCTGCATTAGCTTTCGCTGCATCTGGCAGCTTTTGCAAGGACAGTGTTTTACCGACTCCAGCGCACCACTACCGGTCATACATGACACATCACATCATGGACCAGAAGACATTGGACAGACCTCTGATCTTCCTCCACATACAGCTCCTCTTGCTAAGAGACCACAGCCTCGGAGGGCAGAAATGATCACAGACTTGATGCAATCTTATCATCACAGTTACAGTAGTGTAACAGCTGGCCCAGCAAACTCCTTCATTATTCTATTACCATTTTTGGCCAAGCTGCTTTACAACCCTTTCTCTAATATAGGACTGGTTTTAAATGGACTTCACACTGCCACACACAGCCACATCTCATGACTCATTTCTGGACTTGACTTTCCAACAATGTCAATTCACCCTGGTTATGTTAGAGAGCCCGGGGCTTGAGCAGAGCTGTATGATTTAAGAGGGATTCCAGATATTTCTTTCCGAGGCAGCTCAATTTCAGTGTTAGTATGTGCTCTTCAACTTAAACCAAAGTGACACTCCAACTGAAATCAAATCAAAGGATTTGATTTCCTGGAATGGATAACTGTGAGTGAAAAGGATAAGTTGCCTGGTGGAAGAATTGTCTATATTTATAGTAAAAGTTTGACTCACAATAATGCAGTGAAAATGCTCTGGGTATACTCAAGGGGAATACATGTTTTTTTTCTTCTATTTGACCCTCCCCCTTTCAAATGGGAATTTGAGGTGAATTCTGTGTGCATTCACACCTTTATGAGAAGTAGTGTACGTAAATAGGAGTTTTCAGCCATGAATTCAATAATTCGGGTATTGCCTACCCTCGGGCTCCATACAAATTCTCAATTACAATTCTCCTTCGCTTGAATCAACAGACCGTAAACCGTGGTGCTAAATCCAGCTTTACCTCTCTGTAAACTAAACAACCATTTGATTGGTTTCCTGACAATCAAGTCTGCAGGGTAACTTGGCCATGTAACCCTAAATAAACCCACAATGTAACATTTAAAAATGCCAACATTTTGATTTATTTTTAAGTTTTAGGCAGCAGATTTAAATATTTTCTACATCTGGCAGAGGACCCCATCACTCCAACTTCATTCTGCCTCCGCCACTTGTGAAACACCCATGTGTATACAGGTCCTAAAATAACAAAAGCAGTAATAGAATATTCCACACCGCCTCTTACAGTACAGACCCAGCAAGGTGTTGTGTATTCAAGAGCATGTAATAAAGTTTGGCTGTGGAATCACAGATCACACAGAGGTCCAGCAGAGGCATGAGCGTTGGCCTACAGGCCTGAAGATCCAGACTTCGACACCAAGTTGTAACTTTAGCACTGAACAGACGATCGCTAGTTTCCCCTACTGAGGTCCATCCCTTGTGTGTTCTCCATCAATGTTACTGTTTCGCCAACGCACAGCCGCCTTCCAGCCATCTGCTCCTCACACCTCATTCCTTTTTCTCTCACCCTGTCCTCCACCATGCTTTCCCTCTCTGAGGATCAAAGTAGCAAAGAGTGGGTGGACAAATCCATTGGGCTCTTCATCCATCCACTTCTACAAGGGGAAATGTGGCCTGCGTTGTTCCTCCAGGTGGTCTAAGTTGTGTTGCTGGCTTGCAGTAACACACCTGATTTCCTTTACATATTTAAAAGCTATTCAACTTGTATGTCACCACATTGACCACTATAGCCTGGCCAATTAGGGCCATACAAATCGCAAAGTGGTTAATCCCTGTAGGCTTGTAGGACACACTCTTGTCTGAACTGGCTGCAATGAAGCTGTAAGCCTACTAGAGACCAGAGTTATTATGTACCCTCCTGAGTCATCCTCTCTTCTACCCACAATTACTGAGAAAAAAAGGCAGCTTTTTAACCATTAACCTGCTGAATGTACATGCAGATAGACTGGCTATGTGGGGACTATACACACGCAACACAAGTGAGGCACATGATGGGTGTTAGTGACACACACTGTGGATTGAGATGTGGTAGATGGATGAACAGTACATATAATTATAGATAGGAGAGATACTCCCACAGCAATTAAGCACGATGACGTATACACTTATAAGTGAAAACACATTAATTTCATTCAGTGTATATAGTAACATGCACACACACACATAACACAAATGCATGCACACAGACATGCACAGAATTAGTGGTATCTGAAATTAGAGCTCGAAAGGAGCTGACAAACCACACTCTTTCCACTTATTGACTTATTCACTTTCATCCTTCTGTACAGACACAATACCTCACATTCCTAATGATACACTGGGATACATCAAAAAATATGGGATGTGACGATACATTTCTTTAAAAGGAACAGGATTAAATGGGAAGTCCTGGTGAATGAAAAATATCTGCTTAAAGAAATCATGACTCAAAGAGAATGAAATACACCCACACTGTCTGACTGAAATGCATCAATATGTGCTCCCTTTCATGCACTAACACACACGCACACAGCGTTCAGAGACACACGGGAGGAAGACACAGAAATAAACAGGCTGCAGAGTCTCCATTCAATAGCCACTTCCATACCATAGATATTCACATGCATAGGAAAAATACACATTTTAGACACACGCACAGATACACACACGGACACTCAGAGACACACAAACAAGATACATAGCTTATTAGTCTGTCTTTGAAAAGGCACGGCCTCTCAATAGCATCATCTACCTCTCCCCTCTCTCCATTGTCCTCTCCTCACATCCATAGCCAGCCAATGAATGAGGAAACAGCCGCTACCTGTAAATGAACCACACGCTCCTGTTTCTGGGGCCCAGTGACGGCCACGAAGAAGAGAGGGAGAGAGAGAGATCTCTCTCTCCGCAACCCCCCATTGCCATGTCCCCCCCTCCTCTCTCGCGCGCGCTCTCAACCTCCTCCCTCCTCCCTCCTCCCTCCTCCTCCCGGTCTTCCAGCGAGAGCTCAGCCGGAGAGTGCCGCGAGAGTGGAGGAGAGAGCGAGAGAGGTGGGTAACGAGAAGGAGAGAGACAGCGTGATGGTCTGCACTCCGCATACTTCAGACAAGAGAAAGACAATGTGAATGAAAAAGAGAGAGAGAGAGAGAGAATACCAGCTATTATCCCAACAGGGAGAGAGTGTATGGAGTGTGTGCTGGTACATGACAGGAAGAGGGTTTGGCTGCAGAATATGGGAGATGGAGAGCTGAATTTGTGGTGTGGAGATGCGGGGGATGGGTACAAATATAAGGCGACCCAGGGAGAGACTGTGCTCGAATTGCACATCCACTGACTGTTGTATCACAGATATACTAACAGCTGATTCTCACCCTGAATTTACTCACACTTTTCTGTCGCTCCCTCCTCTCCTCTAAATCAGAACTGTCATCACCACACAGGCTAACAAACACTCTTCCTCTCTCTATAGCTCTCTGAAATAGTATTTGACATTCTCCAAAATGCCTAGCTGCAGTGAGGGAACATGCTCCGGATCACCTTGCTCTTAATTGAGCACCACTTCACCACAGTGCTGCAATTACGCTTAACCAGCTTAGCACAGGTAATATAACCCCATTGGCTGCTATTTCCATTTAGAACACAAGCGCAGCTGCATTAAAGTGAATGCCTTTTTGTAATGACGGTGGCAGCGGCTCAGCACAAGGGTAATGTCGGCTACAATGTGTAAGAGGCTGTAAAACCCAGGGGTGGCGACTGCTAAGTCTCACTAGCCCAGGGACCTAACCATTGCTTGGTGTCTCAGCCTCCTCATGACTCATCAGCAGGATGATGTACATACACACAAAGACACACACACACACACACACACACACACACACACACACACACAGGCATAGTCAGATGCACACCAACTCTCAAACAAACACGCATAGCTTCATAAAACACAGCTGCAGCTGCCCAAAGCTGAGCTGCAGCTTCAGACAAATACCATGTAGGAGAAGTACCCCCCCCCTCTACCTTTCATTATGGCATTATTGTGTTCAGTGTAAACAAGCAACAACAGACGAGAGAGCGAGCGATGTGGCTGGATGTATCAAAGAGACAAGTGCATTTGTCTGGTTGAGCCAAAAGGGGCAGAGCTGAAAAATGACATGGCTGCTCTTAATGACATGGCTGCTCTTTGTGCCTTCACCGCTGACGTGTTCACACAGCAAAACAATAGTGAACAAGCGCTGCTCAGGATCTGCAGAGAAAACAGACACATGCAGCAGACAGGATGGTATGAAAGCACAATAGGCGAAACAAGTGAGCACACGCGCGCACACATGAACCTTCTGTGTGTCAACTATTTAAATCACCTTAAATGGACACACAGTCTTTCCTTACAGTAATAAACCCAGAGAGCAGACAGTTCAGTGGCTGCCCACGCTCATGTGACAATCCACAGCCAAACTATATCAGAGGCTGTTCATCTTTGTTTTATGACTCCATCTATTTTCTAAACTGGTATCCTGTTCAGGGAAGTGCTTGGGCCTGTCCCAGCATGCATTGGGAGAAAGGTCAGGGACAATTTGAAACGTCACAGGGGAGCAGACAAACACAACAACCCTCACATTTACACGTTTCCAGCAGTTTAGACTTTCCCAACTTACTTATTGACCGATCACAGGTCGTAAGTGTCGTAGCAACTCTTCTTACCTGGGGCCATCAGTGCCATCGTAGGCTCCAACAGTGACGTTGCGGAAAAGCTTCCTCTTGGCTTTCTCGCTGCGCGTCTCTGCAAGGCACATGCAGGCAAAACATATGCTCTATTTAAACACCTTCAGCTTCCGTCATGACACCTTCATGACAGAAGCTCATGAAGGTGTGGTGTACCGTTTTAGAAGTATTGTGTCTTTAGTGCAGATCACAAAGGAATCCAATATATTTTTTATATATATATATATATATATATATTTTCCCAGTTTTCTATATGGCATATAGTTTGCTTGCTGCCTGAACAGTGCAGCTGTGGAAATAGGAGAAAAGTTAATTTCTGTGCTGTACGTGTGCCACTGTCTGCTGCAAAAGAAGCTGCTGGTAAACATGAGTGTGGCATGTGCTGTGTTACAGTGACTGAAAGGATAATTCCAGCCTGAGGGAGTAGGTAACCCATTTTCTCTCCAATCTATGTGCTATTTCCTATTACTGTTATGTGTCCTATGAGAGTTATCTCAAAACCATCAATAGCAAATTTGTTTTAAAGTATACATGAACGATTGAAAAAAAAAAAAAGTTTTGTCTTACCTGATCGATTGTCTTTGCTGAGAGCCGCCACCTCTTCTACACAGTCTGAAGGAAACCAGCCAGTACGACCTTTCGCTGTTCCTTCCCAGTATCCCCCTTCTCCTACACTTAACACTGAGACAGATAGATAGACAGATAAATCGATAGCATAGATAGATGGATATAATTTAATTTGGCTAGTAAATCATTTATCACAAACTCTTACACTGTAATACGTCTAACGCTCAGCCCTCCGTGTTTACCTCAAGCCATTTTTTTTAATAATAATATTGAACAGTCCACTGAGAATGGAGAGGAACATGTATTGTGATGACTGGATGTGTCTGCTGGTGCTTCTCATTTCTCTTGTTTACAATCCTCTCTTCCCTCATGAACATCTCTTCATGCTGTTGATGTTTTAGAAACAGTAGTTTAAATTATTTCCGGAATTAAACTCTATTGCAACTGCACTGGAAGTACAGGATCTCAGCATTACACAAAATCATCTCCAGTTGAGAACGTTTAGCTAATTGTCCTCAAACAACAACATGATTAAAAAGATGTCTTGGGCAAGTTTTTCTTATATTCCCATAATTGACTATTTGTGAATTTGCTCTATCTCACCTTTAACTCTGTCGCCTTTGTTAAGCGAGAGCTCTTTGTCTCCGCTAGCAGAGTAGGCACGAGTGGCCGTGTAAACCCGCCCTGGCACTGCGCTGTACATACGCTTCATCTGATCTCCTCCACTGCCCACTGGGGTTGCACTACAGAGGGAGAAAGAAAGAGAGTCTCTTACAAAACCAAGAGATAAGACTGTGTTGCACACTGTGGAAAAACAAGTGAGACAAAGTGAGACAACATACATCTTATCAGGCTTCATCAGAGACAGTCAGTAGTTGAGTCATACCAACAGTAAGAATGCATGCAGCAATCTTGTATTTGCAAACAGTGACCAGTAATTGTATGTCAGATATATAGAAAGTGCTAAGAATTTTAACACAGTGCGCCTCAAATCTTTGCTATAATAATACTATTGAGTACATACTATTAGGGCAGTTAGTACACAAGAATGTAGGGTTGAAATTAATGTAATTTAGTATACAAGGAATTAGTGTTTCAAAATTAAAAAAAGACACAAATAGCAAATACCATACATTTTGTGTTAACAGGGATTTTTCTGGATAATTATCTCAAAATAATCCAGTATCTCAACAACTATTAGATAGATAGGACAATGATTGGTTCAGACATTCATAGTTCCTTGATGAATAACTTTGGTGATCTAGCGCACCTAGTGCCATGATTATGACAACATTTACATTTTAATTTGTTCAATACTTTTTTTTTTATACCCACCAAACTAATATCCTTCCCATCAGCCTCAACTTTGTGTTTAGTCCTAATTAGCAATGTTAGCATTTTAGCATGCGAAACCAAGATGGTAAACATGGTAAACATCAGCATGTTAATATCATGTATGTTAACAGCCTCCCAGAGCCACTAGCATGGCTGTAGACTCGGCGGAGAAATTGCATCACTGTCTGACATTTTTTAAACATATTTCAGACTGTGAGGAGCTCCTCTATTTCTTTTACCCTGCAGGACAACATCCACACTTAAAATATGTGACATTCTTGCACCTAAAAATAGTATACTGTATGCGTGTCTGAGACACAAATAGTAATTTTCCTGCATACAGCATATGGTAACTGGAGATTTAGTGAACCCCGTTAGTACATGGCCTTAAAGGACCTGGTCAAAATATGAATCCACCACTCTCCCTGCATTAACACCGTATATATTCCTTCCTTACCCCTGTCTGCCTCTTGGCTGTCGGTGCCTCTCCTCTGTGTCACTTTGGCCTCCTCTACCCCGGGATGGGGAGCGAGTACGAGTTCTGGGGCTGCTTGAGCTTCTCATGCCGATGGAGGCCCTGCGTTGGCTCTGCAGAAATGCACAAGTCCCACATGGGCAGAACTTCAAAGCTGATCCTGTAACTTACTATAAGTCAAAGACTGAAAAAGAAATGCAACACCAGCAAAGCATATCTATTATCACAAAGATCAGCAGATGAGCATCCACCTAATGGTCCTCAGTACCTGTCCCGGGTTGGGATTGGTTGCAGCCTTGTTGGGCAGGGCCAGGGGGTCAGACTGGGTCATGGAGTTATCGCTGTTAGCGCGCAGTAGGGGGTGGGAATGAAGTGAGGGGAGAGGTAGAGTGTAGGCGCTCTCTTTTCGCTTGGGAACATACTTTGGCGATTCCAAAAAGGGCACTGAAGATGGGAGGTGTGAGGTTAACGGGTGAGGGATCAGAGGTGGTGAGTAAGAAGGATTAGGAAGTGAGGAAGGGCAGTGGGGTTTGATGTGACAGGGTGAAATAGAGGGAGGAATTAGGGAGATTGTTAGGGAAAAAGAGGGAGATTGTAAGGGCAAAATACATGATATTTTCAGGAAAGTACAAAGAAAAGCAGGTGTGAAACTGTAAAACTTGATAGCCCCCTCAGACGAGACAGTTTGGCACGATAGCTTACCTACGTCAGCATCTTTGTGGTTTTTGAAGATTTCCCCAAGTTCAAAGTGACCAGACATTATAGCAAGCTGCAAACAAACAAAACAAGATGTAATTAGATAAGCCATTGTAATTATTGCTATTTTTGTTGTATTGTGTTGTCTGCTTTTTCTCTTTTAGTTTGTGACAAAACTGTTGGTCAAAGATACTCAAAACAAAATGCAATTTCACTTTAAAAACATGATAAAACTGTGTACAGTTTTAATTGACAGTTAAACCATTTACCTGAAAAGGGGTCTGACCAAGCTTGTTCTTTGCCTCCTTATTTGCTCCCCTGTACAGAAGAACGCGGACACAGCTTTCCTGATTATTCGGAGAGGGAAAGTGATGTGTTAACAGCGTTAGGGAGAACAGTAGTAGTAATTATGGTAATAATAGTTTCATATGAGGGAATCTGTTCCCATACTTGCCTTGTTGTACAGGGCAGAAATGTGAAGTGCAGTGTTCCCTGAGGCATTTTGAGAGGAGGTGTCGGCCCCATAAAACAACAGATGCTCCAAGTGCTGAGCAAAACCATTCTGGCAAGCCTTTAAGTGTCAATAGCGTGATAGAAATATCCAAAAATTGTCAGAATTAAAAAGTATAGAAAGAGACAAGTTAAAGTGAAGAGGGTGATTTCATATCTGACAGTTTCAGTAGAATGAAATTAGGCAGAAAAGGGGAGATTAAAACTATATTGCGAAAGAGAAACAATTACAATTGAAGGGAGATAATGTCTTACATCCACATTTAGATCCATAATTACTCTTACAGAGAAACAGGTCAGAGACAATTACATTGCACTGTGATGGAAAAGAAAGTAAACAAAATTCATTAAAATAACAGAAGTGAGCCTTCAGCAGCCTGAGAGGTTTCCTCGTGTCTTTCTGCAGAGACTTAAATATCACAAGACGTGTACAAAGTAAAGAACGGCAAAACCAAAATAAAATACCATGACAACCAGCTTGCAGCACAAACACACATTTACCAGAATGTCACAGAGACATAATGTAGGCAATTCACACGCTTCTACAGTAAGAAAGAGATAGTATCCAATGCTCTTTCTGAACTGGACTCAGCTTGAGATGACCCAGATTTGTTTTAAGGAAACTATGTGGTCAGTCACTTCATTCAGTTTATCTACATTTTGATCACATCACGATTCTCAGTGCCTTTGCCTCTGAAATGTTGGAGGGGAAGATGAGATGGTAGGATGAAGGGTACCTTGTGTATTTCTTCCATTCCAAACTCTTCTTCATCCCTGTGCTATGGAAGGAGAGAGAATGGAGATACGAGTGAGGAAGGCTGAGACGAAGGGGAGTGTGAGAAAACGCTGAGAGACGGAGGGCGATGGTACAAGACATCAAACACAGAGATACATGTTGGTGCTTAGATTCAGTTAAATGAGGAGAGACAAAGACCAAAGATGCTTCATGTGAAAATATGAAAGGAAACAATGAAACCACATGGAAATCAATGGATGTATGGAAAGGTAGATTAATAATATTAAAATGTCCATTGGCACCTGGTGGGACTCGTCCCAGCCATTCTCATCCTTTGTCCCCAGCCTCGCCCTGTAATACAGCAAGGTCTCGCAGCAGGAAGTCTCGCCCCCTGTCAGTACAGTGTGGTACAGCGGGGTCAGGCCATAGCGGTCTCTGTAGTTTGGAGATGCTCCGAGGGACAAGAGAGCCTGGCAAGGAGAGACCAAAGAAAAGCATCACTTTTCTAATAAAGGTGGAGGTGCAAATTCTGTGTGTAGTGAGAAATAGACGAGCTGGGTATACGGCTGGGCCTTATTTTACTCATGATGCTGCGGCTGATCAATACAACACACGGTATAAATCAAATGATACTAAGTCATTGTGAGAAACATGTTTATGTCTAAATCAATTATATGTCTATATAGTTTGATTATTTAACATTTGATCTCATATATATACTATCAGTGTTATATTGCATATTGAAGCTGCAGGGATTGACAAAATAATATATTTCATGGCAGAAACACTTTAACAAAGGTGGGTCATTTTAAGCAGTTGTAAAAGTGGCTTTGACATGTTGTCTTTGAAGCCACATGAAGCAGCTACGGGCAAAATCCTGCAAGTGTACCGTTTAAAGTAAAGTAACAGCAGTCACAACGTGAAACTAACCAATAGTTTTATGCCAACAGTATTTAACTGTCAAGCTTCTAATTATCTTTCAACCTAATGACCACCCACATTTCATGCAGCATTTGCAATTTATTCACTTCAACAATAAATCATTTGTATATAAGATGTGTATGTGAATGTGCCTAAACCATATAAATTCTTATAATAATCATTCAATGTCCACTTTGCCTGTCCAACTTGAGTGTGTTTGCAATATATATATATATATGTGACTTTAATTCAAAGTCCTTACCAGCAGCCCAGCGTGATTGTGACCCCTAACAGCTTTGTGCACCGGTGTGAAGCCATCTCTGCTCCTAAAGTCCAAATGAGAGCCTCCCTGAACCAGCAGCCTGATGCCCTCCACCGGCAGGCCCGACTGCATGGCTATGGAGATCGGGGTCTCTGACCCACAGAAGAGGAAAGGGTCAGCAAGGATGGTAGGTAGAACAGTGTAAGTGAAAGCATTTCATATAACCACCCAATACCACTTGTACAATCATTTATTTGAAATTACAGAATGAATCTAGTCAAAATTGTTATTTCCACAGTGAGAGTCAGCACACACAGCGAACTCACCTCCACTGTCAGGGTCATGAAAATTTGAATCAAGACCTTTATCGAGGACTTTTGCCATTTTCTCTATTGCTCCAGTCTGAATGTAATCCAGGAACTTCTTCAGACTGGCCTGAGAGTGGTAGAAGAGGAAGGAAAGGAATATTTTAGTAGAAATGAGTACTGTGCACCAGCAATATTCAATAGACACAAGAAGAAATACCTTTGTGCTGAGTTTGGAGAGCGCCTTTTCATCCAGATTCGTCTGTTTATAAACTCTAGTTTTGTACCTAAACTGAGTACAGAAAAAGATACGTGTGAAAACTGTGATTCATCGTCACGCTGCATCACAGTTCAGTTTGATGGTGAAATGGTGGAAATAACAAAAATATATTTTTTGTGCAGTATATATGTACTTCAGATGATGTTTTACAATCTGAACTTTAAAAAAGTAGAGAAGCAAAGCTGGGAATGGAAATTCATTTTAAAATAGATTTTTTTTTTGTATTCCTATAATGATAGATGGCTTGTGCTTTTCGAGTAAATAATTACATTTAGTTCAGCATTGCAGCTTTAAAGCACAAAAAGCAACATTACTCTTGTTAACTGCAGCTAAAGTCTTTCCAGAAATTCACTCTCCCACTCAGAGTTCTTGGAACAGCTCAATGAGTTATTCCTTCAAAATGTGAAGTCAGATTTGGTTGACCGTTTCTTGGGAAAAGCGTAATCACAGGTAGAGTAAGGTAGCATTGGAATTACTACATATCCATAAAGCAATATATATCATAGGCTCTGATGTAAATCTAAATATATTTTACTCACTGATAATACATCCTGACAGGCTATTTTTACACCTGTACCATGGTTAAGAGACCAAAAACTGTGTATTGTTTAAATATTTTTCTTTTATTCTCTGTAAATGTTAATTACACACAGGCAGCAGTAGTTTTTACGGGCTGGTGTTAATGTTTTAGAATCTTCTCTACTCTGCAATGATATATATAATTAGGCAGTGAAATAAAAAACTAAAATATTGTCTTCTAAACCCCCATTCTGCCAAAAACACAACATCTTTCAAAAGATGAATTCACTGAGTTTGGGTGTTTTTTTTTTATTGGCTGTCTCTTTGAATGGGAGACCATGTCAATGAAAACCCCCTGACTGAATGTGCTGTCTCCACATCAGTACTGTACAGTAATAGTAAACCATTGAGGATTGCTGAGGTGAGATCAGCTGACAGCTGAACTGAACCACATGCTGCACCTCAGACAGCCAAAGAACAGCTGCACATTTCAAGCATCAGAGGTGGGTGAATAAAAGAGCAACCGGCCTAATATTTGATACTATCTGAAAAGTGGTGGCACAAAGTAAGAACTAAACTTATCAAGAAACTGCTCGATACCAACGGCCAATTCAAGCACTGACGTTATTCAAAATGCCATTACTCGTGTTATAAATACATACACTTATGGAGAAGTGAGATACAACCTTGTCAAGAATGTAAACACTCTGGTTCGAAGCCAAAAACGTGAGTGCAGGATATTTCTCAGCCCCACCCAGCTCGTCAACATTTACAGCAGCTGGACCACCAGAGGGCACTGTGAGATAATTGTATCACAGCATGACAAAATCATATTGATGTCATCTCACAGCCCACTTCCCAAAAAAGTGGAGAAACATAATATAATTTGTAGGTTATATAAAGCATAGAATGCAATTAAGTCCATGAGGTGGATATTAAATTTGTCAAGATTCGTTAATTTACTGTGTTGCTATATTTTATATTCAGTAATAACAAGTGCACTCAGTCAGGGCAGTTGCTACCACTGAAGAAACTGACGTCAAGTCCAATGTATCTTTTGTGGAAATTTGGGGGGTTGTGGTAACACTTTTTGGATATTTTAGAAGGTGATTTCTTTGCATTTTTAAGACTGAATATATTTAAATTCAACAACTTCTGAGCCAACACATCTTTCCCCAGCAGCTTGTTATCCCTGGCAGTGTGAGGAAGTCTCTGAAACAGCATTTCTATTTTCAGGGAAATAAGATTCATAGTCAATATAACTGAACAGTTGACAAAAGCTTTTCATCTTTAACATCGTGTCAGAATTATTTAGGGGGTGTTGGTGCTACGGAGATAACCTAATGAACACATGACCCCAGTACATGTAAAATCCTGGCTATGGTCCTGTCACTGTCCCACTATTCCCACCTCCATTACCTCCAGGTAAGGCACCCCTTTCTCAAAGGTCTGCGAGTAGTCTCGGAGGGCCCTCTCCTCCTCCAGGAACTTGGCGTCCCGTCCGTCTCCAGCCGGCTGGAAGAGGCCGTAGTTGTAGACGTCCCACAACGTCTCGTTGAGGGAGCAGATGATCTGCTGCTTCGCGCTCCATACTGTGCAGTCCTGGTCAAACTGGAGACACCTCTGACAGACACAGAGAGAGCAAATACATGATTAATGTTGTCAATTCAAACAAAAACACTTGCTTAGGTTTAGGCAACAAAACCACTTTGTTAGGTTTAGGAAACACATCATAGTTGGGCTTAAAATAACTGCAGGAAAACGTGAACAGCATAACATGAATACGGAAAACAGCTCACAAACATCAGTATCGCAACTTTCGGACACAAACACTGGTCTCCGGGTTGAAAGTTCTGTGTTTTTTCTTTCACAGTCTAATAATGACAGGGATGGGTTTATATTGTAGATACTTGAAAGCCCGGTCCGCCTCATACAGACGCTAAAAGGTGCCTTGTGCATCAGGTATCAGAGGCAGAGGGACGTGACAAAGCGTCAGTATTTGACGTCCTGGGAATGAGAATGGGCTGAAAAGTCAGTTATGCACAATCAGTCTCTAAGAAAAGTCAATATCATTAAAACAGCAACCAATTTGATGGTAGTGTGTGTGTGTGTGTGTGTGTGTGTGTGTGTGTGTGTGTGTGTGTGTGTGTGTGTGTGTGTGTGTGTGTGTAAACTTGCATGCACACAATTATATTAACACACAGCTTTAACCAGTTTGGTTAAATCGCTAGCCACAGGCATTTTATCATTACGGATTAATAATGTAGCATGACTGTTTTAACATCAGTTGGTGAATGATGGATGCACGATGCATTTGATATGTGCAGACTATGCATTACTTTAAATAATTAATCATCTGCCACATCCATGGGAATTCGATGACGTATGCTATCCTTATAGTCTATCAGTGCTATCAAGATATTCAGGTCTATTTATCTTCACAGCACTGGTGCAGAAGTAAAGATACTATACAGGGATACATATTTCCCTTTGTGATTTCTTTCACTTTGATCCCTCCATACATGGTGTCAGATTTGCACCACAATCCAGGGGGAGAAAGAAAAAACTAGCTTGAAGAGAAAAGCTCCTACACCTCTTACTATATCACCCTGTATGCATCATGTGTATGCACTACTCCCAACTAGATTTCACGGTGATTTGTGCACTGCCCATGTCCTCGTATTATTACATTTCCTTGCATTTCCACAGGAAGACCATCTTTTTTTGTCCTTTTCTTATTAAACTCTGGAGCCTGAGGACAGCGCTGACCGGGAGCAAGTCTTTACCAACAGGCACTGAGAGGTCTGAATGAGATGTATGCATCCATTGTTCCATTTCAGAGAACTGTAAGTAAAATTGCACAGCTCAGCACAGTTTCATGTCCCCTCTGCCTGCCCCCCCCCCCGCCCCCCCCCGCCCCCCCCCGCCCCCCCCGCCCCTGCTAGGTTGCACTATTTGATAGTGTAGCCAACTCTATTGGCATGGCAACCAGTTCATTAGTGAAGGCAGAGACCCGTTGCCGTAGCAATGTCTTGGTGGTCCCTAGGAGGTAAACCACATGATGGGGATGTGCGTGTGTGTACGTGCATGCATATAAGTGAGTTGTGAAGTATATGTGTGTCTGTGTGTTCTTACGTGAGTGTAATTGTGCAGTGTTGTGTACATATTTCAACAGTGTGTGTGTGAGAGAGAGAGGTCGATTGGCTAATCCTTGGGAGAGAAGTCTAATGTAATGTACACTGTATATTACAGCGACACTTCTTTCCCCTTTGTTCGGTTTTATTCAACCAAGGGTTTTCTGGGATCTATCTGGCAGTACTTGTCCTCACTCAGGAGAGTTATTTGGACATTCACTGCAGTATTAAGCTTTTTTTAAAATGCGTATATCTTCCTCTTTGCTTATTCATTTCCTCACCTCTCTCTTCGTGGCATTTATTTCCTCCCCTCCCTCGCTTCAGCTCTCCTAATTCAGCTCAATAATATTACAGCTGCAAGGTTTGGGGTGCGGAGTGTTTTTTGTCCAGTCGTGCGCAGAGCGGAATATGATGCCTGTGGCGGACAAAGACCTAAGAGCAACGCAGATGCCTTCCACATATTCCTTCCTTTCCAGCGTCACTCACTTCCCCAGCTCTCCCTAAACTCATTAAAACCTATAAGATAATTAGCAATTACTGTTATATTGAGGGCAGATTAGCTGACATGTAGAACAGTCGGCATGTTCAGGGAGTTGAAAATGGAGAAAGGCAGATTGGGGGGGGAGGGGTTACAGTGGGGCACCCACTCTCACCTGGATATGGCGAGTGTGGGCTGGCCAATTCTCACCTGCCGCCGCTGTACAGCGGAGAGCTATTGTAAGTGTGAATTGATACTAACTTCAGTTTTGGAAACTAATTATGACCATACCTGACCCAAGGCAGATGCTTACGTGGTGTTGTTGACTGAATATGTCAACACATATAACACATAACAAGCTCTGTGTATTTCCTACTTCCTTTTGGGATTCATCCCTGGGCTTGTGGGATGGCTGGAATGAAAATGCTTTGAAATAAGTTCTGTGCTTGTACATTTGTTCACACTATTTGGCTAATGTAAAAAAACATAATTATGCATCAAGTACCCATGGGTTCTTCTCAGCAACACACTTGAAACACTGCAGGAAAATGTGTATTTCAATTTTATTTTTTAAAAAGTAAAGTTTTGTCTACTTACACAAAGATCAGAATCAGAAATAGTTACATAAGCCAAATCCACTACTACCTTAACATTGTAAAGTTGCTTCTGTTTGTTGAATTAAATCCATCTTTCTCACTCTCTGAGGCAGTAATACCAGAGAGAATTGGCTTGAACTACTTCCTCATTTGGAAAGACCTCCAGTCAGTGCTCCGTTTGCAAGGGAGACTTTTCTTTCTATATAGATAACTAGACTTTGTTTGATTTTGATTGAGCTTGACAATTCATTCTTAAAATGTTTTACTCTTTTTTTCTCACAAATTACAGATGTGAGGAACTGACCTGTGCTACATGAATGTTTTTTGTCTGCCTCAACTGTAGATTTATGTCAGTTTATGTCAGTCATGTTTGCATAGTGCTTGGCCGGAGTGTTTTTGATGAGAACATGCACCTACTGTTTGTTTGATGTCAGGAATTCCAATGCGGAACACCATCATGGTCAGGAAAGTGTCCTCCATGGGAGCCATTGTGGTCATGCTGCGCTCCATGAGAGCTCGTCTCTTCTGCAGCGCATTCAGGCCTGCTTGATGAGGCTGCTGAGTGGCTGCGGTGGGATAATGCTGTTGCTTATTGGCTGGTTGATGATGTAGCAGGGGTTGATTGGACATGTATGCGATACCACGGTTGCCCGGCCTCAGCGGTCGGTCTGCTCTCTGTCTACCGACCACAATGGCTGCTGGTTTCACCACCTCGCCACTTTTCCCTTCCCAGGATTGTCGTCCTCCCGTCATTTCCATCTCCTCCAGACCCTCTAACTCTCCATTCTCCGTGTCACGGTCATCTTCCCCTTCTCTGTTTTCTCTTCCCTGCTCCTCCTCCTCCTCCTCATCCTCCCCATCTTTGTCATCCTGACCGGGATAAAAGTGCTCGTTATTTCCCAGCATCCTTTGCTGGGCAGGTGTCACTGCAGAGAGGGCTGAGTGACATAGCTGTCATGGAGACAAAACATGGCTATCCCATGAGACTGGCTTCATCCTTAGAAACATGCTGTGGGAAACAGGCAGAGAAGGAAGTAAGGTCATTTAACTCTTATATCATTGATAGAGTGAATTTAGCCAAATTATAAATTATGTAAAAAGACACGTGCAATAATAGAAAAACTAGCCACCGGCAATGCTAATAAGTCCACATGTGTGAATGAGCACACAGCTGGTCCACATTTTCCATTTAGCCACTGGGAATGCATCGGGGAAAAGCAGGCTGATGAAAGACAGGCTAAATATAAACTCTGTGAATTTGCATCACAGGTTCTTTGCAGAAGAACGAGTTTGAGATGAAATTCAGCTTCACATGAGGTCAAGATCATCGCAACTATGTGGTAATGGAGCTGACCAATGTCTGAGGCACAACCCAGGGCTAACAGCTAAATGTGAGCTCCTTAAAGGAAAATTCCACCCTCACATACTTGTACACTGTCATACATCATCAGTTTTTGATTGTGATGCTGGAGTCATTTATAAATGAGGTGTTGTGATTGTCCTTTTTGCCTACTAACTGCCTTGAACATGTCGACATGGTTCACTGATGTGATATTTTTCCCACAATACTTTGTTTCTAGAAACATGCCCTAACTTATTGCACAAAGGTTGGTGCAGCTATTACAGCCATAATAAAAGCAATACAGCTGGCAGTATACTTCAAATCAATTTCAGTTTTTTTGCACAAGCAAGATTATGGATTTGGAACAAAAAACATAGGGCTTGTGCATTGATTGTTGCTGGGTAGACAGCCTATGAACTTGTCAATATTTCACACATGCTACAGTGATTTTTTTCATACCCTTTAACCCACCCACTAGGTGGGTTAAAGGTTTTTTGTTGTTTGCTTACATACAGTATCTGTAAATCATTTGGGGCAGTGTGTTTTCAGGTTGATTCTATTAGTTCTAGCACAAACAGGTGTATTTATTGCTTTGAGGAACTTACGTGCCCTGTCTGCAACATACTCTATGGTCTGTTCCTTCAACAACTTGCAAGCTTTTCCAAGTAGCATGGACACCATTAAATGAACAGACCAAGGGGCTTGTTCCAAGACATTATCTGTCTAAACATCAGTCCACGTTCTGGATTTAAGAGGCTTTAACTCAGCAAAGGTATCGAGATAACTCCGTAAACCCGCATTCTCTCAGTGTGCAGTTGTTGACATAGTCTGAGAATATTCCAAATTAATTTCAATTTGAAGTATGCTGCAAAAGTGCAGGAGTTTTTTCATGTCCCTTGATTAAAACTGGGTGACTGACGTCAAAACATGATCATTACTGTTAACGATTTAGATAGATGAAGCATCTCCTGCTACAAAACTCAACTGACATTACATGAAAAATATCTTTCTTGACATGATGTCAGGTCTTCTGCATTTGGCCAGTTATGTGCAGGGAGAAAAAGTACTATCAAACAATAAAATGGATCCGTAAATACAACTTGCATCACAGATATTTTAAAAACAGTCTTAAAAGTGTCTTAGGGTGAATTTTTGCTTCAACATTGTGTCATTGCTTCAGTGCGTTTCAGATTTGGCATACTGGCGCCTCCATATGTGCTGTCCTGGTTTTTGGTGGTGAAGTCTGGCTATAGGGGCTTTGCCATCATGCAGATCTGGACCATTGCCAACAGCCTCCTTAATGATGGTGAATGACGCAGGGAATCTCCCACTGTCTCATTGGCAGTTTGGTGCTCTGAATATCATATGACTTGGGAGCCTGAAATAGATGGGTATCAGGACAGATGGAACTCAATAAAATATCAGATGAAATTAGGACACAGATCTAAACATGCAGATACTTAAAGAGTCGATCCGTTTTTAGTAACATATGTAGAAAACATGGTGCTGATGAAGGTTAAAGGGGCATTAAGTGATCTATGAATTTTGACTTATTAACCTCTATTGGTGAGCAAGGACATCGACAGGTGCCTGGCACACCTTACAGTAGCCTGTAATTGACATAAATAATAATGTAGAGATGAAGAAGCTAGCCAATGGTCAGAGATCCAATAAAAACATTTGATGAAGAGGTCATAGACTATACCCATATTCAAAATACTGCAACAGGAGGAGTACTTTGTTGTTGTTTTTTTGGCTTGCTGCTTTGCCAACACCGGCTCCACCTCTGATTGCTGCACAGTTCAAAATGTGTGTCTTCATGTCTGTGTTTGTCTTTGTGAGGACCAGATACCCTTGCAATAACATGATGATGGAGGTTGGCTGTGGTTAGAGTTAGCACTCATATTAAGTAAGGTTAGGTATTAGAATTAAGCTCAAGATTTTGGTTTTGGGGGAAGGCTACATTTTTAGCTTGTGACTCCTTGCAATCTGTTTACATTTCACATAAAAGCAAAGATTTGAGAAAAGTCTGAAACCATAAGTTTACCTTTAGATTGCAGATTTTCCCTACTTTCCTGTACTGCTTTTCATCTTGAGACTCCTCTGATTCATCTTGTGACCCGTCGTGGGGGTCTTGACCCTCAGGTTAGGAACCTTTGGGTTTAAGGTTCGGCTCAATTTAAAAAAAATGTTGACCTTTTAAAAACATAAAGAGATAAAGATTGACCTAGATATTAGTCAGTATATGTACAAAACCTGGCCAGTTTATGCACATATGCAGATATGCTGCACAGATATGCTGCACAGATATGTGCAGACTTTTTAAAAGAACCATATTCTAAATGCCATAATTCAGTCAGCAGTGTTTGACTGATGATGATTGACCGGATGTATACAAAACAATCCAAGCCTGGACTGTTTATGTCTCACTGGCCAACGGGAAGTTTGCTAGTTGAGCATTTCTGGGCAGAAGAGCGATACCACAGAGGGAAGAGGACTGGCTGTGGTTGATTCCCCAAGATGCCCTGAGAGTGACAGGGTGGGGCACTTCAACACAAACACAACGCTCTGTCAGAGCCAGTGATACACGCAGGACAGAAAGAGCAGAAAGCTGAAGGACGGAAATTGTAACCGCTTGAGAATAAAGTGTCTAACCACTTACAATACATTAGGGGAAAGTGATGTGATTAATGACTCAAACATGTTTAGGAGAAAGTGTGTGACTGACTAATACATATAAAACTTTCATTCATTAAGGTATTCTAGCACTGGCAGCAAATGTAAGGGTCTCAGTGTCTATCAATAGCCATAAGAGAGCTCAGCTGTTAACAATGGCCTGCATTTAGGTAATGGCGCACTAGACAACCCACCACTGGACATTTTTCTATGATTTACAATGTATCACATTTAGGCCAAAAACCTCTCTAATCAAAAGCTGATAAAGAGGGGAGTGTTAACACTCACAAGGTTTTGCAGATTAACACTATCATTCAAGTACACCAGGAGGGAACAGAGGAGGTTGATTTATGAACAGAGTCTCATCAAATATTGAACATCGAGTCTGCACTAGGCAAGATAAGGAAGTCGAAGGACAGGCTGAGAGTAGACGGGAGCCTAATAATTGGGATGTAAAAGCGAAGGGGGAATACACAAGGGAGAAAGACGAAGGGAGTCGTAGTTTGCATAAAGCAGAGTAATCAGATTGAGAGAAAAAAAGGGGGGTGAGAGGACAGCCGTGACTTGAAGAGGAATGAGAGCGAGTGGAGAACTGAGCCAAAATCAACAGTAATGTGAGGATAACAACAGGATAAAAGGAGGCATAGTCATGCTTAAAGTGCTATTTGATTTTACATTCTAACTACGGCAACTCCAATCACATGTCATGAAATGCCCCCCCCTCAGCCTGTGCAACCCATTATAAACATGGCAACTTGTCTCGATTGCCTTCCCCGTCATGTCACTCAACTCCTACGCTCTGCCACAACAATAGCTCAGAATTAGTCGGTTTCCTTTTGCCAGCTGTTTGGCTCTCCTGTCTCTGTGCTGGCCATCAGCTCTCCAACTAGTCGTGACTTTTCTTTCTCATGGGAGAACGGTGGTGGCAGAGGGGAATGGATTTCACTCCCTGACAGAAGTCTTTCTGCACCTTCTGTCAGAGGCTGAAAAAAAATCAATTTTCACTGTCTTTTTTTCTTAAATATGAATTATTGGTTTCTTTGTATTTTTCTCTAACTCTCTTTTTCTGAGGTCAGGTTAAAATAGTCAGGACATCGTGCACCTCCAAAGTAGGGCTTATTTGTAATATCAGCAAGGACTTAAGGCTTATTTCACTGTTCAACTTTGGGAACATGATTTAAGACCAGATTCAATTCCTTATTTTGCTGTGATGGCAGAATTTAAGATTGTGGAGGGGCGACAGTGGTCTGTGGAAACTTTGACTGCTGAAGCGCCATTCCGTGTAAAAATTATATTTTTACACAGAATGAAGACTGTAAATTTTGTCCCACAGGGATTACCGACTACCGTTTTAAGACAGACTTCAAAAAATGTGAACCAAGTATCTTGTAACGCCTAAACATTACACTATTATATGATATCATTTTGTCATACGCTTGCCTTCTTTCCTGATGTCATGAGCTCCTGTCTCAAAACTTAAATAGGAATTTCAACAGTGATGCAATGTTAGAGTAGAGAATAGGGACATCTGAAGATTTCAGAAGTTGGCGAGCATGTCTACCGATGGGAAACCAATAGAGCAGCTTGACTTCTGATGATCTGAAGCCATGTGGAGACTCAGAGAGAGGATTTCGATAGATTTGGACCGACGTGGGTTCACAGACAGTAAGGAAATGGAGTGAGAGTAAGATGAAGAATCAGACACTGATTAAATTAGGATAACGAGGACAGAGATGGATACCCTCCTTGAGCACCTGGAAAGCTAAGATGGATGGATGGAGATATTTGCAGAGAGAGAGAGATCAGCGATATCTCTCGTCTCTACTCATCTTTGCCTTTTCTGAGATCTTTTCTGCACATCTTGCTTTATGCAAAGCTGCAATAATGACTTTGAGGCTCGTTTGGTTGCTTTCGTCCTTGAAGGGTTCCTTATAAACAAAACATCATGCAGCACTTTTTTAATAAGTCAAACTTAAGTTTACGACACAAATTATGCACAGTGAAAAATAATGTTGGCTGGGTTGGACTGAGTCCATCTGATTGACTGTTTCATGCCTATTTATTTAAATGCCCATTTAACTGTAAATATAAAATAAATTTAAAATGGCAAATTACAATATGAACTATCTTCTGTTAAAATATCTTACTACTCTGTAGTTTGCTGTCATAGCTGGTGTGACAGTGTTGAGTGTTTGCTGCAAGGGTTTATCTTCTAGTCTCTAATGAATGTACTATAAAGACCTTATGGACAGTCAGTTCAATTCATATTTCATCTTTTTGTCAATCTCTCTCTCTTTCTGTTCATCTCACTCACTCTCTCCCTATGTAGGACAGAGCATGTGTATAGATATATTTTCAGTGTATCGGTCCCCGGAAAGTAGAGTTGGAGATCATCCAAGGAACAGATTGTCCCACTTTTACGTGCCGCAAAAGTGGAGCGGCCAAGTTCTGTCCTCTATATCCCTCTTTTTCATTGGGTGCCTACCCTTCAGCCTCTTTCACACCGCCAGTGACGAGGAACCATCAAGAACACATCTAGGCCTGCTCCAACACAAGATGGATGGAATGAGTCACTAAACTGGGGGGAGAGAGCACTCTGTTTTATATGAATGGTGCATCGCTAGCCATCAGGTCTGGGGGTGGTGCTTTAACGTAGCAGTTAAAGTGGGAAGGGCTAAACTGGGGTATGATGGGTATCTGATGATAACCCTGCTAATCAGTAATTAAGTGGATGATTAAATAATTACTCTCAGCACTCCATTTCACAATAAGCATCCGGCTCTTTCCAGCTTGATCCTCCCCATCGCCAATCTTTTTTTTTAGGAAAAAGGGGCCACGGCTTACTTCATAGGTTACACACCGCTCGCCTGATGTTCAAAGCATGTGTGCATGCACATACACAGTTTGACTCTTTAAGCAGCACTCACCCACACACATGTCCTGAATGTCTGGCAGAAAGCAGCATTGAGTGCCAGACCAATCAGCTTCAGCTTGGCTGGTGGTCTCGTGTAGATCAATGTGGGCTATCTTTCCCCTCAGACTGGATATAATTGGGTCAGGTGGAGCATGCGCTACGGGCCTCGCTAGGGCTAAACTTGGCTGGATGCACTGAGAGACCTCAATGCAGCACAGATTTAGGAGTGTACATCCCCTGCACAGTTTCTGAGACTTCCCTCTTCCCGTAAACATTGTTTGATACAGTAGCTAAAGCTCCTTTGTCCCACTACACAACAGAAATCAACTTTTACTTTACTAGCCTGTAACCCCATTTTCAGCTCTGAACATTTTCATGAAGTTATGAATCTTATAGTATAGCATAGATTTGTATTGTATTTCCAAGCTCTAAATGGATGATATGAAACATAAAATGTATGCCCATTCTACTCTTTTATTAAAATATATGAATCAAATATTTTTATTTTTAGGTGTTCTGCAATTACAGTCCCCAAATCAAGTTACCCCCATGTGAGACACCAACTGCAAGATTGAGGACCTCTACACAACATAACATACCTTCAGTCTTGTATCTAGTCTATTGCCGGTTGCAGTGTAATGAGCAAATCCATGTGGGCCAATATATGAGACACACTGTTCTTGTTTAGTAGTGTTGCCTTCAGCAATGAATTACATGACACCAGATCCCAGGTCTATGTGCACATGTCTGTAGCAGACCTGGACCCAAACGTGTGTGTGTGTGTGTTACACTAGTTTGGGTGAATACCGGATTTCATGCAACACAAACTTCCCTTTCACTCTCCACACATGATATGACAGAAAGTGCATTAAAATGTCATAAAAACAGTTTTTGCAACAACAAAAGGAGGAAAGCGTCGCTGCAGAGTCAAAACATTTCCAATAAAACAGACCATCTTTCCAATTCCTGCTATCAAGCTTTTTCAAGAGCATCTTCTACTTTTTTATTCGTGTCCCAAAGCTCATGACTAAAGACCTCGGGCCTCAAATACAATGAAAGCAGGCCACAGACAAAGTCAGACACACAGTGATGAGCGCAAGATTAAGGTGGAATTTATGGCAGATAAACAGCCACAAATAGACCGTCCACTAGTGACAGTTTCACTTACCTTTGCACGTCCATTGACATAAACGGTAACAATGAGAGACAAAAGTCAACAAGATACTAATAAATGCTGTTAGACATGGCTGACAAAGTGAGTACGGTGTTGAAGCCTGTTAGGCCACATAACAGTTTGCCCACCTACCATGTAATGGGGAGTAATTGGCTCTACAGAAAGGAAGCATTCTTAGCTTCATGCTCTACTTGTGACTATTGCTCTGCTATTACTGCTGTATACATTGGATTTTCTAATAAGCCTTTTTACTGAGTTTTTTTTACAGCTGCTCTGGACTCTAATCAGATGTGCACTACCTTGTTACGACCCTAAATTGAGCCAAAATTCACCAGCTTCAGGGCCATCTCACCCTGCTGGCTTGAAACAGGCTGCTCAGCAGCCTAGAAGCAAACAGTGAGGTTAATGAGGCGAGACCCCTATACTATAGCTAAAGGTCTATGATCACACACTTGCGTTATAGCTGTGTCATTATGTGATGTATTACTCCCGTTTTGCCATGAGATTTACATACTTTAGACTCTAACTGGTGTCCCACTGGTTCAAAAGCTGTAGTGCATAGTAGTGTTTCCTTGATAAAGTCCCTTTAATTAGTGCATCTAAAATCCAGTTGTTCCTTTCTGAGCCATCTGTGCAAGAATTAACTTGAAAGTTGTGTACAGAAATCGTACAGATAGAGCTATTTCAGTTCTTCATAATGGTGGATATGTTGCAGTTTTTTGGCTTCCGTTTTCATGGCTTAGAGCAATCCTCCAGATCTTTCCCCTGGGGGAAATCTCCCTGTATGTAATAATGAAAAGCCTGCAGAGTCAAGGGAAACAGCTCTTCTCTCCCGTTCCATCTTAATGAGCACAACAATAACACTGTCAGTTCCACAAATAACAATTAGAAATTCATTAAAAAAAATCATATCAGATGACAATTTTTATTTAAACATGAAATAAATTATTTTATTTGATGATGACACTTTAAATGTCAGACAGAAGACGGTCTGTGGCCTTTCTTTGCAGATTTTGCAATGTTTGTCCTTGAATTAAAAGCTAATGAATATGCGTGTGTGTGATTTAAATGGGCACATGTGTTTATTGTTTTGTATAACTCCATACAGCTATAGCCCAGTTTAATACTCCCATGGGACTGATTTAAGGAACATTTTGTAGTGGGTTAGCTTGCAGCTAATAGAGTCCAACTGCATTCCTCCACAGCAGTGAGCTGTCACTGAAAATATTCTCTCAGCCTGTCTGTCTTTTGTCCTACAATCTCTCCATACCAGACCCTGAAGAATTACTGGACCACATAGCATTGTCACATCTGCTACACTGACCGGCCTGTGTTTCGACTCCTGCTCTTCCTGCAGAGATCGGAGAGGACAGAACAGGACTGGGCAGGAAAGAACAGCATGAGAGTGGACAGGATGAAGTGGAAATAAGTAGGCAGTTATGGTGGAATCAGAGTGTCATCTCCACTGACAAATCAAGCTTTCTGGCCAATTCAGTGTAATTCCTGCCTTTCATCTTCCACTTGTCATAATCACACTCTTTTGGAATTACCCACACATTACCTATGATCACTCAGTCCCTCTCTGGCATTGATAACGTCACCTGATGTTCTTTGTTCCATTATGATCAATTGTTCTGTGTTTCTTAGGAAGCCATTAATCTTAGTGTGCCCACTTTGTTTTAAATTGCCTGGTTTATTTTCCTTCCTTCTCCAAATGAAGTCCCCCAGGTTTACTTCGCCAATAGAAAAATAACCTTTTAAAGTGAGCAATGCTTGTTGTGTATTACACGGTGGGGGACAGGTCTTAGGTGGCTGTGCAAAGTCAATTATGTTGCATCTAAAGAATGTGTGTGTGTGTGTGTGTGTGTGTGTGTGCGTGTGTGTGTGTGTGTGTGTGTGTGTGTGTGTGTGTGTGTGTGTGTGTGTGTGTGTGTGTGTGTGTGTGTGTGTGTGTGTGTGTGTGTGTGTGTGTGTGTGTGTGTCGTTCTCTGGGGTCCTTAGAGGGTTTCCACCTTTCCACCAGCTGACTCCATAAATACTGCGAGCAGGTAACAATTTTGACAAGTCGCAGCTAAACAAGTGTGTGAAATGTGGGTGTTGATGAGCTCTCGTTTGGTTCTGTTAAATGTAATACAAGGCTGTAAGTGTCTGGATGGTATTAAAATAGGAATTACATAAGCACAATTATCATTTCTTACTCCTAACTCCCAGACTGATTTCTACCTTATGTTATCTACATCAGTTATTCCCCAATTAATTATGTGCATGCATCACTGTATAAACAACAGGTCATAACCCACTTTGTGACTGTGGGGGAGCAGTTGTAAATACTGCAATGTACAATTCTGTTTCATAATGAACATGGAATAACCTAGATGAAACAGGGTCTTAACTAGTCACAAGGGATTCAATTATGGCCACAGAGTAGGATTCAGCATGAAAGGCTCATTTAGTGAAAGGAACTTTTCCACCATCACTGCCCACTGTGTCCAGTAGAGAATGCCTGGCAGCGAGCTTTTCAGTTAAAATGTCACCTAAATGTGTCTTTTCGTAATATTTTGTTTTTTATTCACATTAACTACAAGCAAACTTATCTACATAACCTTCATTGCAGCTGCCTTATGCAGTATACCATAGCTAATGAAGCGTATATATGCACAACAGAGCACTCTAACTAATCAGTCTTAAAGCTGTTCTGGATTGATATGGGCAATTACTTTAGTGTTTTCTTTGAAGGCTTGGTGTTCTTTGTAATTCTTTCTCTGTCCCACTTTGCTCTTCTTGCCCACCTACATAATACATGGGAATCAGACCTCAGAGGACATTTGAATTTTTTCGTTTTTTGTATTATATACACTTTACATTACTTTGAGATACACACGTTATTCCACCAGAGTAGAGTATAAATGAACATTAAAAAAAAGTAAATACCTTTTAGTCTGCAGTTCAGGCTGTGTTGCTCTTCGTTGTATCCGCAGTGACCTCCTTGATAAATCACAGAGAGAGTAAAAAGGGGGCCGGGATTAGAAGATGAGCGAAAGATCCAGTTCATAAAATAAAGATGAGGAAAAACAAGAAAAAGTGATTTCTTTTTTCTCTTGCAAAATCACATTTTCATGGCTTCTAGTCTTTAAATGTGCATCGGTGTGAGCCAGCCCGAGCCACTGTATTGTGCAGCCTCTCTTTCTGTTTTTCATTCACACACACACACACACACACACACACACACACACACACACACACACACACACACACACACACACACACACACACACACACACACACACACACACACACACACACAATTTCCCCTACTCTATGCCCCAGTAGAGCCTTCTCTGTCTCTCTCCCTTTCTCTCTATTACACACACATTCATGCACTCTCTCTCCAGCGTGGCGTTCTCTCTCTCTCTCTTACTTCAGCTGTTAGATTGATCTCTCTCCTTCGCTCTCTTTGTACTTCCACTGTGTACCGACTCTCCACCCTCCATCTGTCAGTCCCTCTTTTTCCGTATCCAAGTGCTCTTCTATTAAATTATCCCTAATTTTCTTCATCACTCTCTCTCACGCCGTCCTTTTTGTCTCTCACTGTTCCACCACATTTTATCCTCTCCTTTCTCTCTCTCTCTCTCGCTCATTATTTCGGCCACTCTATCAATCAAACACACTCACATTTGTCCCATGATATGGTTCCCTCCTCTTTGTCTTTCCCCGTCTCACACGAACATTGAGTGGATTTAGGTCACCTTTTGTGTATTTGATGCCGAGAGGTCCTCATAGAAATAAAGAAAGACTGCTTTTCCTGAGTGATTTTTTTTCCATTTCCTCTAAAATCGAATGAATCTAATCTAATCTCATGAATGTGGCTTTAATTTTGAAATGGTACATCGGGATGTCCTGTGTAACAATACCTTATCTTAGAACACAGGATCAGACTTCTGTGTGATCTCAGGGTCTATATAGTATTTACAGAAAGAAGCATGGTTCACATGGCCAGGTCTTTCATTAATTCCCAACTCTGGTGTTATCTAAAGGTTGGGGGATGCTTCAAACTAATTAGTTCTTACGAAATGTCGTCCAACCACGTCTGAAGGCGTATAGAGATGTGCACGACAACTCAAATGTAGAGAGGGGCATGACGTGATAATCGTTAAATATAGTGGTGATAATGTCCATGGTGTTGCATTTGGTTCTAAGTTTGAAGGTGATGGAAGAATGAAAAAATGGAGCTTGACAGAGATGTTTCAAATCAACCTAATTTATCACCTCTACACACCTCTCCTATCACTGCATAAAGTGGGTGTGAATGTTGGATTGTCGGTTTCGACACGTTAAAGAAAAGGTGCTGTGGGAGACGGTTTTAAACATGCACTACAGTTGAAACATACTGACCCGCTAGTCAAATGTAGATTTAGGTTTGAACAGATGATGTTTTCTGGCAGTGTTAGTTATCAAATCCACTGATTGGACGAATAGTACAGATTTTTTTGGGGAGATTATTTCTGTGGCATTTTCACCTCATTAGATCAAAATGCGGGAGAGAAGAGTTATAGAGAGGTATGACAACCACATGACCATAATCATTCGGCTATCAGGACTAAAGCCAGTCCAGCTGTGATTAATCCTAGTGATGAATGTCGTCTGTGACAGACTCAAGGAAAGACATCAGTATACAGCATGACCACAATGGGAACAACTTATATAAGAAATGATATATTCAGTATGTAATATGTGGGATGATACCAACTAAGTTTATATAACAATTCTTAGTGAAGTGGTTGAGTGATAACTGTCCTTATGCTTGCTTTATGGTTGCTCTTAGAGCCCATCAGAGATAAGGATAGAGGACAGAGAAGGTGAGCTGGATTGAGATATATTAATGCACACAATAGTACACTCTGCAACCTGTCAGATCCCGCCTCTTGGACGACATGACACCTGCATTGTAACCCTTGACAAGAGCTCTAGTGGGTGCTCTCTTTTAATGGTGCACCACTCCACTTGGTGCGTGTTCGCCACACTTTCCTCCTACCTTGGTGCTTCTGCTGCCTTTGCTGCCCATTGTCCTCATTGTGAGAATGAGACACTAGCTTTCCTCCTGCTTTCTGTGTGTACGTCTCGCATGCCAAAGGCAAGGAGAAAAAAGTGGGTCACGGGCAGATGGACCATACAGTAGTAAAAATATGCTGGCTAGGTTTTTTTGTTTTACTGAGTGCATTTACTTAGTAGAGTACTAGAGTCAGAATGAAAAAGAAAACAAAAGCAGAGAAGAAGAGATGCGAGTAGAGTGCAGGATGAGAGAAAATTATTGATTTTTGAAATCGAAGCTGTGAAGCAGAGAGAAGGTTTTCGCTTTAGATCACAGGCTTGAAATGTGTCTGGCTTAAAATTATTTTCAGTGAGAGTATACATTGAACAATATTTATATCAAAAAACAATACAATCACTACTTGTGACTGCTGCACACATAGACAAAGACTGCTTTGCAAATTCACTGCCATGTATACAGTTACTCACTCTTGAAATTAAACATTTTATATATATCGTATGATGTACAATGAAAAAGCCGATTACTGTACAGACATATAGGCTCGAACCTGCTTTAAGGCCTTTTTCCTGAATTATTTTCTCAAGGAAAACCGATGCAGTGCTGGACTCTGGTGGCCATTTCAAGTTACTGAAACAGAGACCTCTGTTTCTAAAATGTGAGCAACAAAACAGTTCTCAGAATGTTGCTCTTTGTTTTATGTTTCAGAAATATTTCAACATTGGCTGTTTTCTAGTTCTTAGAATGTATTTGCTTAAAATGTGTTTCAACATTCGTACCGTGGGTTCATCTGGTTTTATCTTCCTCTTATTAAAATGATGTTTGAAAATCATGGAAATATACTAATAAATAAAGGGAATAAACTAAAGAAACATTTTACTTTATGCAAAGGACAAGGCTCTTTTTTTATCCTTTTCATTATAGTACATTGGTGTTGCTAAGTGTTTCTGACTACAGTAAGTCCAAAAAGTCCCCACAGCACGAAACGAAACTGATCGTCTTGTTTCTCAGAAATCCAAAGAAGCTGTAACACCACATGTTGGTTCGACATTTTACATGTGCCGATCTGTTTTTGCCTTTTTAGCAGATCAGCGTAAAGACATCTGCATACAGTTTTCCTGGCAGGAGAACACACCGATCTTTTGGATGTTGAAGTCACTTAGCTTGTATGCAACATTATTTATGTGCAGGGGAGGACAACATGAGATATAATGTGATGTATAATGTATCAAAATGTGTTCTGCTTTTCTAGAACATGGGAAAGAAGAAGTTGCTGACTATAATTCAACTGCTTAGTTTTAGAAATCTCATTTAACACCTAAAACCCACAGTGTCCTGAAATGACCTGCCCATATAATTAACAATTACAAAGTGCTCTATAACTGTGTCATATTAAGCTTTTGAGTGTTGATTCTTTGATGATATTTTAAACCTGAACTAGGCGCCTGCAGTACAGACAGGTTCACAACATCCTATCTTATCTGTGAGTCCATTAATAGCGACCGTCACATGTTGACTGTATGATTATCATGCATTTTTAAAAGCAAACATTTTGTTTTCCTCTTTTAGCCTCAGAGTCAGTTAGATTCACACCCCACCTTCACACGGTGAGGTCAGCTACCGCCACAAAACAAAACTCATCTGGTTTCTGCTGTGGCAGTTCCTCCTTCATTTCTCAGAAGTCTAGAGACCAACTGATAAGCAAAGGGTCAATTAAATTACTGTAATATAACTGACTTTAGCCATAATAATTACAAATCTTGCAGAATGTTGAGTCCCTGCACAACATAGAAGTTCATTATTTATTGTTTTCATTAACTTCATGGAGCCTTGCGATAATTTACCGTCCAATCAAATATGACCATCAGGGTCTTTATGAAGACCTGCATCCTTGTTACTACACACTGCATGCTTTCAGCAACTGAAACTCCTTCTTCGTGAAATAAATTACCACCAGAAAAGTTTTGTATTATTATTCACAGGTTTCAGGCCCTAAATTGGGATGCAGCACGTAAATGCTACTCTTGCTTCTGTCTTGTTCCGTCTGTGCCTTGTTGAACTATTGTTTCTTATACAAAAGCAGACTTGCTTCTAGTTCATTTGTTTGCCGTCTTAGTTTAACTGGGGTTCTCTAAATATAGATTTTTGATTTAACCAATACCTATCTTTAGTGCCTATTGGAGGTTTCTGTTACTGTCATGTTAAGTAATCCTCTTTTTCCCTGTTTTTCTGTTAACCCTTGTAATATAGTTTGTCAGACCTCCTAATTTAGAGCAGCTGAGGCTGGCCAGGTAAAGCATTTGTACATATTGCCATTTATTATTGTTTAAAGAAAATATTAACTGCCCTCTGTGAAGGTTCATAGGAGGCCGAAAGTGACTAATCTTGAAGCTTTCTCAAGCATCAACTTCCAGTTTTTCCTTCTTCTTTCTTTGTCTTCTATATTTCTTTGAATTCACTGCATCTTTGTTTCTTAAAAATGAGCGTGTGTGCTTTGGTTCCTTAATATTGCATACATTATTTTCTAGGGTAACGTTTCCAAGTTGCTCTCTGCTTCCTCTGTCACAATTTACAATGTACTAGTTAAATTCTGTTAAGATGAGGTTTGGTATGCTACTGGGAAAACTATTGCGGATAAATATGGTTGCAGAGGGGAAGTATACTTAGATATATATTTTTTTTCTTTTGCACTCTTTTGTGCTTGGCTCAGCCCTGAAAGCAACTTCCTCAACATGACTCAAAACAGACACTATAAGTGTCTGGTCACTTTTTAACACCTCAGTCATTTTGTTGTTTCTCTTCGCTGCGTTACTCTGGCAGTGCCATGAGGGGAATACAACATCTGCTGCTCCTGGCAGGTAAGAAGGATTTAGTGAAACATGAACCGGGATTGCTAGGTTTAAAAGTTTACGTTTATTTATATAGAATATATTTCAGATTATATGGTATTCGTTTTTGTGAGTATTATTACAGTTATATCATGCTCAGCTGAAATTTTGTGGGATTTGATATTGCTTTTAATACATAGAGTATTAAAATATAAAAACTAAGGTTGAGGCCTTTTGATGTCCCTGCAGCTGGTGATCTTGGTGATCGAGGCAATTAATCAATTATACAAATTTCCAACATAGCTAAAATCATACTAAAATGTTTTCACATTTAGCTGAATTTTCTGTTACGAATTGCATTTAACATTTAACAAATAAGATAAAGTTTTGCCTCCATAAAAATCACAG
Source organism: Leptoclinus maculatus (assembly GCA_032191485.1). Classification (NCBI taxonomy): domain Eukaryota; kingdom Metazoa; phylum Chordata; class Actinopteri; order Perciformes; family Stichaeidae; genus Leptoclinus; species Leptoclinus maculatus. The sequence goes on from JAVDOI010000015.1 coordinate 9,669,176, forward strand.
AGCTGCCCTTTAGCAAGAAATGTAATTGGTAAGCACTCTAACACTGATCTAACACAGTCGCCAACACATCAGTGAGAGAGTGAGAGGAGCAGGGTGTTGGCAAAGCCCATTTTCATCATCTCTAGACAAGGCAAATAAAGGTTAAAACAAAACCAGAAAACTAATACATTTTGATTTATTTCATTTATCTTATCTAATATTTAGTTATGTTTGACAATCTATAATTACAGAATTTTAAATGCAATGAGTTTTTAATCAAATCGAAACCTTCAAAAAGGTCAAAAGTAATATATTTGACTATGTCATCAAAAAAAAGAGGATTTTTGACTCAGTGTCGGAAATGCCCTGCTCTAGATGGAAGAGACTAATGTTAACTGTGTATTATTACAGAAAGACTTGGACTATATTAAAGAATAACAATTTTTATATTTTGTTACAGAGTTCGTGCTCCTGGCAAGATGTCAGCCACAAGGTAACCAGTGTTCACAGATGTGCAAAAGCTGTCAGCTCTCCATCTTCCCTGTATTACCTCTCAGGGGTGTAACATCTCAATAGGTGGCATCAATGACCATGTACAGCAGCCCTTTGTGGTTTACTGTAATGACATAAACTGCCTCCACAATCTGTATGTCTTCTTTTCTTTGTCTCCTGCCTCCTTAGTTTCTATCGTACCCGAACTCAAGCAGATCTTCTCTGGGGACTTGCTTTTTCTGAGATGTGACAGCAGCCCAAGTGGGAGCAGAGTGAGATGGTACTTCAACGACATGGAACAACCGCTGACAAACGAAACCTGGAAGATAGGAGTTGCTGCACCCAAGCACTCAGGCTCTTATCAATGCGAACGCAACGGGGAAAAGAGTGCCGGTTTTTCCATCGACGTCCTGGGTAAATGTACCACATGAACATAAGTATTACATCTCAAACTCCCAAAGATGTAAAGGGAGGTACACAAATAATTGTATAATTTATCTATTCACCATTCAGATTACATTCCCAGTGCCTCCCTCACCATCAAGACAGGCCAGCCAGTGATGCAGACAGGAGGTTCTGTTGTCCTGCAGCTTGACAATGAGGATGGTCTGCACGGATGGAAGTGCTGGGTCTATAGAGGAGGGCCGACAAAGAAGATTGCGTTGAGGTTGAAGAATGACAATGCTAGTGTGGTCTTTCAAAGCTATAGACTGAATGTCCCAGAGACCGTTTTCTGGTGTACCGATACTAAGCAACTCAGAAGTAACCAAATCACGGTCAGGACCTCAGGTAGGCCTACTGTTATTTTAATGCTCTGTCATACTAAGCCAAGAGACATGCAGGTTCAGGGGAAGACTTTCTGTAGGTTCTTCACTACGAGCAACCCCTTTCACAATGTAACATTAACAGCATTATCAACATAGTACTGGTCATTTAAGTTATAGGGGTAAACTCTAATACAATCATCTCCTTTCAGAGAAGGCCGTATCGTTGGAAATGTATCCTCTGCCTGCTGTGGTTGGGGAGAGTCTGACTCTGAAGTGCCATGTCTGGGGCACCGATGACATTAGCCGCACTATTTTCTACAAAGACGATGCAGTCATTCTGGAAGGTTTGAGTTCTACCTACAAAATCCCTAACGTGAAAGAATCTGCAAAGGGAAGTTATAAGTGTGATGCCACGTTCACATACAAGGGGCGCACTGCCGGGCCCCCATACCAAGTGGTCTCTGATAACCAAGATGTGTTTGTCCAAGGTACACATAATCAACCAACACCCTGTGACTGCTGGTGTACTGAATGAAGTTTCCCTCTTTTGTGTAATACTGTATGCTTTACACATGCATCTTTTTCTCCTCATTTGTTCTTTTTCAGCAATTCCTATGAAGGCAGTTCTCTCTGCAGACGTTGGCATGTCGTGTTCTTGTCCACTTTGTCCCAGTGATAGCACCTATCGTTGGTACTATAATGGTCAGCCATTGGCCCTTATGGATTCCAGCCAAGAATTAATGATGCCAAAAGCGAGTGGTACCTATGCATGTAGAGCCGTGTGGGACATCGGGAGGTCTCGTCTCAGCAATGTTCACTTTCGTGAGTTCCTGCTTTTGTTCCTGCTAACGGAATTTGACATTGTTTCCCTTGACATATTAATACAACTTAAGAGCACTTAACTCATCATGAGCACTGTCCAGCCTGTGAGAGCAGTTGTATAATGTATTTTGTGACCATGGAGGGAGCTTAAAAGTCAAAAAAGAAAACCTGATTGTGTCATCAGAGTTATCCCACCTTCGGCTCAGAGACTTTCAAATATTAACAGAAAACTGGACATACGGTCACAATTTCTTACAAAAAGGGGGATGTGGAGTTTGAAAGATGAAGGTATTTACCAAGCAGGGAGGTTCTAGCAAATTATGCTATAGAGTTGCATTATGGGAATTGCAGTTTTTGGATCTTAACCCATGCAAGGGAGTAAAAGTCAGGGAATCTCTGCATCTCTGTGGCATCAATTTTAACCATTTTCATAGTCAGTCTTGTGAGCCCCCCCCCCCCCCCCCCCAACTTTATGGCAGTACAATACTAAATTGCTGGAGTTCTTAACAATGAGATTCATATATCAATATTTAATGCCTGACAAATGCTGCTAATTCAATTGATATTTACCATCACATGGTCACAGTCAGGGATTTCAAGTTCCGTATCTTCTGCCTCTGTTTCAGATCCATCTCCGACCAAATCCATTCTAATTGGTGTCGTCATCGTGCTGGTGATTCTAGGATTAGCAGCTGTGGTTTTTTATATATACTGTAAAAAGAGAAATACCACTGGTGAGTAACTATTACTTGTTTTCCATTTTTTGTAAAACACACTGATGGCATCAAATAGCACTTCATTTTTCTTTTTTAGTGCCAATTTATGAGGATGTGGCGATGACCTCACGAGACACAGGTGATGACAGATATGAGGTGCTGCACAGGGGTGCCCAAAGGGAGGCCGAATACGACACCCTTCACCCAAAAGCACCAGGCAGACAGAAGAAAGAGAGTGAGTACGAGGCACTGAAGAAAGAGGAAATGGAAGGGGGGGTATACCACACTCTGGGAATGGTGGGGGCAGCAGGAGGTGAGTGAAGATACGCAGCAGTAGGGAAAGACAAGGATCGAGAATATGACATAGCGAAATGAAAGTAACTCAGGGTCATGTATCGAGAATTGTGAGATTAAATTTGTGATGTTCAAGGAGAAATATTTTGACCAAAAACAAAAGTCAGTTAAAAACTAGCTGCCAAATAACAAAATATTATCCTGTTTATATATGTATGTTGCAAAGTGCAGCAGCTAGAAATTGTTGCAATTTCTTTTTTTTATTGTATTTATCATGTTAATTATGTGGAGTATTCTGTAAAATGTAAAAAGCCATCACAAGTTAACAGAAGAGAAAATGCCACCAACAGTCCAAAACACCAAATATTGTGTCAGCTTTGATCCTGTCAACTAATTTCTTCAACCCGGACCGTCAACCCGGACCGGGGGTCACCCTCGGGTGACCCCCCTGATTATATTAACCTGTAGCTTAATTGACAGCGGCACTACGCCCCCAAGTGGTGGGAGGTTTTACAAAACAAAACAATAACAAAATGGCTCTTACAAACGGAATCATACAGATTTTTCATGACAATTACTCAACTGTTTTTTTGAAGGCTTTTTATAATGTGTAAAGTAGATTGAGTGCTTGATCAAACAATACAAATATGTGAAAGGGGTGAGTAGAGTTACATAGTTTCATTTGTACAGCCATGGAGAATGGTCCCATGATTTGACTTTTGTGTCTTCAAATGTATTTGCCTTACCGATGCTTTCTATGATCTATTATTCTTTTTATTTGGCAAATAAGAAATGGCATAATATTGCATAGTTTCTGCTTTTGCATTCTATAAATCACTTGTGTGTGTGTGTGTGTGTGTGTGTGTGTGTGTGTGTGTGTGTGTGTGTGTGTGTGTGTGTGTGTGTGTGTGTGTGTGTGTGTGTGTGTGTGTGTGTGTGTGTGTGTGTGTGTGTGTGTGTGTGTGTGTGTGTGTGTGTGTGTGTGTGTGTGTGTGTGTGTGTGTGTGTGTGTGTGCTGATCAGATATCAGATTAATTTGCACTGCAAATGCAGTATCTTGAGAGTGTCATTCCTGTTATGTGCTGAAATAAATCTATTTGATTAAACCTGGTTGTAGTATGTAAAAATCACTTTATCACAAAATGTATAGATGTTATGAACCTCTGCTGCCTTTTTAACCCAACAACAAATTAATGCCAAAGAAGGTTCAAGAATCAGAATTCATTACACATAGAACTCAGGTGTTATCTCTCTAAATGTTTGTGATGCAGAGGAGAGAACAAAGGTCAAACAAGTTGACAAAACTGGTCTTTAGAATGGTAGCGTCAGGTCACGACAACAGCCAGTGCAGCCAGTTCAGAAACATGAGCAAGCAACAATAGTTCAACTTTTGGGAAATAGAATTCTAAAAACTACCCATCACTTGGTTGGTTAGTTTATTTTAAGTTATTGTTTCAATTGCTAAATTCAAATATTAGACAACCTCAATTTGGTATTACCCATATGAGTTGTAAGTATGAAACCCAGCTAGCTAGTGTTAACTGACCTATTGTTCATTTTGGTCTTCATAACACTATGAAGGTAATGGGTTTTTGGTGGAACATGGACCAGTAATATACTTGTTCTTTCAAAAGTGAGGAAACAGAAGAAACAAAGTAATCAGGGTTCATGATGACAGCGTGCTTTATGGGTTTTTGAAGATCAATATAACAAAGTTTATAGACTCAATTTGCTGATAGCAGATAAATACCTATCTTTACTCTCTGCTCTTGAGGTAAAACAAGTTTATTTTAGTATTTTCAACAGGGACCATCATGGGAAGCCATAACTCCCCGGCTGCTTACACGTGTGCTATGCCCTCTAATAGCCACCTGCTCGGCACCCTGTGACAAATATTTGCACTCACCACCCAATCAGGATGCAGCAACCACACACTGTAAAGCACCCACTGTTCATCTTTCTTTTTCACTCAGCCACCTTAGAGCACAGATCTCCATTCGCACATCTCCATCCATCCTCCAGTGTTGCTGAATAATCTCTTCGACCGCCAGCAAGCTTTGTGTCGTCTGCGACTCGTCGCTGCCAGCCTCGGATGGCCTCAAAGTCTACTTCTGCTGCCTTGGCTGGCGGCACCAGACAGAGGCTGACCCCTGGCCCTCTCTGACTGATGTCAGCTGCTCACCTGGTGGTGCTCCTAAGCTGCTGCACATTAGAAATCATCAGCAAAGGTTTGCAGGGTTGAGGTTACACCCGAACCGCAACAAACAACACAGGCTCCGGATTCCAGCTCTAGTTTGGAGCAATGTAACCTTTGATGTGAATCGCAAGGGCTCTGAGGCAAAGGGTCCCACCCCTCCACAGGGTCTCAGGGTGCACTCCACATAGACCACAGGTCTTCCACATCCATGTCATATCTCAGGGATATGACGTCTGACATGTCTCACTTGGTGCTTAGTGTAACTTCTGCGGAGGCACCATCTGGGTCAAATTGAAGCAATTGAGCCACAGTGAGTAGGCCTATTGAAAACATTAGGCAGGCGATGCTCAATGGCTTGTCCTCTTGATGTCTTTCGCCCAGTCGGCAGTTGAGTGTGGATTATTGAGGTAACCCAGCCTGTTAGAGCGTCCAGGTGACTACTCTTTCTCTGACTGGCAGATGGATGCAGGATGATCCCATTGATTTTTAGAGACCAGAGCAGGTCATTATGAGTGAATCCCTGAGCCAAAATCTATTTTTCTTCTTAATTTCTGTGCTCTTATAGTGCTCTTCTGTGCTCAGTGATCAATACACTGTCTGGAGAGGAGTACAGCATTATGGGTAACATGAAACCACTGCATCCAAAGCTTTAAATAGCTACATCATTCGTGCCTGAATCATGCATGAAGCAGAAGAAAGTTGGCTCAATCGAGACAAAACAGGTGCTGAAATGAAACATTTAAAACGCTGATTAAAAATGTAACACTCAGCTATAATCATCTTCTTCTTCTTCTTCTTTCGCAAGACAGTTTATGCATCACCTACTGACATTAAAATGTAAAAATTGGAGTAATGCCTAAGAATAAACAGCCTATAAATAATAACTAAGATCTATAATTATTGTGCAGGAATTATCACCTCTAGGTTTTATTATACAATACATGTACATGATTTTTACATATACAATCCAGAACAACACATTTAACAAGGAAATAAATGAAAAATGACAAAACAGTAAAAACCCTAACATTTATTAGGTTATTTAATCTATCAGTGAACTCCACTCTATGAAACCGTATCAGCCAAAGAGATACCTTTCCATGATCTAACACACTGACGTTTTTTAGTCCTTAACCTTCATTTTGGGGCTAGCTAGATACATTTAAACATCTACTAACAAAAGTAAAACAAATGTACAGTGAAATGTCATTGTATTGTTATCAATACCATTATCAGTCAGTTTACTGATCTTTTAACATATCTTCATCTTGCTGCACTATAAAATAAAGCGAAAGATAATGAAAGTCCACCTTTAAACAAGGTTGACTGACTGAGATCTACGTAACGGCTCAACGGGACTAACATTTATTTGCACAGTTTTTTGTTTCGACATTATGCTACATAACCGGCACCACACAACAGTCTCCGCTCAGGGTTTTTTGTGCCTTGCCAATGTGACGGAGAGCAGACACTGGCATGTGTGGGGGGGATCTTAGGTTATATGCTGATGTTTACACTTAGAGTATGGATTGCTTGCACACAACATTAACATAAAATAAAATCAATGAAGAATATATTACAAGTAATTCATATTGAACAAAATTCTGATATTGGACAATTGGAAGAAAACGGTCTCAAAGAGACCCGATAAAAGTGTCTTTAAACTACCCTGGGAAATAGCATCGCTTCTAGTGTTATACGAGGCATTTTTATTCCCCAGTTTGTCAGCAGGCAGACAGGTTCGAGGCCTAGTACATAAAACATTTTTTTGCACAAGATGCTGCATCTAAAAATATCAGTATGGGCTATTTAGACTTCACAGAAAGCTGTGTACAGTAATATTTGCAGGTGTTCAATTATTTTCTTAGTGGATGAGTAAACCAATACTACAGAGCAAAATATCTTGTTGTATTGGCACAAGTAACATGCTTTTAAAAGTGTGCACATTAAGGACAAGACTTAACATTGATTTTAGGAGAAAGGCTTTCATGGTGTGAAGACCATGTAGAAAACCAGTTTAGGTGATTGTACCTGTTTTAACTTCAGTGGAGGGGCATACTTTTGGGTTGCCGAAGTTCTCCAACAATTTATGATTTGATTTAAAACCCAAACTACAGAAGTGCGCGCCAAAAGATTTGTAACTATTTAAGTGAGAGGCGTACAAATGAAATCCTGTCAGATAATATATAGAAATGTCTACAAATATTACAGTGAATAAACACCAAAGAAAGCCACAGCAGGCCTAAAACACAACCGTCCTCCGAGAAATATTGCAGGGAGGGTGAAGAGTCCTAATACACTCTTACTTAGGTTGTCTGTCACACAAGGTACACAATTGCACACACAAACACACGTTTTACATTTACTAATGTCTTCACCTCCACTGTGGAGTCTCTTTGGATTCAGTTCAGTTATGATAATATAGTCAGACTTGCTGAAAAATGGTCCGCTCCCACATTCACATTTTAATCCACACTTTCAAAGTTCTTCATGCCATCGGGTGAAGCTCCACGCTGTTGATGTACTGTTTCTGCCTCACTAAAGGCTATGTGCAGGAGGATCTGCAGGTTTTATGTTAACTCTCGGTCTCTGTAATTATTGGTTCCTGGTTGGACATACTCCTCAGTTTTGTCCCAGTCTGAGACCCAGCCTCCTCCTCCCCCCATGCCTCCGGCTCCGTTGGGATCTGCTCCCTGGTTCATGGCTCCGTAGCCTCCCCCACCGCTTGTGCGATACAGCTCCTCTGTCTCGTTTGCGAGCTCATCCTCATCCAGGATGCCACATTTCTCATTACTCAGCTGCTCCGGCTCTGCCCAAGGTTGCTGCTCTCCAGATGCAAAGAGGCCTGCAGCCCAGAGACATGATCAATCCGTAAGACACAGAGTTGTTGCACAGTATTCAGGCTTATGACAACCAAACTACAGAAGATTGCATGAAGAGCAATGCACAGATTGTTCTTGAATGCTTGAACACTCTAATGCTCTGGTTCTGGAAAAATTAGTGAAAACAGAAGTCATACACACCATAGAATATAACACCTCCATAATGAACAAGCGAGGCGATAAGAAACACTCCCTGCCACTCCTCCCGCGTCTGTCAAAGTAGAGTGAGAGAAGAAAAAGACATTATGAGCATGAAAAAAAAGCACAAAAATAAATGTAAGTATAAATGAGCTTATACTCTGAATACCTTTTAACTCCTGTCAATGAAACGTGTTGCTCAAACAACTTACTTTAGATTCAACTTCCCCTGTGGCTGCGATTGAGCTACTCTCAGTGCAAATTGAAATTGAAATCGACTCCTCTTAAGTCATACATTTCTCCCTGTATGACTATCGGACATGCAAAATTCTTTCTGAGGAAGGGAGACCTGCTGTTGATTTAGACATTTTTTTATGACCAAACTGAGTTGGAGGTGCACTGTTTACATATATAAGGTCATGCAACATACATGTTTGTGCAATAATCCATAAATGTATTTTTGCATGTATTTTACAACACAAGCCCTCACCTTGTGCTTCGTCATGGCGCCAACAATAAGTGGGCAAACCATACCAGACAAAGTGCCCACACCGTTGGAGATACCCATGAGGATACTAGCATATCGTGGTGCAATGTCCAGGTGGTTGACATTGAAACCTTATGAGGAAAGATAAATACAATATTAGCACATAAATGATAGGAAAGTTATACGAGCACAAGCTCTACAAATTGTGCTTTAATATTAGTGGCTAAAAGGTTAAAAACAAGTTGATGTCCTCTATAAAAAGAGGGGCTTATTGATATTGAAGGGGGCAATGTAGATGCATCGATACACAATGTTACTACTGAACAGTAAGAATAAACGTGGTTTCACCTGAAATTGCAAAGCCAGAGAAACCCACGGCCAGGACCAGGAATGTGATTGCAACAACTTTTGTATGAGAGAAGCCCACCACCAGCAGCAGGGTTGCCTCCATCCCGAACCCTGATGTAGACAAGCGGAATAGAATCAAAACACGGAATGAGTTTAACTTGTAAATGGAAAACATTAACTATAAAGCAATAGTCCTGGTATTTTGAAGTGGGGTTAAATGAGGTACTTTTAGGTGAGTCTTACTTTTACGTGGTTAAAAAATGTTTTGCTGCTGCCCCCTCTCTACAGCAGTACACGTTGCTTTGCTCCTGTGCTGGTACTCTTGTCTGCTTGTCTACTGTAGGTCAGGTGTACACTGACTATGGATAAGTACCTCACACAACCCCACTTCAAAACACCAGAACTATCCCTTTAAGTCTCAATGCAAAATGCTCATTCAAGTCAACTTAAGTCTGTTTTCTTCTCGCCTTTCTCTTCTTCCGTTTCATAAAATGCTGTTGACTGAACAGTAACCTTTCGTTAGCCCAGTACTGACAGCTTCCCACAAAGGGATATGTACACTGTATACTTCTCCATTTCACTTTGCTATCGATTTCTCTGTGGTTCAAAAATAGCCAACAGAGGCAGGGCTTCTGCTTTACAGTGAGTCATCATTTCCCTTATGCAGCAACTCTTTTCTCACTACAGCTGACTAAATACTGTAGTTAACCCCATAATTAGCCAATAAGGTACTGTTTCACATGAAGGAACCAGCCTTCTGGCTAATAAAAATAAAAAAGATTTGTTTTATATCAGATATGGCTACAGTTTTAACGTCTTGGGGGGAAAAGAATAGCTGCTATTATTAGCACAGCAAGTGAGCTACATTTCTTGTGTACTACATCTACACATTCCCCTTTCTGAAATTGTAAATTTGCTTTCTTACCTCCACAGTTCATGAGTTTCCTGACGTTAGTGGTGGTCATGATTTGGTTGGAGCGCAGATAGTCAGCAAGCTGGCCACCAATGGGCACGATGATGGTCATGACAAGGTGGGGAAGTGCAGAAACCATGCCCACCTAAAGAGAGATGAGACAAAGAAAACAACATGTAAAAGACTTTCTAGAGCTTTGACTTTCTTTCATGTTATTGTACATTTGGCAACATTTGTTCCTGGTGCAGTACACCGCACATAACCACATCTGGTTTCTGTTACCTTGCTGATCTCAAACCCAAACACCTCTTCGAAGTATGCAGGCTGGCTGATGAGAAGCAAGTAGAAAGTCCAACTTCTGCAGAAATTTGCCACGATGATGGCATACACTGGCATGGACGTGAAGAAGGCCCTCCACGGCGTGTTGAATTTCTGTAACACAGCAAAAATAAGTTACTTATTTCAGTGATTTTGTCATGGAATTTCTTGTTTCTTGTTTCTCAATCATAAATGTACAGCTGTTTTAACAGGATTAATGACCAGTTTTGTCTATTTGAGATACCTTTTTGGCATAAATGAAAAACCAGGACATTGTGATCAAAATGATGATGGTTGGAATAAATTAAATGCATGAATGCAGACACAAATGAGCAGAGGTTACAACTTATACTTTCTAAATATATCCCTGCCGTGTTGCTTTCATTTTGGTCAAATATTCTTCTTCTATACTATTATTAGAAACGGCTCATGACGATGTTTGACACCCTCTTAAGGTTCATCCAGGCTAACTTCCTTATTACTCTTACATTGCTTTGCTTGTTTACCATATAGTAGATAGTGTGAACATTCAGCTGAGGGAAATGTAAACAACAGGGCAGGCCACATTAGTACTGTGTGACAGTGTTTGAATCATATTATACAAATCTATTTACTGACCGTGATTGTATGTTGGGACGACTCTCCAATGCTTTCCTCAATATAAGTTCTCTCCTCCTCAGTGATGGTGGGATGGGCTGCTGGACTTTCATAAGACACCAGGAACCAGAAGCAGTACCACATGATCCCAAAGCTTCCTGTGGGGAGGAAGAAGAAAGAGCAATGTAAGTGTCAAAACTGGAAAGAAAGGTCATAAAGAACAAGGAGACACGTTGACTATAGCTGCTGCCTTTCTTCAAATTTGGCACAAATGTCCACCTGGATTCAAGGAACTGATTGGATTTGGTGTTCAAAGGTCCCTGTGACCTCACAGAACACATTTAATTTTGACAATTTCACACAAATGTCTAATAGAGTAGAGTTATGAAGTAACGACCATTTGGAGAGACATGGATGTAAACTGTAACATGACTGGACTAGTTTTTTTTCTGGTTCTCATATTTATGGTGCTTGCCTTTTGCGGTCTCCTTGTCCTTCTTTCAGTATGTGTCAGTATCTAGTAGTTCTTGTCACTAACTAATAACTGTAGGACTCTGCATGTTTATTATGGCAACAATCACATTGTAATGTATTTCACTACAAAGACAATGTGTAGTTTCCCCAAGTTATAGTTCGGTCCGAAAAAAGTAGCCCCAGTGTAAAGCCTCTACATTTTATTTTGTTTGCCTCCGGCCAAAAGGACAAGGGTCTCTTACCGTAGACATAGAAGACTGATGACCATCCTGTGTACTGGACCAGGATTCCAGCTAATGGCATGGCAATCACAGCCCCAGCATAAGAACCTAGATAAAAGAAAAAAATGTGTTTAGGGCTGCCATTTGAATTATACTCTGCCACTTACGTTGTCACGTAACCGTTAAGTCCATACAACATGTCAAAAACTCATTCATTGTAGGTGTCTCCAGGACCACAGTTTGCCATGATGACACACACACACAGACTCAGAAGGTGAAAAAACAACACCAGACACACGCTGTTGCAGCTGGTAAATAGTGAATAGTTTGTGTTGTTCTTGCAATATATGTCTCTTATATATGTCTTGTTTAAAGACAAAGAGAACAGATACAGACGGACTCACCACAAAAGGCTGTCGTGGCCAGGCGACTTCTTTCAAGAGGTGGGGCCCATTTTGCCCAAATGCCGTGACAGGCTGGATATGAGACCCCCTGTGGGATAGGGAAGAAATTACACTATGCTAAATGTTTTCAATAAAATGGAAATATAAATCTTTCTTGTTACCAATTTCTTGTGTTTATGTGCAAGTTATAGGGTCAAGCACCTCCACAAGTCCTTGACATATTCTGACAAGGATAACACAGCCAAAGTGCATCCGTGCTGCTGCAGGGATGAGCATGTTCAGGAAAGACGTGGCCACTATAGCAAAGCCAAACACTCTGGAATAGAGACAGGAAGAGACATTCAGTGTGTATACTAGAATATGCAATTATCCCTTGCATACAATAAATAGTGAATTAACAGACCTGTTTGCTGCAAACTTTTGACAGATGAACCCTCCTGGGATTTGGGTTACTATGTATCCCCAGAAGAAGGACCCGTGAATCATTCCCACTGTTTCTGGATCCCAGTCAAACTGAGCTTTCTGTTGGCACACACAGGACACATGCACTTGAATTAGAGTTCAATCCCTAAAATGCACTGAGGCGATCTGCACGTGTATGTATATATACTGTATGTATGTGGTATGTACCAGAATAGACAGTATGTAATACTGGTCATTAGATTAAGTGGGATGACAAGCTGCAAAACTGAAGGAAGAGCAATACAAATATACAAAAGAGCTCATGTGATTGATTCTTGTCCCCCTGAGGCATATGCTCGACCGTTGACCTATCACAATATTCCCTCACAATAGCTGTCAAACCTTTAACTCTGATGAATGACCCCACTGACTCCAACATTGACTGACAGACTTTGAGACAACCAGATCTTCTGATTGACCTGACCATTTTAGTTTTGACAATGTAAACTTGTAAACAGGAAAGGGCCTTTCCCAATTTAAGTGCACCGTTGTATAAAATGTCATTGTATACTGCGTCATTTACATTTCCCTGAAGTGTAATTAAGAGGCCTATCTCAAACTACAAAAGTCAGAGGAATCCACATGCTTTAGGTGGTATAGTGTGTTTCACCTAACACGTATCTCACACATAAATAAGAACTATAATCAAACACAATATTTATTCTGCCTTGCTGTTGTAGACTTCACACCTCATCCAGTGGTCACTCACCACTATGACCTCCTTGTTGTCTCTAAAGACGGTGTGGCTGTTGACCATGCTGACGATGGCCACGCCCAAGTTACATCGGATACCAAAGGAGATACAGAAGCCAAAGCCCGAGAGGATGGCGATGATGTAGCGCCGGGGCAGGCCGAAGCATGTGCAGTCCACCACGGGTATCTCCTTCTCCTCCACCAGCTCCGGCCGGCCCTCCGCCGACAGCTCGATGGTCTCGCCATTTTCTTGCTTCTTCTCAAGAGCTCTGTTCAGAAGGGATAGGAAAGGGAATGGAACATTTAATATGTAAAGTATTGTAGTTTAGACTCAAGTCAGCCACACAAACATACACGCAGTAAACTGTCTGAAGTACTGGTGAAATTGAGAAGTTAATTTTAATAGTTAATCTTTGATATAGTCTCAATCCTTGTATATCTATTTTGTCAGCTTGTGATTTGTTTGACATGATTGTCTGGGCTATCCATCAGTTGAACTATCTCAACTAATAGAAATGTTGTATACCAACCCTTGTATCAAGAAACAAAAAATACACCAAAACACACTGACATATGAGAAAAGCACCAAAGAGTCAGTGTACAGTTTGCTGATTCACTGAACTAAACAGCTATTCAAAGAATGTTTAGAGTGCCAGCCCTCAAAAAGAAAATACATTTAGTTTACTTTTAGATTTTTATATTAATTGATTTTCTTTTAGAGCAGCCAGTCAGTCGGTGAGCAAACCCAGGTTTTCCAAACTCAGTGAGAACAGATGTTGTTCTGAAGGGCTTGTAGACTGACAGCTTGGCTTTATATAAGATGTTCAGACAATCTTTCTCGCTGTCAATTTGATTGGTAACTCTAGCATCTTAACAAGAGACAGTCGGCACAGTTATCTGTCCACCGCTGGAGCTTGCTGACATAACTTTGACTTATCCTGTCTTTTCAAGGTGTTAATAAATTGGGTATTATTGAAGACATTCGTCTCCTGACAGAGCTGGCAGACAGTGAGAGTTTAAAAAAAAAAAAAACTGCCTCATCCTGGTGCATCCAAGCTCCTCTTCTCCTTCCAAACAAGGTTAACTGCTCTACTCCTTTTCTGCCACCGTCTATAACCTGTGTTCATATGGTTGCTGAGAAAACCCTGAGAAACCATGACCTCTGCCAGCCTCCAGTCTAACAGGCATCAAATATGTATCTAAAGGCAGCAGGTCATCTATTAAACATGCGCAATGCTGAGCTCTCAAACAGACTCAAGCACTTGCAGGTCCAAATGATGGAGCACAGAGCTCCTTTTATACCGCAGCTTTATTTATTGTACATATTTAGTTTTTCATACATACATGTAAACGTTAAAAGCAAACATCCCTGCTGCCTTTGTCTGGTAATTGTAATTCACAGGCACCATAGTGAGATACATACATACGTGAGAGGACATATCAGTCCACTCAGCCCTGCAGCTTTTAGACAAAATACAACACCCAACAGTGCAGGGCATGAATAATGCTGGGATGGGGGGATGGGGATGTATTCTATAGACTATTATGTTTTACAGCTGGTTATACAGGACAGGAAATGGGACCGGGTTCATGGGCTAGAAATTAACCACATTTAAGTGTATTATGACTCCCCTCAGCCACTAGGGCGAAGCATTAATAACAGCAGCCTACTAAAGTGGCTATTGTGAGCATTCATCGTGGTTGGGTTGAAAATCCAACAAACGTACTGAAATGAAACAATGTTATCTGTGCAGTAGGTCAGGGTTTAATGCTGGGTCGAACTACCACTGACATTTCAATGCTGTACTGTTTGGCAATTTTGTCGTTCATTCATTCATTCAACCTTTATTAAAACCGTAATCGTCAAGGGCATGTCATGCCCTCATTTTTGATGATGTTGAGAGTGTAATTAAAACAAAAGAAATACACACAACAAAATAATTAACGAGAAAACAAGCAACCAGACAGGAGACAGTTAAAAACCGTCACATTCAAGAGCAGAGTAGTTTGTAATCATGGTTCCAAGTGTGTGAGGCACAAACACTAAAGGCTGTTTTCCCAACTTAAGTGTTTGCACGCAGGACTTTAAGCTCTAGCCAATCACTTGGCTAGAATGAATAAAATGTACTGAGTGTCATGCCATGTCAAAATAACTAATCATAGCTTAAACTATTACATTGCGTGTCGACCAGCCAGAGCCAGCAATAAGTGATAAGGCCCGTGCCAAAAGCATGGAAGTAGGAAGTAATAGATTACTCCTTTGATATATGTGCAGCCTCTATTGGTTTCAGTCGGCCACCGTGTGTGAATACGTCATCCGTAGTTTAATGCATCAGTGTGGTAAATGTGGCTGATGTGATCACAGTGAATCTTCCTTTGCATTATGACACCGATTCGAACGACGACCAAACCGACATGTGACCACTTCGTGTTTTAACAGGAGTCTCGTGGAGTGTGTGACTGAAGGTCTGCTGAAACTGCCCACTCACTGACCAGCAGCCAATTGATCTTTGGTACTGTTGGACAGCTCGGTAGAGAAAGTGAAAAGTCCTCACCACGGGATGCATTAAACTGTGCCATGGAAATACAATATTTTCATAGTGTGAATTGAGCATAGGCAATTAAGATAGCTTACTATCAAACTCCCTTGCTTTTTTTTATGTAGATGTAGACCACTGGGTTCAACATCCATCCAAAATCTCTTTGTTAGTACAAAAAAAACACTTTTTAGGTGCTGCAAAATGTCAAACCCAAGGACAAGATCACTCGCGACACAAGCCTCATTCACTTTTTACATCCTGCTTATATATAGGCCTTTCCAACTAATTCAGAATGGAGCTTTATTCTCTCCGTTGTGTGCCGTGTCCGATTTAGTTCCTCTGCATACTCTAACGAACTCTGTCCTAAACCAGAATGTCACCACTCCACCGAGTCACCGGGGACGAGGACAATAACAATTCTGAAATAGCAGGCAAAGAAGAGCACCATGATCTGTAAAAAGCCATTATTGAAGCTCTCTATCATCAGGAGATGTACTTCCTGTGGAGACTTATTAATGACATGGATATCAAATATTAAGCGAGAAAAAGACTGATCTTTGTATTCTTGCTAACAAACCTTATCAGAGCGGTCCCCTAAAATCAGTAATCAGACTGGGAAAATAAAAGCTACACAATTATAAAACATATTTGCTTCATCAGTTACTGTAAGCAGAGGTTCTAACAGTCTCCGACACTGATCAAGTATTTATGATTCTCACTCTTGAATTATTAATAACTTTGGCTCTCTTGGACTATTTTTGTCTGGGCGAGCTTCTGTCTTCATTCTTCCTGTCTCCTCTTCATCTGTAACCCTTCCTTTTATCGCCAACTCCCCTGACTCACGCATCGTCTCGCACACAATTCGCAACATTTCCTTCTTCTTCAACACCAATTTATTTCCCAGTATCCAGAGGATGTCCACATGGAGTTTTTAAATTCCCTGCAATACAATAGCCAACACATAGCACATATTGTATCTGCTGCGGTGACTTTTCATGACTGACCCTGTGTTAAAAGAAAAGCTGTTGTAATCCTCACACGCTTGCCGACGTCCTCTCCGTCGCACTTGTCACACCATGAGGAAATGTTTGGGCGCTTCTCTGAACGGTTTTGACTCAATAAGAAAGGTGCTCAGTTTTGAATCTGGAAAGCATGCAAGAAAGCTGAATTCACATGACCTATTCTGCTCAGTGAGTATTCCTGGTTATGTCTTAGTTAATCTTTTAAATCATACGTCAAGGACAAATGTCAGGGAAGGTCGACAGCTTGGTTCACAATTGAGTCAACAGCTTGGAATCATTGATCGGATAGAAGAGAGTCAAATAACTGCCGTTGATTGTTTGAAAGGTTGAAAAGCTCTTCATGACACCACTACGAAGAATTCGTAGTGAGAATGTCAACTGTGGACTGTTACACTGAAGTCACACAAAATGTGTAGATTTGGAGATCATTTGCATTAGCTCAATGAATTGATTGGTTCTGTAGTTTCGCTGAGAGACCACATAAATCTAGGTACGAGACTCAGGAATGAGATGCTGGAAGAACTGAGGGGAATTGCACAGTATTTATTTAAAAATATTCATACATAAATTAGAGACAATTAATCTATTAATCAGTCTGCAACTATTTTGCTAATTAATACTTTTTTTATATGTTTAAATCCAAACATTCTCTTGTTTTAGGTTCTCAAATGTGGAAACATTCTGTTTTCCTTGTCTTCGCATTATATTAAATTAAATATTTTAAGGTTTTGCAGGGATGGTTATTTGCAGCCCTGATATAAATAGCTGAATGACAGGAGACTTTGAGTGGGTTCTACTTCAATGAAATCATGCTTCTGTTTTGTCTCGACTTCAGTAAAAGACCATAGTTTAGAAAAGGGCAGAGTTAAATCGATTAAAACAATACAACAAATAAGTAAATAGAACTAACGCAACAGAGCTGATTTTATAACTCAACTATAAAGGAATACATCGGCTTTCTATATGCTGTTGACCGGATACAGCTCCATATATAAAACAAAGAGTCAATACAGCAATGTCTGTCTTTCACTCTGAGCGGCCGTTAAGCATGTTGCGTGCAGAGAACAGCGCCGGGGAACAGGCCGGTGCGCGTTACGCACGGCAGCAGGGTACCACCTGAGCACGTGCGCTCAACGGAAAGTATAGGCCGCTACGGGCTCTCTGTCGTGGTTCGAGTTGCGTAATCCTGGCTGTGAGATGCCCTGAGGGGGGGGGGACTCGGTGACGAGCTATAGGGCTACTTAAGTAGGGAGAAGAGAGAAAGAGAGAGAGGTGTCCAAGGTGTATGGCTTGATGGCCTGCAGGGATTTACGTGGGCCGACAGCTTGGACGAGCAGAGGCTATTTCTGGAGAGGATTTAAGTGTTTAGACGCCACATCAAATCCCGAGAGGAAGAAAGGGGGTTCATCAATACCTTCTCACGTTCAGATATCAATCACTGGCCAGACTCCTCCTGACATACCTCACGTATTCTCAGCGGGGAAGATGTCATACGCTTTTTGTTTGCCAACAGGAAGTTTCTCATAACAACCTGATTTCTTTCCGCATGTGTCTTGAGAGTCTAAAATGCCACATGAAGAAAATAAATTACAGATTTCCTGCCACGTTCCGCCCTTGGTCCATCATCACAAGTTCTCAGCTTTTGAAAGCCTTTCCTATAAGTGAAGGTTAATGAAGGTCCTCTTACACGCACTGTTCCATAACGACAGGTGACACAGAATAACAGGCCGCACATCCTGTTTGACATTAAACACAAAGTCATTCTCATTCAATTGGGTAAAATAGACAACCTTATCAAACGTAGACTACTTTGTGTAAGGGGGAAACTGGAACACACTGTTAGATAAACCTCCACATATAACCGTGACGACACTTCCATAATTTAACAATGTGACAGCACTGCAGAAACGCCTGGGGAGAAATTAATCCAGCTATTGATCCAACGCCTCATTTTTCACCGATACGACAGTTTCCAGCCTAAAATGAAACTTAATTCTCTTTGATTGTTTCTCTGGGCCAAAGGAGAAAGATTCCATAGCATTATGTATTTAGAAACAATATTTGTCGCTTTTTTTTTCATCAGCTACTGCATGAAAGGAGTTGCTTGTACGGTGATACATTATGTATGTTAGTTTCTTATGTGACAGATTCAGGAGCCTATAGAGGGACAGATGTTGTGCCAGGGCATCCAAACCCACTAAACCAGGCCTCTGGACACCTTGATCTTCAAATGAGCAGTTTGCTTCTTCTTAAAACCAATTCCTCATAATAAAATCAGGTTTTTAATATAGACAGTACTCACTATTAATTGCAAAAGATGAACTTTCTTTTTTAACATAACAAGGCAATTACGCCTGTAGCTTTTTTAACACGTTCTTGTTATAATTTGTCCCAGACAGATTTTACATACCCGTATATTTTCCCGAGCGTCTTGGCTGCCACGACTTTAAACCTGTCCGGCCGGATCTCCATCCTCGCGACTCCTGGGTCCGACCAATGTGCAGTATTTGCACGCTCCCGATTGAGCGCACAGCCTTCTCCTCTACTCCCTCCGCCCTGTTCTTGTCACTCACACATACAAAAATAAGAAAAAACTTGATTTTACTTGATCGCTAGACTTCTTAGCCCGCAGTTTCCTGTTCACCGGAATCTGTAGTCAGCGACACTGATATTTAATCTGCGTCAACTGCCTTTGTATAAATTCAACCGAGCAAACATTGTCTGTCCCTCTTTTTCCAGAGTTCTTAATGTCCAAATTAACTTCCTCACACTCGTTTGGTCTCCGTTAAGGTTCAGAGCGCGCTGACAGCAACTTTCGACAGGATTCGTGGCCAAACGGTGTCTCTGGCCGTGGTCCTGAAACCAGATTACCGCTGCCTGCGCGCTAATCTCTCCAAGTGTGTGTAGTGAGTGGAATGGAACATGTCACTTCCTTCCTCGCAGCCAGCCGGGCGTTTTAAGCACTGACTTTACAAGCGGTGTCTATTCTTGGAGCGGCACAAGACTTGAATGGAGACAGTTAGAGTAAACACTGTCCGATCGAAGCAGTTCTCAGGTATTTATACGCGGGAGGGGCAGGCTGCTCCTGGGACACTGCCATGTTTCCTGGGTTGGATTGGCGATTATTTGAGTTTAAATGACCTGCGAATCTTAAAAAACAACAACAAAAAACACTATATCAACAGTAACAGAAAACAAGAAAAATGGGATTTAAAAACAGACAGGTTGTAGATTTTGTGGTTCTACCTTCTCGTTTTAGCAATATGTCCTGTGCGTCATACCAACATTTCTAAGAAGCTAAATAAAAAATGAATAGCAGGGAGCTGCTTTCTCAGAGAGAGCTAAGCAAAAAAACATATAGACCAACTGATATAGAGATGACTGTATGTTGAAGTATCCGAAAGGGATAAAGAAAATGGACCAAAAGGTCAGTTAAATATTTACATTATATTAGTGATGTGCAATCTA
Source organism: Leptoclinus maculatus (assembly GCA_032191485.1). Taxonomy (NCBI): domain Eukaryota; kingdom Metazoa; phylum Chordata; class Actinopteri; order Perciformes; family Stichaeidae; genus Leptoclinus; species Leptoclinus maculatus. The sequence continues at coordinate 9,689,410 of JAVDOI010000015.1, forward strand.
TCGAGAATAAAGTGTTTAAAAGAAAAATACAACATTGCAGCTTTGTGTATTTCCCCTTCTTCCAACTGCAATGTGTCATCTATAAATTGGTTCAAAATGTTACTGAATGCATAATTTGATGGACTTTAATATATATATATTTTTAATCTTTGCACGTTCTTTTTTTATTCTGATATCTTAAACCTATGGTGTAGCTGAGTCTGGAATAAAGGTCCATGAAAGAAGTAGGCAATAGGCCGTTTTTACAGAGGACATCATGACATATCACTGTAGGCAAATCCCAGGTGTAAATAAAATAATCAATGATGGCTTAATTCCATTTAGTCATCTCAGTTTCAGGGTCCTGGTATTGTTCATGCCGACTCACTGTCAAGGATTAGGACACATAAATAGCATAGAGCCACCATTAATGTTAGCACCAAATTATTCTAATTCAATCTGATGTTGTATAGGGACTGTAATTAGAAATGAGCGAGACAACATTTCTTTAATAACTGGACAGTTTATTTTTTTTTCTAGTACCATACTGGACGACTACTGAAAGGGTGGCCGGTATTAGATAAGGTGCAGGAAAGATCTAGTTAAATGTAGCTATGACTACAGTTTATACATTAGGTTGTGATGCGAAGGCAAATGTTTGGGGCAGATTTGGTGATGCGTGTGGGCAGTTAAAGGTCAACAGGTCAGGAGGTCTATGGTTTGACAATAGTATCTGACAGATTTGACAATTGCAGCAGGTGGTGGATATACTGTACTTCTGCTATCACATCACATCACTCTCCCGTATATTCTACCAACAAATGCCGCTGAAGAACTCCCTTCATTTCTAAAAGGGTTGCGTATGTGTCATTTGCCTGCAAAAATGAAAACATTGATGTGTATAGATATTGGAAAACAACGTGCACATTCAAATAACAACTACAGTCAAAAGTCTCGCACCGCTAGCTAAGCATTCGACATCAGATACAGCTCTTCTCGAGATCCCTTGCTGATATAGTTCTCAGGGAGTGAGAGGAGAGGAAGAGGGGAGGGAAGGGCATGGCAGAGGGAGGAGGAGACAGGCTGGGTGGCACAGAGATGATGGATGGAGTGTCCGAAAGCGAGCCGTAACCAGGTCTCTGCACAGCTACCGCACTGGAGCCGGCAGAGGCGTAGAAAAATACGGGGGGATGGTCCATCGGGTCCGTGGTTAAATCTGCAGACAGACAGATACATAAGGAACCGCTCTTGAAATATTTGTAGATATTTAACACATTTGCTGTTCTACTATTAAAGCTACACATCATTTATCAGTGCCTCCAATTTACAGCAAAAGGAAGGGCTTGAGTTCCAGGAAGTCATTTTGCAAGTCCATGAACACATTACAGCATGCTGATGTTTAATAACCCGGCCTGCCTGTGATGCTTTACAACAAATGATACCCAAGAGACGAGAGAGGAAAAAGGGCCAGTCTTCTCTCGGTGTCTGCTGATGAGGAGACTGAATTTCAATCTTGAACTTCCTTTTATCACTCTGACAGACGTTTCTATGCTCATAGCTGTCACTTTTGTTTTCTCTGCAGTAGTGCCACTTTGTAGTGAAGGCAGATATGATATCTTTATTTTTTTTTACTGACAGTCCCTGCAGGCAATGCGATTTGGCACCAAGGGGCTGCAGTTTCCTCAAGTGTAAGATCGAAAGATGCTCTAATGCAACAAGAATTTAATAAAAGTCTATTCATCTACCTGAGTCATCGTTAAGCTGGGTGTGCAGGTACTGGTGTTTGGTGTAGAACTTGTTGTAGATACAGTACACCGCAGCCATCAGAGCGAAGGTTCCCATGGCCGCAGCGATGAACAGACCCACTTTGGCGTTATCTTTGTCTACACGGGCATCTGTGGAGGCACACCGACCATCAGTCAGACTTTTCACACCCAAATTCTGTGTGTGTGGAACAGCTTTGCTGCCTCTCTGACATTGACATTGTGCACGCCGAATATTTGCAGTTGCGCTGAAAAAAACATTTCTTTGAACTGCACTTACACGTTCGCTTTGCATTTAAGTGAGTGGTTTCCTCTTTTCTGAGTAGGTCTCGTATGTGTGGGGCAGGAGGAGGAGGAGGGGCTGCCAGGGCCTGATGGCCGTTGATCCCCTGCTCGGACTGAAGGGTACTCTGGGAGCTGCTCAGTGGAAACGCCAGCAGCAAACAGAGAGCTGCAAGGACCGCCATGTGGGTGATCCACTGATGAGTCTGCAAGTAAATATTAAGACACTTGCAAAAAATATAATCAATGAAAACAATAGAATTTGTATCTGAATGTTTTCTTCTTCTTTTGGTATATACATGCTATCTCTTGGCTGCTAACAGGACTGGCTATGGACTTTAATAACAGTAAAGACAATATCGCAGTTGTTTTTCAGTCTCCACAGCTTGTTGTTCATAGATATACTTTCCCAGTCTAAAAGAAATCTCTATACTATACGCACACACAAAAACACTTTCACTGTTATTCAAAGGCAAGTTCTAACATTTTAAAACTGATCTCATCATGAGTACTTACCTGAGGTTGAAGCGAGTATGTTGTGTTTCTCTCTGCCGGGTGTTGGTCCTGTTCTCTGCGCCTCTCTGGCTGACGGATGTGGAGGCTGCAGCCAAGACAACTGGCCTCCCCAGACACCTAATGTTTCCAAGGGCACACCTGAGAGTACTCTTCCACTCACGCATACACACATGTAGAAAATGTAAGCGTTATGTGTCAAAGGCTTTCCTTCAGCAGCAGTTCTGCTTTGGCACAATGTTTTGTAATCTTTGAAATATTTTCACGTTGAAAAAATGAACTGGAGAGAGGGCCGGGGTTGCTTGCTCGTAACGAGTGAAATCAGATTTTATTTAGGTCATTTGGATCACAACAAAAGTTGTGATGAGGGAAAAAGAGCAATCGAACCAAATACGCTTAAGATTAAATGTTTTTGCAGGTCACACAACCTGCTGGAACACAAGGGTATTAAGCAAAGAAATGCTGACATGAGTGCAACAGAGCTCCCTGCTGCCACATAAATGTACTGATTCAATCTCATGATGGTTATGAGGTCCCAACTACTATTATGCAAAAACTAAATATCTTTAAGATTTACAAAAAAAAAATGTATTCAAGTATGACAAATAACAGAATTCAGCAACCTGAGGGATTCTCAGGACAAAGAAATCAAATGTTATTTTATTGTCAAAATAATGTATCCACCCATTTACTGATAATGGATCAGACTGATGCCAACTTGCCAATTATGTTTATAATCAAGTAGATTTTCCCCATAGATGCATAGACGATTACCTATGTTTCACTCTACTCTTCATTCTCTAATGTTGATGGAAACATAACATATATACACACACATCTACATTCATATATACATACACACACACAACCTCTACATGTTGTCCTCCTACACAGCTCTTCAGATGTTTTACCTTAGCTGAAGTCTTGATATGCTTCAACTCTCCCAAGCAGATAATGGTGCAGATGGGCGGCAGCACTCAGCAAGGGATGGAAGTAGGTTTTGGTGGAGAGCATGTTTGCAGAAATACTCCACAAAGTTGTAATTGTGCACATTATTAAATATACTTTTGAAAGGAAACAAATGTCATAAAAAACATTTTCTAAAAATCTGGATTTTTGGAGTCGATACAGATATCAATCAAGGGGTCTAGTTGAAGCTTTCCATTTATTGTGTAGGATTATATATTCATTTATTTAACTATTCTTAACACAATTGCATATTAAGTTTCAAAATTAAAAGATGAGAAAGTATCAGACACAACTTACATCTCTGGTGAAGCCATTTTAGTAGTTCATAGAGAAATTTGATTGGCTCTTCTGATCAGTCTTTATAGAGAGCACCGGTCAAACCATTTAGAACGAATATCGGCAAAATAATGGGTGGTTGATCGAAAGGGTAGCCTTACTACAAATGTGAATATAGAACACCATTTAACAAGTCAATACTTAAGACCTTGTCGGGTAAAGTCTGAGCAATGTTTGAATTGCAAGCTTAAGTCACATGTCAATCAGCAAAGATTATTTCAAAACAGTCATTCTGAAAGAAAGTTTTTAATACAATTTCAAATATATTACATTTTCTCACAAATTCATTTCATGCAGACTTACAGACTACATAAACAATTAAAAATGGACTTTAAGTCTCTAGTCTGCCTGATTAAATGTAAAGGCACCTCACTTTGATACATGTATACACAACAACATGAGGACAATTCATACTGACAGTAACACACTGAAAATGGAAAATAAACTCCACCTTTGTTTTCAGAAAAATTACCTCGAAAAGACAATGATGACCAAACATTTAAGTAAAAAAAAAATACTTTTTACAAAACAAACATTACTTCTATCTTACACTACACTTAATTCTGAAGTAAAGGAGTATTTTTCTGGTCTGTGGCTTCATCTAGCCTGTTTAACTCAAACATGCAACTAGTTTCCTCCTAAACTTAACAAAAAAAAATGCATCATACAAATTTCTAATTTACAAATAAAAATAACAGAAAATCCCACGCATTTCCAATTACATTTGTTCTTGAAGAGTTTCTACAAGTACTTTATACATATTTACATTACAAATAAGAGTTAACCTTAATATTTGTACCATGCTATCACTTGACAAACTTTTTACCAATATAAAAACAAAGTGATGTTAAAATAGCAATCGCCACAAAGTTAAGAAAGCGAGTGCTCTGATTCAGTGTAGCAGCAGTTGGATTTCAGGTTGTTTGGACAGAGATTGTTAACATACAGTACATGTGTAGTATGAATTGCGCTCCTGCAGACACAAAGCATACCTACAGCAGAATATCAAACTGTAGAACCAAAACAGTGACTCTGGTGTTTTTTGAGCTGTAAACGTGTTGAGATGTAGTGAAGAGCACTAATACTGTACCCAATAGCTGCATTTAAACTCAACATAGCTGTGTTTACTCTTTCCTGACGTAACAGTCTCATAAACAACTGTAGTTGATTAGCTTTGTGGAAAATATGTCATCGTGGCAAAACAGAGCGGATACATTTCCTCTCTGGCCGTCCTGATTATCCTCCACTGAAGTAACATCCAGCACAGGTGCAGCTCATGACTAGACGCCATCTGTGCAGTAGAAACATGTGCTGTACCTATCGCTGCTTCACACACAAGTACGGCGATGCCGCCATTTTCTGGTATTTCATTCAGTCTCAGCTGTTTTTCATAAGTCACAATCTTAAACACAGCCTACAACTATTTTCATAACAATTGTAACATTCACTGTGCTGTAAAACAGATACAAAAGTTGTTTATATAACACACTTCTTTTAAAAGTTGCACTTGTTGAAGCAGTTTTTTTTCAGTATTGTCCTTTGGGTATTTTGGAGAAAAATAAAAAAATAAAGTGGAAAAGCTTTTAAATATTAAAATAACCTTTGTCCCACTCTCCCACCAAAATCGGTGAGATTCAATTGTCCTTTAAAATGGCACACTGAAATTTGGATTGCGTGCTGATGATCCTTTTCCACCGTGTAACGTAATGTCCGGTGTTTAGGAAAAGGACGCAGCGGTACCGTTTCTTTGACTCAGTTCTGACATGTCAGTCATAGGAGTTTCACAGTTGTCATCAGTGCTAACAATGCTGTACTGACCAGTCTCTGTATCTCTGGCTGTTTGCTTTGTCCTGTCCTGCAGAACAGCATGGATCAAGGCCACTGGGATGGGCATCATAGCAAATATGATCAGTAGAGCCATAACAGCCAGAGCCCAGCCTGGGTACTCCAGGTACTCATCAGAACCCTGAAGAAAAAGGAATAAAATAATCACTCAAAGACTAAAACTATTCTGCTTCACACATTCAATGTGAACTAAGAGAAACACACCATCAACTCTTTCATACAGGTTGGGAAGTACCATTTGCTGTAGTTTTTAAAGGCTGTTTGCCTTAAACATGTCTTACTTGTAACGGGTAAGGTAAGGACCCAGGAGCAGTACGACAGACACCAGAGGTAATCTTAACCAGAGTTTTATTTCTCTCAGGACACACAACAGGTTGCCTCTCCTCCGGGCCATATCCTTCCCAGTCGACCAGGTACTGAAGCCCTCGCCCCCCTAGCGGCGGGAACGCAGCAGGCGATGAATATTGTAGACCGGACCTCCTTCGATGAGGCGGAGCAGCCGGCACCAAGGGACTCTCCCGGACAGGAAACGTGGGATGTATGCGCATGGCCCTGTGGCGCTTGAGCCTTACTGCTGCCAGGTTGATGATCCTTTCGATCTCAAAAGGCCAAGATGAATCTTGGCCCCAGCTTCTTGGACTCCACCCGCAAGGGTAGGTTGCCCAGGTCTGGCGGCAGCGGCGGATGAATGTCTGGACAGAGGGGCAGGAAACCTTCTCCAATGCAGGGAACAGAGGTGGCTGGAACCCATAGGCACACTGGAAAGGTGACATGCCTGTGGCGGAGCTGGTCAGGGTGTTATGCGCGTACTCCACCCACATCAACTGGCAGAACCAGGAGGCAGGGTTCTGGGAGACCATGCAGCGGAGGGCTGTCTCCATCTCCTGATTCTTCTTCTCTGTCTGCCCGTTGGATTGGGGGTGAAACCCAGAGGACAGACTGACGGTGGCCCCCAGCAGAGCGCAGAATTCCCTCCAGAAGATGGAGGTGAACTGAGGTCCTTGGTCGGAGACAACGTCGACTGGAATTCCATGCAGGCGGAAGATATGCAGGGAGATGAGTTCTGCTGTCTCCTTAGCAGATGGGAGTTTGGGTAGGGGAATGAAAGGAGCCAGCTTACTGAATCTGTCGACCACTGTCAGAATGGCGGTGTGGCCCTCTGATGGAGGTAGTCCGGTGACAAAGTCCAGGGAGATGTGGGACCACGGACGATGAGGCACTGGGAGAGGCCGCAGGAGGCCGGCCGGAGCCTGGTGAGAAGGCTTATGTTGGTTGTACACTGGGCAGGCGTTGATGAATTCTCTGGTGTCCTCGTTCAGCGAGACCCACCAGAAGCGCTGCTGCAGGACGTCCTGGGTCCTCTGTATGCCCGGGTGGCAGGTAAGTCTAGAGGAATGTGCCCACTGGAGGACGTCGGACCGAAGGCCTTGAGGGACGAACAGGCGATTAGGGGGGCACGTGCTGGGACCGGCTTGACCCCCTAGTTGCGGCCCTCACTGTTTCCTCAATCTCCCAGGTGAGGACGGCTACTTGGCAGGAGGCAGGAAGGATGGGCGAGGAGCCAGAGGTAGGTTCCTCCTCCCCCTGGAACTGACGGGAAAGGGCATCAGGCTTGACATTGCGGGACCCGGGGCGATAGGAGAGCGTGAAGTGGAACCGGGTGAAGAATAACGACCACCTGGCCTGTCGGGAATTGAGTCTCTTGGCTGTGGGGATGTACTCCAGGTTCTTATGGTCGGTCCACACCAGAAATGGGAGCTTGGTCCCCTCCAACCAATGCCCCCACTCCTCCAGGGCCAGCTTCACTGCTAGTAGTTCTCGGTTACCAATGTCATAGTTTCTCTCGGCGGGGGAAAGCCGACGCGAGAAAAAGGCGCAGGGATGGAGCTTTTGGTCAGTGGCCGAGCGCTGGGAAAGAACACCCCCAACCCCTATGTCAGAGGCATCCACCTCCACCACAAATTGTCTGTCCGGATCCGGGACTTGGAGGATGGGTGCTGAGGTGAACCTGGACTTCAGGTTCTGGAAGGCCTCCTCGGCTGAGAAGTCCACAGGAACGGAATCTTGGAGGAGGTGAGGGCGGTGAGTGGGGAAGAGACCACGCTGAAACTCCTGATGAACCTCCGATAGAAATTGGCGAACCCCAGGAAACATTGAAGTTGCTTGCGGGAGTTTGGGACAGGCCAGGTTGGGACGGCAGCAACCTTAGCGGGGTCCATCTGGATGCTGCCCTGGGAAACGATTAGGGGTGTAACGATACACGTATTCGTATTGAACCGTTCGGTACGAGGCTCACGGTTCGGTACTCATGACGAACCGAACAATACGTTTGCACTAGAATACTAGTGCATTTGGAAAATGCAGAAGCTTAAATTGTGGGAAATATTATGTTTTCGGTGGAGCCACTGTTCTCAAACTGGCAACACACATGACGTAACGGACAGCGTGCTCTCTGACACGCCCACCACCAAAGAAACACTTTCTACTCCAGTCGGGCACTTTGCGCTGTGAGACACGCTACACGAAGCTAGCTCGGTGCAATATGGGTCGTAATAGACCAGAAATAAAAGATCCTCCAACGGCCTACAGGTCTGGTGTTTGGAGCCACTTTGGTTTCTCTGTGAACTATGAGGGCGATTAAAAAAACAACGGTATGTCGCATTTGCTACACGAGTGTAGGCTACATCAGTGGGAATACCTCAAACATGTTAACCCATTTACGCCGACATCACCCCAGTGTGGCAGTGGGTGAAACTAAACGAAAACCTGTAGTACACCTGTAGTGTAAAACACAGGCTTTATGAACCTGCTGAATGTTATTGAGCCCCGTTAGACTACTCCTTCACGAGCCCATTTCAGCCAAACCGTAATTCCCGCTTTGTACAAGAAAACAAAAGCACAAGTGGAGAATCAAATGTCCGAGGCACCCATTCTTGCTCTGACAACGGATTCCTGGACATCGAGGGCTACACAACGCTACCTGACTGTAACACACATTACCTCACCACTGAATGGGAGACGAAGAGCCACGTTCACTCAGGTATAGTTCCATCATTGTTCATACTAAAATTATGATGGAGAAGATGTAAGTAACAATACTACATTAACGTTACATTTTTTAAGGAGCAGTTTTTGTTTTTTATGCTTATGTGTTGCTAAGAAGACACCCCAGAAGATGGGTCACTCAGGTATAGTTCCATCATTGTTCAAAGTCAAAGAATAGCTTTATGATGTTTGTTTTAATGAATAAATATATTTTAAAATCAAGTACGTTTCTCTGGCATTTATAGTTTTCTACTGTATTGAAAACGTACCGAACCGTGGCACCACTGTATCGTACCGAACCGAACCGTGAATTTTGTGAACCGTTACAACCCTAGAAACGATATATCCCAGGAATGAAACCGTGGGAACATGAAACTCGCACTTCTCCGCCTTCACAAACAGGGAGTTCTCCAGTAGGCGTTGAAGCACGGACTGGACGTGGTGCACATGTTCCTCTTGGTTCTTGGAGAAGATCAAGATGTCATCGAGGTAGACTAATACATGCCGGTCCAACATGTCTAGGAGTACGTCGTTAACCAGGGCCTGGAAGATGGCGGGGGCGTTGGTTAAGCCGAAGGGCATCACAAGGTACTCGTAATGTCCCTTAGGTGTATTGAATGCCGTTTTCTACTCATGCCCTTCTCTGATCTGGACCAGGTGATAGGCGTTGCGGAGGTCGAGCTTGAAGAAGATGGTGGCTCCTTGAAGTAGCTCGAAGGCCGTCGCGATGAGTGGCAAGGGGTACCGGTTCTTAAATCGTGATGTAATTTAAGCCCCGGTAGTCGATGCAGGGTCTGAGTCTTGTCCTTCTTCTCCACAAAGAAAAATCCAGCCCCTGGGGGAGAGGATGAGGGGCGTATGAGACCGGAAGCCAGGGAGTCGTTAATATACTTGTCCATCGCTTCTCTTTCAGGAGCAGACAGGGAATAAAGGCGGGGGGGATGCGAGGGGTTTGCAGAATGTGGAAGCTGATGGTCTCGTGGTGGTTGCCGGACAGCAGCATGTGAACCGGAACGGTTTGGTGCGTCACTGTTCCCAGAAGATGACCATCCAGAGCGCTGGCTGGAACAGCCTGGGGGAGAGGTATCCGGTCGATCCCCAACTGTGTAACGAGTTCCTCGTCCATAATGGCCGCGTCTGTTCCAGAATCCAGGAAAGTGGAAATAGTATGCGAGCCCCCGGTTAATAGTAGCTGGGCGTGGAAAAGTGGTCGTTGACAGGCGGATGGTCGGGAAACTGGTCGGCTCACCAGCACTTCCTTTCTTACTGGCGAGCCCGGGCTCTTAACGGGCAATTGTGAGCAAAATTACCCGCCTGGCCACAGTACATGCAGAGATTTCCCCGTCGGCGCCGCTCACGTTCCTCCGTAGATAGTCCAGTACGTCCCACTTGCATGGGTTCGCTCTCTTGAGGAAGCCGCAGAGTCGGCGTGTACTCCGGAACGGCAGCACGAGGAAAGTGAGATGGTTGACCCTGGCTTGACGGTTCCCGACGTCTTGCCGACTGTCGAACCTGGATGCGGCGATCCAAGCTGGTGGTTATCCAGAGATGTGAGTAGCTTGAACGAGATGAGTTCATCCTTGACGTAATCGGCTAGACCAAGCAAATACGCGTCACACTGGGCGTCCGTGTTCCACGAATTTAATCGTGCCTTGGTCCAGAAATTTATGGCATAATCCGTGACCGATCGGTGGCCCTGCTGAAGCCTCATTAGCCCTCCGGTGACGTCCGGTCCCATGGACACCACTCCGAAAACCTTGTGGAGCTCGTCGGAGAAGGACTGGAAGGAAGCACAGCCAGGAGTACGACGATCCCATTCTGCCGTTCCCCACAGGCGAGCCCTCCCCGTCAGGTGGTTGACGGTAAACGCCACCCTGGCGTTTTCTGACGAAAAGGTGCGGGGATGCAACGCAAACAGGATGGAACAGTTCGTCAGGAATGGGTTGCAACCCTCAGGATCCCCATCGTAACGTTCTGGCTCCCCCACCCGGGGCTCCGAGACCGCCGTAGAAGGTCCTGGATCAATACCAGCGGGGATCGGAGCAGGTGACGGCGACCACGCCACGCTGGTCTGAGCTGTGGCTGCCGTGAGTTGCTGTACCTGCTCGATCAAGGTGGTGAGGATCTAGTTCTGATTCGCCAGGGTGTGGCGACCACCAGGGTCTCGTGTCGCTGGATCGCCTCTTCTATCGCCGCGAACCGGGCCCGTGATGTGGTGTCGTCTGCTGAATCCATGTTCTGGCCAGATCGTACTGTAACGGGTAAGGTAAGGACCCAGGAGCAGTACGACAGACACCAGAGGTAATCTTAACCAGAGTTTTATTTCTCTCAGGACACACAACAGGTAGCAGAATCACAGGGAATAGACGGCAGGATCTCGTGGTCAGGAACAGAAGGCTGGGTGAATTACCGGGGCAGTCCAAAACAGGCAGGGTCGGTAACGGGGAATCAGTCCTAGGGTATGCGCTGGAAGGTCTTGCATGGAAGCGGAGAACGATCTGGCAGTGAGTGTGTGTAAGGCAGGGGTTTAAATAGGGGCAGAAGCAGGGTGAGCAGGTGAGAGTAATGAGCTTGATGAGGTGAGAGTGACTGGCAGAATGGACTGATTAGGTGAGTGAGAGGTGGGAAAGACAGGGTAGTAGGGTAGTAGTGGCAGAGCTGTGACATTACTGTTAAGAAGTTTTCAGACTTGACTGTACTGAACAAACTCCATAAACAGTATTGCACCAGTGCAAAATCCCATCTTAAATAGCTTGGTTTCTTTTGAGCATTAACACGTTACGGTTGTATTCTTTCCATTTAATACAATTATCCATACCTTCTCTTGGTTCCATGCCAAATACGTGGGGCGTTTGATGAACATGCGAATGGTGGTGGCGCCCAGCAGCCCCAGCATAGCAAGCAGGCAGATGTATTTCCACAGGTACTTGTAAATCACATGGGGACGCCAGCCCAGCATCGCCTCAATGTCATCAAGGAACCTTCAGAAACACAGAGCGGTAAACTCTCACAAACACATTTTTCAACAAACACTGATTAGACTCAGAAGGAAATGGATTAGTTGACATTTACATGGAATTTAAGCTTTCTAGAGATAAGACAAATAGACTTCACCTATCAGCTCCATATAGCCAAGACACGCTGAAGGTCTCAAAAGCCACCACAATGATCAGGGGCAGAGTGGCAGAGTAATCATCGAACATCATCACAAAGTAGTTCCCACACCGCTGGGTGAAGAGCAGGCCAATTAGAAAGCCCAGGATGCAGCTGAAAACTGCAACAACATGAACATGTAAGGGTGAAGCACAATTTACAACAAGATACATTTGTGGATTATCCTGAATAACTTCAGAAGGTAAATGTATTCATTTTGCTTCCTCTCTGCTTAAGGTGGAAATCAGCAGGTAAGTGTGAAAAGACACTAATAAAGATAATCTAGTGAGGTAAGACTTTACTGTCCAACAGCAATTAATGGGAAACATACAGTTCTCACTGACCGTGTTGTTTGGAGCATTTCGCAAACAGTTCCATCTCCCTTTGATAAAAAAAACGTGATGGCTGAGGTAAAAGACAAAAAAGGTGTTTACTTGTGAATTTGGTCTTGTTGTTGGCCAGAGTTTTGAAGCGGTCAGTGAGTGGGGCGAGGATGCCTTCCATAGTGCCAAACATGGTGCTGAGTCCCAAGTTCAGCAGCATGAGGAAGAAGAGCGCTGACCAGAAGGGGCTGCCAGGCAGGAGTGACATGGCCTCTGTGAAGGCAATAAAAGCTAGGCCTGTACCCTCCACTCCCTGAACACAAACAAGAGTGGCAGCTTTGGCTTAATGTACAGTACACAAGAAATACAGGAATACAGGAAAGAAAGAAACTATTGATATTCGTCCAAAAACTCAATATTTACCTGCTGCATCTCTTTTTCCAGGTCACAGTCTGTTAAATTGCCAGGGACCTTATTTCCATTCTGTTTAAACCAGTCCCTGTAGTCCTGTAGAGCCACAGAACTGGGATCAGAATAGTTGAAGCTTGGCATCAGGTTTGTGTGCACATTACTACTGAGAAACTGCTCTGACAACGCCTTCATATTACTAAGAAAAGAAAAAGACAAAACACAACTGTAAACATGCAGTTGATGACCAAGTTAAATAAAACTCAGAAGAAACTGTGGTACCCGTCTTTAGCCAATTAAAAAACAACATGTCGGATGCTGGCCACAGAGGGCATTCTATATACTAGTGACTTACAATTTAAGTAATTATGTTGTTTGGGTTTTTTGATGCATAACTCAACATTCATACTTTGATTAAAACATACCTGGCCACACATGCCAGGGCCTTGTCTTTGGCGCGGAAGCCGAGCACAGCAAACACCACCAGAGAGGCGAGCAGAGATGTGAGGAAGTTTATGGTGGCGACAGTGAAGGCATCACGGTGGCAGTTGTTGTTCTTGGGGTTGTAGGAGGAGTAGGCGATGATGGACCCGAAGCCAAGGCCTAAAGCAAAGAAGACCTGTGTGGCTGCCTGCCGCCACACCTGAATGTCTGCCCAGATTTCCAGCTAGAAATGCAGAGAGGGAAAGACAGGTACGTCAGGGAAATATTCATATCTGCCTCGCTTTTCTACACTTAACCTTTTGCATTTTATGCGGATACCTTGGGGTAGAACATGTAGGCGATTCCATCCAAGGCCCCATCCAACATGAGCCCTCGGACGAGGAAGCAGAACAGCACCACGTAGGGGAAGATGGAGGAGAAATACATCACCTGGGAAGTGTCAAAGAAGGATTATTACAACAAGTGAATCCAGACAGCTACCACAGACGTCAGTAGGTCAGTTCCTCTTCACGGAGTCCACTGTGGACAAAACGTAGTTCTCAGAAACTGCGGGAGCGTGAGCCGCAGAGTTCATAAGCGTGGTACCGTCTGACTTCCATTGCTCCTTAAGTTGTGTTATTATGGTAAGGATGGCAAATGGCATTACCATGGCTTTGCCTCCGCGACTGGCGTTACTGCAGTCTTGAGAAGGGAGGACTGAGCAGAGGGGGATTCAGCTGGTTGCAATCTGCAACCACACCACTGCCACCAAATCCTACACACTGTGCCTTTAAGTGTAAAGCCTGCTGCTTGTCATACACTGAACACATTGCCTTTGTAATAGAGATGATTAAGTCAGTAATTGTGTGAAACACCTGATGTGAGACTAAGCTGTGTTAAACTTCCTCTCAGATATTAGCTTTAACTCTATCAGTAAATCCTTATTTCCACACCAGTGTGTTTGCCCCATGCAGGGTTAACTTCCTGTGTTTGTTAAGTAATCATGAACCACCATTTGGTAACTGTGACGACCCTCCCACTTGCCAGGCTGTGGGCCTGCTCGCTGATGGTTTCCTGGTGGGAGGAGCTGGGACACTCACCTGCACTAACCAGCCCAGCTGATTGGAGCCTCCCGGAAGGCTTAAAAGACGGGCCTTCTGGGAGTCTCTTACTCTCTCTCACAGCAGGGCCTGCTGCACCAGCCTCGCCCTTTGTTCATTATATGGCAGTTGTGCAGCTAAATAAACTGTTTTTGGGTTAGATCTCTGTGTGGCCTCCCTTTTTGTTGCCAGCCTTGAGCCAGGTGGTAAAAAATGGGGGCTCGTCCGCGGTTTTGGAAATGTTAGTACTAGAAAATTCTTAAATGTAACTTTGTTAAAGGGAGTTTTCCACACAGATTTTTTAAATTGAGTTTTCTAACCTGCCGTTAGTAGTACAGGCTTGTGAGTCATTTGGAACTCTTTTCCTGATAGGCATAAGCAATGGGGGCACTGGCCGTCTCTCATTGACCCTTTTCTTTTCTTGTTGTTTTGGTGCAGTAAGTGGTTAGAGCTATGGCTCGGGGGCACTTCCATGACTTCCATGGCTTCCATTGAAGACTTTGTTCAGTCTCCAAATGATGATTTGTTAAATTCTTACACAAAGGATCAGCTCTTGACATTAGCGGACCATTACAATGTTGAACTTCCTAAAAAGTTGAATAAAGAAAAATTGTCGGCCACATTAAAGGATCACTTGTTGGAGAAAAAAGTGTTTCCTGTCATAGTGGGGATTGAAAAGGCACCTGTAGAAACTGATACAGTTTCAGAGGTAGCTTTCCCCAGGGTGAGTGAGTCAGTCAAAGTTTCCAAAATGGCTCCTGTTTTGACTGGACTTGGAGTTGGTCTGACATTTGAGCAACAAAAAGAACTTATCTTACTACAAATGCAAGAGGAACATAAAAATACTGTGGAGTTAGAAAAGTTAAGAGGGAGGCTGAACTAGCCCATGTTCAGGTAAGACAACAGTTAGAGTTGGAGCGATATAAGCTGGAGCTTATGAGTGAAGGAAAGCTTCAGGCTGATCCACACCAGGTAGGAGAGTCAGTACTACCTGATCCTGCTTTTCCCTCATTTGATGTTGCTGTTAACTTACGGGTGGTTCCAAAGTTTAATGAAAAGGACCCTGACATTTTCTTAGTTTGAACGTTTAGCAGAGGCACGAAAATGGTCGGATGCTGAGCGTACTCTTTTGCTTCAGTGTGTGCTTACTGGCAAGGCCCAGGAGGCTTTTTCAGCCTTGAGTGTTACTGATAGTGGTAGCTACCAGTTGGTTAAAGCTGCTGTACTTAGGATATACGAGTTGGTACCGGAAGCTTATCGACAGCGGTTCAGGTTACTCAGAAAAGAAAAGCAGTCCCATATTGAGTTTGCTCGTGATTTAACCACTAATTTTAATCGCTGGTGTGTGGCTTCACAGGTAAATACTATGGAGGACCTTGAGGAATTAATCTTGCTTGAACAGTTCAAAACTGCTTTGCCTGACCGTGTTGTTACCTACATTCAGGAAAGGAAAGTAAGCAAGGTTACAGAGGCTGCTAGATTGGCAGATGAGTTTGTCCTGACTCATAAAGGATTTTTCGGTGAGAACCGTGGTCGTGGAGATTTTAGCTTCCGAGAGAGTAATGTGGGGGCTAACCCCAGTAAGTTTTGGTCAGAAGGGACCAGTTCAGTTAAGGCAGACCGGGGTTTACAGGGAAGGATGGACCCCAGTCGTGTCTGTAATTATTGTTTTGGCAAGGGTCACTGGCGAAATGAGTCACCTGATAGAACTTTAGTTAAAAAGGTGTGTCTGAAAAGCTTTGCTGTTCACTATAATGTATAGTTCTACAACTGGCTGCTGTGTTTGGGGGAAAACAAACAGAACAGTATTAAATAAATGCTAATTTACAAAACACCAAATACTTTAAGACATAAGGTCAACATTGCTACTTGAAGTGGGTCAACACCTAAACCAGACATTCCAGAGAGATTACATCACCCGCACTAACCCTGAAATCTAAACCCAACACATGACGGGGATTTGACCAAAACAATGTAGCACAGGATACAGTTGTGTTTGTTTTCCATCAAGGAAACATCACATTTAACAATTCGCTGGTCCCCAAAGTAATCACTGTGATGTTAATCGACTTATTGCCACGGTTCAAATTTAATATTGTGTTTAGTGGAAACAATTAAACATCTTTCTAATACCACATCAAATATTCCCAGCACCATTTATAACACATATGAATCATCTGACTCCTATATGCACATCATAACAAAGATAAACAGTCCCTAAAACTGTAAATTTATCCTGATAATCACAACTCTACTGAAACATCTGAGAGCTGTTCAACGTAAGCAAAGCTTCCACACGGACCACACGGTTACCTTGACAGAGCTCTTGATGCCCTTGAACATTCCCAGGCACACGATGGTCCAGGCCACCAGCAGACAGCAGACGATGTACGGGTTAAAAGAGCCCGTCTCATCGATGGAGTCTGTGATATCCAAAGCCTTGCGGTACCAGAAATACGATGTGGGGGAGCTCTTCTCACACTCTTTTACTGGTGATAAAAGAAAAAAAAGAGGATCAATTACTAGTCTTACATGTGACTCAAAGCTAATACATTTACAATTATAAATGCTGTTTAGATTCCCAAGGACGCAAATTCAAATGCACGCTAGTTTTTGTTTTGTTTGTCGTGTTTTCCTTGTGCTCAAACTGCATTTTGTTGTGCATTTGCATCTGTGTTGCACGATGACAATAAAGGATCCTTGATTCTGTTTTTTCACCTCAATGTGTGTTTACCTGTTGCATTCCCCTCTATTGGACACTGTTCCCAAGGTAAAGGGTACTGGAATGAGTTCCCGAGATAGAAAAGGCTCCACGCGAGGATCACATTGTAGTAGAGGGCCACAAAGAAACACACCTGAGGACATTTGAGAACAAAAAAATGATGTTATGTTTTTAAGAGTAACTGTGCCATTTATCATACGTCAGGAAAGGTGAAACAAAAAGTATGTATATGGTTGTGGTGTCAGTCGAAGAGATAAAAGAGAAAGACGCCACGTGTTTTAACTAGACAGACGATAATGCAACAAAAGCAACAACCTCTCTCTGCAATTATTTCATAATTATTTTGTAAAATTGGATACATTTGCCATTGTTTCCTCATACAGCAATGTGCTTTTCTAGACGGTGGAAAAATTACTGACTGGAGCACAAAAATGACACCTGGAATACATTTCACATCATACACTGAACAATCTAGTAGTTTAACAAACAGTCTCTTACCACACAGCTGGAGTAGCCGATCCCTGCCAGCCTGGGGGAGATGTACGTCCACACTCCGATGCTGCCCTGTCGGATGGCCTGACCGGCTGCCAGCTCCAGGAAGAACAAGGGAATGCCCACGATCAGCATCAGCAGCACATACAGGAGGAGAAAAGCTCCTGAGGAGAAGAGGTGACCAAATGAGCATCTTCAATGGTTACCCAAATTTGGATAGTGCAACTTGGTCTACTTGATTTATTCAAAACACACTAAGTAGATTGCTTGAAAGCACGCAAGTTATTACCAAGCATTTGTATGTAAAATAAGACATTCAAAACCCCCATATAGCCAAAATGGACTGATCCTTTGTTTCATAACCATCTTCTGCCACTGTGACTGAGTTTGACAGTTAATTCCGGCTCCTTAAGTCAAATAGTCAACTATTCAGTGTCACCCCTAGTTTTTTCCCTGGCAACAGATGTGAGGCAGATGTTGGAACATCAGACTTCAGAGCAACAGTGTGCAGTGCTGTTGACAGATAGTTAATACATATAAAAACAACTTGTTAAAGTGTGTGCTGCTCATTTGGAGGCAGGCAGTAAATGCATTTACATGCATGCTCTTTCTGGTACACTCTCTCTCTCTCTCTTTCATCACATGCTCGCCCTGTGATGATGACGCTGACTAAATAAGCTACTCTGTACGCCTAACATCTGTGTTTGGTCCCATGGGACCCAAAAAGGCCCCAATCCTGTGAAAGCCATCTAACATAGACGACAATAATAATAATAATAATAATAATAATAATAGGTACTCACCCCCTCCATTTTGATGGCACAAATATGGAAACCTCCAGACGTTGCCGAGCCCAACGCTGAATCCCACCTGAGCCAAAAAATAGTCTACTTTACTGTTCCATCCTGCTCGAGCGACGGGCTCAGACGAGGCCGGCTGGCCGTCCTCGCCAGCGTAGCCGTCGGCCTCAGTGGTTCCGGTCTCGTCATAGTCTGTTGGCAGGGGCTGCTTCTCCATCTAATACAGGAGGGGCCAAAAGACCAAAAAAAAAGAAAGACACTGGTAAGAATGTAGAACGTGAAGTAGCACATAACCACTGCATTGATTATGTATTACTGTGGCTGATCATCCATGATGACCAACACAGTTATTCTTGATTCTTTATAGATTTATGGCAACTTTTCTTCAGCTGAATTGTTTTTTGGGATGCTACACAGTCATTTGTGGTGTACCTCAACATATTTACTCTGGTGCTGTGTGTGTTGCCAATATATTAGCTACACTTAGCTGAAACTGCTGCAGTCTAATTCAACAGCCCTGTAATAAATCCTTCATGCTTTTGAAGAATAGAAAGTGTTTCCAATCATTTGTATTATCGAGGACTTGTTGCATTGGGCAATGCATTAGACTGATAAACTGTCATCTGAGTGTACACAACAGCAGCCGGCTGTCCCACCAGGTGGTCTATCACAATTGATTAGAACAGGTGGGTTCAATAAACGTCCTCGCATGCGCCACATTACTTAGAGCGGTTAGTTCCTAACATACGTTAACATCACTTTTAAGATGCAATCAGTTGTAGCCTCTTCGCGCGGTAGCTGAAGCTACAACATGCTTAGCTTACACCCCCGACCCCCCGTCTTTGTCTCGACTCACTGTGAACACAGAAAACACACACTTCTGATAAACCAAACTAACCTTGTCACCGGCAAATGTCGCACGAGGTAGCAGAAACACGGGAGATGGCAGAAAACGGAGAATGTCGGCAATAACGTTTTAGTCTTCGGTCCTAAAAGGAGGAAACGTGCACGTGTGGCTGCTGCTTGGTCTGTCACTTTGTTATCAACCACGTCGCGAGCGGAGTTACTCTTCTGTTTACATTTGTCAAATTAAATGCAACATGTCGGATATTAAACTCCAACTATAAAAAGATATAAAGTCAGATGAATGTGTGTTGGAATTATTTTACCGCCCGCGTGTTCTCCCGGTTTATTGGTGTAATCGTGTGTTTGTTTCTTCCGCGTGTATGGTTTACAATAAACCGCACCCCTAAAATGCAGACAGTGCTGCTTTCAGGGACTGCAGGACATTTGCAATATACAAAATGGTGAGCTAATTATATATAGTACTCAAGTAAACTATAGTATACTTAGTTATTTCCACCATTGCTATAAATCTGTAGTGAAAGGGAGTTAATGCCCAAATCGACAGCCATTTGCAGCTTTTAGCTCGTTTTAAATAGTCCTGTTGATTCAGTCCTGGTGACTCTCATTTATACAGGAGGACAATGAACGCAGCATAGATCCAAACAAGGATTATTTTAAGATTTAACCTATTTTCCGACACGTGTGACTGATGCTGCCAGGTTAAACCCCCAGTTTAACAGTAGAATCGAGGCCCCACCGTTCTTTTATTATTTGTCGTAGCATGGATTGTCTGTAATTGACATGTCGACAAGTTTGATGGAATAAAGTTCAACATTTTGATCAACGTTTCATGGATTGTCAAACATACCACGTGGAAAATATACACTTTCTCCACCACACCTGAACAAGTTTTTATTATTACGATCAGATATTCCCTGTTTCAGTTCAATTTTAGTTCTGGAAAAATAAACGAAAGGCGATCGAGGCTGATGCAATAGTTGCCTCCTGTCATCGAGCATGGTTTTCTGTTAGACTGGAATAATTTCGCGTCCTTGAAAATATTCATTTTTAGATTAAGCAACATTTTACACTACTTTTTTTTTCATCAAAGTTATCAGTCCCATTTCAGTATTCATCAAAGTTAACGTTGACCTGGCAGCTAGTGTCTCTGGACCGCACCGCATAGTCTCACACACACACACACACACACACGCTGCACATGCCACGTATGCTTCTTTTGGAGGCAAATACAACACAGTCTACAGTCACAGTCACGATCAACTTATTATTAAAGTATAATACATGCACCTGGAAATAACGCCGTATGGTTGTCAATAAGGGAAAAATGCCCTGTGGTATGAAATGGTAGAGGTCCTTGAGAATATTCCAATGTCCTAAAACCAAAGTCAAGTGGTTCTTTACTTGATTGCTGCCACTTCAGCCGACTCCGCCTATCTCCTCTGTTGACGGATAAAACGGAGGTTTGCCCACCTCCAATAAAGGACTGTTATGAAACTTGACACCCCACTTCTTTCAACTCCATATGTATGGTTGCCCCTAACCCTTATGCACGTGGTTTAAAAATGTTTAGTTTATTTCCAATGTGCTATGACGTTGCTACTATCACTAGCTGCCTGGTGTGTCTGACACAAGGTAACTGTCCAATGATATTAATTTCCAAACTTTGTTTTTACCTATTTTCAAAAAATCGGGATTTTTGGAGTCGATACAGATATCAATCAAGGGGTCTAGTTGAAGCTTTCCATTTATTGTGTAGGATTATATATTCATTTATTTAACTATTCTTAACACAATTGCATATTAAGTTTCAAAATTAAAAGATGAGAAAGTATCAGACACAACTTACATCTCTGGTGAAGCCATTTTAGTAGTTCATAGAGAAATTTGATTGGCTCTTCTGATCAGTCTTTATAGAGAGCACCGGTCAAACCATTTAGAACGAATATCGGCAAAATAATGGGTGGTTGATCGAAAGGGTAGCCTTACTACAAATGTGAATATAGAACACCATTTAACAAGTCAATACTTAAGACCTTGTCGGGTAAAGTCTGAGCAATGTTTGAATTGCAAGCTTAAGTCACATGTCAATCAGCAAAGATTATTTCAAAACAGTCATTCTGAAAGAAAGTTTTTAATACAATTTCAAATATATTACATTTTCTCACAAATTCATTTCATGCAGACTTACAGACTACATAAACAATTAAAAATGGACTTTAAGTCTCTAGTCCGCCTGATTAAATGTACAGGCACCTCACTTTGATACATGTATACACAACAACATGAGGACAATTCATACTGACAGTAACACACTGAAAATGGAAAATAAACTACACCTTTGTTTTCAGAAAAATTACCTCGAAAAGACAATGATGACCAAACATTTAAGTAAAAAAAAAAAATACTTTTTACAAAACAAACATTACTTCTATCTTACACTACACTTAATTCTGAAGTAAAGGAGTATTTTTCTGGTCTGTGGCGTCATCCAGCCTGTTTAACTCAAACATGCAACTAGTTTCCTCCTAAACTTGAACTTAACAAAAAAAATGTATCATGAAAATTTGAAATTTACGAATAAAAGAATAACAGAAAATCCCACGCATTTCCAATTACATTTGGTCTTGAAGAGTTTCTACAAGTACTTTATTATTTATTTACATCACAAATAAGAGTTAACCTTAATATTTGTACCATGCTATCACTTGACAAACTTTTTACCAATATAAAAAAAAAATGATGTTAAAATAGCAATCGCCACAAAGTTAAGAAAGCGAGTGCTCTGATTCAGTGGAGCAGCAGTTGGATTTCAGGTTGGTTTGGACAGAGATTGTTAACATATAGTACATGTGTAGTATGAATTGCGCTCCTGCAGACACAAAGCATACCTACAGCAGAATATCAAACTGTAGAACCAAAACAGTGACTCTGGTGTTTTTTGAGCTGTAAACGTGTTGAGATGTAGTGAAGAGCACCAATACTGTACCCAATAGCTGCATTTAAACTCAACATAGCTGTGTTTACTCTTTCCTGATTATCCTCCACTGAAGTAACATCCAGCACAGGTGCAGCTCATGACTAGACGCCATCTGTGCAGTAGAAACATGTGCTGTACCTATCGCTGCTTCACACACAAGTACGGCGATGCCGCCATTTTCTGGTATTTAATTCAGGCTCAGCTGTTTTTCATGAGTCACAATCTTAAGCACAGCCTACAACTATTTTCATAACAATTGTAACATTCACTGTGCTGTAAAACAGATACAAAAGTTGGATAAATGGACAAGTGTCTATGGCTAATAATGAAACTTAAGAAGCATTATTTTTGATCATTTGGACAACAACTGTCATTGGAAATGCTACATTGTGCTACCAAGCAGCAATAAATAGTTTATTCCATATTTTCCAAATAACACACTTCTTTTAAAAGTTGCACTTGTTGAAGCAGTTTTTTTCAGTATTGTCCTTTGGGTATTTTGGAGAAAAATAAAAAAATAAAGTGGAAAAGCTTTTATATATTAAAATAACCTTTGTCCCACTCTCCCACCAAAATCGGTGAGATTCAATTGTCCTTTAAAATGGCACACTGAAATTTGGATTGCCTTTTCCACCGTGTAACGTAATGTCCGGTGTTTAGGAAAAGGACGCAGCGGTACCGTTTCTTTGACTCAGTTCTGACATGTCAGTCATAGGAGTTTCACAGTTGTCATCAGTGCTAACAATGCTGTACTGACCAGTCTCTGTATCTTTGGCTGTTTGCTTTGTCCTGTCCTGCAGAACAGCATGGATCAAGGCCACTGGGATGGGCATCATAGCAAATATGATCAGTAGAGCCATAACAGCCAGAGCCCAGCCTGGGTACTCCAGGTACTCATCAGAACCCTGAAGAAAAAGGAATAAAATAATCACTCAAAGACGTAAAACTATTCTGCTTCACATATTCAATGTGAACTAAGAGAAACACACCATCAACTCTTTCATACAGGTTGGGAAGTACCATTTGCTGTAGTTTTTAACGGCTGTTTGCCTTAAACATGTCTTACTGTTAAGAAGTTTTCAGACTCGACTGTACTGAACAAACTCCATAAACAGAATTGCGCCAGTGCAACATCCCATCTTAAATAGCTTGGTTTCTTTTGAGCATTAACACGTTACGGTTGTATTCTTTCCATTTAATACAATTATCCATACCTTCTCTTGGTTCCATGCCAAATACGTGGGGCGTTTGATGAACATGCGAATGGTGGTGGCGCCCAGCAGCCCCAGCATAGCAAGCAGGCAGATGTATTTCCACAGGTACTTGTAAATCACATGGGGACGCCAGCCCAGCATCGCCTCAATGTCATCAAGGAACCTTCAGAAACACAGAGCGGGAAACTCTCACAAGCTCTTTTTTTTCAACAAACATTGATTAGACTCAGAAGGAAATGGATTAGTTGACATTTACATGGAATTTAAGCTTTCTAAAGATAAGACAAATAGACTTCACCTATCAGCTCCATATAGCCAAGACACGCTGAAGGTCTCAAAAGCCACCACAATGATCAGGGGCAGAGTGGCAGAGTAATCATCGAACATCATCACAAAGTAGTTCCCACACCGCTGGGTGAAGAGCAGGCCAATTAGAAAGCCCAGGATGCAGCTGAAAACTGCAACAACATGAACATGTAAGGGTGAAGCACAACTTACAACAAGATACATTTGTGGATTATCCTGAATAACTTCAGAAGGTAAATGTATTCATTTAGCTTCCTCTCTGCTTAAGGTGTCAGGGAAATCAGCAGGTAAGTGTGAAAAGACACTAATGAAGATAATCTAGTGAGGCAAGACTTTACTGTCCAACAGCACTTAATGGGAAACATACAGTTCTCACTGACCGTGTTGTTTGGAGCATTTTGCAAACAGCTCCATCTCCCTTTGATAAAAAAACGTGATGGCTGAGGTGAAGGAAAGAAAAAAGGATGTTTACTTGTGAGTCTGGGCTTGTTGTTGGCCAGAGTTTTGAAGCGGTCAGTGAGTGGGGCGAGGATGCCTTCCATAGTGCCAAACATGGTGCTGAGTCCCAAGTTCAGCAGCATGAGGAAGAAGAGCGCTGACCAGAAGGGGCTGCCAGGCAGGAGTGACATGGCCTCTGTGAAGGCAATAAAAGCTAGGCCTGTACCCTCCACTCCCTGAACACAAACAAGAGTGGCAGCTTTGGCTTAATGTACAGTACACAAAACAGAAAAAGAAAGAAAGTATTGATATTCGTCCTAAAACTCAATATTTACCTGCTGCATCTCTTTTTCCAGGTCACAGTCTGTTAAATTGCCAGGGACCTTATTTCCATTCTGTTTAAACCAGTCCCTGTAGTCCTCTAGAGCCACAGAACTGGGATCAGAATAGTTGAAGCTTGGCATCAGGTTTGTGTGCACATTACTACTGAGAAAATGCTCTGACAACGCCTTCATATTACTAAGAAAAGAAAAAGATAAAACACAACTGTAAACATGCAGTTTATGACCGAGTTAAATAAACCTCAACATTCATACTTTGATTAAAACATACCTGGCCACACATGCCAGGGCCTTGTCTTTGGCGCGGAAGCCGAGCACAGCAAACACCACCAGAGAGGCGAGCAGAGACGTGAGGACGTTTATGGTGGTGACAGTGAAGGCATCACGGTGGCAGTTGTTGTTCTTGGGGTTGTAGGAGGAGTAGGCGATGATGGACCCGAAGCCAAGGCCTAAAGCAAAGAAGACTTGTGTGGCTGCCTGCCGCCACACCTGAATGTCTGCCCAGATTTCCAGCTAGAAATGCAGAGAGGGAACGACAGGTGCGTCAGGGAAATATTCATATCTGCCTCGCTTTTCTACACTTAACCTTTTGCATTTCATGCAGGTACCTTGGGGTAGAACATGTAGGCGATTCCATCCAAGGCCCCATCCAACATGAGCCCTCGGACGAGGAAGCAGAACAGCACCACGTAGGGGAAGATGGAGGAGAAATACATCACCTGGGAAGTGTCAAAGAAGGATTATTACAACAAGTGAATCCAGACAGCTACCACAGACGTCAGTCAGTCAGTTCCTCTTCACGGAGTCCACTGTGGACAAAACGTAGTTCTCAGAAATTGCGTGAGCGTGAGCCGCAGAGTTCATAAGCATGGTACCGTCTGACTTCCATTGCTCCTTAAGTTGTGTTATTATGGTAAGGATGACAAATGGCATTACCATGGCTTTGCCTCCGCGACTGGTGTTACTGCAGTCTTGAGAAGGGAGGACTGAGCAGAGGGGGATTCAGCTGGTTGCAATCTGCAACCACGCCACTCGATGACACCAAATCCTACACACTGTCCCTTTAATAAGTGTAAAGCCTGCTGCTTGTCATACACTGAACACATTGCCTTTGTAATAGAGATGATTAAGTCAGTAATTGTGTGAAACACCTGATGTGAGACTAAGCTGTGTTACACTTCCTCTCAGATATTAGCTTTAACTCTATCAGTAAATCCTTATTTCCACACCAGTGTGTTTGCCCCATGCAGGGTTAACTTCCTGTGTTTGTTAAGTAAACATGAACCACCATTTGGTAACACAAATGTCACCTGATAGAACTTTAGTTAAAAAGGTGTGTCTGAAAAGCTTTGCTGTTCACTATAATGTATAGTTCTACAACTGGCTGCTGTGTTTGGGGGAAAACAAACAGGACAGTATTAAATAAATGCTTATTTACAAAACACCAAATACTTTAAGACATAAGGTCAACGTTGCTACTTGAAGTGGGTCAACACCTAAATCAGACATTCCAGAGAGATTACATCACCCGCACTAACCCTGAAATCTAAACCCAACACAATATTGTGTTTAGTGGAAACAATTAAACATCTTTCTAATACCACACCGAATATTCCCAGCACCATTTCTAACACATATGAATCATCTGACTCCTATATGCACATCATAACAAAGATAAACAGTCCCTAAAACTGTAAATGTTCTAAGTAATAACTCGTCCAGTAGTTACAATGTTCAAAGTTCCTGATAATCACAACTCTACTGAAACATCTGAGAGCTGTTCAACGTAACCAAAGCTTCCACACGGACCACACGATTACCTTGACAGAGCTCTTGATGCCCTTGAACATTCCCAGGCACACGATGGTCCAGGCCGCCAGCAGACAGCAGACGATGTACGGGTTAAAAGAGCCCGTCTCATCGATGGAGTCTGTGATATCCAAAGCCTTGCGGTACCAGAAATACGATGTGGGGGAGCTCTTCTCACACTCTTTTACTGGTGATAAAAGAAAAAAAAGAGGATCAATTACTAGTCTTACATGTGACTCAAAGAATCAGAATCAGAATCAGAACCGTTTATTGCCATGGTATGTTGAACATACAAGGAATTTGACATGACGGGAGCATAACATTTAACAACAATCAACAGTGCAAAGTAGAAACATATTAAAATTTACAGAAAAATATAAAATAAAGTAAAATATAAAATAAAGTGCACAAACGAACAGATAACAGGACTATAAACAAGTGAGATGTAAGTGTAGTGTAGAAGTGTCAAGTGTATTAGAAGGGATGTGCAGGGGGAGTGACCGGTAGGAAATTGTCCTGGGGATGACAGAGTCAGTCGGGGACCCGGGCTCTGTTAATGAGCCCGACTGCCGACGGGAAGAAACTGTTCATGTGTCGTGAGGTCTTGGTCCTGATGGACCTCAGCCTCCTGCCAGATGGAAGGGGCACAAACAGTTTTTGTCCAGGGTGAGAGGGGTCGGCTAAAATCTTTCTTGCTCACTTCAGGATCCTTGAAGCGAAGTCTTGGAGGGACGGCAGATTGCAGCCAATCACCCTCTCGGCAGAGCGAATGATGCGGAGGACCGTGATGGAGGAGCAGAGGATGGACTCAATGATAGCAGTGTAGAAGTGCACCATCATTGTCTTTGGCAGGTTGAATTTCTTCAGTTGCCTCAGGAAGTACATCCTCTGCTGAGCCTTCTTGGTGATGGAGCTGATGTTAAGCTCCCACTTGAGGTCCTGGGATATGATGGAGCCCAGGAAGCGGAAGGACTCCACCGCGTCGACGGGGGAGTCACACAGAGTGATAGGGGCTGGTGGGGCTGCATTCTTCTGGAAATCCACAACCATCTCCACTGTCTTTAGAGCATTGAGCTCTAAGTTGTTCAAACCGCACCAGGTCACCAGATGGTCAGTCTACCACCTGTAAGCGGACTCATCCCCACCAGAGATGAGTCCAATGAGGGTGGTGTCATCCGCGAACTTCAGGAGCTAGACGGACTGGTGACTGGTGGAGGTGCAGCTGTTGGTGTACAGGGAGAAAAGCAGAGGGGAAAGAACGCAGCCTTGGGGGGCACCGGTGCTGATGGTCCGAGAGGCTGAGATGTGCTTTCCCAGCTTGACGTGCTGCTTCCTGTCAGATAGGAAGTCTGTGATCCACTTGCAGGTGGAGTCGGGCACGACCTGTTGGCTCTGTAGGCAAACTGCAGGGGGTCCAGGAGTGGGTCAGTGAGGGTTTTTAGGTGGGACAGGACCAGGCGTTCAAAAGACTTCATGACCACAGAGGTCAGGGCGACGGGCCTGTAGTCGTTAAGTCCTGTGATCCTTGTTTTTTTGGGGACGGGGATGATGGTGGAGACCTTGAAGCAGGCTGGTACGTAGCATGTCTCCAGGGAGGTGTTGAAGATGTCTGTGAACACCGGAGACAGCTGATCAGCACAATGCTTCAGGGTGGAGGGGGAGACTGAGTCTGGGCCGGCTGCTTTGCGGGGGTTCTGTTTTTTAAAAAGCCTGTTGACGTCTCTCTCCAGAATAGAGAGTCGTTACTGGGGAGGGGGGTGGGGGGGACACTGTAATGGGTGGTACAGAGGCATGGGCCCCTGCTGGGCTCGGGGAGGGGGACCTGGTGGTCTGGGGCTGGTTGATGGAGCTGTGGGGGGTGGAGTCAGGGCTGTCCCATTGTCTGTCAAAGCGACAGTAGAACTCGTTCAGCTCGTCTGCCAGGGGGAGGTCATTCATGGAGTGGGGGGCTCTTGGCTTGTAGTTGGTGATCTGTCTGAGGCCTCTCCAGACAGAAGCAGAGTCTCTTGCTGAGAGCTGGTGTTGCAGTTTCTCAGAGTACAAAGCTAATACATTTACAATTTTAAATGCACGATAGTTTTTGTTTTGTTTGTCGTGTTTTCCTTGTGCTCCAACTGCATTTTGTTGTGCATCCCTGTGTTGCACGATGACAATAAAGGATCCTTGAGTCCTTGATTCAGTTTTTTCACCTCAATGTTGTGTGTTTACCTGTTACATTCCCCTCTTTTGGACACTGTTCCCAAGGTAAAGGGTACTGGAACGAGTTCCCGAGATAGAAAAGGCTCCACGCGAGGATCACATTGTAGTAGAGGGACACAAAGAAACACACCTGAGGACATTCGAGAACAAAAAAACGGTGCCAGAAAATGTAACAAAATACAATACATGTATTTTGTATTTAAAATATAGGAAATACTTTTTTCTGGATTTTCCATTTTCTCACAATTTGGTATAGCAGAGCATTCAGGTTTGGGCTATATAATGTACACAAAGCCCTGGTGAACCCCACAAAAAGGAAGAACAGTCACAGAATGTCAGTGTAACTAAGCAAAGCTATTAAAAGACAACAACTTGATTGATTATGTATATATATTTTTTTATTAATGGGACTTAACAGCCCATAAACTTTGGCTTTGTATCAACAAGAAAATATTCATCACATATGAATAGCATCACACATTAGGCCTATGTGTGGCGAGAGGAAGGTGATGATATAGTTTAAAGTTTACTTGGCTATCAACCAATCGTCAGAGCACAACAACGCCACCTTAGGAATTTCACCTAAAGATTAAGTTTCGCCTACAGTCTCACTAACTCAGGACACTCAGGTTCATTATACAGATTAGGCAGAGACGGGGTTCCAATACAAAACAATTACTCTTTATTTTTACACACCGATGGTTTCACAGATAATGGTCAGTACAAAATAGTAATAAAAGAGCCTGTATTTCTTTTATTAAAAGAGGTGTAGGGCTGCGGCTTACCAGTGGCGAGGTGGACCAGTACGGGTGAGGATCCCGAAAGAGGAGGCACCCCGATCACACGTGTACACAACACTCACACACAACCACACGTGAGGGCTCGGAACCAGGGGCACACCAAACCACACAGCACACGAAGGGAGACACCCCCACCCGAAGGCACCAACCCCACCACCTTGGCTCAGCAGCTCCTACAGGGACAAGGAACACAATTACACAAGGCTCTGGTTCTCAGAGAAGAAAATCAAACAAAAGGAAAAAATAAGAAAAGACAAAACCAAAGTAACTCCGGTCAGCTGATCAGCCCGGGGGATGATCAGCTAACTGAGGTAAATAAATGAAATGCCAGAGTGGGCCTTAACATCCCCTGTCAGAATGCACAATAAAAATGGCTCAAGCTAAAAATAGTTTTTCCTATATTAAAACGCAGGTGATGCTGACGTCAGCAGCCCGAAGCCGGGGCGCAGTGCTGATGAGAGCAGCGTCAGACCCTGTAGGCGACACAGCGCAGCAGGGTAGACCAAACCCGGCAGGGCAAAGCAGTTTAGTCAGAAGCCATGTAGGCAAACACCTGTAGACAAATCCCGGTAGACAAAACAGCAGCGTTCCCTCAATATGAGCCAGTTAACTGTAGCCACTTTGTGGCAACGTTCCGCTCGAACTCAGCAAAAAGTCCCCTGTGATAGAGGATAAAATCAGATTAATAAAATAATAATAATTAACCCCAAAGTATATAAACTAACGAGATTAAATCACCTACCGATCAGGCAATATTCTTCTGCTCCCGAAGGGGGGAGGAGGGCATGTAGCGCTGCTACCAGCGGCTATATGAGTGAGACACGGTTACTAACAGAAACTATACTACAACAAAATCAGGACCTAATCGAAACTCACCGACACAGATCCGCAGGTGAGTCTCCTGTGCAGGAGGAGGGGAGCCCAAGAGATAGTCTCTATAAAATTACAAAAAGCCAATATAACACCAAAAGAGCACGACCGACAAAGACAATGCTTCAGCGTTGTTGCATACCTGCGGCAGCGGCTGAAGTCAGGCAGACCGGAAGCGGGACACGCGTTTGACGTCAGGGAGGATCTAAGGGAATCCCCGTCGCATTTATGTGATGCCCGCCCACCGTGATTGGCCAGTGGTGGCCTGGTAATTAAAGGGACACCGAGGCCCAGCGAGCGATCAAAGCTCCCTTCTGCTACATTCTACCCCGTCTTTTTGCATCGTCGCCCCGACGATGGAACAGACAAGACTAAAATTGTTTGAACTAACTCCAAGGCCTGAACACAGCAAACATTGCATTGGACACCGGACCAGGGGGATTTGCAGGCCTGTCTGCAATTCTCTCTACTGATCTGGGAAGATGGTGCACATTAGAATGCTGACCAGCAGTTGACCGTGTGGTCCGACGTGCTGCCTCATCATTACATTCATGGTGACTGGGTGGTGGGCCAGCCCAGGAGGCAGATGGTTGTTCTGTCCTCGTAATAGTGGGAATCACTATGGGGTCTGGCACAGCAAAGGCCGGGTCAAATGGTGGGGGTAGCAGCCCCACAGTGGTTTGTGTCACTGCAGTCGGTCTGGCAGATGTCGCGATAGGTGTTGCTTGAGGACATTCCTGCTGCTGCAGCATCAACCACTCACCATCGGATGAGGACTCGTCCTCAGAGAGTGGCATGTCCATGGAACATGGGCCACTGGTGGAGCCACGACCTGGGGGGTCTGCTCCAACCAGGGCTTTTAGCCGGTTACGATGGACTTGCTTGGTTTTACTGTGGTCGTCCACAGGCGCAATGGTGTAAACTGGGCCACCATCCTTAGGTGCCTTCAGGACTCTATGCACCACGGGACACCACAGATCCTGGATTTTATGACGTCCCCTCACACTAAAATCCCTCAACAATACCAACTGACCGTTCTTCAAAGGCGCAATTCGAACATGCTGATCATAGTTTCTCTTTCGACGCTCTGCCGCCAACCTCAACCTCTCCCTAGCCCCTTCAAAGGCTACCTGGAGCCGAGTCTGGTGCTCCTTGATCCACTCATGGACATTTCCTTCCACCGGATCCTGAACTCTGCCCAGTAGGAAATCGACCGGCAGCCTGGGTTCCTGACCAAACATGAGGAAAAATGGTGATTCACCAGTTGCCTGATGGGGAGTGGTGTTATAGCAGTACAGTACCTGCGGCAGGCAAGAATTCCAATCTCTCTTTCGAGAGACGGGTAGAGTGCGCAGCAAGTTGTGGAGAGTTCTATTGAACCGTTCGCATTGCCCATTACCAGCCGGATGGTAGGCGGTGGTGCGAGACTTTTCAATGCCGTAAAGGCCACACAGCTGCTGGATCAAAGCACTTTCAAAGTTGCGGCCCTGGTCTGAGTGTATTCGGGCTGGAACACCAAACTTGAAAAACCACTCCGTGACCAAAGCCTGTGCCACTGTAGAGGCACGTTGATCCCGGGTGGGAATAGCCAGTGTGTATTTACTGAAAACGTCTGTCATCACCAGAACATTTTCCAATCCATTATGGGCAGGTTCCAACAACGTATAGTCAATGGCTAAAATCTCATTAGGCCGTGAAGCCAATAAATGCCCCAAGTAGCTACGAGTAGCTGGCTGGGTGTCTTTGGCCACTTGGCATCTTTCACAGGCCTGACACCAGTCTGCCACCTCAGAGGACATACCTGGCCAGTAACAACGAGCTCGCAAGAGCTCCAACGTTCTCTCCACGCCTTGATGGCCGTGCTCCTGATGAACCCCCGTTAGAACCTCGTTCTTTAAGACAGCCGGCAGCAGCAGTTGGAATGTTGCCGCTGCACCATCAGGGCGGAAAATCTGGCGACAAAGGACCCCGTTCTGCTCAACCAGGCGGTCCCATTGTCGGAGCAGCACCAATACGGGCTGAGATAAATGTTTCCGCTCCTCATGGTTAGGACGCTGGTTCTGTCTCCAGAACAACAGGACTTCCTGGATAACTGGGTCAGCCTGCTGGAGAGAACAAAGGTCAGACAGTGTGCGATTAGGCAAGACTGTGACAGCAGCTTGGGTTGCCTCCACCTTCCCCAACTGCAATGCTCGCTGTAACGGTTCCGGGAGCAAGGTGCCAGGGACCATGGCTTCCATGTCCGGCTCACCTGGTGGATGCTGCCGGGAGAGGGCGTCAGCGTTCTGATTGCTTCTCCCTGACCTGTACTTTAACTCAAAGTCAAAGGATGCAAGTTGGGCCGCCCACCGTTGTTCGGTCGCCCCAAGTTTTGCCGACGACAAGTGGCTCAATGGATTGTTGTCGGTGTAAACAAGGCACTTGTGGCCCAACAAATACTCCCTGAATTTCTCGGTCATGGCCCACTTAAGCGCCAAGAACTCGAGTTTCATCGAGCTATAGTTCTGCATATTGCGCTCAGTGGGTCTCAGACCACGACTGGCATATGCTATCGGCCTAACCTTACCTCCGTGCTCCTGTGAGAGCACCGCCCCTAGCCCGCCAAAGCTCGCATCCACCTCAAGGATGAAAGGCAAGGAGAAATCAGCATAGGCCAGAACAGGTGCAGTGGTGAGTTTGGCTTTTAACGCGCCAAAGCTACACTGGCACTCCTCTGTCCACTTCTCAAGAATGTCTGGCCCTGCCCTCCTTCTGGCCTTGGTGCCTCCTAGCTCTGCCACCAGCTTATGGAGAGGGGATGCCAGCTTGGCAAAGCCCTCTACGAAGCGACGATAATAACTGGCAAACCCCAGAAAAGACCGCAGCTCGGATACCGTAGAGGGCGGCTGCCAGTTAGCCACCACCTCGATCTTGCTCGGATCGGTGGAGACACCCTTGTCCGAGATGACATGACCCAAGTAATGCACTTCCTGCTGGAAAAAGGCACATTTGGAGAGTTTCGCCTTAAGACCCTCCTGCTGAAGCCGACCCAGCACCACCTCCAGTCTCTCCAGATGTTGTTCTACTGAGGAAGAGAAGACCACAATGTCGTCAAGGTAGAGAAGTAGTGACTGGCACTGTTGGTCCCCAAATAGACGCTGCATTAACCTCTGGAAGGTGCTGGGGGCGTTGCAGAGCCCAAAGGGCATGCGGTTCCACTCAAACAAACCAAACGGGGTGCAAAATGCTGTCTTGGGTCTGTCTTTCTCAGCCATTGGGACCTGGTTGTACCCACTGGCCAGATCCATGGTAGAAAACCAGCGAGCACCCGTCAGTGAATCCAGGGATTCCTCGATACGAGGTAAAGGAAAAGCATCCTTTCTGGTCTTGCTGTTAAGTTGGCGGTAGTCAACGCACAAGCGCAGACTACCATCCTTCTTCTTTACCAGAACGATGGGGGAAGCATAGGGACTGCTACTCTCCCTGATTACCTGCGTTTCCAGTAGCTGATTGATATGCTCTTTTACTACCTCGTACTCTGATGGAGGAATACGCCTGTAGCGCTGTCTTACAGGGATGTCATCCAAGAGTGGAATGTCATGGGCTATCAAGTTGGTACAACCCAAATCCCCCTCATAAGCCGAAAATACTGAGGCGTACTTCCCAAGAAGGGACCTCACCTGATCCTTCTCTTCAGCAGACAATGAAGACAGGTCGATGGCATCCAGCTGGTCATCCACCGTTGGAAGAACGGACTGGGATGCCACGGTGGCTACACTAGATGGCCGCTCTGTGACTCCTGTGGGCAGACTGACAACATTGACAGTATCCAAGGTGCCTACAATGGTGCGGGGATAAAGCAACACCTCAGTGGAGCCTACATTAACAATCGGTATGTAGGCTGTGCCTCGTATCACACGAACCAAGGCAGGTGACGCAAGCAGCCCAGCAGGTAAGCCAGTTTCAGGGGGTTCGAACAACACCGTGGCACCCGAGTACTGCTCAGCACACGTAGCCGCCACTACTTGCATCATGCCACCTGGGATACGACAAGCCTTCTTACCCCGGATCTTTACTTTGCCTGCAGTACCCAACGGGGCCTGCACACTGGCATGATGGCACTTTTGCAGCGCCTGCACGAGAGACTCTGGTGCCCCAGATACTGGGGGAAAATCAAACAAAGCCTGGCCATGCTGCCCAAAGAGCTCTCTGTAGCACCTGCGGATCACATTCATCCCCAACACACCAGGGACTGGACGGGACAAATCACCAGGGGGGTCCTTTACGACTAACACCCCACAGCGTAGCATCGACTTGCCACAAAGCTCCACGTCCAGTTCCAGGTAACCAATGTAAGGAATGGGCAACCCATTAGCAGCTCTAAGCTCCAGCCAGTGACAAGATTGGAGTCGTTCTTGACCCCACGGCTCGAAGTGCTGGAGGAAGAAGCTCTCTGTGACGGTAGACACCATGGATCCTGTATCCACCAAGCAAGGCACCGTAATCCCACCCATGTCCACATCCACATGTGGACACGAGGACATCAACTTGGCGGCGTCCGCCGCACCACTTAAATCAAACCCGGAGCCAGTAGAAGGCCCAACCGAACTATGGCTCTCCAGTCCGGTGGGTACTAGTTTTCCGAAGCCTGAGCTGACTGGGACTGCCTACCAGACTGTAGAGGAGCCTGTAAGGACTGAGGGTGGGGAGGGACGCGCAACCCGTTGCACTCTCTGGCAAAGTGACCAGGCTGTTGACAGCGCCTGCATATTATGGGGCCCTGACGAGGTGCACGATTGCGCTGTTGGGAGTTCTGTAGAAGAGCAATGCTTTGAGTAAGTTGATTTAACTGTTGTTGCTGCAGTTTCAACATGTCACTCATCTCAGACAACTGGGGCGAGCCAACCATCCCCGGGGAACCACCATGAACACCGTACTGTATACCAAGTACAGAGGGAACAGAGTGACTTCGGACTCTCATGCCACCTGGCAAACCTTCCTGTTCCCACCTAATTGCCTCCCCCCTGACGTCAAGCAAGGTTGCGGTTGGCTTCCCTCGTACAACCTGTTTTAAGCCACGACGGAGTGCACCATCTAGAACGTGCTCCACAAATTGGTCTCGCAACAACACTTCCGCATTTAGCATTGCGCTAGGTGCGCGCTGTTTTACAGCCTCCATACGGCTCATCAAAGCGAGGGAGAACTCTTGTAAGGTCTCCCCTTCTTGTTGTCTTCTGGAAAAGAAGGCCTCCTGTAAGGCTACGTATGACTCGGAACACCCGTACAACTCCTGTAACGCAGCAACTATTTTATCTGGATCCCCTCGTTCTGCACTAGAGCGAAATTTTATTTCATCACGTGCCTCTCCTTCCAAGTGATCAAACAAAAAGAATGCCTGATCGGAGGTAGATAACCTTCGTACCCTCATACAGGCGTTCACCTCTTCAATCCACTCATTCAACCCTATACCTGACCGTCCCCTAAACACAGGGCATTTCCTGTCTCGGGGCATGAACACTAGCCTCTCTGCAACAGGGGTACTGGTAGTGATAGAAGCAGTAGGTGGCACAGAAGTAGAAGGCATAGCACTAGAGCCAGGGAGGGTGGAAGCCTGTTCCTGGCGTAGCCTCTCATTATCTGCTGTCAACTGGGCAATTAAGTCCCTCAACTCTTGCAGATCTTCTGCCATTACTACAAATGGGTCAATGAAGGAGGACTCTACTGGGTTGGATTAGCACGAAAGTAAAGAAAAAAACAAAAATAGGTTAGCCAAATACCTTACCAGAACCTGCCACAGACTCACAAGAAACCCAAAGAACCAGCTGCTGTTTTGCCTTTACCAAGAAAGAAAATTAAATAAATGAAGTACACAATACAACAAATAACATTTACTCAACAAAACAAAGAAAAGAAGAATGGAACACACGTCTCTGCTTTCAAAGAGTAGACCCTGCCAACAACGCCAAATGTGGCGAGAGGAAGGTGATGATATAGTTTAAAGTTTACTTGGCTATCAACCAATCGTCAGAGCACAACAACGCCACCTTAGGAATTTCACCTAAAGATTAAGTTTCGCCTACAGTCTCACTAACTCAGGACACTCAGGTTCATTATACAGATTAGGCAGAGACGGGGTTCCAATACAAAACAATTACTCTTTATTTTTACACACCGATGGTTTCACAGATAATGGTCAGTACAAAATAGTAATAAAAGAGCCTGTATTTCTTTTATTAAAAGAGGTGTAGGGCTGCGGCTTACCAGTGGCGAGGTGGACCAGTACGGGTGAGGATCCCGAAAGAGGAGGCACCCCGATCACACGTGTACACAACACTCACACACAACCACACGTGAGGGCTCGGAACCAGGGGCACACCAAACCACACAGCACACGAAGGGAGACACCCCCACCCGAAGGCACCAACCCCACCACCTTGGCTCAGCAGCTCCTACAGGGACAAGGAACACAATTACACAAGGCTCTGGTTCTCAGAGAAGAAAATCAAACAAAAGGAAAAAATAAGAAAAGACAAAACCAAAGTAACTCCGGTCAGCTGATCAGCCCGGGGGATGATCAGCTAACTGAGGTAAATAAATGAAATGCCAGAGTGGGCCTTAACATCCCCTGTCAGAATGCACAATAAAAATGGCTCAAGCTAAAAATAGTTTTTCCTATATTAAAACGCAGGTGATGCTGACGTCAGCAGCCCGAAGCCGGGGCGCAGTGCTGATGAGAGCAGCGTCAGACCCTGTAGGCGACACAGCGCAGCAGGGTAGACCAAACCCGGCAGGGCAAAGCAGTTTAGTCAGAAGCCATGTAGGCAAACACCTGTAGACAAATCCCGGTAGACAAAACAGCAGCGTTCCCTCAATATGAGCCAGTTAACTGTAGCCACTTTGTGGCAACGTTCCGCTCGAACTCAGCAAAAAGTCCCCTGTGATAGAGGATAAAATCAGATTAATAAAATAATAATAATTAACCCCAAAGTATATAAACTAACGAGATTAAATCACCTACCGATCAGGCAATATTCTTCTGCTCCCGAAGGGGGGAGGAGGGCATGTAGCGCTGCTACCAGCGGCTATATGAGTGAGACACGGTTACTAACAGAAACTATACTACAACAAAATCAGGACCTAATCGAAACTCACCGACACAGATCCGCAGGTGAGTCTCCTGTGCAGGAGGAGGGGAGCCCAAGAGATAGTCTCTATAAAATTACAAAAAGCCAATATAACACCAAAAGAGCACGACCGACAAAGACAATGCTTCAGCGTTGTTGCATACCTGCGGCAGCGGCTGAAGTCAGGCAGACCGGAAGCGGGACACGCGTTTGACGTCAGGGAGGATCTAAGGGAATCCCCGTCGCATTTATGTGATGCCCGCCCACCGTGATTGGCCAGTGGTGGCCTGGTAATTAAAGGGACACCGAGGCCCAGCGAGCGATCAAAGCTCCCTTCTGCTACATATGTATACTATAAAAGCAAAATATAGAATTAAAACCAGTTGTACACAGGTAAAGAGCCTGAATAAATTACTGTACATCAAGTTCTGCACAGAAAAATGAATACAAATAAAAGGTAAATAGTAAATCAATACAAAAGTGAACAGGTAACTTAACAAGTGAGTAGCCTACTTACTTCTCTTTTACTGTACCTTGGCCAGTGGCATGGTAGCCTACTTATTTCTCTCTTACATTGGCCAGTGGCATGGTAGGCCACATAGTTCTATATTACAGTGTTAAGTGTCTCATACAGGTTCACACTGACATCTTTATGACATAATAATCCTTCCATTTTGGTTCTTGAGACCCAACCACTGAGTAGCCAGTTTAGTTGCCTTTAAGAACAACTAACTTTTCAAATATTTCTGGTGTTAACCGCCTCCTGTGCGGATGGAATATTATTCCTGCAAACAAGAACAGTCTCTCAACCGGAGCTGAAGAGGGGAGGGTTGTGTTAAATCGAACAAAAAGGAGCTTGATAAGTGGGTACTGCTGAAGAGAAAGCAGGTCTTTTCTGGTGTCAGTGGTACACACTAAGCTCAGTGTATGAGTGGCACATCTCACATGAGGTGGTAGGATGATTGCACCTTCAGACACTTCTTCTTCTGAAGCATTGATGGTTACAAAGGATAGTCCATCCTCTTCTGTGTCATCATTCTCGTCTTCATCTGCAACAACAGATATGTTGAACTCCTTAAAGGCCTTTACAAAATTTGACCCATTGTCAGTCACTGTTGCAATGGTGTTTTCATTTGACAGGCCAAATTCTGAGTGGATTTCCTCCAATATCTCAGCAATGCGGTTGTAGTTGTGTGGACTTGGGAAATGTCTGCATGCGAGAACAACTGATTCACGTTCAGTTGAATCTGGCTTGATCCAGTGAGCTGTTACGCCCATGAACCTAGTCTTGCTAGTGGACCAGATGTCAGTGGTGCAAACATATTGCACCGTCTTCAGTTTCTCTTTCAGATCTTTTTTTGGCATTGAAATCTGCTTCTATTTTCCTTCGCAGTGTACGTCTGGAAATCACTGTCAGATTGGGGTTTAATCCATGAATCAATTCAACAAATTCAGTTTGTTCAACTGTAGACAAAAGATGCATTCCCTTCACTATGTACGAAGTAATGAGAGAATCAAGTTTACCCTGTGTTACTGTGTGTTCAAAAAGGCGGGTCTGCCTATAAGGGGTGTTTGTCTTTTTGCCACTATAATTAGGCCTACACTCTGTCTTGTGCCTTTCAAAATCATCAAGACTGTCAGGGTGAAGTCTCTTCAGGTGAGTTTTGAAATTTGATGGAACTCTTTTAGCTAAAAGAGTTCCAGATATTACTGCTTTCTTTTTGGTGCAGAGTTTACACTCCGCCTGGACCTTCCCATCTGGTGTTTGAGAGACAATACTGAAGGACTTCCCATCCAAGATTGCAGACACAGGCTTGGTTCCATCTGTGGTTCCATCTGTGCTTGTTGATGGTCCTTCTTGAACATCATCTTGCTGAGACATGTTGTCCACCTGGCCAACTGTAGAATGTCTGAAATAATAAAACTAACAATACTTTCATAATATGCCTTTTAAATGAAATAAATTGGATATTTAATGTTTTTTTTAACAAATGGACATCTACTGTCATAGCCTGGCTAACTGTGAACTATATTATCTGCCAGTAATTGATATGGCATTATGACATTCACATTGAGAAGATACAGCATAACTTGTAATACAGTGCAAGATTAGATGGTCAGACGTCTCTTGATAAGGTTATCATAAACATAAAAGCTTCCAATCTCCCTCTTCCTATAGCTAGCTACTCGACTGATAAGTTAACTTGCTAAACACTGGCTATGCACTAGCCTAGACAGCATGCTAGCGTCGTTAGCATGTTAGCATCGATCGCTAGCTTGATATTATAACCATCACCATGTATATACAATAGGCTATGTAGCCAGACCCAGACATAAATTATACATCAAGCTAGTTGACATCTGTCACACTCAGATAAAATATTTACCTTGACAGACAATCCGTTGAACTTGAAGATCTGAAGACTGAACTCGTGAACTGTTTTTTGATTCGTGGAGAAAGTATTTTGAGTATTTTAAATACAAAATTACTCCATTCTAAAGTATTTTGTTACAAATTACGTTAAGATTTTTTATCGGCCCTATCAAATACAAATTACAAAATACTCAAAAGTAATTACTTGCCAAGATCAGTCTTGTACAGCCAGGGGGAGTATTTCCCCTCTGACAGCCAAGCTGGGTCAAAACCGGTCATCCGGTGGTGACTGGACTTTAGCTGCTTGTCAGGGGCAGGGCATGCAGCACTTGGGCTCTTTCCTGTACTTAGCAGGAGAGCAAGTTTTCCCATCTCCACCAAGCAGATATTGTTGTCTGCTTTTCAGGTGGTTGACGCAACATATTTTCCGAAGCGCGCTCTCTGTCCGCTGGTGGGAGTGTGCTCACCTGTGTATGAATCGCATCGGGGCGGAACTCCACCGTGCGCGATACAGAGATCAGAGGAGAATTGTAAACACGCGACCACA
Source organism: Leptoclinus maculatus (assembly GCA_032191485.1). Taxonomy (NCBI): domain Eukaryota; kingdom Metazoa; phylum Chordata; class Actinopteri; order Perciformes; family Stichaeidae; genus Leptoclinus; species Leptoclinus maculatus. The sequence continues at coordinate 9,729,408 of JAVDOI010000015.1, forward strand.
GAAATTACATGTTTAGTTTGTTTAATAAAAGAACACGGTATAGACCTGTTCTATAGGAAAGGGAACCTTAAATTACTTCTATTGTGATCTGGCGCTATATAGAAAATAAAATTAAACAGAATGCACTTGACCTTCAAGGGGGGGGGGCTGTTGGGGGGCGGGGCACCCCATAATACAATGGTAGGGGAAACACTGCCATTTATCATACATCAGGAAAGGTGAAACAAAAACTATGTATATGGTTGTGGTGTCAGTCGAAGAGATAAAAGAGAAAGACGCCACGTGTTTTAACTAGACAGATGATAATGCAACAAAAGCAACAACCTCTCTCTCTGCAATTACTTCATAATTATTTTGTAAAATTGGATAAATTTGCCATTGTTTCCTCATACAATGTGCTTTTCTAGACGGTGGAAAAAGTACTGACTGGAGCACAAAAATGACACCTGGAATACATTTCACATCATACACTGAACAATCTAGTAGTTTAACAAACAGTCTCTTACCACACAGCTGGAGTAGCCGATCCCTGCCAGCCTGGGGGAGATGTACGTCCACACTCCGATGCTGCCCTGTCGGATGGCCTGACCGGCTGCCAGCTCCAGGAAGAACAAGGGAATGCCCACGATCAGCATCAGCAGCACATACAGGAGGAGAAAAGCTCCTGAGGAGAAGAGGTGACCAAATGAGCATCTTCAATGGTTACCCAAATTTGGATAGTGGAACTTAGTCTACTTGATTTATTCAAACACACTGAGTAGATTAATTACGCAAGTTATTACCAAGCATTTGTCTGTAAAATAAGACATTCAACACCCCCATATAGCCAAAATAGACTGATCCTTTGTTTCATAACCATCTTCTGCCACTGTGACGATATGACTGAGAGTTTGACAGTTAATTCAGGCTCCTTAAATCAAATGGTCAACTATTCAGTGTCACCCCTAGTTTTATCCATCCTTCAGGGTAAATAACACACATTAAGATCTTTTTTAAAAAATGTATTCATTCGTTGTGGACTGTGCTAGAGTTAACATAGTTTCCTCTGGCAACAGATGTGAGGCAGATGTTGGAACATCAGACTTCAGAGCAACAGTGTGCAGTGCTGTTGACAGATAGTTAATACATATAAAAACAACTTGTTAAAGTGTGTGCTGCTCATTTGGAGGCAGGCAATAAATGCATTTACATACATGCTCTTTCTGGTACACTCTCTCTCTCTCTCTTTCATCACATGCTCGCCCTGTGATGATGACGCTGACTAAATAAGTTACTCTGTACGCCTAACATCTGTGTTTGGTCCCATGAGACCCAAAAAGGCCCCAATCCTGTGAAAGCCATCTAACATGGACGACAATAATAATAATAATAATAATAATAATAATAATAATAATAATAATAATAATAATAATAGGTACTCACCCCCTCCATTTTGATGGCACAAATATGGAAACCTCCAGACGTTGCCGAGCCCAACGCTGAATCCCACCTGAGCCAAAAAATAGTCTACTTTACTGTTCCATCCTGCTCGAGCAACGGGCTCAGACAAGCCCGGCTGGCCGTCCTCGCCAGTGTTGCCGTCGGCCTCAGTAGTCTCGTCATCGTCTGTTGGCAGGTGCTGCTTCTCCATCTACCACAGGAGGGACCAAAAGACAAAAAAAAGAAAGATAGCGGTAAGAATGTAGAACGTGAAGCAGCACATAACCACTGCATTGATTATGTATTACTGTGGCTGATCATCCATGATGACCAACACAGTTATTCTTGATTCTTTATAGATTTATGGCAACTTTTCTTCAGCTGAAGAATTGTTTTTTGGGATGCTACACAGTCATTTGTGGTGTACCTCAACATATTTACTCTGGTGCTGTGTGTGTGTGTGTGTGTGTGTGTGTGTGTGTGTGTGTGTGTGTGTGTGTGTGTGTGTGTGTGTGTTGCCAATGTATTAGGTACACTTAGACTGCAGCAGTTTAATTCAACAGCCCTGTAATAAATCCTACCTGTATTGATGTCTTCATGCTTTATATAGTTTAATGTGTCATTTTGAAGGCTGTGGTTGTGGTGTTGATGGATTGAAATGTGCGAGAATAGAAAGTGCTTCCAATCATTTGTATTATCGAGGACTTGTAGCATGGGGCAATGCATTGGACTGATCAACTGTCATCTGAGTGTACACAACAGCACAGGTCTGTCACTTTGTTATCAACCACGTCGCGAGCGGAGTTACTCTTCTGTTTACATTTGTCAAATGAAATGCAACATGTCGGATACTTTGATGACGATATTAAACTCCAACTATAAAAAGATATAAAGTCAGATGAATGTGTGTTGGAATTATCTTACCGCCCGCGTGTTCTCGCGGTTAAATCTACGATGCAGACAGTGCTGCTTTCAGGGACTGCAGGACATTTGCTTTGCAAGTATTGAAACGTATCCATCAGTTTATTGGAGCCAACGGTGAACATCTTAAAATTGCTTCTATGTTCAACTAACCATCCAATCCATGACCTATGCCTAAAACCCCAACATGTATTTAATTCACTGATAAAAAAACAGCAAATTATCACCTTTGAAAAGCTGCATGGAATCAGTGAATGTGTGTCTTCTTCAAATTAATTACTAGAGAAAGTATACTCAAGTAAGTTCAAGTAAACAAAATGGTGAGCTGATTATGTACAGTACTCAAGTGAATATACTTAGTTACTTTCCACCTTTGCTATAAATCTGTAGTGAAAGGGAGCTAATGCCCAAATCGACAGCCATTTGCAGCTTTTAACTCGTTTTAAATAGTCCTATTGATTCAATCCCGGCGGCTCTCATTTATATAGGAGGAGGATGAACGCAGCATAAACCCAAACAAGGATCCTAGTTTCCGACACGTGGAACTGATGCTGCCAGGTTAAACCCCCAGTTTAACAGTGGAATCGAGGCCCCACCGTTCTTTTATTATTTGTCATAGATTGTCTGTAATTGACATGTCGACAAGTTTGATGAAGTAACGTTTAACCATTTGATCTACGTTTCATGGATTGTCAAACATACCACGTGGAAAATATACACTTCCTCCACCACACCTGAAAAAGTTTTTATTATTACGATCAGATATTCCATGTTTCAGTTCAATTTTAGTTCTGGAAAAATAAACGAAAGGCGATCGAGGCTGATGCAATAGTCGCCTCCTGTCATCGAGCATGGTTTTCTGTTAGACTGGAATAATTTCACGTCCTTGAAAATATTAATTTTTAGATTCAGCAACATTTTACACTACTTTTTATTTCATCAAAGTTATCAGTCCCATTTCCAGTAGTCATCAAAGTTAACGTTGACCTGGCAGTGTCTCTGGACCGCACCGCATAGTCACACACACACACACGCTGCACATGCCACATATGCTTCTTTTGGAGGCAAATACAACACACTCTACAGTCACAGTCACGATCAACTTATTATTAAAGTATACTACATGCACCTGGAAATAACGCCGTGTAGTTGTCAATAAGGGAAAAATACCCTGTGGTATGAAATGATAGAGGTCCTTGAGAATATTCCAATGTCCTAAAACCAAAGTCAAGTGGTTCTTTACTTTAAAGATGTTTCCAATGTGCTTTGACGTTGCTACCATGACGTGCGGTGAGGTTCGTGGCTGGTGAGGCATTGACTCTTTTAGAGTCAGATTTACAAATATATGAACCTAATATAGAGTAGTTTAAATCACCATTCAATTGGCAGCTTGCACATTGACTACTGGTTGTTTTTCATATTTCATATCAGCATTCTTTACACACACATAGGTAAGGTACATATTTGATTGCACCAGGAGCGTCTGCTCCGCAATCTGCGACCTGCCCCCCCGACCTGTGTTTCAGAAGCGGAGCGCTCGCGGGCGCCACCCGCGAAAATCGCGAGATCCCGCGATAATCTGTGTAACAACCATGGATTTATAAAGAGAACAACAAACACATAAAATGTTTGCGGTCAAAGCAAGAAGAAGAAGAGAAGTGTAGAAGAAGAGTAACGGAACTACAAGCATGAACCCGACCCGTGGGCTCTCGCAAACAGTAGGCCTACCCCTGCCTTCATTGAGGCAGAGGTACTGTTTGCCTCCCCTCTGTGCTTTTTCACTGCGGTTTCTGTCAGATCAGCAAGACTAAATATGTTCGACACATACATGAAATGCATGACCTATTCTATGGAAAGAAAGGACATATAATACAAGTGTCAACAAATATTACAGTGGTGACAAACAATGAGAAAGCAAAAGGCCACAACCCAGTTTGTTAGGGATTGCGCAATCTGATGGGAGACACAGCTCGTCGCTGCCTCACCTCCCGTGTCTCCTCTCTGTTTGAACAGGACATGAGCAAATTCTGCGATTTTGACTATAAAAATGCTTAAAATGCTTGAAATCATACAGAAATTACATTCATAGCACTGATCAGTAGAGAAATATTATTTATTTTCTTTTATCATTATTTGTTTTTTACTTTTCATGATGCTGGCGAGGCTCTGCCTCCCCTGACCACACGTCCCTGGTTGCTACTATAGCTGCCTGGTGTGTCTGACACAAGGCAACTGTCCAATGATATTAGTTTCCAAACTTTGTTTTTACCTTCCCCAAACTGCTGGAATCATACTCTGGTGAGTAAAACGTGTATCTTTATCCATATTATTTACTTTAAAATAGTCTAGTCTTATATATAATAAGCCTAAAACATACGCTTCCCACAGGTTGCTAAAAAATCCCAAATTCCAAGAGAAAATACAGAGAACATTACCTTAGTTTTGCCAGTTGTAGCCCTGCACAATTTTCCGATATGTTTTCCAGTGTGACATATGTGGACTTGTTAATATGAAGGTGTAGGGAAAGGAGAATGAGTCAATAGTTTTTATCTCTAAGGTGGGGTGGTAGACTGGGCAGGACTGCAAAAAGTGACACACCTCGGCTCTATAAAAGCTTTCAATTCCAAAGAGAGGAGAGTGAGTTACAGTGAGATACAGAACAGGTTTTACTGTTAGTACACTCACACAGCTATTAACACCAGGAATAAAATACGGAACCCTATCAACCAAGGTAAGTTCATCAAACGTTAATTTTCTTATCATCACTCTCTGTAGCAGTCAGAACTCGTAACATTTAATTAACTCGTAAATTCATTTTTATCGCAGTGACAGTCAATCAGATACTGCACTGAAAGCCGTTGTGAAACTTTGTCGCATGTTTGACACGTTTCAATACGTTGACTTTGTTTCACTAGTGATGAATTCTGTGAAGTAATTTGTCAAGCTATAGGCAAAGTAGCCACTGCTAATTCAGTATCTGCTTATGGGATTTTACTGAAATCAAAAACTGAATCGTGGGTCAATGCAACACATTTCTATTATTTTTTCAAAGTTACAGTTAAATGTGGCATTTTCTGTAACATATCAAGATCTCAAAATGCATTTCCACTTATAAACAGTGTGCACACATTGCCCTGCTAAAAAGGGTCAGACTTTTATTTTGAAATACTATATTATTACATGAGTATGACACCAACCACACCAGTTTGGCTCTTGCTGTAAGCCCAAATAAGATGGAAACAAAGTATTTGTTAATGAAACCGGTCTTAAGGAAATGTAAGTGATACTGGAAGTTAGCTCCCTTGATACCAGTGATTCCAGTCGGCCATTAATGACCACTGAGCAGCAGAGAGATTGAATGGTGAGATGCTGTCAGACTGGTTGGGCGGCTTACACACTCTCATAGCGTAATCCTATTGAAGCAGAAGCTGACGTAGACTCAAATAGGGGAAGGGAATAATTGAACGACGATGTTGCTTTCGCATGGTGCTGGCTAAGGCTTGTTAGTTTTAGAGTAAGACAATCCAAGATTAAACTGCTGCCTGCCTTAAAACAACACCATCCGTACCAGGACAACACCCTTTGTAACTCCGTCTAAATGTTTTTATGATCCACTCTCTCCCGCTGTGTATGCGTAGGAAGCTGCTCTAGCTTAAACCTCTCCATTTTCTTCACACCAGACAAAGGATGACAAACATCTCACGATATCTTGTCAACGTAAGTCTTATCTGTGGCGCACACACCTTTTTGTCAGAGTGATATTTAAAGGCGCCGTTTGCCTCAAGTCCTTATCCTTCTCTCTCCCTGCCTGCAGCACCTGCTGACCTACTCGCTCCAGGACGGGGATGTGCAGAATGTGGAGGAAGCCCAGACACGTCTCTCCGTCCTGGCTCAGAGCAAAAAGCTGTGGAGTCAACAGATGTACCTGGATGTCGGAGCAGAGGCCATTCATCTCCGAGACACACAGAGCAAGGTGAGAACAGATGCATTGTGGTCAATAAATAGGCCTGTACATTGTGAGCAATTAAATGTAGGAAGATGAGATTTATATAAGTGCTCATCACTGTATATTTGCATGCATGATGACCTTCAGTTTTATCTACTCGTGCAGGACGAGCTGGAGAACTACTCTTTCAAATCCATCCTGCGCTGCGAGGCCATCAACACAGAAAAACACTTCCCATCCCTCCTACTGTTGGTCTGCCAAAGTGCAGATCAACAGAAGCCAGACATTCACTTCTTCAACTGCGAGACAGTGAAGGTGAGTAATAACAGCTGAGCAGCTTCACCCAGGCCGTGTCAGTGTGTATCATCAGCCTGGTTCAGGTTTTACGAGTGACGCCACAACCTGATTTTCATTCTCCCAGGCAGAGCAAATCTGTGACGACATTGCACACGCAGTTTCGGGTTCCTTCGCCGGCAAGAGTAAGAAGCTCTCTGATGCCCTCAGGTACAGTGAATGTCATGGTCACAAGACAAACACATATGTGGAAAAACATCTAAATGTCTCTCGAGAACACTTTAAAACTGAAAACCATTCATTTGATATTAGTTCTCCATGAGTATTCGAGCTTATATGTGCCCAATTGTCTTATTGTGGTTTTATTGGAAGAAAGTGTGTCTCTAGTCTCTGTAAGCATTTATATTGTATGGGAGGAGGTTCATGGGCAGCCAAACAAAAGACAGGCACAGATAACACATGATCATTCAGACCAATCCCCCATTAAACTGTTTGCATTTCTCCTTTTTCTTACGGCCCATTATGTCATATTTTCCACTGAATCAAAGCAGGCTGGTGTCACCGTCCACCTGTCTGAGAGAGAGAGAGAGAGAGAGAGAGAGAGAGAGAGAGAGAGAGAGAGAGAGAGAGAGCAGACAGAGTAAACAGCTGAGAGAGAGAAAGACCTGTTTTACCGGTTCCCACATAACTTAGGAAGGTGTAACAGAGATAACAAGGCCATTGTGACAGAAAGCAGAGAGAGCAGAGGAGGGATGACGGCGGCAGTGTGCATGCTCACAACCTGAACGGATTACCTGCTTTGAAAGACGTTCTCTTTAAAAAGACGTGTGAAGGACAGACAAATGTGGTAAGACGGACAAACAACTGTGTTTCTGCGTTCAGATTCTGATTCAATCAAGCGACTGTAAAGTTCGAGTCAGCACTCTCACAGGTGTTTGCATATTTTGCAACAGAAGGCAAACATACAACGCCACGTCCTCGGAGTGTTGCTAGCTGATTTGTTTAAAAGCAGAGTTTAAGATTAAAGCACATTGTTGTGTGTGATGTAGGCTGTAGCCATGAGAACGCACACAATCGGACTGTTTACTGTACTTTCAGTGGAATAAGGGCCGCGGGATTGAATTTCAAAAGCATCACATTATGTCTATTGATAGAGGAGTGCGTTGTCTGGCGTTGTCTCTCCATTTGAGGCTCTCTCAGAATGAGGATGAGCCTGTCTGCAATCCAACGTGTGTTTGACTTCTTTAAGGGTGTTTCCTGTTATTGCGCCGAGTGAACGGCCGCTGCCACCTTCAAAACAAGAAGGCCGCGAGCATTACCTGTAGTACAAAGTTGTGTGAGAGTGTAAGCACGGTCGAAACTCTCCTCTCGTCCTCTAGGCTTCCTCAGAGTGGGGGTGAGACGATGGACCCCTATGGAATCCCGAGCCCCCCCATCCCACATGCTCCAAATCCACCACCAGCCAACCCCCCACCTTACCCTGGACACAAAGGTAAGTCATTTTTCACCTGAGCGCTTGTGTACGACTGTAAGGGTGAAAGTATTTGGAGGGATTTGTCATGACGAGAGGGTAGGAAGAAGAGAGAAGCGAGAGGTATTTAGGAGCACAGAGATTGCTTTGTGTGTTTGTGTGTGTGTAAGGGGAGTGTGTGTCAAGGGTAAAGGGGGCAGGGATTGCAAATGCTGGGAAAACCAGGGTAATGAATGGAAATGGATGTACTAACTCTTCTCCTCTCTTCTACAACAGCAAACGGTGGGCCTGATATCTCCTACCTGCGAGCAGAGAGAGAAGTGGTACGTCTCCTCCATCACCTTTGAGCCTTTTCAGTCACCTTTGGCCTTAATTCATATCTTGAACAGAGTGACAAACCGATTCTCCCTTCCTCAGGGGATCCTCAATCACTGTTTCGACGACATCGAGAGCTTCATGGGCAAGCTGCAGCAGACTGCTGAGGCCACGACGGTGCTGAACCAGAGGAAGAAGAAAAAGAAGAAGAGTAAAAAGCAAAGTGCTGAAGGTAAAAAAGAGACGGTTGGATAACACAGCTATGGATCCTGATAAAACTGCGGGTGTAACATCTATTTTTCTTGTGTTTTCTGAACAACAGACGATTTACTCACTGCAAAGGCCCAGCCTCCGCCAGAGGAGGAGTTCATCGATATCTTCCAGAAATTCAAATATTGCTTCAGCCTGTTGGTGTGTATCCAATCAGGTCACAGTTATTTTCCTTTTGATTACCCTGCTGTGTTACATAACTGTAACTTCCTCTATCTATATATTCACAGGCCCGCCTGAAGTCAACTATCTCCGGTCCTTCATCAGAGGAGCTAGTTCACCATGTATTCAAACCTTTGAATATGGTGAGTGTTATGACCTCTACGTCTTTGCCTGTCTGGGTTGCGGGAATGGGGGGGGGGGGGGGGGGGGGTCCTGATGTAGCTATCGCTGTAAGCCCCCGGCCACGTCTTTTATAGCAGCACAGACAAAAAAACGCCTAAGTAGGATGTGACGAAAATCTTGAATTAAATCTAGTGTCTCATGATGTCGTCATTTACTATATGGAGGCAGATGAACCGAGGATAAAGATGTAGGTAGCATTTGGAGACTGGTAATTAATTAGACAACAAATTGTATACTTGGATTATTTACCTGAAGGTAATGGTTCAAAAGAAGGATATAGGCAGTATGTTTATCCCTCAGCTGGTGTTGAACACAAATGTATAAAAAAAAAGCATGCGTCATGTCCAAATGATTGCAAGGCTTTAGTGTAGCTGAGTACAGAAACTAGAAGTACCATTGAATATTTACACAAGGCAGTTCCCTTTATGATATCCTCATTGAAACTGCATAGACTCAGATGTTTGTTTCATCTGGTTTACATGGCAGAATTTGTATGCAGGTATGTGTTCTTGGTAAACACTTGGTTTAGTTTTGAGCTGGACTCTCTTGTTGCTTGAAAAGCCACATTGCTGTCCCCCGACTGCTGTTGTGAGTTACAGCAATGATGTACTCCAGCTCTCAAAAGTGGGTAGTTTATGACTCTCTGTAATAACAAATATGATACAAAAATATAATTCCAGAAACTGGAATAACTTAATTCAAATATAAGCAGTGTTCAACTATTTACAACTAAAATGTAAAGCATCAGACATGGAATGTAAGGTGTGTCTCTGTGATGTTTGATGTAACATGAATTAGTCACAAAGAGATTCAATGGGTGGAATGGGTGGAATGGGTGTGTTTGATTTGTTTATACTGGCACACCTGAATCGGAACAGCCTCATATTTCTGAGTGTGTATCTCACTATTTCCTGTGTGTGTGTGTGTGTGTGTGTGTGTGTGTGTGTGTGTGTGTGTGTGTGTGTGTGTGTGTGTGTGTGTGTGTGTGTGTGTGTGTGTGTGTGTGGATGCATCCATTAGGCTTTTGTGTGTCCTTGGGTTGACAGTACTCTAACAGAAGTGTCCATTTGCAAATGAATCAAATAATGTGTCAGATTAATGTATAATGTGTATAAAGCACCAGTGATTGTTAGACTGTTATTATCGGACCTTGTTTTTTTAGACTGGGAGCATGAGAACGGGTTTTGTCTTATCTGGTTGTGTGCAGATGGTGAAAACAACGGGGGGACCGCCTCTGGGAGCTTCAGTGTCCAGCCCCGCCCTGACCAGCTCTGCTGTCTTCCTGCTAAAAGACAACCTGAGCGAGGAGGAGAGGCAGCTGTGGACGTCTCTGGGTCCCAACTGGACGCTCCCGCGGTCAGTACCAACAACCACTTGGTCAGCCAGTGTAATAGCGGTGTATATATATTAGATAATATGAAATATATTAAGTAAAAAAAGAAAATAATCCAGTTCTACTTGGCTGACCTGGCTTCTCCTGAGATAATTCATTATACACAGTTAAGAGCTGGACTGATTTTGTTTGCCAATCAATTTAGGTAATAGATTATTATCAAATCAAGTCATACGTATTAATTAGTGGTACTCATTCACCTTGCATATGATAGAGTTTCTTCACTGGCAACAGCTGCGTGAAAGTATAAAACCTAAGTGAGCTTTTCTTTTTAAGTTTTAATGGGGAATTTTTTGTGTAGTAAATATTTGCATCCAGCCAATGGTCCAACGTGAAGATATCTATTATTGTTAGAAAATGGTGGCTACTGGCAGCTTTTAAGAATCTAAACGTAAAGGTTGGTATTAGCTGTTCACACTGTAAAGTAAAACCCAAGTGCATCAAGGACCAATGCAGTGTATCTGTGTGCTCTCTCAGCTCTCAGCTCAGAGGGCCTGTAGCTCCCTACACTCCTGTGTTTTTGGACGGCTGGAAGCCGGAGGCCTCGAGGGCAGACGGGCAGGTTTGGGAGGATCCGGTCGAGTCACAGCACAAACATGAAGTCCTCCAGGTAAAGCAAGTGGCATGAAATACCTGCCCGTGATGTAGGTTGGACATTGACTCCATTCATGGTGTGTCACAAGAGAGGAGCATTCGAAATATGTGTGTGTGTGTGTGTGTGTGTGTGAGAGTGTGTGTGTGTGTGTGTGTAATAAACCCTGGAGATGAACGTTCCTGTCAAGTTGCCTCAGTTTACCTCTGTATGCAGTGGGTATTTATCAAAGGCCTTGTATTCCCGTGCTGTCAACAGTTTTTTGGCATAATGATTATTAAAGGTGCTCCCATTGCTACGTGAAATGATTGTTGAAAGAGGTATTTCTGCTGATGAATGCACTTGGAATTCAAGCACCCGATAGGGAGAATATTTTGACTCATCTTTACACTTTTGGTTTGTCGCCTAATTTTCCTTTTGAAAGCTTGCTCACACTCAGGTAACTGTCAAAGCTCTTGCTCTACAAGCTGTGTGTATGAGTATTTTATTTTGTCAACCACCCTCAACCCTCTACATAATAACCCTTTATATACTTTACTCTCTGCCCTGTTAATGCTTGTGTCTGTATATTCATGAATGTCCATCTCGTTTTAACCCACAACAGCAACAGCCAGTTGGTCCTCCGGACACCCAAGTCGGCGATGAAACGTAGGTCATCTTGAAGAAGCAACTCAATCAGCTGCTACAGTTTACCCTCCGACCACATGATAACAGTGTCTATCTCCTTTCCTCTCAGAGACGGCAGCACACTCCCACCAGAATCTGAGAGAATCTACAGCTGCACGTATGACTTCATAGCCAGGAACAGCAGTGAGCTCTCAGTGCAGCAAGGGGAGACACTAGAGGTAATGAGGTCAAGTAGTCCACAGTAAGACGTGTACACGGTGCATTCAGGAACCCATCATGAAGCTTTGACACACCCAAAAGTACGCTGACTGACAGCAACTCCTCCGTCCGACAGGTGATCGAGTCGTCCAAGCGCTGGTGGAAGTGTCGTAATCGATTCGACCAGATCGGATTTGTTCCCTTCAATATCCTGGATCCCTTGGCCCACGTAGACAGCCCCGTCACCAATAAACCGCCCAGTGTAAGGCACAAAAACACACAGAGGTATGCTCTCACCTGTACAAACCTGACTGAGTTCAACTGTGGTTTTCTCATTTATCAGGCTCCAGCTCCACCTCCCCTTGGCAAGACTTTCTCTGCAGTCCCACCCAGCTCTACCGCTTCACCCCAGGCCCCCACCCACTCGCCCCAGCGCCCACGCAGTTTACCGCCATACAGTCAGCATATACCAGCTGGAGAGGACCAAGACAAACAAGGTATCAAACTATTGTGTAGGAGGTGTGTCGCATAAATGCTGTGAAAAGGTGGCTTGAATATGGGGAGCTGAAATGTCCTTAGAGTCTCGGACCTGACACAGATAGTGTGTGAGTCAGAGATGAAAAGCACAAAGTCTTGATTGGATAACAAACTGTCAAGTACACCAAAAAGCTACACATTGACATGTGCTTAATTATGTCCCTTTTAATCTTCCCAGTGATGTTGATGAATGACGAGCTGCTCCAGAGGCTGACCAATGGAAAGACCAATCTGAACAAACCGCTGGTCATCCCTCGCTCCTCAGAGACCTCCTTGCCTCTGGACTACCACTCTCCTCCAGTCGAGGTAGCCGAGTGGCTCCATGGGAAGGGCTTCAGTGAACCGTGAGTGGCGTCATTACTGTTGACTGCTGAGCAGATTCACCACATGATGTTTACGCACTGGAAGTTCTCCAAGCACAATGTTATCGGTTCATCAAAAGGTCAACATAAACGACCTCCTAGCTTTTAATACTGAAACAGCTAGAAAAAGGAAATGAATAAGAGAAGAGTTCAAGTTTTCTTTGGAGTCATTTGTCCTTTTTGTCCCTCAGGACGGTGTCATGTTTGGGAGTGCTGACAGGCGCCCAGCTCTTCTCCCTCAACAAGGAGGAGCTACGAGCTGTGATTCCAGAGGAGGGCGCCAGAGTGTACAGCCAACTCGCTGTACAGAGGTCACTGCTGGAGGCGAGTTAAAAAACAATTATGGCCTTATTTCCCTGTTTTTTTTTTTACTTTTATCAAAGTTAATCAATTAGAAAATGATTGAGTAAGCTCAAAACACATTTGACTGCTAATGAAGCAAGTCACTATTTGAGGGTGTGTAGAGATATCGGGACAAGTGTAGAAAAACATTTCTGACAGCAGGCTAAGACAAAATTGTGTGTAATCAATACTAAATTCATTTTGCGATTATTATTTTTTTCACGTAAATTGCATGTACTAAAAACCACAGCAAATTACAAAGATCAAACTCACAAGACTACCTTCTACATCATTTCACGACAGTAACACTCAGTAAAATGCATCCAGGCTTCTATGCAGAAAAGTGCACTAAATATAGTGTTTTATATGCATTTCAACCAGAATAAGGTAGTTAGAAAATGAACTAAGAGCTGATCCTACATCCATTTAATGTGTTTCTGTAAGTGCTACTTTTTTGACTGAAACCAACTTATTGATAATGCCCGTTTATTCTGTCATGACTATTTTGTGAATTACTTTGAGGGCATTTTAAACCTGTGCACATGTCAGATGCTGAAGTATGTAGATATATAGAGCTCTATATGACCACATAGAATTCTTGTCAATAAAAATAGTGCGCCTTTTACCTTCACCTGGTCTAATTTGCTTCTGCCATTTACAGGATGCCAGAAGGGCCACAGAGTTGGAGGCAGTCATGGAGAAACAGAAAATGAAGGTGGATCTGAAACTGGAGAGCAGCACATTGTGAGCAGCAGGCGTCTTCATCACGAGGAGTTTCAGATGGAGGATTGTGTTATTCCGGTAGTGCTGTCACTTGAGAGTGAACTCCTGAATTATTAATTCTATTCACGAGAGAACAAACATGTGACAGTGACCATCTTGCTCTAAGGGCCATTATGACATGATTGATTCATCTTAAAACTAAAGTATTTGGCAGCGAATCAGAAATGGAAGCTTTTAATGGTAGCAGGCGCTGTGCAAATTAAATATTGTCAAATTAGAGTACACCATTTGTAATGCATGTTGTTTATTTGAATGTGAATAGATTTATTGTCTCCTTTCTTTCTAGTAGGGAAGGACTAAGTTAAAAATGTATTTATCTTTGTTTGTAGAATACTTGCCTAATAATTCAACCCTGATTAACATGCATTGACAAGACCATGGAAATTGAAATGGTGATTCTTTTTAAATTTTTATTGAGACTTTAAAGAAAGATTTCCAGCAGAACATGAACAGATATGACTTCACACATTAGGTAAAGCAATGCATCCATTAAAATCCGTTTGCAATTATAAATCTATTCAGAGGAATTTGTCCAAATTGGACCAACAGAAAGACTAATAAAAGGTATGTACAGTTATGGCATTGAATTTCCAATGTATAATTTCTGAACCTACTGCTTCACATGCCGACACGAATTTTGAAGTTACAATTTATTCTTAAATAAAAGAAATCAAGATGGAACCAAAATATAAAACAAGAACCTTGCCACCAATACAATTCAAAACAAGCATTTACTTATACTGGCCGAACTCTCAATCAAATAGATCCCGTCAACCGGCAGCACAAGATAAAAGTTGATCAGCTAAAATAAAAGAAGAAGAGGACAATGGAAACATAAGGTTGATACTATACTAATATTTGTAACTTTAACCTTTTGAATTGGGTTCCTAAAAATGTAACTGGGCTTTAGCAAACTAAGTACGGGACCAAAGAAAAATGTGGACAGATATTATGGAACTGCACTCTTGCAGTTTATCAGGAGCTGGAGAAAAGAAAGCGTCAGAGGGAGATGGAAAAAAAAATACCTTATTGATGGGACGAGGCTCTTCAGACCACAACAATCAATCAGTCCAAAATATATTCAGATACAAGATATTCAGACAGATTCGGTATCAAAAGACCATCAGTGAATAATAAAATAATATGGAACAGTTACACTTTTTGCTTCAGTCCAGCAGACCATCTGTTTGCGTTTGCTTTATCTGTTGGAAACATCGCGGGGTAGTTTATAACAAGACGTGCGTGTTGGATACAGACAGCCACCAAGTCACAGATGTGGGTATTACAATACACTCCACTACTGATCAACAACTAACTCCCCCAAATTTTCAAATGAAATCTTCCGATATATATGCATGTGTACACTCTGGGTCGGCTGCAAAAACTGTTAAAGCAAAGAAAGGAGGCAGGCGGGAGAACAAATGGGTCAAGGCGAGGACTGTGTGTGACATTAGGTTATTATAAATGGACAGACAGGTGCGAGAGACGGGAGGAGGCGGTGTGTCGTGATGGATGGAGTTTGGTCCTCAGAGGTCCCCCATGTCGTCTGCGCGGCGGGAGTCTGACCTGCCGTTCATACCGTCCCTCCTGTCTCGCTCCCGTGACCCGTCTCTGGATGAGCGCTCTCGGTCCCTGGACGACCTGGGGGACAAGACGGTGCGAGATATTCAGTGACGCACACAGAGGAAAAAAAAAAAGTCAAAAGCCAGGGTGTATTTGTAAAGAACCAAATTATAAGCTCAAACAGGATGAGTATTACTCAGTGATTATTTAAGATTCATGACTGAACGGTTCCATTCTGTGGGGTCTTGGTTGTGTATTTACTTGTGTCTGGAGCTCTGCTCGTGGTTGTGACGGTGTCCTCGACTGCGAGAGCGGGATCGGCTGCGATGCCTCCTCTTCCTCTCCCTCTCCCTGGAGCGCGAGTGCGAACGGCGCTTTTCTCGTGATGCGGAGCGCGAGCGCTTCCTTCTGCGGTCGCGAGAACGGGATCTGACCCAAAACAACGGACAACACTTGAGCTACGATTTACCTTCGATACTGATCGATTCCAAATGTGGATTCATGGAGCGACTTCCTTACCTTTTATGCTCTCTGCTCCGTGATCTGGTCCTAGGAAATAATCGGAGGCAAAACCACAAGTTCAAACAAGTTAAAAACATTCACTTCATACAACAAATGAACTCCCATAAATGTCTGCACTCACTTCTTCTTCATCTTTTCCTCTTTCTCCCTCTCTTCTCGTCTCTTTAAGCGCTCCTGGTTCCTTAACTCCTGCTTTTCGACCACAGTTTTCTGATCAAAATAAAAACGCATTGCCAATTAGAGGCGAAACCATCCGTCTCCAAACCTCAGGACGGTTGATGGCCCATTTCTTCTTTTGTGTGTTTTCTAGTACATGGTAGGACAGACTTGCACATACCTTTAGTAGGTCCAGTTTCTCTCTGATCTGGATGAAGCCCAGATGAAGCTTCCCACCAAAATGATCAGCCAAACGACGGTCATTGTCATGGAGACCCAGGTAAGCGGAGCACACCTCGCACACCCGCAGCTTCTGCTGCTGAAAGCTGGAGGCTGGCATGGAGTTCCTGTACTCTTCCTGAGGAGAGACGGAAAAAAGGAAAGAGAGATGCATTTAAGGATAAAATGGAAATATTAATATATGGAAAAGCAGCACATCATCCTTCGCTGGAAGCACCTTCCAAGTACTTCTTCCTCACCTCTGCATCCTTCTTCTTAGTGCGGACCTTCTCGACTTCCTGCAGGACCTTCTGGGCCTCGTCGACGTTGCCCTCCGCGCCAAGCTGCTCCGCCTTGGCCAGGAGCTTCCCTATTTCTTCATTCAGCTCATGAACCTTCTCTGCCTGCGAGCAGCAGAAACAACACGATTGGCATCAGTCTTTCCTAAAACACCTTGTTATAGCAAGCTACATGCTGCATCTTGTGTCACTAACCTTTGCTGCCACCTCAGCACTGATCTCTTCTTGAGTCTCAGCCAGGCGCTTCTTGGCCAATTCTGTCCTCCGGTCGCAGTCGGCAATGAATGACTCCAGGTGATCCACGGCCTTTTGGAAAGAGAAAATGTGTCCGCAAAGAAACCGACTTAAATATGAAACTTGGTAGATTTGAATACATAGACACAGAAATCTTTCAGGAGGGCTATGCTGATTTTCAACAATCATCTGATTGAGAGTGCTGGACATCAACTGCTTCCACAAAAGGTCATAGGGTCAAATCATACTGAGCAACTGCTGTTTCCACAGTGCATATGTTGTCTAAAACAGTCGTTTCATGGCTGCAACTCAACCTCATTAACAATGGCAACAAAAACTACATTTTTACACAAGTTGTTAGAAATAGCCAACTTTGCTGACACAAAAGATTGAGTTTGGATTTGGAAACTGTGGTCATGCTAAATATGAACTACTGTCACTGGCTGTTAACCACTTGATTTTCATACTTAAAGCAACAGCAAGGTTATAGTTGTGTCTTCAAAGCCAGGACACCTATAGTTAATCTGTGTTTTTCTACAGAATTCTATGATCTGCACAACGGTATTATGTATTGCAGGACAGCACTTACGTCAAGCTCAAAGAACAGATCTCTGTCCTTGGAAGCAATTTCATAATCTGCCCGAAGTGCCAGGTCATGGATCTTCGTGCACTCTCCCAGGTCCATACGCTATCACCAAAACACAAGCAGACATGACTCAAACATAACATCAAATGATTTAAGATGACTTGTAGTACATAGTTTAGTTTCTCTTTATTTCAGCATTATACTGATTTAATGTACTGTCAGTAGTCAGACCATAATTGCAGGCCACTTACAGTTCCAGACAGGATGTCATGTGGACAGCAGTTTAGAAGATGACTTTTGCAGACTCGCTCGTCAGTGAACTTGACCCTCTGTCGCGTCTCATCCCCTGAAACAGTCCAAAAAACGACCAGTGAGAAAGACCTCACATATTTGTTATCAGGGGCGAGGTCACCAGTGCTTTCATATACATGACTGTAATTGTACAACATGAAACGGGCAGATATGTGTCACTATAACTGCATTCAAGGATTCTGTACCCACCTAAATGAGTGAAAACCAATTATTTTATTTCTGATTGTCAACGTTTTACAGACATTTCATTTGTATGACATTATTGACCAATAATAAATACTGTGTCTCCGCTGGACTATGTTTATCATCCATTTATGTGTCAAGATCGAAGAAGCAAAAGTTACATGTGGCTCTGCATATGGAACTTCCTATTATTCTTGGTGCTTACCGTACACAAGCCTCAATAAAAACATGGCTATGTTAGAGCCTCAACTCAGTTTAACTTGTGATAAGGCTCAATGTCTCCACTGTAAAAGTGGAGCATTATGAGATTAAGCTAATAAGGACACAAAACAGGTAAATAAATATAAACTTGTGTTTCAATTAACTTGTGTGAACAGGGGTACCTTGATTTTGTAATGTTTTCATTACACTTCAATGCATACGACTATACAGGGAAGATGTAAACATTTCAGACAAATGTTCCAGCCAAGCCTTTTACAAATACGAAACATTGAAAAGAAATTGAAAACAAAAATATAAAAGAATTCCAAGGAAAAAAATTAGTTTATACACACTGCGATCTGCATCACATACTGTACCCTTCTGCATCTTCAAGACCTCAGCTGCAGAATTTTAAACCCGCTGTAGAAAAGTATAAATGGGAACAGTTTTCTTGCCCATACCTGTAGTAAGAAGTTGGGAGTCATACACAAGTCAAATTGTAAATGATGTGTGCCAAGTTTGTTTTTGTTTTTTTTCCTTCGATGATTGCTAAAATTGCCTTCTGAAAACAGACGTCTCACTGAAAACTGAGAACTGCTCCTTTGGATTCTGCGCGATCAGACGTCTTAGCTCAAGCTGCATAACACTACTCCAAATTGTAGTTATAGTGCCACTGAAGATATACCCATTTGTGTGACTAAAAAAAAAAAAAAGCTACAATAACTTCCGGAAGGCAAACAAATGGTTTGGATATTCATCATAACAGCTTTAAAAATTATGTGTGACTCACGGCTCGATGAACATGAGGCTTTTCTGCAACTCCTTTGCAGATTGTTGTAGGCTGGCAAAGATACACTGAACCTTAATGAATAAAATAAAGGGGCCACAATTGTTCAGTTTGTATGCAACAAATGTATGGGAAGAATTTGATATCAATCTCATCACACATACACCCACAAACTCACAACACAAATTCATTATTACTGTTGAGATCAAATTATCAACGTATTAAAAGATAATCCACAGTTCCATTCAATCAACTGTCAGGACGAACCTCTGATTTATACAATAACAGGGCAGCACTAAGCTGTCACTTCTGCCCATGACAATCAGACTCGACAGCTGGGTTTACCTCTTAATGTTTGTATCCAAATTGCTGGAAGCAATTACTAAACTGGTGTTTCAGCAAGTCAAAGGATAACAGCATTCATTTGTTTTTACAACAGATTTGCTTTTTTATGGGTTAACTAAATAGGTTAGTAGGTCACATAGATATCACTTTTAAATTAGATAATAATTCATTAAAATAACGAGCAGCATTGCAGCTCATTTTAGTAAAAGCAAGAGCAAACTTAATGTACTTTTGCCTCACTTGAATATTACCATGTAATGCTCCATTATGCTTCTGACAAATTTCAGAGGAAAATATTGTAAATTTTACGCCCTGCTGGAGTACTCTGACAGCTGGAGTTACAGATTGCTTAGCTGATCAAATTACGATTAACTTGCAATGCAAAATGGTAATAATGTACTGCATATTAAGTGTTTTACTCAATATGCAGGATTTAAGCATGATATTGCTAATCATGCTTGGGGAGTTTTACTGTAGAATTATGATGAATACAGGACCTTTGCTCGTAGTTGAGTATTTTTACTTTTAGAGATGCGAGTACTGTTTCCAACACTATTGAGCTTCAGTGGACATCGATGCTAATAATCTTATGCACCGGAATGCACCACATTATGAAGATGTCAAATCATCAAAAGTATTAGTTGAGTAACGTTAATACAGTTCATTAAGCCTGATACTAATTATAATACTAATAGTGAATGTAACGCAGTGGCGTTAAAGCTATCCACTAAAACAGCAATAGTTTATTCAAATGAATGCCAGGGATTGATACATTGTTGTATATCGTTCAAAGCTAGGTAGCATAGTAGCTAACTTAGCTAAAGCTAGAAATGTCGTTAATGTTGAAATAAAGAGAAAACTAAAACAGTGACTCACTATTTAAATCAACCTGATGTTTAATGGATACAAACATTAAATCCTCACGTTAATCCGTAGAAGCTACTTGACTCTAATGTTACTGTATTTTACACAGCCCTCTGCAGTACTATATCCATTCATGCAGGTCTGCCATCACACACCAACACAAGCCAGCCGCAGCAGTGGCTCCATCTTGGCTAGCTAGCTAGCTCGGCTAGCATGCAACAGCGACTCACCGTCCCTCGCTGTTCCCATGAGCTGGTCGAGCAACGCTCTCATTTGAGCTTGGGCAGACATTGTTGTGGGTCTTTCGTCGACAGCGCTGTATAAAAGCGAGCAACTGCAAACAGTTCCTTAGTGTTTTTGTTAAGCTATTCGATTATTTATTCGTCAAAGCATCACCTCTCGTCGCTTTTCTCTATTTGGTGGACTTGCCAGTTTCCGTTTGATATTAGGGAAATGACGACAGCGACGGGCCCTGTTTGAAAGTTTCGCTTAGCTTACACTAAGGGGAGGGATGTCGAGACAAAACCGACCAATGGATGTTATAATAAGAAACGACCAATTGTAACATTTGAGAACACGCGAATAAACCAATCAGAGCGACTTGAGCCAAATCGTTGGGCCGGCGCATCCGGGTACTTCTGAAAAGTAGAGGCCACGCCCCCTTTGCAGGCATAAGATCCCATATATGTCCATGACGTCATCAGTAAAACAGAGGTCAAGTGTATTACTTAGAAACAAATCAAACAAATGTGGCAAAAAAAAAAAGTGGGACAGAGGGGAGAAAGGTCTCCGTTCCTGCCAGGATATCAGCTTTGTGTTCATCTAAACAGAACAAGGTTTCACACTGAGGAAGGATCTACAAATTGAGAGACTTGTCATTAAATTGTCAGCATATATGCTGTATTATAATACAATGTGTCATTTTGTAACTTTTTTGGTTGTTGGTGTGCAGAACAGGTTGAAAAACTGGTTTAGGGTACTGTTAGCTTTCTTAAGAAACACAGGGTATTTTATAGGATATGATGGAAATGCAGGTATATGGTGCAAAGGTCAGAGGCTAGGATGTGATAGGTCTAGAGTGTAGGATAACATATGGAGGATAACATATAGGTTAATTCGGTATGTGTGGCACTTTATGTTTACTTTTATGTATTTATTTTTTGTTTGTTTTGGGGGGAAAGATTGTAAGTCTATTGTTTGATCCACACTCCGGAGTAGAAGGTGGCGGTAATGCACCAATAAGCTCGATGCCAACTGACGTAAAACCAGAAGAAGAAAATGTCAATGACGTGTGTTTGGATTGTAACTTTGATATGTTTGCATTTATTTCTTGTTTAAACAAACGTTGACCCAACACGGTGGTCGTTATTGTTCATCCGGACATCTATCACGCTACATGTTTAAATGACAGATATCGTGAGGCTTAGTTTTGTCTGTAAATAATCAACTTGTTCACAGCCAACTGTTTGATCTTTAGGCTGAGATTTAGTTGGAGACATGTTGGAGACGACAGTGTATGTACTGCAGCAGCCTCCCACCCAAGCAAGCTAAGCTAATGTATCTATCACAACATAATTGAGCACTGACAGGGAATATTCACATATAGTGTGTGAACGCCTTGGTTTACCCGCGACACATGTTTTTGTATTTTCCCGTTTCTCTTTACACGAGACAGCGCGTTTCTTTCATGGTGTCCCGAGAGAGGGCGGGGTTTTTACGATGATTCGTTGCCGGCCTGGTGACGTTTGCTATATTGTATAATTTAGGCCCTGTACATAACCTCTCAGGCAGCACGACTGTTGTCCCTGGTAGCTCCCCTAACCCTTATTTATATTTATATTGAGTTTAGAGAAGATTGACCTTTTGCGTAGTTTCGTAGTTAGTTTTTTTCACCTCTTTTGGGTCCATGAATCTTCAAAGTAGGCAGAGAAAGGTCCACCTGAGAGACAAACTCAGGGCAATAAAAGCACCCTCAGAAGTAGGCGTGCCTCTGATTTGTTTACGCAGCTGAGGGTGACAGGCAGCTCCGCTGGTGTGTGTCCGGCCTGCTACCTGTAGTTAGCCACACAAGTGACCACTAAAGACGATAGTGGAGACTAAAGTAAGTATTTTATTTTGAGTCAGTGAAAATTCTTCATTTGAACGTCAAGTGGCGGGACTTTCGTGATAACGTTAGCCCGTAGTCCTTCCGCGAGGCCTTTGTTCAACAAGTTAGCAAACTAACCAGATGTGAGCCGTGAACTTTCCGTGAACCATAGCTCGCTAACAAGTAACTATCCAGCATGGAAATACTCGGAGATTACGTTGTTCTTGGGCTAACAGTTACTAAGCTAACATCGTACCGTAAATGCTCTGATTTTGAAATAGTCTTGACAGCAGATTAGCTTGCTAACTTAACGTTACGCAAGTTACGTACTTAAGAGTAGTAAGCCCATGGCAACATAACAAATAACAGGGTGTGCTCGCCTCGGTGATGGTGATTGGTCATTATGGGTTTGTTGTCATTGTGCTGATAAATCTCTGGAGTCAGATCCACAAACAAAGGTTGATGCAGCAGAAACGGCTGGACTGACACACACTGCTGCCTTCAGTATTCTTTCATGTGCTATGACTTTTGTCTGTAATTATTGCTGGTTTCTTTGACACATGCAGGTTTGTAGTTTACTCCACACTTGGACAGATACAGCAGCAACCTCTATGCCATAATATGACTATTCACTGTGTAGTAAATACGCAGGGTTTTTGTAATTTACGTGTTTATTTAAGACCAGCATCATATTGAGGTAAGGTTTCACTGTAAGCTCTTTTCCCCGTCTAATAGATCGGTGGGCCGGGTAATGCATTGAGGCAACAATGGAGACCACGGGCAGTGCCACTGAAGGCGACCCTCTGAAGAGGGGAGAGGACGGGGCAGAGACGGGAACAGTGCCATCAGCATCAGAGCAGAAGAAGAAGAGTTGTAAGGGAGTCTTGGGTTTTGCCAAACTGACCCATTGGCGAACTGCAGTCTTCTTCTTCTCCTTGTTCCTCTGCCTCACCATAGTGTTTGCCTTCTCATTCATCATCCCCTGTCCCGTCAGACAACAGTATCTCGTTAGCTGGAACAGGACTTTCTCTGAAGCAGGTGTGTAAGACTGTGTGCCTTTTTTCGCTGCTTGGTAGTGTTGTATTGTTTGTGGGGCTTCACTACTTTTACCTCCCTCTCTGCCACAGCGACCTATGACTTCCTAGCTATTGAAGATGCGAGCAAAGACAAGGTGATGGATGTCCTGTTTGTCCTCAAAAACACAGAAGTCAGTCCGAACAAGACGTGTACTGACGCAGGTATAAAGTGTTCAATTCCATTTCAATTTCATTTATTCATTAATCGGGAGGAAACGATGTGTAATTCAGAGACATTCTGTGTTTTTCAGGTCTTCCCTCGCCATGTGTGTTTGTGTTGGCAGTGGATGGGACCGATGGAAAGACCCTGTGGGAGCGCCCGCTGGTCCCCGAGTTCCACTGGGCCCAGTGTGGTCTGGATGAGGAGAAAGGCAGAACCTGGCACTGTCTGCTGTCCCATTCTGACCAACTCACAGCTGTCGACAAATACACTGGTTGGTGACTCATTACTCTGTATTATGTATACTATCAATTAAATCACAATGTGCATTTGCGATACAGCTTTTGCAGATCTATGCAATCATAACAACAAAAATATTTTCTCCAATTTAAGTAAGTTATCAAAAACAACACAGGAGACCCGAGCTGTTCGGTCCCTTCTTATGTTTTAATTCATACATTAGTGTTTCCACAGACATGAGAATGTTTAAGCCCCCTTATGTGTAACAGTTTGATGTGATTATAGCACTTTCAAATTATTCGGATGATATGCGTTTGGGAAAATTGCTTTAGTCCACGTGTTGCTTTCAGCTCATTTATCGCTGTGTCCCGAATTCGTTGTAACAATTCAAGCAAGGATGTAAAGCAACTAAAATCAGATGCACTGAATCAGATTGAGTGTCCCTTTCCTGTGTGATGTGTCTACAGGTGACATCATGTGGCAGCAGCCTCAGCCTCCCGGTCTGAACGGCACCGTGCCTGTTCTCATTGTCCCAGATCTGGATGGGGACACGGTCAGCGATGTGGCTCTGGTGGCATATGACAACACACAGGTAAACACCGGTGATGTCATGCATTTATTTCCTTGCTTTGTTTTCGTTTAACGATGGTGATTTCTCACGTCACATCTGCAGACTCAGCTGGCATTCCTCTCGGGGAAGACAGGCGTCCAGATAGGCTCTACGGTGGTTCTCGACTCCACAGAGACGGCTAATCACCTTCTCCATTGCACTACGAAAGGTTCTTACTATGTGCTACTGCAAAAAGGTTTGTTGTGTCTTAAACAAGCTTTGACATGATTCAGACCAGATAAGAGTGTATCTAAATAGTTAAGATGTGTTAGAAATTAAAACTGCAGGTACGTTTCTCTGTAGAAGAGACAATAACTCAAAAACTGTAAGGAAGTAAAAAAAAGTTGTTATTACCTCTATGAAAAGGAAAACTTAACTTCAAGTTCCAATAGAACTGTTGTACATAGATATACACTGTATGTCCTATACACTTGATGGCAGCAGTGAGTAATCGTGTGCTCATTCACAGACACGGGCTTGTATGGACTGGCACTGTGGAAGATTGCTGCCAAGGCTAAAGCAGGGATGGAGGTGGGCCTCAAGAAGGACAAACACTGGGAGAAGAATGCCAGCGGAACATCTGGCCTTGTGCCCGTCTACGAGTAAGAAGCAGAATACATTCGCCTTTTGGTTATCGCTTCAACAACAAAGATTTCTCTCAACAGCACGCCGTCGTCGTCGTGGCTTTAGCCAGAAACTTTTGCTCATGTTTATTTCTGCTTTGTAGATCTGATTCAGTGAGACAAGTGCTAAGAAGAGGATTAACGGGTGGCACACCCGACCTGCTGCTAGTGACTGGAAACGAGGTGGCGGTAGTTGATGGAAAACATTTGCAGCTACTGTGGAGATTCAATACGAGCTCAATCCTCAGGTAACCCTTCAGTTTGAGTTGTGTATTGTACATACGAATGAATCTGTTTCAGCGCAATGCAAGATCATGTTTTTGGCTCGGAATCAAATTGTGTTGTCAGAAAATCTCATCTGTAGATACATTCTGGTCATGTAAACCATATCCTTCCATTGTAACCACGCTGGTTGATTCATTCAGTGAGCCCTCCTTTGGCCACTTTAACAAAGACGATGTCCTCGATGTTGTGGTCGAGGAGGATATTGGCAACAACACAAAGAGGGTAAGTACCTACATTTAACTTTCTGTCCAGCTTCTTTAATACGGTGATGAATTTTGAATCACGCAGTCACTGTACCACTGTCTGTGTGGTATGCAGGTAATGATTCTTGATGGGAAGTCCGGTGGTGTGCTGTGGGAAGTCAACCTTTTGGCCAGTCCTAACTCGCCGAGACCCGCCTCGGTACACACCACCAACTCCTTCTCAGTCTTTATGTTTTGGGGCATGCTGCCCTCAGTGACCAACTCATCTGTAAGTACACCGTCTTCATTTAAAAAGATGCATGTTACCGGATTGTACACTTAATGCTAATCAGACTCAAATGTTTCATTCCAGGAACCATTCGCAAGTGGTCGACATTCTTACTTGCTCCACCCTCTCTATTCTAAAGTCCTCCTGCAGTCGACCAATGTCATGGACCACATCGTAACATTTAAAGGTGCTCGTGATTTTCCCTATGCTTTAATGAGGTCATATTGTCTTATAACAACTTGTGAATCAGTGGTTGGAGGGATGGGGAAACACAGGCTCTTTGTGTGACTGTGTTTGTGTCTCAGCCACTCTGTTGGAGAATGGACGCCATGCTGCCTACATCCTGCTGACAGGTCCTGACGCGGAGGGAGCTGAAGGCACCGTGGTCCTCAGCAAGCGAAAGCTGAAGCAGGACGTCCCAGACAGCAAAGTGCGCCCTATTGGTACCGGCGGAAGTACAGAGACCAATGAAGTCATCAAAGAGGCCTTCAATCGTCTCCGCTTTAGCGATTGGTGAAAGGACCAACTGTAAAATGTAGAGTGTGTCCTCGGTGTTGGAACCATTTTGGCACAGCTGACTTTGTGGTGGCTTAATTAAAAACCAAAGTGTGTACACTAGCTATGACTTTCAAACTGCTGACAACCAAAAAAATCCTTTTTGTGTTGAGAGACTTGGGTCGACTTGATTTGACAAGAGCTCTTCCATTAATCTCCATTGGACAAACTGGGCATTATCTGTTTTCAGACTTGACTGCATCCACACTATCGAGTGGTGTCGAGTTTGATCTTAGTGTCCGACAATCGCACAGCATGTCTGCTCCTCTCCTGCTGATAAATCCATCAAGAGTTCCTGCCATGCAGTACTGTTTCTAGCACTTTCATGCATTTATGCAATGCCCTTTTTTTTTTTTAAATTGCAGAGGCTGGATTATTATTTGAATCGATGCACCTTTGTCGTACTGGGCTTTGAAAGCAGCAGGTGGTAGTTCAAGGTGTATTTTAAATGATGGCAGCCTAAAAGGCACAATCGTAAGGCTTTTCTCTTGGTATCTTTCCTAAAACTTGTGCAGTACAACAGATAGATGTACGCTGAAACTTGAAATATCACAGAAACCCCACCAACCTTACACTATGTGGTTAAATTTTTAGTTACATTTTCTGTTTGTAGTCAGTGGCACTGTCGATAATCAAGATGTGTGTCCTTAACGTTTTTAATCCAAGATGCTGTACCTAGTGATGCTCTTTAATGCACACTGATTTAACCTTTGAGGCACTCAATGCTGTGTCTCAAAGGTTCTCATAATATTGAGTTACTGCTGTTGGTTTTATGTCAGTGATTTGTTTTAGTTCAAGTTAAAATGAGCTTCCTGTTTTTGCTGTACATTAGTCTATTGAACTGAGCCTTTTGTCAGAGCTGACGTTTCTCTCTCTGACTCCGTTTTAATTTGAGCAATATTAAACTATTTTAAAATAACTGCCTTTGTGTCATCTCAAATATGTTTTATTACAGGAGCAAATACAGTGAAAGTAGAAAATACCTCGGAATTCAGAATATTTTCTTGAGCCTGTATTCACCAGCAGTGGACTTCAGGAAAAGAACAAGTTAAATACTTGACCAAACAAAAACTGCCGAATTAATAAATCCTTTAAAAGACTAATTTTGTCATAAAAAATCAAGTTAGTCATTTGGTTTATCTTATGTCAAACACAATGAAATACTTCCCAGTGACTTCATATTCTCAGAATAGCTTGTGCCCTTATCAATAACATCTTGAGTCGTAAAGTACAATCTTGGTAAATGCATTGGCACGGAGAACAGCAGCCATGCGCACTACAGCGCAGAGCCAGTCCATGGATGTATGGAAGTCAGTCACGTATCACAGGGGTTGGACTGTACAGCGTGTCGCTTTTTCACCATGACGCACGATCGATCACAAGCTCGTGCCTCCCTAAATGAATTCGGGGGAAATGGAAGTCGCTCCCTGTAGGCAGGTAATCAGATATTGAAACACGTAGCCCACCTGACATATTTGGGGAAAAGGCGCACAAACGGCACGCCACGAGAAGATGAGAATAACTGAGTTCAGTTTGGGGATTTGAAGTCGGTGCTCCTGAAGTTATAGATGAACCTGAAAACTGTGTCCTGTCAGTCTGAGGAATCGGACACTAACGCATAAAAGCGACCAGCTACACTGATGAGGACTTCTATCCCCCTGTAATACAGTTGATAGGACTCGTATACAGTATCGCTGCTGCCCTATAACGTGACCTGACAGCTGTACTTCCTAGAAACAGTTCCTGGTTTGGATAAACTTTTTATTTCATCAGCTGAATGAAGACGTGTAACGCGCAGAAACACCGTAACGCGCAGCTGCCTTTCCCTAATAAAACTCAAACAAAACCACCTGAGATAGCAGAACTACTTAGTGACAACAGGTTTCAATAATTAACTCAAATCGCCTGCTTGAATACAGATTACTTCCGCCTTATGAGACAACCATGAAATTAATCACTATTAAAAACAAACACCACGCTGCTGCTGTGTGGTGTCCCAGCTCATCACGATTGCCCCTCATCACGTCACGTCTATTAGACCCGTGTGGGTGGTCTAAACTGTGTTGGCCCGTGATTTCAATGTGACCTGCGTCCGCCATGCCAATATGATAAAACTGCACGACTGCAACATCCTTATAGGCGCGCACTGCTTATCAGTGGAACGAGACGCTTCCACCGCACGCACCGGTGTAAAAGTCACTTTTGAGCTCGCGCCTCAAACTGCTACAAAGGTAACGTTTACCTGCACGTTCTTGAATTTCTCTTAAAACAAAGTGTGTTATTATTAGACCACGTGCCTATTGGGACACAAATGTATTTTATAGCGTATTAATAAGAGAGAATATAGTTATCAAGAAAGGCTCAGCTGTCTCGTTTGAAGATTATACATTCTATTTGAGATGCGGTTGTAGATGTTTCAATCCATTATTACAAGTATGTTGTATTTTCATAATACTATTTATTAATAAGAGTATTACTTGCTTGTATGAAAAAGCAACAGAAACTGGGTCATACAAGGAAATATGCCAGGTGAACACAGCGATCTGACATGATCGTCTTATTCGATGCTTTTTTTTAACCGCGTATATTATCTAATGTTATACTATATATGTTCCATCTAAAAGGAGTATTTGATGGAAACGCCACATTTCTAGAAACATCCCTGAGGAGCCGCATGCAGCACTCCGAAATCTGCCCCAAAAATGATCTTGTGCCGAGCCTGTAGTCTGTGCGCCTCCAGACATGTCGCTCTGAAGTCAGTCCATGCACTGTACAGGTTGTCTGTACACCTGGACACATATATATATATATATATATATTTATGTCAATCTGTCTCTATTTGACCCATAATGGGTTTGCATGTCGGAAATGAGCTTTTGCTTGGCGACAGGAAAATAAACCTTTTTCTTCAAGCATGCTCCAACATTCATTGATGATATTCTCTTTACAGGGGTGAACATGGCTGAGGACATTCAGGCCAAACTTGAGAAATATCGCACTGCTCCCTTTGATGCCAGATTCCCCAACCAGAACCAGACCAAGAACTGCTGGTCCAACTACCTGGGTAAGACTGCATGTCAAGGTCAAAGCAGTTAAAACCACGAAGGCATGCTGTGCCATTATTAAAATATGATACAAATGTTTATTATACCTTTGAATTAATGATGTACTAAATGTTTAAGGTCAAGTTAAACATGCCATTTTCAAAACTTGTAACTGCTAATGTCTTTAGACGTGTTGATCTCTGGGCTGGAGGTAATCCAGTTTGAGATTTTTTGATAGACCATTCCTCTTGGAACCTGGATCGAGGCTACGGGCTTTTTTTTTTTTTTTTTTAACATTCATTGCTTCTCTCTAATAGACTTTCACCGCTGCCAGAAGGCTCTGGACGCTAAAGGAGTAGACAACGCCCCCTGTGAATGGTACAAGAGGGTCTACAAATCACTCTGCCCCATGTCCTGGGTAACAATAGTTTTTCATCAACTTTTCTTTTTTGTTAATGAGAAACAGCCGTCCACAAAGACACAAGCAGGTTGAATAGTAATGGCAGAACATATACGGAGCACCGTTTCCTATGCGGACTGTGTTTGTTTAGCAGGGGTCAAACAACTTTATCGTTCCTCGCATTCCCGAGAGTCCACTTGGTCCCTAGAATCAAAACAAGAAGAGTTTCAGTCCAAAATTGGAAATTGCCCAGGCAGGAAGGTCCGGCCTATTTTGAGTTACCTTCTTTTAGCCAAATCCTAATAAAAAGGTCTTCCACAGTTTTTAAAGTTGAACATCAGACATTATTACTTTTCCCACAAACTGTCTTCCCATTGACAATTCAAATGTCATACATTAAAGAGCATTGCTTGTAGTGTCATTTCCTCTGGTACGTGGCGTCTTAAAAAGGTAAATCAACACTGAATCACATTGGGAAGAAGACTGTTCTCAATGGGCTGAAACTTTAATCCTTCTGTACTTTAAGGTCTCACCCCAGTCAGTCACATCACAGTAAGGGTCATGCATAGGCTTGGCCCAAATATAGGGTTCTTGTCCTTTTGTGACCTAAATAAAGTCTCCTTCTGGAATTGTTTCCCTTTAGATCCAGAAATGGGATGACCAGAGAGAAGAGGGGACCTTTCCAGGAAAGATCTAAGACTGCCATTTCCAAAGCTGCAAGGATGTAATCTTTGCAGCTAAATGTTTCACCTCCACCTTTCCTCCATTGATGCTCTGTTCTATAAACTGATTAGTCATTCCTTACCAATTACATGAGATGTACAACAGATTCTGCATTAAAGTATCTCAGGATATATGCATGTGGCTCAGTTGTCCGCTATGTCTTTCCTCTTCATGGTGAGCCGTTCATCCCACCACGGAGTATTAATAGATACCTTTGTGTTGAATAGATTCAGAACAGTGTGGTGTCAAGTGAGGACAACCTTTCTTTCGTTTTTCATTTTTATTTTATTCATTTCAAATAAACCTACATCAAATATACATATTTAAACAAGATTAGAAAAATAATTAAATATTTCAAAACACTAAATGTCACACATACAATAATAGCCACCACCCTACAGAGCAGGACTGAGAGCAATAATGACCATTGTTGCTGTTGGACACGCTGAAAATATATAAAATAAATACATAAAACTGCATTTCATATGCAATTACTCCCATCATGAGTAAGGGGTATGAAATGTATTGGGGCTCAATGAAGCAGTAAGAACTACTCCAAACCAAAATGTCGAACAGTTTAAGATGATAACAGCTCACTTTCCCATGCAACACGTTAGTAGAGTAAATATTGAATGAATGAATAGTACAACACCAACTACCAAGTAATATAGTGACGGTAGAATCAGATGAATCCCTTTTTGAATGATCATTCTTCTCAATTTGAGGTAAGGTTATAGCATTTGCATATTAGAAGTTGCCTGTTACTGAATCTACTCAAAATCAAAATTGGCAAATGTAGATTTTTTTTTTTGTTCCTATTTCCAACCAAATTTCTAAAACAGCTTTTACTGGCTCATGAAATGTTTGCCTCCATAAAAACCTGCCTTCTAGAGCAACTTCGATAAAGGTCACTTGGATTGCAAACTATTTGTTTTTTCTACCTGATGCTAAGCAGAAAGAAAGACACCCACCTAATTTTGTTCAGCCAAATATAGATATCGAAGATTCAAGTGTGTGAAGCTTTGTACAGCTTCAAGTTGAAATATACAAAAAGAATCGGACCACTGTACTTATTTCAACTACGAGTGTAACCACTTTCAAAAAAGGTGAAAAGCTCTCTGGAAGCACTTCCCCAAGTAAAACCGTTTACGGCTTGTAAATAGTATTAGCCAACTGATACAAACCATTAATAGATATAAAGTAGTGTCTGCATAGCATTACGACTGGTTGGTGTACTGGTGGGAGTGAGTGAGTTCTCATACCCATTAGGCAAAGAGCTGATCGTCTCAGGCTCATCAGTGGATACAATTAATTAATAACAGTAGCATTGGCCACATCCTGATGTGAGAGTGTCTTCATGTGGCCTTGGAGCTATTTTTTTTTTAAGTATTTGCACACCACAAGCAGCATTTAAATATGCAGCACAAAAGTCACAAGTAGCAGCCACAGATATAGTGTTAAGTACTAGGCACAATAATAGACTGATAAAATGCAGCCTCGCAGGTTTATCCTGGCACTGTGGGAGGGGCAACCATACAGTACGTGTTCAGGATAACGTGTCTGGGTGGGGAAAGGAGAGTGATCCAACCATAAAGTGGAATCCTGTGTGTGTGTGTGTGTGTGTGTGTGTGTGTGTGCACAAACCCATTGTTATCCGTGCAAGCTGTTCTCTTCAGTGTGGACCATGTGAGCCACTGACAAGCCACCATTGCAATTAATGGCTGCTTTGGTTTTTAATGCGAGTCAAAGTTGTCAAACGTCGCCCTCTAAAAAGTGGGCTCAAACCGTCAGTCGTAGTTCCTCCGTTTCAGTTCTTGCTCTCTGTCCGTCAGTACCTCCTCTTTCCATGTTTCCCGCCGTCAGTCATGCAGGTTTTAGGCCGAAGAGCTGCACCGAGGCACAACAAATAAGCTTTTAGTTAAGAATTTACTGTTACTGTTAAAAACCTCCAAGTCCAGTTGTTCCCCTGACTCACCTGGATCTGCCGTCTGCTTCTTCTTGTTGTGATGGACTATCTGATTCTCATTGGTCATCTTCACATCCTGGTCCTCCACATAATTACTGCAACACAGCGAGAAAATGAAGACACAGCAGATACATGTCAGCAAAATTGGTTGAGCTTATGAAAGCCGGAAAACAACACCAAACGGAGGGTTTACTGGTAACAAGGCTTGAAAGCCAGCGGGTCCAGGCCTTGAGACCAAAGATGGAGCTAGAGAGGTAAGGGAGGAGGGGGGGAACGGACTGGGGCATCACAAGTCAAGCGTGTGGTAAGGAGGGTGTGGGATGGCTGGGGGACATCTGGGGTCACTGGAGGAACCGTCATTACAGGGATTGACCACAGGGAGGTGCTGACAACTTACTGTTGGTGGTGTCTGCTGCCACGGGGGCTGAAGTGGAGAAGAGCACATCTCTGTTCAAAACAACTCATCACTTGGGACAATGGGGTTGAATCTAACCGTCTTTGTCAATCCATCAGTTTCTCTGTTTTAGATTTTGAATTGAGTATCAAATGGTCTTGAATTAATATGAGTAATTAACAAGTAATCAGTCATCGGTCGGCCTATGACCATTTGGTGCTGAACTTTACATGCAAACTGCAGGACAACGCCTAATTTAGGTATACAATTAACAACAACACTGAAAGGCAAAATATGCAGATGCTGTATTTTGTGGTAAAAGGCATTGTACAACCAATCGGCCATGAAACCAAGTAGTCGATCATTTATCTACATCCTAAAAGTAAAGGGTACCTGATGACGGTGTTCCTCTCACGGTGTGCAATGTAGGCATTGTCTGTGAACAGGATGGTGTGGTAGGGCACCACTGGATCACAGGTAGGCAGAATGCCTCGTGCCACATGGCTCACACTGTCCAAGATGCCGTTGTACACCAGGAGGTCGTCCACCAGTAGCTGTTTACACAGAGCGACACACAGATTGCTGCTTGACGTCCAAATGCAAAAAGAAGCGATTGCTCATCTCACAGCAGACAGGGAGGCTTACCCCGAACTCCTTTACTCCCCTTTGTGGTGTCTTTGAGTAGTTCCACAGTTTGATCATGGACACCGTCACCGGCTGGTCGAAGATGACGTACACACGGTTGACCTGTGTGGAAACAATCAATACACAAATGTCATGGAAAACTCTCCTCTGTGAGTGTTGACTGAACTCTCTCTCTCTCTCTCTCTCTCTCTCTCTCTCTCTCTCTCTCTCTCTCTCTCTCTCTCTCTCTCTCTCTCTCTCTCTCTCTCTCTCTCTCTCTCTCTCTCTCTCTCTCTCTCTCTCTCTCTCTCTCTCTCTCTCTCTCTCTCTCTCTCTCTCTCTCTCTCTCTCTCTCTCTCTCTCTCTCTCTCTCTCTCTCTCTCTCTCTCTCTCTCTCTCTCTCTCTCTCTCCCTCACCAGTCCAGGGAGCACCGGGGCCAACCACATGCATCTTCCATCGTGGGTACTGTTGACTCCATCTATTAATTTATCCGGAGTCCTCACATCACCGCTCACATTGTCCAGTATGTTCACGCTGTCTGGAAAAGCAGCGATGTCTGGTGGAGATAACGTTGAGGAACAGACAATAAATTCATACTCCAACAGCTATTACTAATCGTAAACAGTATGCATCCTCTTTCTGAATCGAATGTCAACTGTGTCATAATTATCTTTGCCAATGCAAAATGACAGCGACATTTCCAGTCGTCACACCTGGAAAAGCACAGGTGTGACTAATAATCTTAATGACGACTCTCTTCCACTTTGAGTGTGCCAGTGAGCCAATACACACAACACTGAAGCCGTTCCTAAACGCAGCCCTCGTTAATTAAATTGTTTACACCTGTGCATCAAGATGTCTGCTGTGAAAATACAGACAGGTTGAATGTACGGTTAATCATATCATTTTACTGTGACTTTTCTAACTTTGTTTTTGCCGCATACATGACATGGAAAGAAACTATTGATAAATTAGGATTTGTCAGAATAAAAAACAAACATGAATTAGTTACAATGTAACCCCTTTTACAGTATCTCTGATCTCAGAACACAACACTCTCATAATATCAGGGCAGGTTTGTAATATTCATACCCCTAGATGGAGAAGATTCGTAATTTATACCTTTTAACTATCAAAACTCAATGTTTATGGATTTACACAACAAGTCTTAACCGCACAGATGCATGAAGGTCGGTGTCAGCTCATAAGAAAGGATACTGTTGTCACTGAGACTGATCTTCTCGTGGTTTTGGTCATAAAATTCAAGGCCGTTGAGGCCGATGTAGTACGGGTCCCCCCAGGTTGTTAACAGCTGCAGCTGAAAGATGACTGATGGGTGAAGGGTCAAGGAATATAACAACATGAAAAAAAGCACATGTGCAGCACACAGCCTGGGCTGTGTGCGAAGTCATTGGCTATTTATTATATAGTGCATTATATATATATATACCCTCCACTATTTTACTGACTGTCTGAATTCTGAGTTTGTACTTTATCTCCCTCAAATATAGTGCCAATAAACACAAGTGTCCAACGCATGTCAGGATACATCCACAAGGCATGATGGGAGATTCATAGTCCATGCTGGCCTTTTCTGGTTTCTTAGAGCGTCCTCTGAATTACAGACAACGACATTATAAATTAGCAAGTGCAGTTTTCAAACTTTCTCAAGTTCATGCTAGTGAAATGTTTGGCTCCTACTTGTGGAAGTCCTCTGCACTCTTGTTGTCGGTGGGCGTCTGGAGGAAGTCTATGAAGAGGATCTCCTGGGCAAAGTCAAAGTGACAGTTGCCTGGTCCTTTCCTGATCAGGAATCCCTCCGGAGGGGAGATGGCAACATCATCCATGAACACATGGATCACCTTCACCTGAACCAAAGACGTGGAAAACTGTATGTTTGATGCGTTTCTTATAGTCTCCTGCATTGAAACTTTCTTGTTAAATATAAAAACTAATAACTAATCCATGCCCTCCAAACACCTAAATTGATCTCTGGCTCCACCTGAAGCAACTGACAGAAAAGTGTCTCACCCCTCTGTAAGAGTCCTCAGGGGACTTGTTGTAGTTCCAGATGCGGAATCCAGCGATAGTCTGGGCCTTGTTGAATGTCATGTTCAAGGTGTGTGGCTCTCCATAGGAGAAAGGGATCAGCCACATGTACTGGTCATCAGTGGTAATGTTGTGGCCATCTATAAGCCTGGGTGAAGGAAACAGACATTGAAGACGGCACCAGACATCGTAATGATCTGATCGAAGATTCTAGATGTTTCTCTGAGAGCGGGGTTAGGGGAAGTAAGGCTGTAAGAGCGTGTCAGGCGTACTTATCAAGCGTGCGCAGGTCGTTTTCGTACTCAGGCAGGTCGTTGAGGTCCCCGGGAGAGGCCGCCATCATGCTGAGGTCTAAAGGTAAACTCTCTCCGTCCTTCCCCACCACCTCCAGCCCTGTCAGGCCCAGGTAGTGGGAGTCCCCCCACGTCAACACCAGCTCTAGTCTAAGGCCTGGGGAGGAGGGAGACCGTCATTATAAGTATCCAAACAACAAAAAGAGAACCGGTCATGTGATGCTGATTATCTACTCACACTTTCCAGTGTACATCCCAGGAATAAGCTCCATGTTCTCCTCAGACTGACTCACAGTGGGGTTGAGCTGGAGTTTCAACTAAGACAACATGTAAAAACATTAAAACTATAACAGTGTTACACTGTATTGTTGATGTCTAATTTGCTCTGAATGCCTGTTATACTGTCTTTCCTCACTGTCTCTCCCCAATGTGGAATGCTGAACACTATTGGTTCCTGCACAATGAATTGTCATTTAATTTTGCTGAACAGATATAATTCGGGGTCTTTGTTTTGTCATCACTGTCACAGGTTGAAAAGAACCTGCTCCCACTGCCGATAAGGCCTGTACTTACTTTGAGGTCTTCTTCTCGGAAGCCAGCCTGTGTGAAGGGCCTTTCCTCTCCCTCTCCATCAGCGGTGCGTGGCCTCTGCAGCTCCTCCTCCGCCGCCAGGCTCTCTGGACCCTCACCTTCACTGTGGAAGGTTTCATCATTACGAGACATAGCCTCCAGGATCTCATCGTCGGTAGTGAACAGGATGGTGTCACCAAATTGGTCCAACTCTGAAGTGACAGCAGAGTGAGGAAAAAAAAATGAGAAGTTACACACAGAGGAGCATTAAAAACTTGTGAGGCGGTTGTGTTCAGCTACCTCCAGACAGGGTCCCAGAAGCCTTGGCAATCTCGCCCCTGAAGATGCACCT
The DNA here is from genome assembly GCA_032191485.1 of Leptoclinus maculatus. Taxonomy (NCBI): domain Eukaryota; kingdom Metazoa; phylum Chordata; class Actinopteri; order Perciformes; family Stichaeidae; genus Leptoclinus; species Leptoclinus maculatus. The sequence continues at coordinate 9,766,016 of JAVDOI010000015.1, forward strand.
TCCATCCAGCAGCATTTCCACCTCCTTCACGCCTCGGAAGGAGTGAATGCGTGACTTGTTGTAGTTCCACACACGGATCATGGCCACCTGGTACGGAGCTCCAAAGTCCAGGAAGATGGTGTGGCTCCGACCAGGGGTGAACGGAGCCAGCCAAAGATGCATGTCATCCTGGGTGCGATTAACGCCGTCAAACAAGTTGGTGACCACACGTGGATCTTTGCCGTACGCAGGGAGAATGTTGATGTCTGGTGGGTCAGCACGGATGTGAGCAGGTCGTAGGGGCTCTCCACTGGAACTGAACACCTCGAGGCTGTTGAGGCCCACGTAGTGGCGATCGCCCCAGGTGGACAGGATGTTGAGGACCAGCCTCTGGCCCTGCGGCAGCACAGGGATCTCAAACTCGTCCTCCCGCTCCAGGGATGGATCATCATCAAGGCCTTCACACAATGCCCCCTGAGCGGTGAAGGGGGAATGTGGGCTCCTGGGTGCTGTGGAGGGGTTGACTGGGACTGTGGGTGGACCACGGCCCCGGCGCTGGAGGAACTCATCAAAGACGTCGCCTTCGAAGGCCATGTTGGAGATGCGTCCACGCTGGAATTGGTTGAATTTAGTAAGAGAGTCCCAGGACTCCATGAGGGTGTCATCCTGTTGGCTGTGCAGCTGGGCCGGAGAGGTGTACTGCCTCCTGCTAGGGTTCACCAATGACAGTGCCTCCTCTGGAGAATACACAAAGATTGATGTTATTTACTAACAAGCCACGAGAATTAAGGTAATCATTGTACGACTGTAAACTACTTTTATATTTATCACATAACATGCCACACACTAAACATCTCTCTAGTTATGCATTTAAATAATGAGCCCATATAAAATAAGACTGTATATTTAACGGTTCCCTTGTTTTAAAAATGTGTTTGCATGGTAGCCTGATTCGGACTAAATAAAGCACGAGGTTGAAATAATCACATCTAAAGGTGTCCCTTTGTGTTTCAGTATCCTAACTTTAAACATCCCTACCTGTGTTTGACAGTGCAGTAGCTCCATGAAGCTGCTCCTCTGTCTGCCTGGCAGTGATTGCGCTGTTTCGAAATGAGCTCCTGCGTCCGCTGATGGGCCTGTCCAGCTTTTGCTCTGCGAGCTCCTCCAGCAGGTCGCAGCTCAGATCCAAAGAGTCAGCCTTCCACGGACCCCCGTTTGCCGTCCTCTCGATCACCCTACACACTCGGCCAGGGTTACACGGCAGCTCCGGGAGCATTGACGATGACGAGGCCGAGGGAGATTTGGGCTCCGCAGAGTTCTGAGGCACCAGCCACAGGGGCCTCTCCCTGCTGGCCTCGCATCCCTCTGGAGCTCCTCTGATCAGGGGCTGCAGCCACTGGGGGGCCACCCGTGAGGATGACGGCTGGGTGGTGACCGTCTGCTCCATGGGTGCAGGCTGCTCGACCTGCTGCCTGAGAGGGAGAGGCTCCTCTGAGACAGACAGGTCAAAAGAGTTTCCCTGGGTGGAGGGGCGACGAGCGGAGGAGGAAACCCCCACTGGTGAAGGAGCGATGGGTGGTAGCAGTGTATGTGGGTTCTCCTGCATGTCTATCATAGCCTGGCCTGCGTCTGATGGCTGCTGATTCCAACTGTGGTGGTGCTGGGTGCTGCTGCCCTCCCCACCCTTCCTGTCCTCATGGTGCTGGGGGCTGGTCCCCCGTAGATTGTGTCCTGAAGACACGGGGCTGGAAAAGTCTGAAGCCTGGAGATCCTGGATGGCGATTGTGGTGCTGTAGTCAAAGACGTGGTTGCCGCAGCCCTTCTCCAGCTCACCTTCAAACACCAATGTGCTGTTAAGGTACAGCTTTATATGCCGTGCACCAATGTCAAGATCCTGAAAAAGAAACGGAACTTCAATTTACTTGAATATACAGGTTCAAAAAAACATTTGACTTGTGATACAAAATGCCTAGTTATTTAGGATTTGGATATGTGACATCTACACTTTATACATTTTACATATCTGAGTAAATATAAAATGAAGATATAAATATAAAATGCACATGAATGAAAAGGAAAGGATTTGTCATTTCATATTATGTGATATTTTGAGTCCTTAATGATTGTAATTCGAGCAAAGCTACAAAAGCTGCAAACCAAAAATGCATAAAATCCCCAAAAGTATAGCACTTTGGGGAATTTCCTCAATGTACATTTACCTACTTCTCACATGCAGAGTAAGACTTCTCCAGGCTAGCGGTAATTAGCACTCTAACAGATACGAAGAAGTCATGGCTCCCATGAAGAAATGGCCAAAGCCTAACTCCAATCTGCTCAATCCCCGAGACAGTAAACTACTATGAATTTAGGTTAACCTAGAACCTAATCCCCACCAACAGCTCCTTACCTTCCAGGTTCAACACAAGTAACTCTAGCTGTGGTAACATAGAAAGAGATACGATGGGGTGTTTGTACCCCTCTATGAACAGCAGTGAGAGGCAGAAGACCACGTTTCCCCCCCGCCCACCCAACACTAATCCTCTGGGGCTAATCTCTCACTGTTCCACATTTGGACAGTGTGACTGGCAGCTCAGCCAGCCAATGTTAAAAGAGAACCACCCCCCTGACGGAACCACGCCAATACATTCGCCTGCATTATAGTGACAACTATATTGGATTTGTGCGCTCCAGATCTGCAGACAGCGAAATGAATAATCTCTGCACTTGAGCAAAGGATAAATCAAAAGCTGTGAGGAACAGATTGCACTTCAGTTGAACACATTACAATTCCTTATAATCTGTAATCCCACATAAACAAAAAAAAACATACATTGAGGCTTCTGTTGTAGTTCCAGATTTTGATGCGAGATATTCCGAAGTCTGGGGAGCGCTCGGTGTTCCTGATGACGAAGTAGAGCTGGATGGGGGGGTGGAACGGACACGTCCACATGTGACGCTCACTGGTGGTCTGTCAACCCAAGAGAACAGACAAAAATCATCAAATACTTTGTCCGTGTAAATAGTGAGATTCGTTCACAAATGCTTGGAGCAACCGTAAACTTGTATGTAATGGGCCTTTTACACAATAGACAGGTGTGAAAGGATCGCAGCATCCTATTGAGGTATTCAAGCTTCAGAGCCCTGTTATTGTGCAAGTTTGTTTACTGTCATGGGACACCAACATGGAACAGACTCATAATTAATGTGCTTTCCTGCTTTTATCGGTCTATTAAATGGCTCACCTTCACCTTTCCATTGACAAGTGCCCCCAGATTCCCGGGGTAGTCAGCGTTTCTGATGTCTAGGTCGTGAGGAGACACATACAGCTTCTTGTTTCTGAGGCAGAAGAACTGCAACTCAGTCAGCCCAACCTGCAAAGAGCTCCCCCAGTTCGACAGGACCTCCATGGTAACATACAATGCAGGGGTGACCTCAGCCGAGGACAGGTTTCTCTGTAATGAGAACACAAAACAGCCACAAGTGCCTCTGTTCACGTATGTGTCCATCACACCCAGTAGTATTAGGACTTTTCATTCTGCGAGACGGTGTCACTGACTCACCGGCTGCTTGCTAAACTCTGTTTTGACACTCTGAGGTATGTTGTAGCTGGGTCCTGCTTCAAGTTTCTTCAAGGCTTTCAGCAGTTTCTGTGGTTGCCTGAAGAAAAAGGATGACATCCTCAGCTCCACTGCTTTGTCTATGGTGCCTGACCTTCATATTAATGGTGAGAGACGGCTGAGCACTGTGGTGGCTACGCTGATAAATATTTCTTCAATGTCAGAGGGAGTACACACCATGAATCTCTGTAGGGCTGCGCCCTCTTAGTCGACTAATCGCTTGTTTTTGGTTTAAGTTGATTAAGATTTCTTTAGTCGATTGCTCATTTATTAAATGCTTTTACATGCTGAATCATCAGTTCATTTCTGGTAAACACACAAATTAAGGTGGTGCTTTACCATGATTCTTTGTGGAAAAACCATAGAAACAGAATAAGAGTAGAAGAGACATTCCCAGTCAAATCAACATAGCACGATGATCAGAGCAGCAACCATTTCTATATGAACCACTGCCATTGCGACCGTTGTAGCAGGCTTAGTTCCTCACCTCAGTTCCTCACTGAGGTGAGGTTTTGTAGACTGAAACAAGCAGTGGAGTAGTAGCGTTACAAAGCGTAGAGAGCATGAGGAAGTCAAATTTAACAGCGTATGCTTCATCCACACACGCTTGTCATAGTGTAGAAAAGCACATTGCTATCGCCAGATAGGTAGTATACAACTTTGTTCGGCTCTGTAACCATCGTAGCATAGTAATTAGCAAGCTAGCTAGCTAACTAGCGGACAGCTGGCTAGTCACCATGCTTTAATGCTACACTGGTTACAGAAAATGAGCTCACCAACGCTTGGGAGAAGGACAACCTAAGGACTACCTAGCTACCGAGATGCAAGCTGAAACAACACTTTACAGCCTTACTGACGTGCGCTGTCACCGTAACTACTGTGTATCTGGGTGCAATATGCTGTCATCATACCCGGGGCCCATGAGCGTAATTCTCTGCATGGCCACAGTGACACTGCTCTCATCCTTGTTGTGGCTGTTGTGGTGCACTAAGTCATTCATCATCTGGTGTCCCCTGCCCTGGATAGAGAGGAAGCAAAATAGAAGAGTCAGAGATCCATCAGCTTAAGAGGCAGAGTTTACATGGAAGCATAATCCATAACACTATCACACAGTTTAAATCACATATAGTACATATGTAGAATTTTGTGTGGGCAGTAACATCAGGGTGTATAATATAGGGCCTCTAAATAAGCATAAAAACGACTGTTAATAGAGAAGAAAAGGGGTTTTAATAATTAGTGGCCTAAATTGAGTGGTGAGGTGGGACATGTACAGTGTGGGGCAGGCAGACCGTGTTGCGGCTGAAGAGCTCCGGACTCTGCACAGGGTCGTTTTCTCTCTGGATGGCCTGGCGCACCCTGCATGCCATCTCCTCTGTGTCTCGCTCCTCAACAGAAGCCTTTCTGGCTGCCAACAGGGGCCTCTCCAGCCGACTCCTTGGCCCTTCAGCAAGAAGCACACATCTATTAAACAACAATCCTGCACCATGCTATCTAACAGATGGGCCTGTCTACAGAGTTGTATTCAAAACTGGGAAATCTTCCATTTGTGGAATGTAAACTTTAAATTGAAGAGCTTTCAAAACATTTAAACGACTCACTCTGACCGTCCCAGCTTTCTTTGGAAGGGGGCCTATCTAATGTTTTGCTCTTCACCAACATAGGCTTGGTGGGTATAAAGGTGTCAGTGTGTTCTTTCCTTTTTGCAGATAGTTCAATCTTACGACCTGGAATAATGGAGAAAATCAAAACTGAGGATATTTTCATATGAGGAATATATTGTGATATTGTGAGTTTGCAGGCATAAAAGGGCCATGGGCTGGCTGGCTAACGCTTGCTAACGCTTGAACTGGGCACAGACAGCTAACATTCTTGCCTATTCTCCATGTGTACAGATCAGTGCTGATGAAGCAGATATGGAGGAGATGGAACCACTCTGGGCAATCAAGACTCACCCTAGGAATCAATACAAATCTACATATGAAAGTGGATGATAAAGCCTACCTTTAGTTGAGGGTCCAAAGTCCAGCACAATGAGGTTTGCTGAGTCAAAATGGCCATGGGAGCCGCTGGGCCGAGGGTTTGAGGAGGACTTGGAGGATGTGAGAGGCAGCCCCAGTTCATCCAGACTCTCAGTGCTCTCCTCCCTCTCAATCTGCTCTTCCACCCACTCCTCGTCCGACTCCTCCCCCGCCGAGCCACGGTTGCTTCGCCGCATGCTAACCTCCAGGCTCCGACGCAGAACCTGGTTTACAAAAAGGTCAGCGTTTACGCATGCAGCCCTGCACACAGTGATCAGTGTAAGAACTAACAGGCGCAAATGTACACACATGCATGCTGACAGTTTAAGCGTTCCCCTGATTTGTGTGACAACCACGGAAGTAACGTCATAAATTCACACCCAGGGGCATGAAACAAATTAAGATGATTCACAACACCTCAGGCAACCTTGACAAGATGAAATGAAACAGTGTACATATTTCTTCTTCTGCTGCTCACCTTCACTTCCTCGAGGTTGAGAAGTACCTTCTCATTGTGCTCCTGATTTGCTTGGCTCTCATGCCTGGAGCTGAAGGAGGGCGACACCTTGCAGGTGTTCCTTGGGGAGCAGGGACTACGAGACGAGCGTGGACCGGAGTTCTGTATGAAACAAGGTGATCAGATGAAGGGGAAATGGCAGAGACGGAGAGATGCTAAGTAGTACACACAGCTGCATCTGACACATAGCCCCTCCCCTAAAAAAAACACCCACACAGACAGGCTTAGTAGGCATTGTCATGTCTTGACTCTACCTCCATATTTACACTTTCATATGGCTCAAAATCCTCAGAGTAGCGCTTTTCTGGACAGATCTGCAAACTTGGTCCTTCCTCGGTTCGAATTCTGACAGAATTCTGCATACAACAAAGGATAGAGGAACTATTTAACATGCGTACTTTCATAGGAAAATATTTTTGATGCTGCATAATCAAGGATTACATATATTAAGTAGTTAGAAGCCCCTACCTGCACCCATTCTTTCCTCTGGACTTTTCCTGGGGCAGTGTGGCTCCTCTTCCTGTGGGTCTGCTCCAGATTAAGGCTGTCTTCAGTTAACTGGTGGGCGCTTCGAAAGACATCTGACGATGAGTAGCAGCACAGAAAGGAACATGAGCAGCTTGCAGCAGACTACTGCCTCAGTGGAGAAGGAAAACGCAGTCACATACGCAGATGGTCCACACAGCACACAGAGGAAGAAGGAAGAACTAGCTGCCAGCAACAACTGTCACTATCATTTATTCACTGGGACTGGGAAAGGGATTATACCACACAAACTACAAGCTGAGGAGTGGTGGCTATTAGCTCATGCTCCATATGGTTCGAAGATGACAGAAGCAACAAAATAGGAGTAATGGGAGTATGAGGTGGCGCCTTCCATTACAGTGTAAAAATGATTGCCTGCTCGAGAACAATATTTCCTTCTGTGCAATAAGGAAGGAAAACAATAATGGAGGTCTTATATAAGACTGCTACTTGTGAGTGTCTATAGGTTTATTTTGGTCCAGCAGCAGCATACCTGCTGTACGTGCAGGTCTCGAAGCAGGTGAGGAGGTGACACGGGAGCCCTTGGGCTGCTTCCTATTGGCTTCAGCATTGGCTCCGTTAAGATAAAGTGAAAAACCTTGCTCAAGCTGTTCCAACTCAATCTCCCTGGAGTCTTTGACTTTAAGGCGCTTTAGGATCCTGAGGAGCAAAGAAAACGGGTGACTACATCTACAATTATAGAAATCTGGCCAACAGTTGAGATGGCTAAGATCAAGATTCAGGACGCCAAAAATGTTTAAGCTATTCTGACCTCCACATTCCACACACTAATTTAGTTAATCTCAAAGCAAAGAAACCAAATCTGTGCTCGTATGAGGCAGCACTGAAAGCCATGGAGGAGTACCGCATCTCCTCTGTGAAAACTAATCTGTCTATCCCCAGCAGCCTGTGATCACACTTCACCTGTTTTTGTGCTGGAGGGCGATTAAATATTCATCCAGGGTGTCGTCCACAGCAGAGGCTAGCTTCTCTCCTTGGCACTTCTTACTCTCCTTAAAGAACACCAGCATTAGTACACACAGAGTCAGAAAAGCCTACATCAGCTATTTGAGGAAAACAGACCATATATACACAATACACCTCATTGTTGCACTAGTACTCACAATCACGGACTACAATCAATATTCACTTTATTCTGTACATCACAAAAATGCAAGCAAACAACTTGCTCCTCCAGTCTTCTTGAGTAAATAAAACATAAATACAGCTAATGCAATGTGTCAAGATGTTAACGTTACATAACAGATAGATAAAACATATTTATGCAACTTGGGCCAAGATCCCTGTGGAGACACTCCCAACACATTCATGAATCCATCCGTGTCAAATTCACGCTCTCCTTAAAAAGGCGGAGCTACCCTGTACTCATTAGGTGTGAGCACTACAGTGGTTACACAGTGACTGGAACAAGAGCTACTTTATCTTGCAATAATGTGTCCTTGCATAATACATAAAGCATTGCCCTTTCAAAGAAACTAGCAGTACGTGTCACAAATCTATCAATCTATCATCACTTAAAATGTCATGTAACTAGAGAGTGATGAACAACTGACCATTCGTGTTTAAAAGCCACACATGACAAGATGTTTTATTGTAAAAAAAAAAAAAAAAAGAATAAATACATAAGCCAAAATCCCAAAGTGAGGGTTCAGCAGCAATCTTCACAATGTGAATATTGTCCAGACACTGCTGGACTCAAATAAAATTAAATCATCACATTAAATCATCAGATGTCTGCCTGCTTCAGTCTTAAAAGGCCTTTACCCAAAGCCAATGGTAAATTTGACGGATGTGTGTGTCTTGGAAGGAGCATCAGTTGTCTGCGTAACACAGTCACCTACAGCTCATGCCATTCCGTGTTTACAAACCATCATGCAAGACGAGCAAGAAAATCAGAAAGCCCTTACTTAGTTTCTACAAGTCAACTAGGCTACAGCATCTGTCAATATCAGAAGAGAAGCAAAGAACATTGAATGAAGAATAGAAAGTACTTGTTAGTGACAGAGATTAGAGACAACTGCTGTAAAATATGACTGATTGACCCGAAAATCAGAGAGCTTCTGAATAGTGTCTCATGTCGAGTAATGTGACAGATGATGCGAATTTGAGACCGACAGAGCAGATGAGTATCTCACCTCGTTATCCATTGTGTGGCTGCAGATAGTGCTGTTCACACAATCCTATCCCATATTATGGAGAGGCTCTGTGATTCCCCAAAGATATATATATCATTGGAATCTGTGTTGAGTTTGATTTCCACTGCAGAGGGAACACAGATGAGAGACCCAAGGTTACCTGTGACATGAAACCTAAATTACCTTGAATGCAGTTCGTTTCAAATGTCGCCCCACCCGCAGAACAAGTCACAACTAAAAAGACATCATATCCGCTATTTCCAAGCCGAATGTTGACGTTATCCATCTTAATATAACCAGGTTTGAAACAGCTTGACGTTACATTACCCTGACGTTTCGTGCAGGGTATTTACAGATGTGTGGTAACGTTTGCTAATCATATTTATTGATATGACATTAACAGCTAACACGTCGGGCAGTTCTGACTGTTAACATTGAACGGCTAGCTAACGGTAGCATTACGGGTTAACGGTTTATCACACAAATTATCTCCGGCGGTTAGCTTGTGTCAGAGACAACGTTAGCAAGCAGTTAGCATTGACGCTAATAACAGAGACTCACTAGTCAGCGTTAGCATGTAATAAACACATTCAATAACACAAAAACAGTCTTTTGCTCTCATATTCTCGTACACCTTTTAGTCTGGTTCTAACAAGTATTAGAAAACCACTTACTGTCCCTGTAAAACTATACTTTGTTGGCCATTATCTTTGAAATTAACGAGTTTTCCTGTGTTTTCTCATGTGTCCAGTCAGTAGTGTTGGTTAGTTACCAGGATAGCTGTCCACCAATAGGGAGAGCCGCATCGGTGTTAGACACGCCCCCAGCCTGTCCGCTCTCTGACTGCTGCTCCTCGCGCCAACATCCAGACAGACAAGCCTGCACAAAACGCTGTGCTGCCAAAAAAAACACCCTTGAGGAGCAGGGAAGACAGTGGTATGCAAGCATGTCATTCAGCATCAGCATAGCATTAGATTACAAAGAAATAAGGATATCACTGAAGTAAAATCACACAGATGTCCATGGTCCAACAGTCAAAAGTTCAACACTGTTTTTATTTATTATAAATCAATACATTTTATATAAAAAGGACAAAGGGGGTCTGAAATAAAATCATTGTAGATGTAAACCAAACAGATTAGGTTATGCCATCCTCTTACCACACTGGACCCATACCACAGACTCTTGATTAGCCAGCATGTCTAGTTAACACTCATTCACTCATCCCAAAACACCCTAGGCTGTACTTAAAGATCATTCTACAGTTTGGAAAAGGTTGTAAAATTAAAATAATGTGGTTGACATCAATCTTTCTGCAAATTGTTGCAAGTACAGCGACTAAGCATGCCATTTTTTTTTGTGCAATCCATTTCAATAGGGTCCTCGCGGCCCAACGTTGTCGGTGCTCGGGCCCTAAATATTGTCCAGGAACCATAAATATTTGTCCTAAATGTCATCACAATCCATCCAATCTTTGTTGAGCTATTTTAGTAAAAGCCTGTTGATGGCACAAGAGGTAAAGTCAAGGGATCACTTAAGTCAGAGGTATTCACCCTCTGGGGACCATGAATGTCAATACAGAATTTCATGGCAAACCATCTCGTTTGTTGTTGAGATATTTCAGTCTGGACCAAAGTGGTGGACCAAACAATTGTGGTGGAAAAAACTATTCATTAGTACCGAGTGAGTCCTATAAGAGTGAATACTGAAACAAGAAACATTGAGAAAAGAAGTTTGTCCTTAAAGTATTTATTCTCTGCGCAGAGAAGGCTTCATCGTCATACTGACTGCAACGCAGTCTGCAGAGGATGGGCCAAGAATCCAGTGTCTCTCTTGCTCTTAAACATCTCAGCACACAGCGGGGGGGACATCAGATATTTACATTACAACAATTGATCAGCAGTTTCAAGCTCCCCATTGACACCTTCCGTCAGCCCCTTCCTCTTCTGAGCCTTGTCACACAAAGACATGTGTCTCTGTTACCTTAGATTAAATTAGGATCTTCACACTCAAACATCAACCCGCAACCCCCATTTGGTTACTTCCCCTTATCAAAGCAAAGGCAGACATAACCCATGTGGTCCTGTTCCCACTCTCCCCAATACACAATCATATGTCACAGATAGTTTTGTTAGTGAGTAAGGCACATAAATTAAATCACAGTACAAATGTACTAGCATACTAAAATGTCCCATCACAATTCCCCCTTAACAATTCACATCGCCATCCACAGAGCAAAAAAACTGATTATTCACCATCAAAAAAATCTAAGCAGCAACTGTTTTAAAATGAGGAAGAAAATATATGCAGTTCACATTTTAGCCAGAGTGAGCTCGGTAAACAGGACACAGCAGCTGTTGTAGAGCTCAGTAACAGATGAGTTTTCCAAATAAACTGAATTAGTAGAGATACAATATTTGTTCATTAGACATACTTTTTAATTATAGCTATAGGTTTTGGAAAGTCAGAACTTGAACTCGTCCTCCCGCTCCAGGGATGGATCATCATCAAGGCCTTCACACAATGCCCCCTGAGCGGTGACGGAGGAATGTGGGCTCCTGGGTGCTGTGGAGGGGTTGACTGGGACTGTGGGTGGACCATGGCCCCGGCACTGTACGAACTCATCAAAGACGTCCAAAAAGGTGTCATCCTGTTGGCTGTGCAGCTGGGCCGGAGAGGTGTACTGCCTCCTGCTAGGGTTCACCAATGACAGTGGCTCCTCTGGAGAATACACAAAGATTGATGTTATTTACTAACAAGCCACGAGAATTAAGGTAATCATTGTACGACTGTAAACTACTTTTATATTTATCACATAACATGCCATATAAAATAAGACTGTATATTTATATTTATACATTTATATTTAACAGTTCCCTTGTTTTAAAAATGTGTTTGCATGGTAGCCTGATTGGTGAAATACAGGACTAAATAAAGCACACGGTTGAAATAATCACATCTAAAGGTGTCCCTTTGTGTTTCAGTATCCTAACTTTAAACATCCCTACCTGTGTTTGACAGTGCAGTAGCTCCATGAAGCTGCTCCTCTGTCTGCCTGGCAGTGACTGCACTGTTTCGAAATGAGCTCCTGTGTCCGCTGATGGGCCTGTCCAGCTTTTGCTCTGCGAGCTCCTCCAGCAGGTCGCAGCTCAGATCCAAAGAGTCAGCCTTCCTCTGATCCCTATTTGCTGTCCCCTCGATCACCGTGCACACTCGGCCAGGGTTACACGGCAGCTCCGGGAGAATTGAAGATGACGAGGCTGAGGGAGATTTGGGCTCTGCAGAGTGCTGATATAAAAGAAATTCACACCCAGGGGCATGAAACAAATTAAGATGATTCATCTCCGGCCACCTTGACAAGAGGAAATAAAACAGTGTACATATTTCTTCTTCTGCTCACCTTCTCTTCCTCGAGGTTGAGAAGTACCTTTTCTGGAGAGATTTGCAAACTTTGTCCTTTCTCGGTTTGAATTCTGTAAAAATCCTGCATAAAACAAAAAAGAGGAAATATTTAACATGCGTACTTTCATAGGACTTTTTTTTTTATGCACCATAATCAAGGATTAAATATATTAAGTAGTTAGAAGCCCCTACCTTCGCCCTTTTCCTCTGGGCTTTTCGGCGGGCAGTGCGGCTCCTCTTCCTGTGGGTCTGCTCCAGATTACGGCCGTCTTCAGTTAGCTGGTGGGCGCTTCCACAGACATCTGACGATGAGTAGCAGCACAGAAAGGAACATGAGCAGCTTGCAGCAGACTACTGCTGCCTCAGTGGAGAAGGAAAACGCAGTCACATACGCAGATGGTCCACACAGCACACAGAGGAAGAAGGAAGAACTAGCTGCCGGCAACAACTGTCACTATCATTTATTCACTGGGACTGGGCAAGGGATCATACCACACAAACTACAAGCTGAGGAGTGGTGGCTATTAGCTCATGCTCCATATGGTTCAAAGATGACAGAAGCAACAAAATAGGAGTAATAGGAGTATGAGGTGGCGCCTTCCATTCCAGTGTAAAAATGATTGCCTGCTCGAGAACAATATTTCCTTCTGCGCAATAAGGAAGGAAACAAATAATGGAGGTCTTATATAAGACTGCTACTTTTGAGTGTCTATAGGTTTACTTTGGTCCAGTAGCATACCCTCTGTTTGTGCAGGTCTCGAAGCAGGTGAGGAGGTGACACTCTTGGAGCTGGTTGGAAGCTGGTGGTCGGAACTCTTGGGCTGCTCGTTATCGGCTTCAGCATCGACTCTGGGATAAATGGAAGAAGGTATCTTAAAGTCTTCCCAACCACTCTCCTCCTCTTTCTCTTTAAGGCGCTTTAGGTTCCTGAGGAGCAAAGAAAACGGGTGACTACATCTACAATTATAGAAATCTGGCCAACAGTTGAGATGACTAAGATCAAGATTCAGGACTCACAGAACGACACCAAAGATTTTGAAGGTATTCTGACCTCCAATCTACCACATTCCAGACACTAATTTAGTTCCTCTCAAAGCAAAGAACCAAATCAGTGCTCGTATGAGGCAGCACTGAAAGCCATGGAGGAGTACCGCATCTCCTCTGTGAAAACTAATCTGTCTATCCCCAGCAGCCTGTGATCACACTTCACCTGGTGTAGTCATGGTCATAGACGAAGAAGATTATATATTGATCCATGACGTCGGCTAGCGTCTCTTCTTGGCACTTCTTACTCTCCTTAAAGAACACCAGCATTAGTACACACACACACACACACACACACACACACACACACACACACACACACACACACACACACACACACACACACACACACACACACACACACACACACACACACACACACACACAGAGTCAGAAAAGCCTACATCAGCTATTTGAGGAAAACAGATCATATACACAATACACCTCATTGTTGCACTAGTACTCACAATCACGGACTACAATCAATATCCACTTCATTCTGTACATCACAAAATGCAAGCAAACAACTTGCTCCTCCAGTCGTCTTGAGTAAATAAAAGATAAATACAGCTAATGCAATGTGTCAAGATGTTAATAACAGATAGACAAAACATATTCATGCTACTTGCATTGTGGTCTTTGGTGCTAAATGTGCCTGTTTAATCATCTCATGGCACAAGGATGGTACCAGGATCAAAAGAGATGCAGTCAGTGTGTCATGAGGGTACAAATGTGATATAGCTAAATAAGAACTGATCGTTGCAACTTTAACATTGTTGGAGTCCATGTGCAGCCATCTGTGAACCCCCTTATAGACTTTATTTTGCTGAATAACACCATTTGTATTTGTATTGTTGTACATACAAAATACATGTATGGTTTCTTATTGACATCAATCATACTATGATCATTTATGTACCAACCTACATTTAGAACAAATACCACAAACCTGACGTTTCGTGCAGGGTATTTACAGATGTGTGGTAACGTTTGCTTATCATATTTATTCATATGACATTAACAGCTAACACGCCTGACAGTTCTGACTGTTAACATTGAACGGCTAGCTAACGGTAGCGTTACGGGTTAACGGTTTATCGCACAAATTATCTCCGGCTGTTAGACAACGTTCGCAAGCAGTTAGCATTGAGTCTAATAACAGAGACTCACTAGTCAGCGTTAGCATGTAATAAACACTTTAAATAACACAAAAACAGGCTTTTGCTCTCATATTCTCGTACACCTTTTACTCTGTTTCTAACACATATTTGAAAACTACTTACTGTCCTTGTAAAACTATACTTTGTTGGCGATTAGTTTTGAAATTAACGCTGTTTCCTGCGTTAGTAACCAGGATAGCTGTCCACCAATAGGGAGAGCCGCCTCGGTGTTAGACACGCCCCCAGCCTGTCCGCTCTCTGACTGCTGCTCCTCGCGCCAACATCCAGACAGACAAGCCTGCACAAAACGCTGTGCTGCCAAAAAAAACACCCTTGAGGAGCAGTGAAGACAGTGGTATGCAAGCATGTCATTCAGCATCAGAATAGCATTAGATTACAAAGAAATAAGGAGATCACTGAAGTAAAATCACACAGATGTCCATGGTCCAACAGTCAAAAGTTCAACACTGTTTTTATTTATTATAAATCAATACATTTTATATAAAAAGGACAAAGGGGGTCTGAAATAAAATCATTGTAGATGTAAACCAAACAGATTAGGTTATCCCATCCTCTTACCACACTGGACCCATACCACAGACTCTTGATTAGCCAGCATAGTTAACACTCATTCACTCATCCCAAACACCTTAAAGATCATTCTACAGTTTGGAAAAGGTTGGAAATTAAAATAATGTGGTTGACATCAATCTTTCTGCAAAGTGTTGCAAGTACAGCGACTAAGCATGCCATTGTTTTTTTGTGCAATCCATTACAACCATCACCAGCAGCAGTCAACAATATTTGTGGAGTACGTATACATTTGCTTGTCGTATAGAAGTTCAAGGATGTTGATGACTCTCAAACTCCCGACGGTAAACAATAAAAGCTTTGTGTGAAGCCCATTGTTAACGGTCCTGAATGTAACGCAGGTTTAGTCATCATCTGTTGAGAAATGACCAAGACCCATAGCTTTAGCTCATTTGTTGTGTTACAGACTTCCTAAAATGAGAAAAGCCAGCATCATTGTGTTGCACACACTTAACCGCTTCTTGAAAATAGGTGGACATGAAAATGGTAGATGCTAGAGGTCAAAAGGGAGCACAGCCCCTCGCTGCACCGGTAGCACTAAAAAAAAACACTCCACACAGAAGAGAGGGTGGGTCCGTTACCGTCAACTTGGAATTAGATGGATATCACAACTTTGTATTATCGTTAAAAACAAAATGCCCTTGTGACAGAATTGTAATCCATTACTGTGTTTGCCATGTAATTGCAGGCCAGCAGCTGTGAAGGCCATTACAAGTGCAACCAATTCATCTTCACAGCACTGCAAGATAAAAGCATACAATCTAACTAGATTAGTCCAATCAAGAGGATTTCACTGACCCCTGACCCTTATGGTTACTCTCATGTTTTGATAGTAAAACAGGTTGCCAAAATTTCCCTTCTTTTTCTTATTAACTTTATCCTTGTACTAAACATATCAGCAGTGTTATCAAGTCAAAGTGAACCGTCCATATAATAATATTGTGGGAAAAGGTAATGGCTTTCCGTCGCCTGTCTTTAAAACCAAGCTCCAACTCTGCTGGTCGGTAGATGGGAGGCTGAAATGGACCACATGTCCAATTACTCAAAACACACATGGGAGGAGAAAAAAAAAAAGTAAAATAATAACTTAAATAGAAGTGCTTAAAAATAACAGTTCTTAGAGCCCTTTCAGAAACCAAAAAAAAAGGGTGCAAAGCAGGAATCCCACCCAGACAGAATAGGAGAACAAAATGAACAGCTGTAATGGTAATACTAATATTCATCCAATGATTCACAGATGTACAGTTCAGGTGTAGATCATATCGTGCGCTCCCTTATTTCTTGATTCCTGGTCAGTGGCCCCCCCACGTCTGTGAGCCGCGGCTTCCCTCCGTTTCATGTCTGTCTGTGGTGGGGGAACACTCTGTCTCAGTACACCTCCCCTCTTCCTCCTTTGCCGTCAGTGCCTGTTCCTCCTCTCTTTTCCTGCGCTCCAGCTCCCACTCCACGAAGGTGTCGAAGAGGCTGGGCCAGGCCTCGTCCTCGCTGTAGTTGCTCAGGTCCGGCCCAATAGCGTGGGTGAAGTTGAGGAACATGTTCCACGTGTCCCTTGAAATGCCCCGAATACTTGAGGGGTTCTCCGACAGGAAGTCCAGCCAGTGCTCCAGGATGGCGGGCGAGTCCTGGGTGAACACCAGGCGCCACAGGGCGATGGCGATTTCACGCTGCAGCGAGCGCTGGCCCTCGTCAGCGTCCAGGCCAAACTGGAAGGTGAAGCGGTACAGGTCCTTGAAGTTCTCCTCGCCCCGGGCGTCCAGCATCATGACGGGGAAACGTGAGCAGATACCCTCAAGGCTGTCTGCCTGGATGGCCTTGCAGCCCTCAACAAACTCCTTCCTGGGGACAGAAAGTAAACAGGAACAGACATCAGAGCGATAGTGGAGTGGACCACGATGAGGCCCAGCAAAGAACTAACTAGTAGCTACATTTACTAAGTGCTACAACAAAACAGTGTAAACAAAGGGGCCATGTGTCTATAACAACTCCTATGACAACTATCTATAACTTTGTTACAATTGTGCAGTTGTGTCTTATATAATGTATCTTTAAATATATTTTAAAGCTCAGTACTGGAGGAGGCAAACAGGCATTTAACTGTACAATGTAAAGATTTGTTGAGTATGTGACAAATAAAAACCTTGAAAACACTGGAAACATAACGGACAAAGCAGGAGGCCTTGCCCCTTGCAATTTAAGGAATACATTTAAAAATGGTACTACTATTAATGAAAGATTGACAAACTTCAAGCAGATATACTTTGTTATTTGAGCACTGCAACAATATAGGCTTTCAAAGTCAAACGGAATATAAACAGCTTCGGTAAGCATTAGTTGACAATGAAACACGGTGGTAACCAGAGTGTGGTGTTGTCCAAAGCCTCTGATAGAAAAGTGCTGAGTTCAAAATCAGAGGGGGGACGTGACAAGTGAACCGGCCAGCGGGCAGCTCTATTCATCTCAGACACTAACTGCAGTGGGAGTGCAGAGCAGGAGATATATACTGTATATGTGTGTGTGTGTGTGTGTACAATAGTGGAGATGACGAGGATAGAAAGGTACACTAAAGGATCCCGGCCAGATTCATGGCATTACAGTTCATTCTATCCTCACTGGGTGATTTGTCGGTTAATAACAAGTGCTTAGCCAATTTATTACAGCTATAATATACTTTATTCTTAAATCTAACAATTACTGACCGGTTTTAAAGTCCTCTAAAGTTTCTTTGCATTTCTAAAAGCTTTTTTACGTTTATTCAAAATGTGTCGTTTCATTATTCATTAGCACCGACACCAGCAGCCACTGAAATGACTCAAAGTGACTTATCAAGTACACCGAGTCGTTTCTGTAGCTGCTGCGCACAGAGAGAACCGGTTACAATAAACAAAGGCTCTGACGTGAATCTATCTAGTATGCAATCAATAATCAAAAATGCCTTGATTGGCCCCAATCCCACACATTAGTTTAAGGAAACCCTATAATGTTTTCACTTGGGGTAACAGAGTCGATAGCATGTTGGAGTGGCCGGTTGGAGTCCCGCATGGAATAAGTACGGAGTTTGTACTAGTAGCCGGAGAGGTGCTTGTTCATCTCGCAGGCACTGCCGAGGTTCCCTTGAGCAAGGCACCCAATCCGCTAACTGCTCAGGGAACGCCTGACCATGACCTCATCACTCTAACATCTCTACAAACTGCATTTCTATGGGTCATGCATGTGTGTATTTCGGTCCTGTGTGTGCGTGTGTGTGTGTAAAATAAAATTGTGCGTAAAAACTTCCGGGAATCTCCCCCCCGGGATAAATAAAGTAATAACCACCAGGCCACAATAAGCATTGCCAAATGAATATATATATATATATATATAAATATATATAGTAACAGCATCCTGTTTGGTAATTAAATCAGGGCGAGCACCAATGAAACTATGTGTCAGTCGTCTGGGATGAGGAAATATCTGACTCAAGATGTCCTGTTCTCACCTACAGCTGTGGAGTAGTAATGCTAGTTCATCCTGATGAACAGATACCAGCAAACAACACACCCAATGTCTCAGAACTCCACCTTACCTTGTAAACTTGCACATGGTGGCTGCTTGAAACTTCCAGGCGAGAACAAGCACACGAAACTCTGCTGGGTCCACACACAGGTCATTGCAAAACATCTCCATGCCTTCCTCCAAGATAGCATCCTCCTGTTCATCCTTGTAGCAGCAGAACAGCTCACCGATGCGCAGCATCGACAGCCCGTCTCCATTCAGACACTCGTCCCTGCGTGGTTCCCCCATCGCTGCAGCGATGACGGGCGTCTCCACCGTAACCTCCAAGGCCTTGGTTCCATTCGACAGATCGCTGGAGGCTTTGCTACACGGAGCACCGGGCTCTTCTTTGTGGCCGCCACCAGCACTGCCTCCTTTCTTGTGGTGGGACTTGGTGCCGCTCTCCTTGTCTCCACTCTTACTGCCGAGCGAGGACGTCGGATTCTTACACTTGGTGACACATTGACCCATGTCTCCCTCCCTGGTCCCTCGTCTGTCTTTCCTCCTCACCTTCAGTCCCCGTCCGAGCCACCTAGACGTCTCAACATTCCCTCAGGCCTGAGGTGAAGAACAATTGAAAAATGTTAATTGTCGTAATTGAGTGCAGCTCTAGACTGAGTCAGCCTCGCTCAAAATCACAAAGGCCAGGATCCACATTTCTGTCGCTATTAGTAGAACAAACTCTAAGCACAAGGATTTGTGAGCATTGAAGGTCAGGAAGTTGCGCTACCTGTGCCAAATCTGCCACGATTCACTGCCAGACTTAAAAACCCTAAAAAGTGAAGACCAGAGAAAACAACAGTCTATATGTATGCATGCATCCAATGCTTACAGTGTTGATTACCATAGAAACCTCTACAAAAGAAAAAACATTACAGGTAGCCCCATAAAACTTACTGAATTGGTTAGGGTTTTTCGTGGCTCTGTTAAACAGAGCCACGAAAAAAACTTTAGGTTTTCCTTTGTGACACCAAAGGTCCATCCATTTAAAGGCTAATAAAAGATACCTAAATGTGTATAACTTTAATGTATTATGTTAGCTTTGTTGTGTTTCATTTCATGATAATCCTATGTACCACATCCACATCAATGACGTATTTATCTTGGTATCAGGAGACAGTCTGACGGAGACAGTTTTACCAGGTGCTGTCTTCCTACATCCCAGCAGTAATGGCAGCAGATTAAAAAAATGCAATCATGAAATGATTTCTAAAATAGGCAAGACTGTGGAGCTACTATGGTTGCCAATGAAAACGGCAAAACTATTTGAAAGCCATTTTACAGCAATCACTATGATTACATGGACTTTAACGTGATTGTTCCCAACCTTCCCTTTCCAGGTTTTCACAGGCTTTTAAAAGAGTATATATATATATATATGTGCATGGAAAAGAAAAGGGGAATAACATCACACTGAAAAGTAACATCACTATGAGGATTCACATGTTGCCACAGTACTAACTAAGGTTGTGATTGTCGAGGTAAATAACTTGAGGAGAACTTTGGAGAGGAGGATGAAAACCTGATTAGTGACTGAAGTGCATATAAACAGGGGTTCAGAGTAATCAAACTAACGCAATGTGTAAAAGCATTATCTCTTTTCTACCTACCCTATTTCTCACAAAGCAGCATGACTTTATGTGTACGTTAATGAAATGAATCAGTCAGCTGTAACGTCTGCTCACATAAAATAGTGTTCGATACCTAACAAAAAAGTAGCTGGGAGTTACTTACAGACAATCCCTCTGCAGGCATTGAGCACAGATCAAAGCGTCTTTCTACTCTGCTCCGTCATTGTGAGCTTGACATCCGCACTGCTGAAAAGACACATAATCTTGTCATCATAAGCAGAAAATGATAGCTCATCACTCCCAACGCTGCAGGACTATTGTTGTCAACATCCTATGAATATGTCATTTGAGCACAACAAAGCAGTTTGCCTCATTGCCGGATTGTTCAATTACTGATTAATAACTACAAAGACGATGGTACAAGAGGCTAATACATCTCTGGATGATCATCTGTAGGTGTCCAGTGAGAGACCTGAGAGACAGGCTTTGTCCTGAATGTGATTCAACTCATGAGCACTGTTGTAAAAATACACAACTTCGACTTACTTTTGAAAACAACTTTTACTTTGTGTAGTTATCACTGATCGTACCAAGCCACGATTCTTGTTCTAACGTTAATAGTGAAAATGTATTCAGCGTTGGAGTAAATCGACTGTACTGATCACTGACCTGGGCATGTCGAGACAAATGTCTCTCACTGGCACACTCTGGCTAACTCCACCTACCTAACATATGATGGACGTCTGAAGCCAAACACTTAACGTCAAGTTATCAGCCCTTATTTTAACTAAGCTAACTAGATGGAGTCCTAAAACAGTGAGACAACAAAGTTGAGTTACAGTTCGTATGCGTGATATTTGCACCACTGGTGTCAATGCACAGAACTGTCCTCCACTAACGTGAGCTAGCGTTAACGTTGTTTTTACCACGTTATGATGGCGAGCATAAACAGGATCAAGTGGGCTTAACAGCACATGCACAACACTTACAAATGCCATGTAAACAGTGTTTGGATAACCGTTAACACCTGGCATTTTCATCTGTTCACTTATTCAGATGGTACTTGTGTCAAAGCGGTTATTGATTGGCGAGACATCATCGCCACCGGGCCATTTAATGCTAACGTTACATCAACAACTGCCTGGCCCTGACGACGTCGCCACAGCTAGCTAGCATCAGCTCGGTCCACTAAAAGTTAGCTATCGGCTAAGCTAGGTCTTCCGATTAAGACACCGAGAAACGCCACAGTTAACGTCGTACACAAACTTACCTTTTTGGGAAACTGTATCGTCTGGAATTGGATGAACATCACTTCAGGGTCGCCAGTACAAATTAAGTAGTAAGTAAGTTGGCCAATTTAGCGTACACGACCAGAAACGAACTGAGGCAAACTCGTCGCGTTAACTCAGAATGCTAGCTAACTAGCTGGCAGCTGAGAGAAACTTCCTCATCAGTATCGTATTCATCTCCGGGTTTAAAAAGAAAATAGGTGAAACGCTAGCGACCAGGTGGTACTTTCTAATCCATTCTGAAACACGTTCGCTCTTTAGAGTGAGTTAAAGGACCACCTCGGACCAAAGCAGTCCATTTCTTTGTGCTTCCCCCTTTTAGTCACTGAGTGTAGCTACACAGTGGGCATTCTCCTGCATCACTTCCTCCCCGACTACAAGCAGCCAACAGCTGATCTTCATCTCAGCAATGGCAACGACAAGATATTTTTAATTTTAACAAAATAATCTGCTGAAACATCCGGGAAATATATAAAATAAATGTGAATACTGCATCACACCCAGAAGGCTAGATTGCCACGAAATCATTTAATTAACGTAACTCAAGTGCGTGTTTTGTTGACATTTTACACAACCTTTGAGATAATAACATAGAACGTGTCAAAAAGCTTATAACTCATATAAAATTGCTAGAACTGTGCCTATAAATAATTAATGTTAGAGATGGTGCTACTGCTTTAAATTAGCAAAACATCTCCAACTTTATCTAATATTATCCTCATGTTTTTTTTTCTTTGCAGCCTTTAGAAACCAGTTCGGGGAAAACGTCATCACCATGCGACATATGTGTTTCTTCTTGCCTCTTCTCCAGACAGTCGGTAGGTCAAAGTTTGTAATATTAAATACATTGAAAAACATATTGAGCGATAACGTAAATCGTTAATGTGAAGAGCACTCGTATCGCTATTAATTTCACCTCCGTTCTTTTAAGTGTCTTATGACTTACTGTCAGGAGAAAGCTCGAGGAGCTAGCGTCATGTTGACAAGTGATGCTAAAGTATTGCGCTTCATACACAGAGAACTCGGTAACAGGTTTCGTAACGCCACTGTTCATTTCCAACTCAAACTACCTAACCGTGCAGGTAACCGCTGCCTGTGAGCCCCGATGACGGCCTCCACTCGCAGGACGGTGTTGTCACTGTACATGCGGGTGTTTCGCATCGCCCGCAGCTGGCAGGCGCAGAGTGGAGTTACAAGTGACGCAGAGACTGAGAGAAAATACATTCTTCATGAGGCCTGCACTCTGTTCAGACAGAACCAGCAGGTGTGAACAACGGTGCACTGATCTCCAGAAATGAAGAAGCAGTAGTTGTATGGCAGTTTGTATGACTCATTGTTTTTCTTCTTCTTCTTCTCAGCTCACAGATCAAGAATCAATAAAAAGGTGTATAGAAGAATGTGAAGCAAGGATAGAAATAGGTAAGAGTGGAGAGATTCCACACATGTCCTTACATAAGTCTTGACTAAAACTCTTGTGAAGACCACAGTAATACCATTCTGTGCTTTCCATGTCTTCTATTTATCAGATGCAAGTAAAGAGCTGACTTTATAAACGACGTATCATACTTCCACTTTGACACTCAACCTATAATATTTGTATTACAGCGTGTGTCTTATTTGTTGACAGGGGTAACATCTAGCTAACAATGTTTGAAAAGCTTTATTCACCATTTAGTAAAGAGGCAATATTACCATGTTCAGTCCTTCCCCTTTTACAGGGATACCTTGACAAAAGCTTACATTCTGTCTTTGAAATGAGTAAATCAGGCTAAAGTGATACAATTACTAATTAAAACACCACAGAAATCAATCATAAATTGAGAGAATCAGCTGCTCCGTGTAGGACCATGCAGGGCTGCAGGATAGAAAGCTTTCTGGCTTTGGAAGAGTGAGTAACACTGTCATTATTTTCACAGGTTTACATTACAGGAACCCATATCCAAGGCCTGTAAGTAATAACCATTTATAAGACACATTGGATACGTTTCTCTCTGTGTGGGTCATTGTGTTGTCGAGGGACTTCCTTCAATGACTTTGTTCCCTGACTGTCCCGGTAGACGTACCTACCACCAATGGGATTGGCCACTCAGAAAGGCAGGAAGCTGAAAGCCCAGCAGCGCCTGAGGAAGCAGGCCAAGCCAGTATACTTGCAGTCACATGACGAGACCTGATGCTCGATATCCTCGCTCCTCGCCAACAGTTCAAGTTACCGTGGGCAGGAAACTAGAGTGCTGATCTCATGGGCCGAGCTGTTGCAAGCACTCCGTGATGCGAGAACACCAGCCATTCACGAAAAAGCCATTTTTCATTGTCTGGTTTATTTAACTTTAAACTGCTTAAACATGAGTTCCTCAGTGTAGCTAAAGGCTGTCAGCTTCTGCTCAGCTCAGGAAGGCCGTCAGGGTGGAGTGACTTGTAATATAAGATAAAGTTGTATATTTTGTTTATTTTTCTGTGTAAAAGAATTAAATTATTATTTCACATTCTGTCACAACTGCTAAAAAAATGTAATAAAGTTGTCTTCAAATCTTTTACTCGAGTTATACATTTGTGACTAGACATGAAGATTATTTGTATCTAAGTAAGCGCTTTGAGACAACCCCTTAATATTGGCCCCATTCCTCAGCTTGTCCGTATAGGTAGCCGGTTTATTCACGCAGAAAATATGAAATAAACTCCAGGAATGTTGGCAACAGCACAGAGGAAGATAAGGAAAACAAGTCATCGCTCATCTATAATTCTGAGCCATTGTAGTGTATGCAGATGGTGTGCTTCCTATGAAGTTCAGATTTTCTTCAGAAGAAGGACTGTGTGAGGTAGACAGGAGGAAGGGCCCTTTACAGTACATTTTCATCTTAACAGACATCCAAGCACTCGCAGTAATGATGATATGAGGCACAATTTACAAAGAGCTTTCCAGGAAGACATCAAAACAGGAACAGAGAGGATGAAAAAACAGAAATGAAAGAAATGCGTTAACTTTGTGAGAGGCTTGTTAAAAGGTAAGAGGTAAAAGTACAGTAAGTATAATGTAAGTTTATAACGTGTTGTGATTCAACATTTCTACTTTTTTATCTATCTGTTTGCTTTAAAAGGAAAGGGAGAAATGCGTCAGACTGTATCTAAAAGCCTTTATTGTTTTTATCAATCTAACATGAGACGTGACGGATTATTTTAAAAAGTAATCATGTGTTTTTTGTTGGATCAATATACCACCAGCTGACCGGTTGGAGGAAAGGCAGGAGTGTATTTCTTGATGTTCTTTTGCCCTGGTAGATCCATGAACAGCTGTGTTATTTCCAAGCCTCTGAACGTACACTTCTCAAACATGGAAACGTTTCACAGGTTTTTGCAGATTAAAGGTGTAAATATAAAAGTGGCAGTAAAGACTTTTTTAAGTCACTTATTTATGGGTAAGAATGACAGATTCTTTTGCTGAACTCTGTCAAACAGACCTGTTCATCAGGACCATTACTTTGCATCAATTAATTTCAAGCATCATTGCGGCATTTTGTTAACAATTTGAATGTGTATTCATTTATTCTGGACGGTTAATTTAAGACTCTTTATGCATTCATTTAAAAAAAAAAAATCCCATTTATTCCAAATTCCTTAATTTATATTTTTTTTTTTGACATACTCAGAATACCATTATACTATCCAACATTTCTGGATCTGGATCTAAGAGTACTGGTTTGCTTTGATATTTATTTTGTCTTTTTGTCAGTTTCTCCATAACAATGAATCCAGTGTGGTTCGTACATCACTTTCAGTTCTATTCAGAAATCAGAGCAGAAAGAAGCTTTTCTCTCATGTACCTGTTGGTTCATTCAGATGTTGATAAAAGGGCCAAAGACTGGCCTTAATCATCCACATGTATCTTTGTGCACTGAATGTACAATGGGCGTTGGTGAAAATGTTCCCTCCTGCTCTAAAAGATGCACATTTGAATTACTATTCCAAGAGAACCAATTACCTTTTCTAAAAAGGCAGTAAAGAAATGAAAACGGATCACAATTTATTAACAAGAGTAAGCTAAAGTACAGATGTTCTTTCATTTAATTGGTTCCCTAAATTCGAAATTGGAAACACCAATAATTAAAAGTTAGGTTTCTTGATTATTAGATCAAACCAGCTTGCATGAAGGATGAATGCCTCCACTTCAATAATGTGCTTCACTTCAGTGAGTTGGCCACAGCCCAAATGTACTTGAAAAGCCCTCTGTAGCTGATGTGTTCTGTGGGGACTATTGTGTTCTGCTCCACTTTCCAGCAACGAGTGGATGAGCAAACATGACTTCTGATAATCTCAGCAGGGCACACATTTGCACTTCCGTATTGTTCCGTGGTAAACCACTGACCTTTAACACCCCAGAGCTCACAATGGAGTCTTTACGAGATCATTTTAATGTCACACTCTGGTCTGAGTCACCTTGATAAGCACCGTCTCCTCTCTTTACTGAGGTCATTATTAGTCCTTCAGCACTGCAGTGGGCTGAACGCAGCCACACGATGGAGCCCAATGGAAGCAGAGCGAAGGGAAGTGTGCATGTTTTGTTAAGTGACGTCAGGTTTCAGTGGCTGACACCCTCAGACTCCAACCAGAGGCGTCTGGGCTGTGGTGTTTTTCACAAGTGAACAGTGACCTGGTTAGAATGAAATACATTTCAGGTTTATACATGGCACTAACATGTCCTATATGGCAGTATGTCCTCACGCTGCTGGGGGCAGAGAGAAAGAGTGAAGATATGTTTCACTCACGCAGTCACGGATCCTACAAAGTGCCACGGGGCCTGATAGGTGACGCACACAGAAAAATACGGTTTGTAAAGGAACACTAAAGGGAAACAGTCTGTAAAGGAATCTCCTGAATGACAAGGGGTCAGACGAGGAGTCACGGTGGGGAAATGAGCCTGCAGCAACATCAGAATTAGCTGAACTAAAAGTAGATCAGTAGAAGACGGAGTCATGAGTAATTCCGGACATCAACTCCAGTTTCTGCCCGACTTACTGTCTGATGGACTGACAGCTGATTGCATGACTGACTAAATAAACTCACTAGTTCATGGGTATCTCTGCTGAGTACGCATCTTAACTGACTAGATTCAATTATTTTTGCAGGTTAGATCGACCAAAACATCTTAAAAAGATTACTGAGCCTCAGAAAAAGAAGAAAATAAATGAGAATGAAAACATACAACAAAACCATGAAAAACGCAGTTCTGATAGAAGGTGATCGAAAACGTTGAAATCAATACCGACACTCTTTGGCCACCAGGGGTCACACCATACTGAGTACTGAAGCCTAATGTGGTTCACCGGTGTGAGTGGACCACTGGCTTCTCTGTGCGCCTGAGCTACCTGTGACTACATTTTTCTGGTGGCATTAAACACTTTTAACGAGCTACAAATATTATTCGTCTCCACCTCTCCTCAAAACGTCCCCCGAGTCCTCTTGTTTGTTTCTCTGAGGACTGTCTCAAATGCATTACCACTTCAGACTTAAATAATTGTCTGATGCACATTCAATACACTCTGTTTGAGTGTTGGCTTGTCGCTGCTCTCTCCGTTTACCACATTACCTCAGTGATAAATCACTCTCCTCCCTATTTGACCACTGATGGGAGAGAAGCTGCAGCGGCTGTTAACTGTTTAAAGTTTGTATTAATGCTGAGTGGTGACTCACTCCATGCATTCATATATAGCATTCCTGTTGAACAATGGCTGTTCTTTTTTCAGTCATTCTTGCTGGGAAGATATTTCATTCATTTAAACAACCAAGGAGAAATGCCCAACTGCACTACTTCACATTTGAAAACCCTTTTTAAATAGTGTATCTGGAATCAATTTACTTCTGCAAATCTGATGCAGTGAACACACAAAACCTACTTTGGTTTTGAGTAAATAACTAAACACATTCCCATCAGCCTCAGCTGTATTTGTGCTTAGTACTTATTAGCAATTGCAAGCATGCTAACATGCTAAACTAAGAAGGTGAACATGGTAAACATTATACATTGTCATTGTGAGCATGTTGACCTTAGCCTTGCGCTCAAAGCACTGCTTTGCCTATAAGTAATGTACAGCCTCACGTGCATTCAAGTCAATTTAAATAAGATTGACTTGACTTGACTGCAGCTGAATACAAATTTTACAAGCCTTTCCAGACCCTTATTTTCTCAGTCTATAAAATAAATAGCGTATCAGTGACAACTATGATCATAAATCTGTTATTTTCCACCCACTGTCACTTACTTCTGTGGCAAGAGGTGTAAACATGATTTAAATCCATCAAAGATTGCAACTGGGTGGTGAACACGTGTGGAAGCCTGCTGTTTATTTGAAATGTGCCAGCTTGCGATCTGTGATCCTCCTGCTTATGCGATTGATTTTGATGCCTAAAAATAAAAAAACATGACACACTTCAATAACAGAGCGGCTGACACAGTAGCGTGTGGAGTGAGACTGTCTCGCATCATGGTAAATATAGCTTGTTTGTGGCTTAATAATTCACAGGGGGATAAGTTAAATATGTATAGAGTTAATGAAGCTAATTTAAGGCTGCATTGGGAAAGAATGTACGTGTAACAACCTGTAACTGACGTCCTATAGACCGGATCTTGCTGCTCATATTTATCTCTGGGTCCTGATATGCTAACCTCCATAATGTAGCTGACTTTAATCTCGAGGCATCTGTCCTATCCTTCTGGATAGAATACACATTTTGCTATATTTAATACTTTAACAAATACATTTACAATCAAGTGGGTAACAGTTATTTCGCCTTCAAACTTCTTTAGGAGGTGACTCTCTAGTATTTGTTGTGTTTTTAAATATGTTGTTATTTACTGCTGCAGTGGGTTAATTTCCCCACAGAGAGCATTAAAGTCTCATTTTATCGTTTGAATAGACTTTGTGTCAACATACAGTGTGTTTCAGGTATACATGCTGGTGAGAAATCTCCTCTCAGCTTAATGTTTGTTTACATTTGTTGGATCTTTATCCGTTACCTCGGTGCATTTACATCTTTATCATTACTTCTTAGATTAGTGGACACATTAGTAACACGTCTATTTACAGGAAGAGTAGGTTTCTAAACCTAAAACACCATAAAGTCAACCATAAAGTAAATGAACGAATTAATGAATCTGCTGCATCATCTAAAAACTAAAAGGGAGCTTTAAGTGCATTTCTGAGATGTTGTTTTTGAAAGAAAAAAAATGTATTGACTCCTTATGATGTCAAATGGTCTCTCATTCTAGCTTTTCCACATTTGCATTGTAAAAATTACAGACCGAATGTCTGTAAAGTTTAGATTAACACTATAAATCTGCGGACATCCCTTTTTGTAAATAAACTTTCAAATTAAAAAGTGTCAAAGCAGGCATGTGGCCCATTTTTCGGTGATACAAACTGGATCATGGTTCTTTTTAAAGGTTAGCTGGTGTAAATATAGACATTTAGAGACTCACCTGACAGCAGTGTCATTATGGAAATGATAAATAAGCTTCAGTACAAGAAGAATACAACAGCTCCAGAAAGAGGAAAGTGATCCATCATACAGCCCCTTAAAGCCCTTCACTCTGTGTGCATTATTTAGGGGTTTCAGAGAGACCCTGGGGGAAATATGGTGGAAGAACCAGTGGGAGCAGGAAAAAATGAAAATGACAGGCTAAAGAATAATGCAGGAGGTGGACATCTACTGT
Source organism: Leptoclinus maculatus (assembly GCA_032191485.1). Lineage (NCBI taxonomy): Eukaryota > Metazoa > Chordata > Actinopteri > Perciformes > Stichaeidae > Leptoclinus > Leptoclinus maculatus. The sequence continues at coordinate 9,795,124 of JAVDOI010000015.1, forward strand.
TGGACTTAAGGAGCTCAGGTAATTAGATGCTTGTAAATGGGGAAATCCAACTCCTCACCTTAGCTTGTCAACGTGCCTTAATGCTTTGATGCAGATCGCATTATTGTCTGTCCTGATCACGCTTGAACCATCATAAAATAAATATCAAGCTTGTTTTTACTTTACAAAGCAGTCAAAACACACAAGATAAGGCAAATAATAGCACTACTGTCATTAAAAGAAAGAAACTATACAAACCATAACATACTATGTTCTAAAAGCGATTCAATTATATTATATTTTAGCACGGCTAATTACCATAACAATACCACAGCCATACTATTCCAGCAGTATGCTATACAGCAGTTGCTGCTGTATAGCAGCCACAACCTTGCCTTTGATGCTTTGTAACGTAAAAAGCACAATTGCAGCTCTTTGTTGCACATTTGATTTAAATAATTGTTAGTTCTTGATTAGATGCTCGGTGCTCCAGTGATTCAATTAGAAACAATCATCCTCATCATGGTCATGCAGTATACTAATTTCAAAGGCTCTCAAGCCTTTTCTTAAGCCTTTACGATTTGAATACAGTGGGCTTGTGGGATTTTCCTGTGATTTTATAAATTCAATTATATCTTTTTGAGAGTTTCATAAAGCACTTCAAAAGATAGATTCATAGATGGAACAGTCATCCTAAATAGAGAAGACTTGACGCAGACTTCTGCTACACATGTAATCTCCATTAGCCTCCATTTCAAACATGAATAACGAAGACATTTCGGCACATAATAGCCACAGCTTGTGTTCATCTCGGGTCCAACAGGCAAAACCACAGGTTTATCAGAGCATATTCAAAATGATATCATATAATAGTTGTTTTTCGGTGCACATCATTTGTTGTTTGAGTTACCTTGGAAGTGCAGCATGATCAACGAAAAAAATGATAAAAACAACAAAAAATATCAGACAGTGATTAGATATTTTCATGAAAGTGTTATATTTGGAATGACACAATACAGACAATAAAAGGATGAGATGTTCTTTCATGGCTAAGCGTTTAATTACCCTTTCGTGTAGCCACAGACGTTTGTCTCATTTCCAGCTCTCTTGCTCACTCCCGTCCCACTCACTCTCTCACTTTCTTTTGCCTTTTGTTTGGACTACTCATTTCACAATTGTCTCAGCTCATAGAGTAGTTACTCTGAGAGCAGCAGAGAAGGACTGAGGCGTGTGTGTGTGTGTGTGGGTTGACTCGAGTAGTGTCGGGAGTAGTATTGTTGAATGCCCGCAGTACGGAGGGTGCAGACGAGCGATGGTGCATGCTTGGTTAAACTCTGTCCACTGGGGTGCTACGCGGAAAGTGTGTGAAGCGCATGCGAGTGTGTCAGAGTGAGGTCGGGGGGGGGGGGGGGGGGGGGGTGATGACAAGTTCTACATTTTTTTTTACAAGACAGAGACAAAAAAAGACTCTTTTGGTTTATTTGTATAATCACAAAACACCTATAACCGAATGAGTTCACACAGCACACCGAGGGCCGCTAGTTGCTGAGAGTCACAAAGCCCGAGAGTGCTTTATAATATTTGCCAACCAGAGCCATGTGCCCGCAAATGTGAGCCAGTGCTCGGTAGAGGTGTTTAACAATGACTGGATGTGCAGAGGTCTAACTCTAGTGTTGGGTCACAGGGTGACTCTGGGTAACTCGAAGAAGCCATCAAATATTTAGCTGGCCTCCTTTTCATGATCATGGGATGTAAACAAACATATTATCTGTGTGATTGACACACGATCTTTTGGCCTGGCGCGATGGCGAAAGCCTAGACAGCTCTTCAGTGTAAAAGGAAAAGAAGGATCACTGAGGAGGATTAATTATCAAATAAATTTTCCCAAAAATGTTGATCAGACTACTGGGAATGTTGCACTTCCGCAGGCACACTTTGAAGAACACCGCTTTGTAAAGTAAGCCAGCTGTTGGCTAAACTGTTTCAAGAGATACATGAGAAGGTGAAAGACAAATCTATTTCGCTGCTGCACCCCGTGTGCTGTGAGTTGTTGCTGTTGTTTTTAGGGCACCCTATCTGCTGGAAAATGTTCCCCTCATTTTTCCATTTCCGTGCCCATATGTTTCTCCTCACTCGTTTCCCTACTTTACACACAGGGAAGCACTTAATGTAGGATGGAGGCATTTGTACAATGTGATACTTTGATGGAATTAAATTAAAGTGATCAAACACAATAATTGTTTCTTTTAATTGTGATAGATGCATGCAGGTGGATGGAAAACTCATTAAAGGGGGAAGATGAATAATGGAGGAGGTTGTGTTGGTGTTGTGCTAGCTTAGTTTACATCTTCGCTGGATGGAGGGCTGTTGTGTCTCGTGGGGGGGGTGGGGGGGTTCAGAGCAGGTGGGGAGGTCAGAGACAAAGCTGAGGAGGAGGAGGAGGAGGAGGAGGAGGAGGAGGAGGAGGCTGGCTTGGGCAGAGAGCCAGGGTGTCTCAGACCTGCGTAGTGAAAGTGAGGAGACGGCTTCACTGAAAGGCCCAGCCAGCACCTGCCTCATCAGGCAAAAATGGAAAAAGGTTAGCCAGCGGCAGCCATGACAGGAAACACAACCTGCCTCATTGTTGTCGGTGGAAAAAAAACACTGTGGGTGAGAATTGCTTCATGCAATGCGATAGGCTGCCTGATTCTGCATGTTTAATGCATATTTTGATTTCCTGAATGTTACCTGTTAATTCAACTGTGTGTGAGTTGCACATCATGGTGTGTAAAGATGATTTTTATCTAAAATGTATGCTTGTGGTCCCACTGTGAAATAATGAATCACCATCATCTCTTTGAAGCAGTTATTGATGAGTCATCACGTCATACCTTCAGGCAGCTATAAAGCAGAGTGTACCATGACTCTATGTGCACAGCTGCGTGGTGAAAGTGACAAATGAAGACAACTGGTTGTGGTTATAGGTGCTAGGTGTCCAGTGAGTGTTACATGGTCAGTGTGGTAACCAGAGCAGGAATCTCCTTTAGAGAACAAAGAGTCGGTCTGATATTTCCCGCAACCCAAATGGGAAATAAATGCCAAAGACATGCACAAATGCAAAGACTGTTGCAATATCTGGCATAAAAACATATATATGAACATTCAGACCAGTGCACGCATGCATTCCCACACACAGATAAACATGCACACACACACACACACCATATGAATGTCTCAGAGCTATGGTTACTCCTTACCAGTCATGCTTCCTCCTGCAAGCTGTCAGGGAGCGTCTGGAAGTGAAAATGAATAATCACAGGTCTCAAAGTGTGATCTTCTGCACATCTTTTACATATGCCTTGTTTCAAGGGACACGGCAATGATGTGCTGTTCTAAATTTAGAGTCTAACTAAATCGCTGTTGGTAAATAATTGGTCACATTAGCTTTCCTACTGAATAAAGACATTGGGGGGTTGGGTGGACGGCAAATGATAACTAATTTGTGGTTAAAAACCAAATTAATTTCATCAGCAGTGGCCCCATTTGCAATGAATGCTTAAAGACTTTTCATGACCTCATCATCAACAATATTTTCAACTGGATGTAAATGTGGAGGAAGCATTACGTATTCATTAGTCATTCTCCTCAACAGGAGCATGCTCACTTCTATTGCTGTTATCTGTCTTGTCCGCTTTGTCTTTTGGGGTGTCACACATACAAAAAGCCTTTCACTCTGTCATTGCTGCGTTTTTGTGTCCGTTCAGAAAAAAAAAATGGGAGTCTCGTTTTTTTTTTTGTTCTCCACCTGTGGAGTGACCCATTTTAAAACAGAGAGAGGGGCAACGGGTGCAAACTCAGAGAAATGAGGGAGGCAGAGAAGAGGTTCATCTGAGGGGTTTAGGTTGGTACAGAACTGGTGCCGGTGCTGCAGGTGACCTGGTCAGAAACAATGCACTCAGAGTGGCAGATGATTCATTTTGAGTGTGATTGCACAGCGCTGAGAGAGCAGACAAAGAGAGCGTGGTTGAGAAAACAGTCACCATGAGTAGGAAGACTATCACTCGCAGCTCGTCATTTAAATCAGAATCGCTTTCCTTCTCGATCATACCAATGTTGCATTGTGTAGGTAAACATTCTGAACAGCCAAATAATGCATTTTTGATTCTTTCAAATGGCCTTTGTTAACATCGTAACATATTCTTGAGGTCATATAGCTTTTAAAAACAAGAAGTAGCTCTATTTACCATTAGGGAAACAATCCCAGGGACTTGTTGATCATGTTGCTTGCGGTGTTACAACAAGGTCAGGGTTTTACAGCGCCTACAGTATAGTACCTACCAACACATGGACCAAAAATAGGGGCTTCCCACACAGTGAAAAGGGGCAGTTCAAGACTTATTATAGACAGGAGAATAAATATAGCACTCATCATAGAATCATCCATATTCAGTGTTTTAAAAAGCACTATATATTCAAGCCACTTGTCATTGAGAATAGTTTCAGCTGTTGAGGAACGAGAAGTGAATGATGTAAATGGTTATGGTTAATATAAAAAGAGACATAAAAAATAAAGGGAAAAGTGAAGTCCTATTAAATGCTTGGTGCCAATAGACTGTAAAATTATACAGCATCTTAAACTGTCATGAATTCTGCAATCTTCACGATTAATTTCTTCTAACCATCAGGATGCAACCACGGACGACATTATGAAACCTCATTAACTCACTTGTTTTGGTGATGAACAGCCACATATACACAAACACTTATTGCTGAAAAGAAAATCACGGTTTGTTAGTGGACAAACGATAAAGTAGTCCTTTTTTTCCATCTTATTGTGATATTAATGGACTGGTCATGTTTCTCAGAGGAGAGTATTTTGGACTGGATGTTTGTCAGTGTGGGCATGTCAGTGGTCATCCTTCCTGTCGCTTCACATCACTCTAAAGACTGCCTTTAAGCCGCCTGAAAAGACACCTGCTTTTGAAGGTTACTGCTGCGTTTATGTTTAAAAGGCAGGAACAAAATGTGCGTATTGCAAATAAATGATGAAATTCTTGTTAAAAAAAAAAACTCAGTGTTATTTGTTGGGTTTAATTTTAATTTTGGAAAAATCTTTGTTGCTAATTGCTGTGGTGTTTTTTTTCTTCACATCATCCCCCCAAAGATCACTCGTCAATCAGTGTGGCCAAACACATCACTTCCTGTGTACCACAGGATTTTGTTTTTGTCAATGCTTTCATGAACTGATAATAGGTTGAATCTCTAATGAGATGTATCAATCAACAACAGACCAGAGCAAAGCATTAATGTCAAAATGTCACAGATCATTACTTGGAGTTTGTGTATAACCACACAAATCCAGCCAGTCCACACAGGTCATGGGGATGCCAGGATGACCTAGATACTAAAAATACCGGCAGCTGCAGTTAATTAGTGAAGTAATACGATTAGATGGCTCGATTGGAAAGAAATGGACAAGAGCTGGAGTAGAGGAGGACTAATCCTGTTCAGAAGCTGTGAGCCTAATCACAGATCCATATACAGCATTGATGTTTTTTTGTTCTCATTCAGTAGAAAGGTTGATGGTAGGACATAAGTGTGAGTTGTCATAAATTACTACAACATGAGTATTTCAACATATGAACCAGGGTAATAATTAGTACAAAGTAGCTGTAGCAGCCGTTGCAAGTCTCAGTTATTCCTCAATCCCTACAGATCGTTTAGATTAGATTATTACAGATGTTTTTTTGCTGGAATTGAACTGAAATGCCATTTTCATAACTGGCAGACACATCATCAGTGTTACAGCGACTGTACCCAGCTTAACATGCATTTTGATGAGATGCCTGCTTGAAACGTCATTTGGCCGTTGGCTGAGGTAACCAGGATCCATAAAAAGACACCAGGCGTCAAGGAAGCAGATGCCAAATCAGAGATCAGATAGCTCGGAGCTGTTTGTGTCCGATTGCAATTATCCATGTGGCAAAGTGTAAATGCTGCCTTTGCACCGAGAACCGAGTGAATTGGACTGCTCTTGCAATGAGACTCGTTTGCATAGAAAGGGGACAATTTTGTACCAAATATATGCATAGTACCTCATTTACATATGTTCAAATAGCACTGGAGCGCTTGCCAGCGCAGTTAAGGGTGCATTTCACCTTTGCGGGCGCTTTGATAACTATTTGTGCAGATTTCGTGTCCGCAAAAGCTGCGCAATCCTTTTGTGAATTCACCCCTAAAAGTCCTGTTGTACTTTGGAGCTTGCGCTTCTGTGACAGTGCAGCAGTCGCTTTTCTGGACAGTCGCACACTCAGCAGTGCTGAGGTCTATAAAAGCATGGAGCACTTTATCAATCCTCAGGGAGAATACGGGAATAAACACAAAGTGATGTGCCATTTTGGATTATAAAACAGGAAGGATAACTGGCAAGAAACGAGACCTGTTTTCACACGGTAAAGTGAAATTGGACGCAGAGCGTGGTGATAGTGCTAAACAGATCCAAAAAAACCTCAAAGACATTGTTCAACTGGCTGCAGATGACTGTGACAAGCTGTCATTGTCACTGGTTTTCAGTTTCTATCACCAAGAGGTTGGCAAAGAAACAGAAAAAGAAAAACTAGAAAAGTGACACCACAGTCCCCCCCCGTACACACCACACGTGTATGAAAGTATATGAAAATGCATGAAACGTCAACTTAAAAAAAAAATCACATTTATGCTATTGGGAAGAAGACCTAGAACACTGGCCAGTAAACAGTTTGCATGATACTGTCAGGTATAGTACATTACAAATCTTCTCCACTTCCCAAATCCAGCCAAGTCTGACAGGACAGAACACAAACCTCCTCTCTGGCCACTGATCCTTTTACATCGGATAACAGATGAAAAGACCACACACTCTGGATAATTATGCATTCTCTTAAAGGTTATACGGTGAAAAAGTGAGAAAATGTACAACATCTTATTAGAGTTCACAACTCCCTGTGGACATGCCGTTTTTCCATTATCACCAAATGTTGAAGTAATAATTGCTCTTGCCAGAGCGCAGTTCATTGTGTGTATGTGTGTGTGATTAGAGCCGACGTCCCACTCCTGCAGATCATCTTAACACAGCTCCAATTACACAAGAGCTGATTAGATGTTCCCTGTAGAAAAGGCCGGGAGGAATACAGAGGACCCAGACAAGACAATGAACCACAAAAATTGTGCCTCTGATTATTATGAGAGCAGATAGCGTTACTGAATGAAAGTTAATTTTTTGAATCCTCAGATGGACAGGTGCCAGCCAAAATACAACGTTTGGAATACCGATGTATTCTCAGTAATTGTGTTTTTTTTGTGTTATCAAACTGTGATGCTCTCAACATTCCTATTAAAAATAGCAATGGAAACAAAAAACAACATGACATCATATGAGTTATCAGAAACCCTTTCATCCATACAAATATCCTCCTCACTCTCATTCTCAATGAATGAGCAGTTTTTTGCAGAATTCAACGACCATGCAGAGTGAAATCCATCACCGGAGTGTTAAAGCTACCAAACTCTCTTCAGACAGAGAGGCCTCACGAGACCATGATGCAATGTAACCTAAACACGTTTTATGTTCAGTACTCTCAGCTCTTCTCAGCTAAAAAAAAAAAAAAAATGTCTCACTCCAGTACATGTAATTGCTCTCTCCACCTGCTGTACCTCAGTAAGTAAGCCTCGGCTAAATGCAGCGAGTTCACACCCAGTCACTGGAGGTTTCTGAGAACGAAAAAGTGTTCATGCCAACGACATGATTTACCAGACAGAGATGATAAGAAGAAACCCTGGCATTTTGAATACAATAATATACGAGTATCGAAAAGGGCTAAATACCACAATGGCCTTGCTGATGTTGAATCATGGTGATGACACTGTACTTGACTTGCTTTGTACACAGTTTACGGCTGATGGATAAAAACGATTTTTAATAAGATGTAAATGACTACTCCTTCCGGTTGGAGAGAGTTGGTAAAAGGTTGCACGTCCTGGGAGTGTCACCGCTCTGCTGGTGCCCTGCCTTGGAGACGTCCTGTGACACTATCAGCACGGTCGGTGCCTGCCCTGACACTAAGCCGGGCTGACAGCACTACACACTGTTGACTCTCCTTCCATCCTCAGTTACCTTACTATGTCTTGGTTATAAAAAAAAAGGGAGTTTTGAGTGAAGCAATGTCGCATAAAGACGCTTTTAGCTTGGAGTTCCTTCAATTTGATCTCTTGATCTCTCGTGATCTATTTACTTGAGGCAGTTGGAAGGAGTTGGTACACAGCTCATCTATGTATCAAAATAGCCGGCGCAAAAAAGGATGTGACCAATTGTGTCAGCTCAGGAAACAATTGAGTTAATAATAAGAAAGATAGACCTGATAGAAATAGGTGTCTTCCTTTTACCTCATGACTGTTTTGACTATTTAAACTCTAATGGGTTTGATTTTGGCCTGTTTACCTTCCAAATCCCACTGCGCATGGACAAAATCAATTATAAATGGGATTTAGCTGCTCTTTAACGCTAGCTTTGACTCTAGTTTCAAAATAATTGAGGAGTCCAGCCTAAAAGTAACATTTGAGCCATTCTTGAATGGGCACAACTTTGGAGTCAATGAAGTTTCCTCTAAAAAATACTGTTCCAACATTTTATCACTCCACATTACTATTATACCATCGCTTGCAGCAACAAAGCTTTTAATGAAAACTGCCGGTCTTCTGCCCAGACAGAAATACACAAACCCTCTCTGTGGGGTCTTCGGAGGGGGAGTGGGGGTGGGGGTGGAGGTGCGGAGCAAACTGTGGTAACACAATCGAGGAGGATAGAGTGGTCGGAGGTGATAAAGCAGCCGAGGCGATGACGCTCAGAGGACAGTCAGAGGCCGGTGATCGGGGTGCCACCGTGGCTTTTCCATGCCACCACACAACCGCCTCCTCACGCAGCCAATTACAGTAATTAGAGGATCGTTTCCAGTTGCTGAAAGATTGAACGCTCAGTTTCCTGGCTGCTAAGGTAGCTGTTGCTGGATAGGTTTCAGCATCAGCGTGGAAGGTGAAATTGTTATGAAACGGTTCGCTAAGATATGATAATCACAAAACAAAATCCCACAATACATGCAGTTTGATGGATATATGATGATTTGTTGATAATGTGAGCCTCTGGTGAACTACTTCAGGGATCATTTTGGTGTAGAGTTTTTGCCCTACAATTCCCAAAAAATCACAAACAAACAAACTGTTTGCCCATTTAGTCATAACTATCACTGCTATATGCAAACCAACCAGTCTTTATAGGTATTACAAAACATCTTTAATGATCTAGCTGTAGACTCAATCACTATTTTGTTAACAGACAAGAAAATTACTTCAAGATGTTGAACAGCATTACTTTAAGGTCTGATTCTTTACAAATACCAAATCAACGTAGTTGATAGTTATGTATCAACCACACTTGTTCAGCAGCAGAACCACGCACTTCATGAAAGAGCAAGTTCCTTCTATCTGTCATGCGTTAATGGCCATTGAGGTTACTGTGCAGTGCTATCGGCAAATGAGCCAAAAACAAAATAAGTCCTCCAAAATATGAGAATGAAGCACCACTGCCTTGTGAAGTTCTGATGCGACACAGTGAATGATCCTGCAGCGTGAGGACGCTATGGTCGGAGTGTGCTGCTGCTGCTGCTTCGTAACAAATATGAAATTCACAAACTGAATATTGATATTGCCTGTGTGTGCCTTGGAACTGAAATCCACTGTGACACTGTAAGTGGATACACGATGCGTGACTTTAGGACTGATCTAGGCCCAGAAAAAAACAAATATGTTGTCAGATATGCAGGATGATAGAGTTTAGAAGGGGTGAGATGGAGTTACAGGTGAGACAAAAACTCAGAGGGTGTTCTCCGTTCCTAGTCCCACTGACGCGTGTATTGTCGGGTTAATAAGAGCCTCTCCCCATCAGTGTAATAGAGAAGAGTGGTGACTGTCAGTTTGCACCTCTTCTTTCATGGTGCCGCGGGTCTGAACCTAATGGTGACATGAGGGCTCACTCAGGAGGCTCACTGCTGTAATGAGAGCACCCCATCCCAGTGTCTCCTGAGTTGGATAATGTTATGAGCGCACAGCGTTCGGCTTTAATGCCAGAGGATTAGATGCACTAAAGCTAAATGTTACAGAACTTTAGGTCCTTCATCTCTGAAGTCTCCAGAGTCCTCTCCCCCCCCCAAAACTTCAAATTGTATCACCGTGGGTCCAAATTAACTTCTTTTTATATCATATTTGAATACAAAATTATTTAAACATTAATTCACCGTTTGAATGTAAAGATTTGTAAAAATGGTTTATCGCTGACTAAAGTGTCAGATGGCTCCCTTTGCTTTTACATTTGCTATTAATAAACTTTATGTAAAATCTATAAGAAAACTAAAGGCAGAGAATTCACCTGTTGCTCAAAGGGAATAGATTTTTCTTAATTAACATGAAGCCATAGATTTTTCTTGGCCACAACAGTATAATTAGAGTATCATCAAAGTGCCTGTTTACAAGCTTAATTAATTCAAAGGGGGAATGGTACTTAGCAAGTGTCACGTGGACTATTAAGTCAGGAAAAGGCTGCAAAACCATGAATTCAATAAATGAGACACAGAACGTCAGAATTTTGCAAGATCACAAACAGAAAAAAGTTAAAACACACTGAGAATTATTGTTGATGGTATTATAATTAGAAAGTACAATTTTGATTTCTCTAATACCAGTTAAAACCTAATTAAAATAGAATTCTTAAACAGAGTTTGTAAGCTCTCTCCCAAAATGTGATTCCCGTGACTAAAATGAGGGCTGACTTTTAATAATTTCACACAGCTTCAGTCTATTTCTCACTTCTCATCCACACGCCCACGGTGAGAGCTGCTAAAGAGGGACAGCGACTCAAAAAGCTTCATCTCACCCAGAGCCAAAGTCAACCTCACTGGGTAACCTTGAGTCAGTGACACCTAAACACACACACTTATAGGTACATGCACTTTGCCATCTCAACTGACAATCGACAAATAGTTCTGGTGAACTTCACCTTTGTTAACAGTAGCAGTGCAAAAAATAAATAAAAATGCTGAACATCAACCCCATCCACAGCCATCCCTTTAAATCCGGCCTCTCTCCAGGGAACAATGGGAGAAATGTTTGGCCTTTGGAGCCGGTGAACGGGGCCATTGAGCGCCTTGCTGCAGGATCGGATGCAGTGAATTAGTGTAAAGCCTCAGAGGAGAATAAAGCTGACGCAACTGAACTGCTTTGGCCTTGCTATCGGCTCCCGCCACGCAACACTGAGCCCAACCTGGAAAACTCCTGTGTTGGGAACAACTGATACTACCACGCCCACTCTGAGGGATTTATTTTAATATAAACATATAGCAACGGTTGAATTGCTCTTGAAGCATAAGGGACAGGAAGTCATTCTTGATCTAGAAGTTGTACAAAGACTTTTCCGAAGGGTTAATGGTTTAATTCAGAGCACTGACAGTTAAGCATGCCATTCCCAATGAATGGTTTGAAAGATATAAAACCACCAGAACGGCCCTTTACATAAACACAGTACATGGTCTTGGCATGTCCTCTTTACTCCAGCTCTCATGTGTGAAGGCAAGCTTCTCCGCCCCAATCTTATGAATGGCATCTTGCAGCGCTATCCAAAAAGGCCCCAAGCTAAAGGGGCAAGTGGCATCCCACCATATGCCTGCAAAAAAAAAACACCATATGCCTCAATAGTTAATTCATTTTTCCAAGGCCACGGGCCTATTTTTCAGCATCTCAACATACTACTGGTACCACAACACTCTTTTGAACCTTTGTACAACCTACAGCACTGCATGACATTGCAGCATTGAATCATGCGATAACATCTCTGACTTCCAAAATGTCTTTGCCATTCAGTACAAATCTGCCGTTTTGTCTCTTGTGTCTATTCTAGTGTCATTACAGGCGGGTGTGTGTGGGTGTGACAGTGACTGTGCCTGATTGTGTGAAAGAGCATACAGAGAGTAAAGACAGGTCTTTATGAGTGTGTATGTCGACGAGAAAGAGGGGGGGGGGAGTGAAGCAGACGGTGTGAGTGAGAAAGAAAGGAGAAAGCAGAAAGCAATGCTCCAAAATAATGTGGTCTGTGATGCCATGGAGATAAAGGGTCAGCTGCTGGTAGATTTTGGGGTAAATTCAGCGCTTCGCTGTGCCCGGCTGTGTGGAATTGACAGAAGGAGGATGGGGCTCCCAGGGAGCCAGACCTGCTACAAATAGCTCAGTGTGCACTCTCTCCTGTGTGCACACTGCACATACAGTACATGCAAACACGAAAGAGACTCAGAACAGAAAGACAGGTTCTATATCACAGATGTACACACATCCACACATCTGACAACAAATACATGAAATGTTCCACATTGGTGCTTTCAGACAACACATAGGCTTTATTTAACCTTCGGCTTATATTCAATGGACAATGAGAGAGTACTATAAACTCCTCATCATCGCTCTGACCTCTCTATACTGCGAGGTCTTTATCTGGTTCTTGGCCTGGTTTGAATTGGTTTGGTCTAACATCCCGAGCAGAACGCTGTGTCCCCTTCTTGGGACTAACTCCGAGGGATCCACAGGAACTGTCCAATCACATTGCAGTCGAGCCATCAAGGTTAGAAGAACAGAGAGACGAGGGAACACATACAGTAGCTCTGATGAAGTCACGGCGTGCCAACGTCCCTGTCCTTGTTCTGCCATTTAAAGTGAGCTAATTTGCAAGAAATGTAGGTGATTTTTATGACTTTGAAGAATATAAACCAGTTTAATTAGGACATGTCTGTGTCTATGTACATTTACCCACTTTCTAAAGATGGACATGGCTTCATTCATAATGATAGCACCCTCCATTAGTCTTTTACTGTACGACTGACAAAGCAGTCCTTCAAAATGAATGATCTGGGTGTTTCTTTTTTTTTTTTTGCTGTTTGAAACAAGTTCTAAAAATATCAGCTATGGAAACAGAGAGGGAGTCTGAGAGAGCGTCTGAATACATAATGTGTTCAGCAGAGGGGTTTAATTTGTGTCATTAGTGACAGCATCTGTTATAATGAACTTGCCGAGACACAGTGTCACACAGGGAAAGAGGAGGCACAACGGGAACGTCAGGTGAGCAGCCATCTCTCCTACCTAATTTATCAGTAACAAGCCGACAAGTATAACATCTTCTGAAAAGGAAATTCTCCAGTATGGTACTAGCGCCTCAAAGTACTGTACTGTAAAACATAACTGGACTAAATGCACTACCTCAAAGGCTGAAGGGAGAGGAGAGCGTTTGATGACTGCAGGGATGGTCTGTCGTATGAGCAGGGCAGAGGTCAGGGTCGCTGCAAGGACACTGGATCCTGAGCCGATTAATTTTCTCAACCCCCGGGGTATCGGTGGAAAGGCAGACGGGAGCTTTTCTCAGCGTGCTGTCAAGGTGAGGACATGGTGAACCATAGACACCCACCAGCCACCCCCAGCGTCGCACCGCGCTGCACATTAGGTAATGAAACTCTTGTGGAAAGCTGGGACACAAGTTTCGGAGCGAGGTAAAAAGAATGTAAAGGGGTTTCAGTCTGTATGAAAACACCTTTTCTTTATCTGACATTCATCAGGTGATTTGAAAACTTGATTCAGAAAATAAAGACAATGATTTACTCCCAAATTCAACACTAACCCATAACTATGACCTCTCAAACTAAAGTTTGAGTGTGATCATGTTGCTGTCACACACATCCTTGTGTCATTCACCACGGCTCCACTGGAGCATGATAGCTTATATTCATCCTGTCTAATAAAGTGCAGGAAGTCTGACACTGAACACTTCATTGATCTAAACAGCGAGTCGTTGCAAAATGAAGCTTTAAACGCGTATTTAATTGTGGCTAACAAGAAGTTGCATTGATGCCTCAGTGAATGTTAAATTCTTACGAATCAGTCACCATAAGAGATGCAAAGACACTCAAAACTTTGTCACATTACAATTTCAATTGTAATTGATAGCTCAAAGCCCCCACATATTAGCATTAGCACTGAGAAACATATTAGCTCAGTGGTGTTGACACATTGTGAAACATGGGTCATTTAAACAAGGATTTGAGGACACAGACTGTTCTTATTCTGAGTCTGTGACTTCACACAAGTAAATACATTTACCAAACGTGGAAATTAATATGTGATTATTATGCTTTTGATGTGGCAAGTGTTTTTTGTAAAAGAAATTCCAGATAGTATTGCAGTTCTTTTAGGAGACACGTAAAAAAAATGTAATAAAACGTATTTAAGTATTACGTATAATACGTATTCATTATGTCTAAGATAGAAAACAGCAATGCCTGTGTGATTTCAGCTCATAATCATATCTAAACATGGATACTTCTATGTATTAATTACAAATATATATTCTTTTGTCCTGATAAACACCCACATGGCTTCATATCATTATTCCAGCTTGGGGATAAAAGCTAAAACCAAATGCACGTTGCAGCTTTTATTAAATAGCGGAATAAGTAGGTAATCACACATGATAAGAAATGATTGAGGTGTGCTAATCAGGACGCCTTGAGTGCACTTATACCATGTCCACAAAGGCAAGGTTCGTTTAAATTCACTAGATCCATCAGTGAGTTAAGAATTACTGCTTTAGTTCCTGCGGTTTACAGTAGTTTGAGCTTTAATTTAGACCAGCAGTTAAACTGTTACACAATTTCAATGAGCACCTGCAAGCCAATCAGAGCCTGTTTTTCCTTGGTTACCTAATTACCTAAATCAAAGCAGGTTGGAGGATACATGGCGTGAGTGTTAAAGCAAGTGTAAAATAAGAGTGACGTTAATCAGCGTAGTTAGGATGGCCTTCAGATCAACCCTCCATCACTGTCCATTTCCTGGACTCAAAGTAGCACCAGCCACCCAGAGTGAGGCGGAGAGAAAGAGAGATGTTAAGTGCAGCTGTAGGAGTCATTATGTAAAAGCATTAACAGTCTCCGTCCTCACATGTAGTAATGGCTCCCGTCACTGTGATAGTGTAGTCGGTATCGTGGAATGTCTTACTATGGTGTTGTTTACTTGAACAAAAGGCTCTTGACCGCATCAAACCTGGCAGCTAATCGACTGTGGGTCTGGCAAACAACTTGACGAGGGATTATTATTCTTGACATAAGCATGTTTAACACATGAAGATGGTGTGTGTAATCACAGAGAAAAGCAAGACCAACAACAGAAGGTTAAACCTATATATGTTTTTATAACAGTTACCTATGTAATATGTCATAAAATAGATAGAAAAAGATATTTATACTCAGTCCTCACTGAATGATCATGCTGAGCAGTTAAGGGAAGAACTACAATAGCAGACCATTCACCTGCATCACACTCATGCAGATCAATAGGTTTCTTATGTGAACATAAACAATATGATTACCTTTCAAAATGTGTCACAAATGGTTTCTGACAAATGTTTGAAAACTATTTAACTTAACTTTTACAAACTTAAAATCACGCTGGGCAATTTGTAGGTGTGTGTAAGACGTTATTTCCACGCTGTCCAACATTTGAATAAACCACCCAACACACACTCACACTCCACCACCGCCATAGCCAGCTGGGCCCAAGAACAAGAAGGCCTTTTCACAACCATTTCAGCCAGTGTGAGTACAGTAATATCACATTCCTAATCCCTGCTGACAAGAAATGAAGTTGCAAAAAATGAAATGAACAGGAATGGCTCCAACGCCTGAAATAGCAGCATCAGACAGGAGTCTCGGAGAATAATGTAATTGGGGCGCTTAAAACGAGCCGAGCACGGAGGGGGAAAGTTCAGCTCTCCCGGCCTTCCACACAATATGAAGACACATTAGTGTGGGACAAAATGACGTATTTAGATGAGAGATAAAGAGACAGAGGAAGGTTCAGTGGCATTATGTAGCTGTGGTTTAGAAGAATCAAAATGACAGAGGGTAGTTTTCATTAATTACATTTATATAAGGCATTTTATATCCAATAAGGTGTATTTAGGTGTGACATAAAGAAGGCACATCCAATCTGTTAGGATAATCTATCACTGTATAGATTAGGAAAATACAAGTGCTAATTTACTTAACTTCAAATATCCCACATTACTAACACAGCACGTGTTTCATATGTATTTCTCTCTGTGTGTCAAAACCCTTCAGATGCTATTTCTTGACTATGATGGAGAGAGATCGAGCTGTCAGCAGCAATAAGTCAATAGAGCTTCTGTGCACATGTCTGCCTAAAGCGAGCTTCATTGTAAAAGATGAAACGCCACAATCACTATCACCAGAAAGATTGTGAGAAGTTTATTCTTAGGGCCCCTCTGATTAATGCAAATTGCACCTTGCTGCACACAACTGGCAGCAGCAGAAACATTTCACTATCTCTAACTCTCCATTTTCCTGGTTTTCTTGTCTCAGCTGCTGTTTAAGACCTCGGTGTGACACTTCCATTTCAACACACCTTTTCGGTTTTCGTTCAAATGCTGTAAAATGGCTGGATTAGAAGGATTTTGATTATTGTTTAGTTCTTGCAGCCAATCAAGCCCAGCTCCATATACGGTGTATTAAATGGAGTCAGTTTAAAGCAAAGTTATGAACATAAAATAACTTAAAATATACCCATTCAAGCAAGATACAATTCTGCTTTCAAGATAAAACATCTAATATATACCTCTTCAACCGCTTAACCTTATCAAATCGTTTTAAATGTTTCCAACACGATTTCTCTGATGAGTCATGTTTACAACGGCCTGATTATTGCCAAAGCCTTTAGTTGACCAACAGCCTCGCTGTCTGTTCTTGCCACTCTCTTTGCTTCATTTCTACCAGTTGGTCTGAAAATAGTGAAAATGTGTTATACCTGTAGCCATGGAAGCGGCAGCAAATCCCACTTAGCCATCTCCCTGGGAGGCAAAACCCTCTCATTGACACACACGCACACACATGCAAAGGATATGTGAGCTGCCACCTGTGATTATGGTGCAGTTACATAACAAGGTTTACAGTCTGGATGTGTGAACCTTGTGATCTACTGTTCTCAGGCTTGCAGCACCACGGCGTCAAAGCCTTACATTATGCAGGAACGGGTACGGTACCTGTTGCCGACACAGACCAAGAGGCGCTTTAAAAGGACGCTTTGAGCTCCATTAGTTGACGTCCTCAGCCAAACACAATAGCCTGGTGATGATCACACACAGGCTATATCGCAAATCACCCTCAGAAGTCTGAAATCAGAGGCTGCGAGGGAGAAAGAACAGGAGCAAAAAGAGAGAGAAAAAGGGAGAAAAGAAAAGAGAGAGGGTTCCTGCACTGATGAATCATTAGTGATAAAGCTGGGGCTGAGCCAGTATGGCTGTATTTAGAAACTTCTCACTCTCCCCCCCCCCCCAACTACCCCCCACCCCCTTTACTAATTGTCATCTCTTTTAGCATTTGACTGATGACTGGCTCTCTGAAAAGACGTGAGAAAATGGAAGCAGGCACTCAGGTCTGACGATAATGTCACACGTTGAAGCTGTCAAGGGTAACCGTGATGTACTCAACAGTGGCGGCGATGCAGAAAAAGCTGCAGTTTGCTCCCAACGACAACTAAACGCCGGAACCAGGGACACTAACTCGTTTTTTTTTAGAGACACAAAGCATAGTAATACATCAAGACAATAGTCCTGTGTTGACACTGAAAACAACTCTTCCTTAGGAGAACAGCGTTTTCCAAGAAGACTAGAATTGTAGAACAGTGTCACAGAACATGATGAACTAACATGGCTGTCCTGGTGTGGCGAGAAAGCCATGTCGTCAAAAAACACATACATCCTCAAGTCCAATGTTATTGATTAGTCTTTGGTGACAAGTGTGAAAGGCACCTCTCTTCACAGAGACACAGCAGCCAGCAGCATGATACATTGGTCCACACTGCACTACACAATACAACACACGTAGAATCTTTCATTACGGCAGCAGACTATCGCAGGTCAAAAAGATACATGAATATTTGACCCGGTCCTGTCACGGCCATGCGACAATCAATTTGATGCTGCAAAGTCCCGGTGAATTTAATTTATTCTAAGCAAATAACCTCCCATTATTTTCTCTGAAGGTAAATGATGGGATAACAGGACTTATCTCAGAGTAAAAGCAGAGCAGATGGACTAAGAAGGCAGCAAACTCTGGGCTGTAAATGTTATGTGGGAAGTCATTGTATAAGCCGTTCGTCTTCATGATGTTGCCTCCGTTTACTTTTGATTAACATCTGATCAAATACAATGGCGGATTGTCTGCTTGTGCTTTCTGAATGATACGTCTGTGCATCAAGTTGCTGTCAACTGGTAGTGCCATGATGTGGGAGGGAGGGAGGGAGGGAGGGAGAGAGACAACAAGAGAGAGAGAGAGGAGAGGAGGGGAGGAGAAAAGAGAGGGAGGGAGGGAGGCTGCAAATGGCAGCTTCTGTGACACCACTGGAGGGAGGGAGAGAGGAGAGAGGGAGGGAGAGAGCGAAGAAATAGGCAGAGGGAGAGTGAGTGTGAGAGAGAGAGTGTGATAGAGAGAGAGAGAGAGAGAGAGAGAGAGAGAGAGAGAGAGAGAGAGAGAGAGAGAGAAAAAAAGATCAGCAGTCCAACTAGATCAGATTGCAAAAGATTGATAAAGAGAGATGTTCAGTTAATAAGCAGTGAGGAGTATTGCACAGTTTTATGGCAAATGTGAAGGAAAGACTTCCTGTTACTCAAGATGAAGGATGAGCAGAAGACCAGCTGAAGAAAATTGCCCCCAGAAGATGGAGATACAAAAAAAACCTGAATTTTCCCTGGGATAATCCTCGCTAAACGCTTCGCACCTGTTCCGTACGCGAGGCGCTGACCGAGCAAAAGTGGTTCTGGGGTTCTGGCGTGATTCAGTCTGGTCAGAATTGCGTTTCATCGGCGCTCGCAACAGTGCCTGAAAAAGAGAGAGAGAGAGAGAAGAATTCAAGCGAGGATGAAGAAATTCAAACGGGGTCTGTGCCTTGTGCTGAAGATGATGGAGTGGTTTTCTCCAGTATTAGAGTAACGCACAAAGAAGGAGCAGCTGCGGTGGCAGATGCAAAGAATGCCTCAGTTTGGTTAACGGGGACACTGGGAGAGAAGATACCACCTTGTACTTCTGCAGCCTGGGGGAGGACAGGTAGAAATAAAAGGTAAGAGAAGGACAGAAAACTTCAACTCAAACTTGATTGTCACGTCAACATCTGTCAGATGTCACTGGTCCGTAGTGTTATAATGTATACTCTCAAGCTCTCCCTGTGGAGCAAATCCGTAGTCACACATCTAATCTGATTCATATAAATCAAGTCATTGCTGTATAGTCTCATTGTTTCATTTCAAATCCACTGTGCTGTAGTGCAGAGTCAAAACAACAAATAATATATAACTGATCATCTACCTACATCTGCACAGTATTTAGCTTTTCTGCAGAATGTGGATGAACCCCATATTTTAAATGACGTTGATTTCTCCACCCCAAGACTCTCAATCACCTTTAATCTTAATCCTAGCATAGATTTTGAAATGGCCAAGAAGGCCAATCAATGGCCTGTTGATATCAGGCTGTGATATTGACAGGCGCTCAGCTCCCAAATGGTTAAAACAAACAAACTTGTAGGAATGTAGAAGGCGGACTAAGACAAGCATTAAAAGCAATCGGTTTCAGCAAAACTTTAATCCTGAATTCACCAATAAGGTTTGAATATACATTAACAGCGGATTCGCCTCTACATTGTCTCCATCGATATCAGAGGTCAATGTTCACATCAGAGGATATGAAAAGAATATATTGTGTGACAGTACTGCTGAAATGATCAATTATTGAGTCCACAGGAAATCTATAGGAGGATGTGAAATCTATGAAAAATGCACAAAAAATTCTGGAAGGTTTCTGCTATTTTTCTATATGTTTCTCTCTTCTTCTTGAATAATAGGTTTATTGACCATGAATCAGACAAAATAAGCAATTTCAGGAAACCGCTTTCAAATCTGGTTAACTGTGATGGGAATTTGTAAGTACTTATTAGATTTGATAGACTAATTAATGACTGAAATTAAATTAATTGAGTCTAACAAACATCCAATAGAGAATAACAATCGTCCGTGTTCGGCCTGGACGAATCAAAACGTTCAGTCAATATAAACAAACACTCATTTCTGCACTACGTCTTCCCAATTCAACTTCAACTTACACCTTGATATTAAATGCACTGGTTACCACTTCAGCACTTTTTAGGCCCCATATGAATGAGAGTGTTATATCAGATAGCTAACCACAGCTTGTAATTTAGGATGATATTACTGGAGGACAGACATGAGCAGGTATCAATGGATACATGTGTTGCTTTGGGTACTGCACTTTTCTTTCAGTGTATAAAGAAATCCCTAATGTGAAGGTACAAAAGAGACAGAGGATGAAGAGGACAAAGATTTATGCAGAATAGCCTGACAGTTCAATTACATCACCCTGCTTTTCATCTCAGCTTAGTTCAGTTTGATTCACTTTTATGATCCAAAAGGGATATTTAGCAAGCAACACTGAAAACATAAAATATTACACATCCACAAAAAAAGGCACAATATCACATCAAACACATGGACTACAACCTATGCATCGTCTTTATGTAGAATATCTAGCAGTGCTGTGTTAAAAGTAATGTTTCTAAGCTTGTGAGCTCTAACCAACAGGTGCTGCTTCAAATTGGAAATGACAGAGTTTAGGTTGAATATGGGCGATTCAGCCTTTGTGAATGGGTACAAGTAATTAAAAAGCTGCACAAATAAAGATCAAAAAAAGCCCAGTGAGAAGCGCACATGTGGGAATGATCAATCAAAGGAAACCAGGTGTTTGAGTGGAGAGAAAAAAAACCTACAGGTGCAGCTAGCAAAAAAACTACAGATTTAGTTCTGCTTGTATATAATATACCAGCTGTTAAACCAATGTGAGAAGGTGACTCGGTTCTTTATGAACACGTCTCTCTACCACTTCTCTCAACAACCACCTGAGATGGTATCTCAGCCCAGGGGATGGCCTTAATACCGAGTCTAACAGCCTCCAGGGCTGGTGACTGTCTGATTCTAACTTTCACCTCTTTGTCTAGCAGTTGAACCATGAACAGCCTTCGCAAATGTCAATTATTGCATTATCTTTTGAAAAAGAAAACAATAACAACAACAACAACAAAAAAACGTGTTGTTGTTCGTATAACATACTGTCAATCAGACAGTTTGTCTTCAGCGCTTCGCCATTTCTGCATGGTGAAGTTGGTGTTACTTTCTATAGGAAAATACCTGAAGGTTACTTGAGACGAGATGAGTTCCGCGTGGTGAGCTATAGGAAAATACAATGACACCCGAGCCTCGGCTCTTCCTTCACAATGGCCTTGGGAGGTGGGCCGGGATCATAGCGGCGGAGCTCAGTTTCCTGCAAGCTTCTCTTGAGATGAAGTACCCTCTCCCGCTACACGTCATTGTTCCTCCGAATTCCTTCAATTATTTTGCACATCCAATTATTCATTCTGTTGAACCTAATCAGCAGCAAGCTTATCGTCACCCCAGGTCACTCCTCTTGACTCCCCAAGAACACACACAGCAGACAAGGTCACAAAAGGTATTTTATGAAATGATTGGCTGAGGGAGAATCACTTTCTCCGTCCGGCCTCATGAATCAAAGATGCAAGTCTGAAAATCAAAGTGTTTGAACAGCGAGACAACATAAAAATATGAATACAAAAAAATACACACAAATGACCAAAAAAATGCTTATTTTTCATCTATACAACCAGCTTTTCAATTAAACGTATGCTGTATCTGTAATAAATATGACTAAAGAACTACAGATTGATTATTTACCATCTAATTCATTTGAATTAAGGCAATTTAGATTCATAGTTATTCAGCTGTCACTAGCAGTTCATTAATCTAATGTCATCTAATGTCTTGGCATGGTAAAGACTACCATCAATTCCAAGTCAAAGAGCTGGGGACAAAGATTCATCTTTAAGCAGCATGTACACTCAAACGTTACATGCATAACCTCTCAGGGGGACAATCTGATTTGAAGAGCAATCCTGTGTAGCTACATCAAAGGCGTTCTGCATGGGTTAAGACTCTAAGGCACTTATCTAATGACTCCAAAGACTCAGGGAGGGTTTTTACTTTCATTTGACCAATTCTCTGGACACCTGACACCGTACGACTACAGTATGATATGGAGACTGCGCACCATGCTGCTCTGGTCATGCGTGTAGAGACCAAAATGTATGGTGTGAAATATTGAGAGGACGTTCAGGCTCAATATTCATCTCAGTTATATAACACAGTCAGTGTGGTTACTATACCACACAGCCAGGCCTACCTGCCACTACTTGGGTGAGCCAATGAGCACAAAGATACGTAATTAAACTGTCTAAAGGATGAGACAATCTAGTTTGGTTGACATTTTCACAGATTTGAGATGAGCGGATGAGGATTACTATTTTAAGCATTAACAGCTGTGCTCTTTTGGGAATGTAGTGTGATATTGTCCAAAAAGGCAAAAAGAGCCTTTGGGAGTATAAAAATAGACAATAACATTTAGCTACAGTATATTTTACTGATACAGTTATGCGTTTGACCCCTAAGGGGAAATTTTTTAGATTGTGCATGTGGTAATTTGGCTCCAGATCAGGAGAACTTCCACCTGAAAGAGTGTAAGCGAGGATGGAATCAGTGTGAGTGTGCGGCAGACGGCAGGGCACCCGGGATTTGGGATCACACATGAGTGAACTGTCAAGTCTTCAGGGCCCAAATCAGGCCAGCAGACACAGAACGGATGTGGCCAGGCGATAAAAGCTGTCTGCACCCAGAAGGGCTTCGGTCCAGCCCCTTTAGGCAAAACTCCTTGAACATCCAGCACAGTGGCCAGGTTATCGCCGCGCTGACATATTGTAGATTCATTACATTCCAGACTAACATTTTGACACATCACATTATCAAGTGTGTAGAATCTTGTCATTTTTGGTTAAGCTAAAGTTCCAGTAATTACAATAAGTATGCAATACAGGGCATTGCACAGAGGACACATCTACTACCTACTTGTATGGGTCACCATGGGCTATAAATTGGCCGCATCCTCACAACATCATTAATAACACTGCAAATTGTACAGAATGGGGTCAAATAAATAGTCCTGCAGTCCTTCAGTCCTGTACGCAGCATCTAGAATTGCATGTCCATGGGAGTCAGTGGCATACATACACAAGTCCCCTCGGAGTATGTTTAAATACTCACACACACACACAACCCAGTCTCACAAAAGTATTGTAGTGAAAGGACAATGGCAAACTTAAGGCCAAAACAGAAATAGAGGCGCGCAGATTGTCTGTTGCATATGTGATGACTGCATGGCACGCTGCTGATAATCTATAAATACAAGCAAGAGTGCTGCAAACTAGCATGTGATAGCCTTCCCTATCACTGGTAGGCCTGAAATTTGACAGCCCTCCTAATTTCATAAAACACCTAACCAGATACGAGAAGTGACTCACATGACGGTCATTTTTTTTCCATTACAGAATAATAAACATCTGGTAGGTGACTTAGTTTGTCTCCACTGCCAACCGTCTAATTTGAAAGAGGAAAGCACAGGAAAAACCATGTGACAGAAGTGGATCTGCGGTGAGACCAGCTCTTCACTTACCCAGCCAACATCAAAAGACATGAGGACCCTTCAGTGAGGACCAATTGGATTTTGAGTCGTGATGTTTAGAGAGAGCAAGATGACGAGGAGAAGGAGTGTAAATTAACTGAAGTAACCGGTATTATAGATACTGACACTATAAACCTTGTACAGAGAAGTGGGACAGGGAAAATAACGCATAACAATGTTTACTGTTACTGTTAACACATTCATCATGTTCCTTATTGTTTCCTATCATATTAACACATCAGATTTTGCAAGAGGACAAACTTATCAGAAGCTGGCCCCCGGTAGACTGACTACTTACTGCATTAGTTAACAGGAAGACTTATAATAAACAAACATATTACATGAAATAGATGGTAAAATAGTCAGTCATACAGGACCCTAATCTAAATCAAGTTAATCTAATGCAGGTATATCTACAATATCCCCCAAAGTGATGATGATGGTGAATTGGTAATTTGTGCTCATTCAGTGAAATGATCTATAAATATTAGTGGCATTCTTTTTGGGCCAGTAGCAGAACTATTTATGTATTATGTACGTTTGACAAGGTTTTTAAGTTCAGCCGCTGAAGGATTTCATGGTTGGTTCTTTGTTGACTGTGTATGTGATTTCATACACATGTATGGTGTGATTTGACCATTATGTCACAGAAAGACGCTTACATTGTTCTCCTCTCCCGGCATTCTCTACAGGGATTGGATTAAAGCTCAAGACTCCCACCCAGCTCCCTGCCTATGACTCACTAAAATGCAACTTAGCCAGTGATCACGCTGTGAGGGGCCTCGATCACTCCAGGCCCGTACCTCTGCACTGACCCTGCAGCTGGAGGTGCCGCCAGGAGCATGAGTGTGGGAAGAATCAACCGCTACAGCATTGTGTCATCTGAGGAAGAGGGCCTCCGCCTCAGTACCATGCATGGTATGAACGGCTTTGGCAATGGCAAGATCCACACACGCCGCAAGTGCCGCAACCGCTTCGTCAAAAAGAATGGCCAGTGCAATGTGCAGTTTGCCAACATGGAAAATAAGTCGCAGCGCTACATGGCCGACATCTTCACCACGTGTGTTGATATTCGCTGGCGATGGATGCTGTTAGCCTTCACTCTTGTGTTTGTTGTCTCCTGGCTGGCCTTTGGCCTAGCCTTTTGGGTCATTGCTTTGCTGCATGGAGATCTGGATAACCCCGCCGGAGATGACAACTTCACTCCTTGTGTCCTACAGGTCAATGGATTTGTGGCCGCCTTTCTATTCTCCATTGAAACACAGTCTACCATAGGTTATGGCTATCGCTGTGTGACTGAAGAGTGCCCGGTGGCTGTCTTCATGGTGGTCTTCCAGTCCATCGTGGGTTGCATCATTGACTGCTTTATGATTGGCGCCATCATGGCCAAGATGGCGAGGCCTAAGAAGCGAGCACAAACGCTGTTGTTTAGCCACAATGCTGTCATTGCCATGCGGGATGGAAAGCTGTGCCTAATGTGGAGGGTGGGGAACCTTCGCAAGAGCCACATTGTAGAGGCCCATGTTAGGGCACAGCTCATCAAAGCTCGGATCACTGACGAGGGGGAATACATTCCTCTAGACCAGATAGACATTAATGTGGGCTTTGATAAAGGTCTGGACAGGATTTTCTTGGTGTCCCCCATCACTATTCTCCATGGGATAGATCAGGAGAGCCCCCTGTTTGGGATCAGCAAACAGGACTTGGAGACAGCAGACTTTGAGATTGTCGTCATCTTGGAGGGGATGGTTGAAGCGACCGCCATGACCACGCAGGCTCGCAGCTCCTACTTAGCCTCTGAGGTCCTTTGGGGTCACCGTTTCGAGCCAGTCTTGTTTGAGGAGAAGAACGTGTACAAGGTGGATTTCTCTCACTTTCACAAAACCTACGAGGTGCCGTCCACCCCCCGCTGCAGTGCCAAGGACATGGTTGAGAACAAGTTCTTAGTCCCGAGCTCTAACTCTTTCTGCTATGAAAATGAGCTGGCCTTCCTCAGCCGCGACGATGGGGAGGAGGATGTAGGTGGTGGTAGCAGGGCACTGGCGAACCTCAGTCCAGACAGGAACAGCCGACATGAGTTTGAACGCTTACAGGCCACCTGTAAGCTGGATCAAAGGTCATATCGCAGAGAGTCGGAAATATGACCTCGACCCATTGACCCTGGATCAACTTTCAATAACTGTATCCAAGGGTGAAATGCAGAACAATGCAAAGTGCCATAGGAAAAGCTGACTACTGTAAAAGTTTGGAAAATAAATAAGACAACAGTAAAAGGGACTTCGCTGGAAGAAATGGGGGAAAGAAAGAGTACACAGCTTAGAAAATTGTGGTAAGGAATGTCTACAATCAAGGAAAAGGCTAGGGAAAGACCTTCTTCCTGAATGGAAACTTGAATCTTTTTTCACATGGTCATTTTGAGTTTAGAGTGTTCAATGATAGTGCATCAAAAACTATGACAGAACCTTATAATCAAATTGTAGGTGTAAATACATTGCTTAGGTAAGTTATGTTTTGTGTGCAGTATCAGTTTCCCCCCAAAAAAATAGAAGTTGCTATTTCAACTTGATCTTGGGCACAAACAATAGTGTTACAAGGCCTCTCTTGAGATCTCCTCGCATTGCTGTAATGTACTGGACCTGCGTTCAGTGACACATTGAAAATGCGTGCATTGCAGCATTCGGATGCAATGAGCCGTGATAAAACATCTGACCGTGAGCCACTGAGTACAACACAATTCCACACCTTCATTCATGTATTGGTGTGATCCCAAAATCTACCTTTGTAGGCACAATTGATTGCACTAAGAAGAACATATAGGAATATGAACAGAAATGAAATTGTATGAAGCATCACTTTATTTATAATCTCTTAACCGTATCTTATAAAAACAAACATCTTAAGCCATCAACACCATGATTTGGTTGCACTGGCCAACACATGTCATGTCATGTACAAACATTAATAAGTAGTCAGGTAAAACAAAACAAAAGCACAAATTGAGGACAACTGTCTTAAAAAAATGTTTTGTAGTTCTTCAAAATATTATGTCTGCAAGATACAGGTTGCAATATCCAAGTTTGTATTGACTAATTAAATAACTGAATAGCAGCGATTTGTAACTCCACAATAAATGCACCTTAACGTGTACCTTTACTTTCACAACTCTTATAAACTAAGTTAAAGTGAAACCTGTATACTGGTAGTCGATAACAAGTTTTCTTTTACGGGGAAATTCAGACTAACAAACTGATATAAATTGATGACACTTAATGTTTTTGTCCTCTTTAAAAATGAATCTATGCATATTGTTAACAGTATCAGGGGAGAGAAATCCTATCGAGTTCTGTTTGAGATGAAATGATGTAATGACATTACTTTGATTAATACATAGTGCTCAGCCTGAAGAAAAGGACAAATGCATGAACTGAATTTCTAAAATTAGCTGTTACGTTTATCAATCAATCAATCATCTTTTTGACAAGAGTTCAATTTAATTGATAGTCAAAATTTCATATATCGGTAAAATCTATCGCTAAAAAAATTATAATTATTTTAAACCACCTTATTTTAAACCATCCATTCCAAATGCTAAAAGAACAAGCATCACAAGGGTTAATGTGTCTATAACACTTTATGCTAATAAGGTTAGAGTAGTCCAAACGCCCTATATGGCTATTCATTTTACATCAAAAGTGGGTAAATTTAGATGCTCTTTATATTATTAATAACAGAGTCAATCTCTGTTTGACACTTTACTTGGTTTATAGATGATGACAAAATAGTATTTAATAATTAAATGATGTAATGTATATGTGTGCAGGACTAAGTTTGACTAAAAACCTGTAATCACCCTCATTGCTCTCTAAACAGATACACATGAGCAGCAGTAAAATAAAGAGAAGACATCTTCCTCCTTCACTCCTCATATTGATTCCTCTGGCATTTGCAAACATTACATACTGTAAATGCATTTTGAGCAATATGCTAATACAATGAGTTAATACACTGGACCAAGGTTGAACGGAAGCAATAAAAACTAAAGCACATCTTTCTGAATTAATTTTAGAAGGCATGTCATTAATAATTCTCTTGTAATACACTGAGCATGCATATTTATAATTCTTGATTCCCAGATAATGAGGTTAAGGCGTGATGCGAGGAGAATGACCCCGTAGTCTTTAGTTTATTGCACACATATGCATACGAGTTCTCAGATTTGATACCAAAGTAATGAGTGTAGCTCAGACTTAAGTTTTGAAGTGATTGTTCCCAACGTAATCTTCCACCAAACAGTTTAGACTGATCTTGAAAAATGGATAGTCATATTCCAAAAAGGTGTTTGAGTCTCCAGTTTGCAAATAGTCTCTAGATTTACATTATTCCGAAAGATTTGCAACTAATTAAAGCAAAACCCTGTTAAAACCAAATCAACTAAATAAGTAACTTCAATCATTTGCTTGTAGTTTAAGAGGCACAATTATAATGCATGATAACTTTTTTTCTTTGGCATGGACAATAGCATTTAATAAAATTCCCCTTATTCTAAATGCCTAGTGAGAAATGATCACTCAAACCTAAACATGTTGATGTTTGTACGACAAATACTGTTTATCACGTCCAGTGTATCTGTTACCTCACTAAAACGTGGACGTTACGTCAACTTTAGTTACATTTCATACATAAAAGATAGCACACGTGTTAAGAAGGAAACCTTTAGGATATGGTGAAAAAGTACAACATGAACACATAGAAGAGAACCATAAAATGGTCGTTATGTTATATTATGACTAATATTTTCCTAATAGTCATTTAATATATATGATATTTCTAGGTTATATGTTGCTTTTTAGAACATTGTGGGATATAGTAAAATATAAAGAGCATTTTTTTGGCAAATAAGTGAAGCGTTCTTTACCCAGCCCAAAATATTTATTATGCTTATTGCCTTCTGGGAAGGTTCTATACACTGATGTGTGAAGCCTCTGCACCTACTCACTGGCAAGAAAAAGCTGAAGCATTTCTACCGTATAACTTTTTTGCAGATTGTTTTAGCTTTGATGATGCCCACCTGAGCCCTTAAAAAAGAAACACACACACACTTGTTTTAGCTAAACATAAAGGTTTATAGTGTAAAAAGCATAGTAACATAAAAAGTATAATAGGGAGCAGGAGGCTGAACAACCTGCTTATTTTTATACAAAGTTCTTTTTGATAGAATACCGCATTCAATATTTATCTGTTTTTATTAGAGTACTACAATGAAATCACTAATGAGGGGCAAAAATATGATTCTTGTCTCACTTTTCAATGATTTGATTTCTGTTGTTTCATTTCAGCACAGATCCTCATGATTTAACAGGTATTTCTCTTAAAGGGATGATTGGAAACACTTTTGACCTCTGTAGAAGTCTTCCTATGTCCAGCAAATTGTCTACTGGGCTCTTGATTTTAATTCAAAGTCATTTAAATTATTAAATTAAAAACTAACTGTGAAAAAAGGTTGTTTTCATCTCTTTTTGTTGAGTGGCCCAGCAGTCGTGGGCGGTATCGAAATGCAAAATCCAATACGAACCTCAGACAAGCTTGAGTAATGAATGGATGAAGTGGTAGCTGAGGTAGTAAAACATCTTAGTGAGGGGGGGGGGGTTTAAGATGAGAGATCAAGAATGAAGTCACCACAGTCAGATGACTTCCTGGTCTGGAGCCAATTATTAGAGAAGGCTCATTAATTAATCACTGTGACACACAAAAAAAAAAAAAAAAAGAAACAGCGGCCTGGAGCCTTCTGGCTCCACTGAACTGGGCAAGAGGCCTGCAGCTGACTTCATCAGATCAATGGAGTAACAACACATGAGAGATCATTAATACTCTACTACCTCAGAACTGAGGAAACCTTTTTGTTTTTGAGCATTCGATTGCACTATGCCTTTTCCACTGAAGACATTTCGTCATGTCACAGCAGGAATAACACATAAAGAATAAAATGATTGATGGCTGAATTCTATTTAGCTGCTTCAGTTTCAGGGTCCTGGTATCATGCATGCAGGCCCACTGTCACGGCATACTTGACTACTACCGAGCCATCGTTAATGTAATTAGTAACACCTGTGTATTTCCTACTATGACAAGTAAAAATGCATTCTGGGAAAAAAGCCTATTGCCCAGTAACTGCATATTAAGGTTTTCTTGTAAGTTAAACGTTTACACTGTTCAACAGAGCTTTATCTCTATTAAACAGATTACACATTCATAGGCTGATGTAGGAAACAGGACACGATTTTGATATTGAAAGCGTTCTGGTTTCCCTTGTAGTACATGTATTATTGACTAATCACGTTCGAGCAGGCTTTAGTTGAATGCAGGTAAACAGAGCAAAAGAGGCGTAACGTATTGACCGAAATGCTACCAGCTATCGTCTGACGGTGACTTAGCTGTTTATTGGTTTAAAGTTAGCTTGTAAACTGTCTACAACCTGGTCGTACACGTCGTCGCTCAACTCCAACTGCAGCCTAGCATCTCAAGTTACTAATCGGAGCGCAAATAATGAGCAGCTCATGGAAAAGTGGGAAATTTTACATTAAAAATGTAATTCTCTCTGGTTGAAAAACGACATAATGGCGACAGTTTCTAAATGACCGTAAGCGTATCTTTGGCATTTTTGCACTGTGATTGTCTTGTTACTTATAGGCCAACAAAGATACCAATCTGTGATAAGCTAATATGGGCCTATAATGCTGCCGCCTGCTTGGTTAACCACACTCTTATTCAAATTAGAATATAAGTACGGAAAACTAACAAAATAACTCCACAACACTTTGTGACTCTGGGTCTTCTGGTTTAAAATCTTGTGTTTGTTTAACCCAGCCGCCTACCCTCCCTCGCCCTGTGTGTTTTGTCGGTCTTTATACGATGTCATCACAGTCAGCATTTTCTCTGATCGTCTAATAATGAAGCGGAGGGATTTACATTGTAGTTACTTGAAAGCCCGGTGCGTCTTATGCAGACTCAAAAGGGTGCCCTGTGAATCAGTATCGGCCGCATGGGGCATGACAAAGCGTTGGTATTCGACACCCGTAGAGTAAAGAGATGAAAGAGGTACGCAAACTAGCTTGCTAGTTCAATGACGTCATCAGCACCACGGTACACATTTTTGTCTGGTGATGAATAATCCTGAACTCTTTGCACGAGATCTGTGGCCGTCAGTTCTTTCTAAATAATTCAGGTCGGGGTGATTAAATCACCCACACTGAGCGACAGATGTGGGATTAGCATGCTGGCCACTGGTTGTGCTGAGCTCAGGCATTGGGTCTCAGCACTAACTGACACTGGGATCATAGGGGCTATGCTGGAAGCATTTGCCAAATTTGATTACGGGCCCTGGCAGTGTGTATTAGGCTTTGTGTGGCTCGGTGTCACACACATAAAGTAGAAGTGAAGCTTTCAGGATTAGTGGTGGGCCGTGTTAATGAGTGGCTAATGCATGACGGGTTCTGGAACTCAGAATTTGACTTCACTCTGAAAGTGAGCCTTCTTTTGATTGCTGTGATGTCAAACTGGTGTACTTTCATAGCAGGATTAGATGCCAAGAGGTCCTGGATAATTAAGGGCATGTCAGGAAAAACTGCCCTGTAAGTGAGATGGTTGCGATGTAATCCAACAGACATTTCATTCAGAAGGGATGAGTAAGCCTATTGGGATGGATAAACTATGAGTTCAGTTACTTGGGTAATTCTCAGCAGGTAGAATCCCACAGTATTCTTGTATTTGTAGGCATTTGTTTATCTATGTTAACCTTACCAACTTGGTTCAGAGCTCTAAGGTGCAATGCTGTTTTAACAGTAGGTGCTATTTGTTGCTAGATTTTGCCAACAAGGTAAGCTAATTTATATTGGCTATTTCTACCTATACCTCAGGAAGAAAATGCCACCATTCAATGATGTTTTTGTTAGCAGTTTTCTGAATGCCAGAGCTATGAATGCCACTGATGCAGCAGCCTTTATTCTAATTATGATTACCATATGGAAGCTGTTGCCACGTAACCTGCTGTCCAAAAGAAAAAAAAGTAGCGTGAGGCTGAAGAACCAACCACAACCAAATTTCAACATACACCAATGCACCAATGATAAAGTGTAATGTTGTAATTTGGTTTTATACAAAAAGATAGATAGATAGATAGATAGATAGATAGATAGATAGATAGATAGATAGATAGATAGATAGATAGATAGATAGATAGATAGATAGATAGATAGATAGATAGATAGATAGATAGATAGATAGATAGATAGATAGATAGATAGATAGATAGATAGATAGATAGATAGATAGATAGATAGATAGATAGATAGATAGATAGATAGATAGATAGATAGATAGATAGATAGATAGATAGATAGATAGATAGATAGATAGATAGATAGATAGATAGATAGATAGATAGATAGATAGATAGATAGATAGATAGATAGATAGATGGATAGATGGATGATATTTGTCTAAATTATGCAACGGCAAGTTGACACCCAGGGTCCCTTGGGAATGTCCCTCCTGTGGCTCCCAGGGGACAGTTGACTATGCCAGCTGGGGCCTGGACTCACACATTTGCTCACATAACATAAAACAAAAAGCGTTACACCTACAGAAGACTTCGGGAGGATATGAAAGGATATGAAAGGATGCAGCAAGTAGCCTCACCAGGCTCCCTGCCAGCCAGCCCATATAGACGAGCTATAATTAATGCTGGAATAAAGTCCCTGTAGCCTGAACTCTTGATGACAGTAAAGTGAGGGGAAATCGTGTTGAAGGGGCTATATAAAGCTCCTCAGTGTCAAGCCGCATGTGGCTCTCTGGCCACACTTTCAATGCAAATATCATGTCATTCTATCTTACACAATCTAAGTGCAAAGTGAAATATGTTTTATAGGTCACTAGATGTGGATCATGTAATCGGATGAAAAACACCATTGTTATATGTATATGTTTATTACTGTAGCAGAGTTTGAAAGAAAGTCAAGACATGTGCAAAACTCTCAAATATGATAGTATTAACAGTTAAAAATGACTGTATGAAGTGAGTAATACATAGTACTATATTAGGAGATCAATGATTGGTACATACTGAGGGATAAATGAACTAATTCTATAAAGAGACACCGACTGTGTGTTGTTCTAAACACAACACAAGTGTCTCAAGTGTGATGGGAATTTATCCAGTAACTGAGACATGTTTTGTTGTCTGTTGCTGAAATGGAAGAGACACAACAGCCCTGTCCTACTACCCACGCTTGTCATCTTGTCAGATAAGCCAAGAGCCCACTGTGTTGTCCATTAGCTGTCAACAGTGGCCAAGTACACACCACAAGTACACAGCAAATGTACAAGGTACGGAGGAGTACCGCCGGTTGATGACATCATCCGATCACTTGGGCTCAAATACATTGGGCTCTTTTAAAGAAGATATTTTGACATGTCACAGGAGGAAAAAGTGCAGCTGTCGTCACAGGTGTAAATAATGACAGTGCTAAAACCACATGAGAAGGGCCGACAACTCAATTTTGAGAGAAGCTCTCGCTAATGTTTGCCAGAGTGCTAGCTAAGTACCCAGCTGGGCTGTCTTTCAAAAAATACTAAGTCAAAACTGTTTAAAGCCCAGCACACTCACACAGGTGCTTCCACTTGGCTAATTAGACCTCTGTACACTATATATAGTACACATGATGTCACAGGAAAGTGAGAGAGATGTCAATCAAGCTCACACTGTCCTGAGAAGAGATCTAATTAGGCAAAGAATAAATTGAAAACACCTGTGTGGGTGAACCAGTGTTCTATAGTTTTTTTAAGAATTAAGAATTAAGTTAAGAATTTATTTCATACTTTGACAGATGATGTATGTCCAACGTGTGACGTGTGACGAGGCTGCCATTTGGAGCTCTAATCTGAGATAGGAGTCATGTGCGGCATTAATAAACATGGGCGACACATCATGTACCTCATCTTCTCTCGGTTACAGCAGGTGCCTCTAGTCTATCCTGATTCATGAAGCAACATGAATGGACAACCTGAGGGGTCTTAATAAGGGGGCCACTCTCATTTCCTGGCTCTCAACCCTTGGTAATTACGTATGTGTGCCCAAAGGCCCTCAGTGTGCTTTAGAGAAAGAGAGAAAGAGAGGGCGAGATAGTGAAGTTATGTACATGAGGAACAGGTCTACTGTAAAACACATACAGTTCTACAACAGCTCAGAGACACAAGCCATGAAATATTAGTTCTATTTACTTCTATTATTTCATAAAGATTATCCTCTTCTGCCTGTCTGTGCAACATACAGGTGGATGTTTAATAGGTATTAATTTCCCCTGATGGATTCAATAAGTAGTTTGCACAAAAACACAATAAATACAATCCACATAGTTGAGTGTAATTGTATGTGGTTTGAAGGTAGCTGCCAGTACAACGGAGCTCTGAGGACAAAACACCAATAAAATTACATTTGAGAAACATCTCATTCAAAATAACACGAAAATTATAAGATAGTCAAATCAACGGAGCATGTTGTGAACAGTATCTTCCTTTAAACAAGTCCTAAATGGACTTATTCCGTGTAAGGTGATTTTGGGGAGCTTTGAGTACCACACACTAAATGCCAGTAAGCTTTATTGTATTGGAATAAGCCACAGCCAATAGCTTTAAACTTAAGCAAACCACACAGTAACTGAGAAGAAAAATAAGAGTCAGCATAACTGTGTCCGTCCCAGCAGTGAGGTCATGAGAAGAGACACAGAGCTGTGGCTACAGTCTCTCTGGTCTCCCCAGGGGTGGACTCAAATCTGTCAGCACCCTTCTCTAATGCAGCTCTCAGTGAATGGCAACCGGTAAAAGGTACTTCTCCCCATATACGCCTCCACACACACACACATACACCTCACATCCTCTTCATCCCTAGCCTACCTACACTATGCGCCAGGAAGCATGGATCATCTCTTGCTGGCTGGCATCACTCTGTCCCAGGACACACACCTCGCTCAAGCCGGGACAACGTCTCCAGTGTCAGGCAGAATGAGGGTCTTTGTTAAGGCAGACTCAATACAGGACCTTCACTCGCAGAAGTAGTTGGTTGGTTTGATAAGGAGAACAGTATCCCTTTTAGTGTGACGATCGAAGAACTGACTGCAGAAGTGGAAATGGGGACAGTTAGAAAAACTTTGCAGCCCATGCTTGCTTGAGATGCTTTTGTATCAAAAACACTTTCCATACTCTTTGAATCTAAATAGGGCTTCTTTAGATTAGTTTTTAACAGTAATACTGTTTTGTAACAAGTCAATAAGGGTACCAATCCAAAACTTTTGATTTGGACTTAGTCTCACATATTAAATTCTACTTCAAACCTGCTGTCTGGTATGTCTAGGACCTATCTATATATTTTATGCTTTTCATTCCATCTCTAAGGTGTGACATAATAGACAAAAACCCTGTTCAAAAAAGATGAATCTGCAGTGAATCACAAAAGTGAATGGGGTGGTTACATAAGCCAACAAAGCATTTCATTGTATACCATGGAAAAGATAATTGGTAAAATTTGAAATAACTTAACGTTACGTAATTAACCCTGCCTGACAGTAATATGACAGTTAACTTACGTTATAATACTTTGTCTGAAGCTAGCTAACGTACGTTACGTTGGATAAGTAGATGTGGGTTTTCTCAGCTAAATTAACTAGCTAACTGTTGTTGTAATTGTTGAATTTGTAAGTACTTCTCCAGTTGGTTAGTTTGCCGTTTTGTTTTTAACCACTGTGTTTATTGCAGGATATATTTGACATGCAGTGCCAAGCTTTGACTTTGTAGAGTGCGACATCTTGTGACGTTGTTAGGTTATTACTCCACCATTGAGCGTTGAATTTACTCTAACCAATCAGAGAGAAGAATACTGAGACGTCAAAGCATTAACCAATGAACGCTTACGTAGTAACAAACATGGCGTTCTGTGTATTGTGAAGTGGAGAAGCTACAAACAAATGTCTTTTATGTTTTGAAAAACTGAAAAAGTCAGGTAAGCATCACATTTAGTGATTACATATTTTACTCTGGGTGTTGTCGTATTTACCGAGGCATACATTGTTTTTGCACTCAGCAATACAACTGTGTCTTAATTCAGTAACGTTAGTTAACGTAATGAATGACATCGGCAGCTAATAGCTAACGTTAATCTGCCAAATGATGTTCAACGCAAGTAAACTACAGTAAACGAGACTGAGTAGTATCGCTAATAAAGGTTTACTGAAAAGTTGCTTTAATAGCGTCTAATAGTGTCTTCGGGTTTAAAATATAGATATTTACAAAGTGTATGGTCGTTTCTACCAGGATGAAGGTGGTCAATCTGAAGCAAGCCATTCTACAGGCTTGGAAAGAACGATGGAGTGACTACCAGTGGGCCATAAACATCAAGAAAAACTTCCCAAAGGGAGCAACATGGGACTATCTGAACCTTGCAGGTTAGATGAAAGACTGTAAAGTCCCCTGGTCATCATACTAGTTATTTCACTTGATACCTGTGATCGTGTTGTCATTTCCATTGTGGCTTTAAATGATGTTTGTGTATTCCAGAGGCCCTGATGGAGCAGGCGATGATTGGTCCCTCTCCCAACCCTCTTATTTTGTCTTACCTCAAATATGCTATAAGTTCTCAGGTGAGAACAAAAATCAGTGTTCTGGAAAATGGTGTGTCAAAACAGTGTTATTGTTATGCAAACATCTTTACCTTCTCTCTCCTTAGATGGTGTCTTATTCCAGTGTGCTTACAGCCGTGAGCAAGGTAATTTACACTTGAGGAAAGTTATGGCGTAATGCAGTTTACTGTAAGATATGAGAGGTTTTCATGAGTGTCTCTTTTCTGATAGTTTGATGACTTTTCTCGGGAGCTGTGTGTAAAATCCCTGCTGGAGATAATGGACATGTTTTGCCATCGTCTCAGGTATGTCTAATGATCCGTGACCGTGTTGTGCATTCGATATCCTTAGTATTACCCGTGAAACAAGTCTAACGCATAGCTGCATACATTTTGATGTAGGAGTTTTATGCCTGGTTTGAATTAAGAAAGCAAATTTGTCCATTTTTGTAATGATATATTACCTAATACAACCATAAAACTGAGTGAGTTATGGCAATCATCAGTGTTCACCGATTGCATATAAACTATTAATAAACATGTTAAATGGGCTATGTAGATTATGTTTTATGAAGCTGAGAATTTAATTTAGTTTATATACATCTTGCTGAGACTAATGTTATTCCGATTACTCAAACTTCTCTTTTTATACTTTTTTACTGTGTACCTTCACTATTGCTTGGTTAAAAAAAAAAAATGTTAAGATGGTTTTGCGAAAAGTCACACGTTTCTTTGAATTTAAACAATCTCTTACTCACTACCTCTCGGTCTCTGACTCCGAAGCTGTCACGGGAAAGCAGAGGAATGCATCGGGCTGTGTCGGGCTCTGCTCGGAGTGGTGGTGTGGCTGCTGCAGGGCTGTGCCTGGTACTGTGAGAAGCTCAGAGAACTGGGGCCATCAGCCGGCACAGAGGCCATTCTGAAAGGCTGCCAGGAGAGGCTTCACAATTTGATGAACAGCACCAAGAACAGAGCCCTGGTCCACATCGCTCGGTTGGAGGAACAAGGTGGTACGATAGTGTCTGTGTGTGTGTGTGCATGAGTTTACATAGGATTGTGCAAATACATTTAGGCACAAATATATATATTTTTTCGATATGATCGTGGTTGTTCCCTGTCAAAGCCACATGAAATTAATTTGTGAACTTAATGTGACATTTGACTGAGTTTCGTAGAGCGTTTTAGGATAGGCTACCAGTCCTGAAACAATCAATTTTGGTCAAATCTTATTGTGCATAATTGTTGTGCCAGACATCTTACTGTGTTTCTACTGTTATTCCTCCACAGGTTCCTGGAGCAACGTAGAGCAATCGGTGCTGAAAGTGACCGATGGCCTTGGCAGTGTACCGAACCAGACACTGAGAACCAAATTAGAGGAGAGCTTGTCACTAGTAAAAGGGTGAAGATTCC
Source organism: Leptoclinus maculatus (assembly GCA_032191485.1). Lineage (NCBI taxonomy): Eukaryota > Metazoa > Chordata > Actinopteri > Perciformes > Stichaeidae > Leptoclinus > Leptoclinus maculatus. The sequence goes on from JAVDOI010000015.1 coordinate 9,832,939, forward strand.
TGCCTCCTTCCCAAATATTTAATACGTAGATCTATTTAACTTTGACGTGAGGCTGCTCAGCCTAGACGTGGCAATATATTAATTTAAAGTACATCACAAATACTCTTCGTCACGCTAAACTCTTCCCTCTTTCCTCAGTATTCCCATGATGCTGTCTGAGCAGAGTGACCCCAAGTTCCATGCCTCCTTTCCATCCGTCCACGCCTTCATCATGCTGGAGGGGACCATGAATCTGACCGGGGAGACACAGCCGCTGGTGGAGCAGCTGATGATGATCAAGAGAATGCAGGTGAATCTTAATCCAACTTCCTCTGGAAAGAGCGTTTGTTTTTAATTGTTGAGACATTTTTCAGTTTTTTCTTGCAAGAATTCCCGGCACAAGTCCTAATAAGACTCCTCTATTGTGTGCACGTGATTTATTATTTTAGCAGCAGTCTTTTTTTTTTTTTTTTGTCCTCTACAGCGAATCCCTGCGCATCTTTTTGTCTTGGAGATCTGGAAGGCCTGCTTCACTGGCCTCATCGAGTCACCAGAGGGCACAGAGGAGCTCAAATGGACTGCTTTCACATTCCTCAAGGTAAGATCTATTTCAAAGATGAGCGCTGTTACCAGCTATCTGCCTCCGTCTGTCTTTCTTTTTCGCTTGGCCGCAGTGTTTAATGTCCTTTTTGACTTTAAATGAATGTCAAATTAAATGCTGATGTCCTGCAAATTTTGATTGTTTGTTCATTTTCCTCTTTTAGGTTTTTATTTATTTTTATTTATTATTTCCACTCTCTAGTCTTTGACTAAATTGACCTTAGTTTATTGTTACATCCAGTAATCAACTCGGTATATAAGGTAAACTGATGTACATCTGATAAAGGCACCAGAGACCAGATTACATAAGCGTTGTCGTATCTTTGCACATGCAACTCAGCCACACTTAAAGAAATTAATTTCTTGTTTCTTTAAATCAGATCCCACAAGTTCTTCTGCGACTAAAGAAGTATCCTCAGAGTGACAAAGGACAGGTACAACAATAGACTCACTGATGACTTTCTAAAAAATGAACACACTGGCACCAATCATGAGCTTTTAGTAGTTCTAAAAAAAAGCAATAACTGTCTGTTTAACAATGTAATGTGATGAGACCGTTACTTTCACTCTATAAAAACATGGCAAATGTATCTTTCCAGGACTTCATGGACGATGTGAATATTGCATTTCAGTACTTACTCAAGCTCACACCATTACTGGACAAAGCTGATCAGCGATGCAAGTAAGTGCTCCCAAATCTTGCCACAACCACCTTCCCCTTCCCGTAATCTCACTTGTCAGACATTCCAGATAAGAAAGCCAGGCTGAATTCCTGGTCAGCCAGCACCGTGACGCTTCACATTTTTTTTTTCTCGTGCTTCTTCGCATAGTTGCGACTGCCTCGGCATGCTGCTGCAGGAGTGCAACAAGCTCGGTCTGCTGTCGGATTCAAACACAACCTGTCTCACTTCAAAGCGGTACGGGTTCCCATCTCGCAATGAACACGTGTGACGCAGAACTCTTCATTAAAAAGGACAATTATGTGTTGTTTTTAATCTCGTTTCTTTATTTTAGTTAGGATAACGATCAGTTCACCATATTCACACTATACACCATGTTCCCCCCCAACCTGTCTGTCTCTCCTCTCCCCCTTTCCTTCCTGTCTCTCTCCCGTTGCACATTTGATTCGGGACCGATGACAGGGAGTTCGCCCCGAGGTTAAAGACGGCAGAAAATGCAAACATCCAGCCTAACCCGGGTCTCATCCTGCGAGCCGAGCCCACTGTCACGAATATTCTCAAGGTAGAGCACCGTTACCGGATGGAGGTTTTACAGGGCATCCTCGGTGCTTTGTATAGATTGTATGACGTGAAGGAAATGTGTGAGTGTGTCACTGTAGAGGAAGTGTCTGCAGGTGGCTCGCAAAGATCACAGAACTACAATGAATACACCGATGCAAAAAAGAACAAATGAGCAATAAACTCTTACTGTTTCGTTCATTAGACGGTAGATGCAGACCACTCCAAGTCGCCCGAGGGCCTTTTGGGGGTCCTGGGACACATGTTGTCTGGAAAGAGCCTAGATCTGCTCTTGGCGGCAGCTGCAGCCACTGGGAAACTCAAATCCTTTGCCCGGAAGTTCATCAAGTGAGTAAATGCAAAATAAGATAAATAGTTAAGATAAATAGTCCCCTTAAGTCACCAGAATGCTGATTTATTTATTGACCTTCGTACCAATTAGCAGCCATATTTTAAAGGGTGGAAACTCCAGTTGGCCTAGGAAGTGGCTTTTGAACAGGATGTTTCATATCTTGTAATGTATTATTTTCCCTTTTTGTTCCAGGCTTAATGAGTTTCCCAAGCACATCAGCGGCGAAGGATGTGAGTTGGAATACAAGAGCGACATGTTCCAATGTGGGAGTTTCTCCCCTCATTGACATATTGTTTATTAAATGAGATCCTAACATTGAGGATTTTTTCCCTCCTCCTCTTCAGCCAAGTCGGCGTCCGTACGGGCCCTGCTCTTCGACATCTCCTTCCTCATGCTCTGCCACGTGGTGCAGACGTACGGCTCGGAGGTTAGTTCACGGCGATACAAGCTTGAACACAAGCTATAAGAATACAAGCTTTCGGCAAATCGGCCTGCTCTTTCATGGTGAGGCCACAAGAGGTCCAGAGAGCGCTGTGTAGAAGGAATATAACGTTTTCTGCAGCAGTTCTGCTCACTGAGCGGAATATTGCAGATTTGATTAGATCTCTGTCGTCTGTCCGCTTTGACCGATTTAAGCCTAAATTGATCCATACAGCACGAGGCTGCCCCCGTATCTCTCCTCTCCAGGTGATCCTGTCAGACCCCAGCCCTTCGGGGGAGACGCCCTTCTTCGAAACGTGGCTGCAGACGTGTATGCCTGAAGATGGCAAGACTCTGAACCCGGACCACCCCTGCTTCAGACCAGAGCCTGGCAAAGTGGAGAGCCTGGTCACCCTGCTGAACAACTCCTCAGAGATGAAACTAGTGTAAGTGATGGACCTAATCTGTAATTCAAGAGTGTGCATGCTTTATCCCCTTTACTGTCAGTCACTTAACATACTTTACCCAACTGATGACAATTTTCACCTTATTATTTGGAGTTTTTTTAGACCACAGTGCTGCTCTTGATTCTTTTGATCTTTATATTTTTAGTGGGCTCTGCTTTAGACTGGTGCCATCTTAACCGGGCCTTTTTTAAAATGTTGATCTTAGACAAATAATGACTTGCAGAGTACAATAGTGTCGTTATGGAATGAATGCTCTCAACATGGAAGAACTTCCTCTGACGTTTATCTCTTGTGACAGTCAGGTGAAATGGCACGAAATCTGCCTCAGCACGCCAGCAGCCATCTTGGAAGTTCTAAATGCGTGGGAGAATGGTGTTCTCTCTGTGGAGGCCGTACAGGTCTGTTCAACTTTATTGTTCTTACTATTTTTTTTTTTTTTCTTTTTCATCTGTCACCCTCCTTTTGACTGGAAAATATTTTTCTGCGATTTCCTGAGTGTCAGGGAGGTTACCCGGTACTGACTGAGCATCATGTGAGCTCACATGATGCTCAGTCAGTACCGGGTAACCTCCCTGACCACAACATCGTTTGTTTTTCCTATTTTTTTGCAAGTTGATTCATTACTCAAGTGAGAGTGACGTATTCTGTGGAAGTTGACGAGTAAAAATGTGTAAGAACTTACATCAGCAGTGACGTCCCAAAGTCGGATGCCGTTTTAGTCGGAATCCTCTCTCCTTTAACCGTACCCCGCACTTTTCTTACCACATCCTTCCTTCCTCTTTGTCTCTTGCCGCTGTCATCTCTCTCTCTCTCTCTCCCGAGTGTAGAAGATTACCGACAACATCAAGGGCAAGGTGTGCAGCATGGCGATCTGTGCGGTGGCCTGGCTGGTGGCCCACGTCCGGATGCTGGGGAGGGATGAGCGGGAGAAGCCCCAGACTATGATCCGGCAGCTTGTGACCCCGCTGTACGGGGAGAACACGCTGCAGTTTTACAATGAACGGTACAAACAATCAGAAACACTTGACTCGTACTACACAGCCTCATCTTATGATCAGCTGTGGTCTCCCTCACAGACCGTTAATACATGTCCCTCTCTCACCAGCGTGATCATTATGAGTTCCATCATGGAGCACATGTGTGCTGACGTCTTTCAACAAACTGCCGCGACGCTGCGCCCCCCAATGGAGGGCCTGGAGCCGATCCCCTACCGCAACCTGCTGCCGGCCAAAGACCCCATCCACGTGGCCCTCAGCAAGCAGTTCCAGACGGTGCTGCGCAAAGGCTGGGTGGACAGCCGGGCCCTGCATCTGTTTGAGAGTCTTCTCAACATGGGAGGGGTCTTCTGGTTCACGAACAATTTGGTCAAGGTAAGGGGACAAAAAAAACGTAGTACAGATCTTCAATCTTATTGTTTAAAAAAAACAACAAAGCGCATGCAAAGAGCCCTTAACTAGAGTGTGGTGAACAGTCCGATCTCACTGCACTGCGTCGCGTTTCAGGAGCTGCTGAAGGAGACTCGACAGGAGTGGGCCGACCGCGTGGCGGAGTTGCTCTACAGCATCTTCTGCCTGGACACTCAGCAGATCACCCTCACCCTGCTGGGTACCATACTGCCCGACCTGCTCACAGACTCTGCCCACTGGCACAGCCTGGCAGACCCACCCGGAAAGGCGCTGGCCAAGTAAGCGAAGCGTAATACCTTGACGTGACGTGACGGCGGCGGCGGTGGTGGTGGTGGTTTTGGGGTACTTTGAGATCGTGGGGTGTTAACTTTACTCTCCGGGAAACTCCTCAGGTTGTCTGTGTGGTGCGCACTCAGCTCTTACTCCTCTCACCACAAAGGCTCGTTCTCGGCTCGTCAACGCAAAAGGCAGCGGGAAGATATTGAGGTAAAACATTCACACAAGGCCATATTTGGCATACGGGTTGTGTAATGTGTCACTCTGGGGAAAACTCTGTTTCCCAGCGTGGTAAAAGGACATGTTGAAGTATGTGAATACTGTGATCTAATTCCTTATTATGTATATATAATTGATCTTTATTACAATGCAGTCTAATATGTGTTTTATTGGCCGCAGGACTACAACAGCCTATTTCCCTTGGATGACACTCAACCCTCTAAACTCATGCGTCTGCTCAGCTCCAATGAGGATGAGTCTGCTGCCCTTTCCAGTCCAGGTCAGTCTATTAATGTCTGGCTTTTTATGCACGCTTGAATTATGAAGCCTGTGGCCTTACAGTAATTTGTCCGTCAGTCTGAGCCGGGGATTATGCAAATACCAGACGGGTTTCAAAAGCAAATGGGCTTTCTGATACCCCGTTTACCCGCAAGTTGGTTCTTGTAAGCACTTGGCCTTGTCTCCACATTTATTATCTGTTGAGTGTCTTAAACCGTCAGCAGGTTCCGACTTGAGCACTGCAGTTTAACGGGAGTTTTTTTTTTTTTTTTTTGCTTTGACCAATTCAGTCCTAAACAACAGGAGGGAGATTGATTTTGAGAGGCATTGTGGTTCCAAACTACTCTTATGATCCTGGTTTCAACCTGACTGATGAAATGTGCTTTCAGCTTCTGGGCATTTTCACTTTGAGCTACAGCTACATAAAGAAATTCCCAAACAGGTGGTCAAAGATCTGCGTGTTGCAAGACTTAGGAAAAACACGTATGAGCTATACTTGGCTTGTTATAGATAAGACTGAAACTGAGAGAGTTTTTTATTTCCCAAAAGTCAACTGAGTTCAACCCGTTCCTTGGAAAAGACATGTCTCGTCATGTCAAGTCATTTAGAAGATGATCATCCCACAAGATTATGTAAGACGGCAGTGGAGGGAAGCCTTTTCGACTTTCACAACCATTCGCATGTTCTCAACAGAATACTTAACTTCAACTTCCCTTTTGACGTTCAGTTATGTGTATGTTGTTGTTTTTTTGTTTTTTTTTCCTCATATGTCAAAATAAAATGAAAACAACAGATTGTCAGTTCTTCCGCTGTTTCTCACGTCACATCTCATAGGAGACCGATCTATGAGCAGTTCCCTGTCTGCCTCCCAGCTCCACACTGTCAACATGAGGGACCCTCTCAACCGAGTCCTGGGTGAGTCCTCTTGTCTGTGCTACACGTCCACACACGCAAACAGGCCTTTTTGCCGCCACCTTGCACACGGAGAAATTAATACAATAACTGCCCATCACCTGCCACGAACACATACACGTGTGATTTACTTTAACCGCGACGATTCTCACACACACCCCGTTCTATTTTCCACAGCCAACCTTTTCCTCCTCATTTCCTCCATCCTGGGCTCCAAGATGGCGGGACCTCACACCCAGTTTGTACAGAGCTTTATGGAGGAGTGTGTCGAGTGCCTGGAGCAGGGAAGTCGCGGCAGCATTCTGCAGTTCATGCCCTTCACAATGGTGAGTTATGGGCTGAGATGTGAAGAAACGGGGAGTGGAGGACGAGATAAGGAGGGAGATGAGTTGCTTGTTACATCACACACTATCGGGAAAGGGTTTTTGGAATTTTTCTCATAAACTTTGTGTTTGTTCTGCTGGTTGCAAACACATTTTTGGAGGATTGAGTGCTTTGGGGAAGATAAATAAATCTGGGAGAGAGAGAGAGAGAGAGAGGGAGTCATGCTCAGAATTTGATCCATATTTAAGAAAACTCAAATTACATTTGTTGTAGTTTGAGTCGCTTTGGGGGTGCTGTTGCAGTAAGACACTTCTGGTTTAGTTGGAGCCTGTTCACATATCGAATAACTGAGACCACATGTAGTTGTGACGCCCATCGACCTGTCATTTGTCTCTTTGTGCGTCCAGGTTTCTGAGCTGGTGAAGCTGCCTGCTCTGGCCAAACCTAGAGTTGTCCTGGCCATCACTGACCTGACTCTGCCGCTGGGGAGGAGAGTAGCAGCCAAAGCCATCGCTGCCCTGTAAGCTGTGGGTAATCAACACCCCCCCCCCCCCCCCCCCCCCACCCTGTTGGCTCAGTGTCTCACTGGGTGAAGTACAGCTGGCTGTTTTTAAAAACTGGATCATCCATTTAAAGGGATTCTTTGTTTGAAAATGCCATTTTTATAACCATGTTTCTGTAAACACTGTTTTGCTATTGTGTTTTGTTTTGTTTTGTTTTTCACACTTAAAGAAATGTGTAAATAAGTTTGAAAAAACTAAAAAAAACTATTGAAGATCCTCTGTTTCTGCTTGCACAAAGCGAGTTTCATTTATTGTGTGTTTGAGAACATAGTATGGTTGCGTCACATTCTGGAGAGACATGAGATTGAACAGCTGTGATGACGATCACATGCTAGCGAGGCTAACACATGACACACTACGTACAAGGGAGTTTGCACCATCCTCAGCAGTGACAAAAGCTTGTGCTTCTCACACAGTCATCCACCACTTGCAACACTTCCTCAAGGAAATCTGTCTGCCAGCGTGGCAGAAATAATGACGCAAAAGCTATTATTTCACTTTTAGTTACACTTCTCTATTACAGTATTGTCTCAACTGGAATTTTAGATGTAATTTTATTGACGGGATGTCTCAGCGTGACCCACTGCCGGTGCTTGATGCGTCATGCATTGTCATTCACAAAAAGTAACTTCCCTTTTCAGGAAAATGCTTTTTTTTTCTTTTTTTTTTATTGAAGTTTCAGAAAATATAAACACACAGTACAGGAAGAGAGAGATTCATACAAAAATATTTAGTTTCATTTAGAAAGTTTACAGAATGTATAATCCTGAATATGCACCCAATCCCCTAACATGAGTTAATAGTTGATAAAGTTAAATAATAATAAATATTCTGTCTTGCTAAACATTATTTTTATTAAACTCAGATATGGAGGGAGTTATAAATATAGGTTTTAATTATTGAAATGATATACTGTAATATTTTTGTCAGCATGTAGGATGATTTTATTTTCTGTTATTGCTATGTGATAAAGAAAGGAACAAAAAGGACCGAGGGATACAGAGTTTAATCATAAATAAATTCCCTAAATAAATATTCCATAAATAAATATATAAATATATGTAAAAAAATAATCGTTTAACAGATAAATAAATAAATATGATATTAAAAAAAGATGGCAGAATAGGGTTTGTTTTGGACATGAACTTAAGTCAGTCACAGTATGACACCTGTTGGTCAGCTCTCGGTCTCTTCCTCGTTGCTCTGGTCCAGACTCCTGAGGCAGCGGAGCGTGTCCTGCCCGAAGGACTGGAGCTGCACCAGGGTCAGGTGTGCTGCCACCTGAACGTCGTATTCCCCGGGTAGATTCAAGGCCACGGGCATTGGCGAGGGCTCCACCACAGCCTCTGCTCGGGCCATCTTCAGCATCTGCAGGGCACACAAAACAACATCATGAAAGTGTCTCAAAAGTCAGGATTGTTTTGCCAAGAACAAAGTAATAACGAAGTAATATTCTACCTTATTGATCTGAATGACGAGGTCTTTGATGTCAGCCAGCAGCCCAGTCACTTTGTTTTCCAGCCGAGGAGAGACGGAGCTCAGCAAGGCCCGGTGCAGCTGAAGACCCTCAGACATGCGTATCAAACTGGTCTCCTGATAGGAAAGAAGAACGGCAAACTGGTCATGTTATTTGTTCTTCAACCATCGTTTGATTACACCGAACGATTTCCCTGATAGATGCTTACCAAAGTGAAGTTTTCCGACACAACTCGGAGCACAGGAGCAGAGGGGATGCCAATGGTGGATGCCATATACGCAAGCTTGGCATTTTCTGAGGAATTGAGTTGTAGAGTCTGGTGGAGAGATAACGCGGAGATGTTATGCATAAATTGCAGCTTGGCATGCAACAGGAAGCAGACATTACCTTGATATGCGTTTGTGGACCTGTTTACATCATGATTTTTTAAAAAGCAGCGGTGGCAGAAGTACTCTGATCCTTTACTTAAGTAAAAGTAGTAATATAAAGAAAAAGTCATGCATTACAAATCCACTATGAGTATCCAAAGTACTCATGGCTCCTGTCGGTGTCATGTTATTTTAATGAAAAAAAATGTAGCTCCTGAAGTTATTTACTTTTGGGTAGTTTATGATGCATCATATTTTATAAGATCATTATAGCCTTTGTATATACTGCCTGACCTGTATAGTAACTGTAAATGTTAAATGAATGTAGTACATGTTAACATATAATACTAAACACAAGTACCTTAAACGTGGAAAGTACAGAGAGGAGTGCAAATTATTAAAAACTAAAGTTGGGAAGCGTCATGCAGGAAATAGATCCTCAATTCAGAGATTGATGCTGGTCCCTTTTTAGCAGCAGTACAACTACTAACTAATAATATTAATAATGCATCACATAGTTATTCTATTGAGAGAAAAAAAACGTTAAGCACAGAGATTGCTGCATAGCCACAGACTTTAACTCAGTGAACAGCCTGTCAGACTAGTAACAGGGGCCAGAGTGCTCACTTGCAGCCTCGCAGACAGAAGAACCTGCACTGATTCATCCCCGCAGCAGCCTCAAAGCGCAAACATATGCAATCCGGCACATCTATCTCTAACTGTATCTCACCTCTACGTGAATGCAGGATGTGTGCGTGTCGGGAATGGAGAGCAGGATCTTTTGTGTCAAGCTGCGGCTCCTCTGCACGAGGTCTTGAAACTGCTGACCCTCAACAAGTGTGCTCCTCTCCGCAGGAGGTGCGCCGCGCGCGAACGTGGCCATGTAGCAGGGAATGGCGAACACTGCGGGATGAAGGAAAAATCAAATTGTCAGCGTGGAGGGCATCAAAAAAACAATCCCCTTTTTATACACCCAGCACAAAGTGTGTGTGTGAGAGAGAGGGAGTGTGTGAGAAGGAGGACAGCAGGCGGAACAAAGCCCGGCTCTCTCCTCAGCAGCTCCTCTGTGCTGCAGCACCGTACACGTCTCCCTCTCGTGCTAAATAGCCGCATGAGTTGAGAATAGTCACTGTAATGTGAAACCTAAGCCAAAAGTGACCACAGCAGTATAAACATAGCTGATGTGAAAGTTTGAACGGAAGTAAACTCAAGAATACATATAATATTTACTCCTTAAAACAGATCCAGATGCCTTGCAATACTACCAGTGAATAGATAATCCATTAAAAAAACACTAGTCCACTACTTCTTTTCTGAGTCTCTGCTGTGTCTCGAGATGATCAGCAGAGGAAGCGAAAGCAGCGTTTTACAAGCATCACCTCACTACTACTCACCAATCAGGATGTCCATGGCCTGTGCTGAGGAATGTCTTTTAAGTATTGACCTCAAGTGAACACTATCAATGATCCATAGTACACGTATAGTCTTATATATATAGCAGGCCCATGTTTGAGGGATTTCCCATTATTTGTTCATCTGAAGTCTTGTTATGACTGTCAGCAGATTTTCATTCATTGTCACATTTCAACTCAAAACCTTGTCATTGTTTTGGAAGCCTAATTTAATTGGATCCAAGTTGTGGTAATTGATAATAATGATATATTTAACTTATTTTAACAATATTGGATTTTCAGTTTCGTTAATTTAACAATTTGAGTTTCAAAAGGACAGTAAACTTTATTTATAACATTTTTCAAACAAAATACACCACAAATTACTTAAAATAACATTAAAAAAACAAAAACTGTAAGAAAAATAATGAACTATTAGGATTAACAGAAAATAAAACATTAAAGAAGACAACAAAAAAGATATACCAGAAGGATTAAATAACACAAATTTTAAAATAAAAGGGTGAAAGTAGTTGTGGATTACTCTATATCTATTATGCAATTACATTTACATGTAAGCCTCCGAAGTAACACAATTCAAGAGTTTCATTTTAGGAACTGGAATTCCGTCATTGCTGAGTTTTTACATTGATGTAACACAGATTGTATAGTTTTAAGTCCAGCCAGTTGCACAAACTATATTTCAAGGTTATACTTAACGAGATCTAGAGGATTCAGGCATTTCCTCTGACAGCAGTTAAGGGGGAAATGGAAATTGAAAGTGTGTTAAAATCAGAATTGTACTGCAATCTAGGTTTTTCGAGAGGAAGCCTATCTTTCCTTATGATGTCTGTGGTCATCCTGCGTGTTTTTGGGCCATTGTGATTCTTCTTTGGCAAATGACTTGTGGCTTTCGCCTTGCTATTAATAGATTGGAAAATGTGACATCTTCCATGTATACTTAGAAGTACACACACAGGTGTATTTCCCCGGCTGTAATGAAACAACAACCCACCTCAAACAAAACCTAAAAAAAAGAGAGAATTGTTACACACATGATTTTTTTTAATTGTGGCCCCTGTTACAGCAATTAGAATGTCTGAGCTTCAGTATATTGGGCAGTGAAAGGAGGAAACAAGGCTTCACAGGTACAAGAGTGCCACCTGGTGGATTAATGCCTTCTCCCTCAGCTGTGTAGTTACACTCTGTGAAAAAAGTGCATTTCATTGCAGTGGAAAACTAAGCTGAGCATAAATTGCAGTGAAAATGTAAAACAGCTTTTTAACTGTAATATATTTGATACAGATGTGCTTTCAGTTGATCCTTGCTTTAAAGAAACACTCTTATTTGCCTTTTTTTTTTTTACAGAGAGTTAGATGAGAAGATCCATACCACCAGCATGCCTGTACACTCAACATGAAGCTGCCGCCAGGAGAGGGTTAGCTTAGCTTAGCATAAAGACTGGAAGTAGGGGGAAACAGCTAGCGTGGCTCTTTCCAAAGGTCAAAAAGGTTGGCCTCTAGCACTCACTAATTACATGTTATTTTTTGTTTGTTTAATCCGTAAAAAGACCGGTAGGTGTGAGGTTTCCAGGCTAACAAGGGAGACTCCAGGAAGTCGCTGCCACCGGCCAAGAGATAAATCCGTACATGACCTCCATAGGCCTGCACCACTTATGACCTGTTAATTGGTGAGCTGGAGGTGATGGTTTGCTTACTTCTTTTACATTTAGACAGAGCTAAGCTAGCTGCTTTCCGTTTCCAGTCTTCATGCTAAAGCTAACTGGCTCCTGGCTCCAGCTAATATTTTCCGCACAGGCATGCTGCCAAATTACCCAAATTGTCAAATCACCTATTTTACCACCTCAAGTTATCCATTAAATCCTCATTTCAAAATGGTAAAACCCAGACATATACCATTGTGGTGAGAGTTATGTAATCAGGTTAATCCTGTGCCTCTGTTGTAGCAGATCGGTTTGCTTCATGCTCTGACACGAGGCCCCTTGATCAGTCAGTGTAGCTATGTAACATCTAGCCATGCTTGCTAAGCTGTGAAGTGAAGCCATCCAATCTGATCCCTGAAATCCACACTGTTCTGATCTCCAATCAATCCTGCACATGAAAGGAGGGCATTATTCACTGCTGAGGCCGCACTCTATGGCCCCGTCAATGACCCAGTTGGAAACACTATTTGGTTGTAGCGGTGGAACAACGTGGTAGTTCGCCTTTGACTGGGCAGGGAAACGCTGCACAAGCACGTCCTGGCTTTTTAACCCTTGAACTCTGATGCATGGATTTCATCCATAACGTTGTGTCACCTTTGTATCTGCTTGTTTCAACGTAATAATTACAACAAGTGGATTTCTATTAGATTCCGTATGCTGTCTTTGTAGATCATAGCAGCCTTGTGGTATCAATAGGAAGTTAAATGTAGGTTCTGTAGGGATGAACAATGCTCTTTAGCAGTCATTTAGAAGATGGACCCACAGGTCAATCTGTAGGGATTGAAGAGGAGAAGAGGTGTTGTAAAATAGCAGGCAAGGACATTATCCACATGAAAACATCCTTCACCTCTTAAATCTATATCTTTTGGGACATACAGATTGTTTTTCATTGTAGGATTACCCAGGAAGCCAATAAAGGACCTAAGAACCCAAAGATGGCTGAAAGGTACTTGGTATATAATAAGAGGTTATAGGTTAATCCTGGTTCTGTGGACCACTTCTAATTTTCACAAAAGGTGTTGATTTGAAATATACAAGATCAATTGATCTTGATCTTAGCAGATAAGTAAATGCCCTCTAACATGTTATTACTAAAACCACTTGGTCCAAAGGAACTGGCATTATCTCATCTTAACAATAGTACTAGTGGTCATACAGAAAATCAATCCTGTGAGCAGAAACATTTGCCCTCTGGTGCTGAAATGCCATATGTATTCACAGTCCACAAACACAGAAAGTTTGACAAAGCATGCACTGATGTGTGTCAGATCATTTGTTGACATGGTAAGACTGATGCCACTGATCCACCGGGACGTCCAGGTTAGATCTCTTTTGAAACCGGCTTCAGTGACCGATTACGTCATGTGATTTCGCATGAAGTGAAAGTCAAGCTGAGCTGCTGTCTCTCAGAAAAATGATGAGAAATTGCAAAATGCGCTTTACATGGCATGTAGGCCAAATCAGACGGATGACCAAAGTATGTGAGAACTCAGGTCTTCCTTGGAGGAAGGAAGTTTAGACAGGAAATGATTTCACAATAGTAAGGATATGACTTGTTATTCCATCAAAATTCTGACTTGCATACAAGACACATACATCAGCTGAATTTGTCACTTGTCTTGTGTGTAAGGTGTCATAAGGTGGCGATCTTTCTTTACGTTCCATGTTTGCTTTTACAGTTTTCACAAGAGCTGATCAATCCCTGAGCGTATATCCAGACCGAGAATCTTGACCGACAATAAATTCATGTCACACGAGTTAGTAGGTCACATCTCTGAATCTAGATTTCGATTCGTCCTCGGGGCAATCTTGAGCATGCATAGCCAAGTACTGTGCAAGAGTTACACATACATATGCCATCTTGTATAAAATGGTCATTAAACCTGCCAATACTCATATTTCAGCCATATCACCTCCTGTGCTTTAACTGTGCGTAGTATAAAAGTAATCGCTCATTAATATGGCTATAGTGCAATTGTAATATCCATAAACAATAGCCAATTGTACAGTGGTGTATGACATTGCAACATTATGCTTTGACATATTGTATTATGATTAGCAATGTAATAACCACGAATGGGGATTTATAATGAGATCCAGAACTCCTGCTCATTCTTTACCCTCATTGAAAATGTGGATAGCATGCTCACAAGGCTGTGTACGTTTCCTAGTTTTAATACCTCATATATTGAAGTTGATGAATACTATTATCATCGTTGGCTTCATCCGGCCCTGTCGTGAACAGATACCCTTATTATAAAGCGCCACTGTTTGCTGCTGCGACAGTGTGTTGGTTTTGTATCACATGTGTATCACATTGCACATTTTCAATCATAATGTGGAAAACTAAGAAAAAGGCATTTATTTTCCTTGCACGTACACATGTTCTGCAACAGGGGGAGCTATGTTGCACAAAATGAAGTTTAGACCAGGTTTAGTCTTCAACGTTTTTCAGGCCAAGGACCCCCAAACTGATAGAGAGATGGAGCAGGGACCCCCGACTATATATATTGTATAAAATTGTGTTTTATATTAAACTGGGCCTCGTGCCATAACATACCTCTTTATTGTGCATTCAATACTAAGCTATTCAAATAATACACAGGTTCATATATTCATGTTTTTATTTTAAACATGTGCAAGGTACAGTGAGTAGGGTGGCCGTGCCACTGCCATTTAGAAACATACCTTGTCAACTGATACCAATGCCAATATCAACATTATCTGTCAATTGCATGATAATCATGCATACAAGCTATTCAAATTGACGTTTTCATTTTAAACATAAATGTGGAAACGAAAATGAGTTATGGCCTATTAGTGCTGCTGCCATGCATAAACATACCTGTTATCTTGCATACAATACTGAACTATTAAAATAATGGACAGATTCATGTTTGGGAAAAAATAAAAAAAATTGTCTAATCAACCAAAGATTTCGCGGACCCCCTGCAGTACCTCCGCGGACCCACTAGGGGTCGCGGACCCCCTGCTGAAGACCTCTGGTTTAGACCATGAAACAGTGTTTTCTCCTCCTTTGTTTCTCCTCCTATACGATGGCTTTAATCGTAGAGAACATGGCAGAATAGTGACATGGGTGTCCTTGTCTCTGTCCTTACATGCATCATCCTAGGTGTCACTTACCTTTTTTGGCTGAAAGAGGAAATCGGGTGCCCATGCAGGCCCTCACTGGGAGACCCCATGTGATCTCGGAGCCTGGAAACAGTTTCACCTGCAACCCAACCCCAAACAGGGCCGCGCTCTGTGGGATTGGATGCGTCACCTTATCCCCCACTTTGTGTCCCATTACCCAGCAGTTGTAATGCTCACACCAGTGTAACGTGTCTAAGGTAGCAGGCGGGGCAAGCTGAGCTGGCCTGAAATTTAAATTAACCTCAGTGACATTTATGTGTGCTGGGGAACAGGGGTGTTACATTACCGGTCCCCTCACTGCCGCCATGCACACACACCTGTCGTACATACAGTTGAACAAAAGAATCTGCACACTCACATACATTTGGTGGACGAAATACAGAGTCACACATGTCTGTTGCTAGTTTTATGCTTATCTCATGTTGTTGGAGAGCCTCTCTTAACAGTGGCTGGTTGCAAAGCCACCGTGAGAGTCTGTTATCAGAGGGAAGAGCGAAGGAGGGAGCCGTGTCTGTGTGTGGCAGGAAATGTCAGAGAGAGAGGCTTACCATCTATTTTTCAGTACTGTTAAACCTCCTGCTCGTCATGGGAGGTTGTACCTGGGCTTCCTTAAGATTAACTCTGTCAAGATCAATATCTTTGTTTTCTGTAAAACAAACTCAGCGTGTTAATAGAATCTATGGACCATGGACCCGGTTGAGTACGAAGGGATGACAAAAAAAAAGTAACACAAAATGAACATGTCTAGCACAAACAACCACTTCTACATTTTTACTTTTGCTAAAAGGACAACAGAGAAAATAAATCAATAAGTGGTTTACTGGAAGATAAACGTTTCCTTTCTTGCGCTTTTCTTCTGGCAAGTAATAGTTTGACATTTTTTGGAATTTTTTACAAGATTGATGCCACTCTCATGTCCGTATGGT
Organism: Leptoclinus maculatus; assembly: GCA_032191485.1. NCBI lineage: Eukaryota > Metazoa > Chordata > Actinopteri > Perciformes > Stichaeidae > Leptoclinus > Leptoclinus maculatus. The sequence continues at coordinate 9,849,012 of JAVDOI010000015.1, forward strand.
AAATATGAAGCGACAGCCAGCAGCTGGTTTGCTAAACTGAGCATAAAGACTGGAAACAGGGGTAAACAGCTAGTCTGTGCTAAAGTTAATCACACTATACATAAACTAATAGTTTTCTATTTTGTTTTAAGCTAACGCTAGCTGTTGTGGCTTGCCCCGTTCCGTGACCAACATACATATAACGTGAGCAAGTTCATATCAGCTACATCTTCATCGTATCCCAGCTGCTGGGGGATCTCAAGCCATATGTTCCCCCCATTCTGGAGCTTTACCTGAAGGGGTGACATCACTTGGAGCAAAGGATGTCATAGGTCAAACACAAAAACTATTTCCGCAGGTGGAAATCCACTGAAATTGAGCACCATCTCACTATTTCCCCCCATAACTAGCTACTAGCTTCCCCCCCGTAGCTACATGTTAACCGTACCCACCACTAAGTGGTATTGATCATTTCATCTAATGCTGCAAGAACGCTCAGCATATTTTCCAAGATGTCAAACTATTCCTTTAAAAGAGTGAGAGCTGCCTTTGGGACGGAGGATATTTGGGGCTGAGGTAGAACTGACTTTGGCTGCCACTGTGAGTACTTTTGACCCTCACAGAGCCGCCCAAGGGCATTTGGAAAGTGCTTTACCCAAGGAAGGGTAGAACAGGCAGCAGAGAGGAGGGCAGCTGATCCCCTGTGGCATTCTCCCTTAATTCATCCTCAAGAACTGGGCCACATAGGATGATGGGTGCATTCCCAGACTTTCTGCTCTAGTGTTTTCATGGACCATCATAAATCATGTATCGGTCCTGCTGTGCTCTAGAGGCATGTGTGTGTCTGACACAGGGAAATCCTTGTTGACAAACCATTTCCCACATCTCTAACATCAGATTTCATTATTCAAGACTGCAGTGGGTTATTCTAACCTTGTTCGGCGGAACAGACCAGAGCACGTCTTAGAGCACAGTCTGACGTGAATTAAATTACGCCTCCATTTCCCTTTTTTGTGGTCTCGTCTCGGTTTTGCATTGACGATTTCTTCAGAAGAGACACAAAAGCTTCTTCCTCTTCGCAAAGGTCTGGTGCAATAGGAGATTCACATCCCTGGCAGCTCTTAGAAATGGACAAGCAGGTTACGGCCCCATAAATGTTATTTGGAAAACCCATGGGAGTGACCGCATCAGACAATACGGCCTCCAGAGGCACCCTGGGTGCTTATTAAAGGCATGAGAGATAATGGAAAACAGCACAAAAGCACAGGCTCTGTCTGTATAACCAGGTATGATCATGAAGGATTCCTCTGTGTTCCCTTAATTACTCTGGGTGCAAGGGGGAGCTTGTTTGCTGAAGGGCTTTTCCTACCAGAATATGAAAAGTTTGTCCCTTTTTTCGATTATAAGTCTCTCTCCTCATCTCTTTGTATTTCATGACAGCTGAACTGCAGTACCCTCTAATTCTCTGCTTCTCATATCAACCTTTTCTGACAATTACATGATATTTAAAGGGCTATTGGCTGGTTACTAAAGATTAGCATATTGTGCAGAGGAGTCATTCCGGAGCTGCAGTTTGTTTCTGGTATCAGCTAAAAGGACTTAAATCTTTCATCACCCCTGGTTAACGAGTGACGGGTTTTTTATTTGTTCCCTCCTCACAAACCAACAACATCCTACGACCATGCATTTGATAAATGGACTTTAACTTGCAATGGGCTGACATGGACTCTTTATGTGCAGTGTAGAGTACTGCTGTGCTTTACAGATAATGTAGGCATCCCTCTGGTTATGGGAGTGAGCTAGCAGGGGTTTCCTGTCAAATACTCGTTACATACAGAGGCAGCTTTGAGGTCTGCAGCTCTCATCCGTATGGAGCTCTGGTACAGTGGCTACTATGAGTAACAACTGATAAGCCCCTCACCACACAGCGATCTGATTCATCAGCCTAGTGAGCTGAATATGCATTTGCTAAAGAGTCATTCAGATTCTAATTACTGCACAGTTACTGACACAGTTGTTCAGTAAGAGAAACCCCAAAAACAACAATTTAATTGGAAAACATCATTTTACTTAGAATATACTAGTGAATACCGTAAGGGTTTTAATGGAAACAGTTGTACATGGAGATCGACATTCTAGTGTTTGCCTGTTCCGATATATATCGTTCATATTGCTGTTAGACGTTGTCTACGTAATTGTCTGCGTGTGAGCGAGGTGCATCTCCTGTAGGCGCATGCACCACTGGATAAATCCCATTTGTATCCAAAAACATGCTGCTGCTTTTATTCCCGTAGCGCACATACTAGACCATCAACTGAGCCAACAAAACCACTTAATGGCTCGCTGAAAGATGAATTATTCATAGGTTACATCGGCCTGGTTTTCTTGTGCACATGTCTTGTTGCCCACCTTGGCTCCGTGACAACAACTGAGCAAAATCATCTGAGACTGATGTTGACCGCGGTTGTAGGTTGTAGCTCCAATCCTATTTGGCGCGGGTTACCCCTCCAGGTCCCACGTGTAGATCCATCAGCCCTATACCACAGTACTAATAGTGGAAGACTCCTCTGACTTGCCCGGGAGGCTGGGCAACGACTTGAGATACTCCAGGTGCCTGCGGGCGTCCTCCTGATTAGCCCGGACATAGTAGACCAGGTAGGAGATGACCATGGTGAACCAGCCGAACATGACGACCAGCATGGCCACATCTGTAGTCCTCTTCATCACCACACATAGGTCTATGTCTGGTGCCAACAGGAAGGCAAGTCCTTGAACTCCTATTTCCTCCGGATCTGAAGTCTGGCACACGATGCCCGTCAGCGACGCAGGCTCCAGGTCCACGCGGGGCATGGCCATCTGCAAGTTGCAGTCACAATGCCACGGATTGTTTGTTAGGTTGGCGCGAGACCGCAGGCCCTCGAAAGACTCAGGGTTAAAGTTGACTAACTTGTTAGAAGAAACGTCTAGGAACTGTAGTGAGGATCCCAGGCCTCTGAATGCCCCTGGCTCTAACTGGCTTATTTCATTGTGCGATAGATCCAGTTCGATCAGATAGGGCAAACCTGCAAAAGCATTTGTTGGGACTGTAGTAAAGAGGTTGAAGTCCAGGTAGACGCGTTGTGTGTCATTGGGGATATCCTGGGGGATCTCCGTGAGCTGCAGATTGCTGCAGCGCACCGTCTTGCCGCTGCTCTCGCTCTCAGAGCAGTAGCAGCTCTTGGAGCAACTGGTAGCAGCATGGTGGAAGCAAAAGGTCATGAGCACCAGGCTGTGCAGCAGCAAACACATGACCACGGAGTGGCGCAGTAACCAGTCTGCAAGTAGGGGCATTGTGGGATGCGGGCATGCTCCAGGAAGGACCACCTGGACGCAGGAGGCGAAGTCCACATCAACCTCCCCAGTAGCTTTTGAGTCTACGACATGAAAACAAAAGAAAGTCACATTAGCAAAGGTAGGAAGACTACCCTTTGAAAAAAACAGAAGTGCAGATTGCACTGTGAAATAGTTTTCTCAAGCAAGCATGGGTGATTATTAACAATGTTCATCAGAGTCCAGAGTGTTATCTAACGTAGAAATCAGGGGGTAGTCGACAGTAGCTTCTCTAATTGCAGTGAGCAGGCAGCGGGAATGCTGCATTTCAGCATGTAGTTGGCTAAATAAACAAGCTACAAAAGTCCTTTGGTGTCACTGTGCCTCCTTTATAATTGACATCCCTGCTATGCAGGGCTATTTCAGTACACAGAGACTGGCATTAACATAGCGACGTGACACCATGTGGAAGAAAATGTTCCAAACAAAACATAAAACCAACCATAAAGTCTATCTATCATGTTTCTATCTTTCTAAACATTTAGCTGCCACTCTGATGCAACCATTTTATTGAAAGTGAGCATTCAAAATGTCCTAGCTTGGTGTCCGTCAAGCTACGCAGTTGCTGGGGTAATTTACTTTAGCAGTGCAAGTAACACAGGAAAGGCTTGTCTGTGTGTCCTGTAAATTACACTTTATATTTTGTATGTAAGCCTTTGAAAATAGCAGGTCTACCCACCCTAACACACTTCATTAATAGCTGAACAGGGCTACCTCCTATCCTGTTACTAATCCTCTTAAGGAAAAACTCCTTAAGTCAGTGTAGCACCAGTGTTGGCCACCCAATCCTTTTGTTGGGGTAAATGCTCATGCTATGAACAGCACCAAGGACAACAAAACAGACAATGTGACAGTCTGTCCTCTCTGAGACAAAAAAGAAGCACAGAGTTTAACCAGACTTCTTGATTTCTTCAAAATGGCTGGAGACTGGACAAGATCCACTTACCAAGATTAAAAAATGAAATCGATCTCTAAGTACCTCAAAGTATCACATGGCGTTGGGGGGTAGAGGACAGAGTGTAGTGGCAATGGCGGTGTGTATGTGTGTGTAAAGGGGACAGATGTCTTGTCTCCGAGACACAGATAATAACACTCATTGTGTTACGCCGTTCTTTTGAGATGCCTACCAGACAATCCCAATAATGAGGGGGGAGATGGAGGCAGAGCAAAGGGCGGATGAAACCTCTGCTGTTAAGAAGCTCTGACTGGATGAAAGGCCACATCCATAGGTCTTCATTTAAGCAAAGCGACTTCCAGAGGATGTCCCTCTGCACTTCAAGTCAGCAGGGTGCATGATAATGTGAAACAGCATGACAAAGGCAATTCAACACCCAAGAAAATAAAGGTCTTGCCGAAACTAAATGGGAAACGTTATGCTCCTGCAAAGGCTGTACTCTTCCCGTCACCCAGTATGCCAGCCTGGTATTTTGCTGAGAGATAATGGGGGAGGAGGAGGAAGAAGAGATGAGCATGTGGGCACAGAGGGAAAATGGGCACACCAGCACTGGGTTGTGAGAGAAAGAGGGATATCCAGAGGATTTAAGGAGAGGGGGGGGGTAACATTACAATAACAAGACAGAGAACCGTGTGTGACACTAACGAGATATCGAGGAAAGGGGCACATGTTTGTCAGACACATGGACAGCTGATGAAGACAGCTGGCAGTGAAAGAATAAATGGGAGAGATGAGATGAACAGAAAAGAGAGGGTGTTATCCAAATAAGTGGCAGGTTAGGGCGCCAGGTTAAAAAGATTTTCCATCCAAAATAAGCCCCTCAAAGACAAAATTTTGTCATTTTACTATACCCCGACAACACAAATAACCCATTTTACAGCCATATACAGAATCAATCAGTTAGCCTCTAAATCTAGCGAAGTCTCAATCAGTGTTCCTAAAGTCATTACTTCTATGATTAATAACCCTTCTGCTTTTAATTTAAACAATAAATAAGAGTGCTCATGAAGGTCAGTCTCTCGCTTCATAAATTCAATGCTGTCCGTGCAGCACGGACAAGTCTCTTGCACCGACTATTTTAGAAGCAGTCATTGCTTCGAACACGAGAGGCAATAAAATGCAACACAAATGTATCATGTTAATACACTTTGTGATGTAAGTGTTCATGTATGAATCTCACCTCTCACAGCTATGAGCGTCGCATGAATGGCAAATAGACTGCTTTAGTTATGAATGGGCGGGTGTGGATGACTGAAAGGTAAACAGGGACATAAAGCATCCCTGATATATTTAACTTGAAACGTGGGCTTTTCATGTAACTGTAATCCTATTACAGTGCTTTCAGCTTTATCAACTCCCAACCCCTATATCTCAATGCCAATCTCGATTATTAGACATGCTCTTTTTTATTCCTTATTGCACTGTTTACCAGAAGACCTGCATTTCTCCCACAGATCAATCTTGCTGATATATAGCAATAACAACACTTATTCAGGGGGGGGGGGGGCAGTCTGCTCTTTAAATAGTGTAATGGCATTTAATGTACACTATGGATTGTGCACTATTATAGATTAGTAAGAGTTTAATCTCATAGTCATTGTAATCAGTTTACATATCTATTCACGATAAATAAACACAAACTTAATTAAAACAACACCCATGATGTAATTGCTTTATATTAATCACAACACAAGCTGAGGGCATTTAAGATGCAGAATTAAAGCGCAACAGTGGGTTAAGTATCAGTTCCTGCTCAAATTCAAATTCTAAGCAACAACCATCTGGTGGAAAATGAACTCAAAGGACGGGAGATAAAGGCGATGCCTCGTGGGAATCGATATCCTTGTTAAGTTTGTCTTTCATCCTGTTTCAGTCAGCGCTATGCGGCGCCTGTTTCCAGCCAATCACATTTCAAAACCCGCATTAAAACTCGTAAACAGCCGCTATTTTGATGGATCAAGACGTGTAATCCCAAATATCCCAAAGCAAACACAAGTGCACACTCACGTCTTTGCCGCTTTCCCTCTCCTCTTCATGATGTGTATCTCAGCAAGTGCCCAGCAATGATATGGTTCCGCAGATCAGCGCGCTCTCCGAAAGGCGGATCGGCCAATATTTTGGTTCGCTTCCATAAGGTCCTTTTTTGCAGCTCGTTAAACTTGTGCTAGAGAGCCGCTCTGGCAACCACTGGAAATGCTTCTACAGTTCAGGGCTCGCTCAGTGCAGCGTTTAGTTTCCACGCAACCAAAAAGAAAAAAAAGAAAACTAGGCAGCAGCGTTGCTGGAGCCGGAGCGCATGGACGAGGACGAAGCGCGGGGGCAAAGCATGTAAGTGATGGTGGTATCAGACAGACTCTGAGGCATTAATGTGAAGTTTTAAATGACGCGCAATGCATTTACGCACAGAACGCGTTCATGGCTGGATGCGTTTGGTCGGATCTGAGCGGTGCAAAATGCATTAATGCAAACATGTAATGGAGGGACTGATTCTGCATTCATTCATGTACATCTGTTGATTGCTGTAAATAAAGTGGATCTGCATGCATCAGGTGCCAGTAAACTGAGGGGTACCCCTCCCACACACACACACAGACACACACACACACAAGTGATGTCATACACAGTGTGGTTGGGTTGGCAGCCCACACTAATCATGTTTGATCTGAAGCTTGTTGTTTCAAACATGCAGCCTGGCTGCCAGGGCGGTGGATCTTTGGCCTCCTCCGGGGCCTTTTCCTGCCTGCTGCCAGCCGATAAGGAAGTCCAATCAAATCCACTATGAAAACAGACGTTCATGGAGCACTGGAGTGGGAGAGTCGGCCAAGCAGTAGGTCATAAGGTATTAATGGAATTAAAATCAATGAGGTGGGATACTCCACCCAAACTCCCTCCCTGGTGCTCTGGAATGGCAGACTGTAAATGATTAACTGCAGCTATGGGTCTTTCTTTCATTTTTTTGCAAAGTGGGCAACTTCCTTCATGCCTCGACTTCAATGGGGGTATGGATGACAGACAGTGATACAGGAAGTGAAAGCATCCTTAATTCACCTCAAAACACAGGCTTTTAACGCAACTGTAATAATATTCAGTGCTCTTTGGTTGTATCATCTGACCAGTTAAATGTTGCTGTCTTCTAATATATCTTTTCCATGTCCCCGTTCCCATCACTGTCTCATTTGGTTTGCTCCTGTACTTACATATTTTAAGGATTTCATGGGCACATTTTTGGATCCAAGTCTCAAACCATGTTCTTTTAACGTCAAAAATTATATTTTTGTTTGTCACATTAGACCATCTACATCACGTCATTCTTGTTTCTGTTATGTTACTTCTCATTTGTGCTACCCAGGCAACATCTGTAAACTGACTTGAACGTGCAGATAAAACCTGCATGAGTTGTAGCTGCACAACACAAAAGGCAGTCATGTTGGGTTATGGAGGTGCTTGTATGTTTTTATTGTTATATCTGTTTCCCCCTCCAAATACAAGCTTTGCTGAGTAAGTTCAGGTTGAGCTGTTAACAAATCTGCTGAGGTTTGTATTTCTTTGGGCTCATTGGACTCTCTACGGTGAAGTGGGTTATCACAATGTTACACTGAGCTGTAGATATACTGGCCAAAGTCAGAACCAAAACTGAATCTAATGATGTTTTAATGCTTCGGGATGACATGGTAGGGTTGATTGATTGATAACACCATTATACATGTCAGCGTCCCAGTCTCCATGAGAAACACACATAACTTGGTGTTCATTGTTGCTGCTCTATAGTCACTGCTGTTACAGCCCCGAGGTTAAGAGGCTGCTCTTGTCAATTAGAGGGCGATCAGATAGGTGGAGGAGCGTATGACAGCGAAACAGCAGAAAATAGGATTACTTTCCTGATCGGCAAAGGGAGAGTGCACTGGCAGTCAGTTTTCCCCAGCTTTATCAGATTACTTCAAATGCTCCGCTGTGGTTGGCAGCTAGACGGGCGCTGTATGCATTATCAACCAAGCATTAGTCCTGACTACACTTTCAAGTGGATCAAAGTTCCTTTTTTAGCCCCCCTTCTTTTTTTCTCTCCAGCCTGTCAAGTATCTCAAAGCAGGCTCAGGCATCCTCTCTGTTACCCTGATACCTGTGCAGGTGGCATATCTGCAAGATGACATTAATCCATGAAGCCAAAGCGCTGAGATTTGGGCTGAGAAAATATTAGCTCAAAACGTTCTACAATGTCATCTGAACAAGGTGGCAATGGTTTGCCATTAGCCTCTTCCGTGTGCTCTGAGTTGCAGTGGAACAAGAGGAGTCATATTAATAAGATCTCTTTTCTATCCTACTTTGTCTCGCCATGCTCACACATTCATGAATGTGCATATATAAGCACACACAAAGACACTCACAGTCAGTTTCTGGCTCCCTGCTTACTCATCATCCCTGAGTAAGATCAAAGTACTGCCTTGTCTTTATGAATTCAACATTATCCTGCGCTTTATTTATTTATTTCCTTACCTGCCTTGAACCTTTTAATCAAAAACTGTGAGAAATGTGCATTAAAAGGATTTTCACCGCTCCTGCCTGTAACAGAGGGGCCACCTCACCTCATCTTCCCCTGTGAAGATCCCCCTCTTTGAAGTCTGACATCATTGACATGAAGGGAACAATGGACTGGCGATATGAAAGTGCTGTAGATATTCATTGATCCTTGTTGAATTCCCTCGCTGACAGCTTTGGCCGGCTGAGTCTTTTCAAAAGCTTCCAACCAAAGGAGTCTTGAGTCCTCAGTAAAAGCAGATCATGAATGGCTTAATGCTCATATGGCATGGTCAAAGGGGTTTTATGGTGTTTGTAGCTCATATATTTTTATCTTTTAGGTCAGTGGTTCCCAACCTGGGGTTCAGGATCCCCATAAGGGGTCGTGAGATTAATTAAAAGTCTCAAGATGGCTACTAAAAAAACAAAACCTGCAATGCAAAGTTATGTTTTTTTGGCCTTTTACCTTGTTTTTTTATCTCTTCGGGGATAAAAAAAAATTGTTAACTAACATTATTGAGTTTCTACAGCCATGCTAGCGGCTCTGCATTTACATAGTGGTGCTTTGCTAACATGTTCACTTGTAACAGTGACAACATGCTCATGTTTAGCATCAATATTGGTTAGCATGTCCACTAGCATTGTTTAGCGAGTTAGCATGCTAACATGTGTTAATTAGCATTTAACAAAATGTACAACTAAGGCTGATTGGAATGTCATTAGTTTTGCGGGCATTTGGTCTTCAACCAAAATACTATAAAGATTTTGGCCTGATGATGGTATGAAAGGTCAAGGGATCACCAAAGTAATTACAGTCATCCTGTAGGGATCATGCATGTCTGTACATTTTTTTAAACGCCTTGATTCAGTGCTATTTCGGCTATATCAGTCAGTTCTATTGAGGTTAGGGTTCTCTATATTTAACTCTGCCAGCTAATGAAGCTGGTTAATCCAATCTGCCTCCCTTTTTTGAATTCATATTAGGTGTGACCTTGCTGAAGAAAATCAGTTCTTACTCTGCACGCTGTCAATATAAGGTGTTCCCTTTGCTGCAAATGTATAGTTATGTTTGCAAAACACTGAGCGGCAACATTTCCCACAAGTGTACAATCACCAAAGTGGCGTCAGTGATTGTGATGTATGGCGTCTTAAATGTTAAGTTGTTACAGTTGCCTGCCAACACAGGATGGAGGTGGTTAAACTGCCCTTTTAAAGTAATTAATAATTCCTAGTCCTTCATTGTGTCTCTCAGACATGTTCACAATGACAGGCAGGGAGGGGTGTTCACCATAAAGGTCATGTTATGGACTTTCATGGACACTGCTGGAAATGGGATGGTCAAAGCACGACCCGAAAACGTCTTTCAATAAAGGTTAGAGGTTTAGTCGAGATGACTTCCCTAAACACAGGTGGGAGGTCTTCAAAGGTATGCTAAAGGTTTGACTATCCACAAGTCACATCTTGTTTTTTTGTCATCTAGTTTGCTCTTCTCATTTCTATGTTCTCCAGTGAGCATAAACACCAGTTAGTTGTTCTACCTTCTACAGTTTGCTGCCAGCTATTTAATCTGTCACACACCTGGAAAATTACCCCGGAGCTAAATACTCGCAGTAAACGTGAAGCTGTAATTTCCATTTTCTCATTTCCACCATTAAATCATTCTTAGTTGAATGTTTTCATATCAGTACGCACATTCCGCTCTACATGCTCTAGTTGCTGTCGCTCATCTAACACCCACAGGAAGAAATGAGACTTGTCCTTGCCAGGAAATAATTACTCAGAGACACCGAGGTGAACTCAAGTGAATTCACTTAACAAACTCAGGAGGGAGTGAACTCCAGGGAAGAGCACACATCTCCAACTCTAACACAGTAACGTTTCTCAAAGAACAACCTCTATGAACATTTTGAGTTCAAGTTGAACCTACTCTTTGGTCGAACAATATTTTGGGGAAATACAGTTACTTGCTGTCTTGACAAAATTGATACCGGTCTTATGAGAGGGGGGGGGGGGGAAGAGAACAGATGTTTTTCAATAAATGTTGAACTATTTCTTTGAGATCAAGTTGTGGCAATTCAGTAGGCGATAGCAGTCCAAAATCTCAGCCAATGAAAGTGCACGTATGTCAAAATCAACAATCAAATGTCTCAAATAGCTCTACTTTTGCTGCCCCACTTTTTCCATCGACCCATATTTTCAAATCTACTTCCAGGAGTATTTTCAGAGAGCTCTGATGAGCCACTCAATCAGTCGCTGTCTAGAGTGAGAAGAGAGTGAGGCAACAAACGCACCAACACAATACTCCTCTTACAGATCTTTAATCCATGCATGCACGCAAGACTGACCGCGTGTTACATGCAGCCTTATAAAGTGGTGCGAACAAAGAAAACATATCAACAGCTATGCCATAGAGCACTTTCTCGTACCGGGCTCGTATCAGCAGGAAATCTCAAACATCATCACAGCAGGGGCTCAAACAAAAGGGTGACCTGATGACCCAGGGTCACTTTCTCCATCTTCCCACAGACCCCACAACTTAATTCACCGTCTGCAGTGTTGTGAATCCATTTAATTGTAAATCACTCATTTATATGTCATATAGATTACATTTCATTAAGCTTGCATGCATGAAAACCTTTAAAGAGGCCTAAATGAATAGATAATGTTGAAAAGCATCCTTGTCACTGTGCTGTCAACAGATATATCTTTTTCACAACCCAGGTCCCTTCTGGAACGAGCTCTGTCAAGTGCTCAGTGGGAATCAGCAGTTGTTTTCCTGTCGCCCTAATAATATCTATAAAGCAGCCCTATCCTTGTACCAAGTTGCGCCAAACAGCCCCTTTAAGACAGCTATCAGCAGATCTGTGACACACCAAGCCTCTCTATTCCCCAATAGTCACGCTGTATCAGGCCTCAGAAAACACAGGCCCATCAATAAATAAACAGGAAAGCAGGTGGTACTGAGAGCGAGGGTGTCCATCTACGAACATCTCTCAGCAACTTCAGATGGATGACTATTTTTGGATGCCATGTACTTAGTATTCCCCGTTTCAAACTGCCCACTAGAACTAGATAAGAGGAAGTCTGTGTGTGTGTGTGTGCTACAAGGTTCGAATAGTAATGGCTATAGTTGCAACAAAAAAAAACATAAGTTACCTTTAAATGTTCTACTCTGAAGATATATTTGAAAGAAAAATAGTGCTCAAAGAAAAATGTATCAGAAGCCAATGGAAGGTATTCTACATCAACATGAATTTGCCGAACTACCTGATTTGTCAGATCGTCTTGTACGTAACATTTTACCATTTAAATACTAGTTCAACATTTTGGCAAATATGCTCATTTGCGCTCTCGCCGAGAGTTCGAAATTATTGATAGTTAGCTTAGTTTAGCATACAGACTGAAAGCAGGTGGAAACAGCTATCCGGGCTATGTCCAAGGGTACACCTCTATTCTAACTATTCTATTTTCAAGGTAGCATATCTGATCCCTTGAGTTGCACGTATGAAATAAAAGGATGAGGGCGGCTGGCTTGACATTCTATTATATTTCTTAAAGGAGTCAGGATCAATCATTCTTTCTGGTTGAAGATACCAAGTGCAAAATCAAACTGTAATGTGTGTTGGCACATTCATTCATGTGTGCAGCTGTGGGTGTATTTGTGTACATACACGCCACTACTTCCGCTGTCCTACAGCTCAAGCTCCTCAGCCCTATTATTATCATGCCAAGGTCAGATGGTGTGGGCAACAAAGCAGAGGAAGACAGATAAATATGATAGAGCTGTTAGATAAATCAGGTTGCTGCATTTCCATTCACCGGACCAGAAATGTTAAGGCCGATGTTTGCTTAGCACTGAATAGAATCCTGTCTTTTCTCTAAAACGCTGTCTTAAACCCTGCACTTCTGAATCACTTTACATCAGCTGACACGAAGGAAAAGCTCTGCTTGATGATACAAAGCTGCAAAAGCATCAGTTTAGGGCTATTATAAAAACTACACCCGCCATACTTCTCGGGAGATAAACTCATAACCGCTAAATAGCTTTTAGGCAGCTATCATGTGCGGTGTGTATGCGTGTGTGACAGAGAGATTGGAGGAAATGTGGGAGAGAGAAAGAGGTGAGGGGAGAGAATATTGATATATGAGGCAAAATTGGAACTAAAGAGAGGAGATTGCTCAGAGAAGATTGCACTCCCAGGAAAACACTTTCTTGCCAAGTCAATTTTTGTACATTTGTACATTGGAAAAGACAGTAACGGTTTATACCAATATGACCAAACGGTGGTTTATTAGGGAATGCTGAGAAAATGTGTGCGCTTCTTTCCACTGTTGTGCAGCGGTGAGCTCATTGTGGTTAGTGCTTGTTTGTCTGAACCATCCATGTCAACCACTACATCCATGACGGATTTTAAAATGTCCTATAAATGTACTGTGCCGGTGTTGTTGACTTCCTGATTAATCAAAAGTGATGCATTTTGAACCTGCTACTGTTTCCTTGTTATTGGACATCTATGAGATTTACATCTTCAGTAATAATTGTATTCAGCCTGTGTTAAAGAAGCAGCTGTCACCTGCTGCTGTAGGTTACTTTGGCTGATACAAGTACCTCAGGTGCTGATGAACACTTGACTTTTCGGTGAGGTGTTAAATTATTTGCCGACTTTGCAGGTGTATAGCTTCAAGACAAGATGTTAATAAGATGGAATGTGCACACAGACGTTGAATACTTCCCTTGGCTCCGTGAATCCTCAATGTCATTATGCAGCTGTGAATATCACAGTTTCTCTGAACTCTGTAAATCCTGCAGGATTATACAGCTAGCATATTAGGCTTCAAAGAACATGGCAAAGCTTTAAAAGTGCCATACAGTAGCTTGTGTGATATGCCATCAATAAAGACAGACCTATACGTTGGTACAGTTAGGCATAGCAATAAGTTAGACATGTCATTTTACTATCGAACAGAATACAATTGTATCACAGACTTGATTATTAGAGACAAAACTAAATCTAGTTAATCATTTGATGAGGCCTTACCTCAATTATTTCACCTAGAATATGGTCAAAAGCTTTAGAAGGGCTTAAATCGAAGTGTGCGTTTAATAAAACTTGTATGAGTCAAAAGAGGTCTGTTTTGCCACTGAATTTAGTTTTTTGAAGATATGTGACTACACACTGTATGTAGCCTATATTACATTCAGTGCAAGCAAAGTGCTGACGTTAAGGTTTGATGGTGTTAACATCAATATCCAGTGAACTGTGTGGAAATTGCAGCCTCAATGGGTAAATGGGCAGTTGTTCTGTCACTGCTCACCCAATAATGATCTCCCAACACCTTTAAAGCTTCAAGTCAGCACCCTAATTGCATGGTGAGTGTTTCCAGTGTGCTGCAGTAGGCTACAGCCAAAACAATGATAAAAAAACATACCACTGTTCATATACTCAGTGACCACTCTATAAGTGAGGTATGTGATATAAGCTGTGCATGTATATAGACTTAGTCATGTATTGAGAAAAGGTTAATTTTGATAATGTTTTGTAAGATATTTCATATTGGTAGACCAACAACATTGTTTCAGCTCATCTTAATCAGTGTTGGTGTATTTATTGTAGCTTAATCATGAACATGTGATTCATGACAAATAAAATCACTTTATTAATCATTCAATTAAGCTATGACAGTTTCACAAAAGTGAATGTTTATTTCCACATTGGCCAGTTATTACTAAATCAGAATTATATAAGAATTAAATTGACGGTTTTTATGATGAACAATGACAAAATATTTAGTTGTCACCCCTTTTCCGGATTTTAGATCGTGTCATTGATAAATATCCGTAAGCGGCATATTCATTTTCGAGCATTTATGATTCTATTCTATTCTTTTGTATCTTATGAAGTTGATTGGCCGTGAGACGCAATGTGGGCGGGCTTCCAATGCTCGTGCCTCTTTAACCGTCGGTCATTGGTTGTTTACCTGAAAAAAGAGGGTTGTCGTCAGCAGGCCCTTCGTTTGATTGGTCAATGTAGCTGGCGGGAGAGGTTAGCTCCAAGTTTTGAATTTACAAAGTGGGTTCCTGATTTAGTCAGAGACGATACATTGTAGAGCAGCCAGGCAACAGTTCAGGAGGTAGTTTGTTAGCTAAAGTCAGGTTTTAAACATAGTCAATACGTTATTGCAAGCACCAGGGTTAGGCAGTAACTATAAGAAGAATGGCGGAACCACTGAAGGTAACTTTATCAAAACTCCGATATTTGCTGCTAGCTAACTTGCTAACGTACTGTGGAACTAACTAGCCAGCAGCTAACGCTACAGTTAGTGAAATGTCTTAGCAACGGTTACAATGTGCTAGCTAACATTGTTTAACGCTTGTTAGTAGTAACAACTTTAATACAACTATCGTTAACGCACTGGTTAAGAAAATAACAATGTTTTGCCCCTATCAGTCGCATAATAACTCTTCTCCCACGCACACTGCACAGCATAAAATGTGATGTAGGCCAATACATTTTAGAAACCATCCGGTTAACGTTAGTTAGCTATTGTTGATCCTAACGTCACTTTGCATAACTTCCTAAATTGATTAAGAAGTAAAGTTACCCGTCTCACAACAGACTATGGCGTTACACACGCTATAGTATTGTTGCATTCATTTACCGTTAGGATCAAAGTTGACGTGATTTCAGAAGTTTAACGTTAGCCAATGTTGCAGTTAATCGATCCCCGAAACTTGGTGTTTTGTAGACTAGACTTCACTGATGATTGACATTTTTTTTCAGTAGACTTAGTATTTGTGTTCACCTAATTGTCTGACATGTTGTATCCATTAATACTCAAGATTCAAGTAATTACAAGGATGTGGAGCCGTTTGAAGGAGTGTCGTTGCAGACGTTGTTACTTGTAACACAAGTATAACTCCTGTGCATGTTTATAGACTTAGCCATGCAATGCAAGAAAACTCAAAAGATAACCCTGTGTCATTCGCAGCAGACCTTCTTTGAAAACAAGCCTCTGGAAAAGGCAAAGAAGGATCCAAAGCGGATGTCAGTGGAGAGGATCTACCAGAAGAAGACACAGTTGGAACACATTTTGCTCCGACCGGACTCCTACATTGGCTCTGTAGAGCCCGTCACCCAAGTAAGCGGTCACACGGCTATGTCTTTGAAATGGATGGCTTCTCTAATTAGGTTTAGGTTGATAAGGAGAACAAAGAATTAATTGGGTTATACTTCTTTCCTTAGCAATTGTGGGTGTACGATGAGGAAGATGGACTGAACTGCCGTGATGTGACGTTTGTGCCTGGGCTTTACAAGATTTTTGACGAAATCCTCGGTGAGTAAACAGCTCGCACAATTTGACATGGTGTATAATGTAAAGAGACTGCCATACTGAGGCTTTTTCCCCCCTTTCTACAGTGAATGCTGCTGACAATAAGCAGAGGGACAAGAGCATGTCCACCATCAAGATAAACATCGATGTGTGAGTGATATATAATGTTGGATGACCAGTTAAGATCTTAAAATATGTTATGATCCCACCTCAGTGTCCCTTTGCTTGTAAGATATAATAGCCCCGTATCCAGCCCCACTGATTTCCTTGGTATCCCAGAAGCACATGATGAAATGTGTGTATGTTTTTTTCTTTTTAGTGAAAACAATACCATCAGTGTGTGGAACAATGGGAAGGGTATCCCTGTGGTGGAGCACAAAGTGGAGAAGGTCTATGTGCCTGCTCTCATCTTTGGACAGCTCCTCACCTCCAGTAACTATGATGATGACGAGAAGAAAGTCACCGGTGAGACTGATATAAGAACTGCAGAGATCTAGTCATGTGATGACGATGCTTGATGCAACTTTGCACTAAAATCCAACCGATTGAGCAACGTGTGCAGTTTTTCAAACAAAACCCATGTTTATATTCAAACTATTTATTTGAAAGGGAAATTACAGCAAACGCCACCAAAATGTCTGTTATAATCATTAGGAATTATTATTATTAATAATCACAAACTCTATTGTAAGAGTATAGTTTAAACATCCCCGTTCCAAAAAAGATATTTCATCATGATTGTAAACTATGAACATAAGACCTGTGTAGTCAACAGAAATGTAATTTAAAGCCACACATGGTTTTCTATACATACGCTACAGCCATGTTTTATGCATTTCTAGTGTCCTAACTCACATCTTCACACCAATACTTCTTTAGGTGGACGCAATGGATATGGTGCTAAGCTTTGCAACATCTTTAGCACAAAGTTCACCGTGGAGACCTCCTGTAAAGAGTCAAAGAAGACCTTCAAGCAGGTAGGGGGCGGGAGGCTGACCGCATTTACTCTTTTCTAATTATTGTAACTTGAAATGTGTAATTTCACAATATCTCCATGTTTTCCACAGACTTGGTATGACAACATGGACAGGGCAGGGGAATCCAACATCAAACCCTTTGACGGAGAGGAACACACTTGCATCACCTTCAGGCCGGACCTAGCCAAGTTTAAAATGACCGTCCTGGACAAAGACACCGTGGCTCTGATGACCAGGCGGGCGTACGACATTGCTGGAGCCTCCAAGGGTGTCCGTGTGTTCTTCAATGGCAAGAGGCTGCCAGTAAGTCACCATGCTGTTATGTGTCTTTGTGTCTTTTCTTCTTTGCATTCAAAGTACTAAATTCAATATTATGGCATTTCTCAAAAAAACTTTTTTTTACATCTTAAACTTTTACATGGCTTTGATGCAAGAGTTTGCATGAATGATTTTAAATGTACAGAAATAAACACAACGCTCATTATTCACTGCATAAGCCTGTCGAGGGTCCGTCTTGTGCTCAAGCCTAAGACCAGCCTTGTACTCCAGCTGACAGGTTTCCGCAGCTACGTGGACATGTATGTGAAGGACCGGGTGGACGAGCTCGGCGGTGCCCTCACCGTGGTCCACGAGGTCGTCAACGACCGCTGGGAGGTCTGCCTCACCATGAGTGAGAAAGGCTTCCAGCAAGTCAGCTTTGTCAACGGCATTGCCACAACCAAGGTAATGCCATTGATTGTATCCGCCTAACAGAGCGGTGGATTGACTCTGGGTTGTGAACTCAAAGCTACACCGATAATTACATTTGTTTTAAGTAGTGTGATGGAATACTGGGCGCCAATTTTACCTTAATTTGTAAGCCCTGTTTATATTTACGTCGTAGAGCTGCTTTGACGCACTTTAATGCCGACTGAGCCAGTAGTCCAGGCTCCTTTTGGCAGCTACGTACAAGTTTGGCAGCTCTCCCGGCCACTTTGTGTCACTATGATTAAGACTTATGTCGTTTATTCTGTAAGTGGGGTCTTGTGTTTGTCCTTTGCATCCTCAGGGAGGGAGGCACGTTGACTTCGTTGCTGACCAGGTGGTTAGCAAGCTCATTGAAGTGGTGAAGAAGAAGAACAAAGCCGGGGTGGCCGTCAAGCCTTTCCAGGTACACTCATCTCATTGTGAACTCTGATCTTAGCTTCGCTGAATGGAAACTATTGCAGAGATTGCTGGTCTCCTGTTAGCAGAACACATAACTGAGAATGCTCCACTCCCTCTCTCCATCCAGGTGAAGAACCACCTGTGTCTGTTCGTCAACTGCCTGATTGAGAACCCCACCTTTGACTCTCAGACCAAAGAGAACATGACACTGCAGCCGAAGAGCTTTGGCTCCACGTGTCCTCTCAGTGACAAGTTCATTAAACAGGTGCCAATGAAGAATCACTCGCACTGGATTTATTTTACCCTCAGACGTGTAATCACTCAGATATCACAAATTCCTGTTCTGTTCTCCACAGGCCACCTCCTGTGGGATTGTAGAAAGCATCATGAACTGGGTGAAGTTCAAGGCTCAGACTCAGCTAAACAAGAAATGCTCGAGTGTGAAGCACACCAAAATCAAAGGGGTCCCTAAACTGGACGATGCCAACGATGCAGGTATTGTACACACTACCAGTTTTCTCTTTCCTACAGTCTTAGTCTGGCGAGGAAGCGAATTAGCCGCTATCATCCTGCAATGACCGTGTTCTCCGGCAGGTGGGAAGAACTCCAACAGCTGCACGCTGATCCTTACTGAGGGGGACTCGGCCAAGACACTCGCTGTGTCTGGGCTGGGAGTGGTCGGCAGGGACCGCTATGGCGTCTTCCCTCTCAGGGGAAAAATGCTCAACGTCCGGGAGGCCACGCTCAAACAGGTGAGGTTACATACATCATAACGATGGAGCTTGTATTGTGTTTACCTTTTGGATGGACACGGATGCATTAACGACGTCTTGGAACACGTAATAACAATGGGTTCAATCAGAGAACCGTGTTGAGCGTCATCCGTCTGTAATTTAGTTCAGCAAACAGCTGAGGGTAAACTTGTTTGGCCTTCCTCCTCAGATCATGGAGAATGCTGAAATCAACAGCGTCATTAAGATCCTCGGCCTTCAGTACAAGAAGAACTACAGCGACCCAGAATCCCTCAAGACTCTGCGTTATGGCAAGATCATGATCATGACCGATCAGGTGCGACGGGAGTCTTTATTCTCACCTTGGACATCTTTTTAATTAGCTGTTTAGTGTATCAAATTTAAACTTATTTGACTGCTTTTCACATTTGTCACACACTTCAATGTAGGTGCTACAATGTCAACGTTTGAGTGGATCCATCTTTACTGATAACATTAATGTTGTGATTTTGACAGGATCAAGATGGCTCCCACATTAAGGGCCTTCTGATCAACTTCATCCACCACAACTGGCCGTCCCTGCTGCGCCACAACTTCCTGGAAGAGTTCATCACCCCCATCATCAAGGTGCATAGTCTCGCACTGAAACCACAAGCTCCGTGTTTGACACGTTGTCTCATTATTTATTAAAAGTCACTATGATGTGGGAATATAGCATATAATGTGAAACAAAGGAGCAGTTCTAGCTCTGGTAGAGGTTCACACTCTTTGAGGAGTGTCCCTGAATTTGCAACAACACTGCCACCTGGTGTCAAAACAACAATTCTTCCATTTATGTAAAAAAAAATCTCACTCTTCATGAACCCTCTGTGATGGTCGTATTCTATCCTTATTTTACCAGTTTGTCAACAAACAGACTTCTTCCCTTTTCTCCCCCCCCCCCTCTTTAGGCATCTCATAAGAAAACCCAGCTGTCTTTCTACAGTATCCCTGAATACAATGCATGGAAGGAAAGCCAGGCCAACACCAAATCTTGGAAAATAAAATACTACAAAGGTTTGTTCTAAAACCCCTGTGTGGTAGTAAACATGACAAGTAAGCCGCTCTTCATACCTGGCCAGTGTTGTGCTTCTAACCTTGTGTCTTTCATAATGCTCTATCTAACCTATTTGTGGCCTTTGTCCATCCAGGTTTGGGAACCAGCACATCGCAGGAAGCCAAGGAGTACTTCTCTGATATGCAGAGGCACCGTATCCCATTCAAGTACTCTGGACCCGAGGATGATGAAGCCATCTCCCTTGTAAGATGTCACCCGTCTTGTTTATCAGCCAATGGAATTTATAGTCCACCCGGGGAGGGTCGCATCAAACTTTCGAGGTCCTTTTGTGAGGTTATAATTATTAGTTGGAGTGTTGATATCTGATTCTTGTCTTTTGTTGTTGTTGTTTTTTTCCCCCCAGGCCTTTAGCAAGAAGAAAGTGGACGAGCGTAAAATGTGGCTGACCAACTTCATGGTCAACAGGCGTCAGCGCAGGGCTCACAACCTGCCAGAGGTAACGTCCCAACAATGGCTGAATTTCACCTGCTTTATTACCGTTTCCTGTTGACGTTCACTGTATCTCGCCGTCTCTTCACAGGAGTACCTGTACAGTCAGTCCACCAAGTCCCTCTCGTACAACGACTTTGTCAACAAGGAGCTGGTACTTTTCTCCAACTCTGACAATGAGCGGTCCCTCCCCTGCCTGGCGGACGGTGCGTGACAACGATCATGATCACCGAGAACACGTTTTGGGAATCTTAAGAAGAACTGTTTGTTAGGTGTGCGAGTGGTTTAATGTGCATTTGTGTGCGTGTGTGTCAGGTCTGAAACCAGGACAGAGGAAGGTGCTGTTCAGTTGCTTCAAGAGGAATGACAAGCGGGAGGTGAAGGTGGCCCAGTTGGCTGGCTCGGTGGCTGAGATGTCAGCCTACCACCACGGAGAGGTGAGACAAATTTGATCACATGTTTACAATGCCAATGATTTGTTGTTGTTGTAAAGTTTCTGTGAAGCTTTCTTTGGTTGTCTTTTAATGCTGTTGATTTAATCTCTTCAACTGTTTCAGATCTCTCTGATGATGACCATTGTCGGTTTGGCCCAGAACTTTGTGGGAAGCAACAACTTGAACCTGCTGCAGCCTCTGGGTCAGTTCGGAACCAGGTTGCACGGTGGCAAGGACTCTGCCAGCCCTCGATACATCTTCACCATGCTCAGGTCAGCAGCCTCCTTGCAAACTACAAATAATCTAAAGATGCAGACATCATGCACACATTTAGGAAGGTGGGGGGGGGGGGGGGGGGAGTTAATTTCACGATTAGTTGCCGATTAACTTAAAAATTCTCCCAATTTTTCTGTCCTTCCAGCCCTCTGGCCCGCCTTCTTTTCCCAGCTGTGGACGACAACCTGCTCAAGTACAACGTTGATGACAACCAGCGCGTGGAGCCGGAGTGGTACTTGCCCATCATCCCCATGGTGCTGGTGAACGGCGTCGAAGGGATCGGCACGGGCTGGGCCAGCAAGATCCCCAACTACGACATACGAGAGGTCGTCAGCAACATCCACCGCATGCTCAACGGCGACGAGCCTCTGCCCATGGTGAGGACCGGACACGGCTGCTGTTGCTTTCTGAGATCGCTGTCTTATGTCTCCTTGGTGGACAAATCAGACGATGAGGGTGCCTTTTTTATATATATTTTTTATTTTCTCCCACAGCTTCCAAACTACAAAGGCTTCAAAGGCTCACTCGAGCATGTGGTGGACAACCAGTACGCGATCAGTGGAGAGGTGGCCATCATTGATTCCACCACCATTGAGATCTCCGAGTTGCCCGTCAAAACCTGGACGCAGGTTAGTCCCTCGAGCTTTGTCCTACCTATTAGGGACGTGTTCCGGATTGTAACATTGTCTCTCGGATGAAATTAATTCATTTTTTGAGTACTTTTTGCGATCATTTTTAATGACATCTATATGTCATTTCACGCGGTTCTCTGCCGGTCTAGGTCTACAAGGAGAACGTGCTGGAGCCCATGTTGGGTGGCACAGAGAAGGTCCCCCCTCTGATCACAGACTACAAGGAATACCACACCGACACCACCGTGCGCTTTGAGGTCAAGATGACGGAAGAGAAGCTGAGTGAGGCGGAGGCTGCTGGCCTCCACAAAGTCTTCAAACTTCAGAACACCCTCACTTGCAATTCTATGGTACCCGCTGCCACACATATGCTCGTATCTAATGTTTCAGCGAGAGAGGATGGATCAAGTCTTCATGTATCATTGTTTGTTTTTAGGTTCTGTTTGACCATGCGGGCAGCCTGAATAAGTACGAGTCCGTGCAGGATATTTTCAAGGACTTCTTTGAGTTGAGGATGAAGTACTACGTGCTGAGGAAGGATTGGTTGGTCGGCATGCTGACTGCAGAGAACGCTAAACTCACAAACCAGGCCCGGTTCATCTTGGAGAAAATTGAGGGCAGCCTGGTCATTGGTTAGTGACTGGTTACAATTTTCCTTATAAGGTGTTCAAACAAGGAAGATAAATAGTTTGTATTTTTGCATGACTCTCCACTAATGGTGAGTAATTTAGCCTCAAATTAAATGTTGAAGAAAAGCTACTTAAGTGTTTTATTTAATATTCATAGCAGTCCCCATTTAAATCATCGTTTTAGCCAAAATTGTGCAGACCGTAGAATGTGTTTTTTTTATTTTCCTTCTATCAAAAGTATTAATAACGTTCATCTACTTTTAGAGAACAAGCCGAAGAAGGAACTGATCCGCATGCTGCAGCAGATGGGCTACGACTCTGACCCGGTGAAGGCTTGGAAACAGGCCCAAGAGAAGGTAGGAGACTTTGAATCGTCTGGTTTTCAGCTGCTTGAATTCAGAACGCTAGATCGTCCGCCTCCGCTACGGCAAATATTACATGTTTGTGTTCATGCTCGTAGAATGTGGACGCCATAGAGGAGGAGGAGGAAGGAGCGGAGGAGGAGGAGGACACCAGCGGGCCAGACTACAACTACCTGCTGAGCATGCCCATGTGGTACTTGACCAAAGAAAAGAAAGACGAGCTGTGCAGACAGAGGGATGCGAAGGTGTGATGTCCAGCTGTGCCGTAATCTTACTGGTTCATCTCCTGTAAACGTCTCTGACCCAACGTTTGTTTTATAGATGACCGAGCTCGACACCCTGAAGAAGAAGGCTCCAACAGACCTGTGGAAGGAAGACCTTGCTGCTTTCTGCGAGGAACTAGAGGTATTGTCTCTTTATCTGTCTACTCTTACTATTTCTATACATACAAGCGCACCTCCTCAGTCACATACGGTCAACTACCGTATGTCCACCGCAGTTTGTAGAAGAGGGATTGGCAATATAACTTGCATAATACATAACAGACACATCGCCAATCCCACATGAGCACGCATGCATATTGAGCACTGATCTCTGGTTACGTTCCGAGTTGTCACTGTCAAACCTTTCTCTCTCTCTCTTTCTCTCTCCTGATTTTTATTTCATTTTTTTCCTCCCGGTGCTCAGAAAGTTGAGGAAAAAGAAAAAGAGGCGGAGAAAATGCCCGTCGCTAAAAAGGGGTCGGGAAAAGGCCGAGCGATGAAGGTGAAGCAGGAGACTCTGCCCACGCCAAAAGGTCGCCGCGTTGTCCCGCGCATTACCAGCGCCATGAAAGCTGAAGCGAACAAGAAGGCTGAGAGGACCAAAAAAGTCAAGGTATGTCTTTTCAGGTTCGAAAAATCACACCCGACAAGGGTTATCTTGTTATTTGTAGTTTATTGGGTTTGGAGGTACCGTATTTTCCGCACTATAAGGCGCACTTAAAAGCCTTTAATTTTCTCAAAAAACGACAGTGCGCCTTATAATCCGGAGCGCCTTATATATGGATTAATTCTGGTTGTGTTCACTGACCTCGAAGCGATTTTGTGTGGTACACGGCGCTCTGTCAAAATGTTTTAGTACGACTTTGGTAAACTACAAAGCCGCACCGCTTGCAGCATTACGGCTACCGTAGTCAGGAGTCTCACCGGTAGTTCTGGACGAGGTGTAAGCATAAGCATGCATAAGTATCATAGCTCGCTGTGTGAGTCACGCAGACTCCACTAACTGTGTGTTTACATGTCTGTAATCATAAAGCTACAGCTGTCTCAGAAAGCTGCCGTTAGCAGACGTGCTAACTAACGAGCTAACAAGCTACACTACACGATGTAAACAGTCCGTCCCCCAGATCGTCACATGATGAACTGTAAACTCGTCATAAGCTCGTCATATGCATCACATCTCGCTGTGTGAGTCTCGTACTATCTCGTGAGAATATGGACACGGAAGTGGAGAATCTACAGATTTCTATAGATATTCGAACCATTTTTCTGTGCCGTTTTTCGACGGAGATATTAATAGAAACATAGAGTGAGCGATAGAGTGAGCGCCGCTCCCCACTGCTCACCCGCAGCGGCGCGGGCGCTGACTTCAGAGCGCCCGCGCCTTATAGTCTGGTGCGCTTTATATATGAAAAAAGATCGAAAATAGACCATTCATTGACAGTGCGCCTTATAATCCAGTGCGCCCTATAGTGCGGAAAATACGGTACTCCCAGTCATCACACCGGTGAGAAACTAAACTTTCGTTTTTTCTGCATCTTGAACATTTTTTTGGTACAGCACACTCCCCCAATGAAAGTAACATTTAGCTTGACTTCATTTCTCTTAATTGTAGACTGAAAAGGTGGTGGTGAAGATGGAGTTTGGAGACGGCGCAGAGAACGAGGAGCCGAGTGAGGAGGTCGGCTTGGCTGCGCGACTGAGCAAGAAACCTAGAACCCAGAAGAAGGAGACAGGTGAGCGGCTGAAGATGTTCCACTGTCAGCAGTTCAGAGGGGAACAGATCAGACTGTCCAATTTATCTTCTGATGTATCATTTTAATATCATACAAATTCGAGCTTCTGCTGGATGTTTGTAGGAGACCGGATATGTGTGTATGCTGAGCGTCGCCCACAGTGGATGGTTTAGGGGGAATATCGCAGCATTCACAACAGAAATGAGTGAAAACCTTGACCATCATAAGTGATGTTTTACAGTAAAATATTACAGAATGCACGTTTCTCTGCAGAAGCATCAAAGAGCGGCAGGCAGAGCACTCTTCAGTTCAAGCCCGTTTCCAAGAAGCCCAAAACCAATCCGTGGTCGGATGAGGAGTCCGATGCCAATCTGTCCTCCGGCGAGATGGAGGAAGAGGAAGCGGTCGCCCCGAGGGAGAAGGTGGCACGCAAAACTAAAGGTGAATCCGCTCGATGAACCGGACCACGAACTAACATGGCTTAGAGGGAGATGGTTGTATCCGTTATGTTTCCCCATCTATGAAAAGACTGTTCATACATACCGAATACTTGCCACATCACTATTCTATCTTCCACAGCGAGACGCGATGCAATCACTGTAGAAATGTTTTGGCTTTTGAATGAAAACACTGATACAATGCATTTCCTGAGAGGCTAATTAGCTCTCTATCTCAATTCGCCCCAAACTTATCTTTGCAACAGCTGTTTGATTACTACTGTTATGGGAGTTCTTTCGTAAAACAAACGACCACTTACCCTGGTTCACGTGGCAGCATGGCTAAATCAAACCACTCTGTTGCTCGTTTCTTAAGCTGCGGTGAAGTACAGCATGTCCGACAGTGAACAAGAATCTGATGACTGGGGGAAGAAGGACGCTCCAAAACGGAGGGCCGTTATCAGCGATGATGACGACGACAGCTTCATCCCAGAGCCCGTGGCCCACAGCGACGTGGACTCTCCTGGCCCGCCTCCCAAAGCTCCAGAACCCCCGTGAGTATTAAAACAACCAACAACTTGATGTATGAAGCATCTTTCACGTTATTAACCTTAAATCAAATTTTGTCATTTTTCATGCAGGAAGAAAACGGCGAGGAGCAAAACGACCGCTAAACAAGCTAAAGCCAAGTCGAGCTGTAAGTATTTCCACGGGGGGACACCCGTGTGATGAGCTGGTGAAATGTTGAACCACGGGTCTGCGCTTTAATTAATTCATTCATTCATTCGCTTTGCTTTTGCAGCTCAGTCGGATGATCAGTTGCCTGCACCCAAGGCTCCAATTCAGCGCAAAACCAAGGAGGCTGCACCCAAGAAAGCTCCTGCTGCCAGGAAGCCAGCTGCGTCAAAGAAGGCTGCAGGTAATTAGACTAACTAGGGACCGCTCAGAGGGGCGTGTATGTCACACAGATTTAAGAGCAGATGCATTGGTAAAGTTATAATAAAGCTGTTTTTATGGATTCCTTGTCAAAATTGCGCCATCAAATTACAGGTCAAGTTGAATTGTTCCACTAGTTGTACACATATTTCTGGTAAGAACAAAAGCTAAAGTGTAATGCAGCCTTCCCTAATTATTTTTTTCTTGTTAAC
This sequence comes from Leptoclinus maculatus, assembly GCA_032191485.1. NCBI lineage: Eukaryota > Metazoa > Chordata > Actinopteri > Perciformes > Stichaeidae > Leptoclinus > Leptoclinus maculatus. Next base: position 9,875,473 of record JAVDOI010000015.1, read on the forward strand.
TTCTCATAGATGTGAAGCAGCCATCCATCCTCGATGCTCTTTCTAAGTCCAAACCGGCGTCTACCAAGGCCGCTAAGAAGGCCCCTTCATTTGACACCAGTGACTCGGAGAGTGAAGCCGACGCTCCCGTTGCAAAGGCCAAACACCCTCTGAAGCGAAAGCAGGTCGTCAGTGACGACTCCGACAGCAGCTCAGGCGACCTCATGTCGCGCCTCAAAGCCAAAACCACGACCAGCAAGGTCAGTTTCTACACTGAACTCACAATGAAGTCACAATGAACACATTTGTTGAGCTGAATGTTTTCTCTCTTCTTGCAGAAAACCAAGAAATGGGACGACGACGACGACGACAGCTTCCATGTTTCCGACCAGGAGGCGGCAGCTCCCGTAGCCGTTGCAGCGCGGGACAAGCCCCCGCGTGCCCGGAAACCTGTCACCTACAACATGGACTCCGACTCGGATGAAGACTTTTAAATTTGACTCGCCAAGTCAGTTTTAGATTTAGTGTTCTAGACATGTTCTTAATAAGTTATACATGTGGTTTAATGTTGCATTTACGTTAGTGGCTTAAAGAAACAAAATAATAGTCTGTAGCAGAAATGAAATAAAAAAAGTATACACATCTGGTGCTTGGACTGCATTATATTTGCAAGTCTAGTTTTAGTCTTGGAGTTCTTGAAATGTCTTCTTTGTGATTCACTTGTTTGTGTTTTGTTGTGTCCTGTAAATATTTCAATGGCTGTTCAATTTTATATTTAGCAAATAATAAAGTTACCTCGTTTGTATTGCTTGTGCTTGGACTTGTTATTTGCTTCAGGGGCTAACGTCTCGTGAAACCTGCTATCCATCTGTACAAGTTAGGTTCTCAGTTTTCAAATGATTTGTGAGGGAGGAGCGTCCGCCACACACGTGGTAGATGTATACTGTGATGTAATGGGGATCAGCTCACTGTGAAGTTTGAATGGATAAGTAGCATTTCATTTCCACACCGAGAGTTAGTAAATTAATTAGCTTTCTAAGACGTTTGTGATCATTTAGACTAGTAACTATTCCTTGAAACAATCTTTTTATTGCTTGCATGAAACTTCAAACCTCTACGCTCAATGAAAATCGCCTGGTGTCTTTAAAAGCCGCTAACTGAACAAAGTACTCTGCGTGTACAGTTAATCAGGGTGCTTTATGCAATTTGCATGTTCTAATGTTGCCTATTGTGGCCCGGGAAGCTGCTGGTACAGCTTAAAACAGATCCTTCCTGCTGTTGAGGAAGCTCTTTGAAATGCTCATCAAGACTGAGCCTTTCTTGGGTAAACATCGCGTCTGTCTGGGACCCTTGATGGGTACAGATTAGGATGTAGCAGGAATTTCCTAAACTGTTGCCGCCCTCTCAAATTTTAGCCCCGGCAAACCTCAATCACATGCCATTTGGAGAGAGAGTGAGAGGAATATAAGCTGGTGTGCACATGAGCTTTGTTGGACACACTTTTTATTTGTTCAAATCTTCTTTTGGTTTCTATCTGACTGGGAGAAGACAAACGAGGATTATCAGAGCGGGTAGGTTTCGTATTTGTCTCTGCTTTAGGCTGAACCTGTTGTGTCGTGTTCTGCCATTGGCTTGTTCTTAAAAGCTGTTTCTCAAGGAACGCTTCAGAGACACAAGTGGCTCAACCAGCCTTCTGCTTGTAGCGGATAGAGGCTGTGCTCATAAACGTCTCAAGGCCAAGTTCAGATGTGTGGAAAGGAACCTATATTATCCCATTGTTATTGCAGGTGGTGTAATCATGTTTTATTTTTGGTTTCAGGTCATTGGAATGTGAACCTTTATCCTCACTGTGGGCGCATAAACCTCGGACCAACCTTTGACTTGTAGATTGGTCCGTTTAGTCTCACTATGAGTCATGAATTGAAGACAATAAGATACATTTTAGTTTCTTTTTTTAATCAGAGAAGGCAGAGACGGACAGGCGGCTGAAGCTCCAGATTTTCCTAGAAGCCGTATCCAAGACAGCGCCGCAATCATGGGTGAATGGGGCTTCCTCGGTGGACTCTTTGACAGCCTCCAGGCCCACTCGACGATGCTTGGCCGTTTCTGGCTCTTACTCATGCTCGTCTTCAGGATACTGATCCTGGGAACTGTGGCCAGCGACCTGTTTGATGACGAGCAAGAGGAGTTTGCCTGCAACACCCTCCAGCCGGGCTGCAAACAGGTGTGCTACGACATGGCCTTCCCCATCTCCCAGTACAGATTCTGGGTGTTTCACATCGTCCTCATCGCCACACCGTCCCTGGTTTTCCTCATGTATGTCATGCATCACCACAACAAGAAGAGCGCCCGCTCTAAATTCAGCCAAACCAGCAGCCAGGACTACAGAGAAGAGCTCCATTTGAGGAGGCTGTACGTTGTCAATGTGGCCTTCCGCATGTTGGCAGAAGTGGGCTTTCTAGTGGGCCAGTGGATGCTGTATGGCTTCAAGGTGGAGGCCCAGTTCCCCTGTAGCCGCTTCCCTTGCCCCTACACGGTGGACTGCTTCACCTCCCGCCCTGCGGAAAAAACAGTCTTCCTCTGCTTCTACTTCGCTGTAGGGGTGATATCGGCGGGTTCCAGCTGCGCCGAGCTTTTCTACAGCTCCTTGAAGTGGTTCTGCGCGAGCCCGCCGCCCTTTGCCCCGGAGCGCTCCTGCATCTGCCAGAACCTCGACAACATGAAGGAGGAGGAGAAGAACCCGCGAGGAAGGACGGCGTCGGAGAGCGTGGGCAGCGGCGCGAGGCTGAAGGGAGGGTCCCTGAGGAGCAGCGCGAGCAGGAAGGTCTCCAGCGTCGGCCACAAGCACAGGGGAGGCAAATATGTGAGCACCAGGACATTCATGGTGTGAGGCGGCCTCGATTCAAACATGCAGCAATCACTTGTTAGATGTTAGAACAATATTACTAATCCCTCTGTGTTATTTCATTTAAAAAAAAAGTATTTCACAGTTAATGAGCAAAGGAGATTTCATGATTGGAGACATCATAAGGAAATGCTTGGGAGACAGTCATAAAATCAGGAAATGAGCATGAGAAGATGGCTCTGATAAGGCCGGCATATTGTTGACTTGTTTGGTCTCATCAATCATTATGGACCATAAACAGTTCAGGCAGGAAAAACACTGGATTATGCTTGATACACTTGTTTAACACTGACTGGGTCTTTGTTTCAAAGAGAACTGGTTATACATCCTTGTGCCACGGCCCTCTTAACGGAACAATAGTGAATTTTATGTTATTCCAGTGATTTCAGACTGTGAAGTCAAAGTCTCTAAATGAAGATAACTGATAGAAACCATTTCTGGTCTCTATTTGAGTGTGTGTGTGTGTGTGTGTGTGTGTGTGTGTGTGTGTGTGTGTGTGTGTGTGTGTGTGTGTGTGTGTGTGTGTGTGTGTGTGTGTGTGTGTGTGTGTGTGTGTGTGTGTTTCCTTTAAAGAAGTAAATATTTGCTAGAGAAACTCACCACCTCACTCATGTCTGTGTCTTCTCGTCAATGGTCTGTGCAGTTAAAATAAAGCTATCGCCAGCAGCTGATTAGCTTAGCATAGCACAAACACTGGAAACAGCTAGCCGGGCTTTGTTTGTCCAGAGCTTTAAAAAAAAAAAAAAAAAAAGTTTAATTGTTTAATTGTTTAATCCATACAGAAATAAAAAAAAAAATAAGTGTAAAAAATAAAAACATTTCAATTTCATGGTTGGTAGTAGTAACTTTCTGGAGCTAGCAGAAAGCCCCTTTTTCCAGTCTTTGTGCTAAGCTAAGCTAACCTTCATATTTACTGTGTAGACGTGAGAGTGGTATCAATCTCCTCATCTAACTCTCAGCAAGAGAGCAAATAAGTGTAATTTGCTGTCAAACCATTTCTTAAGTGTGGTTAGCTGATGTGACGGTTATAAAAATGGTTAAAAAGTACGTTAAATTCTATATTCAAGCATTAATGGCAGTGAATTATAACTTTAGCTGGACTGGTTGCTCAGGTTTTACATGTGCCTGATGAATCTCTCACATGCTCATGTGTTTGTACTTCAGAATCATTCGTGAGTTCAATGATGTTTTACTTTTTACTGAATATTGTAAATGTTTACACATTTCATTATCTTTGCACTTCTATAACAGATATGTATGCTTATCATATTTTTTTTAATAAATGGGCAAGTTGAGTGCAAAACATGTCATACAGTTTTTATTTTTTAAATCACTCTGCACGTAATTGTGTCCTAACCACAGAAATACAACATGGTATTAAAATACATCATGGTGTTAGAGACTAATCAAACCTGTCTCATATCATCACGCTTTACCTGCAGAACATTAAAGATCCACTGCACTCAAAAATATGTTTCGCTTATTGTTATCAGATCAGGTTTTTAAAAAGTATTTTAATGTTTAAATATGTCAAAAACGCTTCGATATCAACAACATGAAGCAAATAACCTTCTCTTCCTCCTTCTTTTAAGTGCATTTTGTCAACAGCAGGTGGCAGCATTGGAACAGAAACAGACATGCCTGCTTCAATTATCGAGCTCTCTTCAGCAGGATGACTTAATTTGCAGCCACATTATTATTAAACTGACAGCACCTACCCTCCTGAGTTTCTAGTAGCAGACTTTTTTTCCCCGAGACCTCTGCATGACACCACGGTTGTTAATTCATGTATAATCATCATGCCAATTGAAGGAACTAGTTCTTTGTTTTTAATGGTTACTGCTGTATTTGCAGTGGGAGCGCTCTCACACAAAAAGGAAATGTGATTGTTATTTGAAGACTTAAGCAGTCGCAGATCCGAGTGTCTCATCTAAACACAAAGTCATTTAAATACTCTCCAAAGAAGCTTATTTCTGACTCAAACACTCCTCCCAGAAACACACACACACATATACACACACCTCCTGCTGTTCCCTGGATGCATCATATATGCAGATTGCAAAGCGGTGCAGGCTCTTTGATGTGCATGGAACAGAATTCTAGATGTGTTTTATATAACCACTCGAGAGGGAAGGAAGGAAGAAGATTAAAACTGTCCTTGTTTCCTTTTGTCTGCCTGCGTCTCCACCTTTTCATGTCTGCCTTGTCAAACTGGAAGTCTGCCTGTTTCTGCCTCTCTCTCTCTCTCTCTCTCTCTCTCTTCTCTGTCTGTGTCATTCCATACTTCAGCCTGTCTTTTCTGAATCTGGGGAGGCCTCGCTGCTGGAGTCTGTTCTCAAAGAAAATGTAGGGCGTCTGTTTTCAGCGACTCCCTTCACACCAACACGGAGGAGGTGATGGAAGTGATAACATCTTTCTCTGCATCCCCCCCCCTTCCTCCTCCTCCTCCTCTTCCATTCTCCCTCTACCTTGAATGAGACACTTAAGGGGCTCCCTTTGCTCTACCTGGGTCCCCAGTCCGCTCAGTGCAGCTGACTGACACCTCCACATGCTCTCAGAGCATCTAACATTCTGCTAAGCTGTCTTTTTTTTCAAGGGGAAATTCAAGAGACATCACTCTTATGGTTTGCTCCAAACAGAGACGCAACAGCTTACTCAGTTGCATTTCTCTTTGATTGGTTTATTTGCGGCACAGTGCAACGTTCTAAACAAATCAAGTCGCTTGTTTTGCTGGCTTGACTTTCGGTAACTTGATTTTAAAAACGTGAAAAAAACAATAATTTCTCAAACATTTGCAAGGAGAGCTCCTGGAAAAAGAGTAGGTAAAAGTAAAAGCAACAACATGAGATGATGTAACATTAAAGGTGATTTCCAGATGAATTTCCTTCAAAGAACTAAAATGTTAATGACATGAAAAACTCAAGTAAACATAAACTAAACTGCAAACTAATTTCGGTAAAATAAAGTTATAATATAAGTAATTTGCAATGAATTGAGAGTACCAATTGAACACTGATTACTACAATTAGTACCTCATTACATACTTACTGAAACCTTCCAAAGTATGAAAGTACACATATCAGTTTTTATTAATAGGAAACTAGTTGGCATGGTCCGTGCTTTGTTACCCTGCCTCCTTGAGTACTAGCTGCTATCAGAAGACAACATCTACTTCCTTATACCCACTGACCTCTTCCTTATGTCTCGATGTGTTGGTGTGTTTTCCCGGAGTCAGTGGCAAATGAACCCTGACCACAGTCAAAATTGAGCCGTCAACCTCCGGTTTCTCCCAATCTTATTGCATTGTGTGTGTCTCCTTTAACCTTTGAGCACCCGTCAGCTGCACACACGCACACGACACGTGGCAGCTTCAGTACAATCCAGCGCCAAACAGCAGACAGACACAGTTAGCAGCTAGCTTGTGAACATTTAGTGGAGCATTTAGCAGCTTAAGAGACCAAAAACACGGTGAATATTGGACATTTTCCCGTGACGATAAATATGAAGCTACAAACAGCTGCCTGTTACATTAGCTTAACATATATCTATCGTTTAGAGAGCATAACAGGTGATGGTAGCAGTGGCGGCTGGTGGAAAATTTTCTAGGTGGGGCTGTGCCACATCCAATCAATTTCAGCAAACATCCCAGAATGATTTAATGCAAAAAATTAAGGTATCAAACACGCATTACTACTTTGCAGTTAAATATTTAACATTTATTCCAACATGAAAAAAAGCAGTAAATAACACTTTGACAAACACGTCAGGACATCTTATTTTAGTCACCCTCACAGGGAATTCAGTATAATATAATAATATAATATAATATAATATAATAATATAATAATATAATATAATAATAATATTCACTATAATATAAAACACACACACATATATATATAATTATTTATTTATAACTATATATCCATTTCTCAGACAGGTGCTTCATGCTGGATCTGTCCCCGTTGTTTTAAAAAGCTAAATAAGTTATTAGCATGACGTCATCCAGCTAGCCAAACCTGTCTGGTGTACAGCTAGTAGAGACGCTTCATGAACTGCTTCCCTAGTCTGCTGTCTGATTGTGAGGTCAGGCTGATCTGGGATCAGCTCTTTCAGTAGTTTCTCCTCTCAGTTCTCCTCTCAAACGGGTCTTGGAGGAGCAGTGCTCGCGCTGGCGCTCGCCTGTAGAGACGAGTCCCGACGAGAACGCTGAATCTATTTGAGGACGCTGATTGGCTAAATTGTATGTCACTCCTTTATATCTTTAAGCAGCATTAAAGCATCATTGGCTAAACTGCTTCATAGACCCGCCTCTTTGGGGCAGTTTCTCCAGCGCCCCAGCCAGCTGAGACGTGCAGGCAGAGAGGACGTGCAGACAGGCGGAGAGAACGTGCAGGAAAAGCATATATTTACCGCAGATCATATTTTACACATATTACTGAGTGATTCCATATTTCAAAAACACAAATATTGACAATTTGTATAGTTTATTATTTGTATCTGTATTTTTTTTTATTATTTGTAGCTCAAGGTGGGGCGGCGCCCTAGCGCCCTCTATGGACCAGCCGCCACTGGATGGTAGGTCGATTTAGTTAGCTTTGGCCTGAGCCTGGCTATGCTACAGTCTGTAGCTTTGTCCACATTCCCTCCACAGGCCCCTTCGCTGCCATTTTCCATCCATCCACCAGACTTTCCCTCCTTTCGCCATCACCTGACTACCCCACCCATCAACACACCTGTTGCCACTCTCCTCATCAGCCCTGCAGTTACCTGACCCTCCCCCCGCCCATCCATTCATTCCGTGCCAGACCATCATAGTTGCTATGCAGCTTTTTGTTCTTTGTTGCTGTGGAGCTTCTGTCTCTCTGCCCCTTTGACCTGGACCTGCCTGTCCACCAGAAACCTGCCAGTAAGCCTATATTCTTTCAATAAAGCACAGAACCGATCCTGTCTGCATTTGGGTCCTATCCCTGTTACCTGTATTCACTGCATCGCGACAGGCCAGCTGTTTCCCCCTATTTCCGGTCCTTATGCTAAGCTAAGCTTAGGCCTCGCATTTACCGTGCGATTGTGAGAGTGGTATTGAGTGGTATTGATCTGGTATTGAATAAGCGCATTTCCCAAATGTTAAGCTCCTCCTTTTTTAAGCTCAAGAAATCACACATAAACATATTTGGTGTCACCCAAATGTAAAAAAAAGTGTTATTGTTGCAGCTCAAACCAGGGAGTAGATGCTCCGGAGCTTGAATAAACTCATCCCAACATTCCTGCTGTTTAGTGGCCCTTCTAGTGATAAATAAACTAAATGTTGTGTATTGTGAACAGAAGTGCACCACCGTGCTGGATATCCAGGCTCAGTTATGAAGCCTTATGACCTTCGTGACCCTCTGTAGTGCTGACGAAGCTGTGTGCATTTCTGTGTGTACCGGCTGACCTCTGGCCGGCCACAGAGCCGGTGGCCAAAGACAGCTTATATCTCTCTCCTCGCTCAAAGCCGCTGAAGCGTGCCTCCAAGTTTTATGGCGTCACCGAAGAGCTCGGGTCACCGCACATCACACCTCGCCACTCTATCTCCCCCTCCTCCTCACCCGTCCATCTGTACCCCCTCCCCCCTCCCTCTCTTCCCTTGCCACAGGGTGCACAGTGTGAATGCAGAATTTACAGTGAAATATTCTCGCTGCCTCTATTCCTCCCTCTCATCTCTCTCCCTCCATCTGCTTTCGTCACTTCTTCCTGTTTTCCTGTGGGAGGGGGGGGGGGGGGGGGGCGACAGGCAATGTGAATGGTGCACCTGCATCCAAACTCACTTTATCTCCCTTCCCTCACCCCTTCTTTCTCAAGGAAAATATTGCGTAAAAAGCCCCTGGGCTCGGGCCGCTTAGCCATGTTTCATAGAGTGACTAGAGAGCGGATGAGCCGACTGCTCTGCCCCCGCTGACACAATAGCTTTGTTTGATGACGACGATGCTTCTTGGCTGCTCTTCCTCGCCCAGTGCGGCAGTGTGATTGATGGCGGTAAAGTAAATTGTTATGGTTCGTTTGCAGCTTTGCGCAGTCTGGACATCTGGGTTTGAAGCGCTTCTTTCCAAAACCAGATATTGCCCGTGTTACTGAAGCGCAGAGCCAAGAACATCAGGTTGCAATATTACCCATTACATCAATACACAGTGTTTTGGGACAGACAGACGTCATGTGGTTGTGATTTATCCTTTCCCCCATCTTTTTTTCCCCTTCCATTTAGTGTGCACAGTTTTGTGATAATAAAGGAAATCAATAGTCCTCTGTGAATGACTGTACCCGCAAACGTTCGATAGCATGTACGGACTGCTGTAACGATGGATAAATGGATGGATGGGTGGAAGTAAAGTTGGGAGGTTGAGCACTCTCCCTTTCTGTCAAACCTCCAACGGTGCTCACTTGTTTTGGATGTCCTTACTGGCCCTCGTGGGAGATTACTGTGTGTGTGTGTGTGTGTGTGTGTGTGTGTGTGTGTGTGTGTGTGTGTGTGTGTGTGTGTGTGTGTGTGTGTGTGTGCACTCAAGTGAAGGTACTGTGTGTCCTTGTAAATTTAAACCTGTGTGTGTGTGTGTGTGTGTGTGTGTGTGTGTGTGTGTGTGTGTGTGTGTGTGTGTGTGTGTGTGTGTGTGTGTGTGTGTGTGTGTGTGTGTGTGTGTGTGTGTGTGTGTGTGTGTGAAGAGCTGTCCAGAGTGGTGTGCTCAGCAGCCGTGCTCGGCTGCACACTAACACGATGTGACAGGGTAGAAATACCAGTACCGACCGCGCTCTCGCCCACCCACAGTCACACACACCAACTCCACCCGCAGCAGCCACCATCACCCCCCTCCCCCCTCCCCCCTCCCCCCTCACTCCCTCCCTCCCTCCCTCACTCCCCCACTCCGCCACACCCCATTGGCTGTCTACCTCAGTCACTCCACGTCTTCTGCTCGGAGACAGCAACATAAGCCTCCATGTTCTCCCTCCCCCCTTCGTTTCACCCCAAAAATCCACCCCCCCCCCCCGGTTTCCTGCTTACTAGCAGCATTACATGGGGGTTGTAATGTGCATCAGCAACTGACATGGTATCAAATGGGACATATTATGCAATATCCCATTACGCAACGCCACATTTTCATATGTTCATCCGCCCAGCCTCGTGAGGCGAGTTCTCCCCCCCCCCCCCCCTGCTTCTTTGCTTCGCTTTCACTCTCTCCCTTCAATATCTTTGACTTCCTAAACGATGAACCAAGGTGACAGTCACAGTAGGGGACGAGTCATTTGACATTTGCAGGTTGTCACAGTTTGAACCCTGACCTCTGTTCCTTCACAGCTGGCGAGTTCAAGCTGATATGACAAGGAGAAAGTTAAATGCCACTATCTTCTCATCCTAACGTCCTGGTGCCAAAGCTCAAGAGGACACCTTTCTGTAACCTTCAGCTACAGTATGTGGGGGAAAGTTGACTTCTCATGCAACACCTTGCTTCACATATTCATACCATTACACGTTTTCACGCCTGGATGCTGCTGGATATAAACATGTTTTCTGGCTACTAAGCAGCTCCGCTGGAGCGTTTGAGGTTCTTTCAGTGCCTTGCTTAAGGACATTTCTGCTTTTACTTCTTGAGCGAGGAGAGGGGGCTGCGGTGTGCTTTTCCAATACTGATGAACAAGCAACAGAAGACATGAACCCAAAAGGAAAAGGAGTAGATCCCTCCCTTTTCACTCCCAAGGTTACACGATGCTCATATGCTGTATATAGGTATCTTTTCATATCAGATCAAGTTTCTCATTCGTTCTGAATAAATAATATCTCAATGTCTTTGAGATAACACAGGAGGGCTCTTCCACCACAGCACTCAGTTCTTTTTGCTGATGTCCATCACTGTTCATTGTAAAAAACGATGAACTAAGCAGAGTCATTATTTATAAATTGGACCGTTGGTAAACAAGGACTATTCTCATTTATGATATTAGAGATATGGTTCACACAGTAGAGATGCCAACAACTTCATTTGGTATAAAAATCCTTGCAGTGGAATATGTTCTGTGATAAAAATGTATCATGCACCAAAACCAGTGCAATGTACATATACTCCATGTAAAAGTCTAAAAAATACTCTTCTCTCTGACTGTTATGCTATTATGTATTATGTTATTTAATTATTATTATTATTATTATTATATGCATGTGTAAGTACCATTTTTCTGTTGTTGGTCGAGTTGGAGACAATAATTTAATTTATAACGGTGCATTTGAAATGACATTTCCCTGCAGTGGAGTAGAAGTGTCATGAAATACCATCACCTCAGGGAAAGCCCCCTCCTCCCAAAGAACAGGCAGAATGATTCTGCTCCAAACAAGTGCTTGATAGTCAGCGGTGGAAAGTAACTATGTACAAATGTACTCCAAGTAAGTACAATTTTATTGTATTTTCAATGTATGCTACTTTATGTTACTACTCCACTACATTTCAGAGGGAAATATGTGCGTTTTACTCCACGGCATTAATTTAACAGCTGCACTGGACCCTTTATGTTTCAGACATCTATGTGTTGTTAGCAGTTCCACTAATTAGTGATAGTATTTTGAATGTAGGACTTCTACTTGTTATGGTATATGTTGCCACCACTGTTGATGATAAAGATAAGAGGCTGAGAGAGAAGGAAAGGGGAGATTAAGGCCACAGAAGGGACAACAATACTCCCTCTCCTCGCCATTTTGACCTTTTTTATACGGAATAATCTATATTAAGACTGAACACCCTGTCTACATTTTCTTTCTGCATCACTCTCCCTATCACCTCTCCTCCTCTCTGTGGGTTTGCGTGCACTCCCCCCCCCCCCCCCACCCCCCTCCCCCCCCTTCCTCGTCCCCCTGCATCTCTCCTCCCCTCTCTCCAGCCTGTGTTTTTCCTCTCTCCTCAGGGAGACGGCTGCATGCAGAAGCATTGTGGATCACTGAGCTTCAAGACACTGTCTCTAAAAATTGCTCAACTTTTCCACAGAGCGTTTTTCTCAAGCGCTGAGAGGGACTGGCAGTTTGATATGATGCTGCAATTCCTGTCTTGGAATGTGTTCCGTGAGCTGATGGATAGGGGTGCGATGCATTATTGATGTAAAATGGTTTATTTGTCTTTGTCACGGATTATCAAGTCATATTTGGATTTGAAAGTGCTTTAAAGTTGACAGTTTGGGGTCTTTGTAAAAGCATGTGATGTGAAATTATCCTAACATCAATCATTTTAAATGTATAAAGCGTGAGCATTGATGGATGCAAAGCTCCTCTCCATCGGATTTCATCTACAGTAGTGTAAGTTTCACGGCAGTGCAGCCCCGGAGGCATCCATATTGGATCTTCTCCAGTCCAGTGGAGGTGTGGGAGGAGGAGGGGGGGGGAGGGGAGGCCTGGTGGAGACTACATTCTGGCTCCCTTCCAGCCTAGTGGGCATGAAGCAGGCCTCGGAGGCTCCTGGGATTTCCCTGTACGCCAAACCCCTGTGCCCTACATTAACCAATTAGAGAAGAGAATTGCTTAACTGGACATATGAAAGACTGCGTGCAGGCTGCGGGGACAGGAATAAATCAGGGGGTAACGGGAGTCACGAAGAAGCACCTTTGGGAAAGTAGATGACAGCGAGAGGGGGCCCAGAGAGACTGTGTGTGTGTGTGTGTGTGTGTGAAAACCGTTGAGTGCTAATATAAAACACCGAAAAATATCATGACGTAGGCCCCGTCGCGCTCCGTTGCATCTGATTCATCGGCCGTGCATTCCACACTCAGATGTGTGCTGCCGAATACACAGGCCCGTGATAGATGTTTATGAGCTAATGTCAATTTTCCTCTGTGAATTTACTGTCAGTGGATGATGTATGCACTCAATATCACTGGTTATTCCTCTCATATATTCTCTGCAACGGGGCTCCCGTTGCAGAACGATCTCTTATTTTCACCAATAGGTGTCGTCATTGCCCAGCTTGTTCCCGGGTTGCCGTGGAGATTCAGTCAGGTAGGGTGAGCTGCCCTTTCAAAAACTACTGAGGCGCTGTGTGTGTGTGTGTGTGTGTGGCGCCATGCAGCACTGTCGCCATAGCTCTGTCAGAGAAAGTGTGACAAAGTCAAAGGGATTGTTTTGTTTGTGTGATGTTAAAGGTGTTTCGTGTGCACATATGTTGGACGCGGACGCTGAAGCTGCGGTTCAGAGGCCGCGCAACCTGATGAAAGCAGGGTGACAGGCGAAGGACAATGTGTGTTCACAGTGTCACCTCGCCCTCGTGGTTCACCTTTATGTGTTAGTGTGTGTGTGTGTGTGTGTGTGTGTGTGTGTGTGTGTGTGTGTGTGTGTGTGTGTGTGTGTGTGCTGTCCTTGCCCTGGCCATGCTCTTGTAAGCGACCCACATCAATTCCTAAGGATTCTGCCCTTTTCCTAGGGCTGTCTGGGAAATGTGATGTGACATGTGGGATGAGCAAGACGGAGCAAAGGGGAAGGAGGGGGGGGAGGGGGGAGGGGGGAGGGGGGAGGGGGGAGGAGGGGGACGAAGAGTGATGGGTGAGGTTGTTGTAGGTAGATTCTAGAGGACACTTTACAACACATGTTGCAACTCAATGTACATCACTGATGAAATAAAACAGCAATTACGGAACATCAGCCGTTGTTATTATGAACTAATACATCTTTTGAAGATTGGCTCTTCGGGTGCATTAAACGTTGTAATCCATTGCAGTGGACTGGCGGAGTGAAAGACAGGAAGTAGTTTTTGTTTTTTTATCGCCTTTTCAAAATCTTTGCATGCACAGTAACACCCGAGGAGGGGCATGTACTGCACTAACACCATCTTTTCTACCAGAGGCAGCAGCCTTTTACGAAATGTGTGGTTGGATAGAAAAATGAAGAAATCTATGTTAAGATGTTTGCCACTGGAATAGATGGGGATGGGGGGGATGGGGGGGGGGGGGCAACAGAAATTGAATTCCCTCAGAACATTCAGCTACTGCAGCCTGTGGTGAGCAGACACTCTAGTGCCCGTAATGGGCAGCAGATGAGAAAGAGGGTGAGAGAGGGATTGACAGCGAGGGAGAAAATGAGTGAAGGTGAAATCTATTAGTGTGACAGGCCGCCCATAAAGCTGGAGACCTCTGGGGACACACTCCGAGTGCTTAGCACAAAAAAATAAGAGAGAGAGAGAGAGAGAGAGAGAGAGAGAGAGAGAGAGAGAGAGAGAGGGAGACTGGGGGAGAGACGTATAAGACGAGACAAGAGACCCAAATTTAAGTAAAATAAGCTAAAATGTCAGAAACGGAAAGAAAAGGGATATGTGCATGAACAGAAACGCCTGAGACTGAGCCATGACATTATACAGCCGGGATTGGAAACGTGAATGCAATTGTGTGAATGTGTGTGCGTGGGGGTTGATGGGCCTGCACGTATATGCGTGTGCATCTACGTGTTAGCGTGTGCATGTTCTCCCCCCCCCCCTCCCCCTCCCCCTCTCTTGAATGCTACCAGGATGAGTGTGCTCCATATGTATGTCAGCTCCGATCCCTCAGTGAAACGAGGAGGGGCAAAGGGAGAGGAAGGGGAGCGTGTGGAGACTCCCATTCAGGTCTACATCAGTCTATGGGTGACCGAGCAGCTCAGACCCGAGGTGAGAAAAAAGAGAGTTACACTGTTTTTGGGAGGAGGTGATAGATGAGAGTAGAGAAAGGTGTTCTTTGGGGATGGAGGGATGGATGGAAATAATATTCTTTTAGTGGTTTCAGCTCCTCGGGAGGATTACTGGTTTACTGCTGACATTCGTCCCTCCCAACCTTTCTTTCTTTTTTTGTTTTTTCTTTCCCTCCTCTCCATATATCTCTCTCTCTCTCTCTCTCTCTCTCTCTTAACTGCCGGTCTCCGTCCTTCTCCCTTCACACTGCCCCACCCATGTGTACTTTGACACCCAACTCCTGCTCGGCGAGGCAGAGGGCCGGCCCTGGCCTTCAGTGTCCTAGACCTCAGTCATGTGACGCTGACCTGCTATGTTTTACAAGGCTGCAGTGCAGCGAGGGGGCCTCTGAGGAAAAGGGCTGCGTTCACCAGCGGCAGGAAACAAAGCACAGCTTGGAGGGGAGAAGTGGTGTGTGTGTGTGTGTGTGTGAGGGGGGGATTGTGTGGGTGGAGGGGGTTCAGGAAGCAGTAATTCAAGATATGGAAGTACACTGAAAAAAAATCACAGAGTTTTCATGCGAGGCCGCGTTCAAACGTGCTGCGTTGTTGTCTGCCTGAGACGGAAAGTCTTTGATCAAAGCAAGTTGGATTTTTTCCACCTGGCTGACGTTAGATTTTTCAACTCTTATTGACATGCTTAGATGAGCTCTGGCCTTAATCTCCTCTCTCCTTCTCTCTCTCTCTCTCTCTCTTCATCTCCCTTCCTCTCTCCGGGCATTAAATCTCACGCATCTGAGCCTTGTCTCCCTCTCTCCCCTCCTCTCTAACTCTAGTTTATTCCCAAATGAGTTGACCTTCGCTATCGCGCTTGCTCTGCCGCTTGCTCTGCAGGCCGTAATCTATGGCTGTAGACTCAGACGTATCCTGTTGCCTTCCCACGCAAAAGTACACGCATGCACTAACATGCACACATAGAGACTTTATACAGCAAAGTAAGTAAAGGATGATCACAGATACACACACACACACACACACACACACGCATCTGTGTCATTCCTGGGAGATTTTAGCCCATTAAATAAGAGCAGCCCGGTCCAGTCTCTCAGATCGCTGCCGTCCCCCCCCTTCTTTGTTCCCCCAAATCAGGAACAGCTGTGCTCCTACACAGTTGTAAGTCACTCACTCAGTAGAAATTTAAAAGCCATTAACCGAGCCCCTCATTGCTACCCCACCCCTTTGGTGTGTAGGAAGAGTGTGCGTGTGTCTGTGTCTGTCTTGCTTATCTGCGTCTGCACACAGACACATTTGTACGCACACTTGTGTGTACACGTTGAAAGCCAAATGACCCCCCCCCCCCCCCCCCTCGGCCCTAGCGCAGTACATTTGAGCCGGCGTCTCTTAAAGCGGCCTCTCTCAGTTCGGTGCGCTGCACGGTTGGGCCGTGTTCGGCCTCCCGCTCCTTGAAGACTTTGCTGTGTTCCAGCCGTGAGTAGCTGGTGGTGGGGGTAGGGTAGGGTAGGGGGGTGGGGGGGTGGGGGGGGGGTCACGTGAGGTCATGTTGTCTTTGAGCGTGAAACAACAAAAACAAGGCCCCGCTGGAATAGCTCGCTGCTTGTCCACTTTCTTGGCTTAGCCAGCGAATTACTGTGCCAGGAAAAAAACAACAAGCCTGGAGCCTTTCATAAGGCGGGCCCTCCAAGCTCACTATGTAGGCTAGACCCAGGCACTGCTCCATGCACGGACACACACACACTCAGCAGGCAGATGTTCACGGAGATGGACGCACAGAAAGATAGACGGACATGAAATGGAGGTGATTACAGGAAAAGGGAGCAGGACCACGACACGAAGAGTGGACACTTGGATGCCAAAAGTCAAATGTATGGTTCTTTCCGCTGTTTTTCTTCTTGTCTCCTCCTCCTCCACCTTCCCTCCCTCCTCCTATCTGCTGTGAAGATCTCTCATTTCCTGCAGACTCAATGTTGATTTCATACTGGAGCTCAGGGCTTAGAGTGGGAGTCTGCGAGATGGGTAAGGGGGGGGGGGGGACAACAGGGGGAGGTGAAGTGTGGGGGTGTTTGAGTTCAAGCCAAAAACAACCTTCGCCTCCACTTCTCTCAATTACTCTGTGCTGATTTTAAAAATGTGAGCGTGCTAGTAGAGCTTTTTTTTTTACTCACGCTACAATCACACACACTTCAACAACTGGGGCGGACTACAGTGTTTTATCATTCAAAAGAGAAGGTCCTTTGGGGGTGCTGGTGTAATATCTTGCTCAAGAGCAGCTCAACAATAGTTTAGGGAAAGCACCGTTCATTCACCTTCGCTG
This sequence comes from Leptoclinus maculatus, assembly GCA_032191485.1. Lineage (NCBI taxonomy): Eukaryota > Metazoa > Chordata > Actinopteri > Perciformes > Stichaeidae > Leptoclinus > Leptoclinus maculatus. The sequence goes on from JAVDOI010000015.1 coordinate 9,892,327, forward strand.
TGGAGACCTTTCCAGGAGGAAACGTCTGACAATGGCCGCTATTAGCCTATTCATTTGCAGGGAAGTCTAATGAGTTTTGTTCAGTGAAAAACGATTAGCCAGCTGCACAAAGCATTGGAGCATTTCACGAAGCAAGGATGACGACTTCTGCTCCAACATGGTGGATGAGCAAATACTGTAGGCTTGTGTTTCAGTCAGTAGTGAGTTAAAAGGGGACATATCATGGGTTCATACTTGTTTCTTTGTGTTGTGCTTTGATGTTTCTGATACTGTCAGAAACTTCAACAATATGGTGCATCTTTGCAAAGTGGGTGGAGATACTCAGATGCCGACTGAGTAGGTTCTAAAATAAGTTTATAAAGTAAAAACATGGGGGGAATAAGTGCTAATATTTAGGTTGATTGCCTTTCACGTGGAAAGTGGAAGCTAGTTAACCTAGCTTGCTAACTTCCACTTTGCGAGTGAAATATAAACTTGACAGCAGGACGGGTTCTCCTAAATGTTAAATGTTGTTAAGGGACAGATGTCTTGAAGGTGCAATTGCAGAGATTGGGAGAGGGAGAATGACTTCATTCTCTGCTGAGGTAGATATTACTCCTCTATATATTTACATATAGATAGTAATAGTTTGCTGCTATATTAATGTTCAGAATGTTAAATACAGCTCCTTCAATTCGTTAGAGGTACATAACCAACAGCGGTTGTGTGGTACAGTGGTTTTTAAGAACAAAATGACATAGAATACAAGCGGTTGCATTTACTAAATTAGTGTGAAAAGTAAAAATTCAGACTTAATCCAAAAGCCCTCAAACAGAATATTAACTGCCAGTCATCGTGACCTTATAAAATCCAAGACCTTTGTGGGCACGGATGACACATAGCTTGAAGGAGGAAATAGTCGAGGTGAGGTTTCAGAGTGCCAGTTTCTATATGCTGCCACTTTGACCTTTTCTCGTTGAGGCAGATCAATTTGTCAGCATACAAAAGCGGGATGAGTCACTTCAGTTTTAGTAAGTTGCAAAGAAAAACAACAGCTTCCTTCACTTCATTTCAAATTCTTATGTGTTTATTGTGTTTATTTCACTAGTGGTATCCAAGGAAGAGAAAAAGGGCTGATAAACGGAAGTTGAACTCTTGTGTCCTGTTGGCACAGACGCGAATAACACACACGGTTAGACTCGCATGCATGGCAGATTGTTACACTTAGATAACTGTGGCACACAGCCAATTTCTGCTCTTTGCTTCCTTTCCCTTATAGTTAGCATGAGGCCTTCTAGACATGAACAGCTGCAGCCCTCAGCTTTCACTTCCCCTTCTATGAAACCACATGTATCTGTTACCACAACAAGTTCCCCAAACGTGGCCTCTGATGCCCTCTGTACCTCCCCCATGCCAGCACATGCACACATGTGCCTGCAGGCATGCTCACATGTGTGTGTATATATAGAAAACTGTTGCCACGAGCTTCGTTTGAGGCCGTCCAGTTTCTTAGTGAGGTTGTCCCTTGAGTCTTTTGTTGTAAAACTAATGATATTTCCAGATCTGTGAGCGGACAAACCTCCGGTTTTGGAAGATTTTTTTTTTTCAATTTGTTTTTATTAAGCATGGAAGGGCGGTGTCAGGAAATATGACTTCCTGTGTGCAACGTCAGATTTGTCACCTTTTGTACACATAGATGTACTCGCTAGCTAACCTCAACATACATACCGAATTTGGCAGACTATTTGTGCCACCCAAACACACACACACACACACACACACACACACACACACACACACACACACACACACAGCGAGCCAAACAGAGCGGCATTGCGTGACTGAGGCTTCACACCTCTCTTTCTCTCTTTCACTCAACGAAAGCATGAAAAAAATCCCTCACCCACAGTAATGTGAGTGTGAGTGACAGTGTGTGTGCATGCGTTCAGTGTCCATGCGGGGCACAGACTGACTATTCTCTTGTTTTGGCCTCCGCCTTTGTTCTTCCCTCACTATACTATCTGTGCACACACGCATGCAGATATAGACTAAACCCTCTCACACGCTGGCTCCGGGTTCGTTAGCTTACAGCTATTCAAATTCAAATCAGACCAAGGCCTCACATGCTCGCGAGGTTTCTTCCTCTGTGACTTCACAGCTCTGTTTACGTACAGTCCAGATATGCTCCTACACATTCACACCGTAGCGTCAACACTCTCTCTTTTTGTAATTTGCGAATGAACTCGTTGACACGATAGCTCAGCCTCCTGATTGCCTCTCGTTGTTTTCTCTTGAGATTTTGGTTAATGCAAAGGTGTGGGCTTGTCAGTGGTGAACAAAAGCTCATGGATGATCTCACTCCCCTTCTACCAGCACTCCTGTCATGGAGACGGTTTATGGATGATTAGGAAATAAAAAAACAATATCCTTAAGGAAAGGTGCTCTTGTGTGCAGGCTGTGGCTGCCAAAAATGCTCCCATCCTCTTGATCCACTGCGCCGCCGCTGCCCCACGGACTGAAAAGCTCAGTCTTGTGATGGTGGGGGCATTGGCCAGGTGGCTAATTGAGCTGTTCCCAGGGCAGCCCTGTGACAGCGTGCCACCCTGTGCCAAGGTGTTGAGGTTTCCCAGGGCTCAGTAATGGATGATTTTAGTTGTCGTAAAGTGTGTCCAATTTGCCCTGCTCCGCTGGCACAGAACGAGCACACGGTACGGGACGCACAGGACAGACCGGTCACACTTATCCCAGTGGAAAGATGTTGGGGTTGAGAGAGCCTCTCGATAATGTGACCCCGCCGTCACTGTTTGTATTTGTGAATGCCGTGTCTGGTTGAATATATCGAGATAGAGAAAATGATTGTGCCATTTTCTTCCCGGTTTAAGTCAGAAGGCTTCGCCCTAACTAATGAAAATACCCAAAAAAAGACTGAATGTTTGCTTGTGCTGTGCAAACATTCCAATGCAACACTTTCTCAATCAGTTTTAAACTGCGCCATTGTTTTCGCTCGCTGCAGGGTAAGTAAAGTTACGATCTCTTTTCACGGTGTTTGCTTGCTTGCTAAACTTGCATAGCTCGAGGAGATGAAGGTCTGCTGCTGCACTTCCTGCGAAGACGGAAGAGTTTGCCAGAACGTAAAGGCTGGACAACACAAGCTTTGTCTTGAGTTTGCTTAATATTCACATACGCGATATATAGTACATACATTATTGTCACATTGTTCGGCTGTACTGAAACACACGAGTAATCGAAGAGGAGACAGAAACACCTCGTGTCTGTGATCATCTTGCCAAAGTCGTTTCAAAGAGAGTTCTGACCGGCGCCTACTTGTTGAGGATGGAAGCTTCAAACAAAACAGAGGAAAAAAGACGCCTTTATATTTGTTTTAATGGACCTGTGGAGATGTATTCTAAATATGTGCTTTCTCTGAATTCTTCAAGCATTTCAATAAAAGCATTTCATGGAACAAACTCAACATAATCACTGGAAGCTGCATCTAATAGGACATATGCTGCTAGTAAATCCAGACATTTGAAACATTCAGAACAGTGATTTCCTGCGTAGTTTCTGCTGCTTTATGTATTTTCGGGGAGTGATGGGGTAGTGGGGTAAAGCTGGACGGGGACTCGCCGGCTGTGAGGGATCAGTTTCAGGACTGTAAACATGGCGGGGACACCCCCCCCCCCCAACTGAAAAGTGCCTCTTTTGAAATGGTTGAGCTTATGGGTGCCCCCCCCCCCCCCCCCCCCCCAAAAAAAAAACACATCCCAGCCCCTCCAGCCATGCCACCCCCCACCCTGCCCCTTTCCTCTTCGTGTTTCCTGTTGAGCTGGCTAGACTCCTTTGACAGATTTACAACTCCGGGGTCAAAGTTTTCCGACGGCAGCAGATAAATCTTACACCGCCCCCGCCCCCCCCCCACCCTTGCTTCTCCTTCACCTGATAAAAAGACAAACACTCTGAACAGCCGCCCCCTGCGCTGCCCCCTCTACCAGCCCCCCCGCGTCCACCCACATCCTTTCATGTGTAATGTGTGTAAAAAATCTGCTAGTGCACCTATGTGTGTGTGTGCGAACATGTGTATGAGAACGCCTGCAAATGCCTGCGTGCGTGTGTGTGTGTGTGTGTGTGTGTGTGTGTGTGTGTGTGTGTGTGTGTGTGCGTGTGTGTGTGCGTGTGTGCACGCAGAAGGCTAAGTGCCTTGCAGTTTGTGGTTAAGGAAAAGAATGCAGAACATTGTTCTTGAACCATAAAGGCGGGCTCTTCATGTTCCAATCTTTTCTACAGGGGAGGAGGTCTGGTGATTCCCCCCCCCCGCCGCTTCTTCTTCTTGTTTTGGCCCCAGTGTGATACATACTCTCTGCTTGTGTCTCCTCTCCTCCCCGAGATAGATAAGAGGAGCAGGAGTATGCTTCATTCCACCAGCGTGCGATCATTTGTACCCCCCCCCCCCCTCTCTCTCATCCCACCCGCTGTAACATTCATTTCTCTTTATTCGCCTGTCTTTTATCGCCGTGTCTGTGACAAACAACCTCAGCTCTACCTGGGCAGGGTGTGTGGAAGAAAGAAAAACTAAAAAACGGAGAGAAGTATTGAAGGAGAGTCTCAAAACACACACAGGTCTTTGGGGCCATGTCTCTCTGTTCGCGCTCTTGGTCTGCTCTGATCCCTGTCCCGAGGTGGGAGGCCAAGATGATCAGCGTTATTCACAAGCTCCAATGCCAAAACACATAAAACTTTTTTTTTTCAGTTGCTCTAATAAATCTGCAGATTACTTTTACTAGTGGTTGTCGTTTGGCATGTTGGGATATGTAGCCGCTCCTCTCTCATTCATCCTGTCTTCTGAGAGGGGGAGCAGATCTGAAATGATTTGGATTAGTGGCAGATCAACTGTTCTCTGACATTACGATATTTGTGTTATAATTATGAATGATAACGAAGTGAACTGCACGTGTACAACATAATAAGCTGAATGCAGAACATGTTGTTTTTCAGCCTGCAGCTCCTGTAGATGTCCCTCTAAATTTAATATAATATATTCTCTACAGTGTTCAACAATAAATATCCCCAATACACACACACACACACACACACACACACATATTCTTCCAATGGTGTTGGATCAATGGACATGATTGATTTGATGGAGCGCTGGCAGCCAGTCCTGATCAATGTTGGCTTGGCTGATGGCCGCAGACCGTACATCACTGTCATTCCAGATGTGTGTCGAAATGAGTGTGAGCGAGTCCTCCATCGCTTCCACTGCTCTAGATAGATGTTTTTTTTATTGCATCATGTTATGTTTGGCTTCCATTTCGTTCGTCAAACGTCGCTGTTGAGATGCAAGTTTAGCCTGGAGCAGAGCAGATTAAAATTCATATTGTTGCAGTCTGTAGAAAACTGATTTTAGAGTTGCTTTTTAAAAAAAATAGCATAAGCAGACAGGAAACGAGGGGAGTGAGAGAGGAGGAGGAGGAGGGCATTACAGCTATCACTACCCTCCATGGTTGAGAAACAAACTCTAATCTTGGAAATCTATGAAACTCTTTTCAAAAAGAAGTAGAACTCAGATATACAAGGTTTTCACCAGACATCAGATGTGTGTGTGTGTGTGTGTGTGTGTGTGTGTGTGTGTGTGTGTGTGTGTGTGTGTGTGTGTGTGTATGTGTGTGTGTGTGTGTGTGTGTGTGTGTGTGTGTGTGTGTGTGTGTGTGTGACAACATGCAGATAAAAGAAACCAACCAAACCCACACGACTCAACTCATCATCGCTAGGACACACCCTGTCCACAGGTCATCCTGTTTCACAAACTGCAAACTGCACACACACACACACACATGCATACACACACACACACACTCAAGCGCACGCTATCAGATTTGCAGGGAAGCGCATCAAATATTGCAAAACATCACATGCCTTGTGAAACACTCCACGCGCTGCGGCGTTCACTTTGTCAAGCGGGTGACCTTGAATACTTAAGAGGCCCCTTGGTGGAGGTTTCTCCCTCAGTGCTCTTCACACGTCAGTGCCGTGGGAATGAGTGATATGATGGCATGAGAGGCAGAGAAGAGAGAGAGAGAGAGAGAGAGAGAGACTCGTCGAGTGACTGAGTGAGGAAGGTTAAAACAGGAAGAAAAAAAAGGAGACGAAAGAAGGAGGTAAAGAGGTGTGAGGGGGTGGGGGAGTGGTACCATCCGACTCTCTCCGGGGAAATCTTTTCACAGTGTCGTGGGGGTAGGTGGCTTTCCACTGGAGCGAAAGATTGAGATGAACATGTTGGAGGGGTTTTGGGGGGGGGGGCTTTAGGGGATTAACTAATGAACAAACCTGTTGTCTTCTCCTCCACTTGCTCTCTCGCCCTCTTCTGTCCCATCATCCTCTTAAGCCAACTGGACACGCTCTATATTTATACCACGATCTGGGTGAATTCTCCACTCCGACTGCTGTCGCGGCTACATCAAATGAAATAAATGAATAGATTTGAATATCTCCTTTACAACAATGAGGGCATTATCCCTTACATATCTGACTGACTAAGTCCCCATGTGACCTCTCTGGAGTTTTATGGTCAGCTTGTCTTTTCACAAGACCTGTTATTGGATTATAGTTCGCTCCAAAGACTCTCTTTCTTTCTCTCGTGTTTTGCCCTTCCTCTCTCCATTACCGGCTGCGCTATTCATTTCTCTTTCCCTCTAAACCACTCTTCCGCGCTTCCTTTCTCTCTCTCTCTCTCTCTTTTTGTTCTAAGCGTCTCTGTGTTTGTTCTCGTCCTGCATGGGTGAGGTAAGGACCGACAGAGAAGCAAGAAAGACAAAGAGCCAATGTAGACGTCTGGTCTGTTTTGGCGTGTTTTTTCTTTTTTGGGGCTTCGCACACCTTGTGTCACTCCGCTGGTCCTATGTTGGCTATAATATCAAACGACAGGCCGGGTTTCCACTTCAACAAGCCCGTGTCCTTAAAACAGGGGACCAAGAGAGGATGTGATAGGCTGACAGAGAGGGAGGGACAAAGAGGGATGGGAAAGGAGGGGGGGTATAAAAAAAATAATTAGATGAGTAGATGGAAGGGTGGTAGGTCAGAGGATGAGGCAAGGGAGGAAAACATATTTAAAAAGAAGTAATGATATCCAGCCTCTCAAACGGCTGCCTTCATTAGATCCACTCACCTCCTTCTTCCTGCAGCACAGAGGTCGGCTGTTCTATGAGGGATCCAGTGACCTTTGAGAGCGAGCTTTGATGTTAACTTTGCATGATTTGTTTGGCTGCTCCGCTATGGTGGTGACGAGAGAGAGAGAGAGAGAGAGAGAGAGAGAGAGAGAGAGAGAGAGAGAGAGAGAGAGACTGTGACTGTATTCCTGAATCTAGGCCAGTCACTGTCTCGAAATGTGGACTCATGTTCCCGTTTCTGACCGTTCCCCAGAGGAGCCTCCCTGCTTGGCCGGTTCACTCTCCGCTTTGCTGCCTTCACTGTGCTTGTCTGTTTTCCATTTCCTGCTCTTCTGTTTTATACGATATTATGTGGTGCTGAAATGATTATCTGACATTTTAGATAATCGATTAAACCTTTTTAAGAATATCGCTGGTGATAGGTTGTTGGACTGGGTGACATGTTCCTTCATTATCATGAAGGAAAGGACTCCGGTTTATTTATATGTTTATTTATAAGTCCCACATACGCCGTCCTGCTGCCACAAATACTTTTGCACAAGATGTGTATATTAATCCACGGCTAACAATAGTCCCAAACAAAACAAATGCACTGTTTGCTCTTTGTTTGAGTAGCATTTTCTAGAATTCCCAGCTGTTTTAGGAAATTACTGAACATTTTGGAAAAAAAACATGTGTGACTCATAGTTAATAACGAGACGGACCAACTCGTTGTTTGTTTTGGTCTTTACATGGAATAATATATCATGATGTTGGCCTCATCCTTCAAATAATTCAGCAAACAACAATGCCAAATATTTGCTGGCTCCAGCATCTGAAAAATATTTCTCCCTTTTGTGTATCAGTGTAACATGTAAAGTCTTTGGGTATTCCTGCAGTCAACGTCAATCTGACGAAGCAAGCAATTTCAAGAAGTCAACTTGGGAGCATATGATGGGCACATTATATGCTGATGTTTTATAGACTATAGCAAATGGAAAAAAAACAATACATTGTAGCCCCCTGACAAATTTCATTTGACAGATACTAAAACAAACATAAAGCTATGTGTTACTGGTGAACAACAACAGGGAAAGCGCTGTGTTGCATTGCAGTGAGTTGTGTTGTATAGTGTTATACTGTTGGGTTGCATATTTCACTGTGTTACACTCGGTTCTGTTCACTCTGTTGCTACATCTTTGCTGTTTTTCCTCTCTCCAGCTCCTTTGTCAGACACAACAACCTGCTTACACAACAGTTCATACTGTTATTTACTCTCAACTCCAGCTTCAGTGGGAGGGTGCATGTGACACATTTACATAATAATAATAATATAGGGTAATCTGATCCTCATCTGACAGTAAAACATCTATTTATTTATCAGAGGAGACAACAGATATACCGAAAGTAAGATAAAAGAAGGCCAACGCTCTATCCCTTTTAGATCAAAAGGTTGGGACCTTTGGGTGGTGTGGCCTCTTTCATTAACCTACATAAAAAAATAAAACTATCTGTTTGGGTAGAGTAAAGTTGGCTTGCAGAGGGACCGGGGATTGGACGGAGAGGCCGAGCAAAAACATAAAAGCCTTGTGTCGACATCTGCCTTCACTCTGCCGGGCACTGCCAGGCCATTAGCACCATGTAGCGCCTGGCGCTAATCCAAGCGGGACAGTGCGACCTTAATCTGTGCCTCCCAACACATCTGGCCATCTCCGGATACAACAGTCACGCCCGCCTCTGTCCGCCCTGTGGTGGGCGTAATAATCCCCGATGTTTTTACAACCTCCTCCTGACATAACGATTCCTTATTAAACTGCACTCCCTAATCAGCTCTGGCATGATGAGCGGCACAGACTTTTTGAGGATTAACATGGACACAAGGCACGGTTCCACCCTAATGATACTTTTTTCTTTTATCTCCTCTAACTGGGGAATTCTGGTTGTAACCGCTGCACAAGTAGTGTGTGTGTAGCACCTCTGGTTTATTTTCCTGCCAACATAGAACACATTTCTATCATTCACTAACTGATGCTATTGCAGAGTCTACACTAACTTCTATAAGAGCCGCCATTTTTGTTTAACAGTCGTCTTGCAGGCACCTAAGCCACGCCCCTAGCTGCCAATAGCTCCTCACAGGACGCTGATTGGTCCGTGCTCTGGCTTGCTTGACAAATGCATTACTTGAAGCCTGACAAGATGGGTTTTTTTGTGCGACTATATAATCCTGCGATTCTTGCAAGAATCCAGCTGCCGTGCAAGGTGGTAAACTCACTGGGGAGACCACTTTCAAGTTACTGTTATTGTAGCAATCAAACTATTAGGAAATGAACTATCCACACATATCCACTCTTCCTTTAGAAGCTAATTTAGATCACTGCCACCAGGTACTTCATATAGATGTATTTGTGTGAAAACTGGTTTAAAAGGAAACATCATGATCTGAAGTACCTACTTTGCAGTATTGGTAAAAAAAAAAAATGTGCAGAATGTCGCTGAAGAAAATGAACTTGTTTTTCTCTTGCTGTTTGGTGAAGCCAGAGAGATGGCTATGCAAGATTAGCGTCGTACCGCTGCGGTTCTAGTAGTCCTTCTGTTTTTTTATTTTTTCTTTCCTTGCAGAGAGATCAAGGGAAGGAGTTTTCCTTCTCCGCCTCATTTGGATCAGATCAGCAGCAGGTTCCTCGTGGATCACAGGGAGACATTTGAGGATTACGGTCGCTCCGTCAGTCCCTGTGTGGCTACATGTAGCCCTGGGAAAAGCAGCAGCAGTCACAGATGAGCAACATCTGATCCCGACTGATCATTAGTTGAGGGTATCATTTCCCATTTGCGTGCCTGCATGCGATGACTCATAGTGAGGCCGAGTCCCTATATAGAGACCGAAACTAGTGACTGAATTCGACATCTATTAATATAATTGTCTAAATGTGTTGAAGTCACTTCATGACTTCAGCACTCTAACTTCATCATTAAAGATCAATAATACAGCACCGTCAAACTGTCGTTTTGCATTTAGAAAGACTTATTTCTAGATTGAGGGCGTTGAAAGTATCTGATAATATCTACTCAAACACTTTGATCTCAAAAACACCAAACTACAAAGTTCCTATAATAGAACACACAGTTAGATTTTATGAGTCACTAAGGCAGTCCTGCTCATATTGTATTAATTCATCAAATTACTCTCGGGACTTTTTTTTGTTACTTCTCAAACTTCCTTAGAGTAAGCTGAACTCTGTTGTGTAATTTAAACTGTGTGTGACTGCTCATGCACAGAGTCATCAAGGGCACATTGGTGCAAGGGTGACTTCCACAGGAAACCCAAGAGAGATAGAGCAGAGGATTTGGGTGGTGTTAAAAGCCTAAACCTCAAACTTCCGTCGCCAAGCTCATGTTGTTTTTCTCTGTCACAAAGAGAGACGTACTCGATGCCCAGATGGTATAGCTCCTGCTTTTTAAACTGGAACCCCTTCTGTGATCCTGTGCAGGGCGTGTTCTTCTTTTTCCTTTTCTTAAATCCCCTTTATTTACTCTCCAGCAGAGTTTACTTTATGCTCGCCCCCCCCCACTCTGAGACAGTCTCCTGCTCAGCCAGGCATTATGCCCCTAAATTCTCATCACTCCCAGGTTGTTCCCCCTGTTTTTGTCACAGTATGACATAGTAATCAATAAGCAATTAAAAAGGCAACATGGCACAGGGCATTGCTTACTTAGTTCCAGTGGATGTGTCGCTTTTGCAGGGATTTGCTACAGGGATGAGACCACTGGTGTGGTGTTTGGGGCCTTACAGTCACTTTGTCTAACTAAGACATTTTATAAAAGCTAACTGCACTACTTTTAGCTTTTTTGCATCCGCGGTTACAGATATGGGAGCGTTCTTTTATTGACATTACTGTGGTATTTGCCATTTTCCTGACATTTGAAGAAGTTGACTATGCACGTTCCACGAATAACATTTAAAGCTCCAGCTTGCGACCAAGTCTTGAAGGTGGGAGGGGAAGACGAGCCAGCTCAAGGTCAGACGATGCTCGGCAGTAATCTTAACCAGGAAGAGATGTCGAAACCACCCATCCTGTGCGAAGGAATGGCTGCTGCTGGTTTACGAGGAATTCACACGCAGCGGCTGCACCACCAGTCACACTGTTTACCAAGCCTCTGATATTCCACTGTCACTCGGCACCGCGGCCACCCGGAGGCCTTTACGACATGATCTGACAGAGTTGAACTGCGTCGCATGATCACTCATCCCCAATTACAGCCGCGTTTACTGTAACTGTAGCATATCAAGTATGTCACTTGATGGTTTAGACTGTGCTGTCTGCTGGGTGGTGGGAGAGTTAGAAGTGTTTATGGAGTGGGTTCTTTTTTCTCCCTGCACCGTGTATGTTTTTCTGTGTGTGTGTGGGGGGGTTAACACAGTGCTGACCACGTCATTCTATAGTCTCTTGACCCTGATAGACAGGCGGCCAGGGCAGATGTCTCCCATCAAGCCGTGTCCAGTGCACTCCCCCCCCCCCTTCACCTCTGATATGACAGACCTGCCTTCGTGCCTGGATGGCTGTTGGGAGAGGCATTTGTGCGAGTGTGTAAACTACATGCTTCCCTGCGTTGAAGTAAGTAGTTTATGGTAAAAGCCAGGACAAACTATAAGCGTTGTATGTTTTGCATTAATGCAAGGGATTAAAAAAAAGAGAAGGAAACAAAAATCCAGAAAGTTCCACTTCTCCCCCTTTTTCGTCCTCCTCTCCTCCTTGCTTTTTTACAGGCTGTCATTTCCACTAAATTAGTGCCCAGGGTTTTAATTGCAGTTTATGAAGCTCATTTATTGGCGCGAGAGTCTGTGTTTGTGTGATCTGGCATCCAGCACGCAGGCCAGTCCTCTCCAAGCCTCCCTGCGGTTTATGCATTTCTTTTTTTCCCCCCTCTGTTGTTTTTTTTCTCTCCCCCTCCTTCCTTTCTTTTTAACACCAGAATGTTGCTGGGCTTAACCGTACATGCTGCTGTTTTTATAGAGAATTAGCACTTCTCTACCCAACGCTGGCTGTGTGGCTCCACACTGGAAGTGTTGCCTTTAAATCAGCCCTCCCCTTTAAAACCGCCCAGGCACGTGCCAAGAACCACACATTTAGCATACAGAAGCTAGCATTTCTTATGAATTTCATCAAAGCCTTGAGGGCATAAAGTCACGGCTTGATACACAATAAATACAGTATGTCGTTTTTGATTGTTATACATGTAGTAGGTTAAAGAGCGGACATTGTTTTCACGACCAATGACAACCTTACTTTCTCTCAATTTCTCTTTCACTTCCCCTCGCTTTCTCTCTTCCTCCACATCATCCCCTCCGTGGCATTTCAGTGACACCCTGGAGGCTAATTAAGCCTTAATTACATTTGTTGGAATTGATTTGTGATTTAGTCTTTCCTCTGTTGTTCCAGCTCATTGGCCTCCATAGAAATGTCATTAATGCGCCATTATTTTCACGGGCGGTCTAATTAAAGGGACATACTTTCTGCGTTTCCTCTGATGAGATGCTGGGAAGGGGAACATGTTGGCGATTGGCACCCTGATGATCAAAAATGGAAGACGCTGTGAGAGAGGGGGGGGGGGGGGGGGATCGTAACATAACCTTATGCGTATGAAGGCGCTGTGCAGAACGGAGGCTGCCAGGTGGCATAATGTGTGACATGACATCAGCACAAGACATGTATGTTTGTCTATGTTTGGAGGATTGTATTTGCTCTGCTAGCTTTAAAGGGATAGTTAAATATTTTGTGAAATACACAAATTTTCTTTGTTGCTGAGAGTTAGATGAGACGGTAACCACGAGACCATGAGACTGTTAGCTTAGCTTAGCATAAAGACAGGAAGAAGGGGGAAACAGCTAGCCTAGCCCACTCCAAAGTTCATAAATAAGTCTACCAGAAGCATTAAAGCTCAGTATTAACATGTCTTGTCCCAGTAATTTGAATGTGTTATTTAGTCATATTTAGAGGTGCTAATAGGCATGTTTCTGAGGTTAGCCAGGCTAGCTTTTCCCCCTTGCTTCCAGTCTTTAAGCCAAGCTAAGCTAATCAACTCACAGCTCTAGCTTCATACGTAATGCACAGACATGAAAGTGTTACAGGTTTTCACATGTTACCCTCTGCAAGAAAGGGAGCGTATTTCCCAAAATGTCCAACTGTACCTTGAAATAAATTCTCAAACTTAGACTTACGGTGGTTGTGGTCTTAGTTTTTGATAACCAGCACTTGGTGTTGAATGTTTTCTCATGAAAATCCCACCTCCTCTGCACGATAACAAGAACAGTGGATATTTGATGGTAAGAAGTGGAAATGAAAGGTACACAAATATGACCCTGTTGCAGATTTACCGTGATCCCCTCTGGATGTGATCGCAGGCCTAAAAAACGTGTTCTGTCTTAATGGGTGACCTGAGTAACGGAGCATCAGGCTGCTCACAATGCAGTGCAGCTAAGGAAGCAAAAGCATGCTTGGTTCCCCTTCAGAAATAAAAAAGCAGAATTTGGAGTTGGCAGTTGTTTGTACTTCTTTTAATATGCTGGTCTTTCCTTAGGGAGGCTTGTGGGAGGGAGGCAAAAAAAAAAAAGAAAAAGGGAGGGGGGGGTTTTGCGGTGCATTCACATGTGGAAGCTCAAAGCAGTAACAATCTTTCCCAGCCTGCTCTGGCCTCATATGGCCTATGGTATCCTGCTAAGTGCCTCATAGCGCAAGACTATTCTCTCTATCTCTCATTCTCCGAATGCTCTTATACCTCTTATACCTTCCTCCGCTTGCTCACCAACTCGCTGCCAGAGTGACTGCCTGCCACTCTCCTCTGCCCTCAATTTTAGTGCAATTCTATCAGTTGTCTGCTTTCTGTCTGTTATGATTGTGTATAATGGGGCTCCGACGTGCTGGCTGGCAGGCTGACGGGTGTGTTGGACAACTGCTTCACAGTTGGCTAGGCTGGTGAGAGAGGGGGAAGCATAGAGGGAAGGAGAGAGAGCAAGAAAGGGAGTAAAAAAAGGTGGAGGGAGGGAACGACAGCGCTTGAAGATAGAGAGGGAGAGCAGGGAATGGGGTCACTTGAGTTTGTTGCTCATAGGATATAGAGCGGCTCACTCTCTCCACCCCGTTTAGTAGTTTGGCTCCTCTGTTACCTCCCTCCCTATCTCATCAAAACCGCCATCTTTGGGAGTGTTGCAGCAACAATGTCCTTCATAAAACGATCCAGCAACCCCCGTTTTGAGTCCCGGCGTAATCATTCCATGTAAACAATGATGATGGAGTTCAAGTGAAGCATTAAGTTAGCTTAAGTCTTGTTTTTTATTTTATATGACTATGGCAAAGCTCTCTATGCCCGGAGAGACGTGGATTCGAGCTGATACACGAGAAATGTTCTGCTTTGTTACAGGTTGTTTTGCATGGGGGGGGGGGGGGGGGGGAGACCAAGAAAAGGGTCTGTTGAGCAATGCAGAGAGAAGTTAACCATGTGGGGAATATGAATTGTCCCCAAAGGTGTTTTCCTTAACTTTGCCAGGTCCCTGCGATTGCTGAGTCATCTGGAAAAAAGCAGCGCTCTCGCATTCTTTATTCTTGGTTAATGCAGCATAAAAGGACTTCCATTTTTAGCTTTTCCGCAAATTACATTAAGGCACAGTTCAGTGAGCCCTAATGCTTTGAAAGTAACAAACAGCGACGGAGAGGGATACAAGTTTTTTGATATTGCTCAGACTTTCTCCCCGCAAGGCCCCCTTTATACCTCCTCCCTGCCGCTGAGCGGGAGAAGAATGGGTTAAACCTGTCTGCGGCCCACATCTGGGAATCATTTGAGACATTCCACAAGGCTTACCACATGTTTTCAGATGGACTAAATCCTGCGAAAGGCTCGGCTGTCAGAGGTTTGAAAAATCATCTTTTTTTTTTTTTTTTTTTTTTTTCTGCGAGGAGGGGAAAAAATGAGAAAGAGAACATTAAACTGTATAATGGGTTTTCTCTCTTGCAGGTGAGATTAGGTAGGGACGTGGGTGAGTTTGCAGGGCGGTCCCTGTGTGTGGCAGCCGTAGTGTGCATGGAAAGGTCTGTGTCCTCCTGCACGTTGGTGGCATGTTATTCAAATGTGTTCCGAGTCAAAGCTGTTTCTTGCCATTTTGCAGTTCAAAGGAGGCTTTGGGGTTTGGGTAACTGTTCCCATGCGGCTGATACAATCTCCTCTGCACTCGCTTTCTTCCCCCTCACTAATTTCTTCTTTATTCTTCACAACCTAGCGCCATGAAGTGAACCAATGAGAACGCCATGTAGCTTTTCAGCACGCCTGTCCAGGCACACTAACGGACACGGGTGGCACATTCAGCCACTGGCGGGGGGGCAGCTTCTTTGGAGCATTCAAGTGATGCGATACGTTCATCTTGTGATATATTTAGAACGGCTCTTTCATTTAAGCCCAACTGTCTAACCTTCAGACCCGCCATGAAGTGTTTTCTACGATGACTGCTTGACGCTTTCTCCATTTCACTCGACTGTGGATGACAAGCTAGTAAAGGGGAGTTGCAGAGTGATGAATGGTTGGCTGTTGGGAGTTCCAAATACATATGTGGTTTTAAAGAAGGCGGCAGCATGCAGGCTGGTCGGACTAAAAGCCAAATGACTGTGGATGGTGATTGACCAATATGCTTTGGCACCTTCATGGGCTCTCATGTTGCCCCGATGCGTTGGACGTCTCACTGTAATTGTCCACTGATATTTGGGGAACTGGAAATGTTTCTGTTGGGCGTGGATGACACCCTGTATATACGTACAGGGGGCCCCTGCGAACCAGGCCATGACATGCGGTATGTGGCCCCATGCTGGGGGGTGAAAGCCTTGATCAGACTGGCTAATGTTACCACACTTTGGAAATAGCACTGAATTTTCACAGCCGGCAGTAAATAGGCACCCGATGTTTAGAGGCGGAAAACTGAGCACCTGCCAAGGGGCTCACCAGGTGCCTTGTAAAATGCAACATGAGAGAGAGACGCTCCACTACAGTGCAGTAACAATGACCGTGTACAGGGACTATTTGATGTTGTGGTTTTTCATCAGAAGGAATCACAGGAATAAGGCAGCTCTGTGAGGCCACAGAGAACATTGGATGCCTCCTAGAAGCGTCTCAGAGTTAATGCAGCAGTTGCCAATCTTTTTGTTCTGGTGAACTCTTATAGGAATAAGAACATGTTGGGAAATGGGCTTTTTTGCATGCCGATAGTTCAATGACTGTTTGATGAATATGAAGCAGCTGCCGGTTAGTTTAGCTTAGCTTAAAGACTGGAAACAGCTAGTCTGGCTCTGTCCTAGGTAACCTACCAATCAGACAATACAGGAAGTGCTCCAGACCGAAAAATACTAAAGCCCAGAACCTAAACCATAACCTAAAACTAAAACTGTTCATGTTTACACTCTGTTTTTTGTACGGGTTATACAAATGTATAACGTAGTTTGTTAATCAATTCATTACCTTTGGCTGTACCATAAAGAAATTAGAGTGTTATCAATGTTTTCATCTGATTCCCAGCAAGAAAGCGAATGAACCATTTCCCAAAATGGCAAACTATTCCTTTAAAACAACGCTTAATGGATTTCCAATTTCCCGTACTCTATTTGAATCATTTTCTGACGACTAAATTGGTCAAATAATCAAAAAAAGCAAACATTAGAGGACGGTCTGGAAAAATGAGCAGGATTTTAGGTGGTCTATATAGTTTTGTTTGTTTCTCTTTCCTGTTAATCAACTCGGGACCCCTTATACATCCTCTGACCCCTCGCGGAACCACGGAAATATCACTAGTAGTCAGTGGTAAATGTTCTACTAACCAAAAGCCCATGGCAGACACTCTGTATGCATACTGTACGTAATCCTTCATATCAATGTCAGACTTGTCTCCTAGAAAGCCTTGAAAATGGAGAAGGCAGCATTAGAAATCGTGGATCTTCGAAGCATGTCCAAATTCAGATTTTCTGTCTCTGTACAGTAGCCAGACACAAAACTAATGCCTTCCAAGCCACTGTGTCAAGCCGGATATTCTGAAGGGAGCCTATGTGAAGCACGGAATTGAACATGCATCACATGGCTTTCCACTATGCTTGACATATCCTTATAGCTGTACAGTACATGCTGAAATGGCGTCTATATCTGTATCTTGTAGAGCAGCGGGGGGAGCTGTACTAGGCCAGTAAGCCATTAAGATTCAACTCCAGTAACTTCCAGTGTAAACCTGGCTACAAGTGGAGGATGCAGCTGCGCTAAGGGGACCCCAGAGGCCTGACTATCCAACCTAGAGATATGTAGAGGAAGCACAACGCTACACAATACAAATCCCTACACTGCAGTTTAGTGAACGAGGGCGAGCCCATCCAGCCTACATGAACACATGCTACACACACACATGCCGGGCCCCAGTTACACCTGTCAGATGGCAGTAAAATAAGACGGTTCCGTCCCTTCAACTATTCTGTTATGACAGCAGCTACTTCCACCAGTACATACTTTTAGCATACGATGACTCCCTCAGTCCACGGTTACTTGCATGCCTGTGTGTCCCATGTCACAACCAACGTCCCCCCCCCCCCCAAAGCACTGCATTCCTCACTTGTCTGGTGATGTGTGACAACTGACACAGCTTAGTGCCACTCACAGCGTTTGTATGAGAAAGCCTTAAAGGCAACAGGGGAAACAAGGAGGATACTGTCACTCTGTAGCCGTGTCAGTGCTCCCAGGAAAAAGATGAAAAGCAACCGAGAAGGTAAACGTGGAGGCAAAGTATGTCACAAGCTGTCTTGTGGCCTTTTGTCCAATCATATGGGGCAAAACACATCCACCACCTGTCACAAAACTTTGCTTTCTGTGGCGTAAAGCCATTGAGTGTAGCAGTCATATCGGAGAGACAGGAGAGAACCTGTGCTTTACCGTGGCACACAACCCCTTCGCACGCAAACACACAGACGCAGAGACCTCTTTGCACCTGCTACTGTATCCACACTACTGTGCACACACACATACACCCACTTGAGTGTACATGGGAACATTAAAGCTGCAAATAACAGTCAATTATTGATCAAACTATTGTTTCTATTTTTGATTAACCAATTATTTGCATAGTCAATAAACTGTGAAAAAAAAGGTTAATCGCACATCAACTGCCGTTAAACCATTTGTCTCATCGGTACTGGAAAATCTTCAGAGTTTTTAATTTACATTATAAATAAAGTGAGAATTCTTCATATTTTTTAAGCAATAAATGATATGATTAACAAAATGCAATCAATTAATTACAGTTTTTATAATTGATCGAAATTTAAATATACAGGCTCATGTGCATGCGCGCACACACAACACTTATGAAAAGAAATTCTTAAACAATTGCTTGCAGAAACAGTTTAGTTTGTGAGCTTTCTTGGTTCATTTGATTTAATTTCGTTAATGAGCCATGTACAGCATCATATCATTTGCATCAACTGTTAAAACAGCTAGCCAAGCTGAGAGCTAATTTTCACATGCAGGCACAATTAAAAACTCAGCACAGTTATGACATCATCAGGCACAAAAGAGGAGGTATAACATAAATGCATACACAACAATAGGTCACATGTAAAATATTGCAGATCTATCAAATGCCAATTATAGAGACATTTAAAAAAAAAAGTGCAGAGTAAGTGAGCACATAGTTGGGTTGCTTCTAGACAAATGTGTCTTTACATATAAAAAGCTCTTCATGTGATGTGGCACAAGAGTTCCGCTTGAGTGATTTAACAGAATTGGAGCTGACTGCCCAAATGCAGTGTGACAAAAGGGTACAGTGCAATCTGTGATGGAAGACATTTTAGAGCCTTTAATGGTGTTCTCAGCAGGACGGGGAGGAATTGTCACGCAATGGAGGAAAGGCCAGATTTAAAATTTTATACAAATGATGCATATTTTAATACAGTCTGAAAATTCTCCAGTCTGTCTGGTGTCCCATTGTGATGATATAGAGTTGACATTTTACAAGTTGATGGTTTTTAAGGAGTGACAAAATAGAGGAAAGTGCTATAATGAGTCATACATGATTAATGAATGTGGTATTTTTAAGGTTGAAGTAAAAATACATCATCCATCAAACAGTCTGAAATGTGTACCATGTCTAGATATTTGTCTGTGGTTGTATAATGAATACATTGTATTCAGAATGCAACATCTTGATTTTCCTCTTTATTTCTGGCTTTTAAATTGATACGTTAGTATCTTTCGCTTGCTACACTCTCTTTTGCAAGCTTGTGTTTGGTTGCATTGCTTTTCAAATATAAAAAGTTACATAATCACACACTCACTGGAGACACCATTGACTTCAGCCTCACATTGAAGGTTAAAGTTAGTTATTTTTCAACAAAAAAAATGAGTCTTTGGCTGCCTGACTGAGAATAGAAGAGGGAGTTTTGTGTATTTAAGAAAAGCATAAATGAGCTATAAGAAAAAAAAGGATGAAAAATCACTTAAAATATGCAGCTGAACGAATGCTGTGCTTTTTTTGGTTGCCTCGCATCATTTATGCAGAGCCCTGAGCACATCTGGGGGGGGGGGGAGGGCAGGACATCCACTTTTTAGAGGACTGGCCCCCAGAAAAGGAAAGGGGCGGGGTCAGAGGGAGCCGGTGTTGGATTTCACAGCCAGAGAACGTGACTGCAATGGTTGCCTTCGCGAAAGCCGTGCCAAACTTGCCCGGGCTCTGAAAGCGGCTCGCCGTTCCTCCATGTACATTACGGTTTTGCCGGCCGCGGGTTAATGCCACTCGGAACTCCGTGAGAGCCACCGCTTGCACAAGCGAGAGTCGGGCAGAAAACTTTGAACCGCCGCGGAGAAATACAGCTGCTCGGCTGAACTTCCACCAGCAGCCCGAGGGGACCGGGAGGAGGAGTCAACAGGTCCCAGGTATTACCATCCACACGCCATTGACAGCTTGTCAACATTTGACAGCATGCGTCCGCGTCTCATACGGGGCTAACGTAATTAAGTGTTCGCTCTTCCACCTGGAGGATTTTGAATGCGCCGTGCATGGCCACGGTGGTAATGTGCACGAGTGTGACAGGTTTATAACGCCGTTCATTGTCAAAAAAAATGAACACCTGGAGTCCAAAAACTCCTGTCAACTTGGTAATTCGTGGCTACTGAAAGAACAAAAGAAAACTACCGCTAATTGTGTTTGTCCACGCGACATTATAATCAGTGGACATGACGTCTGTTAGGGCGGCTAGCATGCAAAGCTAACGCTCCTCTGCTCCTCAACGTTAAAGCCTGTAAAGACAGCGGGACACATCTCAGCGCTTTACTCGGGTCAATTAACAGCCAAACCTGACAACTATTTAGCTTATCATTTAAAAAGTGCTGTTATGTGGCGCTAAAAACATGCAATGCTCTGCGCCGTCAGTGCCTACTTGTTTGTTTTGTGCACCCTGGAATGTGGAGAGATATCTATATTCTCACGTCGTGTTTTCGCTCATTTCGCTCCCTTATTGCTTCGTTGCGGGCTACTTTTAGGGGCTCGAGGTGAACTTTGCACAGTCCATAGTATATACTTCGCTGTTGATACCGATCATATCAGCAGCACCATTCCTCTAAACGGATGAACAGGCATGCAGCTCACGCGGGGGGGGGGGGGGGGGGGGGGGGCAACCACAGCCTGCATTCTTCTGATGCGCTCTTAATACCGAGCCGCAAACTTGATGACCCACACACGAACGCATTCTTCTGGAAGTGGAGCCTTCAAGTTCCCGCTGGAAACTGACGGATATCGCCCCTAATTTGTTAACACCCCTGATTAACCCCTGTCAAGATAATGTGGCAATTTGAGACGTCTGGGTGTCGGCAAATTAAATGTCAGGACTGCGCTATAATATTTGAGTTGCATACCCTGCAGCACCAGAAAGTCATCAGTGTTCACTTGTAAAATGTTGTCTTGTGAAACCACAGATTACAGAGCGCTTTGAACTCCATTTACGGCTTTAACAAGTGCTTCCTATGTTTCCTTTTTTTATTTGAGTCATCTTTAAATATCTGTGCACTTTATGCATTTGGCACAGCGTAATTTGTTGAGTGATATTTTATGACGCTACGGGTTTATTATGCCTCACTCAACTTGTGTAATACTTGCTGCAGACTTGGCCTGTGCAGACAGATTATGTGTGTGTGTGTGTGTGTGTGTGTGGGGTGGGGCTGGAAGAAGAAGAAGATGCCCTTTCTCCTGTGACAACCTGTGACATTCAGAGGAAGATGCATTAGAGGCTGAGCCACGAAGTGGGAAATCTGGTGTGTCTGAGAGTTTTTCCCACCTTGTCACCTCCTCTCTTGGTGTGATTCACGGTTAAATGTTGTGCCACCGCCGTAATTGGGAAGGCTTGGGCTAAACGCAGCATTGTTTACCTGCCCCCTAAACTGTGACATGTAATAGTAATGTTGATAATAACCTTTTTAGATGTCTGTTATAACTGTTTCTGCTGTCTTGTGATACCTGATCCCATGCCCTTCATTGAGTTCTAAAAATACAGTCCCTCTCTCAGTGGTAGGAATTAGGCTACCGGAGAAGTACGATGTTGGCATTCATAAATAAATCAAAAGTGTTTTTTGCAGTAAGGTTGTATGAGGTGCTTCAGTCAGTGTATGGTGGTCAACACGCCCCCAGTTTGGAGAAACAGACAAGAGTGCCAGCACGGAAGCAATGCACTGCTGTAGACGGTGACAGCAGCAAAACATGTTGTAGCCACTCAAAAAGTAGGCCCGCCTCGAAAAAGTCTGTCAGTTTAAGTGTTCGCTATATTTGGAATGTCTTCACCGTTCTACTTTGCTGTCAGAAAGCCCTTTCTGAGGTAGACCTGCATATTCTATTTTTGTCAAAGGAGTCCTGTGGCCCTTTTTTTAAGGTTGCTAAAATATGTTTTGCTGCTGCTGCCCTCCCGTCCACAGCAGTGCATTGTTCCGTACTGGTACTCCTGCCTGCTTCTCAAAACTGGGGTTGTACCGACCGCCATACTCTAGGTAATACACTGATAATGGATAAGTACTTCATACAATCCCACTTCAAAAAAATCCAATATCTGTCTCTATTTCTCCTGCTGCCTCCTCCTGGATCAGAAATGATTTCGTACTGGTTTCTTGCAATAATATATTTAAAACGGAAGAACCCAGAAATGAGCATATCTTTTATGTTAAACTACCCAGTGTTGTATGCGTTTGTTAAAATGCTGTGATGTTCTGTTACGCAGCACAAGGCGGTGCTTTTTTGTGTGGTACTGTCAACCCTTTGACGAGCGGGAAGTTGGTCCTCTCCTCGTGTGAACAGTGCCAGCTAAAGGCCTCGCACGCCTCGCCTTCACATAGCACTGTATGTGTCATCATCAGTGGTGGCAGTGGCACACTCACTTTGTCCCCCCCCCCCCCCGCAAAGTCCCTTTCCTTCCTTTGCAGATTGTAAAGTCAAGTGTAAATGACACTGGAAAGGATTTTTTTTTTTTTTGCTTTTTGGTTCTTTAAAAACACGGTAGTAGTGAGTCAGTGGCTCCTAGCTCTGTACATTTTATTTGTCACTTTTGATTTGTTCATCACCTGTGGAACAAATGACTTGGTGAGAGGTGATGAGTTATTAACAGCTGGTTGGATTGTTCACATTTAGACACGTTTGTTTCTAACAGATTGTTGGCCAGCTGATTCTGCTCAGCTGTTTTTCTTATATATTTACTAGATTTCATCCAAATGATCTTTCCTCTTACTTTTCTTTGTCGCAACAGAACAAAACAAACATTGACTTGTGCATGTTGAATTTAGAAGTTTCTGGTGACCTATTTTCATATTGCATGGGCAAGTTAGAGAGTGGGCACAGTGTTTTTTTTTTTTATATTCCTTCCTCGCGTTACTATCAGGTGTCATAGATGGTGTCATCCATTCAGCTCAGTAGGTCACCACATTGTTTATTCTTGCGAATCGGTTTGATCTCAGTCACCAGATACCATCCTTCAGGAATAACACATTCACCACCAAGAGTAGGTGTGAAAATGCAATTTTAGCCGGCTTTGCCTATCAGCAGCAAAGGGTAACTATTCCAGAGATGTACTCCTTTGCTACATTTGGCATTGGACCTCTGAATAAACCTCGGTGTGTCAGGTGGTTTGCTTTGGTCTGTAGTGGTCTACGCACAGCAGCCTGCTGCCCTGTTGTTTACTAGCCAGGCTGACTCATGAGGCTGTGCAGCACAAACTCATCAGCCTCTGACAGATGAGACATGCTCGCCACAATGTCAGGGCACCCTGGAGATGTCACCCAGAGCTTAGCTAACGGTAAACACCTCTTCCCGCTCCCACCCACACACACACACATTTCAGATGCGAGTGGCTCTTTTTCTGGGGTAGGAAGTAATTAAAGTGAAAAAACAAACTGCAGATTTAGAGTTTTTTTTACACTTACTGTAAATAGGGAAAAAAAACTGTTATCTTTTTAGACTTTGTTTTGATGCTCTACATGTGTTGGTTCACCAATCTACTGCCATTAAGAATAGCTCAGTTTGTTGGCAAGCTTTGGCCTAATAGAGAAGCAGTTACTTCTAAAAATGAAGCCCGGTGGAACCGAGCAGTGTAGCTTTACACCAATAAAACCAGCCTTGACCTAAATGAAACAGGCTCCGACTCTGTTAGAAATAAGTAGAAATAAATTGGGATATTACAGTGGTTTGGCAGTGGTGCCCAATGACGTAGTCATTGCCTTAGGGACTGGGGCGAGTGTGGGAAAAGCAGGAGAGAAGAAGGGTGGGAGCCGATACCAGGAGCGTAGCCGAAGCCGAGTGGGATTTTCTTTCTTTTTTTTTGTTGGAGGGGGAGTTCTGGAGCCGCTGTGATGTTGGGATGTGCGAGCTCCGCTCACGTCGGCCGGCGGCACTTCGACAGTCCTGCTTTTGCATACTGATTCCCTTTCAGCTGTTTTCCACACAGCTCTCTGGACTGCCCGGCACTGCCGGCCTCGCGAGGGCTAACTACCCCCCCCCCCCCCCCCCCGCTCTTTTCGCACTGCCTCCCTTTTATTCCTCTTTTTATGGCTTTGATGGTATTAAATAATCTTTACATGTCAGAGTGCACAGCTCCCAGTGTTCATGTTGGGAAAGCGAGAGAGCAATTAGGTCAGAGTGGCAGAATAACTCTGTTTCATCCCGGCCTTAAAGCGGCAGGGTACCTCAGTTCAACTCGCGCTTTATATTCACCTCAAACCTTCAGAGTGAGATTTTTTCAAAGGGGTCCAAGGCCAGTGGGGTTATCAAAGCACTCGGAGGGAGAGCCTTGTATCTCTCCGCTGTAAGTCTCATGATCAAATGTCCCAGAATGGATCATCGTTTGTGATATTTTAGGTTCCTCGCTAAGTTAATTTGCCTGAAGAATCAGGCCACGTTTGTCTCCTTTTTTTTTTCCCCTAATGAGGCTGAGCTAAAGACCCATATAACCTATTATCCTGGTTATTGATTTGGAATGTGTTTCAAGCTGCCGTGTGTTTTTTTAGACCTTGAAATAGTTGACACATTTATCTGCAGAGTACTGCTTTTTTTCCAGACATAAATTGAAAGCCTTGTGTTTCTGTTTGACTGGATCTCACATGATGTGCGTTGTAACGTTTCCCTCATAGCCTGTTCTGCCATGTTTGAGATTGCATTTCTACCATTTGGCACGGGAACGTTCTGGAGCACGTCGCCCATCGTCACAGGGTTTCATACTATTTTCCACGCTCATTTTGTACCTTTTGGCTTTTTACAAAAGTCCCTCTTGCCCAGTCGGACAGTCCCCCCGGCGCGACGGCTGACATTTCCAGTGAAAGAGCCCTATTGTTGGTTCCTAATCCCCCTCCACCCTCTTCTCCATAAAACAATGCTATCAATTGCTTCTACTGAGTACATCCACAGCTCTGAGTGAGAGACAGGCTGGCTGGGCCTGTTCGCTAGCCTGCCAGCCCCTCCCACCAGGACGCCGGTGTGACCTCTTCATTCCCAGCGATGGCTCCGTGCTCGGGGGCCCCCGGGTTCCTCTTCAGGCGTCTGCGCTAATATTATCTCTTTAGTAGGAGAACCAGCTCTTGATCGCGGCTGCGCTGCCACCTCGTAAATGTATATAATGGCCGATGTGTATATTTATTTTCCCGGTCAGACAGTGGAGCGACCCCCCCCCCCCCCCCCCCCTCCATCACCCACCTTCTTAATGATTGGTCTCTATTCTATTTTCCTTCATTTTCCCTGGGACACTGCCATTAGCGTTGACAGATGATATGTTCTTTCAGTGAAACAGTGATCCTGAGCGCACTGTCACTGGAAATTGGAATCCCCCCCCCCTTTTATTTGCTCCTTGCCTTTTCTTCAGCTCTGCTTTTCTCCTCCTTTTTCCTGTTGCTCTCTCTCTCTCTCTCTCTCCCGGTCTGCACAGAGGGACATGCTGTTAATATTCCTTTTTAGAGCGGCTCTGTACAGCTGAGCTAACCCTCATGCTGCCATGAGTCAGACAGCTAGCCAGATAGCTGGTGTCACTTACACAGATGTCCGACCAGCCGATCTGTCCTCAAACGCCCCTCGATAATACCAGCGCGGCTCTGTGCCAAGTGTGTGTGTCTGCGGTCAGTGACGACGTAGTGATTTCTGGTTGGTCGTCCACCAGAACAAAACCTATCATTTTTATATTTGAGTTCTATAATTTTAGTCTTACTCTTTCTTTTAGGTAATTTTTAAATTATACAGTAGAATATTTAAAAAAAGATTGCTCAGGTGCCAGATAGAGAAAAGTAGACAAAAAGGTTCGACTTGTCACTGAACCCTGGATTATTTTTCTAATTAATCTATTATTTGTTTAGTTTTATAAAATGTCTTGTTTCGTGCCACCAACAGTCCAAAACCCAAAGATATTCAGCTTCTAATTATAAACGCTGAAAAAAAATCTGAAAATATTCACATTGGAGAAGCTGCAACCTAAAAAATGGTTGGTATTTTTGCCCCAAAAAACCACAACTTTAACAAACAGATCTAGTCCAGGTTACAACAATAAGCTGTGCACACTGGAGTGGTTCCCTATCAGCTGGACTGGATCTTCCTAATTAAGATGCTTGACAGCTCCTGTGTCTGCTATAGCGGACATTGCATGCGAGTCTCCTGCGCAGCGGCCATGTCCAGTTTCAAAGCGCTACACAAACCGAACGCATCTCAACACTGGTTTGGGTGGAACAAATCCCCCTCTATTGTGCCTCCTGTGTGGGGGCGTATGTGGCGGTTGACAGTGTGTTACCCCAGCTGCTGCTGCTGCAGCTGCTTGCACATTAGCTCGAATTTGCTAGAGGCCACATTCATCAGTACGAAGTGAACGCCGCGGTGAGAAAGATAATGGTCCTGAACAGAGACGACACCGCTCTCGCTGCTGCTGCTGCTGCTGCTGCTAGCTCGGACAGCTAGCCGGTCGAAAGTGGCTCGGCTGCTCACAGCATCGTTGTATTACTGCTATGATGGACTTTGAGCCTGCCAAGTCTATGTAGTTAGTGAGCCTCTGCTACTTATTCTGTCTCCATGGGTTGTCATCACAGTGCCATCACACCAAATATCTGTCATACTGAGACATTGCCGTATGAAGCCCGTTGGATGACAGGATTCCTGTGTTTGCAGCAGGGGGGGGGGGTGGCCGTCGAGCCAAAATTACCCCCCAAAACAATGCAGCAAAAGACGATTAGGGGCTAATTACATTTACCTTTGTGTGGGTTTATTTATGGGTCATTCATCTTCCATGTTTTGTTCTCATAAAAGCCGAATACATTGCTGCTGTTCAGGTATTTTATGTATCATAATGTATATCATGTGAGGAAAGCGTCAGACGCACCCACCAAACTGGGCCTCAACAAATGTGAATGATACTCATTCAGTCAGCGAGACTGTGACACGGTATCAATAACGGCGGATCCTTTTGATCGTTTTTTTTTTAACTTAATTTTGTGTCAACGTGATTTCCATTTTTCTTGGCTTTTTGTGTCGCAGTAATAATTCTGTAATATGGCACACTAGGCAGCATATGGCTGCCATTTATGATCAACAGCCTCTGTACGAAGTGACTGCAATATGCAAATGTCTGCATGCTAATGGCATAGTAATGTAATAATGAAGTGCGGTGTGTATAGCCAATGATGAGTCTCTGGTTATTGAGTGTTGATGGCGTTTGTCGTTACACAAGCTGCAGCTTTCTTGTTTTTGTTCTTTACGACACACACACACACACACCATCACCCGAAACGCACACACACACACGTGTGCACACACGAACACACACAGACTTGGATACATGAGCATTGCCTTCTTATTGATTCATGGCATTGGATGAAAAGCATATTGATAAATACCTGGAGTACTTGCCCATTGAAATTGTGAAGCTAAATTGGGCAGAACTGAGACAGATGCGGCGCAGTAAATTAAACAAGCAATCTTCTCTGTTGGGTGACAGCACAATGGTGATTAGGGTTTCATGTGAGCCGCCCTACATTATTTATGGCTGTGCTGTGGGCTGCCTGCAGTTGAATAAACCCACAGTCCATTGACTGGGCACATTACAGAAGGCCGACTCGTAGCGAGGGGAAGGGGGGGGGGGGGGGGGGGGTTAAAAATGGCTTTATTTCCTCTCGAGGAGGTCCATTTTCATCTAAATGAAGGTGGAAGCCCCGAGCGTGTTGTTTCCAGGCCCTGCGTGTGTGAAATGTGTTGACTGTGTTCCAGGAGGCTTCTCTGCACCGCGCTCATTCCTGTTCCCGGGTGATTCCTGCACAACCTCTCATTTGTACACATCAACCAGTCCTAGTTTTCTTGGTCACTGCCTGCTCAACTCGGGGCCCCACTTTCACTTCACTCTTTGGCCTTTTTGCTTTGAACTTTGGGATTTTTTTTTTTTCCCTCCATAAGAAGATATGTGTGCATCTTATGTGGCAAGGAGATGTGGATAGGATCAATGCTGTCTTCATCCACAGCATGAACAAGATGCTGAAATGGAGGCAAACATGAATTGGAACTACTGGCTACTTAAATTGGTTCACACTACCTTTTAGTTCACTTACTTGCGGCGCAATTCTGGGCGTTAAGGAGGAACAAGGTTCCAGCGTTTAAAGGAGCGCAATGGATTATGAGAGACGAAGGACCGGAAGGAGATTGAGTTTTATATAATCCATAAAAAAATGCCTTGATGGCCTCAATCCCCATCCTGCAGATCAGCTTGGGACTTAAGCTTGCCACAGCCACAAGCTGTGTGTTTTATTATTGCAAGAAGAATGGACGAGGCTACATCTGTCCCTCAATACAACTACATTGATAACTGTGAACCCTCGTAACCCTACGAGTTATATTAGTTATTATTTTCTTGAATATTGATACTTAAAACCAAACGCTGGTCTTCTACGTCAACAGAGGGATTTCTGCCACAATCAATACGCACTTGACTCAAAGATTACATTGTTCAACTTCATAAACGGAGATATTGAAGAGGTCTTTCTCTGTGGAAGTCATATGTATACAAGTGAGTTCCTGTATGTAAGTGTAATTAATAACGTTAAAGAGCAAAGCCTCGAGCACCCCAGCTGCCCCTCCAACCTGTCGGCGAGATCTACACTGACAGTAAATGACAGTTGATCAATATCTCTCTCCGTTGCTTAGAGAGCGACGTCGCTCGTTTTCGAGTTGTCTGTATGTCGGGAGGAGCTGTGAGGGGGAGGGGCCGCGGGGAGCAGTTCTTGTCTCTCGTTTGTGGTCCGATGTAGTAAATTCATCAAGTGCGGTGCCCCATGTCATGTCGCTATTTTCCAAAGTGTTGCAGCTTTCATATGTTTCATATGTAAGGAAGTGGGCGTGTTTTTCTGGTATGGCTTACTTTTTTTTTTTTTTTTGTCCTGCTGTGACAATTTAAAATCTGTTCAGACCTCGATGCTGATTTCGATTGGTCTGCTTCTGTCTCCCGCTCTCACGCTCTCACGCTTCCTCCATCGCTCCCGGTCCAGAGGTGTCTGGTGTGGTTCAGCAGTGAACACGGACAGTAGGAATGTGAAAAATGAGGAGAAAACGGTCTGCAGACCACTTGGAGCTCTGCCCATTGTTACACCTACGCACATGTGAAAAAGGCCGCTCTCTTGCAGCCTTTTTTTTTTTTGATTTAGCCCTTGTTCCTGCTGCACTAAGTGTGAAATTATGGTAGAAGTGTTAACCAGTTTTATTTCAGCCAACTTTAATGAACAACAGATTAACACCGGCGATGATAGAACGTCTGAATAATGTTTGTTCTGCTAAAGTGACGAATTAAAAACAGGTGTGCATTGTGTCATCATCTGAGCACTATCAAGACCTTAAAGCAGGGGTCTTCAATTAAAATTCCAAAAGGTCCAGATTGAGAAAATCTCCTCGGGCAAAGGTCCGGAACATTACAATAATATCTAACTCGCGCCACTTAGTGCCATATATATATATTCAAGAAGTCTAGTAGTAGTAACAACGTCTCTGTGTAGTCAACAACTGTCAAATCAAATAAAGAAAGTACACATCAATTATATTTTAACAATTATTATTCTCAGTTTTCAAATAGATTATAAATAATACATAGAAATACATAAATAAATGTTCTTCTCTCATTTCAAGTAAAATAATGGCTCCATCTAAAAATAAAATACACAAAAAAGAACTTTTAAAAAAAAAGTGCTTGATTTTAGAAAAATGAGCCTTGTGGCTGAGGCTGCTGACAGGTATTTGCTTGATTTTTTTCACATAACTCTTCTTTTTGTTTCCCCTGAAGTAAAGTTCCAGCTACTGCACTCATGCACTCCTTGACAACCTCTTCATCAGTGAATGGCTTTTTATGTTGACCCAAAATCCAAGCAACTTTCAGGGAACATTCGTAAGCACGTCGTTGGGCAGTGAATGAATCATTGCGTGTGGAACCGTTACGCGTGGAACCCGTTACGCGTGGAACCCGTTACGCGTGGAACCGTTACGCGTGGAATCCGTTACGCGTGGAATGCGTTACGTACAGAATCCGTTACGCGTGGAACCCGTTACGTGTGGAGCCGTTACGCGTGGAACCCGTTACGTGTGGAATCAGTTACGCGTGGAACGCGTTACGTAAGGAATCTGTTACGCGTGGAACGCGTTACGTAAGGAATCTGTTACGCACGGAACCTGTTACGCGTGGAACCCGTTACGCACGGAATCCGTTACGCGTGGAACCCGTTATGCGTGGAACCCGTTACGCAAGGAATCCGTTACGCGTGGAACCCGTTACGCACGGAATCTGTTACGCATGGAACCCGTTACGCGTGGAACCCGTTACGCACGGAATCTGTTACGCGTGGAACCCGTTACGCGTCGAACCGTTACGCGTGGAATCCGTTACACGTGGAACCCGTTACCCGTGGAACCCGTTACGCGTAGAATCCGTTACGCATGGAATCCGTTACACATGGAAAGCGTTACGTACGGAATCCGTTACGCATGGAACCCGTTACGCACGGAACCCGTTACGCGTGGAACCAGTTACGCGTGGAATCCGTTACGCGTGGAATCCGTTACGCGTGGAACACGTTACCTAAGGAATCTGTTACGCACGGAACCCGTTACGCACAGAACCTGTTACGCACGGAACCCTTTACGCGTGGAACCTGTTATGTGTGGAACCGTTACGCGTGGAACCCGTTACGCGTGGAACCTGTTACGCGTGGAACCCGTTATGCTTGGAACCCATATATGGAGCTCATATATTTAGTGTAAATTTAATGATGATAGCCTTAATGTGTTTTTCTATCATTTATCAATATGTAGTCATATGTGCTTCTATGTTGTACTAAATGGAAAAGACAAGTTAATTAATTCATTTTGGGTTCAACTTACTCTGATAATTGTCAGAGTCGGCATAGTAAACAGGTTGTAAGTGCAGAAACTGCAAGTATAGTAATTGTTAGAGGGACGTCCTGTTCAATAAAAGCCAGACAGAAACCTTCATCGGGAAGAAAGTGTTCATTTAAAAGAACAAGTCTGTCAGAAAAGATAAGACTAAACTGCTTTAACCAATGAATTGAGAATGATTAGTTTTCTACTGTATATGGACCAGGAGGTTATAGATAAATGAATATTAAACTGCATGTAGTCAACTACTGTTGCTAACACACTCCCATCGGCCCAGAGTTATTTATTTATTAATTTCTTGCATACAGTCATTATATTGCCTCTGGGTTACCTGTTGTGCTCTGCGTCTCGTTTTAACGGAAAAAACAAAAAGGGATTTGCAAAAACGAAATACGGCTCGTTATTTGACTTTGGTCAAAACGAAATACGACCGCCCATTTCCGTTTTCTGGTTTGAAACGAAAAACGAGAATACCATGGTATTTCCGTATTATCGAATGAACGGTAAAACAGATGACTAAAGCGTACACGGACCATGAACAAAGGTCGAGATTTTCGAGGTCCACTTTTCTCTTTTTAGAGCACGCCATGTTAACTTGCTTCTCCGACTTACTCACTTCTCTCACTGCTTCTCTCTCACTGCTCTCGCTCCGCCTCCCGCCTGTCTGCGTGATCTCACTCGACTCACGATGCATTTTGGAATAAACATTCGATTGGCTGAGTAGCGTCACGTGAGATTATTTACAATGTATGTAATTGGTCGGTGTGTTTCCTGAACTGCTGAATGAGTGCCGTAAAGGCCAGAAAAGCTGCGCAGGTTAAAACAGAAGCGCTCCGCCAAAATGTACAATTCTCAATTATCCATCAATTATACGTCCGGGTCCGGATAGGACAGCGTCTGGGTCCGGATCCGGACCGCGGTCCGCCTATTGGCGACCCCTGCCTTAAAGGAACAAATAACAATAATAAGTATCATTTTTTGTTCGTTATTGTTTAGTCTTTGTATGCTTGTCTGTGTTTTACCCACCCTATCCTCACTGGTCTTAGTGAGGGAGCAGCATGCTGTGGGTTTGAATTAGTTTTTCTGGATATCTCCCTGGATCTTTTTGAGCCTCTACTATTCTTATCTTCTTCGTGGATTCCTGCCTTCAGTTGTTGCATTGGACAACGTCCCTTATTCTTTTTTTTTAGTGCCCTCTAACCGGAGTGGGACGACTCTGCAAGCTGCAGAAGGAGGCATGATGTCAGATTGTACGTTTTCAGAAAGTGACAGAAATTGAGTGTCGCAGACGCCTCCTGTCCGAGCGCCTCATAATAACCTTTCACTGCGTTCGGAACGTCCAAGAGCTCGAGTGCGTTGAGAGATTTGGAGAAAGCGCTCCAGATTCTTGGAAACTTGTGTTTGCGAACTGGGTGGAAAAAAAAAAGAAGTTGATCTTCTCCGTGCGTTGGAGACGTGGGATGAGAAGAATGGGATGCCATCTCTAATTTGTGTTTTGTTTGTGCATTTCACTTCTAGTGGAGTCATTGTTGATTTCGTGGCCATGCACAAGTTACGAAAGGGCTAACAATGAGGGTATGTTTGTCTAATATGCAAAATAGACTGTCATCTCCACTTTGATGAATGTCTGTTGCGTGAGTGTGGCGTAATTGTCCTTTGGGCACAACGGCAGCGCTCTCATTCTCGGGTTGGCCTCTGGCCCGGGATGCCCACTCCAACTCCGGTCCACTTGTCCAGAGCGCCGAAACAACGCAGAGCTGCCGTGCATCGTCAACCGCTGTCGGCCAGTCCCCCGGGGGGGTTTGGCTTGTTTCATGATAGGCCTGGGTGCCAAATCTGGTCTCCGCACTCAATCGCTTCTTTGTGCTTTTCCTCCAATGCGAGTGTCGGTGTGGGGCTGAGCCGTGGCTCCATGTGTTCAGATACCTTCCACGGCTTTCCATCAGGACCTCCACCGCTGCTCCTCCGTCCTCCAACCATTGTTTTTGCTTTTGAATGAAACTTATTCTGTAGCCTCTCTCGCGAAGCATGAAATACACGCTTTTCTATTGGCACTGGCAGGCATTTAAACCTTTGATCGGATCCAGGCTGCGCTCATTAAATCATCAACATGATGTAACGTTTCACTGCTGCTGCCGTGTGCCAGCGTGGCATGTTTTTCCACTTAGGGATTCCAATATTTGTCTTTGTCATAAACACGGGGCATCTGGTTAGTGGGCCCAGCCTTCATTTGGACTTTGACGTCGAAATGTGGCTGAATTCTTGGGAGAGAAGCGGCCTGGCTTCTCATTTAGCAGCTAGCGTAGGTATGATAAATGTGACTCATCCCCTATTGACCCCGAGAGGTCAAGCCCCTGCCCTGTCGCCCCCCCCCCCCCCCCCCCCCCCCCCCGCGCTGTCTTCTCTCTGCCTCTGTACCATGTGGACGGCCTTTATCTTGCTCAGGCAGTTGTTTTTGTCACCCCAACACTGCGTGTCCACCAGCAGATACCAGGCAACACAGCTCTGCACTTTACTCAAGTGTGAGATTATTTCCCCCTTTCCAGATTTATCTTTTCCAAAATTATCTGTTCTTTGGCCTCGTGGCCTCTGAGATACATTTATGTCGTGAATGTGATTAGATACAGCGAGCCAGAGCAGATATGTATTTCCTCTACAATGCTCTCAGCTTTAGTTTTGACCTTTTTTAAACTTCTAATATCGCTGCCGGTTTTTAGGCCCTCACTGGAGAGATAAGTAAATAGAAGAACGGGCGAGATTATCGGGGAAATAATCTTCTCGAAGAAATGAATTTGGTTGAAATACCAAGGACACACACACACACACACACACACACACACACACACACACACACACACACACACACTGTGTCGATGCTGGTTGGGATATATTTTCTTCCAATGGCAGTGTTGAATTGCGGAGGATCTTTTGTTCTGTTGAAAATCCACCTGATAATGTCGGCAGCTGGCTTCTTGCCTGGACTGGTTGGATTTAAAAGACGAAAGAGAAATGAAAAAAACAACAACAACAACTCTCAGTCTCCAGTGCCCAGTGTTACACACTTTCCACACTCAACACAGTGGCCCAGTTTCTCTACAATCCCCCAGTGAGACCACTGCTGTGTTTGGAGCCTTTAGAAGTGTTTCGGTGAATGTCATTTTCTACGGGGAACCCTCAGGAGTGGGAGAGTGCAGCACAGGTAGGACTAACAATGCTGGCAACACAATAATGGCACCAGCCCCATGCCAAGTGTTCTGGGTTCACAGATAGGCCCTAACTCCTTCCCCCTTCCCTCCTAAACGTTCCACACGAGACTGATTGAACCATTTGGTATTGCTAAGCTGCGTGACAGAGTGCTACTTTTATAATGAAAGAATACTGCTAAATCAAAGCTTGACAAATCTACTTTCTCCATGTCCCCATATTGAGGGTTGGGCGGCTTAGGCTCTAATTTTAGTGCCACTTATCTCTTCAGCTGCTTTTAAGAATTAGTTCCAAATAACAAAAAAAAAAGAAAAGGGGTGAAAAATGTGAAGGCTTTTTTTTTTGGGGGGGGGAGCTGGGTATTGTTAGGGAAGCGGAGCTGTGCAAAAGAGATTGTCTAGTGGCAAGCGAGGGCCTTTGCATGAGAGTTCAGATTTACATGCAAATCTTCAGAAAGTATTTGAAGCGGTTGACGTTGGGACGTCGTTGAGGATTTGATCAATCGTCGTCGCCGCACAAGTGTCTCAAGTGTCTCCGTGAGATCACAAAGCCCGATGCACTTTTCAAACAACCCAGACCATGAAATGTGTAACAGCTTTCCCTCTTGTTCAGTTTTCCAGAAACTGGAAGTTTCCAGAAACCTTGATCCAGGGAATCTGTGATTTAAAGACCAATGAGCAGCTAGTCAGAAAGCCACTGTGTGTTTGTTCAAGTCAGCAGTAAGTTCGTCTCGTCTAAAGAAAATCTCTTTTCTGGACTCTAGTCTCATGTCACTAACACCCTGATAGTTTAGACCCCTCTCCATCTCGCATGTATTTGGCTACTGTGACACGTCATCAATACTAAACAACCATCAATACCCCGCTGGAGACAGCTGCATTTAAAACAATGAAGGACACGGCGTCGGTGTGCATTCAGCACTTTTGAATAGCGGTCAGCTTATTGATTCTCCTACAAGGCCCGCATCAATTCCTCTCGGCCTCTTCTTTTCTGTTCGTGACAGTGGAGGGCGAATGCAAAAAACTTGCCGTTTTAATTGAGTTGGGAGTGGAAGACCCATAAAAAACAAAAAAAACACCATGGCGGTACTCAGATTTGCTTCTCTTGGAACGGAGCCCTTTTTCGTTGTGGCCAGTGTTTGAGTGCGATTATGTAATCCATCAGGGTATTACCATAAAGGGGGGGGGGGGGGGGGGTTTGCCGAAGGGTTGGAAGGTAATAGCGGTGCTACTGATGATCATCGTCTAGCAACTGCCCAAGGGCAGGAATGTTTTGTGCGCCGATGTGTCCGACAGGTGGCTAGGAGACGCTAATTGATTAATGATCATGGTGATATATGAGCCCCCGCGGCCAGCCCAAACATAAAGGCTCAGAGCACCGGTGTCACCCTAAATCATTTCCAACCAGGCCAGTAAACCCAAAACAGTTTCCTCATTAGCATATGAAAGACCAATCGGGAGGGGGGACTGTGCCTTCCGAGCCCTTTGTAGGACGCCCATTGTCGACATCCTGAAGTCTGAATTAACAGGCTTGCATTTTATGCCCGATGAATAATGACAACAAAGATGGTTTTATAATGAGGGTCACTCAGCACTAATGAATGATTTACATCACCACAATCTCAGCCTTTTGATACCGTTTGCATTTATTTTAGTTTTCTGGCCCGAGCACGGCGCTGACGAAAAGCAGCACTCGCCTCGGTGGCTGTACACATGACATGAGCTACTGTCTCCCGCGCTGTATGCCATGTATATTTGTGTTGTTCTACGACAGAGCATGAGATATGGTTCTCTAACTCTGAGCTGAATGTTTTCACCATGTGCTATAGTAACTATAACTCTTTACACATAGAGATGAGATCATTTACAGTCTTTCTTTACGTGACTGTTTTTGCTCTACATCACGGCGCTGACATATTTTCCATGCGAGCAGTGTCAGATTCTTCATGAATGATTGAACATTAGTGGAATTCACCTTCCCCCAGATGATCATATTTTGCTTTTCCATACACCACTGTCGTTGTCAGTGGATTCTCTCTCTCTCTCACTTCCTCCTCTCTCTCTCTCTCTTGCTGCCTCTTCCTCTTTGACTCTCCCTCTCCCTCTCCGCGGGTATTTACCATTCCACAGGGGGCCTTGCGTGACCCTCTTCATTGTTTTGTTTGGATGACTACGAAGGACAATGGCAGTCTGGAGCCTTGGCCGGCGCTCAGCGTGTGTGAATCTGCATCTTTCCATTGGGAGTGCTGTCCTCCGATGACAAGAGAGGTTATGTGATCTATGTGCGACTGAAGGGGGTTTCCACCACTGAGAGTCAGAGCCTCAAGGACAGGGGGGTTTATATTGTGGGAGTGCACGTGTGTGTGTGTGTGTGTGTGTGTGTGTGTGTGTGTGTGCGTGCGCACAGTCGTTGGAATTTTAAAGAAGCAAGCGAGTTAAAACGACACATTGTGTCTGTTTTAATGTGAGCTCATGACTCTCGCCGCAGG
The DNA here is from genome assembly GCA_032191485.1 of Leptoclinus maculatus. NCBI lineage: Eukaryota > Metazoa > Chordata > Actinopteri > Perciformes > Stichaeidae > Leptoclinus > Leptoclinus maculatus. The sequence continues at coordinate 9,929,072 of JAVDOI010000015.1, forward strand.
GCTGCCATTCCCAAGTATGCGTCGCACTGCTTGGAGACGGCCGGCCGTACCCACAATCTGTTTTTTTACACATCAGTGGCGGTGTAAGGGTGCTGCTGTCAAAACGAGTCAGGGAATGTCACAGGGCCGACGAATGATTTTACTTGAGAGTCGGACCGCCTCCCATCAAACCTTTTTAGCCGCCGGCCCTTGAGCAGCCCAGATTCCACCGGGTGCCGATGCAAGGCCCTACATTGAGGATCAGGTGACCTCTGCTTGGTGAGAGTGAGGGTCCCTCAGCAATCGAGGCCCTCTAGGTGGCGTAAATTGGGTTCCATTTTAAAAGCAGATGGACTTGTCTGGCACGGCTCCAGCAGTGAGGGCCCCCTTCTTCCCTTCTTCTTCTTCTTCTCCTGTGTGTGTGTGTGTGTGTGTGTGTGTGTGTGTGTGTGTGTGTGTGTGTGTGTGTGTGTGTGTGTGTGTGTGTGTGTGTGTGTGTGTGTGTGTGTGTGTGTGTGTGTGTGTGTGTGTGTGTGTGTGTGTGTGTGTGTGTGTGTGTGTGTGTGTGTGTGTGTGTGTGTGTGTGTGTGTGTGTGTGTGTGTGTGTCTGGTCTGCAATGAGTTGCATTCAGCCATCAGCAAGGATAAAGACGTGATTACCCCAGGCTACTCCTGTCCGCTCTCATCAGTGTATAGGCTGCAGGCTTGCACATGCATACCCACACACACACACACACACACACTTTTACACACACACACACACACACATCCATGCCACTCCGTGCATGTGCATTTAACTCTGTCCTCATTTCATCCTACACGCTGTATGCTGTTTTTGTTCTCATGGACCAATAAACCATTGAGAACGACAAACAGGAAGTGAGGATGTGCAATAAGACAGGAAGTGAAATAAGAAGTCATTGAGGGCACAGGCTCGATTATGAGGTTGGAAGAGGAACCGGGGTGAGCAGCACAGAGCCAGACACCTCCACATTAAAGTGACAGTCGGCATGTCATAACCACGTCTCACATAGAAGGTGGGTTAGCTCGCGGCTAAATGCTACATACAGCTGTCGCATGCAAAGCATGGCACCAGAGCCACGGTGGTATGGTCTGATGCAAAGCCACAATGAGCGTTATTATACATCATTTGAATCCCATAGCAATTATTAACAAATGCAGGTGCATCACCTAGTTGGCCAGAAAGTGCGATTCATTCTCGGCACACTATAATTAACAGCCATTCATACCAGTGTAAACAGGAGCCCTGCAGTGTATGTCTTTTGACTTTATCAAACAACACACCTCCCAATGCAAGGTAATGTTTGTTTCAGGGCTAATGCACGGCATTATATTTTAAGTATTTATATTGCAAGTGTCCACACCCTGTTGTGAATTGGTTTTGCGGTATTAGACCGTATAAATATTACATGATATGTTTGCGATGTACAGGTCTATAATTAAGATAATTTTAGGATCCGCTAATGCACCACTGGGCAGTGACGTTTGTCTCTTAAGTCTGGTCTTCCCACTCCGTCTTTGTCGAGCAGTATTACTATTACACATGTAGCACGAAGCTGAGCTTATAGCCGATGCATGCGAGCAACATTAGCTCGAACACAAACCGTACCGAAGCTCGTTGCATTCATCCGGCAAAGCGCCTCATGTGGATTTGTAAACGTGATTCCCTCGTTAACGTCGAATTGAGGTTTTTGCACAGTAGCCGGTTGGAGTTGTGTGATGTGCAAATGAAAGCAGCCTTTGTTGTCAAGATAAATGTATTACTTTTTTTTTGTAAGACTGCTATATTTATCTCTGTTGTAGCTGTTTGACTGTCCTCAAGAGCTTGTGATAACAAATACGTGTGAAATTCATTTGCTGCTTGTAAAATGGCGACAGGGTCACTTCAGCCTGGAGGGAGGGGATTTTTATTTTTTGTTTCTGTAGTGGTATGATGACGCTTCTAAAGATCAACCATTACTATGACTGTCTCCGTCCTCCCGCTTTAACTCGCTGCTTTCAATGTTAACCGACGTATAGAATCGCTCTTCCTCCCATGTGACATGTGCCTTGAAGTGAAATACACTCAATCAGACCACAGTTTCAAAGGTCATCGGTTTAACATACTTTTGGAAAACACTGACCTGGTCCACAGCTCCACATTTTATGGGGCCTAGAGGGGATCCTGGAGCCAGGAAATGCAAAAAAAAAAAAAAGATCTTCTGTTTTCTTCGGATAAACTTGCTGATTTTGAGTTTTTTTTGTCAAACCGATCTTCTATTCCAGAAGTATTCACCATGGAGGTTGAGTTTGGCATTTCTAGGAAATCCAACAAAGTGCATTTTAACATTTGCAAACCACCGTCCTGTAATTTTCCTCCAGTTGTTTTTCGTTTTAAAAACAATCCTGCAAAAAAAACACTTCCCACAGTTTTTTTCTGCCGCACAAAGGTAGTGTTTATCAGAGAGCCTAAGTGTCATGTGGCTCTTTCAATTTAGATCTGCAACCAGACGGATTGGTAAACACTGATATTTTAGCAACATGCATAAAACAAACCGGCATTGTTCACACACTCGGCGTGGCTGGATGCCCATTCATCTGTACACCATAGGCTTAGCTGTCTTTCCACGAAGAGATGACATGCCGCTTTAGATTTGTCTCCGTGTTGGTAATGAAGGCGCCTCTGTGTCCCTATTTGTACATCAGGCTAAGGGGATTTCTCGGCCGCCACCTGATTCACATTGCTGTAATTGAGTTGCGGCCGTAAGCACGACTGTGCCTTCCTCGGCCCCCAGGTAATTCACACGCACGCCACAGTTTTACTCCACTCTTCACATGATGTTCCGGGCCTCAAATGTAGCGAGCGAGAAAGTCCAATCTGTTGGAGAAAAAGAAAAAGGGCAGGCAGATTACAGGGAGTGTGAGAGAGAAGGAAGGAAAAAGAGTGTCAAGAGTTTTTCTCGCAGTGAAGCGGTTCTGTGCCAGAGAAGCTAGGGAGCCACTGAGTCGGCAGCACGTGGATAAGGAACTACAAAGCTCTCTGTTTCAAATATCTCTCTCTCTCTCTTTCTTCCTCTCTCTTCAGAGCTTAGGAGCTGCAATCGATTCAAGGGGAGATTTCCTCGGCCAAGGACGGGAAGATTGACGTTTTTTGGGGTAAGCCCGAATTTGTCGCTCCTGTCGACTCTGGGTAATTGGGCCTTCTGCACACTCCGCAATTGTGTCTGTGGGTACCAAACACCATCTTGCTCTCCATGCAATAGCACCGTCCCTCGTCACGTGACTGCCATGTTGGTTTTGCGGTCGTATGTAATGTCTTTTCACCGTGCCATATATCTGCCATCGTAAAGGTCCCTGTTTATGTACAGTGTGAGCGTTTTCACACACACACACACACACACACACACATACACACACACACACACACACACACACACACACACACACACACACACACACACACACTGGTTTACAGGAGGTACTTCTTGTCTCGTGGCCAGTGATAAGATCAGGTCTAATCCTGGGTCTGTTGCATCACAGTTGGAGCTGACAGCTGGATCTGCTCTGTCATGTTTAAGCAACAGAGACAAAGCGAATACAGCCATTCCTCATTTCGGAACTGGCTTGAAGAACTTGGGACCATCACTTTGTGAATATAGATTGATTTATTGGGCATGATTCATCTCCATTGTGTCGGCTTCAAAGCACAGAAAGAATAGTTCTGTGCTGTTTGTTTGTACTCTGGCATTTCCCTTTGATTCGGTTTCACGTTGTTTTGCCAGAATTTTGCCACAAGAAGGACCGACAGGAAGGAGCTGAAAAGGTTGGTCAATTTCTCTCAGCCAATCATAGCGTCACGTCCCCGGGACTGTGGCTCAGTTTGTCCTGTCCTGTCCTATTTGGGCTTTCTCCTGCCCGTACAAGCTAGCGTTTCACTTTCCCGTTCCTCCCTGTCATGTCCTGTCCTGTCCTGTCCCTTTTTGGCTCTGGGGGGGGGGAAGGTGATCTCTTCCACTCAGACACCTCATGCATCCCCCATGGCAGCCTCCAAGCAAAAACAAATAGACTGGTATGTCAGACAAAGATGCCAGGCAATGCCCAGAAGAATGCAGACTCCCTCCACAAATCCTCCACTGGATGCCCACACCAGAGTGTGTGTGTGTATGTGTGTGTGTGTGTGTGTGTTTTGCGCACAAGCACATATTCGCACCCACAGAAGACGTCCGTGTGTCCTAACTGGGGGCGACAAGCGGTCTGGCAGACACTCCTCTGTTAGCAACCACTTTGGCATACGGCTGGCCCGATGGACAAGACTAAGGCTGGCACGTTGGTCTTGTACGCGTACAGCTCTTGAGTTCCTCCCTCCTTTTTGTATTTCCTCACCCTTTTTGATTTGTTTTCCTGGGGAAAGTTCTCCCGCTGTGTTTTAGCTTTTTAAAAATTGACAAAGGCAGCCAGAAAAGCCACGCAGCAAGCAAAGTAGGTCAGTTTTCTATTCAGTTTGGCTCTCGGGTTAGTTGTTTGGAGAGCACAAAACCGTATTCACCTCATTTGTACACGATGACACATCAGTGTTTTGGGAAATCATTTACTTGTTCCATTAGCCGCTTCATTTGTTCATCGCCGTGTTATTTTGTGAACCGGGGAGAGGGTACACGCAGTACTCGCATGCAGTCATTTTCCAGTTTCTTTCAATCTCTGAGTTAGCAGGTTTGGGGTTTTCATCTCCACATGAAGTGGTACTTAACCCCCCCCCCGCCCCCCCCCCCCTCTTCCCCACCATAATTTAGAACCAGTCTCATTGGTGGGTTGGGAAGCGGGCCCCGGCAGTTGATGTGGAACACATGCCTTTAATGATTCACACTCTGTATGCGGTAGGTCGGTGGTGGCTGCTGAGCCCTCGGTCTAGAATGGGACTCCTGTGTTTTTCTTTAACTCCACTTCGGACATGGAAACTTCAGTGTTTATGTACAGTTGTTCCCGTGTTACGGCACCTCTTATCCTCCCTCGAAGCTGAACCGAGTTGAATAATCAGCACTCGGCATCTCTGTTGTTTTGTTTTTTTGTCTTAATGTCATCTTAGATTTCTTTGAAACTCTTAATGGCTCTTTGGCACTTTTTGTTCTTTCATTGGGATAACTTCGAGTGTAGTGTTGCGACACTTTTCGACACTTCCGCCTTTCCGATTAACCAATTTGATTTGTCAGATTTACACGATCCCCCAAATTTGGAGAGTTACGGTTGAGTAAACTACCTCAAGCTCGGTTGGTATTTTGTGCTGCTGAGCTCATTTATTGTAAGGCATTTGAATTGTAAGACATTGTGCGGCATCTTACTTCCTCACCGTCAGCAGAATAGCAGAAGTGTGCCACAAGTCCCAATTCTCAATTGATTTAAGTTTTCGCTCTTGTGTGTGCACTCCACCCACAGTAAAAAAGACAAAATGGAGAAGTTTGACAACACGGCATGATTATCATTTTTTTTTAAATGCAGTCTGTGCCTTGTGCATTCACCCAATCACCCATTGGTTCCCCTTTCATTGTGTGTGAGAAAGAGGAGTTTCTGACCGTACAGTCAAAGAATCAGTGAAACGTGCCAACACGTGACGGGGAGCGGTCCCGCCATCCAAAGGTGACATAAACGGCTTCCTGTTTTTGCTTTCACGCAGTCCTCCCCCCCACCCCCCCCACCACACCCAACGCCAGCCTTACATCGTTTCCATCCACGCTTCCATCTTTTGTTCTTCCCCTTTTTTCTCTCTCTCCATCTCTTCCTCTGTCTCGCCATCCTGGGTCCCACGCCCCTCTGCGTGGCCTCGTCCGACCTCTCCTTCCTCCGCTCACTCGCACACTTCTCCATCCCCCTAACCGCACGCACTCACTGGACGTCACACATGCAATGGTATGAAGACAAACGGCCCGTGTCCTTGACACAACTGTAAGTGAGCGGGCTCTTTCTTCTTTCTTTTTTTTTTTGCAGAGGCAAACTTGCGGGTGGCCACAGCACTCAAGGTAGAGAGCACACTTGCTGACCTTGCTTGACAGAAGGGCTGCTCGCTCGCAGTGGAAACGGCACGTATACGCCAGGCCGAGGCATTGTATTGATGTGCAAAATTGCCGCAGTCACTGTTTCACTGGCAGTAATGGATCGTGTCTTTATCATGATTCAAGGTAATGGTTGCGCGTGTTGTCGGAGGTCAGAATTCTTTGCTTTAGTGGGAAGAGTCATTTAGTTTGAGCTCTTTCCCTCACAAATACTTTGCTTAATGCTCATGAGTTTACCAGTCCTGTTGACTGTGTTTTGATGGTGGTGCTCACTTTTTACAATACCCATAATCCTCAGGATAACAAAGTGCCTCTTGTAAAGTGTTGCTTTAATGAAACTATGCCTTTTGTGTTGTTTTATGCACTGGGTTTTGAGTAAATTGGTGTTAATCTGTTTGGGGGTCATCAATTAAGCTTTTTCGTTCGAACTTGTTTCATAAAGTTTTCGATGCTCTCAAAAGCTGGTTATGGAGCAACAGAGCGAGGGCTTGAAGTGAGTGTGTACTGTGCGCGAGTGCTGAAATTGATGAAGAGACCTCCCTGGATTTAAGTGTACTTACAAAGCACAACCCGATACTGTATGCAGAAAACTTCAGCCACTCTAGGCGAGAGGGCGTAGCTAACAGCACCGAGTAGTCTGCAGTTCCTCTTTGGGGCGCCTCCTGACAGGAACTTGGCAGCAAGGAAACATAAACAAATTCTCTGTGGTGGGCTGGCAAGCTGGGCGGTGCAGCCCCCCCCCCCCCCTCCATACATGCACAGCGCCGCTCAGCTAAGGCTAGCCCGCTCAGCTCAGCACCCGCAAGCTGTGAGAAATAGATCTTAAAGGGACAGGTGCCACCTAAAGAGGCTCAGGCCCACGCCGGATCTGAGGTCTGTTTTTTCTGCAGAAACATCTGCTGTCCGCTGCATTGTTTTCAGATTGACAGTGTGTTCCTTCTGGTGCACTGACCCCTTAAAGGTTTCTAACGACGCCATTCAAACGCTGCCTGGGGGGGGGTCCCCAAAAATGGTTGTGCATGTGCTGAGGTAGCAAAAAAAAAATAAACTGTAGCGATGATGATGATGTAACGACAGAGGGAGGCCTTGCAATCCAGTATGGAAAAGAGAGAGGGTGTGGTGCTCCCAACAGTCACAACACACACACACATGCACACACATGTGCAGTATTCCCACAACCAAAACATACTCAAACATGCATGCTGGTGCACACATGCTTATTTATACACACGTGTGCACGCAGAGACTCACATGACTGCAGGTTTCTCTCCTCTCCTCTCCCTCCCTCCCTCCCTCTCTCCAAACACAGTGGTGTATTGTGCAGTGTGACCTGGTCCATGTCCAAAGGCAAAGAGAACCCAGATTGCTGAAACAGAGGGCCCACTACTAACAGGCCGGCCAGGCTGTAGTTGTTATAGTCTGCGATGGCCTTCCAAACCAATGGGGACAGCCAACTGAGCCCAGAAAATGAGTGTGCATACTATGTGTGTGTGTGTGTGTGTGTGTGTGTGTGTGTGTATGCACGTTCTTTTTGATCAGCCACAGAAGGGTTTTTTGGACCGCATTTGCAGGAGCTGAAACGGCACCTCCGTGCAATTTCATAAGCGCTGGTAAAAGCATTTGGCTGACTTTTAATAGTCCTCCGTCTCCACAACATCATCCACTATTTTCAACCATACTTTAATGGCGGTGCTGGTGGAGACGGACCGCAGAAAAGAGGGCGATGGCGAGTAGGAGGGGTCTCCTACTCCTACAAGTTCTACTCTGAGGATTAAATGTGGTAAATAGTCATGGAAGGGTGATGGATGCAGGAGCCGGCTCACAGTCTGCCTCATTAGTGTCAGTCGTCATGTGATTAACACCTGTATGAGTGCTGTATAGTTACAAAGGGTAGTGCTTTTACAGGTTTTTATGTTTAGATATTGGAGTATTTTATTTTCGGTGATGTTTTTATCATAGTAGATAGAAAGCATTTTGGGAGATGGATCCCTAAAGTCAAGATGAAATAAATAAAATGCCCTTTTAACTCTTTCAGATCAAATCCCCGGTTATATTGTGCTCTTCTCAGGGTGAGCTTAACATATTTGTATAATTTAATAATAATAAAAGGTCAGATTTGCCCTGGTTGTGCCTATTTTCAGGATTGTCTGCGGGACAGCTGTTTATGGTAGGATGGATTCTTCTGTTTTGTTTGAACACTTTGCATAAAAATGAATATGGCATGTTTTGTATGTGACCTAAGTTGAAGTAGTTTGACTTATTTTGCTTCGTGAATGTTTTCAATTCGAAAAGCATCATATTTTATACGTCTGCCAGTGGGACATCATGATAATATATATAATTGCATATGTTACCAAGAGAGACTTACGCGTGTATCTGCTTCAGCATTGGCCAACATATCGGCATGTTGGATATCCGATATTGTGCATCCTCACCTACATTAACTGAGCACCTTCCCACAAGTCATATTAGCATTGATTAAACCTTTTATGTAAATCGTCTCCTCTCCCAGGTCCCAGAACATGTAAAACAGGACGTGGTGGGGTATTATGTCACTGACATTTTGTGGAAGCAACAATGCTGTTGTTTCCCCAACTCTGTGTGTGTGTGTGTGTGTGTGTGTGTGTGTGTGTGTGTGTGTATATATGTGTATATACGTGTGTGTGTGTGTGTGTGTGTGTGTGTGAGAGAGAGAGAGAGAGAGAGAGAGAATAGAATAGAACAGTCAGCGCCCTCTGTGAGCAGCAGAGGAGTGGAGGACGAGCAGGGGGTGACAGAAAGTGTTAGGATGCACTGACAAAGCACAGCACAGGCGGCTCTGGTGTCACTGCAGTGCACAGGAGGAGAGAGACAGTGAAGGAAAGGGAAAGAGGGAAAAAAAGAGGAGAAAGATGGCACCAGCAGTGAGTTAGAGAGACGGAAGGAATCTTCCCACACAGAAAGATTGCACATGAGGACACTGAAAATGGGAGATGATGAGCACTCCTGGTGTGGCCGTGGGTCTCCTGGGAGACCATTAGCTGGTGTGTGTGTGTGTGTGTGTGTGAGTGAGCAAGTGCACGTACACTAAGTGGCGTTCCAAATTAAACTTGGTATGAAACGTCTCTTCTTAATGGGCGTACCTGTGTGTCCCAGCACTCTCCAGGAGTAAAACCTCCCACCACTGAGGTAAAGAAGACGGCATTAAGGGCCCAGATGTATCCCCCCCCCTCCCCCTCCCCTCACCTTGTCTCCCAGGTCCCAGTAGGCACTTCTCTGTAATGGCCCCCTATCGATCCTGAGGCCTCCTTGTCCACACTCAATGCCCATCGATCGGCACCTCGCAAAGAGTCTCAGGGGGCTGCTTCACGTCCTGTGGCTCGCTGTGTAGATAGTGCACGTGTGTAAAACAGCGCTTGTTTATATATTCGGAAAAAAAAAGAAACCTGCGTCCGCATGCCCGTGCGCGTCCGCACCTTTCCCGACAACCTTCCTGTTCGTCACTAATGCAGCCGGAAACCTTGGGCGAAAGCGTCCCGTCGCAGCATCAAGTGAAGGTCTTCCTCTGATTAAAGCGTGAACGATGCGAGCCTCGTAGCATGAAGACATAAACATCCGACATGAAAAGACTCGCTCAGCCAACTCTGCAGTCTCCCACAAGAGAGACAAGACAGAAAAAAAGAAGAAAAGACTCCCTCTCGCCTCCCATGTTAAAAAAACAAAACTGATTAATCAGTCAAGCCACATGAAAACTTTGCTTGTTATTGTTGCTGCTTGATTTATTGAAGGCCTGGATCTGGGTCAAGCATCCCCCCCCCTTTTTCTACCTAAATAAGGGCCCACCCCCCACATCTCTTCCCTTTGTCTCTCATCTGGTCTTCTGTTTTTGTTAAAGGACAGTTGATTAATGGTGCCACAGACAAAGCCCGCAGTCTGCTCTCAGCCCGGGCTCAGATAGGGCTCCGCTCTAGGTAAACCAAAACACATGTGCTCTGGACCGCCACTGGGAACCCCTGAAGAGAGAGAGAGAGAGAGAGAGAAGAAATGAACGACGGTAGTCGCTGATGTATTATATACAGTGATATAGGGTCCTTTCTGCACTGTAAAAGGAACCGGAGGAAGGCCGACGTGCTCTGGGTGTGTGTGTCTGTGTGTGTGTGTGTGTGTGTGTGTGTGTGTGTGTGGCTGTAACTAAGACGGAGTCGCGCCGCGGTAGCCTCTATGTGTTCATTACACTGTGAAGTTATCCTTCCGCACGGGCTCAGCTTCACCTCTCACTCTGTGCAATTGCACATATTTACAGATTTCGGTGTAGCGAAGAGACATTTCGTCACCTTGAGTGTTGTTTCTCGCCTGCAGGCTCCTCAGGAACGAGTGCAGGGCCGTGAGAGGCTTGTAGAAGAGAATTGCTTTATTGAATGATAACGTATTATTCCCGTAACTGCATTGAGAGCTTTTATTGTCAATTGTCTTCATAATAGCGGGGGGCTTGCCACTCACGTCGTACTTTATCGCTACGCACCTCCGTCTTCGTGTGCGTTATTGTGTATATGTTTGTATGCGGCTAATTGGCTGAGCTTACCGCCCGAGGTAAACATGTATTCTCAGGAATTATTACCCAGGAGGTATATTGGTTAATAACAATTATGTGTTCAGTTATTCTATATTGCACTCGCCTACTGAACCCATATAGACATAATAAAATGTTCAATGTATTGTGTGAGATTATGAATGGTGGACTGTCTCTTATAATGTCTTTTTGCTCTTAACTCACCAAGCGGGAGCTATTATCAGAAACTCCTGATATCTCCAAACAATATCGCGCTATACGTCCACTGCATTTCAACACTCGTATGTATCGCTAGTAAGGAGGAGTCGAGCTGGGAAGCGAGGCCGCTGTCCAACAGCAACACCACCAGCACTTTGCAAAATGATGAGCACCCAGAGGATGGATGGAGCTCTCCTGATCGTCCACTGCGTCTCACCCAGGCAATGTGTGCCTGCCAGCTTCCTGCCTTTGCAGCTCACACGGGATGATCCCAAAGCCTTCGTCTGGGTCCACGAGGGATTAGCATGTTGGGTGCTGTGAGGTGAGGCAGGCAGAGAGCAGCAAAGCAGTGACTGTAGCCCCGGAGCAACGCTGCGAAATAACTATTCTCCGACTCCTCCATCCCGTCCTCTGTCTTAGAGTCCTAGAAGAGCTAGTTAAACTGACATAATCACATAATGCTGTTGGGTTGTACTAGTATAATAGTGGGGAGGAGAAAACAAGACGGGACAACTGGCCCTGAATGTTTGATTTCACAAGGCGGAGGAGAAAATGCAGCGCAGAGTGAGGGTGACTGGTGCTGAAGTTTCCTTTTCCGGTGCCATGAAGAGCATCAGGAAAGAGGTGAAACATTGTGTCCCGCGCTCCAGCTCCATGTGCAATAAACTTGCGGTCAGAAAGTCAGCTGAGCGTCTGCTGATGGGTAAAATGTGTCGAAGTATGCAACACATTTCCCTTTTTTTCCCCCTTCTAGTCTGAAGTGATGTGCCTTCCCTCCATTGTCCTTGTCATCGCTGCCAGAGGAGAGTCAATCCAACACACGGCCCAGCACTGCAGCGCTTTCTTAAATATCCAGAGCGCTGTTCATGGCAGCGGTGTAGGTGACATGTCACTTGTTGACACGATCACCTGCTGTGGGGCCTGGCCACTGTAGTCCAAACAAGCACACTCGTCTGCTCTGATGAGCATCGAGCCAAGTGGCTCATCTTCACTTCATTAGACCGAGCGCCTGTTAATAATTCATGCTCCGCTTTCCCTGGAAGCACAAGCAAAAAGCTCAGCTGTGCCCGTCTGTCCTTATTCCTCGTCACTGGACATTTAAGCCTTTTTTTCCTCCATTCTGGACTACTAGTTATTTACTCGCTTACCCGCCCACGAGCCACCCGGCAATGTGCACCTGTCCGGATGAGCAGATGATGCTATAGCGCCAGAGGCAGAGGAAGAGCACTTTTGGCATGTCTATATTTGTATCTTTTTTTTTTTTTTGTATTCATCCCTCCTCCATTGTTACTCATGGATGATGTGTACTCAGTACCCAATGCACTCCTTCTCCCTCCCTCCAACCCCGGGGAGTGTCTGTTCTCTTTATATTTCAGAGTGTTTCTCTCTCTGCTCATCGTCTCTTGTTGCATTACGCTGTCAGATGTAGTTATGCATTCACCCCATGTCTTTGATCCCCCCCCCCCCCCTGCACCCCTGTGTTGTGTACATTGCATAACCATCTCGCTGCTGTGTACCTCAACTCCATCACTCTTTCTCTCTCATTTCTCTTTCTCTCTCTTCTTTGGCAGCAATCCAGGCCATCCCTTGTTCCCTTCCTCCAATCCCAAACCTTAAAGTTGGTCTCCTTACTCACGGTCCTTTCCCCCCTTGCTCTTCCTTTATTTCCCATCCTCTCTCTCTTTTCTCTACTCCTCTCCCTGCCTCCTGCTCTCCACTCTCCCAGTGGTCTCATTAGGTACCGAGGAGACTGCCTGGTGTGCCTGCCTAAGAGCGAACACACACACACACACACACACACACACACACAAAGTCTCACTTGACTGAGCATGCCACTTGCACTAGCGGGGGCCTGGGCTCCATTATTACCACAAAGCTGTCACAAACAGTATATAAAGTAGCCTCCTGTTGCTGAGTTGTGGGTGAACACAGGGCAAACTCTCTCAACAATAGCAGCTACCACTGTTCTGCTTTCCCCCCCGTATTGTGCTGTTGCCATGGTTGCAGGAATCAATGCGCACGAAAATATCAACAGAAATGTCCGAAATATGTGGAAACACATGACCTGGCTACATTTACGAGAGCACATTCTGCTCCCGATGCTCCAGACCTACACAGCGAACATCTGTCTCTTCTCTATAATGACACCCCACCTATGTGGTCCAACCACTCTGTCTTCTTCTCCACTGAGTGAGTGAGTGATTATGTGTGTGTGTGCGTGTGTGTGTGTGTGTGTGCGTGTGTGTGTGTGTGTGTGTGTGTGTGTGTGTGTCCACCACTGTTATGCCAGTGTCTAGTTACAGGGATGGGGCTGTGTGCAGGAATGGGCCCCTCTGCTGCCTCGCTGGCAGGCCTGACCCCGTCAGGTCAACGTCCATTACCACATGGAACCGAAATGTCAAGCACGGCCCCCTGCTAGAGCCATTTGTCTTTCCCTGTGGGTCAGTCGGGCCTGCACACACACACACACACACACACACACACACACACACACACACACGCTCAACTGCTCTCTATACTTGAACAGCTTGACATGCACAATCCTACTCCACAACAAGGAAGTGTCCCTTATTTGAATGATTTCCTGCTGATGGATTTGAATGCACATTAAGCATGCATTAAAGGATGAATGAATCGTGACAGGTGTCTTTCTGTTAAAGTAATTAAGTAAATAGTTATCTTTGTTCACTGTTCAAACATCTTGGAAGTGATGAAGCGTGGAAAACATCTTGGGGGGAAAAAAGCTGAACGGCATCTACCTCATTTTTCCACACTCCCCTCATGCTTTAAGTCCTTCTCAGTTCTATCTCCACCGGTCAACGTGGAAACAGCCCCCCACCCCCCCTCCTGTGTTAAACAACCTCCATCTCTGTATACAGTGATGAGCTCTAACAGCCATTATCAGAGCGCACACTGGCCAACTCCATCACTTGTTCCCCACATTACTCAGCAACAGCCGTCCATTTGAACAGATAACGGGCCGAGAGACGCCGGCGTGCGCGTTATAAAAGCTACAGTGAGCGTACGCACACACACACACACAGACACGCACATGTATAAACACACGACTTGTTTACAGGAAGCTGTCAGCCGCGTGTCCGTATGATAAATAAACAGTGAAGCGTCCCCTTTTTTAATGATGGCATATACAGGCCTGCACGTTGAATATTGACGGAAAGATTGAGAGCGCTCTCAGGGGCCTGCATGACGTATGGCTCTCGCTTTGTATTTTTTTTCTGTCCCCCCCCCCCCCCCTTTATTTATCTTAGACAGTGGCTCGTGCGTTGGGTTTGTCGACGTGAGAGATGCCATAAACACATTTATCAAGGGGGAGCTGCCAATAGGGAAAACATCAGGAGTATGAATGAGAAGAATGCGATAATAAATTCAGAGAGAATAGCATAACAATGAGAGAAGATTAAAAAGAAAAAAGAAAAGCGAAGTGAGTTCCTTGGGGATAGCAGAGGGCATCCGCAAAGTATGGTGTCGATAGGGAACAGGTTGCTTTTTTTTTTTTTTACCGACATGGCGCATGGTAGCTCAATGCCCGCTAGCCGTGGCGGCTCACAACCGCAATAATGCCGCCAGCATTAGCAGTCTGCCCGCACAGCCCAGGAGATGCTCCTCGCTTTGATAAATGTTTCATTGTTTATGCTCTCTCTCTCCTCCTCTCCATCCTACACGAACAAGTGGTGAGTGTGTGTGTGTGTGTGTGTGTGTGTTCAGAGACTGGCAAGCTTTCTACCAAGTGTTGTTTCTGTGTTAGTCGGGCGTTTGATGTCTGTATCAATTGTTGTTCATGGGCCTCCGTGGGCTGAGATCACAGGCGGCGTTTATTAATTTGCAGGTTCAGAGTGTCACCTGAGGGACCGCTACCAGCAGGTCCTCCACATGCCTGTCTTTCTTTTTGTGTGTGTTCTCTACTTAAACACTATATGCTGCCCCCCTTCTTTTTTTTTTTGACTATTAGCAATCGACCTACTTTATAAATCTAAACTTAGCTGCACTCAACCAAATACAGAGGAGTGAGTCGGTAGTTGAGCATGTGAAGGGGGGGCAGAGTGTTATCTGTGCTCCACAAAGACACAAATTGTTGCATGCTCGTGTCATTGTGCTGATTGGTCGCTTTTTTGCCTCGCTGGCTTTTTTTTAAGCTGCCGTTTAACCCTATTATCTGATTAGTTGTATATATGGAGGGTTAGGGAGTATTTGTGTGTGAGAGAGAGCGAGAGAGAGTCCTAGTTGCCTCACAAAGATGAAGAGCTCTCTCTTTACCTAAGGGGGATGGGGTTTGACAGTACTGTAGCGCCCCCACACAACCTCCATGCTTCTATTGAAGCCCCCCCACCCCCCCCTCCTGCCTCACCCACCACTGCTGATAAATGTGTTTTTCTTAAAGGAAGGAGGTGGTTGGTTGAGAGGAGTCTCTTTTTCTGTGTGTGTGTGTGTGTGTGTGTGTGTGTGTGTGTGTGTGTGTGTGTGTGTGTTTGTGTGTGTGTGTGTGTGTGCGCGGCCTGCGGCCTGCTAATGCACTGCAGGGCCGTGCAGCGGGGCTACAGCCAGACTCGGAGGCAGGCCCGCAACCTCGACCCCAGCATCATTTGTTTGGACGAGGGCCGTCAGTGCCTGTCGCGCGGCCCATGATGAAGTGTCAGTTGGTAATTGTCCCCGTGAAGCATCCACATCTCAGGGGGTGATGGGGGAGGGAGGGAGGACGGGGGAGGCAGGAAGCTGACAGAGAGAGAAATGACACCCTGGGCTCCTCCTATTCTCTCTCCCTCTCTCCCATTTGTTTCTAGTTTTTCTCCCCAGTCTTCCTGCAGCTGCACCTCCTGTGAAAAGACTGCTGTGTGCTTGGCTCAGATCAGTGGCTCCCATGGAGCTTCAGCTGGGGCCCAGTGGCAACATTATGCCTGTTTGTCCTTCTACTGTACGTGTGTTTGTTGTTTTTCTTGTATGGCATAAAGAGCAACCCTTTGTTGTCGAATGACAATAAATCAACCTTGTATAAAGTTGCTCAGAATACCTCCTGTGTATGCACGTTATCCAGAGTGTATGTTTCCTCTATTATCCCTCAATCCTCCATTTTTTTTCTTCTCATACTCCCGACATCCCAATTAGCTCTTGTAACTTGTACTTAAAATGGGGCCATTTATTTTGAGTCCTCTCTGGTCAAACCAGTGGCTGCCTCGGCTTGCCGAATTTTCTTGATAATACATATATACTTTTTTTTTTTTAGCCCCGGTCGTTTTGGTAATTAGATTCAGCGCGGGGGCTCATATTGATCAAACGATATCTCCGTGTAATGAAAAGCTTTTACAGGACGCACAGCGGCTATTTATAGAGCGATCCATAATGCGTTGCCGTACGGCCGGGGCCCTAATGCACATCGCCGAGGCTCCTGTGCATAAATCGCCAGCGGAGGTATGAAGTCAGAGCCCAACATAAGTGGATCCATGATGAAGGAGTGTGGGGGGGGGGGTCGGAAAGACGGAGAAAAGAGTGATGGAGTGGAAGGATAGATTAAAGAACAGACAAAGGATCAGGTGAAAGAGGGAAGAATAGGGGGGGGGGGGGGGGGTATGATAAACAGGGTGGAGGAGAGAGGATCCAACATGGAGAAGATGAATCCTGAAAAGGTGGGCAGGGCAGGAAATGGAGGCGAAGCAGCCAAGAGAGACGAGGATATGAAGGAAACCACCTTGAGATACGAGTCCTTTACTTCCAGTTTCCTCATTCCTCCATACGACCATGAGAATGATGGGGTGAAAACTGTGATGCATGCTAGATCAACGATAGGCTTCCTTTATAGAGTATATTATATAGTTCCTCTATAGGGAACAAGGGGAGGTTAGGGAGGAATGAATGAATCACAGGACCAGAAAGCATGTGTCTGAAGTAAGAGTGAAGGATGAAATATGGGACGGAACCAAAAAAAAAAAAAAGAAAGTAAAATAACACACTAGAGGATGGAGACTCCATTATTTTGGTGTGTGGCTCCCTATGACTCCCTGAGGACAGCAGGTGAATTAGGAGGAGGCAGATGGGACACCTCCAAGTCCCTGTCCCACTGTCTGTCTGTCTGTCTGTTGGCAACGGGTGGAACACAGCCGGCCTCTCCTGCTGTCTAAATGAGGAGCCCCTCTCTCACTCTCTCACTCTCTCTCTCTTTCTCTTTAATGGGGCACTGCCCTGGGGCGCTGAACCAGCTCCCTTCGGAGCAACACACACAGCATGCACACACACTGATTATACATTACAGACACTCCTGGATGCCCTTGCACACGGTGTGAAACACACACACACACACACACACACACACACACAGAGAGAGAGAAAGGGAGAAGCACGAGAAACCACAGCCTCCCAAATTATGCCCCAGTCTGTGAGATGATGAATCTGGTTGGTTATTAGTTAGTGGAGGAGGGAGGCACACTGCTTAGGCTCTTTAATGGGCCATAATTTGGAAGATAACTGTATTGTCCTATCTCTCTTGACATTTAAATCTAATCAGACCCCGCTGGTTAGCACTGTGGTGCACGACGAGGGAGCCTGGGAGGGATGAAAGGCTGGTACAGCGGAGAAGGATTCGGCCCATAGCGGGGCACGCATCCCTACGGCTGAGGCTAAGCAATTAGAAAACAAGGCCCAGGCACACACATTATCGCCTGCATTGCTTTTTTTTGTTGTTTATTTCTTTGTTTAACCGACAATCGGTTCACACAGCCTTAGAATAGCATAGAAACAGATACATAGAAAAGTCACTTTACCCTCCACACACACACACACACACACACTAGGGAGTCGTTCCAAGGCCTCTTCCCTGCTCCTTATTACCACGGATGAGATGCTCAGTTTGATTACCACTTCTCTTTCATCCTCTTCATTAGCAGTGGAAAGCCACTGCGGCAGCCGCGGCCCACGAAGAAACACAGAGGGCATGAATCAGAGTGCACTTATTCCGCAGACTGCCACTACTTCCACACAATGGCGGTTAATGGTGGGGAGTAACAGGGAAAGAGGGTGTTTCTAATTGTTTCTTTGGATGGCGTTCTGCGCATCAAGCCGCTCAAAGAGCCCGAGCGAAGGCCGGCGTCGGCGTCGGAAGGGTCCGCGCGACTCCGTTCGATGGAGCTCACGAGCAATAAATGCTTGTACACGAGCCAATTTCCTCTGGCGAGAGCGTCTTGCTGGACCAAAGTCAATGGGAACCACCTGGTGCTGAGGGAAGTGATTAGGGTTGGCACCACAGCGAGCGGAGAGCTGTTTTGTTAGGGAGCTTGGTTTGTTGGAGAAATATTGACGTTAGGCTTTTTCTGTCAAAGTGAGCTCTGAGGCACGATGTTGTTGTGTTGGTGCTCAATTAGAGGGAACTATTTTGGTTACGGCGGCATGTGTTTTGGGTTTTTTCCGACGCTGGGCGCTGATTGCACAGCGGGTCGGAGCGTGGGGATGTGCCACAACAGTGGGGTTGTGGGTTCAGACTACACACACAGACTACACACACATACCAGCATTGGAAGTCCAAAGAGTTCATAGAGAGCAGCTAACCATGGAGGGGACCAACACTTTGTCTGCATGATGGGAGATTTATTACGACCGCAGCAATTTGTCTGTGAATGCAGAGAGAGTGGCGGTGATATCTGCATGGTAGGAGGCTCGGTTGCAATCGGGCCCACCCATACTGTAGCACAAGCTCTGTGGATAAAAAAAACACATCAAACGGCATCTGATTGAACATTTAATTAACAGGCGTCACAATAGTCAAACTTTCCTTACATGTCAGGACTCCAGGCCAGAGATAAGGTTCTGTATGTTACAGATATAACTTTGTACTTCTGACTCCTTGTTCTAATGATTGGGCCGCCTCCCCAGATCTCAGCCATTATCTTGTGGAGTACAATGTTATTATTAGCCTCAGAAAATAGCAGCCAAAACCGTGAGAGATGTACTAAAGCGGAATGATCCTTTAAATTAAATAATACATGACTATAGCGCTCTTCATTTTCTTGGAGACAAGCCCCTAGAGCTTTAACCGCTGAGCCACCGCGGCATCCATCTGAAGGCTCGTTCACTTTGATGTTTATTTAATTTATTTGACCTTTTAATTTAATCGGGCATGTCAGATCCTTGGGTGATGACAGTGTGCCCACACTGTGTGCGTGTGCGTGTGTGTGTGTGTGTGTGTGTTGTGGTCAAAAGGTTCAGTATTCAGCTGTAGGAAAGTGTCGCTGTGTGTGTGTGTGCGTGTGTGCGTGTGTGCCTGCCTTCCCACAAGGGTTATCACGGTTGAGTGAATGTTGGCTCGCGAACAGTAGCGCTGATCACATTTGATGATGGAAATACATACCACAGAGGATTGTGTGTGTGTGTGTGTGTGTGTGTGTGTGTGTGTGTAAACAAAGGCAGAGCAATGGCAGGCAGATGAAGGAGGTCATGATAGTCCTGGTTGTGTCTCTGACTGGCATGAGTCTCTCGGTTTCCCGCTTGTTGCTCTCTTTTTTTTCCACTAGTTTATCTTTTTATTACTCCTCGTTTTTGCATCATCGCCCATTTTTCCTTATTCACCTGTTCTTTCTTGTCTCTTCCCCATCTCTTCCTTATAGCCCACTTGTTTTCTCCTCTCCTCTCTGCCTGTGTTTAGTGTCCTCATTGTCTCCGTTGTCTCTGTTTCTCTTTTAATCTCTCTCATCTCTATTAATCCCCTCATCTCTCCCCGCTCTGGATCTTGGCATTTAGGCCTCTAATTGAGCCGGCGTCACTTGAATACTTCATAAAGCAGGAGGAGCAGTAGAAGCCCGTCATTGGAGAGAGAGAGAGAGAGAGAGAGAGAGAATATGAATGTGCATTCTATCTTTATTTGTAATTGCTCAGGTGTGTGTGTCCATTGCACAATGGCAGCATTTACATTTCTTTACTGTAGGTTTGTGTGGACTGCATCACAATAATCATTATAAACAGAAAAATGTGAGGATTTGCCGTTTTCTCCATTTTACATAATACAATTTTTGCTTTTCTCTTACATTTTATGACCTATAATCGATTTATAGAAACACAATTGATAGTTGCACCCCTACTGATTTGCTCTTTTCCACCAAGAGTCATGAGTCACTTTCCATTAAATAATTCAAATAATGTCTTTTAAATCTTAATTTCAACCAGGTTTGATTTTTGCACCACCCCCACCCCCAATCCTAAGTAGTGAAATGAAGCAATAGCCCGCTCCTTTTCCAAACTGTGTTTGACAGCTACTCCGGCTTTCCACTAACAAATCCTAGTACACACAAACAAACAAACACACACACACACACACACACACACACACACACACACACACACACAATACCGTGTAACAAATCCCTGGCTAGCTCCAGTGCGCTGCAGAGGTAGTGATCAATCAGGGTGAGGTTGTGTGGTCATAGTTGTAATCTTCACCTTTACTTTCTGCCCTGGGGCATTGTGTGTGTGTGTGTGTGGGTGTGTGTGGGAGAGGGAAAGAAATGGGTGGAGTGAGGTTGCTGTACTTGGGCTTTTTTCAGGTGAGAGGCAGAGGTGGAAAGGAAGAGTGTGTGAGTGGGAGAGGAAGATGGAGAGAGAGAGTCCTCGAGTTGCAAACGGAAAGAGGACCCACTGCAGGATGGCCTACAGGCAACTAACACACACACACACACAAACTGAAATATGAAGCGTTGGCAGTGCACAGCAGCACATACAGTAAGAGACACACGCATACACACACTGACATGTACACCGATCTGTGTGTGTGTGTGTGTGTGTGTGTGTGTACATGTCTTTGTTCTGTCTGGCTGTCCTCTCGGAACGTAAATCATAATGGATCTCATTATCCGGCTGGGATGGCTTGGTGGGGCCTGTCTGGCGGGAGATGATAGCTGGATGGCTGAGGGGCTGCCACCACATGCACACGCACACGCACACACACATGCACACTCACACACACATGCACACTCACACACGTGCACACTCAGCTTTATCCACGTTTGCATGTTATTTAGCTTGCATAGCTACTCTAGGAGCATAGCACATTTCATTGTCACTCATCATCAACAGCAGGACAGACAACACACATGCACACACATGCGCGCACACATGCACACACACACGCATGTTTGCAGCCCATCCAGACACAATGGACATTAGTGGCTCAGCTTGCCGTCAGACAGAAGGGGAAGTGATGCAGAGCAGAGGGAGGGACGGGTGAAAAATGGAAGTCGTCCTCTTACTCCCTCTCTCTCTCTCTCTCTTTCTCTAGTCGTCTTCCCCCTCTCCTCCTCCCTCTCTTTCCGTATGTCTGTCTTTCTCCCTCCCCATCTCCTATCCGTCACTTATTTGGAGGACACCGGCAGATGCCGGTTTCGTCCCTCGAGGTGAGCGGGGCTTTCGCTGCCTCCACAGCGCAGTCTCCCACACAGGACACAAGCAAACCATGAATCATGCGCGCAGGCCGTGCAGAAGACATTGAGGTTGGGGAAAAAAGAAATATGTTGTGTCCCAGTAAATCACTTGCTTTGTGAGTCTTGTACACAGACGCATACACACACACACACACATATGCTGCAGCCATTGGGTATCCGAGCAGTGCTGGCTTTAATGCTGTGAATACAGGCGGAGCAGTTGGTTGCTCGTAACGCGGTTAGGGCCTACACCATTTGTCTGGACATGACCATTACCCAAGCCAATTACGGGCTGGTGTACAGGCGACTCGCCAACAACCTAATGTTTTCCCGTCATGCCTGCACCCCCTCCAAACCCCTCCCCTTCCAAACACACACACACACACACACACACACACAAGCAGAAGGGGGGGAAATAGATAGATAGAGAGGAAGGATGGAGGGCCTGGGGCAAAACCCCGACCCCACCCGACTGACTGACTGATACAGCTAATAAACTTTCATTTAAGCTAATGTTCCCCTTTTTTTCTCCCCCTCTATTCCTCTCTCTCCTTCCTTACCTTTTTCTCTCTTTGCTCTCTATTCTCCACTCTCTCCATCTCTCTCTCTCTCTCTCTCTATTTTTTCTGTCTGTGCTATAGAAGAAGGGCTCGTCTGAGCAATCGATGCGGGCAGTCCACCAGCCGGAAGCCCAGTTGGCCGACCGGCACACCACTCAATCAGTCTGAGCAGCAACACAAAGGGGCTGCTGGCGAGCAACAGAGGTAGACACACACACACACACACACACACACACACACACACTCTCTGTATACGGCAGTAGATCCTGGACTCAACTCATTTCATGAATCATACAGACACCCTGCACACAGCAGTAAATGTGATTCACTGGGTTCTATATATCTAAACAAAGCCCGAGTGAATCGACAGCAACACATCGGACTCGTCTTTTAAAATAGCGTTTCGGCTCGCGTCTCCTCGCCACTGCCAGGCCTTCTATCTTTGAATACTCTAGGCGCTGTGCTAATTAAACTTCCAGACAAAGCAACTGCTATGTTTCGCTTATATTTATAGCGGCTCAATGGGCTTTTGTCTGAGACCACATTTGGCTCAGTGTGTACACGTGTGGTTTCCCCTGTGCTGGTTAGGGTGTCATTATGCGTTGACAGTGGACGTGCTCCGTTCAACCACACCGCTTGCAGTTTGCTGTGCTTTCTCCGTTTGGTTGCGTCGTGTATCTTTGCTAGTACTAAAATACAGTATGCAATGCACCTTAAAGGTCAGTCCACCTTAGGTTAGCCTGTGCCGGAGTGGTCACGTGAAGTCGTAGCATTTATTCACTGACTGTCCACACACTGCACTGCTACGTTACTGTTTCATACTTTTTGCAGCGTGGTGCATGCAGCAGGGACACAAAGCATACAAATAAATCATCCGCTGCCGAGCAATTACACCAATGTTCCCTTAATATGGCACGGCAGTATTTGTACACGCTGTACACCGTGTTCTATCCAGTGTACCATCTTAAAAACTAATCTTGGCCATTTTGAAGTTCAACATTTTTTTTGTCAAAAGGGGAGCTTAAACACAATTAACATTGATTTCCCACCTTGATCTGATAATAATTGGTTCCTTGAGACCTGCGTTTTCTTTTCTTTTTTTAAAGCGAGTGTCTAAACAACAACACCCTGAGCCTCACTAATTGAAATCAGCTCTTCACGTGCCACAAGTCGGGATCCATTAAGACAGATTAGGCCCCACTGAACAGTAATCCGCGGCAAATCAGGGTCATCAGATGGCATGGACAGTCTGAGGAGAAATCCCTCTGCACATGCTCTCAGCAGAAGGGCAGCAGAGGTGTGTTGCTGCAAGTACACTATCTGGCTCACTCCTGGCAAGGACCTTCGGTAGCTTTTGATATGTGAGAGGAGAGCGTTTGATCTGTTGAGTGCACAGCAGCCCGAAGTCGAACTGCCTCGTTTCATTCCTTTATCCACTGAACTACAGGCGAGCGCGCACTTCTCCGACGCTCCGACATACTCTTCTTCTCTCCGTCTCCAAATTGCTTTTGATGCTCAAAGAGAGAGAGATGACAAAGTGTCACCTGAAAGAGGGGCAGAGAGACATCCTGGGTGTGGATTAAAGCTAGGGTGGGTGTTTTTAGAAACATTTAGTTTAAATTCTCTTTACATCTCGACAGCGATCAATGAAGCAAATGCTCTGACGACAAAAAAAAAAAAAAAAGGAGACCTGAAGGGATGGGCTGTCAGTGTTGCCGACTTTGAGATTTAGCAAATGTTGGAGCTAGCACTGCTGGCTACTATCTAGCGCAGTCTTCCCTGCAACAACCTCCATGTTTAGTTGTGCCGCATATCAGTGATATGAGCAGACTTCCACCTGAATCCATGCACCCTGCTGTGTGCTCATCCTCCCCAAGGTGTAGGGCCCTATACAGTATATGCAGTATAGGCGATGCAGACAGTCTTAGCATTTTTTAATAAGACGGGCAATAACAATAAATCCTCCACCCTATCAGCCACTCGCCACTCTACTTCTCTCCCAACCAAACCCATAGCGATGCGGCATTACCCTGCTGCCGCCTTCAATTACGCCATTCATCATGCGTCTTATCTGGCCGCCGCTTTGATTGAGTGTGCAATGGGAGGCGTCGCAAACCCCGCATTCTCCACACCAATGTGTGTGTGTGTGTGTGTGTGTGTGTGTTGGAGGTGTTGACAGGAATGGAAAACTGCATTTGTGGGGATGTGGACGTGTGGCGGCGGGTGTGTATGGGATGTATTGGGATGTATGAGTGTGTGAAGAGAGGCTGAAATGCAGCGAGGGAGTGTGTGTGTTTGTGTTTGTGTGTGTGTGTGTGCAGATCTACAGGAGTGTATAAATCAAACCAGATGATCGTCCCCCACTCTGATCTGCTCGGTCTCAGCAAGCACATTTCTCTTTTTGCCCCTCCTACTATCCCTGTACTTCCTTCCTTCCCTCATTCCCCCTCCTCCTCCTCCTCCTCCTCCTCCTCCTCCTCCTCCTCCTCCTCCTCCTCCTCTGTGGAACAGATTTGTCTGGGGGCCCCTGTCTAATCTCCAGCGGTGCCGGGTGTTGGGAGACGGGCGACAAATTTTAATAAGCAACTGGGCGCTGTAATTTAGCGGCCTGGGAGGGAGATTAGGCTGATTGATGCCGGGCTCGTCTAATGGTCCGGGCCTACGGCTCCCGGCCCAAATTGGTGGTAATGAAAGTTTTGTGCAAATTGAGATGGAGGAAAATAAGGCATCCTCTCATCTTCCCTTTCGCTCTCTCGATCTTCATTCAACCTCTGTATTCCTCTCTCTGTTTCTCCTCTGCTCTCTCAAATCGTTTTCACAAGGTGTGTCTTTCTCTCCATCTCCGCCCCGTCACATCCTCTGCTTTTCTGAATCTATTTCACTCTTTCAGGCTCTGTCTTCATCTCTGTCTTCCCTCTTTCACGCGCACCGCTTACTCTGCCTCATTACCAAAATCGATTTGTTCCTCATCCGCTGTCTCCCTCCT
Organism: Leptoclinus maculatus; assembly: GCA_032191485.1. NCBI lineage: Eukaryota > Metazoa > Chordata > Actinopteri > Perciformes > Stichaeidae > Leptoclinus > Leptoclinus maculatus. The sequence continues at coordinate 9,953,800 of JAVDOI010000015.1, forward strand.
TCTTTTCTCCCTCTTTCACAGTTTTTCTCTGACACTCCTGAGTCAGTTTCTGTCCGTCTAGTAGGTTATTTACTTTAACTCACACTCTCATTTGCTTCCCCTCCCCCCCCTCCCCCCTCCCCCCCGTCGTCTTCCTTGTCCTGTCGGAGATTTATGTGTGTGTGCGGTTGTGTGCAGATGGGTCGGGAGGTGTTGTCTGAGTCGCTTCTGTGTTGTCGGGACAAATTCATCTCGATCTACAGGGAGATGGGACGACAACGCTGATGACCGTCTCCCTCTACCTCCACCTCTCTTTCCTTGTATTCCTCTTTTCCTCTTGTCTGTTTCTGTTTCTCTCACTCCCTGCTTTTTTTTTTTTTTAGTTTTCTTTTTTTTTCCTCATCCCACCAAATCACTTTCAGCTGTCCTGCCACTCCGACAGGCTCTGTCTGCCGTGCATTATTAAGCCGTGGAGATTTCCAGGCCACTTCTCAGGATATGGCAAATGCGTGTCAGTGTCCAGCACCTTGTCCCGCTGGCAAACTCTGCATTTTTCCATAGATTTGTCCGAATGTTTTACAATATTACAAATTCCAGTAAGTTGTTGCCAAGCAAATCCGAGTTTATTTTTTTTCCGCAGTTAGCTGTCTGAGGCTTGACTCTAACTTATTATAAACAAGCATTGCTTAGAATAAATACATTCAATTCAATTGGCACCAGAGAAAAAGACCAGCTACAGAAACATTTTATAAATATAAAATGAAGAACGAAGACGAGCGACTCTGTAATTGGGGCGGTGGTAATAGAAGACTACATTACAGTCTGTTACATTTCATATTCCGACTGTTATGAAACCCCCTGAGAGTGGATGTAATGGTGTGAATTCACATGGGACTTCTGGCCCACTAAGGAATTCATCCTATGATGTGTGTACATGTGCATTTTGGCTCATCTATACAGTCTCACATTCCCCCACATGTGAGTGGGTGTTTATGTGTGGAAGCCTATCCAGCTCCTCTCCCCCCCCCCCCCCCCCCCCCTCTCTCTCTCTCAACTCCCACACAGCTCTCTACTCGCGCTATTACAAAAAATAAAGTAAAAGATGATGCCGATCCTCCTCTCTCGCTGCCACCTTGAGTTATGCACTGATCTATCATTAATGGCTTCATTAGCATTTTCCTCCCTCTGAGGTGCTTGTGTATATATAGTTCAAACTACAGCGCAGATGCTCCCATCGTTAAACGAGCCAACATCCTAAATTCTCTATATGACAGAAGCGGAGGTGGGTAGGAGGAGGTGATACGCACTTTGATAGTTCCAACATGACGCGTCGACGCGGTCCCCAAATATCACTTCCCTTCCTCTGTTCCCCCCCCCCTCAAGGCCTCCTGTGCAGTGTGTTCATATTGCACAACCAGTGTCCTTCTGCAATGTCCTGCACAAATGTGAACAAGAGGAACATGTATTCCAAATTCCCAATCTGCACTCCAACCGAGGCTGGAGAGAGAGGAGAAACTAGCGAGGCGACCAGTTTGATGCTCGGAGGCGAAGATGCAGCCGAGTCGGGGCAGCTCAGCCCGTAAACGAGTGGCAACCGCCTGTGACGTTTATCTTGGCGAGGAGCGGCCCTTGTTGATTGCTCACCAAAAGCCTGCGGTCGGGATCCCAGACAACACAAAATAATCTTGCGTCCCGAAGCCCCGGCGACGGCCTAAACGCAGTGCGGTTGGAGAGCTGGTGTTTGGGTAATTCCAGATTGGATGTGGCCTCTCTCCACAGGAGCTGTTTGTAAGGTTCACACTCGGCATGCCAAAGTGGTTTGTCGGAGTTGATTGTTTATTTTTCCAGGGGAGAGGGAGAGAGAGAGAGAGGGGGGGGGGGGGTTGTATGTATGAGATGGATGACGGAAACATGGAATGTGGCTTAGACCGTAAACTCATGGGAATTCTTAGTTCCTGGTTTCTTTTTTTTTTTTTTTTTGCTTGTTTTAAAATGTCCGGTGGTCAGGCGTGCAGTAATTTGGCACCGTTCAGCACATTGCACAAGTTTTCATGCAGGCCAACTCATGCAGCCTCTAGCTGCAGTGAGACAGGGCCATTTTAATAAATAAACCCTTGGGACACCAAGAACAATGGATAATGCTTGGCCGCTCCCTAGTCTCCCTCCTCTTGCCTCACCGGATTTGATTTTAGCACGGTTTATTTGAAGTTTTTTTCTTTTTTTTTTTTAAAGATATGGAGCGATCACTTTGATTGTCTGCCTCCGAGTGATTATCTCCCTCCTGTGATACAGGCTGGTGGAGGGGCAATAATGCAAGAACCCGAGAGCGTAGGAATAGTAGCCGTTTGCTGAAAGCTCTCCTCCCACCTCATAGTTTTATGGCGGACGATGCTGTGAGGTATTAAATGGGCTGACGGAGCGCTTTGATCTTCAAGCTCCCCTTCATATGATAGCGGGATATGTCTGATAGTATGGGCGGCAGGGGAGGAGGGGGTTTGTCTGTTCCTCTGGCTGGTTGCAGAGATGTGAAGGGGGGGGGGGGGGGGGTTGGGGGGTGGAGGAGGGAAGGCGCAGGGCGAGGTGCTGATGGGAAAGAGACGAATGGCGTGCCAGTGTCAGAAGTGGTCACGTGCTGAGGAAAGAGTAGGGGAGAATGAGAGGGAGGATGGAAGGGGAGGGCTTGACTGATTAACCTGTTTACCTCCCTGAAAATGCTCCGGGCGCCATTCTGATTAAAGTTCAGTCTTTCATCTATCATCGCCTCGCCCGGCTTGAACCTTCAGAGCTGCCGATACCAAACCCTGTCAAAACGATCGAGCCTCCAACCTGAGCACCGCCACCACCGCCACCACCACCACCACCACCACCACACCCTCCAACCGCACCGCTAAGGCTCCCGACCAGAGGCCTCATTTGCATCCCATCCTTCCCCGTCGGCTCCTGACAGCTCTTGAACCCGCCTCCTCATGGTTCTCTCTTCTTTCTCTGGCTCTTCCTATCTCGCATGCTGAGTTCGTATGTATGTCTGTCTTTATCTACTCCTCCCACTCTTACTTCTCAGAATCAGATCAGAATCACAATCAGCTTTATTGGCCATGTATGCGTGCGAATACATGGAATCTGACTCCGGTTACACATTGCTCTCATCGTACAAACACACGTAGAATATACATTAAACAAGAGAAATATAAAAAACAAGGACGTTAAAGACAACAAAGTAGAACAGAGAAACTAAACATAAACATTTAAGTATGTACAATATAAATATATATCGAAGAATATATATCTAAGCTTCTTGCTCTCAGGGCTCACAGGGAACGGTGCTTGTGCATCTCCAGTGATGTGCTTTCCCAACTCGAAGGCTTTTAGCGCCTCCAGCATAATACGATTACACCCGTTTGGGGGGGACGTGATATTGTCAACGGATTTCTAAAAATATCCCTGCAAGCAGGCAGAGGCAGCGCTGCACACAATGTTCTGACCACTCAAGCACACAAATGTTAGCCCTTTTTAAAAGCTTTTTGCACCGTCATAGACCCGGTGTGTGTTAAGGACAGCCGGATGGGGATAGTGGAAGACAGGGGTTGGCAATTAGGTCCGGCCATGGACCATAGGGACATGTGGAGGCACAAAGGTGCAGTGGACATGCATACCCGACTGTCCTTCAAGAAAAACATCAAAAACAAGTGCCAAAAGCCGAGCTCTCGCTGCTAAATCACAACCATCAAGAAATAGAGGAAGTTGGGTGACGTTACCAAGTCGACTAAACCTTAACCCCCGTTAAACTACTTTATTTTGCCAACAATGATTTGTTACAGTTTTGTTCATGGTTTGATTTGGAGGACTTTGGAATAATTGTGTTTGCATTGATGATAAATACCTCTTTTGAAAATCATGCAAAAGGAATGAAACCGGGACTTTTAAAGAACAGAAATGTGCCGACGTCACCCTGTCACCGCGTCACCCTGTCTCCTTCGCATCAGCACGTTTTGAAAGTTCTTCTTTGGGTAGAATGTTAAAGAAATACAGTCTTGTTTAATTTGATATAAATTTAACTTCTGCCATGTTTACTATACCTCCTTTCAGCACCCGGAGCTGTCCATATGTTAAACTGCCTGTCACATGGTGCAGAACAGTGTCACTTTGCTCTATTAATACGTTTTTGTCACCAGAAGAAATTCTGAAACAAGAACATTTCAGGTTGTAGTGGAGGTTTGCCAGATGTTTTTGTTGTAGTAGCAGCTGTTTGCCAACCTCCAGTACATGATAACTCACAGTGTGTTCAAGGCACACAAAACAAGACGCTTTTGTTATCAAGCGCATTAAAGTCTCTTCACCACTTTCGGTGAGACTCCTCCTCCTCCGCCGAGACAAGAAGATGTCGGCCTCCTCGTTCCTCTCCAGCGTTGATCTTCTTTGATCCCTCTTCTCCCGCGATGGGTAGCCGAAAATTGGGCCATTGCTGTGTTTGATCAGGCTTTCGCTCGTTCTCCCAGGGAGCCGCTCCAACCATTTTATTGTTTAAAATGCTTCTTTGTTTTTCCTGTCTCCTTCTCTAAGCCGCCCTCCCTTTATCTGCCACATTCTGTCTTTCCTCCCGAAAGTTGACTGAAAACACATGGGCCGGCCCAGTCAATCCTCAACACAGGATCCAAACAGAAAACCATAACCAGCTTTCACTAAAGCTATGTCTTGCTTTATGTTTCCAAAAATGCCAAAGTTGACATTTGTTTGGCATTTTAGCAGATTGTACAACAAGGAATGAATTTATTGTACGTGTCTCCTATGGATAAGAGCCGGACGCTGCTCATGTTTCAGGTTGATTGACACATAAGTACATCTTTTTCAATCAAATGCATGAGTGGGAAGTATGCACGTTGTTGTTTTCAAGGTGAATACAAGACAGTGAACATTGTTTAATTCAGATTTGGTTTAGGATTGGATAGAAAAACCCGGATTTTGCCATGTTTTTTATAGTTTTTGTCGTATTTATTTTTGTCAAACTCGCACACAACTACAACCAAATGTAGCTCGCTGTTGTTCCACTGTGAGCTGATGAGGACATTTGTACGCGCGTGTGCACATCTGTGTACACAGAATTAGCTCGGGGAGTGCCGTTATATTGGTCTTCATGGACCCGAACCCTGGGGGCCAACAGGAGAGGCTGAGGTGCTTTCACTTCACCACAGACAGCCTGTACGGTGTTACAGCAGCCTGTGATGGACCGATTTAATCCCACTGATGGTGCTCATAAGACACAGGAAAAGGGACAGACATACTAGCGCCTACGCACACACACACACACACACACACACACACACACACACACACAGAGTCATCCTTTAGTCATACATGTGGACATAATGGGAATTGTGTGTGTGTGTGTGAAAAAGAGAGGTCAGCGGGGCTAACACGGTCCCCTGGCTGTTCTCAAGGTTAATGTGAGACTGACAGCGGCTGCTATTAGCGGCCTTCAGATGGTCTCAACCCCCCCCCCCCCCCCCCCCCCACCTCATATGCGGAGCTGATTCATCCCGGTGGCAGCAGTGCATTAAGATGTAACAGCCTCTCTCCCAGGTGTCACTCACCCCTTTAGACAGGGGCCTACATCATAATTTCACTTTTCCTATTAGCCGCTATTGTCTACGCTCAACCACGATGGTCCATTAAAGGGATAGGTGCCGCCGTTACCACCTCGTCCCCACGCGTCACTCTGCTCTTCCTATATGTCATTATTCCGTGGCATCCCATTGTCTGTTAATTGAAATACCACAGACGTTGTCTATATGGTCCATTAACGGGACAGGAGCCTTGTTCCTAAGTGTCACCACTACTTTTAAGTGCTCGCTCATTAATTTTCATAGTCTGTGTTTGACTTACACGTGCACTGAGAGGTGGGGCTGAGGAGAGGAAATAACACCATCAAGAAGAGATGCACAGTAACATGTTGAAGATCAGCCGAACCATCCAGAAGCTCATTTACATCTTAATTCAAAGACATTAAGCAGATGCTCGTATCAAGTGCAGGTTGATGTTCGGTGTTTTGCTCAAGGACGCTTAGGTGAGGAGGGTTGCTCAGTTGAGCGAAAAACAGCCATTTTCTGTTTTCGTGGTTAATAGTCACATTTTATTTTTAGTTGCTATGACAGTGAAGTGTTTTTTTTTTTTTTTCCCGTGATTGCATTACATCTAATGACCAAAGCAGCTTTGTTGGAAAAGGCTGGGGGGGGAAATAAAATACATTGCAGTTGGAAAATGGAAGCAGAGAAAAGAAAACACTCAACACTTCCTCATGTATAAATGTATAAACATTTGTACATGTTTCTTAAAAGTAGATTATCATTGTTCATTTAAAGATTCTAAGGAGGACACATTCTGTGTAAAGTTTTGTCTTAGAAATGTAGCTGATGGTGTGTGTGTGTGTGTGTGTGTGTGTGTGTGTGTGTGTGTGTGTGTGTGTGTGTGTGTGTGTGTGTGTGTGTGTGTGTGTGTGTGTGTGTGTGTGTGTGTGTGTGTGTGTGTGTGTGTGTGTGTGTGTGTGTGTGTGTGTGTGTGTGCGCACGCCTGGGTCCATATGAAGAGTGATGATGTTGTTGACTCGCTGTCTGCCGGATGCCAATCAATCAATTAACCAATCAATAGTCATCTGGTGAGCACCTAAGGACACTGTTGAAAATCTCCCAGAAACCCTCGAATCAATTACTTTTCGGCCACAGGCTCGTGCGCAGTTGCAAAACACACACACACACGCACACACACTTTCATTGACACAGTTATATATTTATACTTATGCAGGCTTACATGTTGAAGTCACTGCCTCCACATGCCCTAACGCGCAGGCATCAGATTGCAGTGCCATGGGAAAAAGAAAAATTAGTAAATTCTGTCATTCCCCTCATTCCTCCCCCCTCTCTCCCTCCCCTCTCCCTCCCTGCCCTAATGGAAAGCAGCATTCCCTGGCTGCCGTCAGCAGCTATAGCCAGCTACACTATAACAGAGTTAATAGATAGGTCTGGAAGCTTATGGAGCCCATGCATTTTAAATGGGAGTTTTATGACTCCTGGAGAGCAGGAAAGGGAAGAGAGGCCGGAATATTCTTGATATTTGTTCCTTGTGTGTGTGTGAGTGTGGGTGTGAGTCTGCATGAGAAAGGGAGAGCAGTGGATAGGAACGAGTATCACAGTTCTGCTTGTTTCTTGTTGCTGTTTTTTCATTTCCTCTCCTAGTTTTTCTTACCACCATCTTTCACTCTGTTTCTTTCAAATTCTCTCTTCCTGTTGAGTACAGAATACAGTGTGTATATATATAAATATCTCACACGCATACACACATAATATATGTTATGCATGCGTGTCCTAGAGAGGTCATGTTTCCCACTCGGTAGTATGTATCTGTGTCTTTCTGCCCTGACCCACAAACCTCTGGCCTCTCTCCAATGTTTCATATAAACACGAGCACACACGAATACACAAGCGTACACACGGCCGGCAGGCAGCGCTCAGAGTGATCACACACAGTGCCCCACATACTGCTCCCGCATCGGTCATGAGCTAAGGAAATGTGCCCTCTCCCCCTCCTGAGGAAGGGTGACACACAGCGGGAAGCCTAGTTTGCTCAGGGCCCTTAAATGCAGATGTTAACGGGCAGCAGCGCTGGATCTCGCTGCCATCTGACGTGTGTCCACACCGGTGGGTATAGGGCCCGTATAACGCCGATGTCGTGAAGTCCACGCTGGAGCAAAACGGGCCACATGAGTGTCTGTCCTTGGTCTCTTTCTGGCTTCTCTCTGCTCCACCGTCACGCACCGGGGCGTTGTCACTGTCGGTGTGGAAAGCAGATGAGCGCCCTATGAATACGCGGATGTACAGGCGCACTTACAAACACAATACGGTAGATCATTCAAGTAATTGAATTTTAGCCTTCTGTAAACAAGACTCTAACAAGCCCTCTGGAAATACAGTGACATTTAAGCTGGTGAGTCACACTGGCTTTTTGCTTTGCACGCACACACACACACACACACACAACACACACACACACCCACACGCTTGATACCAACACATTCACAATTCCACAATCGTGGCTGCAGCACACACACAGATTGATGTGTAAACACACTCGAGGAAGCTTGATAAAGGAATAACTGTCCTCTGTTTTGAATTATAACGTCCTCCTTCTTATGCCAGTGCTGTTTGTTTGTACACTGAAGAGACATACTGGTATTGAGTTGCCTGGAGGAACGGCAGGCTGTCCCTCTTATGAGGTCACACCCGCTCGGAGGAGCAGATCTCGTTTGATCCGTTCAGCGGGCGAGTGGCGGCATAAACAGGAAGGGGCCCCGCTCCTTAGTGCGTCACTCGCTCTCGTATTGTTGGATCTTCTGTGTTGAAATGTGCCGAAGTGTTTGCCATAACATTGTTAGGCTGATATCCTGGATAGGTGCACAAAGGTGACACAGCCTTATAGGCACACACACATATTAGTGTGTGTTGGCCCATCTGGTTTATGCATACGGAATATGAATGTAGATATTCTTTGTGTGTGTGTGTGTGTGTGTGTGTGTGTGTGTGTGTGTGTGTGTGTGTGTGTGTGTGTGTGTGTGTGTGTGTGTGTGTCAGCGGGTGGGGTCTGTCTGTTGGAGTCCTGCTCGGAAATATGGCCTTCATTTGTGGGGGGCCTTTCCCACTAACTAGAACAGGGTTGGAAGTGGACTGAAGGAGCCAGCCTACTCCCACACACACACACACACACACACACGTCACACACACGTCACACACATATGCACAAGCTAATGCATATGTGCTTACCCATGGACACACTCAGCTCCCCGCTCTTGTACGAAACATTGTATTGTAACTGGCCGGTAGATAAGTGTGCTCTCTACCGTCACAATGATTAAGAGCTCAATCCTCCATTTACAATGACCTCCACTCGCTGTCACTCAAGCTAACCATCGACATTAACATTATTCATCGAGAAGATTGTCCTTCACTTTCGTATGGGGCTGCTGCTCTTACATGCTTTTGTTACGTTACATAAAACACTCACTGACTCTTACTTCACATATTATTATTTTTTTATTAAAACATTTAGATTTTCTTCTATCATAATGAACATGACACAACTCCGATAAGGGTGCTGTGTCTTTTATTTTCACTGTTCATAGTCATACATTTCATAGACCGAATGAATCAATAATATAAAAAAAAAGACAGTGAAACGTCAGTTGCTGTCCTACATGATCATTTAATTCTCATAGCTGGGTCATCATATTCGCTCGCTATAAAATGTTGTATTATTTGATCCAGTCAGCATTTTTCTGCTCAATGTTTACATTTGTATACAGAACCTTAAGACGTTAGATCATGAACATAAGTCTTTTTATTTGGATGCTCTGAATAGTCCCCATGTTCTCTGATCCTTTTTGAGGGAACACAGCACAGAACAGAATCTACAGCACAGTTCTTTTTTTTCTTCAAACAAATCCAAGTAACAAAGAAACTTTATAGTTTGAGGTTTTGTCAGACAAAGCAATAAAAGGAGGTGAGTGAAGGAGCTGAGGGAACAAGAGGCTGCCAGGACAGTACCAGAGGGTTGGTGAGGCAGCACTGGACGAGCAGGAGCCGTGTGGAACTGTTGGGGAAAGGATAACATGCACTGCAGACCCCGGACCGCAGGAGACACGACTCCCTCACCACTCGGACACCTCTGCTTCTTCTGCTCCGCGTTCTGTTTGCGCTCACTCTGCTCCTCACTTGGTCTCCCTGGACCTCCTTGCGTGTGCTCCTCTTCTTCTTCTCCTCCCAGATCTAGCGTTGCCATAAGGCTTTCTCTTCCTCACTGTATTGTTTCCTGTGGAATTTTTGTGCCCTCTCCGCTCCCAGCATGTTTCTCTCCTTGTGTCTGTATTGCTGACTTCCTATGTCCCACAGTTTGGAGGACACTTAGCCTCTAACTCCCCCCCCCCCCCCCCCCCACACACACTCTCTCTTTCTTGGCTCCGTGCCCTCTTTTCTTCCCAACTCTCTCCCTCTGGCCCTCTCCGCTCTCGTCATATTTCATATTAAGCAATCCTTTCCATGGAGCCAGCTGTGTAAACAACAGGGACCGGCCCTCCGTGTTTTCTCAGAGCGAGTGAAAAATGCCGTGGAAAGCCGGACGCAAGGAGCTCGCCGCACGCCGTCCCGTCTCATCTGTTGTCTCTCGTCTCTCTGACCTCCTCGGAGCACGAGTGGGACTTTCTGAGCAGAGCGGTTGGTTTTTTTTTTTTTGTGTGTACGTGTGAGGCTGAGTGTTAAGTGTACGGGGCAGTGTGTTTATGCGGGTGTGGGAGCTTTCTGTTACCATAGCCCCCCCCCCCCCCCCCCCCCCCCCCCCCCCCCCCTCCCCCCTGCAAATATTGACCGAGCTGAATAGCTACAGTGAGCGGCTCAAAAGCAAACACCGCACGTCCTGCTCTGCCAGCCAGATATGTCACCAGCTGCATTCTCACCGGAAACCATATTATATATATATATATATATATCGATAAAGAGAAAGTAATCTCATCTGTGGGTCTCGCACAGCTGACCCATATTTAGCAGAAGCGCTGGCCCCACGCTCTTCTATCTATAAGTCTATAATCTGTCAAACCTACACTGCCTGCGGCCTATTTTAACACCAGACGTTCTTAGAAGCCGCCGGTGTTCCTGGGATTTAACCCTCCTCATCTGACACACTCTTTATTCAAGGGGCGGGGCTGGCGAGCGACTTTAGTTGTAGGTTTTATTGACTTTGGTTGACACAGCTAGTGCGTGTGGGTGTCATGGTTTGGCTGCGGATGTGTGTTTACGGGACTATGCACATTGCATGCCTGCAGGTGGGCAGATGGTCCAGTTCTGCACGGACAGCCACGGTAGCGCTCATTATGTGTGAAGGAAGCAGGCTACCATCTTACCCTGACACACACACACACACACACACACACACATACAGAGCTCATCCCTGGGTTTATTTTTTGCAGGTGCAGTGCTTGCTGGCATTTGAGATAATTAAAGGCTGACCTTTCTGAGGTGAAGCAGAAATGTCACCCAGCTCGCTTTGCTGACAAGTGGATTCACCCCACAGGGGGGCCCTGGCAGAAGAGTATTCTCACCACCCTGGATGTGCACTTAGCACCCTTTTAGCCTTCTTGCGCCACACTTTCTGGCTGTCACTGAGAAGTAGCTCCCAGGTCCCGCTCTCTTCCCCCACAATGCATCAGCCCGCTATGACTCTGGCCATCTTGCAGCAGCAGAGGGGGGGGAGGTGCACTGAGGGGGAAGTATTTAGTATTTTTAGAAGTGGTTTCTTTAGATACTAGTTTGGAAATAGAATAACAAAACGTTGGCCCAACTATACACCTTATTTAACTCTGCACCATCTGGTAAAATAAAACAATTTAACATAGTGTAATTCCTCATAACATATTATTAAAGGCCCCTCGTGTACTGCATACCTCAAGTATATGGCTGGTTAGCTACTTTACTGTCTTATTAATTATCTAACTTAGCCTGCTTTAGCTGAATAGCTTTGGGAATTCTTCCCACTGTTCTTTGTTTTAATGCGTCTCCGCCATCTTTTTAGTAAGAAGGGTTATCTGAGGAAAGGTGGTGCAAACTATTAGTAGCACTCTCTGACTCACAGGCTTCTCACTAGCCTTGCATTACCTTTTCTGGCCTAAATAATTCACAGCTATCAGCTGAAGCCCCGTTAGTGACGTTCCAAAGTGTCCCTCTCTGCCTCCATCTACCCCCGCACATGTGGTTAAGTCTTTATGCAAAAAAAAGCATTCCATCTGAGCATGTGATGTACAGTAAATGCAGCTTACTGTAAGACGCCCCCCCCAGGGCAATAAGATGACATGCAAATGTGATTCAGGACATGACACACACACACACACACACGCACACACACACACACACACACACACAGCCTGCATGCGTGACCGCATACAACGGCCATATGCTCAGGCACTTGTTGATCTATACGCACGCGTTTGTCTCACACTTGTACATCACTCGACACACACACACACACACACACACACACGCGAGCGCGCTCTTAGATGTGCAGTGCGTACATGCTGATGCGTGCACGTTCCCTCCCGCAATGTCACATCTCACTTCTGACATATACGTCCACCCACACTGCCGTCCTCATAAAAATTTCAATGCATCCCGCTCGAGCGACTTCCATTATGTGTAACACTGCCGAAGCCGTACAGGCTGGAGTCGGAGGAGTCCACTCTGAGCTGTTAGGGACCGCCATGCACTCTGAGCCAGCAGCCCCCGCAGCCTTTCCCCCGTGGAGAGGCTTCTGTACAAACCTATGTGGGTTTTATGTTGAGGCCTTTATAGATCAAAAGTTTCTCAAGCTTCTCAACCTTTAATGGCCAAATACTATGTCGCCGTGGCGGAGATACCGGAGACGATTACCAGAGTAAGTACATGTGAAGCAGCAACATTAACATTAACATTAATAAAGTAGCAGGTGTCGTATAACAACATGACAGCGATTGACTTGAGACTGTTAATTGTTCTTCAATACTTGTTACCACATACATATCTCTGAGCAATGCCATTACACTCAATGTTGTGCAATGGAGCAGCAGTTGTTCCTTGAGAGGAGCGTGAGCTGTATTGTCTGAGAAGTTAGAGCCATCCTGTTTTAATCATCATTCATAGCTAATGCTATATGTTTTTTTATAGCGTTAACATAGCCATGTGTCTCATCCCACTGGACTCCATAGCATTAGCAACACATCGAAGTGTGACACAGAGATATGCAGCACCCACACGTCTCAGATAATTGCTCATCAGGAGACATATAGATTGTAGATGTTAGTGTGAGTGTTCATACTTGAGTGTGTGTGTGTGTGTGTGTGTGTGTGTGCTTTGTCTCAAGAATCACCCTGTTTTTTGTTGCAAGCCTCGACAGCTACCCGTGTCTGTTTTACTTTCGGTCAGTGACCTCTTTGATCTTTGGACGTGTGTGTGTGTGTGTGTGTGTGTGTGTGTGTGTGTGTACGTTCAAACGTGCCCGCGTGTCTGTTTATGTACACACCAGAGCATCTCTCTGTATGTCATGCGCTGCGTTTGCCTTCCCCTGCGGCTCTGTTTGCTGTGCTGTCCACCCCGACCCCACGCTGCCTTCTGCTGCTTCTCCCGATTATTAATTCAGCGTTTGCTGTCACAACCAATTACAGCATCTCGTGCCTCGTGACCTCTGAACCTTCCTCCTCTCTGCCTGTTTCATGCCAAACACAGAGATAAGACCGAGTGACCCAGATTGTTTGTTTACTTTTCCCCCCATACTGTAAGTGATCGCATACATTCCCTGGGGAGCTGTCCTTCATACAGCGCCTAGCCTGGGAGCTCTTGTTGGAAGTGAATCTGGCCGATATGGGCGAGCTATATGGCGATCAAAGAGGCCGATAAGGCTATACAAATGGAGACTGCGGCGGAATTGTTCGAAACTCTCTGAAAAGACGTGCGTTAATGGCTGAATTCTAGGCCTCAGGGGTCCCTGCCCACTTCTATAGGCTGCACTTTTAAATCTACGCTATCTATTCCTGTTCTCAGACTACGCCGGGCCAGATCTCACTTGTATTGCTTGTAAGTGCAGTAAGCAAGTGTATGAGTCGTATGTCGACATCCAACACCGGGCATACAGAAAGCTCTCATTCCTCTTTGTTATGCTTGTTTTACATCTATATCTCTATATGAGAAATGTCTTGTCCGCCCTGATGGCACTGTAGCACCTCTATATGCCACAATGGGGGATCAGCAGAAGTACAGCATTATGCAAACAACTGATCCCCTCTCTCCCTCTCCACATCAGTGACCTTGTGTGTCAGCTGTATCATATAGAACACATACATCACACATCTGCCCGGCGAGATAAGTACACGCGTGTGTGTGAGAAGGAGAGTGATTTTAAAGAGGGCATGTGTGCACACGGAGGTACTTGCGTTTATATGTTAATATGCTGTGTGTGTGTGTGTGTGTCTGTTGGTTGACATTGCATGATTACAGCGCACCCCATCCAATGTAGGATCAGAGTACACAGATGTTTGTGGGAATTGTGATTGGTTTGTGAAACATTGACAGGAGGGAGGATGCAGCGGAGTGCACGTCAGCAGCTTTACCCAGCTTTGGTGTTGCGTGTGCAGTTTTTCACAGCAGATTATCCGGAGCCCTCGTTTGTGCCCTGATTCCTCGTTTGGGCTGATCTTTGTGTGTGTGTGTATGTGTTTTGTCCTCACCGCTGGCAGAGGGATTATACAGGGGCTCAGTTACGTTCTAACTCTGTCCACGCCCTGTTGTTACTTTCGAGTGTGTGTGTGTGTGTGTGCGCGTGTGTTTGTGTATGCATGGATGAGTGCAAAGACCACTGATTGCATAATGTGTTTGAAATGCTTCAGCTGCATCAATCAGATATTGTTTACATGCATCTATTCTTATCTCCATATACTGGGCCTCATTAAATACTCATTTTTATATACATATTCTTTTACATACACTTATTTTAGGAATTTTTTATGCAGGGTTAAAAAAATATGTAGAATTATATAATGATAATATAATATTTATAATTCATATAAAACATTTTTGGGCCATAACCTCATTCTAGTTATGCTTTTCAAATGTTTTCTCTAGCAAAGAAAATAAAATATATATATATATAGTTAAATGTTTTACTTTATTAGGCTGCATATGTCATACATTTTGGGACATTGAACGGGATGCTTTTTGACTTGATGTGTTCCTGTGTCTGGTGATCTTTACATAAACACTCAATGTTTCTCAGTCACTGTGTTTAAATCTAAAGTCATGTGAGTAGAAACGTATACATTACTGTTGGCGCTGCAGCCACTTCCTTTCCGAAACAACAACATCTCCGTCGTTTTTACTGCGACACCAGAAAAAACTGAATTAGCCGCGAGTGCACTACAACAAAGTTGCCGCTGGTGTAAGTGCACGGTAATGTTTGCTGTTGCTTATCATTCAGAGCGGCCTCTTACGGTGCCCACACGAGACGCTGTAATGATAATGGTGAAGGAAGTGGCCCATTTCAAAGCATGCGGGTTCTCCTCGTCTCCCAGCGAGTAGTCGTTCCTCATCGAAAGAACCCAGTTCAGCATCTGTGGCCTCTGGGCGTCGCATTAAAATATATATACGGCTTTACATCACTTCAGTGGGAAAACGTTCGACAGTGCCGATGCATTTTACATGAACACACCAATGTGCAACGTACAGTCCATCAAGGCCGCATTTCATAATGGTAATGGTTGTGTATTACTCTGCATTATGGAAGCAGGAATTATATATCTCTATGGCCAACGTTAGCATGTTGCCTTACCTCTTAAGTTTCTTCTGGTTTAATAGGGGTCCACTCCGGAGCAAATAAAACTATATCCCACTCCCCTGGGCTTTTAAAGATTCTGTTAAAGCTTTCGGTCTAATACGAGCGCAGCGCCCAGCCCACAACCGCTGACCGCTGCACACAGCAGCTCACAGCGACAGGGTTACAACAGAGCACGATCAATAACAATAAGTCGGCTAATAGAAGGCCAAGGCCCATAAAATCAGCTCTCCATCTGATTAACAGACATATCAGGTCTCCACATACACTACACACACACACACACACACACACACACACACACACTCTCTTATTGCAGACTGGTAACTCATTCTCATAAGTGATTACTCATTTTCCCTACATGCAGGAATATAGTAACACACGCGTGCAGACACAGCCCCGATGGAATACCTGAGAACGGCTCTCTGACTGGAATCAAAGCCGGTTACAGTGGAGCGATGCTGCCGCGGAGACAAAGACTCTCTTGAAGATGTTTTAAGACACGGAGGACGGTGACGGGGGGGGGAATCAGCGCTAGAGATGTGATGCAAGAGGATTCAAAGTACTACTGCATCACCAGTGCACAGCCAGCCGCCAGCAGGCCCTGTGTTGTTTTTTTTGCAGTACAGCTCGTAGTCCATCTCGAGTGAAGACACGCACGGTCTTACCACTGCATTCGCATTAAAAATGCACTCGCTGTTCAGCATATGTAGCAAGTTATGAGCACGAGCAGGAGCGCAACTCATCAAGATCAAGATCTCAACCCGGTTGATCTCCTACGGGAGATTTAGGACCGACATGCTGGACAGCGCTCTCCACCACATCATCAAAACTCCTAAATGAAAGAATATCTGGGAGGAAAAGAATGGAGTCCATCCCTCCGGTGCAGTTCAGAGACTTGTAGAATATTTGCCTAAGGAGCGCTGAAGCCGTTCTGCCTGCATGTGGTGAAGCACTTTGTCTGGGTTTCTTTTCCTTTTAATTTGTCACTTGGCTGCCACCAGCCCCCCCCCCCCCCCTCTCACCTGTCGTATCCTGGTGCTTTATGTGCACCATTCAAGTGGGAACAGGCAGACAAACATGTCCGACTTGACCCCTCTCTCTTTACAGGAGGTAATCCACGATGTCCTGGTGTGATTCATGCTAGAGTGCCACATTCCTGAGCCACACTGTTCATGCAAAGACACATTCTTCTTCTGACTTTTTTTTTCAGTGCATTCTGTGTGTGTGTGTGTGTGTTTGTTTGTTTCAATGGTTTTTACTGCTGCGCATTACATCCACTGACTCCTAAAAGGGTCATTACAGTAAGTCATGCTCCTGTTATGACAAGCTGTTCTGAAGAGGATCTTCTTCTCTTCCTCTTGTATAAACTGTGGCCGCTAGTGTACCACTTTATGATAATTATGTTCTCCGGTGTATAATTGTCGGTGCCCTCGCGCGGTCGGTTACAGGTCTGTTTGTACACGTCTTGCTCTTAATTTGGAAGTAAACTCTGCAGCAGAAATCTCTCGAGGTCCCAGATCGGCGCCTCGGGTCTCACCCCTGGCTTTCCCCGCGACTGGTGTAATTAGCAAAAGTTTTCTTTTGCGCTTGCTCTCTTCATTTTATGTTTTTTGGCTCGTCTCCCGCAGTATTTGTAGCCTGTCACTGTTAATGAGCTTTCAGCACACAAAGTTGCGACGAGACATCACACACACACACACCCACCGCTCTCTTCGCAGTTTTAACACTCCATTAGATAATTAAGGCGGAGGGTTGGCGGGGGGGTTGTTTTTGTAACATTTCAGATGAGACATTACCATTAATTAGTGTCAAAAGAAAAGAACTGTTTTGCTCAAGCACTTAAGTACAAAGGGAAACGATCTCTTTACCTTGTCGCTGAAGCACTAAATGATCTCTTTTTCTCTCTCTCTCTCTGTTTTTGTGTTTTTTGTTCACAGACAGAGGCTGCGCAGAGGAGGCCCGTCCACGGAGAAGAGCTTCGTCTTGGCATCATGTGAGCTGTTCATTCCTGAGGAGCGCTCTGCAGTTGGAAGAGTGAATCTACGCTCCCTCGGAGGCGGTACGACCACCAGCACCCCTCCATCGCCACTATCGCCGCCGCTGACTGCAGTCGTCGGAGTCACCTGTTCTTGACTCGACTTGCCTCCCGAGGTCTCTCCCGCTCCCCTTCATCGTGACGATAAGGAATGGCTCTGCTAGTTTCCAGCCTCCCCAACGCCTCTCGCAAATAAGGCCTTTCAGCTTGTTTCACAATACCAGAGAAAGGAAGGTTAAAACACTCTCCAGTCCTCTTTTATACTTCTACCCTGTTTCCTTAGTAACTCAACCGTCAACACACACATTCACTAAACCAGCAGGATTTCTTTTTTTTTGTTTGTCTCGGTGACATCTACTGCAGCCATTTTAAGGACACCAGCAGTTTCAAAACCATAAGGAGATTTTTTTTTTTCATCTTCGCCTGGCCGTCTTCTGGAATATCCACTCATGCAGTGTCCCTATGGGGGATTAAACTGGTGCAGCAGTCCACACTGACTCCTCTTTCGGCTCGGCTAGGTCTCGTTCCGGTGGTTTCTCAGTGAGGGTCTGTTTGTGACTGGAGGTGGACTGAGCCATCATGGCTGGGAAGGGCAACCCGCTGCCGGGCCCCCACCTGAACGGCTTCCCCATGCCCACCTACTCCTACTTCTTCCCCCACATGTTGGGGAGCCTGTCGCCTCAGGCCCTGGCGGGACTGCCTCTCAGCGGGTACAGCACCCCCTCACCAGCCAGTAAGTCAACTTTACACTTTGCTCTTGGCTCACGATTCAGACGTGGGACTGCGCCATGCTCTGGCTATTGTGCAGGTTGGTCGGGAACACGAAGGATTCACTTTCCTCTGTGTGTGTGTGTGTGTGTGTGTGTGTGTGTGTGTCCTGGTTTACCTGTGCGGCTGTGGCACACGGTTTCTTGCATCGCTCCCCCACTGTGTGTGTGTGTGTGTGTGTGTACATTATGCTTGTGCCGGTAAAAGGAGCCTTTTATCTCATCCTGTTTAGATCATTCATATTTGAAAGATGTCAGCGTTGGTAAACAGGCGAGCAGCAGCCACACACCCACGTTGCCTCCAGCGCTGTCCTTAATTTACAAGCCCACACACATCAGCACACACACACACACACACACACACAAACACACATATATTGAAATGTCAGCGTAGATGACAAGGAAGTGAGGCAGCCAGAAAGGAGCATTGTTTGTATGGGGAACCCAGATTTGGCTAGCAGCCCTTAAAATAAATCTCACGAAAACTGTCATCGTAGCCCAACCTTCATGCTACAACTCCTTTATACAAATCCATCAGAAGCTTCAGGACTGACTTGCAAAGTTACTCAAACTAGATGAATAACACATCCTCCTAAAGAAAGGAAAGCTGATCCGATGTGTGTTGATTTTCCCCCTGAACAGTGGTGGAAGAAGTATTAAGATAACAGTGCCACCATGTAAAAAATACTCAGCGTTTTACTTTAGCACAAGTATTATTAATAGTCCTCATTATGTACAGCGGCTGCTTTCAGAGTGTTGTATTATGCATTGACCTATTTGCATTCTTTTAATGTTGTAGCAGCTTTTACAGTTCATTTGAACTCCTATACATCACAGTGTGATTATGTTCTGCTTTAGAAGAAGAAAGTTAAAGAAATCTGCCGGTGCAATGAGATCATTTCAATACATCTCAACTCGTATGAAGTATTTTCTGGAGGTGAATTTCAGCGTGTTGAAAGACAGACTGGCAGCACTAAAATAAATAGAAATCACACCTCGTACTGGCAGTTCTCACCAAGTCAAACATCTCACAATTCTTGAAACATGACTAAACTGTTTTAGAAAGGAGTTGAGATGAGGTCACTGCGCTGGCAGATCTTTCAGACTTTAAGGATTTCAGTATGTAAAATCGTAATCTGTAAGCGGCAGGAATGTCAACTGAAGGAATGCAGTCAGACGTACAGTCGGTGTGTGTGTGTGTGTGTGTGTGTTGGTGTGGACACCCCACAGGTTCAGACGGGGGCATTGCGTTGACTTTCTATCTGCTGGAGTTTGCGTTGGCAGTCAGCCTGGAGAGGGAAGTGAGGAGCGGTTCGTGCCCGGCCCCGTCACTCCCACTTCCCCCAATACCAGATACCCCGCCCCACTCACAAACACGGCAGCTCCCGTCAGATTCCTCTTTTTACACTGCTGCAAGTGTGTGTGTGTGTGTGTGTGTGTGTGTGTGTGTGTGTGTGTGTGTGTGTGTGTGTGTGTGTGTGTGTGTGTGTGTGTGTGTGTGTGTGTGTGTGTGTGTGTGTGTGTGTGTGTGTGTGTGTGTGTGTGTGTGTGTGTGTGTGTGTGTGTGTGTGTGTGTGTGTGTGTGTTTCTGAATATCTGCGTGTGTGTGTGTGTGTGTGTGTGTGTGTGTCGGGCCACACTCCCAGTGTTTGCCATGCGGGCCTGCAAGGTTGCTTCCCCTTTGCCTGGACAAACATTTCCTGTCTGTAAACACTGGAGAGCCAGGGACACCACAGCTTCCTGACCAGCACACACACACACACACACACACACACACACACACACACACACACACACACACACACACACACACACACAGAAACATAACCACCATCTTTGCCCTTTGTGCTGGCTCACTTTCTCTCACTCCTGCTGCTCCTTGCATGCAGATAACTGCAGGCATAATTCACACACACTCACACACACACACACACACACACACACACACACACACACACACACACACACACACACACACACACACACACACACACACACACTCAGAATCCGCAACAGACACACAAGAGTCTCCTTTCATTTTGTTCATTTTGACACAAATTCCCCTCCTTCACCCCTCTCTCTTCCTCCTCCGATCCCCCTCTCTAGCAGATCGGTTCTCTCTCTCACCCCTGTTGCTCAAACACCTCTTTTTTTTCCCTTCTCTCTCTCACACACACACACACACACACACACACACACTCCAGCTAAGCCCTCACCAACCCCATTCAATGCTGAGCAGTGACGAAATAGGGAAAGAAAGAGAGTTGGGTGCAGAGGGAGGGGGAGAGGTTTTTTTTGGAGCTTGAATGAGAGGAATTTCCAGAATGTCAGATTGGAGGCAAGAGAGCCGAGCATTGGACTTAATGGATTTCAGTATTGTAGCGCGTCCAGTGGGGGATAAAGTCACATGTTTGTGTGTATGCAGCATGTGTGTGTGTGTGTGCACTTGTCCTTGTGTTTGTGTCCTTGTTGTTGTCCAAAAAGATAGTTTGGTCCCAAACAAATCCAGCTGTGAAACATGTGTTGGTAGGTGTGTGTTGGAGAGGCGTTCGGTACATGAACGCCTGTATTTCTTTATTTTTAAAGCCGTGGCCGGAGGCATTATGTTCTCGGGTCGTCTGTCTGGTCCACTCTTGTGGACGCGATATCTCAGGAACACAAACGTCCACTTCAACTGAAGGAGGAGCTGGTTGGATTTTGGAGGTCAAAGGTCACAGTGACCTCTCGTCCGTCCCTTTCTCCTATATTTTCTCGGTAATACTTTGAGCGAATTTTTTGCAAAACGTCCACTTGCACTCGAGGTTGAATTTGGTGTCAACGGTCATTGTGACCTCACAAAACATGTTTTACACAAATGTTTAATCGGCTCAAATGATAACGTGGTGACATTTTGGACATTTTTGTAGACTGCAACTCGTTGAAAAATCCTGCCCATCAGACCTTCCCTTTCTTTTCTCTCCTTCCTCTGCTCACACTCGTCCTCCTCCATCCGTTGTCGGCCTCCTTCAGCAAACCACAACGGACCAATTATTTGGGCCGAGCAGAGCAGAAGGGTTAATCCGGTCCTACAACAAACTGTCTCTGTGTCTCTGCAGCTCGAGCCTCCTGGGTTCTGTCTTCACATCACATTATCTGAAAATCATCAGGTTAGGTTACACACCGGAGCAGATCAGTTGCAGATATTGATATAACATTTATTGCCCGCAGCTTTATTAGTTAACTGAATATTATTACTATGGATTGATCACACGCGCACACCCACAAGGCTGCTGCATTGAACACAGCCAAAACACTCCACATCCAATAGAACGTCATTACACGCGCAACTTTCATTAGCGTTTTTTTCGATTAATTCCTTCATGCCGCTCGTCTGTATGAATATGGATTTTATCCGGCAATAACACCCCCATCTATCGATCCGGTTATTATCATTACAGCTTACGCTGTCTGTCACCAGCTCTAACACTGTACTATTACATTAGCACAGTGTTAAGAGTGATCATAATGGATGGAGCCAGCTCGCTACCTGCTGCCACGGCGGACTAATTGGCTTTTCCCCACAGAGTGCTCTTGTTTCGGCAGCCACAGTAATTGCTCTGTACAGGACGGTAATAACACACACGAGCAGCATCTCTTTTGACTTATTAGGAGGGAATTTATGACACTCATGAATGTGCTTTTGGGCCACTACGAGAAAAATGAAAGGCCATTTTCAGACCTCAAGGAAGCTCGTGTGTGTGTGTGTGTGTGTGTGTGTGTGTGTGTGTGTGTGTGTGTGTGTGTGTGTGTGTGTGTGTGTGTGTGTGTGTGTGTGTGTGTGTGTGTGTGTGTGTGTGTGTGTGTGTGTGTGTGTGTGTGTGTGTGTGTGTGTGTGTGTGTGTGTGTGTGTGTGTGTGTGTGTGTGTATCACCTATCCCGTTAAGCAGCCCATTACGGAATGCTCTGACCATGGGTAAATATGGATATGGTAATGTTGGGCAAAGCTTATGTTTGTGATGTTGCGTGTGTGTGTGTGTGTGTGTGTGCGCGCTGGTTTCCTGGACAGACAGGTGGTCCCCCGTCTGCCCCGGTGGTCTGCAGGAATCAAGGGGGCATGTCAGTAACGCTCCATGGGTGGCAAAAACACACACTTTCACGTACACACACACTGCTCGTGTGGTGGTGGATACGCATACTGACAGTCGTGCTCCCTTTTTGGCAGTGATCCAAAGAGTGTGAGTGTGTGTGTGTGTGTGTGTGTGTGTGTGTGTGTGTGTGTGTGTGTGTGTGTGTGTGTGTGTGTGTGTGTGTGTGTGTGTGTGTGTGTGTGTGTGTGTGTGTGTGTGTGTGTGTGTGTGTGTGTGTGTGTGTGGATACGACACAAAACACGCAAGCTAATGACCGGGGCACTTTTCTACCGGGGCGACCAGGTACCAGCCGTTTAGCCACCTGAGAAAGGCTCACACTGACTCGCACAGAACCATCACCTCGGGGGAGCTGGTTGTCGTTATTGGAAAGTCATTTGCGGGTTTTGCCGATACTCTGATGGCGAGGACGCGGGCTTATTAATAAGCGGCGTGTAAACCACATCTAGCATAGCAGCGTAGCACTCATTCACCTCAGCGTAACGACCTTGTTAATTAACTTCAGAGCGCTCGGAGGCTGAGAAATGAGCACCAGGGCTTATTCTCGCCTTTTCAAAGAAGTAATTGTCTCTGATGCCACTCTGAGATCCTCCACACATCACAGGTACAACTATTCCCTCTCACCCTGAGCTTTGTCTGACTTAAACGTGGTACTGTACAGTCTCCTTTAGACACTTCACTGCAACCTAACAACTAGCAAAAATATGAGGGAGACAAACAGAGAATCACAGAGGGATAGAGAGACAGAGCCCCAGGCACACACACACACACACACACCACACACACACACACACACACACGGGCTTTGGCAGCACTCGTGTCTCGTGCCAGCATCATGCGCCAAAACGCGAGCAAGCTTAGCCAAAAGGGGCTCCCACAAGAAAAACCCATCACCCTTCTTCTCTGGCCCTCTGGCCCTCCCTCACATCCATTCTCCCTCACTCCCTTCTTGGCTTCGGCGCATCTCTTGTTCTCTCCTTCCATTCTTCTTCCCTCCCTCCATCGCTGATTTCTCCGGTTGTCCGCTTTTCTTGCGCGATCCATCCGTCCCCTGTCAGCTCATCTCCTTTCCACACTCGTCTTTCTTTCGTCACATATTTGATCGTCCTCCCCACACTCCTCACTCCACACCTCTCTCTCTCTCTCTCTCTCTCTCTCTCTCTGTGTCTTATTCTCTATTATTGTCCGTCTTTTCCACCCCTCCCTTTCTCCACCTTGGGACTTGACAGAGCTATCATTACCCTGCCACCTATTTACTCGCAGCCTGTTATTTCCATTTGGTTTGAGGGGACCCGGGGCCAAATCCCTGGCCAGAATACTTGATCCCAGCCACAGGATTTATCCCCGAGTGGCTTGGCGAGTGGGGTCCACTCCACTCCACCCCCCTTCTTGTCCTTTCCTCTCTTCTCTCTTTCTGTCTCATCCTGTCTTTCTTTCTATAGGTTTTTTTCTCTCTCTCCCTTCCGTGGCCGCTTATGCAAATACAGGCCCTCCTTTTCAAAGAGCTGTCTACCCATAATCCGATGGATGGCTCCATTTTGAGCACTGCACACACACACACACACACACACATTTGTGCACACCGAAATGCCGAATGCTTTGCAGACTCTATTAGGGATACAGGGACACATGCTATCTCGCATAAACATTCACACCAACTGGCACATGCATGCACACACGCGTACGGACACACACACACACACACACACACACACACACACACAGAAACAGAGAGAAAGCCCTCCTCTGCAGCATGGGTGTTATATTGTGAGCAGCGAGCTCTTTAAGCCGTAGTTGGGCCATGACTACTTCAAAACCAGCAGGCTGTCGCCAGCAGCCATGCAGCACTCAGTTGGGTAAACACTCGCATAATCTAAATCTCCCTCTGATGTGCCAGCGCAAGCATCTTTATTCCTGCTCTCTTCAAAGGCGCCGCGAGGAAGTCAAGACAAGGGTAAAGCGATAAGAACTGCCCCCTTTTTTTTCTTTTTTTTTTCTCTCTCTCCTCTCTACGGCTTTCCTATCCTTTCCTTCAACCCACTCTCACACTGACCCCCTTCTCCTTCCTTTTATCTCCCCCCCCCCACACACACACACACACACACACACACATCTCTATCGTCTTATGCCCTTTTTCCGTACCCATTGCGTACAGCCATAATTCACACTGCCGCATACATTCAAATGTCAATGACTCTCTCACAGGCATCATTCCTCTATTGTCCTTTGATAAGTGGTAGGAATGACGGCATCTGTAAAATATAGGACAGTTACCTAATGGAGGAGACGAGGGAGGGGAGGGGAGGGAAGGGAAGGAGAGCGCCGAGGACAGGTTTTGAGAGGTTGCGGCGGTCTGTCCTGCACAGCTCGGGAGAGTGATTGAATTATCAAGCAGAGCTTTGCTTGTTGTCCAAGGGGGTTTCAGAGGGAAAAGCCCTTTTCTCAGCAGCTAATGCGCTTTTTCAGCCTCGCACAATGGCTAGCTGTGTTGCGCAAAAGGGGCTAAGAGAGCTCTGTTGGGCCAGAGCTTATGGGGCCACCAGCTCTCTCTCTCTCTCTCTCTTGGCACCTATCTAAGGGGCCCCATGGCCACACTTAACCTCAGGCCTGTCTGCTAGCATTAGCGCATAGTCTCCTGAAGAGTGCAACGATAATGCACCGGTGACGCACGTTAAAACGGCCGAGCGTACCACGGGCTGATTAATGCAGCGGTAATCATGAGCTTTCCAGAGATTTGTGGACACAGTTATGTGGTCTATGATGTTGTAGATCGTTTTACTTTGATTAGTCATCAAAGAGTGTGAAGTATTGAGCTCCAATTCGTTTTCTGAATCCAGGTTTTGGATTATTAGCCATAATTTGGTAAGCATTCAAGGTAGAAGCGTTGCCCAATTAATCGAATGTGAATCGTGGTCAGGATTTTGGCGACCCACGATTAAATAGTTATCGGCTGCAATGAGGTTTGACGTTAAAAATGCACGCTTTAAAACTCATCAAATAAGAGCTTCCTAAACTAAATGTTGTGGCTTCACTTTTGAGGGGCCGTCATGCCGCTGCAGCAGCCGCCTGTGTGAAACTTTCCTGTATAGTTCTTTCTCCGAATCCAAAGTAATATGGACACAATCAATGTCCTAGTTGGTTGGCTTAGTTCCACGCTTAAAACTCTTTCTATAATGGTTTTCTGAAAAGGTCTGGACACTGTTGAGCTCTATTGTCATACTGAACAACTGAACCTCTTGAAACCTCTCAAAGCAAATAAAATGTCCTCAAAAATGGCCTTCAATTTTGTTAACATTTGTGTTACTTGAATCATCACATTCATTGATCCTTCCACTATGGAAGGATCAATGAGTGTGTCAATATTGTGTCAATGAGTGTGTCAATATTTTGGACTGTGACTATGAGGGGGGGGGGGGGAAGAAACACAGACACATGCGCTCCAGACGGGATTAAAATCACTAATCGGCACATGCAATATTAAAATCAACGAACCTCCTTGAACAATGTTTCCTGTGTGAAGGCTCTGCACGAAGCGCAGATGTGAGGCGTCAATTCTTCAATCATATGAGGTCTGGGGGTAGTTCTGGTGCAGTGGAACCAGAGTTTATGTCTTTTATTCTAACACAATCAGGCCTTATAATAAACGAGGTACACATTGAGTTCCGTACATTGGTGCTTTATGTCTTCTGTGCGTGTGTGTGTGCTAATACACTTACTGGAAGTAGTGTTTACTAAGCTAAATCACTTTTAAATAACAGTTGGGGAGTAATAATTTTGTTCCATTTAACTTCCACATTGTGTGAGTCACTCTTTCCTTTTTATTAAATTCAAGCACACTGTTGTGCTTGAATTTAATAAATGTGGCCGCTTTTTTTTTTCTTTTTCTTCTTCTCTGCTCATAACTCGCTCTTCTTTATTTTCTTCAGGGACAAACAGCTCCACCTCTCTCATTCAGCCTCACTCTTTCTGACGCACACACACACACACACACACACACACACACACACCCCCACATATACGTGCTCCTTTTATCACCATGTCCAAGTCTTTTTTACAGAGACGTCGTGTAATAGGCTCTCACTAGGCGAACAGAAAGGACGTGATTAGTGACGCAGCTCTGCCCCTCCTGTTGAAAATGGCCTTCCAAACCACTGGCGTACATTATTCCTTGATTAGTCCCCTAATTTAGTCGGTCTTGTGCAACAAACAGATGTTCACGCACTCGCACAACAGCCACTTAAATCGTGTGCCAGAAACGTGACACTCAGAGCGGCCATTTTTCTTTCTTTTTTTCCCTCATAATGTGAACTATTTAACAAAAAGTGAAGTGGCCGTGGTACGACACACACAACGGGGCGAGTCTGCCAGAGTGGTTGCGTGGATTTAGTCGTATTTAATCTCTGCCTTTAACCCTATAGCGTTTAATAGCCTTTAATCTTCTCGGTGTTGCTGTTGATGGTTGTGCAACTGGTCGGATCTGTTGGAGTTACTGAGGAATTCCACACTCATTGACAGTGACTGATCTTCTACTGCCAAGATAAAATCTCCACACACACACACACACACACACACACACACACACACAAAGACCGCTGTAACAAAACATTTCCTTTGTCCACTAACTCGGACTTAAATTGAGACTACACTACATGAGATTGTTGCGGCAGACAACACAAATAGAAGCGTTTTTTTTGTTTTTTTTATGGCTCTTGTCCGTCTTTTTGACATTTTGACGAAGCACCGCACGATTACACAATTCTTTTTGATTAGCCGCTTCTTTTGATAAGGAGAGGCCGGACCGGCCCCAGCGCTTATGCAATGGTTGGCTTTAAGTGTCAGTGTGATTATCTAACCATCAACAACTGAGGGAAAGGATGGCTAAGTTGTTACAAATGATCACACTCTGTGACTCATACGTACTGTACACCCACATGCTCTGTGTCTCTACGGTTGAACACCACAAGGGAAGGAAGCAGTGAAAAAAAAGAAGAAATAGAGCGACGCGACACAGCTGAGGTCAAACCCAAGACCTCCCTCTCTGACCCCGGAGACCCCTCTAATCGCTCATTCTTTGAAAGAGGGAGACGGCACCGAAGAGGAGGTTAGGAAGAGGGAGAGAAAGATCAAGAGAGGGGGAGAGAGAGCGAATGAGGGAAGCCAAATTGCCCCTGCAGGCATCTTAAATCACAGCAGGCCCAGGCCGACCCTTCACCAAAGAATCAGGAGCAGATTCACCCGACCACCGACTCTTATAAATACCTGCTGAAAGTCGCAGGAGGCGGTATCGGCAGTGAGCGACTGCCCTTAAGCTTCCGTCGTTCGACAAAGCGCCTCAACGTCTGTTTTTAATTGTGCCGTTGCAGTTACAACGATTTGTTTCATCGACGTGTGTTTATTCCCCTAGAATGTAGGTAAAATGTCCCTGTTTACTGTTAACACAGAGGGAGGGAGGGAGAGGTCAGGTGGTGCCGGAGATGGGATTTCGCTGATTCAATATTTACTCATCAAACAGAACTATTTCCTGTAAGCACTTGGCCAAACTCTCGCTCTCACCACCTCACTTCTTTTTCGCTCTCAGCGCTGTAAATGTGTCTTCTTTCCTCCTGCATCTCCTTTCTCCCTTCTTCTCTCCTTCTTTCACCGCTGCCCGAGCCCATCGCCGTTTCTTTCTTTCTTCCTTTCATCTTCTTCTCGACCCTGCTCTCCCTGTCCGCCTCCATTAGACATCAGACACTGAATAAGCAGAGGGCAAACATCCATCTATCCACCCAGCCAGGCTGATAATCAAGCTGTGTACACAGTGCGAGCGAGTTGGCTCGACTCTGGAGATGTGTCGCTTCTGCGAGCGATTTATCATTCTTTGTCCCCGTGAGTTTGGCAGTTAAACAAATGTACAGTATATTTCTATGTGTGTGTGTGTGTGTGTGTGTATGTACACATACTGTATACCACAGCCATGAAAGCTGCCAGCAAGTGTATGCGTGTGTTTCTGGAGAGCATCGGGTGGTTTTCTGCTGGGAAAACAAACTATATGGCCTCTCTGAAAGAAAAAAAAGAAGGCGCTCTGGCAGATGTGCTGTCAAAGCGAGCGTCTTTCAGTTCTTTGAAAAAAAAAAAAAAAAAATAGCCTTTATGTCAAAACCAGCTCGCTTGGACTGAAGGTACACATGGAAAGTAGTGGAAGGGCTCCAGGGGAAAACGTTTTGAGAGGAACATTTTAAGTCTTTATCATGAAGGTAGTCGTCTGTCTGTCAACGCGCTCGCTGCGTTCTTCTTGTACCGTGTGCCCAGAAGCTGACGTAGTTCTCTCTTGTGGCGCTCGTACGCGTGTTTCTGCATGTGCATGCATGCACGTCTGTCCGTCTCGTACTGCGTGTGTTGGCTGTTGATTCATCCCGCCCCAAGGTTGGTACACTCGGGGCCATGTTGCCGTAGCTGAATAGACTCTAATTCCAGAAAGAACGGCCTTGGTTGTTCATTAAGGTCTCTCGATTCTTCCCAGACCTCTTCTTCTTCTTTCCACATCGCTGTGTTCCTCTCAGAGCCTCTTAACCTCTGCTCCTATTATTTCCCATGGTCTTTGGAGGGGGGGGGGGTAGTTTCTACAGCTCGCTCGCTGTAGACCTAATTAAACCCCCTCATATTTCTTTCCATCTTTACTGTTCAGCCAACATCTTTGGACGATGGCCAATGGGCTTGTGCCCATCGTCCGCGAAGGATAAGTTGTATGGCGGAAATTGAATTCTGGCACTTCAGCGGCTTCATACGTTCAGCGGGTACTTCAGATGGCAAGACCAATTTCCTGATGCACAACAAACCTCTCAACAAGCTACTCTCCTGCACACTAAGATGGTTTTAATAAAAGGAATAATGCTGTACAAATCAGCCTATTCATCTCTCTGTACATACACTTACAGATGTTTTTGTGATCTTTTGTGATGGCAGAAGGCCGACATTAGTCACCGTTTGAGAACCTGAACAATGTCACATGATTAGTTGAATGTCAAAGGAAACTTTTCCACAGTTTATTCTTCAAGCAATAGTTCGACATTTTGGGAAATGTTTCTTTCTTGTTTTGTTTTTTCTTCTTCTTCTGATCGTTGGATGGAAAGATTGAGACCATTTTCATGTCTGAATGATCAATATGAAGCGGCCACAAGTGGCTGATTAGCTTAGCTTAGCTTAGCTTAGCTTAGCATGAAGACTAGAAACAGGGGCCCAATCCCAATCTCCACCCTTACGGACTCACGGGGGTTTTAGGGCTGTCCCACTGTCATTTTGAGCCCTTTATGAACCCTTACTGTAAGGGAATTACCCACAAATCATTGCAATGTGACGTTAAACACGGGGTAACCAGTGGACGCATGGAGCAGTAAAACAAAAGGTAAACAAAGAGGACGGCTCACGTCTGGAATATTAAATGTACACAGAAACATTAAGGGTTAAAGATGGAGCCTGGCTCTGTCTAATGGTAACAAAAATCTGCCTATTAGCACCTTTTAAAGCTGATTCATTATGTAATATCATTAGTAATTAGTATATCATACGTCCAACTGGCCGCTGGCTGCACACAGTAGCTTCATGTTTACCAGACAGACTTGAGAGTGGTATAGATCTCCTCATCCAACTGTTGGCCAGAAATCAAAAAAGCATATTTCCCCAAATGATGAATTATTCCCTGAGTGTTTTATGTGCCGGCGCGGCTACATGCAGAGGCCTTCACGGGGCTTTTACTTTCGTCAGGAGTACCTCAGGTGTTGTGTTTCAGGACTTTGAGAAGGCAATGGAATGAAAGCTCGCTCTCACACACACACACACACACACACACACACACTCACACACACACACACACACTGAGGGAAGTTCGCTCCTCCCTCGACTTCAAAGCTAGCTGTCCCTGGAGGAACTTCAAACGCTGGGGAGGCCATTAAAAGACAAAAATTATTTTCTGTAAGGTCGTGATTTATTTGATTGAAAAATGAAACCACTAACCCAACAGACATTATTTTCCCTTCCCAGGGCCCGCTTTACCAGGCAGAACCTAAATTGCTACCAGGTGGGAATCCTCTCAAGAGCAGAAAGACTCAGCCCGAAGAGCACAAGGCCCATTGCTCTCTGGTCTACCTCTCCTTTCACTGCATATCTCATTCTGTCTCTGCGTCTTTCTCCGTCTCCATTTTTTCTTTTAGTGTGTTACGTCTTCATTACCAAGAAAAAAGTAAATGCACACACATGAACTATTCTGTTTTGAGCCGCTGATGTTTGGTGGTAGTGTAAGCAAACGGTCCCCCACAACCATCAGTGGACCAAGAAAAGATAAAAGAGACGGAGACGCAGAGTGTTTGGGAGAAATGAGGAGGCAGTGAAATTGAAAGCCAGAGAGAGAGAGAGAGAGAGAGCGAGAGAGAGAGAGAGATGGACTTTATGGAGTGTGTGTTGTGAGGTGGAGACAGGTGAAAGGTTTGAGGGACTGAATTAACAGAGTGGTGTCCTCTCAAGGAGAGAAGGGTGAGGAGGAGGATTAGGAAGAGATTAGAGATGGATGATGGCAGCCGGCGTACAGACGACTGGAACAAGTTTGCGCTTTTTGGGGAAATTTAGGAAACGTATCATTCGTCATGAAACAGTTGCTGCAATGCTCTGAACAGCTTATAAAGCAGATTAGCAACAGATGCTATTATATGTTATGTATTGGTTTTAAATGTGTGTTCAGACAGAAGGAAAAATCTTCGCCTTGTGCAGATTTGACAGTTTGGACCATTTGTGCGATCAGTGTTTAATCTGCATCTTTTCATGACCACTCGATCCTTTCTTCTGACTTTGCGTGCAATTTTGTGTCTAAAGCTCCCTCCACGTTCTGTCTGAACACACCACAAGAGCCTCTGAAGATGGACTGGCCCTTAAACTCTTCATGTGACAATAAAGAAAAGCAGCCGCTAGGACATCCAAGACAGTCCACTCGTCTAACTATTGATGCGAGTTCCATCGGAGGATTGGTTTCAATTAGAAGCAAACTAATCAATGTTTGCACTGTGTGTACGTGACAAGGACGGTGTAAGCGTGGCTTCCACACACAGAGTGTTGCTACAACAAAACGAGGTAAAGAAGACGACATTTGAACTCAAAGGTTGAAAGGCCTATGAGACACTGCACAGGGCCGGGGTTTACAGCTCTGGAAATTGCAAAAAAAACATTCACTCCCTCTTTATATTGTCAACAAAGGCAGGAAATAAGCGTGTTATGAGGTATTTTATGGTAGGCACACTTGTTGTTTTGTCTCATTGAAATGAATGAGGAAACCCGCGTGTGTTTTTTGCCGCAGACAGAGCTGGAGGGAGCTGGAGGGAGTTGGTGTTTTCTTTGCACATTAGTTTGGGTTTGTGCTTCTGTGACTGTTTATCTGTGTTTGTTTGAGTGAAGGGAAGAGAAGTGTTTTTCACGGCTTAGAGGCCGGCATCTTCACCAGCAGTCTCGCGGTTACAGCGGATTGGCCACTCGGCGCATGAGTCACTCATTTTCGAGTCAGCCCGCGTGTTTCATCCTTCCATGTGGACGCTCCCACTGTTTGTTTGTGAGTGTGTCTGTGTGTCTGCGTGTGCAGCACTGATGAAATTGCGTCTCCTCCTCCTCCTCTTCCTCCTCCTTCTAATGTTATCTCACTTCCTCTGGGCCCCTTGACAAACCCACCAAACAGGGAGAAAATAGAGCGCTTTATTGGGACGCCTGTCAGGACTCCCCCTGGATTTATGGCCAACAGACGGTGTTTATCACTTAGCCGAGAGAGGCAGAGTAAGAGAGGGTGGGAGAGGCAGAGGTGGGGGGGGGGGGGGGGGGGGGGGGGGTTGAAGGAACACAGCGACCCTATCCCCAATTTGCATAAAGAGCCGATCAAACTGACTGGAACCCTTCCTGGAAAAGGATCATTAAATGATTACACTGTTCACATCTTGAACACATTCACAGGACAAACTAGTGCCACCGACGATGTTTGTTGTGTCAACTGTTCGAGATTGTCGAAAACTAAATGCACATTTTTTTTGACGAGGTGCTAACAGAGTTGAGTCACGCTCCTCCTTGCATGGAATTAGCATCTGCGGGTTCTTATTACAGTATTTCAGGGGGAAGGTTTTTGTCCGCAGCATTTTGTATCCACACTGTTTCTGTTTACGTCTTCGTTTTGGGTGATGGGAGGTCCCAGCGAACAACAGGGGAAATGATAAACCGTCTGTTTTCCAACATCGTCAGGTTCTCATTAATGTGGGCTGTGCAGTGTTGTCCTTGTCGTCATGTTGAATGACTCGAGGACAAGGGGCGAGGTACATGTTCCATTCTCCCTTAGCAGGTAGCTGAACCTCGGTTCATTAGGATGGAAGTATAATGCTTATTGTCAAGTTGTTATATTTCCAGCGACTTGTGTAAATCTTTTCTGTAGCTACAGGGGAGTGTTTCAGTAGTTATTTTGTGGCTAACTGTGCTCATCCAATTAGTTGTTTTCTAGGCACCGTCCACATACTGTTCTGCTTCATTGAGACTGATTCTGGGTCAGAATAAGCCTTATTTACCAGGATGCTTTGCATCGTCCCAACATTTATTAGAGGGGCAACAATTTTCATTCAACAACAACGATCTAAAAACTAGCAAAATACATTGGCTTAGTTCGATCATAACCACCACGAGTTTTTCACTGTGTCGTTACTCAGAAGTACCCTCTTAACAACTGCAAAAAGCACAAATAATAGTGTTCTCGTTGCTGCAAGATTCCGTGTAACGTAAATTGAGTCATCTGCTCAAATCTGTGTGGACGGTCCCCTCGTGCTGCGCATGTGCACATGACAACATTTCTGGCCTTTACCAGCTTTTAACACTATTGGATGTTGCACAGCTTGCTCGATGCCAGTCAACTCAGCAGTGCATAACGGACCTCTGCTACATGCTAACTAGCATGCAAGAGAATGCCACATGTCAGTCCGTCATGGCAGCACAGTGACGGACCATAATGACGCAGAGGAGCAACGCTGACACTCTAAACTAACCGTGGATCTGATTCGCTGGGACTATTTATAAGAAGAGTCTCTGGAGAGCGCTCACAGCCCTTTATATTCTCTCACCGTCCTCTATCTCTGTCTGCTGAGAGGATGAATTAGGGATGACAGAACCTCTGTACAGGCTTTTAGTGAAGGGGAAAGGAGAAGGGAGGGGAAGAAGCGGGTTAACGGAATCATTAACACATGATGATTTAACTGGTTTGATTTATTGCCACGCTACGCTTTTCTGGCATCTCGGGCTATCCTCCTGCGGATTGGAGGGGAAAGAGTTTTCTTCTCCCTTCGCAGCATCCTTCCTTCCTTCCCCTGAGGAGATCCCCTCTATGTGCTCTTACACTTCTCTTCCCTCACATCTTCTTCATACCTTTTTTTCTTTTTTTTTCAGCATGTTCCCTCCACCTCTTATTCGGACTCTCACTTTCTTCCTCTCATTTTCTCTTGCTCCGTCTCCTCCCCAGTGTTCATTTGTATCAAGATTTAATGCCCCCAAACAAGCTTTCTGTGTCAGCCCACTGAGAGAGTCAGCGGGGGCGCTCTGTTCCCCCTTCTGTCTCTGCTGTGAGAATCACTCTCAAAGCTGCTTAGGCACACACACGCACTCACGGGGGCGCCTGTGTTTTGGCCACAGAGACACACACTCTCAGGCGTACACACACACACACACACACACACACACACACACACGCATATGCGGTCTCACTCGCTTTAGAACACACTGCGCCAGAGGATGGTGTCATCTTAGCCCGCCATGCTCTGGAGGAGTGTGTGTGTGTGTGTGTGTGTGTGTGTGTGTGTGTGTGTGTGTGTGTGCGCACACGCTCCATCCCCACCAATCACATTTCACCTACTCCACGGTGCTCTTCTCCATGGGGGGGCGGGACTCCCTGCCTGACCATCAGGAATTGGATCAAGCAGCATCATGATTGGATTTGAGCTTTGATACACACACACACACACACACACACACACACCAACTCCTCCTGCTGCCTCAATAAGCAGCCCGACACTGGCCATGCAACACACATCCACACGTTCGCACACACACACACACACACAGTGCTGACTGCCGTTACTCTGCTACTTGCCTGGCTGTTTCCCCACAATTTCCCAACCTCATGGGTACCCAAATATACTGCTGCCCACACACACACACACACACTAAATAGCTAACAAGAATTAGGGCAGGAGTTGTCGCGCTAATCTCCTTCTACATCTACTCTTTCTTTCTCTTATTCTTCTTTTTTTTCCTCCCTAAAGCCCTCAATCAGAGGGACTCCTTGCCCCTCCCTCTTTCTCGCCGTGGGGCGTCCCAATTCACCAACCTGGTGAATAATTAATGCCGGCAGGCCGAGTTGATTAAAATAACACATCAGCTCTCCTTCATTGAGAAGAGGCATGGCTCTTCGGTGGTGGAGAGTTCTCTCTTCATATTAACGTTGATTAAGATTTTATGGGTGGAACACCATATGTGCCCCAATGTGGCGTTCCTATTGGAGCAGGTTGTGGTGGACCGCAAATTAGAGCCCAACTTACTGGATTTCTTTTTAGGCCAATACCAATATTGCGGGAACAATATATCGGTCGATATTCATTCTTTGCCTTAAATATTGAACATGTTTTTGAAAATGATCCATTCCATATACATATAAGAATCGGGACCTCAGATGTGTACTGAGCGGGACGTTTGACAGTCGAAAACTTTCTAAATGACCTCAAAAGTGCAGAATTGTCAGCATTTCTCTACCAAAGTCTCTATATTCCAATCCCACTATTTCTGTGCTAAGCTTGAATCGATGGTGACTTCATCACAAATGCCTTGAAGCCGACCATCACAGAACTCACTGTGTCTGTCACTTGTCCCCCCCCCCCCCCCCCTCTTCTCTTCCTCCCTCGCTGTCGCTCTGTGTTGTTCGTTTGTTTGTAAAGCTTTAAATTGAAGCAGATGGCATTCATGGGTGACACATGACGCATGCTCATGTTCGCTAATTATGTCATCGGCGTGCCGTTGGCCTGTCCGCTTTGATTCCCTCGCTCCAACAGCTGTACGTTTGCTAGTGTCAGCCCCCCCTCCCCCCCCCCCCCCTCTTTCCATCTCTGCTGTACGCTCCACAACTATTCAGCTGGAGCCATCTCTAAAGAGGAGACTGCAACAAATAGCGTGGAATCAAGTGTACTTAACAAGAGAAAGGGATTGTGATGTGTGTGTAGTGTGTATACAGTTTTAATAAGGCACGTTCCCTCTTGAAATGCCGTCTCTTACAAACCCTGCAGGTTGTAGTGTGTGTGTGTGATATTGTTGAGTGGGTGCTCAAGTGGGCTTGTTTACCATTCAGCTGCTGTGAGCTGTGAGAGGCTGACTGGCCAAACACTCCTAATGAGTTCCTCCTCAGCCCTCTTCCACACACACACACACACACACACACACACACACACACACACACACACACACACACACCACACACTTGTGTCTCTGCTCCACTCTACTCTGAAACATTGTTGCAGTTGCCACTGGGGGTCATTGTTCCCCATAGCTACGGCTCAAACTCTGTTGTCATAGTTCTGCCGTTGTTCCGGTGTGTGTGTGTGTCTGTCTGTGTGTGTGTGTGTGTGTGCAGGTCCATGCCAGTGTCGGTTGCCATGACGCCCTGCTCACCAGACTCGCACCGTGCTCCCGAGCACATTTGCGCCTCACTTCTCTTTAGACATTACCACAAAGTGAGAATAAAAGGAGAGCGATTGGGTCACTGTTCCGTTTCAATGACTTATTCATTGTGACCTTGTTTCCCCAAAAAGCAAATTTTTCATTCCAGCAAGTAAGCATCTTCACTTCTTTATTCACAGTGGTGCTCTCGTCCTCTTTTTTTTTTCATGCCCTTTTTGCGTCAGCTCGCTCTCCTTCATCTGTGTGTTCTCTCTCATTGAGATGCAGCATCTCACCGATCTCTTCCCCTCATTACCTATTTCTCCTCGTTCTTTCATGCTTCTCTCTTTTGTTCTTCTGCTTCTCTCTTTTTCTCTAGTTAGCATTCCGGTTCAGAGGGAATTGTATCGGTGCTAACTCCCTTTGATGTTTTTTCCACCTCTATAGATAGAATTTATCTCATTTTAAGCTGGTTTTGAGCTCGGCAAATATAGTTTTTTTTTTTTGCTCTTTAGTATCTCCATTGCTGCTAAATTAGCGCTGTGCGAGGGATACTTCTTGGTGGCTATAGTGCTACTCCGCTGTTGCTTAGTGTCAGGCATTACCTGACACCAGACAGACCTGTATGTCCACAGGTGAGCTGGAAGTCAGCACCACCTGTTAATGGGATTACCGTTTCACCTTTGGCCTCCATGTCGAGCTAGATAAGTACAGAGCAAGCGCATGATGGCTGGCGGATTAATGTCTGATCCCTGGATATACTAAAGCTTGTTTGGTCAAGAAATCAACCCGGCAACCGCCTTGTTCATACGTAGCCCACACACACCACACACACAAACAAATAGTCTCCACCAAGTGAGCGCACGTTGTTTTTTTGTTGTTGTTGTTTTTTTCTTTACAATCAGCACTCTCTGGATTGCAGCTCAGACGGCCCTCCTACCCACCTCTGTTTCTCTCTCATCACAAAGAGCGGCTGCTTTACGACGCTGTGGCTGCTGTAAAAGCCAAGGGTTGCAGGGGGGGGGGGGGGGGGGGCACAGGGGGCACAGAAGGCTGTCGGGTGGATGTAAATTACACAAATAAAACTCCACACTGGCACGGAGCTTTCCCCAGAGAGACTGGAGTGTAGGCGGGGAGAGATATTTGCTGTAACTATAAGAAGAAGGGGATGGGACAGGCACAAGGTATGCAGAGAAGAGGGGGTAGAAGGGAATATGTGGAAACAAATGACAGCAGACAGATCAGTCTATATGTATATGTAGGAGGGGACAGGAAGTGGAGAAAAGTTAGTAAAGAGCCATCATTCAGCACTTGGATATTACAGTTAGAGCCCTACGTGCCTCGTAGCTGTGCCACTCGGCTTCCTCTCCTGCTCTTCATCACCTCCTCCCATCCTCCCCTCAGCCTCCCTCCCTCTCTTCCTTCTTCAGTTTGGTTTGTCCTCGTCTGCTCGTCCGCTCACCTCGGCACTCTTCAGAGGGCATTCCGTGCAGTGCGGATGTGTGTTTTCGTTCTTGCCGAAAAAAACGTGCCCACCTCCAGCCAGCAGATGTGGTCCTCACCACCGCAGCAGGAGTGAGGGCGGGACCAGAACACGCTCAACAGGAAGTTGGGTGTGCTTTGTAATGCGGGTATTTTCTTGTAGCTTGGCAACATTAACGGTAAGAGGAAACCTGACTATAAGCAGGGTTTCCTCCGACCCCAAAAGGAGAGTGCAGAATGGATATTGTCGCATTGTCCCTCTCCCTCACACACACACACACACACACACACACACACACACACACACACACACACACACACAGTGAGACACACATATAATATGTAGTGTGGGCATGCTCTTATTTTGGTATGGTCTAAACTAAGTTACCAGTGGGACCGCTAATGCTATTAGCTGCTCATTTATATGATAGATGTATTGTGCAATTGTATATTTCTTCAATTAGAATGAATGTAATTATTGAAGTGTTTCATCTTCTTTCATGGTGTGGTTTTAGGGCTGCTCCTAACAATTAGTTTAAATTTCTTTACGCCTAATCATTTTTCGTTTAGTCTGCCGAACTTCTTCAGATTGTTTGTTTATCCAACCAACAGTCTAAATATATTTTAATTGAAACAATATAAATCAGATTAAAAAAAGCCGCAAATTCACACACGTGAGAGGCTGGAGACACATTTCTGATTAATGACTTAAACGATAAATCTACTACGACAACTTTTGCCAACAAATTTTCTGGCGATGACTTAATAAAGTTATCTAACAATTCAGCAGTATGTGGTCAATGAAATATCAAGTGTGGTGATTTGAAGTGTTGATATGAAGTCCACTGCAGCTAAGAAACAAAGTGACTTCATATTTCAGGAGTTTAAAAAAAAGACAGAAAAAACAATATTTACTGTACATTGAGCGAAGCAATGAGCGTCCACTGAAAGACAGTCTTATGCACAATCACACACATACAAGCTGCCGTAGAGAGTCTTTTGGTAGGGACTCAGTCAGCTGGCTGCCCGGGCCTCCGACTGCTGCAGCGCACACGATAAGCAGAGAGGAGTAGAGCCGTGTGACCAGTAAACCTCACGGCAGCTCGGCGTAGTGGCAGACGGCAAAGCGGTTAAGTTGATTATATAGAGTTGTACATTTCCTCAGGGAGTTGAGGAGGAACTGAGGCAGGATGGTATGAGGGAGGAAGATCAATTGGAGGAGGAAGAAAATCGACCAAGTATTATATATGCAAGGAGAGAGAGAGAGAGAGAGAGAGAGAGGGAGAGAGAGAGAGAGGGAGAGGGAGAGAGGGAGAGAGGAGGATGTTATGTGTGTGAGACATAAGAATTGTCCAAGACAGAACAGTGAGACGCTATCTGGAGCAGAACAACAACAACAACAACAACAAATACTTTGTGAAATTATATTTTCTGACAAGGACTCGCTGTTTGGGCCTTAATATAAATTACACATCCGTCTTCATTCCCGATAAGTGTAATATTTTTGACCACTGCTTCATCAAGAACCGTACTTGGATGTTCATGGAAATGCTCTGTTATTATTCCCCATTATGCCCCAAATCTCTATTCTGTTCTATTCTTGGAAGTAAGTGCTTACTTCCAAGAAAATGGATGTTGCTGCCAAATTGTATTTTTTCTTTTTTTTCTCAGGCAAGCGGTTCCCTGATTGCATTCGTTACCATGCCAACAACCGTCTATTACAGGACAGAAAATATGTTTTAGTTTCCAGTGAAGTGTTTTTCTCCCACATGTAAATACATTGCAAAGCACTCTAATGTGACTGACATTAGACCATTTTCACAGCCAGAGCGGTAACATTAAAGACCAGTTTGTGAAAGCCTGCGGTTTCACTCGTGTGTGTGTGTGTGTGTGTGTGTGTGTGTGTGTGTGTGTGTGTGTGTGTGTGTGTGTGTGTGTGTGTGTGTGTGTGTGTGTGTGTGTGTGTGTGTGTGTGTGTGTGTGTGTGTGTGTGTGTGTGTGTGTGTGTGTCAGACATCTAGTGTGGCTCTGCTTTGGGACAACAGAAATACTCTGATGATGTGTCCCACTCAGCTGTTTTGCCAGATGACTGAGTTTTTGGCACAGAGTGAGAGAGGATGGTGTGTCCATTGTTGTCTCCTTTGCTGGAATGATCCTGCACCTGCATGTTGCTGATGGTGGGATTTGCTGTACACGGGTGTGTATGTGTGTGCATCTCTGTGTGTGTGTGTGTGTGTGTGTGTGTGTGTGTGTGTGTGTGTGTGTGTGTGTGTGTGTGTGGTACACTGTTACAAAGTACCTCTTCTAGCTTTATGGCAGCCAGTATTCAGATCTTGTCAAAGTGTCCTTGGACCAAGGAGAGTTTTAACGTGTGCTATTCACCACTCTATTATAATAATCTGAGACAAAAAAACAACACATATAGGTACCATTTGGAAAACAGTGATGTGAAATATTCTACTGTACTTTTGTTCCCTTTCCTTAATCAGAATCAGCTTTATTACACATACATGGAATTTGACTCCGGTTTGACTCCGGTTTCTATTAACATTAAGAAGATAATGTTGTTGTGTGCTGCCCTGCGGGTGATGTCTCAGTCATTGATCGTGTGTGCACGTCTATCGACTCAACCTGTTTAATTAGCTCGTGTGTGTCTAGAGAGGCAGAACTGACTTTGCTTCTCTTTACAACCTGCGTGCATCCAGTCCAAACATCACACGCACACACACACACACACACCGCTCATTCATCCGTTATTAGATCGCATCTGCAGGGACTAAACTGTGGGTGTGACATGCACATGGACATCATCTGTGTCTTTTGCATTACTGGCCATTGTTAGTCAGCAGAAGCCGCTCTGACACACATTATGATCATAACTCCAAGTTCAGCCCAGAGCACTCTGGCTTGCTGCCTGGGTTCCAACGTTGAACCCTGAGGTGTAGTCTAGCAACTCCCTCAGCACCGGGCCTGCAGGGCATTGTGTGTGTGTGTGTGTGTGTGTGTGTGTGTGTGTGTGTGTGTGTGTGTGTGTGTGTGTGTGTGTGTGTGTGTGTGTGTGTGTGTGTGTGTGTGTGTGTGTGTGTGTGTGTGTGTGTGTGTGTGTGTGTGTGTGTGTGTGTGTGTGTGTGTGTGTGTGTGTGGGAGTCTCTTGTGTAGAAGCTGGCTGCTTTATTGCCCGCTCATAGGGAATGGGCACAAAGTATTCATACATGAGCAAATTGTCTGTGAAACCCTTAGCATATTGTACATGTTGTATACATTTGTGTACATGTGTGTTTATAAAGCTATATACATTTTTAGCACACGTGTCATATGCATTTGAGTGTGAGCTTGTGTGTCTGTGTGCACATCTGCTTGTGCTCTTCCATGCTTTATTTATGTGTGTGTGTGTGTGTGTTTGGCTGGCATACGCGTGTGTATTTGCATGCTGCTCCATACCAACAGGGTTATTTAATATGAACTTTTTTGGGACAGCTGAATGTCAGCAGA
Source organism: Leptoclinus maculatus (assembly GCA_032191485.1). Classification (NCBI taxonomy): domain Eukaryota; kingdom Metazoa; phylum Chordata; class Actinopteri; order Perciformes; family Stichaeidae; genus Leptoclinus; species Leptoclinus maculatus. The sequence goes on from JAVDOI010000015.1 coordinate 9,994,752, forward strand.
TCCATTATCCTTTATCTGAACTCCTCAGAGCAGAGAGAGACGGAGAGATAGTGGATGAGGGGGCTTCAGTGGATGAATGGATGAGCGGCTGGATGGATGAACGTATATCAGTGTCCAATGACACTCTCCTGTTAACTGTCGCTTTCTGTCCTTCATGAATTATTCACACACACTTTCTTCACTTTGAATGTCAGAGTTGCAATCTTCTCCATTAGAATTAGACCGTCTCTACTAATGTTAAGGGCGGGACAATGATCGACCGTTATTAATACACCGACACCAGCGGAGCATTTTAAATTCTTATATAAAGATATAAAATACATTTAGATTCTTATTTGTCTTCATACTACAGGTAACATATTTACCTGTAAAATATGACGACTCAGCCGTATTTGTGTAGTGTCGATATCTATTGCTGAGTCCAGTGTACGTAGATTGGAAAGATGTGCAGAGGGGTTTGAAGAGTCACATGAAAGAGTGTAAGACAATTCCTGGCACACACACAGAAACAGGTTGCGTGCAAATATACGACATCTGGATGTCAGCCATTTGGCAACATAGGGAAGTTACAGTAAAGGAAGGGAAGTGTAGAAACCATGAGTCATTACTGTCAGTGCTTGCGCGTTGTCTTTTAACATTGTTTACTGTATATTGCTGCCGGACAGTTGCCAATCTCGGTTGCTTAAGTGATCAGAACATGTTGCAAATCTTCTTTTAGACGTACCATCTACTTCTCTCTGATGTAAGACGAGCAGTAAAAACACAGGAGTGATGGAGGGGTGGGGGGGGTGGGGGGGTGGTGGTGAAGGGGGCCATCATCTCAATTAGACCCACAGCACACGCCCAGCAGGCTTAAAGCCCCACACCTCTTCTACTCAAGCAGCTACTTAAGTGCTTTTAATTGCTGTAATGTTGGAACAAGCTCCGGCATCCCTCGAGTATCAGATCTGCCCCTCAGATAGCCAGATGGCGGCTGCATTAGTAGCCGGTTTTTGGGACCATACATCCTTTTACGTTTAGATACACCTGATCACAGTATAACAATACATAGTGATGTCAGATAAGGATCACAGCAGTAAAACTGATACGAGACTACATTTTTCCCTTTTTTTTTTACGCTTTTGAAAAAGCTCGGCCCAGCAAAGCTTATTCCGTTAGCTGAAGTCATCTCCTCCTCCGTACGCCCATTGTGTATCTTGTGTTTTTCTTTTCCATTTATTTGCTTTTCTTACACTATATAATAGGAGTTTTGAATCAAACTTGCCACGAGTGTTGACGCTTATCTGCAGTAACAGCTGTATTGGTGGGACTAATGTTGTGGACCGGGATGCTGTACGGAGGGGAAAGAGGGAGGGAGGGAGGGAGGGAGGGAGTGATGAATGATCCGTCCAGGGAGAGAGGGAGATATAAAGAGATGGGCTGTTGGCCAACTAGGTTAGAGGTTTTATTGTTGATGTGCGCTTGGTTGCATAGAGACTACCTCAGACAAACACTCGAGACCTGAGAGCATGCACACCCCTGGTCAAACACGGGTCTAGACAGTCCGGCGCTCAGCTGGGTGCGAACTGAAATATGCATCACTCAAAAATACATTTGGAGATGCATTTGCATTACGGGAGGGGGGGGGGCTGAGACAGAGGGATGATATGCGCTAAATCAGCTAAATGTAAATGCCAAAAATCCAACAGTCACAGCTACATGTGTACATAACTCAGCTAAGATTGACTTTTGATCAGCAGAATCTAAAGCAATGCAACATATTGTCAAGTTCTTGGAGGATGATTTTGTGAACTCCTGATGAGCTCTGACAAGCCCCCCCCCCCCCCGGCCCGGCAGCCCCTGGCACTCCTGTTCTCACCTCCATACGTGAGCAAGCTCATCTGTCAACTAACCCCCCCCCACCCCCCCCCCCCTTCATCTTTTTACACATTCTACTGTGGCAACTGTTTTTTCCAGATTAAACATGCAAACACTGATGCACGGGGATCTGTGCCAAAACGCCCTCAAGACACACACGCTCACGCACAAACGGACGCGTATGCTCACACACACACACACACACACACACACACACACACACACACACACACACACTTACACTTTCTAACATCGTCACTGGAGCTTGGCCTTCACTTTCCTGCAAGGACTGTCGGCAGCGAGGATGGAAGGACGGGAGAAGCTCCAGAGACAGCGGAGAGAAGGAGAGAGAGAGAGAGAGGGAGAGAAATAAAGGGAGGTTGAATGGGGCTCTCCATCATGCTGTCAGTAAGCTGCAGCTTTGGCGTTAGCAAGGAATAAAGAGTGTTTTTAAAAGGTGCTGCGAGGTGCAGCGAAGATGAATCGGATAAATGACTTCTCTTTTTCATTCAAAGAGCCCAGCAAAGCCAACAGGGTCACCGTGGGTGTGTGTGTGTGTGTGTGTGTGTGTGTGTGTGTGTGTGTGTGTGTGTGTGTGTGTGTGTGTGTGATGGCGTGTACGCTTCAGCCTGGAGTTTGCATTTGAAAATGTGTGCAAAAAACCTTTTGCCGTGGCCGGCTGATGTTCTTGTTGCATATTAAGACTGTTGCCCCTCTCCTTTCACCACCGAGCGGGGAAAGTAATGTAGTTCAGAGGGGGCATGTTAGGTGGAACAATGGCTCCAAAATATTGAATAAGGAGTGAAAGGGAGCCAGGGTTTTAATGACAATAGGCCAGAGCTGGGGGGGCGTGGGGGGGGGGGGGTGATAGATGATAGATCTCTGCTGGTTAAATATTATCCGGCTTCTTTTTTCATGTATCAACCCCCTCCTGTCCTGGTATCACACAGAGAATGGTAAGATGTGGCCGGCTAATGATCTGCCCTTCTGAGCCATTCACTTTTTTTGTATCAGCCTATTTACTTACTGTTGAGTCACCCCCCCCCCCCCCTCTACGGGCTCACAACACAGATGGTTTTGGGTAGTCATGGCGACTGCCCAGCTTTATTTATATCAGTTCAAAGCCCTTCTGTGCTTTTCTTTCTTCTAACACGTGGAAGTTTTGTCACAGATGGAGGGCCACGATAGTTAAAACTACAAAGTTGGTAATTTAAAGTATCTTTATTTGAGCTTCCTGTTGTGATTGTGAGTCGACATAAGTATCATTTAAATGGGTGGAAATAGTTAAAGTTATCTCTTTCCTAACCAAACAGCTATAATTTCCAATGTATATTTGAAATGTGTTTTTATGTGTTGTGAGACGCATATGATAAGCGTTAGTCATGTTTTTAGTACTTCCCTTCCCCCCCCCCCAGTGTTCGTTTCTGCATTGCTGCCTAAGCAGGGCCTGAGGGCAAAAAGTCCGACATTGATATAAATTTTCACAGAGGTTCTCTGGGCTCGTCGTCAAAGGACGAACCTCCTCCCTGCTGCCCGTGGCTGAGCCGGGCAAACCTTTTGACTGCAGAGAAACAACCACAGCGCAACGAAACCCTGTGCTCCGATGGGGCGCGTCTCACTGTCGGGGTTGTCACCGGCTCTCAGATGAAGTTGACCCATACGCACCCCTTGGGACTTGTGGGGTAAAAAGGGCTGCCTCTCATCCAATTAACTCATCTCTTTCATACGTATAAATGTGTATACACACACACACACACACACACACACACCAGGGCCGGGGTGTGTGTGTGGTGAACAATAACAGAGACGGTGAGAGATAGCAGAGAAAGAGGAGCAGCGGCTCCATCTACATTCCCTGCGCCTCATTCTTTTGAAATGCTGATGACTCCTCCTCCTCCTCCCTCACCCTCATCGCTCAGCTCTCCCCTCTTTTTTAATGTGGCGGAGTCATCCATTCCATTAACCCTCCTCCTGCTCCCCTCCCCAGGTTAGAATGAGGGAGACCCCCCCCCCCCCCCCCCCCCCTTTATAAAAGGCAGGGTAACAGGGGCCACAGTGGTGACGATGGCAGGGGCATTTGTCAGTCTGTTGCTCTCCCGTGGGCCTTTGTTATCTCCCCAGCTCCCAACTTGCTGGCTAAGCAGGGGATTTCACATGTTTCATTAACATCAGAACCAGCTCGGCACTTTTGTACAATTCACATTGAGCTGGGGGGGGGGGGGGCGCACTGAAAAACATGAAAAAGCGGGATGCAACAAGCACATGTGCCCATGAGAGAGCAGTCCGTTTTATGAAAAAGCTAGCAAGATTAGAGTTGGATCACACACACACACACACATGCACATAAGTGCGCACACGCAACCGTTTCCATGAGTGTTGACTGCACATTCGGCCTGCAGTGGTCCAACCTCTGCGCGGTTCATGGCACACATTCTGTCTTTGTACTAAGCACAAACAATCGGCGTGCCCTGCCCGGCGCTGGTGTTAGGGGCACCACTCAAGTGGAGGTCACTTGCCGAGGCGTTATAATGCTTTAGGCTGGGCACAACGAGACTGAGGGCAATCCACTTAAAGCGAACCACTAACCCCCCCCACCCACCCCACCTCCTCTCGTATCCCCTCCAGGCCACCCCGAGCATCACACTTCTGAATAGAAAACGGGAAATCGGCCTTCTGCAGCACTTCAAAAACTGGAGAGAGAGAGAGAAAGAAAGCAGCGAGAGGAAAATACTGTGGAGCGGGGGGGGACATGATAGTGATACAGAGCTGCTTTTTTTTTTAACACGCTGCCTCAACACCCAGACAGCGGTGCCTAAGATCTCTGTTAGAGGGAGATTGAACCAACTCTAATCGGGTAACAGGCAGAATCAAAGCATGAAAATGTGTTTTGATGAGAAGACAGCTTCTTTTTTTTAAAACTTATTTTCCATGCTCCCTCAACTTCGGGAACTCTGAGTTAAGGCCACGAGGGCAAGGCTGCGGTCGAGAACCTGGATGCAGCAAACGGAGAAATGAACGATGTCATACATAGACAAATAGAGTGTAAGCTTGTGTTTTAATTGCCCCCTGCTTGTCCCTCTCTCCCTCTGAGCTTCCCTCGTCCTCCTCACACTGTACTCCATGCCTGCCTTGCTCTTTAGGTTAATATTCTGTGTCTGTGTCATGCCAAACATTTGGCAGGCAGTGCCGGTTTTCTATGTGAACAGTCTTAAAGGAGGGGAAACCAATAGAAACCAAACTGTTCTATGTGAGAGGGCACATAAAACAAATGCACTCTTCTTACTCTGGACTGCCAGTTTCAGCATGAAGAAGTGAAATACCAGAACTCAGCTTGGAGCGCAGAAATCTGCAGTTCATAGATGAGGGCAGCTCTTTGACTCCCGATGTCTCGAGCCCACTGATCCACACTTCCAGCGAACACTGTGAGAATGTAAAATCTTTTTATTATCAAGGAAACGTCTTTTGACCACGGCTCCTTGATTTGTTTTCAGTCTCTTCTACCTCCAGGTTGCTCTGTGTTTCACTCTCTGTCCCTCTTAATAGAATTAGTGGTGTGTCCATCCGTATGTATTAAACATCTCCCTGTTTCTGACAGCTAATGGAGGCCATTCCATGTCCGGGATGACTGATATTGAGATATCCTTCCTCCAGGGTAACATCCATAGCAATTTTCCCTTGATTTGCTGAATGATGGACTGTGCAAAGGAAAATAGACCTAATGATCATTGTGGAGATGGGCCCTCTAACTCAAGGCTGTAGAGTGTGGGCGATTACCAGCTATACAATAAGCTATGTCTCCTCCTCCCTCCTCTCTCGCTTTCTCTCCCTCTGCTGAGGTATTTCCAGAATGCCGCCGGCCATGATGGATTTATGAGTAGGCCATACTTTGGTAAACACTGATGGTGGGCAGCTTTGTCCTCCCCCCCTATGATATAGTGAAGGTCCCATAAAAAATGGGAAAACCAGGTTACGGCCACCATAGAGTTGGGCTAAACAATAAAAGGCTTTATGGGCAGATATAGGCCTGTACCATAAATGCTGGAATCTGCTGTCAGAGGGACATTAAAGGGATAATGACAGGGGGGCGGGGGGGGGGGGGGTAGCTTTCACAAAATCCCTGCAGCCACTAAGAGGGTCTTTTTTTAGAAAAGACACACAGACGCACACACACTGAGGGTAGCAAAGCACCGAGGTAGAGCTCAGAGCAGTTTAACTTTGGGTCAGGCTTTGTGTGTGTGTGTGTGTGTGTGTGTGTGTGTGTGTGTGTGTGTGTGTGTGTATCCAGTAGATTGACAGAAAGGAGATGGAAGCGGCGCCGCGCTCGTCGATAACTGCAGCATGTTCTCACATCGAAGGGTCGGGGCCCTCATTACACATTGGCTCGCCGTCGGGGAGCACAGCTGTTGGGCTTGGCTGGTGCTGCCTGTCCGGGCTGCACAAAACCAGCTGTGCAAACAAACGCACACACACACACACACACACACACACACACAGACAGACAGACAGAAACCGTAATGGCAGCAAGGGGAACGGAGCGGTAGTTTCAGGTAGACTTAAAAGCAAACATGCACCACGGCACGCACTCAGAAGTAAACACACGCTGACATGCGCCCAGGGGGGGGGAGACCTGCGCCTGGCAGCATGAGGAAGTCGGGACCATGGCAGTGGTGTGCGTCGTGGGGGTGGAGGGGGATCATGGTGCAGATAATCACAATCGTGGGGTATTTCCACCGACACGCAGACAGCATGTGTTGCCCCGCAGCGTGACAGACCTGGACATCTCCTTGGGGGGATGTCCAGGTCTTTACAGCTTCCTAACACCCCAGATTGAGCTAAGAAAGAAGGAGAGTGGGGGCAGTAAAAATAGTTTGACACCCTTGAGGTCCAGCCGGCAATCTCCTCTCCGCCCTTGCCCATAAAACTCTTTGAATTCCCTCCTAAAATCCCCCCCCCCCCCCTTTCCGCTGGACTCTCAGTTTCCAGCTTTGCACCGAGTCAAGTTGCTGTGTTTACCGCTCGTGGTGTCCCTCTATTATTTGTACTTCTATTTCTGCAAAAGCCTTTGAATGGTGCTCTAATCAGGACCCGACGTCGGTTGGCCTGGACTTGACGCAACAACACTTAGAAGCCTGAGCCACACAAACAAGACTGGCCTCTCACTCGAGACGCAATCTCCTTCTCTCCGGCTTCGCTTCCCCGGCCAAAGTACCTCTCCGTGTTCTCAGGAGCGCGGCGGCGTATCGATGCCGGATCGAGATCAGCCAGCTGGACCGGTGCGTTAACGTGGGGCCGAACCGCTTGCGACTCCTGTTGCCGTTCTGCTTTACACAGTCGTGAAGATGCAATAGAGACTACTGACCACTCTCACTTCCCCTACATTCACGGCACCAATTGTCAAGTGTGTAAGAGCACTTACACTGATATTATATGTGTGTGTGTGTGTGTGTGTGTGCTTGTTTGTGGTGAGCCACTTACTGGACACCACCTGTCACTAAACCAGCACTTTATTCTTCTGTTGATATGATGTAGTACATCCAGTTCCCCAACTGTCTACCCCAAGGAGCACTGTGTTCCCTCCTGTCACAACATAAATACCACATTTATTTAATTCTGCCCTTTTTAAGGATGAAAAAGCGACTTTTTCCATTTAATGATAAATTAAGTCAGCTGTGGGAAAAGGACTTGTTTCAGGTCTGATCTTGTATTCTTCCCTCCCCCATCTGTAATTAAGCAATGATCAACAATCTGTTATCTCTTCGCTTGTTCTCTGCTATCACAGTGTATTGCCCGGGGATGAATGCTCTCCCCTCGGAGAAGAAAACAGAGCCTGGAGAAATTAGCATTTTCTGACAGCCATTGCTCATAGAGCTAATCCTGTTGAGGAATGTGTGGCTACGCTATCAGTGCAGGCGAGGGGTCGCCGTGGCCCATGCCTGCACACCGGGCTCTTATCAGGCAGGGTAAACACACTAGGGTCTGCATTAAATAAGTGTCACAGTCAGTGGGGGCGGAGCAGGCCCGAGCCCCCCTGCCAGGCTCCATGCAGATAATCCCTCTCAGGAACCCTGTTGGTCAGACCCAGCTGTGGCCCCGTGGCTCAGGTGTAGGGAAAGTGGGGGAGGAGAGGTATTGTTCAGGCAGCGGTGTAGGTTACACAACACAAGCCACGCCAAATTTTTTCTTTGCCAATTCCACATCAATGCAGATGCATTTGAAAAGGCTTTTTGTGTAGCAAATGTTTTCTGTCCAAACACGCATTTTTCAGGTCAATTTAGAAAAGTTAAGATACCAAAAACAGTAGAAGAATGCTAAAGATCGCATGTCCGTGAAACGATGCGGCGGGACAGGTGAATCCGCCGACATAGACAAGTTGTCAGAATCTGCGTCCACAGAAAGCGTCCTTCCGGGTTGTCGACCTCGTCTGGGACGTCCCGATCATTTATCAAACACGCCTGATATTTCTATATGCGGTCTTTCTTTTATGTGAGCCAAATATTCTCTCTTGCCAGTGTGAAGGTCAAATAATAGTCATGTGAGGTGTCCTCAAATGTACCTCTAGTGGGTGCTCGGCCCTAATCTCCACCATCGAACACGCGCGGGCAACTTGAGCCGACGGCTGAACTCCAGATCACAGGTCAGTGCTTTTGAAAAGCTCAGTTTACCTGTCAACACCACGACATGAGACCGGCGATGTGTTTGTGAAAGGACTGGATGTTGTTGTTTTTTTTGTGGCAGCATAATTGCCACTATATTCTTTCAGGATTGCTACCTGACTCCGAAGAGGGAAATATTCATGCCTCTAGAGTTCTGCTATGAAAGCTTTGGTACGGACCCAACAAGCCTGGCGGACGACACAGCCGCATAACAAGTTGCAACAATGTTGCATGGAATGTTGTAGAGTATAGGTGGAGTAACATTTCACTAGGGAGGTGGTGCAAAACCAGCTTCCTGGACTTTAATCCACTGAGAAAAAGTTAAGTGTTGGCTACCGTGACTGGGTGCCACTTTTGTTACTTTGTTTGTGGCGGGGGGGGGAGGAGGGAACCGAGGCGCCTCTCCGGGCAGCACTCAAGGAAAAGTGCAGTGGTGTCACTAAGTGTACAAGGTGGGAAACCTTGAATAATGTGGGATGAGAGCGAGCCAGAAAGGCGAATCCGAGTCAGCCAGTGGGTCACCAGGAGGTGAGGCTGCCTACTTCCCCTGGGTTCAGGAAAAGTTCAGCCGCATAGCATTAGGCAAATTAGGGAGACAGGGATGGGGGAGAAAAGAGAAAAAAAATTTGAGGGTAGGGACTGATGAGAGCATGGGGGGAGAGGGTCAAATTAGTTGGAAGGAGGAGCCCGAATGAAAAGTGAGAGCATAGAGGGGAACTTCCAGGAAAGAAAATGAAAAAAAAAGAGCCTGACGGATACAGTCTGGTGGTAAAGATATGACAGACTCATTACTGCGCTTATATAACTTAATCATGCCCTCAAATACATTCTCATTTAAAGCCCCAGCACCTACAATTTGAGGGACGGCGGTGGACTCCTCTGGCGCACAGTCCCATGCAGGGCCCGGGTATAGAGAGAGAGAGGGAGAGAGAGAGGGAGATCCATGGTGACGTTCCTGAAGGGGTTAAACGTAGGAGGAGCAACGCATGAAAAGGGACTGAGGGTAGGAAGGGGGAGGGAAAAAAAGAGAAAAGAAGCCTGGTGGAGGTGGAGCCAAAGCCCTCAGCTGCTGTGCCTTGTCACATTTTTTTGCAGAACATGATCGCCGCACGATCCGGTGTGGGAATGATTTAGGCGCCTCTCTCCGAATACAAACAAGGCGGTGCTGCTGCGCGTTTCAATGGGACCCCGGATACCGGAGAGCGGGGTCTGACCGAAGGGGGTGGGGGGGGGGGAAGCCGCCGGGTTGTTGTTGTAGCGCACGGAGGGAGACCGGTTCGTTTACGGGGCTGACAGGAGTCCACACCGCGGCGGGGCGCAAACGGGACGACCGAGCGCAAACCCGAAAGGGACGCAACTGCAACCGGACGGAATTTCCTCTGTGTGATATTTTGCGCTTTCGTCCCGCTGGTGATTCCCCGTGTTGCCTACGCGGACTTGGGAGATCTGTGTTCTTCTCTTCTCTGGGATTTTGACTCTCTCCTCTCTCCATGGTGTGGATACAGCCTCAAATGTTGCTCTCTATCTGAGCAAGGCCGAGAGGACCGATACATATTCTGCTGAAGTTCTTCGGCTCGTCCGTCGCTGTAATATTTAGTGCATCTGCCCGACCGCGTTTATTATTATTTTTTTAATCGGACACCATGCAGACTGTTCTTTTAAATTATGTTTTCATACTGAGCGCAGCCGACTAGGCTCTTTCAGACACTGATCCACTCCTCGCTTTGGGTTTTTGCGCCGTAAAGAAAGATGCCAAATGTTCAAATGTTCCCGCTGTGCTTGGATTTACCACCTTTCCTTCTATTTTAATGCAGTTTCCCCCCCACTCCCTCCCCCCCCTGTTTGCCCCCCTCCTCAGTTTCTACCTCTGCTGGTGGCGAGCTTCAAAAACCACAAGGCTCGTGGTTTTGTTTTTTACTGCGTGCGCTGACAAATAGTTCGTTTTTTTGTTTTTTTTGACAATAACCCCCTGCTGTCGTCCCGCTCCGTATGATGTATGAGAGCGTGGACGTGGTGGGACTGAATCCCAGCCCGAACCCGTTTCTAATGATGGATTACTACAACCAGAGCAGAGGATGCTTGATCCCGGAGAAAGGACTGGTGCCCGGAGCGCCACATCCCTACAGCACGTCCATCAGGAACCAGCACTGGAACGGCTCCAATCACTGTAGGTGCCTTTTCCCTGCCTCCTCAACTCCATTTCACCCAAGTGTGTGTGTGTGTGGGGGGGGGAGTTAAAGCCTATCTGGCCATGTGTGTGTTTGTATTTATAGCCTGGAGAAATTGCGTGTTTTCCATTTAGTTATTTTTTTTAACATTTTTTAAATATCACACGAGTGTGATCTTTATTACAAGGTCTGTAGTCCCTCGTTGCCAGCCTGTTGTATCTCAATTATTCAACCCCGGTAATATGTGGCAAACAGCGTTGCATGTTTTCACTACCGCTGAGCTTCATAACTGCATTATATATACTTGACCCACTTTCGTCTCTCTCTCTCTCTCTCTCTCTCTCTGTTCTGCCTCTGTGTGCATCCTGACGGATTTCTTCTTCTTCTTCTTCTTTTTTCTGAGAGACGTCTGAGACTGCGGCGCTCTGATCCAGACCACGTTCTCCAAAGCTGTTGCGTTCCCCCAAAATATGCACTTAATACAAGCAAGGTTTTGCAAACCATGCCAACGTTGATCAGATCAAAGTTCCCTCCCCAGCGTTATCCCCTCGGTTCCTCCGGTTAATCTGGATAGCTGCACCAAGCAGGCCAGAGTTCCTGAGCAGCACCTTAACCTGAACTGGACACACTGCTGTCTATATGTAATGTGTCAATCAAGCCTCGCGCTAATTACATGTATTTTAAACCTGTGGTTTATATTTAGTAGGCGGGGGAAATAATTACAACACGCTGTTGAATATTGCCGTTTGTTTAAACAATACGCATATGTATCTTAATATCTTAACAGAACACACACACACACATCAGAGTGTTGGAATAAATATTTTATTTTCTAATAAATACAACCAGACATTATTTTTCTTAGGCTTATGTGCCAGACAGGCTTTTCTGCCATGTCTAAAAATAGCATGTCAGTGACTATGCTTTTTAAAATCTGTGTGTGTGTGTGGTGAGGTTTTTTTTTTGGGTTGAGTAACCACCCCGAGTCATGGCAGATCTCCGTTTATTGATACGGTATCTGCTGCAATAAGAGAGAGAGTTTTATTGCAACAACAAAGTATCACAGGGGCCGTTCCCATTCTTTACCTCAAAGGACGCTGCACTGCACAAAGCTCCAGCAGGCCTTTATGGAACAGATAGCTCTGTTGTCTTTCACAGCTGAAAGAGTGTAAAAAGGCAGGAATCTCCACAGGCTCTTAAGGGCCAATTTCCTCCTCGTCTCCCAGACTATAGAAGCGCACGACAAAGGGACATTTCTGATGTTTGGCAGCAGCAGCAACAAATAACCCGGTTATGTTTGCGCCGCAGTCTCACTTTTTTTTTTTTTTTTTTTGCTGCTTGTTTTTCCAAGTCACATGAGATTAGACATTCCTCTTGACTAAAAGGACAAGTTGCAGAGCAGATACCCAGCGAGCTTCACAGTATTTATCGAGCTGACCCACTAAAGGGCTCTAGTAGCAGCATTGATTCAAACCATGTGAGGGAGACTGTGGGGGTTTGGCCCAGGAAAAGACCTCTGATCCCGTACTCGACTCCACATTGTGTTGCTCAACAGAGGAGTTGCAGTGTGTGTGTGTGTGTGTGTGTGTGTGTGGTGGGGGCCTTACTGCTTGAACGTAATAAAAAATGTAGTGCACAACCAGGGAGCGTTGGTGGTGGGGGGGGGGTTTAGACCAGAGGCTCAACATCCGTTAGTGTCATCACGTGGCTCAGAGGCTTATTGGATCATAGGGATAGAAAACAAAACAGAGCAAGAATTCTTTTTCTTTCACCTCCCGCTCTTAAGCAGGAATCCAAAGCAGTCAGGCTCAAAAGCACGAGACGATGCCAAAAAACATCTGCTGGCTCCGCCTCTTTCTGGACTCTCTGTAAAATGCCAAACTTCACAGACAGTAGTCTGATGGTATGTTATCCTCTGCACGTGCATTGCTGGTGGAGTTTTAACATTTTCTCTCACCCCCCCAGTGCTTTTCCTTTTTGGTCCTCTTTTTTTCTCTTCACATTGGGTCTAACTATTCATTACGGGCTCTACAGATGAGCTCTCTGGCTCTAAATGGCATCTTCGCTGCAGTAAACCGTCCTCCTGGACCCATTAAGTGCCCGGGCACGAATCCAGATCATATGGACGCTTCATCCCACAGTGTTATTAGTTCCTTAAAGATGCTGCCACTTGAGTGGTTTGACTGTTTCCGCCCAGTGGCTGTCGGCGCAGGTTTGTCCAGTCACGGCAGTGTCCGAGAGCTTATAACCTGGTTATTCAGAGCTACGATGCTGAAGCTTTACGCTCTGTTCTCGCAGATTAAATGCACTTGATTTTTTCCAACGAGGGCCTGTCACAATCCTTACAGCAATTATGGGACTCATGCATGAAAGAATGTGCATGGCCTTGTTCACATGACTGTCACACACTAAAAAAAATAAGGGGGTATGAAGGCAAGAGGGATTGCATGGTGGGCTCAAATGCTCACCAGTCCATAGGCTTCTTGCTTCTTTTTTTTTTCTGTCCACAGTACGAAAGAAAGCGGTCACCAGGGATTTCCATAGAGAGTAGACGAGGCAGAGAGAAGGCCGAGCTTAAGCTAGTTTGTCTTCTGAAGGCAGGGCCTACCGTGTGCGTGTGCGCGCGTGTGTGTGTGTGTGTGTGTGTGTGTGTGTGTGTGTGTGTGTGTGTGTGTGTGTGTGTGTGTGTGTGTGTGTGTGTGTGTGTGTGTGTGTGTGTGTGTGTGTGTGTGTGTGTGTGTGTGTGTGTGTGTGTGTGTGTGTGTGCGTGTGCGTGTGCGTGTGCGTGTGCGTGTGCGTGTGCGTGTGCGTGTGCGTGTGCGTGTGCGTGTGCGTGTGCGTGTGCGTGCGCGTGCGCGTGTGTGCGTGTGTGTGTGTGTCTCTCCGAGAGGGCAAGTGACTGGCAGCTTAATCTGACTCATGTGGTATTTAAGTGCGGAAGTCCTTTCACCTAGCGGGAGACGAGGCCCAAGAAAAACAGATGGTATTTTATTGTTTTTCACTGCAACGGACTGAAAGAGCGGGAGCAATTTCGGGCAATGATGAAGGGGGGGGGGGGGGTTGGATTTTTTGGAGAAAAAAAAAAAAAGAAAACGCAAGAAAGTTTGAGCTTTGCTCGTGAGGCGGGAACCCATATGGTTTCGCTTTTTGGCTTTTCTGAGCGGCTGCAGCATTATGACGGCGCGGCAGGAGCGTCGCTAATTCTTTGTGCTGCTCGGCAGCAACGTGGAAAAACGGCGAGCGATGTGTTTGGACTTTGTGCAGGCCGGCAGATTGGTGTTGGCCTTGCGAAAGACCTGCGGATATCAATCCCTCCCCCCACCGACCTTTATTTATACACGCAGATTTTATTTGGCAAGTGTTTGCTGAGGATTGAGAAAAACATGAACAACAGAGCATAAACAAGAGAGAGGCTCGTCCTGTCCCCGAACTAGAATTGTCCGGAGTACCGGCAGTTTTTGTCATAAACGGCTGCAGAAAAGAGAATCTATGAAGGTAGAACATAGAGTGTCACATTTATTTTCTTGGTCAATCCACTCAGGAGTTATTGGCAAAGCTGCTTACAACATCCAGGCCTTAATGTTCCTGAACTGCAGTGTTTGTCCTTATTGTCAATGCCAAGTCCCTGAGCCGTATGCTATTTTCCGTATTGCCTTTAATGTCCATGGACCTCGGTGCTTTCATGGACATGCTGATGAGAGAAGGGACCTTTCCTCTGCGGGGCTTTGTAGATCCCGACTTGATGGAACTGGCAGGATGGATGGGACAGCATTGAGGCGAGGTACCTTGCTCTTCCAGAGAGGGGAAGTGTCAGGCGGTCTCCTTTTTATTGCGCCACGTCTGCCTAACCCCCTTTCAGCGAATGGTGACAGTGATTTAGTAGCGTGTGTGTGTGTGTGTGTGTGTGTGTGTGTGAGAGAGTGAGATCAGTATGTCCACAGAAACACGCCTGCTTTCACCTTCAGGTGAACATCAATAACGCATTTTGTCATCAAGGTATGTTTGTAATGGCACGGGGGTTGAAGGGAGTTCAACCCCGCTGCCGCCGCTCTCCTGGGAAAGGCCGCAGGGCGGCATTTCACAACCTGCCATCACTCGCTCCCAAAAACAGCACCTCGCCACCAACCTTGGCGGGGGAGGATCAGCAGAGATGCGTGTTTCTGTCCGGTAGTGTCAAAGTCGTTTTTTATGACGGTGTAATAAGTGGGTGTGGTCCGTTAAAACACACACAAACAATGCTGGAGCTGACTGGCAACTCTTATGTTCTCCCTGTGAGGTGCCGTATTGCAGCGTCACTCCATAATGAGCAGAAATTCAGTATGTTTTTGTCCGAGCAGTTTCTTTTTTCTAAACGCATGCTCCGACCCCAGCGATGGGCCCCAGCTTGTTTGTAGAGGGAATTAGCCTGGAGGCACCAGGCAGAGAGTACTGTACACCGCTTTGGTTTGAGACTAAATCCCCAAACAAGGGTCTGTGTACACTGCAAAGCCCACTTTGATGAACAAAGCAGGGCGGACTGAAAAGATCCAGGCAGTGTCATTGATTCATCGGGGCTTAAAGAAGGCAGGTGATTGCAGATATTGTGACATGGGGCTCGTAATCTCACTATCAATAATTACAGTCTCCCCCGTGTCTGCCCTGTTATATGCACACACACACACACACACACACACACACACGCACACAGGGGTGGTAGGGAGGGAGATCAAAACAGTTCAGGTTAAAGGGGGGCTCGTCCCTCTAAAATATTCATAGCTTCTTCATTTAAATCAATTCGGCTCTACGGGCGCAGTCGAGCGTCAACTGTCAGAAATTGAGCTGGGCCTGTTGTAATCACTTCTTTACTTATCTCTACAGATGGCTTGTTCGCAATGGGCTCTGCATGGCTAGCTCACCAGCACATTGAGAGAGGGCTTTCTCTCTCTCTCGCTCTCTCTTTCTCTCTCTCGCCCGCCCTCCCTATCTCCATGTTTCATCTCCAACCTCTCATAATGGAACACACATAAATTCATCGGGGTATTGAACCAGGTACATTCATCACCCCAGAATTCATCTGTGAGGCATTTTCATTCCCAAAGTGTCTCCTTTCTCTCCCCCACTTTATATCTCTCTCTCTCTCGCTCTCCCCCGCTCTGTTTCCCATCTCCACGGTGGCATTTCACCGCATGGCAAGCCCGAGTCGGGGCGGTCAGTGTCGCGATTAATCTTTAATGCTCGCCCGCCCTAATTTTTCCTCATATTTTACAAGATTTCCTGTCCTCCCGCCTACATCTGCTATATATAGAGTTATTACATGGAGTGTTGCCTTGTTTCATCAGGACCGCTGCCTCTGCTGTGCAGTCAGCCTCTCTCTCTCTCTCTCCCTCTCTCTCTCGGGCCACTAGCTGTAGGCCAAAGCACACCAACATGCTCATCCCCTGTCTCCCCCCTGGGTATCCGTGTTAGCTTCACATGGATGACAACTGTGTACACCTCGAGTAGTTCACACAAACACAACGCAAAGGAATGCCCTCCTGTTTGGAGAGCGGGACAGCCGAGAAAATAGGGCAGAGGTTAGCGCGCTAAAAATACAAGAGCCTGGCCGGGCCGCTGCTGTCTGGGCGAAAAATAGCACCGTGTTGCTGCCGTCTCGGTCAGCGTTGTTAAACCGAGGAGCAACAGAGAGCGCTCTGCTCCGGCTCAGTGTTTGTGTTTCATGCAAGAAAAGAAAGGGAGCTCTGTGCACGCAGAGAAAAAAACAAAACAAAGTCCCCTCGGCTACAATCGTGCTTTTAATCAGGTAGCGGGCCAGCTCTTAAGATAGAAGGGATGTCTCAGTATATCAGATGATCTTACTGTGGTTAATAACTGGAGTCCTTATTTGCCTGCCTTTCATAATACCCCGGTGTTGGTGTCTTTATCATGGCCCCCAGGGTGCACGCAAGGGCAAGTTTGGAGGAAGAAAAGCCCTTTCTGTACGTCTTGATTTATGGAAGCTTCTTTCTAAAGTAACTTTAGATATCCATATTGTGTATCTTCTCCTCTCTGGTTCTCTCTCGTGTCATCCCGGCCCAGCCTGGCTCAATCTGGTCCCACTTAGTGACAGAGGAGCTTGGTCCGTCTGGCCCGCCACCGTCTGATCTTTCCCACAGCCCTCCTGAATCATTTCATATTCATTACGTGTCTTTTGCCGGAGCCCGGCCTCTGACATTTGACTCTTAAAGGCCCACCTGGGACCAGGGACGAAATAGACTAGTGTAGTGGGAAGGGAGAGTGTAGCGCTGGATGGTGACGGATAGGACGGCATGTTCGACTGACGGCTCGGGTTACGGGCCGCCTCGTCTCCCTCTAACCCTGCCTGTGATATCAGCATTGTGTGAACTGAGCGATGCCCTGCAGCCGAGCAGCTCCGAACATGCGTAGGTTAATAGAGGTGAGCGAGGAGAGTTTGTTGTGATTAGAGCCACCTTGTGTAAAAAAAAGAAACGCGCTGTGATATCAAGCAGCCTCTTCATTTCACAGAAGCTGTGGTGCCATTGTTAGTGAAGTACCTCGGTTTAGAGAGAGAGAGAGAGAGAGATGGTTGCTTGGTAGATATCGCAATAATGAAGTGGTCACATCAGATGCTGAGGAGTACTCATTGTTCTGGGAAAAATAAATATGTCACAGCGCTCTTTGCCGGGGTTTACTGGTTGAGTTGGTGGTTCATTTGTGGTCTTTGTATTCGCAGAGACAATGCACGGGGAAAGAAACTGATATAAAAGCCCTCAGGTTGACATGAGCCCTCCTCTCTGGATGAAACCAGACGCATAAATGCCTTTTTCCTCATTCCCAGTCATCTCTTTTTTCAAAAAGCCCCGCCGGCCCGGATGTTCCTTCAGATTTTGGAAAGGGGGGGGCGGGGCTTATAGGGAAATATGCAGCCGTGCAGCACTTGGGACCGAGAGGGCACATTCTGTTATTCCGTGGGATTTTTAACAGCAACGCGAGGAAGGCTTCTTAAAGTAGGCCAAAAAGACAAAAAAGGGCGCGTTGGAAAGCGAGAATGAGGATAAGTCATTTGTTCAACAGTTCTGCTCAAGGATATGATTAGACTCGTCTAAAGTGTGTATTTTGTTACCATTTCACAGGTGTGCTGTTGCTTTCGTTCCACCAAAGTCGTGGCGTTGTTGTCTTACAGCTTCATATTGCACACAGACGCGCCTTTGTTTGGCGCCGCTAAAATGACAGCGCCGTGATCAAAGAGGACGCCAAGAGATGAAATCAGAAGCACAGGAGCCCTCTGACAGCTCGGCTTCCTCCTCCTCTCCGCTGCAGCTCCTGCCGGGGCGCTGACTAATGGAGAAAGGTGACTAACAGTTTGAACCGGAGTAGTGACCCCCCCCCCTGTTTGCTTGAAGCGGTGCTGTCCCGACACCGGCACTGCCCTCTCGCCGTATGTGGCAAACCGTAGCACGGTTGCCGCTGTGGCTGTATCACAATGGAGCTGGATTATTGTGTCTGGGCTGTCAGCACCTCTCAGCTGAAAGAAAACGAGAGGGAGGGAAGGGGGGGGGGGGGGGGGGGGGGGGAGAGAGAGAGAACTCAAACTCCGGGAGAGGAAGAGGGGGGGGTGGGGGGGGCTCCGAGAGAGCTGGCATTTTCAAACAATAATCTCTGTGGAGCCCTTTCAGAGGGTTTAGTGTCATATTTGGCCTCTGGATTTTTGCCCTGGCTCTGCTTTGAACAAAAAGCAGTGGAGAGCGAAATGGAAAGGAAAAGAGAGAGGAAATAAGGGAAAGGAGACAACGGAGAGGGAGAGAGGCTTGGCTGGATGACTGATATTATTAGTGTTCAAGTGCGACTGATGGAGCCTTGGCCTGCATCCAATGGCTGCCAACAGGCCAGTGTTGGCAAATTGAGTCTGGTACCAAATGACCTATATCCCTGTCCTATTTAGCACGTTACAGCATTTGTCTTTATCGTGGCGATCTCTTATCTGTGCCTCTCTCCTCTCGTTTCCTTATTCTGTATCAAGTGTCATGACGAGACAAAAGCCCCATTCTTCAGCAGTTTTTTTTGGTTTTGATTAACCTTAATGTGTGTGTGGCCCAGTTGTGTCAGTGAGACCTGTTTCCACTCTCCAGCCTCATCACGTTTTAGCTCGCACAAGAAATTTAGCCTTTTTCTTTCTGCTATAAAGACGGTAAACGGTGAGGACAGACAGATGGCAGCTTAAGCAAACCGGTGCTTTTTTTTACTTGGTACCTTTGCGTGCAAAGCTGCATGGCTGCCCAAATTTCGTCCTCCTGGCTACAGACGAGTGGCAATGCTAATCTTCTCTTCCCCGTGTGAATTATGGAATGGATGTAATGCGGCGATTAGACACGCACCTACACACATGTCACTCTGGTGCAGCGGTGACCAGCTAGGTTCCCTTCTGCAGTCAGTCGTAGATGGGGGGTACAGTGCTGCTGCCTAACCTGACCACCCAGCATCTAAACCTCTAAATCAACCTCCACAGCTACGTTCACCATGAAGCTATCGAGAGAAGAAATCTGCCTTTCAATGGCTGTAATCCCAAACACCAGGAAGAGATGCATGGGAATCTTGGTCAGCTGACTTTGAAGAAAGAGAAAGGGAAGGAGGAACTATGGCTCCCCCCCTCTCTCTCTCTCTCACACACACACACACACACACACACACACCTTCCCTAAAGCCTGCTGGGATGCTCCTTGGGCTTGACATACCCAACCCCACCTGCCCTCGCTGCTCAATGGGAAGCTCCTTCCCTGGCTTCCCCTGAGCTGGCCTACTTGGGACTGTTTGATCTCATTGTGGAAGCAAGCGAGCTCGCCCGCTGCCTGGCAGGCAGAGAGAGCTCCTTGATGCTGAGGGGTGGGGAGGAGGAGCCGGCTTCAGTGGTGAGGCTTAATAACTGTATTAACATCGGTGGCTCCCCCAGGACCCCCGCCTACACAGCAGAGGGGGGAGGGGGGGGGGTGTATCACTATACAGCTGCCTTCTCACACTTTGAATGCTCTGCCCCAATTTTTTTTTTTCCCTTCTCCCGCTCTCTTTTTTTCAGCTCAGTTTTTCAATTCTGTGCGCTTTATGAATCAAGATGTATTAGAGCGACGCTCGTTTCTCATTCTCTCTCTGCGCTGCCTAACAGTTTGTCTTCATCAGTTTCTCACCAGCCCTGTGGCAGCCCACTTTCTTTTAACTCCCCATCTCTTCATTTTCTCTTCTTATTTGTCAGTTTCCCCTCGCTGTTTTTGTTCGTCCCAGATTGAGAGTACGGTACTCTCTCCTCACCTGTGTGTGTCGCTGTTCACGACCGGTCCCCTCATCCCTTGAATTATACAGTGGAAACTGTTGAATAATTGATAGGCCCCACTTAGCTTAATGGACAGAGTTAACTGGGAGAGGCGTGCGTTCCTACTTGCAGAGGAACTGGGTCGCCATAAACAGCACCTAGTCCCCCCCCCCCCCCCCCCCACACGGGGTCATAATGAGGCCCCCGGTCACAAGGCCGGGACACGGAGCAGTCGACAGAGGCCAGCTGGGGTTAACTGGACCCCAGAGGGAAAGGAGGACAGGAGGGAGAAGTGGGACCATTAACACCAGGGCTCACCTGAGGGCTCGGCTCACGTTACTTCCACTCATTTTTTTTCCGGCTAGTGTGTACATAAGCGGCAAGCATTGTGCTGTGACCGCCTGCGTGCAAACATTTTCACACTCGCGTGCAGATGGAGGAGGCGTGCTTAAGTCTTTGCGCATGGACACACGGAGTGTTTCGATGCGAGAGTTCCTTATGAATTATTATCTTCTCTGGCAGTTTTCTCTTTGAAGGACAGAGAGTTGCAAACAAAAACTCTCCATTGAATCTTTACGTCGACGGTGCATTTGAAGGCTTCGTATTCCTACAGAAATATGGAAACTTTGGTAATAATCTTGAGTTGCTGATAAATAATGGTGCAACGCATCATAAAACTCACGGATCGGATCGGAGTCACGGATCGATTTAGCACAAAAGAAAAAGAGGGAGCAACTATAACTTTTATAGAGATCATTGATGATCCATATTGGCAGATACCGATCCCTTTGATGTTTGATTATAGCAGCTGGTCTTTCATTCTAACAGCTCTGAAGTCAGTGTAAACCATCAGAAATACTAAATGTTATCCTTTTACTTTGTTTTAGTCATTGATAGTGTGTTTTTTATTTCATGGATTAAAACATATCTTGTCATTAGTATTTTTAATGATGTATTATAAGCTGCTTAGAGCTTAGTGTAAACGGCTCATAATTAATCTCTAGTATCTATTTATGTTGCTGTGAAAACATCTCCTTCAAACAACTGGATTTAGTCAAGTTTCTCACCAACACTACATTTTACGAGATTACATGTGAACACATCATGATCACGTTATAATCTAATACTCATTTTCACTGAACAGAGCCTGAACGCATCATAATGTAAGCGAACGGGAACCTTCGTCAGTTTGAACACAGATTGGTTGTTTTATTATGTGACATCATCAGAGATCGGTGACTAGAAAAGCATAAATGCTGAGTTCCTTGATCGCATATTTTACTGAATATTGGCGGATAACGATCGCCAGTAAAACTTTATTGCACCCTGTGATGGTTAACGTTAAACTGTGTAGTTAATCAATAGTTCATATGCGTGCCGAACCGTGAGGGGCGATCCGTACGGGTCACGGATCAACAACGGTCCGTTACACCACTACTGATAAATGACAACCATGACATTACATCTGAAATAGTCTTAACTGTATCCTTCTATTGTCAGTTATGTATTTTATTTTCTATGAAAAAGGGACCTTATTCTTTTAAACTGACATTGTAGGGTGAGTCCTCTGACTGGTGGACAGCAGCATCACAGGAAATAGTGTGTGTGTGTGTGTGTGTGTGTGTGTGTCGTGATCAAATGGCTCCCCTAAGGCTACATTGAAAGGTCAGGGATCCATGCAGGAAATTAGTGTCTGTGGAGGCACAGACAACACACACACACACACAGACAGAGAGACTCTGGGAGAAGGGAGAAGCACAACCCATACCCGAGGAAGCTAAACATGTCCTTCGTTAAATTTGAGTAACATCCCACTGCGCTCCCTTGATGACTCTGCCTGCTTTCATCAGCCATTTTTCCTAAGCACGGAGCTAACTTAACCTCCCGGTGCTATCGACTAGCATCTCACTTTTTTATTTTCTATATATTTTTTTTTTTGTTGCATTAGCGCTGACACTAAAGACAAATGAGTCTGCCTCTCCCCGCCCACCCGCTCTCCCTTCTCTCTGCCCAAATCTTCCACTAAGGA
Organism: Leptoclinus maculatus; assembly: GCA_032191485.1. Lineage (NCBI taxonomy): Eukaryota > Metazoa > Chordata > Actinopteri > Perciformes > Stichaeidae > Leptoclinus > Leptoclinus maculatus. Next base: position 10,016,736 of record JAVDOI010000015.1, read on the forward strand.
GCCCCCCGACGCCATACATCAGACGGCTGAATCAAATGTGTGTCATCAGTCATCATTAGGGCGCATGAGCAGGAAAGCAGTGGCTGGCCCTTCGGTGGTGAGCCTAAAGGCCCTGACACACCAGGCCCAACGGGCGAACCGGCTGCCAATTTTCGGGCCGTCGGAGCGTCTGTGGCGTCCTGCTCTGTTGGCACTTATCTTTACTTGTCGGTGGCGGAGCCCGTTGGTTGAGAGACAGTACTCTGATTGTCTGTTCGGCTTAAGCGAATCAATGCATGAGAAGAGGACACGTAGGTCAAGAGGACACACGCGGAAAGGCTCTTCTCATTTTTCATCTTCATCTTCATCGGATCATTCCAAATACACGGGTAACTTCACAGCTACACGGCCATCTGGAATGAAGCCAAGTGGGGAGTTAGAGCGGTGTGAAAGTGGAAGGCAAGCGCTGCTTTTGTTTCATGTGTGTATCATAAAAGCGGCTCGTATATCTGCAGTCCTCGGGCTTCTTGAATGAGAATTACAGACTACCGCTACCTGCTGGTATGGAGAGTTATTTCCTCTCACGCAGGTGCAGAACTCACGTGCTAGTCGGAGCTTTTTTGCGACGTTGCTCGAGTGCAACTTCGGGGGCCTCTTTTATGTCTGTTGGGTGTGTCTTGGCCTTGCGCTGTTTTAAAGCCGCAGCTGTGACCCTTTGGTGGATTTAGCTGCCTTGCTTGATGCGGACGAGTTTGGTCACGTTGCACTCATTGCAGCCAAGTTTGTCAGTTCGAAGTTTGCAAACTGACAAAAAAAGGCAGTTGCAGAATTCCATATGTGAATGAGCGATCGGTTGTTTTGGTTGCTTTCTGTCGAATCAATGTGCAGCTAGCTTGTTTTCCTCCGCGTCTGGCTATTCTAAATATGTCATCTGTCTCCTCGGGGTCTTTAGGCCATTTTAACCCCCCGTGCTGACCTAGTAACCTCCTCAGGTCCCCGGCATCATTGAGCTCTTTAACAGACTAGTGACAGGATAATGGCCCAGCTTGCTGCATCTTCTGGTCCACACCCTCCACTTTACGTCCACAATGATATGCTTTCAACTCTAAACCCGACATCGGTACTTTGAGCTAATTTATGAAGGGAACCGCCGTCATTATGGTGGTTTCAGGTACAGTAGAGGAATGCACGTAAGCCTGCTGAGGCTTGAGGGCGGATACAAATTACAAGTGAGTGTAACTATTAGCTCTTAACTCATGTTGACGAACGAGTACACAGAGTGACAACCCTAAATGGGTGTCTGGGTTTTTAAGAGGAACGGCCTGGCGTCATTTGGCACCGCCTGAACACACTCGTCCGCTGGAGTCACGCAGACACTGCACTCGCGACCTCTCCCCCACTTCCACAATCATGCTCCTGCTCTGAAGACCAGACCCTCGTAATCTATTCCCCCTGTGATTGACTATTGTGTTGTCCACACAGAGAGAGAGAGAGGGAGGGAGAGAGAGGAGGGGAAAGGGAGAACATGAGTGGATAGAGGCAGTTTAACATGACAAAGCCTGTCCCCGGTGATCTTCTCTTCTCCTCCCCAGATCCTCATGAGCCTCTTCTCTTTCTCCCCCCTCTCTCTCTCTCTCTCTTGATCCCTTGTTCCCCTCTCTTTTCCCTCTCCACCTCCCCCTGGCCTCTCCAAGTCCACTTCAGCCCTCTAATGCAAATAGCCCTTTGCCCCCCTTCCATATTTATGACCCGCTTCCTCCACTGTTAAATATGCGCTTAAGAACGGAGGGCCTTGAAAGCTGCCAGTCACATCGGATTAGCGAGTATCAATGGGTAGATAACCTCTCTGTTAGTGAGTGAAGAGCAAACACTTGAGCATAAGCATTCATGAGGGCCTTTTGGCCCTCAAACACTGAGAGGCACTGTGTGTTGCACTCGGCTCAATACAGATGAATAGGGTCTGATTAATGAGTACAGAAATCCCGATGTGCGCGACATTTTGCCGTCCTTCTTCACCTGTGATTGTTTTTTAATGAAACGTGTTCGCGATCCTTCCCGCTAATGAAATCGTATCTGCACAGGTCCAACTACAATGTTCTTAAAAAGGCATACAACCTCTCTTCTTTGTATCTTTTCCTGCACTGTGTGATTTACCTTTCAGGTCACAGGAACACATTCTGACCCTTGGACTTATTACCGGGCGCTTGTTATGTCGTTGACTTATCATTTTGAATGCGAATAGATGCTTATTTGGCTTGTTGCACTCGTTCCAAGTGGCTTTGAGGAAGGAGCTTCAATCAAGACGACTTGAATGTTAACCGTGGAGGCTTTTGTTAGGCGGCACGGTGAGTTTCTGGATGGTCCCAGGTTCAGCGTTGCTTCGGCACCCTCCCGGGTTCCTACTATGCATGAGTGCAGTTTCTTATCGCCAGAAGCGTGCTCACAGTCATCCACTCGCGCACAATTCTATAATCAACCAACGCAGCCACTCTGTAAACCAGAGGCTTTATGTTTCATGAGGCCATTTTCACAGCCAGAGCGGTAACATTAAAGACCAGTTTGTGAAAGCCTGCGGTTTCACTCGTGGTTGTGTGTGTGTGTGTGTGTGTGTGTGTGTGTGTGTGTGTGTGTGTGTGTGTGTGTGTGTGTGTGTGTGTGTGTGTGTGTGTGTGTGTGTGTGTGTGTGTGTGTGTGTGTGTGTGTGTGTGTGTGTGTGTGTGTGTGTGTGTGTGTGTGTGTGTGTGTGTGTGTGCTATGATCCAACGATGACCTTGATCTTAAATGATGTGCCATAACGTGTCACAGCTGTAAATCACTCAGGGACAGGGTTTGTTAATTTACTTTGAGAGTTGATAAAGGGAGGTTACGCCGTGGTTACATCAAGCAAATGTGCCCTGCTTTTGAAACGTTTGTCTCTTTCTCCTCAGACGTCCTCTCTTATCTTTATCGCCCCCCCCCCCCTCCTGCTCCCCGCTCTCTTGCCCCCCCCCCCCCCCCCCCGTCTCTTAATGTGGGTCAGCGGTGTCGTGCAGCTGATAGCGCACAGCTGCTGCATGCGTGAGATTCACCGTAAACATAAAATCAAGCTCAATGGCCTATCCGCTGTGGGAAATGTGGATTAGCCACTGTAAAGGCGTGCTAATCATAGGTCCGCTTCCCCCCACTCACCTCCCCGTCTTCAGCTCATTAGAGCGCTGAAGCTGTGGGGCTGCCCCCTAATGCACACACACACACACACACACAGGTGGACAGAAATATCTCTGCACTTAAAAATGTACATTTTCATTGCCTTGTCGGACCATCGTGACCTGCCATGCACCAGCTTGTATGTTCAGAATCCTGCGCGCACACACATTCTCACGCGCACTCTTCTCATTGGATTTCATGTTGTGGCGTGTTCAGTACGACACCCGCCGTGCCTGTCCTCATGCTGGCATCCTTTGGCCGTGACACCGGCTGCTTTTTGCCCCCTTGTGCCCACCACCGTATCCCACACCATCAGCTCATGCCAAATCTCTCCAGTCACCCGCGGGGCAAGTGCCAATTCGAATAGTCCCGCTGTCAGTCAGCAGGCACAGACAGCTGCGGGGTAGAGTTACACCGTGTTACTCGGGGTTGCAAGGGAGCGTTGTTGCCAGGGAACTTGTGTGTTTCTCTCTCTGGCAAGGTAGCTGTCTTCAGATGTTTTGTTTTTTACACAATCAGAACTATAAACATTGGTATTGCTCTTAGGATTTAACCAATCTATGAGTGGGTTATATGTCCTGTGCATTCTGTATTTGTTAAGTGACTCATAGTTAACTGTTAGCATGTGGCCGCAGCAGCACAGAGCAGCTACTGCGGCTAACATGAAGTTGCTGCTGAAGGTCCGGCCCCGGCAGACCTCACCTTTGCCATCTGCTTGATCCCTTGCTGCCCTTTCCCCCCCACCCACCCACCCCGCGCCCTAGTTTGTCCACACATGTTCCCAGTTCCGTCTCCATTTGCCAGGGCAGCAGTGATAGGAAAACCTGGTGTGTTGTTATTTCAGAGGCCTGGCAGCGTGGAGAGGGAAGTTATCTTGGGCCCCTGGAGAAGGGCTCTGGAACGTGGTGGGGGCCTCAGGGCTGATAAAAACCAGGCCTGACCTGGACGGGAACATGCTGGCACACACACACACGGTGCATATCACACAGCATGCACTCAAGTATGCAAACAGGCAGATGCGCTCATTTGCACAAGCATGCACATTGTACATTTAGTGTAATATATTTACATATAGCCATACAGTCACCCACAACTCCTCCTCACCTCACCATGATGCAAAGATGCCATAAATTACCCCTGCTAAGCACAACCTGGTGTTTTCCCCACTTCTGGCCCACCATTTCCTGGTGTCGAGGGGGGATCGTCATAACAAGCCAAGAAAGACTCTGACCTGCTTTGCCTTTGGCCTCTGCTCTGACCATCATCTATCACTCACGTATGTGTGTTTTTCTTGCCGTAACACTCTGGGAGGGGGGTATTTGACCCCATTTTGAGCACTATCAATCACATTTTGGTCTTGGAGCCAGTGTAGCCTTCAAACGTGTACTGCTCGGTCCTTAAAGAACTCCGGCTGTCACCTCAATTTCTGCTCTCTTTGCAAAACTGGGATATCTGCAATGTTAGCAAAAAAGAGCAGGCTGTCATTTCTCTGAAATGTGGACCACAACATACTCGCGTAAGTGGAAGTGATGTGTCATGCGCCGCTGAAAATTATATTAGAATCAGATTAAGCTCTCAGTTTGATCCATGCCCTTTCCTCCCTTTTTATGCTGTGAGCCTCATGATGACAGATGTATGACTATAACTAAATAATAACGACTATGTTCCACCAACCGTGTATCATGCCGGACCTTGATATTTCCAAATAATGGTGGTATTGCGCAACACTGCAAGATTGTTCCCATTATTTTTGCTTGGCAAATTTGGAGACTCGTCATTAGTGACAGTGCCCTGTATCGTCATGCATTCCCCCCCCCCCCCCCCCCCCCCCCCCCCCCCACACGGTAGACTGCAAGCTAGACATGCTGCAGCTTAGGGGGAGCACAACCAGGCAGGAGGATCCTCCGTAATCCTCCTAACTCAGATTTGTATGTCGTCATATCAACATGCATGAAATGAGTGGGAGTAGGGACAAATGGACTACTAGCGTGACATAATTCAGAATAGAAAAACATCTGTAAGGCAATTAAATACTGTGATTGATCCGCTGCAATTTCTTTGCATCTTCAGGTGGAAGATGAAATCAGATATTGACATTCATGTGTTGGATACTGTCCGTATTTTATGGCCTTTTGTTGGCCGTAGCTGTAACGACGAGCTTTAAGACGCGAAAGAGGACTTCCTGTGACTCGTAGAGCGCAATGGGACGAGGAGAATGCCAGCCTCAGTTAGTGGGATAGGTAGGAGGAGATGAAGGTGGAAAGTGGCGGGAGACGGGGGTGGAAAGGCTGGATTCAGTTACAGTGAATATGGGAGGCGTGAGTCTCGCTGTCTGCTCGCCTGCCCTATGTTAACCTCCACTGGCTCTCCTTCCTCTGTGTGTGTGTGTGTGTGTTTTCACTTATGCCTGTCTGCCCCGCCGCCAGGTTCCTCCCCCTCTCCCCTCCAATAACTGTTCACACTCCGTGTTTGAACACAAACACACCCCACTGTCGCTTTCCTTACAGCTGTCGGTCTGTGCGTGCCTGCTAGCGCGTGATGGCCGCACGCACGCACGCCCGCCCGCCCTCAGCCCGGCTCGTATTCAGATGGAGTGCGGGGCTTTGCCGTCAGTAATCGGTGTGAATGCAGTGAGCAGAGCCCCGTCCACTTTCAGCAGAGGTCTGTTATGATGCTTTGCTAGAGAATGGCAGGATTTCCCTGTAAGCAAGGAAATAGTCCCATTTCCGCCTCCAGTAATTGAAAAGTGCTGACAAAGCATTCCTGTGTGTGTGTGTGTGTGTGTGTGTGTGTGTGTGGGGGGGGGGGTCGTTTTCCCTCCCTTTTACCCACTTTCCTGACTTGAAAACCAAAAATGACGCCTGAATATTGAGCCAGAAGTCAAGCACTATGCATGAGTGATGCCCTTCTCCGCTCACTTGTTGGTCCGTTTCATTGCACATAAAAGCTCTTAAGTTTCTGCCAGTCGTTTCTTTATGGACACGCATGATACATTGGCCCACGACTCCCAGGGTTTTGCAAGGCGGTCTCTGTCCCTGAGGCTGTTCCAATGGCCGTCCCACTTCATTATTTTAAGCAGACTTCAAAGCGAGACTTAACGTAGCAGCATGTGGAGCTGGTGGTCTGTGTGGTGTCTCCTCTCAAACACACTCGCTGCATGGAAAGACAAATGGACCTCTATATGGTCGTCCGCGTATCTCACACTTTGGCGTGCACGTGCATGTCCAAATAACCTAATCGAGGCCGGGGGGGGGCACACAAAGGGCCGTGATAGAGTAGGATTCAACAAAGTGGAAGACCCTGTCAAAGCCCTCCGTCCCCTCTGCCCTTCATTTTCTCCACTTCTCTCCACCACAGTCCAGCCGGCCAAGCAGCCAGCCTGCTAATGTAGTTAGCTTCCCCCCTAATGATGGTGAAATCTCATTAATATGCTTCACAGCTGGGCCCAGTAACCAGTTCGGGATGAAGGTAATCAAATCTCAGAGGACTAACCGAGAGCTGAACCTCAAGAACTGCTCGGCAGCACTGGGCCGAGACAGCAGAGTCTGGAGGCTGGATAATAGCCGGTGGGCTTGTGTGTGTGTGTGTGTGTGTGTGTGTGTGTGTGTGTGTGTGTCTCTTGGTCTGTGGTCTAAAGGCCTTTTGAAGTGCTGATGTTAGCCAGGCTATCTCATGTCACTATTACAGCTCAGGATAGTTCATCATCCGAATAGATTTCATTTCAGTCTTGTGCATATTTGTCCATTTAAGTCCAGGCATGCTGTAATTGCTAATGGAGGATGTGGCTGCGAGGGGCGCGGCTTCTCTCTAAGTGCACTTGTGACTCGTGATGTATGCAAAGTGAATCTGAAGAGCGACATTACAGACCACTCACACTTGAACTTAATTAAATCACCAGTGCTTTGGCTCTGAGTTCGAGAACGCCGCGCCACATTAAGCTATTTAGATATCGGGGGGGGGCTGCACACGCACACACACTTGCATGCAAACTCTGTGTGTTTATAATACTTGTCAGTGAGATCTAAGTAAATTGGTCACATTTGTCATATAGAATTGGTTTTATGGGAGAAGTATGTTGTGAATTCATGGCCAACTCGCACATTGTTTGGACCGATTAATAACAGTAAGATTCAGAATTCGAAATTATATTTGATACATCCGTTACTTTCAATGTGCCAGAGTTAGCAGAAAGACTATAGTTTCAGCCATTACATTACATTACAGTCATCCAAAGTACAGTGCAGAAACAAACGAAAACAATAAGTGCAACCAACTAGTATGAATACAATAAGTGCTGAGTGGAAGGCTCAGGGTCGGCCTTCTTGAAGAGGTGAGTTTTCAGCCTGCGCCGAAAGATGGGCAGCAACTCTGCTGTCCTGACGTCAGTGGGGAGTTCATTCCACCACTGTGGGGCCAGGACAGAAAAAAAAGCCGTGATCGGGCGCAGGGACCTCTGAGCGACGGGGCAACCAATCGACCCCAAAGCAGCAGAGCGAAGTGGTCGGGCGGGGGTGTAAGGGCTTGACCATGGCCTGGAGATAGGAAGCTCTTACAGCTAGCCAGTGTAGAGAACGGAGAAGGGAAGTTGTGTGGGAGAACTTGGGGGCGATTGAACACCAGGTGAGCTGCAGCTTTCTGGACAAGCTCCAGAGGTCTGATGGCCGACGCCGGGGCTCCGGCAAGCCAGAGCCAGTGATTGGCTGTGGGACAGACGCACCCTCCTTTTTAAATGGACTTGTGCTGTTTAAAGCAGCGTAGGGACTACTTTGTTTCCACTGGTTACGCCTGGCGGCCTGTGCTGTTCCTTCCCGCTCCTATTGGCTGGTCTGACAACGTGCCAGGCTGTAGCCTTGTGGTCTGGTTAACAACAATTGCCATGACTACATGCTCGTTGTGGTGTGTGTGTGTGTGTTTCACCTCGTTACCAGAGTGCAATAGAGTCCTTATCAGTAACTCCTTACTGTTTTTCATTTCAACATTATTTCCAGGGCTGTGGGATCCTGTTCCTGTATCCTTAAGCAAAGCTTAAGTTATTGTCTATTCATGTTTCCTTCTCTTGGCTAAAGGAATGATATTCTAGCTGTAGTGCGAGTATTAGTTACCGTGGTGGCTTTTGCAGTCTCCGGCCTGGAAACCTTGCCAGACGCACTCATTTCCAGTGTTAACATGTTGCAAGGATACTGAAGAAAGCTCTCCAGGCGAGTGTGAGTCACTTCTCCCAGTGTTTTTGTGCGTATGATTTGGTGGATCACACAATAGTCAGGCTTGTGTGATAGTTGGTGTTGATCAAGAGCGTTGGAAGCCGGATGGTGTTGAATAATGCCTGTGTGAGGGCTGCTGAAGGGCTAAGTAGCTCGGTCCTCTCCGCCGAGCCTCCCTGCCTCTCCGTCCACAGGCCCGCCATTGTTTCGCTCCATGCCTCAGCTTGACAGGGCTCCAGAAGCCAGCCATTGTATTTAATTACAGTCGCCAGCCCCCCGACGGACTCTTGTCCTTGTGTCCCAGATTTCCATGGGTGCTCTCATTAAGTCTGTGCATTCTGTGTGTGTGTGTTTATATATATGTGTGTGTGTGTCCGACCGACGAGTTTTTCCTTTTCTTAAATGGCTCTTGGAAAGCCTTTAGCCTGTGTAAATGTAGGCACGGGTGCAATTTTCATGTTTATATGTTTAGCGTGTGGGTGGTTGGCACATCTGTGCGTCTCTGCGCTTCCACTGAAGGCAGCTTTAACGTGGATGAATAGCTCTCTGGTCACACTAATAACGCAGGGCTGCAATCAGTCCACATCAAGCGAGGCAGAAGAAGAGTGCAGTAAACTGTGAACTGTGTTTTTTTTTTTTTTGCTAATGAGAAAATATGCCAAGTTATGTAAGGGGCTGCTCTGTTTAACGTTAATTAGTTTGACATGATGAGCGTGGCCCAGTGGCGTGGGCAAAGACGGCCACGTAATGACGCCAATAAAAGGGCAATGCGAAGCAAAGGGCGGGCTCTCGCTGTTTATCCTCCCAGCTCGCTTTGTGACTGAATCCTTTGCACAAAAAATCGCCTCCCATTTTTCCTCCTCAACAGCATTTTAAAAAGTGCGTCTCCTTACTGCTATATGCATTACTCTCCTTGCTGGAAAACAGTATAATTCCTTTTTATGAGCGTTTGTCTGCACGTTCCCTCAAATGCATCGCTCCTTTCCTCTGACATTTAGAAGTCCCACTTTTGCTTCACACAAGTTTGTTCGATTCGCTCCGATTTTGTCGTTTTTTTTCAATTCTGTCGGTTGAAACCTGACAGCTGTGTTTGTTTGTGGGCGTAATGTAGATTAATCTAAGAACACAAGGGGGGGGGAACATGAGTGAAGTAATGCATACAGCATAAGCTTTCACTCCTTGTGTGTGTGTACCCTTTTTCTTTTTTCTTTATCTCTTCGTCTGTTTTGTATTTTTGTCCGTGTTCGCTCAAACACATCATAGCTCTCTGTCTCTTCCACATCTTTGACTTCTCGTGCTTTCATTCTTTTATCTCCACCCTCCTTCATCGGAAAACTCTTCTTCTTCTTCTTCTTCTTCACATTTTCATTAAAACTGCATAAATATTTTCTAAATCTTAACAAAATAATCTCTGCTCAATGAGCTTAAAAAAAAAAAAAAGTGTCTCCCTCCAGGCTGAGGTCGAAAGTTCTCCCCCTCAACCCATATTGACCCATTCACACCGAGAGCTTAATAAGGTTATTGCTGGTGTCAAAGTGGCGTATGACATCTGGGCCTCATAAATGAAATGTCCTAATAACCCCGGGCCTGATTGGGTGTCACCGATGGGTGTTGCAACTTGAGTTTTATAGCTTTTAGCTTGACTGTCACCCGTCACTTGAAACCCACTTGGATGTGCTTCGTGTTTTCCTGACGGCAGAGATAACGTGCAGGCTTTTTGGCATGGGCTGGATTTTGGTGTACCGTGCTTCTGTCTGTTATTTTCTTTTTTCCCTCCCAGGAGCCTTGAACATATCTGGGCATCAGGTTGGTTTATTTTGGTTGTTCTGGATCTAATCTTCCCCTGCGCCATCTGCTGCATCCGCATGGAGATTGGCAGGCTGAGACCAGCACACAGACACTATAAAAGGATCGGAAAGCGTGTGTGTGGGGTGTGTGTGTGCGTGAGAGAGAAAGAGATGTAGCAAAACGTTATCCTTGTTTTCTATTGCCCGGCGTGCGGTGCGATTAGAGTGGTTTGGTGTGTGTTGTGTCGGGACGTGGAGTGTGTTCCCAGCTGTACTACGGGCCTGCTGAACCAGCCCAATCCGTTAAATATAGATGGCTTATTTACACACCGAGCTGCGGGCGGCTCCTTAGCCGCTGGTCAACCTCTCCGATCCCTCCTCTGTTGAGCCGATGATGCTGCGTGGAGGAACTGGGGGCGGTGAAGACGCACACATGCGTTCAGCATACGTGTGTTGATAAGGATGGAGCCACAAGGATTTAGTTTCTAATTTTGGGGGGGGGGGGGGGGGGGGAGTTAAACTTTAGTCAAAGTCCTTGTATGTCTTCGTGTGTAATGGTCACCATCACTGATGTCACTGTTGTGTATCTTATTTTCTTAAATGGGGGGGAAAAAGCCAGTCTAAGTATCATAACTCAGGCATCATAATGGTTTTGGTATTGAAAGGTAGTCACAAGTAGAACACCAGCTCAAAGCCGCTCCTATTGGATTACACACTTATTTATTTAGCCAGAGGCCACAGGGTGCAGGGCTCCGCTGTGAATGTGTGTTTTCATATTTGATTAAAGAGCTGTGTGTTTTGTAACACACAGGATATTGAGGTCAAAGTCCAATACATATTACATGAAGGCAACAGCAGGTTACTTCCCCACAATCCTGTACCGCCTCTGTTTATTATGTACTAGCGCACAAAATATGGGAGCCTGGCCTGTTGTTTGGTTTCTCATGTTAGTGCTTATTGGGTGAAGACGGAGCACATTCAGCCTCCTTCTGTTTACCGGTCTGATATTGAATAAGAGAGAATTAGTTATGTGTTTGGTTGCGGGGGTAAACAAGTTACACAGATTATTGCTGAGCCTTGTCCGCAGTACTTGTTGCTCTTGATTGGTACCGTGTTTGTTTTTTTATCCTTTTCATATTTTCATGCATTCGTGCTTAAAAATATGGCACCATTTATAAAAAAAAAAATAATAATAAAAAGCACAATGCTGTGCATCAAAGGAGGAAATCTGTCTTTGAACCCTGCTGGCAAAGCAGCCTATTGCTGTAACGCATAAACACACATGTTGTAATTCCAGCGGTAAATAAGAATTCTCCGCAGATGCTGGTTTCATTGGTGCATTGATGATTTGTGTGTGTGTGTGTGTGTGTGTGTGTGTGTGTGTGTGTGTGTGTGTGTGTGTGTGTGTGTGTGTGTGTGTGTGTGTGTGTGTGTGTGTGTGTGTGTGTGTGTGTGTGTGTGTGTGTGTGTGTGTGTGTGTGTGTGTGTGTGTGTGTGTGTGTGTGTGTGTGTGTGTGTGTGTGTGTGTGTGTGTGTGTGTGTGTGTGTGTGTGTGTGTGTGTGTGTGTGTGTGTGTGTGTGTGTGTGTGTGTGTGTGTGTGTGTGTGTTAGAAAGTGCTTCCTCTTTGAAGATATTTTGCAGTCTTTCCAATGTCGAATCTGAAAATGTCTGATCAAGAAGTTGTCCTTGCACTTGTATTTTTCTTTTTTCTTTTCTAAAACACATTGTAATAAAGTGAGTATGTTCCCCTTGTGGTGATTTGTATCGGCTGTTGTCACCCTCAGTCAGCACCGGGGGTTGTGTCTGATCTTTCTGAGTGTGTACACATGAGAATGTTTATCCCACTGATATCGATTAATGCTGCCCGTCTGTCAGCGCTCCATCTGATAGCGTTCACTAACCACCCTCTTGTTGTTTCCTCTCCACAGCGATAGAGACCCAGAGTACCAGCTCGGAGGAGATAGTGCCAAGCCCGCCATCGCCTCCCCCGCCGCCCCGCGTCTACAAGCCCTGCTTCGTGTGCCAGGACAAGTCCTCAGGGTACCACTATGGTGTCAGCGCCTGCGAGGGCTGCAAGGTGAGACTTCCGGCCTTCGCTCTGAATCTGCCGAGCAGGCAAGACGTTATATATTAATACTACTACTATACTATACGTACTATATGAATGCACTGAATCCCGTGTATTGCCCCCTTTTTAATGTGTGAAATGAGTCAGAATTGAATCATTTACTGACATCGGCTGCTTTATTGAAATGCCTAACCCTCGACATGACCTGGACGATGTGCAATCGGCTCTTTCATCACTTAAAAAAACGTCAACCTATATCTGCGCACATTGTAAAACAAGATAACGTATATGACGGACCTGCGTCTAATCGTGTGCAGTATGTGAAACTTTGTCAGCCATGTGGGTTTGCTCGTATCAGCTTTTGCTGACGTGTCCACATCGGCCGCCTGCTATCAATACAGCCGTGTTACACAGGTGCTGAAGAGGCATTATAACCCCCATCTGCTCTGTTATCAGTTGGTAGTTGCTGTGTGCATTGCAGACATGTTCTCCTGCTAGTGTGAGCAGCACACAGGCCGCTTTATCTCGCTTCTCCCAAGGCACAGAGCCAGAGTTGTGTAAGCTCAGAGGTGGATAGAGATGAGACGGAGGGATCTGTGGAATCTAATGTAATCGTACTGCCAGGTGCAAACCTTATGAATCCACAATGGCAACGTTTCACAAACCACCTTGTTTCCTTTTGCTTGGTGATCACGCTTTCTTGAATTTACCAAATAGGATTTCCAAAGTTGTAGAGTCTTAACGGGATAAACAGGAGTGTGTAAATCCCCTTTTTCTCGTAGCAACAGTATAGCAAGAGGAGGCAGGGAGCGGTTTGATGAAGGGAGGCAGCGTGGTGCTGTCGGTGACAGGTGCCCGCTAGACCCTTTGACTTATCGACTGTGCAGCCAATACTGTGGTCTGTATGTGTTGCCATATGTGCAGGGATAGGAGTGCTGCGGAGGGACAGGGAACAGCCATGCAGCAGCTGTAACAAAAAAAAAAAAAAGGAAAGGAAAAGAAATAAACAGTAAGGCAGGTCAGGAGCTCAGGGGGAATGTAAAAGTGCAGACAAAACGATACAAAGATGGGAGAAACTCCAGGGAGTGAGATAGTGGGGGTGAGAGAGCAGACTGAGAGGCATGAACAGCTACAAAGAGAGGAGTGGTGATGGTTGAAGGGGCAGCAGATTAGGCTGACGGGGTACAGGGGCCGAGGCTGAACTCATTGACGTCGAAAGAAAGACGGGTCAGCGCAACAGAGCGGAGGGGGAGGGGGAGGGGATAATGAGTCAATAATGCACAAAGAGACGGGGATACAGGAAAGCAAGGATTAATACATACAAACACTTAAAACCCTTTAACACAAACCCTCCGAGGGCTCCGTGAAACTCCACCTGGTCCCCGAAGGCGAAATAAAGAGGTACCAAACTAAGTGAAGGCTAAACTGCTGCTCGCTGTGCTGCTGCCCCATGTTGTGTTTCTAAACAGTTTAGCACAGGCGGGAGATGTGGCAGTGGGAAACCTTGCAAGCTTGCGTTTAGTTTTTCGATTGTTAGCATGTATTAAAACGCATTGGTCTCAAAAGGTGTGCAGCAACTCTGCGGCCATTTCAAGCCCCAAAGTGCTTTTATCGTTTCCCCTTATCGGTGCTCCCCATTGTCTAATAGCAACTGATTAAATGAGGCAATACGTGAGATTATAACACTAAATCACAGCCCGCGGTGAGAGAGTGTGTGTGTGTGTGTGTGTGTGTGTGTGTGTGTGTGTGTGTGTGTGTGTGTGTGTGTGTGTGTGTGTGTGTGTGTGTGTGGTTGTGTTCGACCAATATAGAAGTATGAAATCTGCTCTGTGGTAAACGCAGCTCGTGTCGCCTCAAGCGGAGCCGATGGTTGTGGAGTCGTAAGTGGTCGCCAGCGTTATTGCAAACTAGCGTCTCCGCATCTTGATATGAGGTTTTCCGTTCGTCAGGGAGGTCTAACATAGACGTAGGAGGCATTTTAAAATGTAAAATACACACCAGTCTGACACTTAAACGGAGGTAAAATCTCCGTTAACAGTCGATGACAATAACGAAACGTTAAAAGCGCCGCAACTAAAATATGAACGCTGTAATCTAGGTCTCACTTCGCCGCGTCACCGCCACCAAAGAACACAACAATTCAGCTGTTCAGCAATATCATACTCAACGGCGTTGTGTTGGCTAAAACTGCGGAAACATCTCCGGTGCTAACTAACGTCAGCCGCCGGTCCACCTGCCCACTCGACACCCGCAGTGCTAATTTGCAACATTCAGGAGGCCTTCTCCATATCTCTGACTTCAGAGGAGATGACTTGGCATAGCGCACTCAATAATTCAACACTACAGGCATGTGAATGTATATGGTTGTCTCATCTGGGGGTAAGTTGAGGGTTAGCAGCGTTCGGCTTTGCTGCAGCGTGCCAAACTACAAAGGCATTTCCTGGGGGCTGTGGCGAACAGAGGAAGCAGGAGGGAGATGTTGAGCTCTGCTTCTTGGAGGCGGCTCATTCGTTTGTTGTTTACGTTCGAGCACACGCTCACCGCCATTCCACTTCTTTTCCCCCTCCAGATATTAACACTTTAACATTAAATATGCATGCACACCCCCTCATGTTTTTGTCTTGGAGGGCACGGCAGTGCGTGGCAGGCGAATCTCTCCTCCTGGTATCTGCTGCAACCATATTTCCAAAGTCCCCAACCGCTGCTTCTAGCAAGAATGTCCCCTATTTGCTGTGTTTTTCAGCCCTCTCACCAAGCATCCGTCTCTACTAATGTGTGGGCTGTAGCAGTAGAGCTGCGTAATAGAGGCGCGGGCACACACACACACACACACACACACATGCACGGACGCAGTGGGAGGCTGGGAACGCACTCTTAATCCGGGCACAGTGTGAAAGTCACGTAAGAGAGGATTCCTGTGCTTCCCTGTGAACTCCCCCACCCCCTGCTTCCCTCTTAATAAAGCATTTCCTCACACACACATGCAAAGTACAAAGCACTGACACACTCATGAGTGCACGAGGCTCATAACGCACACTCGGGCGGACAGCCGCGAATTCAGGAGCACATGACTGATGCGATCCAGTGTGTGCCGTGGAACCATTCACTCCTCTTTTTCATCCCTCTCACCCCTCTCGCTCTTCTCGCGGCTCTCATCTCCTCTAAACGCTGCAGGGTGGCTGACAGGCCCGCTGAGGGCTCTTGTCGCCGGGCGGATTAAGCGGTGATACAAAAAGAGGCTTATGGGCCGCAGGAAGCAATGACTCCGAAAAGGAGGAGAGAGAGAGGGAGGCAGTGGGGGGGGGAGGGGCAGGAACAATCGAGTGGGCCCACGGAGCCGGCAGCAACAGCCAATCGGGAGGCGCTGCCAGGGGGCACCTGAGCCTACTCGTGGTGTGAGGAGGGAGTAGGTCAATCCCCCTGTGACACCGGGGTCAGGGTCGGGGCACCGTCGGATCAAAGGGCACGTGATACACGCACGCATAGAAACGCACACAAAGACCACGGACTTATCCCCCAGCATCAGCAGCGGGAATTAACGTCGAACTACACGCCTTGTTGTTCTCTCCACTTTGTTGTTTGTTCAGGCCTCACCACTCTGTAGGGAGACAGCAGGTCTTCACAGATGAGTCTGTGGGTGTCTGTTGGAGGTGCAAACCTGGTGTACCATGGTGCATGAAAAGCAGGACTTTTGATATGGTTTTCTTTTATCATTAAAAGCCGGTTGAAAAGCAGATGTGAGGCCTTCTTTGAAATCCAGACAGAGGTTTGACGACGTGACCCCTCTGAGGATTGAAACGCTTGCTCTACCAGCCGGAAGCAAAGTCTATCATGTGTGTAATGGAAACGGTCACTAGTTCATTAGAAGCCTGATCCACTTCCACTCTGTGGTGGTGGACTGGAGATGTGAGAAGAGGCTGGTGATCCGGGAGGGACGAATTGTGGGCTTATGTCCACCGGCCATCTGTCGGCTAGCGGAGCTAATCCCTCGACAGGGGATGGGGCTCCCTGGAAGGTTCCCCCTCCGCACCGCACTCCGCCCCCACCTCCCTCTCTCCCTAGCTAGCCACCTCCCCCCCACCACAACATAAACCCATGTCCCACTATGTCACATCAACACTGACAGTGACCTTTATTCATCCCGAGCCTCGCTTGCCGAGCGCTGATTTGCATTGACCCTTTTTTTTAATCTCTTTGACACACGAGGGATGTTTAAGGTCAGAGGTCAACAAGGATTTCATCGGCGTTGCGTGGTATTAAGAAGAATATCAGTGGTGATGCTAATCATCTTGTCTATCCGGGAGAGATACTTTGCTCCGTTTCTATGTCTTGCTTTTATGCAATCAAAACATAGTTAGCCTCCCCAAAGATCTCTCATTCTAGCTCAGTGACCAAAGATGAGCTCATTATTATTCATCCTCAACCTGAAGCGCATGGACTAGATTTTTAAATGTATTTTCTTTGATCTAGTTGGATTAAAAAGGCAAATGAAGGGATTCCTTCTTTGTTCCTACACAACACTGTGTTCAGCCTATGTTCTCTCTCTCTCTCTCTCTCTCTCTCTCTCTCTCTCTCTCTCTCTCTCTCGCTCTCTCTCTCTCTAATAATACACACTTGGCCTGGATCTAGAATTGCTTATTTCTGGCTGTGTAAACTAGGCCACGGTTATATGGCACCCAGTAACCCCCCCCCCCCAAAAAAGCTTTTGGACCTGAAACATCTTCATATGAACTTCAGTGTTGCGGTGGCCCCTGTCTGAGCGGGTGGGAGACCCCATGAGATGGTGACAATTCACTGATTGTTCGTCTCTGTCCAGATTATGTCACGGAATAAAGCCTTTTAAGGACTTAACCGTTTGGTAGTTTATTGCCTTTTTAACTGCAGCTGCATGTGGCCGCTCTGCGTGGCCTCTTTTTAATTTCATTCTTTAACCGTGCAAGTAAGTTAAGTTCTTTTGTTGTTGGGACCGGATGAAAAGGGGACACGGTGAACATGAGGCGAGAGTTTGCACAAAGCAACAAAAGGACACAATGAAAGCAGTAACGTGGATATATAACCAGGGAACAGCCAGCAGCACAACTCTTAATTGCCAAGTAATTTAGCTATTTGCTGCTCTGTTTGCTAAGATAGTCCTGTATCCCTCCCACTGCCAGTCCTCTCTCTTCATTATCGCTCTGTCTTTCTGTCACACAGGGCTTCTTTCGGAGAAGCATCCAGAAGAACATGGTGTACACTTGTCACCGAGAGAAGAACTGCATCATCAACAAAGTCACCCGCAACCGCTGCCAGTACTGTCGGCTGCAGAAGTGCCTGGAAGTCGGGATGTCCAAGGAGTGTGAGTAT
Organism: Leptoclinus maculatus; assembly: GCA_032191485.1. Taxonomy (NCBI): domain Eukaryota; kingdom Metazoa; phylum Chordata; class Actinopteri; order Perciformes; family Stichaeidae; genus Leptoclinus; species Leptoclinus maculatus. Next base: position 10,034,301 of record JAVDOI010000015.1, read on the forward strand.
AAAAACTGTTACCCACAACTCCCTGCTCCTCCCACAAGGCTCTCCGGGGCGAGCACAGATCTCGTCATAGTTCTTTAATCCCAGAGGGGGGTCCGGCATGATTGTTACCACTGCAGGACGTCGGACGCCACCGCATTTGTCGACATTTGTTCCACGAGCAGCGTTCATTATTCATGCACAAACATATCGGCTTTTGGAGGTGACTCAAGTGTGACTGTTGCACTTAATTTATTATTCATTTACGACTCTGCACTGGGCGGAGAGCGCATCCTGTCGGGTTTTTTTTTTTGTCATTTTTCTGAGGAAATTCTGTGAAATCTAAGCTGTTATGATTAATTCCTCACACATTGATGCTTTTAGTTTCGAAAGAGAACATCCAGTGTAAGAGCGAGACAAAGGGCAGCCGTGATGCAGACTGGCAATAACAGTCGGGGTGTCGCCAGGCTTGGCAGGACTCTGTGATGAATATGTTCTCACCTGCCGAGAGTGAAAGAGCAGGCGTCTGCTCTCATCATTGCACCCCCGGGGGCTGTGTGAACACACACACACACACGCACACACACACACGCACACGCACACGCATGCATGCATACGCTCAGGCAGTCAGACTTGATAAAGTAATTGGAAGAGGTGTGACCGCAGAGAACTCAGAGGCCAGCAGGGTTTTCATACACTGCTATACACAAAGACAGACACTTGCTATCATTTTACACATTGCCAGAATGTGTGTAGGGGACACGTTTTGTAGTCATGAACGCTGATAAATGCTCCGTAATGGAACATGTTTTATGAATAAGCATATGCAGACAGAGAGTGTAGCAGCTCTCCTCCTCTCTACAGGCTTGTTTAAGCTCACTCCACCATCCCTCCTGTCTTCCCAGCGCTATTTACCTCATCTTCCTGGTGCAGCGAGTGCAGGGAGCACTCCCTGTGCCTCAGCACTGTGGCTTACAGTAAAAGAAGTTATCCTCTGAGCTCCTTACCTTTGAATGGGGCCATTAATCATGGTTAGAAGGATCACAGCAGCCAGCTCTTTTAGACACACACACACACACACACACAGAGGCACACAGCACACGCAGGAGCAATCTGCTGGAGTTGGAGAGCCATCTAGTGGTGAATAACTAGTACTGAACAAGTCAAAACCGCTAAAAATGGTTTTCTGACTGGAATGGAGGCTTGACATTTTTTGTTATCGGATGGATTTGGAGGCACCCTTGCTCGGCCGCTTTTTGGTTTGACAGCAATGCCTTCTCCTGACTGCGGTCATTTTGTGCGCCGATCGCACGCCCCGTGTCCTCAGCAGTGACTTTGGAGAGAGGAACTGGTCTGGACTGGTGAGGAAGGAGAGGCCGGCCATCTGGGGCCAGCAGGGAGTCTCTCCGCCTCTCTCCTACACACACACACACACACACACACACACACACACGCGCGCGCGCGCGAAAATGCATGCTTGCGCGTAATGTCATGCACAGACTATCCAATTATGCACATGCAAGGTGACAAACACAAACCGATAGGAACAAAAATGCTCTAACAGAAATGAGCTCGGACAGGTCCACTTACACACCATACACTCTCTGTCACACACACACACACACACACACTCACAGAAGGTGGACCCCCTGCTAGCACCGGGGGGGGGACGTCCGGGTGACCTTGTGTCCGTCGGCAGACAGCTCCAGGCGACAGTGCCAGGCCCGCTGCCAGGTGGCAATGCCAAGCAAGGCCGCGTCAGGACGATGGGGGGGGGAAGGGGGGTTAGGAGCAAGTGGAGGATTACAAGGGAAACGCCTGTAAGCCTGGTGCCACGTTATCATCAACCTGACTGTGAAGACGTCTGGTCAAAATGAAGGTTAACGTCAGGGATTCAGGTCTACGGCTTTAGGTGTCGGCCGATACTGAGCACCAGTGTTTAATCAATAAGCTGTATGCCTCACTGTGTGGAAGAGACCAGGGTCATTCTTTCATGTGGAAGGCAACATCAGGATTGCTTTCCTAACAAATACATAGATGTAAATGTACTGAGTTATTTATTATTAAAATGGTATTGGTGTATCTCTAATTAATGTACAATAAATCATGAAAGAAAATGAAGTCCGCAATCATATTAAGACGTTGAAATGTTACTGTACATACGTTGCCCTTGGCCTATTTCAGTGATTCCCAACATGGGGTTCATACAATTCTGCAGCATAAAACATAACATTTCCCTTATTATGTTCTTTTTTTTATAACTGGTTTTACCTCTAAAATATATTTTCTATACTATTTGAGAAGGTAAAAATCACTGTTTGCTTGTAATGCTAACAGCTTCTAGAAATATGTACGTTTTGATCAGAGGTAGCAAGTTGACTTTGCTAACTGTTTTATTTAACCAGATACAAAAAATGTGAATGAGTGGAAGTAACTTTATTCCCACAACTGACGCTTCTCCATTTTACATCTTTTTTTAGTTTCTGGTTCAGCTGCACAATCCTCGAAAACTGCTATTTATGTTGGTGAGTTCCGACCAGTCACCTCCCTCCCTTTATCATCCCCTCCCCCTCACAAAGCTGTCGCCCACATGTTCCTCGAGGAAGGTGTTATTCAGCGATAGAAAAAGGTAATAAGAGTAAAATAAGATGAAGCAAAGAATGATGGAGAACGGGAGGATAACATCAGCCAGAGAGGCAGGACAGTAGAGAAAGATGAAGGCTGTGAGAGGAAAGAGTATTGAAGTCAGTGTGTGAGTGAGAATGAAAATCTAGTGTTGAGAGAGCAGACGGGTGGGGGGTGGGGGGGTGGGGGGGGGGGGGAGAGAGGCTGGAGGACAGGGAGAGGGAGAAAGTTCCATCACTGTCGAAGGTGGCTCTGCGCTGCAAGCAGCGGGGGGGGGGGGGGCATTGACATTTTTATCTTTCCATTGAATTTAATCTGTGTGATGGACGAGCTGCCAGCGCTTTAATTTTCCTCACACGAATTATCCCTGTCTGCACACCTCTCTCTGTCTTGTATACAGACACACACACACACACACACACACCGAGGCACTAACAGAAATTGTCCATTAACTGCACACTGCAGCTGAAATCCACGATGAGAACAAATGATTGAGTGATGGCTGTGTGTGTGTGTGTGTGTGTGTGTGTGTGTGTGTGTGTGTGCGTGTGCGTGTGTGCGTGCTGTCACAGTATTCTGTACACGTTACACACCCGGCTCCTGTAAATCATTTTTTATGCAATGAACACGGAACCGCAAACAATCCAGGATGCAAGTTCCCTCATTAGCATTCGTATTCTCATAATGCATTTCGAAAAAGATGCATTGCTTGAAGTTGGCACGCACGCACACAAACATCAAATGCACGTTTGTGTCCACACACACACACACACACACACACACATAATAAAAACGCAAGACAGTATTTCTTCTTTCATTTTCGCTCCCCCGCTACAGTGCCCCCCCCCCCCCCCCCACCCCCAAGTGTTATTGCATGTGGCAATTCGCCATGACAGATCGTCAGTCGTGCCTAATAGTTCTTTAATGACTTCATTAAATTGTGTTGTGCGGCTTATGATTGTGCTGCCAATTTGTCAGCGCGGGTAATGTCTGGGCGCTAGGGATGCCCCACTTTTATTTGTGAATTAATTGGACATCGACTGCGTTGCGGCCCCTCCACCCCCTCCCCCTCATGGCAGGCGGCACACAGATCCTCCAATCGGCGCCGCGAGCGAGGCCGGCCCAAATATGTTTCGGCACTTTACTACGGTTTTATGTAGCTGGCCTCAAAAGACCGGTGGTTGCTTAAGAGGGTGTTCCCTCTCTAATTAAGACATAATTAGCTCATAGAAGTAAATGGAAGTGGGAAGCTTTTGCTTGCTTTTATTAACATAGTTTATAGAACTGCCTCATCATAACGTACTGTATTGTATGGGGGATCCACATGTGTTTTGGTGACTACACTAGTCCACCCTATGAGTACCAATAAAACGCTGGCAAGAAATGCCGTGCCGTGCCGTGCACTGTCTGCACAGCAGGGTCTTCTTCATTTCTTGTTGTGCCGAGCAGCGCTTAGCAATAACATTGTGCAGCATCAGACTTCCAGCCCCCTCCTTCCTCCTTCCCTCCATGTTCTCCCAGGCAGGGAGGCCTGTCTGCGGGCTGATGGATGAGCAGCAGCGACCGGGTAGTGCTTCCCTCCCTGGCCCCCCGGGCCATGCCCCTTCTGTCACAGACACTGATCTCCCATCAGCCCGAGCGCTCTCACCCTTAATGGTCAAGGTTAGGATTAAGACAAGGAAAATCTGATCTTAGGTCAGCTTGCTAGGGGGAAATTCAGGTACCTGGAGGGGAGGTAGAGATTGCGAGAGCTGATTGAGATGACGAGGAAAGTGGGATGATTTAAAGCACAAGATATACAATTTTGGAAAGGGGAGATAGTGAGAATGAAATGAGAGGAGGAATAAGAGTTGTGCGTTGTATAACCGAGAGAGAGAGAGAGGGAGAGAGAGAGAGAGAGAGACGTAAAAGAGAGAAAGCTGGAAGGGTTTTGTTTTTTTCTCCGGTATGGGCTGAGCAGCCGAGCCCTTTTAAAACCATTAGAGGCAGGATATTTGTCATATTATGTTATTAGATTAGCCGGGACCCCTAATGAAAGCTGTGGCAATTCGTCAGCCTTATAGATGGCTCCATCCCCCACCACTATTTATCAACTCGCACCCCCGTCTCACCCAGCCCACCCCCCACCCTCAACACACACACACATACACAGCCCAGTCATAGCTAAACTGCACCCCAGTCTGGATGGGAGAAATGGATGGACCCTGTAATGGGATTCCAATGCTAAACACCCCGCCTGGTGTTTTTTATCATTTGGGGTGAGCACACTATTCTCAGCCAGATCGCCCAGAGGGAAAGCACATTGGATTATTCCAAGGTTTTTCTTTCCTCCCCTCCATTACCACGGCCCTTCTCCGTGGAGCCGTCTCACAACATTTATCTTGCAGCGTAGGATAAGAGAAAGGGATGCTGCGGTCGCTGCTGCCGTTTGCTGCAGACGGAGCATCCTTTCATGCCGAGGACTTTGCCCTTTTTGATTTTGATCTCAGTTTACCTCGTGGTAAATATGTAGGACACACGCGTGGTTGTTAGCATGTTGCAACACGTTTTCAAGCAATATGTACAGATTGAATTGATGAAGGCCATACAAGTTTGGTTTCTACAGCGAGTTTCTAAACATTGTAGCTGAGATACAGTATGAAAACTCTATTTAAGATAGTGAAAGCTTGTAAATTAAGCTTGTCTTAAAGCTTAAGTTTGTCACCGTTTGTCATTGTTTTTATGTTGTTGTTTTTTACACAAATAGTAATCTTTCATTCTGCCCCTCTCGTTTCATCCCTGTAGCAGTAAGGAACGACCGGAATAAGAAGAAAAAGGATGAGAAGAAACAGGAGTGCACCGAGAGCTACGTGCTTAGTCCCGAAACAGAGCGGATGATCGACAGGGTTCGCAAGGCCCACAAAGAAACGTTCCCGTCTCTCTGCCAGCTGGGCAAATACACTACGGTTAGTAGCATGACGCCTACATTGTGTACACAACCGTACATTTATTTTCACCTTGCACTCATTGTATTTATCTGGAAATATCTAAAACGTGTTGCTCACCTCTCCCCCTCCGTCCAGACTAACAGCTCAGAACAACGTGTATCTTTGGACGTAGACCTCTGGGACAAGTTCAGTGAACTCTCCACCAAGTGCATCATCAAGACGGTGGAGTTTGCTAAGCAGCTGCCCGGTTTCACGACGCTCACCATCGCTGACCAGATCACTCTGCTCAAATCCGCCTGTCTGGACATCCTGGTAAGAACAGCAGCCCCGCCATGTTTTTTTTTTTCTCCATAAAATTGAACTCGTCTGATAAAAGGAGAGGACTGGTTCAAATTTCTAACCAATGTCCCCGTTCTGTCTCCGCCGTCACCAGATACTCCGGATCTGTACACGCTACACACCGGAGCAAGACACCATGACTTTCTCAGATGGACTCACGCTAAACCGAACCCAGATGCACAACGCCGGCTTCGGTCCCCTTACCGACCTGGTTTTCGCCTTTGCCAACCAGCTCCTTCCTCTGGAGATGGACGATGCGGAGACGGGGCTGCTCAGCGCCATCTGTTTGCTGTGTGGAGGCAAGTCACCTCGAAATTCACCCAACATTCTCTTTGCCAACTGAAATTCCAGATTATATCTTTAATAATGAACTGATCAGAAATAACAGTAGGGTGGCTCTGCTGGGCTCTTTCATTGAGCACCACCTAGTGGCGAACTGTGAGTACGACAGTAGTCTGACACATTTGTTTCTGTGTGTTTCTCCACAGATCGTCAGGACTTGGAACAGGCAGAGAAGGTGGACGTCCTGCAGGAGCCCCTCCTGGAGGCGCTGAAGATTTACGTGAGGAGGAGGAGGCCCCACAAACCGCACATGTTCCCCAAGATGCTGATGAAGATCACCGATCTGAGAAGCATCAGCGCTAAAGGTCTGTGGTCCTCACTAGTCACCAAGTGTTTATATGTGAAGAATACTAAAAGATCAGTTGATTAAATGATTGCTCATGTCATATCAATATTGTGTTTAAGAGTATGTATTAAAACATACATTTAAAATGTATTTAGTAAGATCTATGGTAGCTTATGTTTTCCTGTCTCTCTCTCCCTGCAGGAGCTGAGCGCGTCATCACCCTGAAGATGGAGATCCCCGGCTCCATGCCCCCTCTCATCCAGGAGATGCTGGAGAACTCGGAGGGCCTGGAAAGCGGTGCCGCAGGCGGCCGGCCCAGTGGCGCCCCCCCGGGCAGCTGCAGCCCCAGTCTGTCCCCTAGCTCTGCCCAAAGCAGTCCGGCCACACAATCGCCGTAGTAGCGGCCCACCTTTTTATTATTCCTCACGATGCCCTCTGTGTCCTCCCTCGGCGTTCTAAAGAGGAGGGGGCCAAAGAGGGGGGGGGGGCCTTGCCCCTAACTGCTGAACTCTGGAGACTGGCAGAACCAACCTCCTCCTCCTCTCTCACGACACAAGTCCCACACCTCCTGATCTGCTTCCCCTCACTGTGGAGCACCTTCCTGGTGTGAGGGGAGGTGAGGCCGGGGCAGGCCGGGGCAACAGTATGCCTCTGAGAGACCACACCGTAAACACTGCTGATGACTCCTCCCGCGTCTCCCTCCACTCTCCCCCTCCACTGCTGCGACCTCCTTTCTCCACCTTTTCCCCAAAAAGACTAATGGAAACAAATCTGGGATGCAGTGGTGACCGGTTTCGATTGGAACTGAGAGTGGGCGGGGCATCGTGGGACAAATATATGATCAAGGACAATGCATACAGACTGACTTGACAAACACCAGACACTTTTTTTTTTTTGTTGTACTCTGAGGCAGACTGCAAGCTTGGGACTTGTCAAAAGACCCCCCCTCCCCCCCCCCCCTCAAAGACTCTGGGTCTTTTCTCTTTTTCCAACTTCAAAAAAACAGATTTCGTACAAAAGATATATAAATATATATAGAAAGTTAAGGAACTATTGTGATTGACATGTCCAGAACACAACGGCAGGTTGAAATGAGGACATGTTTTCTGAGATTAGAAATTGTTGTATTCCTCCACCGTTTGAATCTTTTCATACCCATCGAGAGTATTGAGAGAGACCTTTCAGTTTGATCACATTTGTACATTATTCCAATTAACGAAAAGCAAAAGATGTTGAAATTTCTCTCCAGTCTACACACGCACACACAAACAAACAAACAAGACACATACACACACACACACACACACACACACACAAATGTGCACAGAAAACAAGTCGCAATGAATATCACCCACTATTCCAGGTTGGATTTGTTTTCCTTTTTTTCCTTTTTTTTTCTTTTGCTTCCAAGATAATGGAATAAAATGATTGTATGAACTTGGTTGTATGATATGGTCACAGGTCCTTTCAAGAAATCAAATTAATGAAGATTCATTATTAAGGTGTATTTTAAGTAGCCTTTGAGTTTGTGTATATAAGCTTTATTCATTTCTTTAAAACTATGAAGAGTTTTAGGCTTCACCTGATTTTTTTTTTTGTTTTGTTTTGTTTTTTTAAGAATACCATCTATGTGTTTTGTTTCTAGGTTTGTGATGCAAGAAAAGACATTTTGAGCACATTTTACTGAAGGAAGTTCTTTCATGTTTTGTGTCCTACTAAATACTGGACAGACCCTTAACCAATCACTGGCTGTTCAGAATGTGGCTTTCACAGACAATTTCAAATCCCCCCCCCCCCCCCCTCACTTTTAAAACGTGTTTTTACATACAGTAGAATGACAAAGTAGCACTCCAGTCGGGGCATAGCTTTTTTTGGGGGGGCCATGTAGCAGAAAGAGATGGTGTTTCTGAAAAATGGTGAGCCAGACGGCTCGACTTGTAGCCTGCCAGGTTCAAGTGAGCCACAGCAGCTCCGCCTCAAAGAGAATTAAAATGTGAAGAGAGGTGTACATACACACTGTATTAAACACACGGGATTCTCAGTAGTCTCTGAATGGATCAATAATCTGTAGTGGATGGGAAAAGGCTAGATTGTAGTGATGCCTCTGCTCTGTCAGTCGTCAAGGCAAGTGAAGGTCCCAAATGTGATGTCTGTCAACTAAGTCCTCACAACCCCCCCCCCCCCCCCCCCCCCTGGCAACCTGTGGTAGAAACAAATATGTGACTTTTTTTTTTGCCGGATCCAGAGCAACCTCGCACCCTGTGACTCACTTTACGCCAAAACGCCTTCACCGTTAACACACACACACACACACACTTCACATCTAGACCATCGTTACTGTACACACGCCAATGTCTCAGGAAGGAATCATTTTGTGTGCTTGGCCTGTTCTATGTCCTGTGCTGCACCCCCCTAACCCTCCACAGATGTGCACACACACACACACACACACATACACACACTTCTGCTACTGAGCCCCTGAATTTTTCTTCAGTCACTCGTTTTTTTTTGTTTTTTTGGCAGACCAGGACTTGTGCAGAGAGACACTTACCCTGACCCTGCAACGTTACGACATAGGATGCCAGTGTGGAGTCTCTCCGAGTCGTTTCATGTGTTCTTTTTATTTGTACGGTCAAAGCTGCTTTCATCATTAAGGACTGTCCACAACAGCGCACAACTTTTCCCTCCACAGCTAATCTGGAATAGCAACGGACACACCGTCAGTTTGAGAATTATGGAGTATGTTGCAATTTTGTCAAGATTATCAAGCGACTTTGAAAAAAGAAAACAACAAAAAAAAAGATACAAAAATAAAAACAACATTTAATATTAAATGAGTTTGTGTTGTTCGCGTGTGTCTTTCTTTTCATTCTCATGCCACAGGTGTGTCCTAAGTATGTTTTCATGCATCATACATGTCACTTGTTCACTCTCTCTGGAAGCCTTGGAGCCCCCTGTGTGTGTGTGTGTGTGTGCAGCAATAGCAACACATTGAAGAGATGGACAACAAGGGTTAACAGCACAATCTTAACTTTTATATTTAGTGTTCAACATTTGCCATCACCCACTGAATAAATACCATCATGACGGTGACCTCAATCGAAATCGGCATGAACGTAGGTTAACGTGAAACTTTGTAACTTTTGAAAAAGAGGTAACGTATCTTTTAAAAGAGTGAGTTTGCAGACAGTTTTAGCAATTACCATTACCCTGTAATTACCATGTAACATGTACACAGACTCAGTTTCACAAGAATACAATAGAATGTATCGGAAAAAATGACATCAGAAACTCTACATCCAGAACCAGGCTTCGGCTGGATTTACAGATGATTGCATGAGGGTCTAGCTGTACTGTGTAGATATAGTGCACAGTACATTATTGATTATTTTTGGAATATGTTGTGCTCTCTGGAGTTGGTTGCAAGGCGAAGACAACACAATCATCAAAGAATCATCAAATTGTTACTTGATGGTGTGGATTAGACCCAAGCAGACAAATCGGTATTTACGCCTATAATGGATTATTTCAAAAGTAGTTGGCGCACCTAATCTGACAACCACTGTCTATAATCACAATGACACTGAAACACGCTGCATGCATTGCACAAAAAATATGAAAATTAATCATTTGTTCTCCCATTAGCCATTTTTTAACAGACTTAATTTGGGAGCATATAATTGCAAGTATGCGCGCCTATAAGCATTTTTCACCAAAATGTCAAAATCTTACAGCAGAAATTTAGAGCTGCCACTAATGACATTAATGATGGCTCTGTTCCATTTAGGTGTTTCAGTAAGCCCAACCAATAAACCAGTAGGTTATACATAATACCACGGCCCTTCAACTTCAACACTTTATTGAAAAACAGCCCTCATTGATATTATTAATTACACTTGTGTTTTTTTCTGCAATGAAATGTCAAAGTTCCTTGTGTGAAAACAGTCCATTATGATTATGTACAACAAATACAGTACTATAAATAATAGCTACTCAATACTTTGATATCATGTATGTTAAACCCATGAAACAGAAGATCCATTCTAGTCTGTTGACGTTCATGAAAAACCTCGATAAAAATATATATGTTTACAACATTAGAAGTGCCTAAAGCTTCAGCACAGTGATCGGACCAGTCTCGGCCCTGGAGAAACCTTATGCCCCGCCCTCTTGTCGAATAGTGACGTACCAACCAATCACAATCCTTCGCGCGGAATTTCAAACATTTTCAAATCAGATTCCCTTTACCGAAGTAAGATTGTTCCGCCAAATTCGTAAACAAAATAGTCCCTTTCATGTAAACTCAGGTTAAATGTTATGCTGGGAACGAAAAAGTGTGAAATGTAGTAACGTAAAACCCACCTATTGTTTGTATCCCAAAACATCAGTTAATCGTTGTATTTTTTTTAAGGTTACTGTACGTTTGTAGTGTGGCGGAGTGATACCACGGCATGTATCTGGAAGCGGCGAGTAAAGCCAAGGGACGTATGTACGAGGTAGCATTCGTTAGCCATTCGTCGTAGTACATCGTAGGGCATGGTAGGATATCAATAGTACGTTTAGTCTGATATGATACCGTAGTAAAACTACTCTTTGTCACATCCTGGTCGATGTTTATGGATTGCCAGAAGTTGACATTTCTTTGAGCGGACTTCCAGGTAAGGTAAGACTAAAACACCAAACGTTACTAATGTGTTTCATCGTGTAGTTAAAGCTTAAAGGTCATATAACGTTCGTCGATTGTAGCTAGTTTAGCGTTACAGGCCTAGTTGAAAAGCGTATGTTTAGTAGTAGTTGGTTGACAATTCATTTCTGACTTAACTGTAACCTCACCATCGTGGCCACGTTGCACGTGGGGTTCCGCAGTATTGCCAGCAGTGTCTTTTAACTTCACGTTACACTAACTACGACCTGCTGACAAGTTATTTAAAAGTGAAACATAACGTTAAATTGCTAAAGATATCTTTAAGCATATAAATTATGTTTTCTCGCAGACAGTTGACCTTCCGTTAGCTGCATGTTTATGGAAGGCTTCTTCCTAAAGATAAAACGCTATTCTCCAATAAATAAGTTGACCTGACGTCGCTGTTGTTAAACACTAGTGTTTGCTCGTGTTCCCAGGTAACGTTACGAAAATGCCATTGCATGGGAAGATAGTGGTGATCAAGAGGACTGGAGGAGATGGCACCGAGTTTCCTCTTACTGCCACATGCTTGTTTGGAAGGTGAGCTTACTAAAATCGCATTTGGTGGATATAATGTTAGATCGTCATGTGTAACCCTTTCGTTTCCTGTGTTTAATTATAATTGCACTTGCTTTGTTTTTTTATCGTAAGATGTATATGTTAACTACAATAACGCATGCTAAAAGAAACCACATGTTGTCTCGGTGCCAGCATGCACTATGTGTAGCCATGTTGAGCCGTGCTATTGAACCCCTTGTGGCCTGGAGGCGGGACATCTGCTGATGACGTCAGAATCTGGTCTTGCACCAAAGACGACTTCCTCCTCACTATATATATATATATATATATATTATTTTTTTTTTTTTCAAACCTCCCAAGTTCACTTACCTTCTAGACCACGGGACATGTAATTAGCTATTAGTGAACAATGTCCTGTTGCATGTAAACCTAGTTACATTTCAGCTGACGCGTCTCTTTTATTCACACATTTGTTTCTTCGTGGTCTTACAGGAAGCCCGACTGCGATATCCGTATTCAGCTTCCTCAAGTCTCCAAGGAGCATTGCAGAATTGACTTGAATGAAAATAAAGAGGTATGGACACATTTTGAACACGACTACATTAACGTGTTTCAACTTAGTCACATCGATGTCTTCGTATTGTGGTCATCACAATGTTCATTTTGTAGATGCTTGAATCACTTGTGAATTCACTGCAGGGGGGGGGGGATTATGCCCCTGATAGAAGTAGAAGCCTGGCTGACGCTGGTACTCTGCTTTGAGCTGCTTTGACGGACTGTGTTTATGGTGACGCTTATGTTTGTCTCCCCCAGATCATTTTGACAAATTTGAGCTCAGCGAATCCAACCCGTGTCAACGGAGAGGTTTTGCAGCAATCTGAGCGTCTGAAGCACGGAGATGTGATAACTGTTATTGATCGTTCTTTCAGGTGAGTGCGAAGCGAACATTTTGTTGCCTTCCATAGTCCCCAAATGAGTTTGTTTATGTAATTTGCACTTAAGTACTATGACCGTCGAGAGCATCCTTTTTATTATTGATCATTATTTATTGAAGCTTTATTTGTACCGTGGTAGACTTTATAGAGAAATGATCACATAATATATTTAAATCAACAATCAGTTGCTGCTACACCTTGCACAGTGTGTTTACTGCCCACGGAACAGACGTTACTTCATCTACTCTGTTAACTGAACGATGTGAGCATAAGCTGCTACCACCAGACCTCACACCATTTTAATATCCATAATCAACGTGCTGTTTGATTACATCTCTCACCAGCTGCTCTTTCTATTGCTCTACAAGAGTTTTACAGTTATGTGTTCCCATATTTACCATTTGTTCCTCTTGATGGTTCCACCTCTCCTCATATTTGCCTGTGCTTCCCAAAGCACATTAGAGCGAAGTACAGGCAGGCTGTATTTAAACGGCACGCGTTATTTTGGGAAATGAGGATCCTATGGTCTCGTTTCCCAAATGTTACCGCTTTCATGAGGTCGTACTTACATTTTGTTGCCGATTGTCATTTCAGGTTTGAGTACCCTCCACCACCGACGCCGAAGAAGAGGTCTTCCATAGGAGGCAAAACTGAAACCCTCAAAGTAATCATCCCATTATTTATCTCCTCACTAGAGCAGTGCAGCCTTCCCAATGTCTTGAATTTGTCTACACTGCTGATCATTTGGTTAACAAAAGTGTCTCATGTCTAGGTTCTTCAAAATCAACAAGTGGGGGACACAGCTTCCACTGAAACTGGAGAAAAAAGGAGCTCAGAAGTGTCCACAGGTGAGACGGGGATTTTTCTGAATTAGAGATTTAAGAGTTTAATATTTGAAGATAATGTTGCACAATTAACTGTCGGTATGCATTCCCAGAATTGGTATTTCTGTTGCAGGTTATTAAATATGATAATACAAATGAAAGGGATTGGGTGCCTGTGTTTTTCTCTCTAACACTGTTTTGTTTCTTCTCATTGTAAGACCCTCATCTTAAAGATGGAACTAACCATGAAAACATCCAGCGACCCCTGGAGAAAACTGTGGAGATGGAGACCAATGAGGGTGATGGCCTGCAGCAATTCAAGCCGGCCTCCCCCTTCAACGATCTGTATCAAATGATCAAAAAGTCCCTGGATGTCAAGACCCCTCGGAAATCATCTGCCAGTGTGCTTCAAACGCCCACCTCGAGGTTTTGCACTCCAAAACCTGCTTCAGTCAGGAAAAATGATGGCAACCTCGTCATTCCCACAGAAGACCACATCACTCCTAAGAAGGAGGAAGCTAAAGTCTCTTCTGTCGCTGACGAAGCTAAGACGGAGGCCGGAAACGTAAGTAACGAGACCCCAAAGTCTGTGAAGAAGCAGAGGAGGTCCTTCCAGGTTCCTTCCACTGAGATGGCCACACCGGAGGTTCAAGAAGCTGAAAATGCAGCAGAGTCTGAAGCGACTTCCCCCCAGAAGAGAATCCGTACACCTCCCAAGAGGTTTACTGCCTGTGAGGTAGCAGTTGCATCTCCCAAAACAGAGCGTCTTCGAAAGGCATCGCCAAGGAGCTCAGGGAAAGGTGAGAGACTGTAATGCGATATTCTTTCTCTTTGTTAACCCAATAGCAGTAATTATAATCGAGCCTGTTATGTTCACGTGTTTGGTTGTTATTGACATACAATCATGTTTTTCAATTCATTTCTTAGGGAACGAGACGTCCAAGAAACGTAAAAGTGAAGAACTTGGGGCCGACTTGCTCACATCCCAGATGAAGAAGAAGCGGGTTTCCTTTGGAGGCTCCCTGTGTCCCGAGTTATTCGACAAACGTCTGCCTCCCAACTCTCCGTTGCGTAAAGGGGCCGATCCGCTCACAAGTCTGTGTGTGACTAAACCCAAACAGTCACTCATTCGACGAGCATCAGCCGTCGGCTTGTTCCAGGTGAGATTTAAATGGAGACTGGTGACTCAAATAGTTTGACCTCACACGTATAAATGTTATCCATCCTATAATTCTATTTAAAATGGAATCTTTGTTTTTTTTGCAGGACAAGACATCACCAAAATCCAGGTCTCCCAAGGCTGTGTCTCCCACTGTGCAAGGGCGCTTCTCTGTGTCCCACATCGACACACCATCTCCAGTTGCAGAAGATGCCTTTGCTGAACAGGTGTCTTTAGTCACTGCAACTCTCCTGAGGAAGACTCCAAGTCTGGCAAAAGTAATGCGCAGAAGACGTGGCATTTCACGGGCGTCTATGAAAGGTATGTTATACCCTGAGATGCATAATACGTCTCTTACGCGATGCTGAAAGCCATTCAACTTTCATGTTTACCATTCAGTTTTATCACATAGGTTAAATTCAGCACATCGTATCTTATTTCATCTGTCTGTCATTTATTATTATTAAATAAAACACGTGTCTTATTTTTTATTTTTTTGGTATCTTTACAGTCAAAAATTCCTGGGCAGAAATTGTGAGATTTGGGCAAACTAAGGCTCAAGTTGTGGCTCCAGCTAAAAAAACGGTCACCAAAAAGACAATGAAGAAGACGGTCTCCAAACCACAGGTAAAGTACGACACACTGAGGATTACATGCTACATTAACGTCATTGCAACAACTACGACCATAACTTGTTGGACCTGTTATTGTAATCATAGGACATACTGCACGTCAACTGTTACTGTAGTATGTGTATGTCGTTGTGTGACGTTGGCATAGTTAAAACTACAGAGACGATATCTTTCTCGATCTCCTCAGACCCCTGTGAGAAAACTCGACAGCCATGTCAGCACTGGGCATGCCGATTCACCCGTTACCATCGTGGTGGGCAGAGCGCACGAACAAAAAGTCGTACAGCCAACTGGTGCCGCCCCGAAACTGGTCCCCAATATCGCTCTCTTTACAAAGAACGTAAAGCTGGACGAGGACTTGACAGGTAATTGACTATTTGTCATCCCATTATTTGGGAATTTTTATTTTTTCTGGTAATGTAATTTGGACTTTCAATATCGTACCTGCCTATATCGTGTATGTTGTGTTTTCAGGAATCTCTGAGATGTTAAAAAACCCCGCAAATGAACTGAGGACGAGATCTGTGATCGATGAGAGTGACGCCCCAAAGACACTGGTGGGAGGTCTGGGCACATCGGTGGTGGAACCATCAGTGTTGAACACACCGGAGGAGACAGGTACTGTGGTGTTAGTGATTATAGGAGAGAGCTGACGCATAATCACTAAGTCTAAGGGGTTTGTCAGATTAAGCCAGCTGGGTAATCGAATGTTAAAAACGTGTCTTGTTTTGCAGGTGAAATGATGGTGTCTCCGCTGAGTGTTTCGTCTACAGTAAAAGACAGAAGCTACAACAGCGAGGCAGTCCAACGCCTCTTTGATAATGACCAAGAATCCAGCATCGTTAGCGCCGCCCCCGCCGTGGAGGATTCTAGCGAACAGCAGCGCCCAGATGTGAAGACTACGTCTGTAGCGACTCCCGAACAGAAGCCAGAAAACCAGGAGTGTCTCACTGGAGTGAAGATCATTTGTGAGACTCCACAACCGGAGGTTGAGCCTCTTGAAGACGATGGAAAACCTGTGGAAGCTCCCAAAGCTCTAGAGGCTAGTGAGGTACTCGTGAAGACACCAGCACGCATGCAAGAATCAGAAGACCTCTCTGAAACGAGAGACGTGACAGCCGAAAACGTGAAGAGCTCCCCATTGGCGTGTCTCACAGATGACAAGAGAACAGCAAAGGCCCCCAAGGAGAAAAGTGCTCCAGTGGAAGATATGGTCGGTGTGAAAAGGCTCATGAAAACTCCCAAAGTAAAGGCCCAACCTGTGGAGGAGAACTTCGGTATTAAGAGACTTGTGAAAACACCGAAGCAGAGCGGTGATGCACCGGTGGAAGACTTTGAGGGAGTTCAAGAGCTCATGGAGGAGCCACTGACTGAACCCTCAGCACAGCCGGAGACCAATGAGGTGAACGCTGCTAAAAGCTTCTTGTTAGGCTTGTAAATGTCAGCAACTCTTCCGCATTACAGGAAGTCTTTTGATTAAATACAAAGTTTTTATTTTAGAGCTTTAACATGAGTGTCAGGTACTCTCATAGTTTATCGTTTCTTTAATATACCATCAAACGTGTAGAGATCGAGATGTGTGTAGCCACAGATTGAACATAGAGTCCACTAACCTTTACAAGACCTTTGTGTTTTCTTGCATTATTTCATTATTTCAAAGCTAATTGTTTTTTATTTTTATTTTTTAGCAGGTTGCAGATCAGACTCCTCTGGATTGTGATGAAGACGTAGCAAAAGGTAAGTCTGTGCTTCGGTCTGATTAGGAATATTAGATGGCATTACTTGCAGTGTTTATGTAAACTGCATTACATTGATGAGCTGATTGATGATTTTATTGTCTTCACTACCTTTTTAAAGAACTCGTCTTTGCCCTCGAGGAGCCACGAGATGATGTGCCAACAGATGTGATTGATGTTCCCCAAGATGACAAAGAAAAGGGTATGTTTGAAACGATATGGAAATACTGCATATTGATATACATCAAGATATGGAAAGTCTGCTCTAAAAACAACACAATAGGTTTTTAAATATAAAGTCATTCTCGTCCTAATAGAAGTGGACAGTCTGACAAAAAATACTTCATTAAAAACCTGATGCAAATATTAAAAAAAAAATCCCACAGCTACTTCTCCTTTTATTCTTCTCTCTTTAATCTGTATTTATTTTGTTTGTCTTATTCTAGAAGCCGATGCAAATGAAGTTGTCGCTGATTTTGAGGAGTTGCCAAGTGGACATCATGATGATGAACCATCAGATGCTGTAGAAACCATCTCTCAAGCAGCTGTAGATGAGAAGCTATGTGTGGAAAAACCCACAGTGGACACAGTAGATGAGAAGTTATCTGAGGATCAACCTGAAGTGGAAGCTGCTGCTATCAAAGTCACAGAAATAGAAACGACTGCCACAGCTCCTGACCACGAGAAATCTGTTTTAGACAGCGCGCTTAAAACGGTCGAATCTCTTGCAGCCGAACACAGTGACGAAGCTGTCGTCTCTGCTCCGGTCAGAGGAAGAAGAGGGAAGAAGACCGAAGCTACAGCACCACCCGCTGTTAGACAGTCCAGAGGCAGAAATGCGAAGTCCCAAGAAAGCCCCTCTGAGGATCAACCTGAAATGGCCTCAGAGAACGCTGTGGAAGCAACACTGGTGACTGAGATGTCCTCTGAAGCTGTGAGTGACCAGACGTCTCCAATAAATGAAAATGAGTCCACGCCCACTGAGGAGGAAGCTGTCGTGAAGCCCACTAGAGGAAGAAAGCCTAAACAAACAGCTGTTGAGCCTCCTCAGCCAGAGCAAAGTGAGTCTGTTACTGCGGACGATGAACCTCAGAAGTCCATTCCTGCTCTTGAAAAACCCAAAAGAGGAAGACAGACAAAACCTGATGCTGTTGAACTGGAGAAGGCCGTGTTGAAGCCCAAGCGAGGGAGAAAAGCTAAACAACCTGAAGAAGAAGTGTCTACTTCTCACAGTGAGGATGTTCCTCAAGCTGACGCGACAAAAGGTATGCCAACTGTCCCGTTTGTGTTTCTGCTGTCATGTTATTGGTTTAATCTGAATCACTTAAACTGTATTCTGACTCAGTGCAACACGTGTAAAAGTGAGGGAATATGTTAAATGACTTTTCTCCTGTTGTTTTAGAAGCAGATGCCAGTGAAACTGCTCCTCAGGCGCCTGTAACTGAGAGTCTACCTGAAGAAGAAACGTCAACGAGCAAAGTCACAGAAATGGACGCAGCCGTTCAGAAGACATCTGGTCGAAGCAGAAAGGTGAAACCGGTGGAGTCCAACTCCGCTGAGGAGAAACAGGAGATCTGTGACGAAGCTGTCGTCTCTGCTCCGGTCAGAGGAAGAAGAGGGAAGAAAACCGAAGCTACAGCACCACCCGCTGTTAGACAGTCCAGAGGCAGAAATGCAAAGTCTCAAGAAAGCCCCTCTGAGGATCAACCTGAAATGGCCCCAGAGAACGCAGTGGAAGCAACACTGCTGACTGAGATGTCCTCTGAAGCTGTGAGTGACCAGACGTCTCCAATAAATGAGTCCACGCCCACTGAGGAGGAAGCTGTCGTGAAGCCCACTAGAGGAAGAAAGCCTAAACAAACAGCTGTTGAGCCTCCTCAGACAGAGCAAAGTGAGTCTGTTACTGCGGATGCTCTTGAAAAACCCAAAAGAGGGAGAAAGCCAAAACCTGATGCTGTTGAACAAAACGAGGTGGCAGAAGACTCCGTTGTCGCTGTGGAGACCAAGCTGCAGCCTCCAGTCAGGGCTAAGAGAGGAAGAACTGCTAAACAGGAAGAAGAAAAGCTAGAGTCTTCATCAGTTGAGACTACTAAATCCCAGGAGCCGGCTAAAAAATTAAAAAGAACCAGGAAGGCAGAGCAAGACCATGTAGAACCAAGAGAAGAAGCCACTGAAATGGTTGTCGCAGAGGAGGCTGAAGCTCCACTTGTTGCTGAGCCAGTGAAGGTGAATGAACAGGCTGCAAAACCCAAGAGAGGAGGACGCAAAGCCACTGAGGTCAGTTCCACAGACAAAGTTAAGCGGGTTACCAGAGGAAAGCGAGTTACTGAAGAGGGTGGAGTCACTTCTGTACCAGAGGAGAAGTCTGACCATGAGCTGGAGGCTGAAGAGAAGAATGATTGTGAGCCAGCCGCTCCAGTCATGAAACAAAGCAGAGCAAGGGGGACAAAAACTCCCATCAAAAACGAGGTTTCACAAGCCGTTCCAGCCAAGAGAGCCCGTCGAGGTGCAGCTCCCCTTGAGGAGACTGATGCAGAATCCACAGTCCAGGTTTCAGAGCCTGAGTCGACTTCAGTAGAACCAGCTAAAAGAGGCAGACGGGCTGCAGCAAAGCAAGTAATACCTGTGAAGGCAGTCCAAGGTAGAAAGTCAAAACTTGGAGGCCAAGTTGACGCAGAAAGCAAAACCGTTCCAAAGGCTGCTGACAGAACTGAAGAGGAGGAGCTCTCAGACAAAGTTGTAGAAGCTCAGCCCATCAAGAGAACCAGGAGAGGGCCAAAGGTCGCCGCTGTAACCGCTGACAAAGCCGAGGCCACAAGTCAGGTTGAAAGTGTTGAGGCACCGCCCAAAACCCGAAGAGGAAGAGCAGCAAAGAAATGAAGCATTTGTGTATTTTGTTCATCCCAATGCCGTTTTCACCTCTTTAAACCTCTTTAATAAACCTGTCCTTTTTATTAGATTGTTTAGCATTTTATAAAGTAGTATATAGTTTTATAGACTGAAAATTAAGCACTGCTTTTTTTTTTCTCCAATACAGCAGGGAATCTTCTTAAACCATTTTTTTGTGACAAGTTGTATGTTGTTCATTGGTGATTTTACAAATATCTTTATGGTGAAAAAAGTAATTATTAAATTTTTTTGGGAAAATCTAAAAATGTACTGTCTTTTTTTTGTTCAAATATTAATTTGGTGTTCTGTGGATCTTCATGTGTGGTTATGATGACTAAGATAATTCACCAAATGGCTTAAAAGACCTTATGAAAGTGCTGACACCTGATGCTCTCACACTACAGATACTGTGTCGGTGACTGGGCTCCATCATGTTCCTGCTTTAGTAAGTCACAAGCGCTGGAAGATGAGACTGAAGGGAAATAAAATTACATTTACTTTTTATGTGTTTCTTCAGGTCTGAACTTTTATAGGAAGAGGGAAAATAAAGGGTTAATTCACAATATATGAACAATTACTCTCTAAGTGTGAAGGAGTGAAGCAGATGTGTTAATGGACTTGGGGTTTGAAAGGAAACCACCAAGCTTTTATTCAAGATTCATGAGGCATACTGAAATAAATGTCCTCACTTCACTTCTTTTTTTTAAAGTTAAACATTAAGTTTGGATTCTCCATCAACCATCATAGACTGGTTATTTTAGTGTAGCATACACAACCTGAGTCAGTTTAATCTCTTTGCTTGGAATTGCCAAAATAAACTTTTAGAGACCTTTTTCCTTTTGTTCAAACAAAACAGATTGGAAAATGAAAGATAACGTTAGGCTATGAAATCAGTGCACTAATACATTTACACTGATATACTTCGTTAGAAATAAGCATAGCAGTATGAATATGTGATTAAAAAATAGACTAATAGATTTAACTACATTCAACGGAACCTGGTGATTAATAAGGAGTACAACCCGGACAGATTTTGGAGACGGACCCGAAACAAACGCACAGCCGACGTTGGAGGGAGATTTGAGTGCGAGGCGCGTGGAGAGCAATCGGCCGCGAACTTTGCACACGACTTCAGTGGTTGATTTCTTTCTTGCCTTTTACACTTCTAGTTTATTTGCCATCATGGAAGCAGACAGTGACATAAAAACGACGCCGAGAGGGTTTCACTGCGCCCTGTGCAACGCTAACTTACCAAACCGTAAGTAACGTTAAGCTAACTAGCCACAATAAACGTTAACTTCTACGCTATGTTTCTATGAATGGTGATAGAATACAACCATACCGTCATTCTAAAATCATAACGTCAATGTAATGCATTAGTACAGTTGGCTAATGTTAAACTAGAAATGCCAAAGATGGTTAATGTAACGTTATTAGCCTTGTTTCAGTGGTTTGTTTGCAAAAATACGGATTGGTCTTTGACACTTTATTTCTTTAATTATATTTAAGAGTCTAGCGTGGAACAGCATGTCAAAGGGCGGAAACACCAAACGTTGCGCACCGTGCGGTCTACCAGGAAGACCCAGGAGCAGCACAGTGTGTTCGTCAGCGGCATCAACCCTGTGGTCTCTCAGACCGACATAGCGGAGTACTTCCAGCAGTTTGGCGCCGTCTCAGATATCGTCATGGACAAAGACAAGGTTCGGTCCGTTTGTTCGCAGTGAGACGCAGCTCATTGTAACATGTCAATAACCTCACAGTGCCCCGTCCTTACAGACACTGTCCCTCTGCACTCACAGGGTGTGTACGCCATCGTGCAGTTTGAAGAGACGGACAGCTTACAGGCGACGCTGTCCCGCGTCGAGCATCAGATGAAAGGCTTGAAGCTGCGCGTCAAACCCCGAGAAACGAAGGACTTCAAGTTGATTCCCAAGAAGAACGCGTCTCTGAACCTCCAGCAGGCTCTTGAGCGCCTCAAACCTCAGCTGTGTCAGTTGGTGTCTGTAAGCATCCGGCTATCAATACGGAACCTGGTTTATGCAAATGAAAGTGTGGGTCTTTAAAAGGGATAGTTCGGTATTCTTTGACCACGGTGTGTTCCTTTGGTTCTCCTCAAGGTGAATGCACAGATGCAGTATGTGGTAGAGCGGTTTCAGCTGCGAGAAAACGAAAAGAAGGCCCGAGGCTTGCTGGTTGAACTCCTGCAGGAGGTTTTCGTAGAGTTTTTTCCAGGTAAACATGCGCAAGTAGTAGAGTCTGTTTCGGGGAAATCTCGTCTTACACGACGACAAAATGTTGGCTCGCTCTCTCACTTTTAATATTGTGTTTTTTGATCGGTTGCAGATAGCCACATTCAGCCGTTTGGTTCATCTGTGAACACTTTCGGCATCCACTCCTGCGACCTGGACCTCTTCCTGGACCTGGACAACACCAAGGTGTTCCAGGCCCATGCCAAGTCCACTACAGAACAGGTCTGGCTCTTTACATACACAGTAAATCGTTTATAGCCTAATAATGAATAAAGTACGTTGACAGGGAGCCTGCTATGCATTGAACCATCCTTCTTTATCTTTCTTTAGGCAGGGGAGGGCACGTCGGACGACGGCCGCTCCGAGGACTCCATCCTGTCTGATATTGACCTGTCCACTGCCTCTCCGGCCGAGGTCTTGGACCTTGTGGCGGCGATCCTTAAACGCTGTGTCCCCAATGTGCACAAAGTCAACGTGGTCAGCAGCGCTCGCCTCCCCGTGGTCAAGTTCCATCACCGCGAGCTTAACCTGCAGGGGGACATCACCATTAACAACAGGTCTGTCAGCGATTGCATTGAAAGTCATGTGATGTAGCGAGAAATGTTTCTATCTTGTTCAGCGATCTGACTTACAGTACGCTTCTCTTCCCTTCCGTCCCATATCCCTCACTAGACTGGCTGTCAGAAACACGCGCTTCCTCCAGCTGTGTTCAGGGATGGAGGACCGGCTGAGACCTCTGGCGTACACCATCCGCTACTGGGCCAAGCAGAAGCAGCTGGCTGGTAAGATGAAGCGACTTCGGAGCATAGCGTATAGCACCAAACATTTAGATAGTCATTTAATTTTTTGGTCAACAGATGTCAGTAGAACTCCACTTGCCCCTCTGTCTGAACACACAGATTCACAAAGCTTTTTTATTTTTTAGAGCCTTGTTATAGAAGCTGTGGTTAATAAATCGGCACGAGCACATCTCTGTTTGTGTTGTAATAGAACAGAGGAGTCCCCTGATGTAGAATCATAACGTAACAAGAGTGTTCTCACACACTTAATTACCTTTGCTCCTGGGGCATATCATCTTTATTCCCTTTGATGAACGGCAGCCTCCATGCTGCAAGTGTTTCAACAAGGCACTTGTGCGGAGTGATCAGCGGCACAAGATGGGATGAGTTGCATCAGAGGCTGCCATGATTGCATAGATCTGTGTTGCCAGGTGCCAAAAAGGCAATAATAAAAACAGAAAATGATCTTATTTCAGAAGTAAGCTTTCTACCGTCAAATAAATGAAAACACGTTTGCTACTATATGAGCCTGGGCAGTCTACGATACATACATGGTTTCACGCTATGAGCCAGAGTCCCATCATTCATGTTACAGGGCACCCTATCCATCCTAGTGTGTAAACCCAACAGAACGTGAGGATAACCAAACTAAACCGTTTGATACTTAACCAAAAGAACCGTCATAGAGTTTTATACGATGTTGTAAGTGGAGAAAATGACAGTTCCATAAGACGTCAACAGAGATGTGATTGTATCATTCAGTGCAGATCCAGGGTCTGTTAAGAAATAAGAGAACCAAACCCATGCCACAAAAGCCCCTCCGCACCATTACACATATGCTCATGCTATAATCGTTAACAACACAATGGCGTTTGCTTTGTGACGTGTAGGTAATCCCAGTGGTGCCGGTCCTCTGCTCAACAACTACGCTCTGACGCTGCTGATCATCTTCTTCCTGCAAAACTGTGAGCCTCCTGTCCTCCCCACAGTGGACCGGCTCAAAGACATGGCCTGTAAGTGCTGCATGGCTCCTTCACTCCAAAGGCCTCGTGCAAGAACGTCTTTGTATCGTTAGTGGAGTCAACAAACTCTTAACTGCACAATGTTTTGTCATAAATTGCTCGTTCAGTAAGTCTCTGTTTCAAATATTTCACTTTATTTAATCATAAGAAGTAGTCTTTCATATTGTAGACTCTTGAGATGATCTTATATATTGAAGTTAATTTGTCTATGCTGCCGTCATTTCAATGAGACGCTATTTGTTGACCTGTTTAATAATCATTGTGTGTGAACCTCTTTGAAGGTGAGGAGGAGGAGTGTGTGATTGCGGGCTGGAACTGCACCTTCCCGAGTCAGCCTATTGCTGTGCCCCCCAGCAGGAATACACAGGACCTCAGTAAGTGAGAGCAATTAAAAAAACAATGTGTAATTTGTTAGTCAGAGATTTTCTGTGACATGATTTTATGTAACCTTGCCTCATATATTCTTAATTTAACCTCCATAAATACGATTCCAACATGACCACTGCCGACCCTAAATGTCCTTTATGTTCATGTTTGTCTGCTCTTTCTAGGCACGCTGCTCTTCGCCTTCTTCACCTTCTATGCTAAGTTTGACTTCGCCGGTAGTGTCATATCTGTCAGGAAGGGGCGCGCTCTCCCAATCACTGATTTCCTCAGCCGGAATACAGAGGAGGAGAAATCCACCAAGACCCAGCCCCACGGTCCCAAACTGGGCCCCCTAAATCTCTTGGACCCCTTTGATCTCTCCCACAACGTGGCTGGAAACCTGAATGAACGCTCTCAGCGCAGCTTCCAGAAGGAGTGCCAGGAGGCCGACAAGTACTGCCGCAGCCTGCAGTACCAGCGCAAATCCGCCAAGGGGAAATCGTGGGGGCTGGTGCGCCTATTCACCCCCCACGGGGAGGTCCCACAGTCCAGGCCGGAGCAGCCGACCATCAGCATCCCCTTCAAGTTGGCGTCGCTCCCCGAAGGCCTGCGTAATCAGCTGCACGAGGCGGGAGACGGCTTCCGGTTGCTGTGGTTTCAGAAGGTTTGCTCCGCCGTGGAGGGAGTCTTCCAAAGTGTTCTCAGCTGTCACCTCACTCCCTCCACAGACGCCGTCTTTGGCGCGGAGTCAGTCGTCGTCGACGACGACGACGACGCTGGGGAAATGGAAACTACCTCCGCTTCCCTCAACTCGTCAATAAATGACAGCTGTGACAGTGTTGAATACCAAAACGAAGCCAGCCCTGCGGTCGGTGCCAAGAGGCAGCTGTCTTCCGGCAGCGATGCTTCCGAGTCGCCTCAAGGCAAAAAGCCGAGACTGGCAAAAAGGGGCAAACCCGGATCCCCTCACTGGATCTGTGTGCAAAAGCACATGGTGTGGGCTGGCAGGAGGAAAGTGAGAAGGGAGCTCATCAAAGATACAGACTCGAGGCCGGAGGGCAGCTGCATGGAGCTGGAGTCCAAGGTCACCGCTCACATCATCGAAAAAGAGCCGGAGCTCAAGGAGCCGCTGGAGTTCAAGGTCCAGCCCCATATGGTTGGTGGGACAGAAAGCACGAAGGCGGTGCTCAAGTTGGAGCCGATCAGCGACAAGACGGGAGTTTTTCAAGACTTGTTTCATTTCCTGGAAGCCTTCTTACCTAAGATGGTAGAGACACTGCTAGAGAAAGAGGGTAGTGCTTCACATATGTGAGCTTTAAATCTGAGCATTTTGTTTTCTTTCTGACTCAAAGATGTTGTTACTGTTACTTGTATTAACCCTTTAGAGTGGGACATGAAAGAGCATTGTGGCTTTATGTTGACCAGGCGTTGAGAATTATATTTGCAAATGTGGGCTTTGAAAGAATGTGAAGTTTGTAATGTTTTCATGTATACTTTAACTTTTATCTGTTAGTTTCAGAATAAGATTAATAAGCCCTACTGTTGTGTTTGAGATGTGGCTTTGTTTTAGCGCTTTTCTGTTTGAAATAATGTTCTTAAATGTTGAAACTTTAAAGGGAAACTTCAAGTGGCAGACATTTGATGTACACACGGCCGTCTCCAAGTGAATAAAAACAGTCTTTGTAGAACACCGCCTCCTTCTGTACATCGTAGCTGTGATTACATTCTCTCCAAGCAGCGTCTTTAAAAAGTCATTTTTTTCATTAATTGTTCTGTGCTTTGGTTCAACTTGGGCTGCCAGAAAGGGGCCCTTGAGTGGAGCTTTGTATCCAGTCAGGTCTTTGCTCATCTGCTGGAGACATATGAGAGTAATTACTCAGGCAGGCAGAACGCTTTATTAAAGCAGGACAAGCAGGAGCTGGGGGGGGCGGGGGGTGCACAGAGCTCCCGTGTGCTGATTAACATCATTCATCTCACTTTTAAAGGGAGATGCAGATGGCCAGCCGGTTAAATGGGGCTATGGAGATGGCTGTGATGATGAAGACGTTTGAGACGGCTCACCACATTTTAATTTGATGCTGGTTTATGATACCGATGGGATGTCTGGTGTGGCCATAAAATACTAGATAATATTGTGGTATATGACAAAAGTACTCTTAGTAACTGCTCCAAAGTTTCTCACCAAATCAAACAAGCTCTTAAGCTTTTTAAGAAAAAGTATATTTTGACCCCAAATATTGTTTGACTTATGATCAGAAAGGTAAAATTGTGTCATGAATCCAATTATCATTGAAATGTGGATTTTTCGCCATGTGAGCAGCGTTTCCCTTTGGGTTGCCGATGCTGTTCTGGTCTTCAAATTGAAATATCTCAACAGCTATTTGATGTATTGCCATTGTACAGGCATTCATGGTCCCCTGAGGATGAACCCTAAAGCCTCATGTGACTCCCTGACTTTGCTTTTAACACCACCAGCAGGTCAAAGTTTTCCCTTATCTTATGAAATAACTAAAGCGGTACTAAATAGATAAGCACAAAAAGATGTACAGTATGAATCTGAGTGAAATTTCTCAAACACGCAAACAAACAATCCATCCAATAGTTTTTTCTCAGCTGAAGCACTGAACATTCTCTTCTGTGTATTTATTCTCTTGAGGTTCACTTGAACATCAGCCATTTTCTTTCACCGACACTCCCGGCTACTCCAATATCCCCATCCCTTGTTTTTCTACGGTGCTTCTGATATACGAGCTCTCTCACACGCCTCTAAGCAAGAGAACGACGTGATTGATACCAATACTGGGGATGTGTGTTTGCTGTTGGCCTAAACAAACCATTACCAGTTCACTCATCGTGCTTTTTTTTCTCAAGTTTCCCTTCATCCAGAGAACCATCTATTGTAAAGATGGACAGCAACACGTGCAGTCCTGGATGATGATGAGCTATGGTTTCATTGGGTATTGATGACCAACTAGCTGAATTGCATGTAGCTCATTTGCTGTAATTAATATAATAAATGATTGTGGTGGGCGTTTGTATCTGTTGGACGGTGAGGTCCGTCTTCATTTAGAGTTCCCCAGCAATGAGACAAAAAAAAAAAAACTTCCTGTTTTGTGTAATTGCTGTCCACTGGGAGTAGATCATGAGTCAACCCCCCCCCGAGACATGAATCTCCACAGCTTGCAGGCAATAACAGCTGTTTACAGCCCGCTGTGACGCATGAATACCGTCACATCTAGTGTGATGATGTAAGTACGTCATATATATATAGTCATCAACCCCTCTGCATGATCTGATGCCCGGAGGGGCAAGTGACTCAGACGTTGACGTCATCTTGCCATGGCAGATTTTAAGGGGCATCATTTATCATCATTTATAAAGAGAACACCGTCTTCCCTAATTTGTAGCGGCTTTGAGAGCTCGCTCTGAATCAAACCAGCGACCTTTCCCGAGCAATCTCGACACCTGTCTCGCCATTCATCAGAATTAACCTGAAGCTGCCATTGCCAGCTCGCTCGTAAACCCGTCAGCCGCTGGGATAGTTCTGTAATTGGTAGCCTCTGCTTTCCAGAAAGAAATAAAACGAGTTGATGCTGCTCTTTTGCGGAGCAGCTTTGATCCTCTCGGAGGGGGAAAGGGAATCACATAATAGCCATCGCTGTTTTGGAAACCAAAACGAGCAAATTGGATGCTCTGACTTGTGCAACCATTGTCTAGGACTGCCTCTGTGAAGAAGCTGTGTTTTAAGCCCCCACAAGAAAGGCCGAAAAAAAAGCCTGTAACATGAAAGTTAAAGATAAATGTGTTATTGTTTGCCGACTGGCACTCGATGGCCCCTTTTAGAGCCATTTATATGTTCATGAATGACAGTGCTGTGGTAGTGGGCAGCCCATCAACCCCCCATTTTTGTCTCCTGACCTGTGCAAACAGATCGTGCCTGAAAAGCACTCTGCTCATATCAGCGGCTCCCCGAGTCTGAAGATAAGGCAAAATAAAAACGCTAAATAATTTCCCCTATTCTGTCCGTGATGGCAGGAAGGAGTCCGTGTTGTCTTTGGACTAGGCAGCATGTGTAATGGAAATGGTGAGGAGACAGGTTGAGGAGAAAAGCTTTTAGAGCACCATTTGAGGAGCACGGGCAGATTCCGACAGTACATCATGATCTGTTCCTGTTCTCGCTCTCGGCTGTAAAAATGTCAAAGTCTTCCGTAAAAAAAAGTCATTTTCCACCTGCATCAGTGGGAAAAGATGGTAAAAGTGAGCAAGATTGGAGAAAAAGTTTTGAAACTGGTCCTACTGGTCCCATTATCTTGGTTATCTTGGTCTTGATGGCAACTCCAACACTTCTCATCTCGGTAGGGGCCCAAAACTGCTCTCCAGGAGTGCATTAGCTGGAGCTTATTGGACTGTGAAAACATTAACTGTCTGCCCTTTCCCTTATCTGGGGGCTGTTACTTTCTCCGTGTTTACCTACAAACTCTGGAGGGAGCTAATGAGTTTGTCCTGTGCATATTGTTGTTTCTTGTCATTGACTTTTACAGCCCGGAGAGCGAACGCAGAGAGGTTGATTACTGGAGTAGAATTAACTAAATGTTCAGGGTGGCCACCGTTAAGCGGTTGGAAATGGGTGATTACGACAGAGAGGACACAGTTCCCTTGAATGGGGAGATCATTTATTCCTTATTTAATCACTTTTAATTATTCCCCTTGTTTTCCCAAACTCACCAGAGTGTTAAAAGCCACGCTATTCCGATTTAGGTCCCATTTTGCTGTTTTGCATCAATTTGGTCATTTGGTGTAAAAACTGCATCACACTAATTGTGCCTCGGTATCGGTTTGAATTATGGTCCAATAATTGCTCAGAAGCGGTCAGCGCAATCGATGTGTAATACCACAATCCACTCACGGCCTTTATGGCATGGATACGCTATAAATGCCTGTTTATTGTCAACACCAGCAGCTCTTCAGAGGCTGTCAGCGGGGATTTATGCCAAAATCAAGTTGTGTTTTTGACAAGGGTTTAGGGACAGACACAGGAGAAAAACATTGTTTTTTACAGCCCTATAAACAACACAGGAGAGGGGCTTTCATGACCTCCCCCAGGGAGCCCAGTTGGGCAACATGACGTGTGCTGTTGCTTTCAATGGAACCATGACAGTTTCTTTGATTCACCAATGTTCTAATACATGGCTGATCTTATACAGCGGCACTTTAAACCGAGCATTTATTGCATAAAATCAGCTGTGCATCTCTAAAAGTGTGTGCAAACATAATGGACGGTGGGCCGGAAAGGCCTCACCGTGTGCACACTAAAAAGACATCACCGCTCCCGATCTGTTGGACATGGGACGACTTGAGGCGCCACGGACCGAACAGCAGACCGTGAAGATCCGAGATAAACAGGAGCCGCTGCAACGGTCATAAATGGGACCGATTACGCTATAGACTCAGCCTCAGCACTTGAGACCTGAAAGGTATTTATGTACACGCTGTCTTGTGTGCTCAAGTCGTTTGAGCCACATCAGCCCACATCCATCCTAATGGCATCGCGTAATGGTTAATACAAGTGCTATTTGATCCCAGAACACCTCCATAGATCATTTAGTTCAACTATAATATGCTGACATTATGT
Organism: Leptoclinus maculatus; assembly: GCA_032191485.1. Taxonomy (NCBI): domain Eukaryota; kingdom Metazoa; phylum Chordata; class Actinopteri; order Perciformes; family Stichaeidae; genus Leptoclinus; species Leptoclinus maculatus. The sequence continues at coordinate 10,064,222 of JAVDOI010000015.1, forward strand.
CTGTGTGAGTGTGTGCAACACAATAGCATTATTGATCTGTGGATGCTGTAGCCTATGATCTCTGCTTCCAGACCATATTAATGACTTCATCACCATGTGAATAATGCTTGCAGGGGTGATGAGTGCATAGAGGGCCAAAGGTGAGGGGGGGGGCTAATGATTAGACACATTAGGCTAAATCATTCCTGGATATGAAGCATTTCATATCAATGCATTAACACTAATACATTGACATTTACAAGAAGTTGTGATCGAACCCATGTCTATATTTTAGAGTGTCATTTCAGGGGGCCCTGCACATCCCATATCCTCTGTATCTACCAGAAGATGGATGTGTTTGTTCATTGACTAGCCCACGCACAGAATAGACCGGAGTCAATAAAACAATTGGACGACTGATTACAATTGAAAAAAGCATTAATTTCCCTTTTATTCACGGTGGCATCACTGTCATGTGAAAATACCGTGTAGCACTGAACACTAAAGTGCACTAAACATGTTTGAATAAAAGCCCACTACTTACTTATTAAGACCCCGTTATCAACCTTAACTCACAAATATAGAGCTGCACATTGTGTAAATGCAGGACGACATAAACCTTCGAAGTTCATGTCTTATTTTCAAGTAACAAATATCAAGCTAATATACAGTATCTTCTCAAATTCGACCTTTTTCAATATTCTTGCCAAACGAAATTATGAGAAAACATCTGACAGAAGAAGCGATGGATAGAGAGCTGCTCACTGTGCTCACTGTGATAGCTGGAGGAATGTGTTCTCTGTGTTGTTAAGCACTATATTGCAGAGCCAGTCGTCCCATCTCTCTCCCAACGTCGATACACTTTGGTTTCTGAAGTGCTGTGCAGGCCTTTATCTCAAGTGTGTACCCACAGCTCTATTGTTTACTGATTGTTGTTGTTTCAGAACTTGCCCGTTGAGAGACAGGATTTCAATGCAGGTGAGGTCAGGTTTGAGGCGTTTTCTTTTTTTGGAAACACTTGGTACTTTCTATAGCCTGCTAGTTTCTTTCAGCATCCTAAAATGTTGCTCTTCACCTGCGGGATTGTTACGTCACATGTTGGTAGAAAACATACTGACACGTGCCAGGCATAGAGTAGGCTGCCATGAGTGAGCAAGTAAAACATAAGACTTGACTTCCAAATGTAGACATGATGCCGACTGGGTTTTAACCAATGTGGTCCATGATTTGAACTCATAAGACAGAGTGACTGGACTATTTCATTGCAACAATTCCAGCAGGTTTCTGTTTGTCTGTTTATTTCATAATCATGCGTCGTGCATGGATGATGTGCTTGCAAATAGCATCTTCTTTAAGAGAAGGCAGGGTAAACCTGGGACAGGTTGACAAAATGAACTTCAGAATTCAGCTAAAAGTCATGTATTAAAAACAAATGTAGCTCTAATCAAAACTATTTTGAATATCGTGCAGAGATAAGTTTCCACTGTAGACACAGCCAGCAGAGAGAGGGGTGTGGTTAACTGTTCCTCAGTGCGCATCAGGTACCATCCCGCACTATATAATCCTGTGAGCTTGAGAGGAGACGACAAGACAAGACAAGGGGCAACACCAGGAGACCACATCAGGAGACAACTGTCAAAGAGTAAGCTCCTTTTTTTTTGAGACTTTGATGCATCTTGAATTTCTAACCGCATCCTAGAAAGATTTTTCAGTGTAATTTATCATTCAATGTATTTTCATAGAATATTTTAAAAGGCATTTTGTGCATTACGTTTTTTATTTGAAATGGAACAGAAACTTAAAAAATAAAAAAGAGATATATTTTGGCTTCAACAAAAGTCATTTTCAAAAGTAAATCATACCACGGTACCGGTGCTTCTCCTCAGATGGCCAACATGATGAGATCGTGGATGATGCTTGCAGCGCTCGTCGTCTGCCTGCTGGTGTGTTGGAGCAGCTTGGCGGACGCCTACCCTCCCCAACCGGAGAGCCCGGGGAACAACGCCTCACCGGAGGACTGGGCCAAATACCACGCAGCTGTCAGGCATTATGTCAACCTCATCACCAGGCAGAGGTGAGTCAGCTTCACCACACTGCATTTTTAAAACATCTCGCACTCATTTTATTCAACCAGGAAATGCAGGGATTTCTAGACAACAGATTCCTAGAGGACACATCCACCATAGTTCAATTAACAGTAAAGTTTTTAACAGCATATGAGGCTTGTGAGTGTTGCTCTGAAATGAACACATATGGAGGGCCTGAGAAAGAAGGGCTAATAAGAAAGCTTGCAGTGGTTTTGGTCTCTTCTCGTCCTCTGGTTGGGTCAGACAGGTAGTCCTCCACCTCCCTTGATGTGAGGGATTAAGTCTCTGGCTCAGAAACAAGTCTGCAAAGGTAGTCACATGGGGGGGGGGATCGAGCCTTTACATTCAGGCATGATTTCACTCATAAAAGGCCTGTTTTCCAGCCGAAATCAAGACTTTTTTAGGTGGTCAAGAGTTCAGCCCGTCTTTGGCAAGTCGATCAGAGCTCTCGTGTTGTTGTGCTCATGATGCGATGCTGTGCTTGTTATGAGATATAATGAGGCAGAGGAGAGGAGTCTGGTTATCCTCAGAAGAGCATATGAAGTCCTGATAGGAGCCCGTAATGGCTCCGTTGTGACCTCACATCTTGTTATCGACATGCTGGAACATGCTATTTATTTTCTTTTGTTTCTTATGGGTGAAGATCAAGACTCTTCATGACAGAATATTTGATACTTAAAAGGTTTTCTGCACCTTTTTTTCTGCAAGTTTTAGCTTTTTTTCCTCATCTGTCATACCAAAAATGATATAACTGATTACAGTTTTGATCAGATAACTATGTTATGAAATACAATATCCCTGCTGTGTAGCATATCTTGAAAAAAGAATGTTTAATATCAATACATTAGTTCTGATGCTCTATTTGTTGAAGATAGTGGGTGTGCAGTTTCCCTGTGATGGAAGTTGAGCAAAGTCTCTGTAATTAAAGAGGCTGGATCTGTCATTGCACTCAAAGGACTCACAACGTTGCCCCTCATGCCTCTAACAAAGGCAGGCGTTGCTCTTCAGTGGCATTGATTTTAGTAAAGACACTTCAAAAGACAAAGTCGGAGGGGCTTGTTGTGTTTGCCTTGCTGGACGCTGTGTGCTGTGAACTTGAAAATTCTCCTTTTCTTTCAGATAATTGCTGGGCTGATTTGTGATTGGACCGTAGAGATTGAGTAGAGAGGCCATGCAGATAAAATCTCTGCAGCAGTAACTCGTTCCCACCTCAATGGTTCTTGAAAAAAAAAAGAAAAAAAAGATGCCCCGTGGTTGAAATTCATAGCAAAAGCTGATGTGGTCGCACCGCCAGAGCACCCAGTGAAATGCTGACTGAGTGACTGCTGGTGGAAAGCAGCGAAGGGTCTCACGTGGATGAGAATCAACAAAATAATATTCAGTTGCAGTCATTATATTCATGTTTTGATTTGTCTCCAGGTATGGAAAGAGGTCGACCCCGGAGCAGGCGGTGGCGTTGCTGCTGTTTGGGGCTGATTCGAGCCAAGACACTGAACCACGGTGAGAGAATCATGACGAGGATTACACATTGAATCACATCTGGCTCTTTAATGCTGATACTGATACCGGTTAACACATTGCTATTACAATGCCTGGCTGTCTACACTGATTTTGTGGTCTAATCAGTGTAAAAAAACATTACATAGAAAACACAGCCCTGCCAACATTGGTCTGATATATTGTCACGTTGTTTTAATGCTGTAAGCCCCACAGCAGGAGGATTACATGTTATTGAGCTCCTTGTTAATAATTTACTCTTCAGGTGAGAATTGGTTAGCATTTCATCTCACTGTGGATTTACACAGCCCACTGGTCACCATCATAATGTGACTATTGTATGTTTCAACAGTTGAGGTGGTGTCCACCACATATTAGGATGCAGCAATATAAGTGTGAATATTCAATTAATGAACCTGCTATTTCTCCTCCCTCACAGCTCGGACTACATCGATCAGTGGTGAACGAGCCCAACGCCGACCCTTAACCACATCCCCCCCCCCGACCCTTCGATTAACCAACAATCAGAAAACAATGAGGTTCTCAACCTGCACTGGACTTTGTGACTCTCCATACTTAATTATTTAATGTGCATGCAAATCTCTATCTCTCTCTCAGTACATCTATTTCTTCTTTGGCCAAAAATGTAAATAATTTGTATTAAAAATCACTTTACAATAAAGAATTGAAGGGAATAAAAGTATTAAAAAGACACAAATGCTTTGGTATTCTATTTTCTTTTTGAATAAAGTCAACTGTAGTTCATGTTGATGCCACTAGATGCCACTGTGTCACCAGGAAACGTGCATTTTCAAGTTAGTGGATCTTTCTGCTGCTCTTGTACGGGTTCATATCGACGGCAGCGGACGGGCTTCAACTTCTCACCGGGGTACCGCACCGTTAGACGCATCTGTTATCACACAACCTCCCCGGACACGCTTCGGGAAACGGGATCAGGGTTAACAGAGCAGCCAATTGGCTTTAAATCAATGGAGCCACTTGCAAGAGCACGCGAGCCGTTTCAGGAAAGGTCTCGTTAAAGATAGCAGTTTGTGTGGGTTGCCGCTGGCATCGGTGTTGTGAAAGTGACTGCATAGATTAAACAAGACCTGCCGTCCTCCAGCAACTACGAGCGGACCGGCGGAGATACCGCAAACCTCGTGAGGCATCCGGATAAAGGTGACCGGGCAGGTGAGCTCAAACCATTTTTTTTGGTAGCAGCAGAGGAAACGTGGTGTTTATTTTAGGTCGGTGTTTTGCATAAATGCAATTTCCCACCCTCGCCTCTCGCGAGGTGGGTATTGGTACACGCAGTCAGATATATTTCCACGTCTCCTGTCAAAGTAAGGGGAAATATTAAGTCTCGGTTCGGTTAAAAAAACACCTCAAGCTACACATTGGGCTTCCTCTGGCGCGGGCTCGTACGCAGTACGTTTGCCACAATCTGTGGCACGCGATGTCTATTAAGCTAGCGTAATTGGCCAGTTTGGTCTCGTGCTATTTGCACCTTTACAGGTGAATCCAATCAGCGGTGACAGCCTCACTCAGGAATAGCATGTTACGTTTTACTTTGCCCGAAACTAATTCAAAGAATAAGCTAATGATGATGACGACTAGATGGACGCTATAGTACCTGTTCAGTGCCATTGCGCATGCTCACACGTTCGGAGACGTGCACAGATGTGTTTGAGCGCGTGTCTGACATCAGGGTAGGTACACATCAATAAGACACTTTTGGAATTAAGGCGTCATTGTTTGGGCAATTATTTGTCAGTAATTAATGCTTTTTTCCCAAAATGCCGAATTCAGTTTGACAATTAATCCGAAATGGTTTAAAGCCGAATTAAGAGATTTAGATTTATGATTACTACAAATACAACATTTGTGCAAAATGTGTTTTCCATCCTAGAAATGAATCTAAATTGTTGTCATACTTACATCCATGTTGGGTTTTCCCTGTTGTATTATCACCTTTTTTTGAAGAATCGTTTTTATATAATTGTTAATATTCCAACAAACATTCAATGGAATCCTCCATTTCTGAACACTATACAGCAGAATGTGGCAAACCCCTTCCATTCCCTTTATTTCCTACCAAGTCATATCTCCTGTTGCATATAAATAAATAAATATATATATATGTACAATATAGACAATTAATTTAACAAGGACCAAAAACAGTCCACACCTTAAGTCTCCACACTGACAGCCACTGAAGCGAATATCAGAATCAAACAAACTCCAAAAAAGTGAAAGACTGAAAAACCTACCTTTGATCCACTTCCATTTATATTTCAGCATGACCCAGTTCTTCATTCAGGAGAAGATTTGTGACATCACTGTATCTTAGCTACTGGTAAATGGTTTCCAGGTTTCTTCGTGAACACACTCGCACATTTAGCCTCTATAAGCCGGTGCCATATTTCTTACACAGCCACCAGTGTTAAGCTTACGTTATCACCCTAAAATTAAGAGAGCCAGCCTACATCAAGGCTAAAATCAGTTGGTGTTCCCTGACAATTTGCATAAAAAAAAAGGAAATATCAGAGACTTTGATTGGTTTTCCATCAGTTCCACTTCAGGTTAATGTTTGTCTTTTATATAAACATTCTTTAAGTTACACTCACTTAAACAAGAGGAAGTTCAACTGGTGCTTATCAATTTAGTTCAAACCTCTATGCTCTTGTCATTTCTGTCTTGTGCTCTACTGTCACACATTTTATTCAAATGACCTCTGCAAGCAAGAAAGACGTCATTATATTGTCGGTTAGTAGAGAAATCTATCTGTGAGGCAGCAGTGTGACGTGCATGCTGTTTGTTGTCCCGAAGCACCCTGGAAGACGAGACCGCGGGGACATTAAAACAAATTTATTTATTTATTTAAAGCATTAAACCTGCCCTTTTTAAAATGAAAGCTCTCATCATGATGAGCATTTAGGTTTTGGCAATTCAGCGATTCATTTGAGTCAGGTGTCCTCTACACGGTCAGATGCGTTGGGGAAACTGTGAACCATGTTCACACAAAGCCGTGACCTTGAATGACCTGTGTGAGTATATTGTGCGAGTGTATTTCTAATACGCAGCTATAAAGGTGCTTGCTCTCTGCCGGTAACCTCCGAGCACACGCGTAGAGCGCCACCAGGAGGGTTTGAGGGGAGAGTTGTTTTCAAATGTTGTACGTCCTCTGTGTCGCATGTGTACTGGATGTAACTGTGAATTCCTTGCTGTCCTTTTGAGAGAAAAAAAACCTGTATAATCACAAAAAAAATGGTCAACATTTAGTACAGATTCTCAAAACCGCCATCATTTGTAGTCACTTATTAAAATGTTTTAATCCCACTGCTGGATTTTCATATCAAACCACAGTCGGGTCTCATTTCAACGAGCTTTTGACTGGGATTAAAGAAACGTCAGCCTTCTTATCACTTTTGGAAGTGTGAGGTTTTCCATAAATTGCTGCTTCTGACAGCTTTGGGGATTGGCTACAAGATGAGCAGGTCTGGTTCCACCTCAACAGAAACCTCGTCTAAGCACTTCTTTACCGATTTAAAAAAGCAAAGTCTGCTTGAAGTTTGACTCTAAACTTTGAGATGTGTCCTTCACTCTAAACTCCTTCAGGAAGATTTGAGCACAGCTTGTATAAGACATCAAATTGGAACAACACTGACAGCATGATGATGATGCAGACAATGAGACCGTGACATGTCTGAGCCTCAGAGTAATGCATTGAATTCATTCATATCCTTTAACACTGGGATATCCCTGTGTGGCCCAGATCCTTTATATAGAGGAAGTCAGAGAGCATCCTTGTTATTTGAATGTCACATACTGAATATGTTTTTTAATAAGAACACCTTCAGCGGCGCAGTTTTACTGCTTTGACGACTAATCAACTGTAGCTGGCAGAGAGACTGAACAAATAGGACCCATCAACACTCGATTCCACAGGGAGATTAATCTGCAGCCTTTCCCACAGCCTCAGCATCTTTTCCCCAACCACCATGGCTCATAAAAAAAAAAAGAAGATCTGCTCCTATTACTCTCACACGTCCCACCTCTCTCCCGTCAGCACAGATCTCCATATATAGAGGCTGTGGCATTAAGGTGTGTGTTATATATATGGATTTTTATTGGACAAATATGATATTTTCTGCCAAGCTAACGGTGTGGCTTTTAGAAAGTTGCTCCGGCCGATGCACCATGTGGAAATATGTCGACAGCATGGAATTTGGTACAACTAATGATGTCCCCCAGAGGACCAAGTGACTGTGGTGATACCCTGACTTCTCCTCTAGCGCCACCAGCAGGTCAACGTTTTGACTTATTAAATAAGTGAAATGTCTACTTGATGAATTTGCATAAATAAATCAGTTTGATATTGCCTCCTAGGATAACTGTGCCCTCATTGTTTCAAACACACCTGGTTACGCAATTCAGGCATCATGTAGTTGATTTATGACATTCGGATATCTGATCTCATACAGGCTATGATATAATAATCTGATGTGATTTACATTTATTTTTGATTGTTATTAATTATAAGTGGTGCCTGTTCCTATTTCGCTCATTCTCTATATCTTCCACACATGTGCGAGCGCTTGTCTTTACATTTTTGATATACATAAATGTTCTCTTTGGGAACGGCTGTCTTCAGGAAACATCTTCAACATGTCTGGTCATGTGACCTAGAATCATTTGTATCACTTTGATTATGACAAATAGTCATCCATCTGAACTCGCACACGTCAAGCTACAACATCATATAAACCAAATCATATTTATGTCTAGGCTCTTTGTAATTCCTGGCAGGGTGAAAGTATTACGATACTCAAGTCCTTGAGCATCCACAGAGCTGGAGCCTGCTCACAAATTCTGTGGCTGTAAAACCAAGTTTTTTTACCCCCCCCTCTCAATAATCTTTTTGCATTCTGCCTTAGTAAACGCCACTATCTGCCAAATACACGGGCGAGCCGATGTGTCAGTGTTGGCCTACAAGCAGAGATTTGCTTTGTAATGTTCAGTCCTCAACCAGATTCTTTTCTCGAGGGATTTGAGTGACATTGAAACAGTGACATTCATTTTGCTGATTTCATCATGGCTGCTTCCTCAGACACAAACAGTGACAAAGGGAGTCGGGGGGGGGGGGGGGGGCTTTTAAATAAAATCCAGACCGGCAGGGTGGTGATTGTAAATGCTCCCCCATGGGTGGCTCTCAACACTGAACCTGAATCCTCCAGCCTGCAGGTGGTACGTACATGACATTTCATTCTAATTACACTAATTACAATCTGTATCAGCTGAGGGAAAACGAAGACCCAACAGCACTAAGTTGATCAGGTTTTATTATGTGTCTGGCATCAAGTGACACCATTTGATGGTGGTAACTATTTTGTCATCATGCCATTTAAAAAAAAAAAAAGAGATTGTTGTTCTTCAGTGATGTAGGAAATAGAAGATAATGAACTTGACTCTTACTGTGAGTCTCATAGCTCATGTGCCTGAGGTGGCTAATGAGTCCCAAATCTGTTAGCTGATGGTTAATCATTTACAATTTAAGCTCATCCTATGCCCTGGAAGCATACATGAAGCGTTTCTTTCCGTGGTGTTTCCTTGCTGCTAAGAATAGCACGTTGTGTGTTTTAATATGCATGCAGGGAATTTAAAACGCCTGTTATTTTTGAAATCGGTCAACCGTGCAGCGCCATGGCTTTAAAGTGCACTTGGATTCATCCTTCCCTTCAAAAGACCTCCGCGCTTTGTTTTGATTTGTACAGGCATGTGTCGTGACCTGGGTGCTGATATGAAGACAATTTCTTTTTTACATTATCTTTTGAGAAAGAGTAGAATTTAGTTTGACAACAGAGAAGCATAAACATACCGGTGTTGTCTTCCAGATACTTGAGGGCAGATGCTTAACAGAAGTTGTTGTTGTTGTAGTTTTTAATGACGTGATATCCTCCAATACTTTTGTAAGAACGGTGAAATCGCCGACAGGATTTTCTAACTGAGGAAACTACGTCTTTGCAGTGACTTTTTCAGATGCTGTCTTTCAACGATTGAACAAAATCTGCAAAGGTTTCAGAGGCAGATTATTTCTAAATAGTGACAAATAAATCCAAATTCATGAGTGATGGAAGAACTGTTCTTTTGTGGTTTGGGTGAACTGACCCTTTCAGCTTAAATTTAACTCAGACCTTTACGGTCAAGAATCCAAATTTACCGATTTGTATTGTGTTTTTGTTTATATTAAACAGAAAATATAACTGCTACTTGCTACTAGATGGGGATTTATTTTTTCTCAGAGAAGCCACTGTGCACGCTGTGTTTTCTTTTGTTCAGTTCTGGTGAAATTGCTTTCTAGAGCTGGACCACATACAACCGGTTTAAAGGGGCTAGTTTGGGCTGGAGAGTCATAGTTGTGTGAATGCTACCCTCATATACAATGACACCGATATGAAATCAAAAAAGAGCAACTCTGTATTGAAGCTCAAACCTATTAATAGACCCAATTTCAGCTCCAACTTATTATTATTTTACGCATTTTCCCTTGTTGCCATGGCAAAGCGCCGGGGAAAAAAGACGAAGAGCTGCTCACGGTTGTCTTGGATACGACAGTTTTCCCTTGTAAAGTCGTGAGCGGAGCGAAGCTGAACCTGTGGGAGCACAGGGTTATTTATAGGCCTGACGCCAGCTTGCATTTGTGGATTAAGATGTGTGTGCATGTATGTGTGTGTGTGTGTGTGTGTGTGAGAGCATGTTTACAGACTTTAATGCAGACTCACTTTGGGAAGAGCTGAAGGCGTTTATACACTTGGCATACAAACACCTGGGCCACCACTTGTGTCATTGCTCCAAATGTGCTGAGATGTAATTTGGAAAAAAAAACAGCCAGCATCTGCAGATGCAGACTTGAAAGAAAGAAATAGACGCTTCCCTCAATCACTAATGGGTCCTTACTGATTAAATACATTACAGCAGTACATTGGTTTCATGTGAGAGTATAGGCTTGTGGATAAAAAGGCAATATGACGCAAATGAGTATCAATCCTCAATAAATATAATGTATCACTTATTCCCTTGAACTTTAGGGATATTTTTAAGAGACCTTAGCCATGACCTTTGCTTTCGTCACTCGTTATGTCAGACTTGGGTGATGCAGGAATTTAAACTTAGTCTGTTGTTAAGGCTGGAAAGGGTTATTTGCTAAGAAGTATCAAAAATATCTAGAAATATAATTATAGATCTGTGTGCATGCACGAAAACCACACACGCAACACTCCCAGCTGGCCTCTTGTTTTAATAGACTGACAGTGTAGAGATGATAGCAAATGACTGCAAATATGATGTCATGGCAGCTGTGCTTTTGAGCTTCTCTCTTCCTGCAATGCGATGTGGAAGATGAAGACTTGTGTGAGTGTATGCAACTGTACGTGTGTGTGTGTGTGTGTGTGTGTGTAAGTTGACTAATAAAGCGAGAAATCACTCAGAGAGCAGAGACCCTTTAGATACACAAGAGATTACTGTAGACGGACTGACCCACCATGTTCACCTAACTGTAGGGTCTTTTCCATCTGCAGCTCGTGTGAAAATACCCAATTTGACCTCATTGAAGGATCACTTATTTACACACTGTTCAGCTAGTCTTTGAGGTTCCCTGCACGATATTCAGAGCATTAATAGAGCAGCAAACAACTATTTGCTATGTAGAAATATAGTGGAGTAACGTCTACCTGAGGATGAAGTCACTCTCCCTCTGTGTGTGCGTTGTTATCTGAGCTTATCCGTTCCTCGTTAACATAGCTGGGTCGGCCGTGCGCGCTTTACGTGAATGTTAGTGCATGTGAGCGTGCCCCTCTGGCTAGCTCACGGACGTCGCATTGAGAGGCAATTTAGCACCTTTAACGCTGTTATTACCATGACCATATGTTTATAGTCTCAATCGTAGATGGGAGAGACTAAATGCGAGAGAGACTTTTGTGTCATTTTATTTTATCACCAGACTTTCAGACCACCCTCAATTAATGTTCTTATTATATGGCATTTCATTTGCAAAGGAATACATGAATGTAACCATAACTCTAATGACCACCTGTGGGTCCAAAGGGCTCATTACATTGAAAATCAGCATCATTGGTAGGGATTGATTACTGGTTGCAACTCTTAATCTTACTAGACATCCAGGCTTTTCTACAATACATGCCACCACTGGTGATGACTGCACCATCATTAGATCTTGGCCAATTATTTACCATCAGTAATATAAAATAAGAAGCAGGGAGCAGAGAGTGGCAGAGTCGGAGAGCAGAGAACACCCTGCCCACCCCCAACCCTCCTGACACCCCTCCAGTGTGTCAGCCCAGCTCCAGCACGGCCAAGCTCTGCTGCAATCGGCTTTGGCTTCTTAGCGGCCGTGTGGTCTTTGCATACTTTTAACAAGCCCTGTCATTTCATAGTGCAAACACGGGATGTCACGGATAAGCCCGGGGGACTGGTATGTGGTATTAGGAACCTGATCCGCATTGATCAGAGGTTTGCAAAAGAGCTTGGTTCCTCAGCATGAATATGCTTCAATGTCACAGCCACATATACTTGCACACACACACAACTTTTACTAAACCAAGAAACATAATGAAGTGGTCTACACTCGCACACGCACAGCTTTTTTCTATGTGTCAGTTACATAGAGTTCAGGTCAAGCTATTCCAAATGTGATATGACATGTCTGTGGGTTAGGAGACATATATTTATTGGATAAGGCAAAGAGAGGGAGTTACATACAGACCAAAAACCATGAACAGGACCAAAACATATGGCAGAAAATTGCCAGGATTACTGGATAATGTATAATAGATTTTAGAAGGACACATTTAATTTGTAACATCTGCCTCTTGGGACTACAGATGAAAAATAGCCTTTGGGCTAACTCTCATTAAATTCATTATTCAAACCCTCGTTAATAATAAAGGTAATAAAGGTGTCCCAGATAACTTCCAGAATTTCAGTTCCAATGCATCGCCAGGCTTCCATCATTTGGATGGATCAATATTAGGGATTATAATTAACTATGTCCAGTAGTTCACTTTTAATAGTTTATAAAATCAATCTTGAACTGGTGCCCCGGGATGACAAAATGCAGACCTGCACCTCTGAACAAATAGGATTTGGGAATATTTTGATCTCTGCACAGAGAATCAGATTAATAGAGCGATATAACCACTGTTACCACTGTTACCTCTGTTACCTCTGTTACCACTGTTACCTCTGTTACCACTGTTACCTCTGTTACCACTGTTACCTCTGTTACCACTGTTACCTCTGTTACCTCTGTTACCTCTGTTACCACTGTTACCTCTGTTACCACTGTTAGCACTGTTACCACTGTTACCTCTGTTACCACTGTTAGCACTGTTACCTCTGTTACCTCTGTTACCTCTGTTACCACTGTTACCACTGTTACCTCTGTTACCACTGTTAGCACTGTTACCTCTGTTAGCACTGTTACCTCTGTTACCTCTGTTACCTCTGTTACCTCTGTTACCACTGTTACCTCTGTTACCACTGTTAGCACTGTTACCACTGTTACCTCTGTTACCACTGTTAGCACTGTTACCTCTGTTACCTCTGTTACCTCTGTTACCACTGTTACCACTGTTAGCACTGTTACCACTGTTACCACTGTTAGCACTGTTAGCACTGTTACCTCTGTTACCTCTGTTACCTCTGTTACCACTGTTACCACTGTTACCACTGTTACCACTGTTACCACTGTTACCTCTGTTACCACTGTTACCACTGTTAACTATGTTAGCACTGTTAGCACTGATACCACTGTTACCTCTGTTAGCACTGTTACATCTGTTAGCACTGTTACCTCTGTTACCTCTGTTAGCACTGTTACCTCTGTTAGCACTGTTACCTCTGTTACCACTGTTACCTCTGTTACCACTGTTAGCACTGTTACCTCTGTTACCACTGTTACCTCTGTTACCTCTGTTAGCACTGTTACCTCTGTTAGCACTGTTACCTCTGTTACCACTGTTACCTCTGTTACCACTGTTACCTCTGTTAGCACTGTTACCTCTGTTAGCACTGTTACCTCTGTTACCTCTGTTAGCACTGTTAGCACTGTTACCACTGTTACCACTGTTACCACTGTTACCACTGTTACCTCTGTTACCACTGTTACCTCTGTTACCTCTGTTACCACTGTTACCTCTGTTACCACTGTTACCTCTGTTACATCTGTTACCTCTGTTACCTCTGTTAACACTGTTACCACTGTTACCACTGTTGTTACCACGTTACTGATGAGCCCCGTTAGGTTCATGTAAATCCTTTCAATGCTGGAACGTTGTGTGAAGATGCTTCATCACTCCAGATCTGATCAGTGAAGCTGAAATGTGATTTTTATGTCCACACATTCACACACAGTGACCCCGTGGTGATGTTACTGGGTTTTGGCCACCACAGCACTGGTTCCACCATGGATTGCTATTGTCATGGCAACCAGGAATTAGCATCCTTGGATACCACTGTCTCTCCCTCATCAGCTGCACTCCTCTCTTCCTCTCCATTGTTCTTGTTTGAGCTCCCACTTTCTCTCTCTCTCTCCTGTCTGTCTCTCTCTCTCTCTCTCTCTCTGTCTTTCTCTGTCTATCGTCTCTCTCTCTCTCTCTCTGTCTTTCTCTGTCTATCGTCTCTCTCTCTCTGTCTTTCTCTGTCTATCATCTCTCTCTGTCTATCGTCTCTCTCTCTCTGTCTTTCTCTGTCTATCGTCTCTCTCTCTCTGTCTTTCTCTGTCTATCGTCTCTCTCTCTCTCTCTCTGTCTTTCTCTGTCTATCGTCTCTCTCTCTCTGTCTTTCTCTGTCTATCATCTCTCTCTGTCTATCGTCTCTCTCTCTCTGTCTTTCTCTGTCTATCATCTCTCTCTCTCTGTCTTTCTCTGTCTATCGTCTCTCTCTCTCTCTCTCTCTCTCTCTCTCTCTCTCTGTCTTTCTGTCTTTCTGTCTTTCTCTGTCTATCGTCTCTCTCTATCCTGTCTTTCTCTCTCTTTCTCTCTGTCTGTTCTGCCTCTCTCTCCCTTTCTCTTTATATCTGTATCTCTGTCTCTCTCTCTCTCTCTCTCTCTCTCTCTGTCTGTCTGTCTATTTCTCTGTCTCTCTCTCTCTCTCTCTCTGTCTATTTCTCTATCTCTCTCTCTGTCTATTTCTCTATCTCTCTCTCTGTCTCTCCTTTTCTCTATCTCTCTCTCTCTCTCTCTCTGTCTGTCTGATCCTCCTCCTTTTCTCTTAATTTCTATTTACCGTGTGTATTTTTGTGTACAATTTCCACATCATCTGATAAGCCCGTTTTGAATTTTAGGACAACAGATGCTTACTCTGCCAGTCTTCTGTCTGTAATGTTTTTGTTCTCTCCTCCCGATGTAAAATGGATCAATAAGAAACAACAGAGATCCTCACTAAGCTAATGTTAGCCGGCCTGCCCACTCACTCATCCGCTCACTCAGTCTTTCCAACTGTTGCTAATAGTACCCCCCCATGGACGTGACAGCTAAGACTGTTTGGATGTTACCAGAGCAACTGGCTATCCTATTTATAGCGATTAACAAAGTTAGATCCCGATTGGCGTGTGTGGGAGCTTGTAAATTAAGAATGAGCTGTGCACATACAGTACGTAAATCCACAGTGATTATGACTGGATTTAGACTTCCATGGATCCCTGTGTGTTGTACTTGATGCAACAACACAGTTCATCACAATGTGACAAGCAGCGATAAAAACAAACTATATAAAATATGCAAAACTGTTTATAGAACTTCTATAAAGAGCTTCTACCCTCCTTCCCTTGTTTGAACCTTAACCCGGCCTCAGTGCTCTGACAGCCAAGGGGTTCTGCATTCATATTCACAATCAATACTTCATTAGTGTTTTCAATGCATCTCCCTTCTCTCTCTCACTGCACTCTCTTTCACTGCAGTTGACCCAACAAGTTCTGTGGAGGATACTGGGAGGAACCGATTCTTAAAATGCCTGTGGCAACATCCAGCTCTGACTCAAGTAAGTGACTTCGCTATGACGACGGCATCTCTGTGTGCATGTGTGTGTGTGTGTGTGTGTTTCGGTGAGAAAGATATCGAGAGAGAGACAAGAGGGAGGAGATGTTGAATGGTTTGTGGTTATTCCAGCACTCGGGACATGTATCTCATCTCCAGAGTTCTAATGTGACTTAATGAGCTGGCTAATGGAGCGCTAAATCTCCAGCCTTAGATCAGTCATGCCTCGAAGGATTTGCTGTACCCTTCGCAGCCCTCTACGCATGCACACATGCACGTTAAACCTGCGCTAGCGGCCAGTAGTACAAATGCACACGAGTGCATGCACGAACATGCACACAAATGTCTGTTATTATGGATTGATGACTGATCAATGATGACTGAAATAGTACAGTGTGAAACCCAGAGGGTTAAGGGATTAGCAGTCACTGTTCGAGTGTCTTCCGTTGGTCGTAGTTAAAGAAAAGAAAGATCCAATTTAAAGTAAAGATGCTGTAAAGACATTCTGGCACTTGACAACAGAATAACAGCTTGCTATTAAAAAAAAAGTATTGCACCCTTTTGCAAAATTTTCAACAGAATTGCTGGAATGTTGCCATTGTATCAGAGTGAATTTTTAGATGTATACTTTGGCACTGATATGAAAGTTGAAGTGTAGCCCTGTAACGGCAGCATAATTATATTTCACATTAGTCTAAACTGGCACATAGCCATGCTTCCATGCATCTCCTCTTCACTCAGTGCTGAGGGCACTTGATCCAGACACATAAAAGATTGAAAAGCCTCAGCCAGATGTCTGGGAAATTAGGAGTCTCAGTATATTGGGTGACAGAGGACCAAATCGTCAACTCAGAGCTTCGGAGTATGTTCTATCGCGTGATAGTACATCGCAGGAGTCAGCTGTCGGGTAGAGGGAGAAAAGCAGTTCCGCGGAGAGTTAAAATGTGTGTGGAGTTTGTTTTTCGTATTGGTCTGTCAGTCAGTCTTGATTTGTACACCAGCTGAGGGCTGAGTCGGGATGACTGGCATTTTTAGTAAGGCACAGTAAATTGTTTCTCCAAGCCAATTCATGTCTTTTTAATTCAAATTTCAAAAGCAGCATTTTCAGGAAGGCTATTTTTGCACATGAGGAGAGAAGGGTTAGAGGAGGGTCAGTTTTGATTATAAACAAGACGACAAAGGAACTCTTTATGAGCAGAAAGCACAAATGTAAACTTCCCAATATATAATATGTCCCTTCACTGACTGTATCTGCACGGCTGGCTGTGTTTGTACCTGTGTCTGTGATCTCGGTAATGGAGGGTCATCACTCGTATATGTGTGTCGGCTCCCCACGCACAACCTCCTCGACCGATCCTCCTCCCTACAAGCCAGCCTCCTGCAGCTCTTTCCCCTGGTTAAACCCCACAGGGAAGCCCGGAGTGAAAATCGCCCTGCCTCCTTTCTCCCTCCTCCTAGAGAAAGCATCATACCTTCCTCCCTCTTTCTTCCCTAAACCCCCCCCCCCCCTTTTTTCTTTGCTCATGCACACAACCCTCTGTCGTCTCCATTCATTCATGTGGAGGAGAAGACGCTCAGCCAGGCATAGCTTATACACATTCACGTCAAGAGCAGGTGGAGAAGGGAGGAAAGAGCGAGGAGCTGTTTTTGCCAGAAAGAGAGGAGAGAATCAGGTACAGGGAGGGAGGGAGGGAGAGAGAAAGAGAGAGGGAGATCTCTCAGCCTGCCTCAGATACAGTATTGGGTGTGTTACTGTGAGTGTGGGCACTGTAGAGAGGTGTTGTTCACCATGGCTGGCAGCCTGTTTGGAAGGCTCTCCCTGGACGAAGAGGACTCGGCCAACTCCCTGGAGGGCCTGGAAACCAAGCTGGGGGGAGAAGGTAAGAACGCCGGGTCCTACCTGCTGGGTGTGTGTGAGGGATGCAGGATTAGTTTAGACAGATGACTTCTGCAGCTATATGCTTTGTCACAGGTTAGGGAAGGATATACTGGACAGAAACTGTGGGGCAGGCGAGAAGGATGAATCGCTGTTGAAATGTAACTATGCAATATGCTTATGCACACATCGGTGGTTGAGGGCTATTTGGTGTTTTTAAATTCGCATTGCACCTGCTCCTGATGTGCTGGTTCAAACCTCCTGAGTGTGATGAAGATGAGCAGAGATGGATTAGGACCCAGGGCAGCGTGTGATGTACAGGAATCTGAGACAAGCAGACTACAAAGACAAGAAGGCATGTCGGCAACGTGCAGGGAAAACATGCCACGTTTTCTTCTATTTAGTTTACAGTGAGATGCCTCGTGGTAAACTGTGAGCAACAAAGAGTGAGAGACGGAGGATTGCAGTTTGAGATAAGTAAAGAAAGCAAAAAAGATAAGAAGTCATTCAAAGATGAACAGCCTGTTTAAAAGCAAGTGCATATTTGTTGTATTAGATGCTAATGCACAGATAATGTTAGCTCACACAGCATGGAGTAGGAGAGTACCATACATTCAATTCATTATTGATGGAGCGCATTAATACTGCACGGGGTTGCATGCTACACAGTAATATGTTGTGAGTTCATATCTATTCATGGTCTGTTTTGTCCTTGCCTCTATTTGATGTTGTCATGTTAAATTAGTTGAGGTTAGGAGCATCATTGAATCATTGCCGAGTCTATTGCATGTCACACAGTATACCATGTTGCAAGATATCCTCCGCTCTGTAATGTAGCTTGACAAGTCAGCGGTGACAGACATAATGAATCACATTTTCTGTCAAAGCATTTGCATCCCGTCTATCAGAGTGCATGTGTGTGAGTGTGAGTGTTTGTGTGTGAGAGAGAGAGAGACAGAGAGAGAGACAGAGAGAGAACGATACAGAGAGACCTCTAGTGCATTGTACATTCATGGAGAGTAGGTAGGGGGTCATTCATATGCAACAGTGTTCTGATCAGAGCGAGCACGCTTGAGTGTCAGACTCACAACCTTCAAATAACTCTTTGGCTCTCTCACTTTCACCCCCTCTCCACACACACAGACACACACACACACACACACACACACACACACACACACACACGCATACACACTCATGATACACAGTCTCTCTTCCCCAACGAACCATCGCATTATCAGAGGAATATTCTGTGTGCCGACTGGACTAATGAAGCCCTGTTCAAACACAGATGATGGATCATTGAGTACAGTGTGTTGGTAGGATTAGGCTGTCAAAGATAATCGCTGGGTTTCAAGAGAATAGGACAATTTAATTCAGTTCCGGCTGAGGGTATGATGTGGTGACACTGGCAATTATTTCATCCATATCACACCCCGACGATCTCTGTTTTTTGCTCTTTCATTAACCGCTGCGAGGAAAATAGCTGCACACACAAAGTCGAAATGTTTCCTTCCTAACAGCAAGTTCAGTCGATAAACTTGTTCGTGTTAGTTCCCCCCCCAAAAAAAAAAAGAACTTCAAGAACATGAAATCATCCCTCGCCCAGACTCTCCACGGGCTGAGGTGTAATGGGAAGCTGCTGTCCATTTGCGAAATGTCAACAAAAATCACAAAGTGTTGTCTCCAGTGGTGACCTTCAGCCAGCTAATAAGGCGATCCAGCACGCACCCATATCCCGCCAGCTTGAAACAAGCATCACCGTGGGATGGTTTAAATGGCAGCTTTAAAGTCCCTCGTCCTGCTGATTGGCTACCCAAGAGAGAGGAGGTCAGTGTTACAGTTTTTCCCCTGAAGATGTTGCCAAATGATAGAATTCCTGGTTTCTTTTCAGTTTCCTGGATGAATTAAAGGCCTTTAACATCCATAGTAGTACATAGGACGTCATTAATAATTCTTCTGCTGTGTTCATATTATTTAGCCAGTAAATATGAGTAACTGAGTCGGAAAAAACCTTCATGTCAGCTAATACAATCCATTCAGGTACTTTAAAGGTGATATATATATATCACTGGTTTGTGTCTGTTACTTGTTACCAATCAGCTCCAAAAACCTAACACTGCCTGAACACGTTTAAGTCTTACAAACAATTAACATTATTAATTAGAGGACTCAGTAAAGATGCACCGATCGAAACTTGCTGCAGTTTTGGAGTCATAAGATTTTTAAAGTTTTATTAAGAATGAAAAATGTATTTAAATTTTCCATGAAAGAAAAAATGTTTGCTGTCAATTATAGTTCTTAGAAAGAAAGAAAGTCGGAATCATCAAAAATCCTAATCAGCAGTTCAGACGGAATCGGAGAACAAAATTGCATCGGTGCCTTTCTACTAATCAGCCTCAAGTGAAAACACCTGTGTGATGCAGGACCTTTACATTCCCACACAGTTTCCCAATGCTCAAAGTTTATATCAAGACCCTGAAGTCCAACCTTAGTAACTGTATATAATCGGTCTACAACTGCACTTGTACAGTAGAAAATAAAAAAATAATTACGTTTTCTGCGGTCTATAATTATGCTGACCAGATGAAGAGAGCTATCGAAAGCAAGCCTGTACAAGCTATACACACACACACACACACACACACACACACACACACACACACACACACACACACACACACACACACACACACACACACACACACACACACACACAAGCCACACAAGTACATTACTTAATGGATGTGCCCACACATGCTTCACACAACGTTCTCTGAACCCGTCATGAGCTTGTCTTTTCAGTGTTCACATTTTAGCTGTAATAGTTCTACTCTGTTAACCTGATGTTTGTTACACAGAACCATCTGAGAAGCAGTTATTATGAACTGTCTTGAAAAGGGCGTTCAAAGATTTGATGAACAATCTGTCTATCAAACTCTTGACAGTTAGGAGAGGAGCGAAAACATCTTTTCCCATTGAAGAAATGCTCTGATATACCTCATGATATTGCAGCATCTCCGCCATTGTTGTTTCAGACAAACAGTCCTCTCTCCGTGTCGTCTCTCACACCTAAGTCACGACCGTAGCCACGCCCGTAGCCACGCTCCTCACAGCTGATTGGTCCCTGCTCTGGCTTGCCGGACACAAACGCGTTACACATTCTTTGCAGCCTGACGAGATGGATTTGTGTGTGAAATGCAACCCTGCGATTCTCGGGTGATCTCGTGTCATTGCGAGAATCCAGCTGCCGTGCAAGGCAAGTAATCTGCACGCTCGGAAGAAAAATGCTTTACACTCTGCAAGGACATCATGGCAAAGATCGAGCACATACCATAAAGACAAATAATTCATATACTCCAGTCAGAAATGATTCATCGGTATGGTACGCACAATGGAATATACTTCATTCCAATGAAATTCTCCACCACAGTCTTAGACGTTCATCTTTCGCTACCTGAGGGACGGATGGTAATTATATTGTGCAGGAGAGCAGGGAGCAGAATCAAATCTAATCACAAGCTTAAAGTATTTAATAAAGTCTGTCAGGGCCCCGAGAGTATTTTATGACATAGATGGGACTTTTGTCTTATTTTAAATAGTTTCAGGGTCATCCGCAACATGCCCTCTTCTGTTAATTTTAATGGAGAAATAAAACTGCAGTAACTTCCAAGTGTTTCCAGGAAACATGAGAATATCAATGAGTTTTTGTGGAGAAGGCTGCTTAGAAATCTGTCGGTGTTTTCACAGGACAAAGCAGGTGTTATTACTGCGGAGTCGCTCTGCACACTGAAAAAGCTTAACATTGACCGTACCAATTGAAAATACCCTGATTAAAGACTAGCAGGTCATTGCCGCGACGGACTTTCAATTTTCTTTTCAGTGTATTTCTGGCTATTTTCCATTTTCCCAGACTGAGGCATGTTTTGTAGTAGAAACACGATGATACATATTCGGTACTTCAGAATACATTGTTCCTCATGGTGCTTGTTTGAGAATCATAGAAAGAAATCAAAGCGTCCAAAGTGCTTAAATAGCATAAACCCAGTTTACTGTTTCAGTCAAACAGACTCGCTCACCACCGAATTTCACCACCTCCTCGAGCAGAGGGCTTGTCGTAACACTCATGGTCAGTGTGTAGCACACCGCAGCTGATCGTAAACACCGGTTGTAGAGAAACATAACATCAAATGGCATTAAATAATTATAATACCGTGCGTATTGGGCAGGCTCATTGGTGGACTAACCGGTCCCATGTCCTCCGGTCGGATGGTGGAGATGATGTATGATGATTACGCACCGCATCCCTCACTTTTTGTCACGGGCATCTAAATACTCTGGTATTATCCCATGGATCTCTGCATTTCTGTATGTATTGTCCAGTTGCATTTTTCAAAGTTTTAGTCAAATTTCAAGCCAGCATTTACAGAGTGGAGTGCGGTACACAGTGTTCACACAAACTGTACTTTGGGGTCAAGTGTACTCTGACTCCCTGATATGAAAGCGCCGACAGTGTTTGAGCTTGAGAATATTGCAAATATTGATATTAAAGTGGCTATAATCGATATGTTGTATCTTATGACGATTTGAAAATAATGTGGCAATGAAAACGTCGCTTGTAGTGATGAACCTACAAAGAATTTTGACCCAAATCTTCAGTGCCAGCCAGAGCTTTGTAGCATGTTTCAGTTAATTTTGTTGTCTGGCCTGTTTTGGTTCTAAGCGAAGAAGCTCTAAAAACCCACCGTACACTATACTGCTCAGCACCAAACAGCAGACAGAAATAGTTAGCAAGTTGGTGGAAACCAAACAGAGTACACCTCCTGTGCTAGTTTAGTCTGCCCATTACCTGTTAATATGTAATTGTGCTTCTTCCCCTTACATTCACTGTATTTGCATTGAAAGACAGTTTGTTTATCTCAATGACTTTCAGCAGACCAGACTGCTTTTATTGGCAGAAAGTAGAAAGAGTCGACTGCACAGCGTACTCCTCTGTGTTTACGTCCCCATGAGGATTCAGCATGGCAACACAGAGCCGCATCTCCCACATCTTTTCCCTCCATGCTCCACCCTCCCTCAGCTGCCCACTCCATCCTCTCTGTGTTTCCCTAACCTCCGCTCCATAGCAACAGAACAACCTTCGCTAAGTGCTGGTTAAGAGGTTCATGTTCCCCCGCTGAGCTCTATCCACAAACAATAACGGCCCAGGTTGTTTGGCTGCCTCCAATGACATTGAGTTTAATTGTAACCCTCACTGGAGCTGGAGTTGCACTCAGATGAGACTTTAAGAGACAAAAGCACCTTTTATTCAGGGTTCCTTGTGACTACATGTGCTCTGCTGTCACCGCGGCAAGCACGCTCCTATTCCGCTAACCTTTGTTAAGAGGTGATGCTCGAGGCCACCACAGTGCAGTGTTATTATGAAGAAGGATTTAATCTTCTTTTTTTTCCATCTAAAGCTTAATTGGCAGTTGTGTGTACACCATCTGAGTCTCTTGGGAACTTTTCCATGTTTGTCATGATTATTTATCTGCTCTACTGGGTCTCCTCTTCATTGAGTTTACCCCTTGAATCCAGAAGATGCACTGTATTGAAGTACTGTCAAACAAGACATTCTCAAGCATGAAAAGAGCTTGAAATTCGACAACATTTCCCTGGAAGAGCACATGACGTACATGTAGCTGGTTCAGTTTGTCTGCACACCTGAGACCCATTTTGTTTTCATAAGCCCCCACCTGCTAAATGGAGTTCTCTAATGGTATCAAGTTACTGCGTGTAGTATCGGGAATTTAGGTTCACTGGAGCGAAAAATTACTTTTGCCTAAGCTCTTACCTCTAAAGGCTCAGAGGATGGAAAAAAAAAACACCCGAGTATATTATTACGCAAATGTCTACATGCAATTTTGACGCTGGAATGAGACATGAGCAGAAGAAAGATCAATTTTTATATGAGGTTTATGCAGGTTTATGCATGGGATGATGGCTTTGACAGCAGCAGTATACAAGATGAAATACTACACCTGAATACTAAAGAGAAAGTAAATAGATACAGTATCTTAGTCTGACATTCAGACCTCTTCCTGTCTGAACTGTTGACCTGTATGACCAATGCTGTGTTGTCTTTGCTTTGATGCTTGCCAGTGAAAGGAAGAGATGCAACCCTATTTATCTACATAGAGAGAAGAAAGGCAAAGAGACCAGAGAAGGAGGACAAGTTGGATTTTTAATGATCTCTATGAATAATAGAACGACCCCAGGCATACTCAGCGCATAAGGCTATTATTCTCCGGTTCCTTTCACACCTTCTCTGTGACGTTCAAGCATTGGCACTATCACAGGATATGAAACGCAAAGTCAACATCCTGGATGCACAGTAGAGGACCAATCCATTTGATCAGAATTGATTGGTCTGATTGGAAGTGGAGAGGAGAACATGATCAGTGACATGTAAATGTATTGAGACAGCATGGGACAAAGTAGTGAAACAATGAGAAAAAAAAACCTCTCTCCACAGTCCACACACGTCTACTCAGAGACAAGCTGACAACAACGCCGGCAACAACGCCGGCGTACAGTTGCGGTGATTAAAGAGACTTATGGAGGACTCGTAAGCCGAGCCTGCTGGTCTGATATTCTCTGCCAGGCGCAAATCTGGCAACTTTCCTGCTGGAGCAGAGCCGGCGTAGAAGAGAAGCAATTGGCTTCACTGCGGAAGACTTGTGTAATTATTTATTCAATTAACTTAATGTACTTCCTCTGGCCTTCTTGCCTTTCTGTCTTTTTAATGTGCGTGAAAGCGAAGGTGAGGACAGTCGCTCTTCTGACTGTTTGTACATGGATATACAGTAAATGTGCACGTAAAAAATACCTTTTTTTAAAACTCAGAAGAAGACCGAAAATAGTTTTCTCAAAATATCTATTACCTCATCACTCTTCTTTAGGCATCTTTACAAAAAACAACCCCCACTGTTCTGCTGAGCAATAGAAACATAAATCATTTGCCAGCTTCGTGACAGACCTGAGCTGCACACAAAAAAACACAACCGTTGTGTTGTGTGTTAACGACTCCCACTGTCCATATTGTTCAATTTTACAGCATCAATAAACACACTTTTTGGCGGTTTCTCTTCCTGTGTTTTCACTCCTCTCTATAGAATATCAACTTGAAACACGAGTTTGTTCATAGAAAGGATAATTCTAAGGGGATTAGAGAACATTCTCTGTTTGAGTTGATAGTGTTTGAGTCCACAATGTAATGTTGTTGTTTATTGTCAGTAGAGCAGCTGCAGGCTGCACATCAATGAAACATGAGACCACCGAATAAAATCGTGGTTCTCTGGGTCATATTCATGACTCCCAAATTGTCACAAATCTCGATTTTCACAAGACAGATGCAAATTCTTCTTTCAAGTGATGTTCTGTGAATCATTGAAAACTTAAATTCACCGGCACGGTGCGATGGAGGGCCGAGGCCAGCTTGAAATAGCTCAAGCTGTAGGGCGGATTGCCGTGAAGCGTTGTACAGACCATAGACTGCATGGTTCAGGCATTCATGCTCGGGATGAATTGTCACTTATGTTTATGTACAAATACTTGTTTTAGCAAATGTTAGCATGCTAACACGCTGAACTAAGACGTTGAAAGTGGGAAACATTAAACCCTCTAAACATGGTCATTGTCATTGGCTCAAAGCACTGCTGTTCTTAAGAATAGCCTCACAGAGCCACTAGTATGGCCACAGACTTGCTGTTATTTGTCACTTTAAATGCACGAGTATCTGTATAAACGTACCTGGAGCCGACCATTGATCTCATTTTTTCTTCTGTAGTCGTGTACGTGGGGCTCATTTTTTAAATATGCTAGCTTTCTAGCTCGCTCCTATATAGTTTACAGTAGAATAAATCCATATACTTTATACCACTAATAGGAAACCCTACAAAATAAGTGCTTTTCGAGGATTTATTACATTGCACGAGCTATCACACCAGCTTTCATGTTTTATGTTATTATGCACACTGGGTAACCAAAGTCTCCCTTGCTAAGGTGCAACATGTTTATGTGGGACACGGTCTTCTGACACAAAACTAATTAACTGCCCTCTAATTGGACCATTCGACCTCTTAACGCTCTGTTATGCCCTTATTAGGACATGAGCCTTATGAAATGGGTCGTGCATGATCTGTAGTGGATCACCCATCTGCCTGCATTGTGTGGGGGGAAAAAGGTTTGTATATTTAGCTTTGCAAACAAAGACCTCCGTGTCTTTTGAGTAAATTACAGACAAATGTTCCCTGTGAATAAAAATGCCCACTCTTCTGTCAGTCATGTCCGCTGTGATTAATGCCTGCTGGTGCGTCATATTCCACGTCTGTGGAGACGCTCTGACGCTCGACTGAACCTTCCTTGACCATCAGCAAATGGTTGACATCACAATGCATCTGCTGATTGATCGGTCGTCTTATTGATTGATGTCTGTGGTTTAGAAGTTTGATTTAGCATCTTTAAAAAAGGGCTGCATATGCCGTGCATGTATTTCCTTTCTGGGCTTATGATCAATTGTCCATATTACAATCTAGTCTTATCTGGCTTTTTAATCAAGGGGCTGTAAACAAGTGTAATGTAAGTGTAATGTAAAAGTGACAAGTGTATTAAAATATGAAGGGATGTGCAGGGGAACTAGGGAGGGTAGGAAAATTGTCCTGGGGATGACATAGTCAGTCAGTGGGGGACCCGGGCTCTGTTAATGAGCCCGACTGCCGACGGGAAGAAACTGTTCGTGTGGCGTGAGGTCTTGGTCCTGATGGACCTCAGCCTCCTACCAGATGGAAGGGGCACGAACAGTTTGTGTCCAGGATGAGAGGGGTCGGCTGCAATCTTTCTTGCTCAGTGTGTGTGTGTGCGTGTGCATAGCAGGGAGGAAGTTGGGAGTTGTGGGAGAAAGATACTGTTGTTTCCGACAGACATAAGAGGGGAGTGACTGACAGAGGTGAAATTGCTTGAGAAAGGATGTGATGCAGCTCCCATCCCTCCTCCCTCCTGCTCACTTTGCCTACAGCCTCCTCTCATTCAGCCATGCAGTATGAACTAGTAAATGTGCTCCCTCTCTCTCTCTCTCTCTCTCTCTCTCTCTCTTATTTTCATTGGGGTGATCTATTCAGTCTATTTCCCATGGGTAACTGTAGAATATCTTGTTTTTGCCTGTGTGTGTGTGTGTGTGTGTGTGTGTGTGTGTGTGTGTAGCTATGCATCAGGCCCTGGACACGCTGAGTGACAGCACAAGCTCCACAACTGCCAATGACCTGGACCTCATCTTCCTCAAGGGCATCATGGAGAGCCCAGTGGTGAGTACAACTCTGTACTGTAAATGTATGTATGTGTGTGTGTGTGTGTGTGTGTGTGTGTGTGTGTACGTGTGTGTGTGTGTGTACGTGTGTGTGTGTACGTACGTGTGTGTTCAGAGCTTTTAATGGGACTGTTTCCAGTTAGATGGACAGACAGACTAATGGATGAGTCAATGAGAAAGGACTTTCGCTATATAGCAATTACATCCCAACAATACAGGCTAGTTATATTTAGTTGGATGTCAGTGTATCAGCTGCAAAATGAAAGATGTTTTTTTGCATGCAAATTTACAATTTAAATGCATTTGGTTAAATGGTAATACAGTTTTGCATTTTGTCTGAACATTAAAATTTGATTTCAACATCATCATTTACGTGTGCCTTTTCCTGCATTTACGCTGACGCGTAATTCATAACTAATCATGTTTTCACAGCGATTTGCTGTTTTTACAGCATCATTACATTTAAATTTCAAATTTCTGCTTACAATAATTACCCTCAAAAGACAACTTAAATTCATCAAAGACAATCTCATTACTGTATGAATGGTCTTGCTTCATTGTTTTCTCATCAGAGTTTTCTCATAAAAGACATTTTATTTTCACTTTGTGTCATTCAGGCAGCAACATTCAGATGAAAACCCAAATCTAAATAGCCAAATAGCAACTCCACTCTTTGCTGCTTCGTCCCGCCACTGGCCTTTTATTTTGAAGTTCAAACTCAAAGGAGGAAAAATATGTTTTGGCAATTATTTGGCATATGATAATATTTAGCTGAACAGCACAGAGGAGACATCTGTCTTTTTTGAAGGGACTGTTAACATTGTTGCCCAGCTGTCAGTCATTTTAACAAGGCAACTCAACATTTATATTGCCAATCAGAGCCAAAGATTGAAATAGCAGCACAGTTACCCGTGACACGTTTGACAGGTTGACAAGTGCAGGGGGAGCAGCAGCCCCTGTGATCAATGGAGAATCCAGGAATGAATGGCAGCCATTACATTTTACACTTTTGTGTTTATTCCATTCCGTTCATAATAATGAAAATGATTCACTTGCACATTATCCATACGATTTTGGGTGAAATGTTTCTTTCAAAATGAAGACAAGGTAAATGGGGCCACAGATTCACATCAATCTCCTGCTAGTAGTACTACATCATCCCGTATAGTGGGGATAGTGTAGAGCCAGCAGCACCTTGTAGTCCAACGCAGTAATACTCAAATCCACACTGCTAAAGCACTTGTATTACAGCACTCGAGAAGGATCGAAGGGTTTGTTTATCAGAATGGACGAGTTACATTTTCAAATCAGTGTTGCTTTCGCACAGATTTATCTTGGACAGTTGCCCAGACATTGGATTAAAGTTTGTCCTGGATGGAAGCAAACCAGTGAAGTTATTCCAATGCAATTGTCTTGTTCTTTTGGCTAGTCTCACACACTTTCCCACCACAATAATGGTAATAAACACAGGTAAATGGTAAACCCAAATATGATGAAAGAATATAGTCACACTATTCAGACCTTTCAAACAATATCCACCGTCTGTGAGTTGATCACAGTTTCACGATTGATGGCAACTCATCCATATCCAGCAAACTATCCCCAAAACGTTCTTCTCTTTGAGCAGTGACATCCACCCGATATTCTTCCAGTATTTCAGTTTTTGCAGTGTCATGAGCAGCGAGTGTACCTGAACAATATGTTAATTTATGTTGGATAGAAGACTAACCAAGCACGATGCATGTTTTTACACTGAACACTGAAACACCACTAAAATTCACTGTCTGCGTAGCAGCAGGTATTGAAATGAATGTACTTAGTTCTCCTTATGAAACCAATCCATATACACGTGGAGGAGAGAGATGAGGTTGTTATGGAGAACAGCTTTTTGAAGTGAAAGAGACAGAAAGTCTGTCTTTCTCTGGTGTCAATGTCTTCCTCTTCCACTTCTTGCCAAGAGCCCAATTTCACATAAAAGTGTGCACTTTAAAAAACAACAACAACAGGAAGAGAAGGAAAGAGTAGCCTACACTTCTGTTCACTGCAAAAGTAGAGATAGGAGAAAAAGTAGAGATGCAGTTCACGTCGCGTACTGAAATTAATTCTGTGCCTTTTCCTTTTATGGTTTATGCCATTAACAGTCATTAGTATGGATTACCACATTTATCTTTCGAACTTTTGCACGGTCTGTGTTAGCTGGGTTGCACTGAGGTGGTAGCTGCCGGTGGCCGTGAGGCCTCTGACCGGGGAGATGAATTGGTCTGCTGGGCTACAGCTCAGAGACTCAGACAAGAGCCAGAGGTAACGCATTATGCAGCCTCATTCATTAATTCAGACGCATTTCTGCTCAGGAAATTTGGAGGTGGACTATCCACAGGGAGAGCAGTAGGGAACACTGCATACAAAGCCTCCCGCACTGCTCAAAGCAGAGCCTGTTCTGCTCCCTTCCAGCCCGATTTCTCTCTGTCAATTAGTTTTTGGTTTATTTTCACTGAAGACGAAGATTGATTTCCTGTATGTGTGCGTGCCGGCGTCTTAATAGCACAACACTGGTATTTGTACTGGATGGCTGCGAGGCTTCTCAGAGACATTGTATTGATGAGCATTACCATAAAAGATTAGTCTGCTGATGCAAGCTATGAGTAAAGACACCTTGCTCAAGGATGTGAAAATGATTTCCAAGATGACCACATGGAGGATCTATAAACGCTTAACAAGCTATCACTTGATGTGCTGAGAGTGTAAAGAAGGCGATAACAGGGCGACAGAGCAAGGGTCCATGCTTGTGTGCGTATGGCACGGTGACTTCAGTGAATTGTGCTGATTGCACCCCTCTCACTACAGAATGATGCAATCAGCCCAACCTGCAATTCTGTAATGAATCTGAAGGGTGATTCGGCCAACAATGACCAGATAGCGACAACAGGCGCTATCATCACGCGAGAGGGCTTCCACAGTGCTCGATCACTATCAGCTATGACTGTGGCACTGACTTAATGCTTTGCTCTATATCTGACTCGATGAACTGCATTTAGACTTTTAGTTCTGTACCTACCTTGTACTTTTTAACTTCCAAGCCATCGCATTTCCCCCTGTTCAGACTGTAAACGACACTACAAGGTCTTTTGATAAATAGTGCCATGCGGCCTCCCAAACATTGAATTCTGCTTTTATACAAGCCAGTTTTGTGCAAAGCAATTTAGTTATTATGTGATTAAGCGGTCAAATCTTAAAAATTCTGAAAGTACGGAAACAGGAATTATGCATAAAAGCTTGTCTTCACATGCTGTAGTGCACCTTATCTAATGTAGCACTCAGCGCTCACCATGCAGCTGCTGCTTTAAAATAAAACCCTAATGCACTAGATGCTGAATGCTGAACGATACATCGCAGTCAAAGGCAATGTGAGAAACTATCTATTCAATTTCCATTATTTAAAGTGGGATTTGTATTACCGACTGTGGCAATAAGTAAATGACAAGATAACGGCTCATCATGCTAAAACGATACAGTTAGGGACCTGACTCACTGATGTCATATGTAACATTATCTAACATTAGTCATCATAAGCTACTGGTCATACCAGACCAAGTAAGGCTGTAGTGGAAAAACACCTCAGTGTATTGAATTCAGTACTGGTGTTTTTATTGCGAATTAATTCAGGTTTTCATATCCAAGATGATGAATATGTGATTTTAAGTAATATTACCTTAATCAGCCACCATTGATGACCATTGGGAACAAGATTGATCCGATTACAGCACTGAGCTTTAGTGGTGCTACTTTTTCATATTGGAGAAGAGAAGACTGGCGAACTAAACCAGAAATCCATCAGATACGTATATGTCATGGAGATGCAGAGTACAATTATGACACTGCTTTGTCATTTCCTTTTTTGCCTTTAGAGCAGCAGTGCTCATTATAGCCTTTATAGCTGAGATGTCTAGGTGGGGACAAGGAAGATTAGTAATGTCTTGCAATTATAATTAAATGGGAATTTTAAAAAGCCTCAAATTTCAGTACTTGGCAGAATAATTGTTAAATAAGCAGTGTCAATGACAGAGTTTATATCATCAACCTGACAGGCTGATAGTAAAGAAAATGCTCAATGTAATAGGACAGTACGAAAACATGCTTATCCATGTCATTTTTTATACAATTAGTAATTTGTATAACTAATTCAAAGTGGTATCAAACCAGACACATGCCTCAGAAATTGTGTCCATGGCTCTCAAAACAGTGTAGTCATATAGCTGGCATGTAGTCCAAGGGCCCGGCACTGACCGCTCGCTCCATCAGGTTACAAAGGATTCTGCCAAGTCCTTGTGCCGCATCACTGAATCACTGTGTTTTAATGTGTGCTGTGCTAGTGTGTGTGTAGTAAAGTGCATACGATGAGGCTGTGTACATGCAGGCGATTGAGAGAATATCTGTTTGTGTGCGTCTGTGCACCGTATCCTGTCTCTCGGCAGGGATCCTTCCTCTCTTCCTCAGACAAACAAACAACGTGGCTGCCAGAGTAGTCATCAGTCCCACCGGACAAATCCTCCTGTGGGAACGCCTTGACAACTTCAAATACAAGATTGCTGGGTGTACAGCTGCAAGAAGTGCAACTGTAAATGACTGTTGATATGTTAAGGGTTTAAACAGTATCTATATGTTTTTTTGTTAGTTGATTCAATTTCATCATATTTCAGTCTAGAAATCTCATTTATTTGCAAAACAATATGGTGTGAAATATATAACATAACAGAAATATCCCAATGATAAAAAATGAATGACTTTATCCTTTCCCATCTGGTGCATTTTGTATCTGCGACCTGGTACCAGAGACGTGGAAGTCGTATCCAATAACCACAGACCCACGGCAGCAGAGAAGGAGAAAGTGAAAAATGAATGTTCCCTGAAATATTGATGTTTCACAGCAACATACTGAAAACTCCTACCGGGTGCAAGATTTGACCTAAGTGTGTGCTTGGTTTTCTTGTTTTTTTTGTATCTTTCATTGAGGATTTATGAGTGCAGTCTGCACGTCGCTCTCAGCAGGGGTCGGCTTCAGGTTGCTGTTTTGTCGTTTTTGTTATGGTGCCCTTATCGGTGTTGCTGAATAAAAAATAAACGGTCCTGCAGAAGTCGGGAAAACATGCCATTATAATTCAGCAGAGTGCATCGACTGCTCACTGAGAAGGTGCGCGAAAGGAACTACCGGTAGATGTCATGGAGTCCTTTACTGAAAGACTGGTGCAGGCAAATCAGGAAAATCCTGGCTCTTATGCTTGGAGAAGGAACCTGAAGTAACATCCCTTTTATATTCATTAAATCCCAGGCCCATGAGCAGTTTGAGGAGCCCAAGCTCGAGGCTGTGAGGGAGAACAACGTGGAGCTGGTCCAGGACATCCTCAACGAGCTCAACCCGCTCTCAAACGGGAACCAGGCGGTGGACGAGCTGGTCCGCATCCTGAAGGAGCCTCACTTCCAGGTCTTGCATCTCACAGCAAACTGTAGCTTGAATTGATTTCTTTTCAAAGTGATGTTCATGCTTAATGATGCTGGCATGGATTAGATTGATGTGGAGCTAAAGTAATTGTTTCAGTCCACATGCAGTGACTGACAATTTGCTCTGCACAGTCCAGAGCGAGGACACCTGGTTTCGACAGTAAAGCATCATCCTGTTATCGTCTTGCAAGTGGAATCGTTTTGTCAATGCCAATCCTCAGTGTTTGTATCACCTGCTGCTCTGCTCACAGTCCCTCCTGGAGACCCATGATTCTGTGGCGTCCAAAAACTACGAGACTCCTCCCCCCAGCCCCTGTTCCTTCATGGACGCAGCCCTCAACAACCAGCCTGTTCCCCCAGACGCAGTCAGGATGGTGGGCATCCGAAAGGTGTCTGGCGAGCACCTGGTAAGTCTACTCAGTTAATGAGCAGCCCATTGTAATCAGTGAGGCAGGATAGAGCCCTCCTGTCAATTGTGAACAGATAAAACGCCTTAATTAATGGCATGATTTGTGTTTTGGAAGCAGCACATGCTCTCAGTTTAATGAGATTTTTCCGTAGCATTGTTAAAAAGAGAAAGAAGTCTGATTTAAACTGCTTTGCAGCACACAATAGGGGAGATTTATCTGCGGCACCGTGACATGTTGATTAATACCGGTGATAACTTTGCCAGGAGCTGTATTGTCTGACTTGTCGCACCGACTCTCTGCCAACTGTTAGTGGAGTCACTCATAGGTTTCTCAATCATTTCACATGTTACTATACAATGAAGGAAGGTTGCTGGTGTCACAAAATCCAAATTGTAGCAAAAGTGAGGAAAGCGTATTTTGACTGCGTGCATGTGCGTGTGTAGGGAGTGACGTTTCGAGTGGAGAATGGCGAGCTGGTGATAGCCAGGATCCTCCATGGCGGCATGATTGACCAGCAGGGTCTGCTCCATGTGGGCGACATCATCAAGGAGGTGAACGGCAAGGAGGTGGGCAACGACCCCAAAGTGCTCCAGGAGATGCTGAAGGAGGCCAGTGGCAGTGTGGTGCTGAAGATCCTGCCCAGCTACCAGGAGCCACACACACCAAGACAGGTCAGCTGGGGGGGGATACACACATCAAAACAACCGTCGCAAGCATCTGTTTCTCACACACACACACACACACACACACACACGCAGAGAGAAAAAGATATAAAGAAGTGTGTAAAATCTGTTTATTACAATGGATACATATAGCTCATATACCGTTTGTGCTTGTTTAGAGATACGACAACTTGTGTTTGAAATGTTTTAGTGACACATTGAGTCTCATTCTCTTTCAAAGTAAAACACATTTCTGATCACCCATCCTGAAATAGATATTGTACAAAAGTTTTGATTAGTTTGAAAGGATACTGTCATTTCCATCAGTCAAGTAAGTACCACTTCCTGCTCTCCCTGCTGCCTGTAACCTTGTATGCTGTGCCAAGAATCATATATCTGCTGCTATAGCGTTGTAGATGACTTTGATGTAATTTAGATGTAATACCTGCTTTCCAGCTTTGTCACTTATCCAAATGTAGGGTCATTTTCTGCTCATACATAATGGATCAATATTTGAAGTTTTGCAAGAACGAGAAAGACAACGAGGGATCGCACACTGACACTGGAGTCCTTGTCCTTTTCATGTAGTGCTTTCCTGCTGCGGTTGTAAGCTTCACATCAGA
Source organism: Leptoclinus maculatus (assembly GCA_032191485.1). Classification (NCBI taxonomy): domain Eukaryota; kingdom Metazoa; phylum Chordata; class Actinopteri; order Perciformes; family Stichaeidae; genus Leptoclinus; species Leptoclinus maculatus. Next base: position 10,098,248 of record JAVDOI010000015.1, read on the forward strand.
AATATTATTTCAGTTAGTCGGATATCCATTATTTTGTAGGAAATTGCTCAAGAGAGTGTTTTAACGGCTGAATAAGATAATGGTGTGTTTGTGGCTCTCCTTGGGTTATGCTGGCTAATGAACACTCGCTTCCTAAGAACCACATGAGGCTAGTCACACTAAAAACGTGACCCAGTTTAAACTGAGGGGGGAAATAAACGAGTTACGTTGCCTGGTGATGCCAATAGGATGGGAGGAGGGAGCACATCGGAGGATGCAGTGCATGCAGATGGAGATGTGTTGGGCACAAGGCTCTGTGACTGATTGGTCTCAGCAGTAGAGAAGAAGAACACTAGAGCTTGAAGAAGCCATGCTAAATGAATTACTTACACTAGAAACCAAAATATACTGGAACACAATCTACAAGGAAATTGTGTAGAGAGGGTTTAGCACAGACACACACATGTATTTGAAGCATATTATTGCTGTGAGGTAAAATGATTTCTAAAATTTCAGAATGAAGTGAAAGGTCAAAAGTTGGTTTCCTACCAGATGATACTTAATTTTTAGCCAGGCTATCAATGATGGTCCACCACTTTGTCCAGACTGAAATATCTCAACAACGGTTGGAAACTATATCAAAAGTGGAATTTGCAGGTTTACATATGACGGCAGCTATTCAGTAGTTTTTCCTCTGATGGCAGCAGCCAATCTGGCAGAAATCATCTAAAATGGCTTTCATATAAGAGAACCTAACACCCACACAATGCTAAGGGTTATTAATTGAAAAGAGTGTGTTCAGAGTCATGGCTTCTCTGTCAGAAGACATTTCTACAGTATATCGTTTAAAGACCTTTGCATTGCGAATCCAGAGCGTACAAAGTCTTTAGTTTTCCTTGTTGTGATATCGGCCCTGGATATCAAAGTGCCCACTTGAATACCTAATAGCGACCGTCAAGTTAGAGATATTAAAAAAGTGATTTGGCTGTGCTCCCACAGTGAAGTGCTGTGTAGGTAGATGTTGTACTGTGTGAGGAGTTGCGATGATAAGAGTTGCAGAAGTTCTCTCTGAATGTAATCCAGCTGTCTCTGTGTGTTTAACGGCCTTGAGCTTTGCCGTCGCATGGAGACTAAACTCAACTGACAGCCTCCCTTTGGCCAGTTAAGACTGTGAGCGTGTGCCTGTCTGTCCATTGTGGCATTACAGGGCTGCAACGAGACACACACACAGTACAGTAAGGGCTGGCAGCCTTTTTATGCTTCAGTTCAGTACGGGAAAAGGCGTCAAGAGCAAAGGGGGGGGTAGTTGCCATGGCTACAGATTTTGTCTCTCTCTCTTTATTTCTGTGTCTGTCTGTCTGTCTCTCAGACTCCTTGTCCCGTCGGTGGGGGGGTTGGGGATTCATGGTTTGGTTTGAGCTGGATCCTGAAGCCTTGAGATGTCGGGAAAGTGAGCTGAGAGACTTTAAGTGCTCAAGGCTGTTTGGCTGTTTCATAGTGCCGGACACTCACTCACCCAATCCATCTTCTACCACACATACTGTTCATACGCCACACCAGAGGCAGCATATATATTCATTCCCAGCCTGTCTATTCAATTAAATGTGTATTTTTTTTTTATCAATCAGTCTGTTTTGAATGTGACTGACCCCTTCCCTCTCTTCAACGTGTTTATCCATTTAGGCCTTTGTAAAGTGTCACTTTGACTACGACCCATCCCATGATAACCTGATTCCCTGTAAAGAAGCAGGGCTGAGCTTCAACAGTGGACACGTTCTGCAGATTTTCAACCAGGAGGACCTCAATTGGTGGCAGGTCAGTACAAGTCCCACGATATTCAACATGTTTGTGCATCAATTGAGCTAAAGACTGAGGGGTTTTATTCGCCCGCTTGTTGCCTCATTCTTTGTGTGCCCTCACAGGCCTGTCACATAGAGGGAGGCAGTGCAGGTCTAATTCCAAGCCAGCTGCTTGAGGAGAAGAGGAAGGCGTTTGTGAAGAGAGATCTGGAGCTCACTACCACAGGTACACCTCTCAGCAGCAGAGCAGAGGAAGCACTTCTCATTATGCAGATTCGACACCGGCTCCTCGCCGCACAAACACACCGGCAACAAAGACAACATCTGTTCCTCTCCATATCATACAAGCATTTCTTATGGCGCCGGCCCGCTCATCCTGCCCTCACCTCTCCAGTCTGTTACTCTGTCAGAGAGCGCTGGAGAACTGGTAATGAGCATCGCTGTGACTCGGGCAGCCAGATTGCAATCTGCTTGTGATTAAGCTGCAGGCTCTGCCCTTCACAAACGGCTCTCCCGAGAAGGGGAGTTGATTGAGGAGTGGTGATAAGACCCCCGTAAATACAAACCTGATCAATAATCATCTCCTCTCTTATGAGATGCCGGGTGAAAAGAGGCTCTGCTCCTTTAGATTTATCGGCCTCTGTGATGTTTCCTCAGGAGCAACAAAACAGGTGGTGAGTCACAGCCGGCAGCATGCCCTTTACTCGTGGAGGAGAGGAAGATGACAGCCTCACTGTACTGCCCTTGGAGCCTGGGAAGGACACATCTGTTTGCTAGCACGCTTTTCACATATCATACCAACTAAGAGTGAATGAGAAAAAAAAATTGTTAATTGGTCCAATTCATACATTCAGGAAAAATACGTCATTATTCAGCATTGTGGCTGTAAGGTGCTAACAAAAAATAGCTGTCACAGCCTGAAGGCTTGGATTCTGACATGGAAATAAACAACTGATCTCATGTTTGCTTCTTTTCTTGTCTCTGTTCATAAGACATTCTGCTCCACGGCTTAAATAATCTGCCATATTGATCAAGCGGTCAGCAGATCGCCTTGTCACAGGTGTCCTCTGGCAGCAGACTGGTTGCACATAGACTGATACATATTGGTGCACAGTGCCACCCAGTGGCATTGTTTCTCTACTTCTAAAAAAGAGTTTGGATTTATGACCCTGCAGTGCATTCAGAGACATTCACCTTGACACTACATCATTTTGACTTTGTGGAAGTGGGTGGCAGAAACAAGCTCCAAGGTTGTACGTTTTATTGAGTTTTTATGTTGCTGTCTGTCTCAGGTCCTCTATGTGCTGGGATGGGTGGTAAGAAGAAAAAAAAGATGATGTATTTGACTACCAAGAATGCAGGTAACTCACCTCACAAAGTATAAAATCACCGTCTTTTTTTTATTATGTACATCTCCCTAATTACTAGTTTCTGACTAGAATTTGATCGACACGAGCTGCGGATATATGAAGAGGTTGCCAAGGTCCCGCCCTTCAGGAGGAAGACGCTGGTTCTGATTGGTGCGCAGGGGGTCGGCCGTCGCAGTCTGAAAAACAAGCTGCTGGTGTCGGATCCCCAGCGGTATGGCACCACCATCCCCTGTGAGTGCAGCCAATCATCACACTGAAACACATACAATGACAGAAAATCCATCTTTCATTGTTGTTGTTGTTACAGTGTTTGTTGTATTGTTCCATGCTGTGTTACTGTTGTCATGTAACTGTTTTCCCCTTAAGTTCATTTCTTTCTTTGTCATCTTAGTTTGTCATCTTGTCTCTTGGTGTTGAAGTTTGAATGTTTTTTTTAATATATACATATTTGAAATTGTTATATTTTCTCCTTCTTTTTGTGATTTCATCTTTGTAATTTAGTGCTGTGCAAATGATCCATTTCGTCCTCTTTTCTATCCTTCAGTCACCTCCAGAAAGCCAAAGGTGGATGAGAGGGATTGCCAAATGTACTCCTTCATGAACCGTAGCGAAATGGAGTGCGACATCAAAAATGCTCGTTTCTTGGAGCATGGCGAGTATGACGGGAACCTGTACGGCACCAAGATCAACTCTATACACGAGGTGATAGACACGGGAAAGATCTGCATCCTGGACGTCAACCCACAGGTAGATTCTGTTCCTCTGCCATCTAAACGTCTTTCCATTAATTATGTTTTCCAATGTAAAGTACTTCACTATAAAATTCTATAATGATACCAATTACGTACAGCTCGTTGCTACTGAAGTCCTAAGCACACCATCAATGTTTATCAAAAAGAATCTCTTAATAATCGACATTATTTACTGGAAACACTCAGCTCATTTTATTTGCACACATTAGCATAGCATAGACTTCTTAGATGAAAATGCTGCCGTTGCCTTTAAATCACATTCTCTTAATAATTACGTAATGTGTTACAGCTATTCCCAATGCTTGCTGTGCAGCGATGCGGTGATTGTAAATGTTTTTTCTCTGAAGGCTCTTAAAGTCCTGCGGACGTCAGAGTTCCTGCCCTATGTCGTCTTCATTGAAGCCCCGGATTTTGAGGTTCTCAAAGCTATGAATAAGTCAGCAATCGAGTCAGGAGTTGTTACAAAACAGTTAACGGTAAGTGTGTGTTTTCTTGAAAACCCATTCTTTTCAAAACTTTAACTTTGATCGTTGCTTATTTAGCCACAGATATGTAAGAGAAGAAAAGAAAGGAATACTTTTAAAACCGTGTTTTCATGCGACTTTAAAAGTCAGTGGTCCTACCATTAGAATCAACTAAACAGTTACATTTCGTACCCTAAATGAGTTCGACTGAAATGCATCACATGACAGATTACTGTATTAGTAATTGGAATACCTAATGTGTTTGATTTAGTCAGCATAGCAAATGGGAAAGTAATGAAACTAATTAGATTTCTGTTGCGCACGGCTTTCACTGTTTACTCTGTTCTTCCATTCAAGTAATTGCCCGCTCATCGTATTTATGTTCACCTAATGGCCTCACTGTCTCCGCACCTCTCCCTGAGATGCTCTTCTACAGGACTCTGAATTAAAGAGGACGGTGGACGAGAGCGAGCGCATTAAGCGGGCCTATGGACATTACTTTGATCTTTGCATCATAAACGACGGCCTGGAAGCCACGTTCCGAAGTCTACGGTCGGCACTGGACAGACTGTCGACGGAGCAGCAGTGGGTTCCTGTCGGCTGGGTCTTCTGAAAGTCCCCAAAGAGCACACCCAGCAGGGTGCCAGGTCCACAGGCCCGAAGGTCAGAGGACGGTTTGGTAGCTCCAGAGGGGCTGTGTGTCCATGCAGTCACTGCTGGTGGAGGTCTGTAGTGAAGCGCCAAGTGTCACGATTCAGCGCAAACGACCAGCCTCATGTCGAGCGTTTTTTGTACAAACTTAGTGTTCCTCTGTTGAGCCTAATGTCAAGTTGTACTTTATTTGTCAGAATTGGGATAATTTAATTGATATTTGTTCAGAAGGGTTTAGAGTTGATTATGAGGTTTAGTGCAATAGTGTGAGTGAGTGTGTGTGTGTTATCATAAACGTGATAATAGACTTAGAGTAAACAGACAGCAGTGCTCTATTGAAGGTTTTCGTTGAAGGATATTGAACTTTTTAGCCTTTCCTACTTTATGTAGTGTAATGTTTACATTGGATTGGTAGGACCAGTGAAGGAAAGATACCAAATGTTTGTGATTTAAAAACTCAATATTTTACCGTTTGATCATACAGTATGATTGTATGTGCTCATACGTGTGCTTTATATTATGTCACCACTAATTTGAAAAACAAACAGCAATAGATCATTTTAAAGAAAAACATACACGTGCAATACATTTACTCTACCTACTGTATACACGAGCACATTTTGCGTTGATTTGCAGTCTCGATTTGTTTTGTATTCCATTTGTTTTCCTGTGCTGGTGAAAGTGTCTGATCACAGCGTGAACTACTGCCTGCTTGATCCTGTTGTTGTCTTTGTAGCACTGAGAACAACAACCACAAAATGAAGAAATAAACTGAAGAAGTAGCCTACGGTATGCACTGATTGTATAATGAAGGCAAACAAATTACTAAACATTACAGGTCGGACAATTATTGGAAGTTGTCACGTTTTTTTTTGTGTTTTTTTTTTTTTTATGTACAAAGAGTAAAACTTTTATCAGTGGCTTCAAATTCATACTTACTTTTGCCTTAACATGGTTCAAAAGCCAAGTTCCTTAGAGTTTAGAGAAAATAATACTGGCAACTCATTAAATATTTATTGAACTTCCCTCAAACTTGTAAGTACTGTATTGTAATAAAGAGTATATAGTATAACATCGAGGACCACTTGGTGCTTTGATGATTCTCCTGTGTTGTCATGTTCATATTAAATGTTTTAAAATGGAGTATATTGCTGTACTGTCTACAGGTAATATTAATGCAATTTATTTTTAAGTTAAAATCACAGTATAAAAGAAACAACAATAGTATTTTTTCAAAGTACACGGATACAACTGAAGGTGCGTCAGCGTTAGCGGTCAGTTACTCTGGATATTAACCGATGGGTGCCTGGTGCAGCCTCTGTGGCTGTGGGGGGTTTTGGGTGCTGGATGAGGGTTGTGGGGTCGGACGCAGAGCTCCTGTGGACGACGTCGTCCAGTGATGAGGCGCCAGAGGCAGCATTATCGGGTAGGCATGTGGCGAGCCCCCTGGCCAAACACTCGTCAGCGTGGGGTCAAACTGCATGAAAGACAGTGAAGTACAATGGTACTGTAGTAACACAGTTCATTTCAAAAATGGTTACAGTGTCTTTTACTTGATATTTCAAATCGTATAATAATACAGAAGGTATGAGCCTGAAGCTCCACATGACTAACCGTAGAAAGAACACGGAGCATTTTTCAGTGTTTAGGGAATAGTTCATTTTGGGAAATATGCTTATTGGCTTTCTTGCTTGAGAGCAAGATGAGGAGATTGATACATGCTCATGTCTCGAGAGAGCAATCTAATCTTATTTTTCTCAAGCAACTAAGCATATTTCCCAAAATGTATATCTTAAACAAGTGTTGATTTTTTTGGGGACATTTAATTGGAGTTAAAAAAATATTGATTAGAGAATCCACTTACAGAACCACAATATGGCTCTGACTACCTAGGTGCTCCTATATGTGAGGAATATGAATGAATAATAGACGAGTGGTTTGAGTCGGTGTGCAGTGATTGTGGCTGTAGTGAGGGCTAACACACCAGTGAGTACGGGGGTGGGTGATCCACAGTGCTGTACCGAGGAGGGAGTCTGTCGTAATGTCTGTCCTCTTCTGCCCGATCTTCAGGGTAAGAGACCGTGTAGAGCACTGACGATGAGTTGTCACCATGCGGCGTTGGTATGGTGACGTCGTGCGCTGCTCGTTTCTTTTTTACATGCAGATAGAAGCAGAGAAGTACCACAGCTAGGGACACTATCAGGGCTGGGAATCTAGGAGCACATTTCCATCATTTTCAAGACTTAAGTTATTTATGTGTCTCAAAACAAAAAGTCCCTTCCTGTATGGAGGGATACATTCTTGGCTTTATTAAACTACTTACAGATATTGGAAGATATTCACTACGACAGTCATGGCTGGAATTTATGTCAAATTGCTGACATTACTGTGAGGGGATCAAAAACAATACAATTATGTGAAAAATGTACTTTCATTGACAGTGTGACTGATCTTTGAAATGAGAATAATGTAGATTGAATGCTACATCTAATTACATCCACAATCTGTTCTGAAATACAATTACAAGTTTTAATTCCTATTAAATGGATACAGTATGTACAGCGAAAGAACGACTGATAAGTCAACTGACAACAATCATTGAGTGGGTGTGAGCTGACATCACAGGATATGATGATGAGTCAGCCTTTACATCTTCAATCGCACCCAAACAATTGTTCGAGACTAACCGTCCAATCACAGTGTTGTTGACCTGAAGTGATCCTGAAGCTTTTCGCCAACAATCATTCCACTTTATAACCCTTTGAAAACTGCTCAGCACTGTACAGAGTTTAACAAGTAGCATTAATGACCAGCATACGGTTTGACTTTATACCGTCTGAGTTTAACAACGGACAGTGGACCTTCATCCTATCAATCTTTTGCTCATTACAACAGTATATGAAAAAAAAAAATAGAATTCACATAATTCTAACATATGTTACCTTAACGATACAGAGTTAGAAGATCCGTGGATCATTATATTACAGTGGGATGAGTCCTTACCGTATTTGAGAATCCAAAACATACAGAAACTGTCCTGCCCTCAGGATTGCTATCAAAGGATTATGTGTCACTTAGGGAAGTGCACAACCTGAGGAGCTTTTACAGCATTATTGTCTTGTTTAAAGACACAGGACTTAGAGGTGTGCTCATGTCTCTTGTATATTTCTAGTGTATGCAAAAACAAAATGATGGATTTGTGAAAGATTGCTATTTATTGCAGTAAACCAATAATTATGGCATTCCTCAGGGGACAAATATTAGACCGCTGTTCTGTTTCTACTCACGGTATACAACCTTTGTCATAATAGCAACAAAATAGTGACGGCTGAATTCTGGGCACTATCTGGCCTGAAACCCATCTTCCTACTTTGCTTTTTCGGAAAACCAAACTTAACACCATTGTTGTAAATTTGTAAAAACATTGTTGTAAAAAGTGTGATTTCTTAAATTGATTTTATTCAAAAGTATAAATTAATTTAATAAATTAGATACAAAGAAGTGACCACAGTACTTAAGGCCCTAACTCAAATATTTTACCTCTTTAGACAAAACATACATACATACATACATACATACATGCATACATACATACATACATACATGCATGCATGCATACATACATACATACATGCATACATACATACATGCATACATACATACATACATACATGCATGCATACATACATGCATACATACATACATGCATACATACATACATACATACATACATGCATACATACATACATACATACATGCATACATACATACATACATACATACATGCATACATACATACATACATACATGCATACATACATGCATACATACATACATACATACATGCATGCATGCATACATACATACATACATGCATACATACATACATACATACATGCATGCATACATACATACATGCATGCATACATACATGCATACATACATGCATACATACAGACATACATACATGCATGCATGCATGCATACATACATACATGCATGCATACATACATACATGCATACATACATGCATACATGCATACATACATACATACATACATACATGCATACATACATACATACATACATGCATACATACATGCATACATACAGACATACATACATGCATGCATGCATGCATACATACATACATACATGCATACATACATGCATACATGCATACATACATACATACATACATACATGCATACATACATACATACATACATGCATGCATGCATGCATGCATACATACATACATACATACATACATACATACATACATACATACATACATACATGCATATGGGGGCGTTTTAGCTGGATTGTCACTAGTTGTATCAGTCATATAAAGATTCTCCTTTCCATCAAGCGGATTGCTTGCAGGTAGATTAATCCTATACACATATGTCCCAAATAAAGCTTATATCTCATACAAGCAGAAAGTGTATTTAATAAAGGTGCCTTTAAATTGCACATTTTGGCCCTGATTTTAGTTTAAAAGTAGGGCTGAAATTCAACATTTATTCTTTTCTGCTACAAATTCACAATCCCAATTCCCCATGCAGACAGCTTTACAAAAGCTGATTTACAACTACATGTTTTGAAGTCATTTCTAAACATCATTTCACAATGTGACCATCGTATTGACTCTTATTTGATTCCATAGACCTACCCTGGGATGAAAAGATACGGATTGTTAAAGCTAGCAGGTGTTTGAAGTGGAGGAAGAGGAAGACGAGGAAGATCAGGCTTGCTCTGAGTAAGCCGGAGGATCTGTGTATGACGGTGGGGGGTCTGGATGGGATGGTGGGTCAAGCTGCAAAAGAGAGAGAGAGACATTTAATTAGAGATGATGCAATTTGGCTGCCGACGATGAAATCTCGTAAAACTGTTTCAAGATCATCCTCATCATGAAATATGATGAAGGCAAAGAAGATGCATACAGCACTGTACCCTGTATGGAGGAGGTGGACTGACATCTCTTGAGCAGTACATGGGAGGGTTTCTGCAAGGAGGCTGAAAATATACTTCATATATGTCCGTTACTTCCTCGTTTTCTTCTTCCACCCGATCCTCTTCATATATGGGGATGACGTACACAGACGAAGAGTCAGTGGGCCTCGGGGGCCAGCCTTCTGCTTCAATGTGCTTCTTTGCAAAATGGCAACAAAAAACCCAAAGAACGATACAAGCGCACAATATGGGGATCCTGAAATAAAGGGCAGCTTATACGAGCAGCACGCATACAATAATGTATAAATAAGACAAATGAATCTGAGGGAATACTTACTCAATAGCATAAAAAGTGACCATGGCAGTTTTATTTTCCAAATCAAGGCTTCACACCTGAGGAAAAGAAAAAAAAGAAAAGGACAAATCCAATTTTAAAGTTGAAGATTTTAACTCCATTTGACTCATTTTGTCATGCAAGTTAATGTTGTTTTGCAACACAGTTATACAGGTCAAAGGTAGCTCTTTATCTCTTTGTATCCTTAAATCACACGGACATAAACAAAAGTCTTTAAGGAAGATGTAATTACTGCGAAAGCTGCACAATCCTGGAATGTATATCCAACACAGTACTTACACAGTAGAATTAGTTTTTACGCATGCACTCTGTCTACATATAGTTCAAAGTTAAAACTGTACAGCATGTGTAGCTTTTATGGCATGTTGCCCCACGAAAGATAATAAAGTTGAAGCTGGGTCGATTAAAGTAAAAGTGATCAGCGGTAAAAGGCAGTGGCAATTTCCTTTCCATTTTTGATGAATATACAAGAATGGGCCTCGTACGATGAGACTGCTCCTCAGGTTTCAGGCCTTTAACAACGTCAAAATATAAAACAGAAACAAAGAAACATTATTTAACAAGTTTGGATTAGCGGTCTCTGGCTTATTTAAATAACTTACATGCTGAAAACAAAGCTTACCTTCCAGTACAAGCCATGCAGAGCAGGATAAGTAGAGTGTTGACTTGCAACAGTACATTTTTATAGCCTCATTGACCTGTTTAAAGTAGCAGAACTCACCGAGGTTACAGCCGGTGACGTAAACAACTTATCACTGACACTGCTCTCACCACACAGTGGAATGACGGTGGACTAAAGGCCGCTGGCTGTTAAGGTGACTCGTACTGATTAACATAGATTGAGATAGACAACACAGAAAGGTAATGAGGAGGGGGAAATCACATAACAGGAAAGCACAAGAGTCCCTGTTTCAGCTTGTTTCTTTGGAATGCAGTCAAGGTATTGTTGAAACATGTTGGATATTCTACTGCAGCTCTCTGCGCAGCACGTTTCACTTTGAAGGAGGATTTTCTGTCCCCAAGAGAAAAAATATCATTTGAGGCTCACACTGAGCCGTTTAACACATGTGAAACAGCTCAAGGTAAACCACTACACATACTTTTTCAAGCTTTTTATTTATGCTTAACGTTGATCTCAGGCCCGAAAATATTTCCCTGCAGCTGCACATGTTTTACACATCTAAATGGCAAAACCCAGCATGCCTGTGAGTTAGAACAAAACCACCCAATAACATAATGTTCATTAGCGTAGGAGAGGGGGAGGGGGAGGTGGAGGGGGTGGTGGCACCATACCAGAGGTGCCAGTGTAAGGGGGAGGAGGAGGGGGGGATGCAGCTCCTGATAATGGAGGGGGTGGCGGCACCATACCAAAGGTGCCAGTGTGAAGGGGTGGTGGTGGTGGAGGAGGTGGTGGTGGTGGAGGGGATGCAGCTCCTGCTACAGGAGGAGGTGGAGGCGGGTAGGAGCCGTTTGATGGACAGATTGGCGGTGGAGGGGGAGGCGGGGGGAGACATGTGGGTGAGGTGGAGAAGGGCGGTGGTGGGGGGAGGCCAGTGTCCATGGAGGAAGAGGGAGGTGGTGGTGGTGGTGGTGGAGGGGGCATATTGGGGTCCAAATCGGCAGTAGGAGGAGGTGGGGGAGGCGGGCTGCCGTTGACGGGGTCGGAGGCGGTTCGTAAGGTGGGGACTGATGGTGGAGGCACAGCAATGCCCAGACTGGATCTGCATACACAAAATAGACCTTCAGCTACTGTGAGCCATCATGACATCCTGAGAGTGACACAGCTTTAGATTCTAAAGGAATAGTTCCACATGGAAATTGTTAATGATAATGATATAACATGATATAACAGGTATAGAGGTGATGCTATGGGTGTTTCCTTTTTCCTTCGGACAGAGCCGTGCTAGCTGTTTCCAGTCTTTATGCTAATCTGAGCTAAGCTAACCAGCTGCAGGTTGTTGCCCTATATTTAACGGACAGACACGAGGGTGGCCTCGATCTTCTCTTCTAACTCTCGGCAGAAAAGTGAATTTGCATTTTTTCACAAACTCCTTCTTTAGTCCATAATAGAGAAACCTTTCAGACATGGTCATAATTGATACAGGTCATGTTATGCCCATATTATAATAATCAGTATTGTAGTGTAGTGTTTAATTGTAGTGTTGCTAATAACAGGGAAAAGGAGGACTTTATCTACGTACACGGAGTATTCTGCAGTAGTGAGTGTGCTCTCTGTTGTGTCTGCTCTCTGTCTGGACTGCTGCTCAGTGATCTGTGGGGAGAAGATGAATGAAGGTGAAAAAAAACCATCCACTGGGACTTCACTATGGAAAAGGTGGGATGCATTGTGCTCGGCATCCTTAATCTAATGGGAAATAATGAAAGGTGTGAAAGGACTCGAACACAATTCTGTCTTCAAATTTACCCCAAAACAGTGGCCAGTGAAGTCCAAGATGGAGAATGATAGCGGCACTCTTGTGTAGCTACTCTCTGCCTCCTTGCCTGAAGTCGGTGGGGTCATAGGCTTGGCGCGGCTCCTGTTTTTGGGAGTAGTAAAAGCACCAATCTCTCTCCTGGCAACCGTCTCGAAGTGGATAGCAGCAGCCTGCACCAGAGCACAGTGTGAACACAAGAACTCTACTTTCACACCACTTGTCCCCTGAAGAGAGTTTCTTTCTTCTCTCTCAACAATAAAACAGACGGATGACAGCGACCAAACCGACCACAGATGAAAGGACCTGCCAGTAGAACAAATGCACTGTAACTATACAACCAACAGTAAGACTCTAGATATTTGTATTTTAGTTTGAGTTCCTGAAGGTGATGCACGCAAAAAACAAATGCAGATCACTAATTTATTAAAACAAAAATAAAACTATAGTTATTTCAAATTAAATATGTCACTTTGCGCAGTGAATACAACTTGTATTTCTTTATTTTTTTAATTTCAACAACTAAAGAGCAGAATGGTCCAACCTTCTATGGACTATATGCCTCAGGTATATTATTTATTTTGCCAGCTATGCAAGGCTCACATCACTTCATTGGGCAGACCTCAGGTGTGGAGCATTTAAGGTGAAATGTGCTACTCACCAGTGACAGCAGGTTGACTGAGGACTCCATGTCACAGATCTGCATGACCTGGGAGTCCAGCAGCCTCAGCAGGGTGCTGGCCAGACTGTTGATCTGGTACGACACACTGGCCAGAGCCTGGGCAGCCAAGCCCTTGGCCTCCTCAACAGCCTTGGATGAATCCTCTGCCTGAACGATTATATATATATATATATATTACAACGATATGTTGTTACACGCTTCAAAGGCTTCTCGAAAATATCTAAAAGTATGCCATAGTTATATGCTTTTAAAGGGCATAACTTTTTATGAGCATAACTCACCTGGAGAAAATTGTTCTCGCAGTAATCTGCGACGCGGAGAAGGTTGCTGTGGTTATCAACAAGATCCTTCCTGGCAGCTGGCGCTTCTTTAAATATCCGGGTAATAACTTCAGAAAAGTTATTTTGCTCCGTCATTTCTCCCATTTTGGCGCTGCCTGCTAAACAAAACCCTTAAAAAATGATTTATTCTCGCTATTGAGGAGGATGTAAAACCTCTTTTGGCAACAGTCAGCCAAGGTAGGGAGTTGTTATGTCGGCGGTAAAACGCGGAATTACCGCAGGGTAAAGATTTTCAGAGCAGCTGGTCTCAGGGCAGGGCTCGCTGCATAAGGTACATATCCATTGAAACAGGTGATCCAGAAGCAACCATGATGTACCTTATAAACATATACATATATATATATATATATTCATCTTTATAATATCGTCACAGAGGCAATACTATTATTTATATTATAACATAATGTATATAATAATGTGATACCAGGTGTGCATCACGTCTCACGAGCCACTTGTGTTATTAATAGAATCCGCTAGAGGTCAGTGCAGTGTAGAGAAAAGTGGCCCCTCTCAAGAGTCCGATGCCTGTTGTGAGGGAGAGCGGGGCTCATTGGACTTCACTCCCCTAGAGGGCACTGTTTCAAATGTTCAAACACATTTGTAAAGAAATGGTGTCAGAGGTCATTCACAGGGTAATTTCAGGTGTTGAAATGTAAATAACCAGCTCTTCTGTGATTCTATTCTAGGCGTTCACACAATGGGTTTATTATAAAAACATTGTTGTTACATGTGGTTGTTAGCTTAGTCGGTAGCAAAAACAAATCCCAGGCGGGGATGCTTATCACATTTTCCTCAGGGTTTGTTGACACATGTAACTGAGAGTGAGAGAGTGACCTAAGGATGAGTTGAGTATAATTACATAAAAAATGCACTGTTTATGTTCTCTCGATGTTGGAGACATCATATAAAACGTTTTAAATTCATTTTTTAAGGTTGCTTTTTATTCTTCCCCATTAAATTAAACGGCACAAGGCATATTTGACAGTTCATATCTTCTGAACAGAATAAGCTTAAGGAGAGTAAGGTCACTCCATTCCTACATGACATTTTAGGCTTTAAGTACAGATTGAAAGGGAATCTATGAGGGATGCAGTTTTTGAGAGATTCAAATGAAAGTAAAATGTGTGACAAGCAACCCCGTTCTCCGTACTCATGCATTATGAATGATGATGATGATGATGATGATGATGACAACTGATGCCACGGACAGTATAACGTAAGTGTGAACCAGCTGGATCGGATAATGTTTCACTTGTAAGCGGTTTCATGATGACAGAATGCTCAGCCAAAGTCAAAACACACTGTATTGTTCAGGATATTTCCTGTTGGCCTGTAAACAACTTAAATTCCCCAGCATCCTTGATTGTGTTTGCATTCATGCAGAAGTTCACGGTGGCCCAACTCCAGTTTTTAAAGAGGTTTCTGTTGGCTTACATGCGCACGATCCAGATACAATACATCTGATTAGTGCACATGTTTTGCCATGTGCCAGTCTAGCAGGACACTTTCACCTTATTGAGCCATGTGACCACAATAACATTTTATTTGGATGCAGTTTAGTGTTGATACCTGACTATCAGGTGACTACTGTCTGACAAAGGGCCACTTGACTGTTTACATGTTGCAGCTCTACAGACTTTTGTACACTGACCTCAGCTCCATACTTTGGAGTGCATTTTATGCATTTGTAAGATTGCTGACAGTAAAGAGATGACAGGAAATGAGGGGAAAGGAATGGTTAATGACAACAACGTTCTGTAAGTTGGTTGCTCCGTTGGTCTAAAACTTTACAATAACTATTGGATGCGTTGCCATGACTTTTTATACAAACATTCATGGTCGGGGGGGGGGGGGGGGGATCCTAAAGACTTTGATGTACCCTCGCCTTTCATTTAGCACCACCAGCAGGTTGCCCCCTGATACAGAATGAATAACTTTGGTGATCCCTTTGCCATCAGCTTCAGCAATACTTTGTGTTTAGTGCTAATTAGCAAATATTAGCATGCTAACACACTAAAGTAAGATGGTGTACATGGTACAATGGCATTTAGCTTAAAGCACCACTGAGCTGAGATTTCATTTCCTCTGGTCTATTAAATGTAATCTTTGGAGTATCCAAATAAAACTGATACCAAATTGCATTCACCTTGTACTAATGATCTTGAAATATTATATATATTATATATTTAATAATTATTAGCTAATGTTCTCTTAAGGATCTGATAATTGTTCTCAGTCCTCCTTTGAAAGTAATCTAAACTTTGATATGATTGATAATGTAACAGCTGTCTGCAACACATTGTTATCAGTGTGTGAGTCATCAGGATCATTATCTACTGATAAGAGATTATGGATGACTTCATTCCTTTATTGAACATTAATTTTCTCTGTGTTCAGCACAAGCTGGAGCCATAACATGTTAATATAGAAATAATTTAGCCACCATGTAATTTGTGGGGAAAGAAAAGATGAAGATTTACTGTTCAGAATAATGATACTGATTACTGTTTTAATGATTATGGCTTTTTGCTGCATTTTGCTTTAGTTGAACAAACCCTACATTTATCACAATAAAGAAAACTGATAGATAACTAGATTTATTTTTATGCATGTCGACAGAAATTCTGTATCGTGTGTGTTGCATTGTGCAGCTATAGACTTTCTCAGTCTCTGGTAATAACAAATAGCTGTGATTCTGTCCCTTGCTGTTGTTGTTCTGCATGATTTAATGCAGCTAGTAACACACTACACACTATACCTAGACAGACGTGGCCTAATGATATGATATACTGTAGAGACATAGGAACCTACTGCAGCTGAGGAGAGGGAGAACACTCTATACTTACCATCCTGCCCTCTCGCTGACCTCAGACATTATGTCATTTTCTTTCTGAGCCTCAAATGCGCAACCAGGGTTTTGTAACACACAATTACCCGTTCAGTCATTATTCCACACTTACTCAGATGCACTTTTTAATCCTCTGGAATTTCAGTCTTGGAGAGGTCCCATTTGTATAAAGTATTCACTAATAAACAAATTCAGTGTGTTTATCCTGAACCATCTGAAAAGATAGTTAATCACGAGCCCCCTCCCGCTACAGATTAGCTGCATTGAAATCCAAATCCACCATACGTATCAGTCAGGACAGCATGGACAGCACACTGCTGTTTCATGGCCTTGTTTACATGGACACACTTTCCGAGTGTGAAACCAGCAAGGGTTGCTACCTGTGAAACATAAATTTATCCTCAAATAAAGTTATGATTTGGTAGACGGTCTGAATTCCATTCAGCTGCTTCAGTTTCAGTATCCTGGTATAGTGCATGCTGGTTCACTGTCACACTGTTATGGCTTACTGGGACGCTGATATGGAACAGATACGTCGTTACAGGGTTGATAATGTTCTTCAAAAGCATATTTTTTTATACTGTACTTGTTGAAATCATCATTATATCCTGAGAGCAATCAGTGAATTGAATGAAAACGATTGCCCGTCCAATCATTGCTACTTACCTACCTTCCTGCCTGCAACAATGGGCTGGGTTCTCATAAAAATACAACGTCTCTATTAGTGCTGCTAGTGGTAAAAAAGGTACGCCACAGGGTACCTTTAATATCTATATTAAACCATACCCTGTTTAATATGTTGGGGAATCTAATTATTAATCTTAACAAACAAGAAGACACAACAATTATTCAGTTTTAATACCTTAATTATAACAAAACCGTGAGCTTCCCACAGTCAGCTTAAGGTGTAATGATTTAACCAACAATGAAACATTAAGGTTCTTCTTACAGGACAGATGTATGCAGTTGCTACCTAGATTCCACATTGATCTCCTGCAAATTATGATTGTAAATTATGATTTCTTATGAACTGATGACACTTTTAGAATTATCACCATGATTGCAGAACAGGGCACATGCATTATGCACGATGAATCTGAACTGGAATGATATCTGATTAGTATTTTGAAGTTATTCAGAATGTTGGTGAAGAAGCTACAGAAGGAGTTAAAATGTCATCTTACACCCTACAGTACACAAACACACACATACTGCACTGCAGCATCCATGTCCAATGGTGTGTGCAACATACGCCTGTTTGCGGAGATTGGATGTTCTGGCTCTATCACAGCCTCTCCACACTTCACAGACTTCCATTAAAGGAAAAGACAAATTCAATTATTGTGCTAGGAGACTACATTGTCAGGTCACCACACACACACACACACATGCACACACACACACACACACACACACACACACACACACACACACACACACACACACACACACACACACACCTACACACACACAGAGACACAAAATAAGGCAGCAGTTAACACTCTGCGCTCACTGTGAACACTGTGAACTCAATTCAAATGAGTCTCCAGGCACCTGCTGCCCTTTTCTCGAACTTTTTTTTTAAGCCACTGGCTGTGAAATACAGATTACAAATCTTGTGATAGATTTCTTTTCTCATCAAAAGTATATCACTATTTTTTGACATATGACAGTTTTCTTGATGCACATTGCCTTTGTCTGTGATCAGCCTCAAGCCGCAACTTTACAGGGCCACCGCTGCATTATCGCTGCTCCATCGATCCCTATCAGCTCGGCTAGGATGTGCTCTGTCAATAAGTATCCAGCCCACTCACATTTTCAAAGGCATCAACACTCGTGTGTGTATGTACAGGAACATTGGTGCTATTTTTGAGATATCTGTTATCTCTTTGAAGATATCTGCTGCGTGGCTCGACAGATATCTAGGATGACTTCTCTGTACCCGATCGAGGCAGATATCTGCACAGAGGATCATCTGCAGGACAGTGTGGTGTGATCCGAGGCTAAATCCATTGTGACCCTGAAGTACTCATGTAGCTATCGCTGTCTCATTGTGAGGTGATGATGACTCCCTCTGCCTTGACCTGACAAACAAAGAGTTCAGATTCAGTCACACACACACACACACACACACACACACACACACACACACACACACACACACACACACACACACACACACACACACACACACACACACACACACACACACACACACACACACACACACACACACACTTCACAAGGAAGTGAATCAACACTGTAACGGCGACTGTGATGTAATATTGACAGCACAGTCACCAGTACAGTGTGAATTCACTTCATTTCACAGGCTATGCTTATCTTTAGCAATCGGTGTGTTGCAAGGAATCATAATAGGCTCAACCTTGTGAAAGTTAGACTAAGTTCCCCAGAGTTCATTTACCTCAAAAATAAAATGTCAGCATCATTAAAATTACATCTTTATCTGCTCCAGAGGAAAACTACTTATCAACACCATTCATTCCACCATCAAAGGCATTCTGTTTTATACGAGAAAGATACCTTTGTTGAATGATAAGGATTATATTATTATGAAGAGATAAGTACTTTTACTGTAGTCACATGACTCTACCAAGGTTAATACGTGCTTTGATTGACTCATGACTTTCACCAAACACTATAAATCAACATGCCAGATACCTGTAGTTTTACATGAACCTGGGAAATATGAGCTTCAACTGTCAAACAATAAGATATGTTGATTGTTGGAAAAAATAAATGTGATCCATTCACACTTCAAAACCAAACTCTTATACTGAACAAGTAAACCAAACTCTTAAGGAAACGTTTTTCAGCTATTTAAGTCATAAAGATTTATGATCCAATCTTTGTGGAATATTAGATCAGTCTTTTGAACATTATCATGTTTTATGGGCTCATTCAGTCACTGCTTCGTTCTGAAGGGCCTCATTGAGCAGCTTAAAGACAAACAACCTTGTTTTGTTACAGTGCTAAAAAAATCTTCAAATTTCCTTTCAGCTAACTGTCAATGTTTTCAAACTCAACACAGTTCACACTGGAGGTTTGAGTATCAACAGTGAGCTGGTTGGACAATTTGGGTTTGTTTTTGAGTGTAATCTTGAATACGGGTGGTCTTCTAATATGAATAACATTTGTATCGCCTATCACAAAACTCAAATAGACAATAATGTCTAGAGTAATCATTCAAAGTTTTAATTTAGTATATTCTAATTTCCATATGGCGTTATTCCTCAGAAATATAAAATATGGCATTATTTGAGGAAAAAGTTACTGAATATTGTGAATATTGCCAAGATTAAACAAACTAGCCACATACTTAAAATGGTTTATTTTTAATTATTGTTTAAAGTGTAACTAAGTCCAGTCAGGGTCCAGGGTCGGGTGAATGATCAGCTGGTTGGCACCAAGAGAAGCAGTTGATTTTTTTAACAGTGCCGTGAACATGGCACTATAAAGCATGAAAGGTAAATGTGACAGGAAGTCAATTCATCTTCAAATGGATTTGTATCCATTAAAATGAAGAGTGACCAATCTGTGATTAAAAGCTGCAGTGTTTTTTACACGACCATGGGTCAAATGATTGTCTGTGATGTGGGAGAGACCAATCTAGGAGGCATGAGGAGTCACTGGTGGGTTTTCAAGAATATGATTTTATTTTAACAAACAATTTACAGAATTAGCAATAAAGTTCTGGGCCCATAAAAGAGATCTATTAAACAGAACTTAGGCTGTGCTAACTCAACATAAACTGAATAGAAGTGAACAGACTACACTGATCCAACTAAGACAAAATCTGACCTAACAGACACAACAAAAAGGGCAATATATATAATGGCTGATCAGACCATTCCTGAAACAACGGGGACAACACAAAAACAAACACTATCACCTAAACTATAGATAAAACAAAACAAGGAAACAATTTAGAATTGGAACATTCGAAATTGTCACTTCCTGTAGTTAATTGCTCTGTTTTAGGGGCAGAATCTTTTGCACCAGCCTGGCAAGAGGTCACAAAGAAGCAACCAGCAATGGCACCGCCAGCACTGGTAACTCAAAGAAATATCAATGAGAATGACTGAAGGCAAACTGTCACTGCTCTCATCAGTGTTGTTTACAGCTTTAGAAGGCAGCTCTATAACCCCACTGTAAGCTAGCAACTAGCTGGTAAAGAAGGTAGAGCACTTTGCACAAGTCACATATTGGCCTCAGGAGTTGGTGGAGACCAAAACGGAGCTAAAAGGAGATACAAAGACAAAATAATGCAGAAGGTGACGGTTGTTTTACACTTATGTTTGTTAAATGATAATGGTCAGTGTTAACCCCGGTGTCAATACATTGTTTTTTCTGTGGTTGTTTCACAATAAAAGCCAACTTGTTTCATCGGTTGAATGCCGTTAATGTGAAGCAGCAGCAGCAGCAGTACATATTTTGTTTGGCATTAGCAATAAAATACAGCTCCGACACAGTAAGCAGAGGCTGTAATCAATCAATGCACGGATTCAAAATTCAAAACTATATATATTTGGGTCGTTAAGTTTATATTTCCTGGGGTGTAAGTCTCCAGGTGGCGTTGTTGGTTCCCTTTAATTTCTCCCCCCCCCCCTAAGGCCACGCTACACAAAGTATCAAAATGAAATTTGATTAGCTATTTGAAAATTCTAAGGATTATTACCTCAAAAGGTCATAATACACCTGTTTTGTGTTTACAGTTTGTGTCAACTGCCCCCAAAAAATGAGTTAAACCAGATTTGTTATACCTGCATTGTGTTTTAGTAAACACTGTTCATGCATGTGCTTTTTAAATCGTCCATGTACAGTACATTTAATATTGCTTCATCAAATCTGCACTGAACATTGTGTAATATAACCTTCAGTCTGCTCTCAGAGGATTCCAGGGGAATAACACGTTGAAACGGCTCAATTAGAAATTAAAAACAACGCGGTGAATTTGGTTTGTTTCCTTGGAAATTATGTCAAGAAAGTGCAAATCTGTTTCTTATTCCCTCAAATGGAGGAAATAAACAGCTCTGTGGAGTATATTCTCGGAGGGAGCGGAGAGCAAAGCGTGTGGAGTCCCTCCCAGACACTCCAGCGCTGGTTATTGAGGATCCGCCACTCTACAGGCAGGCAGGCAGACGCACTGGTGTGTCATATCTCTCATCTCGTACAGTCATAGAAACTGGGATTTGATCACAGATACTTCCATCCATCCAAATCCTGGCTGCTAAACAGAAAAAGAAAGAAGGGAGGGAGAAAAGATAGTGGTAAGGAAGGGAATTGGGGGGGGGGGGGAGGGAAATGTGTCCAGTGGTGTAAAGAGGTAAGAGGGAAGGCTGCAGAGAAGTGTGGGCTGGGTTAAACTGACACTTAAAAAGAAGCTCGCTTTGGCTTCTGTGCAGCAGACAGGCTGGGGTGCTTAGAAGGGAGCAGTGAGGGAGTAGATGAGACAACAGCTCCAGGGAGAAGGTGTACTCTCAATTCACTGGAGCAAGTGTATTTTTAGCTCTTCCTTCCAACTCTTTCACTTTACAGTTTTTCTCCTCCACTCTTTCTTTGGTGGAGGCTAACCATGGGCAATGGCGTGGACGGGTTTCTGTGGTCAGTGCTGCTGCTGCTGCCAGTCTTGGGACACTCTGAGGCTCTGCAAGCAAGCTGGGAGCCAGGAGAATATCAGGACACCACAGTTGATGCACTGAGGTTCCTAGGCGACTACAACAGCACTGCTGAGGAGGTGTTATTCTACAGCGTCTCTGCCAACTGGAACTACAACACCAACATCACGGACCACAACTCCAAGCTTCAGGTAGGACAACTCCTGGAGTATTGAGCTTAGAGGGTGACATGTTAGCTGGACCTTTCTCTCACGCTGGTATAAAATTGGCCCATTTAGATCAGTTCAAGCCAGCACTGGCACCTCATCACCATTCATGCATGATCAAGGGTTTCCGTGGAACTGAGCCCTGCATCAGTTGGCTACTGCCCCTATTCTTCTCTCTCCAGAATGACATGCTCAGTTTCCTCCCAACGCAGCCAACTCAGCTTGTGTGTTACTGGAAATATAAAACGGATCTCAATGCCTGTGGTGCAAACGTCTTCAAGTTTTGAATACATTTCGTACTGTCTGTTTTATGATATTTTCTGCTTAGTACGGTTTCTCCAGATGAATGCACCCGCCACTAGATGCAGTTGTACACACTAATAGTCCTTCATAGTCCAAAGTGGCAATATTTGCAGCCATTAAAACACGTCGCCTTTGCAGGAATTTGGGGCTTTTAGGAGGTCACCTATGAGACGTTACATTATTAGCAGATTGGAATGGTTTCACGGTTTCTTCTCAACATATGCCTGAGAAACATTGCATAAACGTTGCAGACGAGGGAAGGGGAGATGCAGCAAATGAAGCAGAAGAAGAGACAATGAAACTGTACAGGTGTGAAGGAGTGTTTTCTTGCCTCCAAGTGTGTGCTTGGACAGCTGTCACAACAGGATTTCAGTACACTATCCAGGATTTGGTCTCTATTCACACATTGAACAGGTGTAGATGTAGCCCACACAGCACACCAATGTCAACAGAGTCAGGCTGCAGAACGTGTTCTGCTCTCTAGAATGTGTCCGGTATGCAAGGTGAAAGATGAGCAGGATTGTAGTTGCAATGCGAGAGCATGGAGAGTTCTGAGATGGGATCAAAGTGGATCAGAGCGCTGAGCTCCATCTAAACTGGCAGCAAAGAGCATGGCAGTTAAGCCTGAGAGAGAGAGAGAGATGTTCTAGTGTTGCCATTTCTCTTACGCTGCCTTGTAAATCTATTACATTACATAGAAATTATTTTAATAAAGGCAGATTAAATTACACTCCGCAAACATGCAAATGCACACACACACACACACACACACACACACACACACACTTCCTCCTGGGCTTCAGAGGTGAGAGTGATTTGGTCTGGGTGCAAATAAGGCACATGTTGGATGTGTGGAAGATCAAACAGAATGAGGATCAGTTCACAAGCTTCTAATCATGCTGAATATAAACTGATGAGAGTGGATTTCAATGACAGGTCCTTTGAACCCCAGAATGAAATACCAGCTGCCTTCAAGTATCTCAATCAGACCTGAGGCTCATTTCACTGCATACTGCCAGTTTGAATTTTAATTTGAAGTTTGAGAACTATACCTTCAAGTGAAGAGTTCTATTTTCAAATGCTGTAATTTCCTGTTGGAAGCATTTCGTTGTCCAAGCAAAATTATTTTTCTTTCTGAGAATTCCAGTATTTCAGGCACAATAACTAATAACTCTTTACCTAAATACTTACCTCTAAAAGCTAACAACCAAAGTGCGTGTTTTTTTTCATTTTGGAAATGAACTCTTACAGAAGTGCTGCATTCAAGTCTAGTTATCCTTTGACCACAACCAGGCGAATGAGTATGAAGTATTGTTAAATAAACCTCTTTACCAATTACAGCACTCATTCCAGCTTGTAAAACAAAAAGACCTTGAGGGAAAGAAAATCAGCAAACAAAAAGACATCTGAGCCTTACAGTATCTTTATTGTGTTTCTTCGGTTGAGAATGATTATCTGGGTGGATGGATGGGTGTAGGCAGGGTGGAAACAACTTTGAGTAGAAGACAGAGCTTAAGAGGAGGAGTACAAAGGTCAGAGTTAATACTTTAACTCACTGTCACCAGTTTTCCCTTCTGCAGCCTGTTATTTTAGTGAAGGCTGTGAGAAAGACAGATAAGAAAGGCTTCCATGAAAACATCACTGGAATGAAGCTACTGTTTTGTCAGGATGGTCGCCTCAAAGTTAAGAAATCACACTGTAAATTGAGCTAGCGTAGTCACACTTGTGAAAATGGGAAATACCTGCACACACACACGGTATAAGGTTGCAACACAGTAAGGAACATATTTTTCTTCGTCAAACGCAATGTCTAAGGTGCAACATAGTGCTGTAACAATACAGCAGTAGTTCATCATTTTCTATAGGAGCAAATCAATGTGACACACATATACTATCCATGCAATGTTCCACAGCAGCCTTGACTCCATTCATTCTACCGGCACTGTCATTACATCATGGAAATGCACGGCCTTCCAGAGTGCCATAAAGAAAAGAAATTGTGAGATGCAGTGAGGCCATATACAAGAATGAGTACTTGAGCAATGACAAAGACATTTTTCAAAAATATGATCCTTGAGCTAGGTTTGTTATGCTGTTCTGTCATTGCTCCCAATAGACAGAGCACTCTATTGATCCCAGAGGAGAGATGTGTTGGTACAGCTGTCAAGGAACACATGAAGGCACAGATGAAGATGTGTTGCAGCTGGTAAAGGAGTTAGAAAAGTGTGCCGCCATGCCAGCAGCTATTGGCCATTAACCTATCAAATCTGTTGGCTAGGTAAACCAAAGTATTGGACTAATTTAAATTTTGACCCGATGATGGTGTGAGATTAAAAGATAGGGGGTCACTTAATGCCTGCATCAAATAACACCAATTGCAAGTCAGGGGATCACAGAGGTCCATGGGATTCATCCATTAAGCGCCAATAATATGACAATCCATTGAATATTGAAAAAAGACGACATGGGTAATGATCAACTGATACAAAAACAAAGAAACTGAGCTTTCTCAAAATGTAGAATCAATCATTTTTGATGTTCCCTGTTCTTTAGTATCCGTAAATAATCAAAGTTGTGAATGTATCTTAGTTCTCTTCATGTCCTCCGTCATTTCCTCCTCCATCTTGGTCACACTGAGGTGCAGGTGGCTCCTCCCACACCACTCAACAAAGGTGTCGTTTATGTCCGAACGTGCTCTCATTGCTGCCCACTTTCTACTCCTGAAACACATCAATGCTGCAAAAATGATGACGACACAGGAAAATAACAAAAAGACCCCTTGCTTGGTTATAAAAAATGCTTATAGAAGTGAGGAAACTAAATGACTGATGCTACATGTTCATTAGCCCTTCTTGGCACGGCTTTACGTTTTAGATTGTTGAGTCTGAGTAATCAACATATTCTGATCATTAACTTCCTATCGTCTTTAGGTAAATGCATCCCTTGAAGAGCAGGCCTTCTCCTCAGCGTGGGGGTTGAAGGCCAAGCAGGTCTTCAGTGTCGGGGTTCTAGCGTCTCTAACTACTTCAGAGAGCAATCTGATGAAGAAGATCAAGACACTGGGAGTTGCCAACCTGCCCCAGAAAGAAAGAGAGGAGGTTTGTTTAGAATAGGAAATTTGTCCTAATTATTTTTTGATCGCTGTATTAATGCTGAACTTGTTTGACTAACATCAAAACTCTTTTTCTTGTCTCCAGTATAACACAATTCTCAGCACCATGGACAATATTTATTCAACGTCCAAAGTGCATCCAGCACCGAACATAAGCTGGAGCCTGGAACCACGTAAGTAAATAAAGAACAATGAATTATATGATACAGATGCTTTGGAGTTATTTGAAAGAAACGGGGTACGAACAATGTTGAGGATTATGAAAATCACAACAATAAGGAGGGGAAGTCTAAAAGAAAACAGTTATAAGTGGTTAAGATCTTATCTGCTCTTGGAAAAGTAACAGGATGGGCAACAGTACTTCAGAGAGGTCTCCAAAGGAAGTGTTATGGATGTGCCCATTAGTGTTGAGTAAAATGCTATAGAAACATCATGTCGGTGGCTTTTAAAGCTGCCGGCGTGTATTGTGAACAATGGCTCTATGTTTGAGCTGCCAATAGTAGTTGTGAGAAATGTTTGCCAACACACACACAGTACAACAAAAATATTACTTCTATTACTCATAAACCTAAAGATGCCAATTTGTAATTGTGGTATTACTAGTTTCTTAATCTTGGAAACATACTACGGTGGAACAGGGTTATTCAAAGGATGTGGTACATCCCTCTGAATAACACATGGAGTCATTACAATAACAGACAGACTGTCAGCAATCACTTTTTCCACGATTTCAACCTTGCGTTCTTCAACTTTTTTCCTTTTCTTCCCCTTCATTTCCTATTTCTGGCATTTTAAAGATAAATGTTGTTTTGCATCACGTTCAAAATATCATGGAGTTGTCGTAACTCAAAGCTAATCTCTTGGATAATGCGTCTGTTCTGGCCTTTTCCTGCTGAGAGAGAGCATGAAGTAATTGAAATGCCAATGCATCTTCATTGTTTTGGGAAAGAAATTTCACCTTTCGCTTTTTGAATTATAAACGTTTGTCTGTGCACCAGATAAGGTCAGCGTCGCTTTACATTTCCATCATTTTCTTCATGCCTTAAGGTTGGAATTTTGTTTTCCATTTTGCAGATCTCACAGACATAATGGCCAACTCAAGGAGCTACAAGAGGCTGCTGTACGTGTGGGAGGCCTGGCACAATGAATCAGGTGTACCTCTCAGGGAGTACTACCCCAGGTTTGTGGAGCTCAGCAACAGTGCTTCTCAAGCTGATGGTAAGAACTCTTCACTTTTTGACATTGTCATTGTTATTGAGAGCACTCATAACGCTACAAATAAGTAATAAATCGAATGGGACTGACATAACAATAGAACAAGGGGAGTAAAGGAGTAGAAATGACATGACCATTTTGTCCTGTTTAGGGTTCAATGACACTGGAGCTGACTGGCGCTCTTGGTATGAGTCTGCGACTTTTGAGCAAGATATAGAGGCACTCTATAAGACCATTGAACCCCTCTACCAGAACCTGCATGCCTTTGTGCGCCGCAAGCTCTACAACCAGTACGGTCCCAAGTACATCAACCTTAAAGGACCCATCCCTGCCCATCTGCTAGGTACAACTGAACATTGTTATGTTGCTAACATATGCTGTCTGCTGACAAGAGCCATGAATATGTGCTGGGTCTCAGGGGTAATGGATTTCTTTATGCTAAAGGGAGGGAGTTACTGTAAAGTTGGACAGTTGCATCCAAATTGTTGTGTGAAGTAAAGGCCTTGTGTGCACAATGGATGCATTTTTCCATATACAGAGGACAGCAAACATGTTTTTTGTTTTTTATCAGGGCATTATTTTGTAGTAGCTAGGGGACCAATTCGTCATTTTTAAGGAACACTAAATGTGGATCTTTATGGATAGGGTGTAGGGCTTTAATCACATATGTAGTCACTGCTCCAATAATTGTCATACATTCCCAAACATGAGGAGTCATTATTTAATAACAGCATGGAAAGTCATCAAAAGATGTGATCACACATTACTGTATTAAGATGCAGACAAAACCCGACAAGTCATTTGGGGCGCTTATCACATTACTGTGAATGAGGTATTTCCTACAGTGACCCTGAGCGGAGTATCTCATAACAAGTCAGAATTGTTGCTAAAGTGTGTTTTCTTCCTCACCCTCAGGAAATATGTGGTCCCAGACCTGGAACAATATTTATGATATGATGATCCCATTTCCTGATAAACCCAACTTGGATGTGACTGATGCAATGTTGAAACAAGTAAGTATGGGGGAAAGATTTCGTGCCACTGGTATGGATTGTGTAAAATAAGCATCCTGTTGGTCTTGCAGACAGTTACCTCAAATGATAAAGCTCATAAATCTTAATCTGCAGTTATAGTTTCGTCAGATAGCATTGAGCTGAATTGTGACTTGTTTCCTCTCCACAGGGCTATAATGCCACGCACATGTTTCGTGTGGCCGAGGAGTTCTTCACGTCTCTGAATTTAGAGGAGATGCCTGAGGAGTTCTGGGACGGATCCATGCTGGTGAAGCCTGATGGTCGCGAGGTGGTGTGCCATGCGTCTGCCTGGGACTTTTACAACCGCAAAGACTTCAGGTAAAATTAACTAATGGAGTTATGAGTGAACTATTTTGTGAGTTATGGTTACACTACGGAAACGGTGCTGACCGAGCTAACAGTGTTTACTTGAGGGGAAGCGGGAGGGTGGACGCCCGCAACTTATGAGGGCAGTGAAGAGCGCTGTCCGTGAGCTAGCCACAGTGGGGCTCGTTCACATGCATTAACATGTACTAAAAGGCACACGTGGCTGTCCCGGTATATGTCAAGAAAGCAAGGAGAAGCTTGGATTACAACACAAACAAAAGGGGATTGTTTTCATTCTTTGCTGTGGTAGACATTACTCCACTATGTCTTTACATTATGAACTTCATTGCTCATCTTGTTGATAATACAAAGTAATTTCACTCTCTAGGATCAAGCAGTGCACCACAGTAACGATGGAGCAGCTCTTTACCGTACACCATGAGATGGGGCACGTCCAATATTACCTGCAGTACAAGGACCTGCCTGTGGGCTACCGTCGCGGAGCCAACCCTGGTTTTCACGAGGCTATTGGCGATGTTTTGTCTCTCTCCGTTTCCACACCCAAACATCTACAAACCATTAAACTTCTGGAAACTGTGACCTCTGACCCTGGTAAAGAGACGGAATTAATAAAATCCAAGCCACTGAAATACCCTCCCATAGAACAGATGTGGATGAATTTCCAACATGAATTCTTAAATATCTCTATTCATCAGCAAAATGTTTGAAGAATGTGTTTCTGCATTGTGTTTCTCCAGAAACTGATACCAACTACCTGTTAAAGATGGCTCTGGAGAAGATAGCCTTCCTTCCCTTTGGCTACCTTATCGACCAGTGGAGATGGGGTGTGTTCAATGGAAACACACCACCAGAGCGGTACAACGCTGACTGGTGGCACCTCAGGTAGACTTTTATGCACAGGCTTAATACACTTACAACATATTCCATGTAAAGACAATGGCTTTATTTTTTGGAAGTGTGATTATTAACTTCCTTGCTGAGAATCAGATGAGAAGATTGATAACACTCTCATGTCTTTATAGTAAATATGAAGCTCTTGCTAGTAGCTGTTTTTTACTGATCTAGTCTTTATGCTAAGCTATGCTAACCTGTTAGATAAAGTCTGTTTGAAACTTCAGATATGATGAGAAGATGACTTAGGAGACTTGGAGGCAGCAGAAACAAGTTATTGACAGATCATCACCGTTTAAGTTGATATGGTGAACCTGTTGGCAAACAAGTATGCATAAACCTCTGGATGAGTAAACAAACAACTATCATTATCATTCATTCAGAGTCAGGTTTGTGTCCAATGAAAGTCCACTTTCTTTATCTCTACCGGGAAAACCATTTGATCGCTCATGCGTGTCCGTGAGTGCGTGTGGCTGCAGTGACTCACACTTTTTCAAAAACACCTTCTATTGCCTGTTTTCTAATGCCATTGACTGCGTGCTGACTCTTCACTCACTACTCTTAACCGCCCCCTGGCTGATAGAGGCCACTAGTGATAACTCGGCTGAGTGCATCGCCGATCCCCAGCCACTACTCTGCGGCCAGATACACTGACATTCGGTGCCATTTTATTGGGCATTAACCTCACGTTTACTTACATATTATCAAAAAAAATAGACTTGAGGCCTAAATAAACTCCTCAATTTGCAGTTACGCCCATGAGACGGAGCTGAAGAGACTAAATGCTCCATTTAGTCGTTAACTTTTCTGCCTGCTGTTTGGTGCTTAGTAGGTAGTATATAGTTTTTGTGTACAGTTTTGACAGCGATGTCCCAGAAAACAGCTCCCTGCTGCATGAGAGCTGTGAGAGTGAACCAAAACAATGAAGTTGTAGCCTGACGGGCTAAACAATTAGCCTCCAACACACTATAAAGCAGATTCAGGTGACAATTCTCTAAGTTCATCAGCAACGTCTTTCATATTGTCACATAAATAGTAAGTCATTATTAAATCATGAAAA
Source organism: Leptoclinus maculatus (assembly GCA_032191485.1). Classification (NCBI taxonomy): domain Eukaryota; kingdom Metazoa; phylum Chordata; class Actinopteri; order Perciformes; family Stichaeidae; genus Leptoclinus; species Leptoclinus maculatus. The sequence goes on from JAVDOI010000015.1 coordinate 10,128,664, forward strand.
AATGGTTATAGCTGCATTAATGTAATGTCAGTTTATGGCTGATATTCCATATACACTTTACACCTGGTGAGAGCAAATCCAAGCCGCAACAGAATAATTATAGAGCTGCTCCTTAGTAACAAAATCATTTTAATAAAGGCCTAACTTTCCAGAACAAATTTCTTAATTACATCTATCTCTTATTTCATTTTCAAGGACAAAATACCAAGGCATCTGCCCACCCACCAGACGTACAGAGGAGCACTTTGATGCTGGGGCCAAATACCACATCCCTGGAAACACACCATACATCAGGTATCCTCCTGTTCCAGCCACCCCACTATGTAATAGTTTACACGCAAGAGATGCACACAATCTGCTTGGGCTATGGATATTTTCAGGACATGTATTTAGTGTTTTTCTAGCTGTCTGATTAGCTGAACTCATACAGACTTAAAGATTTAAAAAACATAGAATGGAGCCTGTTTCGTGAGTATAGTTGTGTACGTGCCTGCTCAACACTATGAAGGAACCAGGGAAATATGTGAAATATGGAAAGTGAATGAACACTCATGAATAGCTGGTGATCGGGGAATTAAGGTATTGTTTGCTGTAATGTGGACTCAAATTACTGAGTACAATAACCCTACAATAGCAGGAAGCTTCTAAAAGCAAAGCTTCTGACCCTAGCAGGTTTTTTTTAACAATGTGGGCACTGACAGGTTGTCAAACACCCACTTAAACAGAAAAACACATTTTTGTGTTGTAGCAGAAATACATGCTTACAGCATTCTTATCATCAAAACCTATAGGGGTCATTTTTATTTTTTTACTATTCTAGTCAGCTTATCGAAGCAGGGAATATCATGTCACGTCTCATTATGATTTCTGTCTTTTTTTGACTTTTTGTTTGTGGTATTGTAAATATAATTTACCGAAGAGATGACGGCAATAATTTCCCCTGCAGGTATTTTGTCAGCTTCATCCTGCAGTTCCAGCTTCACGAAAAACTGTGCGCGGCAGCCAACCAAACGGGTCCGTTACACACATGCGACATCTACCGCTCCGCAGAAGCTGGGGCCATTTTAAAGTATGTCATCGGCTTGTTTATTACACAGAGCATGAACAATGGATTTAGGGAAGCAGTGAAGGTGTTATACGATTTCTCTCTACCTCGTCCAGGAAAATTCTCCAGGCTGGCTCTTCTAAACCTTGGCCTGAAGTGCTCATGGAGGCTATAGGTACCAGTAAGATGGATGCCACATCACTGATGAAATACTTTGACCCCATTGTTAAGTGGCTGGAACAGCAAAATGTGAATGAGACATTGGGATGGCCTGACTTTAACTGGGTCCCACCCATCCCCGAGGGCTACCCTGAGGATATTGGTAAGAGTACTGATCAAAATGTATAGCAGAATAACAGAGGATGATACACATTAACATTATCTGGAAGGACAGAATACAATACAAGAACTATTCTAAATAAATCAACATGTAAGAAAGTGAAGACATTTACACATCATAATCACAACTCACACATTGTAATTAAGCTGAACTGTGATACTATTTTTCAAACTTGATTACATGGATTTACTTACTGTAGTTCAGCTAGCTTATCACTCTTTTTGTTTACCCAGACAAGAACACAGATGAGCTTGATGCAAAGAAATTTCTGGATGATTACAACAGCACAGCTGAGGTGGTGTGGAACTCCTACACCGAGGCCTCCTGGAAGTACAACACAGACATCAACGAAGCCAATAAGCAGGCAATGGTGAGCCCTTCTGCCTCTGATGGACCGACTGACTGAGATCACTCTAACATTGTTCAAGCATCATCTATCAATAAAATATGAAGTGTTGCATCTCATGTTGATTTTTTGCATTATTCAGGGCATCAATAAAATATCTAAATGAATCAATAATTAATTTTGAGTCAGTGAGTTACTAATCAACCCATATATGCATGTATCTATGTACCCATGTACCCATCTGTGCATTTTTAACCCATCCATCCATCCAATCAATCACCTGTTTCCACTGACAATTAATGTAAAAATGGAACATTTAAAGAGTGTTTAATCATTCCTCTCTAGCTTCAGAAGAACCTGGAGATGTCGGCCCACACCCTGGCGTATGGCCAGAAGGCCCGTCAGTACGACACCACAGACTTCCAGGACGGCTCGGTCAAACGCATCATCAATAAACTCAGCGACATTGAGAGGGCTGCGCTGTCCACGGCACAACTGGAAGAGGTGTGGAAAATTCGGTTTTAGTTTTACAAATAGTTATTAAAGACAGAGCTGCTCCGGGGGCAGATGTATTGGTTGAGTTGAATGGGAAAAGTTGTTCTTTGTTGACAATAATAGACAGAAAACTCATGCTGAGAGACATCTGTCGGCTGTAGCGATAACATTATCTAGCTAACTAAAGACTAGGCAGCAGTGGCGGCTGGTGGAAAATGTTCTAGGTGGGGCTGTGCCACATCCAATCAATTTCAGCAAACATCCCAGAATGATTTAATGCAAAAAAAAAGGTATCAAACACGCATTACTACTTTGCAGTTAAATATTTAACATTTATTCCAACACGAAAAAAAGCAGTAAATAACACTTTGACAAACGCGTCAGGACATCTTACTAATGTCACCCTCACAGGGAATTCAGTATAATATATATATATAAAATAATATTCAGTAGAATATAATATATATATATCATATAATAATATTCACTATAATATAAAACACACATACATATAATTATTTATAACTATATATCCATTTCTCAGACAGGTGCTTCATGTCCTTCACTCCCTAACTGTCCATGCTGGATCTGTTTTAAAAAGCTAAATAAGTTATTAGCATGACGTCATCCAGCTAGTCAAACCTGTCTGGTGTACAGCTAGTAGAGAAGCTTCATGTACTGCTTCTCTTTCCTGCTAGTCTGCTGTCTGATTGTGAGGTCAGGCTGATCTGGGATCAGCTCTTTCAGTAGTTTCTCCTCTCAGTTCTCCTCTCAAACGGGTCTTGGAGGAGCAGTGCTCGCGCTGGCGCTTGCCTGTAGAGACTAGTCCCGACGAGAACGCGCAGTTTGGGGCAGAACGAAATCTGCCCCAAACTGAATCTATTTGAGGACGCTGATTGGCTAAATTGTATGTCACTCATTTATATCTTGAAGCAGCATTAAAGCATCATTGGCTAAACTGCTTCATAGACCCGCCTCTTTGGGGCAGTTTCTCCAGCGCCCCAGCCAGCTGAGACGTGCACACGCAGAGAGGACGTGCAGACAGGCGGAGAGGACGTGCAGGAAAAGCATATATTTACCGCAGATATATTTTACACATATTACTGAGTGATTCCATATTTAAAAAACACAAATATTGACAATTTGTCTAGTTTATTATTATTATTTGTATTATTTTTAATTATTTGTAGCTCAAGGGGGGGCGGCGCCCTAGCGCCCTCTATGGACCAGCCGCCACTGCTAGGCAGCCATAAGCAGAAATTATGTTTTCTGTGGGATCTAATGCTTGGTGGATGCCTTTACCTTTCCAGTACAACACTCTCCTATCCAACATGGAGACCAAGTACAGTGTGGCTGAGGTGTGCAGAGACAATGGGGCATGCCATCCGCTGGATCCAGGTAAGACTATGAAGAGTTTGACTCCAAAAAAATAGAAATAATAATGCTATAATATATAATGTAGCATAAGGGCAAACCATGCAGTAATTTCTTAATACTTACCAGATCAAATTGGTTATTGATTAGTAGTTACTGGTGCATGTAATAACATTTAGCTACTTTGAAATAATGTAATAGGTGCAATAAATATTACCTTGCCCGTCATTATTTCACAAGAAACATCTGAAACGACATGAATACTCTGCTGCATTGTACAGTATTCTATATTTGAAGTTATAAAAGAATGCGCTGTGTTTCAGATCTCCAGAAGATCATGGCAGAGTCCAGGGATTATGACGAGCTGTTGTTTGCTTGGAAAGGATGGAGAGATGCTGCTGGCAAAGTGCTTCGCCAGGATTACAAGAGATATGTTGAACTGGCCAACACAGCTGCCAAACTCAATGGTATGACCTTAAAGAGTCATTTTACATCCACTTTGAGATTCAGTTAGAGAATTTCTTTTTTCAGAGTGAGGGCTGTTCAAACTCCACCTACCAGCATCTTTAGAGCAAGTTATAAATCTTGTTTATTGAATCAGTAAAAAAACCGTTGCTTCTTGGTCAGGACTGGAGTCTCTGCTGTTTGCCTGCAACATAGTCCGAGCCAAAATATGGTCTGGCACATAACCCCCGAGAGCAGATTTAGCTACCTTTGGACAGAGCAAGCTGTTTCCAGTCTTTGTGCTAAGTGTAGCTAATTGGCTTCCTTTCGACTATACAGACAAGAAAGTGGTATAATCCTCTCATCTAAGGCTTTCTATTGTTTACTGTTTGATTGAATTAATTAGTTTTCCTGCCCACTGGCAAAACATAAACAACAAAAAGTTCCCCTTTTAATGTTAAACTCACCATTTAGGATATTTAGCAGTTTTACTTTTATAGTTTGCATAAAACTAATGTAATGTTTATAATATTTTTTATCCCTGTTACTGTCTGTAGGTCACTCTGACAATGGGGCTTTCTGGCGCTCCCTGTATGAAACCCCTACCTTCGAGGAAGACCTGGAGGCTCTGTGGAAGGAGCTGGAACCACTCTATCAGAACGTGCATGCCTATGTCCGCAGGTCTCTGTACAAAAAGTATGGTTCCGAGCATATCAACCTGAAGGGACCCATTCCTGCTCATTTGCTGGGTAGGTAACAATAGGGACGTTTTGGAACTGGTTTCTATAAAGCTACACTGTGTTTAAGTACAATATTCAGGGCTACATGGTCTTCAGAAACTTTCCATTGATCATATCAGGCTTTCAGGAGTTGAGGCTTAGGTCACAGGTCAAAACCACACTTCAGTCAGTATTTCACTTTGGAATTTAAAGGATTACTAGCCTTACTAGCCTAAACTCTCCTTTTGTGTGGAAGCGTACCCCATTGATATTCTCGTTGGCTGTAGATGCATTTGGATTTAGGCGCGATTCAATTTGCTTTCAGAGGCGTCAAGCGTGAGATTGTGTGTGACAGTTCCTCGCAGTTAGGAATTGGACTGGCTCACCGCCACAGATCCCACTTGGTTCAGAGCAGAGGATGACTTGCCCCATAACTTGGAAAAAAAATATAGGAAAGCTGTCTTCTGTCCTTTCAGGCAACATGTGGGCACAGACGTGGTCTGGCATAATGGATTTGGCCATGCCTTACCCGCATGCCACGCAGGTTGACGCCACTCCTGCTATGGTTTCACAGGTGAATAAACCCATGAGCCAGCTGTTGCATAACGATCACAGCAAGCCTGCACACATGAATACACAAGGACACACCCAAAGAACACACACACACACACACACACATGTGCACTCTTCCACCACTTCAGAGGTCAAGGATCAGTGTGTTTCAGTGAAATAAGACTCTGATGCAGTCCAAAGTGGAGGTTTTAAGCAGAATGAGGATAAATACAGAGACTTTTAATTGAGCTGAATAACAGCAGCAGACATCCATAACTGACATGAAGTGTACATTATTAATGGATATACTGTATACATATTTTCAAGGGTATGTTGCCTCCGATCCTTTTAGAACCGCTATATGTTTACACTGCACTTCACAAATATCCCATTGCCTGAAAAACTGTTTATATTTACTCACACTTGCATCCACATATTCACTCTTCTTTTCCTGTACAGGGCTGGAACGCCGTCAGAATGTTCCAGGAATCAGACAAATTTTTCACCTCTCTGGGTCTGTTGCCAATGCCACAAGAGTTCTGGAACGAATCCATGCTGGAGAAGCCGTCTGACGGACGCCAGGTGGTGTGCCACGCCTCTGCTTGGGACTTCTATAACCGAAAAGACTTCAGGTTCTTTCTTTCTTTCAGAACCTAACAGATTTTGTTTTTTTACGTCATCAAAAGAAAAGTGTGTGTGTGTGTCCAAAACCTAGCTACAGCTGTTACAGTTAAGGAGCTGTGCACTGTCCCTGTTAAATAAATAGATAAATAAATAAACTTCCTTTTGCAGCCATTAAGTGCATGGAAAGCAATAAGATGTGAAATTGATGGCCTTGTTTGTGTCACCAGGATCAAACAGTGCACTGTTGTGACTATGGATGACCTGATCACGGTGCACCATGAGATGGGCCACATCCAGTACTTCCTGCAGTACAAAGACCAGCCCGTGTCCTTCCGTGATGGAGCCAACCCCGGCTTCCATGAGGCCATTGGCGATGTGTTAGCCCTGTCGGTGTCCACGCCCAAACATCTGCAGAGCATCGGCCTCCTGGACAAAGTTGAGAACAACCATGGTGAGTGACCATGAGCTTTGTATAGTTCTGTAAAAGCATGTGATGTTATCACACAGCTCATGGTTTTGGTGTTTCCGTCTCCTCCTCTAGAGAGTGATATCAACTTCCTGATGAGCATGGCGCTTGACAAGATCGCCTTCCTACCTTTTGGTTACCTGATGGATCAGTGGAGGTGGAAGGTATTTGACGGGCGCATCCCATCGACTGAGTACAATAAAGAATGGTGGAACCTCAGGTAAAGTTTACCAGCATTTCTACGATTACAAAGTGCAATGTTTATCATCTAGAAAATGTATTAGATTGTAAAGGAAAGTTAATCAGTAAGCATTGTTTGTTTTCTAAATTAATACATTTGTAAATTATATACTTAAATAAAAACTAGATTAAACTTTATTGCATTGCAGAATGAAGTACCAGGGACTGTGTCCACCTGTAACCCGTACTGAGGATGACTTCGACCCAGGTGCAAAGTTCCACATCCCTGCTAATGTGCCATACGTGAGGTAACGTTTCTTTGTTTGGCAAAACAAACAGGGCACCTGATAATTGAGCACAATATATTGATAACAGCTTCAACACACTCCAATGAACTATGGAAAGATAAGATAAACACAGCTACTCACGTGGCTGGAAAGAAAATCAATCCCCAATTATGAGGGGTTGAGGTGACAGAGACAGTTTGTTTTGTGTTTCTTTCTGTGTCTCCCTGGCATTAAAGCAATGTCATGTCTAATGATCTTCAATCAGGTACTTCGTTAGCTTCATCATCCAGTTCCAGTTCCAACAGGCTCTGTGTGATGCTGCCAAACATGTTGGGCCTCTACATACCTGCGACATCTACAAGTCTGAAGAAGCTGGGAAGCTACTCGGGTTAGTACCCACTTACCACTTCCATAAAAATCAACCTTTATGTATCATGTCCCATGATGCATTTGCCACATGAAAAATTATTATAAATGAATTCAAATCTTAGCTCTCTTCATCATTAGAAAATGTTTTTCATATACTAGAAAAAGAATTCACATAATGTATTTTTTGATCTCTAGAGTATTTGTCAGTGCAGGCAGCTGGTGAAATGATGCTTTGCACCATGTGTGTAATTATCTCTAGAACACACTCTTGCTACTGATCCTTTTCCCCTCCGACCTCCACTCTGACCCTCTTCTGTGTTGTCGTTGGCAGTGATGTGATGAAGCTTGGCTTCAGTAAGCCCTGGCCCGAGGCTATGGCCATGATCACCGGCCAGCCCAAAATGAGTGCCCAGCCTCTCATACAGTATTTCAAACCTCTCATTGAATGGCTGGAGGTAGAAAACAACAAGAACAATGATGTTCGAGGGTGGCCTGAGTACGACTGGAAACCCTCAAGTACGTCCAACACATTCTTGCATTAACATACTTTTATACGTCTTCAGAAACAGGAACAAAAGCACACGCATGCAGGCAAGCCTATTCGCTTTGTGTTCATTATGTTTTCCAATCACCAAGCCAACTGTTTTTTTAACTCCATCCAAGAAAAGAAAAGCACAATGTTTTTACACAGAGGGATTAATTTAGTTTTTCTCCTCCGCTGCGGCTTACAAGTGAAATCAATCTCCTGCTCCTCTTGTCTTACTGATGAGATCCTACTGAAAGGATGTGTACATATTAGATTGATTAGATTCTTAGCAACAGAGTACAAGAGAGGGCTATGAAGAGATAGTGGGGAAAAGACAACACAGCTGTTGTGCAGATCAAGAGAGAAATAAAGAATTTAGATACAAAAATTAATAATGAATATGTGTGAAAAGAATATAAAGTAGGTCAAATGAAATGACTGTTTCCTTAGGTTGGGCTGTTTCACAGGGGAGTAAGTTGCCTTACACCTTTTTAATTACTAGTATGTGGCATTGATACCAATTTGGAGACCATACAGTCTATGTTGGAGACAGATGTCTTTTGAAGGTTATTTGTAACAACGGTGTCAACAACAACGAAGTAATTAATACAAAGTAGCCTCAGCAGTTTAAGGATATAAACATTTTGATGAGCGCCATCTAGGAAGATGTAACATCTTTGTCATTTTTCTACTTTTGCAAGTCGTATTACAGCACACTTCTCCTGTTTTTAGCCGCTCTTTTTTCAGGTTTCAGATTTTAAAGCTGCAAATGTAGATTTCTTAGTATAGAAGTATAGTATAGTGTGACACTTGTTTATAAGATTTATATGGCACACCATCAATAAAGTTTTCGGACATTTTTTTTACAACACGTTTTTATGGCATACTATACATGGACATTTTTTATGTATGATACATTTTTTATGGCATTCATTTTTTGACACACTTACATTATACTTTGACTTTTTATGGCCTACTATACTAAGATACTTTCGATTACATACTCTACATGACATACTCTACTATGACATCTTATATGACATGTTCTATGGCATACTATTTTAAATAATAATGGCATACTATACTATGACTTCTCCTGACTTCTTCATGACAGACTTTTCATTTTTCAATAGCATACCCTCCGACCTCCACTCTTTTTCAGTTTTTTTGACATTATACTTTCACAGAATATTTGACTACAGGATTCCTGCATTTAACCTGGAACTGCTCTTGCTCTTACTTTTCTGCCCATTAGATGCCACAAGTAGGTCTATGTATAACTAGTCTGAAAATGACTGAATAGTACCTCCTTGTGGAGAACTGCAGCTTGTTAAATACGTTAAATGTGAATGAGTGAATTGAGTGAAGAACAGTCAAAACTGACTTCTTATTTTTGTCCTGCAGGTGAGCGCAGCGTTCCTAAGGCTAGTAAAGTGGACTTCCTGGGTATGAATGTGGACGGCGCAGCTGCCATAGCTGGCCAGTGGGTCCTGTTGGTCCTTGGCGTGGTCCTCTTGGTGGCCACCATCCTATTGGCCTATAAGTACAGGAGGTCAAAAAAGCCTGAAAAGTCCTCATCCACGATGGAGCTCAAGTAAAAGGACTAGTCATCAAGGACAGCTAACAGTAGCTAGTACCTATACCAACTTCATCATGAACATCAGTGTTTTTGTGCTGTATTGTACATCTGATCAAATTTGCTTTTCTTTTTGGTCTGCCTCCTTATCTAGTCTTGTATATTTGTTGTATACACTTGGAGTCAAATTATATTTTTGCCTATGCAAAAGAACATTACATTTTTGTAATTTATTTTAAATATTTGAATGTTTAAAGAAGAAATGTTTTAAATTAATGTTTTTAAAGTCATTGATGGCATTTTTGAATATTTGATTTAATTGCTTTTGTTGTTGAATCTGCATTTCTACAATAAAAATATTAAATATTGATTCTGCCTGTGTTCAAACAAGATATTATGGAAAATACACAATGATGATGGTAGCAATTGAACTGCAAATGTTGGTCAAAACAATTGTATTACATAGAAACTGACTTTTTTCAACACACTATACTATGACTTTTTTCAACACACTATACTATGACTTTTTTCAACATACTATACTATGACTTTTTTCAACATACTATACTATGACTTTTTTGACATACTATACTATGATTTCTTTCATGAATGTCTTTTACAAACTATAGCATGACTTTTTTCATAACTTTTTCTGAAATACTATACTATTGACTTTTCTCGACATACTATACCATGACTATTTTCATGACTTTTTTGGACATGTTATACTAGGACTTTTTTCATGACTTTTTTGGACATGTTATACTAGGACTTTTTTCAACATATTATACTATGACTTCATGACTTTTTCGATATACTATAATATGACTTTTCTCGACATACTATACTATGACTTTATTCAATATACTATACTATGACGTTTTTTATGGCTATTTTTGACATACTATACTATGACTTTTTTCGACATACTACACAATGACTTTTTTCAACATACTATACCATGACTTTTGTCGACATACTATGACTTTTGTCGACATACTATGACTTTTGTCGACATACTATGACTTTTGTCGACATACACTATACTATGACTTTTTTCAGCATACTATACTATGACTTTTTTCGACATACTATACCATGACTTTTTTCATGACTTTTGTCGACATACTATGACTTTTGTCGACATACTATGACTTTTCTCGACATACACTATACTATGACTTTATTCAATATACTATACTATGACGTTTTTTATGGCTATTTTTGACATACTATACTATGACTTTTTTCGACATACTACACAATGACTTTTTTCAGCATACTATACTATGACTTTTTTCGACATACTATACCATGACTTTTTTCATGACTTTTGTCGACATACTATGACTTTTGTCGACATACACTATACTATGACTTTTTTCATGACTTTTTTCATGACTTTTTTCGACATACTATACCATGACTTTTTTCATGACTTTTTTCAACATACTATACTATGACTTTTTTCATGACTTTTTTCGACATGCTATATACTATGACTTTTCTCGACATACTATACTATGACTTTTTTCATGAACTTTTTCAATATACTAACATATGACTGTTTTTGACATACTATACTATGACTTATTTCATGACTTTTTTCGACATACTTTTGTATGACTTCTCAACATACTATACTATGACTTTATTCGATATACTATACTATGATGTTTTTATGGCTATTTTCGACATACTATACTATGACTTTTTTTGACATACTATGACTTGTCTCGACATACTACACCAGGGGTCTTCAATTAAAATTCCAAAAGGTCCAGATTGAGAAAATCTCCTCGGGCAAAGGTCCGGAACATTACAATAATATCTAACTCGCGCCACTTAGTGCCATATATATATATATATATATATATATATATATATATATATATATATATATATATATATATATATATATATTTAAGAAGTCTAATAGTAGTAACGTCTCTGTGTAGTCAACAACTGTCAAATCAAATAAAGAAAGTACACATCAAATATATTTTAACAATTATTATTCTCAGTTTTCAAATTTAACTGGATGGATCATAAATAATACATAGAAATACATAAATAAATGTTCTCTCATTTCAAGTAAAATAATGGCTCCATCTAAAAATAAAATACACAAAAAAGAACTTTTGAAAAACTTATCTTAAAAGAAAGTGCTTGATTTTATAAAGATGAGCCTTGTGGCTGAGGCTGCTGACAGGTATTTGCTTGATTTTTTCACATAACTCTTCTTTTTGTTTCCCCTGAAGTAAAGTTCCAGCTACTGCACTCATGCCCTCCTTGACAACCTCTCCATCAGTGAATGGCTTTTTATGTTGACCCAAAATCCAAGCAACTTTCAGGGAACATTCGTAAGCACGTCGTTGGGCAGTGAATGAATTTGTTAATATTCTGGTGGAACGTTCATATTGGGCTCTTAAATCGTTTATTTTCTGTGCCCTCAGTTCGGATTGGAGTGGGTATGTTTGGTCTCGTTTCACATTGGCGCTTTGAATAATGGCCACGGTATCTGAACATATGAGACAGAGTGGTTTAGTAGCGCCAGCAGGAAGAATGAACAAATACGAGTCCGTCCATTCTTTGTTAAAGCTGTTTTCGAGGTCCTCCTTTCTCTTTTTAGAGCACGCCATGTTAACTTGCTTCTCCGATTTACTCACTTCTCTCACTGCTCTCGCTCCGTCTCCCGCCTGTCTGCGTAATCTCACTCGACTCACGATGCATTTTGGAGTAGCGTCGCGTGAGATTATTTACAATGTATGTAATTGGTCGGTGTGTTTCCTGAACTGCTGAATGAGTGCCGTAAAGGCCAGAAAAGCTGCGCAGGTTAAAACAGAAGCGCTCCGCCAAAATGTATAATTCTCAATTATCCATCAATTATACGTCCGGGTCCGGATAGGACAGCGTCTGGGTCCGGATCCGGACCGCGGTCCGCCTATTGGCGACCCCTGTACTACACTATGACTTTTTTCAGCATACTATACTATGACTTTTTTCAACATACGATACTATGACTTTTTTCATGACTTTTTTCAACATACTATACTATGACTTTTTTTATGACTTTTCTCGACATACTATACTATGACTTTTTAACAACTTTTTTGGACATGCTATAGCATGACGTTTTTATGGCTATTTTCGACATACTATACTATGACTTTTTTCGACATATTATACGATGACTTTTTTCGACATACTATGACTTTTCTCGACATACACTATACTATGACTTTTTTCAACATACTATACTATGACTTTTTTTCAGCATACTATACTATGACTTTTTTCAACATACTATACTATGACTTTTTTCGACATACTATACTATGACTTTTCTCGACATACACTATACTATGACTTTTTTCACCATACTATACTATGACTTTTTTCAAGATACAATACTATGACTTTTACCCACTAACTGATAGACATAAGAACATTTAATATTTATTTTACTATGTTCTGTTTTTAATCTGCATTTCTACAATAAAGGCATTCAATCTTTATTCTGCCTGAGCGAGTGCTTCCTGCTTCCTTACAGTGCAGTCGCTTTTGCTGCTTGCTCTTGCCTCTGCTTACATTTTCTTGCTTTTCTTGTTTTTCTTTTTGTTTTTTGTTTTTTAGTTTTTTACTCAAATTGCCAGATATATCACATTTATCACTCTTCAACGTTTGAGTGAAGACGAATCCAGAAAGTCGTCGAGCTATTTGGGTTGTTGGCTAATGCTAACTAGCAGCTAAGCTAAAGCTAAGTACTAGCAAGATGCCTCCCTTCTCCACGGATGACTACCACAAACTCCTGCAGAAGATTGCAATCTTGGAAACAAAAATCCACCGACTAGAAGTAAACGTGGAGGTAAATGGACTGTGTGGGAATGATATCACTTTACCATGGACTCAAAACATTGGACAAACGCAAGCGAAGATACAGCTAACTAGCACCACCAGGCCTACCAAGAAACAGGAGGAGAGAGCAGATAATGTATCTTCAAATGGTAGTCCTCCCTGGAACTCTCTCGGTGCAAAGCCGAAGAGAAAATCATACCCTCAGGATGTGGGAGGACGACTAACAGGCAGAGCCCAGCGCCCTGAGATTTCTGATGCGACTGGCTGGCCTGCACTACCACACAGGCAGTACTCCTCCTCAACCCCTTCACTCAGCCGGACAAAGACAAGGACAGCTGAGAAAAGCAAAACCAGCAAAAAATCTCCACAACAACCAAGCTTACAACTTCAAAACAGATTTGCTCCATTGTCGCAGGATCCTAAATCTCCATCTGATGACCTGGATAAGCAGCTATCTTCTCAAAGCAGGGTAAGAACTGAGAGTAAATGTGAGAGTAAAAGGCCGCAGGGAAAGCTAATGACTGGGCCTGAGACTCTGATTGTTGGTGACTATGCTGTAAAAGATGTCAGAACATTGTGCAGCAAGAATACCAAAATACTCTGCTTTCCGAAAGATATGGTCTCTACCATGAGAGACAAAATCCTGGACATCGTGGCTGACCATCCCACGGTGAAAAACATCATCGTGCATACAGGAAGCTGTGATATTGTGAAACAACAGTCTGAAGTTCTGAAGCGAGACTTTATTGATCTGTTAAACACAGTCAGCTCTGTCAAGGCTGAGGTGTTTATCAGTGGCCCTCTTCCACCAATCAGAGGAGGAGATGAAGGATTCAGCAGGCTGTTTGCACTGAACAAATGGCTGTCAACTGCATGTACTGACCATTCAGTACATTTTATCAACAATTTCTACCTTTTCTGGGAGCGCAGACATCTTTTTAAGGCAAATGGAGTTTGCCTGAACAAGTCAGGGGTAAAACTGTTTACCTCTAACCTATTTTTCTTCCTGCGTCACCCATCTGTTCCCACTGCCAAGGACAAGAGACAAGAGGAGTCTACACAAGAGATAACCACACAGCATCGCCTTGGAGACTTTACGGGAAGGATTTCCCCGCCTAAGGACAGCCAAGAGGAGGAGTCTCCAACCTCATCATCAGGAACCGCCTCTGATCTCCCACTTTCCCCACCCTTCCGAGAGGAGGAGTCTTTACCTCCCTCCCCAGCACCTACTTCCACCCCCCAGACTACATCCAGGTCCCTTTCCTCTCTCACACTCTCCCCATCCTCCCCCCACCTGGAGTTCACTGACTACATGAAAGAGCTGGTCATTGCTGGAACCAAACACACTCCTCGCCCCACTCCTCGACGTACAGTTCCACCTCCGCATTCAGCCTCACCCCTGCCACCGGTTCCAAGTCCTAAGCGCCGTGCCCCTCCCCCACCTTCCCTAACTGATAAAGGCAATAATTGATATCTTCTGGGTCCAGGCTACAAGGCTAATGACACCAATGATTCTCTCCAGGAAAAGTCGGGGCCCTGTATGCAGCTAGCCTTCTCAATTCCTGTCCTGATAGTTTATAGAAAAAGAAAGGAGAGGCTGCGAAGAAACAATAGTAAACCTGCAAACTTATCAAACTTAACATTCATTCCTCGTCAGCCTGTCCAAATACATTGGGCAAATAAAGCTTTAACCACATTAAACTTAGCTTTATTAAATGTCAGGTCTCTGTCAGGAAAAACATTTTTAATCAATGATTTTATTGTTAGGCACAAACTGGACATTTTGTTTTTAACTGAAACTTGGTTAAACCAAGATAACAGTGCAGCTGTTCTTATTGAATCAACACCTCACAACTTCAGTTTCATGAGTGAAACAAGAGCTCATAAGAAAGGAGGTGGAGTTGCTATTTTATTTAATGATTCTCTTCAATGCAAGCAGATGTCCTTTGGTCATTTTAGTTCTTTTGAATATGTGGCTCTGAATTCCACTCAAGCTTTATTCCTAAACATTTACAGACCACCTAAATACTGTGCAACCTTCTTTGATGAGTTTACTGAACTGCTGTCGATAATCTGTATTGATTTTGACTGTGTTGTTATTGTTGGCGATTTTAATATCCATGTTGGTAATCCCCAGGACAGAGGGTCTATAGAACTATGTGGTGTCCTTGATAATTATGATCTGACTCAGCATGTGACAGGACCCACCCACAACAGGGGGCACACTCTGGACCTAATCATCACCAAAGGTCTAAACATTTCCAAGGTCGCTGTGATTGATGTTGCACTCTCTGATCATTTCTGTGTTTTCTTTGAGAGTACAATCTCCTTGCACACAAATGTCCAAACCGAGGTTGTGAAAAAGCGTTACATCTCTGAAAAAACCGGTGAACTATTTATTCAGAAGTACTCCTCCACACCAGCCCTCTCTTGCATCTCAGTCAATGAGCTTGTAGATAGCTTCAATTCTAAAGTTAAAAATGTTATTGATGCCATTGCACCCACTAAAGTGAAGGTTGTCTCGGGTAAGCAAAGATCTCCTTGGAGAAATGCCACGCTGGTCAGAATAGAGAAACAAGAGTGTCGGAAAGCTGAGCGCAGGTGGCGAAAAACAAATCTCCAGGTTCACTGTGACATCTATAAAGAGAGACTTCGCAAATATAATTTGGAACTTAGAAATGCAAGGCAGTCCTTCTTCTCTGACATCATAACCAAAAATAATAACAATACACGCGCCTTATTTGCTACCGTCGACAGGCTAACAAACCCACCAGTGTCAGTAGCTGCTGAGCTCCAATCCACCTGGGCTTGCAATCGATTTGCCTCCTTTTTTACTGACAAAATTCAGAAAATTAGACAAGCAGTCAGTGCCTCCACACCAACCACAGGATATGTGTTGTCCCCATCTCCGAATAACATCCATTCAAATATCATGACACAATTTCATTCAATCGACCATAGAAGCTTGGAAGACATTATACAACATCTGAAGTCATCCTCCTGCTGCTTGGATATTCTACCAACACGCTTTTTCAAAGATATTTCAAACTGCATGACCACTGATCTTTTACAAATTGTAAACACATCCCTTCTCTCAGGTGTCTTCCCACAAGCCCTAAAAACTGCAGTTATTAAACCACTCCTAAAGAAGGCTAATTTAGACACCGCAACAATGAAAAATTATAGGCCAATATCAAACCTCCCATTTTTAAGTAAAATAATTGAAAAAGCGGTTTTTCAACAGCTGAACAACTTCTTGGCCGTAAATAACTGTTTTGATGTCTTCCAGTCAGGCTTTCGACAGCACCACAGTACTGAAACTGCTCTTGTTAAGGTTTTCAACGACATCCACTTAAACACAGACAATGGCAGAATTTCAGTCTTAGTATTACTGGATCTCAGTGCTGCATTCGACACGGTCGACCATAACATACTACTAGAAAGACTAAAACTCTGGGTGGGACTCTCTGGCACAGCACTTAACTGGTTTGAATCCTACTTGAAGGACCGAGAATACTTTGTGTCTGTAGCTAATTACACATCAGAACTGACTAAAATGACATGTGGTGTTCCCCAAGGTTCAATACTGGGGCCTCTTCTGTTCAACATCTACATGCTTCCACTAGCTCAGATTATGGAAAACAACAAAGTCTGTTATCATAATTATGCAGACGACACACAAATCTACATAACTATATCACCAGGGGACTATAATCCCATACAAGGGCTGGGTAAATGCATTGAACAAATCAACAACTGGATGTGCCAGAACTTTCTTCAATTAAACAAAGAAAAAACAGAAGTAATTGTTTTTGGTACCAAGGACGAACGATTGAAAGTCAGCGCTCAGCTTCAATCACTGATGTTAAAAACCTCAAACCAAGCCAGAAATCTAGGTGTAGTTATGGATTCAGACCTCAACCTGAACAGCCATATCAAGACAATTACAAAATCAGCCTACTATCACCTGAAGAATATATCAAGGGTTAGAGGACTTATGTCTCAACAGGATTTGGAAAAACTTGTCCATGCATTTATCTTCAGTAGACTGGACTACTGTAACGGTGTGTTTACAGGTCTCTGTAAAAAGTCAATCAGAAAGCTGCAGCTGATTCAGAACGCTGCAGCTCGAGTCCTCACTAAGACAAAGAAAGTGGATCACATCACTCCAGTTCTGAGGTCTTTACACTGGCTTCCTGTCCAACAAAGAATTGACTTTAAAATCCTGCTGTTGGTTTATAAAGCACTGAATGGTTTAGGGCCAAAATACATCTGTGATCTGCTGCTACCTTATGAACCATCCCGACCCCTTAGGTCGTCTGGGACTGGTCTACTTTCTGTTCCCAGAGTCAGAACTAAACATGGAGAAGCAGCGTTCAGTTTTTCTGCCCCAAATATCTGGAACAAAGTCCCAGAAAGCTGCAGGTCTGCTGAGACCCTCAGCTCCTTTAAATCAAGATTGAAGACTTTTCTGTTTGCTGCTGCCTTTAATTGAACCAGATTCAAGGATATTAATCAATCAGCTGCATTTCTGCATTTTACTACTGTATTTTATTTCTTACACTGCTTTTTAATGTTTTAATGACTGTTTTTAATGTTCAATGAATGTTCTTAATTGTTTTTAAATCTCCTTTTCTTATGC
Organism: Leptoclinus maculatus; assembly: GCA_032191485.1. Classification (NCBI taxonomy): domain Eukaryota; kingdom Metazoa; phylum Chordata; class Actinopteri; order Perciformes; family Stichaeidae; genus Leptoclinus; species Leptoclinus maculatus. The sequence goes on from JAVDOI010000015.1 coordinate 10,146,507, forward strand.
CTTATGTTTTGATGCTTTTAATGGTTTTATGTGAAGCACTTTGAATTACCTTGTCGTTGAAATGTGCTATACAAATAAACTTGCCTTGCCTTGCCTTGCCTTGCCTGTGTTCAACCAAGATATTATGGCAGCAACTGAATTGCAAAGGTTGTTAAAAACAATTTAATTACAATGAGACTGCACAGTAAAAAAACACCATGACAGAGATTGTGCATTGGTTTTAGCCCTTCCCCCTCTTTACTTACAGAGTCAATGGAGCCTCTGTAACAGCCAAAGTCACAATAATGTGGTTTCTCAAGTAACACAGAATAGAGTGGTAACGCAACACATAGTCCCATCAGACTGTGTTCAATGACAGTCTTCTTCTGGTCCAGTTTACTCTCAGTGCTGCAGGTTGACCTCAATGGGGACCACAAAGGCTTGGAAAAAATCTGAGTGCAGGTTACAGTTTCATACAAAAATACAAAGCCTTAGGCACAGTGAAACAACAAAGGCCAGTGACGTATGCATTCATTCAAATAGTCAATTCCTTGGTAACCTGTCTTTATGTACAATTTATAACAATTATCTATGCCAGAGCTTACAGTCTCCAGACATACACAACGTCGTGTATTATTTACTCCAGTGTCATGACTCCCTATTGTGATATTTTTTAAAGATAAGTTCTTTACTGTAATAACACAAGAGTGTAATAAATAATCAGATTGTTCTCCCATCATCTCATCAACACAGGTTTTCTATTTCTACATACAGACAAGAAGCTATTGCTTTTAAACTTGTTGACGGGGTGCTTGGATGACCCTTTTCATGTCAAGCTGGGCTGTATATTACTCACCAATTAAAACCGTTTTTTCTTTGTACCTCTCTGTATTTATTCTATGTAGGCTAAAAAAACACAAAAGGTGTTTATTGCAGTTTTGGAGGACAGTGCCACAATCACAACTGTATTTGAGATGCTAGTCTTTGTAATGCTTGCCAAACACTGACACGGACATTCACATAAAGACACTCATAACTGAGCGGCTGCTGGTCAGCATATTCGAAGTGCAGTCCGAAAACAAACTCCTAAAAGATTGATGTAGGTTTAAAACCTTTACAGAACCTACAACTGCTGACCACAAAGTGAAACCTGGGGACTGAGCAGGAAAAACACACACAATCACAGAGAAGATCAGTCCTCTGAGGAAAACAGACTTGGTGGAAATAAAAATGAGGAATGACCAGCAACTTTGCTTTGGAGGATTCAGAAAGAAAAAAATGGAAACATATATGCAAACACAATAATCAAATCAATTTACAATTTGCTCTGGAATGCAACCCCCGATTCCAACACTGAATTCATCAAAAATACAATCTCTGAAACAAACTCTTCAGGATATTGCACTGACAAAGGATGAAATGAAATCTAAATTAACATGAAAAAAAATGGACTGCACTATCCAATTTCTTTCCATGCACGTGGCTCGACCGAGCCTAATGTTTTTTGTTTGACTCGTGTCAAACCAGTGCGAGTGGTTCGATGCCCAAAGTAAAGGCTTCAGTAGTAGTAATGCTGCATCTCTGTCCAGTTGGTGATCCAATACTTTTTCTGTGGCTCCTCAGGCTGAAATCCAAGATTGAACTGATACCGCTCAGCCTTGCGAATTTTCACCCCCTGGTGCTTTGGCATTATCCGGTAGTAGATTGCTCGCTTGAAGAATCCAAGCTAGTGGGGAAAGAGAGAGAGAGAGAGGGAGGTGACATTAAAAGAGGATACACTTAAACAGCAGGAGAGCTGGGATTAATGGCGAGTTGAGAATGAGATTTAGGATTCATAGTCTGAGGAAAATCAAGTAAAGTAAAGATAGACCCACGCTGAGTAAGATGGAGAGGGCGATTAAAGTAGTAAAGACAAACATGATATAAAATGATCAGCAGCGCACACTGATAGCCTGAAAGGGAAACAGAAGCGATGTTAGGTAGACACAGAGCGGACATAAAAGAGAAAGTTAAGTCATGAGAAAGAATCACACCCCAAGCTTAGGTAATAGTATCCAGAGAAAATCCATTTGTATGGGCGTCGTTACCCAAAAGCCCCACTGGTGTGTTCTGTTTGGGGACCCATGGGGGCCTCAGTAGTCCTCAGTGAGCCTCTTTGTCTCAGAGGGCTGGATCTTCATCTCAGCCTTCTGGTCTTTGGCCTCATACATCTCCCTCCTGTTGGCCCTCTGGAAGAAGCCACACTGGGGGGTGGAGGAGGAGGGTGCATGTCAAAGGTTAGACTAAAGGCTCAATATGGAGGTAATAAATCAGTGAGAACAAAAAATGGGTCAACAGCTCTCATAATCCAGAAATTGTTGGTGTGACAACAATCAGTACATGTAGAGAGATTCGGGGCTATTCGCTGTCTGTGTCTGCAGAAATACAGCATGTGCAGGACTGTAATCAGTGCAGCAGTGATTGGCAGTCTCACCTTCCATAGTATCACAATGATTATTCCCAGTAGGACAATTCCCGCCACAGCTGCAGAGATGATGATCCACAGCGGGAGCTCGTAGGCTGCCTCCACCCCCTCCAGTAGTTCTATTTCTACTTTGAACTAGAAAGGTGGAGAGAGAGTCAAGTAAAATCATCATCATCATCATCACAATCATCATCATCATCATCATGATCACACACCTCGGTGGTCTGACTGTCCATCCTGATGGTTGGTTTATCTGTAATGAGCTTCAGAGTGGCTTGACCTTTGACCGTAATTCTCAGAGCGTTGAAATAGTCCTGCAGGAACACACACACACACGGCAAGAAAACATTGTAAAAAATAAGTCAAGGGACGCCATTATTATCAATAACGTGTGTATATATACAACTGGAGAGCTGACCTCGAGCATCGTACTGTTCCACAAACGGGACCGGACATAGATTTTGGCCGAATCCGTCATGTTGAGCAGCGGACAGGTGAACGTCACGCATCGGGCTGTACCCTTTGAGCATTCCTTCAAAACACACGATGACAAAAGAACAACTATTACACAAACATGGACAGTTAAGACTATTTGGCTTTTGCAGGTTCAGTTTTTTCAGGATGTACACATTCTCAAAATACAAAAATAAAAAGACAGCCCAGCCAGTACAAGATTCACTTCTGCACTCAGTGATGACGTTCTTCACCAAAGAATATGTTGAGTGAAAGTAGGTCGTTGCTATTGGTTTCTAGCCGCACTTACTGGTCTACTAGACGGAAACAGCTCAGCAACAATCATGAAGATTGCCATGACATTTGGTAAAGATATAAATCATTCCCAGAGGATGAATTCTACTGATTTTGGTGATCCCCTGACTTTTCTTCCGGTCCCACCACCAATAAAGTGCAGATATTCATGATCTTTGATCAAATATAATTGATATTTGTACTTCATGAGAGCGCCAGATCCATTTCTTACCAACAGGTATGTCTCTTTGCGAGGAGAGAGCAATGTGATGGCTGCCTGTGGCTCAATAATTTGTGGCTTTGTTGTCTCAATGTCATCCACCACGATCTGCCGTTTAGTGCGCTTTCGTCCGCCCTCTGACAACTGGAAGACAAGAAAGTGGGAAGGGAAAATGAAATAAGGAAGCAGATGAGACAGAGACATGACATCAGAGGGCTCGTGGTAATTACTGGTTTTGATAAAGACATTACAAAATTGTTCTTAGAATAGCACTGTCATTTATACTCTATTTCTAGGCCGCACGCATTATAACTTTCTATTTGAGGCTCTGAAGTCTGGATGAGGCGACACATACATTTTCCAAAATGTATTTCTGAACATCTGTGGTTTGGCTTTGAGACCTTTTTCACACCCCTTTTCTACCGCCGACATCTACTAACGCAGCTCAGGCTGCTTCAGTTCACTCACGTCAGGATCAACTACAGTTCACGCAACAAGCCTGTGAAAAGCACAATGGCAGCAAACTAAATTAAACTGAGTAACTGTAACGCAGTTGTTAAGTAGCAAAAGTTGGCATGTTAAACCGATAAACCATTTCATTAAAGCCAGTACCTCTCTGTTTATATGTAACTGTGTGGCTTTTCAGTAATGGGACATTTTGGGATGTGCGTATGTCTTGGGTGTGGGCAGGAGTAAGCTGTAAGAACAGAAAAACGTTTGCAAAGCTGCCAGTACACAGAGAGAGAGAGATGGGAAAGATTAGATGAGAAAAGCATGTATCAAAGGTGAATATGAACCCAGGATGTTTTTTCATACGTTATTTTTTCTATTCACAATCTGCATCTTCAGTATCCATTAGATTAGACAAGATAAACTTGACCAAGTTAGGGAATGATGGCGATATGTTACATATCAATTGGCTCTTGAGGAAAAGGGGCACAACTTGAAAAAGCTAAAAAAAAAAGAAAATTAAAAAAATAAATTATCAAGAAGGAAAAAGTCTCACACAATGTTGCTATTTTCTATGTTTATGCAGGGGGACCTCATGATTTAGGATTATCTTATTTAAGATTGTTTGATGGTTGGTTTTTCACTAAAAACGATGTTTACTAAAAAAAGATTTGTGTCCTATTAGTAATGCAATACAAATACTTGTTTCTTAGCTAAATCTAAGGTGATGTGATCCTAGTAAGTTTTAGTGCCATTTTTAATGATTATCAGGATAATATTGTGAATCTGAATATTTTGGCCAGGGCAATCGTGACATGAAATTTTCATATCGTCCCATTCCTAGTGCCAAATTTGAGGAAATTCCCTCAAGGTGTTCCTGACAGACGGACAACTCGAAAACACAATGACTCTGTCCAAGGCTGTCGCCAGGGCACAGGCATAACAAATGAAAAAGAGCCTTACAGTTAGGTTAAGTAGGTTGACAACTTCTCCAGAAGGGTTGCATTCCACCTCTGATTCCCCTTTCACCAAAATCTTCGTCAGGTACAGCAGCCACTTGCCATTGGTTACCTCAAAGGGCCACTCAAACTCCACAGCCAGGGTCCCCATGTCTCCCAGGGGCTGTCCCCTCATGTCCACCTAGTGGGGAAAAATTCAGCAGCACAAAAAATAGGACATATGGTGAGACATAACAATATGGTGTGGAATAACTTCACTTTGTAGCCCCTAAATAGTAACCACCCCTGGTCATGCGTACACCACAATCCCTTCCCCGCACAATATTAAACTTCGGAAGAATTAAAAGTTTTGGCTTCAAAGACAGGGTGGAGAAGAGGGAAATGTGGGTAGCACACATATTATATATGCAATATACAATCCTGGAGGTCTCATATAGTCTGAGTGGTGATGGTGACTCACATTGAAGGTGAACTCCACCAGACTGCCCACGTCACTGGTGTTTACCATGGCTGACTCGCCCATCACCGTCCCACTGAACTCCGTTTTTACCAGCATGTTTGCTCTGGACAGGGTGAGAGAGTTAGAAATGATTGTACACTGTGCAAGTAACAATTTAGTGCTGTGACATTAACTACTTCAGTGTCCATGGCATGTCTGTGGTCTTTACTGTATATACAGGAAGTCATGTTTGGCAATGGGACTCACATGGAGAAGGAGGGGAGGATGGTGTTTTCAATCTGCAGGGCCACAGGCACAGGCTTCAGGTCACTCTGCTCACTAAGACTGAAGAAACAACCCGTATTACCACACTGTGTGCCAATGTAATGTAACAGCCACTAGAGGCAAAATGCTAAACTGTGGAATCAAAACTGGGACCCAAGCCTTCAATATAAAAAGGGAACAAAATCAAGCATCAATGTTAGACACTTACGTGGACAGAAGCAGCTGGGACTCAATCTCTTGCGTGTACAAATTGATCCCTGAGGTCTCGAACTTGAGTTCAAGTGACACCTGATAATGGAAGCGAGAGAATGAGCGGCGTCCGGAGGAGGAAAGGAGTCAACATGTATGAGAGAAAATCAATTCAGAACATACCTTTTCATTGCCTTTAAGTGGATTTCCCAGCTCACAAATCACTGTATCATGCAGACTGCATCGAACATCGTGGTCCTGAACACAAAATCGGCATATTGAGAAAGTGAACAAAATAAATACATTGTGATGGCAAACATAAATAAAGATATAACATAATGCCATGAGGAAATGTGTAATAAATGGACATTTGTCAGTCATCTGCTGCCCTCCAGTGGACGTACCGTCGACCTGACGCCAGAGTAACTCAGTGCATCAGGGATGGTGACGTCGAGCATGGCCTGGTGGGCGTCTTCACCAAGCTTCCCCCCACCAGGAAAGTTGGTGACCTCCACCATCAGCCTTATTATCTTCATATTGCTGTTGAACTGAAGTTTCTGGAATTTGCCGTACCTGGACACAGGGATTCATGTACTGTGTGTATTATTTCGTCACTACATTTTTAACAATAATTTTGGCTAATCAATACATTAACGGCCCTATTTACTTCCAGGTATTGCTTGCTACAGTAAGTATGTGGCGGTGACAGCTAATCAACAGTGATAGTGCATACGTTTTGAGAGAAGCATTTGTGATTGTTACACATTTCAAAGGGTAAAAATAAAAACACTCTGTATTGACATTTTCACTGTGCGCTAACTAGGAAGCTACAGCCAGGGACAGTAGCTTAGCTTAGCATAAAGACGAGAAACAAGGGTAAACAGCTAGCCTGGCTCTGTCCAAAGATAACTGCATGAAATAAACCATATATAACGTGTTGTATTCTTCTTTCCAGTTGTTATAGGCCAACCAGCCGATGGTGCTGGCTTGATATTATTATTGATAATATATATTTAGTGGCATCAATCTTCTCATCTAACTCTGGACAAGAAAGCGAATAAACATATTCCCCGAATGTCACCCAAAAGCTATTTGTGACTTCCATCGGCATTAAAAACCCTCATCAGTCAAAGAGGGCTTAATAAATCAGAGTTCCATTTCACCTGGGGTAAGGCTTATCCTCTTCGTCAACAAACTGGGCTGTCAGCTGCAGGTTACTGCTACATTTGTTGTCCGAGCCACACTCCTTCTGAAAGTTAATCTGCAGGAAATGGAACACATAATATTGCATCATACCTTACCGGGGGAGTTCCACACAGGCTATATACGTATATAATGATTTACAATGTGACTTATGCGTGTATGCACCACGCCATACCTCAGTTCTTTGAGTGAGTTTCTGCTGTTGACTGAGAATTGGGAAGGCGTCAAGGTTCTGCAGGGATCGTCTGGATTTAAGTTTCTGCTCATGCAAGGACATGCTGAGGGAAAAGACCACCGGTTCCAGTTTGTCTCTCACAGGCGCCTGGAGAATCAGCCAAGAGTCTTACATTAATAAACACATGGTTACTGGGCGGCAGCACCCTCACCATAGCTGTAAATAAAACACACATTTGAATTGATGCATTTGTATTGAGGATTTACCACTACAATCAGTTTCAGAGTATGACACATGGTTTTGGAAGACGGCAGGCTCAGGATGCCGGTATATGTGTCGTCATCATTGTCCTGAAAGCGAACACGAGGGCTTCTTCTCCTCTCCACGTCGGCCTCCACCGTGTAATTCACCACTTTACAAAGTACAAACACACAGTACAGTTATAGAACGCTACAGCAGACAATACAGCAAGCACACAGCATGCCGGTATCCCCACAGTTTGTAACTAGAGATATACATGTGGATTCAAAATTGCAGCCTATATTTTATGCAAAATGGAATTATTATTCATTTAACATTGACATGACTTCTCATTGGAAAGAAATGTGTAATTTAAGTAAAGAAAGACTGCTTACTGGCATTTTTCTTAAAGTCTTTGTTTCCATTGCTTAGAGTGAAAGACATACACAGAGTCGCTGTGATGCTGTAACACACAAAGAAAAATGAATGTATTTTCACACTAAATCTAATTAGCCAGTTTCAGAATGAGGTGTTCTGAGGAGACATCTCACCATGGTGTACCTCCAAGACACTGATTAGGGTCCACAATCTTTGGCTCGACAGTTAAGTCCTTAGTTAAGTGGAGGACTGGTCGAGCCCTGAAAACAAGAGGAAGAAGAATAAAACTGTGCCCAATTCATATCATTGCGTGAACAGTAAACATATTTACCATTACAAACAGACACACACCATCAATTCCAACAAGAGAAACAAAAACTAAAAATTCCATATTCTGCTTAGCCTCTCTCTTATTTGTACCTGAGCAGAGCCATGCGGTCGTCCAGAGAGCCAACTAAGATGTCAGGATAACCGTTTTCATCCATGTCCATCCCTCCATTGATGGAGTAGCCGAATGTGCGGAATTCTCCCTTTCCCACCGACTTACCCTCAATTACCTACAGGGGGCGACAATGACAAATACGAGGTCAGCACATGAAATCTGGCCCTCGGCATGTCTGAATATCTGTGGCATTAAATCAGATATCACCTGACTGTGCTCCTTTGAGATTCCCTTTTTACTTCCCATCCATATGTAAACCTTTCCTGTGTCGTGGAATGGAGCTCCCACTGCAAAGTCTGCAGACATAAACAATGGAGTGAAACATTAAAAAGGAAACATGCAAGGGCAGTCTGCTGAGAAGAAGCTAAGGGAGGTCTGTGTGTGGAATATATTTGCCCTCTAGGTGGTAGCATAGTACTGCTTTTAAGTAGTCTGAACTGCAACACAGTAGGTTACATTATCTTTCACTGGTGGGATAACTAACAATCACACAAAGTCTCAATGGGGAACTGAATGCTTCCTCTTTACCATTGTTTTCATAGCAGCGCCTTTCAATACACAGTAGTATCCACAAGGGTAGACAAAATAATAGACACTTTATCAAATGAATGTAACTAGAAATATCTGAATTAACATTTCACAAAATATATTTTTGTAGTCGTTTTTAATCAATGAACTTGGGTGCAATTATTTTGCCTTTTTTCAACTTTTCCATGACCTATTCACTGTATTTTGCTGGTCTTGTCAGTATAAAACAAATATTGTGTTCAGAGTCATACCTTGGAATCCATCTTGGTTGACATCGCCGATGGGAGCCACTGCAAAGCCAAATGCAGAGGTCGAGGGACCCTTCAGCACCACACTGGCGGTCTTTTGGAACGATCCATTCTCATTCATGAAGATATACACCGCTCCTCCCTCATCCTTCATGCGATCAAAGTAAAATGGGGCACCCACGATCAAGTCATTCCAGCTGTAATAAGCAAAGGAAATGTCCAGAAATATTCTTTAATATGCAAATACCTGCACATAAATACCAGAAGATGACATCCTAAATAGTATATTCCTTGGATTTCAGATGTTTGTATTCCTTAAAATCTTACAGACCAAACAAGGTTTAACTCGTGCATTCAGGGAGACATGATTTCACCATTGTGTTATGATAAACACTTTATCTCAGCTGCTGAAAGGACAGGTTCTCTCATACAAACATGAGTGTCATGCATTCTCCGCATAACAAGGCAGATCATAGCTACGGAGCATTCGAGCGTGAGGCAGCTCAAAAGGAGCAGATAGAGTTACAGACCATCCATTCACACATTAACACCTCAGTTTTTCTTCTGCGCCTAAGGAGTCAGATCAGTCTCAATATTAATGGTTATCAGAATATCGATATCAGCCGAACTACAACCAGAGACAGTTCAGAAAGCATCTTTGCTACATCCAGCGGCCTGGAGGTCAGAGGTCAACCTCAACATGGCGTCTGCCCCAAGTGCAAGGAATTACCGTCTTTGCGTGCATGATTAAATATGTTTGAGTTATAACTGCTTGCTACATTGGTGATGTGGCGTTTGACACTAGCTTTGGCTAACAACGTAGCTAACGTTATATAATGCTAATAGACAACCAACAACCTAGGATGATTAGCTAGCTAGCCATAATATAATGCTCGGGACGTTAGACACCAGTCGCATATAGCTAGCTCCTAGGTTGTCTATTAGCATTAACGCTAACTAGCAATATCATTAGCATTAGCTATATATACAACTTGTTAGCTAACGCTGGTGTTGAATGCCACACCGCTAGCAAGCATTCAAACATATTATAATATGCTCGCCAAGACAGTTACTTAAACTCTCCCCGGGCAGCTAGATGTAGTAATTATATATATATATATATATATATAGTAATTGTCTTTCCACCTGTTCATGAATACAGACTGCACATGTGCAACGATCAATTGAATCTTAACCCGCGAAGCTACGCTCACGTGATTGGCTGACACGGAAGTAGACATCTAAATGACGACAAAATAATTTCCTGTTAGAAAAAAACTGCATTTGTGGATTGAGCCACAACGGGGGAGTCACTCAAAACCCCACATAAATGCAGTGACGTTCACACAAGACAAGCAGTCTATAAATTAACTTCAACAGTCTGTATATAGATGTAACAACAACATCCAAATATATTTTTTATGAAAATCGCAAATACTTTTAAATACAAATCTTTGTGGGTTTCCATTTATTCTAAATAATACATGTTTGTGTGTGCATCAGAAAATACATTGTGAATCCTTCTGTGTGCATTCATTAATATTGAGACTGAAAAAAAGAGTACATTTCTAAATGTACTATATTTCAAACAAGCTAAATATAGTAAGGATGTTCAGTGTGGTGTGCAGAGACTCACTCGTCATTGTTGAGGTCGGTGACAGCCAGGCTGCTCCCAAAGTACGAACCCACTTGTTCCCCGGGAATGATGAGCACCGGCTCGATATTTTTGTCAGTCTTTCTCCCGAACACCACAGAGCCCTTGGACTCGGCCCTGGGAGACCCTGTCACCACTGTGTACTCGTCATGGCTGAGCAGCTTCTTCTCTTCAAGAACTGAGTAACCTGCGGAAGACAGCATTCGAGATTCACTGTTAAACTGTCTGTGGGAGGGGTAAGAGGCCTTGAAAGCATGGAAAAGTCCATACATTTATATATTCATATGATGCAAAAACATGTATTTGTACTATATATTTACCCATATAACTGTATCGTCTTTTCAGCTGTCCAAAGTCTTTGCCTATAGAGTCCCAGGCACTCGCTGGATCTGGATCTCTCCACGTTACATGAACATTTCCTTTATAAAAAAGCAGGATTAAACAACAATGTTATGTCTGCTTCATGCACATTGGACTGGTTTCCCAGACAGAGAATAATCCCAGTGTTAGACTAACACTAGAATTTAGCAGACTTGCACAGGGTTTAATCTTTGTCTGTGAAACCAGCCCATTATTTCAGTGTTCAAGTAACAAAACGCACTCTTTTTGGTGTTAACTCTTCAGTGCCCACCTTGCCACAGGTAGCTGCCTGTAGCGCCAATGTAGACATCAGTGTCTGTCATGCCGCCTGAGATGCCCATGTTGCACATGCCCTCAAACTCCATGTCGAGGTTGGGGTTGCAGACCTCATACTTGAAGGTCTGCCACTCATCGTTGGGGTCATAGGTCAGGTCGTTGCTCCTGACATAGCACTTTCCTGTCATCCGTCGCTGCTCCTCTGTGCCTCCTTGGATGATCTTCACATAGCGATGCCCGCATGCCTGGACACCAGAGAAGAGTGTGTATTCTGGGACATTATGGACTGTGTAATTGGTCTAACTTACAATGTGTCAAATCTGGCAATCAATTCTGATAATGTACACATGTGATTGTATCTGAGCTAGAATTATAAAAAAAAAAAGAATGTCTTACTTTGGGATGTATAGTGCACATAAGGAATATATAATGGCTAAGAGCAAAAATAATCCTTTAAAGCAAATTAAATACCCTTGGAATTAAAACAATACACCAAATAAATTCCTGATCATTATGGTAGTATTGCTCCTTTTTGCATTACACACTAAGCATGCAGTAATAAGATGAGGCAGTCTGTTTTTATGAGCCATATATTGTTTTTTTTAGAAAACAATATAAGATGTGACACACAGCTCCTATATAATAGGATAGAAATACAAAAATAAGCCAAATATACACTATATATATATATATTCATGAATATTTTTCAACCAAAGAAAAAAAAATTCCCTTTCATAATAAAAGGGAAAAGTCTCTCTGGAGAAATATAATATTTTACGTATGAACATGATTTCATTACAACTATATGGCAATTCATACCTGCATGTGTCATTTTGTCTTGGGTGTGTGCGTGTTGAGCGCATCATCCAGTTGCTTTATGCTGCAGTAAATATTGCAACAAGCACACTGTGCCATCTGTGACACTTAATAATGCAATGCAAAGGGTAATATCTCACCCCACATCCCCTCAGTGCTGCAGTAAATGTTGCCATATATAATATTCCACCTGCGACACAGACTAATAGAGAAAACAGGAAGTCATCTCACCAGCACGCGTCCCGCTGGCTGGTCTCTCTGACTGGCCACTGTCACACCAAGCCACATGCCCTCCACCATCTCAGATGGATTTGCTGTGGATGGGTCAGAGGTTGGAATTACATGAAAGGGTTTTTAATGTTCCTATAAACGTGGAAATAAAGTGTAGAAATACCATTTCACGTTCAGATTATTAAAATGGTTGGTCTTTAATTTAAAAACCAGGTTTCTACTGTTCATTCTGAATCATTCAACTTGATTATTGTGAATATAGTCACAGGAAAACCATCCCAAACAGTCAAGCTTCATTCAGACTGGATCATGCCCTGACAAATATTAACCACAAAAATGTGCTGTGACTACAGCAACAGTCACTCCAACCTCAACATCAAAAGTGGCGAGGAAGCCTTTTATTATGGTTCTTACTTGTTGCCTCCGGGGGGGCCTATTCACCTCCAGGTAGTAGAGCGGTAAGTCTATCAGTTAATAACCTTCAATTAAGAAAAGATGCGCTTTCAGAGTTTCATATCCTGGAGCTCATCGTGTAGGTGCAGCAAATTATTGTGAATGCGAGATGCCAGGGATTAGACTCTGAGATTGTTCAAGACTGGCTGATTATTTACAGTTCACCGCTTTGCAATCAGGGAAATCTCCTACAGTAACCTCTATGTGTTAAAGGGAAACTCCATTGAACTTACACATAAAGGTCAGTTTACTCATCATGACCAGTCTGTGAAAACCCTTGTATAATGTCTTCTGTGGCTCTGAAGGAAGCTTTGACAAGTCAGGGAAAAGTACCCCCTGAGAAAAAAGATGCTGTTGGGTGAATTATGGAAAATGTAGGAGTTTTTGGATTCCCTTCAGCTTCATCTCTACTTTTTCACTGTGAGCATTTTTTTAAAACTTGCTGTGCCTCACAGAGCAGCAAACATGGCTGTAGACTGTAGTCTTGTTTTCACATCAAAGCTAATGCTCTCCCTAATCTTGGAGTCTGATCAGGTTCAGACTGCAGTCGACTACCTTCACTGTGTGACTCAGGCTCACTCAAATCACTAACTGTACAGAAACTCGGTTATGATACTCCATTACCCTGTTAAATGACAAAATGATGAATCACATCCGAGAGCTCTGCGTCATGCTTACTTGTGCTGACCAGGTCCATTCTGGAGCAGTCGGAGATGTCTGTTGTAATGGGACAGGAGTAGACGGCACCTGTTTCATTGACATTTTTTAGAGATTTAGCTTTCTCTTTGGGTGCTCCTGCAAGAAGCCTGGACAGAAAGACAGAGACAGATTCTTAGATTAAATCAGACCTTTGTCATGGTGTTATACAATACAACATATTGTAACAGCAGCAACAAGAAAACCTAGATGATTTCCCAGATAATCCTTCTCGTTTAAACACAGAAAATCCAAAACAGGTTTGAGTTGTAGTACATTTGAATGTGAGCATGTTGCTTCCATCTTCCACCTTAGACATAGTACGTTTTCGGCTCCCCACACACACACACACACACACACACACACACACACACACACACACACAAAGAGTGAGCCAGTTCACGTGACCTATGAATTAATAGTGGAGATAATTAAGAGTGGAGCAGTCAGAGCGTGACCCGTGACAAGTCTGGGCACCACACACACACACACGCACACACCCACAAACTAGCTTCTTGGTGATGGACCTGATCTTTTTGTCCACTCACCCCAGACACTCCCTACATCAGCACCTTTTAACACACCACAGAACTTTGAAGTAGAGGGATTACTCCCTCTACAAGGCTCTGCGCTGGGACACACTATTTACTGTCAGCACAAGATTTATTAGCTCCACTTTGAGGGCGGGGGACGCCGACAACCTTGTTTACAGTGTGTGTGTGTGTGTGTGTGTGTGTGTGTGAGAGACAGATGGTCTGCTGTACTATGTGGGGAAACAAAAGCATATAGCAATGTAAAGTGTGTTCTTTTCATTCAAACTTTCTGAATGTGTTCATGCAATGTTGGTTGGGCGCTGACATGGTGCTGGCAGTGGTGAACAGTTGAAAGTGGTGAGTCAAGCTGTTAGTCAAGCTTGTGGGCCACCCCTTACACACACTGATAAGTCTGTATTAATACAGATAATGGGTGTATACTTAAAGGTACACCTTTACAGTACGGTCATTGTGCCTTCAAAATAAAATGTCTCTCATGAGTCAACACTTCATTGTTCCAACTTGATTATTATGTCCTCAGAGGTAAAACATGACGGAAGGATGAGGCGTACTGAAGTAAAATGATACAAAATATTTCATAGATTTTGTCAAATATTTTTTGGTGGTGAGCTGTGATTGCTCACAGGTTATGCGGTGGGTTTTCATAAACACAGTTTACTGTGTACCAGGCTGTACCACTCCACCACAGCCTTCTGTATCTAGACACACACTCGCAGAGACAAAATGCCCCCATAAATACCCCGAATCTAATCATGAGAACATCCCCAGACAAATATTTTCTCTTTCATGTTGTCACCTGAACCTGACCAGACTCAGAAAGTTTGGCTTTGCATGGAAAGCAGTCATGTGAGTTTGTTTCCACCTCTGATCTTAGATCGAATTACCCCATTACCGATTTGAAACTTGACCATTATTTTTGACCAACATGTCTAATCTGACTTCAGGAGCTATGGCATGCATATTACTTATCGGTGGAAAAGTGGACCCAGAACTATATGAAAGTGAATACATTGCTCTGCACAAAATATTTTTCCACTGATGCATAAAAAACAGTCATCCTCCAGGCATCGTTTGAAACAGAACGGTACAATTATCCCTTCTTTCTGCTACCAGATGGGCATTATCAGCAATGAATCAATTATCTTGCCACAGTGATGACAAACAGCTAGAGCCTCGCTCAAGATGGCCTCTGAGAGCCAATAGTTTTACAGTGGACTGGCAGTTAGAGTCCTTGGTTCAGGTTATCATTCAGTAATGTAGACAGCATCTGAGATTCCACAGAGGTTTGTAATAGTTAGTGGGACTGACTGATATGTGGAGAATCAGGGCCACAGAGTCCCACTGTGAGTGTGTAACCGCTTCCATAATCTACCCTACGTGTGTGTGTGTGTGTGTGTGCTCCCATACAACAGAAAACGTTAGCACATGAGCAATAGGTGCGTGTTTTCATGACTTGCTTGTCTTCTTCCATAGCCTTTTAATCAGAAGTCATGGCCACCTAAAATGTTTTTCAGCTGTAAAGGGCACAGTGTCTCAAAACACTCCCTTATAAGGTCAGCAATTCTTGTGGGAAAAAACCAAGCAACATATCCAACGCATTTAGAAGGAAAGAAAAAGAAATGGGGTCAACCCAGAGAATAAGCAAGACTGTTATAGTTAGTGTGAATTTGCACACACAGAAGAAAAAAAAAGACTAATTGAGGCACAGAGTCCAGCGCTAATCTCTCATGCTTTAGGGAGGCTTGGGTAATCTTGGCTGTCGTTGTGTTTGTTGCAGCAAACCGGAGAAAAATACTTAGTCCAGCTCGAGCTCATAAACATACTCACTGTCTCATCACGTGGGTCACCTGTGTTTGTTATGGAAATTCAACCCCGCTGATTGACGCACCGGGTTTGACATACAGTGAACACACAGCTTCAAAACTAGGAAGTGGTGTTTTCATAAAGGTAACCACTTAAATTAAAGGAAATAGTTTGACATTTTGGGAAATATTCACTTTCTTGGAGAGAGTTAGAAGTGAAGATTGATACCACTCTCATGTCAGTGAGGTAAATATGAGGCTGCAGCCAGCCAAGTATTAGCTTAGCTTAGCACAATGACTGGAAACAGGGGGAAACCGCTAGCTTGGGTCAGTTAAAGCACCTCTGCAGCTTGCTAATTGAATAGTTATACTGTATATTGTTTGTTTACTCGGCACAAAAGCCAAAGTGTAATCCGTAATATCAGTTATTATTAGATGAAAGATGAAAACCTCTCTAAATGTCAACAAACAAATTCAAGGCCTCAAGTTTGTCACTTTATGTACTCGTCCATGATAACACACCTCATATCCTGTCCTGTGTGCTCTCCTCCTACCTCCCTCCCTGCTCATCACCTCCTCATAAACAGGCTGTCAAAGGCCCAGAGAAGAGAAGGGGGGCAACCTGGAGCTACATTCCTACTCTGAAGACATGTTAAAATTCGCCCCCACTTCCTCAGAAGTGATAGGAACGGCTGACTGAACCAAACATTTACCGCGGCGAACACACACAGCCCAAGGTGAGCGTGAGTTAAGAAAATCCCAGAGGAAGGGGGTTGGATAAACTACTATATATTCATATCAGTGGTGTTTAGTTAAACAAACAGAGGTCAATTTATTAAGTCATCTCAATCATGACTGCCCCACCTCAGCTCCTGACAGCAGCAAAAAAACAAAGGTGGGGGAGCTGGGGTTGAAAAAGCGAGGGAGTGACGGTAAAGGGAGGGGAGAGCAGAAAGACTGATCGCTCCTTGTCTCACAGGAGAGAAAAGGAGAAAACACGACAATGCCTTGTCAGTTTGGTAAACAGACATCTGTCTATAAGACACTCGACACAGCACATGTAGCTCCCTGGTAGTTAATTAAAACTAAGCCCTAGCCTCTCAAGCCCCCCCGGCCCCTGATGGCTCCTGACTCAGAATAACATCAACAGCACTGAAACCAGGAAACGCAACTTAATTAGAGATGACTAAACCCTTTTGGATGACATTTTCTCTCCATCTCACAGGCCTTTGCAAGATTAACAAGTAGAGACAATGTGCAGGGCCAGTCAGTCGTGTTTACGGAGGAGCAGAAATGTCCCATTTAGATTACATTCATCTTCACCTGGGTCCAGTCGGAACAGGAGGGTGGTGAGACGATATAGGTCAAAAAATGGCACACAAGTTTTTCACCCTGACATTTAAAGGCCCTTGCCTTAAATGTCAAGCGGTATAAACATATAAAAATGGGTAAGTGAGAGAAAGTGGTTGACAAAGAGACCACGTTTTATAACTGCTGCGAGCGTGTTCGAATATGTCAGCCTTACGCAAGTGATGGATCACCTCTCCAGATAAGGCTCAGGGCAACGTGTTTGTCACAGGGTGTGTCTGTGGCCCTCGGGGCAAAGAAAAACAGTTTCAGCTTCATGTTAGAAAATCTCAGTGCCTGTTTTTCACAGCCACGCAACTCTTTTAAGAACTACAACCCATGACGGAAGAAGTCGTGATTAGTGTAATTAATCGATCAAAATTTCCGTTTTTTTGTAAATCGAGGCAAATCCACAGGTCTACTTCTTCTGCTATTAAAAATGATGTGTCAGGTTACTGTCAGACCCGCTGGAAACAAGTAGACACGTGCAGATGTTGGCCCTGGTAACAAGGTGTTGTTGGACAAGGAGGGGGGGGATTGGTGGAACAGTGCAGACGAGGCTCGGCGATGTGAAGAGGAGAGAACTGTGAGCCAATGTCACCATCTCCTACAATCCTGGTCATTTTCACTGCACTAACTGTGCAGACTGTGCAAAATACCGCAGTATAATAAATCTGTGCACGAGAGAACGGAAGTTTGTTCGTTATTTTGCAACAGGCATATGTGCAAGCTGTTGTGGATGATGAATCGGTTTAGCCCTCTCTGTTCTACATGACATGGCTGCTCACCAAATTGCCGAACAAGTACAAGCAAGGAACGGGCGCACAAACATGCTATTAATCCTCCCCCTTTAACCTAAATCCATTTAAACAGATACACAAACACACACCCATGCTGCACTCTCAATATTCTTCAGGACGGTATGAAGCTAGTGCATTACAGGCGACTCATATCGATTCCGCGGAAACATTGCCACTTAGACCCACTAAGCAAATAAATGGAGATAATACTGAATGGAGCGATTATATTCGCAGATTGAATTAAGCACAAGGACAAGAGCAGACCAGGGCTGAATCTTTTAAAGCTCTTGTAATGACTGCACTGAAAGTCGAGAGACATGGTGTGTTACATCGTGGTCCACCATTACTGTGCTGCCTATAAGAGGAAGTAAGTCATGTAATGAGTGTGTGTGTGTGTGTGTGTGTGTGTGTGTGTGTGTGTGTGTGTGTGTGTGTGTGTATGTGTGTGTGTGCGCGGTTTCACTGTATTACAAAAGCACTCTGATAAATCCAGTTCTTTGTAGTTTCAGGAAACACTCTCACAAAGCTGTAGGTAGGGGTGAGCACACCCATTGCTATCAGACTATTCACAGTAAGCACGCCTAGTTGTTAACACACTGACTGTGTGTGTCTGCACGTACAGAACATGGCTAACAGATGAGTCCTCTCTGGACAAACAGTGATACATCAACCTGCTGCAAGTAAAAAAAGTGGTCAAGCTGACCGGCCATCACAGCACCAGTGCATCTCAGTACTTCCATATGTTTTTCTTTATTTTAATTATAAGAAATGAATACGGACACTTTCCCACACAACACAACACGGCAAATGTACATAAGGCCAAACTCTTCATTGGTGTAAAACAAGGAACTTGTATCTTCCGTATAAACTGTCAAAGGGTGTAAATTATTAACGAAACATGCACAGAGTGAAGGGAGGTCAGAGGTGAATAACTGAATGCACACCCAGTAAACCATGTGCACACCGCCAGTCGCGTTAAACTGTGATTTCACAAAAAACAGCAGTCCACCTGGTGGGATACAGCCAGAATATCTGATTGTCTAAAAGCCTTGAAACGTTTGTTTTTCAGTCACGCTTCTCTGAGCTCACTGACTGTCACTGAGTCCAGAGCCAAGGTGAAGAGCGATAGAGCTTTCTGTGAGGCAATCCAATTTGCTTTATCGGCATGAATGTAACAATGACAATTGAGCCAAAGAGTCAAGTAATAATGACTCACAGTGACTCACAGCTGATAGTGACGTTAGATGTTTTAAACAAAGAAGCAGACTGCGTATGCATAACAATTAGAAAAAGAGTAAATGAAATCCTGGCATCATTGTGATGAATGGTAATTTAATCAGGAGGGGAAAACATTTGATGGAAATGAAATGCAATGCATACATTACTGTTGATCAAAAGAGTAATGGAACAATTGAATAGTGTTGAATGAAATAAAATATCAGTTTGCACCTGCATTTCTCTCAAACACACACACACACACACACCAGTCTAATCTCAGCTGGACAAACATCCTGTTTGAAGACCACCATCTGCCATTGGTGAAACAGTAACAAGAGAGCAAACTCATTTAGACCCGGTGTGACAAATTAAACACGGCAGGTCATCCCCTGATAATAAACTAACTCGCTTTTCATTAGCAACGAGTAAAACCTCGTCTGACAAGGCCAATGTTATTTTGGCTTACGTCTGCAGGTTGGTCTGCTAACTATGCCTACCGAGAGTCTGGTGTCGCTGGGTGAATGACGTCAGACTGGCAACTAAACCGACAGGAAAAAATACACACAAATGTATGCATACAAACAGAAACGAACACACACAGCTGGACTGAGCCTGGAGGCATGTTTCTTAGTGACACCAGCAGAAATCTCATGCAGCCATAGCAGAATTCACTGGAGACTTTCAGTATCAGTAACAGCATTTCCATTAACATTTTGACCCCAGCTGTATGTCGAGGGGGGGAGACGGAGGGGGGAGTATAGGGTTTACAGGTGGACTACCGCAAAGCTGCAATGAAGCAGACAGCAGCTCTGTTAGCGTGTCTGCGTGGTGCAAAGTTTTCACTCAGATATTACTCATCTTAAAAAAAATAAAAGCAGAGCAGGTGTGTGCATGAAACATCTGGATTTACCTGTTGAGGCTTGAAGAAAATGGCCGCAAAACACCAGTGGAACAGGACACTTAATTCTACCATTTTCATTTACCGATAAACGATATAAAGGGAGGCATTTAATAACATATCTTCAGCACATTTTGTATTGTTAAGGACGGACAACGAGCTGCTGCATTCACAGACATCCACATGAATACCAAGTGTAAACCTATACGTCAGGATCATTTCCCCTTCAAAAGATGAAAAATGGCATGAAGAGGGAAAGGTATACTGAAGCATATAGTTTTTCAAGCTGCAGGTAGCCCTCATTAGCCCGGAGGCCTGTTTGAGGGCATTTGTACGAGCAGGGGAGAGAAGGGGGATCTCTTACAGTTTTGTTAGGATAGAAGCAGTCTTCACTGCAGGTATTTCCAGTGAAAGCCCCACCGTAGAGAATCTCCTCTGTGGAGATTAGCAGGAGGCCTCATGTCCCGCTGGGATCCATTTCAACATGTTATTAGAAGCCGTCATTCATTGAGCTGCTACACAAAATGCAGCCCATGCCATTGCCAACTGATTGGATACAGCCAATAAATACCACAAAGATTAGGACCAGTCACTATGGACACACTTGCACTTCACTTTAGTGAGGTCGTGTATAGTTGCAGTGGCTTGGCTTAGACTCAAATAAATTAGAAAAGACTTAAAACTATGTATAAATTACAAATCACGCTGGTCCACAACAGACTCGTCACACATTGTCTGGTTTTCATCGTTTTTATTGTTGGCGACCACTTTTGAATAAGTAAACCTTTTATATTGGGTTTATTAACTGTAAATGGTTTATAAATGGTTAAGAACCCATGACTAGTGCTTCGTAGATCAGCTATAAGCCATTAGAGCTAATTTTGGGTTGCCAAGTAATAAGCCTTTATGTCTGCAGTTGAAAGTGTCAATAAGTCTTTAATAAAAGGTTTTAATAATCAAGACTGCAGTGTTAATGAGTTGTATATAAATGTATTTCCTGATTGGACAATCATATTTTTTAAATCAGTGGTCAAATGGTCTAACGGTACCAATCAAAGTGAGTTTTAACAACCTGGCAAACCCAAAAGTTGTCCTTATCAATTAGTAAATGATTCATCAACCATCAATTAAGCCGACTTAGAAACCCTGTGTAAAGGGCATTGTATTAAAAAAAGGTAACCAACAATAAAAAAAACACAAAATAAAAAACAAACTGACTGCCTTATCAGACAGTGGTAACAATATTTGTTCTTTACATTTAATACTTTTTTACTGGATCATCAATATCTATGTAATACAACGCTATAAGATAGAATCATTATATTCATATCATGTGACTAAGGAGGGTTTAGCAAATAATATCAAATATACAGTATTCCATGTAGTTCACAATGCATTAACATAGTGAAAACAGTATCACGCTTTTAACAAACTCTACGGGCACTTCTCGAAGAGACATGAAATAAAACTACGAGCATGTAATAGCCCATTCTGATGCTATAATCACATCAGGTACAACTCCCAGCTGGCTCTCGTGTAAAACATGTATGAGGGTCTAATGGACAACACAGGATTGTTTTTTGGAAATGTTTCACTGTGGCATGACATTATAGCTCTGATCGGCCCACTTCAGAGACAAAGACTAGCGTTTCTATGAGGGGGAATGTTTGGATCACAGCCAAGTTGAACATCCCCACCTGCATCACTTACATTAGCCTGTGCAGCAGCATGTCTTGTAACACATTGGAGCGTTTAATTTAAGTGATACTATCCAAAAATTTGAGTATTACATTATGCGAGTCTCATGTAACACGGGGCGATTATTCATTTTGCACTGTATTTCAAGTAATAATGTCTTTAACAGACTAAAGCTGAGGTTCAATATGCAGGTTCTGTACAACAGACCATCTTCATCTGCTGCATTAACATTCACTTTACAAAACAGAAATTTGATTTAGGAGTCAGGTGTTCAATTCCGTCAAACTTTAGGCGGTTGGACGGAAAGCCGAGCGTGTACTGTGTGTCTATAAACCTTACAGCAGGTCGACCAGTATAGTCTGTAGCTCACAGCAGAAAGGGGAAGGCCCCGTCAAATTAAATGGCTGACTTTCATGGCCTCGGGCCACTGTAGTCAGACAGAGATGAGCTAGAAAAGCACTTCAGCTCTGATTAGATATTCATCAGTCAGAGGAATTCAATTCTTCCTCTCAGCTCGCAGAGGTTCCCACCCATAAAATTAAGAAATCTTTGTCTGCTGAAGGATGAACGGAAGGATTTTATATTTTGGAGGATTTGTGTGTGTTCTACAATAGTCCCCAGAACCACTCAGTCCTGTCTTGTCTCAACCTGAAACCTGGCAGGTTGTGACTGTGCAGAGAAGGGTAATACATTCCAAGCATACCATGGGGTCAGGGGACTGGAAGAGCCAATAGGTGGCCAGCTGACTACCCAGGCCCTCCTCCTTGCTGCAACAGAGAACAAAAAAAAGCCTTCTCAGGAAAAAAAAAAAAAATGGGTGATTCAAAGAGAAGTGAATGCCCCGTACAAATTGGCCTCAGGTAGCTTTTAGATCATTCAGGTGCAGCCCTTCCCCAAGAAGAAGCAATGTTGGCCCAGTAATTGGTCATGCATCCCCCCTCAATTTGAAAAGAATATTTCTTTAAATTGCTTCAGTTGAGCCTATATGCACTGCTAGATTCAGACTAATTAGATAATGGCCTTCATCTTAAGAGGTTAAGGAAAAACTTTATTGCTCTCGCTTTATTGCAGAACAGGGAGTGGAGGCCCTCTGTGTTGACTTTTATCCTGGACTCTGTTTGACTCACGCATGTGCAAAGAATTCAAACATCGTACATGTCATGACTGGTTTAAATACACAGTTCTTGCATTTTTTAAATATTCACACTCTAGCTTGCACCAACGATGAGGAAACATGTGACAAAACAGATACGACAGATACGGGGCCACAAAAGAGGCCAGACAGCACTGTAAAACCAGCCCAAGTCAAACTTAGTAACACCATCAGCACATTGTGATGTGTCTTCACAGAATCACAGAGTGTGTACACAACTAGGTCTGAGTACCGGAGCACTCTTTACTCAGTGGTGGCTCCACAGACAAATGGGCGGTTGAGATGGGAGACACACAAATATTGTTGAGAAATTCAACACTTAAAGTGAGATTTTGGTTGCAGGTATGTTGGTTAACACTCTCCGTTTGAATCACAGGTCAAAGTCACATTGAGGCTGGAAGTTTCAGAGCTTTTTGTAACATTTTCTAGATTCTTCTTCAAATTCAGAAAGAGAACAAGCTGACGTCAGGCACCAAAACACGACATGAGGCAAGCAAATACAGCAGCTATCAATTGAATTGCTGACATCATTGACATATTTTTTTGCTTTAGCTTATGTCAAGCTTGCAGAGACGACAAGACAACATGACACTTGTGGTCTTTAGAACACGTTTACCATTTACAATGTGCACCTCCATTGTTGTGTGACGTCAGACAACTGCTTCTTTGTGAAGTCGAGTACATGGATTTAACTGGAGTTTACAAATAGAAACTCTGACTTTTGAGTGGGATTTCGTTGCACTTTTTCTAGGAGGTCGAAATGTTTGAGTTCCGAGGTGTCAGGAAAGCAGCATTAGAGATGCTGGTAGATGGGTTTTGATGTTAGACAGGGTCAGCTAGCTGCTCCCTGTTTCCAGTCTTTGTGCTAAACTAAGATAAGTGGCTTGCGAGTTGTATTGACCTTCTCATCTAACTGTCACTAAGAGAGTACTTCCCTAAATGTATTGTACTTTTCCTTATAAACTTAATCTAGGGGCATGTTTGCAGCATTTATTACTGGAATTAATCCTTAAGTACCAAATTAAAAGCTGCAATGTAGAATTGAGCACACATTTACTGACATCTCTAGCAGCGGACTGATGAGACTTTTTACAGCCTCCTTGTCCCCACGGGCCTCCAGCCTCTTTACCACGGCCATGTGGTCCCCTTCTAGGGTTGCAGTCTGTGGACAGTGAGACCATCCCTCTGGGGACAGGGCCAAGATGGCACATTGATCAAGTGTCAACTGGACACACTGCAATCTATTCTATGAACTAGGGGATATTTCGGCAGAGATTTGGTTGATAAACTGAGTTCACACTCACTTCAATGGTGACGACACAGAGGAAGTGGGCCCTGCTTTGCAATTTTCTTCAAAGCAGCGCGAGGACACAGATAACAGCCAGCTATGGTCACGCTGTGTGATCACAGATGCGGAAGGATGAGGGGGCCACTGTAATTGGCCGAGGGGACATCCTACACTAAACAATGATACAGTTTGAGGATCTTTCATTTAAGAAGCTGCATATAAGAAATGTTGTGTCACATAAATTCTTGGCGGTGAACATCAACTATTCCTAAAAACAAGAAGCATGTACTTTTATGTAAATCCTCCCAAACTCTTTTAACTCCACAAGAGCATTTATGTCCCTGTAATAACAAACTACAAGTGTTACAGCCCAATGAACACCTTTATTGCGAAACACAATCCCGCTTGTGTCTCAGCTGAATGTAATAGCACCGGTGTAGGTGGAAAGAAAGTAGAGCAGGCTATGTCATGGTTTCCTGTGTATTCCTTAATGAATATGTACTGAAGTCGACCCAGAAGTGACAAATATGGGAACCCATAAACTGATCTGATTTTTTTTTTTTCCCCACTTGCTGTGACCTTAAAAGACGTCTTCGGCTTGTATATTGAACTCCAGGCAAGCCCCAGATTGTAGTTGCTGGGCCTGTGCTCGCCTGGCTCAGCTGTTTTGCCTGCAGCTAAAGTTTCTCACAAAGAACAGGAATTATGGCATTTACAATTTAGTCAATTGTGCATTTTCAACCATAGGATCGAGTTCAAATTGGAGAATTGTGACAGCCAGAAAAATTAAAAGGTGAAATTGTGTGTTAAATAGATTTATTTATTAATATATGTCTTATACCTCAGATCCCTGCTTGATGCTACGTTGACTGAAATGCAAACATGTTTTCTGACCCAGGTACCAACTTCCGCCGCACGTGCAATTACAAGACTTTCATCAAATAAGACAGGGGCACAAACATGGCACCGTTCTTCTAAAAAAAATGTCTTACGGCCTAAATAGGCTACTTAATCCGCTCCACTGCCGTTTAACAGGTGGTTGCCTTAAGAGGAACTACTTCGCGTGTAGAAAAAAGGGAAGTGATGCGAAGAAACCCATTTAACCATTAAGCGCAGTTTATAAACGTGACACAGGTGTTAAACGCAATATACCGCGTTTTTTTTTAATCGCAGTATGTGAGCGCAATACGTTTCTCTGAGACGGACAAATGGTAGTTGTATCGCCACCTGGTCTGAAGCAGGTGCGTAGTCTGCGTATTTTAACCTCAACAGGAGAAAGAAGTGGAGTATTTTCTTAGACATGCACAGCTGAGAACTTACAGGTACTTTCTGGAGCCCTCCGTCTGTTGATGCAGAGCTACGGAGAATCCAAAGAAGCTCCCTTTGGTTTGTCCTTCTTTAATAACAGGAAACCGTTCATCTATGTTAAATCCACTGCAGGTTTGCGTCCCGTGGTACACAACCAAAACGACGCAGACGAATAGTCTGGGAGACATGTTTGGGCTGTTATTGCCTCGCAGTGGGTTTCCTTGCAGATCCACGATCAGCGTGGGTCCGGCACGGCAGTCTCCCGTAATGAGCTCCAACAGGTAGGCTGCGCTTCACAGAGACCTGCCCATTGAGAGCCGGCTGTCCCCCCCTCGCGCTCAGTGTGACTGCCTAGGTGTCGGTGTCTGCCTCCCTCTGCCGCCCTCCCCCCGCGGCTCCCCCTCCCTCCCTTCCTTCCTTTCTGCCTTCAACCCACATTTGAAACAAGTGCACTAGCATTCACACACAGCAGAGTGTGGTTAGCTGTGTAAAAATCTCAGTATCTGTCTGATTTCCCCCCTTTCCTGTCTCGGTTTCTCTCTCGCACGTTTTGTTTTCTGCCTGTCTCGCCTGTCAATGATACAAGTCTGAATTGCACTTTTCAGAAACAACGTTTTACAGTTTTACACGGAAGAATATCTTGGTGCCTGTGTAATATACAGTTCATGAATGTGACTCTCGTTTTCATTAATGCATTTAGTACAACAGTATATACAGTACAACAGTATATATTTTGATCAATACCTCTATCAAAAATCGTTTTCGAGATTGTAATCAACAATTAAATGAGTTTATTAATAAATTACTTTCAGTACTTTATTTCCCTTTTGGGTGCATGAAAGAAAATCACAAAAGACAGCCATTAGTTCCAAGTGCACATTGGATATTACATGTGAGTTAGTGGAAGGGCTTACTCAAACATCAGGACCGTACAATCTAAATGTTTGTGAAATTAATCTGTTGCCTGATGTTTTTGAACTCATCACCTGCAAGAAAGAGCACACAAACGCCCTTTCAAGCTGGTTAACTATACATATTAAATGTATGTAATGCATTAGCTCACCACAGGATATTTTGTGTAGGAGGGACTATATTATGTCAATACTCCTCCAACCCAACTAATAGACGCATGGCCCGCCCTCACATGAGCACTCTTGTGACAGCCACCCCCTGCCTCGCTCCACTGCCTTTCGCTCAAACTTGTGGCTTCCAATAGGCAATTCATTAAACCCTTAATCCCCTTAGAGAGTTCACGGAACAAGCCAGAGTTTTTTTTTTTTTAAAGCATCCTTTCACCTTTGCATGAATCCCCCTCCACCCACTTTCCCCCCATTTTTTTTTTTTGGGCTGTCTTCTCTTAGGAACCCCCTGGTGTCGAGAGACCAGCTGCAGCTCCATCTCCTCTCCGTTTGCTTGTGTCTTCACAGCAATGTGTGATCTTTCATCGTCTCTGCTTTATTGGCTGACTCCTGGCTTACATCTGGCATCGCTGACCTCCTCTAATTGATGAGCCGAGCTCCCACTCTGCATCTCCTCACGGTCCAGGAGTTTCTCTCACCCAGAGGTAATCTCTCCTCCATTCCCGAGTGAAATAAATGTGGGGAACGGAGTTCACTGTGCACATTCCACTGGCCGACTGTGAAAGCCTTTCTGTGTGCCTTAAGAAACACGTATTTAGAGGTGTTGATGTTCTTTACTGCTTTCATTTCAGGTGTTCACAGGTATTTGTGTGCCTGCTCTGTGTCAAACAGGAAAACCATATATTATATCACTTTTCCCACCACACGTAACTTCCCTTTTGATACCAGGAAACAAGAAGTATGTAACAAAACAGAGAAAACACATTACAAAGGTGCAATGTGTAAGTTGTAGCGACATGCTCCAAATGAGTAGGGGTCAGTATTTCACCTCTACTACTTGGTCCATACGATCTGAATTTACAGTCATCAGCTATAAAAAATAAAATAAAAAGCCAACTACTAACCAATAGCAAAAATATGTAAAATTCAACCAAACTGTTGAAAATAATGGTTAAAACGGTCAAAAACATAACATTGCTATCTATAATCTTCACGCGTGGTGCCTATAGTTTACATTCACCATCTGTGTGTACACAAACGGGTGGCTGTATGGTCCGTGTACATTCTGATAGTTGGTTTATAGACTAAATCCAAACTGGCAGAAACAAGTAAATAACCCTAACCTTTGTCTCGTCCTCCCCGCAGCCAGGAGACCACCCTCTGGGACCAGCGCTGGGAGAAGGATGCCCAGTCAGAAGCTGCACCAATTAGAATCCAGCCAGCACAAACCCCAGCACCAGGAATCACAGCGGGCTAGTGGAGCGCCGGGTCCAACCCGTGTAACGGCAGCAGAGAGTTTACTAATCCGGCGGTGTGTCGGGGCGAGACAGCGTGAGCCGGGACTAGTTGGTCAGGAGGCTCATTTCAGTGGATATCTCTGCAACACAACACACAGACGTCATTGAATACAATTGTAACCTCTTCACATTCTGTTGATAATGTTAGTTCATGTTTTGAACATTTTAAACTACAAATCTGGTCATCTCTGGCACATTGCACCTTTTTAAGGTGGCTTCCGAGGATTGCAATGCAACACTCATTGTCTCAGTTGAAGGTCACTGTGCATTTGGAATCTAACATGGTTCCAGAGTTAATCCAGGTTTAAACTTTGTGTTTGCATTTTCATATTATCGAGAAAGTCAGTGCTTTTCCAGCCCAAAGGTGAGCGTACAACATGCCAGTGTATACAGTGTCAACATCCTGTTGTTGCCTTATCAGGACATGCATCTGGCACGGCACTGACGTGGAACAGATCCATGCGATCGAGACCCAGCTTGACTGCCCTGACTCTACACAAGACAAACGTCCTGAGAGAGGTATTAGCAGGGAGGAATTTAAGGCAACCAAAGAGCAACCGACAAGCAATCTGAACTCCCCCTTTTTTTTTTTTTGCTCAATGTGATCAATTCCCAAGCAAAAGGGCTGGAGAGCACCTGATCCTTGCCCCCTCTGGGTCTTAGACCCCCACCCGTTTGACATCTGAAAGTGACATCTGATACTGAGTTATGTGTTATTGCACTGACAGGTAACTGTTGATCACTGGTAGGGCTGACTCTATACTCATGCTAGATTTGCCTAGTGATGAAAATTCAAAATGTTCAGAAAGCTGTATCTGATCTTTTTTCCCCCCACAAGAGCAGTTCACTTTCTGTCCCTGCCCAGCGTTACAGTAGAAGAAAAAAAAAAGTTCCAGCCTTTAAGTGTATTCCCCTGACCCGACTGTAAGCCTACACCAGTCTCTGTGAACCACGAGGACAAAGACCCCAATGCAGTCGCTGCTGCCCCCAGAGTCCTCTGCTCTACAACCCCCCATTCTTAACCCACACAACACACATGGAATGTAATTAGCAATTTATCTCCCAGTTTCCTGTTTGTTTCCTCACCATACCGTCCCAGAAAAAAACAACTGATTTTCCCCGCCTTATTCCCCTTCTCATTATGTTTTTCCTTCTGCCTCATAATATCCGTTTTATTGAGGAGCTTAAGCCTACGCACTTATAACATCTTCCCGCTCAACTTTTCTGCCGTTTTTGTGGTTTGTCGTACGTGCTGAATGGCTCCACAGAGTCCTCTCAAGGCATCCTTTGAAACAGTGCTGAGGGCTGATGGGACAGGGTGGGTGGGTGAGTGGGCTGCTATGTGGAGTTCCTGATGTGAATGTGTGATAATAGAAATGGACTGGCTGTTGCAGCACAGCTAATGTAAAGACTGAGTGCATCAGTATGCTCCATAATAGTCCCATTACACTTATCTCTGGTTACTGTACTCAATAGGCTTTCTGTCTGCAACATTTGGAATAGACTTGAGAAACCAATGTGAGGACAACAGAAACAGCCTTGTGAACATGGAAATATACAAGATATTAAAAAGAAAAACGTCAGTGGCCTCAAAATAACTAGATGTCAGCCTTGTGTTGAATTCCCATGAATAATTATCCAGTTTTGCAAGACCGTCGAGCATAACATCCAGCGCAGGACATTGGTTGAATATGAAACACAGCACGCGCTCACACCGAGCCCTCGCTGCACCGCGACGACAGAGCCGGCCGTTGCCATGGAGCTGGGAGTTGCTATGAAGCCAGTATGCTCTAGCGTCAGTGGAGGAAGACAGTGTGGTCTGTTTAAAGGAGTCTTGCTGGGTTCAGATGACCTTTTCGTGGGAATAAAACATGATCTACTCGGCCCTGTCCGCTAAACCAGGAATTTACCACTGAAGCTTACGAGCATTTATGCAGACGCCCGCTGCACATGCGCACAGTAACACCAATAATACGCAGCTTTATAACAAAATGCCTCATTTTTTGTGCCACTGTGGTTAACTTTCATACATTAGCTGTTCCTTGGCACTTGGCTAAACTGCAGAATATCAAGTGAACTTCGAAAGACAGAGAACACAACTCTCTGGCATGAAATCTAATTTTGGAACAAAACATGAGCAGAATCTAATGATATGTCATTTTGTTTCAAATATAAAGCTTTTGCCTGAATAATCCAGCTGTTTCAGCCTCTGTTTCCACAGAAAGAGATTAGAGTCAGAATTGTGTTAATACAGGACAGTCCACAGAGAAGGGACACTTGTATTAGTCACATCTTGCCTAACAAATGTCCACAACAGCAGGGAAACAGCTGACGCCGGCTTATCTACCAATTGGTTTTGGTATGAAGGGAGGGATGATACACTGTAAAATATTTCATCCTCCAAAACACCACATTGTGTCTTGTTTTTCATGAGCTACAAACTCATTTTAAACAAATCTTGGGATTTCAACTAATACATGATGGAATTTCCATTACCACTGCCCCCATTGGACCACATATGTTATACTGTATGTTCGCACTATATGTCTAATATGGGACAACTGGCCTGATGTTATACGATACCTCTCTATACAATGTTTCCATACAAGTCTGTTTTATGACTTCTCCAGGCTGCTGAACATTTCTTTTCCCTGTTAAATCTTAATCCATTCATGTGTTGTCTGTGAGTCTACGTTCACATTTGTTCATCTTGCGTGCGGGGGCCGTATGTCAGCATCCACATGTGCGTGTTCTCTGAGTGTTTGGTGTATGTGTGGCAGGAAGGAAATGCAGCAGGGGTTTGGGACCCACACAAGGCTGTTCCTCGGGTCTCCAGTTCGTGCTTAGTGTAGGAATGTATACCCTGAGGAGGAAGGCGTGGCTCCGAAAACTCTCCCACTGTCCATTGGCACCTGTTTTTCAGCTTAGCTTTCAGGCAGACAGATAGAGCGTTGGGAGACAGCGGGACATATTCGCTGTGTTGTGGAAACAAAACAGCTGTTACACAAACCCATGTCATGAATACAATACTCCCGGCATAACAATGAACCCACAGGATTGTCTTTCTTTCTGTTAATGGAGTAGTTTGACATTTTTGGAAATAAGCTTATATGATTACTAGCCGAGAGTTAGATGAGAAGATTGATACCCCACTCATATTTGTGTGCTGAATATAAAGCTACAGCCAACAGCCGAATAGCTTAGCTTAGCATAAAGACTGGAAACCTGCCTCTGTCCGAGCTAAGAAAATCCACCTCTAAAGCTCATTAAACAACACATAATATCTTGTTTGTCTAATCTGTACAAAAACCTGTAAAAATGATTTGTGGTTTCATGAGCTGGACTATTTGTAGGCCACAAGCAGTGATTGGTGACAACAACTAGGAGAGCAAACGGGAAGTAACGTGCTGGTATAGGCTGATTTTGTTACCTTTGGATAGAACCAGGCTAGCTGTTTCCAGTCTTTATGCTAAGCTAGGCTGACTGGCTGGAGTTTACTTTACAAATATGAAAGTAGTATTCATCCGTTTGTCCCAAAATGTCAGACTGTACAACAACTCACAGTATCTGTAGTTTAAAAAAAAATATTGGCGCCGATGTGAATCTTCTTCGTGGAATTTATAACTTGCTGAAATGCACTTCGATCCGAGTGGGTCATTTCCAAACCTGTCTGGTGCCCTCTGGTAACATTGCATTAACAACGATAGGAATGTGTGACAGAGTTAATGATTACTTAAGGATGAAAATGAAATTAAAACACTTGCAGTACAATGGTGCACTCTCAGTAATGTTTAATCATTAAAAAGGGAGTCACTCCACACAGCATTCCTCTCTCTCTCTGCCCGTAGAGACACTTTTGTTCAAAACGAACAATTCTGTGCAGAGGAGTCATAGGTAAAGAAGGAAATGTTTGAGGGGAGGCTGGGTTAGATCTGGCTCTGAGCCCAGAGGACTGATAACCTTGGGGCATGAGCTCTCAGTATGAAAGATAGCGAAGCAATAAGCGTCACAAAAATGCCAAAAACTATACATTCAGTATTCATCCAGTGCAGTTTATATACAGCTTAAGGGAGCGCGTGAGTGAAAGAGCTATCTCTCTGGAGAGTTACGCTGACCTTTAGCCAGAGCTCAGTCATAACAGCGCTGTGTTTTTACCTCACATCACTCTAGTTATTGGTTGGTGCATGTGCTCAAAAAGGTCAGGAGAGCATTTCACCTTAGTCCAGATTTCCCCCTCCTCCCACGGGACACATTAACTCAGAACTTGATACTTAACAAGCTTGTGAAGCCCACACCATCACTTGTCTGCAATGTTTACCAAAGGAGCAGTTATCTCTCTCTCTGGGACCTAAACAGTCCCCTCTTTCAGAAAGTGCTGCATTATCTTTATGGGCACACAGCAGAAAAACACACCATGTGGCCACACTTTATTCTAGTTAACACAACCGTCTTTTCTCTGAAGATGAAATAACAAGAATGGATGGGGGAATATGGGCTGACAATTGTCTCTGAAAGTCACATTGCCACTTTGAGGAATTGGATAATTATATACCTATCTACATTCACTTAATCCAATTATTAACAGCCCCGCTATTCGTCACCCTGGATAATAGGTGAATATATAGGGCAGTAAATCTGATGCATGGTGCTGTGACCAGGCCTAATGTAATCTGGTGGACAGACCATTGAATAATGACACAATCTGGAGGGTAACTGCAGTAAATCTGAAGAGCAAACGCAAAGCTAGCTCGCTCCCACATCGCTCGTCCTCCCTCCCGTGGCAAAGTGAGTTGCTATGATTTACAATGCTCCTTATGAAGCCTCCTTCCTGTCTGCACAGCGTATAGACTGTCTGGTTGCCCGACCCCATGCAAACTTCACTGGTCAAATCCCTTAGACCTCCTATAAACACTCTGAGGATTTATCTTCCTGTCGTCTTTTGATCGGGCTGTTTGCAGTGGATCCTCCGTAACCGCATGGTGCTATTTTTGTTTATGACTAGGCTTGTTTGACCTGCAAATGAATGTTTGAGCATAAAAGGATGGGGTTCTTATTGAACACATGTGTGTTGCTTTTCAACAGCCAAACCTGTGGTCGACATCCTTTGTTTGTTGTGAGTGTGCTGGAGTTGGCAGATGGTTCAGATTTGATTGGTGGTGAAACTGCCGCAATGTTAATAAACTCATGAGATCGTAATATAAAAGTCTGTGTGTTCAGGTGAGTATCCTGATGGAGAAGCAGGAAATTGTGGATACTGTTTGTTGTACAATAATTCACATTAGCCAGACTTTTTAGTTGGTAGAATTGTTGAAATGCCTTTGAAAAGTAGCGCGTATCACTCTTGAAAAGTCTGTGTTAGTACTAAAGTGTGTGAAAACTACCATGCATGACGTGTGTGTGTGTGTTCAGCCTCCTCTCAAGCCAGCGTGTGAATCCACCCCGTCCCCTCTCTACTGTGTGTGTGAATACAGAGCCGAGCTCTTTGTCTCCTACTACAAGTGGAGCTGTACTCTACAGACCTGCACATTTTCCACTCAATTGAATGGCCCTCTCAGATCATTAAATGTCCATTCATTAGCAAAGGACACTGACAGGGACTCGGCAGTAAGGCAAACACAGAGAGGCCTGTCTGGGGGCACTGTGGCCCTCGCACTGTGGCCCTCACACTGTGGCCCTCACACTGTGGGTGGTAGCCTTCACGTATAGCACCTGAGATGACTATTGTCATGATGAAACAGTGCTCAAAGGTAGCTGTGATTTTCATGCGAGCTTGCACAATCCAAGCTTCCATTACAGTTTTTTGTAAATCAGTAATGATATATATTGAAAGATGCACTATGCCAGCAGTTCCCAACCTTTTATTATCAGACGGTTCCCCTAACAGCCCTGTCAGATGAATATAAGTGACCCTTCATCAACGCTGCAAGTAACTGTTACTGTTCATCTCAGCTACTTCAACCATTTGTGATTATATTTGACTAATTTCGATTTTCGTTCATTTATTACTTATAGCCCTTTCACCATTTATCCATAACTTTTAGCTAACTCTTTGAACTCTATATCTATAACTGTTAGCTAACTAATTCTACCATGTATCAATTTAACTTAATGTTTTAACTGCTTGCTTGCTAACTAGTGTTCATGCACTCTCAGCACCTGGTGAACTGTTTGTTACATCTGACTCAACATGTGGATATGTTGTTTTTATTAAAAAAGTAATTTTTTTTAATTAGTCAAGCTACTCATGTACCCCGAAGGAACTGCAGCTTGTAGACTAGCCTTGAGGTACAAGCACTCCTGGCTGGGAATTACAGTCGGGCATTTACTGGTGTATATCCTTGTTTTCTGGACTAGACTTCATGTCATCATCACCCCCTCCGAGGACACCAGATCCAGTACAAAAACCTGTACAGGAGAGGAGGAGGGCACTCACCTCCTGGGGCCAAATATTCATGGGGAAACTTGCTCATGGTCAGATGGATTAGAGTGGCTGTAGATTGACGCACTTTTGTTTCAACCCTGCCTTAATAACCTGGTTGACTCACTCTGCCACGTTTGATTTAAGGGAAATGACTGCACGTTTATAAGATGAGAAACCATGGTGGAGTTTTTGTGTAAGAGGAGGAAAATGGGTCAGAACGGGAACTCCCGAAATCTGCCGTGCTCAGGCATGCCGAGAGAAATGACAGCTCTGTGTTAACAAGCCCACCAAATAACAAGGTTCATGTCTTACACAAGACTGTTCTGTGATTTTCCTGCCTACAAAAGTTTTCCAGTCAAAGTCATGTGAGTAAATTTGTTCTTGCACCTACTACTCAAACGAGCTGGATGGTGGACCATGACATGTGCCTCTGGATGTTGTGGTAGTTGAGACCGTTTTGAATTATATTTTATTTTGAATAATTCATCTATTACACAAAGTTAAAAAATGGCTTACTTCAATTTTAAGATTGCATTTATAGATGTTTATGCATTTAAGATGCATGCAATGAAGATCACAATAAACAATCTTAAGATAAATAATCTTTAGTCGGCAAACTCGACCTTAAAGTCCCTCTTTGTTACAGCCAAATCTCTAAACGCCTACCGTGACCATTTTGAAACGACTAGCCTTCATAGAGAGCAAAGTGGAGAGAAACTGCATTTGATTGTCGAGATGAAAACTGGTGTCATCCTGCCTGCAGATTACGTCGATATAATCAACAGATGGACGGGAGCAGTTTCAACGAGTCCTCTATGCCTTTCAGTCTGAGCCAAAACAAACATTGCTTGGATCAGGGTGGAGCTTCCTGTGAAAATCCTGGGAGAGGGCATCTAAACCCAGAAGACTCAAGGAAAGAGTAGCTGTAACCAAGGCTACATATTCACTTTTCAGTGATAAGCACCACAAGAGATCGTTAACAACAGGGTGAAGGGTCAAGATGAACTGGGACAGTGGGAACTTGGAGCCATGGGAGACTAACATTTGCAAATATTAAAGTTTAAATACGTGTCATTGGGGAGTGATGTTTGGGATTTTTGCTGCGGTAGATGGCTTTAAAATGTTATAAATAAAAGCATACTTTTGCCTTGTGCTTTCCCCTGGCTTGTTGCCCACTGAGTGAACGCGTAAGGTTGAGCGGAGGGCAAACAAAGAGGTAGTAATCAAAGAAGTCTCCCTCATTCTTTTGATCATTCCCTGAACAGCTGTTTCTACAGGCCGCTCTCACCCGTCCACTCTTGGCAAAAGTGGAGCCAGAGAATAGATGCATTCTTGTCTGTGGGGCTGGGGTTGCCAGGACAGGGGGACACTTGCACGAATGCCTCTGTGCAGCGTCTGGTGCTTGTGCCAGCTGAGTGGAAAAAGATGGAGAGGACTAGTAGGAGGTGACGGACGGAGTGAGGAGCACAGGATGGCAGAAGACAGAGTGACAAATCCAGGGGATGAAAAGATGTATTTGTAAAAAAAAAACTAAAAAAACACACAACGGATAAAAGATTTTTAGTCTTTTTATGTGTATACAAGAACAGACACACCCATTAATGGGTTGCTAGGCTGCCATTGTCCAGCTGACTGTGTGTGGCTCTGCTCACAGCTGAGTTGGACCGGACCACTCAATTAGCACAGTGCACTGTTGCAAAAGCTGATTGACATGGAATGCTGTCCGGGTCAGAGCCCCGTTGTCTCCGTCCACGAGGCTGCTTGTTTACATCTCAGCATTTAAATATACAGACTGAATAGTTGTGGAAGTGTGTGCTCACATCTACAGGCCCGCTTAAAACAACTTCCCATTAGGAGTTGTTTAAAAAAAATGTTTTAATGTATTTAAGTGTGCGATGCAACTTGTTTAGCTAAGAGGACAACAACAGGAGCTGAAGCTCAAGTAAAGAATAAAAAAAACTTCAATTAAAGATGTCTTATTCTGTACATGTCACAGGGTGCAGGAGAAGGAGTGAAGGAAGTGTGTCAACAGCTGAGCGTGACTACAGTTTGACAAATGCCATTAGCGCTCCATTAAAAGCAGCAGATAGCCAATAGCCGTGGACTCACTCTGTTTTCAGCTCACATGAGAGCCAGTGTGGGCGGAAGCAGCCCTGCAGGGGTGCATTTAGCTTTGGAAGGTGTTTTGGAAAGGTTTTTTGTGCATGTGTGCGTGTTCAGGGGCAAAGGGCATGCCCTTTAACATCTGGTCACATGTGCCGTCTATTAGCTTTTTGACTCCTTTGGCAGCTGGAACACATTACCCAGGCCTTACCTGGGCTCCTTCAGTGAACAACACACACACACTGCACTGTCGTGGTGGGAAGCAGACACAGCGTGGCCTCAATTCCATGTAGCTGAGCCAACTTACAACACCACTGGGAGACGGGGAACGATCAGTTGTTCCAGAGAAATCCCAGATCGAGTTGAGTGTTTCTATTTAGGAGGGATGGGGAGCGCTGGGCCGTTGGCCAGTTTCAGCAGTGAAAGCCAAACGACTGTAGTTTTCTGATGGGCTTGTTAAGTTTAGAGTTTGGACAATGCATTTTGAAGATTGTACAGTTAGATATCTGGAAGCATTTGGAGGAAAGACTGACAAGAGTTCACTCATGAAAGCATCAGGTGATTTTCCCCGTCTGGACGCAAAGTTCTACTTCACGCAGATGGCTTAAAGTCCTTGACTCTTTGCCATTTTCTCTTTTTATCTCTAATCAGGACTGACGAAGGAGGGAGAGCGGGGAGCAAAAGAGAGAGTTAGCGGTTAATAGACTTCCAGCTCTCCCACTCATGAGGGTGCCCCGACTCCCTCCCTGAGAGAGCCGACAATTCAATCAGATCAGCACAAACTAGCCGGTGGCGCTTCATTATCTCGAGGAGCTCCACGCTGCTGCCTTGAAGTTTTCAAAGGGAGATGAAATTGAGTTGATGGTTGGCGGGGGGGGGGGCGTAAGCGGCAATGAGCAGAGTTTGTTTTTGTGGTGTCACCATCCCCCTCATAACCAAAGTCTAAACATCCTCTGCAGTGTAGGTGTATGATTGTGGGATTATGTGCACATTACTGCACTGAGGGGGATCCCTTTAAGTTGTTGTGTGTAGGGGGGTTAAATATAGCGCTCGGTGTAGAAGTCCTTATAGTGCAAGTAGGTCGTAGATGTATAAATATGTTTCTCGTGGCATTTCTGCTTGTTTGTTTAAGCCCAGGACAGCTTTCTACACCATCTGCATTTCTATTCATATCAATACAACTTGCTTATATATCTCTCATGCTTTCAGAAACACTTGAGCACAACAAGACAAGAGAGCACAATATTTGGCTCGAGGCCTTCATAAAACTGCGTACAGTCTGAGGGAGAATCAATTCAATCTGGAATGCTGAAGCTGGCATCCGTCTCTAAAAACAAGAGCGCTGCAAGCAGAGATACGGAGAGAGGAACATCTTGTACTTGGGGTGAAACGTTTTGATAAGTACAGCCATCATGTGAAGGTCTCATACGTCATGTCTGAGGGTCATTACCATTACTGTTGCTCTTTTTAGGCCTACAGGTGCTCCTTTAATCACACTGATGACTCGCAGGAAGAAGTTTAAAATGGGAAGAAATTGACTTTCTCTGGGGGGAAAATAGCGTCATTTGTAATGTACGGTATAAAAGGTACGTTTTTTTTCCCTCGACAGCGATCAGACCAAACCCTAGTTAGCCAGTAATTGCCGTGGTTTCTCTGGGCAAGGTCCGGGCTTTTGTCCTGTGCTGGAACCGAGCCAGCTGTTCCACTTTTGCACACTGCATTAGAAAGGTACAAAACATGCCCCTGAAAGCTGTCTCGTGTTACTGTGTTGTGAGGGTTCGATTGGTTGACTCACAGAGAAGTGCAGAGAGTTCATTTGACCGTGTGCAGAATAGATTTTATAGATAGATAATAATAGATAAACGACATTATTCTCTGAGAGAAAAAAATATTTGAGCCAAGGACTTGAGACGGATCTGTACACATATTTATACCTCACAGTGGATAAACTCCATCAGACTATGAAGCACTATGTCTATGAGTGTATGCATACAGGTGGGAAGTCTCTTCTCCGTCTGGTGTCTGGGATGACATTTGTGGATCAAAGACAAATGACAAGTTTGCAGATAAGGGGTCTGGTCTCTGCAATTTCATGCTTTTTTGCAGGTGTAACCTGAAGGCAAACAACGTTAACTGTAATTCATAGTTATTTCCTAAACCTAGCCACTGAGAGTTTATGTGTAGACACAATAATAGAATCCTTCTTTTGTATTCATAGGAAGACTATGAAATCTCATAATAGACACACTACTAGCAAGTTCATATTACATACAGTGTCTGTAAGGATCTCACACAGTTCCTGACCCAACCTGAAGCCTCTCAGGAGAAAATAAACTTAACACATGATGAAAAATGGAAGAAAACTGGAATTACATTTGTTGTTTTTTTAAGTCCTATATTTGATCTTCACACCATTCAGCCCCTGAGAGGAGCCTGGCGTTGGTAACAGCATGTTCCTTTGTTGCTTAAAAAGATTCACAGAGATAACATCAAACAATAATAACACACAGAAAGCCTCCACAATAATCTATGCATTTCCTACATTATCCCCCACAATTTGATGTTGTTTGTGCGTGTGTGTGTGTGTGTGTGTGTGTGTGTGTGTGTGTGTGTGTGTGTGCATGTGTGTGTGTTTACCAGGACAGTCTTTTCAAATTGACACCTCCACATTGAAATCTAAGACATGTGCACCATCTACTGGATGTTTTGTGATACTACAATATCGTGATATTTACAATGAAAGAGAAACTCTCTCCACATTCATGATACTCTGACAGGACTGAAGAAACTTTGGTAGATTGTTACCTGGGGACATATTTGTGGCTTTACATTGTTATACTACAAGCTCTGTGTTCTAACACGTTTCAAATGTTGAATGTGTGTGTGTTTTTATCTAATGTATCTAGAGGCATATAATCTACATTATGATCTTCCTGTTTTGCAATAGTTTAAAGTGTGAGACTTGAGGGCATGATGAAACCACAGATTGTTTCTGCAAAATAAAAAATTGAGACATGCACTGTCTCTCTCAGACATGCTTAAATATGCTGTCAGGATTTTGGCAAAATATATATAAAAAAAACTCTTTTCATGGATCAAGATGTTCCATAGCAAAGATAAAAACCATTGGATCAAATGTCGTCCTCTCTTCTTTAGTTGACTGATGATGAAAGTGAAGACAAAAATGTTTGGACATAAACTGCAACTAATGATTATTTTCATTGTCGATTAATCTGTAGATTGTTTTCTTTCTGTGTGTTAATTAGCAGTTAAAAATGAATTAACTTTTTTTCTTTGGATGTTTTTATATACAGATTGAGATGTTGGCATAGTGAATCTATCTGGGTGACTATAGTTCCTGCTAGAAATAGGTGGATTTTTTTCAGATCTTTAGATCTTCAGAAATTTGGGTTATTTGGGTGAACTGACCCTTTAAAATTTCACGCAAGTGCTACATAAACTTACCAAAAGAGGGCGGTAGTTTATCAGACAAGAGGGGCGAAAAAGGAAATTCACGTTATATCACAACTGTCATTTAAAACCTGACATTGTGGTCGGTGAAAAATGTTCATTTAAGAGTGGGAAATATTGTCAGCCGGTAAAACACAGTTTGTACATCATCATCAGAGTAAAGCTGCATGTTTGTGTTTTGCAGGTGGATAACTAAAGGCCCGGTTGTGAATGAACACAGCAGGGGGCGCTGCCCACCGCGCTTTCAGCTGACAGCAAACGAGCTGCAGAAAAAGTGAAAATTGTCCGTTTTTTAATTGCAGTCGAAACAATATTTTTCAAATTTTCTTCGGCAAAATATTCCAGAAAATAAATCCAAATGAAACTGTTTAATGCAAACTAGTTTACCTTCAATATTATCTGCTGTGAAGAAGTCGTACGTTTTTTTTTTACAGTAATTTTGTTGTTCGAATTTGCATTTTCACACACGCACACACACACACACACATCACCGACAGCATGGAGGAATTTACCCGCAGGCAATATCAGTTGAACGAGTCTTTTACCTATCTCTTTCCATCTTTCACGTAAAGTTCGCTGTCTGACAACTCCTTTGAATGACAATAAGATTCTGCGGGAGGCCGGCTGGCAGGCTTTCAATGGGCTGAATAAAGTGTGAACTCGAGGCACTGTTAAGAAAACATTGCATACAACAAGGAGACGGTTTGGCTGCGGGATTAGGCTTTAGAAAGACTATTGTGTTATGTTATCTTGGTGCCAGCCTGTAGATGTTGAGAAAAAAACTGGACCTATAGGTAGTTGTGTTTTATTTATTTTTTAACCCAAGGCCGACAGAGCTGCATGTTCACCCAGTGAACAGGTAAATGCAAATCTAAGGAAAAAATAAGAAAATAACTCAAGGCGCTGAGAGGTTTGCGTGCCTATGTGCTCTTGGCTGAAGGCTGGGTGTCACCACGACTTCGCCTTGAGCGTAAGAGGAGGGGGGGGGGGGGGGGGGGGCAGTTGAGCCAATGGGAAGGCAGCATCCAGTCCAGCTCTCTATAACTCTGTGTCACAGAAGCTGAGCGATGCCACAACCAAGTTACTGCAGCCGGGAGAGTTTCAGTGGACTATAAAAGCTCTCTAAGGCGCGCGACCACCAATTCTTTATTGCGATTTTGCTTTACGCACTCTACAGCGACAACAACAACAACAAAAAAAGGGATCCACCAGTGGGCTTTCTTTACTCTGGAGGGCTGCTTCAACATGAGCGGCGGACAGACGTATGAGAAGAAGATAGCGAGTATTTTGACCGATCTACCAGGATCTATGAGTTGCCACCCGAACTCCAAGGACTCTCCTACTCTCCCCGAGTCTTCGGTGACGGACATGGGCTACTACAGCGGACAGACGGGTCCCAGCCATCACGAATATTATCAGAGTCAGGCGTACGGACAGCCCATGAACTCTTATCACCATCAATTTAATCTGAACGGAATGGGAGCTGCCGGAGCGTACGCGACCAAATCTGAATATCCCTACACAAATAGCTACAGACAGTTTGGACATTACAACAGAGACCACCTGCAGGCCTCCCCTCCGTGCTCAGGTAATTGTTGAGACGATCATCGTTTATTTTTATGTGCGATCGTGTTTAATTCCAATGTGCGTATTATGTCATGCGCGTTGAGGTCAAGTCACTTGTTTGGGATGAGAAAAGTCTAAAAAAAGAGCAGTGATTGAGTATGAAATCATACTGTATCACCAGCTATGTTTTCCATTGTATTCATCATATTTTGTTTGTGGATTGTCTGTTTTTTTTAATTTATTTCCCATAGTTTTCGGAAAATGTTTGTTGTAAAAATAAATATGTTCTGACTTAAGTCAAATCCCATTATTTATTTATTTTTGATATCCCCATCCATTATATCTTACAATATCTTGTATGTATATTTGATTTAATAATAGCATTGGCTCATGTAGCCATATACCGTTTTGTGTTAATGTATTAACAGTCTGCCTGGCTCTTAACAGCTGGTCATAAAACACTGATGGTTTGATTAGAGCTTTAAATATGAACTCCATCGTTTCTAACATGTCCCCAGGCTTACCAGAATGGAAATGTAGATACTTTTATCTTCCGTTTTGATGATTTGGTTTTGAGGCATTTGCCTTTGAAGTTGCCATATTATAGTTTTAACTTTGACACACTTGTGCCACATTCATACTACAAAGCAATTTGAAGCATAACATGTTTATGTGTTTTATTAGATTACCGTTTTTCAACATTTTGTCGTGATGGTTTTCATTTATATTCCATAATGCTCAATGTTTTACACTTAATGGATGTTCTATGATTTTCTTGATGGTCTGTTTAATCGAAACATTTTGTTGTCAATTTTAGTGAAAGAAGAGCCAGAGCCTGAGGTCCGCATGGTGAATGGAAAACCGAAAAAGATCCGCAAGCCAAGGACGATCTACTCCAGCTACCAGCTCGCTGCTCTGCAGAGGCGTTTCCAGAAGGCGCAGTACCTCGCTCTACCCGAGAGAGCGGAGCTGGCGGCTCAGCTCGGCCTTACCCAGACACAGGTAAGCAGCCCGACCTGGTACAACACCTGATATTTTCTAATGCATCAATGCGTGTAGAGTCATGTGAGTCATTGCTCCCCAAATACGTCAAGCAATTTGCTCTGTAATTATTAAACTATGCGTAATTATCCAATTACGCACGGCACTCGATTTCTGTGTCTCTCGATTTGAGCCACTTCATTTAGATACAAGTTAAACAGTTTAAATGCTCTATTTTCTCTCAGTAAAATATTGCAAAATTTGTGTTTACATACCAGGTAATTATTTATAAATGATGAATGGTGATTATAAATGTTTTACAGCCTTTATTTGTTACCCTGCAATTAATGTTCACACTCGTATTCTCCCAGGTCAAGATCTGGTTCCAGAACCGGAGGTCCAAGTTCAAGAAACTGTACAAGAACGGCGAGGTTCCCCTGGAGCACAGTCCCAACGCCAGCGACTCCATGGCCTGCAATTCCCCGCCCTCCCCCGCAGTCTGGGAGAACAGCACCGCGCAGAACACCCCCATCAGCAGACCTCAGGTCCCGCAGCCGACTCACAGTTCGTCGCCGCCATACCTGGAGGATTATAACAACCACTGGTACCAGCAGGGATCACACCTACAGCACCCGGGCACCGTGCACCACCCAGTCCCGCAGCAAAGCGTGGGAGCTGTTTATTAACCTAAAGACTCGATAGATTTTTCTTCTCAAACGAAGCCTCTCCACAATGACTCTGAGGAGCAAAGGTTGCCTGGACCGGGAGCAGGCCTGAAGGGAAACGTTGCTTTTGTTTTTCTGGATGATCAAAACTGTTTCAGAACTGGGGTTTCCATTCACAAAGCACATAAGGGATTTCTGATCACTTGTGGCAGCATATTTAACGGACATCTGGCGTGTCTTTTTTTAAATTATTTATCGCTTCTGTTGTATTTCTTTCACTCCTTTTTGTAAACGAATATGCAAAGTTTTTTTTAAACAAGTAGCTATAACCACAAACCGAATATTCACAACTGTGCAGTTAATCCATGCTGCATTCAAATCAAGCATGCGGGTTTGTAGCGCGTCAAAATAAGAACTCAGGTCATATTTATATGGATTTGTACAAAACGTCGAAGGCTGTAAATATGTGTTTATATGCAGAACCACTATGATGATATTTGTTTGAAATGGAACGACTGCACTGTGGTGCTTCAAAAACCATTCAAGTCATATTCATGTAATTAGTCCACCTGTTGCCTTCTTGTCAATTTAATAAAGTTGTTAATTGCATGTTGTGTGTCTAGCCCCTTTATAAACAGGCTGTTTTTCTAGATGCATGCCGGGTAATTATATAGAGTCAGCGCAGGAACTGTTTCTAAAAGAGAAAAATCAGTTGAACCCGTTTGAACATTTTATATTTATTAAATCAATGATTTATATCACTCACTTCGAATCTAGAGAATTGTGTTTAAAAGTTATGCTTGCACCTGCACATTCACAAAAAAACGTACAGACTTCATAAAAGTTTGTGATTAATATTAAAATACAATATTAAAAAAAGGTCTAAATAGTCCAGTGGGTCTACTGGTCACAGCATAGTGAGTGGGCTGACTGGGAGCTGCGTGCAAAGCGTTGCAGTAGGAGGCGACATACAAGCAGACATGTTGGAGTCAGTCGGTTTTATTACTATTCTGCTGCCAGATAACAAGAGAGAATTTAGCTCGTTGCGCACGCACACACGCACACACACTGGTGCAACCAAGGCTGTTGCCGCAGGCGGTGCACGCAGCAGGATGAATAGAAACACTGCCAAATATTGACGGAATAAGAAAACAGCCCTTTTTTATTTTTTGAGTGTTTCGTCCTTTTGCATTTAGCAAAGTAGTTCTTGGGAAAAAAGAATCGGCTGATAAGGTTTTTAACTTGAATTCAGGGGTGAACCACCATGTGACG
Source organism: Leptoclinus maculatus (assembly GCA_032191485.1). Classification (NCBI taxonomy): domain Eukaryota; kingdom Metazoa; phylum Chordata; class Actinopteri; order Perciformes; family Stichaeidae; genus Leptoclinus; species Leptoclinus maculatus. Next base: position 10,190,861 of record JAVDOI010000015.1, read on the forward strand.
ACTCACCTCTTTAACCCAAAATTAAAGGAAGTGTGTTCCACAACATAAGGCACACACACTTTGTGATTTATTTTCTTACCATAGGGAACAGATCTTTCACGGTGATACACGAGTATAATAAAAGCGACCGTCGCGCATGTGAAACCTGGGGAATAGTGATATTAATTAACTGAAAGATGTTACAGAAACATGACAACTCCGATAATGACTGTTAAGATAGTCCGAAAAATCACGACTTCCCTTTCAGCGTCTTCCCGTCTAATAATAATAATGACAGAGGGCGCTTTCCTCAGTTTGGCCACAAAAGCATGCGTTATTAAATATGCTGAACAAACAATTACACGATGGGATAACCGCTGATGGCGATCTTCTACACATGGACCACCAAGGCGCCATTACGCACTGAGAGAAAATGTACCCACGGTGTTTTATAGGCTAATCTTTTCTACCACTTTTAATAACTAGAATGGTATGCGCTCTGGACTGGAGGTGTTACTCTGTGAAACTGTACTACAACATTGTATCAAGGCAATATTTTCAGAGCATTAAAGCGTCAAATGTGAATTTAGAAATGTTGATCTGAAACCATCAAGTCTCACAGTGCGCCTTACATTTGATTTCTCTCACATTGGATATTGTTGGATTTACTTGCATCACGGAAAATATGTAGGAATAAGACAAATTGAATGACAAAATAATATGACTTTATTCAATGCAATTCTAGATATAGATTTATTGACAATATGATTATTACATCTTTTTGGTGGACTTAAGAAAAAAAATTATACAGAATAAATAAATGCATTTATATGGTTAAAACCGACGTGTCTTTTGGCGAAAATGGTTTACCATGATTGGCTTTGCCCTCAGTTATTATTGTTTCTATATGAGCACATATGGCTGACAAATACACCAGTGATGTTGACTAATCCAATACACGTTTAAGGAATGTGGTAATGGGAACTACAACATTATGTAATCCATATTAATTAATATTCTTCCAATTTATTTGATTTATTTATAGGAATTTAGTTAATTTCATTGATCATTTGAAAGTTTTATATCACTAAAATTCATGATTCCAATAAATTGAGATGTATTTTGAAAAGACCGTTGGACTCAAATCAAACCTTCTTTTCATATTGTTTCCCTTTTTTTGTCACATTTGCCATACGGTTTTTTTTGTGCACTTCTTTGGTTTCTTTGACACCTGTGACATCTAATTTATTCTAAAAAAAAAAGCACTGCACATATTTCTACCAAACTTCTCATACATTCTTTCAACATTTGCCAAACAAATCCTATTTCCATGAACTCAACACCAGTTGTCTACAGCATCACTCATCATCTCAGTGCAACTGTGCTGATTTGACAAAAGCAGCATGAGTACTATTGAGCTTTAGATATCAATGAAATCTCATCAAGAGTACATATGACCTCCCCTCGGTGGCTCCCTCAGCGTGTGTGGCCCTCGACTGTGGTTGTCAGGGGAAACATTTGTGCCGAAGACAAACGTGTGTTCACGACAGGCTGCCCTTGTGTGTGTGGGCTGCGAGACGTGTCCATGTATGTCATCTCGAAACATTAACAAGTGTAAGTAGCCATCGAGGTGGTGGTGAACTGTTGAACTTGAATGTGATCCTGCATGGCACAACATCACAGCACCCTAAATAGAGCCGGTGCCCGGGCCCCTGAGACCCCTTCTCCATCTCCCGCCCCCCCTCCCGACCCTGCAACAGTCAACAGAGTGGTGTCGGCACTTGTCTCTGGGGTGCAGCGATATGGGTTGAGATGGAGGTCGGGAACTGAAATGCATGCATGGAAAGACTTGCAGCTGTCCAACACTTACTCCGGGCCCTGGCCGAGCCTCGGCTGCATTAGGATCACTCACTCTCCCCATCTTGCAGTAAACTGGAATGAAATGAAGGGAGAAAGGCATCCTTGACAGCTGTTTACTTGTGAACTCTGGCTGACCTCGGGCCAGGGCCGGACTGGACTGTGTGCTGATGCACCACAGCCAGCCATCACATCCTGATAAAACCACCCACACTGTGAGGTTTCGCTGCTGCTCAGGCATAAGCTCACCTTGACCTACAAAGTGAAAATGTGTCCTCCAGACATGAGGTTCACAGACCTTAAGAACTGAAAGAATAAGTAAATAAATGGAAACAAGTGCTTTTCCCCACACTTTTGAGTGCCTGGCTTTCTTAAATCCACGATTTTGGTCCAATCTCAGTGTGTGTGTGCATACCTTTCTGCCTGCCAAACTGTATTCCATCTTTGAATCCCTCCAGAGTTTGTGTGCGTGTGTATGCATCATGTCCCAAATTAAGTCAAGCCTTCCCCTCAGATGAAACCAAATCATGCATTCACTCTCTCTAACAAGGGAAGCTGCTCACAATTACCCGAGATGTCAGATCACTCAAGTTAATAACAATAATCACCCCGGAGACCTGCTTTGCCATTCGCCCATTCACAGCAACTGGGATTTAATTACAAGCTATTTTCCCTCTTATTGCTATCCTGGAATTAAAACCCATCAGACACCTCGTATCTGATAACTCTGACCGTCTGCAGCATTGATACAGTCATACTTGCCTCCATCATTACCCTTCAACCCATCTCACAGCCTTCCGTTCCCTCATCTTAGCTTGTCTATTACACCAAGAGCCTTTTCACTTTCCCTTCAATCTGCCTGCATGATAATTGGCCCCGTTTGAAAGGTCCTACTCTGTCTGTCCAACTCCACAAGCCATTATTCTAATCTGGAGATGTGAAATTGCCTATAATTTGCCCTGATGCCCCGTCACTTGCCTCTTCTTCCTCAGGCCCGCATGTTTAACAAGGCACATAATGATCAAGGAAAAGGGTACGAGGGTGTGTATATATAAAGACGGAGATGTTAATGTAACACAATGCTTGTCGTTGTGTGAGAAAATCAGCTTGGAGGAGTGAAAACACAGGGCTCTGATGTGGCTTTTGTTCTTCAGAGAAACACCACTGCAGGCTTTAGACCTCCTGAACAAGGCTGCACTTCTCGGACTAAGGTAAGACAAGACAGTGTGGCCTGTATGACTGGTGGCATGGTGCCCATAGCAGCTTGCATGTAGTTAGATGTAGGCATGTTTGTTTGAATGCAACAAGATCTGTTGTTAATATACAATATATTAGTAATCTTCGAAATACAGCAGTTGTGCAAGACTTCAGTGCGAAAAGTGCAGAATTAAAGTTATTCAGTATTTATTTAGTTGATATGGTAACTACATTTTGTTGCAACCACACAGCTACACCTGTGATAAAAAAATGACTGTATTTTAATACTGTAGATTCCCAGTATTATTAGCAATATCGGAAGAAAATGTCTCCCTATAACAACTTGTATGATTGGTTAGTTGTTGATCTAATCCCTTTGTGGATGACATCAGACACATTGTATCTAATGTTTGCCAGACAGCTAAGACAGCAGAGTGATGAAAGGAAGAAAAAAAAGAAGTCACTGGTTGTTTCTTTAACGAACCATTCGGCTTCATTAATCAACCCCCAATTGAATCAAGTGCAAAGACAGAAAAAGCTAATTTAAACAGTGTAACCGCCAAAATGTGCAAATCGGTGCAAACGACCGTAAATCAGGTGCACGTATATTGGAGGAATAGCGTAACCATTCGTCATCTCATTATGTCAATGCTCGTTAAAATACTGGCTTGCACGTGCTTTCTCTTCTCCTCGCGGCATGTGTCCCTCTCTGGTGAATAACGTTGCCTCGGACGAAACAGTCTTCCTTTCGGTGTAAAAAATAATAAATTAGTTTGTTTGAGAGATCGCGAAAAAAAGGAATCCAAATGTGTTAAAATAACAAACTGACTTGTTGTTGCAATGCTGACTTTCAAATTAAAATAAACAATTAGGAAGGCACGTGTCGTCGTAGCCTACTTGTCAGTGCGTAAAAGTTACACCTCAACCACCGTATACGTAAAGGTGGCACTCCACATCCCCTTTGGTTCACCATGATGGGAACTATTCTTTTTCCCGTTGGTTAGATGTGTGTTGTGTTGGCTTTGAAAAAGTAGCCCAGTTATCACAAAACATGAGAAAACTGACAGTGGATACGATTTAAGCAAAATGGTGTTTGGCAAAATCCACGCAGATCTGCAGGTTTATTGACAAACTGCAGCTGATGTCCCGGTTATGAATTATCTCACGTGCTGATCTGTGAGTGCTGAACAAAACCCTGCACATTAGCGAGGCAGTATTTCATCCACAGCTCAGGAACACCTTTGTTCGCGAGACTCTGGCAGAGTCCAGTTGTCATGAATCGGTCTCATGCAAGCAGCCGGCGGCTCTTTTACGGTTTGATGATTCAAATCACAGGTTCATGTATCTGCCTTTCAATTATTTGAACAGATTTAAAAAAAGATCTCACTAGCAGCAACCTAAACAAACACATCACGCAAGAGATTCGTCGAAATAATATCAATCCAGCAGCTATTTATTAGCATAATGCTCACAGCATTTGTTGGACCATGCAGCTGAAACTATTTTCCTAATGACATACATGTACATGCACACAATCTATAATCTTTAAAATGCCTTTTATCCACAGTCTCTTGGTAAACTGCACACACATTGCAGAGAGTTGAGGCCGTGCACCAGAAGTTGCAGTGACAATAAAACAAATCTTAAAAAATACATTTAGTGCCTTGTCGAATTTTGCTGTGAAAATTGAATTCAAAACGCACACAAAATACAAAGAATATAAACAAGATTTCTTAAAACACACATTTAAACACAATTCAGTTCTGAGAGGAGGCCTTGAGAGACACCAGCAAGTTCAGGGTGAAGTGCGCTTCATTTGGGACCAGCGCCTGACCCGCACGTCACCATAACAATCCACTCACATCATCTGAGGCCTGGGCATGGCGTCCTGGTGGGGGTGGTGGTGGTTTGGATACCAGTGGCCAAAACTGTTCATGTAATTGTTTGGGTGCATTTGGGCTCCTTTGTTCGCCAAGGAGACCTCCCAAAGCTGGGGCATCCCGGGTGAGCAGGGGGAGATGGAGCTAGTGCTGTGGAGATGTTCTCCCTCTGATCCGCTGCCTCGCTTTATGATCTTTTTGTACTTGGAGCGCTTATTCTGAAACCAGATTTTCACCTAAAAAGAGAAAATGCGCATAATTGTAATTGCGTTTAACAATCCGCAGCAATATAAAGGAAAGTATACCGCAAATGGCTTTTTTGTCAGCATATTTCCCCCCCAATTAAACTCAATACACTTTTCAGAATTGGCCTTAAGTGCATATTGTGAACAATAAAACCCTCATAACTCATCTTTGTGTTGTTTCTGCAAATCCCAGCGTACCACTCGACTGGCATTACAACTGAGCTCTCTTATTGTTCGCTGCTTTATGAGTCAAATGGTGCATGAGTGCACAGCAACCAACCGAGACTGAAAGTATTGTGAAATAAAAACAGCCTCAAAGGGCGCTGTGGTTGATCATTGGTAATTTCTGTGGATTCCAAAATAAAATGCATATTTTTACCCGAGGGCAATGGTGTGAATATTTATAAATTGCACAAAAAAAGCTAAAATGAAACACTTTAAACATCTAAGCAACAACAACACGAGAGGCAGCATATAACTGCGAGATAATTGTTGCGATTGAGGAAGCAGCTCAGGTGACAGATACGATTTAATTTAATTAATCTCTCATTCAGAAACTTCAAAACAAAAGACATCTGAAGACTTCTTTGTTCCAGTTGAGAATGAAAAGTTGACAGCGACACGTGCACCTGTTTGTCTTGAATTACTCCCATGCTTCAATATCTCAGCATTTACTTCGTAATTGCTCTTGAAATCGCATTACATTGATGCGTATAACAAACTGTTTTACTTTCGTCGTGTTTTCTAAAGTAAAACTTAGCAAATGCTGACAACCACTAATTCTACTTATTCTGATTTTGATAATTGTGTAACTGCAGTCATGCTGCATTCACTGCACTTCAAGGATCAGGCTTGAAAAAGGAAATACAGCCATGAAAATAAGTATAGTAAATAAGACATTCATTAAAGGATCGAGTTACAAATCACAACAAATTGGTCTCTCATTTGATCTCCTGAAGCGCTGTGATCCTTAATAATACAGTAAATAAGAGGGGTTCAACGTCCACTTTCTCTCAGCAATACATGTCTTCAGTCTGTTTTAACTTAGATGAATGCAAGACTTTTAGATATAAAATATTAACCCAGTAGTTCTATTTAATAAGCCAATACATATTGCAGTTCTGCTGTTTAAGGCCGAATAACGGTGACATTATTATAAGCACAACCCCCTCAATTACCTTAATTATCCCCATTGTCATGTATTAATAATAACCTTAACAATAATAATGCTACAAATGTAATACTAATAATACTAATAATACTAATAATACTAATAAAATAACAATAAAATATAATAACAATAATACTAATCATAATAATACTATAGTGCGTATATCTTCGACACCCTACATTTCCCTGATCCATTCAGGACAGCTGGCTGGGTTGAAGGCCCACCTGAGTCTGGGTGATTCCCAGTTTGGCCGCCAGGTCAGCGCGCTCCGGTAAGGCCAGGTACTGGGTCTGCTGGAAGCGCTGGTGCAGAGCCTGCAGCTGCAGACTGGAGTAGATGGTCCGAGGCTTCCGGATTTTTTTCGCCTTGCCATTTAGACGAATGTCCCTGCTCTCAATCGCCGTGGACTTCTCGCGATCTTGTCGATTGAACAAAGAAAATAAGATGATTTAAATGTATTTGGTTTTGACACAGAATTCAGCTGAAAAAAAGGACATATAGTGTCTGACAAGCCCCGCACTGCATGCTGTTAACACAAAGGTATTTCCAGCGAAAACATGTAGGTTTTATCTGGCTATCGTATTAAAACGTCCCTAAATCAAATGGCCATACATGGACGTTATATTAAATGACACATGAAAGGACTGCTGCTTTGCGCTATAGTGAGGGTAAAAAGCGAGTTCCCGAGGTAGGCCCAGGCTAGACGGACTATAAGTGGACTTACCCATTCAAAATCATGGTCTATAAAATGAATGGCACCATCTGCCTTCATTGAATAACATGAGTGGTAAAGAGGGAGCATCCCTGATAGGCGGTGTTTTGATATATAGGCCTTGTTTGGACTTTAATGACCTGCTGACATCCATGCCTAACTTAAACTTTCAATGTATCACATTATACATGACGGGGAACAGATTATTATTTGTTTATTTACAAACCTTAAAGTTCACTGCTTTTCTCATTATTAAAATGTTAAATTGGCAATTAGCGGCCTGTGCGTAAAATCATTTTTCTTTATGGCAAATCTGAATTTTATAGCCATTAATGATACACCGGTTTAGTCCCGCTCGATTAGACTTTGCCACATACCTGTGTGCTCTAATCTGCTGTGGGCCAGACTGCTGCTGTTGCTGTGATTGCTGTGCTGGTACGACATGTAAGCAGACGGGGGATGAGTGTTCACCGCGTTGGGGTAGGCGTAGCCCAGAGAGCGGCCATAGGACGCGCTGCCAGGAAAAGGACTTTCGTGCTGGGAATGCCCGGCAGCATGCAAGCCGTGGACGGGGTAAATGTGAGAGAGTCCGGGGGAGAGCTGCTGGTGCGCCGGGTGTCCGTGGCCGAATTCTAGAAAGGCCGATTTGGAGGGATCTGAGGCATTCAGACTGTCAGGCATGAAACCCATAGACATCATTAGCTAATACGCGAGTCCATAAACCCGTCGCTCTGGAGAGTGTTTCATGAGCTCTGTCGGGCAGCGAGAAAAACTTGGAACGAATCCGCACTTGCGTCCAACGCTTTGCGCGTGAAGAAAAGCTTCCCGCTGTAATGATTAACAGCGTGCATGTTCACAACTGTTTCGGAGGCCGACAACGATCGAACGAAAGCGAGAGGAATCCTTCTTTACATCTTTGGAGGCGCTGGTATGGTTCTTCAAACACCTCCTGCCTGCAGATCCTCAGTCTTACTGCCTTCCATCTGCGAGCTCTCTGATTGGTCTTCAGCAGCCAGCTGTCACTGGAGCTCCACCATTAAACGTTATTAACACATGATACAGGATGCAGCTCTGTAGCCAGCAGGGACCTCGTTCGATATAGATTATGAAATGATTTGGGCAAATGTAGAAATATTATCATAGTCGATGATGCAATTCCATAAAATAAAATAAAATAAAATAAAAGTAGGCCCACGTTACATCACATACTTAATATTGTCTGTATCCTAAAAACAGATATGCTTTAGAATATTTAATAACTTATTTAAAAGCATAGCTACATAGATTTATTTTACTTTTCAGAGTAAATATTTTATTTGTTATTGTGCCAATTTCAGTTTCAAGAGGGTTCCATAATTAGGTCAACAAATATGGGCAATGCTCTTGTATGAATATGATTTTAAAAAAGGTGCGATGGCAGATAATGAGCTTACACAAGCTAAACAAAAAGTTTGAGCCATTTACATGTAATGTAAAGTAAAATAAAAGATTGAGATTTGGCAGTTTCGTTTATAAAGTTAATTCAGTTTAATTTTCCGTTTAATAATAGTTTTAATAATGTAATCAGTCATAACGTTTATTAGAAACTCTGCATTGATTAAATTGTATACAGACAGGTCAATTTAAAAAAAAAAAAATCTCGCGATCACTCAGAAAATATTTTCTGATATTTTCAATTCAATTTTGGAGCAAACGTTCACATTTCCACCATCAAACAGAATTTAGGAAAAGTCCTTGCAGTTCCTTCCTTCCTTACATGAATACAATACTTTACCGTCTACAGACGTAAGGTTGTCCACTCACCTTTAAATAAAAAGTGTTTTATTCAGGATATACACATTTTACAGCTCATTCAACACTCCAGATTTGGGGGTGATTGATTTACAATCACCCTAATTTAGAAGAAATAGCACTAGTGCACCAGGATATAAATATTCAATAACCATTTTTAAAAGTAGATGGATGAATGCTAAAATACACATAATTAGTTTGATTGCTCTAAAAAGTATAAGATAAATATTTCAACCTGAAGGAAACAAGAATGACAAACCCTGGATCCAAATGGGTGTTTGATTTCAGATGTAAATTAAATTTCAAAATACTCCCACATGCCAATCACATTATTTCTGACTAAATGTCAGTCTTTTCAAAATAAGGCAAACATAAACCTGCCAAAAGAGGGCGGGATTGTGGGACAGACTGTCGAGTCAGCAAAACACACTGCATGTAGATATAGTGTGGCAGAGAACATGGTTGACCACAGGCTCAAAGAGCATCCCTGTCTCCATATTTCAGTCTCTATTGACTCCCTCTGGAGCAGAGTAAACCCACAGGTGGATACGATATAACAGTGTGTGTGTGTGTGTGAGGGGGGGGGGGGGGGGGGACAGTGGATATCCAGCTATCATTTTTAATAAGTTGAGTCACAGTTCCATACAGATTTCCTCTCAGCTAAATCACATGTGAGCTGCAGGGAGATTATAAGCAGAGCGTTTGGTGGGTTGAGCATGGTGCTGACCTGCTGGCCAACCCCGTCATTTTGGTCATGTCCTACCCTGCCTGCAACTACTGGGAATCCAGCAGCACTCTCAAAAGGCCCACTGGAGGCTGGACTGCTTCCCGATTCCCCGCAGGCCTCGGCCGAGCAGCCAGCCAGAACAACAGCGTTATTGGTGTTGGGGTTATGGTAGCAATATGGTATTTACAGTTGGCTCCCAGTGACTTACAGATTTGTGTCGCAATAGGAGCAGGTGTTGAATTTCGTTCCCATGTTACCAGTGGGAAAACAAGCTCTGTGGGTGTATAGTTCAGAGAAAAGTCACACTTTTTGACAGATGAATGGGATCAGGGAGGCCAAATGAAGATGAACACAAACGCTTTGAAGACGCAGAGGCCTATGGGCGTATGTGTGCTGCTCCCTTGTCAGGTACTTCCAACAGCTGAATGCAGAGGAGGATTGAGTCCCTGGATGTGAGTATCTGTCAAAACCGTGGAGGGCCAAAGGTGTGGGCACAAGCGGTGTATGAGGCAGAGAGGGAGCAAGAAAGCAAGGTGAGGAGGCTCTTTAAGGCTTGTAATTATGTCTGTATTACCGGCGAAGAACAAAGGTGAGCCCTGCAGTCATATAGGGCAGGGATAGGTCCTCACCGTGGCTGCCTTAATACACGCAAAGGGATGATGGTAAAAACAGTCACACTCCTGATACAGCCCAGACTCACTGGCGTCTACTCGGCTGCACAGTGCATACGAGCATGAGTCTGCAGAGGTGTGTCTGACATAGGTGTGTGTTCTCTCTCACACACACACACACACACACACACACACATATACACACCAGTCAAGTTTGTCCATCACGCAGCTCTGATGCAGAGTGACAGCATTCTTTGTGTACAAACCAAGAGCACATTCCCACGCAACTGCCGTGGCTGTGATCATCCCCACTGGCACATCATGTTTTACAAGTAACCCTCTGTTGCTAGGGGCCCGAGCCGAGGCCCGTTGTCTCAGACTGACAGTCCACGACCCCGACAGGATGCCAGGATTTATTATCACAGGCTCAGCTCACCACATAATAGACACGAATAAAGACCCACATTTCAGCAGCGCACCATGATGGGTCTGAAGCAGAGGTGTGGTTTCGACACAATTATCCCGCCAGAAATGCATCAAAGTGTGGACAAGCCGTGAGAAATGTGAAAATACCTAAAAAACAAAACCCACTTTTGCACATTTCTAACCAGATGAAAACCAGATATAGTTTCAATGATTTGTTATGACTTTTAATGTACGTTGTTGGATGTGAATATTCCATCCACATGGAGCAATTTCTTTCCTTCTTTGCTTCTATATCAATACAACCCATTCTGATTAGTCAAGCTTTTGCATTTCCCTCATGTCATTGAAACACCACAAAGCGTCTGTTTTCCAATCCTTCCCCATCAACAAAGCCAATGCAAACAATATAATTGACTGTTTTCTGCCTCAGGAAAGAGTAGAGAGCAGAGGAGGAGCCGGAGCAGAGAGGATGAACGGCCTAATCTTTCCTCCAGGCGCCATCACACAGGAACACTAATATCTGCACGGCCGGCGTCTCATTCCACAAGTGCAGCCACGTCGCTGCTGATATGTGCGTGTGTGCTGGCGGCCCCGTGAGGGCCCCGTGAGGGCCCCGAGAGTTCACCGGATGACAAACATCACTCATGTGTGAAGCTCTTGGCACATATAGATCAAGTTTTTACAACCAGACTCAGCTGATTAGAAAAGAAACACACAATTTATGAGAATATTTATAATACTTCTATGTTCTGTTTCTATTATATGACATAGGCATCTGCATTTAATTGGATTGACCAGTTTATTGATTATTGTCTCTATGGAATTTTTTATTTTTCCTTTAAAATAAACATGAACTGTAATTGCATGCTGTTGATGTGGACTGACACTTGATTTGTGAGGATCAACTATCGGAATATGTCTTTTATTTCAAAATGCAATGTTTTTAAGATTAAGATTTCCCAATTTCCAAAAGTGTGTCATTATTTTCATTAATTTTCCTTATTAAAATGAATGTTTTCGAGATATGAATTGTATGCATTTTTCATGTTTGCCTGCAAATTGTAGACTGTAATTAAAATATTAACATACATGTGCTGTTTGCTTGTGTAAAGTATTTGTTGCAAACTTTAATGTTTGCAATTAGCTTGGACACTTTTAATTCCTTTAAACTATGCTTCTATATTTCTCTTTTCTTCTCTGAACCTACAATATAATAAATACAAATAAAAGAAAATGCTGTTAATAAAGAAATGTTGAATGTCCATAATTAATTTCCAATAGTTTTGGAACAAAAAAGGAGGATCAATATTCCAGTAAAACTTTTGCAAACTTAATTAATATTATAAAAAGAGAGGTGCATTGGTCTCTGCAACTATGTCTCCAAGTAAATTAAGTCATTTATCCTTATATATTTATTCTGTTTGAATTATGTATTTCGACCCACGTTCACCGTTTACCTGAATTGTGTTAGCTCGGGTTTTTATTGGACAATTACAACCAAAAGTCAAATTGTAGATTTAATAGCCAAAAGATATCGACCTAATGAATCAGGTATTTTGTCCCCATTTGGCCCAATGAAAGAAAAAAAGAGAAGAGAAAATTAGACCGAGCGCCTGAGGCTTCCCACGAACAACAAGACATTACATAAATAATGAAATCAACAAGTAAATAGAACAAAAAAATGACCCCTGAAACCAAAGTGAATACTATTGCGTGGGAAACGGTGGAGTGTGTCTGGTCTCTTGGCTCGAGCTTTGAATTTATCATTGGCATAATTGTTGCCAGACAGCGGATGACAGCAGCATCGCCAACTGCCGCGGACGGTTAGACTTAAACTTTAAATTGATTGGTTGAATATAGATGCCTCGTCTGGAATCCTTTAACCGTAATACGCATATAAGCCATTCTGGTGCAACATGATCGCGCTCGGTGTCACGCGGTGCATCGGATTTAAACGGCTTCATTTGCAGAGAGCGGCGGTCATATGTCTAAATTATACATTGTTGATTTTTTTTTTCATTTTAACCTTCCTCCATCGTTTGGTTGCGGCTCAAATGCGCATTTGGTACCAATTCTGACTGTGGCCCGCTGACACACACACACACACACACACACACACACACACACACACACACACACACACACACACACACACACACACACACACACACACACACACACACACACATGGGCCTGCTCTCATTCAACATACTGCAGAATCACACTGTAACCTGTCCACACAGATGCAGAGAGAGCCCAGCTGATGGACAGGCAGGGACAGTGGCAGCGCATTGGTTTACAGCCCGGTGCCTCAGCTGGAGCTGCACTAACAGTGTGTGCCTGCTCCACATCTGGAACAAAGAAGCCAGTCTGGGTCTACCCTTGGTGTTTACAGCTCTTGTTGTTTTTTCACACTCCTCGCAAAAAATCGTGCCCAAACACACACATTCCAGACTCACAAGCTCAACATGGGGGAAAAAATATACTATATTTTTCCACTGTAAATCTTGCCCCTCGTGCCAGGAGAGGCGGGTAGGGAAGCTGAAAGCTGGCATGGATCGGTGGTGGCGACAAGAGGGTGGCAGCAGCAGCCTCGAGGCAGACAGTTGTCTCTGTATGAGGATCCTGCCTGTGATGGCATACGAGTCATCTGAGGTCAAAACAGCTGGGGGAGTGGCATCACTGGCAGCCAGAACTGCTGGTTTGTTAGCTGTCTGTTTACAAGCTTTTAAAGAGATACCTGACGTTACATTCCTGCAAAAAGGAAAAAAAGTATATAAAGTATGAAGACTGCACCGACAATGTTTTCCTCTAGCAACAGTAGAAAGCCGGTAGTAAACCTTATAGGTTTAACAAGCTGCAGATGTTAAGACAAGAAAAGAATTTAAGGTTGATAGTATTTTGTTTTGCTCCTCTCCTTTGAGAGCAGATGAGCTGACATACGGGGGTGGAAATACTGAACATACCCCACAATGATTTGCCCTGGGGAGTCACACATGCACACCCAATCAACACACAATGACGCACGGCTCAGGGTTGCCAGGTTTAGACAGCAGGTCCTGTTGAAGACCGGTTTACCAGGTCCAAGGATTATCCATCTGAAGTTACCGGCTGCCCCCTCTGGGTAACGTGAAGCCCCCTTTTGTGGCTTTCTGCGGCTTTCTGCAGGGCAACAGTTTGTGAGGCAGGCGTCAGTTTGAAGGGCCAGAGTTGACGGGGATGACAGGCCTCTGAGGACGAGACATCTGTCTGGGCGGCAGGACGGGTCATCTGGACAGGGTTGCCGGGTCAAGTGACAGTGGGCACACAATATTTCACTATTATATCCTGACGTCAACATGGGGCCTGATGAGAAATTTAAAAACATGCGCCCTACGTGTCAAAACAAGTTTTCAGCAAAGCACAAACGCCTACAACCGTTCTCTTATTATACACGAATATCCTGTGAATGGAGAATTCATATTTGGCTTGATATGGAGCTGGCACAGCCGTGAGGTCAAAGCCCTTTCTTTATAGCTCTTCAATGGGAACAACTTGATGGGATCAAGTTCAGTTCCTGACAACAAGCCCTGGCTCTGTCAAGTGTTAAGTTCCATTGTGACCTACAATAGCACACAATGGCCCCCGCAGCACCCGGCCTGTACCACTCTGCCTATCAAATGACAGCGTCTCAGAGAAAAACTTTGCAAACTGATATTAAGATACGCGTCTATTGTATGCGTCATTTGTTTTTGTTTTGTTTTTTACATCATGTAGCGTGGGAATTCAGAGAAGTCAGTGCACTATAAATGCAAATGTAAAAAAAAAAAGTAGAATCAGGGATTGCTTTAAGTTTTCTAAAGATAAATAATTATCAAAATTGAAATTTTTGAGGAATCCCAATGTTCCCTTTTTTAAATTAGTACAAATATCCTACTTCCAATTGTAAATAAAGATACATTATTTTTTTATGTTTATATGAAGTGGATCTAAAAATAATTGTAAATCATAATACCCAACAAGGTATCCTGATGCAAAAGAATAATGACAAGTGGAAAGGGGCAGTGACAAGCAAACTTAAAGGAGCAATATGTAGAATTTACTGGCATCTAGTGGTGAGGTTGCAGATTGCATCCAACTGATTACCCCTCTGCTCATACCCTCCCTTTGTGCGTGTTGGAGAACTACGGTGGAATTAAAAATCATATTCCATTTCTGCCAATGAATCCCCCTAAATCCTACACACTGCTCCTTTAATGAAAATACACCTTTTAAATATGAAATTCTTAATCACATTTGTGAAGCTTCTTTTTTTTTTACTTAACCACTCTATAATGATTTCAAAACAAATGATGGGTTATCTTAATCTAGAAGAGAATTTAAGAACAAATCTAAGACGTTTTCTCTCCAGAATTAAAATGTATTTATAAGACTTTTTAGAATGCAAAATTAATTGAGAAAGTTGAGAACATATTTAAACCTGCAACAGTTGATTCTTTGGACACAGGGGGAAGCAGAAACTAGCTGTGAACCCAACATTGACATATTATCACCTTTAAAACACAATGAAGTTGTTGGCAAACACAGTTGGTTATTTACACATCCAGCATAGTAACAACAGCATTCATTGAGAGACACATTGGTGCCCAGCTGATTAATGTTCAGTCCAATATTCACTCTCTATTAGCTCTGTTTTTGATCTGCACCAACTCGTGAGGGACATATGTGTGTCTTTAGCTGCTAAATGCTCCACCATGTTCACAGCTAGTCACTAACTTGCCTCTCTGCTGTTTGGTGCTGGGCAAGTAGCCCACAGTGTTTTGTTTTTTTAGAGCTTTTACACTGAAAACAGCTTCCTGTATGTGTGTCTAAAACGCAGATGACAGCGGTGAGACTGAACCAAAACAGTGAAGTTGCCGGCCAGAAAACCAAAACAAAGACCTAAAAGAGGCAGGAAAGCTCTGTAAAGCTCAAAAGCCAGGTGATCATTCTCTGGGTTTTCCACGACAAGGGACACCCTTCACATACAAGTACCCGTGTGATGTATTGCTGCTTAAATTACGCTTTTTAATTAACAGCAACTTTTTAACAAGTTCTTCCTCAAGAATAAATTCAAGAACGAAGAGGAGACCTTTTGTGTAAAACAAGCATGAATAAGTGAACAGTCATAGTAAACCACTAAGCCGCCTAGCATTTAAAGTTGGCTCCCCTGACCCCGGCCTCGTCCTCACCATTTTGCTGCAGTGCTTCAGGTGTTTAACCTTGTCATATTAAAGCGTTTGTCACTGGAGGGCTAGACGACTGGGGCCAGGCTGGGCCGGGGATTTAAAAAGGCCTGTGCTCCCAGATCATCAGATTGTCAGTTGCTGTCTGAAGCCTGCCAAGAAACATCAAAGCCTCGGAGACTTGCTCATGTCATCTTTGAACTTCACCAAAAAACACACCCTCTCTGTTTCCCTCCCTGCCTGCATTCTTGCCCCACATCGGCCGATACCTTTCGATAATTAAAATAACAAAAACGAATCAATGAAATCAGGCCGAGTAGAAAAAGGAGAAAGAAGTTTGAGGATTTGTTGCCAGCGCTCTGTCAAGGCGAGGAGACGGTCTCAGTCTGAGCAAGCCCGGCCTCAGAGGGAGCAGCCACCCATCAGCTCCTGGCCAAGATTGGCGGCTGCGAAAGAACTACCTGAGGCGGAGATCAAAGTCAGGAAGAATACATACGCCTCAGCGTTTTACCTCTTTCATCTCCCGACTTCTCGACTTGAATCATGACCCTTCACCCGTCTATCTGTTTGACCTCTGGCTGACGAATGGTAAAGGCTTTTCGATTTTTGGACAAAAACTAAACGGGTAATGTTAAATGTATAAATGAAAATTACCTGTCGGATACAACCACGCTAGTAAACAGGTGATTACATGTGTTTTAGTACACTTTTTCTTTTTCTCTCGTCAAAACAATAAAAGTGGGGCTCTCCTCACAGTGGAGGCCATGTTTGGTGGAGAGCTATTTGCATTCCAGAAGTGAGAGTGAGGACAATTAAGCCATTTCCCCTCCAATCTATCTCCCTCCAGCCAGCCATCCAGGCAGCCCAGTAGATCAATGGGAAGTGCAGCTGCATAGCCCATGTGTGCCAGGCTGCGAGACGAGGGGAGAGAAGATTGGGGTTAAAACCCTCCTGGCCCTCAGATTGGCTCCATACCTGAGTCAAAGCACAGAGGAACCAACAGCTGTTGCCAGGCAGAACAGGGAGAGGAAAGTTCTCGCCCCATCTGTAAAAGCATTACAGGGTTTCTGGCTTTGGGTCACTGTTTATTTTCTTAACAATTAGAGCTAGCATGTCTGTATCTTGTATTCAACACCGTTTTTGTAGCTGAAAGGAGGGAGCTCCGGTGGCAGCAGGTTCATTTCACCGCTATGCATAAAGGAAGCACCCTCGGCTTCCATCTCAGTCCATCCCTGGTCCCCCCCCCCCAGGCCCTCCAGACTGGCCACTCCAAAATCAATTAGCCAAATCACTTCTCACAAAAGTAGCTGAGTTCTGCTTTCAGCGGCCAGGCCCCTCAGGTGTCACAGACTCGGTTTAAAGGTGTGGGCAGTGAGCCTTGGTTTAAATTGTGTGGGATTAGACCAAACAAAGAGCCATAGATATCAAGCCGCACCTGCACAACTTGCTCCTCAAGGGCCGCTAATAGGGAGAGTCTTAGGTCCAAATGGCGGGCGCTCAGAACTTAATCTCCAAGCTCTCGGGCCATTGCAGGTATCCGTTTCCACTGTACCCGGCAGCAGAAACTGTCCTGAACTTGGACATAATCGCAGAGCCATCACGTAAACAAGGGCTTCCATCTCCGCTGCCCCTGCCAAGTTCAGGTGATCAATCATTTACATGTGTAATTAGGACCGGGTGTCAAAACAGAAACTGTACACTCACTCGGGGACCCTGTGTGCAGCGGGCTGACATCAGACTTGGCAAGTAGGTGGGTAGAGAGGAAGAGACAGCGAGAGAGAGAGAGAGAGAGAGAGAGAGAGAGAGAGAGAGAGAGAGAGAGAGAGAGATGGGGGAGGAAAATGAGATGGTGAGATGTGCAGGTTTTCAGCTTACTTACCACCCATGGGGGGGGGGGGAAATGCTCTTCAGTAGATTGAGTTATGTTGAGCATATGGCTGTTCATATGATGATTTTAATAATGGTGTGTGGTACTTTATTGCATTAATACCTGTATTTTGAATACAACTATAATACTTAAAAATGACAACATGTCAAGTCAAGCCAAGCTGTGTTTGTTTGCGGAGGCCTTACAGTCTTAAAGGGCTTCATAATAACACCAACATTCTGAACGCTGAAACCGAAATGATGGGAAAAGAGAATCTTGTCACAGATCAACAGATCATCTATTCTAAACATGTCTCACTGTGGAAGTCAAGTGGTTCAATCGTCTCCTGAGTGCCCAACAAGCCATTCAGCCGATTTGAGGTCATAACAAGGGATTACACTGCAACAACAAACACATCCCAGTGTTAAAGGGATGCTTTGAATACACGTGATAAAAGGACAAGGGACGCTATGAAGTTTCTTTTTCTTGTATCTGCAAGTTATCTCATAAAAGTTCTCATCTCTTTCATGATGTGGCCTCAGCTCAAACTGGGACACAGTCCGACGTTTGGCTTCTTACACCAAACACAAAAACACAGCCACTGTAACAATCTAAAGGACATTTTCAAAACAATCTCTGCCGATCATCGGTGACGTTTTCCCACGGTCAATGGGCGTGTTGGTAACCGGGCAGGAGAATGCAGAAATACCAATGCCCAATAATCCACCTGTCACCTGAGGGGGATAGGTGTGGTGCTGCGGGGCTAAGGAGGGGATGTGTGCAGGTTACCGTGACTTATGTGGACTCATCCAGCCACCACCTCGGAGCCCAGGGGGTGAGTGGGTGTTTAAAAGAGCCTGTCTGGGGCCTTAGTTTAGAGTTTCCCAGTGAAGAGTGGCTGAGCTTTGAAGAGGCAGGTCCAGTAATGAATTAAGAGTATTGTCTGCTCGGAGGGAGAAGCCTCTGGGTGGGACATCAGATCAAAGGAGGTCCTCCTTTATTACTTACAGCGTCGGTTCAGGTATGCAACTGGACAGAGCAGAGGGCAGACACAGTGACCCTTAAAAAAAAGGACTTGGAGCGACTGTCCCGATACATTTATGTGGAAGGTTTGTTATTGTGATTGACATTAAGACCGTCATCATATTTGTTGACAATATCATTAAGGCAAATCAATCAAAGATGGTCATGTTCGATATCACCAAACCTCCTACTTGATCAAAGCTTTTGCTCGGATCCAATAGACGGATCCAACACCAAGTGTTGGATCCGTCTGTTTAACCGTTTAGCAGTTTGAATACATCGTCACATAGCAACAGCTACTGTAGTTGATTCATCAGGCCACTGAGCCTTTACAGTGCAGCGTCACAGTGGAATGCACTGACCGCTCCTCTCAGGTGGCTCCACGCCGTCCTGGGGCTGCACCAGCCTCTCGCAGGGTCATTCTCCCATGACATTCTCCTCAGCGTGGATAGGGAACAACACACCTCCGCTTTGATGTCAAAGTGGTCGGGTTTAGAGGATGAGGCAATGACGCGAGAGACACAAACACCTGGATGGAGTGGAACTAAACAGGAATGCTGCTTAGATGGTGGACGAGCAGATGTCATATGTGAAGTTACAATATGGAGCAGTTTATAACACTGTCTACAATAAAGCTCAAACTATAAGATACTATTTTAAAAAATAATTGGAAGCTAACCCTACTAAAACTAAAAACATTCATGTTACTCAGAGGATGAATCTTTTTCACTCATGGTGGTGCTTGAGGAAAAATCAGAGGATCACCAAAGTTAAACGTCTCAAACAGTTGGATGGATTAACGAAATTTGGCACACGCATTCACTTTCATCTCGGGATGAATTATAATACCTCAAGTGTACCCCTGACCTTTCATCTGGCGCCATCATCAGGTTAAATTCCCCATTTTTCCAGCACTTTTGTTTATATCCAAATACCTGCAAACCTTTCCAAACGTCCCACAAGCTCCGATTGGCTCACATGTCACAAGAATCAACTAGCTAGCTACTGAAAGGTAACATTTTCTATAGTGCTCGTCAGCAAGGAAAAGTTTGATTAAGTTACCATCAGTCTGTCAGTTGGATATAAACCTAAATGTTGATTTTATACAGTAAGATTCCTATGTTGTGTTTTCACAATGTGCCTGATATTTAGCTCTACAATTTACATTTATGGACCTGAATGTCTTGAAAAAAAAAATGTTTTTAACCAGGGCTCAACACTAGCCATGTGTATGTTGTACATGCTTTGCATTTGAATTTCACGCCCAGCTCATAGATGCCAGAATACTTCGTCCCTCAAATCTCCTTTTTGCTTTCCATTCAGGTTAATCTGGTTCTTTGTCAGATGAATACATTTCCACATTGGTTTATGAGTTTGACAGGTTAGTCAAACAAGTCAAAACAACTAAATTGGATTCACACACAAGTTAACGCACCAACACAGCGTTGTCTGGTTCCCATTCTGGCCGTAAAAGCAATATTTAAATATCAGCAATGCAAAAAATATTTTTAAAACTATTACTTTTGGGGTGCATGTTTGGCTGTTTGCTGTCCCTACTGCTTATATGTTAAGTGTGACAACCAAAGGTTTGCCTCAAATTGGTTTACAACGGCTCCGTTGCAACTGGGAACTGAATCAAATAATGGGCAGAAAGTGAGATTTATGTTAATACAATAAACCATGGAATCAAAAGTAATCACTGTTGGATCAAATCGTTACACTCCCAATCCCAACGAAGTGTTCCAGCATCGCAGACAAACCCCTGATGAAGACAGAACGTAGCCTCTCGATGTGGTGGATTGCTTTCCTGTGGGAAGTGTTGCTCTCTGGTTGCCCATTCTTCCGATTTGTTTCACACCAGCTGGGACTGCTGCTCAGCCACCCGGCCATAATGTCATAATTGTCCTGTTCCTGTGCTCCTCTCCATCCACCGGGGACACAATGGATGGCAGCTTGGGGCAGAGAGTGAAAAAGGGGCCCCCGGCTAACTGGGTGGGACCCAGATTATTCCCTCACCTGCTGCTCTCACCTTGGCACTGTGAGTGACTGTCCTGTGCAACAAGGAGGAAACCAGGTAACTCTTCTTTAATTGGGAGTTTTGTATTAATTGTGTCCAAACCAAGTGAACAAATGTCTAACAAGTTGTGTCCTGCACGATCACAGCCTTAGTAAATGCCTAAATTATAATTGTCTTCTTCACTGATAAAAAAAAACAACCTAAAAACAGCAGGGGCTGTGCTGCACCACAAGTTTGAAAACAAACATCGTCCTGCAGTGGAGCTCCCCAGGTCTCAATTAGCCCTGATGACTTGACAAGGGGGAGCTTGTGTTTAAATCAACCAAGGAAAGTATTGCTAGGGAGACATATAATTGATTCGGGGGCCCCCGAACGACAAAACAATTACTGATTACTCATTTCTGTTTGTCAGCTATGACAAGAAGGGTATCAATAAAGCAGCAGGATGGGAAAACAAAACTGCTCACATGGGACCAGACCTCACACCGGAGAAAACGGGACGCCAATCGACTTACGACATTACGTAAAAAGAAATACATGGAGAATTTTTTATTTATATATTTATCATTGATCATTGAAGTTAATAAAATGTAAAAAGTGAATGTTTTTGTAACTCACTTATTATTCATCCCCGGTGAATAATGTACAGCCTTGTAAAAACATGAGCACCAAAACAATACGGGGGCCGCTGGGGACCGGTGAACAGGTGTTCTGCATATACTGTGTGTAACCTCATCAGTTGAGGTAAATGAAACCACAATGCCATCTGTCAAAATCGCATGTATCACCTCTTATAGTTGTAGGCACACAGAGAAATAACTGATTTACAGTGTGATGAGAGTACTGAACATCTCTTTTCAAATAAAGCCAGTCAGTGTTAACCCTCATCTTCTCAAAGATCTCCTTATAAGTCACTGTAGCTCGTTTGTGGCGGACGTTAGTGCTGTACTTCCTGTGGGTTTGTCCCTCAGTCTGGCCCACGGAGAGATCTCACGATAAAAGGTTTAAAACCGGGGTCTGTTTCTCTCCAGCTGCCTCCTCTGGTCACGTTAACTTGGACCTCATTAGTCATAATCTGCTCCCCTGGGCCGGTCTTGAAAAACCTCAGCCTGGCAACTGCATAGAAATGCTCTGAGCAAAATGTTCCTCTTATATGCCTGACCCCCCCCCACCCCCCAAAAAAAAACGCTTATCTGATGGATGGGGCTTTGGCGGTTCTCCCGTTTGAATGAGGCGGAAAGGAAACTTCAGATAACAGACGTGGCTACTTCTCAATATCTGCATGTGTAGACACATTACCCAATTCCTAGCCACAAAACCAGCCAAAACACATGCATCTAAAAAACGTAGATACATCGCTGGCATATTTGGTTGTGGCCTCACTGCGCATTAGCCTTTCTACAAAAACACAGTGAGAGAAACTAAGGAGCAAGCAATGACCCGGGGATAGGAATCTTGAGCTGAGGAATTTAGCCGAGCTTTAGCAGACACAACGAAGTGGCAGTGATAACGGCAGCAGGATGACTGATCCTGCTCATACCCAAACATGTAACCTCTTCGTTGGCTGTGTAGGGCCCCAGCTCTTCAAACGCATCCATATTTCAGTGACAGAAGGCTCCGGGGTAAAACAACCCGTTTACCTGTGATCTGTTTTAAGAGCGGCCTAAGAGGAGCGAGGCAGGCCTGTAACGATGGGAAAGCCGTCTGAGATGAGCTGCGTCAATAGAAAGACATGCTAGCTTCAGCTGACCAGTGCTTGACCCCATTAGCTCTGGCTGAGTCACTTCAGGCAAACTAATACATTTTTGTTTTGATGTCATTTTAAAAGGATTTTGACAAACCCAAGCATTTGAGATGAGCAGATAAACTGTTTGAAATAGACGTGCATTTAAGATGAGAAAACAAATGAATTATGGAAAGCGTGGCATTGAACTGTCTGTAGCAAAAAGAAGTTCAGCCGTGCAAGAGCTCCCAGTGAAATACAGGTAAACACAGTGAAATAAATGACGTGGAATCTCACGTTTTGCTTTAAAACAATCAAAAGTTGATGTCAGAGGTAAATACTGTATTTAGTTATATATTTAAATCTTTCCTCAGGTCGCTCACGTTTTCCCTGCCTATTCAGTGTCATTGTGATGCGGTTATCTGCGTCAAGGCCCTGAAGGCCACGAGGGCCCAAAATGGCTCAGGGGGGGTCACCTTCTATTGTTTCCCATAAGAATTAAAAAACGGTCTGTTTTGTCGTCTTTCCCCCTTTCTGCTATACCTTTCTCC
Source organism: Leptoclinus maculatus (assembly GCA_032191485.1). Classification (NCBI taxonomy): domain Eukaryota; kingdom Metazoa; phylum Chordata; class Actinopteri; order Perciformes; family Stichaeidae; genus Leptoclinus; species Leptoclinus maculatus. The sequence goes on from JAVDOI010000015.1 coordinate 10,213,842, forward strand.
AGTACACACTCACTGCAGAGCCAGGAGGAATGCTGTATTAAGTCTGGACAACAATGACAACAAAAAACATTAACAAAAGCCGAAGGGCCAAACCCAACTAAGTTACCTCCCCTGGACATACAATGCCCCTGCTTACCCTCCATTTCAACCCAACCCTTAGATACCCCCCTGCCAAGCCAGGAATGCTGGGGGACAGTGACCTTTCCATCCAAGAGTCCCACCTTGGTTTCTCAGGAAGATTAGGAGGTGGTAGAGGAACTGGGAGTGTCCCATGAAGCTAGCTGTTGATCCCAGTTGGACGAGGATTCCAGCTTTCTGGAGGAGGACCAGGCCCTGGGTTTTGGAACACTCAGGTCTTGAATTTCCTGCTGTATTGCTTCAACCTTGTAGGGTTTTATGCTTCGTTGGTTTGGCTATTATTCAAAAATGTGAAACCAATGCACAGCAGTTTTCTATTTCTGAGCCTTCCAGCCTCATTAAAAGGGCTCCTCCTCAGCGGCAGCAGACTGTTGGCAAACATTAAAGTGCGATTGGTTGATTTTATGAGCTTCGCTTTTTAAACTTGGTTTCCATTTACTTCCGTGTTGCTGTTGGAGCGCTGCCCGAAAACCAACGTTCCAGACGTCTGCAAAGCCCCCGAGAGAACAGAGCCACAGGGAGCACCATCAGGTGTGTTCCTCATGCTGAGGTGCTCGTCAGGTGGTCTGGTGCTCTACAGCAGCTGTCTGGGTGGCAACAGTGGCCCAGGAACTCCCACTGGTTACACAGGGAACATGACAGCATAACCACAGCCTCTAGAGTCTGCATGATGGACATGAAAATGAACACAAAATAAAACATATAGATCTTCACTTTTTGTATTTTTGCTATTTTTTGGATAAATCTCATATATTTTTAGCCATATAAGCAGTGTGCTTCGAGAGATGGCAGGGTTCATAAATCGGTCGACTACTTTGACTCAAACTGAAGTATCACAGCAACTATAGGACGGATTGCCATACAATTTTGCATATTCATGGTCACCACAGGATGAATCCTGCAGACTTTTGGGATCCTCTGACTTTTCTTTTGAGCCTTTCTGTAACTTCTTACAAAGAAAAACGGAAAAATTGTAATGGGCAGGTAAGACTTAAAAAAAATCTAAATCGACCTATATAAATGCAATCGGTGCATCTTTAATGGATACAATTTATAGTTCATACATTTAAATTAAAAGCTCTTACCAAGACTTTCATTACTTTTGACAATAAATTACCAAAAGGTCTCTTTACTGTTCGTCTGTGAACAAACCAACATCACATTGTCTAAACACAAATAGCAAGATGAAATCTACTGTACATCTGCACGGCACATTTAAGCATTACCTCAACCATAAAAAGTTACAGCATGTTACACAGGGGGAGGAAAGACAAACAGCACTAGTGGCAGAGAAAAGCTCCTGACGCATTCCAGATATTAACATCTCCGCAACAGCTGGGTGTTACCTCAGCAGACCAAACCAAAAAGAAGAGTTTTCCGCAATTATGGCTTTCAAAAAGCAGAACGTTTGAGATTCCATCGGCAAGATAAAAGCGTGATCGCAGAAAGGCCTGATAACCCGGGTTAGCAGTCATTATTACAAAGCGTTCCCAGATGCTGCCATAACACAATCATCAAGTCTCCAGGTTATCAAATCCTCTTCAACACACACTGCATAGTGTTTCTCAAGGATAGTGTGACAAACATATACGGACCCTACATGCTGCAACATGCACAAATATAAAAAGTTAGGATGTACTAATTTAAGGGAAACACAGAATCAGGCTTTTGTTTATGTTGAGCTGACTGGCAGTTGGGTGGTGGCAGTGCCTGGGGATTAACAGAGGTGTAAACGGGTAATAACTAGCCTCAAGCAGCCACCTTAAACTGTCAGGAAACAGGTAATCCTGAACAAAGCTTGTAAACAAAATACTTTTATATACAATTGTACCTTTTGGGCACGTTAAAGTCTGCTGGCAAAGCTTTAAACCATTTCAGTAACTGAGATGGAGCTAATGACAGTTACCAACTGTGGATATATAATAATTTATACATCCTTTAAAAAAGAAAAAAATAACCTTTTGTTTCAACTAACACACACATTTACTGTGTGGTTTTCAATGTGTAGAATAATAGAATAAACTATAGTCTGTTTACAAATTGTCTACTGAAAAAAATCATGTATCAAATATCAGCGTTAATCCAAGTATTCACATCCTGTGTGCTACTAAACCGCAGCCAAGGATTCAGATTTCAGGACAACGAAACAGATTGGTATCAGGTTCAACAGCACTTGCACATTATTTGTTTTTTATACTTCAAACTAATTAGCATCTCCACAGTGCAAATGAATTGCCACACATAATCAATATTTCTTGCCAGATCCAAGTCATCCTCATGCTAAGGTTTTCCTTTTGGATATAGACCATGAACAGGTCTGTCTTTGGGTTCGCTTTGACATTTCCAGACTCATTCATTTGCTCAGGAAACATAACATCACATCATAGCTGCCTAACAGGTCTAAGTAGTATAATGCATTGCTCTCCTGCGAATATCTATTCCCCCCCCCCACCCACCCACTCAATGATTCATTTCTGCAGGAAGTTGAAGGTTTGTGTGCATCTAGGTGCGGCGGAAACCCAATCCATCAGGGCAGAGCAAGACGGGTGGGCCTGCGCTGTCTGACATTATCCAGACACCTTCGTGACAGCTCCGGCTCCACCGCTGACACACGTGTTGCCGGCAACATAAGCTGGCATTGAGGGACGAGAGCACCGGGAAACAAGTAGCTACAAATCAGAAAATGTTGAAATGAAAGAGCTGGTTTGTTAAAAGTTAAAAGACATTTCTCAGCACATAAACATGGGAAAGATTACAAAAAAAAGTGTTGTTGTCACGCATGCCAATTCAATATCCAACATCTCTACAGCGTTACAAGTAATGCAAATTAGTAGCTATAACCCATGTTAATATTAATTCAAATAAATAATCCTGGTTTTTTATTCAGAAATTGAGGTTTTATTTAGTATAAAATCTAACAGTTTTCTACAGTTCAATAACATATCTCTAATTGTCATATCAAATGTCTCTAAGACGAAACAGAAGCATGTACTCTCTTTGTCCGGGCCCATTTCCTAATCCACACAACCAGCTTCCTACTGCAATCAAACCTTTGTAAACTTTACAACTTCAGCAAGATGGCCGCCTCTGCTGCTTTATTTCAACCTCCCTCTGACCACAAATAGGTCTAAATCGACCCAATTACTTACTGCTTCCTTAAATGCTCGAGGCAGATTTACTGATACTTGCCAGGAATGGCTCTGTGATAACTATCTGTTGATATTCTCGTGTATCCTGTCTTCTTGTGGGCATCTCCAATGTGACTTTGGGAAATTTCAGAACAGTGTGACAGATTACATGAACTGTAGGGCACTGATAGAAATAAGATCCACTTCTATTACAGACAAATCAATCCTGCAGATAGCTGCTTTCATGCCTATATTGAACCTCATTTTCTGGTTTTAAAGACATTTAGGTTTTTTTATCAAAATAATTCCACAAAACTAAACTTCTGCTCTTTTAAGCCTGTAGGTGTTTCTATTAACATACACTTGCAGAAAAGTGGCATCCTGTAGCCCAACATAAACAGCAATGCCACTGAGAGACAGTGAGGGTGACAGATGAGACTCTCCTCTCTGAGTGGGCTACCATATGGTAGCAATCAGGGAAAGTAAGGGTCTGCTGGCCCAACAGTAATTAGCAGACGGCCTCATGTTCGTGTTTCTTTTAATAGCTCAACACGGCCCAGTGTGGACTAAAAATAAACAGGGCAATTATGGGCGGCAAGGAAGGGCATCATTTGAGGGGTCCGACCTTTGAACCCGGGTCAGAGCCCATATAGGAGGTGTCCATGTGGACCACCTGCACCCCTCTGGGCTGCTGGGGAAAGGAGCCATGTTGTGTTTATGTTAGGGGTCAGGCGCAGAGGTAGGCAATTGTAGGGTAAACTAGATGTGTGAGTAAATACTGTCTATTTATATCATAAGAGGAGTCTAAATGCTTGCTGTGTTTTGGAGATGCAAGATGCAGCAGTTGCACCAGCCGTTTGTGAGTTTAAACTTCGCCTAGTAATAAACACTAGTGTTCACTTAGTAGAACTTTATGAATCACCAAATTAAAACGGGTTGCGCCAAAGTATTCAATGACATGAAGATGGCTCGTTAAAAGACACCTGGCTAGATCGCCATGGTAATATATTGCAGACCGGAGGTCGTTATGTTCAGAGTTTCGGATTGAAATCTGCTGTAAAAAGTGCCTTTCACTAATCAACCCCTTTTGGAAATAGCGTCACTATTCTTGCAAAATCCTCGGTGACAGAACTGTAAGAGGTTCTCTTTGGAGGGAGGGAGTGTTTAGAGGCCGAATAAATCCGTTGGCATTTTCGGACGATATTCCCTATGAGGGATATAGTGTCTCGGCTGAGGCGATACGTTATACATGCACACTTGTTGAGCCGTAGCGTTACGTTTGTAATGCAACCGGAAGAAGCCGTGCAGTTACAGTAGCACACACTGATTGCATCACCTTGTGATTTTGCCAAAGGAGGCTACATACAGTCTGAGCACGAATACTGTATACCATGCAGCTAATAGAACACCAATTAGTCTCTTGGTATTTATCACAAATAATATTCAATCAATAAATAGTTTTTCACTTTGATTCGACCAAAAACTAAAGTGATTTACATGTATCCATTGTGGGGCAGTGTCACACTTTACACAATTTACACGATTAGCAATTTTCAGCCAGCATTTCTCTCGTAACTGAACCTAAACTAATGTTACTTTGTTAGTTTGTGACCCCTTTAGAAAAGGAAAGGCAGTAATGGGTTGACATATCGTACCTTGATCAAAAATGGTAAATTAGAAAGATTTTAAATTTCTTTTTTTTATTTCTAAACATACTATACCTCAAACAACAAAACATTGTGCTAGTAACATTAGCATTAGACAAAATGACCAAATATCGTCTGTTAGTTTGGCGTAATCTTATTTTTCCCCTCATTCCAAACTGCTTGAATACTACTAGCCGAAACACGTTTCTTCATGAATCATTTACAGAACAGTTTGCCCCAAAAACTGTTACTTTTATATGTTATTGTACCTAATGCTACAGTGACTTTCTGTTTACATAGTTGATTGCTATATATTTGGTATGGTAGTATCAAAAGTAATGCATCAAAACCAGAGATACAGTCTCTTTAACATGGAACCTACATTTCCCACAATGCAATTCGACCTTCAACAGCTCATTCAGAGATTCGAGTGTGTTATGCTAGTAGTGGCTAATGTAGCTTCGAGCCGCTGGCCTCAAACAGAGATGAAGAGCAGGATACATGTCTGGTAATAGGACTTTATACATTAAGTTAGCGATACACTTATAGATTAACTCTCATGTGGCTAAACAACTCGATTCTAAAAATGTTCTTTAAACACTTTAATAGCTCTCCATGAAGGACGATTGGATCATGTCAGAAATGTTTCAAATACTGTGTTGCAAAACCCCTGATGTACAGCACAGAGATGGTTAATTCCCATTCCCCCTCCCCACCCATACGTGTGTTTTCTTTACATTACGTCCCCAGCTTCAGCAAGAATCGCTTTCTCTGCACTGGCTAGTAGGCCGGCACAGATGTTCACATCAGTGCAAGAACAACAACAAAAGCCTTTCACACCTGGCAACTCTCAAACAGAACTTGGCACCAAAGAACCTGCAAGGCTGTCCCAGACCGACCTTTCACCTTTTGTGATGTCAATGATCCTTTGGACCAATTAGATGCTGGAAGCTGTCCTTGGACTAGCATGGCCTCAGACACAAAGACAAATGATTCTATCAGATTAAATGTTTTTTAATGGCAGACAGAGAGGCCAAGTGTGGTTCTTTCATGAGAAGCCACATGTGCATTTCTCTGGTTATCATTGCAAATGAGGCTCATTTGTAACCAATATGTGAATGAAAAGTTAAGCTCTGGCAGCGATGTGGAGGAAAATGTCTTGTTTGTTACGCCAGGGACAGCGGGCGTAACAATTTATTTCCTAATGTCAATATCACTCCATCATCAATGTGTTCTCAGATTTGATCGACTATGAGAATAACTGGCTGGCTGTAACAAAACATGGAATCATATCATGTAGCTGTGCATATGAGGCGGATTATGGCCAATATGTTCTGACCTCAATCTGCCAAGAGAAACAGCAAGAGCAAGCCACACATCCACAGGCCTCGCTATTTTTAAACCCACATTTGGACTCGGCGCTCGGTGCCTACCACAGCAAAGGCTGCTGGAGCCATCAGCCAACCCAACACAAAGACATTGTCCCTGAGACGAGAGCTTCAAGGGAACAACAAGGTCAAACGTTGTATTTTTAGTCTCTAGTTCTGGGCCACACTGTAGGGCAAACTGGACCTCATGTAATGGGATGATTTTCCACATGCAGAGACCTATGATCACCCAGCCGTCTCGGCCTGTTATTCAGAGAACGGGTTGTGGGGTCCTTCACCTGGCTGCGTGGTGACCTGGCCATTCCTACGGCCGCATGTCGGTGGATTAATCCCCCATCCCCAGGAGAAGAAAGACCCCTGCACCACTTATGAAGCGTTTGTTCTTCCTGTCAGCCTTCAATTGAGGATAATTGTCTCTTTTAGATCTCAAGCGCCTGTGATCTGCCATCCATTGAGCCCAAAAGGAGGTTAGGTTTCACCTCAGGTTGGCGTGTGGGGGGGGTAGGAGGGTGGGGGGCAGATTAAACATCAAAAGGTTAAAACTGGATTCATAAGAGGAGCAGTCTTATCATGTTGTGTGTATTGTGCAACGTCTGACACTGAGTGACAGCATCCATATATGATAGACAATTTAATTTGAGGTTAAGAATACAACGATCACTGCAGGTATTTGGATTAAACTGGTGTCACTGATATGAAATATTATGCAAAAGGTTATTAACGAATGAGTTTTAGGAGGTGTCTGGTATTTAATAGGGATTCTGTTTAATGTTTAGGGGGTTTGTTTTTTGGGCCACACACACAAAAATGCTTTGGTTCAAATTTGCATCACATTTCCAGTGCTGCGGACATCAGAGAGGTCTTCCTTCCCTTTCCTGCCTTTACTCGCCTCTGTAACACACACAGCTGGTCAGGTCACATTATCGCCTCCTTTAGCACAACAGCTGTGCACCAGTGAGAGCATCATGTGGAGAAATTAGCATAAGCTCAGCCTCCCGACTGATCGGTGGTTCCGAACAACATAATCATTTTCAAACTCTAAGTGCAGCTCGGATGTTGCCTCAGCTCTCAAGAGTCATACACGCACCCCCACAACACATAAAGACATCACCTCCCCCCTTTCTCCCTCTCAATCTCTATATCTCTCTCTGTCTGTCACACACACACACACACACACACAGAGTCTGAATTGTGGGTCAGTGCCTCATGTGGTGACAATGTGTGCGCTGTGCTGTGGCGGTGGAGGCAGCAGTGAGTCTGTAAAAAGAGGAAGTGGTGCTGTATACCCCGGAGGAGTAGGGTCCCGGGGAAGAATGTTTATCCTGTCCACCGCCTTTGATCTTTCACTGTTAATCACTTCCTGCACACTGTATATGAACTAAGCAGCTCTGTGCCGCAGCGCCGGGGCCGGCAGCCATTTTGGATTTTCTTAACAGAGAGAGGGAGAAGCGTGAAATCACGCTCTCTCTGGCGTTTTTGAGCTCTGACGAGATGAATGTTTTGACCACTGCGAACAAATATATTGAAGTTGAGAACCGCCTAATTGTGTGGGACTTCCAGGAACAGCAGGCACAAAGAGTTACAGTAAAGCTGCCATGCTCGAGGCCCTAATGTGCATCTACCACACCATGTGGTTGGAGTGGCGGTGACATTTAGTAGCCATTATAATTCAAAATCCCTGCCAGTGCTACAAAAGTCTCCAACCCTCAATGCCACTGATCACACGAGGAGAGACACAAAAGTTCTCTCACGTGCAGACGGGTTTTCGCTCTCCGTTTCTCTTCCTCTTTCTCCCTGTCTCGCACACCACCCTGGGTGCAAGACCCTGTGCAACCCACCTAAACCCAGCACATTTTATCCCCCCCCCCCCCCCCCCCCCCCACGAGCATCTGAGAGCATTTATACAGCTCTGGAATTCAGAGGGTCTAAAACCCCACACCTGGCAACTGAAGTCAAGATCTGCAACCAAGGACATTGGGACTTAAAATAAGACAGTGCCTGACCTCCACACAAAGCCGTACTGTTTAGCTGCAGCACTGTGGCGGCAGAAATCACTAACATGCCGAGCACGCACACACACAGACAAAAGTCCATGACAGGTTGAAAAGCACCCGTCGCACGCTGTGGCAGATGACACTTGGTTCGTTGGTTCGTTGGTTGTGTGCCAGTGGGTGGATGCATCGTTGAAAGGCAAAACATGAAATCTTTTGTCTCTGAGTGATCGGCTTGAATTATAGTCGCGACAGTAGATTGCGTGTGTCATGAACTGCTTTGAAAAAATAAAAATTGTCATCACAAGATGAGGAGACAGCCAGGCGAAGTATTTGTGGAGGTTTTGCTTCTATTCATTTTGGATTGTGTGAGTAGAGCCGTGTGTGTGTTTGTGTGCGTGTGTGTGTGTGTGTCCATATACTTGTGCGTTTGTCAGGAGCTTTGTTTTAAAGGTCTCTCCTATCAGTCATTCAGCGATGCCCTGCAGCCTGTTCTGAAGCAAGCATCCTGCTTGAATAGGCCCTCCTTGCACTCTCTGTCTCTCACACACTCACTAAAACTATGCAGCATGCTCTCACACACACACACACACACACACACACACACACACACACACACACACACACACACACACACACACACACACACACACACAATTAAAGAAAAACTAAGTAAAATCAAAGTAGTGAAGGGCCATTGTTACTCTGTAGTTGTTTTTTTTTTTGTATGTATTTCAGTTGCTGTGCCAACTGAACATCGCACTGATACTGTATTGTTTACTTCCGTAATGCAAATACAAACTTCCCTATTAATGCTACAAAGTTATCACATTCTCTCTGAACTTAAAACAACCAAGGTGCTGTCAAATACACAAAAAAAGCAAAGCATGCACATATAACACATAAACCAGAAACACAGCCTTAAAACAACATGGGAATTTAACGTCCGGCTTTGCACATCTGACTCATTTTTAGGAACGTTTTTTCGTCTGCATGTTTTCCTGTGACTGTGTGTGTGTGTGTGTGTGTGTGCACCTTTCTCTGACGGGGCTTGCGTGACTAGTGTGGAGTGTGAGCAGAGAGTGGAAAGGTTCCTCTACCGCCTCAGGGAAATAGCAGTGTGTTGTGTGCGTTTAACCTCTTTTAATCCCACAGAAACTTTTAAAAGGCCATGTAAAACAGCAAGCCCCTCAGGTAACAGCTCAGCACACGCAGGCATTATCAAAATGTTTACATGCGTGAACACTTGAGTTCCCACAAAGCTTTTTGAGCCACCACGTCAAATACGTGCAAACGACAGTAGCCTTCTTAGATTTGTGGGATAAGAAACTCTGCATACTAGATTTGCTATATTATAGGTTAAGCTTTAAATGTTTACGAGGACTTTGCGTGCAGCTAACAGTTCTCTGTCCTTTACTCATCTCAACAGGTTTTAGCAGCTGTCTGCGACTTAGTGCAGTTGAGGTGAGTCAGACCATGCTGTCCAGGGTGACTCACTCACTGCTTGTGATCCATAGACCAAAACATTATTTATCGTCTTAACCAGTGTATATTTGTTTACTAGCTGCTGCACATTGACACAGTTACAGAAATTCACACCTAGAGGCTGCCCTGTATAACCACGCTCGTCTACTGTTGGCTGCAGAGCAGCTTTGCGTAAGCAGCTGGGGGTTAAGAGTCAGCTAAAGGTACAATGAAGACTTTCTGTTAATGGAAGGGAGTGAGTCATCACTTCTACTTCCTTCAATTTCACAAAGCTTTGCAGGCAACTTTAACCAGCTTGACTTTCTAATTCTGTGTGCTGTTGTCACCATTATAATAGCTTAAAAGTTTATAGCTGTGATAATGATGATAATTACAATGGATTTGATATAAAGGAGGTATTAGTTTTAGTTGTCGGATCATGTCTGTCTCAAGTTTGATCAGCTCACATGCAAACAAAAGTAATCCGTAAAACATTCAACAGATCATCTTAAAAAGATAATAAATGAATACATTCGCAGAAGTTAAAGGATTTCCTTCAACCGCAGAGACGCAGATGACTGATGATGTTGGACTGGAGTCAGAGGTAAAGAGTCTACAGTCATGCTGGTGGCTCTGTGAGCCAAATACTAACATCAGCATGCTAGCATACTCACAATGACAATGCTAACAGACAATCTTAGTTAAGCGTGTTAGCATGCTAACATTTGCTTTATAGCATAAACACACGGACAGCTGAGGTTGACGGGAATGTAATTTGATTTGCAGGCATTTGGTCGTAAACCAAACTGTTGGACAAATTGAAATTACCTGATAATGGTATTAGATACGAAAGTGATCACCAAAGTTATTTCATCCTGAGGGGGGCATGAATGTCAGCACCAAATTTCACTACCGACCCATCCAATAACTGCCATCCCTAGAGACATGTCGATGGCATGCAGAGCTTTGTTGTGATCCACAACAAGCCTTTGCTTTGACCATTATGGCAAAAATCAAAAAGTCCTCAATAATAAAATCAATGCCACATTTTGGGTGCAGTAGTTGTGGTGTTTCAAAGAGTGTGGGCAGAACTGTGATGTCTTTTTTCCCCTGATTTTCTGTTAACGCTGTTTGGTTCTTTTATTTGTCTCAAGCGTGGCAGATGTCCCGGCTCACGCTAACTACACAATTCTCCCATTACCGTTGTTGTTCAAAAGCACTACGTTACTAAGTTCAGTGTGTTACTAAGCACACTGACCGGACGCCACTTTCACACAACAAATGTTAAGGATTTCACGAGCCTGGCATTTATTTCAATGACTAGCATTGTTTTTACAAAATGAATATCAACCGATAAAAATTGGCAAAGGGATCAGCTTCTCTTGTGAAAATGCCTAGATTTGTACTATGCCACAACCATGAGCAGTAACAATATCAACATTTACACAACTACATTGAAAACCACTTAAAAATGTAATGCTGAGAAGTTAGAAGGGATAGAGTGGAGGGAGGCACCCTGCTGGTTCCCAGTACAAGTGACAGAGTGACAGGTGGAGGGGGCTGGCCCACGTGTGTGTGTGTGTGTGTGTGTGTGTGTGTGTGTGTGTGTGTGTGTGTGTGTGTGTGTGTGTGTGTGTGTGTGTGTGTGTGTGTGTGTGAGTGGAAGCAAACGAGAGCAGGGCCTTGGGGACGGGGGGTTCACCTGTTCTACTCATGTTCTGACAGGTAGGAACCCCCCTCCCCATCCCCCCTCTTTCCCAACGACCCCTCCCCCCACCACCACTCAGTATCCACACAGCACCCAACAGTTCCCTTTTTATTCCATCTCAGGGTTCAATCTGGTCAGTGCGGCCCCCTTATGCTCCTGTCCGTGGGCGGGTGTGGGGCAGCTTAAAGATTCCCATCTGCTGTCCTTGCCTTGGTGCCAGAGGAGCTGGGAATGTCCGTCTCTGATGCAGGAATTACTGGGAATTGATGAGGCTTTGTTTCCAGGTTGATTTTAATGCTCGGGTTAGAGTACACTAAAATATGATATTTGTGTTGGCAGCACGAATAGAAGTATTGATACTTACCATTGCATTCAAGTAGCACATTCTTTGTCTATTGCTTTGACGGTTGAAGATGTTTATGAGACTGCTTTGGACATGTTTGTGCTCAGCAAACCATAGTTCTGTTAAAACTTGTGGTAACAGTAAACCAAATTTGTATCTTTCAAATTAGTTTTGAAAAACCTGCTCCACCTATTCAGTTTTGATTGATATCTCTGGGGCTGAAGTTAGATTCAATTTGGTCTAGGTGTTTGAGGTTACGGTGAGGTTTTGGACATGGTTTCCCTTTCTTTATTGCAACATACCACCCTGGTTAAGCCCACACAGTCCTCTCTTTGTATAGATCAAATGAAAAAGTGAACATTAATTTTTCATATAAAAAAAACAACAAATTTCCTGTGAGCAAGTTGCAAATGTGGAAAAATCTCTGCTTCAGTTTTGGCTTGTACTTGGTGTTCTTCATCCAATAAAACTAACTTAATATCCCAGAGAACTGAACTACTTTAATTACTTTAAATACATTACTTGCGTGAATACTTACATATTTTTTTCTATGTAGTAAGATGGACACAAAGACAGTTAAAATAACTAGTTATTTCATATTAACTTGCTGTAGCCACTTCATCATGTTGACTTATGTGTTTCTGTGTGTGTGTGTTTCTGTGTGTTTCTGTGTGTGTGTGTGTCCCGCAGGAGACAGGGAAGTGGTGGCCTGGTGCCAGTAAACACAGAGCTTTTGTTTGTGGGAATCTGCCTCAGGTGCAGTTGACCCCTGACCCGTGAGCCTGCAGGTTGAACAAAGGGCCATTAAGGGGAGCTGGGCTTGTCTCCACTCCAGAGCGACTGAGACAGAGAGGTTTACAGAAAAGTGTGCACAGGGTCAGACGTGGACATATGGATCATACTTTATGAGCATTTTTAAAAACAATACACTACTCAATCACACTCACAATACCACAATTGGTGGTCCGGCCCTAATAAATAAATGGAACACTTTTTGCACACAATCTCTGTCTCTCAATTGTAACATTAATCAGTTCACTGGCACTTTTTGGGGGACAGCCACCCATCAAACAAGCGTTGACAGACGCAATCGACACTTGTGAATCCAGACCAGGTCACTTCATCATCATCTGATCACTGAAACAAGGTTCCCTTGGAAGTATCCCCTTGTCCCCCTGTCACCGCTAGAACAAAGTAGAGACGGGGGCTTGTTCTTCGAGCTATAGCTGGTGACAGGTAAGTCCCTCGAATTCAGCAGCAACGCACAATGCTCTTAGTGTCTCGCAGGACTCTGAGGGTACAATGGGGTCACTCAGTCAGAAAAAGTTGGGGTGTGTGGCCCGGTACACTGACCGCCTTTACACCTGAAACTGATTGTCAGGTAATAACACAAATCTCCACTGAACACACTATGTAGCTTTGCTTGCATATCTTGCTTGTTGGTTGTTTATGTTTTACATGTTAATCCAGACCTGCTGTACAGTATGTGCATCAAGCCAGAATACAGTCCTCCTCTCATCTCTTGCCTCCTCCATCTTTCTGGCTCAACACTGCCACCCAGTGATCGCATCCAGTGAAATAGCATAATATCACTCAGTCATCAGGCTTCGGTCCAGAGGCCTGCGGTGAGATAGACAACATTACCTCACTGCCAGGGAAATACATAGGACAGGATGGGATTTTCCACTGCACCCCGGAGCGAGTATGCCCAGACCCCCGCCCTCCGTACACCATGAGCTAACAAAGACAAGTGCTCGACATAGTCGGAAAAGTCTGCAGTGGACACCTCCGAATGTCTGAAATGATGCGATTTATGGTTCAGAGTGAGCTCTCTCTATTGAAGCTGCTCTGATTTTCTTCCCTGGTTATCAGGCGGTTCTTTTCTTCTATTGTAAATCCCACAAGCAATGTAAACCACAAAGGTAGAGCTGTCCGCCCTGCATACCTTTAACATTAATTCATTAGTCCAGAGGAAGGGTTGTGTTACACCAACTGTGATCTGTGACAATCCATCACAGATGTGACTTTCATGTGTCAAGAAAATCCAAAGTGTTCCAGTCTATTATGTCTAACCTCAGAAGGTTATAGAAAGTAGGTAATAACAATGACACGGATAAAAGGTGTTACTCTAAATAGAATGATAATAATAGAAGTGTCAGTCGTCACCTTTTAGGTGACGACTGACACTTCTAAACTAGGTTCTAAACTAGGTTAGAGCTGTTTGTGAGGAACAAAGTGTGTCTCTCCGCATAGTTGTTGAGTACATCGTCTGCTATTATCCTAATAGAGAGCGCTTCATTAGTGCTTCTGCTGGGGATTCAAAATTGCAGCTCAAAAAAAAAGCTCAAAATTGCAAGTAAATATGGTTTAGTGTAAATATTTAACTTTGTAATCGTCTTTTTGGACCTGCTTTGCAACCGTCAATGTCCAGATGTCTGTCCCCTGTGAGCTAATGGTGATCTAACTGTGGCAAGAATCAGGACAGAAGAAGTGCCTTTGTAGCAGAGTGGTTCCAACGCATGCCACGTTACCGCACCAGCCTGGGTTCATTTCCAGCAAATAAAGGCAAAAATGCTTAAATATTAAAAATAAAAGAATCCGACAAAAGATCTGCACACTGTATTAAAAGCTCCCAGCTATTTCAACTGTGCTACATTCTAACAGAGATCTTTGTCAGGCATTGTCTTCCTATAAACAATAAAAACATTGAATAAATATAGTACACAGATTGAACTACCCACACATGTCTTCGCACGTGTAGGAACAAATATCCCAAAACACACTCGGGTCTCAGGAGTCTGATCCTCCACTCCTCTACACCTTGTAGGGATTACAGGTGTTGGTTTTCTTTCCACTGTGCCCGAGCATTTGTATGTATACGACAGCACGTGAAACCCGATCATATTCAATAATTCATGACAACTCTGAAACCCCTTCACCTCTGTCCATTAGCTCTTCTAAGACCTCTGGCCTAACACTACTTTGTAACTTCTTGAACACAAGAGAGCGTGTCTCCCCATCGCCTCCACTAATGCCTGCCACAGCGACAGCGACTGATATCAGGTTTTACCTCTATGTGACTTATACCGCTGATCAGCCGTAGCTTCACGTACTGCCCATTTAATCAATTATTTTAGAAATCGATAGGTGGGGGAGGGCAGGGCAGCGGTATTAAGTAGGTGTCAGTGCGGTCCGGCCACACTTTGTCTCCATTTCCTTAATGTGTGCCTCGTTCTCCTGCCAGCTACACCAGAGCCATAAATCCTACCTAAAGTCACAAGGGAGCCAGCTGATGAATAATACACACGGTACACCTTACAGTGTGACTAATCCAAACCTCTTGACATGAGATGGCCGAGGCTTAGCACGACATTAGCCTCGACACACCAACTGGCAGCTCTTGGCCTTGGAGGTGTACAGTGTGTTTGTTTGTGTAGATGTTTATGCATAATCTATGCCAGTAAGGCATCTAAACAATCCTAATATCACAGCACAAAAGGACCTATTTGCACATTTGTCTTGCCTTTAAAATCCAGATGAGTCCATTTAGAGGAAAAAGCTGGCAGCACAACAATTACATAGCTCTCATCGGAACATAGCCTTAAGCGCTTAACTCGGTTCATCTGAGGTGAATATTTTATTTCATTGAGTCAGTTAAATAGAGTTATTCGAGCATGCCACACAGTACTTTAGTGACACCAGAGAGCCATAAATCACTTGGAAAGAGAACACACAAAAAAAGCACCACACCCAAAACAAGGTCGCCAAATTGGACATTTGATGAGTCGTATCTGTTGTTTGTCAAAGGTTGTAACCTATATCCTCTATTAAGATAAACAAAACATATGTACTCCACTGGCTTTTTACTCATGCAAAGGACGGGGTGAAGCTCCACACACGTGGTGTTGCAATCTAATGAGCAGCTAAGCCCACGGTTACCGTCATATCAGAGGATCCCTGCTCACTCTACCACCTGCTGGAATGCAGGTTTCCCTTGATAATTGGGGCAATTAGAGATTCCCCTGCTTCACTATCGCTGGTCGTGGAGGAACCCTGCTATTACTATTACACAACTCGACCATGAAGACTCACCTCAGGGTCTACAGCCAGCTTATCTTAATTGTCATATTAGCTCGCCTCAGTTAGGCTTTTGCCTCAGCCAATATGCAAGGACTATGCAGCGCTATTGTAAATGAATGACAAGAGAAAGTGGGTCAATTACAGCATAATGACTGCTATCGTGAGGCAAATGGGCTTTTTCCATATGCTAGCTGACCATATAGAACACAAACAGGTACATTAAGTGTGTATACCTACAAACTCAAATATGTACACATGCCCACACATGCACAGGCACCATGATATATGCAAAGACAATATGCAAGCACCTCTCTGTTGTCGCCGTAGCTCACAAAAGGCATCGGTGACAACTGAGATCAAACAGAAAGGTGTGGTGGTACTAGAAATGCAACAGTAGGACCAGGAGTCTTCATCTGTCTTAAGTAAGCGTTTCATCTCGTGCCTCCTGACAGCTGATGGCAATAATTTGCTTTCGTTTGTCATGCGATGCTAGCCGTCACTTAAAGACCCCCCGTATAGTCACACGAGAGGCTTTTCTTTTATCAGGAGGCCCTTCTTTTGTCTCCAAACGGACGGAGGGAGATTAATGCCCCCTCACACACCGTTTCCTCACATTTAGAGCCACCTTGTGCTGCTTGGGGTTGGGAAGCACTTCAGAGAAAAGACTGCAAGGTGACATGGGAGAGGAAATAACACAAGAGGAAAGTTGTGAGTGATACAGTATCGTTTCAACATGACCAAACCCAAAAACAAACACGAGATGTGTAACACAAAAGCTCAGGCCCAGGTTAGCGGCCCAGAGGTACCCTTCAGGTTCAGTGTCTCCACCAAAGCTCTTGTTTTCCAGTACACAGTGACGGAGACAGCAGACACAGTAGGTAAGTGTTTGTGTCGGGCCAGGCCTAAGCCCTTAGACTCCGTTAGTCCCCTAACGTCTACTCAGGTTCCTCAGGTTCTCAGGGTTGGACCTGTGTTCTGTTCCCTGAGCGCTACCGTGACACTGTCCCTTCACTGGCCACAAACAGTAATTGTGATAGACTCACACAAACAGGGCACATAAGCGCACACACACACACTTAGTGTAACACCCCTCCCTTTGCATGAAGAGCATCCCAATGGAATGCAGTGGTGTGTGTGTCTGACGCCATGCTAAGCCACCTCAGTCCTGCTGAGGAGTCTACTTTTGCAAGCCCTGTCGTCTGCGTCTGGCCATTACAATCATGAGAAAATCACTAGGTACCTGCAGGGCCCATCTCCCAGGTTACAGGTATGCCTGTTGACACATGCCAAATCCCCCTCTTTCTCCCAGGTTGGTGGTGAACACGCTGGAACGCCCTGTCTAAACCGCAGACATCACATAGGCCGCTGAGCAGAGCAGGACATGTCGGGTCAAGTGATGGAACTGCTGGCTGCGTCGATGCCTAGTAAACATGCGTGAGTGCAAAACCTGCGTGTGCTTGCACACCGAACACACTCGCGCGCACATGAACGTGCGCATCCCGAGCCGATCCACCAGGTAAGGTGCTGCTGCTGCCCCTGGGGGCTTTTTGGGGCCTACAGCGAGCCGCAGTTCTGCCCGTTCTAGTCGAGCTGGTGATGGATGGGAGTGCTGGCACATTCCTCTGACAGGTGACGGGAGCAGCTCCTATTTGATCTGCCACTGAGTGGCGACAGAAGAGGAAGAACCAGAGAAAATAAAAGTGGCTTACATACGTCTCCAGTGACAAAGCTGTGAGGTTGTAACTTGTAGAACCAAAGTGGCAGTTAATGAGAATGCTGAGAAGAGTTGTGAAATATTTCTACTAAATGCGATCAGTGGTAAAACTATTTAGACCATATACTGTACTACAGTACAATTTTGAGGTACTTTTATTAAATATTTCTATTTTATACTGCGTTTTACACTTATTCTCTGTTATATTACAGATAACAAATATTGTACATTTTACTACTGTTACACATATTTGCTGTAGTTACTTTGCAGATTATGATTTGATATGTAAAACATTTGACAATCTGGCAACACCTGCAATGCGAGAAGTTTTGTCATTATAATAACAATGCTATATTTAAAATAAAAGTGGGAATGCCCTTGATTATGCTCATCTGTATATGTTAAATAATCCATTGCATGGTTCCCAAACTATATCACACATACCACTGGGGGTATGCAAGCTCCCTCAGGTGGTACACTGAGGAAAAATGAATGAATGAATTAAAAAAACATATATAACAAAGCATACTACAGAGGTACTACAACTAGGGATGGGCAATATATCAATAATATATCAATATCGTGATATGAGACTAGATAGATATCGTAGACTAGATATCGTAATATGGTAACATCCTGTCCTGGTTTTAAAGGCTGCATTACAGTAAAGTTATGTAATTTTCTGAACTTACCAGCCTGTTCTAGCTGTTCTATTATTTGCTTTTACCCATTTAGTCATCATGCACACTAATGATGATTATTTATCAGCAATCTCATTGTGTAAATATTTCATGAAAAAAACAACAGTCAACCCTACGATAACGTCTCAATATCGATATCGAGGCATTTGGTCAAAAACATCACGATTTTCGCCATTTCGACCAGCTCTAACTACTTTACTGCTTTAATAACTGATATCGGTGAAATGTGATTTAAAATACGCTTTGCCTTTCCTGTAGTATTTTTGTTTCGATATCAGCCAGTCACGTTCGTGAACGTAGCGCGTGCATACGTCCACGATTAGTTACGAGCTAAACTGTGATGAAAAGATAGCGAGCAGAGGTAAAGTGAGAGGTTCAGAAACACTGAAACTATGGCTTCTTACGGGAACTATTGGGAAGAACAGTGCAGACCAGGAGGAGAGTATTTTGAGCAACCCCGTTGAAACTGAAGGAGATGACGGTAAACCAAGCGCTACTGCTAGTGAAGTCTCCACAGCGTCTGCTAGCATCAAAGGGGGAGCAGGACAGAGTAAGTGAAGAATGGCTCCGACTGACAGTCAACAATAGATTATCTTAATGGAAATAAACAGACCACCTGCGCGATCTGTCCGTAATTTAACGTCGGTGCTACTGATGGTGCGTGAAGAATCCCTGATCTATTGTAATGGCTGCTTGGACAACGACATTCAAACAAAGTTACACTCTTGAAAGGGCAAAAACTGATCCAACAAACACATTTCCTCAAAATCATTTAGCCAGACGTGTGGGTATGGCTACAGTCGGCTCATATTACTGTTAGTGATTCACAGGCTCGGCCAGCGGCGTCTCACCGTACCCGTGACGACACCAAATTCTCCCATTTATTCTCAGTTATGCTTGAAACCACACTGTGTACATCACAATGCCCCCTAAGACTACCAACCACATATGCAAACAAACCCACAATGCCTTCTATACACCTTAATGCACTGTTGTCTCTACTCACAAGCCATGTTATCCTTTAATGTGGGTGGAAAATGCAGGTTTTGTGATTGATATGCTACATTTGATGCTAGTATTTGTTTTTGCCACCATGGTGACTAAATCCCGGCGTAGGAGGAAACAAAAGCAAGCCTGGAAACAAGAACAAGGAGATTCAAGTGATCAGGTTGGCGTTATTAAAAAAAACAAAAAGGACGAAAGTGCTAACATCATGTAGCTGACACATATAGCACCCGCTGTACCAAACTACTGAATGTATGCCAGCGCATTGAGAATACTGTAGGTATATCAATCAGCACCGGCTCCGCTTGTTTGTTTTCCATTTGCAGGTATCTGTCATTCTGTCAGAGACACAACAAGCTCAACGCCTGTTGTTGAGAACGTTCACACCCCTGGAGATGTATCACATTTCAAAGCCAGGCTTGACAGGCATGAGCAAGTCTGAAGCAATATCAAGTTCAGTGATAATGAAAATTAAAATAAAAGTCTATATCTTCATCGATAGATCTAAGCCGTTTGGTTTGCCGACTCTTAGTTCATTCTACTGCCTCGTGACAGCAGTCTTTCTGGTGTAGCTGCTGCATCATGTGCTAATTGTAAACAAGGCCGTCCTGTATTTCCTGTTGCCTGCTTGGCATGCCACCTTCCTCAATCCACCGTGCTGCAAAGCTCGAGAGAAGAACAGAAGGGATGATGAAGTCTGTGAGGTTGATATGTGCTTCTGTGAAAATGTGCGTTCACATGTGCGCTCCGGGGAGTGGGCTGGATGTCGGCTTGTGGAGGGAAGGTGGTTCAGCCACCGCCCTGACTGACTTCCAGGCTCCCCGGCAGAAACCGCAAAACCCACTACCCCCTCCCCCCCTCCTTCTCTGCTCACCCCTGCAGAGGCCGACGCCAGATTCAACACAGCATCCACGAAACAAACACAAACTCCCACTGCCGTCCTCTACGTGGCTCGCAGCGGTTGTGCAAGTCTCTTGGTAGAAAATCCTTGTTTATATCGCAACCATAATACAGTAGATCTACAAAGAAAAAGGCTCCGGCCCACGCCAGCACCACTCAAAACATTACTGACCACCTTCTAAACACTGAAATTGAGCCTCATCGCAATGTAAAGGTTTGGGGCTGTGGAGGTTTGGCTCAGCCTGGAATAATTCTGTTCATACCTATGAATGCATAAAATATATATTCACATCTTTACTGGTGACTGTGCAGTTTGTTTTTTTTGTCTTATGCGCTGGACTGTACGAGTATTTAGGTATAAGTCGTGTTACTGTATGAATGTGTGGTATTCGAGTCTATACGTCAGATTGTGAGAGGCTCAGGAGGGCTGGTCCCCTCATGTCCCCCTCCATAAACCTCCAGCACGCCTCCCAGTCTAAGCACTGCCACTCTGTAATTGTGGAGAAACCACAGCACACAGCCCCATATATAAATACCCTATTCTCCCAGCCTTGTCAAAATAAAGGTTGTGCGGGGAGAAAGAAAAAGGTTTTTTTTGGTGGCCCTCTCCCCCACTTTGGAGCTATTTTTGTGCAAACTAGCTCTTTTACCTTTGGGTGAAGCTGCAGAGATTTGAGTATGTTACATGAAGACAGAAGACAAATTTGAAGAGGTCCCTTCCTTTTGAAGCAAAGTTGAACATCGAGGGAGCTAAAAATAAGGCCCCTCTATTTTACAGTTGCGAAACTTCCGCAGCCGAACAAGAAAGGTTACTACATGCCAATATGTTGACACTAACACTGTAACACATTGGACACGGCACGTTTATTGCAACACACAGGTGAGCTGACATGGGTCGGTTGAAAAAGGCCTAAATCCTTTGAGGCGGGGGTAAAGGAAGAGACACAGGGATCTGTGAAGAATTGCCAGAGCTATGTACACACAGCAGTCTGTTGACATGCAGCATGCTTTGATCTGTGTTGTCAGTGTAAGGAGACTTCCTCATTGTTTCTGCAGCCCACTCACCTGTCTGTGTCTACAGCAGGTCTCGCCTCCTCTGAACAAACACAAAAATGCTTTTAAAAATGCTTTAGTCGCCTGCTGAGAGTATAGCCTCTCACCAGGCATAAGACTAAACCTCTTCACCGAACTTCCACGGAGAATGATGCAAACCCCTCATCTCAACAACTGGGAACATGACTCATAGATACGGAGATACTTGTTTATTCACTCGCAATAACTTCAGTTGTGAGTTAATAATACACCAGGAAGTTTTTCAAGACGTTTCCTGGAGAGAACCATGTGGGGGTTTTTTTTTTGGTAGTTTAGCAAGTATTTAAATATGTGGTCAGGTCAACGTGCAAACGTGTAGAATTTGCCTACAGGTAATACAATTCGACACATCTGAAGAATAAAGTTTTACAAATAATTGGGTAATTCATGACTATTCATAGATTTTCTTTCCAGGACTGTTCTATTTTTTCTATAAGTAGTATCAACTTACATACTTCTTTTCAGGAAACTTTCAATGAAATTTTACTGTAATTGCAATTCAAACAAAATATCTAATCTGTTAGTGTCACAGGGTTAAGCAGTTAGCAAGTCTAATGTTCATTTTTGCAGCAATATTGTAAAAGTGTCAAAGACTCAAAAAGTGATTTGACAGAATTCTATCTCATGCTACCTCTTGCATCAATGTATTTTCCTGCTGTCTCTCAGAATGTGTTGTCCCGCTGCCACTCGTGTCATATTAAGATACACTTCCATAGAGGAGAAACTTGAAAACATGATGATCGTGAAACAAAAAGGAAGGTGAGTTTCAAGGCATAAGGGTGCTTCTCCGGGATGAAAGTTTGCTTATAAAGCAAAGTTCTGGTATCAGAGGTTTCTTATTCTTTTTTTATACTGTATAATGGTAGGAAATCAAATATTTTACTCAACTTTTCTGCCTTCTGTACACAGAGTTCCTTAACTGTGAAAACATATGAAACTGAGCGCCGCTCTGCTTTAAACAAGTCTAAAACAAGATATTAGGCTGCTTCTGCATGTCAAAATCATTCAAGAGCTACTCATACAAGTGTGCCAAAGAAATCTGTCAATTCATTGACAGCAATATCATCAAGGACCTCGTTGTCCTCCGCGCTCTCAGCTCGGATATCCTGACTCTTGTATAGGGATAGTCGATGCTGCCTTGTTTGAGCTCGGATGAACCATCCATACAGCCCGGACGTAAAACATACATGTTCTAATGAACGTGCACACATATTGTATCTTTCACACGTTTCCTTCCCTTGCTCTCAGTCTTGCACACACAAACACACACACGGGCAGGCAGCCATGGGAGGAGGGAATGCGAGGAATGCTCCAAACCCCGGGCTGGTGTTCTGACTCGTCCCAGACTTCATGCCGTCACCGCCGGGGTCTGTGGCCAGACCTCCCTGTGCCAGACCCACTGGCTCCAACACCCGCCCAGGCCAGCCGAGCTGCAGCTCGCGACCCATAATTAACCAGCAAGCCGCACTGTAGCGCACATCCCCCCCCCCCCCCCCTCCACACACCACTGCAGGGGCCCCTAGGAAACTCGAAGAAAGAATATATAACGTAGTATACTGCAGCTTGTAGATGAGGATGCTCTGGAAGAGGAAGTATCGATGATGTATATAATGTGTATTAACAGCATTATATGTCAACACTTTCAATCATTTGCTTTCAAGTGTCATGAATTCCCTGGTTGGTTGCAATTTAGCATGTTTAGCACGTAATTATAGCCAGTAAGTAACTCTTGGCAAAGATCAAAGTCGCAAAGCTAAATGGTTTTCTGAAGAGTTTACGAACTTGAAGCATGAGAAAATAAGAGCATAGTAGCTTTTGATGGAGACCAAGTAAGTGTGTGTATCTTAGTGTGTATTAGAAGTAATGCCAGGGTACCTGTAATTCTCCCAGACTGGCATAATTAAGGTTGAGACGTCTGGAGGTACACTTGAGGAGTAAAGCAGTGATCATCTTCATTCTTCTGAAGGCCGCTCTCTTGTTCAGGCAGGAAAGGCCTTTATTCAGGGAGAGGTTTCTTTAGAACAGCCAGAGGGTCTTATTCAGGAATCTTATACCAGCCTAGTTTGGTGTGCATGAGCGTTTGCGCACAACAGTGACCCAAGGTGAATGATTTATTGCTTTAGCTTCTTTTGAATGCCGAGCCAAACTCAAACAACTTCTGATTACCTGCTCTTAGCTAACAGACACAGAAGATGCTGCTAAGCAGCGGCATCGCTCCGTGAAGTGCTCGACATGAAGTCATAAAGCTCCATCCAGTGCTTCTTCTTCCCTGTCAGAGGAAGAGTCCTTCCCGCTGATGTGGGGTCATGGCTTGTAAATTTAACAGGGCTTCCTCGAGGAATACCTCATCCTTTGAAAGAGAAACAGGAAAATTACATGGTGGACAGCCCACTTGTTTTTTCACCCCCTTTCTTGCACTGTAATTTGCTTCTGGAGCGGGTCGGCCTAAAATAACCTTAACCTAATATTCACAACATAGGGAGACTTTGAGAAATGCTGGAGGTCTCCCCTTGGGTGGCAGTGGACCGTCCTCAGCCTGTAGGCGTTTAAGAGATTGTTCCCTTGCCTACCTCTCTTAGATACATCAAGAGCACGTAGGCGAGGTACTCATTAGAGCTCCTGTGCATGAAACGCATCCTACCACAGCTTGCGATATGGCTATAAACATGTTCATCTGGTCAACTGATTTTTCTCAATTGTCAAACATTGAGTCATGTTTTTATTCACTATAGGCGTGATGTGTTTAATCACTCAAATACTGTGAATATAGAAAAGATCCTCGTGTCTTGGCGAATGGATCCGCAGCCCTGTTTCAGCAATATTCCACATGTCTAGAAGGCTCAGCCAGAAAACCACTAAACCCAATAGAATGGGCATCAGAAGAGAAATGCCCATGATCTCACTTGAACCAAAGTTTCCTACAGACAGGTTTCTCATTAATCTGAGGCTCCGCTCTTCTCCGTGTCCTCATCACATTGCCATGATCAGCAACCGTGACGCCTCAGATGTTTGTATAGGCAAGCCAGTGATTTATGGACCATGCGTTGGCAGTTGTATGTTCTAATTGTACAGCACAATATGAATGACAAGTGTTTCAACAATTACAATTGACAACTGAGTCAATACAGGTGACAGGAGTATTTTTTACTTTTGGTGCCAATTATTTTGTTGGCTGCGGCTCATAGTCAAAGTGGATGGTATACGATAATAAGATATAATGGGTTTTAATAAAGTACTAACATGCAATTGTATGCCAGAACACACAGCACAATGCCTGCAGACATCAATATAAAGCCGGCATTGCCTCATAAATGCACTTGCATTCACATACACACGCACACAGAAACTTACTCCGCCGCCCTCATCCCCCCTAAACCCCCAACACTCACACACACACACACACACCACACCACAGGCACCACACACACACACACACACACACACACTGGTTCTCATATGGAATATCGTGGGTGGCGCTGGACCGGTAGAGGGCTCTGTAAATAGCTCGGGAGCAACCTCTCCATTTGAACGACCCAAATTTCCTTTTCTGAGGTCGGCTGCCTGGACTGGAAGTGCTGTGCAGCAAGCCTCCAGTCGCCACGGGAGACCACAACGGCCACGCCGACAGCACTTCACAGGGACCGTGGCATGGCAGGGGTGACCAGATGGCCCTCCACACACATCACGTTGGCACACCGAGCCCTCACACACACACACACACACACACACACACACACGCACACACCTCGTGCATGCATATACCGCATGCAGCAGTGCATTTAGCCATGCATTCATGCACCTACATACTGTACACTCCCAATGTGTTCTTATGCTTACAAGGAGATAAATGCAGATCACACGAACTGTGCAGCTATATTCCGTCACAGACGGCGTCTAGCATAGAGACAGTGGGTGGGAAGACGGGAGGATGTGTGTGGTACAAGTTTGTGTATTTGGTTTGTATCCGTGTGTGTAGGAGGCGACCAGTTTGCTTTACTGTTTGATTTTAAGTATTTGTGACATTGGTTTGTATTATTGTGTGTTTGTCGGGGGGGGTAAAACTCCACGGACGAGAGATGGAAAAACATTGAAATGGAAGAGGTCCTTACCGCCACCACCACAAATCAGTTCAATTTCACGGCGAGGCGTTTACACTGCAGGTATACGGTACGATGGTTAAGTGGCTACGCAGCCATTTGCAGTTGTGGAACTGATTTCAGGGTTCGGATCACTGACACAAAAACTAAAGCGGCTTCCAACAGTTCAACATTTTTTTGATTTTGACTAAGGATGCTCTGATTGAGATTTTTGGGGCCAATCACAGATAGCCCAAGGCAGTATGGGGCGATCCGGTCAGCGGTCACAGGGTCTATTTGAAGCTAATTCTCTGCGCCGGTGAACAAGCATTCTGCTCCTCTGCTCTTTGTGTGTGTGTGTGTGTGTGTGTGTGTATGTTTGTTGTTTATCATCTTGTTCACTCTCAGTTTAGACACAACTGACAAATATGGGCAATAAATACGTAATTTAAATAACACAATCACAAAGAGCGGTGATACTAGGCTCGCGGGAAAAATAGACCAAACAGACGCCGAAGCTATCGCTGCAGACTGCGAGACGGCCCGCAGAGCTCCGCACGGGCTTTTCAGACAGAACAAGCAGCAGAATGCTCAGCAGCTCACCGGCCCTGTGTGTGTGTGTGTGTGTGTGTGTGTGTGTGTGTGTGTGTGTGTGTGTGTGTGTGTGTGTGTGTGTGTGTGTGTGTGTGCAGTAGTGTAGCAAGAAAGCAGGCAAATGAGTATTGAAAGTGTTTCAATACAGAATGGATGCATCTGATCGGCCTTCATAGAGACCGCTGATCTTACTCAAATTGACTGATAACAATTGGTGGCTGATCGTAGCCCCTTTCATTTAGACTATGATTTGATTTTGGTGGTTTACAATGTACTTAGTGTGGTGCTAAAAGAGTTCTAGCCGAGTATCAGCTCATGTGGTTAGAGTGGTATCGATCTTTCAATGCATCTCTCAGCAAGAAAGCGAATACTTTATGTATTATACTTTAATACTTTCAAGAATAAAAAAAAAAGATATTTAAATTAAATGGCATTGAAACAAAATATTTAATTGAAATATTCAAACGTCGGCAGGTTGTGTGGATGTCTTATCGCAGTGGTCACGCTTTTTTGGAGGTTGTGATGATGTCAGGTTCACTGGAGCGTCCAGGATTTGCCTTGACAGGGTGTTAAAAGTCGCTGATTCTTGGATTTGAAGTTGTTCAAAATCTCCGTGAGGAGTTTGTGTTTTAGTGTTACCTCACGACTGAGGAGATAGTCGGTAGAATACTAGTTCAGTTACTGTTTTGGAATGATTTAATTGATGGATTAGCTTGTCACGTCCTGCCACTGTCACTGTTTTGTATATAATTACAGTTTCCTATTTGTACCATCACAAATTGCTTTACAGGTATTGTTTGCGGCGCACGCTATCGTCATTTAGTCACGGCTGGGTGGGGTTAATCACTTATAGAAGTATTTAGCTGGAAAGGAACTCCCTCGACAGTGTGGCCTTGGCTGACCGTGAGATATTTAGGTCATGGAAAACATTTAGCCTGTATTCCTTTTTTTTTTTACTCTATTACTTTGTTTCCTGTAAGTGACTTGACATAATTTGGCTTAAAGGAATAGTTTGACATTAAGGGAAATGCTCTGGGGTGATGAGTTAGTATTTTCCAAAATGTCACTTTTCCTTTACGTTACAGTCCTTCGTCATATATGTTGGATCCCTTTATCTCGGTATGATTGTTTGTTGTCTTTTCCCAGACTCATTAACGTGCTCACCTGTTGGTTCTTACAGGTCTATTTACAGACTTAGAAGTTTACCATGTACATTTCAAAGAAGTGCAGAATTTTAGAATATGCTGTATATGCACTTAACCTTTATATTAGATGGTGTTTCCAGGTAATTTGAAGCCATAGCTATGTTGCAGCGGTGCCAATAAACAGTTAAAGTGCCGTTCTCGGAGGTTATTACACCATATCATGCACTATATCTGTGCCAGAAAACACAAAGCATTTACTAGAAAACTCAAAAGAACCGTGAGAAACTTTAAAACACGAGGGTTTGGGCAGCAAAGGTAGCAAAAACAGCGACCATGTTTCTCCTTCAAAGATCGTTTGTTTGGACTGGAGAGACTGAACGTTGCCATTCACATTGTCCATTTTTACCCGAGACAATGTTTTATAGGCCCTTCAGAGAGGACCTTTTGCTTCCTTTTCCTGTGGTTTGGCGCGGGCTGAGCTGTCGGGAGAGGGGAACAGCCAAACCCAAATGTAGATGCTCAACTTGGCAGGCTCTCCACGGAGTGTCCTGACCAGACAAAAGCAGGGAGAGAAATACAGCCATTTATTTATATTCGCTGTGGTTTTGCGTGTTGCGTCCTAGACTTCCAGACCCCGGGTGGATATTCCGTCTGAAGACGAAGACAGATGGATGGCTTTCCGTTGACATACTTAAAAAGGAACCTTCAAGGATTAATGTCGGATCCATATGTGTTAATCGAGTGTGAGGTTTTGATGTGGTCCACCCCACCCCCCAAACACCCCTTTTTTTTTTTTTTAACAAAATGCTGTACATCTATCTTTCAGAACAGGTTATGGTTGAAGAGACTGTCCTCCTGTAAAGTCTTGACATTTTGTATGATGGTTTGTAATGACAGCAGCAGGGAAAGTATGAAATTTGAGCATTGTCAGAATCACAAGCTGAGACTCTTTTTCTATGGGGGATGACCTCACCACTGTCAGCCAAGGTATGGAACCAATTTAGGGGAGCTCCCCTGAATTGCTTGTGTGTTCATATTTGTCAAACTCCGGTATATCTGGGCCCTGCTCCGCTTCAGCTTCATGTAGTGTTAACTACTGGGGGGGACTGTGGGTATATGAGAGGGGTAAGGGTTGGGGTTTATAACAAAAACTGAAAATTCTTCCAACAGAAACTGTGCTCGAGCCTCTCTGACTCACACCTAAGTACTGTTTCTATGTGGGAGAGCCCATAAATGAATCCAACCAAAGCTATTTCTATATAGGCTTAGAAGTTAGGAGGGGGGAGGGCTATATATGTTCACACACAAGCACACACATACACACATACACACAGTGGCTGTGGCTAGCTAGACCTCTCTGGTCAGGAGCCGGTGCCAAGAGCAAGCCGAACAGTGGAACACTGGGAGTCTTGTGCCTGATTTTGGAGCCTCTGGCTCTCTCCCGACCTTGCTTCAAAATACACTGCGGCTTCGAGGAACAGCACTCTCAGCAGTAGGGAGGCCAGGCATGGAAAATTTAGACGCAACAAAAAAGAGGGAGGGGGGGGGTGGGGGCGGGGGAGAGGCAGGCGAAATTTATGTGCCCATCCACATTTGCGGCCGTGAGCGTTTTCCTTAATGCCTTTAACACACTTACTGTAAAAGGGAAGAGGATCTCAAATCTGAAAGTGAAAGAAAAAAACTGCACTGCAACGGTAGTTTGTGACTCTCTTTTCAAACAACACTGGGATCATATGTTGCAATGTCATGACAAGTTACACAACCAGATGTTTGAAAATGTCATGTAAGGCAAGGCAAGTTTATTTGTATAGCACATTTCAACAACAAGGTAATTCAAAGTGCTTCACATAAAACCATTAAAAGCATCAAAACATAAGGCAAAGGAAAAGGAGATCTAAAAACAATTAAGAACATTCATTGAAACATTAAAAACAGTCATTAAAACATTAAAAAGCATGTGTAAGAAATAAAATACAGTAGTAAAATGCAGAAATGCAGGAGATTGATTAATATCCTTGAATCTGATTCAATTAAAGGCAGCAAACAGAAAAGTCTTCAGTCTAGATTTAAAGGAGCTGAGGGTCTCAGCAGACCTGCAGCTTTCTGGGACTTTGTTCCAGATATGTGGAGCAGAAAAACTGAACGCATAAGGTACATAAGGTAGCAGCAGATCACAGATGTATTTCGGCCCTAAACCATTCAGTGCTTTATAAACCAACAGCGGGATTCTTTGTTGGACAGGAAGCCAGTGCAAAGACCTCAGAACTGGAGTGACGTGATCCACTTTCTTGGTCTTAGTGAGGACTCGAGCTGCAGCGTTCTGAATCAGCTGCAGCTTTCTGTTTGACTTGTTACAGAGACCTGTAAACACACCGTTACAGTCGTCCAGTCTACTGAAGATAAATACATGGACAAGTTTATCCAAATCCTGTTGAGGCATAAGTCCTCTAACCCTTGATATATTCTTCAGGTGATAGTAGGCTGATTCAGTAATTGTCTTGATATGGCTGTTCAGGTTGAGATCTGAATCCATAACGGTATCAAATTCAATCTATTTTTGTACAGAACGTTTTACTTTAAAATCAACAACTTGTTCAGCAAAGCCATGGATTATCAAAATACAAAAGCAGATAATCATCACTTTCCATTCAGATAAGATTTACACCGTTGCCTATTTGTTAAGGTGTTTGTATTACTCACTTGTTACTGTTTAAGCCTGCTGATCCAGCAGTTGTAAGCATGACACAGACTGGCTGCTCTGACATCTCACCTGACACCAGAGGATAATAACACCTTGTCTTGCTAATAGCGCGTGTTATTGCTACAGCACCCTGTAATCTCTTTCCCTTCTGATGCTGGTAATGGCTTGAAATATCAAACTGGCCTGCAGTGATACAATCTATACAAACACATACAGACACAAATAGTATGTCATACGGTGACACAAACACAAATGCGCGCACATATGTGCACAGACACACATACGGCAGTATAGTGTGTCGCAGCCAGAAGAGGGAACTTACTCTCGCTACTTGCTTGTGACTGATCTTGTGTTGTCTTTGTTGATCTGACAGCAGACAAATAAGACTCAACCAACCCACACACTAATTTAGGATAACATAAAAGTGGCTTGGTCTCTCTTTTGGGTACTGAACAATATATCTTCTGTCTCTATACTTTGAAAAATACCCACCTAAAAAGTCCCCGTCTGCGTTTTACAGGGTGCTTTGCAATGTGTGACTAATGTGTGATTGCTTTGAAAGTGCACAGGTGAGAGGCGGCCACATAAGAACAAGCAGGTACGGTTGAAGTACCATCAGAGGCCCATATCAAAGCCAGTGGAAACTTTTTTTTTTATACCCCAGTGGAGGCTTCTCTTCTCCTTTCATCATTTTATTTGCTTGACTGGGAGAAATCACCGCGTTTTTTTCTCTGTGGGACAAACTGAACAGAGACAATACCCCGTGCATTCAACAGAGCATTACTGAGAAGATGTTTGATTGTTCCTGTGTGGGCCCCATCCTGTCTGCCTCAGTGCTAATCCCTCTGCTCTGATACACAAATTAGTACACAAACCCAGCGGTCCTCCAGGGGGAAATATAAACAGTTTGATACCTGAAAGACCAGCCCGCATTTCCAGGTATTTTATTAGGCTGCATTTCTTTCCTGAGTGTTCGTAGGAGACATTTACTAGTTATTTTAGTGGCACGGGGCCAGCGTTTGATATTGTATATATTGTGTAAGTATATATATATGGAAGTACATGAATGGAAAAGTACTGCTGCCGTCCTTTCGCAGATGAGAGGATGACTTATGCCTGAGGATCTCCTATCAAACATGTTTTGTTTGCTACCCACTCACAGTTTACACCTCAACACACCTCAACACACCTCAGCACGCATCGACAATGAGTGAGTTATGATGCGTGGGCACACCTGTGGTTGAGGGAGGCATAATAACCGAAAGGAGGATAGTGGGGATAGTGGGTGGTGAATACAGAAGTTCAAAATGCACACAACAGAAACTGGGCCCGGAGAGGAGAGAGAAGAGGCACGAGTGGAGGGGTGGAAGGTGGGATGGGGAAGAGGAAAAAGGGGGGTGGTGGATACATGAGGAGTGAGTGACTGAGTGAGTGAAGAGATGAAGGAGGGTAGGAGAGGATGAAGAGAGGAAGGAGGTGGGGGGGGGGGGGGGTTGCTTCCTGTCGCCATTCCTGCCTGCCCACATAGACAGCCCGAGAAAGAGAATATCTGGGCGGACTGCAGGCCACATGACATTCTCTCCGGGTCCCTTGCTTTTCCTCCGCGCCGAGTGATGTGCTCCCTCCCTCCCTTCTCGTTCCCTCCCCCTTTCCCTCCCTTCCTCTGCCCTTCAAAGCTTCGACATGTCATCTCCCACCACAAAAACAGAGGTGGGAAGACTCGCTGGCGCTACCGCTGCCTCAGGGTGTCTGGCACTAAAGCTGCCTGCAAATACAGCGGGGAGAGGAGGAGTGGAGAGAGAGAGAGAGAGAGAGAGAGAGAGAAAGAGAAAGACAGAAGGAGGGAGTGAAGGAGGAAGAAGGAAGAAGGATATGAGACAGAAAACCCCAAAGAGAGACACAGGGAGAAGTAGCGAGCAGGACGGTGTGCTTTAAACAGGGCTTGTAAAGCCCACGGCGGCATCAAAGTGCGTCTGTAGAGAGGAGCTGTTATTAAAGGTGGAGATGAGTCCTGTCTATTTTTTTAAAGGGACACTGCTGCGACCGCACTGTCTGCCTCTAATGTCTCTCTGTCTCTCACACACACAGCAGCAGCTGACTGAAGTTGATGGAGAGGGATTGAGGGGGAAAAAAAATCTCAAACGATGGGTTTGAACAGTTTCACATGCAGAGCCGGGACACAGTTCTAGCTGTGTGGCCTGTCTCACCATCAGAACCACAAAAACACAATAATACCCTTAAAGGTTGAGCAAATGGGATGAATTGGACTGAGCTTATTGTAAAATGTATGTAAACCACAAGCCTATAATTGAACATATCTTCTGTGATTCAAATGTAATTTTCTCCAGGATACTGTAGTATTTTCTGTGACTTTAAATACACACCATGGACAGCCGTTCCTCGTGAAGAAACGATTCCAGGCCAACTGTTTGCAGCTCGGATACCACGAAAATTTGCAGATTGATTTAAGGAGCAATTATGCACTTGGCTTTTGAACCTCTGAGGCTTTGGGAATGAATTGGCGATTGGCTCCCCGACAAAGTAAGCACATCTGACCGAACAACTCCTCGCCATAGGCCGAGAGTGTCGAAGAAGCCACAAGACTCCAGCAAACAAGAACATCACCAAACGGGGCCAATCGTGGGCCTCTGGGGACCTGTGGGTTCTGACCTATAAGAACCAACAGGTGAGCACGTTAATGAGTCTGGGAAAAGACAACAAACAATCATACCGAGATAAAGGGATCCAACATATATGACGAAGGACTGTAACGTAAAGGAAAAGTGACATTTTGGAAAATACTAACTCATCACCCCCAGAGCAAAAAGCATATTTCCCTTAATGTCAAACTATTCCTTTAAACCAAATTATGTCAAGTCACTTACAGGAAACAAAGTAATAGAGTAAAAAGAAAATGGCCACACTGTCAAGGGAGTTCCTTGCCAGCTAAATAATTGCATACGTGATTAACCCCACCCAGCGGTGACTAAATGACGATAGCGTGCGCCGCAAACAATACCTGTAAAGCAATTTGTGATGGTACCAATAGGAAACTGTAATTATATACAAAACATTAAGGACGTGACCATTTTACAAGCTAATCCATCAATTAAATCATTCCAATTGAGAACAATAACTGAACTAGTATTCTACCGACTGTCTCCTCAGTCGTGAGGTAACACTAAAAACACAAACTCCTCACGGAGATTTTGAACAACTTCTAATCCAAGAATCAGCGACTTTTAACACACTCTCAAGGCAAATCCTGGACGCTCCAGTGAACCTGACATCATCACAACCTCCAAAAAAGCGTGACCACTGCGATAAGACATCCACACAACCTGCCGACGTCTGAGTGTGCACGCGGGGGGGGCGGGGGGGGGGGGGGGCTTATTATCTAATAGTGATGACATTCGCTCTTTACAGTGCGCCTACTCTCGAGCGCGCTCAGTGTGCCATCGAGCAAGGCAAAGCACTGCATTTTTGGATATGGTGTTGTTGTGGTGTTTGGTGCTGAGATGCAAAAAAAACAAAGACACAACCCATGCTTCTTTTGGTTCACGACTGGTGAAGCCAATCCCATGACACCAGCCTGTCTCACACTGTCAGACACATGGAGACAGGATCACCACAGTACCAGCCCGAAGCCCCTCAGTCTGAGCACGCAAAGGCAGACAGTAATATTTCATTCTCAGAGAGCTTTGAAAAGCCAAAATGTGTGCCTCTCTAGAGAAACCACACTAAAGTGCCACAGGGCACCAAACGGGAAAAACAACTCGGGAAGCAAGCACCCGGGCAACAGTGAAAAACTCCTATGATAATTAATAGTTTCATGTACACTAGGTTGTACCGCCCACCATTGTATGGATGGAGTCGTTACCATACGACGTCTGATCTATTCTGGTGTTTGATAATTCTACATGAAAGCAATTTGTCTCACAAATAAGACATGGTCGTTATAGAAAAATGTGTATTTACTTTTTTCTTAAAGATTTACCTTTGAATGTTAAGAAATAGGATCTAAAATAATTAGCAGAGAAGCAGAATGTCTTAGTGATGGTGTTGCAATGCCAATTATTAAACTTTTTCTCCTCATACTGAAAGTGTTTGTAAGGTTATCTACATCGTGGTGTGAGCAGATGTCGACACAAAAAGTCCCAAAATCTTCTTGATTTACGCAAAACTGGCGTTATACAGCAACAAGGTTTTCATCTTTTATTAATTCAACACAGTAAGAACGTCACCAGTTCACTGTGTGCCACAACAAATATCCAGATTTCTTTGCGGTGGTTAAAAACACTAGAAGCTGCCACTTGAATGTTTCGAGTTTAAAAACTCACAAAAAAGAACAGAAATAATCCATAAAAAAATCAAAGACAAATCATAATAAGTGTCACATTGCCCCCTGACCAAGGCAGAACTTGCACATTCTTTATTTTTGGGGACATGTCAGCCGAGTACACACACTGAAGGTGCACTGCAGATTTCGGTGCTTTGATTTGATCTGTTAGGCAACACTGCCACCTGCTGACTGAGATGTATCCTGTCACAGAAATATATAGACTACAGCAGATAAACCTACAAATATTTATAGAATCTGTATTTTTAAATGAGGGAGTAGGAAACAAATCTAATTCTTTCAGATTTCTGACACAAAAAAAGTATTCACATATGAGTATGTTTATGTGACTTTACTTGACTTAGCAGCTCCAGTAAAGCCCACTTTAGTCTCCATGAATGGACTAATATGTCGGTGTTAAGATGGGTCTAGATTGTGTGGAGATAGCAGGTCCAGCAGGTCCACTAGTCGGCTTTAAAGCCGCTCCGTTGGGCTAAAAGGTGATGATATCAAGCCTCTGGTCTAAACTCACCACGGTGCAGCGTCTGCTGGCTTTGACTCATCTGATAACACAGCACCTGTCAACAGGAGATTATCAGCTCCAACGATGAGCCGTCCTCGACTGCCACCCTGTGTCCTTCATCTGTACTGTATCTTCTCATGGGCGAGGAATAAACTAATTTAGTTCAATTTAAGACTAATTAATGTAACACTTCTATAAGAAAAGCAGCGGGTCTGTTATTGTTATTATTGCCTTGATTTTGCTGCTTTGTCTGTCAAAGCACTTTGTAAACTCTGTTTATAAAGGTGCTATATAAATAAAGTTGTTATTATTGTAAATTGACAATATGGTGGCATTTACCAACCGCAATATGAAAGCAGTTGTTTGCATGACTGACAGAGAATATGATGGTTGCAATTACTTCAGACCACAAAGAAGCTATGCACAAATACTGTGTACTGCAACTGTCATGTACAATATCCCTGCCTGCATAATTAGTGCGACACCACTTTGAAGTAAGTTTCTTGCCAACAAAAGTACTCAAGCACTCAGTCGTGACTAAATGATCATAGCATGAGCACTTAACATAACCTGTAATGTGAGTTGGTGTAGGTATATCTCATGGCACCTCTACAATAGGCTGCATTTCAACTGAGGTGGAAATAGTACTAGAATTGCAGTAAAATTACTGTTAAATTTGACTCAAGAAAGTTGTTGGTACGTTTTATAAAAAGGAAGGGGGGAGAGTGCATGATACTGTTAAATTCAAGAGCATTTTTCAACATCAGCAGCAAGAGCCTGCATACAACTGATGATGAACCAGAAAAGAGACGCAACTCAGGCAATTAAACGGAAATGACACCGCGGCGATGCAATAAGCATTGCTATGCTACATAGTCTTAACTTAATGAGCCTGACCCTTCATTTAGAATGAACAGCTTTAAAGCACACACACACAAACAACACCGTGTTGCTAGGTGGTTGTGAACATGTGAATGAATTCAGAGTTTGCACTCACCTGTCTGAGCGTCCTCTGCGTGTCTCGAGCACACCTGAAGGCCCCCCTGTGCTCCATCACGAGGCAGCTCAGCATCTCTTTCCCAGTCCAGTCAGTCCACTCAGCCTCTCTGGCCCACTGTGCTGCTCGGAGTTGCTGGTAAAAGTTCCTCGATGAAGCAGAAGTCACCACTGAATGCAGCTGTTAGTGATTCAACATGGGTGTGTTTGATTTCACTTAGCGTGCTCACAGGATGGTGCATTAATTAAGGCAGGTGCAACTTCTTCTCTTTTTTTTAAACTATGCCGTGTTACAATAATGATACGGATGTTGTCTTTAATTTGACTGCATTGTTGTTTATTTACTTTAAATGATTCACTAACTGCTAGGCCCGACATGGGTGTGACCGCTGTTCTCTGCCCTCTCGCGCCCCTAAAAAAAATGTACGTCTTCTTCTTTGAGGTTTTACGGCAGTTTATAATTGCATTACTGCCACCCTGACCCTCAGGCTTCAGTCTCCCTCAGTATTCATTATTTTTAAAGCTTCTTTTTTTCAGTCCTGTCGTCCTTAAATAATCAAATCGGTGGTCATAATCTGCGGATATAATATATCATCATGCGGCCTCAGGTACAGCAGCAGCTTCTCACTGCTGCTCTGCTGATTAATCTCCTTTCTTCTATTCCATTCCCACGCAATTTACTTTTGTTTTTACTCTGGAACGGATGCGACTTGAAATGTACCGAAGCACAATAATTGCCATTAAAAAACCGACTTTGTGCATCACAGTGAAGAACAGCTGGGAACTACAGACTGGTAAACACGTCTTCAGGAGACAAGAGCTCCAAATTATAGACTACTCTGACAAAAGACTTTGATGTTAAATTGATGCGTCCCCCCCCCCCCCCCCCCCATCTCCTCAATAAAAAACGATAGCAATACATTACAGTGACACATGATGTTGTCTCTTTGGACAAGTCTATCCCATTAGAAATGAAGCACAGTTGATGTCTTCAACCACGGATGCTCTAAACATGCATATACTTCAATTTTGTCAGATTACAGTTACAGCTCTTACAGAAACCAGGTTGGCGATTACATGATATCCCATGATGCAATTGTAAGAAGGTGATCCACAGCATCAATTAGGGCTCTCTGAAGAAGGCCCCATGATTAAACTTGATGGGCATCAGTTGAAATGTCACATGAGCTTCATAAATAACAACAAAAAACTCACATATTTGAGGGTGAAATGCATCCGAGGTTTACACCAGTGAGCAGTGCAAACCCTGAAATGGCCAAGCGAAGTGCTCCGCTGCTCCTCGTGGTTGTACCGTGTTCTGGACCTCTTTGTGACTGATCCATTTCATATGCAAATGATGCACATCTGATTCATTTTGATTCAACACTCCATATTAGCTATGTGCACAAGAGGGGCTTGTTCAGGTGTAATTGCCTTTCAGGCCTAATTGTCCCGGGCTTTTCTTGCTTTTAGAAGCACCTGTGCGTGGATCAAAGCATTTGATGTATGTGTCAGCTTTGTTTCAAGTGGGTGTCCTTACAGCACACAGATTGTCAAGTAATTGCCTCTCCAGAAATTTCTATAGCCAGTGATAGAAAAAAAAAAAGCTCACCTTTTATTAGAATAGAGAATTGAAATGGCTACGTAAGTAAAGATCATGAAAAGATTTGAGAACAGTGTCATCGTCTAAATGACTACTCGTATATCCCATGATCAAAAAGTTATAATTATATTGATATATTTCAGTATGTTTCAGGTTATGGCGTGCAACACATTACATATATAGGCCTACTACATTGCACTCAAAATTAAAATTTGTCTATTTGCTGGTGTTCATAAATAATTAGCACTTTTTTCTTGATCTGCTTAACCTCTGGCCCTCGGTGTTACGTAGAGCCTTTGGCATTTTAGTCTTATGTTTTTATAAATCAAAAGGTCAGAGGTCAGGTCTGTGTTATCCTGCTTCATAAATCCCAAACCAGCTGCCAAGTCAATTGGCCAACTAATAAAGCACTCCCTTCAAAGCAGATGGTAATATTTGCAAAGCATTGGCCAAAGAGCCGACGCGCCTGCATGTCCTGCCCTCCTCCTCTGATATCAAAGAGGCATGTGCACATCACAAGGATATTTTTAGACCAATGGCGATCCAGATGTCTAATAAAAATGGAAATGAAAGGTGACCATCTCAAATGTAAATATTTAAGCTTTAATATTATTGAACATGTTAGGGGGGGGGGGTTTCTGAGAATTTAACACTGCTTGTAAATCATTGGATAACATTTGTTCCAACTACGAGAGAAGAAATACAGTATATTCAATTAAAATATATTCTTTGATTCATTAAATGTTAAATGTGTAATGGCTGCAAAATACTTCAGATGAAAAGTGACCTAATGTAATATAACAAATCTGGAAGTTTTCAAATGCAATGGAAGCAAGTGCATAATGGTGTTTGGAGGGGGAGGGGTCTAACAGCATGGGGAGTAACGGTATAAATGCACCCTGGACTCAGCTTTTTCAGATAAAAACAAACAACTTGACTGAAGAGATACGGAACCGAAGCGTTTCCTCCTGACCAAGAAATGGATAAGTGGAAGATCCAGCTTGTTGTTGTGACTTTCTGTGCTTTGGTGCAAACCTATCAGGCACTGGAAGAGGAGAGAGGGTTACCTCAAGACTGGCAGGTGAGCATCCGTGATTGAAGGTTCTTATCAGAAATATTTAGATGACAATGTAGAAAACAATATAAACCAAAATATGTATTGTCTTTGATTTTTACAACAATAAGAAATCAAAAGTGTTTTTTTTCTGGCAGGATGAGTCAATGGAGGCAAGTCTGACCCATCCGATGGCCAGTTTGATGAAAAGATCTAAAGCCCTTCGCTTCTATGGACTCATGGGGAAACGCTCAGGTGGCCTAACTCTGCATCATAAACATATCTAGAATGTTTTTCATTATATTGAATATGTCTGGGGTAATGAATAGGAACAGACTGGTACATGACTATAAATAAATGTGTAACTTGGGTTCATGTTTATCTCTCACAGGTATAAAGAAGCCTTTTAAAGTCAATAGACGTAAGTAGCTTGATGTTGCTTTCACACTGTAGTATAATGTAATCTTCTCAACTGTCTATGAAACATTACTGGCCAATCACTGACTGTTGATACCTTTAAAAAAAAAAACATCACATCTAAATAATGTATTTTATGGCCACGTCATTCTAAGCTTTTACTTTGTAAATGTGTGCATCTTTATAGGAAACAACGGAGAGATGTTTGTGGGTCTGATGGGCAGAAGCGTTTCCAGTGGTGGTAAGATCAAATACCAGACATATCTAACTCGTTTCAAAATATCAAAGCAGCTTTATTGATATCAAAAATATCAAATTGCTAATACACATTTAACAGCTAAGTACAAGGCAAAGACAGGTTGAGTTAAAATGTTTTTTTTTTTTTTTACAGAATCTTTAACCAGAGAAATTCCATCTGCAACAACCACTGCGATCGATGTTTCGGAGAAACCACACAAGCAAGGTATGATTGTATCAGTATAAAAACCTGAGGTTGTTTTATTTCTATGTGCATTCTTACAGTGGAATTGTCTTCACTTTTTTTATATTCTCAGCAAATTAAAAATATCTATCATTTATTTTCCCATCATTTGGCAGGTTCATCAGAGGAATGGGTCCAAATCCTGTATTGATGGAGCTAGAAAAAAGAAGAAGTTCACATCATTATGATCTATACAATTTTACACCAACCAAAGAAAACGTTACCATACATCATACTCCTGAGCACACACACACACACACACACACACACACACACACACACACACACACACACACACACACACACACACACACACACACACACACACACACACACACACACACACACACACACACACACACACACACACACACACACACACACACACACACACACACACACACACACACACACACACACACACACACACACACACACACACACACACACACACACACACACACACACACACACACACACACACACACACACACACACACACACACACACACACACACACACACACACACACACACACACACACACACACACACACACACACACACACACACACACACACACACACACACACACACACACACACACACACACACACACACACACACACACACACACACACACACACACACACACACACACACACACACACACACACACACACACACACACACACACACACACACACACACACACACACACACACACACACACACAGCTTACAGTTTCAATTCATGCTAACAATTATTGTATTTAGCCTAAACAAAAACCACCATCTTAAAAATGCACATTTCTTGAATGAAATAAAAGAATAACAGCATGTGAATGCTGCTAAATGCAGGTATGTCTTCTTTTTTCTCGTTGCATGAGCAAAGCAAACATTCATGTTATCCACCACACTGGACCGTGTATCATTTAACATTCAAAGCTTATTAGATGAAGGCAGTTTTTAAACCAAACAGGACAAAGAGATTCTCTACTGTAAATTGTTTGACAATACTTAAGTCAAGAATCATTGGACTTGGAACGTATGGAGCTTAAAATATAAAGGAAAGTAAAATATAAAAGTAAAAAAAAGAAGAAAAAAAAAGAACACTGGTCTTTATTGACAGTTTGTAGGTCGAGGCTACTTGTGGCTGGTGAGGCTGGAGTTGAGTTCATTCAGTAGCCTGAGGGTCTTGGTGCTCATGTCCCTTTGGGAGGGGTCCATTTCAGTGAGCTCGGGTCGATGGTTTTGTTGCTATGGCCTCGCTTGATCTCCTTCGCTTTCCACT
This sequence comes from Leptoclinus maculatus, assembly GCA_032191485.1. Lineage (NCBI taxonomy): Eukaryota > Metazoa > Chordata > Actinopteri > Perciformes > Stichaeidae > Leptoclinus > Leptoclinus maculatus. The sequence goes on from JAVDOI010000015.1 coordinate 10,254,361, forward strand.
CATCTATCAGGTCCTGAGAGGGAGAAGAGAGGGAGAAACGGGCGGTCAAACACAGTGATCACATTCAAGTGAAGCTGCATTACTGTCATCTTTCAAAAGGAAAAAGATGTGTACGTGATAACTATTACAGCATTATCTTAAAATTGAAGGTCCAATGTTTAACAAATTATACAAAACAACATGAGAAAAGTTGAACTCGTGTCCATCCAAGTTAAAGTATTTGTTTGACGGTTAGAAAACGTTATGCGAGTTTGTCTGCATGATCAATTCATTTAGAAGATGATAAACTTAAAGAGTAAAAAGAACCACACAGGCCAACGGACAGACATCTTACCTGTCGCTTCAACACCAAGTGCTTTCCCTTCCAATACTTCAGCATCTGAAGGGACTGCAGGGTGCTCACTATGTCCACCGGATTGACAGCAGTCTCCTGGCTGATCTCTGCGCACCAACAGATATTGCACCAGTAAATACGTTTTGTATATGCACGTGTGTTCTTTGTTCAGGACAATCTTTTAATGTGTTGATACACTTTTTTTAAGATTGCGTGTTACAAACACGTTTTGCATTCCACCTTAACGGTGGTAGAGCAAGGCCAGAGGGCAACCTGCTGGAGTCCTGCCTCACCTTTGATGGAGATCTCCTTGCCCTGGAAATTGCACATGTATCTGAGTAACACCTCCTTCCAGTAGCTACGGTAACTGATGAGGCCCAGGTCAGACAGAGGCCTCTCGGGTGAGCCCACCCTCTCCTCTACTTTGGACAGCAGGTAGCCTAAACAAAGCACAAAGGAAGGCCAGCAGGAGCAGTTAAAAACAACACTCTATAGAGTTAAAAAAAACAAACATGTTTTAATATGGTCTGCTGTGAAATGTTGTAATAATGTTGATTTCATCCCAAATTAAAACAGAGAATTTAAGAAAGAATAGAAATCTTGCTCTCGGGTTTTAGTATTTCAGTGTTAACATATTTTACCTGGTGCCATCTTGAAAATAGAAATAACTCATGTTACATTTATCCTTCTGTTAGGACAGTCAACAAATGTCAAAATGAGAGAAGGAGAGTGAATCTGTCCATCAGTGAATATATACATACTGAAGTCAATGAGCATCTTGCCAAAGCCCTGCCTCATGTACTGCGGCATTGTCAGGATACAGGACACATTGTAGTTGAGGAAGGAATTCTTCTCCTGGAAGTGATAAAAAAAAAGATTCCAGTCACTTCTGTATTCAAAAATATAGTCTATGCAATATATATATATCCCAATTAGTTATTTTTCCATTTACCTTGGAAAAGTATCCCACTAAATGGCAGCCGGTGTTGTCGGCCTCGGTCATGACGTAGAAGAGAAAAGGCTCAACGTCGTAGTACAGCGTTTTGTGGTCCAAGAAGAGCTTGGCGAGTAAACACAGGTTCTGGCAGTAGATCTAATGGGATAAAATGACACTCATTAGTAAGTGTTTTACAGATTTATGTGTATACGACTTCCAGATATCGACAAAACCAGAAGGGGTAAAGATGTTTAAGTCAGAGTCTCCCTACCTTGTTCTTTTTGCCATCGACTTCAAACACAGATATACCCCCCTTTCTGTACACCTCGTCTCCTGGAGGATGCTTCCACACACACTTGGCCTGAAAAGACACGGAATAAAACACACATCAGCGTTATTTCCTCAGATCTCAGGGAGAATAAACTGATATATTTGAAGGCCATGATGCAGTGTTAATAGGCATGATATGCAATATGAATACAATTCTATATCTAAATATCTGGGGAATCTATTATAACAGAAAAATCTAAATTACTATTGAAAAATCTGTAATCGGCATAACATCGCTGGTGTATCAAGGACATGATGAGTGCAGTGGTCGACTCTCACCATGTGTCGTCTGAGAATGGTCTGGCTCTTCATGTACTTGAGGCAGAACTCGCAGACGTAGAGGCGACCCAGGCGTGCATACTCCTCGGGATACGGCGAGTGGTACCAGGTGTCCAGCTCGTAGCGGCCAAACAGGATGGTCTTGATCATGTTGCTGCCCTCAGTGATCTGACCCTGGATGCGCAGCTTCTCCTGCAGGAGGGACGTAGACCGTGTTACTGCTGGTCTTAGCATCAACCCGTATGATAAGGCTATTCTGCACCCACCCCTCACTGCTTCTCTATTAAACTGTCAGAGCTACCACGGAGCCTGCGCCACTAACTGCACGCTCCGAAATAAATATTATCTGATTTATGGGAAAAGAAAAAAGCAATTTTAGAAAGAAGCAGACATAAGGGTCGACAATATGTATCTGAAGGATATATCCAGGATGTCAAACTGATTCAGCATTGAAAAGAGGTTGAAAAGATACATTTCAACATCAATATAATATCAATATTACAAATTGTTTTATGACATAACATCATCTGGACACTGACGGAGGTATAAAGCAGCCATTACCAGATCTTCAGATGCCCGGGCCTGGGCTTTTCTGAAGAGCTCCAGGTCATATTCACTGGTGATGTTCTCCAGCAGAGGCTCTCTGGTGTTGCTGTGTGTCTGCCGATGCTCCTGTGGACCAGACGGACAGAGGTATGGACATCTGATGATATACCATCCAATATACAAAACGGAGTGGAGGTTGTAATAGGGAATATGGCAAGTTGGAGTGCCAGCAATGTACCATGTGCTTTTCTTTCTGCTCCTTCTGAAGGCCAGAGTTCCGCCCCTTCCTCATCTCAGACACCTGCTCTTTGTATCTGCTCTGTTTCGATGTTGGCGTCTAAAAATCATGATAGAACTACATAAAATGTCATGATAATATCAAACCTGCACAATAACTAGATTTTTGGCAGTGGCTCCTACATAACCTTCATATGCTTCCTGTTCGACAGTAAACAGAATTAATGGGATGTCAATCATTGCATGAAGGGAGTACCTGGTGGCGAGTTGCATGGCGCGAGTTGTTTTCTTCCTTCACCTCCTCCTCTGGTTTCTCACGGCTGACGGCTTTCACCTGTAATGAAGAGTAAGATGCAAATATTTGTTTGTGTGTTGCTACGCCTTATTCACTTATTGTATGATACCGATCTTCTTGTTTTGTTAGTGTAAACTGTAAACATAAGGCCCACCATAACAGTTAAATGTAAGGAAGGAAAAATAAATGACAGAAAATGAATACGGACAGATTTGTGAAGTAACCACACACAACAAATCTACAAAAATTCTACTAATACCATCATATAATATCAAGACAATGAGATAATCAGTGTTGGCTATCCTCATAGCTAATGACGGTAGAAAGCAAATGAAGTAACTTATAACACCATCGTCTCACCTTGCATTCATCAGCAGACAGATTGTGGTACAGAGGGCAGCCTGAGACTGCAAAATGACGTTCATGCTTTCCTGTGAGATGACCTGGTGATGACATTATGATAGTACATGATGTCACCGAATACACACCAAATTCATTTAAATCAATAATCAGGGACTCCATTGATGAACCGTTGTATAACATTTTCAAAAGGGTCGAGATTTTACCGAGTGAATTGCATCCCGGCGTAGGGCATTTCATGTTGAAGTTATAGGTCTCGTGACAGCGGCGGCGCTTGGGTCGATGGGAGAGGTCCTTGTCCGAGTCTCTGTTGGCTTGATCTTTGGCCAGGCTCTCGTCATGGGAGGCGTTGGGGCTGGAGATGTCCAGCTCAGACTCAGAAGACGGGGCATTTCCCGTAGGCGTCAACGGTGGAGATTCGTCATGGTCAGCGGCTCGCTTCAAGTCCGGAGTATCTAAACCAAAAAAAAAAAAAAGGAGTCAAACCACCACGTTCATTCAACAGCTGAGAGGAAGTACACTGTACAAACTATATTTTGTCATTATAGGATGTTGGCCAACCCTGAGAGCTTTGGCTAAGGCGTGTGGAGGCTCTGGTGAGGCGCTGCCTCTTGTGCATGTTCCCATCACTTTCTGAACTATTGGTCTGTTCTCTTTCAGCGGAGGAGTCCGAGTCTTCAGTTCCATCTGAACCGCTCCCGACCATGTGTCTCTGTCAGGGGGGGAAATTAAATGAGAGGCATCCTATACAAAATCTGTTCTCATGGTGCTAAAATGTAGAAGCTGGTGGCCCCCCAAGTGTCAGTGACGTAGAGTAGACAACAGGGGTCACAATCAATGAGGTTAGCTTACTAGGAATTGTTGATTTTGTATTAATAAAACTAGCATCCCAAAACCTGGGACTACGAGATGCTTGTGAACCAAGTGCTTACCCGCTGTTTTTATCTCGCGTACTCTGTAGTCAGTATTTGAGAGAAAGGCCACAGACAGCTGATGGCTCACTGTTAGCAGGTTGAACTGTGACTAACGTTTGCGGCTAACTATCACCACAGTTAGCATTTGGTACTTTGTAGCGCGCAGCTGGTCAAATAATGTGAACGTTGCTATCCACAGTAGTGTCAACACGATAGAGTATCTATCCTGGCTAGCATTTCAGCAACGTAATATTGTTAGCTTCGAGTGTCATGTTAGCGCCCCCGTTTCCTCTCACGGCTAATAGACAGTGGAACCAGACAGCATTAGCAAAACTCGCATCTTAAGCTATAGTGCTTGTTGGTGCTTTCCTTTCTGTGAATATCTAGATATTATTGACATAATACGAGTTATGGTAGTCTCGTGGTAAATTCGGCATATACATAACCCAGAAAAGCACCGTTTTGTTTCAATAAAAGCCGTGGTATGGTTTTACATTTGGTTTAGCTGCTCTTGACCGCACATCAAGGTGGAACGTAAATGATCTTACTTAACGTGAACTGAAATGTTGACAAAAACAAAATATGACAACTGATGCAGTTGAGCAACAAATGGACTGTTTAAAATATGCATGGTGGACTGAACCTATATAACAAACCCCATGTTTTAGCGTGTTAAATTGTGTAATAATTTAATGGAGTACGGTGGAGCGTCCTCCTCATCCGGAGAAGCTAACGTTAAGTTAGCTAATGCTACCCTCTTGTGCGACCTACATCTGTTCTTACCTGTCGTCTACGAGGCATGTTCAGCTGGATACGCGGTACTTCCTGCGGGTTTGAAATAAGAAATTGCAGAATTCCCGAAACTGAAGAAAAAAAAGACGGAAAAAAACTATTTATTGATTTTTTTCAGGAATAAGTTTATATGTACACAGCGTTGCCCGGGTGTCTCGCGCCACATTCCCCTCACAGACAGGGTAGAGAACTGCATTTCCGGTGAGAAATCTATGGAGTGTGCGCCTCCACGCCAGCAGGGGGCGACTATAAGTTGTGTCCCAATCCAGCGGCTGCATCCTTCGGAGAGACCCACGGGTACATCCCAAGTCTCTTAATTACATCCCCGTTTCCCTCACTGGCGTCCTTTCCTTGCGTCTTAGTCCCTCCCACCAGGGATGCATGGAGAGACGCAAGGAAACCATGCGAGGAGAGAGGAAACGAGGAAATATGTTTTAAGAGATATGAGACGTCCTTTCCTCAGTTGCATCAGGTGAAGCGACGTCTGTTTCTGATGACGGCGGCTGCTGATCACACGATTTTTTTCAACATGTAAACAGTGAAGACAGATCACAGAATAAACTCTAGTTTTATATTTAATTAGTTTTCTGATTCACCGTCTGGTTTAAACAAGGGCGTAGGTTTGGTCTCAGCATTGGTAGGGACTGCTATATGAACAAAAGGGCAATAACATTTGGTTTGCAAACACTTATTAAAACAAATAAGGTTATTTTTAACAGCAGTATTCCCTTTACACAGTAGCGATCATATCTCTTCACTATCTGTACTCAGTGTGCTGACTGTATGTGAACATGAATACAATGTTTCAGCACATTTCAGCAAAAATGTCTGCCTTCATGACAGTCAGAGCATGTGAATGCAGCTCTACTGTTCATCAATATAATGCTGTAACTCCGAGGTGATGATGGTTACCCAGCGATCAAAGAATAAAGACACTTTACGCACAATTTAGGTGTATTTTCCCTTTAAATATTGTTATTATTAATATTATTACTATGAGAGGATTTGTCTCCTAGCTCAGCATGCAGAGTCCAGTACCGATCATCTTGGCCTATCACGTGCCTGTTTGGACCTCGGTTAACTCACGAGATGCAGGTAGCATGTGTTATACTTAATGTGAATATAATTCATACTTTGTTGGCATCTTATTCTGAAAACCAGATGTTCTTCTGAAGAAACCGGATGTTGTCTCACGTTAATCTTTCCACTAACTTTCAAAGGCAATTAAAATTAACAAAATATTGGTGGGGACAATTGTGTCTTTCCCAAACTTTGGTCGTGACTAGTCCCTATGGACCATATGCAAACCTACGCCCTTGGGTTTAAATATATGTTCATTGTAGGTCCAAACAACAAAAGGACCACAAACAACTTTCTTCATTTATTAGAAAGATTTGTGTTTTCATGATCTGATGTTTCCCTCAATAACTTTTATTATGGAAACAATTAAAGTGAGAGAGAGCTGGAGAGACAAAACACTTTTTACATCATTCATGTAACAGTGTTTGATGAGTTTTATCATTTAAGAGAAACCATAATCATATTCTGGGTTATTTAATAATGACGTCGCAGTCACAATTTCAAAACGTACAGACGCAAATAATTCATAAATAAGACGATCGCATTCCGCCGGTAGAAATCGATCCTGTGCTTATAAACAGAACACAGGACACAGTTTGTTAACAGACTACAGAGAGACAACACCTCTACAGTAATGATAACTGTGTCTTTATTAGTTTTTAGTATTATTAGTTACTATTATTAAGTACAGTGATCATGTAAACAGACACAAACTTATCAAAAGTCTCAGAAGGATTATATATATACATACATATATATTTATTTATCAATGAATCTTTCTAGTACAGAAAATAACCTGGAGAGTTACCAAAAACAACAGCAGCAAAACAAATGTCAGCAAACGTGTTTATTAACTTGCAGTAACACACATGCACATACTTTATATTTATTCTATAAATTGTCCCTTTTTTGATAACAAATCAGAAGTGTATTGTCCTCTCTGGTTGTCCTATTAGTAAAGGCTTTGTATAGGATGAGAGCTAATTTAACTGTAACCTTAAGTACAAGATGGTCAAATGGAGATGTTACAAATGGACTAATGTCTTAATTCCAAACTACGGTTGCTGAATGTTTGGCCATCGTTCTCCCCCCTCAACTATTTTTTAAGCGGCTGCAACACGTCTCGGTGTGATCAGCCCCACATGGATCATTTTTGATGGCATTTATAAATTACCTACTTTACTTTGACCTACTCTCTTTCAACCTAAACCTAATTCTAACTTGAATCTCAAACCTTTGGAGGTCTGACAGAAGGTGAGGACCGGCCAAAATGTCCTCACTCTCAAGAAACTCAAATTGGTTCTCACAAAAAGAAAAGTACAAGTAGACACACACAGACCTTTACAACAGAAGTAAAGCTATGAAGCCTCTGCTGACTGAGGTAGCAGACCTGAAAGATCTTCACATGGACGGATTTCCCTGTTAACCAAACCGTTTTCCAGGTTAACCAAACCGTTTTCCAGGTCAACCGGACCGTTTTCCAGGTCAACCGGACTGTTTCCCTGCTGACGACGACCTGCAGCACAGAAATGATTGTATATGTTACATAAGGTTAACTTTAATAGTATAAATTATTTTGGTGGTCCACACAAAAATATTTTAATTTTTGTATCTTTTAAAAGTCTGCTTTCAAACAGTTACTAGCGGACATTGATTGAACAGTTTATCATGAAGTCATTTGTTTCTTCACCAAACATTCATCTTAAACCGGTGAAAACGTGTGCGGCTGACTTCTCGGGGAACTTACTTTTATACGTTAGTATATTTATGTTTCAAACTTCTCTGCTTGACTGCTGTGTTGGTTAACTAATCCTTTAGTCTAATTGTAGAACAGCAGAAACTCCACATCTGTTCATACTGAACCATGGCCATTTATGAACTATGAAATAAAAAAGCTTCTCTATCTGATGTACCTGCATTCTGCAATGTTTAGGTTGTATTGTGTGTTGTGGATGAATTCACTTATTGTAAGTCTCTTCAGATAAAAGCTAAATCAATCATGTTCAAAAATATATGACCTGAAACATTACCAGCACCACCAGAAGCATTGAGCCGACACACTAGTTGTATCAGAGCATCTGTTGTGTTGATGTCTGCACATTATGGACACGCTGATACAATATTTTATATAAACTTACTGCTCTTGCAGCGTAATGTGATCCACTGCCTCACTGATCTCACAAGCAGAGCTAGAATGACAACTCCTGAAGCCAACAATCCGATGATCAATGAGTTGGTCAATGAGTTATCCAACTCTTTCTCTGAAACACATCACAAAAAGAAAATGTAGCTGCATCTCATGTACAGCACACATACTACACAAAGCAACAGTTAAACACCTTTGAATCTAATAAGACATGAACAACAACAATGAAATCTCACCACAGATGGGCACAAAGGTCTCAGAAGTAATCCTGTGCTTGATGTCTTCCTGCTCGACTACACAGCGATAGCGGTCCGTCTTGGTCACAGTGACGTTCAGAGTGATGTCGTAGCTGCCTCCTCTCTCTGAGACCAGTGGTTCCTCAGCAGGAAGTTTGTTTCCATCACTGTCCTGCCATTCTACTTTAGGCTTTGGAGAAGCACCTCGAACCTCACACTGTAACAGTGACCAGACGTCTGTGGCATGAAGTATTGTGACGAATGGCTTTGGAGCTGCACCTGTGAACACAGTATGAACTAAAGATTATTAAGGACAACTGTAGAAATTGTGTTTAAGAGAGTGAAGAACAGAGAAAGGAGAAGTCTTAACCTATTTAATCCATTGGTCACAATAGAGACCGTAAAAAAGGTTTGCAGTTAAAGGTTCTAACAATATTACTGAATATTGTATCAATGCATTTCCAGCAAATATTGAAATAATAAAAGGTGTAAATGAAATATGTGCAGAGCCACATGTTTAGGCTACATGGTCACATGACCAGAGCTGTTTACTTCCTTGTTGCACAATGACAAGAGGATCGCTGCATCAAAGCTCCAAAAGGAAAATAAAGTATCTTAACATGAAGACAGGACAAAGGTGTTTTTAGGTGTCAAGTATTGATATGTGCATTTGCAATGACTCAACTTTGTTCAGTGTGGTCATAGAATGAGTGAACATGTTGACGGTGGATCTCCACCATGACGTGAATAAACGCAAACGATCCCTCGGTCAAAACTTTTTTGAAATCTCCTTCACATCTTCACAAACAAACATCATTCTTTTGGACTATTCCAGTCAGAGTGTGACCTTAAAAGACAGATCAGGAGAAAATCATTGTGATTGATGACGTCACTGAGCAGTGTGTGCGACCCTATTACTATTATTACTCAAAGCTTTAGACACAACACCTTCCCTTGAACACTACGTCCTTTAAACATTCTAGACGTAGAAATCAGTGACATCAAAATCTCACCTCATCTGTCTTTTAAGATAGATCACTGTTTAAAAGTTATGTATTTATATCAATCTCCAGGGGTTCTGGGTATTCTGTGCATGCTCCTCTGTAATTATGATTCATAAATGGTGTCAGTGGTGATTAATGACCAGATTTTTGGAAGAATACATGCTTCAAATGTGACCAATCAAACAATAGAGAACATGGAGGTACTGTATGAGAAGATCTGAATGAGACTGAGGTCTACAGCTCACACTTCACACATGATCATCAGTGACATCATCACTCACCTGAGCTTTCTCCTGACCGCTCCTTAGAGGACAACTCTGAAAGACAAATAGGACACGTACCACTTTTTTAGCTTTGCTTTGTTATAGCAGCTGGTCTACAAGACTCCAGACTATTCAACCGCTCTGAAGTCAGTAAACCATGAAATATTCTTATTTATCCTTTTACTTTAAGTCTTCTATGGTGGTGATTTGCATAAAAACACAAAATAAAAAATAAAAAGATTAGTTTTAATGATGTATTGTAATCTGCTTAGAGCTAGTGTTAGGAAGTTAAACAGCTCACAATTCATCTCTAATATCTATTTTATATTCATGTGAAAACATCTCTTTCAAACTACTGGATTTTTTTCAAGTTCTCCAATTCACCATCTTGTATTTTTTGCAACCAGTGAACAGGAAGCGACCATATCTGGACCGAGGAGGAGTGACGTAGAGACGCCGTATACGTCTCTGGTAGAGACCGTGTAGCCCCGCCCTAAAGCATACCCTACATTATGGTCTATTTGACTCTAAATGGACCATAATTTACTAAATGAACATCATGCTGTATTGAAGAAGACTTGAAACTAGAGATTGAGACCATAAACTCAAGTTTACAATGTTTACTGAGGTAATAAATCAAGTGAGAAGTAGAGTCATTTTCTCATAGACTTCTATACAACCAGAGGTTTAATGAAAGTACTAACCAACAACAAGCTCTATGTAGAAAGTTTGAGGTGGCTTAAGAAGTGGAAAATGACAGGTGTAGTTTCCACTGTCCTCCTTCTCGGTATTTCTGATGATGATGGAGGCGGTGCCGTGTTTCAGTTGATCTTCAAAATGTGAGACTCTTCCTTTGAACTCCTCACTCTGACCATCTTTGCCGTTGTTGTATTGATCCCCTGCATGATAAAAAAAAACCTCTTTCGGACGCGTATCCTTCGGAGCTACTTTCTTCCAGTCAAAGACAGCTGCTGTGATGTCCTGCTCGGTGTCGAGGGAACAAGGTAATATTACATCACTCCCGCCATCGACCTTTCTGACGACACCTGAAAGACAAAGCATATTTGAATCACTAGGTTTGAATAGAGAAAGTCAGGTTAAAGGGTGAATATAGGTAAAATAAATGTCACTAATAGATATCATATCACCATGTGTATAAAGACTGTGCTTATTAAGATCTCTAGGCATAGGAGAAGATGTATGTTCCTCACTAGCATTTTGTAGGTGTATAGATCAAAGCAATGAGACAGAATAATTGGTGAGCTTTAGAGGTGCTGATGAGCAGATTTTCAGGCTACATCCACAATACTACGATGTCCACACAGGTGTTTCCGCATTGTTTTTGAAATGATTTACATCCATATTAACACGCCTGAAAACGACTATAACGTGACTAATCACGAACACTGGGCATGCGGGTCAAAGTATTTTAGTATTTCAGTACTCTTTAATATTAAAAGTTTGTGCTTGATACTTTAGATCAGGGGTCGCCAATAGGCGGACCGCGGTCCGGATCCGGACCCAGACGCTGTCCTATCCGGACCCGGACGTATAATTGATGGATAATTGAGAATTATACATTTTGGCGGAGCGCTTCCGTTTTAACCTGCGCAGCTTTTCTGGCCTTTACGGCACTCATTCAGCAGTTCAGGAAACACACCGACCAATTACATACATTGTAAATAATCTCACGTGACGCTACTCAGACAATCGAATGTTTATTCCAAAATGCATCGTGAGTCGAGTGAGATCACGCAGACAGGCGGGAGACGGAGCGAGAGCAATGAGAGAGAAGCAGTGAGAGAAGTGAGTAAGTCGGAGAAGCAAGTTAACATGGCGTGCTCTAAAAAGAGAAAGGTGGACCTCGAAAACAGAGCTTTAACAAAGAATGGACGGACTCGTATTTGTTCATTCTTCCTGCTGGCACTATAAAACCATATGTCTCATATGTTCAGATACCGTGGCCATTATTCAAAGCGCCAATGTGAAACGCCACTACGAGACCAAACATACCCACTCCAATCCGAACTGAGGGCACAGAAAATAAACCATTTAAGAGCCCAATATGAACGTTCCACCAGAATATTAACAAATTCATTCACTGCCCAACGACGTGCTTACGAATGTTCCCTGAAAGTTGCTTGGATTTTGGGTCAACATAAAAAGCCATTCACTGATGGAGAGGTTGTCAAGGAGGGCATGAGTGCAGTAGCTGGAACTTTACTTGAGGGGAAACAAAAAGAAGAGTTATGTGAACAAATCAAGCAAATACCTGTCAGCAGCCTCAGCCACAAGGCTCATCTTTCTAAAATCAAGCACTTTCTTTTAAGATGTAAGTTTTTCAAAAGTTCTTTTTTGTGTATTTTATTTTTAGATGGAGCCATTATTTTACTTGAAATGGGAGAAGAACATTTATTTATGTATTTCTATGTATTATTTATAATCCATCCAGTTAAATTTGAAAACTGAGAATAATAATTGTTAAAATATAATTGATGTGTACTTTCTTTATTTGATTTGACAGTTGTTGACTACACAGAGACGTTGTTACTACTACTAGACTTCTTGAATATATATATATGGCACTAAGTGGCGCAAGTTAGATATTATTGTAATGTTCCGGACCTTTGCCTGAGGAGATTTTCTCAATCTGGACCTTTTGGAATTTTAATTGAAGACCCCTGCTTTAGATCTTCCTCTATGAACTCAAACGGAAACAAAAAGAAAAGGGGAGGAGACAAATATAACTTTGCTTTCCATTTATTAATTAAAGAACTTCAAAAACACTTAAAGCAAAAAACTTTGGGATATAGTCTTAAATAAAAACTAAAATATTTAAGATGTCCAATTTGAAACAAAATGAAATAAAGCTGCAAGCAGCGATGTATGGGCCCTCGCACCTTCCCGCGTCTCGCGGGTATTACTGGCAGGACACCGGAAGATGTGGCCGTGAATGTCTTTGACCATCGGACGCGTCCCGGAGTTTAACATATTTTTCCCACTTGGACTGTGTGATGCTGGAAATTATGTAGTGCAAATATTCCACCAGTTCCTGTATCCACTATGTGGCGCTAGATAACATGCAAAAACATGCATTATGTTGCTCTATATCAAGTATAGACCACATCATGTAAATGTCATGTAAAACGGATGTCGTTTGTCACATAACGCTGACTTCCTGTTGCCAGTAGGTGGCGCTATGACTATGAGTGAAAATGGGCTTGTAAACATCACCAGGCCGTGACTGTTATCAAGTATGGCAAGTTTGGGACAGATTTGAGCAAGTCCAGTGGAGTTACATCAGCTTGTTGTTTAATGGCGAATCACGTAAAATGGCCGCCATGCCACGGCTACGCCATTCCATCAAATGTAAAGCTTTGAGAAAAATTTGAGTGCAAAGGTCTTTAGATTGTATTGACCAAATTTGAAGTGGATCTGACAAAGTCCCTAGGAGGAGTTCGTTAAAGTATAGCTACTAGAAATCAAGGGAAAATTCATACAAACATCAAAATGGCCGACTTCCTGTTTATTTTAGAGCATGGTCCCAAGAGACTTTTTTTTAAGTCTCCATGTGATACATGTGCCTACCCAATTTATACACCCCTACATACATGTAGGTCAAACGTAGCACTGAGGCTGCGTTTTTGAATATTTGTAGGGGGCTCTATCGAGGCAATTGGAAACGGTCAAGCTAAGAAGTTTGGGGCAGATTGGATTAAGTACCTTGGAGTTACAACAACTTCCTCTTTCATGGCGATTTTATGTGGCGCCCATTTAACGCCCACATAAAATCAAGGTCGTTCAATGGCAGTAGACCATTTTAGCAACTTTTCATTAATAATGTCTTTAGATCGAGGAACTTGAGAAGCGCCCGGCGTCACTTAAGTCGCAAGTTTGAGAGCATTTTGGCTTCCCTGTAACTTTGACGGGATAAGGGTGGTGGACAAAACCGTTACAGTATGTAGGCATTGTTTAAAGGGAAAGACATACGACAATGGCAAAACATCGGACATGTCCACACATACAATGCCTATGAAACGTATTCACCCCCCTTGAAGTTTTCTCCTTTTGTTGCTTTTATACATGAAATCATGGTCAGTATAATTTGGCTTTTTTGACAAGAATTTGCAAAAAAAAGCTTCTTTCATGTCATCATTTACTTTACCTTATATAATTTTAATTAATTGACAATAGTTTGTAAAAATCTGTTTTCACTTTGATATTAAAGAGGTTTTGTTTTGCAAATTCTTGTCAAAAAAGCCAAATAAACTAAACCACGTGCATAAGGGTTCGGGGCAACCTGGAGTTGAAAGAAGTGGGGTGTCAGGTTTCATAACAGTCCTTTATTGGAGGTGGGCAAGCCTCCGTTTTATCCGCCAACAGAGGAGATAGGCGGAGTCGGCTGAAGTGGCAGCAAGCAAGTAAAGAACCACTTGACTTTGGTTAGGACATTGGAATATTATCAAGGACCTTTCATACCACAAGGTATTTTTCACTTATTGACAACCACATGGCGTTATTTTCAAGTGCATGTATTATACTTTAATAATAAGTTGATCGTGACTGTGACTGTAGACTGTGTGTTGCCTCCAAAACAATACGTGGCATGTGCAGCGTGTGTTTGTGTGTGTGTGTGTGTGTGTGTGTGTGTGTGTGTGTGTGTGTGTGTGTGTGTGTGTGTGTGTGTGTGTGTGTGTGTGTGTGTGTGTGTGTGTGTGTGTGTGTGTGTGTGTGTGTGACTATGCGGTGCGGTCCAGAGACACCAGGTCAACGTTAACTTCGATGAATACTGGAAATGTGACTGATAACTTTGATGAAATAAAAAAGTAGTGTAAATGTTGCTGAATCTATCAATTCATAATTTCAAGGACGTGAAATTATTCCAGTCTAACAGAAAACCATGCTCGATGACAGGAGGCGACATCTACATCAGCCTCGCCTATGAAGGCAAATCACTGTCAAAATCCGAGAGCGCAAATGAGATCCATGCGCGCGCGCAAATCAAACAGCCGCGCGCGTATTTTACTTTGGTGAGCGCTTTTACATCACTCCGCGAGCAAAATTCCCTGCTCGCTCGTGAAACTTTAACCTGCGCGCGCATGGATCTCATTTGCGCTCTCGGATTTTAACAGTGATTTGCCTTCATAAACTTTACTCCATCAAACTTGTCGACATGTCAATTACAGACAATCTATGACAAATAATAAAAGAACGGTGGGGCCTCGATTCCACTGTTAAACTGAGGGTTTAACCTGGCAGCATCAGTTCCACGTGTCGGAAACTAGGATCCTTGTTTGGGTTTATGCTGCGTTCATGCTCCTCCTGTATAAATGAGAGCCGCCGGGACTGAATCAATAGGACTATTTCAAACGAGCTAAAAGCTGCAAATGTCTGTTGATTTATAGCAATGGTGGAAATAACTAAGTATACTATAGTTTACTTGAGTACTATATATAATTAGCTCACCATTTTGTTTACTTGAACTTACTTGATCACTTACATTTTCTGCAACTAATTTGATAATTGATACATTTCTCTAGTAATTAATTTGAAGAAGACACACATTCACTGATTCCATGCAGCTTTTCAAAGGTGATATTTTGCTGGTTTTCTATCATTGAATTAAATACATGTGGGGGTTTTGATCTTGGACTGGATGGAATTATAAAGGAGGCTATAAAAGAGGTATACAAGATGGAATTTTCATTGTGTACTCTGAGAATAACATTAAGTGATAAGACCATATTTACTTTAAGCAAAAGAATAATTTATTATTCAGTTATTTATCACTATTTCAGCTCGAGTTGAACAGCTTGCTAGTTAGCTTTTTTTTTTTTTTTTTAAATCAATATTATTATTATTAACAACCTTTATTTAGACAAAATCCACTTAGAACGAGGTCTCATTTTCAAAAGTTTTAGTAAAGTAAAAACAAAGATAGCAAGAGTAGCGAGAACCATCGCCTGCAAATAAAGTGATTAGTTTTCATTGAACCCTGTTACTGTATGTCTTCATATTAACTTCTACTGTTACTGTATGTCTTCATATTAACTTCTACTGTTACTGTACAGCTGTTAGAATAGTGGCCTATCTTCTATTTGCAATTAATATGCATTCAATCCAGTTATATTATTTAAATTAAAATGATAATCTACTCTGGCTGTGGTCATTACAGTGAACAGTGTGTACAGTGTGATGAGAGGGCAAGTGAGCCCTTGTTGCTGTACTTTATCTCCTTGGAGCAGAGGCTGCATTCAGCATACCCTGCCTCATCAATGTATTTAAAACACTGTGACAGTGGGAAGCTGTACTCACGTCTGTTTAGACCTCCACCTTTATCCAGGCCCAGCTCCACTCACATCTCAGCCCTGCCCTGAAGCTCTTTGACCTCATCATCTCATCAGTATCTGGGCCTTTCATTCTACTTTGAGTTAAAAACAGCAACCAGATCCGCCGGTGTTCTGGTTTAACGTTAATGAGTGGCTTCATGTTTCTACGTTGGCTACGTTTTTTCCTCCTAATTCGCGATAATGACGAACGTTAAAAGTCGACAGAGTTCCGCATGTAGTGGACGTTAACTTAACCCAGCAAGTCTGAACGGTAACGGAACATAACGGAACTTAAACTGTAACGGAGGGAAGTGAAGACGGTGAAGAAATTGAAAAATACAGCAATGTATTCAAAATAAAAATAATTGAATAAAATTAATTGAATATCATTTTGATTCAGATTTAATATTTTCAGATTCAAATCTTTTTTTTGGGGGTTTCAAATCTTTTTTTCAGTTCAGGTTTTTTGTTTTCAGTTCAGACTTTTGACCCTGATCTAACGTGGGGGGCGTGGTATCAACGCGAGAATTATGATTCAACACTTTATATATACCATATTCACGTGATTGGAAGTAAAATAAATTACAAAGTGACAAAGCTGTTTTAGCCTCTACTTGGCACGAATCACAGTAAAAGAGCAATGATGATGATGATTCAACACTTTATAGATACCATATTCACGTGATTGGAAGTAAAATAAATTACAAAGTGACAAAGCTGTTTTAGCCTCTACTTGGCACGAATCACAGTAAAAGAGCAATAAACTTCTAGTTCAACTACTACACTTTAATATCTGAAGTTTCGCACTTCCACCTTTGCACGAGGAGATTTTCTCAATCTGGACCTTTTTTTTGTAATGTTGTAGCTTCAGCTTCAAATACTTGAAGCTGCAGCCCCCTCTACTCTAATAATGATAAATTGACTTCTTACCGTGTTCATGTCCATGTATTATTATTATTACAGACAAAGTCAGCAGACAGAAGAACAGAAGTTTAAAGCCCGACATGCTTTCACGAAAATCCGGTAACTGACTATGGCATGAACGATGTGAAACTCATGAAGTTGTGAGAGTTTTCACATAGTCACATAGAACGATGTGAAACTCATGAAGTTGTGAAGAAAAATATGTGGTGAAATATGTCAAAGTAGCAGGTGACTAGCATAGTCACATAGTCACTCACCTGCTACAGGAAGGAAGGGACCTTTGACATATTTCACCACATGAAGGGACCTGTAAACCCTTGTAAATCCTGTAGATTTGCTGTATTACGGTATTGTGGCTATACATTGTACAGTTTAGGGTTCTAGGGTAGAACTGAAACAGTAAACTGGAACATACGATGGGGTGTGAACATCAGTAATACAGCAAATCTACATCTATGCAGTACTCTTTTGGTACTACATACAGTACACTTCAGTACCACACTTCAGTACCACACTTCAGTACCACTTCGACACAGTTAATTACAATCTAGATAGTGAGGAGTGCGTGTTCAGGTTTACCTGGTGGGAAAATAATACCAGTGTAATGCTTTGGCATTGGCAGAGAAGATTTGGCAAATTTTTCATGGGCGCAACCCACATACTCAGCTCTGCTGCTGATCCCACAAATGCATGTTCCTTACAAATGTGGCACCATTTAAAAGGGAAATAAACAGGCTTTCCAACGGTATAAGATGTATTGCCAAGAAGCATTGTTACAACAGAGAAATAATCTACCAAACACAAATGTCCTTACTTTTTGTGCTAAATTTATATCTATCTATATATATATAGATATATTACATATATATACATATATAAATTATAAATTATTCATTATATTGATCCATAAGTTCTATGACTTAACTTGATAAAAATATATAGAATTTAAATGTAGTTCAGCCTCCTCTACAGTGATGACTTAGTTTTCTGATCGCTTAATGTATTTAAATAACAAATACATTAAAAAGATGAACATGAAATCTGAAAAGACCAACACACATAGTAGGAGTACAACTTACATCAACGTCCCATTTGTTGTCACCCTGCTCTGTTTCGTGTCTCAGGGTCGGGGGTGGCTGAAGTATTGGAGAACCCAGAACATGCATTTGTTTTCCTGAGCGTTCCACTGACAGGCTATAATGGGCAGGGGAAGGGGCTGTGGCAGGCAAGTGTCCCAGCAGCTGATACCAACTGCTCTATATATAGCCTCCAGGCCCTGTTCGCTGCATTACATCACACAGTCCGAACAAACAAGCCGCATGCTTTCTCTGGAAGTTAAAGGAATAGGAAAGTAGTTTCTGTCGTAGTACTGCGCAAGAATTACAATGAACAAGCCAAAAATTGACAGACCAGAGGAGAGGTAAGTGCTGCCAGTCTCTTTTTGAGTACTTGTGACTTTGCTTTATTTCACTAATCCTGATGTATGATCACGTATTTGATTCATAAGTATAACAGTTTGTCTGTGTCTTAACAGCCAGCCAGCACGTGCGCTGTGGTTTGACAGAAAGAAATATGTAACCATCAACTTCGTGGTTCAGAGACCGAAAGATGTCCAGGTTGATATCCAGCCAGATAAAATGATTTTATGGTGAGTTCAGACATGTGTTCCCTTTTGCTTCTCTGGTCGTGAAATCTCTTTCTTGCTTTCTATCTCTGTCTTAAGTAACATACTTTGTGCAACAGCGTTTGTTAAAAATCATGTGGCCAGTTGTCTTTACAATAAAATGTTGTAAATTGTATATATTTAAACTAAATTGTTCTCTTGACAAACCCTGTCCTGTCTTCACAAACAGCTGCAAAAATGACACCGATGACGTGATCTACAATGAGCTGCACTTCTACGACAAAGTCCAAATCCATGTAAGCATCCGCTTTTTTGGAGCGATGAGACCAATGGAATAAAACTGATTCTATACGTTGTATGCTGAGATGTACAGTCATTGTGATGTCTAATATAAACGTGTTGATTTTTCCTGATAACACTTTAAAAGGACTCCAGAGAAAGAGTCTATGACCGCACCATCAATCTCTTGCTAAGGAAGGTGAAGCCTGACTATGCATGGCCTCATCTCCAGAAGGATCTGGCTAAGGTAAGTGTGTGTGTGTGTGTGTGTGTGTGTGTGTGTGTGTGTGTGTGTGTGTGTGTGTGTGTGTGTGTGTGTGTGTGTGTGTGTGTGTGTGCTTAAACTGGTCACCCACATTTAAGTCTTAACATTCTCACGTCCTTAAGAAATGTTTGAAGTTTTCTTGTGAATTTTGTGTGTAACTTTTATGAGCGTGGATTCTATAGAAATGGGGAAATATTTCAGAAACTATTTATTATATTTCTCACCACACTATTTGCAAATCAAGTGATACCACGTCAGGTGCCGACCCCTCTGTTGAAAAACTCCTGTGGCACACTGTGGCTGTGAAACACGGGTTTGACTACTGATATTTAACATTTTAAATGACACTTGAACTAAAAGTATAATGAGGATAGAAATTAAAAATGTGTTGTTTTTCTCCTTCTCTTTGCAGCCCAGCTGGATTTCTGTAGACTTTGATAACTGGAGGGACTGGGAGCATGAAGAAGACGATGGAAAAGAGGAGTACTATAGATACGTGGATGTGAGTAAATGCAATGTGTCCAGTTATAAAATCAACTAAATTACGATAATGTTCAAGAGTTTAGGAAACCGTGCATGTACTTATGTACTTTGCAATATTTACATTCTTTCTCTGAGTGTGTGTGTGTGTGTGTGTGTGTTTGTGTGTGTATAAACACTTGGGTTTTCTCTTTTAGATGATCAAAGACATGTCTCTCACTAATAAAGGAAAAACACCAGATATGGGGGACCTTAGTGATGTAAGTGCAGATGGTAGTTTGAGAGGTTACTATTAAAATTGAATATGGATTATTTCCATTTGATCATTTAAATTGTGACATCGACCACTTTCTACCTTCTTCTTTTGCAGTCTGACTGAGACTCACAGTGCCCTCTCTCTCTGACGACAGTACTATGTTTGCTAAAGTTTGTAATATTTGCAGATGATTTGAAATGTTGTCAAAATACTGTTCTTATATGTGATATTTTCTATGGAATTATTTATTGACATGTTATTATCCACTGTCGCTGATGTATCATTGTCAATTTTAATAAATAAAAAAAGGGTTTGAAAGTCATTATGATATGTTCCACATGGGGTAACACATTTTATGTTAATATGCTTTTACCAGTAAATTACAGGCTTTATACTGGATTATGGGAATGGGCATGGCAGAACATGGTTGTTTGTTTCACTAACTCCAGAAGATGACAATAAATCAGCAAAAAATACGCCAGCTTCATTCATAATTTCATTTTTGGTACAGCAGTATATACACCGGCAACATAGACATGGACAGAATATGTGAGCAGAAGATTAGTCTTCTATGTAACTGTTGGTGATAGGTAATGATGTGCAGGTTCTAGCCGCTTTACAAACCTATATATCTGTTGAGTACATTTTATTATTATCTTATTATTATCAACTATTATCCATATTGGATAACCCGGACCACCCTCTCCACCACCCACTGCAGGGACAGCGGAGCACTTTCTTCAACAGACTCATCAATCACCAGATCACCAGATCGTTAATGTTTGGTTAAATCTTTGCACTACTGTTTAGTTTAGTTAGTTCATTTAATATTATTCTATTTTATTGTATATATTGTGCATTTTTATACCTAATATTTTTACTCTGTTATTCTTATTGTAAATATTGTGCATTTGATATTTGCATTTATATTTAAGATTTATACTGTTATTTTACCTGTACCATAATTGCTGCTGTAGCGAAAAAAATTCCCTTCGCGGGATTAATAAAGTATCTATCTATCTATATCTATCTATCTATCTATCTATCTATCTATCTATCTATCTATCTATCTATCTATCTATCTATCTATCTATCTATCTATCTATCTATCTATCTATCTATCTATCTATAGATAGATACATATATCTATGTTTTTACTATGCTTGTATTATACAAGCATATACAAGTTGTATATGAAGTTTTAAAAGCTGTCATTAAAAAGGAAACAAGTCAAAGCCAGCCGAGTCCGGTCTAACCGACCGCAGTAGTTTGGACTACGTTGCTTGCCGTAGTAAGCTGAGTCAGTTTCATGTGTTTCATGTGTCAGGTAGACTTTTTCCTCAAATATACCCCAGAATGGCGTTTCAGTGTCAACGAGACTGCTATATGAAAGAGGTATGAAGCAGTATCAGCGCTGCACTTTTTAATAGCGTGCGAAAACACCAAATGTACCACTCGGTCTCTGCTGAAATGATTAGCATGGCTGCTAACTACAGTGGGAGAATATGTTATGAGGAGCACGAGCTAGTCACCCACTAACTCACGTTACTATTACATTTGTTTTAGGGCAATGCACGTTTGGTATTTGTTGAAATGTATAATATAGTAGCCCAATGTGCATCGCATACATTAAACCCACTGTCAAAATGTAACGTTAGGATTTTCACATGCAATGTTTTACGTAATACTTGTCACAGTATCTCGCGGTTAAATGGACGCATTTGCCTTAACCCCTTTCTTGTTGAAAGACCTCACTAAAGGTTTATATGAGACTGAAATCCCACACCAGTCCGACAGCTGCGTGCCAGTCCCCCCCCCCCCCCCTCCCCCTGTACGGCTGTTTACATGTCCTCATTGTTGTCCTTTCAGTTTGTTACCTCTGTGGTGTCCTGCTGCCCAGCTGAGCTCAAACATGAAGTCAGTGGAAAGAAAGAAACTCTGAAGGGCTTCAATGTAAAGCTCCAAGACACCATCTTGTTCCCCGAAGGAGGCGGCCAAGTAAGAATTCACTACATGTGTAGATGCATCTTCTCTGTTTGTGTCAGAAGTATTAGGAAGTAATCAAAAAGCCACACTACATGATGTTACTCTCGTCATTTTCAAGCTTTGTGTTGTCCTCCTTCAGCCAGATGACCACGGGCTGATTGGAGATGTCCCCGTCTTGAGGGTGACGAGGCAGGGAGCCGACGCCCTCCACTTTGTGGGCTCACCTCTGGAGGTGGGTCAGGAGGTGCAGGTGAAGGTGGACTGGGAGAGGAGGTTTGACCACATGCAGCAACACTCCGGTGAGTATCTCGGCGAAACAGGTCAGGGACTGTTGTATCATGCATTGTTGTAACACACTTGCTCTAAGCTGCAATTGTTGTCTTCCTGTTTCTTAGGTCAACATTTGATCACAGCGTTGGCAGATAACTTTTTTGGATACAAGACCACATCCTGGTACATTACCACCGCACTGCACCATTTCCCTGTAAGCATAAGAACTCGTGGGTTTACCTCTCTTCTCTTATTTTCTATGTTTCTCAGGGAACTGGGGCGTCAGAGAAGCACCATTGAACTGGACACTCCCTCTGTGAAGCCGGCCCAGCTCCAGGCTCTGGAGGAAGCCGTAAACGAAAAGATCAGAGCCCATGTCCCTGTCACCGTTCAGCTCCTCTCTATAGACGATCCTGCTGTGGAAAAGGTGCATTTACTGATATTACTGGTGCTAAAGTACAGTCCTCTTACTGTGCGATCAATTCAAGTTTAAGATATTGTTCCGACACACATCTTCTTTTTAATGTACATCTATTATAAGGAGATTTTACATCTTCAGTTAGTCACATGAGTTGTGTGTGTGTGTGTGTGTGTGTGTGTGTGTGTGTGTGTGTGTGTGTGTGTGTGTGTGTGTGTGTGTGTGTGTGTGTGTGTGTGTGTGTGTGTGTGTGTGTGTGTGTGTGTGTGTGTGTGTGTGTGTGTGTGTGTACCAGGTGAGGAGTCGAGGGCTGCCAGACGACCATGCAGGGCCGATACGGATCATTGATATCGAGGGCGTCGATGCCAACATGTGCTGTGGGACCCATGTGTCTAACCTCAGTCACTTACAGGTTCAACTTCACACACACGCATGCAGATACACAAGCACGTACTTGTGCCTTATACAATACTTAACATGTATTCATACGTCATATTCGTAACATTTCTCTTGATCTGAATTTTAGGTTATAAAGCTACTGGGAACTGAGAAAGGAAAGAAAAACAAAACCAACCTGATCTTCCTGGCAGGAAACAGGGTTTTGAAGTATGCTGAGAGAAGCTACAGCACAGAGCGATCGATGGTGTCTCTCCTGAAGTAAGTCTGAGTCATCAGAATATCACCAATGTGAGTTCAACTCATCGAAATCCTCAACTTCGTTCCACAGAACTGGACCCGATGAGCACGTTGAGGCTGTTGACAAGTTACAGAAGTCTGTTAAACTACTACAAAAAGTGAGAACATTTCATCAGTGATTTCTTTCTTTAGATTAGAATCTTTCCATGTTAACGAGCACTGTGTCACACGTGTGTTTGCTGCTGCACATAGACTCTCTTAACTATAATAAAAATGTCTTGGGCAGACTAACCTGAGCCTGCTACGAGACATGGCTGTTCTCATCACTCAGAACTTTAAGAACGACCCCCAGAGAGGCAACTTCTTCAGCTTGCACAAGTAAGAGACTCTTCTTCAAAGTACATCAATAGAAGTATTTCAGAAAAAAACAAACTTCTTTCTTTCAACAGGAAAGAGGGCGACAATGAGTTCATGAATATCATCGCCACTGAACTAAACACTGAGGTAAGTGTAAAACCTGGCTGCTTACTTCTTGGTATTAGCTGTTAAATGTTTCTGTGAAGCCTCATTCCATCTGCTCTTATAGGAAACTTTGGTTTTCCTCACTGTTGGAGAGGAGAAGGGACCTGGTTTGTTTCTACTGTCCGGACCCAGTGGACAAGTGGCTGAGATGGGACCGCGGTAAGAGACACCACCACATATTTATTTAGCCTCTGCTTTCATGTAGGTTGGTACGTTATGAAGTCTGTGCTCCCCAGGGTGTTGGAGATGCTCCAAGGGAAGGGGGCAGGAAAAAACGGACGTTTCCAAGGAAAAGCCAACAGCCTGGCTCGAAGAGGGGAGGTGGAGGCTTTCCTGCAGCAGCACTGCAAACATCACACCTCAGAGGAAGAATGAACTCGGCAATGGTTGAATAATTCTTTAGAGAAACGATACATTTAGAAGGCAAAAAGCATCGCTTACCTGGTTGTCCAAGGTGTTCTTATTTTGTTGTAAAGACTAAATGTGTAAAAGTACCTGATCATTTCTGTGATAATGTATATAACTGGGACTTCTGTACAACATGTGCTGTACATATCTGTCATGTGCAGTTTTTATTCATTTAAAACTCATCTGTTAAACCTTATTTTGTCTTAATTTCCATTTGTTTGTTTTGCTTAAGGGTTCAATTTAGACAGACGATTAAAAACAAATGTATCCTGCTGCTCATATTGTTCACAGCTGTTATAGACCAGTGTTTTTCAACCTTTTCTGAGCCGCTGTACATTTTGTTACATTAAAAAGATCCCGCGGCACACCAACAACCAAAAACATTACAAAATGACACCTTTTAGCATAATACAGCATATATGCCAGGGGTGTCAAACTCAATCCCAGGGAGGGACAAAATAAGAAATTGGGACTACGGTTGTGGTATTTATTATAAATGTATGTGGGTACATAGATGTTATGGGAAGCTGTACATGTGGGGACTTAGGACCCAAGGGTAATGGGGGTGAAGCAAGGCAACCTGGGAAGGAGTCTGGATCGTGAGAGTAATGTACATGCGGAGCTATGCGAATAAAGAGTTGCGTTAAGAGCAGTCTGTTCTCACGTTTATTTGGAAACACGACAACGGTGAGGGACAAATAGTCACCATTTAATAAACAGGATAGAAGGGATATTGGTAGGGGTGCAACGGATCACAAACCTCACGGTTCGGTTCGGATCACGGTTCTTGAGTCACGGTTCGGATCATTTTTCGGATCAACAAAGAAAAGGGGAGGAGTCAAATATAACTTTGCTTTCCATTTATTAATTAAAGAACTTCAAGAAC
This sequence comes from Leptoclinus maculatus, assembly GCA_032191485.1. Classification (NCBI taxonomy): domain Eukaryota; kingdom Metazoa; phylum Chordata; class Actinopteri; order Perciformes; family Stichaeidae; genus Leptoclinus; species Leptoclinus maculatus. Next base: position 10,279,397 of record JAVDOI010000015.1, read on the forward strand.
ACTTAAAGAAAAGAACTTTGGGCTATAGTCTTACATAAAAACTAAAATATTGAAGATGTCCAATTTTAAATGAAATTAATAAATACAATTAAAACATTCAAGAATATTCAATTCTGTTTAAGTTTAAGTGCAACATGAGGTATGTTGATGCCCTCGTCCTTTGATCAATATTGAAAGAATATGTGAGCTAGCTTCCACTGAACTGAACTGCTCGGCAACAACTTGGGTCTGTGTTTACTTCCTGTCAGGTTATGTCATTCAAATACACAATAATGTTCACATTACTGTGACATGATTTTCAAAAAGATGAGAATATCTCCATTGTCTGGGGAGAGGGTCGACCTTTCTGTAGTGACTGTTACTACTGGGCCTGTCTAGCTTCCACTCTGATACTTCTGTCAGCACCTGCACCAGGTGTGTGTCTGTGTGACCCTCACAGAGGGGGCGTGTCTACAGCACCTGACTATGAATCACTCCTCCGTGGTGAAAGCGGTCACAGTCTTTACCTTGTCGTATGTCTTTCTTTTTAAATAACGCCTACATACCGTAACGGTTTTGTCCACCACCCTTATCCGTCATTATACTTTACAGGGAAGACAAAATGATCCCAAACTTGTGACTTCAATGACCCGGGGGCTTCTGAAGTTCCTCTGCTCGCCGTGACTTTCGCCGTTAAATGCTTTTAACCTGCTCCGTTCACGTGAACACACTACTGCTTTATATCTGTTCACTGACACTCTGCATTGATATTCGGGGACTTGTTAGTTGAAAAGGAACAGCAGCAGTACAACTGTATTACACACTATGATGATTACACTGTAAAAAAAAAAAAAGATTAAAAAATAAAAATAAAAAAATACTCAATTGATCCGCGGTTCACGAGTGACCCGAACCGTGAGGGGTGATCCGAACCGATCACGGATCGACCCGTGATCCGTTACACCACTAGATATTGGACAAAGTGCAAAAAGAAATAGGCTACATTATTTTATGCATATGTGCCAGAGCCAGATGTTTGGTATATTTTCTTGGCTGCCAGTTCATTAATATCTGGGGTTAGGTTCTGTGGAAACCATCAAGATGGAGTGAAGGTGTGCATCAGTGAGACGACTCCTGTGTGGGTTTTTGTTCATCTTCATCACAGAGAAAAGCTGCTCAAACATGCAGAGCATTTGAGCAGCATGTAGGCACAGTTAAAGCAGGGGATGAAACTTGGAAACTGAGGTAAAGAGTCATACCTTGCTTTGCTTTGAGTGAACTCAGTGTTGAGTTCACTCATAAGGAGTGAATAAGGTGACAAGTCCAAAACCATGTCGGGGGGGGGGGGGGGGTGCTGCTGGTGTCATGAATTTTCATTTCAAATATGATCTTTAAAATGTAGCATTCTGGTGTACTCTGAGAATAACATTAAGTGATAAGACCATATTTACTTTAAGCAAAAGAATAATTTATTTTTCAGTTATTTATCACTATTTCAGCTCGAGTTGAAGAGCTAGTTAGCTTCTTCTTTTCTTTTTTTTAAATCAATATTATTATTATTAACAACCTTTATTAGACAAAATCCATTTAGAACGAGGTCTCATTTTCAAAAGTTTTAGTCAAATAAAAACAAAGATAGCAGAGTAGCGAGAACCATCGCCTGCAAATAAAGTGATTAGTCTTCATTGAACCCTGTTACTGTATGTCTTCATATTACCATCCACTGTTACTGTACAGCTGTTAGAATAGTGGCCTATCTTCTATTTGCAATTAATATACATTCAATCCAGTTATATTATTTAAATTAAAATGATAATCTACTCTGGCTGTGGTCATTACAGTGAACAGTGTGTACAGTGTGATGAGAGGGCACGTTGCTGTACTTTATCTCCTTGGAGCAGAGGCTGCATTCAGCATACCTGCCTCATCAATGTATTTAAAACACTGTGACAGCAGGAAGCTGTACTCACGTCTGTTTAGACCTCCACCTTTATCCAGGCCCAGCTCCACTCACATCTCAGCCCTGAAGCTCTTTGACCTCATCATCTCATCAGTATCTGGGCCTTTCATTCTACTTTGAGTTAAAAACAGCAACCAGATCCGCCGGTCTTCTGGTTTAATGTTAACGAGTGGCCGCGTGAACTGAACCGGAACACGGGGGGGGGGCTTCATGTTTCATCACGTTACGTTTTTTCCTCCTAATTCGCGATAATGACGAACGTTAAAAGTCGAGAGTTCCGCATGTAGTGGACGTTAACTTAACCCAGCAAGTCTGAACGGTAACGGAACATAACGTAACTTAAACTGTAACGGAGGGAAATGAAGACGGTGTAGACATCTTAACGCTGATTGGACAAGACTCGACACGTCACATCAAAGATGTTTTATTGCGAAGATCACCACGTCACCTTTTCTCCTCGTCTCACTCCAATCGGAGAAACGCTGGCTGGCCAGTTGACCCCCCCCCCCCCCAAAAAAAACCTCTACGGATCTACATGATTCACGTGGATGACATATTTTTGATTCAAAACGGCGAATTTCGCCGAAAAGCGACAAGTTTGCATGTATGCATTACACTGGAGGTCTATCCGCTCCATTTGGATGTGCACAGTGTGATTTGTCGACGTCAACTGCAAACGGATTTCCGAGCAGTTCAAATTTAAATTTCTGAGCTGCAAAGTCGGAAAATCGCCGAGGGATATCTGTGCCAAGTGCACCCAGTTTATCAGCAAAATGCGCAGTCGGAAACACAGCGGTGGAGACACGGACAGTGACCCAAGTTTCCTTGCTGCATCTGAGTCTCCAACAGGCGCAGTTTGGGTTGGAAAGCTCTCACTGAGTCTCACTGCGTCACTGAGATGCTTTGTTATGTTGCACAAAAAGCCAGCTCACATCGCCACTTTTCGTCTCGGAGCTCTGTGGTGTGGCGGGCCAGTTATGATAAACATATATTTTCTGGCGGGCCGTTGTACCGAGGGCCGGATATGTGCTGACAATTTAATGACAAGTCTAAATGTGTTGATCCTTACTAGGCTTTTCATTTGGGTTATTTTGTCCAGGGCCAAGTTCAGAGTCTGCATTTCCCTTTTAAATATTTCTCCATCGCTGTTCGTCTTGTCACCGCAACCTCTCCTGCGCGTCATTTCATTCTGTCTTAAATTAACAAGGTCATTATTGCGCTACCTACTGCCACCCACTGGCAATGGAAGAGTATGTATTACTTAGCCAGCCACTATATTCCAGGCTCAGACGCTCAACAATGGTAAAGTATTTGCAGCAACTAAATACTATTTTATTGGACATTTTCCCACGGCACATCTGACGATCTCTCACGGCACAGCGGTTGAAAATCACTGACAATGGACACCAACACCAGTTGAATAATTTTTAAATATTTTTAATTCCAAAGACCTGTGGAAATGTAATATACAAAAGACAGACACATGACTGTTTGTAGCGGAAGACTTGATTTGTTTTTGGCACGATTATTTTGAATGACCAGAAAACTAGAAACCCTTGAACATTGTAATGCAACAGTCCTGTAATAAATACTACCCTGTAATAAAAACTTTTATAATAATCTTATTTATTATTCATTTCATGTTAATCACCTAATTTACATTCAGAATGACAAAATAGTAGAAACACATTACATTAATGTGCAAAGCAGCCTCAAAAATCCCCAGAGGGCTGAATTTCTTACACACACCATCAAATAAACAGGATAAGAGTTGATGACAGGACGGTTGTAATTAAACCGTACAGGGGGTTCTAGTTCCTCATCCCTCAGTGTTTGTGATAAAAGCAGTGGTTTTGAAACAAATCACGAATGTATTGCTCACGAGTCGGTCACAGTTTAGCGGTGTAGAGAAAGTGCTCATGGTAAAATATGATAATATAGTGCACTTGTGCAAGCACCCCTTCCCATTTAGACCTTTATAAAATACTATAGGCAGTAAAAAAAGATGGAGATTGTTTGGCAGTAGTTGTGCCCAGTTAGTGTGATCATCATCTCCACATTCCTTTCCAGTTCCCCTGCTCCGGGTTATTGAAATGGCTTCACGATCTTCATCGAGATGTAGTTCTGGAAAAGGCAAAAGAGAACAATGTAATTATTGCTTCATGTAAAAGCACACAGCTTCACTTCATCACCTCCTGCCACATAATGAACATTTGTGCGTATTTGGAACCACTGCATGCACTTTTGAGTTATACCAGCCGGACCAAAGGAAGTCAGAATAGTATCTCTCTTGTGTGTCCTTACCGGTAAAGAGTACAACAGGATGGCGAGGAAGAGCACCACTATGATGAGGCAGATGAGTCCGATGAAGAGGCACCTGAACCTTCTCCACACAATGAACTTCATGGTCTTACATGGGTTGGTGAACCAAAAGAAGGATGTTTCTGGACGACTGAGGGTTGTGGAAAATGAAAGACAGGGTGTATTTGTTTATATTACTCGCAAAACTACTTTTCTTATTTTAACTAGCAGGCAAGACGCACTAATGGGATACATTTTGTAGAGGTTCAATCTGCAGAATATTAAATACGGTTTGTTTCACAGGCTGGGTTCTTACTTTGGAGGGTCCAGTTTTGGGTTCATGTTGGGATCGTCCCGGCCTTTTCCTGCAGGTCTCTCATCTACTTGTGCTTCACCTACAATCTCCAGTGTCATCTCCACTTTTCCCTGTAAGCACAAGACGAGCCGACACGGTGAGCAACATACTGTATAACAAACAACGTAACGACAATAAGGATCTCTGACGCTTTCAGAATATTCAAATGAAGCAGAATCTATTCATCAGACTTATGCAGGTAACTATGAAATGTTCTGTTAAAACTGAAGCGGGGTAATTTATTTCAGAAAAGACGATGGCAGTTTTCCTACGCTGTTCTCATTTTAGATTAAATGAGTGTTAATATGTGGAAACCCATCCGACAAATCAGAACAAAGCTGAGGCGCAGGAGGAGGAATGATGTCATTCCTTTTGTTGGTTTACCTAAAACAGTTTCCTGTCAACAGTGTTCTTTACTTCATTCCTTAATTCTTGCTCAGAGTCTACTGCTGTGTTTTAAGTGTTTTAACTCATGCCGAGTTGGCTTCCTATCAAATTAATTTGCTCAAGTCAATTCACCTAAAAAGATAAAAATGCATCCATCCATCTTTTGGGTGTACTTCCTATTCATACTTACGCCCAGGACCTTCTTTCCATCCTGTTCAATGGAACACGGCCACCAGCCTCTGACTGACTGCTGAGCAAACAGAGACTTGGCTTGCTCTGGTTTGTGTGGAGTTCCTATTTCCACATCATCCATCATCTTCAGAGAGCACTTCTCTGGGGTCTTCGCAGGAGCAACCAGGTTACGCAGATCCAGCTCCAGAGTGCCTGGGACCACAGAGTATCATACCATGAACGGCCAGGGTTTGTAATTAGCTGACGGTAAATCAGACACTTGAAAAAAAGCTCTCTTTGTTTAACTTGAAATGAAGTGTCTCACCGAGGTAATCATCCAGTGAGAATTTGTCGTTATCCCATATCTGGACAATAAACTTGGGGGGAATCCTGAACTCTGTGTTGTCAAGACTCCAGAATTGCTCCTGTTGAATAAAGAAGACAGGAAAACATGTTTTAGATTCGCCATTTCAACAACGCAGGCTTTATTTTCAAATTTGTACACAAGTAAAATGGTCCTTATTTTATTTTAAGCCAGACAAGCCTCACCTTCTTGGAAACCAGGCAGAGCTGTTCAGCTGGCAGGTACTCAAAGTCAAAGACGAACCTCCAGTTAAAGTTGCCGTCTCCGTCCAGAGACCTGTAGTGGACGTCGGTCTTCTGCTTGTTCTCCTCCATGCCTGGCATCCAGCTGGCAAAGGGAACAACAGGTGTGAGCATTCATTGTCCTGTGGTCAACTGGTTCCACGGTAACCTTCTACTATACAAGTTTGCTTTTAAAGAATCAAATCAAAGTAAATCAGTTAAAAGAGGATTTTAGAAATGGTTGCCGATGAGAAAAAGCATACAAAAAAAAAAAGACACACACACACTAATATATACACATACTGAAGTTAATTTGAATGATTTATCAGCAATACCCTTTGACATAGATGTCACTCATGTCTTCTCCTGTGATGCTGGTCTCATCTAAAGTCACGTCTGTGGTGTTCCAGACGACAGCACGCAAGATATACCTGACAATTCAAAAACAGCAGGCATTAACTCAGTGACCTCTAATGTGAGCATTGATGACTCGCACAAAGAGCGGCACAGCACTCACTTCTTAGGCTTGCGTGGCGTGATGTCAAAGGGAGGTCCAGGGACGCCGATGCTTTTGGGGAAAACATCCACCCACATCTGAAGCTGTCCCTAAATGAACACGTTATAAGGGTTTTATTAATGGCTGCGTCAGGGTGGATGTGGACAGATACAACATGTTTGAGCTGTGATATCTAACCTGAGAGATATTGGGCTGGAAGGAGCTGTAAAGGGTCCTGGTCTCCACGTGTTCAGGGACAAGTCCCTGTTTTCTGAGAACGTGCAGGTAGAGGCGTTCTCGGGCCGGACCAAGGTGCTCATGAATTTCCTTGTTGTTCTCTGGACGTGAAAACAATTTACAGCTTAATTAGGCGTATGTTATACCATAATTAGTCAAGTTAGATGTGGGAAAAGAATCAGTCAATAATTGTAATGTTTGATACTATTTTTTAGCAAAGCCAGCGGCATGGCTTGAAGGACGGCAATGTGGGTCAGTTGGTCCACCACTTTGATCCAGACAGTACAAAACTCCACTTTGAGTTATTCATGGTCTCCAGAGGATGAATCCTAACATGGTGATCCATGATTTTTCCTTTAGCACAACCATGATGCTTTTAGTGAATCTCTCTACAGCTTTGGATACATTTCCAAGAAATTTGGTATAGACAATCACGTACCCATCATCAGATACATTTTTTTTTTATTTGTCCAATACTTTTGTTTTTGACCAAATACCTACAAAAGGAATTATAATACTTTATGCTTCGTATTACCGAGTAAATGTCATGTTAACATGCGTGTTAGCATTATGTCAAAATACAGCCTCATAGAGCTGCTAGCGTGGCTATCGACTCTTAGTCTTGTCGTTAAATACATACTTTAAAGCTTGCCGATATCATATTAGCTTACAGAATTAAGAAAGTTATTACTATAATTGGCACGAGATAAACAGTGATGGTGGTTGGATAACTGAGCATGCCCTTGTATTCAGATGAAGCTGCCCATCAAGCCAGTTGGGCCAACCATTCTGGGGCTTCCATAGGAATGCTCATCCTTTTGGCACATTTCACTGAGAATGAATAACTGTAGATGAACTGCAAGCCACTTTAACTTGTGCTACAGGTGTACAGTGTTGCAAGTCCTATCACAAATAAAGTAACAGCAAACGACTAAAGAGAATTTGTCGGGCAGTTATAAATAAAATCACTGTTACTGATGTTGGATGAATCACACACACGTACACTAATATATCTTAAACTATTGACATTACCAAACTCAGCCAGTGTGTATTCTTTGCCATTGAAGGTGAGTGATGTGCCGTTGTCTTCGGTCCTGGGTTTGGACAGGCCTTTTAGACGAGCCAGGTTCTCCAGGATCTGAGGTGGCTTCAGCTGGTCCCGCCACTTGTTGATACCAGAACTGAGACAAAAACAGAAATGAAAGTAAGGATCATGACGGAGGTTTTTTTTTTTTTAGGAACGTTTCCTAAATTTCCCCCGTAAGGCATTTCCTTACATGCAGTAGGTTTGTGGCAGGCCACAGTAGGAGTTGTATCGGGACAGGAAGCGGTTCTCCAGGTCTATCACGGTCTCGCCGACCTTCTCGTCGCGGCTCAGGAGATCATAATCATAGACAGAGATTTTCAGGTCCTTGTCCTGGGGCAGGAAACAGGTCATCTCAAACATCCTACACAAAACAAAAAGGAGTGTTTGAGAAGGTTCACTGTATTTACTCTTTAAGGAAAATATGGTCTGTAATATTAACATATTCTTTATTGATTAAATTAGTCCATTCTTAGCGTTTACCTTCCAAACACAGGGCCCGTGGTGTTGGGTAAGTAATGGTCTCTGTCATCAATCTTGTTCTTACCCAGTGACATCTTTATGTATGGATCACACTGAGCAGGAGAGAGAACACAAGTTCAAGCTAAAGGTGATGACTGCTCCAAGTGTGTTGAAACATGCTGCTTTTATTCCTGGTATTACAAATTCATTCTCACTCTGCCATTATTGTCTTTGGGCTGCAGGTCTATGGCCCGGACCACATAAATCCTGACCAGACACTCCTGAGGTCCACTCTCTGGCAGCTCTCTGAACTGACGGGGAGGGGCAGCGACACCTGGGTCGTCTGGCAAAGGGTACACCTTGAAGGAACCCTGCATGTACAAGAGCACACACACACACACAACTCAGATTTGAGGTTTTCTGTTTTGTAAGTCTGGCCTTGTCCTGAGCTGAGGAGGTTCAGCTCGTTTCACAGCTTTATTGTGGCTAGATTCTGGTGTCCTGTTGTCAAACTACCTTCAACTCTCCAACCACAGTGGGGTCCTCATCCCCATTTTCATTCTTGCCCCGTTGCAGTTTGAAGGTGGTGCAGAAATCAGTCAGCCCTTTGAACTCTTGGACATCCTCAAGTTCGCATTCATACATCTGTGGATACACATACGCATTCAGGTCTTCTACAACACTTAGTGGGGCTCACAGACGAGACATACAACAAACAAGTGAAGGAACACTATAAAGTCTGTCGTGTTTATGAAGAAATTAAGCCAACTTACTTTGAGGGTGTCGTATCCTTTTTTGAGGTAAGGGCCGCACTTCTGATGGTCTCCAGTTGAAGCGTAGAATTTACTCCACCAATCGACTGTCTCTTTTTCCTGAATATTGAATTGCTCATTGTTAAACTTCGTGTGTGTGTGTGTGTGTGGTTGGTGTGTGTGTGTGTGTGTGTGTGTGTGTGTGTGTGTGTGTGTGTGTGTGTGTGTGTGTGTGTGTGTGTGTATATATATGCATGCATATATTTGCATGCATATTTTGCATAATAATCTGAAATCTCATTCACATTCACTTTACTCTCACCTTCTCGTCAAGCTTTGGAGGACAAAGATGCAATGTGACACAAAACAGAAGTCAAAAGTACATACACATACAGCAGTAACAAATAAATAAACACATAACATACACATACAGTACATACAGTACATACAATAGGCTACACAAATTGACAAGAAATTCAAACAGTGAAGGAAAGATTAATAAGGAGATCCTGATTGCAATTTCATGATTGACAGCAATTTGGAAAACAAGGGCGTAACAAAGGGGCTGTGCCGAATTTGCAACTGCTTTAAGGCCCCGGGCCTCTAGAGGGCTCACTAACACCACCCGTCCCTTGACTTACAACATGGCACCAGGAGTTAATTAATATCCATGCCTGCCTTTGAGTTAAGTATATAATAATAATGTAATAGACTTATTTGCTTTCTTGCCAGGAGTTCAATGTAAAGATTGATACTTTATTACATTATGTTTGTATTCTAAATATGAAGCTACACCAGCTGCTTAAATTAGCTTTGCATTAAGACTGGAAACGGGCGTAAACGGCATCATCTCTAAAGCTCACTATTGACAAGTTACATCTTGTTTGATAAATTCATATTACAATCCAAGCGTAAAAACTAAATTGATTTAACACATTAAACTAGTGAGCTTTAAAAAAAACTATAAACTATTTCCCGTCTTTATGCTAAGCTAATAAAGGTGCTGGCGGTAGGCTCATATTTAGCGTACCAACATCAGAGATTTATCAATCTTCTCTTTTAACTCTTGGCAGGAAATTAAATAAGCACATTTCTCAAAATTTCTAACTTTTGCTTTAAGTAAAATATTGGAAACTGTACTTCTAGCAAAATCTACTTCCATGCAAAATAGATGCCTGGAAGCCTAATCTGCTTCAGGGCCCATTTACATGTTGCACCCTTGCTGTGGAAAAAAGATCAAATGTGCTCATTAAAATAGTGGCAAATTAAGTCTAATAGTGGTGATTGTGACGTTACTATGCGGCCTTTGTCGAGCCTGCCGTAGCGCTGTGGATTAAGTGATCTCAGCCTTCCAGAGTCATTGGTGCCCAGCCGTGTGAATTAGAAAGCTATAATAAGTAACCATACATACAAAGTGGGAGGTAGGGGAGGCCATTTTGTTGAGAGCAGCTGACATGCTGTACATGAACTGGAAGCCAGAGTAATCAAGCTTGTCAAATTTGACTTGAGTGCCAAATTGTGCACTTCTTAGTGACACGAGGAAAAAATAATTACTGGTAACTAGTTCCGGACAACATGAGGAAAATATTGTGTTAGATGGAGTTTACCTGAGCTTCTAGCAGTGGTCTCGACTCCTCCATGTTAATAGAGAGATGTTTGGAAGGAGAAGCCATCATCATAGCCACTGTAAAAAGTGGGAGGACAACATCAGAACAAGGCTTTCTGTCTCAATTGAATAAGAATCATTTGTATTACTTTGTATGACTCCTTACTTTTGGAAGACATGGCCCCCTCTGCAGTGATGATATATGGGTCACATTTGAACTGCTCCAGAGTAGTGATGGTGCATTGACCCACCACAGGCTTCCTGCCAAATGGACGGTGGTCAATCACCTTCAGAACAATGGGAGGTGTGTACATCTCCTCCTTTGGAAGGAGCTGCATGGATGGTGTAGAGAAGGTGTGAAGGAAAAAAATTTGAGTTTACAGTATTGTTTAAAAGCTCAAATACTCCTTTGAGGTTGTTTTTTTTCCCAGATTCTAGTGCAGAAGACATACACATAGTTAATCATAATGTTTCTATTAATTTTGGTAGACATTATGTCTCCTCTGCAATAGCTTTAAACTCCCAGACAAGTGTTTTGCTTTAGTTCCACACACCCCTGCTTGTGTTACCCCGCTATTACCACTTTGATGAAGAGGACAGAGCTGGGGAAGTTGGGGCTCTTCTTCATGTTCTTGATGACAGCCGACTCCACCCTCTGCCCGCCACACTCCACCACCAGGCTGGGTGAAGACACCGAGGCCAGCTGGTACGGCTTCATGTTCCTCAGGCCCCATGCAAGAATCTGAACACACACACACACACACACACACACACACACACACACACACACACACACACACACACACACACACACACACACACACACACACACACACACACACACACACACACACACACACACACACACACACACACACACACACACACACACACACACACACACACACACACACACACACACACACACACACACACACACACACACACACACACACACACACACACACACACAGAGGTGATGGTAGAGACAATATGTACATCAGCTCAGAGGGACGGTGTCTAAAAGTTGTGTGTTACCTCCACAGCAGTGAGCTGCACCACAGGCCGGATGCCCTGAGGAACCATGTAGAGGTTTTCTGATCTCTTTGGGGGAAACAGGGGAAGATCTGTCTCGCCCGACTACAAAGACAGAGACAGGAGAGTATGGATTATGCTGATTATTTTTGTTTTTACCAGTACCTTTTCATTAATTCACACTTTAAAATATAAAACTACAAGCCTCAAGAACATGGCTGTGTTTTAAATACTGTAAAGTAGCCATTTCGCCTTTACTCTCAGGACAAACCTTGTCTTTTAGGATGAGTTCTGCCGCCAGCAGTGCCTCCCCCGCCTTTTGACCTTTCTGGATGATGGGGTACCACAGCAGTTTGGGTGTCAGATCCATGCCTGGATTCAACTTCACCAGTGGTGCGCAAACACTGCGGCCCAGCAGCTCATCCTTCCCCTGTGCAGAACACAACATCATGCCTTAAACTGGGAGACTTTTACAAAAAAACATTACAGTTTCAGTGTAGAGGAAAGGTGGACATTACTATAAGAAAGAAGAAAACAACAAAAGAAAGACATCCAGGGATTTTTGAAGGCAGTTCACACCATAAAGGTCTAACTTGAAGATCAAGACCAGTCCAATAGACATTTTAGCTCACATCATCAAGTACGGACACCTTGCATATTTAGTTGTACAAATGCTTCTCTATGTACCACTTGGTCATTGTCGTAGAACTCCAGAACAACATCAGGGGGGCGCTGAGCAACGTTCTGGGGGTCTCCATAAATCTCCACATCACTAAAGATCAGAGTTTGGTCCCAGGTTGGGTTCAGTGTTGCCCGCAGCTTCTCTGTTGTCTTACTAACATGCAGGAAGGAGACGTGTGCATACGGATCTGCAAAGTAAAACATATATGGTTTAATGGTCATCTTTTCACATCCACCATTAACAGACATGTATGCAATGAGACTCATCGCATTTTAAATCTAAAATCTATCAGGAGTCTTAATACTGATATTAGAAACTAATCATTTAAATCATATTATTGACCGTCGAGTAGAATCTTACCAGAAAAGCTATCTTTGTCCATAGATGCCAAGTTCTGTGCCTGATAGACGTAGACACGCAGATGGTACATATGTGACCCTATGGAAACAAAAAATATATATATTTATTTATGTATATTTATTTGTACGTGCATGAGCATTCATAAGTGTCACTACATGCATCACTCACTGTCAAAGGAGCAGGACACCGTGGGCGTGTTGGCACCAAACAGCTTGGTGGCATCGGTCTTTGATCCTTTCTCTTTCTCGTCAGTATCAATACCCTGCAGATTAAACCAAAGTGGTCGTCTCAGAACCCGTTTATGCGTCACACACTGCCAAATAAAAAGCGCCGCCATGGCACTGCAGATGTGTTTAATACATAAGTCAATATTTGGTGACTCAACGAGCTCAGATCCGGTTCATGCATCCGACTCATATGTGGACGGATAGTTCTGTGTTGCATTGTAACTATTTGAGCCACACTCAAACTATCTTTATGGAACCAGATCCTGACCCAAACAAGCGGCTAAAAACGGAACATTTTGGCTTCTTTACTCACCAGTGCCCCCTCCAGTTGGAAGATGGCGGCAGCTCCGAGCCGGTCCTCTGGTGCCATCTTTCGCCTATAGCGCCGGCGACGGAAAGTATCTGATGAACGCTCCTTCCTGTGGAACTTCCAGCCAATCAGAGACGAGAATTCCCAGCCCTCAGGGTCCCCTTGGTCCCGCCTCTGTGACCAAAGATAAACAAGTAGCTAAAACGTTTTTGTTTTAAAAAAAGAAAATCTGATTGATGCAAAACAGCAGTAATGCGAGATTATATACTGTGAAATAAAGAGACATCTAGATAATCTTTAGCACATAATCACAATTTGTAAAACTAGCTTCCTATACTAAAAAAACAAAAGTATTGACATAAAATGCAAGTTATGTCACAGTGATGCCCCATGACCCTATTCTGACCTCCACAGCGGCTCCTGCAGGGAGTGCAGCTCTCTTGCGAGGTCGAACAAGCCGTCTCCTGCGGTGGACATGGTACACCTTCTCCGCAGGGACCCAGGACCGCGGCTTGTCCTCTGGGGGAATAGTGATTCCATACTCCCAACCTGACACAGACGCACAAACAATTTCACTTTGTTCCGTGACCGTTTGGACACAAGAGCATATGGTTTTCACCATGTGATTTTAATTTACTATTATTATGACCAAGCAAGGAGGCAAGAGTGAGTCAGAGCCAGGAGAGAAAACAAAGAACTGTAAACAAGAACACAATTTAGTCATTTGCTGCCTTTCTGAATAACTACTTATGCCTACAAACAGCTTGAAGAACACTACTCTCTAGATTTTAGCTGGTGATGTAAATGCCTGCACCTTGATCGTCCACAGCTCTGTTGTCATCCACGGTCCACTCCTCCTCCCACATCCAACCTGGAGGACACTCAAACTCTCCAGGGTTGCGGCACTTCTCTCCATTCTGTGCAACACAAAAGTTTTCATTTTTGTCATTTGTTTTTTTCATGTGTTTTGGCCTTCTCATACAAGAATAAGTCAACGAGATTAATCTTACATCATAGGCATCTGGAGGAAAACCCGAGTAAGAGACAGAGAGTGGGTCTGGGTAGTATTCATGCATGTTTTTTTGTGTTGTGTGTCACAGAGATCAGGACACAAATTAACTGTGCTTGTGCGATATTGAAAGCCACCCTGCACATTATTTGCATGTCAGCGTGCAGTTCTCACCACATCAGTGAATGGCTCGGAGGCGGCCTTCCACTCTCCACCAGGGAAGCGGGTCTCATTTTGATACACCTCGTCCATGAATTCAGTGTGTCCTGCATCTGCCTCCGTTAAGAGACTGAAACACACAGTCAAACATATGTACCACGTGTGTGTGAAACATTAAAACTAATGGCAGAAATACAGCAGTTAGTGCTTGAAAGCTACTCACAGAAATGTACCGATGACGCTGGCATGTAAAACCAAACAATTACACATGGACATTTGAGTCAAGGTTCAAGTGCAGAGGGTTTGGAGATAGATTTAAGAAAGTAAGTGTACATAACTTCCAGCTCACTGGCACAGTCTGGTACTTTGTCATTAAATCATGGTCTAAAGCATGAGAGGAATGTAAACAGTAGAGAGCAGACATCGCCCACTTCCTCTTTTAAGTCCACAGAATGTGTGTTCACTGGAAGGAATGCACATTCAACCTCCATTACATTGAGACAAACACCTTGTGCTTTGTCTTGGTCAAAAGTCTTGAATACTAGAGGAGAAAAGATGCCGTATTTTCATCTACAATTATACTCACGCTCTCTCTGGGTCAATGAACCACTCAGCTTCCCATTCCCATCCTCTTGGAGGCATAAAGTACTCTTGTTTCAGCTTCAGTTTGCCCGTTACATCTGAGAATTTGTGGCGCCCCACTAGTCCTGTGGTCCCCCAATTCCCAAACACCTGGGCCTGGTTCTCGTACTGAAATGCAAAGGACGACATGTTTAGTTTTAGATGCCGACTTGACTGCTGGTTCTCCCTCTCTGGTATTCAAATTTATTTTCTGGCTTTGCAAATACAGAAAATTACACAATTTTTCTATTGTGAGAGAGATGCTATGAACATTATATTTTGGAGCAATGTACCAGCTCAGCAAACACGCTGAAGGTTCCCTCAGAGTAAGAGTTGAACTTCTTCTCATGTGCAGACAGACCCAGCCACATGTTGACTCTAATCTGAACCGGCACCTTCAGGCCCTTGTTCTTGTCCATGGGGTACTGAGGGGAACGAAACAAAAAATGACATGAGCATTATGATTTCAGAGAAATTAATTCTAGTGTAGTACCTTTTAGTCTAACAGCACCAAACTGCTGACAGACACTAAAAGCTGTTCAGACTACATCTAATAGAACTGATTACTTCATAAATGTTTTTTGACTTTATGTGTGTACCTGTAAAAAGACAGTCTGTGTCTTGCCACAGTCCTGACCACAGGCCTGCTCGCTGTATGTGGAGTGGAGGACTTGGTGAGCGGGAATGCGACTGTAGGCCACCCTCTTCTCACCCCGTAACATCCAGATGATCACATCAGGCATGCTGTTCTGGGGCTGGACAAAAACGTGAGAACAAATGCAGAATTATGGATGGGGCAAAACATTATACCGCTTGGAAACATTATTTTAGGTGCTCCTTTGTCCAGGCTCGCTGTGGTACATACCTCCTCAGCCAGCAGTTTAAGTTTGGCCGCCCAGGACTCTAAGTCAGGCAGAGTGTCACGGATCTCATTGGCCTCCTCTCTCATGCGTCCGGCTCCGTCCTTGATGTTGGCCAAAGCGCTGTCCCGCAGCTTCTTGATTTGAATGTCCAGAGATGTCAGGTTGGAGCGGCCCTCCAGCTCCGGTGGTGGGAAACTGGAGGAGAGCAGAGACAAAAATGGGACATAATTAATTTCAATTGAAAAAAAAAATAAAAACACAAACTGAGATTATACTAAATAATTAACAAACACACTCTTTAACTTCTATGATTTGTTTTTTTGGTGAAACTGAACACACTTTCCTTCCGTTTTGTCCGACTCTCTTGGGCTCATCTGACTTTTTATTACATTGAAAAGGTGCGCAGACAACATCAGAAATGAAACATCACATCCTCCATTTACCTTTCTATGTCTTCAACCAGCTGAGTGAGCAACTTCAGCCACACATCTACAAGTTCGTTGTCAGAGACTTTAGCCAAGATGGCGGTTTTAAATAACTCCAGGTTGGATTGCTGCAACAAACACAAAATAGGGGCGAGGATTACGCACCCATCTTAAACCTCTACGGCTCTCACGTCGATACATGTACACACACGTACCAAACATCAGTACAGTACGCTTTAACGGCTGCAAACCCATCAATAAATCATAAACTCAACGCTTTTGTGGATTACGGAGGATAACGCAGTATTACCAGGCGGTGACTAATGTAGAGGATGATGTTGACGGAGTCCAGGCGGTGGCTGATGTCCTCCCAGCATGAGAGAACCACAACCACTGGCTTAGTGTTCACCCAGGGCAGGTAATAGTAGTGGTTACCTGGGGAAAATGCCACACCAATTTAAAATCCTCTTGACAAGAAAGCAGGTTTTAACGCCTCTTTACTGCGTGAACAGGTTAAGTATAACATCACATAGTAGCTTCCTCGCTCACCATCAAATACAGCACAGCTATACTGAGTGGTGGAGGACAGTGGTTTGCAGGTGGTGTCCAATGTGTTGCCGTAGTTACCGATGCTGACCTCAAACTGGATGGGCTCTCCTGGTTCCTGCAACATGGAGGCACTGTGGAAGACTGCACACAGGCTGTACTTCCTCCTCCTCTGGTACTTCTAATGTAGGGGAAGAAAACAGAAATAGAGGAAGAACATATTTTAACCAATTATAATTTACCATCAGAGAAGGACAGGTGAAACCACACTCCTGTTAAACGGAACCACACTTGTCAGGTATCACTCGGCGGACGAATAGGTACAATACCTGCACCACCAGGATGTCGTCGCTGTGGATACTGTCTACCGCTTTGTCTGCTTTTCCCTCCAGCTTAGTGGACAGCTCGACCAGGACCCTGCCCCTGTACGCCACTCCTTCTCCCTGCAAAGACATCGATATGAAGTGTTGAAAAACCAATGAAGAAACATTAAAAATGTGGATCAAATTCTGGAAAAATCAATTCTTCATTACTTTGCCATAGTTGAGATCCTCATAGGGGTCTGGCAGGCCGGTGAACTCTCTGGGGCTGCCATACAGGTTGACATAGCAGGGCCCAAAGACGGGCAGGAAACCCACTTCAGACTGCCCTGTGTTAGCTGTGGAGAGATGGAGATGGACTTAATCTTTTTATGATTAGATTCAAGCTATAAGCTATGCAAAGCTTTAATGTTAGTATGCCAGTGTTGTGGTATTTGAAGCGGGGGTGATGGACAGGTTGGGGTGGAAACAGTGAACGCTGTAAGCAAGTGGCAGGCACTACGACAACAAAACAGTTAAACACTTAAATACTAATACTGATCTCAAAACAGAGCACAGCACAGCTTCATCAGCAATGTGCACGAACAGACTTATTCAGCAACTTAGCGTGTTCAACATGCTTGACGCGTTACATCTCATGCAACACAGAGCAAAAGAAGAGCACAATTGAACCTTCATATGACTGCATTTCCCCATTTCCCGCATGTTCCTCTATTCCAGGAGAAAAAGGACATTTCAAGTACCATTTAGAAGTGGTCACAAACAGGTATAAGTAGCAATGGTTTTTAAAATATAAAAACATTATTTTTCACAGAGGGGTTTTCACAAATGATCCAGACCTATTGGGCACTTTATTTCCAGCAAAAACTTTTTTTTTTAAATAATGTTTTATTCAAAAGAAAATCCTACCTTCTATCTCTCCACCAGAGGAGGCTATCTTGGCCAGGTTCAGGTATGTAGTGCCAATAGCATCATTTCCTGTCAAACGATCCCTGCAACCACACATGACACCTTTAGAGTCACGCTGCATACACACATAGCACTTCACTCGTATTTAACTGTTAAATAACGTGCGCATTTCACAATGTAGGGGCATTGTTATGCTCTGCTTTTTCACTACCTCTAAGTACAATGTCCATGGAATAGAAAAACAAAGTCTCTTTCTTGCTGTTCATGTCTACATGTTTTCAACAATGTATTCATTGGGTCACAGGTCAGAGCTTGTTTTCAACATGTCCCGAGGCCTCTACACATTTGTTCTAATCTTTCCTCTTCCCTTCAGCCTTCCTGGACCCGACTTATCGGACAGTCCGTTGGCTCAGAAATGCACAATAATGAATTTAGCTGAGAGACGGTGCCAACAGGATCCCAGAGCATGTTACTGAGGGGAAGGGAGGGGCCTGCACAGCCTGAGTCATAGGCTGCTACATTAGTCTCATGTGGTTGGTGATGGGGCATGGACACACGCACACACACACACACACACACACACACACACACACAGTAGAAATATTGTGGTACACTTTCTCAACTCCAAATAACAAAAGACCGCTGCCTCTTCTTGAACACAAAACGACAGTCAATCTCTTAAATACAAATTCTAATCTTGTTTGACTTACCAATCAAAGATTGTCAGCTTGACGCGCTCACACATGGAGGGGAACTACAGAAATCAGAAAACCCAAATTCATTCATAGTGTCTTCATTACTTTCTGTCTTTTGTGGTGCTGAACACCACTTTTCGTCCTCTCACCTTTACTTGGAGGTTCAGCACTTGGTTCCACTCTGGGTTTGCATTCTTCTCAATGATCTGAGTGCACAGCTGGAGGGAAACACAATCAATCAGCTTTTCTTCTGTTACACAACAACGTTATATCCAGCATGCTTACATTCAACACTGCAGCTAAAAAAAAAAAAAAGAGACAAAACGATCAGAAACCTTTTTGCCAGCGAAGCGAGCCTCTAAGAAGGGATCCACCAGGTTCTTCTTGTTTTCATCCCCCCCAAAAATTTCTTTCATGGTCTGGATGAATGCGTCATCCACTGTAATGCAAAAACATTGGAATGAAATAATCAATCAAGTTTTTGGCAGCCAGAAAATGGAAATAATTCAGTTTTTAGTTTTAGTTTTTAGCAAGCTCAACTTGTGAATCTGTATTTTATATGTGCTGTGTGGATTAAATGACCATTTAATTACATGAATGTAAAACAATTACGACAGGTTGTCTTACTCTGGGGAACGTCTTCAGCCCTGAACACCTTCAGTGACAGGGTGGCCCATCGCAGAGTCACACCAGCTGGCAGAAGCAGATTACTCTCTATGTCATCCTGATCGTCACACGAGTCCCTCTTCTCCACCTGCATGGTGTGAGGCAGAAAGAACAGAAAAGCGCTCATGAGAGAGGGCGACGGGCATAACCACCATATTTACATGCGGAAAGAGGAAGCGACCAGCGCCAGTGAAAGTCATCCGAGAGCTGCAGTCTGCGAGTCGTACCGGAGGCTCGTCTCCGGCCCCCACTACGAAGAGGCTGACTTTGAGGTAGCCTTTAGCCCCGGAGCTGGAGTCGTCTGGATCATTCAGCAGGAGCCACTTCCTCATGACGCAGTGGGCTGCATCAGGACACACACATAAAAGGACACGCATTCATACAGTCGGCACCATCGGGTAGAATGTATGGGTAAATTACAATTAACCTTGACGTTATACTTTGTGTGCGCACAAGTGCCTGAGTTTATACATATTATTCCCTCTAAAAGTCATTATGATAATGCGACATTCTAATTAGATATTAAAGATTAAAACCAAGTTTTAAAAATCAGTGTAAGAAACAAACAAAAAAATAGATAAAAACCAAGAAATGGCTAAAAGAAACTTTTGCATTCTCTTACAATTTTTCAAAGCTAACCATTTGATAATGTAGTGTTCTTGTCTAATTTTATTTAACCTTGCAGTAACTAATTGAAGGTAGCAACACCAACATATCACCTTTTAAGTTGATATAGGGAACTGATAGTTTACACATCCAGCTGATACACTGCAACAACATTCATTTGGAGTCCTATTTATGGCCAAAAGGCAAATGAAAGTCTAATATAGACTCTTTTTAGCCCCCAACTTCTGAGAAAAATCTAATTCTCAGGTTTAAAAACCAAAACGACAACCTGGAAAATGCTAAAACGCTCCGTAGGGTTGAGGGGAACAGCAGAGTCTGTTCATTATAATTCTCTGAGGGTTCATCACTATGAGCAACACCATTCATATACTAGTACTCATGTGACCCATTGTTACTCTATCAGATTACAGAAACACCCATTCTGAACATCCTCAACATTATACAAACCAACTAAAAATAACATTCGGAGCTCTGCAAGACAAACGGCATCCTCAGAGCAAATGTAAATGACACACAAATCTGTGGTTTGTGCCGAGCTCACCTGGTTCATCATAAACATAACCAACATCCAGCTGTGTGAGAGAACAAAACAAGATCAGCCAGACTCATTAAAAGGCATTAACCACATGCTTTTAACAAATATGTGAAGACAAAATGAGACCAGGTACCTTGAATTCTCCCATGAGACTGTCAGCCCTCAGTGAATAGGAATTATATACCTGCAGAGAAGAGCATTCACAGTTTACATGCATTTGTACATATTGACAGAGCTTTGGATCTCATAATCCGCGTGTGCGTGTACTGACCCGGAAGGTGATGTGCTTATCAAACAGATCCGATGGGAGCATGTGGACGTTGTAGAAGAATATCTACAAAAAGAAATTTCAATGAAAATGTAACATTTACCACCACCCAGCACAACTTAACCCATGCGAACATATTTAAAGTGTGAAACTGATCACAGGAACACATTTTAATTCTGTTTCAAACCTGTGTCTTCTATTGTCTGTCTGTGTAAGAGTGAAGTGAGAGTACCTCATCAAAGAAGGGGTTGTTTCCCCTCTTGATCCTCGTCCTGTGGGTGTCTCCACACACATTAACCTTCACCACTGGTTTGACGTTGTTGCCAGACAACTGACGGGCCTCGATGACTCGGACACGAATCTGAAGGACGCGTAGTATCACAGTATCAGTGTGGATGAATTCATTTAGCTCGTGACAAGTATGAAAGCAGCTGATTCTGTCCTAATGCACCTCAGTGTATCTAAATACACTGTAGACAGATAAACATAACCTGAGTAAACCTAATGTAGCAAGGACATTACTGTTGTGCCAGCCTGAAAGTGACTTAGAATTTAAATATAAAAAAAAAAAAACTTTAGGGCATGATATACTTCTTTTGTAAAGTATTTTCTTGTAATCAATGCCAAAAAAAAGCAATACAATTTTATTTTTTTTGTGTGCCGATTGTCTTCTTATTGCTGGCTTTTCAAAGATCCAAAACCATTCTGTTCTTGATCTGCGTATTAAGAATCTAGCCAATGGTCTTTGTTGATGATCGCTCTAAAACACAAACCGACCTGGAAGTCCTGAGGTTTATTGACTAGTCGGTGGCGACCCTGTGCCCGGGCCATCTTCTGGCGAAGGTTAACGGACTGACCAGGGGACGAGGGGACCCCTGCTGAGCCACTTTGGCCCCCATCTGGGAAAGTCCCATCCCCCTCGTCACCACCACCTAATCAGCAGAAAACCCAGATGATCAAATACCTGGCATGCATTACATGCTACCAATCTTTACTGCATTGCTCTGCATCACTAAGGATTACACAAACATACCAGCATCCACTGTGGCATCTCCTGCCTGAGGGTCATTGGGGTTTGTTCCAGCATTGGCTGGAGGATCGTAGCCAATCATCAGGTCGATTGTAGCCTGCAATGAAATGATTGGCCGGTCTATTATTTCATTATTTCTTTAATAAGGAAGGTCGGCTTCCTGTTGCTTGTATTTTTTTAATTCATGCAGAAAGAATCTTACTCCAATATTCTTTCCACTTTCATTGACCAAATGAACATTTTTGGATGGCAGTGATCTCATTTGACCCGAGGCAAGGTCTCTCAGAGAGATTTTGGTTGACCCTAGGAATCTGTTAGAAAGCAAAGCAGGGAAACATTAAATACACAAATAGATTTTAATTCACCGTCGATACTGTGTGTGTGTAACTTGGGAGCATCTGCTTGGTAACGATTCTGCACTGATTTCCTGTTTTATTAGGGCAAAACACAGTCTGCCATTCTAGTCAGCCAACATATCAGTAATGAAGTTACAGACCACACAGCAATGAAATGCCGTTTGTGCGCTCAGTGATGTCACATTCACAAAAGGGGCTTACAGCAGGTCACCGCCCAGAGCTAACAAGCCCTGCCTGCTGAGACAAACAAACGCACCCGATGAGCCAGCGCACAGTCAACACCGCAACGAAGCTACCGCTCAGTGATTCACGGTGTGTTTAGATCATCTGTGACGACAGAACTCAAATTAACCAACTATTCCATTAGAAGGTCATTGAAGCACCAGCGAGACACAACAGAACCACGATTCTGGAGACAAACTAGCCCACTCATTGTTTTTCATTTGACAATATGGTAAAAATAATAAACCCATTTCATTCCAAGTCATTTGCCTCCGAGTCAAACTGTTTCCTTATGGATTGTTAATTACAGTTTCTCCATAAAAAAAAATAATCTTACTTTTCTTTGTTTAGCAATTCCTATTGGTTTCTAATTATCAACATTTTAATGTTGATAATTAGACATTATCTAATCATTAGATTAGATAATCTAATGAATCAACAGTTGTCAAAAGAAGGCGTCAAGATAAAGGATACAGATTAAAGTTGAATTAGAATTGCTTTGACAGCTGTGTGGCTTTAAGCTTATAAGTCAAAGACATAATTAAATTAAACTAAATGGGCAAAAGCAAAAGCTGGATTATGTGCACAACATTATCAAATGTGTATTAACACAATATGTCAATATTTAATTTCTTAAATATCACTATTGTCAATATCATATCGTGACACCCCTTCTAATAATAATGCTCGACTCTTGTTGAACAGGTACGGTAACCTTTCCATGTCGTGTTTGTCTTGGTGTGCAGCCAAAAACTACCCATCTTAATGTGCTGCTTGTTTATGTTTAGACACTTATGAGTAAATATGAAAGGAACATACCAGTAGCTCTTTTATAAATATTCCAATTTCTTTTTTTCCCACAGATGTTTCTATTATTTTGTCCATCGAATTTATATCAGTGCGGGTAGGCTAAATAACAAAAACACCTCTTTGTTTAACACAATAACATAACAATAACAGAAAGTCAGTTTCCTAACGCTGGATCCAATGACACCACTGTATGCTCACAATCAGATGATCTGACCAGAACTCAAAGCTTTCAATTAAACCTTAAATTCAAAGGGTGTTTTTCCCCCGTTGCCAACAACTTTTACTTGGCCTGCATAGAAGATGTCATGGGACAAAAATGCTGTAAAAGACCTCCACCATGCTGAGAGAAGCCAACAGAATTCACAGTAAATAAGAACCGTGACTTCTATCAGGGAAGCATTTCTTTAAACATAACAGATCAAACACTTCAAGGGCAAAGCAAATACTAGAAGCAGACATCCAAGCATTAGCAGTTCATAAGACTTGTGCTGCACTCCACTGAAACAGAGCAAAGTAAGATATGAACTAGATACAGTTTATATATCAGGTTACCAACACTTTCGGTCACAGCTGGACAGAGTTTGGTTTGGGAGGAGGGAGGGAGGAGAGTAATTGTTTTTCAGGAAGGAGAATGACACAGGGATTCTCTGTGGAGTCAGTGACTCTATAAACCTGGTATGTAGCCTTGAATCTCACTGGGTGACTTGCGGGCCAATGTTTTTTTCAGCAATAATGTTTAACTAATAATTTGGAATTCAGTTATGATGCAACTCTCATCCACTCTGCTATAAGTTTCTCCTTGGACACTTCTGCCAGCTGCTTCTGGCTCCAAATTCAAAAAGCTTAGGTGACCCAATTCAGACGTTGGGCTGTCCCTTCTCAGATACTTTTCATTTTGCAACGTATCTGTTTTCAGCTCCACTGCGTTCTGATAAGAGCATTCAAATATGAAGAATCGTACTGTGTGATTGTACGGTATCAAACACCACACACACACACACACGCTTCTTGACATCTTCTAAAAGTTATGGGACAATTATTAACGCCCAGAACTGTATTTATTGTGAACAGAATATGGAGGTCATGCTCCGACTGACATTTCCCTCATTGTTTTCCATGCAAACACACCGTGGAAAGACCAAAACTGACTTTGTGACTAATGCCAAGCCCTGGTGAGACACAGGGAAACACCCCCTCACAGCTGATGAAGTTCCCACATCCAAACAATCACAAGTCACACACAGACAGAAATGATGCGTGTGGAGTTATTATTGGATGTAGGTACAGTTCTTCCCTTTGTCAGCCTTCTATAACCAGTGGGGAAAACAGACAGCAGTGCTTCTTGTCACCAGACGTTTAGCCAACAAACCAGTTTAAACTTTTGGCCTTTCCACTTTTTCCTAGTATGATCAAGTTTTCACTTATTCAAACCAGTTAACTACGATCACTTATCCGTGAAGGGAAAGCGTGACTTTTAACACGAGCAGCTCCACCAGAGTGTCCTTGGCTGGGTTTCAGTTCAAGACGTTAACACCCTCCCCCTCCCCCGGTCATAACTCATTTCCATCGCAGATCTGCGAGGATGGCTGAGTGTGCTGACTCAGCTCATCTCAGATCTGTGATAAGAGTGATTATTATATCCCTGATTATTACTGTTGCAATGTATCTATCAAGCACCGCAAGGCTACAAAATCCTGAAATGTTTTTCATAAACCGGGTAAGTGAAATATTTGGACAGACCCAAGGTTTTATGAAGACGGGAAATTAAACAATACTCTGAGGTTCTGATGTGAAAACATTAGTGCAGAACAGGTTAATATCTAATGGTAATGATAATATTTAAAGTGGCCATTTCCTTATATCAGCGTTATCAACAAACTAGCCATGCAATGACTTCTAAAAGTCTGAAGCCCTGTTGTACAGCACATTCATCTAGTGAATGAATCTTGTTTTTAATGGGAAAACGAGTAGGATAAAGGAAATGATTTTAAAAAGCATGCAAAGGAGGTGCAAAGCAGGAGATTAAAGTTAAGTGAAACTCGTTCATGGTTAAAAATTAACTGTCTAGAGACTTTTGGCTGTATTAGTTTTAGCCATGTTAGCAGCATGGCTTTAGGGATAGCAACGTTGGTCTGTCAATTAGTCCACAACTTGAGTCTAAACTGAAATATCTCAACAACTATGAGATGGATTGTCATGAAATCTTGTAAGGTCATTCATGGTCCCCAGAGAATGAATCCTGATGACTTTGGTGATCCCCCCAACCTTTCATTTAGTGCAACCATGAGGTTTACATTTGTGGTTAACCGTGAAAAATCTATTTTTACTACTGGTTGGATTGCTGTTGAATGTGCTGAAAGGTATGAATGGTCCAGAGAGGACACATTCTAATGACGAGAGCAATGACTCTGAATTCCTGTAAAATGAATAACATGATCTTCAACTGTACTTGGTGTTCAGTGCTAATTAACAAACGTTCGCATGCTAATACACTTACATTACCTGCTAAACGGCAGCATTTCTATTAGCGTTAGCATTAAGCTGCTAACAGGGCTGTAGACTTGTATTTGTAGTTTTGTTTTGTCCCGTCTCAATCATGTGTCATTGATTTTTATGAAACTCACTGTAGGCATAATTTGATTCTCAAATCTTATAATCCAGACTGCGCGCACACACACACACACACACATACATACACACACACACACACACCTTATTCCTTTCCTTAAATCTAATTAGTTAAGGAACACGTGCTTGCTTCCCCCTTTTGTTGCCATGACAACAGGGATTACCCATAACAACAGCTGGAAAACTATTTGAGACAGAGAGAGAGAGAGAGAGAAGTCCATTTCTGCTCCCACAGTGTAGATCTTTAGGGAGTGTGTCAGACGGGCCAGCCCAGTGGAAAACTTTACTCAAATTTAACATGGACTCGTGTGCTGGAGAGGCACATTTGAAAAGCTCCACCCCTCTGTTATGTCCCATGTACTGGGGGAACATTCACTAGATATAAAATATACATACCATGGTCTGTCAGACATGAATCATGAAGACAGATACACTTTAATGTGATGTGTTTTCCTATGGTAGATAATACTTTGATCGCAGTAATTAGTGATGTCAAAGAAACAATCTTTGTGGTTGGTCTATATTGGTCCCAGATGTGACTCTGGCTTTATATGGAAACACGGAACTTGTTTGAAAAAATTTAGAAGCATTTTGCATGAAAGCAACTCTCCTCACACAGCATTGGAGAAGTTCACATGCGCTGTATGTACCGCAATTACATGACTACTATATAATTTGGCAAGTAAATGTCACATAAAAGTAGTTCCTTTAACATTTTCCCTGTCCTCGGTGACACAAATCCGAGAGCGAAGGAAGCGAGAGGGAGCAAGAGAGAGAGAGGGAGAGAGAGAGCTTTGTTTTCCTACGATAGATAGAGAGAGCGCGAGGGGGGACAAAAGCAATTCATCCATCCAATGTTGCCCAATCAGGATCAGTCATCCCACACAGCCCAGCAAGTCTCAACATGGCAAGGGTGTGAGTGGGAAGAGACAGCCAGCTACATAACTCAAACACAAGGTTACTGTGAAAATATCCAACTTCCTTCCTTGATAATAATGTCTATCCTTCAACCAGTGGGTGGTGGAACTTGGGCATGTTCAGACACTTATTTCGTAGCCAAGGTGCAGACTGAGACTGCCTAAATGACAGCTTGTGTTGGACTGCCTGTGTTGCATCTGAAAAACTGTAATTAAAATAAAAACTGACATCCATAAAACAGTAAAGACTGACCGTTAACTAACCTGCTGTCTGACAATACAGACGCATTTCCTAGAAAGGCTTCGTTCAGACCAACAGAAGTTGGCGCAGTGATTCAATAAGGCGAGGCACACATCTTCTCTTTCATCACTGTGATCCATGTGTTGCACAAAAGCCAAAGCTAACAAGAAGATCAGTCTCAGGGGATTGTGTTGCACTTACTTATTTTTCCCAATGGTTTCATAGTCTTTCACAATCACGTCTATGTAGGAGCTAGAGTCCAGCCTCGTGCCCTTCAGATCAAACTCAAGCACCTGCAAGACAAGATGAGGGATACACAGCCCATTAATATGGTACTCCAACTGCTGGTGTGTCCTGAAGCAGCAACATCGTATCCGAGGGCAGGACCTCTAATTGATGTAACCTGAGGAAATATTGATCGAGTTGATTTTGCAACTCAGCCAGTACGACACAAAACAATCACATCAAACTCCGAGACTAATCTACACCAGTCCCATGATCTGTTTACATGGTCAATAGATACTATGACATCAGATGATTGTTACATATGTCTACCATGTGATGTGTACTGTTGCATCTAAAGAGGGATTATTCCTGCTTTCCTTAGCAGCTGATCAAAACTAACTGATTATAAATCTAAGTAAAAGAGGGACGCAGAGTTATCTGCATGTTTTAACGTGTGCGTGTCTGTGTGCGTGTAATGTAGATGTACCTCGTTCCACACAGGGTTCAGATCACTGTCAATCGATTTGGTTTTCTTCTTCTCATCTGAAAGTCAAATCATTTCATACATAAAAAAAAACAAAAAACATCAGCTTATCCTTAACAAAGAGCATGCTGTGGTACAGGACTTCTCAAGATTAGGACACAAATAGATCAACCAACCCAAGATAAAATCATTTTACCCACTCGTTTAGCTGACAATGTTAAGATATTGCTGTGTCTAATCTAGCCGTTTTGCATGCTTTATGGCAAGAGTTGGTGTCAGTGGGCTTCAGGCTGTGTCTTTACCGGGAGGAAAGCAGAAACACAGAGGCTGCCACACCTGTGAGTGATGATTACAACTTGGGTACAAAAAACAAACAGCTGAGAGCAACTAGGGCTGATTGCCAGGATTATTTCCTCATAGGGGAGGCAGTAGCTACCTGATACCATTTTGATTCAGCTGGAGGCTAATTTCCCTACATTTTCTAACTTGTTATAGCCTTCTTTGTTCTGTCCGAACTGAATACCAGTCCCAGACATCGTCCTTTCCCCAGCTCTGTTTGCATCTAAAAATGCAGTGACATGTTGGGAAAGTGATGCAAAACAACTTATCCTGATTAAGAATTTAAACATACATAAAATCACAGCAAAACTATTAAGTTCATAGAGTGACGTCATACTAGATAAAAGTTCTATAAATTAAACGACCATAAACCTCCCATTAAGTCCCAAAGACACACTTCTTTAAGGAGTGTGGGTTACAAGTGATTTATTTTCCTAAGACCGAACACGATTAAAACTTTAAGACTTTTGAGACTCACCTTTAAAAATGACAGAGGTAATAGGATCAGGGGTTCCAACTGTCTTTTTAGGCAGACCTCTAGCCGCTTCTACTACAACACGCAACATGGCAACAACCAGGTTAAAAAAAAGACTCAATTAGTGAAGTTTTGGAATGAAACGAAAACAAAAAATCTTCACAGGATTGTCGTGGTTTAGGCATCCTCACTGCCCCATCATCACTGAGGCAGACAGGGCAGGGCTGAGGAAGTATATTTCCCGGTCCCGTTGGTGAGAGCGAAGGGAAATATGGGCGGATCACGCGGGTGTAATTATTCTGAGTGGAAGTCAGTGATCTTCTGCTGCCACCCTTTGAGCCCAGCTGAGCTAAACACTAACTACACAAACTACAATGACAGGAGAAGAGAAGAGTTCCGTATTCCTTCATTAAATCCAGGATGAAAATATATTGCAGTAGCCCAAACGATTATTTTGTTCAGAGGGTTTAATGTCGTCAGATGCTGCAACCCTTTGGGTTTCACTCTGCAAGCTTCTGCATGTTTGAGCCCTGATTAAATATCTGGTTGTGGCTCCATCTAGTGGCTGCATCAGGTAACCGCACTGAGGCCAGTCAAGGGGCCATCCCAGCCTAACTTTGCAAGGCTCTTTGTAAAAAATCTAAATAAATACACACACATACAGAGCATTACATGGGCAGGGAGACATTTCAACCAAAAGCAAAAATAGTCTACCCACAGTATATAATGCGCTAGGTCCTGAAATATGACCTTATATTAATTTGCATTACTTGTTTCTGTCTTTGCACTGCTTTAAATCATCGGTGCTCCTGATTTCTACTGTATAATACATTTAGAAACTCGTGAAAATTGTGCCTTTTGTATATGTTTTTTTTTATCATTTTGGAAATGATTACATCTCAGCTTCCTATCATCCTGGGAACAAAAGCTAAATACTGGCACATCTACAGTGATGCTGGCAAATGTGTCCCGGTGAAGTTATACAATATACATTTCATATCCACTTTTGTTCACCTACCTAGTGTAGTAAAGTGATGACATCATTGCTATGACAGAGCCGGCTGTAAAAGGTCTACATGGCAAAACAGGAGACGTGTTTTTCTTGCTATAACAAGCACAACATATGCTGTGGAAAAGGTTTACTACTATCTGCCACAATTTGATGTTGTCCATTACTGGCCATTGCATCATACATAAAATGAATTATATGGAGCCAGGTACTATACAGGCTACTGGTGTGTGTAGGTCTGATACTAGACAAGGCTGAAGATATTGGCCTGCAGACCAGACTCCACTGGGACTTGGGTACCTTCATTAAACCTCGTGGGAGGCCACTCTGGATGGCTCGTGCTCATTGGAGTGGTAAGCAAGAGTGCTGTGAGTTGCCTGGCAATAATTAAACGGCATTAGTTACAGAAGTTTGTGAGGCTGTAACAATTATGACAGAGTAATATTAAAGTTTTCTTTTACCCTTTTTAACCTATATTATATTTGCAGTGTAAAATGCAATATTGAGGATTTCTGCATAGTCCTTATCACGTTTAAACAGCTGTACTTGTCCGAAAGTTGCCAGTATTAACTCTCCTGGGTCCTGGCTAACTTTGCCTTGTTAAATGATTAATCCACTGAGGGTTTGTGGCTCTGTTACCCTCAGCCGACTTGCAGTCATTTTTGGAAAACTCTCAACTCTCCACGGTCTTCTCACCAGTGATGTGTTGACTTTCCCCTCTCGGAGCGGTCAAAGACTTGTTACGGATGGCGTATTGATCCGTGGACCTGGACATTCCTTTCCGGTCTGGAGACAAGAAGCTTTGTTTGAGACAATCGGGTTTGCCTGAGAAGACAGAGGGATGGAAACAAAGGCCCTGCGTGTTTAGACTCAGAGCATGTTGAGGATCTCAGATTGGCCTCAGCGCTTGTGGGTGCTGCATCTTCCTTTGTCACCAGCATCTGACGCATCTAGATTCAATCTGGATTTAAAATTCAACAGGAAATGTTTGGAAGACTTTAAAGAGGCGTTCAAGCAGTGAGGCTCAGGTTATCAATATGTATACTTTAAGGAAAAACAAAAATCCTTGGCGGATTTATGAGACAGAAATACCACACAGCAGGTTCTGGTGAGTTTTCTTTGGCTTGTTCCTATTTATCTGATCCTGATATAACTGATCACTGTTAAATAACTGTGTATGACCTGTTATTGCAAACAAAAGTTTGTACATTTTGCATGTGATACGGCTGCACCTCATAATCATCCAATTACTTTCTATACTTTTCATGTGACACCAATCCATCTGGCATTTTATCATCTCAAATGTTGTCCTGTCAAATAAAACAATGTCACTGGGGGAAAGATGTACTGGTTATAATCTTCACCCTTCATCCATCTATCCACGCATCCATCCTTCCTTAACATTACAAAAAAGTAATGTCAAGTCTTCTGTGAAGAACATTTGCATCTCAGATTCACATTTTTTTCTCCACTCAAGACACTTACAAGGATTCCTCTCTTCCCAACACAGCTTCACCAACTCTTTCAGATACAACAGCCTTTATTACACTCCTTTGTCAGTGAACTAACCAACACTTTTATTACTTAATTACTTTACGGTTCCATTAGCATTGGTGAGAAATGTGTGTTATGCAAAGGACCACTCAAGCATGTCCTGATAGATCTGGAAAAGACCTCACAATGCTGAGACATGTGACTGATTGTTCCAGCTCGTAGTCTCCCCGAGCAACAGGGCCACACAGGAGCTGCTGGTGGTGAATGAACATCCCTTTGATGTTTTAAACATGTCCCCCAAACCTAACTTATTCCCCATTCGCAATATTTACCAAATACTCACATTAAGACCCTCATTGTATGTTTCAGATGAGCATGCATGAGACTTCATAATGTGATTTTTAAGTATTTTTTGGGATCAGCAGTGTGTTGTCCCAGTGCTGCCACTTGGGAGTGCTGCATTCATTCTGCAGTGAGCCGGTCACAAGCCAGATGTTAGTGACTGGATGGAATTATTATAACAGTCAAACTTACTGACAAAAAAAACTAAAATATGTGATGCTAAGACAACCGATTGTCCCTAATTGATCGATTGGCTTCAATTGGCTCCAGACCGAACTAACCACAGTGTCTTTAGGCCTCCTTCTACTAATTATTGTGTCATGCATGTTTTGAACCAGCTGTATACCTGCACACACAAGTATTAAAGTTTAAAGTATCCAATACACGCACAAATTGACAATTTCCTTTAACTGATCATTGCTGCAGCGATCCAGCCAGTGGAGTCAGTCCTGCAGAGAAACTGACCACCGAGCACCTGCAGCTCCTGAGAAATGCGTTTACCTGTCCAAAAGCTGGACCACAGATCCACGAAGACAGGCCAAAAGGAAGTAGTGGAAGGAACAGAGGAAATGAAGAGCATGGAATGAAGTTCCAAGAGTTTCGGGAGGTTTTGAGGTCTGTGATTGGTCCAGATGTTGAGGACACATGGGTTGAAAGGTTCTTTGGTGAGGTAAGGAGAAATTAATATAGAAGAAATAATAATGCCCTGTACTGTTAAAAAGGAAAGCACAGAGACATTATACAGTATAATCCCATCAGCGTAACCTCAATGTACCAAACAAAAGAAATGTGGGATGACTTCCAGATGATGATGATGCAGAGTCTTCTAACTGTTTCATATCCAGGTGGACATCAGCTGTACCGGGCAGGTAAAGTGGCAGCAGCTTTGTTCCTACCTGCTTCTGGAGTACACTGAGAGAGAGCGGGCCTCCATCCCCAGAGCGGCTCTCCTGGTCTCCCAGCCGCAGATCAGACACTGCTCTCACAACAAGGTAGAAATCCACCAGCCTGGGAAAATGAAAAGGAAAGGTGCATCTTTGAAGGATGTTCCAATGATCCAAAATAACAACGCAGTAAAGATATCGCTAAGCTTCTTCTCTTTGTATGAAATTAGTTTTAGTAGTTCAGCCCTGATAAATAAATGTAACCAATAAAACAAAACATTCATATACTGAATGAGAAGAAAAAAGCTCTGCTAACACACTGCTAACTGCCCAGCACCAAACATCAGACAGATGAAGATAGCAATTATGCTAACGCTAGCTCGTGAAGAAAGTCCAACGTTAGCATGCTAAAAAGTCTGGTTGCTAAAGAAAGTTAATATTGTATTAACTGCTGTCAGGTGGGCAGAAACAGAACTTCAATGGGATTTGTTTTTAGCTTTATTGTGTCCGCTGTATGTGTAAGTAGCCTAGTCAACTGCTCGCTAACATGTTAGCCAGCTGTGGTTCTGTCAGCTATTGGAGGTTTTCTGCCCATCTACAGCCAAAAACAAGAATTGTTTTGTTTTTACCTTATTCATTGTCTGCAGGCGAGATATTTGACCCAGGATGTAAATTAATAATATTGGTATATAAGTATGAAACTTATGACTTATATATAGAAGGCTTTTTTTATTTTCTATACATTTTTTCTAAAAGTAATACTTTTATTACTCCAATAACCTTTTTTGTGTCATTGATTATACTTGCACTCATTCCTCTGCAGCGGGAGCCAACAGTGCGTGTGGTTGCTGTCTCTCACCCTCCTCCACTCCGCTACATTAGTGTCAGTAAGGGAGGTCAGATCACTGTCTGGAACAGCAGCCTACACATCCTCAAAACTCTCGGGGTGAGTGACATCATGGTAATACTTTTACATCCACATGGAAGTACTACACACACACACACACACACACACACACACACTCACACACACACACACACACACTCACACACACACACACACACACACACTCACACGTTTTACATTTAATCCTGTTTAATCCAGCTTGCCGGAGACCCAACAGAGGAAGTGGCCAACACCAGGAGGTTCAGAGGCTGGACCACTGATGCTGTCTCTATGGGCAACGTCCACAAGGTTGCCATAGCAACCGACTGCAGGGACTTGCACTTCGTCAACGTCTCCACGAGCAATGTATTCGAGGATGTCCACCTCTTTGGTATGCCTAAATGCTAACGTGCTGAATTGTTCCAAACTGAGCTGAAAATCTAAATTGTCAAGTGTTGTCAACTCGTAATTGTCTCATCATTTTTGCAAGGCTTTCGTAGTGTCCCAACTGCTCTTTGTTACTGGCATGATGTTCAGGTAGGACCGCTATTCCTTTGAGACAAATTCCCTCTGAAAGCAATAAACCCATTCCTTGAATCCATGTGGTCTTTCCCTCCAAGTGTCCAGAACGACCCTCTCTGCTGCTACTGGGGGATGAAAAAGGAGGAGTCCACCTCATGTGGTTCCTGAATCCATCTAAAGGTCTTTTCAAGAATATGGCCATCAAAGAGAACGATCCACAGAGGATCTTTTTCCCAGTAAGCTTGGTAACCAGTGTAGCAGACAGCAAAGACAACCACTTGTTGATTACAGTCCAGTTTTACAAACAAGCATCTATTGTTATCCACCGTGATAACAGGACCTTGGTGAACACAGCAACATGGTCTCCTACCGTCATATCCCGAACATCCACCAGGAACCAATCAACAGAGTGATGTTTGAGCCCAGCGCCAACGTCATCATGACATCATCAGAAAGTGACACCACCTCTGTGGTCTTTATGAATGTGACACTGAAGCAGGAGCCTTACATTTGGAAATTTAAGCAGGTAACCGACTTCACAGTGTGGTGTTTGATAGGTGATTATGTGTGTGAATTCTCTTGAGTAAATATAACTGAATATCATACCTTATATACCTCATATTACTACACACTGCATATTATTGTGGTTAGCGCTCCATAATATCAAGTATGTGTTTATGCATCAGAAGTATATTTCCAGCAAGAAGGGAGTGCAATGATTGTTGTTGTTATCCACTTATGATGTGGATCACGGTCAGATGGAGGTCACCGTACTCTGGCCTGGGTGACCCCGACCTATTGCCTGACCTAATGCTCTGACGTCACGTGGCAAATGCAAATAGTCCTTAACTCATACAGTGAATTGTCCCCTGCCAGTTTTATCCAGAAGAACAAACATGAGATGTGAGTCAGGTTATTTCTAAAGTTGACTCTTGCCCAGCATACAGAGGCAAACAGCGCCACTGACTGTGGAGGGAAGGTGTTAATGCTGTTACAAAAGTGTTAAAACGGGGTGGTGATGCTTCCTGTTATTCACAATGGCTTCTTTTGAAGGAGCACAACTGTCTGGGAATTTTAACAATGAGGCCACCCTTAAAAACTCCCCAGTTAAAAGCAATGAGACCAGCTGACTTGTTTAGTTTTATCAGAAGTGAGCATGCTTTTAAGTATTAAGTATAATTAAGTATTCTCTATATAACATCTGTACACCGTGTTCTTTTTGTCTCATTTCAGGGCGCTAAATGTTTTGACTATAACGCGTCTCTGCAGTTGATGGTTACAGGAGGTTGTGACCGAGCGGTCAGACTATGGACTCGATTTGTGACCACGCGTCCCGTAGCTACGCTGCTGGGTCACCGCACCACTGTGTTGGATGTTGCAATCTACCAACCTGTTGGGCAGATCTTCAGCTACTCCAGAGATGCCGTGAGTCATTAAAGATGAAGCTTCAAATATTAAGTACATATATATCGCTTATTGTTTATCATATAAAATCATATTTGGGATTTTTTGTGAATCGTGACATATCACGACAGAGCTTGTTTCATTTTGAATTACTTAATTTTTCTTCGTCAGGAGCTGAAGGTTTGGGACATTTCCAGCCATCACTGTCTGAAAACCGTCTGCCTGCAGTTTCCCTGCAAGCAGCCAGGTCGAATCCCAGAACATGGCAACTTCCCCTTCCTGTTGCTGAGCCCTCCTCTTCCCGAGCAGACCCAGGCTCATTTGGTGGTGGGATGCAAAGATCACCTGGCAGTGCTCTACCTGGCTGAAACGAGAAGAGGAGGGGGCGGACGGTTGACGGACGAAGGAAGGGAACCTGGACCAAACCATCATAGTGGTCCAGCCCTCTGCTGTGCTCTGCACAACTCTTCTCTGAGACAGGTGGTGACTGGACATGCCGACTCGTCTGTGTCTCTGTGGGACGTGGAGACGGGGAGGAGGCGGCTTCAGATCCTAAACGCTCATGGGGAAGATGAGCTCACCTGCATGACACTAGACTCCTCCCACAGAAGACTGATCACTGGAGCTCGCAATGGCACTATAAAGGTTTAATACCACGTCACACAGTATTTCTGTACAAGCTGAAAAGCTTGTACAGAAATACTGTAGCACCAAACATTGCTGTGCATATTTATTTCACATGTATGAGACAGTCTGTTAATGAGAAGACAACTCCCCGACAGGTGTGGAACTTACTAAATGGCCTCAACTTGCACAAACTGGAGCCCGTCACCAACTCTGAGGTCACCGGGTTGACCTGTCTCCACGACAACCGGCTGCTGTCCGTTGGGTGGAGCCAGCGGGTCGCTCGGTACGACATCGCAGCTGCCAAGGTAAAATTAAAGGAGCTTTGAATTGACAATCCACAGCAGTTTTACATAGAGTAACTTAACACCAGGCTGAAAAGCTTCAAGCCTGTTGCACCTGTAACTTTGCTTAACAGTGATGTCACAGGGTCCTGGAGTACACCTGTGTGTCACTGCAAGAAAGCAGGAGATTAAACCTCTGGAGGGAAAGCTTTTCAGGGGGTATTAGTTTCTCTTTGTGCTTATAACTAATACAACTAAATTATAATTTGACCTGGTATTACAGGTGTTACTTTTTCCTGATTTTTAAATTGGAAGTTTTTTGCATTATGTACACCCTTAACACATAATAAATTATTAGTTATTTAAGAACTTGCATTGTTCATGTCTTCTTATTCCCTTCTGTTGTTGAAACATGACATCAATCAACTCAAACCATCAGTATCATGAGGACCCACTCATTTACACCATGGTGGTGCTAGTGGTCATAACCTCCACATGGTACGTTACATATCAAGCTTTGTTAGTAAAAAATAGAGGAATAACCGAGTACTACTACTTCTGAAACAGAAAATCACGTCATTAAATCCATTACAAAAGCTTTAGAATGGGAGCCGTGTGGTTACAGCCATTTAACCACAATGCACTGAATTCATGAAGTCATCCCCCCTCTCTCTCTCTCTCTCTCTCTCTCTCTCTCTCTCTCTCTCTCTCTCTCCCACTTCTACACTGTCCTCTGTCAATTTTCTTCTTAGATTGATAAGTGATTCTCGTAACTGCAGCACACACAATACAATGACAAAAAAGCTCAAATATGTCAAGTTGCACACATCAAGATGTCTTAGCGCTTTTGCTCGTCCACGAGTTCTTCCCCTGATGTTGAGTGCTGGATGATGAGTCCCATACAAACAGCTGTCACCATAGTGACTAGTCTGGTACAGACTGTGTTTTTCTTAAGAGTGCTGACAACGGTTTGAGCTCGTGTAGTTCAGAAAGGCCTCTTATACGTTTTTATTAAATGTCGAGCATGTTTCAGAGCGTCGGAGAACAGATTCACCACCTCCACCTCCACATGTCTACACGCTGACGCTGCCGGTGCCAGTACAAACACCAGCATGAACTGCAATGTGAGACAAAAGTTTGGACGTGCATTTTTTTCACACCTCAAATTCTTGTGTTACATTTTACCTCTCAAACCTTTAACCACCATCTGCTCTGCGGTTAGATTCATCCCTTGACTACAGTAGCAACATTCAGTATTCATGTCCTGTTTTTCCTCCGCTCACAATGTGTCTCATTGTAAAGCCCCCTGTGTCAGCACGGCCGGGTTTTTGAGAAAACATTTTAAGGCTTAAAAGAATGTGAGGACTGTTTTTTAACGAGTAAATGATATAAGCGAATGACGTAAATTACATTTACTCATGCACCTGGTGAGATCGAATACATCTGTGCCGTGCAAAACATCTGCACCAGGAGTACTCTGACGTCCAGCATGCTGAGCTATAACTTGACTTTATTTTTATTGTCAAATATAGTCATACACAAAACATTCAACCTCTACATTTAACCATCCTAAGCCGTAAGAGCAGTGGGCGCCCGGGGAGCAACTTAGGGTTCAGTGTCTCGCTCAACAACACTTCGACATGTGTACAGGAGGAGGAGGATGTGGGGATCGAACTGCCAACCTTGTGATGAAAGGTCGACCTGCTCCATTCCCTGAGCCACAGCCATCCCATTTGAAAGCGCTGACCTCAACACTGTAGCCCAGAGGTGTAAACAAAATCAGTAAACCAGGGAAGGAAATAGCGCTGCTTTCCAGCAGGCAGCACAAACAATTACATGTTATTTCCGACCATTTGTAAACTGTCACAGTGGGAAGTGGCGATTCCAGCCAACAAGCTCGCGCACACAGTGGAGCCTGAAGACAACATGGCACTCTGTGTTTTTTGGAAAACCTTTTCTTTGTTGAACTGCTGATTTTCAACCTGAATACTACATACAAATGTTTTCTTAATATTTGTAATCGATACCACGGTAAACACCTTTGCCGATGTTTAATATGTACATCTATATATTCTGTGTGTAGGATTTGTATGTAAGAGCAGACATGTCGTGGAAGTCCAGCGGCGTCCACAAATCGGACATTCTAGCCGTGTGTCAGTGCGCCGCTCTGGGGGTCGTTGCCACTGCGAGCCATGACGGAGAGGTCATTATATGGAGGCTGGAGACGCAAGGACCAGTGCTTCACCTTCAGAGGCCGACACAGGGAGGGTAAGAAAACGCAGCCGTGAGGTAAAGATAGCAAAGATGCCTGAGACCAGGCAGTGGTGGAAAGTGAGGGAAAACATTTCCTCAAGTACTGCACCTAAGTGCATGTGCAGGTTCGAGTGTATCCATTTTATGCAACCTTATACTCCACTACACTAAACATATAATACATTAATGAAATTATAAAACAGCAGTGTGTTTGTTCGTGTGCATCTAGACCGCTGACCCCCGTGGACAGCCTCTTGTTCCTGCAGCATCGAGCTGGCAACAGAAAGTTGAGGAACAGAGGCGTGCTGGTCTCATCGCAGGCCGGCTGTCTCTGCTTTTGGAGC
This sequence comes from Leptoclinus maculatus, assembly GCA_032191485.1. Taxonomy (NCBI): domain Eukaryota; kingdom Metazoa; phylum Chordata; class Actinopteri; order Perciformes; family Stichaeidae; genus Leptoclinus; species Leptoclinus maculatus. The sequence goes on from JAVDOI010000015.1 coordinate 10,317,802, forward strand.
GTCACTGGACAGACGCACACTTATGGTGAGAGAAGGAAGGGAGGATGGATGCAGAGTACAATTTTGTCCATGGAGCACTTTTACACAGCCGAAATGATTCTCCTCCACTGAATGGGCTTTTTCTTGTAATCCCCATTAAAAAAGGTTGTGGGGTTGTGTAACTCAACCCGTGGAGCACTTTTACTCAGTCTAACCCTCCATTACGTGGACAAAATTGTAGAAATCCACAACTTGAATTATTTAGGCTGTGTAAAAGTGCTCCATGGGTTGAGTTATGCGTTGCCACAACCTGGGTTCAGAAGATCATGAGTACCCAGACTTATTCTTGCATACTGGCACTTCTCACTAGCTGCCGTTACTCTTTTCTGAGCTAACACGCCTCATAAGTCTCATGAACCTAAAAACAATTTGGAGAGCACCTAGATAATAATAATTACTAATAACTGTTCATCGTAACTTTTTTTTTGATTTGTGAACAAAAATAATGAAACATTATTTACAACTTTTCTGAAACTGCTCTTTTGATTTAAAGAATATTGTTTTACAGGGCACAAATATCTAGAATAATTAAATGTTCAGATTAAGGCTGTGAAATTGAGAGAGGGTACCCCAAACCTCATACCTCCCAATATCTTGTATTTTACTGCAGAAATTCAGAATACAGAAATGATTGCTGATACTGGCCAATACACACACCAACATGTGAATAAGTGGAGTCCTGGCACTTATTTATTTTTCCAATTAAAACACTGTGCAGAGATTATCATTCAGAAGATGCAAAAGTACAAAGACGTGATTTTAGAATAAAACTATCCCAGTATGAGGGCGGCAGAAGCATCAAACTGTATAAGCAATTGACAAGCAGCTGTCCGTTTTAATGATCCTCCTGTAAGATGGATTTACAAACAGCCAGAGCAGTCAGTGACAGTCAGGCTGAACTGTTGACTTGGCCTCCCGCCTCTACCATTCCTGGCAGCCCACTTCTCTTTCCAGATCCCATCTGTGTTTAGTGGTGTGGGATTCATGCACTCTGACCGCTGCATATGTGTACGAGCATGCAGGGGTGTGTGTGTGTATTAGTGAGCCAGTCTGCATCTGTGTGGTTGTGTATATTCCAGCATAAAGGAATTTGAGAGTAATAGGGAGATGTGTGACATAACATTTAAGAGTGGCAATTTGTCTGAGAAGTAAATTTGTCATTTAAGTCAAGACAGTATTCTTGGACTTCAGGAACCCAAACCTTTAATAATCTTGATTTTACTTGGTTTCTTTATGTTTAAAAAGTGTTTGCAATACATTTTTTTCCTTCTCATTCCAGGTCAGTTCTATGTTCCTGAGCAGCCAGGTGAGCGTGTGCTGAGCCTGAGCTCAGATCAGCTTAAAAACACCACGCTGGTCACTGGAGACACAACGGGCTGGCTTCAGATCTGGGACATCTGTCACTACGCACTGGACATCCAACACGAGGTGAGTGTATGTCTTTGTGTTTGTGAGCTGGTGTTAATCAATAAAAGATGAAGTGTGTGCTTTACTGTACATCCCCAAATACCCGCGGTGTTCTCTCTCCACACAGCCAGTTTGTGAGCGGCCTCCTCTGCTGCAGCGATGGAAGGCTCACGAGAGAGCGTTAGTAAGCGTGGAAGTTCTCGAGGTGGCTGACCGATTGTTCGTCCTAACAGCCTCAGCTGACGGCTCTGCTGGACTGTGGACAAAAGACGGAGACCACGTGGGTTCTTTTGGGCAGGGAAAGATGTGGAATATTAGTGATCCAGCTACTTACCAGAGGTGAGGCTCATGAGCTGGTCTCTGTTACACTTGTATATCTCAAGAGTATTTGTCAAATAATAGGGAAAAATAAAAAAAATAACAAAACAGTCATAGAGGGAGCTCAGAAACGGCAGTGCATCCATTACCAAATTATATTTAAATACATTAAACTAAATCTAGCAGTGAAACAAAAAATGCTGAAATTTGAAAAGAAATTCAATAGTGGCTAACTTTTCCTAATTTTCCGAACCCACTGAGGGTTAACAGATCGACTCTGTGTGTCGCTCAGTGTGCTAACTCTTCCGTGGTTGAGGCCATACGTGCTAAAAATGAATGCACACATGTTGCCCATAAAGCATATTGGATCATACTGTCCAAATGTTGAGGACATGTGTAAAACATGTCACCCTTTCATGGGATTTTATCATTAAATTCTGCCAATACATAGTAGCGTACACAGGGGATGTCCAAACAAGTACTGATGTCGACAGTGAATGGTTTGTGCCAAATCTAATATAGAGGAATACGTCATGGTTAAGTGCTTCCTCCAAAAGGAACTTCCCTCGTTGTTTCCACAGACATTTGAGTCCTTAATAGCAACTTCAGTTTGGTTAAAGGTCATAAACTCTGGCTTGGCCCAGGCCTCTGCTGTGTGCTTGACTGTATTTTTGTCACATGTTGGGCAACACGAGCCATAAAGGAGAGAACGCTGTGAAGTAATTTAATTTAAGAGAGAGAAAAAAAAGTGCAGTCAAGTGAAAGAGAGAGAACATGCTTAGATACGTGTGAGAGTAAGAGAGAAAAAGTTCTTGGTCTAAATGTCAATTATGTTATTGCATCAACTCCTCCGCCCTACTCTTCTCGCTCTCTGCCTCTGTGGCCTCTTGTTGGTCGATCATCCACAATGAGCAATGTCTCTGCTGTAGCTCTTGCATAAGTGTTGCATAATTCAGACTGTTTTAGCCATGCCAGGGCCGTCGCTCTCGGGGTGGCAATGCCGACCAAGTACTTCGAAAGCTAATGACATCCCCATCAGCCTCAGCTAGACTTTGTGTTTAGTGTTAATTAGAAAATGTTACGTAACACAAGCGTTTTAGCATTGGTTGTTGTGAGCATGTTAGCATCCTGACATTAGCATTAGTCTCAAAGTCCTGTGTCTTATGCTGTTTTCCATTTGAACTGGGAAGTCGGAATTTCTTATTTTCCAGTCGGAAATTTCAACAGGAAGTCCGGCTGAAAGTCACACAAACCCCCTCCAACCCCAACCCCAAAATCCAAGATGGCTGCTCCGTGCATCAACACTAAAAAAGCTGCAGTAACATACTGTTTATGTCTGACTTGTGTCTCATTAAATCAGTCATACATACAGAACTGTCCAACTCCTATCTGTAAACATGTTGCATTGGTGTTTGCATGCGCAGAATACCGGCGCAATGTGTTGTCATCAACTGGTATTGCTAACAATGGCCCGAGCAAACCCCATTAAGTTTTCATGACATGTTGTACGGGAACGCAGACAGATTGGGTGTGATGTAACTGGTAAGTACAGCCTAACAGAGCCTGTAGTATTTCTGTAGACTTGCCTTTTTTTTGGCTATGCATTATCCAGTTTTTAGCCAAGCAGCATCAAAGAATTCCACATATGCAAACATTTTCTAAATGTTGTCTTCAACAGAGAGGCTGCCAAACATTCACTTTTAACTTAAACTCTCCCTTTGCCACAAAAGTCTCGAACCACTCAGATCTTTTTTAAACAGTGTAAAGTTTCATATGTTGAAATTATTATCTTTCAGTTTAAATCTACCCAAAGACAGTCCTAAAACAACCTGTGACAAAATATCATCCAGCAGAGATCCCTGATCCTGTCTGGTTCAGTGACCTGCCTAAAGTAAACAGCTTTGTGTTTGCACAAGTCAATTCCCTCCAGCAAAGAGCGATAACTTTTGGTTGTGACATCCATAGGACGACACAAAAGACACTGAAAGAAGACACGAAGAAGATGACTGAAAGTGACGACAAGGGGCTTAGCAGGGTCAAAAGTAAAGTACCGTGCCCTACCAGCAGAGGTCAAACTTCACAGGAGGAATGCTGTTCTGAAGGTAGTCATTTAGTGCAAACAGGTGTTTTGAGGTGCTACACACACACACACACACACATACACAGAGAGACACACATACATAGAGATGCCCTCTCCCTGAACCGGGCCATCTCCAGTCACATTTGGCTGTGCATTGGGAATGTCCCTTGACATAATTACCCCTTTTCGTTAGAATCCCTCCACACATGGGTTCGGGTGTATGTAGCTGCTGCTGCTGCTGCTGCTGCAGAATAACGTACAGGTCAGGATGGCCTTCCAAGCTAATTAAACCTGATACCATGATTAAATCATGTACAATCTCACCACATTATGAAGAGAAGAGCCAGAGCATTCTTCACATTCTTCTCCTCTGAGGTCTGGAGCTCAGATCGGTAACATTTGGGCAACGTACTGCTCCAGAGACGCAAGGCAGATTGTTTGAAAAAACAAAAAAATTAAGTGCAGAAATGCTAAAGGTTTGTGACTGTGTGTGTGTGTGTGTGTGTGTGTGTGTGTGTGTGTGTGTGTGTGTGTGTGTGTGTGTGTGTGTGTGTGTGTGCAAGATATTTCCTATCCTTTCCCTTCACTGTCTGCCCATTACTCAGAACTTTCCAAAATAAGCAATTAGCTGTGCTTTCTCAGCAACCACGCCCAGGCAGACACTGTTATGTACAATATAAACTAATGTTGTCTACTGTCATTCACTTTAGCTTCACCCACCAGTCTAGCAGAGAACGACCACGCTCGACCTCAGCAGCACATGGTAACCCGCAAACACACAATCAGCGGCTGATGAGTGCAAACTTGTCATTCTCGTCTCAATTGTCTTTTTTCCTTCCCTCCGTGCCTGCACATCCATCCACACGACCGTCATCTGTGTGTGTCAGTGTCTGTGCGAGGACTCTTGCCAGACGGTAGCTTGGTGTCTCGAGAGGAGACATCTGTTTGATGACATCTGCCACAACAAACACTGTTGATTGGCTGTTTTTTGCCCCATCAGACTCTGCAGGTGACTTTCACACTGATTACTGGATCCTTTCCCTTTTTTCTCCTCCTGCCCGCTTTATGAATACCTGATCGTTAAGTTCTGTTGGTGCCCAGTGACTGTGATAACAAATAATTCATCTAACTATTCCTAACGAAGCTTGGTTTTACTGTGGGGTTAAGCATCAGACTACTTCATTATTGTCTTGTCATCAATGTAAAGTTGCTCTGCAAACAGCGAAGACACCCAGAGGTGCTGGTTTGTAGATTTTGTAACCTTTGGACAGAGCCAGGCTAGCTGTTTGCTAATGTTAGCAAACTTTAGATAGATCGAGCGAGTCAGTCTGCTGTCTATGAAGCTCCATTTTAGCATTTTCCTTTTAGCATACAATATACTGTTGAAGTGGCTGCTGTTTTGCAAAATGTACATAGTCTCTCTTTCATTTCCAAAATGCTGTAGTCTTTTCTACTGTAATTACTGATTGACATTTTTTTTTATGTTCAATGCATTATCTAAATACAAAATAGGTTTATGGACATCCAGTAGCAGCCAGCATAAAAAGTCTGGTCAGCATACGCAGCTATAAAAGGCTCCATCAATTCTGGAGGAATGTGAGGGCGCAGTTCCACTTCCTTTCGTCCCGGCTGTGGCTGTAGAGCTCCACGCTCAGGCTGAAGTTGTCCAGAAAAACTAAATTGATGGGAAGGGATTGTGGAATACTGCAATTCTATTTTAGACAAATCTGACGGAAAAAAAACCTGATTTATTTCATTTCAAACCTCTTTCTTTTCTTGTTTTATCTTAACTTCTCTTAATCTTTCTCCATCATCATCTCTCTGTTTACTTCTCCTCACTGTGACTTTGTCCCTTTTATACTGTGTGTTGTGCTGCCACACTGTGCGTTTGTGGGCTGTGCATTGCTATAGCTGCCAATTTGTGGTGACTGACCAGCTGAGAGTGGAAAGACTTCCATCGAATCATCTGACTGCTTTAGATGTTTGTTGAAGAATGTCAGAAATGCCTCCATGATCTGTAAACGCTGCTCCATCTTCATGAAAAGTGAGCTCCCTCATGCTGTTTTTCTGCCATGTTTTTCATAAAGCCATGTTGAAACTGCATATTGAATATGTCTGTTTAAATATCTCATGTTAATACTGTGCTGGCAGTATTTCACCTTCAAAACAGCCTGCACCACATTGCATTTGGTTTTTTTCGTATTCTTTTTCAGTCATGCCAAACTCCTGAAGTGTGGTCCATCTCTTACTCATCTCTTCTTTAAAAGAATGGTAATGCTAAGAGTATGATGAGAAGATTGATGAGAAGATTTAAGTCACTCTCATGTTTTTATGCAAAACATGAGATACAGTCAGCAGTCAGTTTTTCTTAGCATAAAGACTGGAAACAGCAAGCCCGGCTCCATTAAAAGGAAAACAAATCTGCATACCAGCATCTCTAAAACCCACTATTTCCACATTATTTCTTATTTGTTTAATCCTTACAAAAACTGAAGTGTAAAAATGACATGTCACGGTGTATTACCCCCTGCTTCAAGCCAAGCTAAGTTAACTGTGAGCTAACTGGCTATACCTGTTAGCTTCATACTTAGTGCTCTATGCTATTTCTTGGCTGGGCGGCGCAGTCACGATGTCACTATAAGGTTGTCTGGCAACCAGCAAAGACCCCAGGAAGTTACTGACCCCCTCCAGGAGATAGTCCCGCACATAATGTTAGATTACCTTCTGACAGAGCTTAGCTAGCCCTTTCAGCTGTTTCCCGTCTTTAACCAGAGCTAAGCTAAGCTAAGGGTATTCACCAAAAGGATGAACTACTGGTTTAAAAGTTTTGGCCACGCATCTTCACAATACCCTTATTGTTGTATTTCTTTCATCAGCCGTGTGAAATGTCCTAATATCTGAGACTTGTTTTGAGTCATTCAGACAGACAGACATCTCACCCATTTATCTCAACCCAACCCTGCACATGAATGCATATGGGTCTGCTGAATTGCACAAATTGGTGACGCAAGACTCAATGCCCTATTTTGTGCTTGCTTTATTTCCATATTCAATTTTGCAACTTCTTTGCAACGGCTTGGCTGCTCATCCTGAAAAAACGGGTTATTTTAAGCACGTTTTAGCGTGGGAGGAAGCGAGCGCAGAGCCCTTTCTCCAGTTTGTTTCTCTGGGATAAATACAAACAGACACAGCCGGGACAAACAGGGCAAGTCAACTAGACTGCACTTTTGACCCCCAGGCAAAATATAATATAAGACAACATAGCATTACTGATTACTGAGAAATGTCTTCTGTCTGCTGGGAGACAACAGATAGATTGGCATTTAATGGTTATCTGAACCATTTTGTGTGCAGAAGAATAAAAAGGAAAAAAAGATTAGTTTAGTTGTGGGATTTTTTTGCCGTTAAGTCAATAAAATATTCATCTTCGAGAGACCATGAACAACTGACTGGAAATGGAAAGCTCATTTAGTTGTGAAAAAATGTGGCTTCTGCTGGTCTAAAAACAAATATTTTGTATCATGTATTTGGGTCAAAACAACAACAAAAAAACGTCTCGCTCTGTTTTTGTAGCTGTGTTCTTCGAAAAGGCAGCAGTCACCCACTTAGCCCGTGTGTGTGTGTGGGTGCGTGTGTGTATCGAGGCAAAACAGAAGCTCTTTTACAATCCGGCTAAATGGCAGGTTAAAGATTCCTTTCACTAATTTCCAACATCAGCAAAGACTTCTCTCAGCCCGTTCTCTCGTCAGAGAGGGTAAAACACCCTGGAGAACAACTCCCTGACACTCATGCGTAATTTTGCCAGAGTCTCACACACACACACGCACACACACACACACACACCCAAACAGATGACAGATGTTCCAAAATACCACAGTAACAACAGCGCAGATGCAGGCGGGGAAATGCCCTGTGAGATCTTCATTGCTTCAGTATAAAGCTGCTTAGGGCTTTTAGAGGCGTAATGGGCAACAAGCAGCAATCGTAATTTATACACTGTATGTTTTCACAGGAATCAGAGAGGGAGAGAGTAAAGAAAAGGTGGCCTGTGAACGAGGGGTTATTTCTTCCTGCGTTTTTTCCTCATTTGAAGTTGTGCAAGAAGTTGGTTTTTTTTGTTTTTTTTCCAGCACTGCTTTTTCTGAATTTGCGTCTCTTCCGTAGAAAAAGCGAGGGATTCATGTGTGGGAACTGCAGCAGGAAGGAAAGTGCAGCTGGGAATTTTTGCCCGGAGCAAAACAGACTGGACGTCTGTGGCGAGAGAAAGAGAGGAGAAAGAAAAAGAGAAGGAAGGAGAGAGGTAGAAAAGATGGCAGAGGAGCAAAGAGGGTGAGCGTTTGAAGCAGGGATGACATGAAGCATGGGATGATGGGAGGGGGAGAGAAGATTTGATGGAGTGAAAGAGGACTCTACTTAATGAGGAGGAGCGGAGGAGATGACAGAGGGAAGGGAGCATCGTCTCTACGCCTTCTTGGGATGTCAAGGCAAGTCACACGCTCACGCAGACTTCACACACACTTTTACACCTGTAAATCTACACATGCACACTCACAATCCCCCTGCCAGAAAATTGGAGAGGAAGGCAGCCAACTTAAACACACACACACACATGAATGAAAACTGGACTTGGACCTGCAGCTGTACACACACACACACACACACACACACACACACACACACACACACACATGTATTGCATCAGAGTGGATATGCCAGTTGGACGGGGTTTCATTCAGATCTGCTGTGACAACAAGAGGTTCACAGTCTCCACCCCTTCCTGCTCCCAAGGACTTTTGCTTCAGAGCAGAGTGTGTTTTCGAAACCACGCTCACTCCCAATCTCCTAACCTGTCACTTGACGCTCATGCACATACCTGCACACACACACAGACGCACACACACACACACAGACGCACACTCTCGCTCTCTCGTCCCCAGAGCAGCAGGTCCCTGGAAGCAGCCAAACTGTCAGTGACTGTTGCAAACACATGCTCGCTCTCGGCTCGGCTCTTTCTTCAGACGCTGCCAAGGGAGGAGGAGGAGGAGGAGGAGGAGGAGGAGGAGGAGGAGGAGGAGGAGAAGAAGTGAGGCTGGAAGGAACAGACTGAAACACACAGATAGAAAAGAGAAAGAGACAGACTTGGACCAACCTCTGCTTGGCTGACTGTGTGGGAGACTACAAGTGATGCCTCGCACTCTCTAAAGCAGCACATAGTTTTTTAGCTTTCTCTTTCTACATTTTCCCCCTCTCTGTTCAAATGATGAGGAGAGATCGTCTCTTCTTGGCCGCGACCCTCACAGCCATCTTCTCTGCCGACCTCTACTTCATCCTCCTGCCAAAGCTGCGGAGCGTGGGCCAAGGATCGGGACACTTTTGTCCATGCGGTCCCATCAACCTCACCCTTCCGAGGCACGGGGGTCTCGCCACCCCGCAGCTCTCCAACTGGACTTCTGCGCCCCCCCTGGAGGGTATCACATCTGAAGCCGCTGATGGGGGCTCAAAGCTGGGGAGGCTGTTTGCTCACCCTCTGTACAACATCCAGACTCCGGTGCCGGGCCCGGAGGAGAGGCTGCTGCAGGCGGAGCACCTGATGGAGCACTACAGGAGGAAGGTGTCACGCTGGGAAAGGTCAGTTTCTGGTGTCATTTTCTTGATTTTTAAAAAGACACATTTCGGCATTGCTTATTTTGTCCACAGTGCGTTGATTTTGCAATGGCTGACAATTATCTAAACATGGCTTGTGTTGCTCAACGGCTCATTTTGGCTGACAGATCTCACTGTGTAAAGGACGCGTTGGGGCTTGACTGTGGTCACAGGGCAGGGTCAGCGACATCACCACCTGCAGGCGCGCACAAACACATATACAGATAACAGATGTGCACCCACAGACAGACAACAGGATGTGGAGACAATTCTGTACGTGATAAAAGTCCAACGTCGAGTGGGCTGGTGGCAGAAAGCACTCACAAACATGTCATACGGAGAGCTCGCGTCTGGAACGCTCTCTTTAAGGTAAACACGGATTTAAAACTGCTAAAGCCCATTTTAATCTGTGGGAGCTGAAGCCGTCTTGGCTTGCGAGGCTGTCTGTCTATCCCGACGCAATGCACTCGCTCAGAGAGATACAGATTTTGGGCTCTCGTGCTGGAAAATAAGAAGAAATATGAGCAACGGATCTCCTCTCTCTGCTGCCTTTTATAAATGTGCACCAAAACAATGGGTAGCCCAAAGGCTTGTTGGAGACTTGCAAAATCTTGCAACAGCATCTCAACGCTGCAACAAACACACGTAGGAGAGCTTTTTGACTGCTCAAATGAACAGAGACGACAGCTTTTATTGTCATGCTGAAAAAGGAAATGGGTTTAAAATACATTTCCTGGTCAACCTGTGTGTTTGGCAAATGTTGCAAGAAACTACCACTGAAACATTTTCCACTTCCTCTTTGCTATTTTGTGTGTGTCTACACTAGTCTTGTCTGCTCTTGTCCATTGTCCTGATTACCTTGATCTTTCACTTCACCTCGCTGGGTGACTGGTGGCTCATATTTATAGGTCTTTGCTTCATTATCTCGGCACTTCATGCAGCCCGTGATGGAGTTTGTTTGGGTTTGGGAGATGACCGTCCCACTCAGTGTGGTCAGCTCTGGCAATGTGGTGCCACTCTCACCACAGACTCTGTGGTGGTGAGAGTGTTTTTGGTCTCAGATTATTGTTGCTCTGGATTTAAGTATAGCAGAGAGGAGAGGAGGCTGTGGAAATTCAAAATGTTGGTACAACCACTGTTAAAAACAATAGAGAGCCCATAAGACAACTAATAAAATGTCTATATTTGTAAGCAGGATTGGGCTACAGGAGGAGAGGGGCAAATAAAACAAGTTATAAAACAGAGTGTGTCTAATAAATTCAACAAATGCCTGCAACCCCGTGTAGTTGCTCACATCTTCTTTCATTTCAAACACATTCTTGTAAATGCTGCTGCTGAGAAAACCTGTTGAATGCACTTTGCCATGGATTTCTGGCACCAAGTACCGCTCCAAATCTGTGGTCTTTCCAAAATAAACCACTGCCTTCACGAAATGTTGTAAGAAGTGATTCCCAAGCAGTGGATTCTTTTATTTAAAGCTTGGCAATCCAGGTTTAGCAACAGCACATTAAGAAGCCCTGGTCTCTTTCAGTGAGCTACTTTGTTGTTGTTTATGTAACATTCAAAACCCCTCTGCAGCAAGAAAACGTACGATAACACGTATCCCCATCTATTTTGTTAATGTATTCATCCCCTATACAATTAACCTCTGTGTGGCTTCTCCCTCCTCAGACATATGAAACTCTACAGCGAGGCAGCGGCTATGTCCAACATCACCGTGACTGAACATGAAGTGAACTTTGACGCCGGCGCCAGCTGGCTGAAGTTCCACCTGGGAATAAACCGCTATGCTCTGTACTCCCGCGAAGACCGCGCCATCCCACAACTCCTCAAGGACATGCAGAGCATGACCGTCGTCAGCTCAGGTGATGGATGGATAGTTGGGATTTAAAACATATGCATGTCAGTGTAAAGAGATTTGGGATTGCTTGTGATTAGTTGTCACCATTTGGTTTTACTTTCTGTTTTCTGATTTAGTGAATGCTGGATTATAGAGGCTCTTAGAGATGCTAATATTCTGGCTATGTGTCCAAACTCTTGTTGACAAATCGTTGATGTTAAAATGCTACATGTGACACTGCAATGCTAAATTATGAGCTAACAAACCTTTATCTCTTACAGATTACACTCAAGATGAGAAGGCCCTAAAAGGAGCATGTGATTGTACACAAGGTATGGTCAATTAGGCTTCTGTATTTGTTTGGGTTTTGATCTTCTTTGTTTTAGATCTCTGACTAGCCCCTTTGTTTCTCTCTTCATGTTTCTCGCTGTGCTTGGCGGTACCATGAGAGACAAACACACTGCTGCCTTTGTGATAGCAAAAATTCAGTTTCTTCGTTTTGGCGTCAAAATCCAGATTGGTCTGTCTGTCTGTGTAAGACACTTGCTCTGGGGCAAAAAGGCAGGCGTGTGTTTGTGTTCAAAGGCAGAGCTCTTAATTACAGTAAATGTTTGATGTCTGCGCGCTCTGAGGGAAGCCAATGTTTGCAGGCTTCAACCTACACACCAGCCGCCACCTACGCTGTCCTCTCCTACCTCGGAGCAGCACGCAAGCCAAATATGCAAATGTGTGGATGGATAATTGAAAAATGTACAGACAAAGTCTGCATCATTACTCCCCATACATGCAAAAACTAGCATGTATGGGGAGTGGAGTAATGATGCAGCTTCCTGTTTGGACCCAAAGTATGTGAAAAGGCTCTTTCATACTGTTTAGGTATGAACATTAAAGCAAAGTTGTACAGCAAAAAAGAGTATTTCCAGACAGTATTTTTGTATGTACTGCTTTGTGTCCTGTCTGTGCACAGTATGTGGCCGACCACACAAACATCATTCACTGCCAAGAAGAAATGCAACAAAACAATCTGTCCGGTCTGTTTAAATGTAACCTCAAAAGACTTTCTTATTATTTCAGTATCCAAAGAGTGAGCGACAGCGTTCGTCGACCAGGAAGGCTGTTTTTATGCCAGTTTGGTCCTGTTTGATTCATTTCCAGACAAGAAAAATAGTGATTGTAAACCTTGTATGATTGTGAACTATTAATACCCTGGAGTCTGACAGAGAGCAGCAGTTAGTCTGGCCTACTGCTGTGACATAATTGTGACATAAGTTTCACTCATCTCATGTCAACCATTTTTATTGTCGCAAAATATGTTTGTCAGCCAAGCAGACAGACTGAAGTTGACTGAATAAGCTCTCGTTACCAAAAGGTTTCATTCGTATTTGCAATATAATTGTTACTTGGCGTCCGCGTATTAATACAATATTGCCATGCAAAATATCACGATAATAATGCTGTATTATTCCCCCCCCCCAACTCTGCTAGACACTGACTCAGTTGCCTGATGCTGATTTTTTTCAAGCTGACATTGAAGTTTCTCCATAATAGTATGTGTCTTTGTCTTTCTGTCTCTGCTCTAGTTGTGAAGCCCAGCGGACATCACCTGAAACTGGCTCTGAAGATGCAAAACTTTGCTAAAGCCATGTTCAAGCCAATGAGGTGAGGACTGAACCCACATTTGATTTAGTCCCTGGTCTTTATCAAACACCACCAATGGATTTTATGTCAAAGAAAGGTGGGGTGTTAGGTGAAGTATGGGGTTCTGCAATCCGTATATTACAGTGCGCCAGTACGTCAGGCTGAATCGTCTCATATCTGCTAAGATGATAGTATTTGTCGTGTTGATTATATACTAACTGGCAGCTTGATCGCTGTGTACGTCTTGACTGTGTGTGTGTGTGTGTGTGTGTGTGTGTGTGTGTGTGTGTGTGTGTGTGTGTGTGTGTGTGTGTGTGTGTGTGTGTGTGTGTGTGTGTGTGTGTGTGTGTGTGTCAGGCAGCAGAGGGACAAGGAGACTCCAGAAGACTTCTTCTACTTTGTTGATTTCCAGAGACACAATGCAGAGATTGCTGCCTTTCACCTGGACAGGTGCGACACTCCTCTCCTCTCCTCATGCTCATAATCACTTAATTGTTTGTCCTGTTTTACTACCATCTCTGTTACACTCTGTGCATCGTAAGTGGTCTCTCGTGGAATTTATGCGGGTGTGGTGCTAGGGGGTAATTGTAGTTTTTGTTGCACATCTGTCCTTTTATTGGCCACAGTTATGGCTGTGGTGCATACTGAAGTGCAACAAATGTTTCTCTTTGGGTCCTTTATTTTAAAGGGGTAATACGTGATGCAAATGTAAAACTCAAGCGGGACGTAAAGAAGCAAGTAAAGATTATTAATGGCTTTCAGTGCTGTTCAATAATTGTGAACAGCAGAATAACATGCCTATACATTTAGAATTATGACCAGCTAAGAAACACATAAAAAGCTTAGTCATCATTTACACATCAAACTTTTGATGTCGCGCCTGCGGCAGGGCAAGAAGGATGACAATGACTGCCGGTCCATGACTTTGATCTAGACTGAAACAACTATTGGATGGATTGCCATGACATTTTGTACACACATTCATTGTCCTCAGAGGATGAATCCTGTTGACTTTGGTGATCCTCTGACTTTTCCTTTAGTGCATCCATGAGGTCAAAATCCCTGCAGAACTGTTGACATTCCCATCATCCTCAGTTGTTTCCAATGTTGAGTGATAAATAGCAAATGTTAGCACACTAATACGCTAAACTAAGATGCTGAACGTGGAAAACATTATACACGCATTGCATCAGCGTGTTAGCATTGACATTGTGCGCATGTTAGCATGCTGACGCTAGCGTTGAACGTTTCTTATGGAGCAGTGATGACATTAGATTGTAACATTTACAGAAGCAAAGGAGATATTCGTGCTGTAGTTTACCACTGATGAACGGAAACCAAATGCAATCATTTAAAAAAAATCTGAAATAGTTTCCAACAAATAGTTGTAAATTAAAACTACGTCTCCCACCCTAAGCAAAGGTTGCAGCAACATGTTTCCCCAGACCAGGGTTTCCAAACTAGCTGATCAGCATAAACCACAGACTATGAGCAAACACCAGAACACACACACACACACACATGTTGTGAAATTGCACATTAGCTGAGGTGAGGTGATTCACTCTGAAATACAGTCATACAGCTAGACAGTATCATTAAGAAGCCACACACAATGATAAGTCATCACTTCAGCACACGAGACAGAAAGCAGTGCCACGTCAACAACTCAAACAATCACTATCATTATTATTCTACTGCCTATCTGCTCATATTCTAAGTATCTGTTAGTCTTTCAAATGTAAGTTTCTGTCATGGAACCCAAAAAAACCAGATAATTTCCATCATCTTGACAGGGTTCACATTGCATTTACATCCAATTTATGTAAGCACGAACTGTGTGAACTGTAAACTATCCCTCACACAATAAACCATTTCTAATGGAGTTTCTCTTCTGTATCTCATCAACTTGTTTTTTTAGGATCCTTGACTTCCGGAGGGTCCCGCCAGTGGCTGGCAGGCTGGTGAACATCACGGGAGAAGTCCTCCAAGTCACCCACAACGAAGACCTACGAGCTGTCTTCTTCACCTCACCAGGTTAAAAAAAAACAGGATATTTATTGCCAAGCGTTAGATGAGAAGATTGACACCATTCTCTTCTCTGTACTGTATGAAGCTAACAGCTTGTTAGCTTCCACTTAGCTTAGCATTAAAGACTTAAAGCATGGGAAACACAACCAGTTGTGGTCTTACAGGAGGTTAAAGCCTGTCTGTGAGTTACTTTGTTTCTGATTTGATGTTCTTCAGCTGTAGGAATTGGCATAGCTGATCAAACGGCATGTTAGTGAACATGAAACTCATTTTGCCATTTCACTCGGCTTCCCAACAGCGAACAACACGTGTTTCTTTGCCAAGTGCCTGTACGTTTGTAAGACTGAATACGCAGTGTGCGGGGGCCCCGACCTGCTGGAGGGCTCCCTGTCTGCCTACCTGCCCGGCCTCAGCATCGCTCCCCGCATCTCCATCCCCAACCCCTGGATACGCTCCTACACCTTCACTGGACGAGAAGAGTAAGACCTCCACCTCACTCAAGAGAAATAACATTTTATTTTAGAGGGAAAAATACTTGCGTTTGACCTCCTATGCTATGAATATATCATAGGATGTTGCTGAAAATATGTTTACCAAATGGTTTGGTTAAAGCATGGGGCAAATTTGCTGTCTTTTGCCGACTATAATCCAACTGCGGTGGAGACAGTTGGTGGCCTCCAGTCAGATTGTAAATTCTAGTATTTTCAAAATAAAATGAAAGACCAGATTTCCTGTAAATCCTGTTGATGCACATCGGATGTTTATCTCTTTGGTCAACGGCTTTTCTAATTAGGGATGAAAGAGGCGGAAGAGTGCTTTATTTAATTTGACCCTTTTCTGTCTTTGCTACACCATTTTGCAACCAATGAAGTCAGTTTGCAGCAGACCAACAGCAGCTTCATCAGTATCATCGTTATAACAGTTCATTTTAGACTGTGTTTTTTCTCAAATTGTTTCAAACATCTGGTCAAAACAGTTCCTGGATCAGTCATTTATGTCTGCATGTCTTTTTGTTTAAAAGGTGGGAAGGGAATCCCTTCTACTGTGACATCATAAAGCAGCTGTATCCCTATAACTCTGGCAACAGGCTCCTCAACATCATAGATATGTCCATCTTTGACTTCCTCACAAGTATTTAATACCACTTCAACGCCTATTACTCACATAAACCCCAGAACCGTCAGAAACAATCTTTCTATAAAGTTATTGTCCCTATGTTACAGGCAACATGGACAGGCACCACTATGAGATTTTCACTAAATTTGGGGACGAAGGGTTCCTTCTCCACTTGGACAACGCCAGAGGGTAAGACAACGACGTCAGAGAAAAATGTAATGATTGTGAAATGAACCGTCACGGTCTGATTTCCTTATCACATCTTATGCTCAGGTTTGGGAAGCACTCTCAAGATGAGATGTCCATCCTGGCTCCATTATCTCAGTGCTGCATGTGAGTATCGTGTTGTATGGTGGAAAACAGCCCGTTTGGTTGTGGATTCACATTTGAAATTCATGAATACGAGCTTAGTTTATCCATAAGATTTTCATATCAAAAGTGAACAAGGGATGTGTAGTGTCTGGACGTTTTGGGAGGAAAATGGATCCGTCTTCTCTCCTCCTCAGGATAAAGAGCTCCACACTGATGCGGCTCCAGCTTCTGGCCCGACCCGAGTTCAGACTCAGCGATGTGATGAGGGAGTCCCTGGAGGGAGACCCTTTACAGCCCATCCTGACGGAGCCCCACCTCTTAGCGCTGGACCGCAGGCTACAGAAGGTCCTAAGAACGGTCCAGCGCTGCATCCGGAGGCTGGGCGAGGACGAGGTGATCGCCAAGGACTTTGTACAATCCACAGAGAGCCCTCAGAGCGCCACAGAGACGGAACAGGTCAGGTAACGCAGGATGAAAGGGTTGCAGCTCCTCCTCGCAGCTGCTCTTTGCACCACAGAAGACTTCACGATGAAGCGCATTGGGGAGCAAACAAGGCGCAGATGTTTGTTTTTTAAAGGAACAAGCCGGGAACGGAAAAAACGCTGTGAAGGAATGTCATTGTGGAGGTTGACGACTTTAAACACTGCAGGCCTCAGATTCCTATCACAGTGGGAGCCGTGTCTTTGGGTTTAATTTCCTTCTCTCAGGGTCATAAATTCCCCCACGGGTGCATTTTATGACAGAGCACTCACTTTTCACGTCCACCTACACCGTCAGGTAGGTTTGGAGTAGACACATTTAAATAAAGAGCTTTTAAAGAAACAATTAAAAGACCAAAAGCCGTGAAAGTGTCCAGGATTGAATACAGGAGCTTTCTTTGATACATGAAGCTGTCGACGCTCTCTCACTGTGAGACACATCAACATCAGCAGCAAAGGAGTTCATGTTCATCAGACAGCTGCTGCCGTGCAACTGGATCAGCGGTTTATCAAACTAATGCTGGTGAATATTGTGATCACTGAAATAAAGATGTGTGTGATGTAATAATTATGAAATAAAGTTATTTTGAAGATAAACCTGCAAGTAACAGAAGTGTAAGTGTACGTGTAGATGTATTTGTGTGAGTTAAAACTCCCATTTAGTTTCCTCCGCCTCGTTTTCCAGACTTGTAATCTTTCTGTCTCATTAGTGTTTAAAGAGCTTCAACACGTCACTGTCAACTAAAAACAGGCTGAGACAGAGCAGTGGCTGACCTAAAGCAACTGAGAAACATGTGTTCTATGATACCCCCGTAATAACTCTGAACTAAGCCAACGGTTTACTTGTGGCCTTCGTTATTTTCTTTGCTCTTATCCAACACTCCCGATACGTTCCAGGTCTCTGTGTGATGTAAAGTAAGACGAACAACCACAGCTATTTTTAAGAGGTCTTTGGAATGCCAAAATAAAGTCAGACGTCAGCCTGACGGAGCAGGCGGGGAGGCCGATAAGCAGTGAGATCATGAAATGTGCTCTGTGCCGCAGGTAAATACCTTCATACCTGCATATCCTGACTAAAACATTAGCAACAGGAATTCACATTTTTAAACCCCTGTCGAAAATGGATGACAGATTACCTTTTTCAACTCCAAGTAACCAACAGCAACCATTTTAATGCGGCAAATGTTGGTAGTTTCCTCGGAGCCAAGTACAATTGTTTATAATTAAGTTTCAAACTTGTGCTCATTATTTGAAAATATCACAGCATGGAAAAATGACCTAAAATGTCTAAAGTCATAAAAATCCTCTTAAGAGGGAAAAAACTGTATAAAGTATCATTAACTGGAGTATGTTTAGAAATACATCGTTCACAACAGAGAAATGGAGGAAAGTTGTACGTTTAAAATGTGTTCATAGATTACAATATACCAGACTATTATAATGGTGCAAGGCCTTTCTGCAGCAACATGTTTCCCCCTGGTGGACAGATGTGATATTACATCTGTTTGAGAGCCACCAAAACACTGTCTAAACCCAATATTAGTGAGCTTGTCTTCAAGATGAATTCCACGTTAGTTGGAACTAGTTAAATCAAAAGCCAGTTCCAGTAATAGGAGGGAATGACTTAGCTAAACTGGAACCACCATTGCAACTACAGTAACACAGCCAAAAGGTGCAACATAAAAGAACGAAGCCCGACACAGAGATCAATCATTTTTACTTTTTTATTGCTTAAACTGCCATCTGGAACAATCTATACCAAAAGGATAAACATCTTTGCACATACAGGAGGTCAAACTGAATACAGGGTAGAATAGAAAAAGAATGGTCCTCTGATCGCCTGCAGCTCTCTGCGCTGCAGACCTAACAAACTCACTGAAGGTCGGGCTAGCAGGAGTGACTGACGACTACCGTAAGCCCAGGTTAGGTAAGCTAAGGCAAACCGGGACAATTGCAGTGTGGCTAAACATTTGAAAAGAAAACCCAATGATGCTGCTATTTACACGAAAACAATATTTTCGATTAAAAAGGTGAGTCAAACCCACGCCCCCTAACGGAGTCACTTCCTGTGGATCAGGATCGGATGAAGATGATCGATTTAACTGTAAAGAAACGTACATATTACTCACGTCCATTGGCGAAAAAACTCTTCTCACTAACCTGGCGCCCCTTCAATCGGCACCAAAATCAAATCTTTTCGGACGTACAAACAAGCCTCTTAATTTCTAAACGCGTCCCAGTGCTCTGAATGAGAAACACATCACTGGTTCTGTGTCATTTCTGGTAACAGACAAAGTGAGGCAGGAATGAAGAGTTAAGCCTATAATCCAGAAGTCAACATTGTGTGATTTGGTAAAGATCTTTAAAAAAAAGAAACAAAAAAAGAAAAAGATTTAAAACATTTTATGCCATCTAAATAGTCATGAAGCAGTTAAGCTAGGGAGAAACAAACCCAAAATATTTGACAAAGTTCCTGCTTCTGCACGCGACTGCAGTGTTTTTTTTTTCCTTTTTTTCTAAATACACGCTTCCATTCATACCGGATCACTGGATGCCTAAAACATCATGCCAAGTAAGCATAGAGAACAGATCACAAGCTACTCTGATGAAAAGACAGCCACCTTTTCAACAGGCAATAAGCAATGACACTAGTTTTAAATAAATATCTGCTCACTCTGCCCGTCAGCTCACCTGTGATGCTTTAATACATAAATACTTCAGGTGTCCTGAAATCCAGAAACCTTCTTGTTTTTTCTTCTTTTTTTTTTTTTTTCTTCAAGACTTCACTTCAATAAACCTGGAGTTACCCATTTGATCTATTTTTTAAAAAGTTTTTAACCCATGACGTTTTACACAATACGATTACATACTGTTTTTGTCAGTTGACAAGAAGGAGCATTTATTTACTTTGTGGCACTGGACACCTAAAATAGAATTTATGGAAAAATAAGTGTTTACAAAAGACAGTTAAACATGTTTTTTTTTTTTAAGCTCACCATCACTCCAAACCATAAGTTTATCATTTAGTCATTGATAATAATATAACTATGATCGTTTTAACTATACTATGATAACATTTTGATTACAAACCATAGCAGAAGAGTGACCAAGTTATTTGGTATATACTAAAAAAAATGGAATACAGAAATACACTTAATACTCTTGTTTTGTTTTTTTTTTCCTTACATTTCCCCCTCAGAGTAGTCAAGGCAGTTCTTGTATGGTCGATCTACAGATTAAGAGGACACTAAGGGTAATAACTACTTCCTGTTTGGAGCTCCAAATTGCATTTCCACGGCTACGCATCTTTGCGTTGTGACAATAATAAACATTTGGCACTAGCCTGGTCGCTGCACGATAAAATAGAAACCTTAAGTTGTACGAGCTCTCTCCAACTAAGCAAAACAGACTCGTCAGCGTCTCATCGTGCCAATCAGAAGGTAACCAAAAACAAGAGGAGCACAACCATCATATAGAGAAACCTTTAAAACGTCTGATCAAATTTGATGCGAATCATTTCCTTCCTGCTTTCTACGGTTTCTTGGTTCAGATGCAATCAGGCTAACCGGGGTTAAAAAGGAAACTATTTAACGGGGAAGAAGAAGTTCTCTCTTTTCTTCACTCCTCAACATAAATCTGCAACAAATTCACCAAAAGCGCCATGTAAAGTTTGATTGTCCTGTCTCATCAGTCTGAGAAGCTAATGTCTTTCAGATCTCCTAACAATCCTGCTTTGCGTTTAAGTCTAAAAAGAAAGCGTAACCAGCAAAATACATATATAACATAGGAAACGTGTGATGTAACTGTGCCTACAAGGTAGCGTACAGCAGCTGGTACAAGCGCTGGTGAATGGCTGAAAGTCACCTCAGTGTGACGCGTGGTAACAACTAAATTATCTTTGTGTGTAAAACAAAACAAAAAAGGGAGAAAAGCCAACAGAAAGAAGAAGAAAGTGACAAAAAAAGCAAATTGCATTGGTGGACCCTGGGTCTAAAAGGAGAAAGGAGGGAGAGGGTGGGTGGAGAGAGAGAGAGAGAGAGAGAGAGAGAGAGAGAGAGAGAGAGAGAGAGACGCCCCTTCAGACAGACAGCGAGACGAAGCTGTTATACTGTTGGATGTTACGTTTGAGAATGTCTGAACAGGGACCCAGGACGCGCTCGAAGCGGGGCCGGTCCAGCTTGACGCACTTCAAGGGGCCGCGGGCGACCACAGTGGCAGCGCGGGGACGGTTCATCAGCAGAGCGATCTCACCTGGAGGACACACACACACACACACACACACACACACACACACACACACACACACACACACACACACACACACACACACACACACACACACACACACACACACACACACACACACACACACACACACACACACACACACACACACACACACACACACACACACACACACACACACACACACACACACACACACACACACACACACACACACACACACACACACACACACACACACACACACACACACACACACACACACACACACACACACACACACACACACACACACACACACACACACACACACACACACACACACACACACACACACACACACACACACACAGTTTACAATCTAACAAAAATAAAACAGAAATCCTTCACAAACATAAAATTACATTTTTAATCATGCGTTTAGTGCCACTAGAAAATGTTTTCAATTTGTTTTTACTTATACCAGCACTACAAAATAATAAAAAATAAAGTGCTGTGATGAGTTCTTACCAAAGTAGTCAGAGGGTCCTAATCTCCCCACCTCCACAAACTCCTCGTTCTCTGAGCGACGCTGCAACACAGCTGCAGAACCCTGAGAGACACACACACAGATCAGTTTGGATTATTCATGAAATCATCATGAATCTTGCATTAGTTACACATTAGTTACACATTAGTTACACATTAGTTACACATTAGTTACACATTAGTTACTAAAACATGTGCGTTTGTTATGACAATGTGATCACATTCAAAATTGAGACAAAGCTTTCAATCAATTAAACAACTTAACTCAGAAATACAGACATAAGTAATGAAGTGAAATGTTTTCATGCATATAGACTCTGACACAATTAAATCAGTTTAATACCATTAAGAAAAAATATATATAATATTAAGCTGTATTCATTTTTAAATCCAATTGTGGCAGCAACTAATGATTATTATTATAATTGATTAATCTATTGATTCATTATTTTGTCTACAAAAATAAAATCATCAAAATCATAAATAAATTGTCTTCATATTGTTTTATTTATCTCACCAACAGAAATGTAAGAGCAAAAAAAAGCAACAAATTGACATATTTGAGAAGATGGAGCCGGTATTTAGTCACATTTTATTATTTTTATGATCAAAATAGTTGCAAATTAATTTTCTGTTGATCGACTAATCGACTTACTGACTAATTGTTTCAGTTCAAAGATGAAATGCGTGTTCAGCGGGAGTCTCACACCACGATGTATGAATAACAAACAGGTTGCACGAGTTTAAAGAGCTGAAAATATGAACGTGGATCAAGTGGCTCCGACAACTCCGAACTGTTTGATGTAACAAGGCCAACAGCCAATTATAGAAGTGATCAAACTTCAGAGTTCAAAAGGTAGAATCCAGTGTCACACGTAGCATGTATAAAAGACACGTGTGTGCATGACGGAAAAGTTATTGATCATACATATACATACCTCTAAGATGATGAAGAACTCATCTCCTGGCTCTCCCTGCACAACAATCTTCTGCCCGTCCTCAAACTGGACGGGCTCCAAGGCATCAGCGACTGTCAGACGCTCCCATTTGTCAAGAGACTCTGAGGGGGGGGGGGGGGGGGCAAAGAAGAAAGGAGTCAGCTGAAGTGACAGACAACCCTGGGGAGAAATGGTTGAACCTCTTTTTGGTTTTCTTGTCTTCTCAGGAGAGATATTTTGAGCGAACTCTTTCAGGTTATTTTAATCTCAGCACCAAACACAAGTTACACGCGTCTCTTCTTCTATTTTTAAGTTTTGGGATGAGGCCGATTTGAAAAATTAACTCACCTAAAATGGACACTTTCCTGAGGAATTCCTCGTACATCTTCCTCTTTCTCAAAGTGCTTCCCTGAAGAGGAAGATAGTCGCGTTAGCATTAATGACAAACATTTCCCGAACAAACTTCACAAACAATGGTCTTTCTTTTGCATTACAGACCCGCATACTAATAACATGTCTCCTTACCATAAGTATTCTCCTGTAGCTGTCTCTGTCGATGCCCCACAGCTTGACGTTGGTCTTGGCTCTAACTGTGGCCGCCCTCGGGGTGCCGTATATCAGGGCCAGCTCTCCGAAGCTGCCTCCCTCCCCGATGCTGGTCACCCACTCATTGTTCACGTACACCTGTCAGATTAGTGGGGTAGAGACCAAGGTGTTAAAATGTAAAAAATAAAATAAAAAACATTTCTTGCATATCATGACGAGGATCAGACACTCACATCCATCTCCCCTTGGTCGATAACATAGAAATTGTCCCCTTCGTCACCTGGGTGCATACAAGGAGACCGTTAGCCTCACACGAGGACATGCTAGGATTTGGATAAACGTTAATCACTGAGAATATGTCGTCCTACCCTGCAAGATAACCGTTTCCCCAGCGATGTAGGTGACTGGAAACATTGCATCAAATATGTCACTGGAAAGGAGCAGAGTTGTGAGATGATCAGTTGAACACAGTTGCACAATTACCAAAAATGTAACAATAAAGCCATTTAAAAAGCAACAACAAAAGAACAAACAGGTACCTCCTCTCATTGTCGTCCAGGTGTGAGAAGAGCACGTTCTTTTCAATAGCTTTGGCCAAGGCTGCCATCGTCTTGTAGTCTTTTGGAATGACCTTAGAACACACCACAAAGACGTCACACAACTTCTCATAACACTGATAGCATCAGTGTTGCGACACCCTTGTAGCTGCTTGCAGGCGTGCACGTCTACCTTTCTGACATACGAGGCGGCATCCTCCTCTGTGTAGACCTCCGCGCTGAAGGCTCCTCTCCGCCGGCGGCCCTTTACCACCGGGTTCATGGGCGGAGACACCTCCTCGTCGCGCGAGTCTGAGCGGGAACTGCCGGCCTTCTGCTGGTTCTGAATCTGCTTGGCCTCCTCCTGGAGGAGGTGAGAAGGGGATGGAGGTCTTAAGCTGCTGCGGTTTCATCAAAGTTAAGTCATTGGTCATTTATAAAAGCACTTTTTCTGCAATAAAGTGCTATATAGAGTACCATATACAGACAAATACAATGTTTTTCAATGAAAACCATGTTAAGTCGAGTGTTCAATTTAAAGTACAACTAAAAATGACCGTCTTGGGGGGGGGGGGGTCAACTGAGAGACTACAAATATGTATAATGTTTAAGTATGTAGGAAAACTATTTCCAGACAAGTGTCTCTGTTCTATGTTTTGGTATAGCTAATAATCTCCATGATGATGTAAATGTTACGGTCACGTGAGCATCTGAAAAAAATCTGATAATAGATAGTAGCTAGTTATGAGTGCATCTCTCTAGCTGTAGATAATATACGATACAATTCATGGTAGTGTGGTAATGTGGAATTTAAATAATTCTCGTTTAAATCAAGCATCACTAACTTTAGTGAGTAAACGTAGCATCTGATTTTGAACGTGGCTTCTACAAGCATCAAAGTGTAAATGTACACCTGGGAAGTCCAAAATCCTGTCTAAAGCAGATGTTTACTGTATACAAAAATCCTGTAATGCAGTGTTTTGTTCACTAGTAACAGAGTGAGCACCACACAGAAACAAATGAAAATAAAGCTAATGAGCTTGCTGTTAATGTTACAAACATGTTTTTGTTATTGCTACGCGTTTCTAAGCCAAGCTGCTGTTCTCAGACGCGATGATGAAAAAAATGAAAGTTTAAAAGTTATAGAAGCTTTAAAGCAAAACATGATTATCATACTTATTGTTGGCATCACAGAAAAATAAAGTACTTCAGGCTAAATGAGAAATTGCTTCATCGCTGACATCCACTGTGTCATGTGTTGTTGTTTTTTGCCAGATAAATAAAAAGGAAATATAGTCTGACCGAGTGCACATAAATACAGTTTATGATGGCAATTATCAGCTGACTTATGAGACAGTAACTGTCTGGTGTAATATAAGAGTATATATATATATATATATATATATATATATATAAAAAACGATCTGCCTTCTGCCCACTGACCAATAAGGGCAACCCAAAAAAAAGCGCGGACACAAACCTTCTCCAGCCTCTCGAAGTACTCCCTGAGGAAGGCCATGGGCCTGTCCGGCCTGGAGGTGCACAGCTGGACAATGCAGTCCTTCAGCAGCTGTTGAATGTTGTGTTTCTGCACGTACTGCTCACACTCCCTCAGGCTCCGCTCCTCCTCGCTGCTCGTACTTCCAGATGCCATGACGACAACCACAACCCTGCTCTGTGACCTCTAACCTTTTTTACTGGAGAGAGTGGACAGTAACGGGGGAGGGGGGAGGGGGGGGGGGGGGAGCATAGTTTCAGATCATCTCTGCACAACTTGGGAGTCACAGGATTACCAGAAGAGCAGCACTGTAGCAGGGGGGGAGACTGTGTGTCGTGATGAGAAATGAACATAAAGAAAACAGAAGAATGTGAGAGAAATAGAACCAGAGTGTGAAGGCACAGAGAGATGGGGGGGGTTGTTCTGGCACTAAGGAGGCCGAGTGGTTCTTAGTGTCAGCTGTGCAAACGGGTCATATGATGCGATCACACGTATCTGACTACAGACAACAAAAGTTTATTTACTCAAAACAACTTGACTTTTTGTCAACCGGCCTGAAAGGAGCCCTCTATCACAAGAGGCAGCATCATACACAAGGGCCTAATTTTAGGCGAAGGGTGAAATGAAGGCCAGAGAATCAATCCCGCTTGTGAAACAGATCAAACCATAAAAAAGCAATTGCACTTGCTTTTGGGGGTTTTCAACATCCCAGGACACAATGCTGCTACTGAGCAAAATAGCAGATCATGTGATCAGCCCGATACGGGCTTCTTCAGAGACCTCTGAGCTCGATCAAGCTGTGTTGTCTAGAACAGGAAGGCCTCATGGAACCAACATGTGCATTTTTGTTTTTGATGAGTAAACAAACAGACCGAGCCATCCTGTCCTTGCAAGAGTATCATGCATGTGCATTAGTATAATAGGCTTCGGATCATTTCCCAATCTGACTAGGCCCAGTGGAGATTACTGGTCTTGTTATCAAAGATGAAGCTGACACAACCTTTATGCAACCAATTTACACTCATGGTGGAAACTTGACAGGCTTGCTTTCATCTAAACCTATAACTAAGACACAAATGATACCGTTTTCCTACCAGGTAGGGTAAATTAAGAGACTACAGAATCAACAACAGGAATATTCTGCCATATATCATCAGTACATTCAAGTTTAAATATTGTAGGTAGTGAAAGTATATAATTAACATGTACATTTTGTGATGTAGTTACTGAGCTGCAGCGTAACCTCTGTTGTCTACTCAGAAGCTGTCAATTAAATTAGAGAAAACACAGTGATTCACAAATGACCTTGCTGAAAAAGTGACAACGGGCTGTGCTTGAGGATGGGTGATAATAACGCATCTAACGGTTTACAAAGTGAGTAAATGTTACCGCCTTTAGAGACAGTATGAAGCAAATGCCCTGTCTGTAACACCGTCTAGGTCAGGAAGACTTCATGAGGAGGCTGACGGCTGCAGCCAAATAACTTACAGCAAACAGACTGACACGGAAAAGCTACCCACCATACATTTTAATACCCAATAAACACCAAATATGTGAATACTTCATGTTCCGTACGTTCGCTGAACTGTCTTCGGCCTACGTTGTGTCAACGAGGGAGTCTAGTTTTGATGCCTAGCTGTGCTAGCTCGGTGCAAAGGCAAAGCTCTCCTCCAATGACGCCATCTTGAGTTCTATCATAAACAAACGCGAGACGAAGGAAACAAATTTCACCTATCCAGAGGTCACGCGACAGACGAGCGGGAACAACGCGAATACTCACAAGAAACTGTAAATTCCTGCCGAGCCCTTCGATAGCGACTCGGGATGGATGATATTTCTCAGAGCGTACCGTTACCAGATCCTCCTCGCTTCGATTTTTTTTCCCGAGCCCTGGACCGTTGCCCCACCGGATACGGCTGAGAACCAATCAACGGCCGTCACTGACGTCAATTCTCCTCGTTCTGACATGTGAGCCCGTCACCCCTGGCAACCTTAAAGGAGACCGCACGGAAACCGTGACGTCAAGGAAATAATTTAGAATTGAGAAGAAGAAAAAAATCGATTTATATCTGATTAAAAATTAGCCTGATAACAGGAATCTCTCAGTGTTGTCTTTATTTAGACCTCCTGGTTCACTGCAGCGTGCATGGACGTACAACATCATGTACAAATGTAATCAAACAGAAATACGGCCCCTGTCATAATTATAGTATTATATATAATGTTATTACCGATATATTAATGTCCAAGCAGTATTCTAACATTGTGGCTGGTCAAAATGCAGTTCATTTCATTGATTTATATTATGTTGGGTAGTTCAATCTGTAATAAATCATCACATTTGATAAGCTGATCATGAAGTAAAAAGTATTATGTCTCGACGATATGTAGAGTACAAGTATAAAGTAACATATAAATTACAATAAAATAAAACTGTACATGTACTTTACTTTCCACCACTGACAAGGGGCGACATAATTCATAAAGATAGGCTACATAAAGGGTTTGTCTGAGGCCTAATATATGTATAGATAGATAGATAGATAAATAGTTACTTTATTAATCTCGCAAGGGGACATTTTTTTGGTACCGCAGCATTTATGGTACAGGTAAATAAAATAAAAATAATAGGGTAAAAAATATAAAATATAAAAATGTAACACCTGTATTTGGGTAAGCTACGTAAACATACACGTATAAATAAATAAATGTACGCAGAGGCAAGTTAACATAAACAAAAACATAATACTTTTTTTTAAATCACCGGAATATCTTTGTGTTGCAGTTGCACATCTCTCCCAGGGTCGTTGGTGTGTCGCTGCTCGAGCGAGCAGTAAGAAAAGCTTGATACGTCGCTCGTCCAATGAAATCATGAAAACAATTCCTCGTGACAAGACTGAACGTGTAATTAGCCAATCAACCGCCTTTTCCGCTAAATGGGCGGCTCCTGTTTTACTGGCAATTTTTGTGTCAAATCAACAAGAGGCTTTAAACGGCTCGACCAATGGAAACGCCGGAAAGGAGGGCTAACATGTTGCCACCAGCCAATCAAGATGCACCTCAAATTGACGCATCCACCCATCAGCTGTTTTTGTTTTGCCGTGTGGATATTGGAAGTTAATAACACAATAACAACAGTGTCGACCGACTCAAGTGGAACGGCTCATTAAGGAGGTGTTATCGTTTATCTTTTATCCTGTTTAAATCTGGGTTGTTGACTCGGTGTGTGATGTGTGCCATCTGAGTCGGTCTTGCCCGGACATTCCTCTCCCCGAAGAGTGTGAGCGTGGCGCTTGGAGTCTGGGGGCAGAGGAGGGGGAAGCGGGTTCCGGCGGGGAATCGACCCGAGCCCAAGGCCAACCAAACTCGGCCGGCAGGAGGAGAGGGAATTCGGCGGCTCCGATGGAGTCCCAGGAGTCCCAGGACGCAACGGACGGCACCGATCTGCAGCGAGCCTTCATCTGCGCCTCGTTTAACCAGGACACCACGTAAGCGACCTGCGGGCCGGGCCCAGCTTGAACTCAAATCTCCTTGCTGCACCTGACTGTTGCATAATTGTTTACAGTCGCATTTACATACCCCGGTTTGTTTTCTGTCAGTCTTGGTAATAGCGCCAACAATCAGGGAGTCGTGTGTGTGTGTGTGCGTCCAAACTGCAACTTCTAGATTAGTCCTTAAGTGAAGTAGGCCCGTTGAACATTGAACTAGACAATTAGTAACCAAACTTCTATCTGTTGTGTAATAAGACACAACTTAATGCAATCGATTGAAAACAGCATTGTCTCATGTAAGTTTCCATCTTCTTCTGGACACCAGTTAACATACCATAATAGATTCAAATTCAGGTTATAGCAATATTATTGAAGGCAACTTTACAGTCAGAGGTCCCTGTGTAATTTTTTTTTTACTCTCCAATCATTTTGACGACTCACACCTGTGTTATAGATGTCCACTGACCCATGTTTAGGGTTTATTAACTATAACAGATAAATCCAGCAGAACACAGGTGTGTCCCCTTACATACACATATCATGTGGCTCTGATTGTAAAGCTGAGCAGGTGGACGAACAGTCAACAGTCTTATCTCTTTGTCATCGTGTTTGTTCAACTTCAACCATGATAAGATAAGGCAAGCTTCCTTGGGGGTGGGGGGGGGATATTAATAGATTTCAATGCAAGATTGCAAGATGAGATAGTCCAGAAGAAATCATGACACAGATGACGACCCTCCTCGGATGAGGTAAAGCCTGGATCTGACCTGGTGACCGCCTCCTGTCAGTAACAGACATACATTGGCCTCATGCTACTACTCAACCATGACGATTGATGGTTCAGTTATCAATAGCGTAAAGAAGTCCCCTCAGCTCATGCGACTGTAAGTTTGATCATGACAGTCATTAGAGCCAGTGGCATATAGCATCCATTACAGAGATTTTAGGAGATTTTAGCCTGTTTTGTGCAGTTTCAATGTAACAATGGTGGATGTGGCTGGTAAGATAATCAGTTTTTTGTGTTTTTATTGTAGTTCTCTGTCTGTGGGCACCAAAACCGGCTACCGGCTCTTCTCAGTCACTGCTGTGGACAAACTGGACTGCATCCATGAAGGAGGTAAGATGGACACTGTACTTCACTCTCTGCAGTAGTCCTTAAAAGTTAAACTGACAGGAAGTATATAATGTCTTATAATGCAGACACCTCTACAAATCCAGTACATTGTGCCACTGCAGCATCCCCTCCCCAAGGCGACATTACTGCAGAGTGATAGAAGTCTACTCAGTGTTATTTGAGCTGTGGTCTGGTTCACTTTGGTCATACAACGGCTCAGACAGGCCGCAACATGTTTGCTCTTCTTCATGCAGAGGGTCAACACAGGAAATGTTGTAATCCTCAATAGCAACAATGAAAGAGAAAGTTTGGAGGAAGTTTGAGCTCGATAATGCACTCCCTGTCGAGGGACTGGCAGTTTCTATTAAAGTGGAGCTAACCTGGTTTGGTAGCTGAGCACGATAGCAGTAAAGCCATTGTCATTTGTAATTTAAGTGCAGGAAATTGGAGTGAAGGGAGTGACAACAGAAGGTATTGTATTTGCATTCACTGCACCGGTGATATGGCTTTTTCTGAGTAAAAGTATGCGATCCGTATCCAAGGTCTTTCACTCGTCCCTCTCCCAGTAGAGTGTCTGGACGTTTACATAGTGGAGCGACTGTTCTCCAGCAGCCTGGTGGTGGTGGTCAGTCTGTCCATGCCTCGGCGAATGAACGTTTACCACTTCAAGAAAGGCACGGAGATTTGTAACTACAGCTACTCCAACAACATCCTCTCCGTCCGGCTCAACAGACAGGTAAACACGGGAAAACGGATCTGTCTCTACCTGTAATCCTCAAAGCTGTTGCTTCTGAATTGTGCCACATTGTAGTGTTTATTCATTTATGTTGATCTCTCCGTCTGTCACTGTTACCTCAGCGGCTGGTGGTGTGCCTCGAGGAGTCGGTCTACATCCACAATATCAAAGACATGAAACTACTCAAAACCCTGCTGAACACGCCCACCAACCCCACAGGTACACTCAAGCTGTTATACAGATATCTGTGTACAGACCATGTAAAAAAGTGTGCACATTGATTCCTATAGAACGCGACCAAAATCTTAATTACCTCACTTTGAAGCAACAATATGCAACTTTTGCTGAATAGAGGCCACTATGGCCACAAGTGACATTTACAGGATACTGCTAAATGCTATCACACATAGTGTAACAGTAGCACAAGCAGAGAGGAGTCCTAAAGCCAGCATTACTGACTCAGCAATGTCAGTTGTAGAAGACCGTTGCTAATATTAGCCACGTTGAAGCTACTGGCCATACCGGCACCATTTGAATGGGTTATTTATTCTTTCAGAGCGCGCATAGCGTTGCTTTAAAGCTACTTGCGAGGGTGCACAGTGCCAATGTATACAATGTAGTCTTATATTTAAAGATACTCAAAAACCATGCATTTGCAAAAAAAAATTAAGTTCACTCAATATTGTGTTGACATGCATAGTTTGTTTGATTTGGTAGTTTTCAGGACCATCCTTGACAAATAATAGACCCTCACAGATGGCACATGTGTTGCTCCATTGTGAAGCAACTGGCAAATACTTACTTTACATACTTTATAAGCATAAAAGACAGGAAAATCAAAACAAAGAAGAAAGAGAAGAGTGCCTTAATCCTCCGCTGTGCTCCCTTGTAGGCCTTTGCGCTCTCTCCGTCAACCACAGTAACTCCTACCTGGCGTACCCTGGCAGCGCCACCATCGGAGAGATCACCGTCTACGACGCCAACAACCTGGTGAGGCTACATTAAACTCTTAACAGAGCAGCAAAGGAAAGCAAAAACATTGCAGCTGTTGTCGTGTCTCTTTAAAAGAGGTTTAAAAGAAATGTATTTGCCCCTTCAGAGCACCCTGACGCTGATCCAAGCCCACGACAGTCCCCTGGCGGCCCTCACCTTCAATAGCTCTGGCACCAAACTGGCCAGCGCTTCAGAGAAGGTGAGGACTCCTTTTTTTCTTTTTTTCATCCCTCCTTCTGTTTCATTGCCCACCAGCCTCCGTCTGACCACTTCCTCCTCTACAGGGCACCGTTATCAGAGTCTTCAGCGTTCCTGAAGGACAGAGACTGTTTGAATTCCGCAGAGGCATGAAAAGGTTTGCGCTCGCAAATTTGTTCCTGTATTGCAATGAGAAAGTATTAACAAAGCACACTGTGGACAAGATGATTCATGGTGGTTGCGTGCCAGAGACGACAGAGAGGTGACAGAAGGTCAGCAGTTTAAATGACCCTCCTATTACTCAACAGTTACCATTCAGGTTAGTAAGACGACTCCTGCTGGTCAGTAGCCAATGGTAGTTTGTTGTGAATAAACTGTGCCGCTTCCAGTGTCAGCGACCGAGTATCAGTGATTAGGACATTGTGATTAAGACAAGGAAGAAACACTAGACTCAGAGACACTATTGAGGCTGTTTTTACACGCACACCCACACACACTAGGTGCCGTGATCAGGTTTGATCTAAAAACATGGAAAATAAATGTGGTCTTGGGGATAATTTCATTTTTAAAATCAATTATGTGCATGTATTTTTCAATAGAAATGTACATCTAATCGTAACTGTTTTATTCTTTTCCGTCTCTCGTCTTTGTCAGATATGTTAGCATCAGTTCATTGTCCTTCAGCGCCGACGCCCAGTTCCTGTGCGCCTCCAGCAACACTGAGACAGTCCATATCTTTAAACTGGAGCAGCACAGCCCCAGGTAAACACACACACACACACAATTAATAATTCACTGCTTTGTTTTCTGTCAATCAATGACTTACTTGACTAACTAGCTTAGAAACAATGGGACAATAAAGCTGCTACTTTCATCCAGATCAAAAAGAAAGCCGGTTATTTGCAGACTTTAAAAAAAAAAAAAAAAATCTCTGGTAAAATGTTCTAATATTACAGTAACAAGGGATTCCTCTGTATTAAAAGTCTGCTTCCCACGCACTGTCCTTTTCTGAACCTTGCATGGTTCAGAAAAGGACAATGCGTGGAAGGACCAGCACCCTCTGCTGTATTTCTGATGTAAAGCAATCCAGTAGTGTTTTCTATTAATTCAACCAAGTGGCTTACTACGTAAAAAATCCAGCATCACAGAAAGAAATCTAAATGTCTCCAGTGGTGATTAACTCACGTTGGCAACTTCAACTCTGACCCACGTTGTTTCCTTCCAGTCAAGACGAGGAGTCTCCCACATGGTCAGCGTACATGGGCAAAATGTTCACGGCGGCCAGCACCTACTTGCCCACCCAGGTGTCCGACATGATGCACCAGGACAGAGCCTTCGCCACAGTGCGACTCAACATGTTCGGCCTGAAGAACATCAGCGCCCTCGCTACGTAAGGCAGAGCGAGACGGGAGAGGGATGTGTTTTTTCAGAGGTGTATTTATGTGTTGTAAATGCACGTTTTGCGTTTTGCTTGTCAGGATTCAGAAGCTCCCTCGCCTGCTGGTGGCGTCCTCAGACGGGTGTCTCTACATTTATAATGTGGATCCACAGGACGGAGGCGAGTGCGTCCTGATCCAAAAACACAGGTGTGTAATGTCTTAATCATAACTTGTTTTTTGCAGATTACAGCTGTAGAATGTGGCATTGGTTTTCTGCTTGTTTTCTCACAGTGAGTCGGGTGTTGTGATGCCTTTGTCTTCTCTGTCCGTGCAGGCTGTTTGACTCCAGCGAGGAGCAGGTGGAACAGAAGGAAGAGGAGGATCCGGAGGATGTCTCTCCCCAACCAGCCAGCCAATCATACGCTGCCACTGTGGCTCTCCCTTCAACCCCGCCCTTGTCCACCACTCTCATGGGTACAGTACTTCTAATCAAAACCTTTCCAAGATTCTTAACTTGATACGTCTCAGTTACTTCTTAAACCCTACCATGCACTATATTACTCTAGCTCTTATACTATATGTCTGAGGTGTTAAATATTGTTACGCAACTCCAGAAATTTGTTTTAAACACAGAGATTTTTTTTTAACAAATAAATATGTTCTTCAAATTAGTTTTTATCTTAGAAATGGTTTCCTCAAAACTTCTCAAATGGCTCCTGGCCACAAAGACCTTGTTTTCCTCCTCCCTTCTCTCCCCAGGTTACTCTGAGGAAGGTGGAGCCCAGAAGGGTGAGGTCATCCCAGAGCACGAGTTCGCCGAGAGCCCCGTCTGTCTGGATGACGAGAACGAGTTCCCTCCATTCGGCAACCAGAGTAATTGACCAAACCCCTCTCTCGCGAAACATCCAATCCAATCCCTGCATAACAATCTGACTGTTTCAAGCAGGGAGTTGGACAAAACTATTCCTCTGTTGAGACATGGTGACACCCCCACCCTTCCACGTGTACCCCTGCTGGCCTAGGGTCAAATCTTGCCAGAATGTTACTTCCTGGTGTTTCTGTCTTCTGCGTCCCTCTCACTTTTTGTAAGGAATAAAAAAAAGAATTTAAAAAAACACGTAAAAAGGGGGTAAGGTCCACCGTCACAAAATATTAGACAGATTGAAACACTGTCCAAGAGTTCCACTGTTAACTCCCATGTTACGCCATTTAACAACAGTGTTAAACCTTTTTTTTATATATATATATAATGAAACCCTGACAACACAATGATGTTATTGTTGCACAGTATTATCATGGTAGCAATCAGATGTACATGTGATTGATCTGGCAGAGTATTAGTGAGCCGACTTGAATATATCAAGGTAGTAGACGAGACGACAGGCGGGCCTGGCCTGAAGTAACCATGGGCAAGATTCACAAAAATGCTCTTAAGAGAGGTCCACCTGGAAGGTCATTTTAGCAGCTTCTCAACAAGCCAAGTGCAATCAGACAATATTACAAATACAATATGAAACGAGTCAACTCTCTTAAGATCATTTCTTGTTTTCTGTCACTTACAAGTCTTAGAAATAAGCAACTGAAAGTATATGATAAGGACATGTTTGTCAGGCCTGAGGAATGTTATCAATGGGCATTAAATGTGTCACACCTCAATGAAGAGGGGCAGTAGTTCACTCAAGAAGGAAAAGATGGAGTAAGTGTGATACACTATTTAAATCATGATACATGCAGTAAGTATAATATGACTTGAAGATGCAGCTGTCATACTAATTATGGTAGCGCTAGATGAGACTAAACACCTGCAGAGTCACAAATGTAACCTGATAACAAATATGTGGGAGAGTCATCGGCTAACTGTGAAACGCTCGATGGTGAAGCTGTACACGGAAAGGTTACAGGTCCTTGAATTTCAGTGATATCCTGATATTTTTATTTACTATAAATGATGCTGAAAACAGTATGTTAACATGCAAGTTATTTTTACTTTGATGTATGAAATATTCTTTTGCAAAATGTTTTAAGTATTACACATCAACGCATAGACCTACCAATGCGTAAATATATATTGAGGATTTTTATTGTGTGTATAATGTATATATAACATTTATATATAGTACTGTTGTAATAAGTAACATGGTAATGCCATTTGATTTGCCAAAAGGTGGCACTGCTAGGACACCCGTACGCTGCATTGAGCTGTTCAATACTGGACATTGACACCAGAGACTCATTAAAGCTGAGAAGTGATTCAACCTCTGCATGGTGTAGTTCTGATTATTTCTTTGTTAATAGCATCATTTTAATTGATAATGTTTAAATCCTTTATTAAATCATCATAAAATATCCAACAAATAACAACAATAAAGCTAACCTTTGGACATCAACAAACATTAATTAATTGCACTGCAACAAATTGATTTATAAATTGTAATTTTGTCTTTACTGTCTGATAGATTTCTGCAACTCTTGCACATCTCTGCTGCTTCTTGACAAAAAATGGCAAAAACGGCTGAATACATCTAAAGGAGATATTTGTCTCCACGTCTGTTTACGTCGTCTGTGGGCTTCTCTTTCAGCCTATTGTGTGTGTGTGTGTGGTTTCCCCACCCCTCAGCCCAGTGTGTGGCAGCGGCACACAGCCTGTGTTGGGTCACAGCAGGGCGCTGCTGATGCGTCTGTGCTGTAGTCTGCGGTGGACACGGACTTGTCGGTGGCAATGTCCCACAATAACTTCTCCCTCCCGCGGGCGACCCTCTCCGCTATCGCCTGGTATTCCGGTGTCTCAACACCCAGGGGTGTTTTCTCCGCCTCGTCGCGCTCCAGATCGAATATCAACGGCGGGTCATGGAGCTGCTGCCTTCCTGTTGCACCGCCACACGCCTCAGCTGCACCTGCAAAGAAAGGAGGATGTGTGTGTACAACATAACAAGCCGCACTGCAGTCACACTACATTACAGTCAGTGCTCATTAACGTGTTTTTTGCACTGTGGACACATACAGTATGACTTGTACCTGTGATGTAGAAAGCTTTGTGTGTCTCCGTTCGAACTGTCTGCAGGTCCCCAAAGTTCCCCGCAGCCCCACTGTTAGGGTGGAACAGAAACTACAAGACAGAAGAGAACAACTTGTGTCTAAAACAAGGAACCTAATCCACGACCCCCGCTGACAGTATGGGGAAATTATTCATACAAACAAAAGTAAGACTGAAAACAAAATCTACTTAGTACCTCATGACCAGTCTGTTCACCGTGCAGGAAGATATTTGTGGCGTCAATGCCATCGTAACGTCTGTCTAAGGGGGGAGTTACCTCTGCCAGGGACAGAAGGGTTGGGAAGATGTCCATTCCGCTGCAAGAGGACGTGAAGAGGAGAGGAGAAGACTGTTTTGTGTCATGCAATCTTAAATTTGAAATCTTTCACCTGCTGGTGGCGCTAGAGGAAAAGTCACAGAATCGCCAAAACCATTAGGATTCATCCTTTGACCATGAAGCTCTTTTTTTACCAGGTTTCATGGCAATCCATCCAATAATTGTAAACATATTTGAATAAAAGTTAAAAAAAAAATCCTTCCTTCCTGCCAAGAGAACTAGTGCTATGCCTCAGTCAACAGGGTTGAATCCATCTAGTGAACACTGAGTCCCTAGGTATAAAGTAAACATAGGAGGGAGTACCTGAGCAGGGCAGAGTTGGTGGTATTTGCAGGGATCCTCCCGGGCCAATAAGCCACTGTTGGCACCCTGTGACCTCCCTCCCAGGTGGTCTGCTTAGCCGAGCCTCCGCCTAACACACAGGCAAAAGGTGACACCAGGGATATGAGGATTCATAGCAATAAACTGTACAGTATCAAACCCCCTCATAAAGCATGCATGAAAGGAGTTTAGAATTCCTCAGGATGTTTATTTTTCTATACCTCTGCTGGTCTGCCACTTTCCCACGAAAGGTCCCGCACTTCCTGCATACTGGCACTTCTTTTCCCAAGGACCGTTGTCACCTAAACACAACGCGCACACATAAGACAACTATTACACCGTCATCTTAGTGTGGGAGAGCAGACATAATCCATCCAGCAGACTGACCAGTGAACCAGATGAGAGTATTGTCTTTGTCTGTGGCATCGGAGGCGCTCTTTACCGCCCCCACCAGGCCGTCCATCTCTCGCAGGCTTGCGGCGTACACTTTGGCGTCATCTGGGCGACGGGTGGTGGCAGAGGCATCTGGGGGGAGCGGAGGGGCCAGGGGCACATGCATGTGAGCCAGCGCTATGTAGAGGAGATAGGGCCGTCCTCGCTCCCTGCAGAGACAATCAATAATGTGACGCCCCCGTCAGAGAACTTCAATGATTTGTGCAACATAATGCAATAACTAGTTCAGTTAGTGGGCCCCCAACATCGACACCATCAGAAAAAAGGCCCAGCAGAGGTTGTACTTCCTGCGCCAGCTCAGGTAGTACAACCTGTCTCAGGAGCTGCTGATCCTGTTTTACTCAGCCATCATCCAGTCTGTTCTCTGCTCCTCTATCACTGTGTGGTTTGGATCGGCCACTAAACAGGACAGAAACAGACTGCAACGGATTGTCAGGTCTGCAGAGAGGATCATTGGTTCCAGCCTGCCGTCCATCCTGGACTTGTACACCTCCAGAGTCAGGAAACGGGCTGGAAAGATCACTGCAGACCCATCACACCCTGGACACAAGCTGTTCCAACTCCCCCCCTCTGGTAGGCGCTACAGGGCTCTGTACGGCAAAACCACCAGACACAGGAACAGCTTCTTTCCACTGGCCGTCACTCTGATGAACAATAAATAAGTCATACTGCACTACCTCTGTCTGTACTATTACCACTACTTGCACTATTACCTCAATTCCATTGCCATTGTTGTTTATAGGTTTATGTTCATATATATATATATATATATATATATATATACTTTTTCGGATATATGTTTATACTTATATTGTACATATTGTTAAATATTTATACCTACATCTGTTGTTTTTTTGCTGCCCTTTTTTATATATATATATATATATTTTCTTGTTTATTGTAAATTCGTGTATGTACATCGAGAGCGAAGTGGAAACCGGAGTCATGCATACGCATACATGGCCAATAAAGCTGATTCTGATTCTGATTCTGAAATCTACTTGGCCAAAGTCATTTTTACTTGCCCCTATACAAATTGTTATATTTATTAGCGGTTATCAAATGACAACTATGGCTAAAGCCAAATGTTGTATCCTTTATTTAAGCAAATTAATCAGGACTTTTGCCCACATCCTTCAAAGCCACCCAACTAAGTGAGTTGCCAAATTTACCTGCCCGATGTGGCCTTTTACTAAGCCCCAGGCAAACGGGCAATCCTTATCGTTGAGCCCTGGCTTACTTAAACACCCAGGTGGCATAATTATTCAATAAAAGTTGAGCTCACGCCCCCTTCGTTCATGTGTATTTGCACTGCAGAAGCCTGTCAACATCTACTACAGGGAACTCAAACAGAAACACTTATGGTCAACAGCTACATCTGCCATGCTGTTTTTAAATATCATATGAAGAAATTGAATCAGTGCAACCGTATGATTTATCAAAGCATTATTTGCATCTGTATGTAGACACTGTGGTACAGTATATTATAGTTCCATGATGATGTAGACATTAGACTAGTATTTACTGTATTTAGGAAATATGAGAGAGGAGAATGACTTGTAATGCAGAGGGTTGTGTCAAATTAAAATGTGTTTTATAAATGTCACACACGTCAGCAGCCCAATATAAATGTCTTATTGTATTGTGTTTGTTTGCAGCTGTAATGTACCTTGCATTGTGTATAATCCTGGTCGCAGCAGATTTGTATTGCTCTGTTAGTGTCCACAGGTCAAGCGGCTGCTCCACAATACTGCTGTTTTCAACCAGAGGAAGGCCCACTTTGGAATAACAGCCTCCGTGCACACTCCTCTCCAATCTAAAGCATGTGAACAATGGAGAATAATAACACGATACATGTCGTATGTGATTACAGGTTTTGGAATAAGTAGCAGTTAACTATTTACCGTAAGTCTTGCTAAGTAG
This sequence comes from Leptoclinus maculatus, assembly GCA_032191485.1. Taxonomy (NCBI): domain Eukaryota; kingdom Metazoa; phylum Chordata; class Actinopteri; order Perciformes; family Stichaeidae; genus Leptoclinus; species Leptoclinus maculatus. Next base: position 10,356,972 of record JAVDOI010000015.1, read on the forward strand.
GCTGAGTGGCAGAGTCTGCTTGTGTTTGGTAAGTCATGAACTGATTATGACTCCCAATACAACAAAACATATAACATGTGCACTCGCCATACTATGTTTTACTTCGATATCAAAGTTTTATATAAGTTTTATATCATACTATCAGAATGTAGACAGGTAAATTGACTGGAGTATACAAGTGAATATGACTGTCAAATATAAATATCTTACCAAGATGTATTGTGGTATTGGTATTGTGTGATGTGCATTTAAATGTATCCCCATATTCTTAATGTATTGTGTTTTTATTATATAGAACGCTCTATATTTGATTTGCACTGTTCATGTGAAAGCCCAACTAGGGAGTTGAAAACTAGCTATCTCTCTGTCCTCTTCAGTTTCATGCCCTCTATTATGTGAAATTGCATCGTCCCTTTTAAAATTAAAATAAATTAAATTCATTATGTCCAGAGAGCGTCATATTTGTTTAATAATGAGCACAGAGCCACACCTGATCACTTGATGCCCAGACGATGAGTCACAGGGAGGGCACTGTGGCAGATTATATCCAGGTATGTCAGTGCAGCCCATGTCATTACTGTAGGGAATACCAAGGTAGTAGTCGAAGCCTGCCAAAGAGACAATACACATTTACACATTGTTAACAAGAAGAAATATTTCTCAACCAATAATATAGAATGTTTTACTAATATAAGAAAGAAATGAAAGCTCCTTTTTGACCTCGGAAAGAGTCACTTGCACCGTTAATTTGGTGTTTACGTTTAGTCTACCATAAAATACCTCTGAATGACACTATGTGTCTCTGAACTACAGTGTGATCAGTTTTCAGGCGCTAAAGCCTATAAAACAGATTATGTGTTCTCACGTAAGCACAAGAGACCACATGTCCACGTATCAAGAGACAAATGATCTGGGATATCCCGATTAACATTTACACCCTGGAGCTGTGTAAAACAGCATCTGCAAAGTGGTAGTGGGGGCTGTTGTTGAGTCAGCTGCAAGTGAAAAGTCAAGAGCAAGTGTGTCTTCTCTCCGGATACATCTGCAGGGAGTTGTGTCCTTTGTAGTCTTTTCCCTGCGGCGAGGCAGAGGGATTCCCTCGCACACTCCGTGTGGCTAGACCGGCCAAGAAAAACTGACTGACGCCATGAGACTGAGCTGGAAAGATACATTACAGTGCAACAGGAACAGTACACGTTAGCTCACATCTCATTCTTTTATGTGGCCTACACAAATATTTTTATAACGTTTGAAATTCTTCAACTGTTAAATCGTACTGATATCATTTTGCACATCCTCAAGGCTGGACTGTAACCTTGGAGCAGTTTTATATCATACTTTATGATAACCTGATATCCTTTGTTCTTATTTACATCTTACTCTTCAATGAATTTTCCTATTATAGTTTGCTTCTGTAGCGAGCGACTTTCCCACGTATGGTTTACTGAGGTTTCAGGTAACTTTATTTAATCTCACCTGTATGTTTTGTGGTACTGTGCTTTTACAAAAGGATACCAAAGGGGCGACAGAAACAAAACATAGCGAACAGTAGATAGTCATATTTGTGCTTCAATTTTGAGTTGTCCATTGTTGTGTTACGTTAGGTGCCCAGTGGTTATGGGGTATAAATGTCAAGCTCCCACTTACCTCTGTTAGTTGGACCGTATGGCCCATTGTGGCCGAGGTGCCATTTCCCGATCATGGCGGTGTAGTATCCCGCTTGCTGTAGGAGGTGGGGCATGGTGACTTCAGACAGAGGCAGGCCGGCCACAGAGCTCACAGCAAAGTTATGAGTCACACCATTTCTCAGGCCGTAGCGGCCTGTCAGGATGGCAGCACGGGATGGGGAGCAGGTTGAGGCGGGAGAATGGAAGTCTGTCAATCTGGAAGAAGTGAGGATTATTTTTAAGGACACTTTACCTTGTAAAAAAAAAGGGAATGTCACAGAGGGGGAAAGTATAGAAAACGTCCTGTCATGTCCTGTGCAGTACAAGCCCTGGAGACTATGATACCAGAGAGGTTAAGTCACAGGATTTTCAACAGACTTTCATAATATGACTTGGAATGTAGAGCTACTTAACAGATCAGGTGTAGAATTAAGGAATAAGTTATCTGCCTTAGTCCTTGCTTGGCCATCAGGTTGAGGTAGGGCGTGTTGTTTGCCTTCTCTTCAGGCTGGTTAGCATCCAGGTCACCCCAGCCAATATCATCTGCCAGTATGATGATAAAGTTGGGCTTGTTACTGGGCTTCTTCACACTGGCTCCATGTCGGGACACCGTGTGGAGCAGCAGACCACACATCAGCATCCCAGACAAAAGAAACGGGGTGAAACCCGCCACCATTTTGGGTCAAGATCTGCAAAGGGTTACGTAGGTTTCATTTAACTTTAGCTTGTCATGTGAACAAATGTCAACAAAATGAAATTAAAGTTGTATAAGAAATATATATATATATATATATACGACAGTCAGTGAGGGCAATCCCCGACAAAATAAAGCGAGCAAACAATTTATTAGAATCATTTAGAAACACTGCTGTAAAATACCATGGAAACAATAAACAAGCCTGTGAAACACTTAACACAGTGCATCTGGGCTTTGTGCATAATGTATGTTACAATTCTAATGCTACTGTGATGTCCATATCAAATAAAATAAACATAACATAACAATTGTATGGTCACTTTAGATTGATTACTGTCCGAATGGCCGAATAGAGTCCCTCCCCCACCAGCCATGACCTAAGGCCTGTCCCGGACTACTACTACACACAATTAAAGGGGGTTGTGGGGGAGAACTCTCGGTAACCTGATCTCTTAAACCCCTCACCCCCTCCGGGCATTATCCGGGAGGGGGTGTCCAACAATGTGAGATTGTAGATTGTATGAAGCAGAGCATATCCCATGTGTTTTAATGTATACACCTCCCCCCACGTGTGTGTGTGTGTGTGTTTGCAGACCATGTGCACGTGACAATGTATAGGAAAGTGCATAGGTGCTGCATGAGACATGGGCGGGGACTGCAGCAGGACGAGTCGAGCGAATTGAGGATTTAATATCGTCATTTCGCTCTCAAAGTAGCTACACGGAGGTGAGACCCGATTAACAAAAGCTACTTCAAAATATGTTTGCATTAGTAAAACACTGTATATAGTCGGCACGTGTTGAATTAAATGTATGGCTCAAACAGACGACAGAGAAGTACTTACAAAGTGTGTATAGTCACACTGCGTCGTCGGACTGAGAGCCTAGCGTCAGCCGCGTGATGGCTGGGACTATTCAGCATTACTTCCCCCTCCCACCCCTCTCAATTAAGGAAAGAAAGATAGTAAATGGTCCTGTTTTAAACTTAAATTATATTATATATTGTTAACAGGACATGGCAAACATGATCAAAGAAAACGTGACGTGTGTGTTAAATAATTTGACCATCATAAAGACAACAAGGTGTGTGGGGGTTGGATCATGTGATCCCCCCCCTTGCCATTTAGCTTCAGGAAATTGATGTTTGTTATAGAATTGAACAACAATTCTATAATATCTGGTAGTGAAATTATACTTTAAATGTTTTTGGAAATTAAAATAAGGAAATGAAGGGAAAAAATTAGAAACATTTGAAAGACTTAAAATCCGAACTGTGGACTATTAGCAGTATTCATCCTCTAGGCAAGCCATTTTAACATTTAATCAAACCAGCCTCCTATCTTACATTTTAGATAATAACATTTCTCCTAGTCAAACTTGTATTCTCATTTGGCAGAATGGTAATTAAAGATATCCACAATAACATTGTTTAGAGTAGAAATTGGATTTTAAGATATCTACAACTTTGGTTGTACTTATATTTATATATTTCAAAACTAATATATTTAAATCCATTAAAGTTCAAGTGGCTGTTTTGACATTTAACAACTAGAGTGACATACTTGCAGATATCTGTAATCTGTTTCAGTATTTCAGATATCCACAATGACATTTTTTCTATACACAGATGACATTTCAGATATCCATAACGTCAGTCTTACTAGGAAAACTGATGCCATTCCTGTGTATTGTGCTTTTAATTTCGCATATCTACAATTGCATTTTTGATGAATATTCTGGATATCTGCAATGTAATTATTACGAGGAAAAACTATGGAAATCATTTTAACATTTAATTGCCAGACTGGGTATTCATAACTGATATCTGCAACATTGTTTCGCCAAGTCAAAGGTCTAATTCAAGATCTGTACTTGTGTTTTTACTGGTCAAAACTCCTTTTGGTGTTTGCATGACTTAATAGATTCACAGCTACATTATTTAGTTTTTTGACTTTTTGCTTTCCCACTCTGCCAGTCACTCAAACTGTCATTTGTCTTTACAGGGCATGGCACTGTGTGGAGCGAAGGGGACACGTTTCTTGGGGCCCAATGTGTACCAGGAAGCCCCTGACGGAGGCTGGGGATGGGCGGTTGCTGCAGCCTTCTTCGTGGTGGAGGCTTTCACCTACGGTATCATTAAGATCTTCGGCATCTTCCTCCAGGACCTGATGAACGAGTTTGGAGAGACCAACATTCGGGTCTCCTGGATTGTCTCCATCTGCGTGTTTGTCATGAACTTCAATGGTAAAGTACAGACTATAGATTGAAATGATCACGACGTTGTGAGAATCACTGTTCCGTTGTCTACACTAAACAACTTTTAATGGGGCCTCAGGTCCTCTCTCCGCTGTGTTGACGAACCGCTTTGGGTTCCAACCTGTTGTTATGATCGGAGGATTACTCATTGCCTCTGGTACCATTGCAACCAGCTTTACCAGCTCCGTCAATCAAATGTACATCACCTATGGTTTAATTGCAGGTATGTAATTGCTTTTTATTCCCTTATCTCTCTATTTGAACATCACATAAAGCTACTATTCTTTGAGTTTGCTTTTTAGCGGCTTGTCTGGCTGAATTACAGTGTAAAAGCTTGAATCTTTTCCACTGTGCAGGTCTGGGCTACTGTCTGACCTTCCTGCCCACTGTGACCATCCTTTCCCAGTATTTCACACGCCGACGGTCTCTGGTCACGGCCGTGGCCTCCACTGGAGAGTCCCTGTCCATGTTTGCTCTAGCACCAGGTGAGTGCGACGGCCTCCACTGATGTTTCATGCCGACAGTTGGAGAAGACACGCGTTTGTACGGGGGTTAAGGAAAAGCATGTGACCAATTCGTTTTTTTAAATTTGCAACTCTTTAAGGCAGGGTGACTTGTACAGCGTATTCAGTGACAGGAAGAGTCAAGGAAAGACTTTCAAATCAAATGTGTAAAGAAATATTTTTATTGGAAGATTCCGGGGCTATAAAGGTTGAGTCTCGCAATATTCTACATTTTTCTTACTGTCAAAAATGACCAAGAAAAGACTAAAACCAATCAACTGATCCACTAACAATTAATCCATGTAGTTGTCCAACAACTATTAAAAAACACATCAATAGCCGCACTTGCACTGACATTTTTCTTACTTAACATGAACATGGTCACTGTAGTTTATTTTGAATTATTATAAAAAGTCCTTAACAAATACACACTTTATTCTTGTTTGAGTAATCTTTAATAACAAATGCCCAGCTGTTCTAGGAAATCATTTAGCCTATTTCTAAAATCAAACTATGCAATTTTTACCTGTTTTAAAGCCTATAGTGGGAACCATTGGGCTTGGACTAAGAGCCAAATACGGGTATTGAGAAACAGACCAACACATTGTTGTTTTTAGCCTTTCATTGGACTTTACTCGCCTAATCCTGTTATGTTGAGAAACACAGGTATATGTACCACAGACGGCACCGAGAAGTCATATCCTCTGTTTCTTTTGTGCATTTACATAACAGTCTGTATACACAAGTCACATCTCAAACACTCCATACTTATGACCTTATTGTGCATGCAGTTTAATTGATGAATACTCACTTAATGCCTCCTCTTGCCCCTCAGCCTTTTCTGCCTTGAGGGACCGTATTGGCTGGCGACATACCATGGCAGTGATGGGATGTTTGCAGAGCACCATAATAATCGGTGGTGCTCTGCTTCGGCCAATCATTATCAAACCCAGATCGACCCATGAGACAGAGACTGACGGATTGTCCCCCAAGGAGCTGGAAGCTCTCAGCACATCAGAAAATGGCGAGGGCACAAACGTAGATGACTGTACCATAAACAATACCTCACAAAATAACTCCCATAGTCCAGACAATGACCTAACCAGAGGCCCTGTGATCACTGGGGTCTCCGGTGACCAGTCTCTAAAGGACACAGAGATTAGAGAATTTGAAACGGAGGAAAAAAAGAGCGAAGATGCAGAGAAACAAGCGATGAAAGATGGGGGAATGAAATCCGGTGATGAAAAGCCATCTGTAAAGAAATCAAAACTTCTAGACTTCTCCGTCCTCAGAGAATGCAGCTTCATTCTCTACTCTCTGTTCGGACTGCTCGCCATGCTCGGCTTCTTCGCCCCTCCGCTCTACATCATCGAGCTGAGCGTGAGTCGCGGCGTGGAGCGGAACCTCGCCACCTACACGCTCTCCATCATGGCTGTGGCGGACATCTTTGGCCGACTCTCCATTGGGTGGATCCTGACGCGGGAGCGGTTCAGGAAGGTGAAGCTGCTTGTGCTTCTGGCGTGCGTGATCGCAATGACGGTGGATCTGGTTGGATTCACTCTGGCTGCGGAGTTATACGGCCTGGCTGTGTGCTGCGCTTTATATGGGTTCTTTATGGGAACCATATCATGCAGCCACATCCCCATGCTGGCTGAGGATGACGTGGTGGGCATAGAGCGGATGTCTTCAGCCGCTGGTGTCTATGTGTTCATACAGAGCTTTGCTGGGCTGGCTGGACCCCCACTTGGAGGTAAGAGTCATCTTGTAGTGATAAGTGTATTATAGATACTGGCTATGGTTTCACTTTACTACAGCTTTTATCTTCTGTACACACAAGGATGATTCAAATATGAATTTCCTTCGACTGTATGCACATGTCGCACAGTAAAATCAAGGCTGAAAGATGGAGAGCAAGAGAGAGAGACAATGAGTTAAAGCAACAGTAACTGCATTAATGCTGTTCTGAGGTCTAGTTTGTATTAAAGATCAGATTACATCTAATATTATTGATTTATCATCTTTTTCAGAGGCTTTCTGATGAAATAGCTGTTGTCTGCTTTAAAGAGATACTCCATCATATAGTACTTCACTTCTATAAAGTTAAGGGACTTGCTGAAGACAGATCAACAAAAAGGTGAAAGGCAAAATATCTACACTAAATTCTACATTTCCCATAATGCAGCTCAATGGCTATTTTTTCGTAAGACCTTTCCTTTCTTGTATGTGTCTTGTGAACTCCACACCTTCAGTTTGTAATACAGGCTTTATGTAAAAAAAAAAAAGTCACATGACATCATCAGGGTTATTTTGTCAGCCCGCTGCAGAGCCACAGGAGGCACTAGTTGTACTCCTCATGACAAGTGATTTGTTGGAGTGCCCTTTTTTAATTATCCTCCTCTATCCCCAGGTTTGCTGGTGGATGTGACTCAGAACTATGGATCCGCCTTCTACTCCTGTGCAGTCGGCATGGGACTTAGTGCCCTGTTCCTGGGTTTGGTAAAGCGTGCCAAGGAAGGATTACTCTGTAGGAGGAGGAACTCCAAACGCCCTGAAGACGCACATGAAAAGGAAGGGGACTCTGAGGGAGTAATGAATAAACCGTACAAAAGAGCCAACAGTCCTCAGGATTGCTATGAAGTAGACGACCAGGCGGAGGCCACAAGAGATGTCCCGGACATTATACATTTTGCTTGAGCTGATAAGATAGAGTAAGAGCAATAAAAGAGTCAAGCCATATGAGGGTAAAATGCAGTCTAAAGACTACAGCTGTGAAGTGTTGAAGTGACACAATCAAGAGAAAGACCAAAGATATTTATGATCCGAGAGCATTCCATAGAACTTTTACTACATGATCTGCTGTGCCTTACCTTCCTAATGTACCAGACTCTGTTTTATTCTCGAGTCAATGTTCTTAAAATTCAAAAAAAAAGTTTGACTACTAAATTAGCTTTAAGTGAGTAAAGCTTTCGATGTAGTCTTGCCTCAACGCTTCAATGGAGGTGCCTCCGTTTTAGATATTCCAGAGGTTAAGACGTAACACTATTACTTGAATGATGTCGGCAAACAATACTGTAACGATGCCAGAAAAACTGTGAAGCAAATGTAGCTGTGAGAAGAATACATTGCCCGACTTCTGTAATGTGTTATAGAAAATACATAAAGCTCAGGAGATGTCATTAAAAGTGTATCTTTTTAATCAAACGGTCACCAAGCTGACAATGCAACGTTATGTGATATGAGATGTCAGAATCAAGCTGTTTTTGTCACGAAAATGTGTTCATAATAAAGCAAGGGTGATCTGAATCACTTAATTACGTTGAAAGGTTTTGTTTTTATAAACCTCAACTGAAAAGCAACTCATTCAAGTGCTGTTGTATTTGTCACATCATTTTGATTTGATATACTTTAACGTAAAACTATTTTATGTACATATTGCATCTTTAGGTCATTTAGATTCAGAAAACACATCAACCTGAAGTCAGCATTTCATTCTGCCTGGAAACACAAGCGCCATTTGACCTTTTTAAATCAATAAAATATACATTATTAAGTCTCTAGTGGGCCCTCTGGTCGTCCGGAAATGATGTGTAACAGTCAGGAAAAATGTATCCATGAATAGGTCAGAGTTGCAAATATTTCCAGATTTTCTCCAGACTTATGAACAAGTACAATCGTTCATCTTTTTCCCAGTATGTCGAGGCACCTGTTGAGCCACAGTCTGGATGTCTGAAAGGCTTCAGTGGGTTTGGAGAAGTGAAGCTCAGACTGACAGGCAGAGGCCTCCTCTGGTCCGGACGTTTGACTCTGATCCCCCTCCATCCAGTGCAGTAAGGCCTGTCGACCACAGTTCAACTTTCACTTAAAGGAAGTGCCAAAAAAGAAACATAAAGGCATCTGATTGTGTCTTTTGTGAGGAATTTAAGTTCCTAGCGATGGATATTATGTGTTACAATATGTTTACTTGTAGAAGGTTTGAACTAAAAGGAGAGTTACTGAACGTACTGTGCACTGTGAGAGAAACCAGAGAATTTATGACACCGCCATAAAGTAATACAAATCAGAGAGAGGGGGATGTTGCTGAAAGGTTTCTGAGCACAGACTTCAAGAAGGGGGGAGGAATGTTTCAAGGAAGTGGCCGACTGAAGTCCGAAGGGTTCAGCTAATCACTGAGCTGATCGATGTGGTGAAGAATGTTTTGCGAAGGCAGATGGGCCAGAAATCCAGCGGCCTACGATAAGACTCCTCCAGGTGGTTGGAGCCCTGCATGACACAGCTCAACCACTGGCAATGCTGTATTCCAAACATATGGCCAATCTCATGGGTCATTGTCCGTAAATAAACATCTTTCATCAGAGTGTTCGGACAAAAAGGTCAGCAGTATTGACTAAATTAAAGGGATGGGAGGACGTTTGGCAAGACCACACTCAAAGGTTCATAGTACAAAAAGTGAGTGAGTGGTGGAGCGTGTTTGTTAGAAACCTTGCAGGATCGCAGGGTGCTGGTGATGGGGGGGGGGGGGGGGGGGGAGTGTAATATCTGTCAAACACAGAGTATTCCCAATGCTTTGGCTGAAGCCTTTTCTTCAGCATCCCAGCATAACTTTGGTTGTAGAAGCAGGGTTGCAAGGATGTAGGTAAGGAAACAAAAATCTCTCCTGGATTGCATGTTTTTCTTCTATCACCATCTAGTGGCAGTTCAACCACATTACATCATTACACCAGCAAATGTACAGTATGTTGAGGTGCATAGTAACGTAATTATTAAGAATGGTAGTTTCTATCATTATTAATCACAGAGAAAGTTATATTTTCTTAGGAAAGGCTTTATGGTACAAATCGCACCCATGCTGAGAGAAGCCTCTCCGAAGACAAAGTTCCAGGAGTCTTTGGGGTAGAGGTCAATCATTGTGATTCCAACAATACAAAAAGCGTCTTTTGGTTTCCTATTCCACAGGAATTGTAGCAGGTCACCTACATTTCCAGAGAAAACAATAACAACAAAAACAAAACGATGCACAGTCCAGTTGGAGATCACTGCATTTTACCCCTCAGCACGGCCAAATCCCCCCCAACAGATATATGGTACAATGAAGGCTAGCTTTAAGTAAAAGTGATGGACTCCCTAACTTGGAGCCTGTGGCAGGGCATTCAGACTCTTACGGACTACAAACTCGTGCCACAGATCTGCGACAGCAACATCTCTCTGCTAAATAACCTCAACAGCTTCTTTTTACGGTTTGAAACACAAACCAGCACACGTCCACACAAGACTCCGCCCCCTCCCCACGATCAGGCTCTGTGCCTGTCTGCTGCCAGCGTGAAGAGGACACTCTCCACTATCAACACCCGCAAGGCAACAGGTCCAGACAACATCCCTGGTCATGTGTTGAAGGACTGCGCAGAGGAGCTCAAGGATGTCTTCATGGATGTCTTTAATACTTCTCTGAGACAAGCTGTTGTTCCATCATGCTTCAAGGCCACCATCATCATACCTGTGCCAAAGAAATCCACTCCGTCCTGCTTTAATGACTATCGTCCGGTGGCACTGACTCCCATAATCATGAAGTGCTTTGAACGGCTAGTCATGTCACATATCAAATCCATTCTTCCCCCCACCCTGGACCCTTTCCAGTTTGCATACCGTGCCAAACGGTCCACGGGGGATGCAATCTGCTCTGCTCTCCACCCAGCCCTCACCCATCTGGACACAAAAGACTCATATGTGAGAATGCTGTTCACAGACTTTAGTTCAGCATTCAACACCATAATCCCACAAAAACTCATCTGCAAACTTGACCAGCTGGGGCTCAACACCTCGCTGTGTAACTGGCTGCTGGACTTCCTCAGTGAGAGGCCGCAAGCAGTACGTGTCGGCAACAACACCTCGAGCAGCATCACACTGAGCACAGGGGCCCCTTAAGGCTGTGTGCTCAGTCTGCTGCTCTTCACCTTGCTGACACACGACTGCAAAACAACCTACAGCACCAATCACATGGTCAAATTTGCAGATGACACAACTCTGGTTGGTCTCATCACTAAGGATGATGAGACCCACTATAGGAAGGAGGTCAGCCTTCTGACCACGTGGTGCAGAGACAACAACCTCCTTCTGAATAACAGCAAGACCAAGGAGATTGTTGTTGACTTCCGGAGAGGCCACACTCAACACCCACCACTGACCATCAATGGTACTGATATAGAGAGAGTGAGCAGCACCAAATTCCTGGGGGTGGACATCAGTGAGGACCTCTCGTGGACAGCCAACACAACATCACTGGCAAAGAAAGCCCAGAGGCGCCTCTACTTTCTCCGGAAACTAAAGAAGGCAAGAACACCCCCACCCACAGGGTAGGAAATTAACATATTTTTAGGGGGCAATTTTTGCCCCCACTGACTGAAATCCAGGGGCATTTAAAAATAAATTGGGGGCACTTTTTGAAACTTGTGAAATAACATTTAACCTTTGTTCAAAATAATATATATACTTATTTAGGCTTACAGTATATGAGCAATTGTCATCAAATGGCAATAATAAGACTATTAGGCAGTAGTCTACAGATTCAAAGTGTTTTCTTAGATTTATTTAACAAAAAACAAACATCATATTCAATTTTATTCTTATTTCTTTGTGGTTATTTATTGTTATTATTACATTTTTTAAACAACTATTAACAATTATTAAGTCAACAATGCCTTGATTACATATACATCAGTCATTGTATGGAATTATTGAGAAAAATATTTTTGTAGCACCTCAAATATTGTGATATTACCCATTTTTGTCCTGAACATATATGCATTAGTCATTGTGTGGAATTTTTGAGAAAAACATTTTTATAGCACCTTAAAAATTTCAAAAATGTGCCATTTGAAGGTACAAATTCAGTTCAGAGTTTTTGCTTAGTAAAATATCTTAATTGATGTCAGTCAGGTATTATTAATTTCCAGCAACCCTCAAATCAAAGATTAAAGACACTTTACGCACAATTTAGGTGTATTTTCCCTTTAACTCACGAGATGCAGGTAGCATGTTTTATACTTAATGTGAATATAATTAATTTAATCTAATTTCCATTATGCAATATCTATACTTTGTTGGCATCTTATTCTGAAAACCGGACGTTCATCTGAAGAAACCGGATGTTGTCTCACGTTAATCTTTCCGCTAACTTTCAAAGTCCTTGGCTCGCTCCCGATCGGTGCCGTTTATCGTGAATTTCAGCATATAGGTGCACTAACATTTAAGTGTCTGCTGAGTTGACCACGGAGATCTGAGTGTCTGCTGACTTGACCGCAGTCTCGCAGTCACAGGTCTGATTAAGAAGCGCTCCATTTATTTATTTTTTTAGAACGTTCGGTTCTTCACGCACACGCAACATCAGTCAAGGCGAAAATCAAAAACATTCTATGGCAACTGGACCGGGTCATATAGGCTACGATGTTTTTGACAAGTTCATTAAATTAGCATTATTATTAGAGGAAATTATGGGGGCATTTTTTGCCCCTCTCCTAGTGATATCAGGGGCAAAATTATATTTCTTAGGGGCAGTTTTGCCCTCGTATATTTCCGACGCTGCCCACCCATCATGTGCACTTTTTACCGAGGCACCATTGAGAGCATCCTGACAAACGATCACTGTGTGGGGCGGAAGCTGCACTGACTACAGCAGGAAAGCCCTGCAGCGCATAGTGAACACAGCTGGAAGGATCATTGGTGCCTCACTCCCCTCCCTGCAGGACATATACGACACCCGCCTCACCCGCAAAGTGACCATGTTTGTGCGCGACTCTAGCCACCCCTCACACAGTCTCTTCAGTCTCCTGCCCTCTGGGAGAAGATACCGGAGCCTCCGTGCTCGCACCACCAGACTTTCAAGCAGCTTCGTCCACCAGGCTGTTAGGAAGCTGAACTCTCTCCCTCCTCTCTTTTAAGACTCCCTATGTCTGACTGCTGCCAAATGCACTATGTCTGACTGCTGCTAAATACAGATTGATAGTTTTTTTCTTAATATATATGTTGTCTTAAATGTTTTTCGATTTATTTGCACTTTATTATCTGTATTCATTTTATATGTTGGAGTGGAGAGAAACGTTTTTTCAACTCCTCTGTATGTTCGGTACATTGATAATTGACAATAAAGCTGACTTTGACTTTGAACTTACCAGTGAGGATCTGAAGGTTGTGCGAGCTACTGTTAACCCTGAAAGAGCACCCTGTTGCGGACACAGTGACCGCCGACAGCAGCTTGACAGAAAGCCCGTAGAAGAAAGCCTGGCAGTATTCTCTGAGCCACTCCACGTACCGGTCTACCGGTAACATGCTGCACAAAACAAAAGCGATATCAAGATAAACTTGTATTACCAGTTTATCAGCAGATTACACATTACCAACACAGACAGATGAACAGGGATCAGCCCTGATAAATTGTTTACAGCCCAAGTACTAAAGTAATAAAAAAAGAGATATCAGCATGTACCATTAAGAAACAAAAAACGTCTGCGGAACAAGTCTGAATTGTATGGTCACTTTAGAGAGATTACTGTCATCTCACCTGCCAGATAGTGGTGGAATATCTAGGTGTGGGAAGGTTGTGGAGTCGGCGATTTGGACCAGGAACAGTTGCCGAATAGAGTCCCTCCCCCACCAGCCATGACCTAAGACCTGTCCCGGACTACTACTACCCACAGTTAAAGGGGGTTGTGGGGGAGAACTCTCGGTAACCTGATCTCTTAAACCCCTCACCCCCTCCGTGCATTATCCGGGAGGGGGTGTCCAACAATGTGAGATTGTATGAGGCAGAGCATGTCCCGTGTGTTTGAATGTGTACATCCCGCCCCCGTGTGCGTGCTTGCAGGCCATAGCACGTGAGAATGTGTAGGAAAGTGAATAGCTGCTGCACGAGACATGGGCGGGGACTGCAGCAGGACGAGTCGAGCGAATTGAGGATTTAATATCGTCACTTCTCTCTGAAAGTAGCTACATGGAGGTGAGACCCGATTAACAAAAGCTACTTCAAAATATACGAGTATGTTTGCTTTAGTAAAACACTGTATATAGTCGGCACGTGTTGAATTAAATGTACGGCTCAGAAGTACTTACAACGTGTGTATTAGCAGCTACTGAAGTCACACTGCGTCTCCGGACTGAGACCATTGCGTCAGCCGCGTGATGGCTGGGACTATTCAGCATGAGTTCCCCCTCCCACCCCTCTCAATTAAGGAAAGAAAGATAGTAAATGGTCCTGTTTTAAACTTAAATTATATTATATATTTTTAACAGGACAAGGCAGACATGATCAAACAAAACGTGACTTGTGTGTGTTAAATAATTTGATCATCATAAAAACAACAAGGTGTGTGGGGGTTGAATCATGTAGCAGCACAGACAAGGATCTCTCCCCCCCCCCCCCCCCCCATGGCATTTAGCTTCAGGAAATTGATGTTTGTTATAGAATTTAACAACAATTCGATAATATCTATTTCTATTGAAATTATACTTTAAATGTTTTTGGAAATTAAAATAAGGACATTAAGGGAAAAAAGTAGAAAAATTAGAAACACTTCAAGGAATATGACTTTTAAAGTAAATCCGAACTGAGGACTATTATTCATCCTCTAAGGCAAACCTAGAATGAATATTCTGGATATCTGCAATGTAATTATTACGAGGAAAAGCTATGGCAAGTAATTTTAACATTTAATTGCTAGACTGGGTATCCATAACTGATAAGATAAGATAAGATAATCCTTTATTAGTCCCGCAGTGGGGAAATTTACAGGATCACAGCAGCAAGTGGACAGTGCACACAAGATAGAGTAAAAAACAAGAGTGACAAGTAATATAAATATTAAACAGTAAAGAATATCAACTATACAAAAGTACAAAAAATTAAAAAATAAAATAAAAATAATAGAATATTATATATACAGACAGAGTATTGTGTATTGTACAGAGTAATTATTGCACAGATTATTAGTGTTTTTGGTGTTTGGTGGTCTACTGGGAGCACAGCTGGTTGTGCAGCCTGACAGCAGCAGGAAGGAAGGACCTGCGGTACCTCTCCTTCACACACCGGGGGGGAATCAGCCGGTGGCTGAAGGAGCTGCACAGAGCTGCCAGGGCGTCCCGCATGGGGTGGGAGGTGTTGCTCATCAGGGATGATAGTTTAGCCATCAACCTCCTGTCTCCCACCACCTCCACCGTATCCAGTGGACACCCCAGCACACTGCTGGCCTTCTTAATGAGTTTGTTTAGTCTGTTCCTGTCAGCCGTCGAGATGCTGCTGCCCCAGCAGACCACTCCATAGAAGATGGCTGATGCCACCACGGAGTCAAAGAAGGTCCTCAGGAGTGCTCCCTGCACTCCAAAGGACCTGAGTCTCCTCAGCAGATAGAGTCTGCTCTGACCCTTTTTATAAAGTGCGTGTGCATGATCAGTCCAGTCCAGTCCAGTTTATTGTTCAAGTGAACACCCAGGTACTTATAAGATCTCACGATCTCAATGTCCATTCCCTGGATGTTCACTGGTACCGGAGGAGAGCGTTTACCCCGGCGGAAGTCCACCACCAGCTCTTTGGTTTTACCCGAGTTGATCTGGAGGCGGTTCTGCTGGCACCATCCTATGAAGTCCTGGTTCAGTTCCCTGTATTCCCTGTCATCATCGCCGGAAATGAGGCCGACGATTACAGAGTCGTCAGAGAACTTTTGCAGGTGGCAGTTAGGAGAGTTGTGTGTGAAGTCTGAGGTGTAGATGGTGAAGAGGAATGGAGCTAAAACGGTTCCTTGTGGGGCCCCCGTGCTGCAGGACACCAGGTCAGATTCACACTCCCGTATCCGCACATACTGTGGACGGTTGGTGAGGTAGTCCAGGATCCATGCAGTGAGGTGGTGGTCCACCCCGGTCTGCTCCAGCTTATCCCTCAGAAGCAACGGCTGGATGGTGTTGAAGGCACTGGAGAAATCAAAGAACATGATTCTCACAGTGCTTCCAGCCTTTTCCAGATGAGAAAGGCATCTGTGTAGCAGGTAGACGACAGCGTCATCCACCCCGATGCCAGATTGGTAGGCGAATTGGAGTGGGTCCAGAGATGAGCTCACCAGGGGGCGGAGATGCCCAAGGACCAGCCTCTCTAGCGTCTTCATCAGGTGGGATGTTAACGCCACCGGTCTGAAGCTGTTGAAGTCCTTGGGTCGCAGGGTCTTTGGAACTGGTACCACGCAGGATGTTTTCGACAGCTGTGGTATCTCCAACGTTGCTTTGCCAAGTCAAAGCTCTAATTCAAGATCTGTACTTGTGTTTTTACTGGTCAGAACTCTTTTTGGTGTTTGCATGACTTAATAGATTCAAAGCTACATTATTTTGTTTTTTACTTTTTGCTTTCCCACTCTGCCAGTCCCTCAAACTGTCATTTGTCTTTACAGGGCATGGCACTGTGTGGAGCGAAGGGTATACGTTTCTTGGGACCCAATGTGTACCAAGAAGCCCCTGACGGAGGCTGGGGATGGGCGGTTGCTGCAGCCTTCTTCGTGGTGGAGGCTTTCACCTACGGTATCATTAAGATCTTCGGCATCTTCCTACAGGACCTGATGGACGAGTTTGGAGAGACCAACAGTCGGGTGTCCTGGATTGTCTCCATCTGCGTGTTTGTCATGACCTTCAATGGTAAAGTACAGACTATAGATTGAAATGATCACGACGTTGTGAGAATCACTGTTCCGTTGTCTACACTAAACAACTTTTAATGGGGCCTCAGGTCCTCTCTCCGCTGTGTTGACGAACCGCTTTGGGTTCCAACCTGTTGTTATGATCGGAGGATTACTCATTGCCTCCGGTACCATTGCAACCAGCTTTACCAGCTCCGTCAATCAAATGTACATCACCTATGGTTTAATTGCAGGTATGTAATTGCTTTTTATTCCCTTATCTCTCTATTTGAACATCACATAAAGCTACTATTCTTTGAGTTTGCTTTTTAGCGGCTTGTCTGGCTGAATTACAGTGTAAAAGCTTGAATCTTTTCCACTGTGCAGGTCTGGGCTACTGTCTGACCTTCCTGCCCACTGTGACCATCCTTTCCCAGTATTTCACACGCCGACGGTCTCTGGTCACGGCCGTGGCCTCCACTGGAGAATCCCTGTCCATGTTTGCTCTAGCACCAGGTGAGTGCGACGGCCTCCACTGATGTTTCATGCCGACAGTTGGAGAAGACACGCGTTTGTCCGGGGTTAAGGAAAAGCATGTGACCAATTCGTTTTTTTAAATTTGCAACTCTTTAAGGCAGGGTGACTTGTACACCGTATTCAGTGACAGGAAAAGTCAAGGAAAGACTTTTAAATCAAATGTGTAAAGAAATATTTTTATTGGAAGATTCCGGGGCTATAAAGGTTGAGTCTCGCAATATTCTACATTTTTCTTACTGTCAAAAATTACCAAGAAAAGACTTAACATGAACATGGGCACTGTAGTTTATTTTGAATTATTATAAAAAGTCCATAACAAATACACACTTTATTCTTGTTTGAGTAATCTTTAATAACAAATGCCCAGCTGTTCTAGGAAATCATTTAGCCTATTTCTAAAATGCAATTTTTACCTGTTTTAAAGCCTACAGTTGGAACCATTGGGCTTGGACTAAGAGCCAAATACGGGTATTGAGAAACAGACCAACACATTGTTGTTTTTAGCCTTTCATTGGACTTTGCTCGCCTTATCCTGTAATGTTGAGAAACACAGGTATATGTACCACTGACGGCACCGAGAAGTCATGTCCTCTTGTTTCTTTTGTGCATTTCCATAACAGTCTGTATACACAAGTCACATCTCAAACACTCCATACTTATTGTGCATGCAGTTTTGTTGATGAATACTCACTTAATGCCTCCTCTTGCCCCTCAGCCTTTTCTGCCTTGAGGGACCGTATTGGCTGGCGACATACCATGGCAGTGATGGGAGGTTTGCAGAGCACCATAATAATCTGTGGTGCTCTGCTTCGGCCAATCATTATCAAACCCAGATCGACCCATGAGACAGAGACTGGCGGATTGTCCCCCAAGGAGCTGGAAGCTCTCAGTACATCAGTAAATGGCGAGGGCACAAACCCAGAGGACTGTACCATAAACAATACCTCACATGCACAAAAAAACTCTCATAGTCCAGACAATGACCTAACCAGAGGCCCTGTGATCACTGGGGTCTCCGGTCTCCAGTCTCTAAAGGACACAGACGACAGCAGCCCGGAGGAGAAGACCTTGCTGCACAAAGAAGCAAGGAAATCTGTGGAAAACATTGTGGCAGAGATTAGAGAATTTGAAACGGAGGAAAAAAAGAGCGAAGATGCAGAGAAACAAGTGATGAAAGATGGGGGAATGAAATCCGGTGATGAAAAGCCATCTGCAAAGAAATCAAAACTTCTAGACTTCTCCGTCCTCAGAGAGTGCAGCTTCATTCTCTACTCTCTGTTCGGACTGCTCGCCACGCTCGGCTTCTTCGCCCCTCCGCTCTACATCATCGAGCTGAGCGTGAGTCGCGGCGTGGAGCGGAACCTCGCCGCCTACACGCTCTCCATCATGGCTGTGGCGGAGATCTTTGGCCGACTCTCCATTGGGTGGATCCTGACGCGGGAGCGGTTCAGGAAGGTGAAGCTGCTTGTGCTTCTGGCGTGCGTGATCGCAATGACGGTGGATCTGGTTGGATTCACTCTGGCTGCGGAGTTCTACGGCCTGGCTGTGTGCTGCGCTTTATATGGGTTCTTTATGGGAACCATATCATGCAGCCACATCCCCATGCTGGCTGAGGATGACGTGGTGGGCATAGAGCGGATGCCTTCAGCCGCTGGTGTCTATGTGTTCATACAGAGCTTTGCTGGGCTGGCTGGACCCCCACTTGGAGGTAAGAGTCATCTTGTAGTGATAAGTGTATTATAGATACTGGCTATGGTTTCACTTTACTACAGCTTTTATCTTCTGTACACACAAGGATGATTCAAATATGAATTTCCATCGACTGTATGCACATGTCGCACAGTAAAATCAAGGCTGAAAGATGGAGAGCAAGAGAGAGAGACAATGAGTTAAAGCAACAGTAACTGCATTAATGCTGTTCTGAGGTCTAGTTTGTATTAAAGATCAGATTACATCTATTATTATTGATTTATCATCTTTTTCAGAGGCTTTCTGATGAAATAGCTGTTGTCTGCTTTAAAGAGATACTCCATCATATAGTACTTCACTTCTATAAAGTTAAGGGACTTGCTGAAGACAGATCAACAAAAAGGTGAAAGGCAAAATATCTACACTAAATTCTACATTTCCCATAATGCAGCTCAATGGCTATTTTTTCATAAGACCTTTCCTTTCTTGTATGTGTCTTGTGAACTCCACACCTTCAGTTTGTAATACAGGCTTTATGTAAAAAAAAAGAAAAAAAGTCACATAGTCTCCAAGCCCAAAGTGAGATAACCCTGATGACATCACTATGACATCATCAGGGTTATTTTGTCAGCCCGCTGCAGAGCCACAGCAGGCACTAGTTGTACTCCTCATGACAAGTGATTTGTTAGAGTGCACCTTTTTAATTCTCCTCCTCTATCCCCAGGCTTGCTGGTGGATGTGACTCAGAACTATGGATCCGCCTTCTACTCCTGTGCAGTCGGCATGGGACTTAGTGCCCTGTTCCTGGGTTTGGTAAAACGTGGCAAGGAAGGATTACTCTGTAGGAGGAGGAACTCCAAACGCCCTGAAGACGCACATGAAAGGGAAGGGAGGGGACTCTGAGGAACAGGGAGTAGTGAATAAATCGTACAAAAGAGCCAACAGTCCTCAGGATTGCTATGAAGTAGACGACCAGGCGGAGGCCACAAGAGATGTCCCGGACGTTATACATTTTGCTTGAGCTGATAAGATAGAGTAAGAGCAATAAAAGAGTCAAGCCATATGAGGGTAAAATGCAGTCTAAAGACTACAGCTGTGAAGTGCTGAAGTGACACAATCAAGAGAAAGACCAAAGATGTTTGTGATCTGAGAGCATTCCTTAGAACTTGTACTACATGATCTGCTGTGCCTTACCTTCCTAATGTACCAGACTCTGTTTTATTCTAGACTCTAGAATAAAACAGAGTTTTAAGAACATTGACTCTAGAATCTAGAGTCAATGTTCTTAAAATTCTAAAAAAAGAAGACTACTAAATTAGCTTTAAGTGAGTAAAGCTTTCGATGTAGTCTTGCCTTACCGCTTCAATGGAGGTGCCTCCGTTTTAGATATTCCAGAGGTTAAGACGTAACACTATTACTTGATGAATGATGTCGGCAAACAATACTGTAATGATGCCAGAAAAACTGTGATGCAAATGTAGCTGTGAGAAGAATACATTGCCCGACTTCTGTAACGTGTTCTAGAAAATACATAAAGCTCAGGAGATGTCATTAAAAGTGTATCTTTTTAATCAAACGGTCACCAAGCTGACAATGCAACGTTATGTGATATGAGATGTCAGAATCAAGCTGTTTTTGTAACGAAAATTTGTTCGTAACCTCAACTGAAAAGCAACTCATTCAACTGCTGTTGTATTTGTCACATCATTTTGATTTGATATACTTTAACGTAAAACTATTTTATGTACATATTGCATCTTTAGGTCATTTAGATTCAGAAAACATAACCTGAAGTCAGCATTTCATTCTGCCTGGAAACACAAGCGCCATTTGACCTTTTTAAATCAATAAAATATACAGTTGTTGCAAATATTTCCAGATTTTCTCCAGACTTATGAACAAGTACAATCGTTCATCTTTTTCCCAGTATGTCGAGGCACCTGTTGAGCCACAGTCTGGATGTCTGAAAGGCTTCAGTGGGTTTGGAGAAGTGAAGCTCAGACTGACAGGCAGAAGCCTCCTCTGGTCCGGACGTTTGACTCTGATCCCCCTCCATCCAGTGCAGTAAGGCCTGTCGACCACAGTTCAACTTTCATGTAAAGGTGTTTTTGCATTAATCTGTGATCTGATGTCTTGGTGAGCCTTGATCAAAATGACACAGGAGAGAATGTGTAAAAGAAAATCTTTGATATATTCAAGAGCAGCTCTAATGAGGTGTAAAGTACCTTTATGTATTCTAATTTGCGTAGATTATACTTGGAAAACTCAGTCTGGTTAAAATTCAACCCGTCATGATGGTGGTGCTGTCTTAACTAGGTTGTACCACTATACTGTATGTTATTGTCTACTGTAAAAGATAAAAAAGATGAATTTGGGTTTATCATCCAGTCTGTTTTCTATGAAAAACTTTTTTTTACCTTGTATCTTTCAGATATTTTGAAACCGACAGCGACCTGTAGCTTGCGAAGGCAGATGGGCCAGAAATCCAGCGGCCTACGATCAGACTCCTCCAGGTGGTTGGAGCCCTGCATGACACAGCTCAACCACTGGCAATGCTGTATTCCAAACATATGGCCAATCTCATGAGTCATTGTCTGTAAATAAACATCTTTCATCAGAGTGTTCTGACCAGTGGCGGCTGGTCAGTAGAGGGCCATGGGGCCTGGCCCCACCTTGAGCCACACAAAAAAAAAAAAAAAATTAGAATAATAATAAATTATACAAATTGTCAATATTTGTGTTTTTGAACTATGGAATGTACCCAGTAATATGTGTAAAATATGATATCTGCGGTAAATATATGCTTTTCCTGCTCGTCCTCTCCGCCTGTGTGCACGACACGGCTCAGAACGCGCAGCTAGGGGGGCCAAATCGTTTTGGCCCAAAAGAGGCGGGTCTATGAAGCAGTTTAGCCAATTGCTGATTAAAGATATAAATGAGTGACATACAATTTAGCCAATCAGCGTCCTCAAATAGATTCAGCTTGGGGACAAAACGATTTGGCCCAAAGCTGCGCGTTCTCCTCAGGAGAAGTCTCTACAGGCGAGCGCCAGCGCGAGCACTACTCCTCCAAGACCCATTTGAGAGGAGAACTTTGGTGGAGATTCTGCAGGCCAAAGAGCTGATCCCAGATCAGCCTGACCTCACAATCAGACAGCAGACTAGCGGGAAAGGGAAGCAGTTCATGAAGCTTCTCTACTAGCTGTACACCAGACCGGTTTGGATAGCTGGATGCAGTCATGCTAATAACTTATTTAGCTTTTTAAAACAACGGGGACAGATCCAGCATGGACAGTTACGGGAGTGAGGGAGGAGGAGGTAAGGAGACATGAGAACACCAGGGCACGCATGGAGAACTCTGTCAAGCTACATATTAGGCAAAGTGAACATCGATGTCTTCTACATAGTTGTCCTCCGTCTCATCTGCTTAACTTGGTCATGGAGGCATCAACATTTAATTGAGATGGTAAATTAACAGTGAAAACTCATCATAGCTTATATCTATATATGTATGTGTGTGTTTTATATTATACTGAATATTATTATATGATATATATTATACTGTATATATTATACTGAATATTATTATATGATATATATTATACTGTATATATATATATATATATATATATATATATATATATATATATATATATATATATATATATATTATACTGAATTCCCTGTGAGGGTGACTAAAATAAGATGTCCTGACGTGTTTATCAAAGTGTTATTTACTGCTTTTTTTCGTGTTGGAATAAATGTTAAATATTTAACTGCAAAGTAGTAAAGTAGTTTGATACCTTAATTTTTTTGCATTAAATCATACTGGGATGTTTGCTGAAATTGATTGGATGGCCCTACCTAGAAAATGTTCCACCAGCCGCCACTGGTTCTGACAAAAAGGTCAGCAGTATTGACAAAAGTAAAGGGATGGGAGGACGTTTGGCAAGACCACACTCAAAGGTTCAAGGTACAAAAAGCGAGTGAGTGGTGGAGCGTGTTTGTTAGAAACCTTGCAGGATCGTGTTACAGGTCCCAGCATAAATGAGCCTGATTACAGAAAAACAGGAAATAATAAGACAGGCAAACGTGTGGCTTCTTGATTCAGTGTCTTCTCAAGCTATTTTATTTCACACTTCTTTAAGTGAAAACAATCTCCTGTATATGTTTCTCCATTTCTTCATAGTACAAAAAGTGAGTGAGATTACACATTACCAACACAGACAGATGAACAGGGACCAGCCCTGATAAATTGTTTACAGCCCAAGTACTAAAATAATAAAAAAAGAGATATCAGCATGTACCATTAAGAAACAAAAAAACGTCTGCGGAACAAGTCTGAATTGTATGGTCACTTTAGAGAGATTACTGTCATCTGGTCTGCCAGATAGTGGTGGAATATCTAGGTGTGGGAAGGTTGTGGAGTGGGCGATTTGGACCAGGAACAGTGGCCGAATAGAGTCCCTCCCCCACCAGCCATGACCTTAGGCCTGTCCCGGACTACTACTACCCACAGTTAAAGGGGGAGAACTCTCGGTAACCTTATCTCTTAAACCACTCACCCCCTCCGGGCATTATCCGGGAGGGGGTGTCCAACAATGTGTGCGTGTGCGTGTTTGCGGACCATAGCACGTGAGAATGTGTAGGAAAGTGCATAGGTGCTCCACGAGACATGGGCAGGGACTGCAACAGGACTAGTCGAGCGAATTGAGGATTTAATATTGTCACTTCTCTCTGAAAGTAGCTACACGGAGGTGAGACCCGATTAACAAAGGCTACTTCAAAATATACGAGTATGTTTGCATTAGTAAAACACTGTATATAGTCGGCACGTGTTGAATTAAATGTATGGCTCAACCAGACGACATAGAGTGCTGCTACATGTTGGATCATGTAGCAGCACAGACAAGGATTCCCCCCTTGCCATTTAGCTTTAGCTTTTTTGTTATAGAATTTAACAACAATTCGATCATATATGGTAGTGAAACTATACTTTAAATGTTTTTGGAAATTAAAATAAGGAAATGATGGGAAAAAAGTAGAACAATCAGAAACACTTCAAGGAATATGACTTTTAAAGTAAATCCGAACTGTGGACTATTAGCAGTATTCATCCTCTAGGCAAGCCATTTTAACATTTAAGCAAACCAGCCTCCTATCTTTAATTACATTTTAGATAATAACTTCTTCTAGTCAAACTTGTATTCTCATTTTTCAGAATGGTAATTAAAGATATCCACAATAACATTGTTTAGAGTAGAAATTGTATTTTAAGATATCTACAACTTTTATTGTACTTATATTTATATATTTCAAAACTATATTTAAAATATATTTAAATCCATTAAAGTTTATGTGGCCGTTTTGACATTTAACAACTAGAGTGGACATAAATGCAGATATCTGTAATCTGTTTCTGCCAATCAAAAAAAGTATTTCAGATATCCACAATAAAAAATGTTCTATACACAAATGACATTTCAGATATCCATAACGTCATTCTTCCTAGGAAAAATGATGCCATTCATGTGTATTGGGCTTTCAATTTCGCATATCTACAATTGCATTTTTGATGCCTAGAATGAATATTCTGGATATCTGTAATGTAATTATTACGAGGAAAAGCTATTGCAAGTCATTTTAACATTTAATTGCCAGACTGGATATTCATAACTGATATCTGCAACATTGCTTTGCCAAGTCAAAGCTCTAATTCAAGATCTGTACTTTATTGAATTGATCTGCTACATTATTTTGTTTTTGACTTTTTGCTTTCCCACTCTGCCAGTCACTCAAACTGTCATTTGTCTTTACAGGGCATGGCACTGTGTGGAGCGAAGGGGACACGTTTCTTGGGGCCCAATGTGTACCCAGAAGCCCCCGACGGAGGCTGGGGATGGGTGGTTGCTGCAGCCTTCTTCGTGGTGGAGGCTTTCACCTACGGTATCATTAAGATCTTCGGCATCTTCCTCCAAGACCTGATGAACGAGTTTGGAGAGACCAACAGTCGGGTGTCCTGGATTGTCTCTATCTGCGTGTTTGTCATGACCTTCAATGGTAAAGTACAGACTATAGATTGAAATGATCACGACGTTGTGAGAATCACTGTTCCGTTGTCTACACTAAACAACTTTTAATTGGCCCTCAGGTCCTCTCTCCGCTGTGTTGACGAACCGCTTTGGGTTCCAACCTGTTGTTATGATCGGAGGATTACTCATTGCCTCCGGTACCATTGCAACCAGCTTTACCAGCTCCGTCAATCAAATGTACATCACCTATGGTTTAATTGCAGGTATGTAATTGCCTTTTATTCCCTTATCTCTCTATTTGAACATCACATAAAGCTACTATTCTTTGAGTTTGCTTTTTAGCGGCTTGTCTGGCTGAATTACAGTGTAAAAGCTTGAATCTTTTCCACTGTGCAGGTCTGGGCTACTGTCTGACCTTCCTGCCCACTGTGACCATCCTTTCCCAGTATTTCACACGCCGACGGGCTCTGGTCACGGCCGTGGCCTCCACTGGAGAGTCCCTGTCCATGTTTGTCCTAGCACCAGGTGAGTGCGATGGCCTCCACTGATGTTTTATGCCGACAGTTGGAGAAGACACGCGTTTGTCCGGGGGTTAAGGAAAAGCATGTGACCAATTCGGTTTTTTTAATTTGCAACTCTTTAAGGCAGGGTGATTTGTACAGCGTATTCAGCAACAGGAAAAGTCATGGAAAGACTTTTAAATCAAATGTGTTAAATATTTTTATTGGAAGATTCCGGGGCTATCTTAAAGGCAGTGGGGGGCCGTCAGGGCCTGCAAAGCCTTCTCTGCTGGCCTAAACAGAATCACAAAAAATATATATATATATATATATTTTTTTATGTATTATAATTTATAATGTCATCATTACATGTCCATGTGCAGCTCTGCCGCGAAGTGCAGGGTGTGCTGTGATTGGTCAGTGGGCGAGCACGTGACTATCGTGACACGAAACTTAACAGCAGAGTACCACACACCATGACACAGGGGGCTGAGACGAGGAAAGAGATTGCAGAGCAGTACGTTTAACGTTTGGGTTGTGAAAGTAAAATCATAAGACGTTCTCCTAAAGAGACGGATCAGCCGCGGCTTGTCGTTAAGGGATGATGGGTCCTACAGCCAGAGCAGCTGAGAACCACTGTCCTACATGATCACAGAAAACATTATATTTTCCTGAATTTAATCTTCTGCATTTTCCAAATGCTCGTTATTCAAACGTATTGTAAGCCTCATAGTTACAGCCTTAGAAACAAATAATAGCTGTGACGCCATCATGTGGTTATAAGGTGGCATTTCAGCAGTGAAGGCCCGGGTATGAAATGCACGGCCCGCCACTGCTTAAAGGTTAAATCTAGCAATATTATAAATTTTTCTTATCGTCAAAAATGACCAAGAAAAGACTAAAACCAACCATCAACTGATCCCACTAACAAATAATCTGTAGCTGTCACGGGGTGTGGTGGTGGACTCAAATGCAGGACCAGAGGTAGTGAGAAACGGGTTTTAATGAATAGTGAACAAAATAGGAATCGTTACAAGAACACAACAGGGGGTCCGAGCACAAGACAAGAAATGAGGGGTAAAATACGGCAGGACGAGGCCGGGCAGGAAGACTGGGAAAACCGGGAACTGGACAAACCAAACGGGCAGGTAGAAATGGCAATGATCTGTCAGTGAGTGACTGAGGCAGGAGTTTATAAAGTGGCTTGAACAGGTGAGGGGAGTTGTGCTGATGAGGGAGTGCTTGATTAGTGATCAGAGACAGGTGAAGGGAGTTAGGCTGATGCTGAGGGAGTGACTGACGGGTAGAGTGAGGAGGGTGTGGAGCTACACAAAGACACACACACAGAAAGCAAAGCCTAATTGTGACAGTAGCCACATTTCACCTGACATTTTTCTAACTTAACATGAACATGGGCACTGTAGTTTATTTTGAATTATTATAAAAAGTCCTTAACAAATACACACTTTATTCTTGTTTGAGTAATCTTTAATAACAAATGTCCAGCTGTTCTAGGAAATCATTTAGCCTATTTCTAAAATCAAACTATGCAATTTGTACCTGTTTTAAAGCCTACAGTTGGAACCATTGGGCTTGGACTAAGAGCCAAATACGGGTATTGAGAAACAGACCAACACATTGTTGTTTTTAGCCTTTCATTGGACTTTGCTCGCCTTATCCTGTAATGTTGAGAAACACAGGTATATGTACCACAGACGGCACCGAGAAGTCATGTCCTCTGTTTCTTTTGTGCATTTCCATAACAGTCTGTATACACAAGTCACATCTCAAACACTCCATACTTATTGTGCATGCAGTTTTGTTGATGAATACTCACTTAATGCCTCCTCTTGCCCCTCAGCCTTTTCTGCCTTGAGGGACCGTATTGGCTGGCGACATACCATGGCAGTGATGGGATGTTTGCAGAGCACCATAATAATCAGTGGTGCTCTGCTTCGGCCAATCATTATCAAACCCAGATCGACCCATGAGACAGAGACTGACGGATTGTCCCCCAAGGAGCTGGAAGCTCTCAGTACATCAGTAAATGGCGAGGGCACAAACCCAGAGGACTGTAGCATAAACAATACCTCACATGCACAAAAAAACTCCCATAGTCCAGACAATGACCTAACCAGAGGCCCTGTGATCACTGGGGTCTCCGGTCTCCAGTCTCTAAAGGACACAGACGACAGCAGCCCGGAGGAGAAGACCTTGCTGCACAAAGAAGCAAGGAAATCTGTGGAAAACATCGTGGCAGAGATTAGAGAATTTGAAACGGAGGAAGAAAAGAGCGAAGATGCAGAGAAACAAGTGATGAAAGATGGGGGAATGAAATCCGGTGATGAAAAGCCATCTGTAAAGAAATCAAAACTTCTTGACTTCTCCGTCCTCAGAGAGTGCAGCTTCATTCTCTACTCTCTCTTCGGACTGTTCGCCACGCTCGGCTTCTTCGCCCCTCTGCTCTACATCATCGAGCTGAGCGTGAGTCGCGGCGTGGAGCGGGACCTCGCCGCCTACACGCTCTCCATCATGGCTGTGGCGGAGATCTTTGGCCGACTCTCCATTGGGTGGATCCTGACGCGGGAGCGGTTCAGGAAGGTGAAGCTGCTTGTGCTTCTGGCGTGCGTGATCGCAATGACGGTGGATCTGGTTGGATTCACTCTGGCTGCGGAGTTCTATGGCCTGGCTGTGTGCTGCGCTTTATATGGGTTCTTTATGGGAACCATATCATGCAGCCACATCCCCATGCTGGCTGAGGATGACGTGGTGGGCATAGAGCGGATGTCTTCAGCCGCTGGTGTCTATGTGTTCATACAGAGCTTTGCTGGGCTGGCTGGACCCCCACTTGGAGGTAAGAGTCATCTTGCAGTGATAAGTGTATTATAGATACTGGCTATGGTTTCACTTTACTACAGCTTTTATCTTCTGTACACACAAGGATGATTCAAATATGAATTTCCTTCGACTGTATGCACATGTCGCACAGTAAAATCAAGGCTGAAAGATGGAGAGCAAGAGAGAGAGACAATGAGTTAAAGCAACAGTAACTGCATTAATGGTGTTCGGGTTAACCCTAACCCGCTGCAGAGCCACAGGAGGCACTAGTTTTACTCCTCATGACAAGTGATTTGTTGGAGTGCACCTTTTTAATTCTCCTCCTCCTATCCCCAGGTTTGCTGGTGGATGTGACTCAGAACTATGGATCCGCCTTCTACTCCTGTGCAGTCGGCATGGGACTTAGTGCCCTGTTCCTGGGTTTGGTAAAACGTGGCAAGGAAGGATTACTCTGTAGGAGGAGGAACTCCAAACGCCCTGAAGACGCACATGAAAAGGAAGGGGACTCTGAGGAACAGGGAGTAATGAATAAACCGTACAAAAGAACCGACAGTCCTCAGGATTGCTATGAAGTAGACGACCAGGCGGAGGGCACAAGAGATGTCCCGGACGTTATACATTTTGCTTGAGCTGATAAGATAGAGTAAGAGCAATAAAAGAGTCAAGCCATATGAGGGTAAAATGCAGTCTAAAGACTACAGCTGTGAAGTGCTGAAGTGACACAATCAAGAGAAAGACCAAAGATATTTATGATCCGAGAGCATTCCTTAGAACTTTTACTACATGATCTGCTGTGCCTTACCTTCCTAATGTACCAGACTCTGTTTTATTCTAGAGTCAACAATTCTTAAAATTCTAAAAAAGTTTGACTACTAAATTAGCTTTAAGTGAGTAAAGCTTTCGATGTAGTCTTGTCTTAACGCAGAGATATAACTGCAAAGTATGGACATGTTCAAAATGGACTGATGAAGCTTCAATGGAGGTGCCTCCGTTTTAGATATTCCAGAGGTTAAGACGTAACACTATTACTTGAATGATGTCGGCAGACAATACTGTAACGATGCCACAAAAACTGTGAAGCAAATGTAGCTGTGAGAAGAATACATTGCCCGACTTCTGTAACGTGTTACAGAAAATACATAAAGCTCAGGAGATGTCATTAAAAGTGTATCTTTTTAATCAAACGGTCACCAAGCTGACAATGCAACGTTATGTGATATGAGATGTCAGAATCAAGCTGTTTTTGTAACGAAAATGTGTTCATAATAAAGCAAATCCATCCTAGCGATGGATATTATGTGTTACAATATGTTTACTTGTAGAAGGTTTAAACTAAAAGGAGAGTTACTGAATGTACTGTGCACTGTGAGAGAAACCAGAGAATTTATGACACCGCCATAAAGTAATAAAAATCAGAGAGAGGGGGATGTTGCTGAAAGGTTTCTGAGCACAGACTTCAAGAAGGGGGGAGGAATGTGTCAAGGAAGTGGCCGACTGAAGTCCGAAGGGTTCAGCTAATCACTGAGCTGATCGATGTGGTGAAGAATGTTTTGCGAAGGCAGATGGGCCAGAAATCCAGCGGCCTACGATCAGACTCCTCCAGGTGGTTGGAGCCCTGCATGACACAGCTCAACCACTGGCAATGCTGTATTCCAAACATATGGCCAATCTCATGGGTCATTGTCCGTAAATAAACATCTTTCATCAGAGTGTTCGGATAAAAAGGTCAGCAGTATTGACTAAAGTAAAGGGATGGGAGGACTTTTGGCAAGACCACACTCAAAGGTTCATAGTACAAAAAGGGATGAGTGGTGGAGCGTGTTTGTTAGAAACCTTGCAGGATCGCAGCAGCAGGGTGCTGGTGATGGGGGGAGTGTAATATCCATCAAACACAGAGTAGACCCCCTGCTTTGGCTGAAGCCTTGTCTTCAGCCTCTGATAGAAAAATTCACTCAAGACCGGTTGAAAATCATTAATCACAGGACATTTATTCTTTGCGCACAAGAAGGAGTAAGGCTGATCACATACATACAATATGTCAGGATTGCTCAGAGGTCTAACTCTGAGCCACTTGCATATATACTGCAAAACAACTGCACATGATTGGTCATGGATTGTAAAACAGTCACAATGATTGGTACATGGGTTGTTTCAAGTTGAGATCTTCGTCACCCGAGGTGACGCACATAAATTGCGTTCACGCCCCGCTTCAGTGAAGTGTATCAGTTACTTCACTTAAGCGTCTGCCCTGGCACTAAGGTCGTCTCCTCGCAATCAGGACGTTCTCACAACATCTTCAGCGCCTCCATAATCCTTGTTGTCATTCCGATTTAGGACCTGGTGCCGAGGGAGCTCCCTCCCTCAGCAGGCCTTGGACACTTTGATAGACTTAGCAGCCGCTGAGTCTAATGTCAAAGCGAGTTCACCATAGGCAGGAAATGTCAGAGCAAGTTCACACATATGCAGGTCATGAACCTTCTCATGAGGACACCAAAGCACACATATGATATTCATTTAGATTTTCTGACCCCAACAGCCTCCCAGCATAACTTTGGTTGTAGAAGCAGGGTTGCAAGGATGTAGGTAAGGAAACAAAAATCTCTCCTGGATTACATGTTTTTCTTCTACCACCATCTAGTGGCAGTTCAACCACATTACATCATTACACCAGCAAATTTACAGTATGTTGAGGTGCATAGTAACGTAATTATTACGAATGGTAGTTTCTATCATTATTAATCACAGAGAAAGTTATATTTTCTTAGGAAAGGCTTCATGGTACAAATCTCACCCATGCTGAGAGAAGCCTCTCCGAAGACAAAGTTCCAGGAGTCTTTGGGGTAGAGGTCAATCATTGTGATTCCAACAATACAAAAAGCGTCTTTTGGTTTCCTATTCCACAGGAATTGTAGCAAGTCACCTACATTTCCAGAGAAAACAATAACAACAAAAACAAAATGATGCACAGTCCAGTTGGAGATCACTGCATTGTACCCCTCAGCACGGCCAAATCCCCCCCGCCCCCCACAGATATATGGTACAATGAAGGCTAGCTTTAAGTAAAAGTGATGGACTCCCTAACTTACCAGTGAGGATCTGAAGGTTGTGCGAGCTACTGTTAACCCTGAAAGAGCACCCTGTTTCGGGCACAGTGACGGCCGGCAGCAGCTTGACAGAAAGCCCGTAGAAGAAAGCCTGGCAGTGTTCTCTGAGCCACTCCACATACCGGTCTGTCTCGGCCCCCGCGTCCCCACAGGAACCTACAAGAAACAGTGTAGAATTAAGGTCAGCCAACTATGTAACATGCTGCACAAAACCCCCTGTATAACATATTGTGGATGGATGCCTTATCCATCTGCATAGCTCACAATGTAGACTGAATGTCTTGTCATCTTTTGGTCATTCAGTGACAGGATGGTATGTTTACTTTTATTGCTTAAGGGTTATGAGTTATTGTACTGGCATTCACATATGCACATACTTACATGTCCTTTCCTTAAACTGACCATTATTTTCACAAACACACACTTCACGAGGACTGAGGAATACAGAGGCTGTAGCCCCACTAGACACAAACATGTGGTTTGAATGATTTGAATATAAATGGTATTGTGGCTTGCATTGGGGGTCTTGCGCAGATGGTCTCTGTAGAACTCTCGAAGTCTTGAGGCTCCTCAGGGTGAGCAGAGACCCAGTCTGAGTCAGAGTGCACTGTGATGGGTTGGAAAAGGGCACTCGGCTGCCCCGGGTGGAATCCTTCCTCCAGAAGATGCCTTTCTTCTTTTGTGTACTTTCTGTACAGCTCAGCTAAGTCCTGACGATTGGAGACCAGAGCTCTTTGCAGCGTCTCCACAGAGTGCCGGATCACCTTCATCTGCAGGAGACAGCAGTAGCATGGTTACAGATTAAGTCAAGGTGGAATTTGCAACATGGCTTTGCTAACGCATTGAGATCATTTTTTTATCCACTACAGCCACCTATGGACTTATGACACATATTTGATCAGTGCCCAGTCATGTGACCTTTATAGCAGCCAAATTGGAGCTTGCTAGGAAAATGTATAATATGTTACAGCAAATATAAAACAATATAATATACACTACATATGATATTGAATGGAAATGTATACAAGTGTATAAAATACTGCACGAGGAGAGTATATAAAATAACAGAGGTAGCGTTAGTTGCCTACAAGGAAATGTTCATGTGAAAGTAAATAAATTCACACACACACACACACGCACGCACACACACATTGATACATGTTTGTCATACACTTCCGTTCGAGAACGCAAACGCCTCTCCTCGACACTCTATCAAAATCCCTCTTTTACGACAAATTAATGGATTTATTCGTTTAAAAAAGAAGCATAATCTGTTCCTATGTTTAGAAGTAAACCGGAATCCATTTCCGCTTTGTACTTATTCTGATGACGTCAGGTAAACAGAGGGGCGGAGCTCTTTCAGGGAAACATTGACGACCAGCAGAGAAGACCAGCTCGCTGCTATGGAACACCTAACGACCTCCTGTTATCGGTTATCCTAAAATTAAAATACATCAAACTTTTCTCATTGAGTTTGTTGAATCGGAGTTGTGTCAAGTGCAGGCAACAGTTAACTACGACTGACGGCAGCTGGACGGAATACGAAAGCGGAAGAACTTCCGTCAGTACGCGTAACGTTAGTGCAGCGCAGCGGTAGTTAGCTAAAGTAGTTAGCTCGCATAACGTCGCACGGTAGCAGCTAGCAGGCTAGCTCGCTGTCATGCCTGGTATGTCTCGAGATTTCACTGCGTAAACGAGAATACCTAGTGGTTAGTGGGTTGGCTCTCAGACGCCCAGCAAGCAGTTTGTTCCACCACCGAGGCGTAGGCAGGGCGGACTGGACTTGGACCAGTGACAGGTCTGAACTAACCCACAGCGGAGCTTTGTGCTTTATCCACGGGGACCTGCGCCTCAGCCGTCTGGGGATCGCTCACTCACACGTTTCTGATGAGATGAGTTGTGACAAAACCAAAGCTTTAAAATAAGATATCTCAATCCGGCTCAAAAAGGAGTGTCAACCTTTCTCTTTGCCCAATCCCCCCCCCCCCCCCCCCCATCCGTCAACACTGCAGAAATGCTGACAGACAGCAGGTAACAGGAACAACCGTTTTTACACATCTTTCATTAATAGAGGCTCATCTTTACATCCAATATTACATTTGATGATTCTATTACTGCTGTAATGCAACATTGTAACAAAGGCATCTATTACAGTAATCCAAAGCTTCAGTTTGATAATGCAGTATCAATGTTATATGCACAGCGTGTTTAATCTCTATATAGACCCCAGTGAAGGTATGTTAATCAATGTGCTCTCATAATGGGAGTGCCACATGTCTGATCATATAACTGCCTGAATGTGAGTTGCTATTTTTGGTTCCTCTTCATTTTCTCTCTTTCTGATACTCTTGTCTTTTCCCCCCTGCCTGCGTCGTTTCTGTCACACTCTCTCCTTCACTTTTTTTATGTTCACTTTACTGCACTCTTCACTCGATGCTCCTTCCATTTCTGTTCTGCACAGGAAACGACACCGCGGCTGTGACAGTGAGGAGGACCAACAGCTGAGTTCTCAGGCCAAGAGGTCAGGAGGGGGTCCCAGCCTGCTCCTGTCAGATTTGGATTCAGAGGTGAGGTTGTCTCGATCTTTACGTTCGTCGTCAGACCATCAGTATTCTTGTGGGCGAGGATAAATCTGCCAAGGTCATTTATTTTCCATCTAATGTAAAGCCTATTGACGTCTGTAGACGGGGCAAGCGGCCTGGAATCACGTGTATAAATACACGCGACTCTGCATCGCGTATGCAATGCACCACTGTCTGAAAAAAAAAAAAAAAAAAAGCACCGAATGTTTTATTTACAGCATCTGCATCCATCCACGAAGCTCCAATTGAGAGCCCATCTCTGTTCTGTTTTTTTTTTTTTTACAGTCTTCCAGCAGCGACAGCAGCAATGGGATCAGCAGTCCAGAGAGAGCACTGGTGGCCACCACCAGGCCGTGCATACACAGCCAGAACAACCGCATCCCCCAGTGCTCCCTCAGCCCAACGCCGGAAGACTCCGGTGGCTCCTTGCAGCATGGTTTCCATGGCGATGGCAGCGGTGTCTCTTACGACGACATCAACAGAGTCCTGAGGGAGGCGCACTTCAGTAGTCTGCAGACCAGGGGGCGTCCGGGCTCAACATGACCGTGACCTCGGATCCCTCTCCTGACCGTTCGTCCCTCCGCCCATCAGTGCTGACACTGCTGTCACGGTGGCTCCTCCTTGAAAGCCTCAAGGAGCACATTTGGGTCAAGGGAGGGGGGGGGGGGAAGGGGATGATGTGTGGGGAGGTTTACAGATTTTTGGGCACAATGGGCTCATCCCCCACCTCACCATGTACCATTTGTCAAGACCATAAGCACATCCGCTGTTCCATGGCCCAGCCACTGTGGTTTTCTGTGCAGTATTGATGTGTGTGTGTGTGTGTGTGCACGCACCCTGTGCACTTTACAGAGAGGAATCATTCTCTTTACGTGCGTGCGTTGATGCGTGGACGTTGTCATTGGTGCTAATCTCAAGAAACGTGCGATGATCCAAAGTGCTTGTGAAACTAAATAAAGCGAAGCACTTTACTCAATAACTGCTCGTTCTGTTTACTCTCCACTGGGGACGGTCAGCCGCGTGTTTGTGTCGGTGAAGTGGGAGATGTTGCGATCCCCACTCGCAAAGGAAGTTCACGGAGGCCATAGGATTCCTTCTCGAGGAGCATTAGTAAAACAATCCAGTAAAATGTAATTTCAGGCCTTCTTTGTGTTCTGTAACCCAAGGTGAAAGTTAAATTATAGTGTATTTGCAGTTACTTTCACTACGACTCTTTAAGGTTTTTGGTGTGGCAGTTCAGGGGGTTCACGGTAATGGAACAGAGATTCTTCATGAGCCTCACCACCAAAATCCAACCTCAGATTAGATCCTGGCTAATTATAGCGCCGTGAGAGCGGCTACCGGAGTCTGCGGCTCAGGCGGTGTAATGCTCAGCACAGTGCGTCTCACAAAAAACAGCCTCAAGAAACAGCTCTCTGAATCAGTTTGTAACCATGTGTTTAACATTTTAAGCATCGTGTGTGTGTGTGTGTGTGCGCGTGCGTCATACGCCTGTCAGCCATATTTGGTTCTGTATGGTTCAATATGACCAGTACACTGTGTTGCAAATAAAATGAGAGCTGTGAAAGTGATTCATTGTCATTTTTCCAAATCATAAAGCGTTGATGTCTGTATCATGTCACCGATACCATTTAAATACAGAATGAGACTCGTCTGTGTAGTAGTTGGTGCTGTAACAAAAAAAAAGTACAGCAGGTTTTATTGTTTCCTCGGCTTTTGCAGCAGCTTAGCTTGTGTTCACTGAAACAGAATACATCGGTAGCGTTCATTGTACATATCGGTAGGTTGGATTACCATTTTGGCATGTAGTGTGTGCTACATTCCACAGTCCTCAACGCCGCAGTGGAGAATGGAACTGAAACAGCAACGCTGAGACAGTGAAGGTAATCTGCCTTGTATTTGGTTACACAAACGACTGCGTGTGAAATTGCTATTTTGCATTATGCTGATGTTCTATCAAACACAATGCCACAAATTATGCACACAAAATATTCTTCCTTTAGTTATCCACTAGTCTTGATTTATGCACTCTACAACCACTCTCATGGGTTTGTTTAAATCAATACATGAGACAATAAATCATTTGTAAACCAACACTCGTTACATTTACACTTACATAATGGTTAAGTACCAAAAAATATGGAAGACAACTCTCATTTGTAGGTTTTATGAGACGATTAGAGACGCAACTGTAGTGCAAATTACAAATGGAGGGATTCTCCCTCGGAGGTTTAAGACGTGCTGCAGAGGCGAGAAGAGTTTCAGTTAGCTAAAAGGAATCCTGAGATAAAGCAACTGTCAATAATAACCTGTGATTCAAGGCAAGCATTCTTGTTTAACACTTTTGAGAAATGACACTTACAGACCAGTCCTCACATTAGACAGCGTAGGGGTTTCTCATGCCAACAGTGGATTGAATTCACTTTTACAAGGACAACAGTCGTGTGTCCTAAATCTCTGTCGCTCCGCTTAAATGCAATGTCCCAGGAGGCACCGTTCAGATAAGAACCGAAAAATCCAATGAATCTGCCGTCTATATATAGTTCTAAGCTTACAGATCTGATCTTAATTTATAAAATTAAATAGATTTCTGAAAGTTTATACATGACGACATCATTGGTTTTAACTGACAGTTCCAGCTGTACAACGTCAGTGGTCAAAAGTTGAGGAACGAGAAGGCCGATACTGGTTGGCTGCCATCAGATGCTACTGAATTGCAAATTAAAGGAGCGTCATCACTGGTTTTACTGATGCCGAGACTGTTCTGCACAGCTAGATTCTCCATTAAGCCGTCGCCCATCGTCTCTGTCTGGGACGTCTCTCGTGTACACGGGGGCCTCCCCTTAGTCACCAGCTCCATGCCGCTGAACAGGGACAGTCTGCCCAGACAGGCCTGCTCTCTCTGGGGCTCAGCTGGATGGGAAGAGCTTGTGTTCGCCTCTGATTCCTCAGCAACCGATGTAATCTCAGCAGTCCTGACCGGCTCCGACTGGTTCTGCACTAAGCCATGCAGAATGGGAGCGAGTTTCTCCTCATCGCAGTCATTCATCAGCTCCCCTGGGAGGTCTCTCTGGGCCGAGGGCAGACTAGAGGGGGATGAAGGGGGATTTGGTGGTTGGGTGACACCTGTGGGTGAGATGTCGGGCTGATAATGGTTGAGGTTGGGATTGCCAGCAGAGTGGTTTGGTAGTAAAGGCTCCGAGTGTGTAGATGTGGTAAGCTGATTGGTAGTTGCCTGATGGCTGCTGGTCGCTGCATCCTGCCTCGGAGCGTGTACGGATCCACCGATCAGAGCCTCAAACTGTCGCAGGATCTGGTAAGAGGAGATAAGAACAAAATAATAAATAAAATACACCCTTATTTTGAGTGTCCTGTGAGTCTTCACCATTTTGGCTTTCTCTTTAGGTCTCTCTTACCTTGGTGGCTTTGTTGGCCACAGGTCCCGGAGCCCCCTCACTCAGCTGGCGGAGCCTTCGTTGTGTAGCTCCGAACATTTGTTCCAGAGAAAGGAGGTCAGAGGTCAGGAGGCATGATATAGCACACAGTGCCCGCTGCCGGTTTGGAGGAAAAGAGGGATATGTAGATCAGGATTGCATTCTATATTTAGAAAACATGGATCTCCGATCAATCTTAACCAATGGTACCATCTTAACAATGTTTGAGGGATCTTGAAGCCTGATTGAGAGCAACTCCATCACGACCTCGCAGTTGAGAATGGAGCACCTGACAGATCAAATGAGACACAAATAATACTGTTAGTAAAGAAAGAAATCAGCAGTATTCTCAGTCTGAGTTTAGATGCACTGACTCTTTAATGAAGTGCTGGCTCTCCTCTCTGGACAGGAAAACTCTGGATCCTTCAGTCAGTCTGCTGATCAGCGCCACCTCCTGGCCACAGTCCCCCAACTGCAAGGCTTCCACCCTGGAGACCAGAAGGATGTGTGAGATCCAGAGACTACACTACCTCTCCAATGTGACTATGGTGTGATTTAGGGAGGAATTTGCTGGTTTCGCCGGTCGACCCTGCCGCTCACCTTTCTGATGGGTCCCCACTGCTCTCTCTACTGGCCCCCGATTGGCTGTCGGTACCGGCTGACTTGCTGCCCACAGAGGCCCTGCTGTTAGCTGCCATATCCTGAGAAGAGTTGTGAGAGGAGCTGTTGCCGCTGTCGGTCTCCTCCCAGCCGCCTCCCACCTGCCCTGGACATCGCTGGGCCAATGCTGCCGTGAAGACACGCGGGAGTAAATAAGTGTATAATCAAACTGAATACAAGTCTTGACACGCTGCTACAAAGTGACCTGGTAAATGATACACACACAAATAAATATTTCAGATTCAAGCTATCTATTTAGAAACTAAGCCCACCCGTCCATCACACCGACAACGTCTCACCTTTTGGTGCGTGAGCAGGCAGGTTGTAGGCACACGCAGGCACAGCCACCTCTATGGATGCGGACGGCGCAGCTACGGCCCGGTAATTGTTCTCATGGAGACGGATGCCCTGGTGTTCGGTGGGGGGAAGGACAGCACTGGCCACTACCTCTGCAGCTTTCTGGAGCTTATCCAGTAGGGAGTCACTGCCTGCTGGTAGGAGCAGGTAAAGACGTAAACAAAAAAGGTACAGAAATGTACACGGAAGCTTAACTAGATTTGTGTCAGTGTGTGTGTGTGTGTGTGTGTGTGTGTGTGTGTGTGTGTGTCCCTCACTTGTCCCCTGCTTCCCTGGACTGTATCCAAAGCCCTGCATTCCTGACCTGTGGGAAGCTGCTGAGCCCATACCTGGACACAAAGACATAGACAGAGACCTCTTGTACAAAAAAGATGACGCAAGTTATTTTAATCATTCAAGCTCTTTATAGACAATCAA
This sequence comes from Leptoclinus maculatus, assembly GCA_032191485.1. Taxonomy (NCBI): domain Eukaryota; kingdom Metazoa; phylum Chordata; class Actinopteri; order Perciformes; family Stichaeidae; genus Leptoclinus; species Leptoclinus maculatus. The sequence goes on from JAVDOI010000015.1 coordinate 10,395,886, forward strand.
GCTCTCTCTAATATGTACACTATCATTACATACGACAGTAGGAATGAGTTTGCGACAATTTTGATTTGTTTCCGAGTTGGTTGAATGCCATATCTACTGAATCTCTTATTGAGTAATTTAGTCTCTTATCAGTAAAAAGCAATACTAAGACTATTTAGACGGTCATTTAGATAAACAGCATATAAGAAGTCTATCTGGCAGAACGTGAGTCTTGGGTCTTTAATTGCAGCCCTACACCGCTCTGGTACATCTGCACAGGTGTTTTCACTTGTGGCTAATTAGCCCTGTTCTTCGGACCGTCACGTTATTTCCAGTATCGCAAATTCAATCTGAGCAGAATAAGTGAAAACACATGTGAGGGTGTACAGAGCATTTAAGATATTTATGGGTTTTTCCAAAAAAAGACTAGACCTAAATAGATTTAGTGAAGACGTTAATGGTACTTTATTCAATTAATAATTCTTTATCACTCACCCATTGTTGGGGGGGCTAGGTTGAGCGGGGAGACGCCGTCTTTGGTGGAAATGATATCTGTGAAAAGCAACCTGGCCACTTCCTGCAAATAGAAAAAGTAAAAGTTGAGTGTGTTTGCCTCGCTGTCACAGAGTTATGATTGACATGATGATTAACTGCAGCCCGGGGCTCACCTGAGCTGTATTTCTCACTTTCTGGTACAATGCTGTGCCATGGATGGGATCAGGAGGGCCGCTGTAAACTTAAAAAAGGCAAAACACCCGACAGCGAGTGAATATTCAGAACGACGAAGCGGCCGCAGAGTGATAAGAGTCAAATAGAGCTAAAAAGCCAAAGGGACCGATGTCTAACCTGATGCCTGCTGGATGAACGTGGAGTTCCTTCGAAGTTCTGTGAGGAAATGGTTTGAGCCATGACCACAAAGATGGACAAAGATCTTCAGCACCTAAAACACCAGCAGCACGAGCAGAACCTCGAGTTACTCGCAGACAGGAAAGGGAGGGAAATCACTAACATTTCAAACTTTATACATTATGACTTATGTCCCAACTCCACTTCACAGTTTCATATTTCAGACAGAAACTAGAATAATAATCCATGTTCTTACCTTAAGTTTGACATGACAGGACTCCACCTGCAACCTCTCCAGAAGGTACTCCAGCAAACACTGACCGCAACCTGAAGACTCATGGGAGATTTCTACAGTGTGATGATGGTTAAGGACATTACCATCATAGCATGAGAGACTCGGTATGTCTTATTTAAGATTGTTTCCTGGCTAGAATACCAGAAAATAACATAACTATGAAGAGCACTTTCCTGCTTGCGTGTTTATATCATGAACTCTGGTGTGGAAATTACCGATGTGCTTTTTTTAACCGACTCCTGCTCAGGATAATAAACTTCAAATCCTGTCCTGCTTTTGGATCCAAATATAAAACCATGGATGGATTCATATCCAGTTATTTTCCCTGAAGAGTTTTCATTGGTCGGGTTTCTGGAAAACAATAAGACTTGTACGGTCATTCTCCATTTGAGAGCTTTTACAAACTTTACATTAAAAAAGGGATCAATGGATGTCAACCCTTTGTTTAAAGTGGTACATAAGAAGCTGGCAAAGGATACTTCCAATATCTTGGAAAAGGTAGCCAGGACAGGGGGTTTCATCATCTGCTGTAGCCTTCATCAGAGTTGGGACCTTCAGTTGGTGGAAAAGATGATGGTAGAAGAAAAAAGTTCAAAGCTGACACTAAGGGACTATCTTGTTATTGCACAGTCCACCACCAAATACTCAAAACCACCTGATCTAACCTGTGTACTTCACAGTTTGATTAACGGCGAAACACAGACTTGAGGTGGACACAAACTTGGCATGACAACCAGGGTCCGAGTACCAGGTTAGCTTTGGCCAAACAGACCGTTATAACGATGCTGTATATGCCTGTCCCGCTGCTTTGAGACTTCTACGAAACAAGCTGGCAGGTCAACAGAGAAATGACATGAAACGCAATGACCAAATCTGTGTCTTCTTACTGTTAGCTAGCAGGCTACTAGCAAGCTAGTGCTGGCACAACTTAACTGACACAAACAGACACGCTTAACGTACGCCACGCTCCGTTCCGCTGTTACTAGTATTCACAACAAGTAATGTCCGTAAACAGCTCTTACTTTCTGAAGAAAAGCCAGTCGTTCCATGAATGTTGCCATGATTTAGCAATCCTGGCTGCGGGTTTACTCATCTTCCTCCGAGGGGTACGAGGGGAAGGCGGTACCCGAGGTGACAGCTAGCCAATCACAGAGCAGCAAGTAGCAATCCTGAAGTCTATTGGCATCTCCGGTTACGCCTACGTTTAAAAGAACAGCGAATCAACTTCAAGGAAACTAGAGCTGACACTTTGATTGACGGGGACATGAGCGAATCATATTACCGAATATCCTGCTGGCCGTTTCCTTGATGACAGGGTCAACAATATGGCGCTCTCCATGGTTTACAGAAATGCTTCATCTGAGGGTTGATGTGTACCTTTTTTATTCACAGCTTTATACGTTTGTTAGTACATTTAACAAACTGTGAAGTCTATTAATTAATAAACTAAAGGACTCGCCTGAACAGTAACCATGTCTGGGTCAAATGCCTGGAGTCGCAGTCGAGAGAAAATGAGACTTTTCCCTGAACTTTTTGCTCAGTGTGCAGGAGAGGTAAGCACTGCTGTCATATCTTAACAAGGGGAATCGTGCTGTTTAATTCTGTGCACGTCCTGAACTCAGACATAGTTCACATTCAAATGAATTCCAGCTAGCTGCCTGTGCTACTACAAAACACAGTTCCCCCCCATAGCTAGTAAACGAGGCCATATTTTTATTTAACAGCATTTAAACGTTATCATGCTGATGGGCTACTGCTGTAATACTGTAGTGCGTTTGATACTTAATGCTGACAATTGCTACAATAAAGACAGAGTGCAGGTTACAAGAGAACACCGGTTATGAAACTCTAAGGTAGATATCATACTTCTGGATCCCATTGTTTGTGTAGCTATATACCACCTCACTATTAGTATTTTTATTTGATTCGATGTTTATTAATATATGTAGGCTGGGGCTTAGCTTTGGGTGAATAGGTTGAGCTTTACTGTCGTTACTTAATGCAACACAAACAGCAATTGTATGAAAAAATTGCGAAATAATCAATAAGCGTAGGACAAACATTTGTAAAATATTAAATAAGACATGACAGAGTAAAAGCAACAATGAAGAAAGATGACACTATAGTGTATTTATATGCATGCAGTTTGCACACACATTATGTATAATGTGACTTAAATTGTGGTGCAAAGAAACTAGATAGTAAGAATGGCCAAGGGTGTGCTAGAAGCAGACACGAGAGGTCAGCACAGTAGATACAGTAGAATAACAGAGAGGAGAATTTTCATTTTACATGTGATTTTTTCTTTCACCATTAGGGAAAAGGATGACAACTTACTTTGTTTTCCGTTGTCTAATGTCCACTTGTGTGTGTGTGTGATTCAGGCAGCAACGTATGGGAAGTGTGTGGCAGCTTCCACAACAGGCAGACAGGAGCTGAGGAAGGACATGTGTGCCAAGGAATTTGAAGCACTGAAGACCTGCTTTACAGCTGCAGTAAGTGATAAAAGTCAGCAATCCTCCTGCTGGACTTGTGCAGTCGGGATAGATGGCCATTGATTATACTCTTTATTACAGGCCAAGAAAAAAGCCAAATGAATGGGAACTGTCCTGGCTTTGCTCGAGCTGCAAATTCAGTGAACCGACGTCAATTGTGAAAAGAGAAGACGGGAAGCGTTGATCGACTTCTAGTGCTGGATCCTCTACTAGGCACTGTAAATGGACTGGATGTGTTGAAAAGTACTGCTGCTACTATTTTTTTTTATAGAAAAAGACTGAATGTAATAAACAGAGGTGAATAAGACATTGCTGTTATTATTGTCTGAACACAGACCAGCAGCCATGGATGTAATAATGTTTTTTTATTCATTCTTATCAGCAAAATGGACAGAAATACAATGCACATAGAGAAAGTAGAAAAATAGCCTCTTTTTCAGAAAAGTTGGATAACAAAAACACTACAAACAGACCATATTTCTTTCCACTGTCCTTAACCCAACGTACATATTTGTTTTTCATAACATTTCTGTACTCTTTACAGTAAGAGTAGAAGCAAAGAGAACACAAATTGAGGGGGGGAAAAAAAGCCACATTTTGTTTTGATAGAACAGCAGCATATGGATTGGAAGGCACTGATAAACCAACAGGGAAGATGGAATGATTGATAACTAGAGTCATGGATCGTGCTGCTTCGTTGTGCACAGTTTATCAAACAGTAAGCCCACACTTCACTATATACCTCGTAGCTCCACCGCCACTTTCATTTGAAAGTATAGTGAGAAGACTCTTACCAAGGTGCCCGACATGTAGATTCAAAGAAACGTTGATCACAATTTAACACAGCAAATATTATAATGCATACATATCAAAGTAAAAGATAAATACTAACAAACTAACCAAGCTCAGGAGACAATAAAGCACAAAACGGATCCTACAGAGAGGCAGACTCCACGAAGCTGGTGAATGAAAAGTGACTCGAATACACAAACAGTAATACATCCACCCTGTCTACACACTAGAGAAAGGTATTGCATAGATTTATATACATTTCAACAGTAACCTCTTCAAAATCCTCCCTAGAGACAAAAATAAGTTAATATTTACACGCATACTTTGCTCTTTAATAATAAAAGTCTTTGGGTTGTTTGCGGAGAACACAGTATCGAGAAAGAGAAACTGTTCCTCTTTGTCCATATAATTTCTGAAGGCAAGAAAGAATGTAAGGCAACGATGTAATAGTCCACAGCATTAGAAGTTTTCTGCAGGTGTACAGTATTTGTTGAACTTGCTGTCCAATCATTGAGCGAGAATGTGTGTGTGTGTGTGTGTGTGTGTGTGTGTGTGTGTGTGTGTGTCGAATGTGTGTTATTTCGCCCCCTCGTCCTCTGAGGCCTGTTTAATCTGCCGCGAGTGCACCACTGCCCCAGCCAGTAGCTGCTCCTCCAGGGCCACGTGCAGGTCGGAGCCCCCCAGCTCCAGCAGGGGCTCCAGCCCCGGCATCCCCCTGGACACCCCGGTCTCCTCCGGGCGCCCTCCGGCTTCTCTCGGTCCCAGTGCCCTGCGTCTCCGTCTTAGATCCATCTCTCTCGGGTCCCCGATCTTCTGGCGGGAGCCCCGGGGGCGAGTCTCGGCTTTGACGGCCCCGTCTTCCACACCTTCTCCGGGGTCCTCCTGAGCAGCAGCAGCAGCAGCAGCTTTCTCTTTGAGGTCTCGTCCGCCTTTCTTCAAAGCTTCACCATCTTCTCTCTCAGCCCCCTGTGCAGCCTGTCTGTCTTCTATAACTCGCTTTAGCTGGGCCTGCCTCTCCTGAGCCTCTTCTATCCGTTTCTCTTTCTTTGCTCTCTCAAGTATTTCATTGTCTATTTTCTGCATCTCCCGCTGAAGTCTCTCTTCTGCAGCCTTTTCCTGTGCGAGTTTATCCTTTACGGCTCTCTCCAGCTCCAGCTCCTGCTCTTTGGCCAGCTCCTTCATCTTGCGATCAAGCCGTTCTTTTTCCACTCTTGCCTGAACCTCTTTCTCTATCTGCTCTTTTTTCATTTTCTTATTCACCTTATCTATGCTTACCTCATCATCTTTAAGCTGAGCTACCTGATCAACTGGCTGACGGTTATCAGATATTTTCTTTACCAGTGGCACTCCCCTTGCCCCGAGCTCACTCTGCTTATCGGATTCTCCTCCAAGTGCAACATGGCCATCCTCCTTGTAAGCTGCTTGACCAGCTACTTTTGGACCCCCAACCTCTGCACCCTGATGCCTGGCCTGTTCTCGATTCTGGTCCACGGCCTGAGGCTCCGCTCCTCCAGCCCCAACAGCAGCTCCACCTCCAGCACCAGCACCAGCAACAGCACCAGCTCCAACAGCAGCTCCAGCAACAGCACCAGCTCCAACAGCAGCTCCACCTCCAGCAACAGCACCAGCTCCAACAGCAGCTCCACCTCCAGCAACAGCACCAGCTCCAACAGCAGCGCCAGCAACAGCACCAGCACCAACAGCAGCGCCAGCAACAGCACCAGCACCAGCTCCAACAGCAGCTCCACCTCCAGCATCAGCACCAGCACCAGCTACAACAGCAGCTCCAACAGCAGCAGCTCCACCTCCAGCATCAGCACCAACACCAGCTTCAGCACCAGCTTCAGCACCAGCTGCCTCCATCGGCTGCTTCACGTCCGAGTCCAGGCCAGACTCTTTGGGCTTTGCTGCTCCACCTTCCATCCCCTCCTGGAGGCCTTTCTCTGCCTCACCGTCAGCAGCCCCTTTTAATTAAAAACACTTTTTGTCACACTTATTTCTTAAATTGAACACAACCACCTATGATCTCAAGTAGTCATATCTGCAACGCATCGAGTGTGCACCCACCGGCAGGTTGTTTCTGGTGGATTTCCTTGTGTTGCTCTTCTATGAAATCCAGTAGCTTTTCCTGCTGGTCAAGAAGCCTCTTCTGTTGCTCTTGCTGCTGCTGGATCACCTGCAGTAGCACCGCGTGGTCGAGCTGGCCTTCTGTAGGACAGAAGAAAAAAAAAAAGTTGCATTAGAATAAGTCACCACCAGGTCTCAGAACATTGCATTAGTTAAGAAGCTTAGTTAGACGGATGTAGGGCCAGTCTCTAGGTGAGAGGGGAAGGGGAATATTCCACTATGGTTTAGTACCGTCCCATTGGTCCATTCAAACACACATCTCTGGATTGTAGCCTTAAACATAAACTGGAATGGTCAGCTGTAGACACACATAAGCTACGTTAGGGAGGGGGGGGGGGGGGGGGGGGGCAAGGTGAGAGGGCGGATTCTACACCGGCACATTATTTAGATATAAGATAAAAATGCATATTTACTATATGCATTGTACGTAGAGTATATGTGAAGGTCTATTAACTTGGCCCAGTGAGTGAATGAAAATCTGAGCGACAGACGAGAGATAAAGAGAAGAGGCAAGAATTCATACCTGCAACCAGCTTTTTTATCACTGTGATAGGAGTCCGGCAGAGAAAAACAGAAAGAAAGGGGTAAAGATGGAGAAGGAAAGACAAGAGAAGGCAAAAGTAAACAGAACAAGGAAGTCAACAAAAGCCAAAAAACACTGCGTGGTGTAATACAGCAAGGTCAAGAAATAGGAGAAAAGAAATGGATTTGAATATTTGTACCGTAAAAATATATTAGGCACAATCAGCGAGAACAGATCACAGAGATTAGATTAAACAAGATCAAACAAGCCAAGTGAAATATGAAAAAGAGAGGCAGAGACATAAACATGCAGCAGGCCACAGCAAATAATGCAGTTTGTTACGATACAGCCAATTAAAGGAAAAACACACTTTCATTATTTTAAATTCGTGAGTCAGTGCTTTACTCGTTTTATTTCCGGTGTCAATCGCTTGTATTTTAGTTTTTACATTTTCAAGAATAACTTTAAAGTACTTGTAAGTTCTAGTGAAGTACGAGGGAGGTCGTGCTCGCTTTGCTGCACGATTGTTGAATGTCGGTCAGAAATGTGTACCATCTCTGACAAAATCATTTTCATGCAGCTGTATTTTAGACTACATCCGAATCCCTTTGTGTAAATACAAACTAATGATAAATGAACCACTCAATGATACACTTGCAGTGCAACTAGTTTTGAATAGCTGCTAAATAAGTGACCTAAGACCATTAACTCTACGCCTCTGGACCGCTTCTACTCCACTCACCGTCCATTTTCTCATCTGCTGTGTCTTTGCTGTCTGTAGCTGGAGCCACATCTGCAGCAGGGTGATGCTCTCCTTCAGAAAGTGGAGCTGAAGAACAACCAAAATGTCACCAGGTCAACGTTGCATTTTCCTAGAACTGTTTCACCATGCAAGGGTTTCGGGTTCGGGTAATACTCACGTTTCTCTGCAGCATCTGGAGCTTTGCCCACTCGATTGACCACCTCAGCTCCATTCCCTGCCAGAGGATCTTTCACCGGATTGAGGTTCTCTTCTTCTTTTAGCTGAGGAACGTCCTGCTTTTTGTCTGCCTCTGCACCGGGCTTCTCCAGCACTTCATTGGACCGGACTTCACCTCCACCCAAATCCACCTCCTCTTTGCCCACAACAGCCACTACAGGCTTTGGTTTCTCCTCACCCTTGTTGTCTTCTTCGTCCCCTACCACCACAGCGTGCCCTAAACCTTCCACTTCATCGCTTTTAGGTTCCTCGGATTGTTTCTTGTTTTCCTCCAGCTCTGCGTTGTTCTTTCTTTTGTCCACCAGGACCGCGTCGTGAGGGATGGGTGGTTCATGCCGATGGGCCTCGCTCTCTGGCAGCGCAACACCTGGTAAAGCGGACAAAACATCCCTTATTCTCACCGGTTCAGAATCCAGGGAAGATTCCAGCATTGGTTCAGTTTCCTTACCGGCACCAGGGCGGTCCAACTGCGCCTCTTCCTCCTTCTTCTTCCTCTCAGGTAGTTCCACTGGTCCTTTAATCTGGGGGGGCTCCGGCGGGTCCCTGTCTACTGGTTGTACCCCCTTCACAGCTGGAAGGTCAGGTTTTTCTACCTCCACTGGCTTCTTGTTCAGAGCGTTGTCTACATGCAAGACACACAAAAACACAATCTATTACAACTCAGACCACTGCTAGTGAATATCACCTCTATTAAAAGCCAAACTGTGTTCCCTGTTACGGCAAAATGAGTAAATCTGTCGTTTAGTAATAGATTTATGCAGCCATTAAAAGTTTACAAATTATGTTTTACTCTTGTTTAGTACCGCTGCTGCTGGTGAGCTTTTTATTCGCTTTTACTGCCTTTTCTCACACAGCCAGTATATATATATATATATATATATATATATATATATATATATATATATATATATATATATATATATATATATATATATATATATATATATATATATATATATAGTCAGTCGGAAAAATATGAGACGCATTACTGCGACTAAATTAAGAAAACATAAATTTGATACCTCATTTATTTCACTGTTTTCTCTTGTCTGAGAAAAGTAAAATGACTTCTAGTGCATTACTATTTAACACTGGCCCTGACATGCACTCTTTATTTTCTTCTGCTGTTGTGTTTATTACACACATTAACGGCTGGCATTAAAATAAATTAACACCGCCGGTATATCTCCCATGAACTGCGCTGCGTGTGTGCTGATGCTCTCGGGTGTGATTGAATTCAAGGCGACTATCCCCCCCGACAAGTAGATCCACTAGGTGGCAGCAAGCACTGACAATGTCAAGACGAACACGGTCGGTGGGGGTTTAATAATTGAGCAAGAGACAGAAGAAAGGAGAGAGAGAGAGAGGGAGAGAGGGAGATGAATTAACATTGAAAGTGACAAACGGGTGTAAAAGTTGGACCACGTGGGTTTCACCTCCAGTCACAATGTGAGAGGAATGAGAGAGAAGAGCTTTACTTTGTGACGGTGAACAGGTTAGAAAAAGATGCCAGGAAGTGGAAACTAAAAGCCCCCCCCCCTGTTTCACCCTAAAATGAGAACATGAACTCAAAAGGCTCCTCTCCGCCTCATCTCACCCCTCTACCCTCCCCAAAACCCGTATCACCCTCTCTCCCCTTTATACAGCCAGAGCTTGCAGGCATTTTATAGCTGCCACAGGAGATGTGAGGGGGGGACGGGGGGGGAGACGGAGGTGTAGACAATGTATTTTGAGGGGGGAGGGGGTGGCAGGAGAAATGAACAGAGGTAGAGGGGTGGGAGAGAGAAATTACTGGAGTTTGAAGGGCATCACTCTCGCTCCATCAATGTCAAGCACTCGGCGCTGCTCTCAGATATTATCAAGAGGTTATCTCCTCACCCTGCCTGTCTGTCTATCAGTCACTGTCTGTCGCCATCTTTTCTTCTCGCAGAGATGAAAGAAACCCCCCTTTTCTTTGGCTGTGTGCTTTGTTGCTTTTGTTTTAGTCTCACTGGCCCTTTGCCACTGGCTCCTATTTTCTTTACGTTGCCGTTTTAGGGCGCTGTAGTCCACGACTTTGAAAATCAAAGAAATAAATGCGTCTCTCGTGCACGCCGGAGCACGCCGAACCCTGGCTCCGGCCCGCTAAGGTAAATGTTTCCGTGGTTCATCAGTAAACCAGTTTCTTCTATTGTCCCCTCAAGTAGGTACGTCATAGCGAGCCTTTAGCACATGTCATGTCCTTTACCGTTGTGTTTAGGAAGGTCTGGTAGCAGCAGGTTGGTCTTGACAGGTGCTGGAGGGGGAGGAGGTTTGACCTTGGTGCCGGGGCTGGTGGCCGAAATCGAGAGGGTGGTGAAGGTGCTGACCAGCAGGATGCCCAGACCCACGCAGAGCACCAGCTAAAAGGGACAGAGAGAAAAAGAGGGGAGAAGCACAGCAGGTCAGTGAAGAACACATCGTCACGGAGCAACTGATGAGAGCTAATTCTGACTGTGCAACCTGAGAAATGAGGCTGCTCTTCTGGATCTTCTTGTAGATGAGAGCAGGGCATATGAAGCAGATGAGGCTGCCCATCGTGGCTCCAGTCAGACCCAGAATGGTTTCCACTAGAGAGAGAGAAGAGGAACAGAAGAACACAGGGATCATCTTGTCGTCCTGCAGAGTGACTCCCAGAGGGTGAATGTATCGACCATCAATGGTATGAAAAGAATATTATAACAATAATCACTTTTCATGTTGTTAATTATCATCCCCATTCAAATCAATTGAGATAGACGCATTTTGAAATTGCACCGGGCCGACATGGCCAGAGTTTGGGTTTGGGTACTGCTGAGCGCACTCTTCCATACGTCTGCTGCTCAAAAAAATAAATATCAAAGCGATTCCCCATATCCATGCTCTTTCTCACCAGCTCCATTCATACCTGCCTCAGCCATTCATAACCGGCACCCGCCCAGCCCCAGGCTCCCATCCATGGCTCCCCGCTCTTGGCAGAGGCGAGCCCTGGCCCCACCCCGGTCTCTGTGGCGGCTGGCTGGGCGTCGGGCCTGGAAAACCCATCGTTCATCCAGAGGACGGACACCATATTGTCTCCCTCAGATTTAGTGTCCATTCTCCCCAGGGTCCTTACCTCCCTTCTTCTCAGTCTATTAGTCTGATTAGATACACAAAGGGCCAGCCAAACCCACTGTGTGTGTGTGTGTGCGTGTGTGTGTGTGTGTGTGTCTACCCAATCAAAAGTTGAATAAACAGCCTCCATATAAAAGGATGAATAAAACATAAACTCATTCTAACCTTTACATCTCCACCATTTTGGAGCCGTTTGTGAGTGGGACGGAAAGACTCAAAGAACCTGACAGAGAGCCAATATTGGTGTGTACATATATTGGTGTGTGTGTGTGTGTGTGTGTGTCAGAGAGAGAAAGAAAGAGAGAGAGAGAGTCTGGGAGAATAATTGCCCTATCTTCCTGTCTGCCCGTCTGAAAGATAAAAGTTAGAGCCCTGATTTAAGGACTGTGTTAGAGTGTGACAGTCACTGACTCGTAAAGTCACATTCACACATGTCGTAAAGCTCCCCGGCTTCTCCGCCCACATAAAGGAACACATGCACCTTGAAGACCTCCAGTCAGCGAGCTGTACACACACACACACACACACACACACACACACAGGATGTACCATTGGGGATGAGAATGCCTCCCAGCATGGTGCCAAACACAATGCAGAGGGTGATCATCTTGAAGCGCAGAGGAGGCATGTATCCCCCGGCAGCAAACGTCCCGTCCTTCTGCTGCAAGACGAAAACAAAGAGTGAGAAAGACAAAAAAATAATAATAAAAAATCTCAAATTTACAATTGATTTGGGTTTTTCTTTTTTTTGTTTCTTGAGTAACTTGTTCTGCTTAGCGTTTACGTTACTATATATATATATATATATATATATTAGTAGCGGTAGCATTCAAGCTCACCTGCTGCTCAAAAAGCATGGTGTTGATGGCCTGGCGACAGGGCAGGATCATCATGGGGAACCCTACGGCCACAGACATCATAAAGCCCACACGAATCATCTCTGTGACCAGGTTGGACGGGAAGTTCATCAGCACGTTGCCCGCAATCTCCTCCGTGAAACTGACGTAGCCAAAGAAGCCCACCTGGTTCAGAGAGGTGGAGGGAAGCACACACGGGGTTGGGAGGAAAGCAAAAAAGAAGTGTAGCCAGTGTAAAATGGCGGGTGGCTCGTGCGCATTTGGAGAGCGTGCTCCCACTCACAGTGATGTAGAAGACGGTGACCACGTTGAGGCTGGAGGTGAAGATGGTGCTCATGCGTTTGACGGACGGCTCGTCCAGGCTGTCGTAAGTCGGCAGCACCTGCCTGTGAGAGGGGAAGCAGCCCGACAACAACACATGCTGCGTGACACAAAGACCACACTTGGTGCTGCTCTCGTGCATTCATGTGCTGTCCAGATTATCAGATACACAGCTTTTATATCTATCGTTTGGTCCTGAGCAGGGAGAGTCGGGGAAAGCAGTCACAGGAATGTTACATTAATACAAACGGCTCTGTAGTTTGCAGTTTCTATTATTCTTACTTAGATTGAATAATTTGTTGTTCAAAAAATGTTTTGTTTCATATACCAACTCCCTTTACGCATTCATCCAACAATTGTTTAACCAAGTACATTAATTACACCCTGAAGTGATCATTTGTCCCGTTACTTATTAATTGATTAGTTGATTATTACTTGCAAAAGTGGGCCTCTCAAACCTACAGCCATATGTAGTTTAGATGCTTGTAATTAGTCCGGACATTAAGCACATTCAAATATAAAAGGTGAGAACATCTAACATGCACATGAATGCAACAATTTTCATATTATGAAATATCAATTAACTAACAATTAATGCTTGGAAACTTTTCAATTGCAGTAGATGAAAGTAATGTCATGGCAGTTGGGGGGGTGGAGTAGGTAGGAAGTGTTTGTCTACATTCGAGTGTGTGTGTGTGTGTGTGTGTGTGTGTGTGTGTGTGTGTGTGTGTGTGTGTGTGTGTGTGACAGCATGTTAAGGCTGGCCGAAGTTACACCTGAGACTGTCGGTCCATCTGTCAGCACAAGTGTGCGTCTCCCTCTGTCATTTTTCCGGTTCTGTGCTACACGAGAGCGTGGCGGTGTGGAGGGGAACCATCGGCACATTAACCAGTGAATTTACAGGCGTTATATATAACAGCGAGTGCCTGGCAGGTTTTAGAGCATTATAAACTCTGCTGGCAGACTCTTTGTGCTCACCTCCTCTCTTTCTCCATCTCCCTCATAGACGTGTGAAAGGAAGAAACGGAGAGAGCGAGAGAGAGAGAGAGAGAGAGAGCAAGACACCATAACTTTCTCTCATCCTCTCTTTGCCCGTCTCTCTCTCTCTCTTTCACACACCCTGGTTTTATGAGCAAGCACTGTCCCGTGGTGCTTTTTTTTCTCCTCTTGATGCTTGTTTAATCCGCAAACCAGTAAATCTCATCGCCAAGGTTAAAGAAAAACGGCATATTGTAAGTGGGGAGCTAAAGCGTCTAATGCCCTGACTCAGACTCAGAGGCTAATGTGTTTTTGCATTAACGCTGCCCTTAAATGGAGGAAACATGAACGGAGGAAGTCTCCAAAGCGAGCGTGGGGGAAGCCCACGCATGTGTGTGTGTGTGTGTGCGCTGTAGATAATATCTTTGACTTGGAGTTGACAGCATGCTGACAGTAGCATCGCAGAGGGACATTTTTCGCCGCACATGTTTTTCTTATGTCCCTCTGTTCTGAGCTAACGGCCCCTTCGCCCATTCAAACGCGCACGGCCACAAAAAACAACGGGGCCCGGCTCCGGCCCCGCCGTAATGGTGATGTTAAGTAATGTTTTAACTGAAAGTGAGCGCGTTTCATGAACGTAATAAAAACCCCAATGTGCTGAGAGCTGTTTAATCAGCCTGTGAATACATCAGTGTGTGTCTGCAAGATGGCGGCGGTCCAATGCGTTGATTAGTGGTTTTGGCTCGAGCTGCCGGCCGCCTGACGGAGCCCTTTGCTTTGCGTGGCCCGACCACAGGCCAAGAAACCACGCTGCCAAATATCACTCGGCACAGCTAGTGCACAAAACACACATGCATAAACACACACAAGTGCACACTTTCTTCTTCTTCCTCTTCTAACATGCACACACCTCCCTTGCATAATGTGACGTTGGCTTTGTGCGATTACATTAATTAAAGTCTCATTTGAGTCTCAAGGCAACGGTCACCCATTCCTGCCGCTTACCTCGCTCTCCCTCACACAAACCAACCCATACAGCAGCTACCACCCAAACATCTGGCCCCCTAATGACTTCCACAATAACACTCCCTGCACCCCCCCCCCCCGGCATTCAAATCGGAGATGAGACTTTGTACACCCAGATCCCATTAGGCTTTCGCACGTTAGCCTTTCGCCAGCAAGCGCTAAAGCAAAGAGGACAGGACAAAAGAGGCAGTGACAGAGCATGCAAGATGAGTGAAAATGGAGAAATAAACGAGTACGCTGGCTCAGAGGAGCTCTGATTGAGCCGTGAGAGGTGACATGAAGTGGTGTGATCTCTGCGGTCACTACAGTTAATGCAAAGATCGGCGGGAAAACCCTCTCACTGTCCAGCAAAGAAAAAGAAAAAAAAAAGATCTTAATGCATGTACAGTAATTGCCACACTGTTTAGGTCAGCATCCGCATGTTTTTTTGTGACAATTTTACAGTTTTAGATCAGAAAATCTGATTGGAATATGGACAAAGTTTTCCTTTTTTGTCTAAAAGTTCAAATTCTCATTGTAGCTGTTGTGACGTAGTTAAGTCACTTGACTACACGGAGCCCGTTTTCCACATGAGACGGGCTATTTGTAAAAAGGGCAGCACCAGACTGATGGGCTGACAGTGAAAAGCACATAAGCAATAATAAGCAGCCCCCCTTTACGACTGGCAATTCCTCAACAACCACCTCCTCTCCACCCGACACCCCTCCACCCTGCCTTACAGCAATGATGCAAGTGCACATGCACTAACTATGATGTTTGCTCAATTTCTACATGCAGCTATGAAGGATTCAATTCACTGTGCCTCTGTAGGAGTCAGACAGTGGAAAAGCCCCCATTTGAGCATCTATACCGCCCCCCCCCTTCTTGTCTGACATTAGTTTCATTACATGGTCCTGTGCGGGTGGGGGGGCGGGAGGAGTACTTACGACTGACAGGCGAAGGCCATCCCACAGATGGGGAGACAGCGAAACACACCCTCCCAGCGCACCACATTGACCTGCCCTAGCCACCAGCCGCTGAGCAGCCCATGTTTGAACGAGGACAGCACCACCTGAAGGGAAGGAGGGGGGGGGAGGGAGGGGGTTACAGCCCGAACCAAATGAAGATGAGGTGTGGAGGGGGAGCACGAGGAAGATGAGGGGGGATGGGGGGGGGGGGGGGGCTGCACCCATGCTGGCGGCTCACAGACAGATAATGAAGGTAATCAATGAGGAGAGAAAAACCAGAGAAAATGAAGAAAGGGAAACAACAAATAGAGACACGACAAGAATCCCCATACTGGACATAAAACCTGTCATAGCTGAACATGTTGAACAATGAAGGTGATGTGTAACGAATTAAAGTGAAATCATAAATTTGATCAAAATAAAAAAAAGGCTTATGAACGGGTCATCTGGACAAAAGCAGGCCCCACAGGTTTTTTTGGCTCAGCATGTGTTTCTTACGTCTTGCTCCTTTAATTACCTGACAAAGTCCCAGAGGACAACAGAGTCCCTCCATAACCCTCCAGCCTCCCACACCCACACCTGGGCTGCTAATCCTGGGTGTGGGGGCGGTGGTGGGAGGGCAGCGAAGATGAAACTTCCAGTTTAGTATGTTACACTTCTCTGCCTTACTACAAACTGCCACCAAGAACACACACACACACACACACACACACACACACACACATACACACACACACACAGAGCTCAAATGGCTCAGACCAAACCCGAATTAAAAGGTGAGAAATGGGGATGACTGAGAGGAGTGGGCGGAAGGAAGGTTCAGATAGGTGGGGGGGAGGGGGTTTAAGGAGCATAAGGATGCAAGGAGGGTGGGGGGGGACATCTGGCTTCCTTCACTCTCCAACCCCCCCCCCACCAACTGCCCTTACGGTGGTGTTATTGCGGGGGTGGTTTCCTTGGTTTACTTACGGGTGACAGCAGAAGGTTGTGGCGATAATGGGCAGGCACTGAATGACGCCCTTGAAGCGCCACAGGTGAACCCGCTCCACCCAGGAGCCTGAGATAATGCCGTAGCGCAGGGACGACAACACTATCTACAGCAGCAGCAGCAGAAACAGCAGGGGGACAGAGGGGAGCAAACAAAGGGTGCAGAGGAGGTGGTCGAGGGGAGTGAGGGAGAGCGGAAGGACACGAGGTAAAAAAAGGAGGAGGAGGAGGAGAAAGAAGTACAGGGGTGCAAAATGGGCAGAGATGGAAAAAAAACGAAGGGGAGGATGAAAGGAGGGAGGGAAGGAGATACATCACTGTTAGAGGGTTAGGGATCTGGACTGGGCCATGGCCTGGATCTAAAGCCAGACTCACACACCACACCACTGCTCCAGGTTATCGAGCTACGCGTCACGTCACGCGAAGAGACTGTGAACAGCAGTGAGGAGTCTGTGGAAGCAGCAGTACGGGTCAGTAGAACAGAACCACACACACACACACGCACAAACGCTGTGTGTGCAGTTAAAGAGTAAACGAGCCGAATCCCATGAGGCAGAAAACTGATGGCTTTTTACAGTAAACATGTGTTTACTTGCCACACAATGCTGATTGACTGGGACAGAAAGGGAAGTACGAATAGGAATGTTGTGCTGACTTAAGATAACAGAATAAAAGTCTTTCTCAGAGTAATTTGACATGCTGTACAAACAGCAATGACTGGGTAAGAAGAAGAAGTCTGAAATATATCAAATCCGTTTGACATATTAATATCTGGCAACAAATGAGCAAATATAGAAAAATAATCCCCTTAAGTTGCAAGGGTTTGTGATTTAGTGGAGTTGACGATGTGACCTCCATTTACTTCACACTTACAGTGCTTTAAATGTCTCCAGTGGCCAGTTCCAAGTGGTGTCTCTCTCCCAGGGGAAAGACTTAGCTTCAGCCAATAAAGAGCAGCGCAGCAATTGTTTTCTGCCCGATGTGATTTAGCGCGACTTTGCTCTTTAAAAAAAAAAAAAAAAAGGGGAGCAAGACAATATTATGTCGGTAAGGAAGACATCGTTCTGTGCAGTGGAGCGAATAAGGAGGAATTAACACGGAAGACAATGAAATAACATATGTCCAAACAATATTCAGAAAATCAAATGGGTTTCAAGTTAATTATATAGTTCGTGTTGCAGGTTACAAATGCATTCATAGTATTTATATGTACAACTAGCTCTTTGGGGAAGAAGACTATAATAAAGAGCACAATGGCTTCAGAGCCAACTCTAGTATTGAAGGAAAACACACTGCTGTCTGCTCAGATGCATTGCGCGGAGTGTTGGTGGGCTCACCGTGAACATGAAGAAGGTGTAGAACATGAGAGCCATGGCGGAGAAGGACTGGATGGAGGACATCAGGTTCCTCTGCAGACTCAGAGGGAGGACGATGAACAGGGACACGGCGATCAGCAGCAGCACGCGGAAAATGCCGTTCACCTTCAGAGGAAGGAGGTGTGAATAATGAATCCTATTACTCCAACATTTATAAACCGGTATTTGCTGTTTCGGTTGCTTGAGGGAGTAAAGTGAAGCGTCAGAACACAGAACAGAGCAGTGGATAGGAAACGTGTGTTCAAAGATTAAGAGATGAATGAAGCAAATAATGATCT
Source organism: Leptoclinus maculatus (assembly GCA_032191485.1). NCBI lineage: Eukaryota > Metazoa > Chordata > Actinopteri > Perciformes > Stichaeidae > Leptoclinus > Leptoclinus maculatus. Next base: position 10,413,803 of record JAVDOI010000015.1, read on the forward strand.
CAAACCTGTAAACCCAACAGCTGAGCGAAGAAATTCGAGCCCAGATCAGCTATCACCACGTAGAAGGCAATACAGGTCCCCAACATCAAACCGATCATACTACAGGGGGGAGAGAGAAGACCGGGATTATTATTAACTTTTTTTTTATACATCTATGATAATTATCTGTAGAAGATCAAGCCATAATAAACACTTCAAATACAGCACAATGTGTGGAGTGAATTAATAATTAGACTTGCCTCAACTCCACCACGGTCTTTCCTGGTTTCCCGTAAGCATGGAACGCTGCAGAGAAGGGAGCGACGTCAGTGTGAACAAACAGATGGCAGCGTCGGGGAAAAGTTGCCGTGACGTGGTTTTCCGTAAATGAAGTTTAACTTTCTGTCTGCGGAGTCACGACGGCCATCGTTGCTTCTGCTAACTGTCAGTAACAAATACTAAAAAAACCAGCCAAATTCAACGCTATTTAAACTCACCCAGTCCTGCATAGGTCCGTCTTTTGGTGCTGCTCGCTGTGTTGACCAGGAACATGCACGACTTGTGGGTCATCCACGAACAGAAGAACAACAGGAGAGTTCCCAGCACGATCCCGCACTGGAAGAGAGGACGGGACACTTAAACACACATTCACACATACATACATACACAGAATCTTACTTGATTACAAAATGACAAAAGAGTCACCAACGACACTAAATGGAGCTATTTTGAATTGTCGTTATTTAGTAGGAAACAGTTTTTATAAGCAATTTTGGTGACATTTTACTTTGTCTGAGGTGTAAGAATTCAAGGGCCTAAAAAAATTAAATATTATGTTATTTATAAGAGCTGGCCTTTTTAAAGAAGGGCCACCTCCGCCCCTTATCTTCTTTAGTTCCTTCTGTGCACAAATGTTGACCTTGCATAGTACTTGTGCACACTACACAACAAACACAGAGAGGCAGGAAGTCGGCCGAATAGTTTCCTGAGATCGACGACAATGATAGTGACAATGTAACTTTATGAATTCCTGTTTTCAACAGGGAGGTTGGAGGGTAACACTTTGTCCTGAAGTATTTTGCCAAATTGCTACTTTTTTTTTGCAATTTGCAACCACGAATGGTCAAAAACCCGTTTGGTATTTGTGCCAAAACCTGTAAGAGAATGTGGAGAGCAAAAGGACTCTTGATAAAGTCTGCCAACAGATGGAGAGTCTGTTTATGATCAACCAGGCGTCCACTGCCAGCAATAAAAGTAACAGTCATTCATTAGGTCATTTTCCATTCACACCGATGTCACAATGACAAAGCAAAACTCACAGTGGCCAAAATGAAGCTGTGGGTTGTTTCAACATTCAGTGTTTGTTGAAATCCCGTCAGCAAGATGCTGATTCAACTCTGTGCTCGTTTTGTGGTCTGTAGTTTGTGATGCTGTTGAATTACGTCGCGTTAAACTGAAAGGTGTTTTTGAGCTGTAATGTATCAGTGAGGTTTAGACTAAATACTAGAATCATCTCGCTGTAAAGTTAAACACCATCTAAAGCTACTACTGACTGGAAATGACATCGTTTAAATGGACTATTTCAAACTGAAGCTTGTAAATTTCAACTTGAAATGTGACAACTTGTGAGTTGTTTTAGGCCTCATGTACAGTATAATGTATCTGTCTATAGCTACCTGTGTGTTAATTGATATGCGATATTCTATGGATGAAATGAAGTTATTAGACAAATATTAATGTCTGACTTAGATTTATGCAAAACACATATGTGGTCAATGGCATAAAGTAACAACCAAGTACATTTACTGAAGTACTGTACATAAGTACAGTTTTACATGAATATTACCTGTAATGTACTTTCCCCCTTACTACTAATACTGTAGCTCCTTTTTATTTAACTATATTTATATCACACCTGTAGCTATACATTACAGATGAAGACTGTATCTACAAAACATACATTCAGTTTAAAAAATAGAATTCATTATTAAACTACCCAACAGTCTATATATATGTATGTGTATATATGCCGTTAAAAAGCACTGCTTACATGTAAATCCAACACAAATAGTGAGTGCAGACAGCCCACCTGTTTGAAGCAGAAGGGCATGGTGAGGACACTGACTCCTACGATGCTGTTCACCACGTTCATGATGAGACCCCAGTTAGACGCAGTCATCTTCACCGCGTATTGACCGGTCCTCGGTACGAAACGGTCAAACAAACGGTGTCTGATAGCTAGTCCGCAGCGGGGACTCGGGACTATATTCCGGGTTTGTTTCTCAGACTCTTCCGCCGATCAGTGACGTGGCGCTGAAAGAGAAAAGACAGAGACGACCGAGTTCATCGTTTCACACACTTGAGTCTTTCGAGGCTTTGTGAAATACACACTAACACGAACGTAAATTAAAAACATATATATATATTAAAATGAAAACCAGAATATCATAAATACTGTAGCCTTCAGCTAGCAAGCTACTGTTTACGTTAGTAGTTTCATTAACGCTAATAGTTAGTTAGCTGAACGTTAACTCACGTTTATCTGAGACGTTTGCGCCTGTGGCGGGGCTGTGCCGATTACGTCATCATATATGATTTCCTGACATCAAACGGACATTTATCGTAAAAAGAAAGTGCGTGTTCGTGCGGTTTGAAAGCAACAAGTCAACAGGAACTCTGTCCAAAACACACAAATCCAGTATAGATTTTTGATTCCCCCGAGCGCGTATCCAGGAAGTAGAGATTATAGTCGAGGAAGAGAGAGAGACAGACTGCTGGTTTCATCTCTGTGGAAACACTCGGGCGCCCACTAGTGGCCACATCATGGACATGAACATACTGTTTTTCTTTCCTCTTTACTTTCCTCCAGCATAAATAATCATTTCTGTGTACTTTACTTAATATATACAACAGTACATTTCAGAGGGAAACATTGTACTCCCCCATTTTACTACGTAAACACCAACAATGTTTATTTCGGGTCCTTTGTCCCGTTTCAGATGTGTGTGAACTTTTGTCAGTTCCACTAAAGTGGATCATCAAACATGGATTATTCCCCGGGCCGATTCTGCCGGTTCCACGGTGATTCCGATCTCTAGTGGGTTTTAATTTCAAACCAGGCTGTGGATTCATTTTATCGCTGCTTCCTCTTTAACAGGGTTGAATTAAGAACCAATGAATGCAGAGTTACTTTAATTTGCAAATAAGAAAAACATGCGATTGGTTTGCTGGCTGTGTGTCTTATTATGATGACGACGAGTCAGGTGACCGTGAACGTTTTAAGATAGTTAGTTTTAACTAACACACATGGATACAATACAAAATAAAAACATGGTTAAAAAAATATATTAGATACATTGTACTTTGGAAAAACATAACACTATTTTTTTTAATGTATTTTTCAAAAAGTGGGCAAAAATGAGTCTGACCAGGACGGTGCTAACGTGGATAGAAGAGGACAGTGACCCAGCAGCCACTAAATCAGCTGTCCTGCTTCTGAACCAGTCCAGCCTGCAAGAGGACCCGAGCATCAGCGGGACTGAGGCAGAGACCCAGAGACCCAGAGACCCGCAGCCCTGCGACATGTCCAGCTGCTTCATCCCGTCTCAACTTGAGCCCCCTTACGGTCCACCACCGCGGAGGCCCAGTCTGACACCGAGGCGGATGCCTGAGAACCCGGTGGCGGGTAAGGCACCAGGTTAGCAAGCCCCACAGTTTACCTGCACGTGTCAAACACAGTTTATAGCTATTTACATTGCAGTACGTTTAGCTTCACAATTTAAACAGTTTAATTCCTTACGCATATACACAGTTTAAGCCTTGAGAGCTGAGTAAATCCATTGAAGATATGAAAACTGGTTGTCTATTTCAATTTGGAAGGCCACGTGTTTACGTTCTGAACACCACCCAGATAAGTTAGAGGTTCATCTCAAATATATAACGTTGTACTCTGAGCACAATAGGCTGTACTCACTGACTGTGAAAAATAAATAGTAATCCTGGTGGGGCAGTATGTGTGCTTGTTTATGCCATTGAGCTACTCACTAGGCTAATCTGCTTTCATATTGTTGCCACTGGCCCAGGAATGTATTGTTGCGCTCATGTGGTGTAAATCCTGTGTGAAATATGATATCTATAGGTCTTTATATTGTCCTTAGGGTTGTGATCATAGGCTGTAGCCTAATAACAGCTGCGTTACTACTAGAACAACAACAACAAGCTTGGTATTACTCAGAACAGGAGCGCCTCGTCATCATCCAACTCCTCCATAATTATGTTTTCTAGCCATGGAGTTATGTTGGGCCTAATTTATATGGAACTATTGAATCACACATCTTTTACTTTTGATACTTTAAGCACATGTTGCTTATATTACTTCTGTGCTTTAGCTTGAGTAGGATATCGAATGAAGGCCTTTTACTTGTAATTGGATATTTTAAAACACACATGTTGTGTTGCTATTTTTACTTAACTGAAGGAACCTGACAAGTTCTTCCACCGCTGACGAGCTCTGTAATCATAACAATACCAACAGACTTGCATGAATCCTGTTTTTCCAGATGCCACAGCGATTCCCTTCAGGAAAGGGAAACAGGCAACAGAGGGATGGGAGGTGTGAGGGGGGGGCGGGGACGACAAAAAAAGACTAAAACACAACGGGCAAATCGTGGATGACAACAAAGAAAATACTCTTCGCCCGAACACCTGAAATGTTGTATTTGGGTTTATTTCAGTCGGTAACAACGCCTGTCCGGTGCCCTCTCTCATAGACGACTATTGTGTTGTTTGACCAGGAAAGAGAAGAATGAGAGAGGGTTTAGAAGAGGGGAGGGGGGGGGTGGTTTGACCTGGGAGCTTTCCCTTAGCCGGGTGTGCTTTCCCCCGGGGGACGAAGGATTTTCAGAAGCAGAGACGTGATGAAGCTTTGAGAGGCGGACAGGAGGGAATCTTTGAATTGTATAGACTGGTGTGTATGTGTGTTTGTGGCAAGATTGTAGAAAGTCCTCTCTGACAAATTTGTACATTCTTTTAAATCATCTTTAACTCTGACAACACACTTTTATTAACTTGAATATGTAATAATTTATATATATATATATATATATATATATATATATATTTATTCAGCATTTAGCCCTCCCAGAAACAGTTTTTCGAGCCCTGCCTTTTTACTGAAATTATATAAATAATGTTTATTGTCACTACGTGGGCATGCCTATGAGTGTGTGCGTGCATATGTGTGTGATCAGAGAGGTTAAGACAGGAAAACCCTGGCCATTGTGCACCAGTGACCCCTCAAAATCAATGTGACAGACCGGTTGATTGGCTGGAGGGTCCTGTCTCTCTGCACCTAATCCCTCAAGGTAGACCCTCAGCCAGGCCTGCTGCGCTCGTAAGTGTGTGTGCGCGCATGTGTGTGTGTGTGTGTGTGGGGATGTATCTGTGCTTGTATGTGTGTCTTTCTGCACCTAATCCCTCAAGATAGACCAAAGGCCATGGGATGGGGTATTAGTGCAGTTACAGGGGGTCAGGCCAGCATGTGTGTGTGAGAGAGAGAGAGAGAGAGAGAGAGAGAGAGAGGGAGGGGGAGAGAGAGAGAGAGTGAGCACTACTCCACAGTAGTCCAATTAGGCTGCAGAGTACCTATGTATTTCTATGGGACTCAGTCATGTGCGGAGGTAGTAGTGGGTTTTAGGGTGGGTTAGGCGGGGGCAAATTTTCGGGCAGATTTGGACGGATAACCCAGTTGGGGCGAAATTAGACGCAGGCATCTGGATTTGACCTCGGGCCCTCAACGTGACCCCGGGTCACTCAGGGGTCGCGGGGCACAAAGCAGAGCGCTGACCCCGCACAGGTCAAGCATGCGGGCGGCTGAAAGGACGCCTTTGTGGGGCCTGGCATGCTCACTATTTCCCATGAGCGCCAGGGGACCGTGTCTGCCCAGGAAACTGGACCGGAGAGCGGGCCAGACAAGGTGTGTGTGTGTGTGTGTGTGTGTGAGTGGGGATGGAAACCATAATTGATTTTTGTTTATGTTTCTGCGTGTTTGCTTTATGATTATCACTGACTGAAGGTCATAGTTTAGCCTGATTTTTATTTCTTACTTGGTATGTGTTTATTTTTGTGCTGTTTGGAGGCTTCGTAGGGTCGGCTTCAAACTGTCAGGTAGAAACCTCGCAACTGCAATTCCTGTTTAAACTTCAGTTGAAGGATTAAATACTCCTTGCTTAAAACAAATCTTCCACCCTTGGGTTTATTAGCGTCTGAAAAGTTGACATTTTGGAGATACATGATGTTGCACTTCTGTTTATGTTTGTGTATCAGGGAGAGAGATACGGCGTGGGTTTTTAGGTATGCCTGTGGTCGTTGCTTGTGGCCCTCTGTTAGCGCCTCCTTAATGAGGGCATGCACGCTGCCTCCAGTCCTGTGTGTGGCCCTCAGAGAGGGAGAGAGAAGCCCTCTGCTCCAGTAATCACATTTAATTACGCACCAGCATTAGACGGCCTATGAATGGGGTTTTTAGGCAGGCCTCTCACACAGAAATTGGCTGCATCCAGCCGAACATTGCCCACCTTTGTCCTGCCCATCCCACTATATTCTATTAACACTTTGTCATTTGACCATCAGCAAAGCACTACGGTCGAGCACTAACAACTGCCGGACTAATGCCGCACATTAAAAAACGGGAAGGTAAAGGGAACAATAGGCGTTTTCTTGGCTGAGCGGCTTGCGTCTGCCCCATTAATGAAGCAAATGGACCACACATTAGACTCCATCCACAATTACATAGCACCTAGAATCACAGATAAAGGACGTATAGTCTCAAGGAAATCCTGTCAGGTCTGCTAATCTTAGGTTTAAGCGACAAATTCGGGGGCTTCTTTTGGAGAGGAGAAGTGGAATTTACTTTGTTAATCTCTGGGGGGGGGGGGGGGGGGGTTCTTGCTCTGTGAAATCAATTTGGAAGCAGAGCGTTTTGTAAGATGACGTGGGATTTTGCGTCGCAGAGAGAGAGAGAGAGAAAAAGAGAGCTGCCAAGTCGCCATCTGCACCGCTAAGTTGTGTATGCGTGCATGTGCGATGTGTGTGTAAGTGTTAATATCGACATTAATCACTGTGTTTAGATGCAGGAAGATTTCTGCTCCCACTCAGATCACCTGGTTTGGGGGTCAACTCGTGTAAACATCGCAACTCCGATAGTTTACACCCCAAAGTAAACATGTTACTGTGGCATGAAAACACTTCTAATGCTTTTTCTTCATTAATGCTTGCAAACGCACGACCCCGAAGCATTATGGGTACATTTTGTGTTCCCTTTTTATGCTGTATTTGCTAATACACACTCTAGGGTTGGAGTAACACAGCGCTTAATAACCCGCTCATTATTTAGTTCCATCACGATACGATATTATATTGGTTCTTTGGACACCAATGCAACTGCTAATATCCCAAAGTCTGCCACTATTCTGTTGCAATTTGATTCAATTTCGGGGCCTGGGATTGAAATTAGATCATATCATATATCTACTTAACAAAATCAGTTGCATTTATATAAACGAAAATATGATTTGACAATTTTATTACCGGGGTCCGAAGGAAGGAGGTGCTCATGGACGGACATGTGGAATGGGAATTTCAAAAATATAGGCGCATCTTAAAGATGATGACATGTATCGATGTTCTGACTTTGCATCGATGTTATTGGTTCGTTGATGATTGAATCAATACATCGTTCCAGATCGTTACACCGCTATATATACAGCGAACACGAGTCTTTGTTTAGGGGAAAGAAATCTTGAATCACACACATGCACTTCCGCATACCCTCTCTCATACACACACATCCAACTCTTTCTCTCACACACACACACACACACACACACACCGTGTCTGAGATAACGCCCAAACTGACCATAAATCCAGTGTGTTTTTAAGAGGCCAGACTCATAAAGAGAAGAGGTGACGGAGCAGCACTGATGGGTCAATATGGCCCATCCTACCACACACATACTCTCTCTATCTCTGTCTCTCTCTCTCTCTCTCTCTCTCTCTCTCTCTCTCCCCTTCCCCCTCTCTCAGATGTCACATACAATACACAAACACACACGCAAACACACACAGTGTTACATTTGCATGAGAACACTCAATCACATTCATATATGCATATTGTATACATATCTACGCACACACAGTGCACATTGAAGCACATGATGTACAGTATGTAGGGACTTGCACGAGTGTGTATTAACACACACACACACACACACACACACACACACGGGGCCGGAGTGTAGTGAATGGTGTGTTTGACTGGAACAGAATGACTGTGGGGATTCATGCTGGCTTTCCTCTATTAAACTCTGCAATAAGGCTCACTGTGTATGGGAGTGCTGACGTCCCTGCCCGCCTCGATGATCTACGGCCTGTGTATGTGTGTATGTGGGTGTGCATGCTAAACTCTCTACCTGTTCCCAGTGATCTATAGCTCCGGGGGATTTTATATACCCATATACGAACATTTGTGTGCATTTGTGTGTGTTTAAATCAATGTTTGCGAGTGAGCGTGTCCACATGGGCGTGCAGCTGCATGCTCCACAGCTCCGGTTCTGCAAAGGTTTTGGGGTTTGGCACACAGAGGGAGGGAATTCCTTCGGATTCGGACCGAGACAGAGGAGGGTCTCACTGGTGACTCCAGACTGCCGCAAACATCGGACGGGGGAGTGATAATTTACAGTCCGAGCGGGCTGCAACTGAAGGGGACTCAGTGAAGTGGTGGAAACGGGCCGGCCTGTATATCTCCCAGTAATTGGCGACGTTCAAGCCCCGTGCAGAGTGCGGAGCCAGGAGAGATGGTGTTACCCCAGGTTCTCCTCAGGCTCCTCCACGGCTCCTTTCTCTGTGGCCGTCTGCGGCCGCCACCAGAAAACAGGCCTTTCATTTAAAACACTGCTTTATATGGCTCTCTGGTGCCAGCAGCATCATTAGGATTTTAGGAGTGGCACTTACCACATGAACAGCCAGGTCCTTACCCAGCGAATATTGGGATTATTCCTGTTTTTTTTTATTGCTTTGCTGATTTATTACAGACACAGACAGAATAGACAGCAGCCTGAACGCCCTCAACAAATCCAGTAAGCCTTGTATGATACAAACTAAAAAAAAAACTCTATTAAATGTTTGTTTCTTAAAGTGATCCGTGCACAGAAAGTGAGAGGATTTTTTTTTCCCCAACTGCAAAAGGAGACATGACATGACCAAAAAACAGACAGCAGTTTGACATTAAAGTAGTGAGGTGGAAGGGTCTGGAGGTCGAGGGGCTTTCAACTCTGTTGACCATTTCCAAATCCTGCAAAAGGAGTTTCCTGGAAGTGAAACTGAGATTTTCTCACGGTGTCTTGTGAGTCTTTTGTGAATCTTTGCCACATGGAGGCGCAGAATGCTGTCGGATCAACAGAAGAAGTGACGATGGAGGGTTTTGAGATGTTCGAAGGTGATTTTAATAACAAAACTGAATCGAAGTTTGTTTAATTTGTCTAATCAATCTGTGCCAAGCAGCCACGCGTGTATTTGAGGAAGTTTGATGCAATCTTTTTGATTGTGATTCGTGTTTGGTATTTAAAAGGGTTTGTTCGCACAAATTACACAAGTAATTAGCAATGGAGTTTTATTATTTATTACTATTTTATTTTATTTATTTGTTTTAAGGTATCCGTCGGTGAGGTTTCTGCTGATATATGAATATAATGGAAGTAAATTACACAACTGCATATTTCCAGAAAAAATTCTCATAAACCTCTTTCTACCAAGAAAAAGTCCCGATGAAAATGGTTTGTGAGGTTTGTGAATTACCCAAAAAAAAAACAGGACATTTCTCTTGCTTTTGAAAATTATTAAATTAAATGAATGTATATTTTCAATGCGGTGAGAATAAATGACATCCCATTCCCCTCCAATTCATCATGGCGGTGGAAGAAATCTCAAGACCTGAGTGAATTAAACAATATGCATGAGATACCGCTCGAGGTTAGGGGAGAAAACACTTTTTTTTTTGTCATTTGGGTAAACTGACTATAAAGTGCAGTTACACCTTGAGGATTTTCTAGCCTAAATTATGAAGAAAAAAAACTCAAATGTCATAGATCAGTTAAGCCCACAGCTTTGAATACACATTAACATCTCGCCTCATAACGTCACAGCAGGATAGGGAAAAAAAGTTGACTGATACAAACATCGTACAGGTCCTGTTTTTCTCATCTCTCTTACCAGTGTGTGTGTGTGTGTGTGTGTGTGTGTGTGTGTGTGTGTGTGTGTGTGTGTGTGTGTGTGTGTGTGTGTGTGTGTGTGTTGATGCAAACACAGCAGATTCCCCCAATAAACAGGAAATATATCTTCAATCCCAAGACATGCTCAGGCATTCACTTGTCAGCACAAATTATAGGCCGATGCTCATAGTTATGGATGTTAAATCAGTCCAGCAACACAAACACAAACACACACACACACACACACACACACACCCATATAACATATTATATATAACAAACGCAAACCTTAAATTACAGTCTTAAGTTTTGCCTGGCTCACACATTCATCCGGTCTTCTACATAGTTTTCCACATTCCTCCCATTTCTTTTTTCTCTCTTTTTTTCTCTCCCTTGAAGGATATACTATCCTTCTTCCCTCTCTCCCTTTTCACATGCCTTCCCCGCCTCTACTTGTTCTCCCTTCCTCCTCCTTTTCTTCTGTTCTCATCGAAATTCAGCTGTGTAATTCCCTCTCCGAGGACACCATTGATCTCTCCCTTCCTGCATGTTTTTAGAAACACTGGGCGGGCAAAGCAAGACGGCGAGAGGAGAAGGACGAAGAGGAGAGGAATGACAGAAAGTGAACTGGAGAGCGAAACAGGAAGCAGAAAGAGAAAGCTTAAAAGGGGAGAGAGGGGAGGAAGGGGGAGGCCGAGGAGGAGAGCCAGACCCCCTCTATAGTGGCTGGAGAAGAAAAGACACGGGCTTTCCTCGTGATCGCATCTTCCGCCCCTCTTCTTGAAGCACACAGAGACAAGAGAGCAGCTATTTACTGGCGCCCACACATAATGGCCACTTTTATTTACTTTCCTCCATTTAGCTTCTGCCAAGGACTCTATAATGTTTGGGCCAAAAACAGAAACCCAAGGTGTTTTACAAAGTACCGACGTCCCCTCCTCCTCGTCTTCATGTGTGCCTCCTTTTATTTATTTGCTGATCCCCCAACTCCAAACCACCCACAAAACAAAAAAAAATCCCAAATGCATAGGCAGAGAGATATTTTCTCAACATGTGGGCACATTTATATATGACCTGCCTTCAATCCTCCCCCAGGCCAGGCTACACACACACACACACATATACACACTAAGTCCACACACACACACAGACCCCTGCTCTGACATCAGAAAGGTCAGCAGTCCTGTCCGGGCTGCCACGACGCTGACCCTCTGTCCTGAGGCGAGCCTGGTGACCAAACGCCGCTCCTCCTCTCCTCTGAGTTCCCCGCTGACCTTTCACAAAGAGTTTCATTGCTACCAGACCTCAGACAAACCGCGGCTCATCATCGCGGAAAATCAGGCCGGAAGATCTGTATGGACTCTCTTGTGCTGTTTGTTAATCTGACTTTCTAACTAGAACGATCAAATGTGCTCTTTGGGCTTTCTTATTTATTTATTTAAGTCCAACTAATCCTTAAAACTAAAAGGTTTTTTTTTTTTTAAATCCATTAAATTTCACAGACAACTTTAAATGCTGATATTACTACTTTGACTATTTATTATAATAGCATGAAGAATGTTATTAGTATCCTCAGTGTAAGTAATTATTTTTGTTTACTGTCACTACTCTTTGAAAATCATGTATTTTGTTTCCAAAATGTCGACTGCACGAATGCTGTTAACTTAGAAAAACAGCCGTAATTTCATTTTTGTGATAAAGCCTTTTGAGAGGTTTTATTTGGCCGAAGAAGAAAGAATCCTTTCTCAGCCCTTAAATCTTACAGCGTATCTGGAAACGTAACATTTTGAGACACATGATTTCCACTGCCTGCTAGTGACGGTGTCAGGACTGTAGCCAGGATTCTAATACTGAGAGTGAGTTCACCAGACACCAAAAAGGAAGTCTGTAAAATATTGTAATTATTTATGTTTTTTTATATTTTATTTAACTGTTATGTTGTATTTACATATTATTTAAAAAAAATACGGAAAATATTGGTGGGGAAGTAATGAAATATTATTTATTTATTTGTGTCCAAAACATAGACGAAATGGCATATATATATAAAATTATGTATATATTTATAATATATATATAACATATTTATATATATATAATAAAAATAAAATTTATTTTTGTTTACAAAAAAAGCCACCTTATTTTCAAAAAAATGTTTAAACTACTCTTAGCGATATCTCATACAAATGAGTCAATCCTGGCAGAGCTGCCTTACTGTTCAAGGAGTAAGTTGTATTGATCAGGAGGATTTGACAGCCTCTTACTGTGGTCATTTGCGTAAACATACTGTAGTTTCTACAGATTCTCTCACTCCTCACGGATTCTTTACCTTGTGAAACAGCATCCTGTGAGTGACTGATCTTCCTGCTCTTGCGCCGTGCTTGTTTTCTCTTCGCAAAAAAACGAGAAGCCGCGTTCTCTCAAATGAAACTCACAAGGGGCCGATCACGAGACGGAGCGGCTTGTGTGTCTGCTGACAGTACGGTGACGGACGCTTGGTGCCTTTAGTCAGGGGCCTCTGAGCCTCCTGCATTTAAAAACAAATAAGCTGCCACATAAAGATCATCGTCACACAGAGCTTCTCGCCGCCTTCTGTCACACACACACACATGTAGATGCACCATCACTTAAAAGCCCACTGACCTCCATACCTCCCCGATCACTGACATACCAACCTCCTTTCAAAAGTGTTATGTGCTCTCTCTGCGTAGCATTTGCTAACTATGCACGCACCGCACAACAAGCAACACACACACACACACAGCCGTGCACCAGAGGCTAACATCTGTAAGGGATTTGTACAGTGAGATGATACCCAATAATAAATAATGTGAACATTTGAAACTAATCTCAGTCCCCCTCAGTGTGACCCCAAACCAGGTCAGAGGGGTGTGTGTGTGTTGTAGGAAGTAAGATAGAGACTGTGCGTGCAGGCTTACACTGTATCGGTGTATTATCCATGCATGTCTGTGATATGACGAATCCTGGAATCCCACAGGTGTTCCCAATTCCCAGTTAACGCGGCGACCTCGCCTCAGTGTCCCCTCTCTCACCCTTCACCATTTCCCCTCAAAGAAAAAACAACAACCTCTCTCCATCAAATCTCACCTCCTCTGCTGACTTTTAATCATACGGATCCTTTAATTGGTTCAGTTAATCAGATTCAGATGATCCAGGATCAGACCTCGTGTCCCCCTTTTTAAATCAGAGTGTGTGCGGTTTGGTATGTGGCCACTAGGGGAGGCTGTGGCTCATCCTTTGAGACTCTTCCTGTCTGCCCTCCCATAACACAAAGCCAGCTGATCCCGCTGGTCACAGGTCAGCAGAAGGCCCTCAAAAGTCACCGGGCGTTCCAGTTGAGCTGATTCCGAATTCGACAGACAAAAACCTGCAGGACGGCGGAGAGGAGGCCCGAAGTCACCACGGTGGTGGAAGTTTACCCCGACGGAGGATGTGACTCCTCATCTGTCCTCCTCCTCCCAGCCTTTGACCTCCACCTCCTCCTCCTCCTCTCTTTCTCAGGACGGCCTGTTGCATATTTAGTTGTTGTCATGGCAGCAGCTGTTTGTTTGAGACCATGACGGGATCATCTGTTATGTCACCTAACCTGACCTCACTCTGAACCCACGTGCACACAATTGTAGTGTGATGTCATCTCAAACAAGACACCTTAAAGTGAAGCTCCAACTTCTGTTATGATGGTGTGTGTGTGTGTGTGTGGAATGTAGAGAAGTGGACACTCAGCTGTGTGTGTGTGTGTATTTCTTTTGCCTGATTTTATGAAGGTGAGGATGGGGGAGAAAAGGGGGGAGAGAGAGGTGGCATGTGACGTGTATGTCAGCTACGGGGGGAGGAAGGGGGGATAAATCTGACCCTGTGACACACCCCGCCACATAAACACACACATATGGGCAAATGCAGCACACCTTCACATCTGGTTTGGCCATCGGTCCCATTCTCAATTGACGTGCCCCTCCTCCAACACACACACACATTAATTCTCCCCGTAGAGCTGCTCCTCACCCCTTTCGCTATCACTGGCAAAGTAAACCCACCATGTGAGAATGATGAATGGGCTATCCTGCACCGGAAGCACATGTTAGAAACCCCCTGCCACCCCGGCCTGCGCACACACACACACACACACACCATGCTTTCTCTGACACTCTGATCCACTATCCTCTCTCCTCCTCTTTCTCTCCTGTTGACTTCATAAGCCTCCTTCCTTCCTGGTCGCCACATCTGCCCTCCCTACACACACACACACACACAAGATCCTGATGTGTGTATGTGTGTGTGTGTGTGTGAGACTAAGACAGAGGGTGTAGTGTCTTGTCGATGGTGTCCATTGTCGTATACACACCTGCAGGTCCTGTGCTAGTGTTTATTGTGTGCAAGATGCCTTTTAAATACACTCAATGGTCGCGTTTGTGTGTGTTGAGGCGGAGGCTAAATGATAATGTGTTCCACAAGTAGAAGCCACAAATTCAAAGATTTCAATTCTTTATTAAAAATGTTGAGCATCGATTTTGATGAAAACACAAATAAAACATAATCCGTGCACCATTATTCCAGTTTAGCATTGCAAATTACATATTTCATCCGTCTCTTCTGCAGCTTTAGACATCACATGTATAGTTGACCTGGGGGGGTCTGAAATCAGCCAGGGGAAATGTTGAAACTCCAGGTGGTCCACAACCAATTAAATAAAGCATCACAGTGCTTCTTTTTGAAAAACGCACACACACACACACACACACACACACACACGAGAGAGAGAGAGATTGAGAGAGAGAAGCCCTCCTAGATGCAGGTTAGAAAAAAAAAGAGAAAAGAATTGTTTTTTCCACAATATTGGGGGAAAAAAGGAGAAAGAAACGAGTTTCATTTGCTGTCAAAACATTTGTAGTGGAATTAAACATATGGATGCCACAGGCAAAGTGAGGGCTGGAATATATTAGAGCTGCACGATGTTACACTAACCCTCCAGTATCTTACACTGCTCCGAGAGATTAATGGAATAAAGAGGGGGAGAAAGGAGGGGGAGGTTGGTGGGGGGGGGGGGGGGAGAGAATGAGTGAGTGAGTGTGTGTGTCTGTCTTTCTCAGGCCACTGCAAAATCAATATTTCTCCATGATACACCCTCATTATTGGCCATAGACGTACACACATCCCCATCAAAACCTAAATATTAGCTGCCCCGACTTGCAATCCGAGTTCTACGTTAATTACACGCGTCTGTTTAAAATTGTAGTATTTGATTTGTTTATGAATCTGCTCCTGAGGTTTTCCATTTTTATAAAAAAAAAAAAGAAAGAAAAGAAAACTGACATCTCCATAGCTTTTCATGGTGTCATTCCTCCCTCTACAGATAATATTCTGCACCTAGTTCCAACACGTTCCCATCAACATGCTGGTGTCTGTTAAGATTTTCTTTCTTTCTTTTTTTTTTTTTAAAGAAGCTCAAGGAGCATAATACTGCATCGATTTCTCTGTTCTATTAAATTAGTTGTTTCAGCACAGCAGGGTAATTGGGAAGGGCTTGTATGAGTAAATTTCAGTGCGTAGAGAGAGAAAGGGGGGAGAAAAAGGAATGTGCAGATACGTTCACAAATGAATAGTGGGCTTGTTGTTTTATGCCCTCAGTACGGAGAGAATTGAACTATGCGTTGAACGTCTCAAAGGGAATAGAGCCTGATGGGAGGGGGAGCTCAGCAGATAGTCTTTGGTTTAAAATCTACAAGTTTGAATGGAATGAAATTGACATAAAAATGCTGCTAATATACACCGAAAATAAATCCTCATTGTGGTTTTTCACTTCTCCTTTTTTTTTGGGGGGGGGGGGGGGCCTTACAAGCTGGTATACCTGGCATGAGTGTGATACCACTTACTGAGATATTTGCTACGAATGAGAGTCATAAAAAGAGTTTCAGCGGTTTGGACCCTCGACGTATTTACACTCACCAGGCGACTGGTTGAAAATCTATCATTGTAAATGAATGTAGATACGTTATATATGACTTGACACCACTGCTATAAACAATGATTATTTATATTTTTAACGTGATAAATTAATAATTGGTTGGTTTTTTTTCTTAGTTGTCATACGAAACCCTCTGGAGGTTCAGATCCGAGCAGGGTGTGAATGACATTTAGCTTGCAAATGAGTGGTGAAATTTTAATTTGCACATTTATCTGATGATCAAAACAGCGAGAAGAGTGAAAGTGAAATCCATCAATTTAAATTTTCCAAATGAGAAATGACTGTGTACAATAGATTTATACATTACATAGTCATTTTATCCAGATTCTGCTCGTGTACAAAAATGTTCTCCACAAGTTTTTTTTTTTTCACCCTGTGATTTTTATTAACAAAATAAGTTAAAAATACAAATTTGAGCTTTTCTATAGAATTACACAAAAGTCACTAATGTCCTTGTCAAATATATAAGTCTATAAAAATGAGTTTAGCTTTACTCTCCCTTACCTAACATAAACACTCACAAGGCTTGAGTTACACGAACATAAACAGGCTCGTGAAGCAGTTAAACAAAATTAACCCTAATATAATTCAAATTTTAGTAAGGAAATTAAAAGTATATTTCTTTCTTTTAATCTCCTCCTCTGCAACCTTCATCATTTGAATGAGACTATAAGGTTTGATGGTTCAACGTTCACTTATTTGAACACAACTCTCTGGTTTAATGTGTTTCATAGGTTAAGAAGAATGTTAAAAATGAGTTGTGTTCTCCCTGCTCCGTAGGCTGCAGGTAAAGACCCCCCTCCCTTCCTCCCTCTCTGTTTGTAATTATTGTTTACACTCTTTACTGCTAAACCATCTTTTTGCCTTGTACTAATTTCACGCTAGACAGCCACAAAATTATTTCGGCATCCTCGCAATATGTGAAAGTCGTAGATACATTTTTATTTTCCACCGGTCCTCCCTGGTGGGTAACAATGTGGCAATTTAGCCCACGTCTAGCAGTTTGACCTTAAACACCCGCTTTTAGAGACAAACCTGGTTATTTGAGCAGGAATCTCCTAACAAAAGGCGCAGACAGACAGTTGCCCCTCCTGGACTAAATTTGGTAAATGTGGCCCTATGCATATTTTACATAACGATTCTGCCCATTATTGCAATTTCAGAGATCCCACAGTGTGAGAACGACGGCCAATTTATCATTCATTGCGGTAAATCGCAGCGGAGACTGCATTTAATTGAGTTTGTATTGTATTTCGTAGCTGGGTGCCTTCTAGGGTGGGGGTGGGGGGGTTATTCTCTCTCAGGCCATCCCAGTGCAGCGGGGGCTGAGAGGGGGAGGTGGGGGGTGAGGAGCGGAGAGGAGACCCCCCCCTACACCTCCTCCTCGCAGCTCCGCCTCTGTCTTACCAAACAATCAACTGGTAGCGAAAATTGGCATCTTTCATGTGAAGTAGAGCAACAACAGGCTGCTGCAGATTCACATCATGTGTTCTCTAAAGTGGTTATTGTATGTAAAAGTATTAACTGGTCCGCTTTAAATTATAGTGATGGGTAAGTGAAAAAAAAAGAAGTATGTAAACAACTGTAACCTCCATTCTTACACCAGGAAGTTAATTATATCTTCAGAGAAGCGTCGATTTGCGCCATTTTCTCATTTAATCGGCCTGATTTCACGAGTTGAAATAAATTGAACGATAAAGGTGACGAAACCATGTTTTACCTCCACGTGCGTCTGAGTTACGTAAGCAGAGCTTTTAGTGTGTATTATTGCCAACCTGCTCGCTGTGAATGATCGCGGACACGTTGCACGCGGGCAGCACACCTGACCCCTTTACGTTCCACTTCACAGGCCCTCCACTTTGTTCATTTGCGTCTGAATCGTCTGCGATGCCGTTGCGGAGATATGGACGGTCTGCCCATGGCGCACATCGGTGCTGCGGGAGGACCTGCGCGGGCCGGGAGAGCAGCTTTGACTCCCCGAGTTGAGGCGACTGTTTGTGGCCTCGACTGGCCGATAGAAACACGCAGCTCCGCACGGACACATCCCAGCATGCTCCGCTGCTGTGGCCCATCACAACCCTCTCTGCTCTACTGACAGGAACTTTTTAAAAATTAAATCTATTTGCGCTTTATTCAATAGAAGTTATCCGCGGCAGCCTTCTTTCAGGTTTGCATAGATTACACTCGTGAACGTGCGCACACACAAACATACGCACTTGTTTGTCTTGCAATTTTTTTTTTTTTTAAATAATTCAGGTAGCCCTATAACAATTACACATGCACAATAGACACACATGCACGCACAATGGGGTTGTTTCATAAGCAAATAAGCTACAACTGAAAACCTGCAGTCTTCAATTTCTTACTTAATTTAATAAATAATCCTGATGACACACAGACACGAATAACAGAGTCAAAACCTCCAACGCTGTGTGTATTCCACTCAGTCAAAGACTAGGATACGTTTTGAGAGAATAAACTGCAAAATGGCCAAACCGTTGTATAAACTTTTTATTTAACATTTTATATATATATATAATATAACATTTTACATAAATATGAAAGGACAAAACAAGTTCTGCACAAAGATACAGCTGTCAAAACTATATTCTGATTAAGTATTTTGGTTAATATTGTGTTACAAAAAAACTAAACATAAACACTATACGTGACTGGAAGTATGGAAGTAAATAAAACAATCAAAACTATTATCTATTAAATCTATTATTATTATATAATGTATTTATTATGCCATATTTATTCATGTTTTGTTGATTGTTTGTGTACATATTGACTTGTTTGCAGTAGGGTGTATCTGGAACTTTTTTTCAAAGCAAAATAATTCGGTTTTTATTTTTATTTTTAATGCATATTTTGCAATATTGTATTTATTTTCTATCAAAATGTTATCAATTAATTTGCATTAATGACATTTCTTGTTCTAATAATTGTATGGAGAACAACTATTGGTCAGTTGTATTCATTATTTTTAAAATGTAGACATTATTATTATTATTAATAATCATAATATTGACATTATTAATAATAGTATAAACATTATTATCGCGTAGTTGGACTACACGTTAACCTTGTTAAAGTCCCAGTGCAGCTTTAAGTATTAAACACACATGAATAAAAAATAGACATCGTCGTTCAGTCTGTACAATAATATTCCAGTGTTTCTCCTCCGCCTGAGTCTTATTATTGTTATTATTATTATTGCTATTATCGCCTCATCGTGCTGCCACAGAAAAGCTGCCCGTCCTGCTGCAGTCACTTTGAATTAACTTCACCAACACATTAACTCCTCACTGACTGCAGCAGCCCCAAAACACACACACACACACACTCACACACACACACACACACACACACACACACACACACACACACAGGTTACATACAATGAGAAGTCTCTGAAATGTAGCCAGACACACCGAAATACAAAGACGCGTTTATAGCTGTTTTCGATAATGAGAGATTATTCAACAAAATAAAAGTCGACCGTGTTTGACGGTGAAACAACAGAACGGACAGAAGAAAACAGAATGTTGCCTTTTGTCAAAAATGTTCAAACCAAATTACAAAAACTGCGAATAAGATAATAAGGATAATATGTTTGCATTTTAATGAGCTGCTGTTGTACTTCCTGTGATGATTAGTAGAACTAAAAGCGTGTTCTTCAAAGTGAGCAGACTAGTCCTCCGTATGTAATTATGTAAAGTAGGCCTGCTACTGTAGCCAGCCTGTAATTTGACATTTTTCTGAAGCCTGTAGACTTAAAAAGAAGATCCAGCATCGATCCAGACGACAGGAAACAAAAGGAGAAATACCGAAGAGTAAATCTTTCAGCGTGAAAAAATCGGATGAAATCACTCTAAATCTGTATAAAACGGTTCTCCCACTGGTGTCAAATTCTCTACGGTTGTTTGTGTAATTCGGTTTTATTATTTGTAACCAAAATCTGTATAATTTAATTCATTAAATCTAGTTTTACATTTAAAGTATCTACATTTCATGCATAGCATGAAATATTTTAGGTAAAAAAATAAAAGGTCAGGGTAATAGGACCTCTGGAAACACACACACACACTCTCTCTCTCTCTCTCTCTCACACACACACACACACACTCACACAAAGGATCTCAACATGGCGAATGTGGCTCGCCCACCCCGCCAATAATCGATTTTTTTTAGGTTTTATTGGATTGGGTTTTTACGCCCTGAACGCACCACCGCCTGTTTTTAAACTGATTGAAAATATAGGTAAAAAATCCAGAAATAGTTTAAATGAATTAATCCCATTTTATATTTGAATTCAGTTATATTTCGAAAAAGAGGGAAATACCACTAATGCAACATGGAAGTCTTTATTCGCTTCTATATTTTTAAAAACAATTTGGATTAATTTTAGGTGTAGACTGGTTGTATTTTCTTTTTTATTTCATAACTTTGCATACTTATTGACCTGTTAAAAATTGCAGCTTAATTTTATTAATTTTGCATATTACATAATAAGTGCGATTTTATTTTCTAGTAAAATGTTTAATGCTATAGAAATAATTAAATAACAAACAATAACAACAACACTGCCCTACTAACCTACAGCTGCATGGAGCTTGGTGTTAAAAAGGTAATAAAAAAAGAATCAGAAAATGCCTCACCTTTTGTTACAAAAAAATAATATCAAAAAGAAAAATAGATGACGTTTCGTCCAGTTTTCCAGTTTTCCTCGTCTTCAGTCCATGTTGTTCTCGTGCGGACAGAAGTGTAACATGAGACGGTAGGACGGCTGCAGCTAAATAAATCTCATATGCAAAGAAGGCTTTTGAAAATGGCGCCCTGCAGCAAACGCCTCCCTGTCAGTGTGGGGGAGGAGAAGGAGGAGGTGGTGAGGGGCGTGCCATGTGCGTCGAGTTGCGTGCAATGAGGCTGTAGCCTCTGCTCCTGTGTCGGTTGTAGTATCTGGATATGAAACTGTCCCCGGTATTCGCCGGTATTGCCTCACACGTTGAACCCCCCCTCCTCCCCCATTCTCGTCAACAGCACGTAGGTACAACCATCGGAGAGACGCGTCGTGTCATTACGCACCGAATAAAAGCGCACTTCTCGGGCATCCGCGGCTCTCCAAGCCTCCCCATCCCCCCCTTTTCGCTCTCACTGTGTCTCTCTCCAGAAAACACGGGTCCGTGTTTCCCCGTTTCTTCACGTGAAAACGAGCCGCGGCGTGCGCCTACACGCAATCTCTTTCTCTCCGTCTTTCCGTCTTCCGTCCATTCCCTCGCTCCGCGGCCGCTTTTTTGGCTCAGGACGAACCGTTTCCACATCCACACACCGCCATTCCGGTTCGCAGGCAGGCAGGCAGCCCGTGTAACCGCGCAGTCTAGCCAGCAGCTGGGGCTTCCAGGGGAGAGTTGTGAAGAGGGGATCTCTCTCTCTCGCTCGCTCGCTCTCTCTCTCTCTCTCTTTCCCTCCACGGCGGAGCGGCAGCGAGGGAGAAGAAGAGGAGGGAGGAGGGGGAGGGAGAAGGAGGGGAAAGCCCACGCTGATAGCTGGAGGGAGCCCCAGTGCGTTGAGCTTGTGTGTTTGTGTGTGCGCGCGCGCGCCGTATGCGCGCGTGCATTATAATCGTTGCTAGGAAATCCTTTCTGTGGTTGTGTGAGTGAGGATCTACAAGCAGGATGACAAGGCAGCTGTAGTAAAAACATATATTTTGCCAAAACCGAAATCAACTTTTATCTTCTTTCAAATACAGATTTTTGTCTTTTTACCCCTCCATTTTTAAGTATACGGTATGGATTTGTTGAGCAGTGTTTAGGTGTGCGTGTGTCTGTGCGTGTGTGTGTGTTATGTTCCCCTCTTTGTGTACATTAGTGCTCCAATGCACATGTGTGCAGCTATGAGTTAATCTGCACACGCACACACACTGGAAGTGAAATGAAGGCTGCTTCATCCATAGTGAAGGAATTGATTCAAAGCAGTGCTGTGCGTGTGTGTGTGTGTGTGTGTGTGTGTGTGTGTGTGTGTGTGTGTGTGTGTGTGTGTGTGTGTGTAGTTACTGGTGGTATTTTCAGATAAATCACTCTCGGCTTGCAGAACAGTCAGTCCTCACCTATGTAAACGCACCCCCGAGGGCAACAGATTTATCTGCAAGAGGACGGTTCACCTCCCTCTCACACACGCACACACATGAACGTGCACACACACACACACACACATGCACACACGCCGCCCCCCTCCCCTCCCTCCGTTACCCCCTTTCCCCTCAGCCTGGAGATGGATGGCCCATGTCCCTTTTGTCTAGATGCAAATGGACTTTAACCCCAAATTAATGGATAACTCCCCAGAAAGGCCTAATAATGGTGCGCCCACATGATGTACACACACGCACGCACACACACACACACACACACACTCTATGGCTGGCAGGCCTCTGATTTGATAAAACATTTTGACTTGTCTGCAGAATATTTACACAATACATGCATCATATTCATCTGAGCAGTTAATTAGCACCGAGAAATGTAAGTTGCTGCAGTTGTGCGTTGATTAACAACAGTGATTTCATTTGTTTAATTTTTGCATTTCCTGTCTCCTGATGGAGCGCTTCTAAAACCAAATCAAGCTCCGCTCTGGGATTTTCACAAACCACACAAACCACTGTGACCAAAGCTCTCCTCCGCTACAGTAGAAGAAATCCTGCTTTCCCACCTTCCCTAATGACCTCTGTAACGCAGCAACATCACATTGTTGTAATTCTATTTTCATTTTATGTGCAGACATTTGAACTTTTAGTCCCGTTGTGTCCCGTGCCGAGTGCACAAGACGATGACAGACGCCGCGGTTTAACGTGGAGCTCGGGTGCAGGAACGGGGGATGTAGATATGATCCCCCATTAGCTGTGGCGCCATGCTGCTCCGCAACATTACCACGGCACTAAAATTTTATTTGAGCAGCCCCGCTCACTCCGGTTGATCAAGAGGAGAAGGGGGGGGGGGGGGTTGGGAAGCGAGATGGAAAGCCTCAAAGTATAGCTGCGTTGTGTATTGAGGCGCAAGTGTGTGGCGCATGCACTTGTTGTGTTTTCACTGCGAACAATAAACCCACTTCCTCCATGTATACCTGTCACCCCTGAGCACAATCAATGAAACGCCCCCGTTTGCTTCGTGTCAGGAGCAGACTGCAATACCACGGATGTAAAAATTCATCTGGGGAAGAGGCCACTTGTTGCTGGAGATGACGACAGCCGGCTGGGGAAGAGGAGAGGGGGGGGAGGCTGTGGGAGAGGTGGAATAATTTCATCCAAGTAAGATGGATGTTTTAATGCATCTGCTTCGTGTAAGGTCCTCCGCAACGTGCCACATAAACATATCTGCCTTTATGGACGCGGGGATGATATTGGAGAAGAAAGGTGGTGAAGACCTGTCACTTGTGCAGTGGTAGTGTGTGTGCAAGGAATCAGTGCAAGCAGCAGATATACAGTATAATGGGCATAGTTTCTTGACATACGTTTTCTCTCGCCTAAACCCATTTTTATTTCTAAGCATATTCAAAAAAAGTTGCCGTATTATCTGGAAGAAGGATTTGCTCTGGGCCGATGAAACCAAAAGGGCAATTAAGTTTATCTGAGAACCCCATTTGGTTGAATTCTAATCAAACGCAGAGCAATCATCAATATAATAACCACAAACTCATAAACTATCCCGTTTTTTCTTCTTCCCTCAGTTCCCTTTCATCAGCGCAGTAAATCCTCTGAACTTTTTCACTCTCTTCTTCAGCCCCTGGTATCGCCGCGTCCGCTCGGTCCCATGATCAACACAGGGTGTATACACGAGCTATTGTTGTCGGGGAGGACGGCTCTAGTCGATGGAGCAGCTTTGTCAGCGGACAATGAGCCCATACTTCCTGGTTCTTCACCTGTGGCAGCATCAGCTTACTGTTGCGTTGCAAGCAAACTGCACCTGTGCTGACCTCGATACTGCCGCTAGTTTCCTTCTACTGCATTCAGCGTTGCATAAGGCTTGCGTTAAAACATCACCCAAAAGTTTTGAAATTATGAATGTTAATTTTTCTTAATAGTTGTTTAGACCTTAGTTCATTAGCTGTTAATGGTGTGTTTTTTTTAACTACTTTTACCATGAAAGCAAGCGAGTTGATTTGAAGTTGTAGATCTGTTCAACTCAAAATCATAGTGATAGGAACAAACTCCTGTGTTGTCCGAGTGCCTTAAAGCTTCCTTCCCTGATTTCACACTTACAAGGCATGACACTTCTGCTCTTTTTGATGTTCTAAGAGTGATTTTACAGAATGAGGTGCTTATTCCTCAAACGGTCCATGTCCAGCTCTTGGCCCCGTTGTGGTGAAGCGCCTGATATTCTGGTGATCTGTGGATTTACTCACCACATCGGGCACATCTTTTAATCGCAGTCAGCTACCGGCGAAAAGCGAAGAAGAAAGCGTTGGAGACGGCAACAAGAGGGGAAGGACGGGAGCAAACGTGAGTCGGCCCTGTTGTGGCTCGAACTGATTGGATCAGAGTTGAGTTGACCTCTGACCTCCCAGCTGGGCCAAAAACAGGGTTCTGACACACACTTCCCTTTTCTTCTCCCGGGCAACATCCACAGCGGAGATCACATGACTCTCCGGGGCCGGCCATGCAAGGCCGCGTGACGCTGCTGCAGATGTGGGGAGAAGGAGGGGGGGGGGGGTGGATTATAAAAGGAAGAAAATAAGTTTTTAGTGAAAGATTGGAAGGGGAACAAGGGCTAGGGGGTGACACGGAGAACAAGTAAACTCGTCAGCAGACAGCACGGAGGGGAGATGGGGGCCACAAAGCTAGCTTTGTCTTGGTTCTGGCTGCTGCGTTAGCAGCTGCAATAAAAAAAAGCTTAGAGAGAAGAGGATGGATGGACGATGGCATGGAGGGGTGAATGGCCTGGCATGACGTTTCAGAGACGTCTCTGTTTGTCACTTCGCTGCACTCTGCTTTAACGCGGCTTCATAGAATATGCATACACGCCATAACTCACGGAGAGAGATGAAAACCTATATACATGGCAGATTCAAGAGAAAGGCACCACTGTGTGTCCAGTGATGTAACGCGCTTTTATGACTGATATGCATTACAATATGAGAGCAAAGATGAAAGAATTTACTGCTTTGGCAAGAAGTCATATCCCAGGATGCTTTGCTCTCTTAGCTCACCCTTTTGTGGCCGCCTCAGTTATGCAGCTATGCTCACCTATGGGGTCACTGGGCCTCTATAAACTTCAAGAACGGCATTGGTGTGTGTGTGTGTGTGTGTGTGTGTGTGTGCGCGCACAGTGAACTTGCCTCTGGGGCAAACAGCCTCCGCTCGCCAAAAATCACATGACCACGTAAACTGCAGAAACAGGCACCATCTTTAGGTCCGGTGGCACCTTGAAGTGTTTTCCATTTGCCAAAGAGGAGCTGTGGCCTCAAATTGGAACCAGAAACAGGTTTAGCATCTGATTCTTAACCTATCGCAGCTGTGTCTCACACACACACACACACATACACAAATGGGGTCCACATACACACAGGTGCAGCAGGCTCTGAACAGGGTTAATCGCGATCAGCCAAAAAGCTCGTCGGAAGCACACACAAGGACAAGTATTGTCTCTTCTGCAGCTGCTGTGTTTTGTCATGAATGTTACAGATGTTTCCTGCATGAACCCGCTCACTACCAGTGTGACGTACACGATGGAAAACAACAAAGATGTTTCAATGCCATGAGACATGGCTTTGTCCCAGCAGGTGCTACATATCTGTAATCCACGCTTTATGTGAAGGAATCCAGGAGCGAAAAGCCACCTGACACCTCTGATAGTATCTCATTGAGGTGTGTTTACCCAACACCAGCAGAGTGTGAGCAGAGAGGGTTCGGGCCGACCAGGGGTTTAGCTGTAAACTGGCCTGTTTTGGCTCGTTTTAATGAGGAGGGAAGGGTTGCATTTCAGGCTGCAGGCGATGATTTGAGTGCGCAACAGAATTGTCCTTCATTTGAGTTGAAATAAAGGGACGTGTGAGTGTTTTTGGACGGCAACTGTCTCGAAGTGTTGGCTCTAAGGCCAGAGCGTTTCTCTAACAGCTGAAACTTTGGTTGCAAGAGAAGGGGCGAGGTCGTGAAGGAAATCAAGCAGAAAGGAGCCGTTTAAATGTGACTAAAGTGTTGCGTAAACTACCACACATTATGTATTCCTCATAAATGAACCCACAGTAACAGGAAATTTGTTCAAAAAAGGGAACAGAGGGAATATTTTCCAGAAAAAGTTATGATCATAAGGCTTTATGGGATAGGACAAAGAGGCTGGGTGTGTTCAATGGGCTGTGGTGATATTATCATGGTTGGGAGGCATTTGGTACAAACACGACTTTCTTTGAAGCTACTTTATTTTTACATATATAAATAAACTCAGAAAAGAAAAAAATTCAGAAGTGCATATAAAAGGTCTCTACATATTTCGAAAATGCAAATAGGTTGTACTTTAAATGATAAATATAAAAAGAATAACTATATAACACACATATGATAAAAATCAGCATCAAAACTAGTGCAATAAGGTGTGAAAAATGTGAAATAGGGTTTTAGCATAAAGACTATAACTGCAAAGCCCACAATGCAACAGTAGGCCATTACAGAGAGAGGTATAGGTCACGTTCCTGAGTGGGTGGGGTCTGCCGTGACCCTCCCACTTCCCCTTCCCATAAATCCTTTCAAAGGCAAAGCCAAAACCATACTGGAAGGATTCATGGATATTGTTTTGGTCGTGAGAATAGTTTCTATTTTTCAACACTGTGATGAGTGCAGCAATGGTTTGGAAAAGTCACGATAGAATGACTTGAACTCTGGTGAGTTAGTTGTAGTGGATTCGCTTGTCTGGGCTGGTGAAGCATATTTCATGTTGTTGTTATAGATGGAAACATCTGATGTCACCCAGATGTTTTCATGTAACTCAGTCCACTGAAATACACAACATACCCAGGGTTGACTGTAAACCATTAATTAATTAATTTACTTTGGTGCCATTTGGGTTATTTTGGGCGTTTTTGGTCTGTTTTCGGCAGCCTCTGCAATAATTCACATGCTGCTTTGTTGAAAAATCAAATCAGGATATGAATCATGAATGACATCTGGAAAGGGCTGATGTGAAATGACAAGCAAGCTAATTTAACCATTTATATACTGAACATACATTCTCATATACAAATGAGGGGTGTGTGTGTGTGTGGGGGGGGGGGGGGGGGGTAAGAGTTTTTCCTTTATGTTGCTCTGATTTCATTACGATTTTAAATGGCAATTATTTGAAGTAGTTTGTCAGGAGGGTGTGTATGGAGAGAAAACAACAGCAGTAAACCCCTGCAGACTAATTACAGCAGTTATTCTAATATAAACTAGTTTGGTGAATTTCCCCCAAATTGAAATGAATTGTAAGAAACCTGCTCCTCGTTTTGCCGGAGACCCCCTGGACCCACCCCTTTAGGACGCCTGGAGGTCCCCGCAACCCATTTTGGGGATCCCCCCCTCCTCCCTCCTCCACACAACCCTTCTGGGTTCTCGGCCCTGCTTCTGTCCCAGTGGACGCGGTGATGCAGGGGTTAACGTGGTGACGTGGTGCTCCTGAAGCGGTGACCCACGGGGGCCAGCCGGTGGGGGCTGCAGGGGGAGAAGGGGAGAAAGCCGAGGCTGAGGTCCCGTTTGGGAAAGAGGAAAGGGAGGAAGACTGCAACAACCGCGTTTCGGCAATTATTTCTAAACTGCCGCTCGTAGATTTCGCTTCTTCCGCATTCATCTCCAACCTGCGGCTAATTTGTTGTTTTACGTATCCTCAGTAAACGCCTTCTCGAATGGAAACTCTGTGTGTGCGTGTTTGTGTTTTTCATTCACGATTGTTTGCAATTATTTCTTTGTTTCAGAGCGACACATCGAAGCAACCTTTCCGTGGAGCGAGAAACTGGAGATAAATGCCACTTTTACGCACAAACTTGTCCGGACCGTTTGGACTTGATCAAAGGCTGCGCAAACGCGCACAAATGCTGCGGACTCTTTAACGCCTGTGCTAAATGTTTATAGCGCTGTTACAATTGAAGCCGTGTGTGCACGGCCGTGTTTTGCGTGCGCCGACTGGTCATCCTCAAAACAAAATGCCTCTGAAACTCGGTAGAGCTGTTATATATAGCAGACATTGATGTAGCTGCTGGTGGATTTGGAGGAAAAAAAGGTGGGTAAACTGTGACCTCCAGGCGGTAATTAGGGATATAATTTGGCAAACAGCTACAAACAAATATCAGTTGGATTTCCAGAGAAGTGCTGATTGCTCCTTTTCATGCCAGACTCAAACTATTCCGCACATAAAAAACCGAGCACGGCCTGCCTTCCACCACATCACGGTTATAGGTTAAACACATGGTGCCAGAGGAATCATTACCCAAAACCTCGTAGTTCACTTTGATAAAGCTTGTAGAGAGAGGGGGCAGTTTGGTCAGAAAGAACGATAGGCCTCTTGCCAGAAAAAGGTGTGTGTAGGTGTGTGTGTTTTGGTGCGTAAATGTGTGTGAAGCCTACTATAAGGATATATCTTTCTTGGTGGGGATAGAAGTGGGTGTATTCCGGGTGTGAAACTCATTGATGATGTCCCTTTGCCCCCTCCCCTGATAAAAACAAACAAACATAAAATGCAAGAAAGCTCCCTAAGAGACGAGAGCGAGAGCGAAAGAGAGAGAGAGAGAGAGAGAGAGAGAGAGAGGGAGAGCATGGGAAAGAGAGGTAGGGAGAGTCTCTCCATCAATTTTCTGTTTAATGTCAGCGCTGCAGCTCCATTGTGGGAGAGAGAGGACGCGTCATCCAGACATAAATTTGCTATTACACAGCCTCACGGAGACTCACATCCACAGGATCCGGAGCTCGTAGTCGGGAAAACCCCTCGGTGGATACATTCAGCAGAGAACTAACGCATAAGGAAACGGAGCGCTATTTAAGTCCACACTTTTGGATGAAGCGTGTAGGAACAGGATTTTTTTTGAGAGGAAGAAAAACTCATTTTTTTGGTTGTTTATTTTTTAATTCATATCAATTATTACAATTATGTGCAATATGGAGACGGTCATTTTCTAGGTAGGTGTTGAATTTTGTACTGTTTAAATCATTCTCACTGTAATTTAGTCTGCGAGGACTTGAACAAATAATACAACTCGTGGTTTTTGGGATAGAGCTAAATAGTCCTGATGAGGTTGTTTTTTAGATGACAGGCGTATTTTGAGTCATGGCTCCAAAGTCCAACAAGGTCCCAAGAAAAAAAATCCGTTTATTTCTTTGTTTGCCTATTTAGACAGGGCTGATTATGTCGTTTGGGCTACTTTTTTATTTACGACTTGAATACTTGCGTAATGTTTTTTTTCGCTCCCAACAACTTTTGTGTCGCCTTGTCACTGCCCACATCTTTTATATTTAATCCTATACTGTTAACTAACAATATACGACCCGAATGGATGGATGCGTGCTTCTGAATCTCTTTCTTTAACATTGAGTTTATCAGTTGGGGCGTCTCGGGGGGAGATATGTGCCAAGTGGCGCGGGCGCGCGCACACACACGCACACATACACAAACACACACACACACAAGGTGATCCAACCATTTAAAGTGTATTCTCTTTGGTTGATCGGCTCCACAGTTGGGTGTTATAGTTTGTCAGGGTTACTCGTGTTATATTAAATTACACGGTAACACTGTCTAATGAGTCGCCGCTGATCTGCCTCTCTTTCTCTCTCTCATGCACACACACACACACACACACACACACACATCAAAAGCTTTTGGCAAACCCGTTGGCCATAAAGCCATCCATGCGAGATGACACACGTCTTTTTCGGGGTCTTTTTCTGATTTCTGATTTCTGATTTAGTTTTAAAAAGTGTCAATATGGACAAGAGGTAACGTCCTCGATTTGGAGATTGATGAACGGAATATTTTACAACATTCATATACAGATATACAGACAGTTTATTAATCACCTCGCTTTTACAGTAATAGGTGAACATCTTAATTTTGTTTTATCTTGTCTCATTTATAAATAATAGTGGTTAATAGTCACTCTGGGGTCAAGTGAGATATATACATCTGAATGTAGACATTGTTGCAATTTAGCTGCAGAAAATACATACGCCATGGTGTCCTGTATAGGAAGGTCTACAGTTAACACCTGCTTTACTTCTTAGTCTCATCGCTCAAACACACAGTCATTGTGAGTTTGTGTTTCTTTTATTTTAGAGACAATGCACATTAAGTAAGTATCCCAGAAGCTAAATAAATACAGCATATAAATGTTAAATATTATAATTCGCAGCTATATCATGTGATATCATACAAGTGTCATTGTGGTTCATGATCAGGCAGTGGTTATTGGACACATGACTTGTTTATAGTTCACAATTTCTAGTTTATTTTGGAAGTTAAACGGTGTTAGATACGGCAGGTTGTTCAGTCCCACATTTTCCTGGCTCTTATGATCAGCCAGCAACACGCTGTTGCTTTCGACATGCAGCCTTAACTCAAAATGAAATTGTTGTTGGGTGAGTTTTCTTTTGAGAGATGGTCCAGATGTGATCTGATTAGGTGTAATCCCTCACCATCAATACGGCCAAAAACACAGTTAAGCAACAGTCTGCAAGAGGAGAACATGGTTACATATTGAAAATGTTTTTCTTACGATGAAAGTTTTTTCTTTTTTTTCTTCTTAGGCGTCACTGAAGCACGTTATGAGTTTTACTGTTATGAGTCATGCTAAGGCTTTTGTTGCAAAACAAGTCTTTGTTGAAACAATCAATTGAAATTAAAATGTTGCGTGGTGAATTTGCAGAACGGTCAGCTGACCTGTTGACCCATAAACATCTTTGGAGTTTTCTAATCCAACAGCACGTGTTTTATGGTCTTCACTGCTCGGAACAACCAGAATAACAAAGACGTTGTCTTTAATTTTCATGAAAGTTTGCGTGCGTGCGTGGACACCGCGCCATTGTGCGCACGTTCTGACAGAGGAGGAAGTATATGGAAATGTGGGGAGACTAAAATACTCAATGAGGCGGCACTATAGATCCTTCACGTGTCAGGCACACGATATATTTAATCCCATTATTTTCGAGGGTAATAACAACATTTCACAATCAGTTTGGTTCAGTTCGCCGGCTGTGATTCAGTTCTCATGGATACAAACTACTACACGAGCTTACAGTACAAACACACGCTATAGGCTGTTCATGTTCAAATGATAATTAAAGCCCTCCACCTGCGTGTTTTGATGGACCATAAATAGATGCTGGTGCTTTCATCTCACCCGCAAAGCCCTGGTGGTGGTTACAGCCGGATATATGGCTGTGTGACAGCCACTAATTTGGTGCCCAAGCCATTCCCTCCGTCACCATCAATATCGCCATCATCATCTTCTTCTTCTTCTTCTTCTGGCTGCACCATCATCATCCTCATTTGAAGGCATGTGCCACTAGTCATCTAACAGTGGACGTCCCTTTTTTAAATCGTTTTGAGAAGAAACATTTTTTTTTTCATTCTTCGTGCCAAGCTTTTCACTTTTCATGACCCGTGGTGTGAGGCCGGAGCTCGCATCTTTCAGGGGTGATCAGAAATAACAGCATCTGTCCGGCGCACACGGAGAAGAAAAGGTCATGTTGTTTTTGTGTCCACTCAACTTCTGACTCCATCACGTCTTCTTCTTCTTCCAAGCGGTTATGGGGGTGCCGTTGTTGTTTGTTGAGGTTGATATTTGCAGTGTGTTGGCCACCAAAAAAAAAAAAGGGGGGGGGGGGAGACGATATATAGGCCACCAACATGACTTCTGTTACACGCCTAGAGCGCGCAGAGCAGCCTTGTTTTTCATAGCGTATAGATAAAAAGCTTGGCAGCGCTTCATCTCGCATGCTTTTCTCTCTAATGTGGCTCTATTGTCTCGTGGGGTTGCGCCACCTTTTAGATAGCCGGGGCGTCTCCCTGGTGAACGGCCCTGTTTGGAAATTCGCATCATTAAAGGGCTATCAGAAATATCTGGGGGAGAATAGGGTGGCTGCCCTGCGTTGGAGGGCCTCCCGTGGAGACGGCTCTCCATTTGGACCTCATTTAAAAACCAGCCTCGCCAATGTGTTTCCCGTTGACTGTGAATTATGTCTTTTCTTTTTTCCTTCTTTTTGTGGTCCTATTTAGATGTTCAGAAGTTTATTCAATTAATGCTGGGGCTGCATCGGAGGATATGGCACCCACTTTAAACCACTTCAACCACTTTTTAATGTGCGGGGAAATAGCGTATTCACCTTTTAGAGACTTAACTCCTCATGAGGGGAAGTTGCAGTGGGTTAGAGTTCATACTCACGGAAGCAACACTGGACTGATGCATGTCATGCTGCACAAAACCAGATTTTTGTGCAGCATGATAACTCAAAAGCATCTAAATAGACTCTACGTAACGTTTGTATGTCGTTTATTTCATTTTTAATTAAACGGACGCTATGCATTTCTATAGCTGGGTGAAACTGCTTCGGCTGGCCGGGCTGGACGACTGTAAAGCGGCCGGGATGTGTGGCTCCTCGCCGCGAAGGAAGACTCACGGCACACCGGTCTAGTGTGTGAAGGGAAAAAGAAGGGAAGGTGGAAAGTGTCAGTCAGGAACGCTCCATTGCTCGAGGACAATCCACGCGCAGGACCGGTCCGTTTCAAGAGCAATCAGTCAATCCGCATTAATTACCCCCCCTTCCCCCCAAACCCCCCACTCCACACACACACACATGCGCGCACACACACACGCCGTATAATGTAGCTAGCTTTGGCACACGGACCAGAGAAGGCTGGTGTGTGTGTTGTGTTATGCTTTCTCTCTCTCTCTCTTTGCACACACGCACACTCATCTCCACACACACACACACACACACACCCTATACCCCCACCTTTTAAGTGAAAAAGAACCAATAAAGATCAAGCTATAAAAGGCATTTCCTTGTCGCTAAATAAATTAAATGCAGATTTCTGTTTTAAGTGCCGGACCCCTTTTGTGAGCTGCGGAACAGGATGCTTTATTGTCCCTCTGTCATTAGTGCTGAGGGCAACACTGGTGTGGGAGAGAACGTGGACACGAAGTCATTTCAAAAATGGAAAAACATATATGTAGTTATAGGCTACTGTTTGCTCTATCGACGTATTCTGGGTTTGGGCTTCTATGGTGACCTGAGCCATTGGAGTGAAGAAGATGATTTTTCAAACTTAGTGTAATGGTTGAAAACACAAACGTAGGCCTATTTGTTGCACAGTTTTTGCACTAGCTTGTGAATTTGTAATATCACTGCAAACTTGTTGGTTCGGATTATAAAGTAGGCCCTAATGGTCATATTTGGATCCAAACTGCCTGGCTGACTCCACATGTGAGATATAGTCTATTATATAATTATTTTTTCTTATTCGGGTGACATATATATATATATATATATATATATTTATATACAGGCTGTGCAATTTGATGGACACCAGCACCACCTGAGTTTCACAACTCCACAAAGGTTATGTCATCTTAAAGGACACTAATGCATACATGATAATTCACGGTGGTTGCTGGTTGCAGAGCACATTTGGGCTAACACAATATCTACTTTGAATGTAGAAGTATGC
The DNA here is from genome assembly GCA_032191485.1 of Leptoclinus maculatus. Taxonomy (NCBI): domain Eukaryota; kingdom Metazoa; phylum Chordata; class Actinopteri; order Perciformes; family Stichaeidae; genus Leptoclinus; species Leptoclinus maculatus. Next base: position 10,447,708 of record JAVDOI010000015.1, read on the forward strand.
AGAATATAGCTAGCTTTTTGTACACTGTGTGTGTGTGTGTGTGCGCGCGTGTGCGTATGTGTGGACACGTGGTGGCTGAAGCCCATTGGAGATCACAGGGCTTTGGAATGCAGGCTGCTATGTAAATAGGAAAAGAGGGTAACGATTATCTAATTACAGACGTAATAAATCTGCTCGCTTTGGCGCTATTTGATTTGAATTATATATATATATCTATATATATCAATTAATTCTACTGGATGGATGAAAGACTCGTTGTCCTCCATGCACACAATTTATAAGCTATCTATGGGCTGCAGACCAGCTTGGGTCTCCTTTGTCCAGTGTGTTTTGTTGGGGGCTGGACCAAAGCATGGGAGCCGGTCTCTGTTTTAATGTAAAGAGACATCAGCTGGAACAAATATACTTTATGAATTGCATGTTCACTGTTGTCAGCTCCAGACAAGTTCAGCTAAAAGCCATGCAGCCACATGACTGAATCTTTTATATATATATATATATATATATATATACATATATAAAATAAAATAGACATTGAACCAATGTTTTGTTTTGAGGTATTATTAGTATTATTATGTAGACGTGCTTTTTTGTAACACACACGTTTTCTCATCGGGGAAAAATATTGAGGCTAAAGATTTCATATTTTTCACAATTTAATTATTTTATATATTTTTAATGTTAATTTACAGACGTCTTATTCTACTGCGAAAAAATATATAATTTACTACTTTCTTCTATTCCCCTTTTCAGGATCTATAAACGCCCTAATGTATTATTATGACTGACCTACCGTTTAAGCTGCCTGCGTAAAAGCGGAAATGTCCACTTAATTATTGAACAGTTGGCAATCAAAAAGTTTTAGTCAATATTTTAGGCGCAGCAGCAACACGATAAGAGCCGAGTCCTGGCGATCCAATATCGTCACTTTTTTTAACTTTTAGGTGAGAACATCTTATAATTTAGTTTCTTAACAGACCTATCGCTCTCTTCCAAGCGCTTCCTTTGGCAACACAAACTTGTCTCTCTATCTTTGTAGAAAAAAAGAAGGAACTCTCTCGAAGCAGCTGGCTGTTTTCCGGTTCTTCTTGACGTTCTTCTCCATTTTCTAAACACAAAGTTGTTATTGCACCATTTCGCGTATCTAGCCTCTACGTTTAATACAACGTGTAATTTCCCCCCTTTTACCGTATTCCCTTTGATTTAGTCACTCTTGACTCTCCTTTTGCTCTGGGGCCAACGGGGTTCGCCGTGGGGGGCGCCTTGAAACCGCCCCTCCTTATCTCCTTTCATCGTTCTGCGCGGGGCCGCCTTGAAACCGCAGGGGCAGTAATTGCTTTTTTCAGGCAGCCCAGTGCGGACTGGCCAGCAGCCAATCAGAGCCTTGTTTACACTCGGTGATTGACAGAGTTCTGGCAACGTGCCAGCCAATCAGGAGCGTCGCAGGGCCGAAGCCCCGAGTTTTAACCCTTTGCCTCCACGTAAAAACAGACCTGGACGAGAATATTAGCCTATAGCAGCTCATATATTTCGACATGGAAACACACAAGCCCATATCCTTCCACTTTTAATTGGCTAAATTAGTGAACCGTGCGCAAGGCTAACCCCGGGGACAGTAATGCGTTCAAATTACGCAGTGATTCAATTTGCCCCTCTGTGCGCGTGTGTGACAGAGAAAGGTAAACAGACATACAGACATAAAATAAATGAAAATAAAGCATCTTTAGTCCCCCTTTTTCTACAACAGCCTATCTGCATTCACGTGCCCTTTACTGTTTTCTACTAAATCACATATGTCTTTAAATATATGACATATTGATGGATAAAGTGAGATTACACAAAATAAATGCACGTTCATTGTCAGAGTATAACCTGCACTAGTGCAGAGCTAAGATTTAAGGATGAAGCAGAGACTTACATTTGAAAACAATCCTCCCAGTATCCCAGTGGACACATTTTCTGTATCAAACTTACACTTAACTTTACGCCTGACAATTAAAGGGTCCTAAACTTCTCTTATCTTGTGGTTGTGCGAAATGTCTTGCTTTGCGAGCCTACACGTTCAATAAATCAGAGACAGATTCTGCAAATGAGGATTTATTTAGCAAAACGCACGCGGTGGGGCGAATGAAAAAGCGCATTTCCCTCAAGGAGCGTCAATAAAACTATCACATCATCGCTGTCACATAGCGAAAAAAAATAACGATATACACACTCGGAGCACATGCCGCATTTGAACTGAACTGCAGTGGGATCACACAGAATAGGCTAGATGCTGTTTGCTCTCCACCAGTGATCAGAAAGTGCAGGCAGCGCTGCGCGGCTCCGGCTCCGGCTCCTCTCCGCACACTGAACAGCGCCGAGCGGTGCCGCCTGTCTCATCGCATTTGCTTGTGCACGCAGTGCGCCGAGGGCTGCAAATCAAACGCCCGCCGTTTTGCTCCGCGGCTCCGGCGGCTTCCTCATTGGCTCGGAGCAGGCAGCCAATAGGAGCGTGTGTTTACCGTCGAAGGGGGGGAGGGCAGGGGAGGGCGAGTGTAGGAAAGGGTAGGGTGGGGCGGGGGGCGCGGGTGGTGGGGCGCCTCACGGGCACGCTTTCACATTGTCGTTCTCAAACCAATAGGCCTGCGCGTTCACCCCTCCCCGCACACACGCACACCCCTCCATCCTCCCCCCTCCCTCTCCTCCTCCTCCTCCCGGCGTGTCTGAATCTCCGGCTGCATGAACGAGCCTCGATTCACTACAAGCCTGAACTTCTACGATGCGTCTCTCCCATACCTCAACTGACTGCACACCACAGTCTGCAGCAGCATAGGATGTAATCAATCCCACATGTTTCATCTCTGCGACTCGGGGATTTTCACTTTGAATATTTTTGTACTTTTTCTTTCATTTTAACCGACTCTGCCACGCAAATGGATGTAACTTACCAGTGAGTAGCACATTATTTTTTCCCATCCGTGTTTTATAATCTTTACCGATTGTGCTGAATGTAAATTTCAGTTCAAGTGCTGCGTGCAAGAGTATGATCTGAATGTACCGTAATATTTAAATAGATATGAATTTTTTCCCCCAAAACACTATTATTCACTGTCATGCCTTTAAGGGAAGTAAAGGGTAAAATGCAAGCTGATACGACTCTTTACACAATAATAATTTAAAGACATCGCTCAATCAGTAATTATAATATTTGTATTAAAGCGACACATCTCACGTTTGTCCGGTATTTTGAAGGATTTATTTTCAGACCACTCCTGTCCAGTCTGGAGCTGTGGGCGATATGTGTGTCACTTTTTTTGGGATTTGACCTCTCTTCACAGCCAAATTACTTGTGCGTTTCTGATTCATTCAGAGGACTATTCAAAGCCACTCGCTTTTCAGCTCGCCTCCTCGCGCCCGTAGTTTTATAGATTCTAAATTGTAGATTATTCTTTGTTAGTTTCCTTTTGTGCGAGTGTGTGTTTGAGAGAGAGGGAGACAGTTCAGTTTTATTGCAAACTGCAGTGCCCCCCCCCCCCCCCCCCCCATCGGTATGAAGGCTGTGCAGACGCCGGTCTGTCTTCGGCTCGGCCGGGCTTGTCTCTCCTGTTTAGTCGGCCTCTGAATATCCGGATTTAGTGTCTCGGTTATGCTTTGTGACTTCACTTTATTGCAAAATTGTTGAAGGCAATGAGTTGGCCCCTGAACCTGAGCCACTAATTCCTTTTTATCTTTTGTCCAAAGGTCCACACATTTATGATTCAGTGGATTTCTGTTCGAATGGCACAAAACGCGCATTTTAGGTTTTGATACCTGGATTGCATGATATCTGAAAAATACAATTCTTTGTGGATTTGCTGGCTTTAGTGCTGAGTTCATGTAATGTCGATTTGACCAGTATTGGCTACTTTTGTCTGGGGGATTTTCGTCTGCTGATAGTTTGTCCCTTTTCAGGGCAGTGGTGGTTGAGGTGTGTGTGTGTTTGTGTGTGTGTGTGTGTGTGTGTGTGTGTGTGTGTGTGTGTGTGTGTGTGTGTGTGTGTGTTTGGGAAGTGCGTGTGTGTGTGTGTGCGTGTGTTTGGGAGGCGTGTATGGGGTTTGGGGGAGTCTAGGTGAAGTGGAAGGAAGTCTGAACGCCTTCCACGCACACACACACACACACACACACACACACACACACACACACACACACACACACACACACTACAGTCGATCCAAATGATCATCCCCCCCCCCCCCCCCCCACCCACCCCCCCACAAACTGTTACGCGCGATCTGCTCACGTCGTTTTGTTTGCGTGGCGAGCGATAACAGTGGATTTAGATCCAGGTTGTTAAATGTAGCCTGAGTGGCTCTCTGTTGACGTGGAATGTAAACAGCGAGGACGTGTGTTTACGGCCTGAAAATGTAAAAATGTATAGACAAATGTCAGACCAGAGTGGTTTATGATTGATGTCCCGGAGAGGAGGGCCATTGTTTCTCACAGCCTAGGGGACAGGAGAGAGTCCATTTTGCCTTCCCAGTGCGCTTGCAGTATAGTCTGCGTTTCTCTCCTGTTTCACCCTCATTTTCCCTCTTGCTGTCGACTAGATGTGGTCAAAAACGATAACGTGGTGCTCACTGACGAAAGGGAAATTAAATTATTTAAATGCACTAGCAGTTTAGGGCAGATATTCATATGGGAAGCATTTAGATATGCGCATGCATTGGATATTTTGGAGTGTTTGGACGAACACACACACACACACACAAACACACACATACATACACATTCATTCTGTCAGAGCTGCTGAACTTTGGAGACCCCCCCCCCCCCCCCCCCCAAAAAAAACCCAACACAATTCCTGAAAGTTGGGAGTCCTTGAGCAGCTTGTCTGTGAGAGAGTGTGTGTGTGTGTGTGTGTGTGTGTGCGCGCGTAAAGGAGACTTGAATATCCGAGCTCATGCAGTCTGTGCACTTCACAAGCCCCTGGTCCACCAGAGCATTTGATATTTTCTTTGTTCCTTTATCGTTGATTCCTGGGAGGTGCTATCAGCATCTACAGAGCGCTAGATGGACGTGCCATGCATTGAGAAGACTAATAAATGGATTGCAGAGGTGTGTTTGGTGAACGCAGGCGCCCAGCTCTCACTATCTGAGCGTCACATGGAGCCCTATTTAAGTAAATGACCTAGGCTATAAGGCATACATATAAAGTCGATGATGTCCTAGTCTATTTCACTGTTTATTGCGTCGCTCTTTCGCACCGGAGCATAAAGGTGATTTGATTTGTGTTTGTGATTACAGTGTAGCCTATAGTATACTGTATACGTATTGCGGAGATGCATGGCGCTTGCCATTGCCAGGAGGCGAAGGGCCACTGCTGCTGACCCCGCAGGAGTTGACATAAATAGCTGCTTCATCACCGTTTTCATTAATAAGCAACAACACAAATAAGAATCCAGGTCACAACCGTGCCAACTATTTAAAAAAAAGCCAAACATCGAAGGGGAAACAAGTTTGGTTAATCCATAAAAAAAGGATCAGTAAAGTCAGATTTAATTCTAAAAAGCTACAAAAACCTATTGATCCAGCTGACATGTGTGTGTATGGCTACTGGATCTTATACAAAACCCACGTTTTATTGCTTTAAAAAAATATATAGAATATCAGGTCCTCTCAAGTGACACAACTGCTCGTCAAATGAGTGCACAATGGATCAGATTTTATGACAACCGAATGAGGAAAGAAATCAAACTTAATTTACATAAACAACAACCATTAATCAAAGCAGAAACGTGTGCGTTTCGTGCTGGTTTTTTTTTGGGGGGGGGGGGGGCGCTATGGGAACTCTGAGGTCGGGGAATAGATATTAGTCGCCAGAATTTTGGGTTTGTGCGTTTCTTATTCGTGAGCATATTGTGCAAATGGTTTTCTTCATATTTGAGTGCGAGATCCCCCGAGGTCCAGCTTGTTTATGGCCAGTCCTTGTTCAGTCTAAAGACCTAACAACTCGTCCTTCATCGAGAGAGGCTTTTTTTCTTTTCTTTTTTACGGCTGTGAACTCTTGTACTGTATATGCACCATTTGTTTGTACCTGAGCCAAATCTCCCCCTTTCCTTACCATTCTTTTCGCTGATAAAGAAAGCTCCCGTGTGCGTTATTTGCATCGTGTTTGGTCACAGGATGAGGGGGAGGGGGGGAGGCAAAGACTCCAACGATGAGGTGCAGGGTAATCCACATAAACTCAGCTCAACCACGCTTTTTTATCTGCAGAACACACTTCACTCACCTTCCCGGGCTGGCATGTAAATCGTCGTTAAATGAAACGTGGAGGACAAGCACCAAAACTAGTGAGAACGACGTGTAAATGGGCTCGTTTTTGTGGAATTTGAATTGCTTTTTGTGTGTGTAAATGCTGGTTTGTTTGTCTAAACATGAACAGCGACTGTCTCTCAGCTCAGCCTTTTCTTCAGCATTACATCCCCGGTCGGCTCATTATTGTCAGCGCTTTGACGTGTCTCCTGCTCTCCCTTTTGTAGGACATGACGGGGACTCAGTTTCCACCCTGCAAAGCCAAAACTCCGCTCAATGCGAGGGGAGCCCGAAGTTCATAAAAGGGATTATTTGCATCTGGGTGCCTGAGACCTTCGGTGCCTCCGGATTTTACTTCGGATTTGGGATTTATCGCTTCTCAACGGGATGGAAAGCCGAGATTTCGCTCCTCCGCACCACCTCCTGACGGAGCGGGGCGCGTTGGTTCACAGCGCCGCGTCTCGGTTGGCGCCAGGCGGCCACGGCTCCGTGCAGCACCCCGCTCACTTCCAGCCTGGGAAATACTACTCGTCCCACCTCTCCATGGGTCCGCACTCAGGTCAGTTTTGAATGTAGCTTTTCTTTTTCGTGTGTGTGTGTGTAAATGACAAGTGTGGGTTTAAAAAATATATATAATTGTCTCTCTTTTGTCTGAAGCATATGCTCTGCATATTTCAAACTTGGGAAACATGAAAGCTCCTTGGGACGAGCTAATTTACTGTGGAAGGAAATTGCTCAGATTGTGGGCTATTAGAAATTAATGGAAAAAATGCGCAGGCATCATAAAGAGTTTTATTTTTTATTTTATTTAATAAACTGTTTATGACATAGCTGCTTTCTGTGTGTTACATATTAAAAATGAAGTATCAATTCAGTGTTTTAGCCTCGCGTAAAAACTAAATATGCAACACAGTGGGACATTTCCCCTTTAAAGAAACTTGGCAAATCAGATCAACTTTAAATGTACTGCATACATCCCTTTCTCGTTTTAGACTTAAAACCTCTCGTGATTTTAGAAACATTATAGGATTATTTGTCTTTATCACACATGGATTATTAGGCGTTTTCCAGTAGCATAATCTTGTCATAGATTTATATGGTTTCATCAATTAGTAAAGTACTAATCATTGCCATTTGAAGTAATTAATTAGAATTGGGTAATTCCACTGCTTATATTTCCCATTAAACAATAAATTAAAGCTATTAGCTGACTGCAGTTTCTGTGCAACGTTTCCTCCTTCACGCGTGGTCGTGTGGCTCCACGAAGCCTGATGGGTTGGTGCTGGTGGGTCCGGGGGTCACATGCTGGTTTGTACTGGTCACAAACTGGGGGTCGCGGTGGTGGAAGGGGAGGCTCTGGGTAATAGAGGTGCGGGTAATACCAGAAAATCCGGTTTCTATATTGAGCGGGGACGTGACGGGGTGCGAATGGGTTGACAGTGCATGCATTAGATTTAACAAGTAGCTTTGGTATCCTGTCTCAATAGGGGTGAGGGGGCGGGGGGTGTACGTGGGTGTGTGTGTGTATGTGTGTGTGTGGAGAGAGAGAAAGAAAGAAAGACTGCTCGAAATCATACAGTGTCTGTTAACTGGACTAACTGGATGAATGTAAACGTGCTCGATGAGAAATCTCATTAATTATCATTCATCAAATGCTTTAAATAGACGTTGAAACTCGGACCTATGAATCAATGGTATCGTCTGTCGTGTGTAGGATCCACACATCCTATGTCTCCGCTCATTTGCATATTCATTAGTTTTACACAACAGCAAAAAAAACGAGGCAGACGTCCAGTGCGGAATTTTAACTCTTTTTTAAAAAATATTATTGTTTATTTTTGACAGAATACATGATTTCCAGTCAAACACATTAAGCTCGGTGCACTGTTTGCAGAAATCTAAACTAAACCAGTTTGATATTCAGTGTCTTTGAGGTCCTGGTTCTGGTCTTGGCTTCTTCAAATGGAGGAAGCCTGATCAAAAATAATATTATTATCAGCTCGTTTTGTCGTCAGAAATGTTCTTATACTCTTCATGACTCCAAACGTATAACAACATATGTTTTTACTTTAACTGTATTGTGTATGCAACACATGTATACGCTTTAACTTTGTACAATCAATTTACAATGTAGGTAGGACTACCAGTACAATATTCACACTTATAATTATTCATAATTTAGGATTTTTTCTGAAATATATTTTAAAATGTAACATATTTAATAGTCTATATGTTTAACAAATGTGTTATTGCAAATGTAATGTCTACTAAATGTATTATGTATTACTCTGCAATACTTGTATGTATCGTGGTATGATACACATTACATTATTTACAGTATTTACAGTTCTACACTATTACAATATATTTCACAATAATTATATTAATTTTGTAATAATAGAATATTTTATATATTTAATGAGACATTTAGCTGCATGTCTCCTTCAAATTTGAATGAAGTGATTTTACCCAAAATATTGCCATATCATTTTTAAACCTCTGGCTGATGGTGAGGTTGTTTTAACAAACACACATCCAACTTGCATAACAATTTAAACCGATTACACTCCCCTTTGACTGATATCGCTACCCGCTGACACACATTATGGTCCAATTTAAAGATGATTCTGTAAAGTTGAAAGGAAAAAAGCGTAGTAATGCAGGGTGATAATGCTATTGAAATATATTCAAGAGGGCCTCTCACTGGGTCTCAAGGTGCATGACACTGTATTGAGATTCCAGATATCCAGACTCTCCATGCATGTCCCTGATGGGGTTTTGACTGACATGATGGGCATAGAGGATTGTTGTTTTGGGAAGGGGGTTGGGGTACGTGTGTGTGTGTGTGTGTGTGTGTGTATGCTGGGAGGTTAGGATGGGGGTTACCTTTGTGCTTGCCCCCCTTAGAGATTCAGAAAGCTGTATGCCTGGCCCTAGGCCTCGGCACAGGGGGTAGATATGATGTGGGGTTGGCCATACCGGGGCAGGAGGGGGGTTACGATGGGGGGTTTGTTTCAGATCTTTGGAAAGAGACACAGACACATTTTTTTACTGTCTCACAGGACCAAACCGGGTGTATCACTTACAGTAATTCAAAGTATAAAGAAAAAAAACCCTTCTCATTCCCCCCTGTTTCTTCATATCCCGGAAAACCTGCAATCCATCAATTTGCCGAAGCCTCTTATTTAGATCAGCATGGTGTCTGCTTGAATATGGTCGCGCTTGACAAGGTGATGGAATGACAGCCGCATACCAACGCCATAAGATTCAGCCCACATTTGATAAAACCCCACAATGATATTACACAGGCGTTTAGATTACTGATAGGAGCGGTGGGAAAGCCTTTGTCTCTCTTTCCCCTCCCTGTTTCACTGCTTTGCTTTTATTCCAGTCTCCCTCTCTTTCTTCCCCTTTTCTGTGATGTTAGCCCCTGGGCAGTAGTTGTGTGTGTGTGTGTGTGTGTGATTAAGGTTAGGCTTAGCCTGCAGTAGCACAGGTGTGCAGTATTATGGAGGGCGTGGCACAGCTTGTCATTGAACAGGTGTGTTACTTCCCAGACAGCAGACGGTTTTTGTTTACATGACTGTGTGTGTGTGTGTGTGTGTGTGTATATGTATATGTATGTGTTCGAGTGAGTGTGTGTGTGTGACCTAGTAATATAGACAGAAAGAACGCCCATTCACGCATGCACAGCTGTACACACACATACACACACAGGGTTTCTATCTTAATCTGCTTGTGTTTTGTGCTTTGAAAAAGTAATAAACCATAATCGGAGTGTTTTTGGTTGGACTAGATAACCTCGCTGCAGCGTCTTTCTGTCTTTTCCCTCAATCTTTCCTCTTTGACGTTTTTTTCTTCTTCTTCTTTTCTCTCTCTCCTTTCTCTTCATTCTTCCCGTTCAGCCTTGTTAGCGAAGCGCAAGATCTTTGCTATACATGTGCGTAGCTGTGTGTGTGTGTGTGTGTGAGACATGCAGCCGCCCTGTCCATTCATCATGATGCTGTCAGTAATGTCTCTCTTCTCTTGGAAGTTTCTCGGCTTTGGCTTTGATCTTCACGGCAGCACAGATGAGACACGCCCCTTCACCCTCCTACCTGCACACACCTTCCCACACAAACAACTTGCATGACGTAGAGAGAAAATATGATGTGTGTGTGTACATGGGTTTGTAAATGTCTGTGTGTTTACATGCTTGTACGATTAGAGACACAGAGGTCTGAAGTACAAATATCTGTGTGTGTGTGTGTGTGTGTGTGTGTGTGTTTGTGTGTGTGTAGAGTACTGATTATGTCAGAAAGAAAGAACTGGGTGAAAAGAGACTATATGAGCATGTAAATGATAGATAGATAGATGGATGGAGCAGAGGAAGAGAAGGAGGAGGAGGAATAGTGGGAGTCGAGAGGCTGAATGTTTCCACCTGGTTGGTAATCCAGTCAGATTACCACTGCCTGACGGCTCCCACTGGCCGCCGTCCCCGACTCCTCAGCCTGCCGCCTCCGCTGCCTCTCAAGAGTGAAAGCTAGCGAGAGAGAGAGGAGACGCTTATGTGTGTGTATGTGTGTGAGATGAGTCAGCAGCAGTGGATGAGCCACAGACAGACCTAACCCCCCCCCCCCTCTACCCCCCCTCACCTCACCAGTGCTACCCAGGGTACAAGGGGCACATCCCGGGTGCAGCGTGCAAGACGACCCCCTGTGTGCAGGAGACAGCTGGTGGAGGCCGCAGCCAGCCGAGCTGCGATTGGACGCAGCGAGGAAGGAGCAGAGTGTAAACTGTCAATTCAGTTCAACTCAAGAAAAAAAAAAAAACACACTAGGCTTCATGTAAAATCAAAATTGACATTTGCGTCAATATTGCACAAGCGCAATACTGGGTTAATTTACCTTGTACCCATGGGTGGAAAACCATGGTTGTTTTGACCCAAACCAAAATATGGTTTAGCTTTTTTTTTTTTTAACTTACTATTTGTTACCGTTTGTCAGTCATATGTATATCCTTATGCCACATGCACGTTTGTGACAGTTTTAAGGTCAAGCTCCAAATAACCATATTTTAACAGTGATGTGAAACATAACACTCACATCATACAAATTCTATAAAAATCACATTTTACATACACACATTTTTCATGGCAACCTCAAAACACTGGAACGCTAATTTCCCACCCACAGCAGTGCTGCACTTATCGCAACTTAAAATAAAATATGCAAAAAAAGGCCAAAGAAAATCAGTTAAATGAGTCCGACTGTTTGAAATGTGTTGACGCATTAAAGGCATTAAGTCATTAAGTAAAGTCAGTAAAGTCATTAAAGGCATTTACATTACAAATTAGACTCTTGTGCATGCTTTGATATTTCAAGCAAACCACGGCACATCATTTAAATATATTCCTGAATCTAGTTTTGTCTAATCAAATTGACCCCGGAGCAACGGTGGCCAAGACTTGAGCCGTCAAAAAGGTCACATCTCAACAACGGGGGGGGGGAGAGAGAACAATTTGAATAAACCGAGCAGAGTTTTGAGCGAAACGTACGTTTGTTCTGAAGCACATTTGCTGCACTGACAGAAGACTTTTGTCTCATCTCCAACTCTCATCCAACATGTGAACAGCTGCTTATTGTCGGTAGCAGTGATTTGAAGGGAGTGGGGTGCGTTTGGTTGCGACATCTCCGGGGTGTGAACACACACCACCATCTGATGACTTGGCATGTGAATGGAAAGCGCCAGACTTCCTGTGGCCATGTGCTCACTCTCTCTCTCTCTCTCTCTCTCTCTCACTCCCTCCTCTTCCCTCTTTTCTTCTTCTTCTGTCCCTCACTGGCCAGACCTCCCCTCCACCCGGTCTTCCTCGCTCCTCTTTGACCACATGCTCGCCCTCCCTCTTCCTCCTCTCCTTCTGCTTTCCTCTTTCACTTCCCCTTCACTCCGCGCTCGCTCCTCTCAGCTTTTTCGAGTGGTCCTCCAGCCCTCCTTCCTCCTCACAGCCATGTACCTCCCCACTCTTCTCTCTCCCCCTTTCTCTTCTCAATCGATCCCCCCCCCCCACACACCTCTTATATCCAGCTCCCATCTCTGTCTAACTCCCCACACACCCATCGCCTCCTCGCATTGTTAGCAGACCAGCTTCTCTCAGCACTCCTCCTATTTCTGTCTCAATTTCAGCCCGCTCCCACTCCTTTTCCACATTGCCTCATTTGTAGTCCCCCCCCCCCCCCCCCCCCTCTCTCTTCTAGCCTCCCCCCTCTCCCCACCATTCGGCCGGTTGTTAACGGGCCCGTCCCGGTGCTACTCGGCCCATGGCCAACTCACTAAATCAGAAACGATTGGAGGATTTGGCAAGAGGGAGTGAGAGCTCAGCGCGGCGCCTTTGAAGTCAGAGAAACGAGAGAAAAATGACATTTTAAACAGCCCGCAAAACACAAGGCTAAAACAGCTTCTTACTCTGTACAGGAGGAGGGGGAGTGGTGTGTGTGTGTGTGTGTGTGTTCATTTAAAAATACAATATAAGGTGTTTTATGTGAATATGTGGCTGCTGTGGCTGGTATTCATGATATGAATGCATGAAAAAGAAAGTGGTTATTTGTGTGTGCGCAGATGTGTGTGTGTGTGTGTGCAGACACTATAATTCCCGGCTATTTTATGGTTTTCCACTTCTTCAGAGGGGTCAAGGCAATCCCCTGTTCACGCAACGTGACAGAGGTGATGTCATTCCGGGGGTGGGGTGGGTGGGGGGGACTGATGTCACAGTCTCGCCAGATCCACAGGTCTGCAACCCCCTGACAACGCATACCGCAAAGCAAGGTGGTGCAACCACGGCAACCCTTATCGCGGCAGCGACCCGACACCTGAGAGCGGCCGGCTTTTATTCGTCTCAGGGTCACATTTATGCCTGACTCATCGTCACTTGAGCTGACTCGTTGGAGTCAGCCGGGGCCCTTTTCTCGGCTGTTGTGTTTTGGTTCTCTATTCGATTCATTTCAGCTCTGTTTGGCTCATTCATATTGTAATGGCCTCCATTCAGGCGGGTCTGTGTCCAGTTTGTTTTGCTGTCAGGGCCTTAGATGGATGGAGGGGGCCGTAGGTTCATCTGGAGGTGAGGTTAAAGAAGGCAGAGCGGTCGGACTGCCTCCTGAATCCCCGACCCTTCAAGTTCTTCTGAGTCACGCTGCTGATTGAACAGATTGAGTGTTTGCAGTGAAAGACAGCTAATGTGCTCTTATCCGGGAAAAAGGTCCATATCTCTGTGTGTGTTTCTGTGTGTGTGATGGGGGGGGGGAGAGAGTAAAAAAGAGGAAGAAGCAGCTGTGTGGAACAGCATGGATCGTTACACAGTGACACACATGAAAGCATTAAGTATATTCAGGAGCCGTCGTTGAATATACATGGAGCTGTGTGCAGCTTTATATACGTGAGTGTTGGTGTGTGTGTGTGTGTCTGTCTGTCTGTCTGTGTGTGTGTGTGTGTGTGTATGTGTGTGGTTGAGAGAATCGTCTTCCATGCTCTTGCCCGAGCTGAGAGTTGTGAGAAGGAAAACAAGAAAAGAGAGCACGAGAGAGAGAGAGAGAGAGAGAGAGAGAGAGAGAGAGGGAGAGAGAGAGAGGGAGAGAGAGAGAGGGAGAGAGAGAGAGAGAGAGAGAGAGAGAGAGAGAGAGAGAGAGAGAGGGAGAGAGGGAGGGGGAAAAAACAACAACAACAAAGATCCGTCATCAGTCATTCATGGCTAATCAGTCTCGTGGGACGTGCACACACCAAACACACACACACACACATACACACACACACACACACACACACACACACACACACACACACACACACACACACACACACACACACACACACACACACACACACACACACACACACAGTGCTGAGGTCCTAATCCTACTGGGACTGCTTGTGCCTCTGTGTGTGCCTGTCTAAATTTTGGATCCGGGCTGATTAGAAGCACACTCTCCCTTTTTGCATGTTTCTCTCTCTCTCTCCCCCTCTCTCTCCCTCTCTCTCTCTCTCTTCTCCTCCATGTCTTTGATTGCTGGTAAAGTGTCTCTTCTCCATCTCTCTATTTTTCTCTTTTGTCTCTTTAATAACCGCCTACTGTCTTTTCCGGTCGTTTTGATGTGTGTTTTTGTAATGTTTGGAAGCATGTGTGCATGCATAATATAGGGCAGTCTATTGTGTGCGAGTGTGCACTTTCCTCTGCTTTTGCATGTGTGTGTGCTCAATCCTGCCTGTGTGTGTGTGTGTGTGTTTGTTTGTACGTCTTGCTTCATTAGAACCTCTCAGTGTTGGTCTTGTCTGTGTTTTATCGGCTCTTCCATTTGTCTCCGCTTTGTCTGAAAAAAAATAAAAATCAAATACACTTTAGTGGCATGGATGTTAACTTTATTGCCAAAGCTAAATTACATATTTCTGAACACAACACTTCATAAGAATAAATAGATAAATAATCACAAGAAGACAAATATCTTAAACAGAACAATCCTGTGGATGTAGGAAACCAGAACAACAAAAGGAGCGGTCTCGTGGGTTTTCTCTTCAGTTGTGACATGCAGATATATAGTGATCTGTTTTGCTGATCTGTACCAAGATGTCAGCATGTTTACCCTCATTTGTCTGATATACAGAGTGATGCTGACTTTGTGCAAAAATTGTTCTCTTAAGTCTGCATAATTGGTGCATCCAGGAAGTGAAGCTCTGTCTCAACGGCTTGCAGTGCACAGTGACAGACAGTCTTTTCTCGGTAACAAGGGCTCATTATCATAATATTAATATGTCACAATACCAAAAATGTATACAAAACAATCCAAGAAGAATGTGTTCTTCTTTTACACTTTAACATTGCATTGTATATATTATCACAATATGTTTATTGATTCACCAACAGAATATGTTTTAAACAAAGAAGTGAAAAATACACATTATAATCTCTTAAAACCCAGATTGCCCAACAATCCAGGTTAGGTTTATGATCAACTAAGACAAAGTAAAGCAGCAATTCCTCACAATTAAGAAACTGGAACTAGGAAATGTTTGGCATTTTTGCTTTAACAAATTACTTTAACGAGTAATGAATTACCAAAATAGTTAACTAGTTAATAGACTAGTAATTTGTACTTGTTTCTACCTGTTTCAGTGGCCAGGCTGTGTGCAGTCTGTCTGTGCATCCTCAGGGTTTTTCTCTGAAAATAATGTAAATAGAGTGCTGTTATAAAGGTGTGTTTTAGGGTGGAATTTGTTTGGGTGGAATTTTTTGTGTGCTGATTTGATGTCGCCCTTTGTTTCACCGTCTTTGTGAAAAGTAGAGCTGAAACTTAATCGTCAAATGACAGAAAATGAAATGCAACTATTTTGAGAATTCATGTATTATTTTCAGCCACGCAGTTTTTAAGCAAAAATGCCCCAAATTGGCTGAAAAAAAATCTGTTTGATGCGTGGATGCAATGGAGCGTGTTTGGGTTTTGGAGGGTTCGTTGGAGAAAGCAAGACATTTGAAGAAATCACCTTGGCCTCTGAGCAATACTCGCTTTTTTCACATTTCACACTCTAAATGATGAATTGAATAATTGAGAAAATAATTGGCAGACTGATTGACAATGAAAATAATTGTTAGTTGCAGCCCTGAAACCCCCCCCCCCCCCCCCCCACAATCCATCAGCCTCCTGTTCTCCATTATTTTCCTTTTCTCCCCCCTTTTTCTTTGCTATTTATTTCTTCTCCGCGAATCTCTCCAATAATCTTTTATTCCTGTGTAAATATTACAGCAATGAGGGAATATAAAGAGTGGAAAAGCCATGCTGAAATAAGGTCAGACGAGGTTATTTTCACCTGCTGTCTCTCTCTGTCTCGCTCTCCCCCCCTCTCGCCTGCTCGTTCCCTATCCTTCCCCCCTACCGCCGTCACTCCTTCCCTCTCGCTTCCCCCGCTCGCTCCCTTGTTGCCTCTCTCTCGTTTTCGCTGTCTGCTGATCCCGCTCTTCTCTCTTGTTCAGTCTCTTCCCCCGTCACACACACACACACACACACTCACACACAAACCGGCACACACTGACTGTCTGGCGCCCACACACACACATACAGTACACATGCAGTACACACACATACACACACGCTGACACCTGCATGTCGAGCCGTTGAGGGTCTAATTTAAGTAAAGTGCTTCTCTAGGAACCACAACCCCTCGACTCACGATGATGGAGGGTGATACGGAGCGGCGTGGTTGAACATACACACACACACACACACACACACACACACACACACACACACACACACACACACACAGTTATACATAGACGCGCACACACACACACACACATCCTGCTCCAGTGATACTGAGATATGACTCTCCGTGGTGTGGGATTGAAGGAAGCACTGTAGATGGCTTGTAAGTAGCATGCTGTAATAATAATGTGATATTTGATCCGCGTAGGAAAATAGGCAGATCAGACTGCGGGGTCAGTTACAGCGGTGGCAGAGCTGGTAGGGATTCAGTGTCTTGCTCAAGGACACTTCGGCAGGGTGGATGCTAGCTCTGCTGGTTAAAGGATGTTGTCCTCCGCCCTGCACGCTTCGCCTCTGCTGTGTAGGTGTGTTTGTTTCCGCTGGAGTTTGAGCTAACTTTAGCTGAGGCAGGATCGCGCTGCACTGCCGCTGCAGGGCCCCCAATCACAAACCCTCATCGTAAAAAAAATAGTGTATTGTTTTTTTATTTTTGGCAAGTTTAATCCGCAATGAAAGTTATTTCAAGACTCGCCAAAATACTTCAATTTCAGCATGGCTTATCTTACTTTTCTTTCCGCAAAAGAAGGTTCTCTAAACGATATTCAGATCATTGATATAGTAGCAAACAACTATGTGCCATGTTCAGATTTAGTGGAGTAATGTCTACCTGAGCAGCGAATGAAGTCTCCCTCTGTGTGTGTTGTAATCCGAGCTTCTCTGTGTGTGTTGTGAGCCGAGCTTCTCTGCTTTGTTGACATAGCCGGGCCGCTTGTGCCTGCCTTATAGTGCATGTGAGAGTGCCCCACTGTGGCTAGCTCATTGCCACCGCTGTGCACTGCACTGGCGGTCGCCGCTGATAACACCGTCCCAACACACAGCGTCATCGCCCAATTAGAAATTGGTTTCCATTCCTAGCTTTTTTAGCTAGCCTCTGTAGCTTGGAGTAGCTATAGTAACGTTACTGTGGGGCAGTGGAAACAAGCTGTGAACACAACACTGACGACATTAGATTCATTCAGAGTTGTGTTTGTGTCCACTTGGTGAATTTCAGCTTAATAATCACTTTCTTTTCAGCTCTATTTTTGGTCTCTGCCTCTTTAGCTGCTAAATGCTCCTTTAAGTTTAATAGTTAGTCGCTAACTCTGTGTGTCTGCCGTTGAACGCTGAGCAGGTCGTAGGTTTTTAGAGCTTTTTGTCAGCTGCCTGCTGCATCTGGAAACGCCGCTATGAGAGCAGTGAGACTGAGGCGAACAGTAAAGTTGCGCACTACAAAGCCAAAACAATGAGCTGAAAGATGCTAAATCGCTCTGTATAGCTTAATCGTCAGAAGGGTTGTCATTTTGAGCAACCTCTGTCACATACAAGTGGTTAGATGTATTGTTCATGTAAAATAGGCTAATAGTTATACCCGCTTTACTATCTCTCTGGATATAATTTTACATTATTGCTATAGCCTGCCCTGCAGACAGAACACCGTAATGCTATTAAACTTACTAATTAATCATAGAAAAATGTAATGATAGAAAATAAAATAGTTGGTAGAAAATCACCTAATTCAAAAATGTTACTGAAACATGTTTATCAGTTATTTTAGCTGAGAAAAGAAACTTGTCTCATCTCCGGTCTTCTCTTGGCATTTACCATTTCACATCATCATTTGGGCCAAATATTGAACCATTGCACTGCTTCACATGTCGTTAACGTCTACTGTCATGGTTTTGAATCATCATAATAATCAGGGATTGCATGTAAACAAGTGGCAGAGCGACATAATGCAGCCCTAAAGAACATGTGTTTTAATAGGGATTGTGTGCTAATGTATCCTAGATTGTGATGTGTAACCAGAAAGTAGTAAAAGTTGATAAGTGGTGAACTTGACTTACGTTTGAACTTCGGTAGATCATATGATTAATGGAGAAACACATGTGAACCTGTTCGTCTCTGTCTCCACTTTGCTCTCAGCTCACGGTGACGTGTTTTCTGTTAGACTCACTTTGTGCTCTTCCTGGTGTCTTGACCCCTCGGTGTATTTCATCCAGCAGCAGGCACATGCAGCTTCAAATCATTACTGTCTGTGTGTGTGTGTGTGTGTGTGTGTGTGCGTGTGTGCATGTGTGTTTGGCGTGAGTGTGTGCTTGCTGTGGCTGCAGACTGAATGGACCACAGGGGCGTGGCACAGGCATGTCGGACTGGAGGACGACCAGAACTCCCAGAACAGGCTTCCTCACTGTTTACCAGAGCGGCAAAGCAACTGTGGGGGTTGTGGTTGGGGGGGGTTGCCATCACACACACACACACACACACACACACACACACACACACACACACGTATACACACACCAGTTAGACGGAATTGCATTATTGGCTCTCACCGCAGGCTTTCCTGAAATATCAGCAACCTTATGCTTTTAATTAGTGACTGTGTGTGTGTGTTTGTGCGCGTGTGTGTGTGTGTGTGTGCCCGTACGTACCATTTGTGTCTCATTCTGACCCAGGCTGCAGAGCCAGTCTCGTATGACCCCTATTCCCCAAAACTCCCCTGTTTTCTTTGGTAAAACATGGAAAAACTTACTCTAACAGCTCCCCCTCTTCCCTCCTTCCTGCTTCCTAAGAATCTCTCATGTGTTGCGAGTTCCTGCTCCCCTTGACCATATATGGCCCTTCCTCCTGCCGTGGGTGGGTGGGTGTGTAGCATCCAGAAAGTCTGTGGTCAAAAGCGGGAACATTTTCCCTTCTCACTCACAGTTTACTGGTGCTTTTCACGGGCCACGTTCGCCAACGGAAAACAACAGCGGAGTTCTTTTTTTGGGGGGCTTTTCGTGCTGGGTTGACACCAGGTGCACTGTTTTCTTCCCTGTTCATTTAATTCCTCCTGCTTCACTCCTGCTTTTATTTCCCGTAATTTTCGTGGCATCACAGCCAGCAGATGGTGTGCCTCTTCGCATCCTTACTGGCTTTTGATGGTGGGAACGCACTCATGTAGGTGCAGCTAGATTGGGATGTAACTACAGTAGTTATGTGCATGCAGAGAGATGGTAGCAGGGGGAGAGTGTGTGTGTGTGTGTGTGTCTGCCTGTGTGTGTGTGTGGATGGCGAGGCTCTGGTCCGCAGCCTGGGAGCCAGGCTTTGAGCTGTGCTGTTCATAGTCTGCTGATTTATGCGCCTCACAGGGAAATCTCTCATTTGTAGCTCTTTCATCTCATTTTTCCCCTCCACTCTTTTTCTCCCTCTCTCCCTCTCTCTCTCTCCCCTTTCTCTTTCTCTGTCCTCTCTCTTCTTCCCGCCGTAATGTGATTCAGCACAGCCGCTCGTCCCAGGCGACATGCCATGCTTTGCTTGCACACCCTGCTCTCTCTAACATGAATGAGTCAATTGATGAATAATAAGATAGAGCAGAAGGAAAATGCTATCCGGATCTAGTCGAGCAAAAGAACTCCTTTTCTCTCCTGAACGTATTCTTTGTAAGCACCGCTCGGGTGCTTACTCACACATTGAATGTGTTTGTGTCCCCAGTGCCATAATGCTTTTACGGACCTTTGTGTGTGTGTGTGTGTGTGTGTGTGTGTGTGTGTGTGTGTGTGTGTCTAAGCGCCTTCCACAACCGCCTTGTTTGAGTAGCCCTGTCACTTGTGCAATTCCGTGGTGTCAAAACAGATCAGAAAGGTCTGGCTTGACTCCTGCCCCTAAATACACACACACACACACACACACACACCCGGGTGTGCTCACACACAGACACAAAAACTCACACAGTCAGACACACACACACACACACACACACACACACAGATTGAAGGCTCAGTGCCAGGGCTCTTGGTGGTTGGAGGCTTATGAAAGGGTCGGACTGACGAGAGGTTGCCAAGTGTACGGCAATAAGCGTAACAGCCAAGCTAACGAGAGTCAGAACCTCTGACACACACACACACACACACACACACACACACACACACACACACACACACGGAGACTGTACTGTCAGGCTCTCAAGCTCTCTCAGTAGTCAGCGGAGGGGTCGAGGAAATGTGTGTGTCTGCGCGTGAGAGAGTTCAGTATATCAGTGTGTGGACAGAGGCTTTTGTTAATTGGCAAATGTGACAATAGAGCATGAGAGGATATTGATCTTCAATCGGATGCAGATCGATTTAACTCGTCATCCTTCCAGGTGTGTGTGTGTGTGTGTGTGTGTGTGTGTGTGTGTGTGTGTGTATCGATCAGCAGCAGCAGTCCATTCAGAGAGCCACAGCAAAGAATATCACTCCATTACGTTATCTGTGTTTGCTTCTTTCACCTCGTGACATTCATTATACCTCCACTATCTGCTCTTGGTGTCTTCCTTTTCTCCTCTCCTGTTTGCTTCTTCATCCTCCTCTTCATCCTCCCTTTCTCTCTTTAGAATAGCGAGGAACCTTGGGACGGTTTGGCCTGTTATCTGTTGTCTCGCTGGTTTGTTTCACTGTAGATTTCATCAAGCACTCTTCAGCAGCTGCTGAGACAAACGCACAAAAGAGAGTGCAGGGCTATTTCAGGTAGATTTAATTTTTTTATAACTTGGCTCGTGCAACATACTGCATATACTGCATATGAGTTGGTTTAATAACTGCAAGAGCAGATCTGTTATAATACAAGAACGAGAATATAACCTTGACTTTTTTTAGGGTGCGTTTCATCACTTTCTTTGGATTTTGCATGAAAGCGTTTATAGTGTTACTCTTTCTAAACAGGACTGCCAAGCATTTTGAGCTGACCTGGTTGAGTCATGCTGAATTAAAACCCTAATAGTGTGCTTTAAAGGTGTGAAAACACGGATGCACTCGTAAAAAAAATACGTCTTTTTTGTGTGTAACTTTTATCCTTTAGGGTTGAATAAAAATTCCATCCTGAAATATCCCCCAAAACTATCACAGGTGTTATTTCATTTAACTCTTCATAGCAGCAATAGTGTGACAGTTAAAAAAGCTACTTTCTGTGGAGAATTTAGAATTGTTTCGCCTTTTGTAGAAATATTTCTCCCTGTATGACTGTTAAACATCATCTGAAGCTCTGGCTGTTAAATTCTGAATCACTGACACCAAATCCTGACGTTTGTACCGTTAAAGCTCCAGACTTGCTGCTATCAACTCCGCCGTGGCTGCGCTGGAAATATAGCGACGTCCCAAAATGTATGTTTGGCCCCGTTATCCATGAGAATACCAAAAATATGCCAAGCAGCAAAAACCTGCCCGGAAAAACAAGGCACATTTCCAGCACTTTTTTTTTTTTTTTTTATAAAACAGTGTTTAAGTGTTTTTGAGTGGATGTTCCCCTCAGCAAATCACATTACAGTCAATCATAAGTAAACTAAAGCAGATTTTGCTCACTGTAAGTACAGCTGGCTGTATTAGCATGAATAGAAACTCATAAGTCTTATTACCTTGGATTGTCAACATCGGAGGATTCGCTGCCTGTGTGTAGACACACTTTTCCAAGTCATGATGCCAACTGGGAAAAATGGGTGACATACGAACACATTTTTCTACTTTAATTACCACTGAATGACTGAATGGAGCTGCTTTCTCAGTCAGCAGCTTGTATTTATGGTAAATAGCATATGCTTATATAGCAATAATCATAATGTCACTTGGGTCAGAGTTGGATTCTTTGACATAGATCTGTGGTTGATCAGAACATCCAACCCACTGATGAGTACAGCTTGCGTATCATCTCACTCACTTTTCCTTCAATGTATCTCATCCGTTGTGGCTAATTCGGTGCGTTCATCATTTGGTGTTCCTGCTCAGAGCTACGGGGACGCAGCGGTGACAGATGGAAAGGGGAATGTGCGGATCAGGATAAAACAAAAACGGAAACAGAGGGCAGGAAGAAAAGTAGGGGGAGGAGGAAAGAAAAAAAAAAACACACACAATGACAGAAATAAGGTTTACGTTAGCGGCTGGCCTCCAAGATGATTTTCCATATCAGCAGACCAGAGGGAGCGGGCAAATATGATTTTCTCCTCAACTCGCAAAAACAGAAAACAGACAGAGAGGGGAGAGAGGGAGGTGACAGGAAAGAGGGGATGGGGGGGGGGGGGAGGAGAAAGGGAAAGAGATGAGTAAATGGAAAAAAGATGGGGATCTGGGGGAAGGGTGGAGATCTAGAAAGGGTGAGAGATTAAAGAACATCTGTGGGGAGAAAGTCAACAAGGAATGCTGAGTGTTTACACCGCGAAACTTACTTATCAATATCACTACTGTTTGAAATCAGTGTAGCAAATTATTTTTTTTATGTCTTCTTTAATACAATTTGACTTT
Source organism: Leptoclinus maculatus (assembly GCA_032191485.1). NCBI lineage: Eukaryota > Metazoa > Chordata > Actinopteri > Perciformes > Stichaeidae > Leptoclinus > Leptoclinus maculatus. The sequence continues at coordinate 10,470,497 of JAVDOI010000015.1, forward strand.
TATGGCCCTTGGAGACACTTAAAGATTCACCATGTAATTTAAAAAATGCATGGCTACTCAGCTTTCTTTTCTAATATCTGTTGTAGTAAACAAGGTGCGGTGAGCGACGAGTGTGCATCAGTCACCATTTGACGTGTGTGTGTGTGTCTGTATATATGTGTGTGTGTGTGTGTGTGAGAGTCTGCTCTGCCAGGGGGGGCTTGTGAAACCAGCCTGAGTCTTAAATGAGCTGTGTTTTATTATGACTGGCTGAAAGGCCACTGATCTACAGTTGTACAAGAAAAGATTTGGAGGAAAAAAAAGAGAAGAAGAAGAAAAAAAAAACACTGTAAAAATATCCTGTCTGAGAGAGGGTGAGGGAGAGGACGAAAGAGAGACAGAAAGAGAGAAAATAAATGTCTAAAAGGGAAAGATTCTTCTTCCTCCAAATTTATTATGACTACAGAGAGTGAAAATATCAAGCGCAAAAGATGGAGGGATTTCTACTTTTAAATTGTCTTCATCTGTGTGTGTGTGCGCCAGTGCTTCAGATCCAGCTGTATAAATAGACACACACACACACACACACACACACACACACACACACCTCTTTCTGATTTGTCTCCTTCTACACACCGCTGCTCCATCTCCCTCTTGATTTGTCCCATGCCCTCTCTCTAATGTGCGCGCGTGTTCTTCACTGTGTGAGAGAGAGAAGAGAGGCAGATTGGCAGACAGTTGAAGGCACTTGTGGTTGTGGTTGTTAGGGCGTCGGGTCGTGGTTGAGGTGACGGTACAGTACACGTGAGTGTGTGTGTGTGTGTGTGTGTGTGTGTGTGTGACTCCTATGCGGACTGTTGTGGTTGTGGTAATTGTCTCTGATGCGAGGCAGCATTTATGGGTAACGGCCCAACCCTCTCACTCTCTCTCTCTCTCTCTCTCTCTCCATCCAGTGACTAATTACCTGATTCCCCATGGGTTTGTTTCCTCCTTCCCCTACAACTGTTCAGGTTGTTCCACTAAATGAGAGCATGCTGATAAGTAGAAATACATTCAAACTGAGCCAAACTGAGCTGAGCCTGTTCGCTCACTCTGCTGAAACCGTAACAGGACGAGATTGAGCGTCTGTGCTCTCTCTCTCTCTCTCTCTCTCTCTCTCTCTCTCTCTCTCTCCCCCTCTCTCTCTCTCTCTCCCCCTCTCTCTCTCTCTCTCTCTCTCTCTCTCTCTCTCTCTCTCTCTCTCTCTCTCTCTCTCTCCCTTTCTAATAAGAAGAATTAGGTTTTTACTCCTAGTTCCAAACTGCATTCCCATGCGATGTTTTTGGGAGAAACATGCTGAAAAAACATGAGTTGTGCTGAGAATCAACAAAAGATGCTATTATTTTTCTGTCACTTCGCTTCTACTAGTTTCAAGTTTCCCCAGAATTTCTGTCCACTGTAACGTCTAACTGTCATTCGCCATGATCACAACGGTCATAACCTGGATGTAGCGTCTGTTGAGTTTACAGCTCGCTTTGTCAGTAACGTTGAAACCAGAACGCCTGAATTTGGTTTGCTTTTTCCGTGCTCCCGAAATGTTTATGTGATTTTATTATAATTATTTGTATTGGTATAATTGTCATTATTATTGTTGTGTTGTAATTATAGTTGTTACAAAGATGTGTGAATAACTGAGATATGTAGAGAGCATGAAACATTCTCTGTTGAACAGACATACTTAATACCTTCTCAATGCTTCTTCTGTGGTGCAGCTTGCTCACATTATATCAGCCAGCACCTCTCTAACCTCCCGCCTCTGTGTCTCTCAGGTGCTTCCTTCATGGGTTCCTTCCTGGCCAGCAGTCTGGGGTCGCCGCCCTCCCACCCTCCTCACCCCTCGGGACCCGCTGCCTCCCCCTCCTCCCCCTCATACAGGCATGGACCCCATTCGAGCGCTTCCCCTATCTGGTTCCCCCATTCACATGAAGGTAAGACACACACAGGAACACACACACACACACACACACACACATGCAGGAGGTAGCCCAGAGTGCTTGGGTCTCTGGTTAATCCAGGGTCTTGGTTTTGGGATTAGATCGAGATGGAGCCATTAAGTGGTTTAACCAACACTGAGCTGAGGCCACACACGCGCAGCAGTGACGCCTCAGATGATGCTACTTATAAAAACACACACACACACACATACACACAGACAACTCTCTTCTGGCTCTGTATGTCAGCATAGCATGTGGCTTTGTGTTTGTGGCGTTTTTTCTAGTTCAGAGCTCGAGCACCCTGACGCTTTCAAAAATGGTGCACGACCGAAGTCTTCTGCTTCCTCTTGCCACACAAACAAACACACAAACACACACACCTTCATGCAGTGCAGAAATTAGATCAAAATGCAGTAATTCACAATACACTTCAGACTCCTTTCATTCACTCCCCCTCCTTTCACTCAATCATCTTTCAGCCCCCTGCTCTCTGTTAGGGGCCAGTTTTAAGTTTCATGAGCTCCTACACCCCCCCTCACACACACACACACACACACACACACACACACACACACACACACACACACACACACACACACACACACACACACACACACACACAGACTGAAACTTACCCCCATTTCCACCATCCTCTCCCTCTTCACAGTCCCCTCCCCCTCCGACCGCAGCCCCACCCTCAGGGCCTCTTCTGGGCAAACCGACCTCCAACGGCCCCCTTCCTGATCATACACACACATGCACAAAAAAATGTGCGCATCCACATGCATCATGTCCTCTTTCGGCTGTTAACCGTTTGTGGTCAAAGAGTGAGCTTGACTTAGTTATCTGTCCCTTTCAGGTGTGTGTGTGTGTGTGTGTGTGTGTGTGTGTGTGTGTGTAAGGGGATTTCTCTTTTGACAGCGAGATGGGTCTAAACAGATAACCTCCAAAAAAGGCTTCAACAGAAAGACAGCTTCCGCCACAGGCTGTATTTCTCAACTAACGGTGAAAACGGTCAGAATCAGAATTTCACGTTTTGCCAGCTTTTCACAAAATGTGAGCAAGTAAACGATAACACCCTGTGATGTCGCCTTGGGAAAGCATTTGACATCTCCAAACATTGTTGCCAGAGACTAAAATGGAAACCAGTCAGCTTTCGGTGCAGACGTTAACTCTATTTGTTTTCTCTGATATCGTACAAAGTGACGCTCTTTAGTCCTCCAGCATGTCATAGCAGTAAAAAGCACAGGTGTAATCAATTACATCAATTACGACTGCATTCCATTCAGATGAGCCAACATCCTGGCATGCTGACTCACTGGAATGACTTACTGGTAATCTTAAATGGATCCCTTGTTAATGTTAATAATTACACCTGTGCTTTTCCTGCTATGATAATGTCAAAATGTCCCCTGAGAAAAAGGACCCTTCTGACTTATTTCTTCATATTATTATATTTATAATTAAATTGATATTATACAGCATGCAGTGTTTCCCCTACCATTGTATTAGGGGGGCGCCGAGTTAATTTTGTTTTCTATATAGAGCCAGATCACAACAGAATTAATTTCAGGTTACCTTTCCTATAGAACAGGTCTATACCGTGTTCTTTTATTAAACAAACTAAACAGCCTTATATTATTTATCTTATTGACACGACGGCATGTCATTTCTGTCTTTACATGGTCGCGCGTTTACAATTCTCCTCTGCTCTCTGTATCGCGCACCGCACACACACACACACACACACACACACACACAGACACGTGCGCGCAAACACAGGTGAGCACACCAGCGGACAGAGAACGCGCTTCGCTAAGTACAGGAAAGAGCCCAAGTGCTGCACGCCCTGTCCTGCACGCGTGCACGCCCTGTCCTGCACGCCTGCACGCCCTGTCCTGCACGCCTGCACGCCCTGTCCTGCACGCGTCCACGCCCTGTCCTGCACGCCCCCCCCCCCCCCCCCCCCCCAAAAAGCTGTAAACCTAGGGGAAACACTGAGCATGAATTAAATTGTCTCCCTGTCACTTGTCCACTGGTTGCCACAGTGTGTAGATGCAAATTATATGGGTCATTTAAGAAAATTCCATTGATTTTGAGGTAGTTTCTTTTTGTATCATCATATCAATGATTGCTTTGTACCAGAGGAGCAAGAGAAGCATAGGACGCCGAGTCACTTTTTCTGGAGGTCGCTGCTGTTTATTGAACAGTTTTGATTTCCCTCCTAAAGGTTTGAATTTGTCATATTTCCTGTTGGTGAAGAAGTGTTCACACCAGAATTTAATCGCTGCCTCATGTCGACGGGACATTTCTTCACTGCGGCCAAAATTTGTGATTTAGGCTCATGAGTAGAACTCATAAGAGCTGTGTTTTTTTAATAGAAATCTCTCCTGATGCAGCTCTAAAGCTTTAAAGGGAACAAGAGTTTTGTTTGTACAACTGCCTCATTTGCAGCTCATCGAGCGATATACAGCAACAGTTAAGCCCCGAAAATGAGCACTAATGTCGCCTGCAGTGACAGTCTGAAATCAGATTCATAGAAAGAGTCGGAGGCAGGACTTCAGCGTGAACGTGTGAGAGCGCAGTGGCGGTGAGAGCAGAGCAAGAATGTGTGTGTGTGTGTGTGGAGGGAAAATGTGTGCGCCTATCAGACGGATTTTGTGTCTGTGTGGCTCGGCTTTGATGTCTGAACACACACACACACACACACACACACACACACACACTCATGCACGAACATGCGCACGCGCACTACAAATGATTGTTTTTAAGAATTCAAGCCAGGGAGCTCCGGTAGGCGGTCTGCCAGCTGGCCACGGTCCAGAGAGTGGAGCGTAGCCAGCACAGAGAGGAGAAACCTGGCCGATACACACCACTCACCACACACACACACACACACACACACACACACACACACACACACAGATGAGACATATTCACGAAGAAATGCACAGTTGTTTGAAAAACAGCAAATATTCCTTCGCACACACACATATAGTCTTTCTCTCTACCTCTCCCTTGCTCTCTCTCTCTCTCTCTCTCGCTCGCTCACACACACACACACACACACACACACACACACCTTTCCACTCACTCGTCTGCTCGCTCTCCCTCTTCCACACCTGTCCTTGTTTTTTGTCCCCTCTCTCATGTGCTCTCACTCCTCTCCTTACCTTCGTCTTTCCTCTCATCTCAGCCATCTCAAAGCTCTTCACTTCCTCCTTCATCTCCCCCCCCACACACACACACACAACCTCCGCAACACTCCCCTCTCCATACGCCTCATAGCAGCGCCAGATTGGGGGCTTTTCATATTGACAGCCCTGTTCTTCTGGTGTCTCTTTTACTTTTACTGGCTTTACATCGTTTGTTCAATCACTAACCTCCTCTATCCCGTCTTCCCTTCATTCCCTCTTTTTCCTTTTCTCCTCCCTCCTCCTTTTCCCCCCCACGAGTCCCTCTGCTGTCTTTGTTTCCCTCTTCCTCTTTCTCATCTCCCCTCCCTCCCTCCGGAGTTTTATCACTCATCATTACCCGGGGGATTGGCTTTAGATGGCTGATAGAGCCTTTTGGCTAATTGTCGCCATTTAGATTCACTGGTTGTTAACCAGTCAGAGTAATCACACACACACACACACACACACACACACGGTGTACACAGTCGTGCATTTACATTGCAGCATGAACACGCAGACACACTGAGTGCCACACACACATGCTGGGAGCAGTGAGGGGGTGTTGGTGGTTTTGCAGTGCGACTGTGGAATGCGTAGGATGAGTTTTTATGGAGTGCTGTTTACTTTGGCCACCACCGTTAAACTTTTAACGGCTGCCAATTAACGGGCCGGCAAGGACACTCTGTGGGGCATGAAACCAGCTGCTGGAGAACACACACACATACACACATACACAATCACAATCCAAGCCTTTTGCCCCATAATGTGGAGTTGTGTGCCTCCCGTGTGGTGTGTGCATGTTTGTGTACTTGTGAATGTGTGTGCGCCTGTTGTGATTTTGCTGTTTTTCCCTCCAGTAACATCCCACCTCAACGACAACGCCGCACACATACACACCGACCCTCACCCATCCCCACACACATCCGCCCCCGACAACACAAACCAATGAGACCTCCTCTATCCTACGATACAGTTCAACGTCCTTGAAGACGAGGAACAGAGTGGAACGACCGTTCACCTCCCAGTGACCTCCTGGGAGGACTGTTTGTGTGTGTGTGTGTGTGTGTTAAGGAGGGGGGGGTTGCGATGCTTCATACTATTTGTCCTCTTGGTTTGGGGAAAAATGTGTTTTGTAGAGGAGCAAATTCCATCCAGTTAAATGCTGCAAACACTTGGCAGTAGCTGTCTGCTGTGGTTTTTGTCACCACTTCGTCCACTGTAAATAATGTCAACTCATTCGGCGTGTTTGTGTAAAAGTGCATTTATGGTGAAAGTAGCACTAACTGGCCATATTTTTTCTGTGTTTTTCCAAAATGGCCCCATTTCATGATAGATTGTTGAGATAAACTGTTTGTTTAGAGGGCTGCTGAATGTCAACGCTGCAGAGAGACATCAATTCTCTCTCCTTCTGACAGGGTACCCCAGCTATTCAGGAAGTCTTGCTTCTCCTTTTCTCCCCATGAGTCCCCTGGATCACCATAGCAACAGCCTCTATGGACAGCACCGCTTCTATGAAACTCAAAAAGGTAGGTGTGGGTGCGTGTGAATGTGACAGAGTGAAAAAATAGCTTTATGTTTCCCAAACTGCTTAATCGGCACTAACCACAGGAGTAAGAACAGCTGGTAACTCGGGTCTAGTATTTCCAGTTGGCAACTTCTCATTCCCTTCTCCCCCCATATCTGCAAACACATTTGAATATAGTAATTTTAATAAAATTTTATTAAAAGTAATGTTTTTAACAGCTACTTTGCAGCCAACATTTCTCTCTATATTTTCTAAAAACCCTCAACTTTAGGGATTTTAATTCTTCTCCTCGCCCCCCAGATCACTTCTACCTGAGAGGCCTTCCTCCCCAGCCCCCTCTGCTCTCCACCAGCCACAGTCTTCCTCCGCTGTCCAGGACTGCCCCCGGCCACTCACTTGGCTCTTGCAGCCGAGAGCCGGACAACGGGGGAGGCGGTGGGAAGAGCGCCAAGGACGTGGGTGAGAAAGGAGTTTCATCCGTGTCAAAGGCGAAGGAGCGATCAAGCAGCAAGGAGCGGCACCAGGAGAGCAAAGAAAAACAACATCACCATCACCATCCTCATCAGACGAACCCTGCCACAGCTCCTTCTGGCCACCACCACCAAGCTTACCCCCACCCTCACCATGCCCTCCTTCCTCACCTCGCACCACAGGGCAGGGAGGAGGACCACAGACACTCTCTGGAGCGACACAAGGATTACAGAGAAAGTGACTCAGCCAGTCAGGAGACGAAACATATGAGTGCCTGTAAGCTGTCCGGTGGTTCGATAGCAGAGACTGGAGGAAAAGGGGGAGCACTGAGCAGCTGCAATGGTGGTGGGGTTGGTAGACCTCCATCTGCAGGAGGCAGGCGGTGCTCCAAGGATGGAACCATAAACGGGGAGATGAGGATCAGTGAATCCTCAGCTTCTTCCAATGAATGTATGAGAAGAGGTGCGTCTAACGCAACAGCCATCTTGGCACCTCCTAACCCCCACACTGTGGCCTCCTACTCCATGCCTCCCCCTCCGCCACCTCCTCCTCATGCTTTGCACATGGGCTCCACGGTGGCAGGAGGGTGGCTACACCACGCACATCACCATCCCCATCCCGAGTTCTACTGTCCCCCGGGCCCTCTCACGCTGACACCCTCCAAAGATTCTGCATCCACCCCTGGAGGGTCTGGCAGGGAGGCAAGAGTAACTTATGTGCCCTCAGTTGGGCCCCTAGGAGACCTGGCAGCCACCGACTGTCGTGGAGCAGGAGGAGGTGGGAGAAAGTCAGATGACAGAAGCGGAGAAGGATCTTATGAAAGTCCCTCTCATCACCTCAGCCGACTTAGTGTTTGCCAAAAGAAGGACAAATCGCAGCCACACCAGCAGCAGCTGGGATATGGTAAAGCTGACAAACCTCCTGACTGGAGCCACCAGACGCAGAACTTCCACAAACCCAGCTCCAACGCGAGCTCTCAGTCTGAGCTGCGGTCCTGCAGCCTGGACAGATCGTCATCCTTCAGAGATGTAGAGGTTGTGGACGATGTTTACCGGCCCTCGCTTCCACTAGAGGCCCAGGGGACACACCTCGGTGCCGAACAGGGCACACCCAAGAACGGCCCAGACACCAGCACTCCTCCCTTCAGGGACTGTTCCCACTCAGGTCCTCATCCTGATGGGAGGGTGGGGTCAGGGGCAACATCTCAGAGGGAGGGACAAAAGGTTGCAAGGATACGGCACCAGCAGCACAGCAGCCATGGAGCATCAACAGAAGAGAGGGGAAGAGACAGAAGTCAGACAGCGCCTTCCTGGGGGGCTCGAGGGGGCTACCAAGAGGACCAGAGAAAAAGCTCCCAGCATGCACCAGTTGGTAACGGTGAAGTAAGAGGGCTCAGCATCAGAGCTCCAAACAGTGACCACAACCAGCCCCATTCTCAAGCGCTGTCTCGCTCCTCGTCGCACACCGCTGAGGGCGAGGGCAGTGCTATGAAGAATCTAATGAACTACAGCTCCCAGCAACCTTTGCTGCTGCCACAGCGGGGCCCCTTTGGAGGTCTGGGTGGCCTCAAGCAGGGTGGAGAGAGATCAGAGAAAGGGGAACGTAAAAGCAACTCTTCCCTGCAAGAGCCTCCCAAACAATCGCTCCTTCCTCGCCGAGGCTCCACTAACGAGGGAGAAAGGGGGGACAGAGGTGGGAAGGAGGCCGGGGAGGCAGGTGAGGGGGAGGTGCGACAGCCTCCAGTGGGTATTGCGGTTGCGGTAGCCAGGCCCCCCCATCGTTCCCCAGACAACACCCCTGGACACAGCAGACAGGGCAGGGTGCTGCCCAGCATGAAAGGTCAGACATCATTAATGCTCCTTGCGCTGAAAGTCAATTAATGCTATTTCTGTGCTCTAGGCTACATTAAGGAGAAAATCCATGATTAAACACTTGAGCACAGTTATTGGTGTTGTACAGTAACATTTCTTGGTCCTTTTTGACGTTTATTGGGGACTTATTTCTATGATTAACTGGCGAAACGAAGACAACTTTTGCAGAGAAGCTTTAAGCATGTCGGACCTTTAGACGCAAATTGCAAACAGTTTCCGTCTCCATGTTGCACATTCATGGAGAAAGTCATTGTACAGTCATATGTAGAAAAGGTACAATTCATGGCATGCAATGAACATCACAATATGTCATTATGTTAGACTTTCCCTTTTTTTGTTATCACCAGAATGTCCTCAGTGCTTTGTGTTTTCAGACGTGCGTACGTATGTTTGAAACATTGCCATCGAATGATGCTTTTGATGACGGTCGCCGTAAGCGTGTTACTTTGATTGTATTCACAATTCAGCAGTGTCACGCCACGTGTATACTCTTGGCCGGGAGGCAGAGGAGAGGAAGAGGATGACAGAGGAACAGATCAGCCTTCATCACCTGGACAGAGAGAGAGAAATGATCATCAGGTACACTTGTAGTCAAAAACACCAACACATATGAACACACACACACACACACACACACACACACACACACACACACACACAAGCACAAGCACATGGTAGCATCTATTAATTTTTCCTCTCATCTGATAAGCTGCAGTTCTTTTCTTCTCTCTCTCTCAGTCTGAGGTTCAGATTCTCTTTTCTCTCATCCCCTCACTCCATTTACTCTTCTCACCCTTTGATGTGGTATTTCTGTACCCCCTCACTCTCTCTCCCTCTCTCTCTCTCTTCCCCTTTCTCTCTCGTTCCCTCTGAGATGAGATGTGGTGCATTAATGTTACAGGGACTAATACGGGTGTCTCTGAAGTATCAGGCTCTTATTATGTAGTCATATTAAGGGAAGAAAACATATAATGAGAAATCACAGACCAGGCACAAGATGATGGCTGTCCCTTTTGCCGTCACATTTCCTTTTCTTGATGATCATAATGGTAGTAGTGGTAATGAAGATGACAAGGATGAAGATAATGGTCATAATGATGGTGATGATGATGGTGACAATGAGAGGGATAATAAAGATAATGACAAAGTTCACCCCCGCCTACCGCCACGACAGGGAAAACAAGGACCGCGTGGAGTTCGCCAGGATCCACCCATCTAGTAGTTGCCACGGTGACCTGACCTCTCACCTCTTGGTTCCCGGAGGGGCCAGTAGGTTAGGGGCCGACCCTGCTGCCCATGCCCACCCGGCTCACCACCACTGGATGCAGAGGACGGGAAGTCCCTCCCTCTGGATGGGGCATTCGTACAGTGAGTAGAGTGGAGGGGCAGCACATGATGTTTTCACAGCCAATGAGCACAGTTTTACACATAGAACGTAGTCTGCACCTTAAACGCTCTCCTTTCCAACAGTAATATGTTTCTTATTGTTTTGTTGAGATCACATGGATTATCATCATATTGATATTTGATATCTGGGTTTTTTGTCTTTCTTTTGTACAACCATGGGGACTTTGTTAATAATGCTGAATACAGAGGTTTTTGTTAATCTATTTGTTGGAAATGTGGTCTTGAGAGAAGGTGTTTAGAACAGTAAATGTAAAAAACATGTATCGATGGGATATAGGTTGAATAACAATTGCGTCCTATAATTGAGTTACACAGACAAAATCAAATAAACCAAACATGTAGAAAAGAAGAGACTTCTCATGCATAGAGGAGCAGGAGTAATAAAGAGTAGAAGCAGGGTTCAACACCAGTTTCCTAAACGATCCATTGATAAAATACAGTCATTTAATTGAAACTCCACATTGCTCCAGCAATGCAAGCGCCAGAAGTTTGCTCTTTACATATGTTTGAAGAGCACCAGTGACATTTTGTTTGTTGAGTGTGTCCCAAGATCTACCCTCTAAAGCACACCGCTTTTTCTTTGGTAGTAGTAAAATAAATATTTAAATGTCGCCCTCATTTGACTGTGTTATGTGTGTGTCGTTATTCCAGGTCTGAGCCACGTAGGAATGAGCCCCGGGTTCCCACCGGGTCTGCCCAGCCCTCTGCAGCCTGTCTTGGGGTCGCTCACCGGAGACCCCAACTCCCCGCTGGTGGTCCTTCCTACAGAACCCGGGCCTCATCATCACCTCGGTACGCTAAGCATCCTTTTACAACAGCACACACACACACACACAAACACACACATCCAGCAAAGCCCATATACATTGTTGTCTGCCCGTACTTACTGCCCCTGTATACCTCCCTCCGTCTCTCCATTTGTACCATCAGAGCCGCTGCCATTTCTCTCCCAGAGTTTTAGTATCATTGGCTAATCATAATATAATGCTCAACTAAGCCCCTCTGTCAGTGGGACCGTGTTTTATAGCTTCGTTAATGGGAGCAGCTATTCCATTGCCCCCCTCTGCATGTGCCCGGCATTATGCAAACCATTTTAACTGGCGTTCATCTCTTTCACGGTGGAGCACTGGACTTTGTGTGTGTGTGTGTGTGTGTGTGTGTGTGTGTGTGTGTGTGTGTGTGTGTGTGTGTGTGTGTGTGTGTGGGAAATCTACAGTTAGTTGTGTTCATGTCTGGATCAACATGAGACATTGCTCAGTGTTAAAGGTTGTTCTGTACATCTCAGCCATTGCTAGAGAGAGAAAAGAGTGTGTGTGTGTGTGTGTGTGTGTGTGTGTCTGTATCTGTGTGTGTGTGTGCGTCAACCCTGCTTTGCAAACAGGCTGTGAAATTTAATTATCTCCCGCCTCCCTTGCCTCGCTCCGTGGGAGTTCCTGCAGAGAGGGGAAGTGCATCCACTGAACCCTTCCCCTGGGAAACATTAGCCCACTCAGGCTAATCTCACAGAACAAAGGTTCCCAGCGACAAGGCAGCCAAGGAGGGATGTGTGTATGTGTGTGTGTGTGTGTGTGTGTGTGTGTGTGTGTGTGTGTGTGTGTGTGTGTGTGTGTGTGTGTGTGTGTGTGTGTGTGTGTGTGTGTGTGTGTGTGTGTGTGAATCTAAATTCATATGTGGCCAGGATGTGGCTTTGAAAAAGATGTGTTTCCTTGAATAGAGAAACGCCATCATTAGACCCAGAAAGAGCTAAAGAAGGTGAATGGAGGATGTGAAGCATGCAATCATTGATTGTGTCTAAGGCCAAAAGACAGCTCATACAGGTCACAGTTGTTACATCTTTAGTTAAGGTGGCCGAGCTCCTCTGCAACCCCAGTTTCAATATTCACAAGAGCAGTTCAAGAGTCCATTGACTCAGTTTTTCTTCATGACTTTAATGCAACGGTGCAACCATGAAAATAATGCTGTACTGACTATTTTGTTGCTAACAGGAATGTCTTACTTTCTTCTTATTTGTGCACATTTTCTTTGATTTTTTCAAATCAAAGAAAATGTTATGGAATCTTTTATTTCTCATTCTCTCTGTTTCTTACTCCAGACGTTCTGGAGCAGTCAGGTCTGTGGCCCCCTGTGTACGGAGGCAGAGGCCCCCCTTCTCATCTGCAGCATCACCCCGTCTACTCCCGCTCCTCATTCTTACGGCAACAGGAGCTGTACGCCCTGCAGCATCAGCACCAGCAGCAGCAGCAGCGAGCCATGGAGCACATGCAGCGCCACTCCTTAGGACAGGTACCAATACTAATGTAACCCAGACACATTTGGTTACATTTTTGTCTAAACTTTAGAAACATATTATTGTGAAACTGGGCAAATGAGAAACTTATGCAATTGTTCATCCTCCTCCTGAGTAGTCAGGACTAAGATACAGCGCCGCTAATCATTTGTTTGAACATCTCTCAGTTCAGATCTTATCAACACTAAGAGAAAAGCATATGCCGGTCACGCTCAGCAATAATTAGTAAAGCCAACGACTTATTTTTGTTTGCAAAAGGTTTCATTGATAAACAGGCATTTGTGTTGTGCTTTTGCACTCTCCCATTGTCAGATCATCTAGCAATCAAACAGCGTGGCTGACTCTGTGACATCATTTTTCAAGGCTTTTCTGTATTTCTGTGTGTGTTGTCCCTATATATTTTAAACTGCTGCAATTGCTGTGGTTGAAATGTTTGAATTAATAGGAAATATTTTCACCCTCTTGTTTCCACAGAGAAAACACGATGAGCATGCTATCACCATAGAGGACTCTTCCCACGAATCTTCCGCATCTGGAACTCCCCCCTCTTCATCCTCTTCTTCGTTCACCACCTCCTCTCACATGGCCAAACCTTTCTCACACACCCTGCCTCCACCCAAGACGCCAACGCCGTCTCCGGGGATGTGTCCCAGCAGCCGCCAGTCACCCTGCTACCACTCCCCGTCCAGGAGACCTCACCCGCCAAACCCTCTGACCCCTGCGCCGAGCCCGGCAGCGGCCGCGCCCCGCTCCCCGGCCCTCAGCCCCACTCCTTCACACCTCTCTAAGGGGCTGGAGAGGGGCAGTGAAAGAGGAGAGGGACAACCACCTCAGGACTACCCACAATCCCTAGAGCCAGGTGAGTGTGGAGAATTCTGTAGGCGGGTTAATGGATGCAATGTCTTAATTAAAAAAAATAAACTTTACTAGTAGGCTGAACAGTCAGATAACAGAACTATAGACAGAGAGTTAGAGACAAGGCAAAGGCTCAGAGATAGAGGGATGTAGTTTGGGAGAAAAAAAAAGAGAGGGAGAGAGATGGAGGGTACTGCTGCAGAAATGTAGCCCCGGTCTTTGAAGCGTGGTATTCTTTTGATTTTGCAGAAATTGTTTGAAGCATGGCTGATCCCTTGCTCTGTGTGTCTTTGAGTGCATGTGTGTGTGTGCAATTTTCTGTGAAAGCTAAAGAGGGACAGCGGGCGGGTCAGCCATTAAGGTCAGAGAAAGCATATGGGCACTCAGTGTGTATATGTGTGACCTGCCAGCGTGCATGTGTGTGTGTGTGTGTGTGTGTGTGTGTGAGCTCGCATGTGTGTCACAAGAGGAAGGTCAGTGAAATCTTCAGACAGGCCCTCCTTATCCTTCAGGGGTCCTTGAGAAGTATAGGCGGAAGGATACACATTCATCTGGCTGTGTTGTCAGGGGGCGGAGGGATACCATCAATAATAAGAGTGCAGGGGTGACAGGGCCGGTGCTGCAATCACAGGAAAACGGCAGGGTGTCATCAATATCCCACATAGATCTATACACTCACTCACACACACACACACACGCGCACACACACATACAGTGCATATTATATACACTGCTGTACACACACACTCTCTGTGTTTTCTGCACCCTGCTGTCAGTGTATTATGTCAACTGTAATCACATGCTTCATCCTGTCTGCCTGAACAGAATGGCAATGAATTTAAAAGGGAAAGGGCCTGACTTAAAAGCAATGGGGATTTTCTATTTTCTGTAGGTGCTAGTAAATACATTTTAAGTGCAGTTTGTCAGATTGTGTTTTATGTCAGAAACCCTACTTGACCTTCCTTCTCTCTTCTCTCACCAGACCTACCACCTGTTTACACCTACCCTTCGATCACCATGGGTTTCAAAGCCGGTCCCTCACCTCCTGAAGCTCGATTGGCGGAACAAGCCACGGTGGAGGCGGAGCCGGCAGAGCCAGACTCCAAGAAACTTCCACTTCCTTGCCACACCACAGAAGAAGAGGAGACGAGGGAAGAAGAGGATGGGAGAGACTGTGAAGTGGTGGAATCCCAGATCGAAGTTGCAAAGATAGAGAAGGTAGAAAGGTGGGTGGAAGAGAAAGGACGCTCGGAGCCCGAGAGCAAGATTTCTGGATTGCCGCCATGCCCTTCCCCAGCTCCGATTCCAGATCCAGCATGCCCGTCCACAGCCACAGGCAAAGCCCTAAAAGTAGAGCTCTCTCTGGGTTGCCCGGACCAGAAGGTCAACCTGGAGGAGCCCCAACTATCCAAAGAACAGGAGGATGATGAGGAACATGTAAAAGAGTACATGGAGGAGGATGAGGGAGAGACAATTGGGCCTGAACCAACAGAATGTACTGTCTCTGTGTGTGAAGAGGAGGAGGAGGAAGTGGAGAACGATGGGGACAAAAATGAAGAGAATGTAGAGGTGGTTGAGGATGAGGAGGAAGAGAAGGGGAGTGGGACGAGTCCGGTTGAGGACTTGGTGGAACTAAAGTGCAACTCTCCTGCTCCCTCCTCGTCCTCTGACCTCGTCCAACCTCCCGCGGCGAGCACAGCGGCCCAGCTCCAAGGGGCCTACATGTGGAGCCTGGAGCTCCTGATCGCCGCGGCTCTGTGCGCTACCAGAGATGCCTTGTACCCACCAGCACCTGCTGTCCGGGCCCCAAGCCCTCCACCACACCACGGAATGGAGATACTGGGAGAACTTGCCGACCTGGAGATCCAGCAGAGGAGCAGGGAGAGCAGAGAGAAAGACTCCGAGGGTGAGTTCTTTTGAAAATACATAGCTTTTTCAACTGCTGTGGCCTTCCAGCCTTACTTACCTGTCTGCCATTTTTTGCCTCTTTCAAAACCTGTGAAAGTCTATAAAATGCCTGTGAAATGACACCAAAAATGCCCCCAAATAATTAGGTGTATCCTCGTTGCAATAAAACGGCCCAAAATGCCCCTGAAAATCAAATTTAGGAATATGAAAAAAAAGTTACCCTAGTTTTTTTCTTACCTACACACACACACACACACACACACACACTTACAGCGAACCAAATAAAAAGGGTCTGGAAGACGTGTGCAACCCAGATGTGGAGACTCAACACACACACTCACAGACACACATTACCCACTAACTGTCCTGCTTCCTTTCTCAGCTCGGACTCTAATGTTCTTGCCTATAGACCTTATTTTACCCTTTGGGACGGGTGTGTGTGTGCCTGTTTTTGTGTGTTTGGGGGGGGACACGGAGATGGACAAATAACCTGAGCTTCAGACACAAGCCAGGACACACACACACACACACACACACACACACACTCTCTCTCTCTCTCTGCCCAGTGTGTCCCCAGGCTCTGGCGTCTTGCTTTGCTAATTAGACCCTTTCCTTTCAAACACTTCTCCTGTAAGCGCTCCTATTTTCCTCTCGCCCCTCTGAGAGAAAGTGTTTTTATTTATGCCAGTATCTGTGTGTGTGTGTGTGTTTGCCCGTATTTGTGTGTGTGCGTGCACGGCAGTGTTTGTGTGTGTGTAAGCTGTTAAGTAATCCCATATGAATCCCTGCTCTCCTCCATCACAGTCTATGTGTCTCTCCACCAGCCTGCCTGCTCCCTGCCTGCGCCTCCTCCCGCCTCTCCTCCTCCTCCCTCTTTGTTATTTTTCCCCCTCACCTGCCTTCGTCTTTTTTTTTTTTTTTTTTTATTAAACCAATGTAATCTTGTGTGTAAATCCTGCCTCTGCAAGCCTTGTCACCAGAATTAATAAGTGTAAAAATCATAAGTCGCTCTGCAGCTGTCTGTGCGTGTGTGTGTGTGAGATACAAAGTGTGTGAGTGTGCATTTGTTTACATGTGCGCGCACGTGCGCGCACGTGCTTAGCATGTGTAATAGGTGTGAAATCAATAAGTCCTGTCGTGGCGTGGAAAACGCTCTCCATATTGCAACACATTTATTTAAAACCCGCTCCGTCCGCTCTGCATGGAATGTTATTAATACAGCTCATGGCGTTTTGTCATCCCGAATGTGTTTGGGAGATGAAACCGATCCCAGACAGATGCATTTATGCCGCTCCTTGACGCGGAAGGATATCTAAGCCGTTCACTGGAGATTGCAATTACAGATTAAGGAATCAAGAGATGCCTTCCCCTCCAGTATGAATTAGCACCATTACTTCTATTTACACATAGACGGAAGAGTTGCTTGTGCCGTAGTCTCCTTTATTCCCTCACATTTCTTTTATGTTGAAATTTCAGCTCAATAAACTTCCTTACTGGCCCCTAATGATGAGTAGGCCCATATCACCTCTAATGGTTTTTAATTTTCCTCCACTGTTTTTGTTTTACCCCATTGAAATCCCCTGTGCTTCCTCTTATTACACCATTCACTCTCTTTAGGGACACTGTATGGTGTTATTACGGTGCAAAGATGTGTGTGTGTGTGTGTGTGTGAGTGTGTGGTATACTGTGGGCGGAAGGTATCTATCGATTGTGGCCATTTCCCAGGATACCAAACTAGGCGTGGTGATGTCAGCGGTGATGTCATCCTGTCAGGGTAATCGGAGCGTGCCATTGGCTCAGAGGTCTGACAGATGAGATGGCATTGACCTCTGCGAGCCGGGACAGGACAAAGCCACGTCTCTCAGCTCCTTCTTGCTCACTATCTCTCTCTCTCTCTCTCTCTCTCTCTCTCTCTGAGCAGTTACCTGTCGGTCTCACATCCGTTTCTTCTGCCGTTCGCGCTCTTGTTTTTCAAAAATCCAGCTTCACATAAGACTCCATCCTTCCTTCCTGCCTTCTTCTTCCTCCTCTGTTTACCGCATTTCTGTCTCCATCTCCCTCACACACACACACACACACACACACAGGTTTTTAATAACATCAGATGTCAGTGGATAGGTCTTGCTGCTCTAGTGCACAGACTGAGAGTGATCCAGAAAAACCTCTCCTCTTCTCTCCTCTCCTCTCCTCTCCTCTCCTCTCCTCTCCTCTCATCTCCTCGAAGGGGAAATTGGATTCTGTCCATGTCCATAATGAGGAGATGTAGGAGAATAAATAGATAGCTCAATAAACACTTTGCCTCTTATTGCTTCTCCTCCCCATCCCCTCCCTTCTTCTCACTGCGTTGCACTCCTCCTCCTCCTTCTCCTCCTCCTTGCTGCCCGTCGTTCTCCTTCTCTCTAATCCTCCCTCACACACTCGTGCAGTTTGCCCATGTCTGCGCAGCTCAGCGAAAATGTTGTAGGTGCATGTGTGTGATCAGAATGAGTGTGTTTTTTTTTTGCATAGGTGTGTGTGTGGACCGTCTCATGAATATTCTGTTTCATCTGCTGGTGCTGTGACAATGACAGAGTTAATGACAGTGACAGATGTAGAGATCGTTTTCTACCGCTCCCCCTTGTGTGTGTGTGTGTGTTTGTGTTTGTTGTCTGTGTGTACGATGAAGCAGGAACACCAGTATACATCAAATAAACTACACAGCTAATATCATAAATATCACCACTTTTCAAGGCACGGTTTCATCGCTCCAGAAATAAATCCGCTCAGCGCACAGCATGTTTTATAACGCTGTGTCAGCCGCTGCGTGATGTACCAATCTAAACCGAAACAATCCGTCTCCGTGCAGGTGAGGACATGCTGACCTTTGACCTCCACAGTCTGGCGACGCTGGCGGCCGCCCGTGCCCTGGAGATGGGGGGAGGGGTTGTGGGTTTGGGGGCGGACCAGCAGTGTCCAATCAGGAAGAGGCTCAACCTGCGCAGGAAGTGCAGCTGGACTCCTCGCCACGAGCCGGTGAGGCTTTACCAAATGCATATTTTGTGTTTATGCATGCAAACATAAATCATTCATGCCGAAAATGTGGGGAAGTGTTGAACAATGGAAACACACCTCATTTGTTTGTTTTTTTACTAAGCTGTTGAAACCCAAAGATGATACTGGGTGTAGGTTGTCTTTTTTTTGTTTTATCTAAATGCTTTTATTCAAAGCAACTGAACAAGTGTTCAAAGCACTTCATCCTCAGTGAGGCAAACATGGGCATCAAAATCAACCATGCAAACACTGTAGTGTACGTTTTAAGTGTGTTGAGTAATAATGGAGTCAGACAAATAGCAGACAAATAGCAGACAAATAGCAGTACCTCAGCAGTAATTAAATACCCGTTGTAGCTTTTAAGTGACATGAGAAATAATCTTGTTTTTTGTGTGGTTGAATCTTGCGGTGGATAAGTAAACATTTTGACTAAATGTGATTTTAACTAGCCAGAAATGATTTTTTATGATTAAATTATAAGTGAAATTGATGAACACGGGTGCATCATTATTTTTCACTCTTCTTTAAATAGTCCCAGAAATGAAGCTGGTGACAGCAAATATGATCGATATATTTTGTGTTATTTGATTTTTAGAATTTAAAATGTACCTTTTTTATATAAATGATTCTGCAATCCATCAGAGAGCAATTTCTAAAAACCTTAAAATCAGTAAAAGGTTAAGTCCCTGTTTCTTCTTGTTTATTGCTTGTTATCTATCATCATGTGTGCAATAGTTTTACACGCAGCACCAGGTCGATCTCCCAGAAATCCTTGCCTTTAAGCGTAAATGTCCGTCATACATAAATTGCTGCAGTGACCAAAGTTCTGGTTACAGGAAAATCCATTCAATCACGAAGCTGCCCAAACACAGGCTGGCTTCCTCACATATCCAAAGACTGTTGAACTCAGTGTGTGTTCAGCATTGAAATTCCCCTGCTTTGTGTGTGTGTGTATGTGCATGTGTGTGTGTGTGTGTGTGTGTCAGGTGTGCCCAGTGAAGGGCTCCATGGAGACGATGGGAGGGGAGGAGCTGGCCATGCGTGTCCAGCTGGCTGAGCTACAGCGCCGATACAAAGAGAGACAGAGAGAACTGGCCAAGCTACAGAGGAAACACGACCACCAGTGAGCAAAGACAACACACATGCACACACACACACACACACACACACACACACACACACACACACACACACACACACACGCACACACACACACACGCACACACTTCTTTTTTGTCTAAATTGAGTCGTGCATTCCAACATTCACAATTCTGCTATCATGCTGCATCCTCCTGATTTATCGGGACTTGCTGCCTGCTCATACCTAATGCAGTTTGACCTGCAGCCAATACAAGTTTCCTCCTGATTTCTCCTGCTGTCCGGACTGAATCTTTGATCTCTCTCTCTCTCTCTCTCTCTCCCCCCCCCCCCCCCCCTCCTCCTTGTCTTCCTCTCTGCAGGAAAGAGGAGACGTCTCGAAGCCCTGCCCGCCGGGGGCCCGGCCGCCCCCGCAAGCGCAAGTCCACCCCCGGCCCAGCTGCTGCCGAGAGCTCCAAAAGATTCAGGTCAGTCCTCTGATACTGCGTCCGTATAATCAGTGTGATTGGCAAGCCCAGCTCATTCATCCTGATTTCTGTTTGTGTTCTTACTGAAAGGCACGCTTGATTTTCAAGAAGTTCTTCTTCAGCTGAATTGATTCAAATGCTCTATAGCTGATGATTTGCTTGATTGGGCACTGGAAGGAGCTGCTCGCACACGAGCACAAACACGCACACACACATATGGGTTATGTGATGGGAGCTGTATAAGCTAGGTGTGATTTTTTTTTTTTTAAACGAGAGAAGGTAATGGAGATGAGACCTTCATTAATCATCATTAATCACTTTTAATCATATTTATCACTTGCATTGATTATGTCCTGATTCCCCGTGAACCTCGAGCATATATTAATGCAGCTGGACAAAGTCCTGATGTACAGTTATCACAGTGATAAACGACTCAACAACACCCCCCACCCGCTGCATCACACCGCCACACATTATTTAACACCTTCGACATGCACACTTTCATGCTGGAAACCCACACTCACACACAGCCAGCGTTCAACACTCATAGAGATAAATGTGTTTTCTCATGCTGCCCCACCTCTGTTAGCATGTGCACCCCTCGCCTTGATAAAATGATTAGAGAAACTCAGGGTTTGTCACGGTAACCATGATTGGAAAGCGCTAATGAAAATGACAATGAAAGGCTTTAGTCATACATGCTTGTGCAACACACACACACACACACACACACACACACACACACACACACACACACACACACAACTTGTTTAATTAGTAGCGCTGGTCGCTACGTGCCTGAATGGCATTTCTCTTGCCATTAACAAGCGGTGTATCATTTGTTTAGGCTTTCATCTTCTCGAGAGAGTTGTAGGTTGAAATGAAACAGCGAGAGGCTGAGGGATGGAGAGGCATAGTAACGTTTCCAAACTCAGCAGACAATCCCTCTTGATACACACATGTACACTATTTGGCCAAATCTATATGAACATATGAGCATCTTTTGTTGATTGTTGAACAGCGATTGTTGTGATCCCAAAACCACGGGCATTAACACGGTGCTATAACAGCCTCCATTCCTTGTGGGTTAGGGTTTTCATCAATAACCTGGCTGCAGGGGTTTGCTCCCATTCAGCCACAGGAGCATTAGTTAGATCAGCCTCTTCTGTCAGACAGTAGAGGCCAGGGGGACGCTCGAAAGACAAACTAGTTTGGACTATGTGTCGTCCAACTGCATCTTTAGGCAAAAGTGTTTATTGCTGTTCTGAGAAGATACACTTGAAGGCGAGGGCTTGCCATCATAGAAAGGGCCAAGAAGACGTGATAATCGATCAAATAGGGATAACAACGTACACGCTTGGAGGCATTAAAGGAGAGACTGTGCACACAAAAAGAGATGGCAGTAGTTTAAACCCTGCTTACTTTCTCTCCTTTGCTCATCTGGCAAGTCGCGGTGCAAAGTGGCCGTGATTGTTGTATTTTCAGTTTCGGAAAGTTAAAAAAATTGTCAGATGCAGCTCTCGGCGTTGCATCATCTGAAAAGTGTTGGGGGAGGTGGTCTCAGCCGCTGCTCAGTGATCCGAAAAGCACTGCATTTGAAGCACGCTGACGCCTCGAGGCCCGACTGACAGGCGACACTCCCATTCATCCCAAAGGTGTTGGATTGAGTCGGGGTCAGGGCTCTGTGCAAGCCAGTCAAGTTCTTCATCAACTAAATTTGGAAAATGATCCCTTTATGTACCTGTGCACACAATGGGCCCCAATCCAAACCATACATACTTTGGCCATTTACTCTAGTATACAGAATGTGCATGCACACTAATCGTACCATTGGTGAGGACGTGACATGAGGTGAACTTTGTGGCTTAGAAGCTCAGAGGGGTCAGAGGTGAACTATCAGGCAGGGGAGGGTTGCAACAGACACATTTGGTTTTGATGATTGGATGGACAGATCTTTACAATATTTGTACACAATTTCTTTAGATAGATCGATCTTTTCCTTTCCTTTCTTTTTCCTCGCCTCTCCTTCCTCTCCTCTCCTTCCTCTCCTCTCCTCTCCTCTTCTCTCCTACCTCTCCTCTCTCCTCTCCTGGGAGCGGAGATGCTGAGAGCCAAACCTTCCCTCTGTGGGAATATAGGATTCACCTGCCTCAGACACCAGCTGTTAACAGAGTGTGTGAGCTGCTGTGTGTGTGTGAGTGTGTGTGCTGGCTGCCTGTGGTATGAGAGAGCATGCATACAATGAAGGAATGACGGAGAGAGAGAGAGAGAGAGAGAGAGAGAGAGAGAGAGAGAGGGAGGAAGGGAGGAGTAGTGTTCAATAGAGGTTAGTGTTTATCGATCGAGCCCCGAAGCTCCGGTCAACGGACAGACTCCCCCGAGACTGCTTCATCTCTCTCTCTGTCTCTTTCCCTTCCCCCTCAACTATTCTCCTCCTCCCTCTGTCTCTTCTCCACTCTCCTACACACCAGATCAGTCTGATCCTTTCATGTGGTGATTGAGCGGAGTTTCATATTCGCACGGCCGCTGAATATTTCTGTGTTTGCCGTTAAACTGTGCAGACGGTCGGCAGAGACCGCCTCTTACCTCATCAAAATTATGAGACAGTGAGGAAAAGTGGGGAGAGACTGAGACAATGAATGAACCCGGCAGAGAGGGAGGCGAAACTAGAAAGAGGAGAGTAGAGATGCAAAGAAAATCATCCTGGAAAAGGGAAGAAACGTGCAATCAGTTTGATTCTGTAATCTGTTTTACGTATGATAAATTCTCATTCAAGTCTCTGCTGTGGTCTTGTGTTTTCCAGAGCGGGGCTGAATTTACTGGAGGAAAAAGCCAGGAAGAAACTGTCCAATCACGGCTTCAACAGCCTCAGCACTGCACAGGTCGGTCTCTCTCCCTGCTGTCTGTCCTGGTTCATCCACACACTCTGACAAACACTACTGTTTATGTTTTTTTTTTTTCTTTCCTGGATATGTCAATTAGCGAAAAGAAACGAGTCCCTAATTAGCTGTTCCGCTCCCCGTCTCCAGATGAACGCTCACTGTAAGCACAGAGGCCGGCCCGGCGCCCTGAGCTCCAGGCTGGCCAGGCGGGTGACCCAGCTGAAGCAGAAGGCTGTGGCCCAGCGAGGTGCACCGTCGTCGGCAGACATCCTGCACTGCAGAGGGGCCCCTGGTGAGGAAGGCGCCTCCAACAGTCACCGCAGACAAGGAAGAAAAGGTGAGTACAGAGGGAGCATAAACGGTATATACAGACACTTGTTGTCCATTAAGTGGCCCGCTAAAACTTAACTCCCTCTCTTGCTGTTGGTCCATCAGACCTGCAGCTGGACTGGGCAACTAGTCAGACTGCGAAGAGGAAGAGGGGTCGAAAGCCCAAAGAGCTGATGGCCGTCAACACAAACAGAGCTCACCACAAGGACGGCCGCACCTCAGAGAAACAGGACGTTAGGGAAGAGAGGAGTGACAGCGAGAGCTCAGAGGGCGGTGAGTTATAATACAGGTCACACACACAAGTATGTAGTCTGTTGTGTCCTCCAGCCAGCCAGCAGAGTTCACAGGCTATTACACATGTGAGTCAAGCAGCGCTGATTTGGCTGATGGCTCACAGAACATCAACCAGACATTGTGTGATTTCGCATTGAGAGTGCATCACTGTGTTTGTGTGTGTGTGTGTGTGTGTGTGTGTGTGTGTGTGCGCCCACACGAAGCGCCTGGGAAGTGAGATGTCTGCCATCATCAGGGGGCCCTCCTCTCGCTTCCCAGCTCATCTGTCACGCCGTTAAAACCGTTAACGACTTGCCACAGGCATGCAACACAGCCACCCCTGCCCTCAACGCCACACGGTAACGTGAGCCCACTCTGGCCCTGTTCAGAATCTCACACCCCGGTCTTCCCCTCTCTTCTTCGCCTCGCCAACCTCGCGAGTTGAGGAGAAACAATCACATTCCTCCCGACTTTTAAATGAATGCCTCACAGGAGAGCACGGTGCGATCTGAAACTAACAAAACTTCAGGAAATCTACAATCCGATTGACCTTGTGGCCTTGATATCAAGTAGTGGTTGGATGTGTGTGTGTGTGTGCGTGTGTGTGTCAGTGTTTGTGTGTGACCGAAGCAAAGTGTTGACGAGAGCGCCGTGTAAGTGACAAGTGTGTCAGAGATGTGTTGACACCCGACACAACCCCCCGCAGTCAGCGGCACACAGCTGCCAATAACAGTCTGTGTTTCTGTCCGAGTTTGTGCACGCTGCATATGTGCATGGTGTCAACGTTTGCTTCCCATCACTGCAGTGAGTTATTGTGCAGCTTGCAGTTAATGTGGTAAAATGCCCCACCTAAAAAAAAAAACCTCAGAGAAAAGTCAATCAACTGCCACTTTTCTCCGTTTGCTCATCTAACTTTTTGTATTTTACGATGACGTAAGTTTAGCCACACGCTTGTGAACCTTGTGAATGCTAGAGGAATATTGAAAGCTTGCTGTCAATACTTCTCATCAAGTGAGTCCCGGGCTTTAGTTAAGAGTGTTTACATGTAGATCACTTGAAGCCTTCTGACTGATCATATTGATGTTGTGATTCCACAGAGGAGGAGGACGACGACGACGGCAGCTACGCCAGCGAAGATGGAGCCTCTGACATCAAGATTAGCTCATCCTCTAAAGAAGCTCCTGCAAACCCTGCCGGGATTGTGCCTTTTTCATCGCAGTCCTCCATGCTCCAAGCGAGTAAGAGACCAGGGCCTCCCGATGAGACCTTTATACATGTCTTTATACATTCTGCTATCACCCTGTGACTTTGTGATTGTCAGTGTTTCACTTGAAATGAGGGGTAACACGATTTCCTAGGGTTTAGAGAAATTTACATTCATTGAAGTTTTGAAAAGTTTCAAAATTGAAAAGGATAAACTTGGAAATGTATGGCAGTTCAGCTAAAAACAAGGTTGACTTCAGGTTTCGCCAACCAGTAACAGTGTTAACTATTTTCTGGAGTATTATGGATGGTTTGTGGTTACATTTTCTTATCATCTTTAATCTAAATTAGAGCAAGGAAGAAATATTGTCATATTAGTGATGTTGATAGGATGGCCAAGCAAGTCTTTCTTCATTAAATCACCTCGAACAATCTAATATGTATGTAATACGTTGTGTCAGATAACCGTTATGTGGCCTCCAAGACCAAGAAAACCTACATTCCTAACCTCATATTAAACAAGATGTCTCACTGTTTATAATGTAATATCAGATATTGACAATTTATCTGCCAGCTCTAATTTCCATGATGTCACTTCCACCCTCAGGCATGAGGAGCGTGCCTCGCGCAGATCAGAGGAGAGTGCCCAGAAGGCCGAGCCTCGCCAACACAGAAAGGGGACATCCAATCCACCTAGGGACCAAAAGAGCGTCTCTGTCCAGCTGGGGTGTGTCGTCAGTGGGCTGCAGCTTTGGGGACGGCCAGGGGAACCATGGATCTATGACAGAAGTAAGCAGGGCCAGCAAGGAAGCCGTGAGGAAGAGGTCATCGGGACAGGGAATTCTGGGAAAGGTGAGGACCGGTGTTGGGTGGTGACTTTTAACCTTACAGTGTAAAGCAGTATTTTACTTTTGCCAGTGACTGACAGCTATTCAACAAGTAGATTACTCCCTGACAGCAGGGATTTATGACACTCTGTCACATTTACACCCTCAAAACTGGCCTCTTGCTTTTCCCTCCTCAGCTGCTTCATCTGTGCACTTCTGTGGAAATGATCAGGGGAACAAGACAGTATGGAATCATAGTGTTTCTGTACCCCTTGAAGACGTGTTGAAGTTTTTAGAATGTCGTACAACTTCCTGTACGTGATACGTGTTGACCGTTTGCTCCTATGCACTTTTAGGTTGTAAAAACATGCACAGTAAAATACTAAACTTGAAAATGTTATAGTTTATATATAGAGCAGGAAGCTGTGCAACGAAATGCTCTTCTAAAGTTCAAAATACATTTAATGGGTACAGAATCTGTGTGCCTTTCTGGTATTTTGTTTCCCGTGATCATCAACACAGAAGTGCACGGGGAGAGAGAACTGAGAACTGAGAAGGGAAAGGTGAGATGCAATTGCCAATTTTAGAGGTGTGATGGAAAGGTCATATAATGAGAATCACAATAAATTACTGCTGTCACAGAGTTGAACGGATTGTACTCACATTACTTTTAGTATTAGAATTAGTTATGGGTAAATGTGAGTAAAGGAAGAAAGATGACTCGGAGAAGTTCCCTCCCTTTTGGCCTGAGAAAGCAAGAGAAGCAAGGAGGAATTCTCAGAAAAGCCCTCACGTCAAGTTCACTCCTTCCTTGTTGAAGCAAGCCGCACCCTGGCAGGACATTTTTTAAATCCTGTAGATTACAGTTGACAGAAATCCCTTACAGGAAGATGCTTAGCATCAGCTGTAAATCACTTTGTCAAATACACAATTTGCTATTGTTGTAGGTATGTGTTTGCATGCCTGCATGCTGTGCTAACGCACCACTGGCCCGTTGTATTCGAGAAGGCAGCCGTTGGCGAGACACCCACATTAATTTTAATGAGAGATGCCCCGGGGTTGCTTCACTCTTTGACTCATTGTGAGGGAATGTCCAAAAACACATAACTCCTAACCAAACAGTGAGATATAAAGATAATGATTGGCCGTAACCCTACACACACCCATGCATGCCTGCACACACACACACACACACACACACACACACACACACACACACACACACACACACACCCACACCCACACCCACACCACCAGCACTAAAGAGAAATAATCACCCATGCCCTCTGGTGACGAAACTTCTGTCACTAAAAGATGTGGAAAATCTAGAGACAACACATGCGCACACACGCACACACTCACTCACACGATTTATCTTAGCGTTACATATTATGGTCTTTTCTTTAGAAAGCCTAAATACAAGCAGAAACCTGTCAGTCATCAGTCATCTTTGGATAGACTAGCCTAAACCGGTCTGGAGATGGATAGTATGGATAGTGTGTGTGTGTGTGTGTGTGTGTGTGAGGCTGAGAATGCAAATGAGGGTTCAAGTTATTTTATTAGTAGGCGTCCACCCTGCTGAAGTGTCCTTGAGCAATACACTGGTCCTACCTGTTCAAGTGCTGCAGTTATTACTGACTGAGACCTCTGACTTTTTAAGTGAGAAAAAGAAAACCCTGCAGGCTTTATTGAAGTATCACATTACGAGAGGCGCTGGTGCCTGCGGTTTCTTTTCACTGACGGATTCACCATTTCCGCCACATCAGACTGGAATCGACTTGATTCAGTAACCTGCAGATCCGGTTTACTGTAGATGAATATGGGCATATGAGGAAGTGTTACCATATCATGCTTTCTGCCTACTGATCTCACATCCTGTTTCCCGTCCAGGCCAAGGGCCACGCAGTGAGCCGGCTCCTGCAGAGCTTTGCAGCCGACGACGGCTTTCAGTTGGATGAGGAAAGCAGCTTCTCTGAGGGCGAGGAGGAGGAGGAGGAGGAGGAGGAGGAGGAGGAGGAGGAGGAGGAGGAAGAAGAGGAGGAAGAAGGGGAAGAGGAGGAGGAGGAGGAGGAGGAGGAGGAGATGAAGTTGATCCACCTCCCTCCCAACATGCCATGCAGAATCCCTGGTAGGCATAAACAGTGACACATCGTATATAATTACACACGCATGCGGGTTTAAAAAGCACGTTGGATCCTTTTCCCACGTGCACACACACACACCTCTTTCTCTGCCTTTTTGTCCCTCCTTTTCACTTCACATAGCAATTAGTCAACACACTCACAAGTTATGCATATCTCACCCTTTATCTTCCGCATCCATCCATCTTTCTACCACGCCCTCCCTCCGCAGCCCTGCCAAACTGTGTGCTGAGTAAAGAGATGTTGGTGGACGGCCTGAAGATCCTGATCTCCAAGGAGGACGAGCTGCTGTATGCCGCCTGTGTCCAATCTCTGGACCTGCCTGACATGTGAGTCCCTTCTTCCCTGCTGTGTCACCACAGATACACACCATTTGGCTAAAAAAATGCATACCCCCCTCACAAAATGAAACATTAACATTCCGAAGGAAAGCGCAGAGTGATTAATTTCACACAGCAACTGCCATATATGACTGATGTTTATTCCGTCATCTATTGGTCCCAATAGGCGATGCATCAAAATTTGGGTGGATAACCACCTCAGCTTCACAATATCCTGGGGGAAAGCCTGGAGTTAAGTGCTAAAAAGACATATAGCAACAAGAGCCTTCCCTGATTTACAAAAGAGTTGAAAACTTAGCTGAGCTCTAGTTAAATGCCTGACAACTGTGTGAGTCTTGACAAACAAGAAGTCTAGACTTCTACAAAGCCAACACACACAGCAGTGGCAGCCAACACAGCTGCCAGTGAAACAAACTAAACTGAGCATGCATGACAAAATCCCTTTTTTGAAAAAGACAACCTTGAAATCTAACAGTGGAAATTGTGTTTGAATTATAAATTAAAAATTAAAACAAAGGTTTTTTTGGTTCCTGAGGAATTAAATATTTGTTTCCTCTTAGATTCAGTGTTGTCATCGAAGGAGAACGAGGGAATCGCCCCCGGATCTACTCGCTGGAGCAACTACTACAGGAAGCTGTGAGTTTCAGTCTCCATTGCATCTATTACAGTTTACAGATTTGTGGGTAGTTGTGCGGTGCTGGGTAGCTTTGACTAAAACTCAATCCGCGTTGATTTATTTTCTCCAGGTGTTAGACGTGAGGCCCCAGAGCGAGGCCATCCTGACTGCAGGAACGCGAGTGTGCGCGTTCTGGAGTGAGCGCTCTCGCTGTCTTTACCCCGGATACGTCCATCGAGGTAAGCGAGAAACACCGACGACCTGACTCTGCATACACACACACACACACACACACACACACACACACACCGGTATGTTCCCAGCAACTTCATGTCCTCCGCCCTCTGTGTTGTGCTTTAGGAGGTCCAGGTGAGGAAGAGAAGGAGGGCAGTGTGATGGTGGAGTTTGATGATGGAGACAGGGGTAGGATCTCCCTCGCAAGCATTCGGCTTCTGCCCCCAGGATACCAAATCTGCTGTGAGTATGGCTTTAAAAAGAAGCATGGGAAGACAGGAACACAGAATAAATGACCGTCATTTGACAATCGCCATTTGACGACTCTTCTCTGTCAGGTGCGGAACCCTCTCCGGCTCTGCTGATCTCACCTGGTCACCGCGGGAGACGAAGCTCCACCCAGGAGAGGAGAGACACACCCACAGAGAAACCAGCCAATGAGGAGCCAGCAGGGAGGCCCCAAGAGAAAAGACCAGGTGAGGGAGAAGGGAGCACATGCGACACTTAGTTTAGGACCGCATGTCCATCTCCAACAAACGCATAAAGGTTTCAAAGAATTATTATAATTTAATCAGCTATAACTAGTCATTAGTTTGATATGTGAAAGAAAGACCGAAGGCCGAAGCTTTTTCTTTTTTTTATGTTGACTGAGAAGTACTGGTCTAACTAGTAAATGCATTCACAGACACATATACCTTAAGGCCATAGTAAAATCCTCATTTACAGTTTCAACTGTCAACCACTTATCAGATGCCTCCGAGTCACAGAAGAGCACTGAGTGAAGGTATATATACCAGAAGACGCGTACATTAAAATTCCTTGTTTGCCGCCTATCAATTAACCTCTGTATGATCACATTAATCATGCTTTTACGAGGTGACATCATTGTGTTTTGTGTTGTTAAGCAACATACTGCACGTGTTACTCATCACAAACTCCAGGTGACATTAAAGCTGGAGGGAGAGACAGGTTTACCAGGTTTGTTGTAGTTTGAGTAATGGACATGTCGAAACCTAGCTGGCTAGGTGGAGATCTAGGAGATAAAGATATTACGTTTCTACAAAGCTCTTAGTTCCACAATTATCCCAGTCTGCTCTGAAGACCTGTCACTTCATATTGATTATAACTCCCCTCTGTTGCCGTCTCCTTTTTCAGTTGGCAGGCCGAAGAAAGTCCTCTCTGTGCCTAAGACGGCCAGCACACCAACATCAGTAACGGACACTTTAACCCAAGGCAACACTTCCTTGTTGGACTGGTCAGCTCCCAGGAAGAGACCGCCAGTTGACTTCTTCCTCTTCAACGGGACGTCTCGTAAGACCCAGAAGAGGATACGAGAGCGAGACTTGGGGCTGTTTCATCGACCCACCTCCCACCTCCTCGCTCCGCCGGTGCCTATCAAAGGCATCTTTGGCTCCCCTTTTGAAAGTGACTCATTCAGTAGCATTGCCAACAGCTACTCTACCTTCAGAAGCGGCGGAAGCTCTGGAGCGGGACGACCGGTTGCCACAGTAGCTTCCACGGGCCTCCGGGACTCCTCGTCCTCCGTTTGCTCCTCAGCTGTCACCATGGCAACGGTAGCTGGAAGCAAGAAGCCAGTGAGCGAACGCGACAGGAAACAGCTCCTGGTGAAGCTTGACCATGAGGGAGTAACCTCCCCGAAAACAAAGAACGGCAAGGCCCTGCTTCGACTCGGTGGAAGTGGAGGAAAAGGAGGCAAGAGTGTCTCCTCCGCTGGACCACCGCTGCGATACATCCACCCTACCCTGATGGTGAAGGATGGCAAGAAGGGAGGAGGGGAAAGAGACGCCGCTGGGACCCGTCCTGAGCCTACTGTAAAGGGCGCCCCACCTCCGAGAAAGGATCGGCCGTCAGCAGGTCTTGGAGTCCAAGGTGGCGATTACAGTCTGGACTACCCGAGTGACTGCCCCAGCTCTTACTCTGAGCTGGATGAGGACGATGAAGATGATGGTCAGGATGCTGACGCACCTCAAAGCAGTGCGGCGGACACGTCCCAGCCCGGTGGCCGCTTTCTTTCCCGTCTTTCTGCCTGCTTCTCCTCATCTTCCTCCTCCTCTTCCTCCTCCGGCTCCATCTCGTCCTCGTCCCTCTGCTCGTCGGAGAACGACTCCTCCTACTCCTCCGACGAAGAGTCCTCCTCTGTGCTGCTGCGCCGCGCGCTGCTCCAGCAGGACAAACGCAAGCACAGGCAGAACATGAGCTCCGACCTCCTGAGCCCTGACCCCACCAACTCCGGCTCCTCTCCTTCCGCGTCAGCCCCGGCACACGGCTACGTGGCCAAAGCCGGCATGGCCGTCTCGGGGTCAAAGGTGAGGGCTGACAGAACAGACGACAGGAAGGAGTTCATGTCAAAAGGAAGTGTGGCGGGTAACAGTAGCACAGCTAAGAACCAGCTGAAGAGGAAAGAAGGAATTTCTAGCAGCCGCCATCCGAGGCAGAGCAGTCCCGTGAGCCAGCAGACCAAACCTGCATCCAAGGACCCAGCAACAGCTAAGAGGCAACGGATGTCCTCACCTGAGCCTCTGACCAATATGGGGAGCCCCCTTCTGCCTGGACGCCAGCTCTGGAAATGGTCCGGCAACCCCACACAGGTAGGACACGCTGGGTTGTATTTTGACATGTTCTTTTTCCACAGCCAAGATGCTTTTGAAGAGTTATAGTATTTCCAATATCTATCTTTTTTTGTGATTTTTTTTTTCTAACTAAATCCCATTTCACTGAAATCCTGATTTAATCAGACAGTATTTTTTCATAATCACACGTTATTATCTTAGTTATATGGTTTCAAAACTGCTGTCCTGGGTATCACCTCGCAGCTTAAGTAGGTTACTGATTGTTGCGGCAGTTTCTGCTGTGTCACACCTTTGGTGACACACAGTAAATGCGATGATCAAATATCATTTCTCTTTGCAGTGCTCATTCTGCCTCAGTCTTTGTACACATTGGCAACACTATGAGGCTTACCCTCTGAATTTATTATCCTGATTATTTAGTCACGATCCCGAGATAACGGAACAAAACAGTCTGAGCGACCGCTGTCGCTCTCGGCTTCCATTCAGCCGTTGTTTGCGAAGCAAACAGCGGCTGAATGTGTCGACTGGGATGTGCAGCGAATGAAAGGACGGGGCAGAAATATAGGTGTGCTACCCAGGTTAAGGTTGCTGTGATCGTAATTTCTACATGACTTTCAGTAGTATTGCCTTTATCGGGTTGTGAATTATTGATGTGCCAGAAAACATACTCCTGTAACTCAATAGGATCAGTGTGTTATGATAGGTGTTAGGCATTAGCTATTCCTTGGCTTTGAAAGACATATTGAATCTTACCACACTTTGGTAGACTGGGTTTAGCAAAACAAACTAAATAAATTGATTCCTGAAATGAGGCTGGTGGTGAAATAAACCCTCCGCACTGAATAAATTGACTGTGAGTGTTATTTTTACTCTCTTTGGCCAACAGAGGAGAGGTCTGAAGGGTAAAGCCCGCAAGCTTTTCTACAAGGCCATCGTGAGGGGCAAGGAGACGGTGCGTGTCGGGGACTGTGCTGTGTTCCTGTCACCTGGCCGGCCCCAGCTGCCCTACGTGGGCAGAGTGGAGAGCCTCTGGGAGTCATGGAGCTCCAGCATGGTGGTCAGGGTCAAGTGGTTTTACCACCCGGAGGAGACTCGCCTGGGGAAGCGACACCGCGACGGCAAGGTAAAGGCCAGGGAGTGCAAGCGGAATTTCTAAAATGAGAATGGTCAAAGTAACAGTCCGTGACATTTTCATATAAGTATATTACCTCTTTGCTTTTTATTCCCTGTTCCCATCTGATATGAATGGTTGAACACTCACTTATTTCATGGAACTGTTACCATTTGCAGATTTAAATACTCAGCGTAAGGTGGGTCTTTCCCACGAAAAAAATGTCTCTGCTGCAGAGGAAGTCATGTGTTTTGCATTTCTTGCAAGAACAATAGTGGTTTAAATAAATAAATGGGGAAAAAACCTTGGAAGTTAGCATGATCAGCAACATCCACCATGGCTGAGCAAACACAAAAGATCCCCACTTGCAGAAACGTAAAGTGCAGAGTGAAAGTGGCAAAAAAAACATTCTTCTGAAAGCAACATTTAGATTTTTTCTATT
Source organism: Leptoclinus maculatus (assembly GCA_032191485.1). Lineage (NCBI taxonomy): Eukaryota > Metazoa > Chordata > Actinopteri > Perciformes > Stichaeidae > Leptoclinus > Leptoclinus maculatus. Next base: position 10,503,535 of record JAVDOI010000015.1, read on the forward strand.
ATCTTGCTGATTTATCAACCATTCTTCCCGTTTCCTTGCCAGAATGCCCTGTATCAGTCGAGCCACGAGGATGAGAATGACGTGCAGACAATCTCCCATCGCTGCCAGGTGCTCAGCAGGGCTGAGTATGACCACCTGATGCGCGATCGTAAGGCTGGCAGCGCGGCAGACGACCTGTTCTACCTGGCGGGGACCTACGAACCGACCACGGGCCAGCTGATCAGTGCGGACGGCATGGCCATCGTGTCCTAGCGCCACCACCACCAGCAGCTGGAGAGAGATCCAAATATTGAACGTGAACTCTGGAGATGACTGCTTCCAGGATGGTCCTTCAGAAACGGAGCTGGGGACAGAGGGAAACCAAGACAAAGAGTTTTGACTCTGCGTATTGATCCGTCCCTTGTAAGAGAAGGAGCTAGCCCACTGGATAAATCCCGACAGTACTGGCACTTATAGGAGCCCGGTTTGTTCTGGGGGGAAAAGTCTGATCAATGTCAGATTTAACCTCTTTATCAGACGTGGACTGAGGCCTCTTGTTCGCAACGAGAGTCTACAGCCTTCCCTTTGGCTGAAATAACAGATTTTCTCGTCGCTGCGACAAGATTACTGCAACAAAAGAGCAGGAACCAAGGACATGAGCACTTTGGAGTACAGTCGCTTGGATATGCTATGGAGGGAGGGTGTCAGACTTGGCTTTCTGAAACAAAGACTTGACTCAGAGAGCGGGAGAGACTGAATGGTAAGCAGAGACTTACTGTAAACCACACTGGTTTGGAGGGTTTCAATGGTCTTATACTGGTAGTTTGACTATGACAACGTGATTGGGAGATCCCCAACAGGACCAAAAAAAAAAAAACACTGTAGTTCGGACTTTGTGTGTAAGTGCATGTATGTGTGTGTTTGCAGAGTGGCTGCGATGACCCTGTTAGGCATTTAATGAGCTCTAAGTAAATAGCGCTTTAACGTGCGCGTGTGTGTGTTTGTACTGTATGTGTGGTCGTGCGCGTGTTCGACCCCACGCTCATCGAGCAGGGAGGACGTCACGACACACCGTCGGTATGTCGGTAACACTCTGAATATTAATCTCTCCTGTGCTAAACGTGCAGTTTTCAGCCGCGACTGAAACACAAAACGATTTCTTCTCCTGTCAAGCCATACACGTCAATACCTCTCTCTCGTACCCTCGTAGTCGGGTGCGAAGACACATGTACAGGTAGTTGGATTGTTTATTTGAAATGTGAGTGCATGGTGGCGTGCGTGCGGATGGGCGTGTGCGTGTGTGTGTGCGTGTGTGTGTGTGTGTGTGTGTGTGTGTGTGTGTGTGTGTGCTTTGTACAGCATCATCATGTATAATATAACATGTTGTAAATAGTATACATATATATTTGTTCTTGTTTTTTTGTTTTCTTTTGCAGAGATTATTTTATTTAGATTTTTTAGGGTGTGTGTGGGTGGGTTGGGGGGGAGGGTCTGACAGAGGGAGGAGGTCGGGTTAGTATGCTTCTCTCTTAATGCACTGAACAGGATTGGAGGTTTGGGGTCAAACTGTACAACTGATGTGAAGACATTGTGCTTGTAAGCCCTGCTTAAGGCGAAGGGTGAATATGTAGAAAGGGTGGTTGGGAAATGTTTTATAAGGAAATCAGAAAAAAGGCTCTTTTTAAACACGTGTCCAAATTCTTTTTTTCTCTTTGTTTCACTCCGTTGGGTTTAAAATGTGCATTTCCTGTTGGGAGCTTCTTTTTTTTTTAACAAATACTGGAAAAGAAACTGAGTTTCTGCTGTTCTCCGATCCTAAAAGAATCTAGTTCTTTATCTATTTTAGCCTGTATACCTATATAAAATGTAGATATTTATCTGGCATCAAAAAGAAACATACCAAAGCACCTGTGAGTTTACGCTTCGCCGCGTTAGAAGGAAAAATATTATGAAAAAAGACATAAAACATTCAATCAAATCTGAATCCGGGACCCCTGCAATCACCGAGCTGTAGAGTTCTTCTCGTTGTCTGCTCGTGTTCATCCAGCGTTGCTATGACAGCAACAATGTCTGCACGCTGCCCAGCTGATGCACTTGAGGTAACTGTGGCAACCAGAATGGCATCACGTGACTGTGAAGGACAATCAGAGCCAATCAATTGGACAATGTTGAGAGACAAAAATAAAAAAAAAACAAGATAAGGATCAAATCACAAATTATGCTTCTTGTCACTTTTATTCCTGCTTTGCCAAAAAAATGTGTGTTTTATGTTTGCTTGTTTTCCTGGTTTACCGTTGTCTTACTGTTTATGCAAGCCTTTGATGACTGTTTGTTGTCAGTGTATAGGATGTACAGGGAGGAAGAACATGATTGCCTTTTTCTTTTTTTCGGACATTGACTGACTTTTAACAACAACGTTGCTGTTACACTGCAAAGCAAAAGCTTTAAAAGGAATCTAATGTGAACTCAATTTTTAAATATTACTTTTATGGGTCTTTAATTGCTTTTTTTTTTTTTGAAGCTGTTTTTTCTTTAAGAAACACTGGATTCAGTTCTAACCATCCTGTTTTGACAGAAGCGACATCATTGTGTTTTTTTGTTTTTAGACCCACTGGAAAACTGCTTTGTATTGTTGAGATAGCCTACTAAAATATATTATGTAATTTCAGTCATTCTTTGGAAATATGACTTAAATATTTCCTCATGTACAAAAGGAAAAATTATTTATCTTAATTTTATTGCCTTTTTGTGTTTCATTAAAAAAAAAAAAAGATTCTTACAAAAAAGAAAAGAAAAAGACATCTTGATTGTTTTTTTTTCACTTTCATGCTGGGCGTGAGTCCTTTTGAACACGGCCTTGTGTTCATCAATGCCGATCATTTGTCTCCGGTGAGAAAATGGACCACAGAAGAAAGGGGGCGGGGGGGGGGGGGGGGGGGGGACACGAGACGAGGAAGTTATTTGAAACTGTAGCTGTAGCCGAAAGACAGGGAAGAATGAGGAGAGAAAGGGAAACTGTATCTGGCGGCGTTTCGTGAGACAGACGGGCAGGATGAAGTCTCCTCTGGCTGTACAGGTGGGTCAGGTATTCAGAATAATAAAAACGGAACAGGACCATTAAGAGAACAAAGCGAGGATATCCGCTTTCATCCTGCAAAGATTTCGATGTCTCACTTTGTGCATTGTGTGTGTGTGTGTGTGTTTGTGTGTGTGTGTACATACATGTGTGAATACAGAAATGCAGCTCACATGTGCTCATCAAACAGAGAGTAGTAGTCTTGTGTACACGCTATAATAAATCCACGCAGTCTGCATGCACTCCTGTACTTCCATGGGTTTTCTGCTTGCTTTAATGTCTGTCTGTGTGTGTGTGTGTGTGTGTGTGTGTGTGTGTGTGTGTGTGTGTGTGTGTGTGTGTGTGTGTGTAATGCGATAGCTGGGAAGAACAGTTGAGGTTATCCGCTGCAGGGTGTGGAGTTTCTGGGACAAAGTGCTCAAACTTACTGCTTTTTATTTGAGACTTCCTGTGAAATATTCACACCTTTTTATCGCACTGTAACTGGAGCCTTTGTGACGCGGCTTATTGCAACATTAAATTCTGGATGGAGGACAGGCCTTTACCTTTGACCTCGAATTACAGTGTGGTTGCCTCGTGCCGGCCCGCGAAGAAGGCTTTTAGCACAGCGTCGCCTTGAACGTCGGCCGTAAACTTTATTTTACTGAGCTGCCCTTTTAATGTCGGCCCCTTTTCTTCTTTTTTTCTTTTCAGCCAGCGTATCTCTCTCTCTCTCTCTCTCTGCTTTACTTGTCAATACAGGAAGAGTTCACTCACATTTTTGTTCCTGAATAACTTTGCTAATGGTCCTTGGCCATAGTTTGAAATCACACACACATTCAGACTCTTTGTCCAGCGTGTGTGTTTGCATTCCTTTTATATTCTGCGTTTAGCTGTTTCGGCAGTTTAACTTGTTATTACAAAGATATGAAACGGTACACTTTCCAGTGTGACCACACACACACACACACACACACACACACACACACACACACATACACACACACACATTTGCACCCATTCTGCACACTGTTGGTCTTTTACATCGGCTCCTCAATCACCCAACGCCTTCAAAACACACAGACATTAAGTGCAGCCTTTGACTGCTTATCAGCAGGTTTGCATTGGGCTTATCTGGTTGACATTGTTAAACTACTTTACCCAGAATGCTACGGGAGATAGGGGCACAATGGGAGGCTAGGGGTGCCCTCTGGGTTAATGAGAGAGGGCTTTCACGTCGTAGGAGCAAACATGCCACAAGCGCATTTCTGTGTGTGTGTGTGGGGGGGGGGGGGTGCGTGTGTGAAGGGTCAAGGTGTCAGAAGGTGTGGCAGTTTTTTTTATTGTATTTCTTTAGTTTTTTCAGGTGGAGGCTGGTGGATGGGAGCAAAGACCACATCTAAAGCCCCAGTCTAGATGAGTCTAGATGCTACACAACGTGAGCTGCTCAATATGCATGTGTGTGTGCGTGTGTGTTTGTGTGTGTGTGTTATTACATGCTTGTATTTGTGCAAATGTGTGTATCTGTGTTGTGTTTTATTACATGGATGTGGAAAAGAAGCTGAGAGAGAGGTGGTGAACATTGAAACAGTACAAATATGTGGATTGAAAAAGGACCTGTGTGTGTGCGCATGTGTGTGTGTGTGTGTGTGAGAGAGAGAGAGAGAGAGCGACAGAGACAGAGAGATTGTGTGTTGGGTGTGGGGGGGGGGGAGGTTCCAATCCAGAGAAAGCCCTCCATTTAGATATAGCCTGAGCATGTCACTGAAGTGAATGAATGGCTGTCAGCTGCAGCGGGATGCAGCTTGTGTGTATGTAGATAGTTTGTGTGTGTGTGTGTGCGTGTGTGTGTGTGTGTGTGTGCTGGGGTATATTCAGGTCACTCAGAGTGGGAGTAAGGAGATCAGCGGTCCTCTCTCTCACCTCATCCATTGTTCATATGAGCCACTGCGACCTCGCCACCGGTATCCATCTTACTATCTGTGTGTGTGTGTGTGTGTGTGTGTGTGTGTGTGTGTGTGTGTGTGTGTGTGTGTGTGTGTGTGTGCGTGTGTGCGAGTGTGTGCGCGTGTGTGCGAGAGAGACATTGTAGACGTCCGTATAGCCAATCTGACTCATTGTGCAACGTATTCTGTAGCAACAGATGGTAGGTTACATAAATCATAGATTCTTGGCCGTGTGGAAGTCTTGTCCAAGTTCTCCTAAATTACACCAACAAACCTCCACTGTTGTTTTTATTTCCCCCCCAATTGTATGACTTGTTTCACTTTCTGGCCCGTTTCACAGGATAAAGAAAATAATGTTATGTTTCCCACAGATAAGTGAACCAAATATAGACGTTAAGGCAATATTTTGCTCAACAATGGAGCAGTTTCACCGATATACGACGTCAGAGGATTTGGTTTCCTTAAAGAGCTTTTTAAACTCACTGTTTAAACTCAGTGTTCAACGATCAGTAAAATCTATTGTCGAGTGAGAGTTTAAACGATTGGTATTGGATCTAACATGGGTAAAATGATAAGAAATGTATCATCCTATTATTATTATCCTATTATACATTGTCTAAACTAACTGTATCTGGTGTATTGAGCTCAACATTTGGGGGAAATTTAACACATGAGGAGTTTATTTATTATTTACGATTGATAATTATTTATTTATGTATTTTGCTTTTTCAGCCACATTTTACAGGTTTTAATTGGACACTTTTTTTTCTCGTTTTGCAGAATTTCGTATTTTTCTTTAACCTTTATCTACATCTTATCTTTAGTATGTCTTATTGTCTTTAATTTAATTAATTTACATTTAGAAAATAGTAATCTGAATTGTATGTGTGTGTTTTCACTAAATATAGACGCTTATAAGGAAAATACATTTATAAATCCCTTTGTAAATTACCAAATAATTTAGTTTTTCATGTGAATGACACAGTCAATGAGAGAACAAGGGAGGTCTTTTCAACTAATAATTCACATTTCAATTGACTTGCGTTAGAAGGCATACATTAAAACACATATTTTTGTCAAAATAAAAGTCGTGTAGTTACAAACATTATTTGGAAACAGATTTTCTTTCCCCATTTACCCATGTTGTGCTTTAAGTTATAAAGAAAGGAGACAGAGCACAAAGAAGAGAAGGAAAAAAGAATCGAAACAGTGAAGAGGAGAAAGGGATTAAGAAGAGCATGGGGGGACGGAGGAAGAGGAGGGGATGATGAATGTTTTATAGACAGTACTCTGGCTCTGGGTCATCTAGAGTCAAACTCCCTCCGTGACCTCCTAATCCACACGATATTAACACAAAACTGCAGAAAAAAAACACCGTGATGATTTCCCCTCCTTCATGCAGGCAGCACACACAGACCTACATCAGGTTGTGCCTTACTGCGAGCAGTTTTGGTGGTTTTCGCTGATGCTGGTATTTGATATTTGGAGAGGCATCTTGGCCGGCTCAAGGCTGCCTGCTCCGACGGTCAGAATAGGTCAAACATCCTGTAAAGTCTTAGTGGACACAGCAACCCGAGCCACAGACACCAGATAGCTGCTGTGTGGGAATGTGTGTGTGATATTTATGATACAATCTGGATGCAGCGTGGAATTTATATCTGTATGTGTTCGTGTGTGTGTGTGTGTGTGTGTGTGTGTGAGGCACTTGATTGCCAAGTTTGCCATCTCCACCCTAGTGACAGCAGGAAAAAAGATATGTACAGTGTATTTATATGAAACAACTGGTGCAAACACACACACACACACACACACACACACACACACACACCCACACACCCACACATGCATGTCTCAAACAGCCCTGTATGTTCTTTCCTCCTGATGACTTGTCAGCTACACTGCGGGGGTCATCAAAATACCTGTAACTGTAGACCTGTCTGGATGTAATGCGTACAGTAAATTAAAGTGAAAACTGAACCGCCTTTGAGGATTCTTCTCTCCTCACATGCTTCTATCGCCACTTTTTAAATGTGAATTGAAGCAACATCCGCGAACGGGCAAAACAGTCAGGCTGCATTTCCTTACGTTTCATCAGATTTTCTCAAAAGTATTGAACATTAAATTAATGCTGCACCACAATCTCACTGTAACCATTTTTTTTTTTACACTGACAGCAGTAAAAGCGCAGAACAAATTGCTAAATATCGCTGTAAATGTGCATTTCTATGAGGACAGAAATGATCTGTATTCTAAAGGGGGAAAAGAAATCTTCTTTGATGCATAAAAGAATAGTTAAAAACATTTGCTTTTTTTTGCAGAGAGTTCAAAGAGATGAGAAGTTTTTTGTTTTTCTGTCCCTACATAACTGAAACCAACTGTAGGCCTAACTTCACCAGTCTAGATTCACCAATTAACTTTGTGCGATTTGGGAATTTGCTCCTCATTTCTGTATTTCCGACACAAAAAAAAACATAGACATAGGGGGTAAATCCCTGATATTAGTGATTTACAGTAAGCTTCTCTAAATGGCTCCCCATGCTGAGCAGCTGGATGAGCTTCCAGCATCTTCACCCCAAATTCAATACAAGCTCTCAATCACAATTAACCACTGCAGTCTGGACTGCTCTTAGCCAAAAACAAGAAACAAAGTATAGATAATCCCCTAAATCCTTTTTTTTTTTTTAAACTCTAATTACTGAGACTCTAAAGAAATATTACCTGATGACCTATGTGTATCGGGAGACATGAAAGGTAATTTACAATGGACTTTGTTTTTACTTTACACTTTACACACATGGCAGATTCACAGCAATTAAGGAAACAGACGACCTCTGCAGTTATTAGAAATCACAAGAGGAGCCCAGGTAATACTAGTCCCAGTCGAACAGGGCTAATGTCAAGACATAGTTACCATGGTAATAAATGGCAGAAAATTAATTAACAATTTACAGAATAATTGGTAAACATAGCAATTTGTGCGCCGAAAGTAGCCCCAGCAGACCCGTTGCTCATCTTGAAAGCTCACACTGATAATACAATGCCGTGTGAGACACACAGAGAGTCGATGGCGATATGTTGCAGAGGCAGCTGCCTTCATACAATGTCTATTTTACGCTTTCTGTCGAAACTTCTCTGCCTGTAGTCCCCAAAGCTGAAAGCTGCTCGGCTCGGTCTGTGTGACTGACGATTCATCAACTGACAGCGATCCTGAGAGATTAAGACGCCACGCTGAGTGAGCAGAGCTGAACCAACACACCAGGAATGTACAGTACGAAATCAATGGAACAGTTAAGCTTCCTATATATCACACAACAGAAATCAGGGCAGGCGGGGGGAAATCCTGGTTATATTTTGGTCTTTTCTTATCCGCATTGACTCAGCAAAGTGTGTGTGTGTGAGTGTGTGTTTGCATGTGAAAGGGAGACGGAGGAAGAGGTGGAGGATTATGTGTGGATTATGTGTGTGAGGAAACTGTGCGGAGAATTTGTGGCTATGTTCTTGTGGTTGTGAAAGCGCATGATAGGTGTGTGAGCGAGGCTGTAGGTTTGAGATCATGGATCGTGTGTGTGTGTGTGTGTGTGTGTGTGTGTGTGTGTGTGTGTGTGTGTGTGTGTGTGTGTGTGTGACCCTGGCTGCTGTTTGCTTTGCCCAGAGTGGTCTTTGCAGTGTGTCTATACTTTAACTGCATCTAAAAGTTGGCACAGCCTGGCACAGCAAGGGCATTCTCCTCAGGTGCCAGGGGTCTGTGTGTGTGTGTTTAAAGGGGTTGGCCTGTCTTATCCTTTAGTATCTATCTATCTATCTATGTGTGTAAGTGTGTGTTTGTGAGCATGTATACAGTATGGCACTACAGCCTCCTCTGTGCTATTCATGTCACGTTTCTGTTGGCTCAAAGAAAACGTTTCATCTATAATCGTCCCTTCATCTTCCACGGAGGTGTGTGTGTGTGTGTGTGTGTGTGTGTGTGTGTGTGTGTGTGTGTGTGTGTGTGTGTGTGTGTGTTTGCATAATGTGTCTCTTGGTTCTATAAGTTTGTGTGTCTGTTCAAGTACGCCTGCATGTGTGTTGCCTTGGTCATGGGCCTCGTCTCAGTGTGTGTGTGTGTGTGAGACAGCGTTTGTGTGCTGATGGCTCTTCACTCTTTCATCTCATCAAGCGTTCATCACTTCGTCCTTCATCAATCACACCATCCAGCAGATCGCTCATCAACTGAGGGTCCTGCTTTTAAATGATAAGATCTCTCAGTCCACAGACTCTCTCTCTCTCTGTAACACACACACACACACACACACACACACACACACACACACACACACACACACACACACACAGATGACCAGGAATGTGATCATAGTGAGTTTCGAAGGTATTCTTGCTAACACAGTTGGAGGCCTCCCGCGAAGCACCTACACATTATTCTCCCTCCTCATAACACACACCCTCCAGCTCTGTTGGTCGCCAGTGCACACACACACACACACACAGTTTCCATGGTGACGGATAGGCAGCCATGCAGAATGAGTGCATAGTCCCTTGGGACATCTCCTTTGTCCATCTTTCCATCGCTCTCCTTTAGTGATGACAAGATGTCTCCTCTCTGTCTCTCTTTCCCTTCGGCCTCTGTTCATTATGCATAATGCATCTGCCTCAATTCATAAGCTAAATTTCTCCTGGCCCATCCGGCGTGTTGCGGCACAGGCACTCTTTGTTCCCGAACTCTTTCCTCCAGATTTGCCCACTGTATTGCTCTAAAGTCTGTTTCAACAAATGCAACTGAGACTTTAATCCCGGCTGAGCTGGCTCGTCCTGTAACCTCCACGGTGTTGCAATAAGTGCAGCTTGAAGCAGTTTGAGTGGCAGCTCCTCATTATGAGGTAAGTGTGGTATGGAAGGAAGGAGGGAGGGAGCGAACAGATTGGCTGTTCTGCCAGAGATTGTGAAAAGAGGCCCTCGTCACACTATGGTTGTGATTAATGCTAGAGATGATCCCTTTTATTTCCTGTGAGTCACCACCAGTTGGCATGTTGGGGCTTTGCCGGGCAGGAGGACTGTCCTCACAAAACCCCCAACCCTGGACACACACACACACACACACACACACACACAATCCTCTGTCTCCACTTTTGGAAGGGAGTGGTAGAAAAACAGTGATGTGTGATATCCAGCACACTGACATGGACAGTTGTTCAAGAGGATCTGGGGCAGCATTGTGTGGGAAACCTTCACCAGACGCCATTTTGGAGCCTCATATCATGGGACCGCCACTCCAAGAATAGAAGTCGTGTGACCTCAACTGACAGCTTTTTGAAAGACATGAAACCGATTGTGTTTCATTGTATTAAACAGCTTGTGATTAAGGTGCAGGCCATGAATTACATTGTCAGGGATCTTTGTTGCATGTCATGTCTCTCTCGATTTTCTGTCTGTTCTTTTCTGTCCACTTTATAATTAAAAGATACCTTAAAATAGTGATGGGCTTCTAGTTCATCTTTCAAAAGGTGATTTTTGGCCCAACAGTAGAAGTTTAATGCTCCAGATGCAGATTGCTGAGACAAATTGGCCAGCACTCTAATCTCCATTCATCCACCTCTACTTAAAGGGGCACACTGCTTCCTGCACTGTCACTAAATGTTCATTTTTAGTGGAATTGGACATGAGTTTTGAGGCGCAGACTCATCCAAAACTGAATTCCTTGGGGTAGATTGGGTGTCACGGTTGTTTTGCTATGAAGTTAAGCGAGGAGACCTGTTTGGTTGTTACAATAAAAAAAAATGCAGCACTAGTTTCTACGTGTTAATACAAGTGATTGCTCTGTTCTGCTTCATAAGTTCAAGACACTTAGAATAAGAGCATGTTTTTGCGTGATGGATCAACCTGTCCATGACCGTACTTTTGTAAAATGAATGTTGAGGTCAGATGATTTTAACACTGTGTTCTGGCATTCATATGGATTACTGATGACGTTTGGAGGACTGACACGTCCCATTAACGCCAGGCCCAAAGGAAGCCAGCTTCATTTGTGGTGTACACTGTGTTAACTTCATCTTTCTTTCTTTTGAATCTTTAACCCCTTTGCAGACAAGGTTAAGAATACATGCACATAACACATTGGTGCATTAGCATGCACAATAAGTACTGTACTGGATCTCTTAACGTAATCTCTAGGCTATTGTTTTTAGGTCTTACTTTGGACAGTTTGACAGTCTGACATCTCTTTGTCAATGTTGTATAAGCTTGTCATTCTATCATTCCTCCCCCCCTTTCCTGTCTTTCTCCAGCTGCACTAATAAAGTCAGTAAAAGCACTAACTTATTTTCACACAGGGATAAATTGGAGGTTAAAAACGACACATTAGTTAAAAACAAATAGTTGTGGGTGTTGCCATTTTCAGGGTGCTGCATATTTATTTTTTCAATACCGGTTCTTTTGCTAAAAAACTGACTATGATTTATTTGTGCTCACCAAAGCTGATCTATAACCCTGCCAAACAGACAAATAACCCTAAAAAAACATGTTAACAGTGCAGAAAAAAACGTACTCGTGTGTATGTAAACGTACTCGTCACTGCAAAGGAGCAACATCATTATATGTGTAAATGAATCAGCGTTGCTGTGGGGATAAATGAGTCTGTTTCTTTTTGGCACCACATGCTTCTTACACATTTGAGTTAGCTGAGCTTGACTCACACCAGGGTGACTCTATAATTCATTTTGACACATTTCATATCCGTATGACATATCTCACATATATTTTAGACTCCGTTATGTACTGTATCAACTGAATCATGAATTATATACAAATGGTATTTTCTATTCTATGATTCTATGAAATCTACGAAAAACATGTTCTGCACTGTGAAACTTTAATCATGATGAACTTATATGCAATGAGACATTAAATCTTTTCGTCAGACTGGCATACTGCCATGGCAATATGTAGCAGTCTGTAAGTATGTTGAATGTGTTACTAATTTATACACAGTGGACGTTTCCTCATAAGTCTTCAACCATGCTAGAGGCACTGTCAGGTTGTGCTCAGGGGGGCTTTGAGCTAAATTCTAACGTCAGCATGCTAACTCACAGTGACAATGCTAACTTGCTAGGTATTTTTTGGTATGTTCGCTATTAGCATGCTAACATATCTTAATTAGCACTAAACACAAAATACAGCTGAGGCTGATCAATTGTAGCCTGTGTCATAATTAAAACCCCCATTTACTAAAAATGGTATGAGTCATTTATTATTGTACGCCAGGCCATAAAATCACTAGTGAGCCGCAAATTACGCTCGGGCCTGCGTCTAAAGTTTACATGTTTTGATTAGACAACGAAGTGGAACTCTTCTTCAGGTCACGAAGGCAGAAGAAAAAACACCAGGAGAGTGAATTCCGGGACAACAATCAGGTAAACTTGTGTTTTATCATCTTCAAGTTCTATGTTTGCAAAAAACATTAACGTTACGTTTACGTTGATGGGGAGAGTGCATTTATTGGTCTGTCTGTATCTCGCCTGCTTGCCAGCCACTTTCAGGGCTGTGTGTGGACTTCTGAGTGAATTACGACCTATTTATTATTATTTTGGTAAACGCCAACAGGCAACAGTGTTGTGTGTTCACATGTGCGTGCATGGAATGACAATTAAAAACCTCTGCGGGTCCACACTATATATATATATATATATATGTATATATATATATGTATATATATATATATATATATGTGCCTGATGGCACCAGAATCATTTCAGAACACGACGATGATTATCTCTCTCAGTCAAGGTCAGGTTACAACCTGCAGTCTACGGTTACTAATGAAACATGGAAAGAAATTGATTTACATTGATTATTGATTGAATAATAACCAAATTTCACATTTGAACATGTATAAAAGGAAATCTGGTGGAGCCAGTTTGAATGGGCCTGACGCAGTTAATACATTAATAATAGTATTAATAGGCCAATCTATAATTTACAGGTGCTATGCAATAATAGTCGACACAGGCTTATGTTTTACATATCTAATTGAACAATATTGTAAGAACTGGACTAATTACTAGGCGGCAGAGCCAAAGCTCATTGCTATACTTTATTATTTTATTATTTTATAAGGTCAATATTCACTTATCTTAAGATTCTATAGAAAATATTCTATTAAATAAACGTTTGTTTATACATCATTCTGTTCTATAGGTCTGTACATGGAGGAAGGATTGTAGTCGGAGCATTGGGGTTAACATGGCTCACGGGTCAGGACATGTTCGTTAGCCACCAATGACGGGAAGGGGGGGGGGGAAACATGGCCTGAGAATCTAACTGATCTAAACTAACTATAAGCTCATGTTGGAGTGAATTGTGTGTAGCCCCCCCCATCACCAGACCTTCTCAGAGGCTCATCCATTTCTGTGGGCGGGCCTGAATGTGTGTACCAAACTTGCAAACCATCCAATATTTGTTGAGAGTAAGTTGGACCGATGTGGTGGACCGACAGACAGAGACGGTGTTTCTCAAAAAGCATTATGACCGGCATCACAAGATGACATTTCCCTACAATGAAAGCTCCGTATGTTCTCCCTCCTTTATCTTCATCGCGTCTGAGTCAGGATTTGATTTATTGAAGGTCAGCAGTGTTTATTCAATATCTTTTTTTTTTTATAAAAGACCTTTGACTGTATTTGACTGTATGCTTTTATGTAAGGAACAGGCCCCATGTCACGACAATGTCAACTCTGATATCTGCAATTAAATTGAAAATATTCACTTAACATTTCTGCTTTCAACTCCTCTGCAACTGTTATAACTTGAGCTCATCAGGCAGCAGTGTCAGTATTTGCATAGATTACGTTAAAATCATCCATCACCAGTAACGCAACTGCCTGTTTCCATCAATCTTCTGTTTCCGTCGCTCAATCGCCCAACACAATGCAACAAACTTGAAATGTTGTAAGAGTTGTTCAAGACCGTCGTGTTGAGATTGGAATAGGAATGAGAGGTCGGGTGTAGTTAAAGGGAACGCTTGTGCAATGTTGGCTGTAAGGCAGCTGAATGACGTCACCTCCGTCGTGGTTCACTGGACTCAACGGGATGTTTGTAGAGAAGAACGATGGGTTTGAAAGGCAGGATTAGCGAAGGTGAACAGGTGGGGAGCTGATGAACTACCCAAAGAGATATTGTGGACATTTTATGGTTGTGCCTGAAACTCCCTCATCTGGGAATTTCATCATTTAGTCCGAGTGCTGTCTGCCATTGTGCAATCAAGGCCATTTCTCTTTTCACTCTCCTTGCTGTGCCATTAGTTGTGGACAACATACAATACAGCCTGAACTATGGCTCTCATTGGACCTCATTATTTGCACACAGAATTTCCACAAGAGCCAGTTGAGGCTATGTGGTCACCAGCAGGAGGGTTTTAACAGACTTCCCCTACAGGGACATGTTGGAAATCTGATTACAGATGGGAGATGTTGGAGGTAATCGGGGGAAATGTTAAGAAAACATCATCTGGTTTTAGCCCGCGCCGCCCTACCACCCAGTGACTGTTCCCCCACACCACAGGATCCCTAATAAATAGGACTACAACTCTGCACTTCACTTTTATTGTGCGTGTGTGTGTGTGTGTGTGTGTGTGTGTGTGTGTGTGTGTGTGTGTGTGTGTGTGTGTGTGTGTGTGTGTGTGTGTGTGTGTACGTGTGTGTGTGTGTGTGTGTGAGACCTCCTCCCATCCTTTGGCACGTGGAACATTTTGCTCTGCTGTTTTTACAAGCCGGGCATTAAGCTGTCTATCAAATGCCAGGGAAATACCCCGGATCTTTTTTCCCATACCACACACACACACACACACACACACACACACACACACACACACACACACACACACACACACACGCGCGCACACACACACACACACATCGATTCCCCAGAAACCACAGTCGCCGTAGCGGTAGCCGCTCCTCTGCCAAAGCTCTTAAACACGCTGAAACCAACTCTCGGCTCTTTAAGGCCTCTCTTGTACACGAGCCATCTCTTTTTACATCTCCGCCTCTCTCATCCGTCCTCCCTTCCACCCATCATTCATCTCTCTCTCTACGTCTCTCCCTAAATATCCTTTCTGCTTAGATACAGGCCATGTTACAAGCCCAGCAACTGCTGACTAGACGGGCCGCGATGCAGCCCTCCTCATCTGGCCTGAGATTGGCTTGTTGGGAGATATGCTTGTAAATGTAAAATACAGCTTGACACGGTGTGCCTTTCGCAGTCAAAAGAGAGGGTGCAAAGGTTGTGTGTGCATTTTGAGTGTGTGTGTGTGTGTGTGTGTTTTATATTACAGGTAAGCCAATATATCAAGCTGTAATTATCTTAATATTAAATGTTGCAGGAAGCATAAAGGTTACAGCTGAATTACCGTCACAAATGTACATGTTTCGCTGAGGGCTGTGCTGCGTCCCAGATTAACTACTACAAAGCCATATTGGTCATGCTGTTGGAAAGAAGTTTCATCTTTCTGTTAAGTGTCTCTGTCCCATGATGACCTGCAGTAAATAATGTTTCCGGAAAGAGAAACACGAAACAAGACTGTGTTGTGCAAAGTTTGCCTCGAATTGAGGCAGAAAAGGAAGAGATTGGATTGAGAGTTCCCACAGACCAATGAGCCAACCAGTCGTGAACCGGCATATTTATTATTTCACGAGGCATGAATATGTTTAAAATGTTGTGACACACGTACGTAGCGCAGGTGTTTGTGGGTCCTGGGGCCAACTGCGACACCCGCAACACTTGCGGTACCTTTGCGGCTTCTTTTGACGAGCTAACTGAAAGTGTCGCATTTTATAAAGTCAGCTACTATGGAGTCACATCCAAAATGATATATATATATCTATATATATATAGATATATATATATACATATTCAGAATGAGCTGGAAAATGTTGCGGGGGAGAGGGAAGTCTGGGTCAGCCTGCTTGGCCTGCTGCCACCGCGACCCGACCCCGGATACGCGGTAGAAAATGGATGGATGGATATATATTTATATTTTTTCCATGTTTGAGCAGTAGTTCAAATTTTGAATAAGAAGTGACAGGCATTTTCATAGTCTCTTATTTGTCTGCATGTCAGTCCAGAAACATAATAAATCATGTTTTCTTCTTACACCAACACATTGCATTTGTAATGGGGGGGGGGTGACATTTCCATATAGTTCACTTGCTCAGCAGGAAAGTTGTCATTTTTATACATATCGTACATTGACATATATATTTTCCGTCAGTATTGGTCTTGGCCTTCAAAAAACCCCGGTATATCTATACATCCGTGTGCATGGGGGAGAGTATACCTGGGGAGAAAACACTACAGAGAACCTTTGACAAATAAAAGGTGGGAGACAAAGGGGGGGGAGAACTAAAAGGAAGAAAAGCATCACAGGGGCCATGATGGAGAGAAAAACATCAATACTGTGTGCATTTAGACAAAGTGACTGGGAAAGAGAGAGAGAAAGACGGAGCCATGGGAGAGAGCCATGAGAGAGAGAGAGAGAGAGAGAGAGAGAGAGAAGGAGGCTTGAGAAACAAGAGGGGAAGTCTAAATGAGATTATCTGAAAGAAGTCGAAGACAATGAGAGAAGCATTCAGAGAAACAGACAAAGGGAAGAGTGGAAGGCTTTCTACAAACTGTGCAGGAGAGAAAATAAAAAAAAAACTCCAGCCTCGTCAGTGATGTGAATTCGGATCAAACAGATCTTCAGTTTTGCTTTCAGTGTGGACATAAAGACTTCTAGTCTCCATTAATGTGTGAACATATAGTAATTAACGTCATCGTCTTTCCTGCATACAGTGTGGACATAAGGTATCCAAGGTGATGGGCTGAAAGACCATATTCTGAGACGAAGAAGAAAACAGGAAAGATATAACCCTGCACCTCTAGCAATGTGCATAAATCATGCAGCTGCTCCTGAGAGAGAAACAGAATTCAATGTTAAAGGACGAGGCTCCCTTTTGCTCCTCATTCATATATCTATTGTAATGTCTAAAGAACGCTAACGTTGTTGGTTGAATTTCTTCAGCTCAAGGCCCCACGCTTCACTCATAGAAATCACAAAAAGCCGCCCTTGTCTGCTTGTCTGTTGGCGCTCTAAGTCCGATATGTTTTTTTTGACACGTTTTCCATCTGAACCACTCAAACCAAATTCAGGCCAATTCTGCATCCTGAATGACTCGGGTTGGGTTGAGGTGCAACCTTTTTGAATGACCTCTATGACTTGAAATTATTCTTCTGCAAAGATAAATGTTAATGTCATTCGTCTGCAGAGTGTGTTATGGGTAACCGAATAGGCTGCAGAGGCTCACAGAGACGCCCCCCCCCGCCTGGAACCGTGTTGTGTGGTCCTGCGTAATTAGTTAATCCCACTTACTGTCGAGAGCAGCAGTTGCGTGAAACGTTCCCGTTGTCCGTCCCTTGACAGACAGGGTGGCATTTATAAGGAAATACAAACGGAGAAACGTCTCCGACCATACGGTCACTTTTCATGTCAACACACACGAAGCAGATCGATGATCCTTTTTCCATATTTGCCTCGTACAGACGACTTCCCGTGCACTGCTGCCACACGGGAGACTGGACTTACCAGACTGCACCGGCACCGCGCTGTGACCCGTAGCCACAGATGCTCCGAGGCCTTCAGATTCTTCGAAAACATTCGGCTAATGCGACCTCTGGTCGAGAGGTTGTTCAGAAAGAAGCGCTGGAACTTAAATGTAACCTTGTAAATTGAAACAAACATTTATAACATATATATATATGCAGTAGTCCTCTCCAAGACTTGTAAACAGAATAAAACAGTGTAACATCAGTAGAGTTTAGATGATCTAAACTCCTAAAAAAAGGTACTACATAAACCACACTAAAATAATATTTTTTTTGCCATGAGCCAGCCATCAGTTCAGCTAACATTCACATATTCAACCACCTACAATTGGGTCACTGAAGGGGTTCGCTATAAGTGTGTGTGTGTGTGTGTGTGTGTGTGTGTAGAGGGTTTTGGTGGGGTCATGTCAACAGAGAGTCAGTGATATAATTGCACCTCATTAGGAGTATAGATTGGCGCCTTCCACTCCCTTTCCATTTTCCTCGCTCCGGACGACCCCATAGGACGGCTGCCACTCAGAAGAAAGTCATTAACCAATCACAGCGTGGCGTTTGTCACTAAGGGAAAAATAATGATAATCGCAATCCTTAGGATCTCCCGGATAACTCATTTATTTCATTTAAAAGCCAAATTACAGTGCTCAGATGCGGCGGAGGCCACGGTGGCACTCAAAGCCGAGCTTCAGAGAGCGATGAGCGACGTGTCGTGTCTTCATTAACTGTGCGAGAGGGAACCAAAGACTCTGCACGCAATTAATGCAACATCACAGCGCTAACGTTTATCACTCGCCCCCATAGACACACACACACACACACACACACACGCATACTGAGTGACATAGACACAACAGCACGCTGCTCATTACTCCTGTGCATGGCTGGTCTCCATGGTCTAAGAGATGTGATGGGGGCTGTGGGAGCAGCCTCCCAGTTGTCTGACACACACGTACCTAGCTTCACCTGCTATAGGGGATCAGGATGAGGGAAACCTCTGATTCACCGCCTTTTATCTCGGGCACATACAGACAGACACACACACACACTCTCTCTCTCTCTCTCTCTCTCTGTGTCTGTCTCTCACACAAACACACACACACATGTGGCGGAGTCATATCTTGATTAGGCAGCTTAGGTGGTCCCGGGGAAATACACTCATCCCTGTCTGTCTCCCTGCCTCCCCCCTCTCTGGCATGTTGTTATCTCCAGGGTCCAAATGTTTGGAGGTATCTTCACACACACCTGATGGCAAACAACCTCAGTTGTCTCCCCGGCCTGTCCTTCTTCTAACAGGCTCCCGCAGCCTTGACCGGAGCCACAGCCTGTTTACAAAGGGTCGGCCCCAACACAGCTATTTAGCCCCACTAGGGCAAACGGCAGAAACGGAAAGGTATAAAAAGCCGGCAAGCTTTTACACTTACCAAATGCTTCTGTGGAAAATTGGATTCCTGACCAACTAAGAAACTTCATTTGCATTTTGTCAAAAATGACAATGTATCCTACTGAATAGTTACCTCATTGCCAAATCAATTTTCATATTTTTGACTCTATCCTCACGGAAGCCTGTTTTTATTCATTGATGGTTTGTTAACTGGTGAGATTAGCCTAGCTTTAGCTTATTCATATGCTATGACTGTATGACCAGCAAACCTGCTTGTTTAAAAGTGTAAGCAAGAGGTGGATCTGACATATAATTCATATCATTATAAGTCAAATGACCTTGCATTGTGTGCAAGTCGCCGTTATAGTGTTGCTCAAGTGCTCGTTATGTCATTAAATAACACTGCAAACTAAATTATTCTATGCATTTTGATATTTTTAATTGCGACCTGTTGCCTTTTGTTTTGCATTCGTTCAGTGTCATACAGAAGTGTTTGAAATAATCCATATCTTTAGTTTACCAAAGTTTATCTAGTTTTTTCACTTCTTTTCACCACAGCCCAAATGTTAATATTCACTTAAATCACTTAAAATAATTTACATATTTGAAGAAATGTTTTTATAAAAAAATGTTTCCATCTCTGTGGGGGGAGAAGTGAGCTGACAAACAAATGAAGACATGCATACTCATGATGAAATCAACATATACATACCTGTTACCTCAGAAAGTACAATGTATTTGGTGTATTTGTACATGAAATGCCTCATTGGTACAGCTAATAAGCTTTAAGCATTTAATTCTAGCCGTGATAAAAATGACACTTGTGCCTCACAAATGACTGCAGAAGCTTTCTGAGCGGTGGGCCCAACAACCTACAAAGACAGCGCTTCATAAAACTGTGTGACACCTCTCTTCTTCCTCTGAGACTAGGCCTTCTTTACCTTCATTTAAACTAGCCAGAGACGGCAGTTGAAATGTAGGCGCTCACATTTGGGTCATGATGAACTTTATGATCCTAGAAGAAAAACAAATACAGCCACAGAGGAGTTTCCCGTCAGTTATACAGGTAGTAAATAAAGGTATAAATCAGCTAATCTACACAGTGCAAGACACAGCTGACATTTGTGTTTATGAGTGTTTGTGAAGGGAAAAGTCTCTGCATGATCAAAGGTAAGTCAACCTTCCTCACACCTTGACTTAAAGATCAGTCAATAGAAACGTTGGCGTGACTGATGATGTCTCCCTCCCCTCCAGCAACAGGTCCTCCACAGGTACATTCAGATTAGTTAAGTCACGCTCCTGTCAGACTTCAGCACAAATGAGACCACAGTTCTCCACAACGATGGTCTTTTTTTCGTCAGTTTTTACATGTAAAAATGAAGGAAACGGTGTAATATGATGAGCACTTAGTGTAGCACCACATTTTAACTGTGAATCCTCATCTCCCACGGACCTTTTCATATCTATAGAGACCTGCAGAGTTTGTCATAAAGCCCATGAGTTTTTGATATTCATCACTAAAAAGGCAAAAAGTTACAGTTTGTCTTATCTATTAAGACTTTAACACTCAAAAACGGTGTGGTTTGATAACAGTGGTACCTTTAATCTGCTTTAATAAAAGAAGTCAAAGATTCTGCAGGTGGCGCTCTTACCTTTGTCTGTCTGGCCATGGCTGCTGTCGTTGCTCATGATAACTACTTATTTCCTTTATAAGTGCGTCCCAGCCCAGGAGCCAACTCCTTTCAAAGTCCTCTTTTCAAAACCGAATACACGACACATGCGTCATATCCGGTTGACAAGGTCTGTCCTTTTGCAGCACAAACTTGTGCTGTCCTTGGTAATATGGAAATATTCCAACCATATTGTTCTTACAATGCAGTTGTTCAGGTCATTTTTTGGTCTTAGGTAAATGAAACCTACCTAAACCGGTGAATTCTATAAACTGGATTTGTTATATATTTACCTAACCTTGCACATTATTTGCTATCTTTACTTTTTCCTCCGACACATCACCAAGAAATTACAGAACACAACACGCAGGAATATTTAACGCTATATGGGAGTTGGTGAATAGTGAATATCCGACTGTACATACAACTCTGTGTGACAGTAAGTAAACCGTGATGAGAAAATTCCTGCTGTTGACAAGCAGCGACGAGACGGAAGGATGATTGACTTGAGTACACACAAACACACAAACCCATTTTGCACACATTGTCTCTTTCTGTCTCACACGCACACATCGATCTGCTTGAATGGGCTCTGTTCAGCACGCAAGGACTTTGCTATGTGCTTTTTATTATTCTTAATCCCCTATAGTTGACTCATGCTCCGCTGCCTTGTGCGTGTGTGTGTGTGTGTGTGTGTGTGTGTGGGTGTGTGTGTGTGTGTGTGACGAAACGCTAACAGAGTTCACTCTTCTTGTATTCACAAGAACTGATGATGTGGTGTGATCGGTGACTGTAGCCAAAACTATTGCAGACGAGTTTCAAAATGAGATGGAGGAGGAGCTGTTCAATTTGTCAACCGACTGGCTGTTGAAAGCCTGAGCTGAGTATAAATACAGGAATGCGCGCAGACACACAGGCCCATAGCAGGTTAAAATATTCAGATGCTCAAACACACACACACACACACACACACACACACACACACACAGCCTTGGAGCAAAACAAGTAAAGGCATCATAAAAATAATTCACGCTACTTTTTCACATTTCGCCGGTGAATCACGCGCGCAAACAATGGTGTGAAAAGACGCGAGGACAGGGACAGGTATCATGCAGTCTGGGCCGACAGTGCCAAAGGGCTCAGTAATTGAAAACAGGACAGAATGATCTGAGAGAATGACAGCCCTGAAAGATTATGTGAGCTCAAACATTAACACAATTAAGTGTGTGAGCACTGGAGTATGTCGCAGCATTAGACGCCGTCTTAATAGTCCCCCAGCAAAAAAGACAGGAATGTGTGTGTGTGTGTGTGTGTGTGAGAGAGAGAGAGAGAGAGAGAGAGAGAGAGAGAGTGCATGCATGACAACCCCTATCACCATGGTGCCATGTAGAAAGACCAGAAGCAACGCTTTTAAAGCACCAAATGTTGCAAAACAAAGAAATATGCTGCCATTTTTGTGTGTTTGTTTTGTAATCAGTTTGATTACAAAACCAGAAATTCAAGCAGACTTCTCTAGAACCCTGTGAGAGAGGGTGTGGGGGGGGGGGGGGGGGGGGGGGGGGGGGAAGCACAGTGATAACAAATGGTGTTATTTTTTATAGCAGTGATCCGGTTGTTAAAGACAGACGCTTTATCAGACAGTGAGCAAATGATTCAATTGTCTCCTGGTGATTCCACGCCTTGGCAACAGCCGCCGGGTCGGCGTGGCGGCGGCCCAGTTCTGATTTATCTAGCGGGCTACACTCAGGTGCTGTTTTGTTAACAGGATTGCAGCCATTTATAACTGTGTTTCATTACTGTACTAAGAGCCGATAAGATGATCACTCACGCACACAAACACAAACATTCGCACACACAGAGGCGCTAATTCAATCCGCTGACAGGGAAACACGGCAAACAACATCCATTATGGCCTTACAGCTAATTGGTAATGGGGAAGGGAGGGAGGGAGGGAGGGGGTGGAGGGGTAAGAAGGGAGGCGAAGGTGGAGGGCTGGGTAAAGGGAACAGGAGGAAGCCTGCGTTTGGTGGGCGATTTCTACAATAAAGGGAGAAAAATGTGTCTTCTATTCATCACATCTATGGCTGCTCACCTTAATTCAGGACGAGGCCTTTGCAGACACAAGACACATCTCCTCTTTCTTCTTTTTTGGAAGAAAGCAGTTGCCAGGAGGTGAAGTAAAAAATGAAAATACCTGCCAATAAACCAAACGCATCCATGGTGACCAGCAGCCAACTGTAAGCCCCCAAAAAGATGGCATCTCAGCCCCAGGTGGCGTCAAACTACTGTTGACATTTAATAATTCCCTCTCTCCCGCTAACCCTCACCCCCTCCCTGTTCGATCACCTGACTCACCCCTACAATTAGAGATAAATATCCTCCTATAGGCTACGCAGGAGAAGCAGGGAGAGAGAGAGAGAGAGACAAGGTGGTGATGAATTACCGTCATTCATGCTAAGACAAGATCTTTTAGGATTCCTGGCTTAGGCTCTGTTTATTTACTTCCTCCATCACACCGCATCAGCAACAGAGTGACGGTGGATGAATGGCTGGAAAGGCAGGCAGACTATCAGACAGATGGAGTTGCGGGGAGAAATACATAATGCCAGTGGAGGTGCTTTGACAAGAGGAGAAAAAGAGAGGAAAAAATTATAATACAGAGAGAGGGGAGGAAATGGAAAGGAAAGCGCAGCGGGGAAGGATTTGAATGCCCGGGGAAGAGAGATGGATAAACAGATAGAGGCGAGTAGAGACAGAAGAGGCAGGGAGAGATGGAGGAGCAGATTTAGAGGGCAGGAGATAAGAGGAGAGATAAAAGCATGGAGGAACAGAAGGAGGGAGGGATTGGGCTGCTGCAGCGTACAATGTTTACATGCACCAATACGTTGTTGAACATGTCTGCTTACTTATGTCATTAGCTGGAGCTGCTGAGTACACACACATACGGCGGATGATGGCAGTTACCAAGACACACACACACACACACACACACACACACACACAGAAACCGAGAGCAAAAGACTGAGATGACATGTTGGTAAAACAAAAGTATGTGTCTCAGCAACTGGATCCACCGTTCTTATGTTGGCCAATCCTAATCCTGTGCAAAGGTGTGTGTGTGTGTGTGTGTGTGTGTGTGTGTGTGTGTGTGTGTGTGTGTGTGTGTGTGTGTGTGTGTGTGTGTGTGTGTTATCTGTCCATACCTAACAAACAGGACTAAAAAAAAAAAAACACACATATAGAGATAAATAAATTATCAAAATGACAATTAGGGTG
Source organism: Leptoclinus maculatus (assembly GCA_032191485.1). Lineage (NCBI taxonomy): Eukaryota > Metazoa > Chordata > Actinopteri > Perciformes > Stichaeidae > Leptoclinus > Leptoclinus maculatus. Next base: position 10,527,469 of record JAVDOI010000015.1, read on the forward strand.
CTTTCACAGGCCAACATTTAGTCCTTTTTAATCCAACTGTGGTGCGTTTAGTTTGGGCAGTTGTGAAACAACCAAGCAAACCCAAGAGCGGTTTGATTGCAGTGGGGACATAATGTGACCCAATTTGCAGGAAGTGAACCAAAATTCAGGGGATTATTGGCTGCTTGCGTGGCCATCTTTTGAGATGGACACAGGCAAACAACAGGTGACTTGGACTTCTGCAGATCAAACATCGTGCTCGACATCTGAGCCAAAGAGAACGTACAGAATATGATAAATAAAGTCCACAAAAATAGTGACGTTCATAAAGTAATTCAAAATAAACTGGGATATAAGGGATTTGTGCTCACCAGTGGAATGAATATGAAATGTATACACATTGTACATATAACATGCACAACTGGTGGTGGGCTGCTGTAAAAGCTCTCTCTCATCTCCGGGAGTTTCCAGGCTGGTGTAAGTTCTCATAAACAGGGTCAGCAGCTGAGCAGCGTCTCGCTGTGTCCAGTGTGTCGTAGTCAGCAGACATGGATCTGATATCCAGAGCCATGTAGAAGTCACTGTTGAGGCTGGGAGGCCCAGGGACTGAACCAGCACATCTTCTCTTCCTCTTCCTCTTTACTTTGAGGATTAGTACAGCCACCATTATTACAACTACAACTCCGATGCAAACACTGGCTATGAGCATTATAGAGAACGAAAACATGCTTTTAGCTTTGGGTGTCTGAGTCGGTACGGCGTCGTTCTTTGATCCACCGCCAGAGATCTTGGACACCGCAGTGTTTACGGGTCTTCTCTGGACTGTGAGATTGACAGCAGACGAGGGGAGGTCTTTGTAGCCAATCATGGCGCAGACATAACTGCCCGTATCCTCATCGCTGATTGGGTCCAAAGACAGGAAGGTGGTCGTTGCTCTGCTGCCGTTTAATTGCAGTCCGTTCTTGTACCAGATGTAGCCTGGGTTGGAGTTCAGATTTCCAGCGCAGGTGGGGTCACAAGTCAGCGTTATCGCCTGACCTTCTATCACTGTCCGATCTGCAACAGGCACATACTGTCCCCGAACAAGCTTCTCCAGGATTCTCACAGGAGAGGCGAAAATGTAGAGCCTCACACCAGGTTCTCCTTTACACGTCACGCCTTGACCTGTAACATTGCTAAATTTGTATACGAAATAGTAACGGGAAGCGTCAGTCTCCTTTAAGTCTGTCAGTTTCATCGTGCAGTCGTTGTTTTCACGCTCAAGGTAGTGCGTTCGAAACAAATACCCTGGCATCTGTTTCAAGGGCTTACGTTCCAGGGTAGGTAATTTTTTGGACCATCCTGATATCGAGATGACCTGACTGATATTGGGATAGGAGCAGGGAAACTCTACAGTTGAGCCCTTTAAGCCACAGGTTTCCTTGCGTTTGTAGGTCACGCACCTGGGTGATGATATTTGAACTGTAAAAAAATTAAAAAACACAAATACGAACATGTTATGTTGCTCGATTAACAGTCTTGGTTGCCCAAAGCTTTGTAACCACAACAGCAATAACGTAATGTAGAGATGTAGAGATGTACCTGCCACAGGAAACAGCATGAGGAAGACGGCCCAAAATATACTTCCTGCTGCCCTCGCCCCCATTGGTGCGTCAACCGACTACACCAAAATGGACAAAGAAAAGGGATATGAAGTGAAAGATGTCCAAACAGCTCATATTTTAGTGTTTTGGGGTAAATTCCATGCACAGAAATGATAAAATTGGCCTCCACAAATCAGAAATGTTGAAGTAACACAAGAGGTGACAAAGGTTTTACATTGCTTAAGATTAAATAAACACTTTTCCTTTAACATACTATACATATATTTCATGGTTATTTTTTTGTTTTTCTCTGTGATACGAAGAAAATACTGGATTCAATTCAAATTCAATCTTGTTGTTTTTAACAACTTTTCAAACTTTTAACAAGAGGATTGTAAAATAATTTGTAGTCTTTAGAAGTTTTCATCTTTGATGAAAGAAGCCTCGTTACAAACATTGATAATAAATACTATAAACGATCACACTTACAGCTTAGAGACAGATGTGCAGTCCGGTCTGTGACCAGGAAAAACAAGTCCGCATGTTGTATGGTATGAGGTAGATGTGGTTGTGGTGGGTGTGGAAACCCCCCCCCCTCCATTTACACTCTCCACCCCCAACCTCAATCAGCATTACTCGCGAGATTATTTTAAAAACAAGATCATCAGCAGCACACATATAGTTTCTTTACAAAGAGCTCAAATTAGAACCATTAGACATTGAAAGTGTTTCTCTTTATTTATGGTATATCTCTCCAGCACCTGCTGAGAGTATTACGTCAATTATCATTATCTTTAAGAATACATTTAATGAATGTTAAGCCATTTGTAATATAATTCTACACACTATAGCTTAAATGTTAAACTATATATAGTAAGTAGCTTTTTGTGTCTGACCTTCAAAAGTTGTAAAGTTTTTTGTCTGGCTTTTTGAACCTTTAAACATGTTTTGGTACCACCATGGACTGTATTCTGGCACTGGGAGACTGGGAATGTGACCCGGTTGTGGAACAAGTTTTTTGGCCAATTCACACTGCTATGTTTCCGTTTTGAAACTCGTATATTTTGCTACGTTGACGTCCACACTACTCCGGAGTTTTAGAGCACCGAAGACGAAGGAGTTTAAAACTGTACCGATGCCGGGTACTCTGGGAAAACTCTGGGGGTGACTCATTGTGTGGACAGGCGCCGAACCGGAGACCTTTTGAAAATCATGACGTAGATGCCCGTGTTCGTTACTTGATTGGGTCTTAGCAGTCATGGCGTGTCCTTCCCGGATTCGTCACGCCGCCGGAAGAAAACAAACAACAACAGCCTTGATTATCAATCGACTAGCAGTGGTTAATTCAACATGAATAACTGATTACAGGCGTTGCTGACCTTGATGTCTTTCCTAGCAGCTGTTGTGCAGCTGTTGTGGAGCGGCGTCTGAAGTCACGGTTTGCGGCCTTGAGGAGGGCGATGGACACAAAACCGTGGACTTTCCTTTTCTTATTAATGCTTATTTTGTTCTGCACAACTATTGTGAAGTTCACAAAGAAACTGTAAACGACAAAAGCATGAATGCTCTCCAGTGCGACAGGGACCTCTAGCCACCAGCAGAGCTTCGAGTGTGAAAACAGACAACAACAAAAAACGAGAGGAAACGAGTGAGAGACGCGTGTTGAAACCAAATTTATTGACCCATAATCTAGTAAACTTTGATTTGTAAGTGTTCATTTTAAAGTAATTTTGATATTTGCTTTCAGGCGTGCTAGTACTGACGGAAATCTTTTCGAAAATGATGCTGAAACCCCCGTTTTCATTTTAAAACCATTTTTTTGTCACTTGCTGTGAAGTCTTGACAACCCAGCATTCAGACCACAGTGGTGATGAGTCATTTTGGCTTCCTAGGTGACATTGAAAAAAATGTGTTGTTGTAGTCATCATGTATAAATACCTGAAACGGGTGTAAAAAGATTCCAACAAGTCGTGACAATCATTTTAACACTTGAAGCAACGATTTACTGCACTTACTTAGCTGTGAAAAATATTAAACTATAGTTACAGTCATGTGGCTGATACGCCTACTTACCCACAACATACTGCACATTGCCCACATGCCCAAGCAAAAGTTTATGAGACGGAACGTGAATATCTTGGCCGCTGCCAGAGAACTGAAACAGTCAGTGTTGGCAAAATGTATCACATATTTCAATAAATGTGCCAATTTGATTGTGCACAATGTGCATTATTACATACATTATACATTTCAGGTTTGATAACCCTTATGGGAGAACTACACTCATGCAATAGATACAAAAAACAACAAGGTTGAATTAGTGTGGATCCCAACCCCTCCTGTGTTCTAGTTATTTTTACTCTAACCGCTGAAGAAAAACAACTATATTGCTTCTTCCTGTTAATGAAATGCTACGTACATTGCAACTCAAATATAATGCACATTAATGACTAGTGCAGTGTTTTTTACCCTGAAAGCCATACTGTACATTTAAATTCGTAACTTTGACATTATGTTCCTAGTATTACATTATCTTTTTATTTAATTTGTAGGAAGTCGTGTGTAAACTGTAATGCCTGTTAAACTGTGGTAGAGACTTAGAACTCAATTTAGATCATTAAGATGAACAAAAAATTATAATTACACTTTTTTTTTTACACCAAAGTAGAAAAAAACGCTTTTGATCGAAGGATGTAACGAGAGACAAGAAATATATACTTTTAATTGTCCAATATATTTTGGGTTCAAAATCCGAGCTCATGGTGTTCAGGGTTTGCATGGCAGGAGCACTACTCCTTACTGGCTGTACTGGATCTTCCATTTGTATCATTTTCCTCCCAATCCTCCTTCCACTGCTGTTACACCAGGCCTGAACGGTGTGTGTGTGTGTTTTGATAAGATAAAAAAAAGCCTCCAGTTCTTTGATAGATGACCAAGATGGATTTCTGCACTGAAGTGATAGAAGGGGTTTGACTTCATTCTGGATTTCTCCGTGTGCATGCAGACATCATCGTCTTGGAATATGGGGAAGTGATGCCCTAAAATGGCCTCATATTCCTCAACTGTCATAAAGTACAGTAAGTCAACTTACAAAGAAACCATTGGAGGCAGCAGACTCTCATAACACCTGTAAGAGAACCACGAAGGCAGCTCATTAGATCGTTTTACTTTATCGCTCTGGGTTTTCTGGTCCTCACACACCAACTGCATCTTTGTGCATTGGCCTTGGTAATAGGCTGTTTGTGAATGGCAGCCCTGAATACCGGCTTTCACACTGTACAGCTTTAGTTGACCCTGTGTCCCAGAAAGTTTGTATTTCTACAAATGTTAGAAGCATTCCCATTACAGTAAATGTTTGTCTATCTCTGTGGCTGAGCTTTGACCCGAAAACACTTTAACTCTTGGCCCTTTTAATCCATCAAATAAACACATGAAAGACGTTTTCTTTGCTTTTGTATGTGTTGGGAAAATGTTGTTCATAAGAACCACATCCTGATAGAGTACTCTTTCATTGCCAAGATGTTTTTTTATTATTTTGTATTATTTATGACTACTTATTCTTAGGATCGCAGGCTTACATTCTCAACCCATAGAAATACATCCAGCCGTTAATCAGGGGAACCCAACAGCAACGGTACAAAAGCTGTGATTTTTTAGTTTTTATCGTGTTTAAGGACCCTTGCACAGGTAAACTCTCACCCTCCAGTTCAAGCAAAGCCGTTTTGTTCTGCAGAATCTCAAATATATCTAAATGGGCGTTTTTTATAGCTTGTTTGCTTTTTTTTCATGCTAAGTAAACGTGTTGCCGTTCAAATGCACTTCAGTACGTACAGCAGCAAATGAACGCATCACCACTCATAACTGTGACTGACTATCCTCAGTTTAGTAGTATGTTCAGCGTGTTGCTGGTTCAACCAGTTATATTCAGTTCAGTTCACCACTTGTAGTGCTTTAGTACCTGCTGTAACAGCCTGAGTTGTGGTATTACTGTAATCATTACAGTGTAATGTTAAATAGTGCCACCAGGCGGTGCCTCCTTGTGTTGTGATGAGTTAAGAGTTGAGCACACAGTGCTGTCTCTACGAGTTAATCGAGTTAACTCGTAGCAGGCTATGCAATCTATGTTCCACTGCTCGCATATGACTTGTGAATATAGTCACGTAGAGACCTGACATTGTTTGGTTGTTGTTAAATTCTGTAGAATAAAGTGACTGTGTGGAAATCTCCGTTTTGTCGACTCTGAGCTAATCCGCTATTCTGGAGTCTACTAACTCCGCTAGCTCTCTCCACCTACACCACCAACAACGTTACACTTTAAGCCAATCCAGCCTGGTCTCACCAAATGGTGTATGAATAACACGCCAATTTCTGAAGTCATTTTGTGTGCTATCACAATGCCGTTCTTGCTTTTAGCATGTGATTTAACCCAATTTAATCTGTACTGACTGCAATGTAAAAGCGTGAAAAATGCTACGCTCAGAGCTAGTGACGTAATATAAAAAGACTACTTATGGCGGGCAGCAGGGGAGGTGGATTGGGTCAAACAAACACAGGACTATCACCCAGGAGTTTGGTGTTAGTGTCCCGTGTGAAGCCGAACATTTTGTTGACTTATTTTAAGTTTCGTCAGCTACTTTAGTGACGTTTGTGATGTGTTTTCTGTCGTGACGTTGTGTTGTTTTTGTACGTAAATGCAACATCTAAGATGCTGTTTCACAATGTTAACAGCGTGGCATGAAATGACCTGCGGAAAGCTTAGAAATGTGCATCATGACACACAGAATGTCCTTAAAAGTGGCGTGCTATTTGCACCCCTTCTCGTGAGTTCACTTTGGCCAACCACACATTTCAGTTGATTGGTGAATGGCGGGATGATGTGGAGGTGGAAGGCAGGCTACTGATGATGATGACTTCTTGCCTTTTACCAGGCCTACTCCCAGAATGATTTCAATTAATTATTGCATTACAGTCACACATTAGCCCACTGGCCAGAAAACAAATGTTCCTCGGCAAACAAAGAAAACCAAGAATAAACCGATGAATTAATTTACTCTTGAGGCGATGGCAGAGTCAAGCCCGTGAAAACGGAACCAAATACCAACCATTATTCAGAGCAGCAGCAATGCCATCTGCTTTGAGTTTATATCTCTATGTGCATGTAATTTGTGCTGTAGTTGATCCGAGGACTGTGTAAACACATTTTAATGTGGGTGTGGGTGTGTGTGTGTGTGGGGGGGGGGGGGGAGAACATCAGGACAGAGACGAGTGACGTGGTCTCTCTCTCTATCCACCTCTCTACCTCCCTCTCTTTCCCATCCCTCACACACTTTTGGTATGTTGATGGATACAGCACACTCAGCAATATTTCAAGGTATGAAAGAAAAAAAAAAAAGAATCCTCTCACGGCAAAACAAACAGGCCTTCGAGCTGCTAAGGCTTGTGTTGACAAATGGGGAGGGAGCATTAAGTACAGTCAGAAATGGCAATGTGAATCCCCTGAAGAATAGAAAGAAAAAAATCTGACTACTTGGTTAGACCATAACCATAACCATAAGGCTGAGTAAATCTTATACTGACACACACACACACACACACACACACACAGTCCTTTGATGAGCCTCGGGCCTAGAGGGAATAATGGTTAGCAACCTGAAAAATGCCCTCATCACAAAAGGCCTCCGACAGTAATAAATGAAATAGTTGAGCCAAACACATTAATCCATGGCGGTGCTTCTGTGCGTGTGCGTGCGTGTGCGTGTGTAACTCTCTGTGTGTATTTGTCTTCATATTTCCACTGGTATCTGTGAGTGTTTTTGTCTATACACACACACACACACACACACACACATGCATGCATGCATACAAGCCTGTGTGTGTGTGTGACCCAGAGAGAGAAAGGGAGACAGCTGAAAAAACTCTTTAGCGGGTCGCTTTAGCGAATGAAAGTGAGGTACTAACACACTGTCAAAGAAAATACTCTCGCCGTCGCTCTCTTTAGGCTGCGTTCACACTAAGCCTGTGGAAAAAAAACAATGTGTGTCTAAACTAGTGTTTTCAGCTGAGAGACCCTTCAATAAAATTTCAGGATTATTGTAAAGTTGTCTGGCAATACAAACACAAGAACAGGTTAATGACACACTTTTGCCGATTTCACGAGGAAGACTATGGCATGGACTATTCGTTCAAATGCCTAAAAGCAGTTATGTTCCTACCAGCAGTCAACAGTTTCTTATCAGCATGTCCATAATCTTTTCTTAACATTAAAAGAATTGTAGACGTTATAGGAAGTCTGTCCAGTAAATATAGGGCTAGAGCGAGCAGCCGGTTAGCTTAGCGTCGCACAACATCTGGATACGGGGGGAAAGCGGCTCGCCCGTCTCTGTTGAAAGGCAACAAAACCCACACGGCTGCTGCCCTTAATTTACACACCAGCTCACTCATCATAGGTGGCACTACTCAGTGCAGTGTTGTATGTCACGATGCTGCCTCTGGAGGAGCCTGAAGTCTGATCTCGGCTTGGGCTTGGGAGACACTATTGAGTTGCATTATGGGCACACACATCCTAACCTTTGAAATGGTTTTCAGGTGTCAGCATGGAGAAAAAATGTAATAAAGCCCAATCAGTGTCGACGTGCTCTCTCCCACAACTCCTTTCACACAAACTTGCATGTGTCGCCTCCCACTTCTTCTTCCACTCTTTCTTTTCTCGTCTTTATCACTTTCTAAACAATATACATTTTCACTCTCTCTTTGTGTCTTAACTGTGTATTTTTAGTCACCACTTGGCCTCACCTTGTTCTTCCCCTCATTCTCTTTGCCTTCTCTCTCTCTCTCTCTCTCTCGCTCTCCAAACTGTGTATATTTGGGTCTGTCTATGGGGAGTCAGGGGTCATTATTAATCTTGCTAGCTCTCCTACCTTCAGGCATAACAGCAGGGCAGCGTGTGTGTGTGAGTGTGTGTGTGTGTGTGTGTGTGTGTGTGTGTGTGTGTGTGTGTGTGTGTGTGTGTGTGTGTGTGTGTGTGTGTCTATTGTGAAGGATTTCAGTATAGAAGATAGAATTAGTAGGATTTTAGTATTAGAAGTAGTTTAGTATGATTATTAGCACCTCTTATGGTGAATAGAAGTGTCAAAATAATAAGAATGTTACCATGGGTTAAAGAGTTGCAATATATTTATCTATGAAATGTATTATGTTTACAGGAGGTTTACAGATAGAGGATATTATATTACAGTATATTGACACATTGAATGTATTAAGCTATATGTATAAGCCATAAAAGTATTAAACACTGAAGTATTGAACACTGTAAGAAAGAAAGTATAAAAGGTCAGATAGGGTCAGATTTAGAGAATATCTAGGGATATCTTCATTCAACATGAAGTGAGGAGCATTGGAGACAGGAAGACAGAGAGTCATAAAAGGCAGCAGGAATGCGGAGAGGACAATGCAGAGATGAGCTTCAAAGGACGTCTCCAGCTGTGAAGGCTACAGAAGAAGCAGAGAGGAATCGGAGTACAGCCAAATGGTTGTAAATAAAAGCAAGGCATCGATTGGTTCAGGACAGTGGCCAAGATGATCAAATGTTTGAGTAACACCGATTGGCTCACCTGCAGTTTTTATGACGATTTGACCCCCCTGTCTTTTCTGCAGTATAAAGAGCTTTGTTCAAGAGAGCAGAGCCAGACCCCACACGATCGCTTTACAGAAACTCCTATTTTGTGAGACCTGAGAGTGAAAGTGTGTGATCTCTGTTCTCGAGAGCAGTTACTATTAATAGTTAATTCAGATTGCATTTGAAATTAAATACAAGTTATACTTTTAAACTGGTTCCAGTTCGTTTTTGGTGAGACTTTGAAGCAGAAAGTCACAGCAGCAGAGGCCCAGGGGTCAGAGCCCCCCCCTCTGTGCTCCTTTGTCCCCAACTTCTGCCTTAACACTATATATATGAGTGTGTGTATAACTGAGTGGGAAAGGAGTTGTTGTGAATGAGTCAGTTACATGGTTTGAGTAAAGGTGTGGGAGAACATGTTTTTGTGAGTGCACCGTCTGTATGCCGTTTAGGTGTTTGTGTGTGTGTGTGTGTGTGTGTGTGTGTGTGTGTGTGTGTGTGTGTGTGTAAAGGAGAGGGAAAGTGCATTTGGCCATGATGGATCATGAGAGACCCACATTCTTAATGCACACTCGCACAAGACAGACACCCATGAGAAATGAAGGGCGGGGGAGAGGGCGCAGAGAGGGGAAGGGAGCAAGAGAGAGCGAGGTGATGAGGAAACAGAGAAAGGAAGGAGAGAGCAGGGAGAGTCCCTGTTCCTCCTGAACTCATTAACCGTTGTCCTCTCCGCCCTCCCTCCCGCACTCCCACAATGCCAAGCAGCGGCGTGCATCAATAATGCTGGTGACAGCACGAGGGGGACGGGTCAGACAAGCAACCGCCATCTCCCTGGCAACCACCACTACGGCCACCATCGCCACGACAACAATTGCCGAGCGCACACAGGGGGTATCCCCCTTCCCTGCTGGCCCGGCTCCCCCTCCTGCAGCCGGGACACAGCGAGGGCCGCCGCGCCTGCTGCTGCCGGATCAGAGGCGAGCTAAATCCGCAGCACGGCTCCGGCATAGGATGAGGCGAGAAAAAGCTGACTGATCTCGATTCTGAGGTGAACTGAACGGACAGGAGATTCAATCCGAGCCGAGTTTAGCCGCATTATTCAACAATTGGAGAGGGAGAGGAAGGCCGAGGGACGTTCTGGAGGCAGATATCCCAAGAAGAGGCACTGTAGCGGGTCTGTGAGGCTCACGGAGTACAGCTAGCCACAAGGAAGACTTCATTTCAAGAGAATAGTTATCCTTTATTGTCTGAAAATCAAGTTTGCATTTGTTACTGAATGACTCAGGTTCAGGATGACGTAAAAAACGCTTTAAACATTTAAATAAGCCTGGTGTTTGCTGTGCAAAATGAAGTAGTATTTTGTGATTTTCTTGATCATGAAACCAGCATTAGTTCTTTTTTTTTTACATTAACTGATGATATGACTATGTAATGTAAAATGGGCCAATCACAATGCTAAAGTCATAAAGAAATACTTCCCAACTCTTACAGATCTGTTTAGCTGCTCTTAGCCCATTCATTGTTTCTTTTGTTGACAACATCTCCATTGTCAGCAGTGAAGCAATGAAGCTCTGATAAACCTGTACGCTATACCTGCCCACAACAGAACAGCAGACAGAGTTGGCAGGTAGCTAAAAAAAAAATTAAAAACATAATTTGGCAAGCTAAAGAGCGAAGAGCAGGAGTGAATGTAGCTTTGTGTGTGGTTTCATTTTATCTCTGAATGGAAAACAAATGAGAGTAAAAGATTAGAGAGTAAAAGTTCTGGCTCGCAGCGAGCAGGCTTACCATGGAGGCTTTCCTTAATTATTTTTAAAAACATAAAATAGTGCAATATTCAAAGCTGATTGTAGTTTCTAATACAATCTGAACAAGCTGTAAGAACAATTATTTTGTTAGCATTCAACAAAGGTTTTGACAGTGCACCAATGGCAATTGTCTTTCTCTGAGAAGCAAACACACTGTGTGTTTCTGGCATTGAGAATTAACTTTTTATAATTCAACTAGTTTTAAAATGTGCACGTCTTAGATGACCTGGGTGCTTTACTTTTAACACACTCACTGTTTTGCCCCAATTTCACAGAACTGAACATGTTCAACTTTGAGACAGACGCTCATCTGTTGTAGGAAAATAGTAAACAATGTAGCCTACTACCAATTCACATTTCAATAAGTCCTTCAATAACACTCATACGTTTTAGTGATGCAGACTAATTTAATAGTTAAGAAGCAAAGTTAAAAGAACCTAGGACGTAGGTAGGTGGTAGATAGATAGATAAATAAATAGATAAATACCAGAGGCTATACTTACACACCAAATTTGATTAAGCTCCCCTGCCTGTTAATCTTTAGCAATATAATTAATTCATTAAAGGTTAATGGTCCTGTCGCTGCAAAACTGCATATATGAACATAGACGTGTGTGTGTGTGTGTGTGTGTGTGTGTGTGTGTGTGTGTGTGTGTGTGTGTGTGTGTGTGCACAGAGCACACACGCAGAGCGAAGCGGCTGCTTCTTTATGAAGAGAGAAAATGAAGAAACAGAGAGACAGGCTGAGAGCAAACGTCTCGGGGAAATTGGCGTTAAAATGAAATAACGGGAAACTCCGCGCGCGGCGATGTCGACGCTGAGTTAAATATCATATCTAGTAATCTGTTTTTTTTATTTCGTATTTTCGGGCCGTTAAGAGGATCGGTGCGAAATGTCAAATCTGACTTCGCGCGCCTCCTGATAGATGTGAAGCGACGACGACAACGGCGGCGCGGCTGCCCGCGCGAGCCCATCGAGCTCGCGAGAGGGATATTTCCTTTCCTCTCGGACGAAAAAACAAGGCAAGGAAGGTTGAGTGGGGGGAGGGGGAGGAGTTTATTGCGGCTGTTTGGCCAATAACGCAGTGAGACCCATGTGGGCGGGTCTTGAGTGTCGGGTCTCCGCCAATGAAAGCTCAAATTAGGGTTCTTGCCCCCACGTGGGTTCTGAGTTCCATCCAACAATGACCAGGCTTTAGACCAATCACGAACGCGCAAGGTGTTAATCTTGATGCGGATTGGCTCGCTGTTTTTCACAGAGTCCCCTCACTCATCACGTTTAGCCCTTTGTTATTAACTCTTTCCTACCACACAGGAAGGAGCTGCTCTACCCATAAAACAGGAACCCGCACTGTAATAGCCAAATGTGAATTAATGAATGATTCAGAGGTGGTTTGTTTTTAGAAACGCGATACATCAGTTAATCCGGACTGTTTCAGACACATTTAAAGAAAAGCGAGGGTAATATACTGAACTGTAGTGGAGCACATGGGCCGACCAGAGCAGCGCTGCAGCTTTTTCAAGCGTGCGTGTTGCCCTGATCATAATCAAATCAGCATGCAAGAAAACCAATGGGATTAAAAGCACATGATGAATGCATGCTTGGCAGTGAGGTATAACCCACATTCACAGATTCAGGCTCTAAAACTGTGGGTCAAACCTGCTCCTGTTATACCATGTACAGCCTGCATTACAAGGCAGAGAAACAGACTGGTACAGTGACTGGGAATGATTGAAACATTGGGAAATAGTCCCCCTCCTCCTCTCTCGTTTTAATTGCACTGATGTTTTACAGTTGATAACGCTGCACGTGTTGTTGACGCCTTTCAGTTTCAGCAAAGTCCCCCCCCCCCCCCCTCCAAAAAAGGAGACATTAAAAGCAGCCATTTTAAATAGCAAGTCATTCCCTCCTACGCTATGCAGTCACACAGGCACCAACACTGACAAACCAAGCATCAATCTTCTCTCTTTTTTTACCCTCCAAAAAATATATAGGCAAGGTTCTCATAAAGGAGCCAAAGTAGAAGGCTGACACCGCCTCTCAGTGGTGGCTTTGGGAATTAGAATTGTGAGCGTGCCAGGGCGAGTGTGTGTGTGTGTGTGTGTGAGGACGTTTCAACATGCATAAAAAGCAAAGATAAAAAGTAGAAAAGAGTGATTAAAACGTTTGTTTTCTCATTACAGGTCTTATGGTAATAGTTGTATTACATTAGTTTAGATGGAAGACGCTAAAAATGTTCATGAAATGGCACAACATGTAAAAGCGGAGAGGATGAAGGTGTAAGAAAAAGTTGATACGGGGCAGCCTTCACATGTAAAAACCCTTTAATGCTGGGAACAGTATTGTGTTTGGTTTATTTGCATTGAAACATGATTGTCTTTTATCATTGATATTTCAGCCAGACAGTGATTACAGTTAGCCACTGAAGCTCTTGTGGGTGGTAGCATCCTCAAACTTATTTCCATTTATTCATACCCCCATGCATGTCACAAAACATGTGACAGGAGGAAAAGTCTTTTCCATTATTTTTCTGACAAAAGTTGTGTAGTCTTCTGGAAAAATAAGACGGTGACTTCTGGGTGAACAAGTAAGAGCCATTTATGTGGGCTTGTGTCAGAACTAGGACAATCCGAGGATTTACGTTTATATGCAAGCAGTTATTTGACCTTTTCCGCTCTTTTTCACCTTGATGAAGTTACCCTTACACCTCAAATATGACAAAGCAGTATAACAGGGCCGCAGAATACTCAACAGAGTCTGTGTTTTCCCTTTTTCTCCCCCTTTTCCCTTTGATTTCCAACACGGTCGTTGTAAAACCTTGTTCTCTTCTGGCACAACCCAGCCCTGTTTAACTGAGTAACAGGTTGCCATGAAATGCATACTCCAGGTGTTAAGTACAAATTTTGGTCCTGATATGATTTTGTACAGAAACAGATTCATGTGTCAGGGAATGGCGCAAGGAAAGTGAAGAAAACCCCCTTACAGCTTGTTTTGTCATGCTTTTTGCAACAACAAGGACAACCAGTGGACTCACAGATTGATCCAGGTGATCTCTCTTTCATTCAGTTCACAACCTCTGGGATTGAACTGAAGACGAGAGAGAGGACGGGGGGAAATTACTTAAAGTGGAAAAAAAGGGGGGAAGAGAATGACTGGAGGAAGAGTGTGGAAGGGAGTGTGTATTTGTGGTGTGTAGGGAGGGGGTGTCTGTAAGTGTAGGGGGGGCACTGTGGGGTATGAGGCATGCCCCCCGCAGTCCCAAGTAATGGCAGAATAGAACTTAATAGGGTAGAAAAAGGCTGGAGGCTGTTAACTCAGAACGGTCATTTTGAATTCCCCATTCTCTCCCTCAGTCGCTCCCTTCCTCATCCCTTCTTCCATGCACCTTCTATGTCTTTAACGTGGTTTCCCATCCCTGTCTGCCTGTGTAATTTGCCGATTCTCCCTCCATCTCCTGCACCCTTAACCCGTCTCCAACTGGTCTCCTTTCAGCTGTTGCCCCTTACTTTCCTCTCTCTCTCTCCATCTTCTCCTCCTCTTCACCCCTTTTCCTCTCTTCCTAGCCTCCACCCATCCGTCCTTCCCTCTTCTTTCCCTTGCCTCATCTCTCCCTTCCCTTCTCACCTCCCTCCTCCTCCTCCCCCCTTCTGTGTCTCCTTGGAGGAGGTGTAATGATAGCTATTTGAGTGTCATCAGAGGACCACTGTAATGGCTTCTAAAGCACCATTCCACGGTTGCCACGGTGAACCTTGCACAGCCTCCGTCCCAGAATAAGGGGTGGAGAGAAAAAAAAGAAAAGAAAAAGAAAAAAAAACATCTGGTTGGCTATCGACAGGCGTCACCGTGCCGGCGGCTGCAGGAGTGCCGGCACAACAGCAGACGATGACACGGCCCCGGGGGGCCACGGAGAGCGAGCTAATGGTGCGTAGGATAGGACACATATGAGGAGGAAGTACAGTAATAGTGATAATAGTGATGGTAATGAAAATAATAGACTGATAACAATAACAGTACTTTGTTTTTTTAGTTTTGTTAAATTTGTGTACATCTGCTCCTCCTGCCTCCCTTTTTCTCCAACTCTCTGTGGTGTGTTTTCTATGTGTGTGTGTGTGTGTGTACAGTAAGTATGCATGTTTGTGTGTGTATTTGTATATTAAATAAGAAAGGGAGACAGAGAATGTGTTGGTTTCCCCGATGAGGAGTTCAGGCATTGGCAAATGTGAGGATTTGATTATTTTGTTTATTTTAAGGACAATCAGTGTTGCTACACACGTGCATGATTACCAGTACGAGATCAGACATCTTGTCCAAGAAGCAGAGTGAACGTTTGTAGTGATGCGATTCATCCACATATGAACAGACAGGTGAACCAGAGTGTTTTTCAAATGTCCTGATCGACTACATAAAGCAGCCTACCCTATTGTACAAACTAATTGTACCCTGCCAATGCCATTGAATGTCCCTTTTAAGTCTTAGTTTGAATGGCACGTGTCAAGTCAATTGAATAGTACATGTTCAAAGAAAAATGAAGACTCTGAAAATGGTTTTGCAGGCTTCATGCCGGACCTCCGTCTGCAGAGCAGCGACGCCCTCCCAAAGTTTAGCAACAGAGCCTTGTGAGCTATGAGGTGAGTCAGATATATGTACTAAAGAAGCTTTACACGTACCAGTCATTCAACAGTCAGTAATATCCTCATCTTATAGTGATGACTCAGAGCTACTTGTCAGCATTGCAATTTAATTGTTTTAGTTGCTGTATAAGAGACAGTTGGAAAAACGCCTGTAATAATGACCAATACAACATTTTTTAAGACTAGTTTTTTAATGGAGTCTCATTAAATATCCTCATTTAGATAATAACAGTTGATATAAACACTGATGTGAAGAGTCAGCATTTTAATGAACACTTTTCTTTATCACATGGCCATTATTAAAAAGATATGACACACATACACGTGACAGCGTCAGCTTTAATCATCTGTAGGCCTTCAAAATTCTCCCAAAAATGAAGTTTGTAATGAAAAAGTTATAATTATTTAAAATCAATTAGTAGAACCTAAATTACCCGGTGCCTATACTGCATTACAGCTACTAGTAAAATCATTAAAGAGTAACAAAAACTACCACAGCCACAGGTTTGGCTTCTTGTCTGATCCCAGTGTTGGTTTTAGGACATTTTGAAGGATTTGTAAGGTTCCTATTTAGATATTGTGTGGGTAAAAGGGATCATCTTCATGATATTGAAACATTCGGATGGATGATTTTGAAATTAATTTTCTTTTGCAAAACCAGTGGTCTGCTCCTGTCCTCTTATCGTATCTAGTATTTAGTTTTGGACGTAGTAGTTGCTACTGTGGGGATAAAACTAGCAGAAAAAAGCAAAGTTTAGGGAAGCTGATCTCAAGCCAACATCTCAGAAATGTGGGATGACCGTCTGCTTAGTGTTCACACACTCAATTACAGCACTCATGTCCTTCAGTATCTGTGTTTGTGTGTGTGTGTGTGTGAGAGTTTGTGTGCGTGTGTGTGTGTATGACACACATTGTGTATCACATTTTGCGTAAAGCGCAGCAGTTCAAGTCTGGGTCAGGAGGAGTAAATCTTTAGGTGGGTGGTGTTTACTATGAACCCTTGGACCCTACTCTAACCTTTGTGTGTGTGTGTGGTGATGACACGCATGTTGCTGTGGGTCATTGAGTCTATGTGTATGTTTATAGCCTTTGACAAGCAGAAGGAGGGGAGTGTGTGTGTGTGTGTGTGTGTGTGTGTGTGTGTGTGTGTGTGTTTGTGAGGAGTCGGGAGGGGTTGTGCCGGTAGATTAGCCAGGTTGGGATGATTGGTTTGAGGATTAGATGGATTCAGGAACAGACACGTCTGTTTACTCTGCAAAGAAGACTTATAATAGGCTGATTGGCAAGGTTGATTACTCACACACACACACACACACACACACACACACACACACATGCACTTGCTGCACACACACACAGTCGTTTAAAAGCCCATATGTTGATTAGCTTATTATTGTTTCCTTTACAACATCCACCATCTCCTTTCCCTTTGCTTGTCTCCTAAATTCAGATGTAGAGTGCGACTCCCTCGGCCTCTCAGACACATTTCCCATTAGGACTGACCCAGAGAGCTTGCAATCAGAGAAGGTGTGTAACTTAACCCCCAGCATAGGCAAGTAAGGGGAGCCGCACTCAGGCAACTACCCCAGAGGCACGGGGAGTGCTCTGGTTACCCGGTGCTGTGTGTGCATGTGTGCGTGTGTGTGCGCGCGCATTGTTTCTACTTACCTGTCTTTATGTGTCACAGAAAGAAGCGAAGTGCAGAGCTCAGAATAAAGCGCAGAGAAAGGCAGGATTATACACATGGCGGGTTAGAGAAAGGCAGAGAGAGAGAAGGAGAGGATGGCAGGAAAGAGCGACAGAGAGAGGCTTAAGACTACAGAGGCGAGCACCCTTTGTTGCTGAGTTCAGCTGTGATGGACGGCTTATGTTTAGGGGGAAGAGTGAAGGAGTCCTTCAATGCACTACCATAAAATTAGCAGGACCGCTGAGGATGTTCTTCTTCATTGATCAAACTTTTGTCTGACAAACCTGGAACCTGGACTTCAAGGAAGGCTGAAGAAGAAGGTCAGTGTGTTCGACGTGATCCAAAGATAGTCAGCAAAGGGAACCAACGGAGGGGCAAAATCAAAACCCAAGGGAAGGCTAGTCAGGTGGGACAAGGTGATTGAGCCTTCAGGGTGAATAACAAGTCAAGCAAGAGTGAGGCTGGACGAAAGAGCACTGTTCAACAAGAGAGAGAGAGAGAGAGAGCGAGAGAGAGGGGGTCAGCTGCAGAATTGGAGGCGAGCAGTCCAGAACAAATTTAGGCTACAGAGAAAGAGAGGTTGACTCAAGAGAGATCAAGCTTGACTCAAGTCCTTGCTGCCTGATTAGAGTTGGTGGTGGAGGGGAGACCAGATCAACAGGACGTGAGAGCCAGTGAGAGGAGGAGAGGAGAGAGAAAGAATTACAAGAGGACGCTTGGCAAAAGAAGCCTCTTAAATCTGGGAGCTGGAATTAGAGCCGCAGAAACTGCAGAGGGGAAGCCACAAAACCACAGTAAGTAAATTAGGAGGCTGTAGCAGGAAAAATGTATAATGAAGCCATGGGCGGGGGAAGGAATTTGTGGTCTATGGAGTGCTTTTTATACTGTACCTTAATGAATTGATTTCCTGTCTTTAAGACGTTCTCATTTCATCATTCTCCATGACTCCATCCCCTTCCTTATTCCTCACCTCTTTAAACAACTCTTTACACCGCCCTTCTTTAAGGCATGACGCTCACTTCTGCATCCCATGTCAGGTCTTTTGGCCTATCCTGTTTCTCCTTTCCCACTCTCTCCCCCATCCCTAACTTGTCTCACCCCTTGTTCTCCTTTTCCTGAATCCACAGGTGAAGATGCCTGCTAATGGGAACCGTCCCTTGAAGTTGCAGTTTGGTCTCATCAACCATGAGGGTCGCTACCTCACTGCTGAGGCCTTTGGCTTCAAGGTACAAACATGTCATCCAATAGAAAAGAAGAATTTTAACATATTGCCATGATTTTTGGTGTCTGTGCAAGTCTTTTTGTTGTGTTTAGGCATGAACTTGTTATACAGAGAACATAAGACTAAGGATGAAAGGCCTTCATGCTCCTATGTTGGATCATTTGCTTCTCTCTCAGGTGAACGCGTCAGCACCGAGCCTGAAGAAGAAGCAGATATGGACTCTAGAGCAGGACTCTCAGGACACCCAGGTGGTCTACTTACGTAGCCACTTGGGACGCTACCTGGCCTCTGACAAGGACGGCAAAGTCACCTGTGAGGCTGACGGACAAAATTCTGACTGCCGCTTTCTCATCGTGGCTCAATCAGATGGTCGTTGGGCCCTGCAGTCGGAGCAGCACCTCCGCTTCTTTGGTGGCTCCCGGGACTACCTGTCCTGCTTTGCCCAGGTAATCACAGATGCCGAGCTGTGGGCTGTGCACCTGGCTCTGCATCCGCAGGCCAACCTGCTGTCTGTGGCCCGCAAGCGTTACGCCCGCCTCTCCGCGGAGGACGGGGAAATCGCCGTGGATATGAACATTCCCTGGGGCGTGGCAGCGCTCCTGACACTTGTCTACCTGGATGGGAAGTACTGCCTTAAGACCTGCGACAGCCGCTTCCTCAGCAATGATGGGAAGCTCTTGATGCAGAGAGGCAAGGCCACGGCGTACACGCTGGAGCTGAAGTGCGGGAAGCTGGCCTTTAAAGACAGTGAGGGGAAGTATTTGTCTCCCATGGGGCCTACTGGCACCCTGAGGTCTGGACGGTGCTCCAAGCCGGGCAAAGATGAACTGTTTGACCTAGAGGAGAGCCACCCACAGGTGGTTCTGATGGCCACCAACGGGCGATATGTCTCCATAAGACAAGGTAAGGAAAACACAGACACGCATCAGCAGGAGATTTTTGCCACGAGGCCTTGCATGCATTTACAAGCCGCAACTGCTAAATCTTTTCACAGGATCCCAAATGGCCAAAGGCTGACCTTATGTGCCCCTGGGGTTGGTCACATGAGCCTTTAGCTGACACACAGTGACCTGCTCACATACATAACGAAGCAGAGTTGCAACAAATACTACAGCTACTTCAGTTACTCCTACTAACCTATACACAATGCATACTGTGCACTGATACGCCCCCCAGGAAACTGAGCTCACAATTCACAGGAAGTAACTTGTGGGCATGGATAATCTGCATGGTTAAGGAAATAGGCCACATGATTGACAACTGATAAGGGATGCATGGTAATTATGGGCAGCGTAGTCTGCACATCAACATGCATCGACATCACATTGGACAGTGGCGTCTTTCCAGGAAAACGAAATAGATGAGGCTGATATGGGGAACTATCAGCCTCATCTGGGAGACCTGAGACAAATACGTCATTCGTTTTAGGGCTGCAATTGATTTAGGTTAGTCCACTGTCGGTATTGAGTCTTTATACTCGTGACAGATTTAATGTGCAACTATATTGGGAATAAATACGGAAATAGATTTCACAACAACAGCTTGCAACGAGTTTTTTCAGAGAAGGTGTCGTATTCCTAAAACGGTGAATACTCGTTATTGAATGCAGCAATTATAATAGAAAAAGTTTTGCCAAATAATCCGTCATGAATGGTAATCTTTTCGAAAATCCCCTTTCATTCCGTCTCAAATGTACCTCCTGGATTTGTTGGGTAATGGTGTTAACGCTCTACGCTTTTCCCTTTTGGGCTTACTGAAACAGCTGCTTGTAACCTATATGCTGTACAGTGCTGCTCTGTTGATACTGTATTATGTATTTACTCTTCAGTCTCGTGACAGGGCTGTTGGAGTGCGTTATTTGATCAGCATGCAGGCCCAACACCACACTACTATACTGATGGATTACCCCGGCTCCACATTGGCTTCAAAGTTGATGGGGTTTTTTTCCCACAAAAACAAGGTTTGAATTTCTTTGATCAGTGCAAATACTAGAAAAACTGTAATTGTGACGATCAGGTTTCATCTAACATGAGCTGCACTAGACGGACTTGGACAAGTGTTCAGTTGCTGATATTCTAAATGGTTTGCTGGTCTGATTTGAAGCTGGATTTGGGGTGGATTAGCATACACCAACCGTGCTTGTCAGCATACTCGGTCATGACACCCATCCACTGGCTGCAGATTCTTGTCTGCAGGGTCGAATTACTTCAGTCCTGGGTGCAGTAACTGAATCTCTCCCCGCTCATTGTTCCTGGGTAGCAGTGGGAGCTTCGGGCAGAAACCAAACGACTGGGAGCACTGTAAACTGATTGGTTGAAGGGAAGGAAAAGATGTGGTGCAGTATAACACACACACATTCAGTATATAGAGCAGCTTCATGTACCAACGTATGCACGGACAGAAATACTTGCAGCATGCTCACATTTTTCTGTTACTGTCTATCTCTTCCTTTCTCACTTTCTCTTCCTACACTTGTTCTGCACAAACAAAAGCTTTATCTTCCTCACACACTCACCCCCGCACACAACCGTACCATCCTGCTGCGGCGAGTGGTGAGTTGAGGTGTGTTGAATTATTGATGAAGTTGGCCCCTGTTCCTGGAAGGCGGGGGGTGGGTGTGGGGTGGGGGGGGGTCTGCTTTCAGAAACCCAAGCTGCCTCTCACCTGGGGCCAAAGCTTCTGCCCCTGTGAGTCCCACTCTAACCCTCTAATCTAACCCGGTTACCCCCAGCACGTCAGTCAGTGCTGATGTGCTGCGGAAAATCTAGGAAACACACTATTAAAGACAAAAGACCTACAGTGTATTCGGTGAAAGGTTACATTGTTAAGTTGGACTAAAAGAGGGACAGAGCACAAATTTGGAAAATCCTTCCATGCTTGTTCCTTCAAATTCTTCAGTACTAAAAATACCTTGTTACCTTCTACCATGATGATTAAGGCGATGAAGAGAAAATGGAAAGCAGAGAATCGAGGATACAACTCTCAAAGGATTTGAGGACAATAGGAGAATGTGTGGAGACAGGTGGGCTCTTTATCCTACCTTATGTCACCTGTGTCTTTACACATGTATTAGCGCCATTGTTTCTGCTCCATTTAGCGCAGAGGAGTCACATTGACTATCTATTTTAAAGCGAGTACGAAAGCAGTAAATGGGTTAGTAATAAAAGAGGGTCACCTGTTATGAGGTACAGCTGAATGCAGATAGAAAATTGTGAAAGGAAAGCAATGGAATGCAGAAAATTCAGTCTGCCCCTGAGTTGTTCTTTATCTTTATTGCCTGCAGTGTGTGTGTGTGTGTGTTTTAGTGTCATGTAGATCTGCCATCATGTCTCTCATCATCTCCCTGTGGTTCGCTGTACGCTGAAAGTAAAAAAGAGATGATAGTCCAATGAGACACACTTTTCATTAACACACATGCACATCAATACAAACATGCACACGTGATGCACACACGCATTCATGGAGAAAAAAAACGAGTGGACGGAAAAAACAGCAACAGAAAATGCAGTTGCGCAGGATGAAGGATTGGGAGAATGACGAAAATAAGGGACAGGGGGATAGTGGCAGCAGCTTACCATTAATAATAGATGTCAGAGCCAGCTATCGCTGATGGATTAGTTAGGCCTGCTCCACTTGCAGCCTGCAGGTAGGACAACGCCAGAAAGTGGAGCTGGATCTGGGGTCTGTTCCAAAATGTGCCACTGCTGATGTGTGCTTTTGTGAGTGTGTTTTTGTAGATGCACCAGCAAGCGTACTGATTAGGAGCGCACCGTGCATAGTTTATCGGTGGTCGTGGCCGTGATGACAACACCTTATTTCGTATGCTTGACCAACTGATGTGTCAAAGGTGGTCATCAACGCTGCAATTGATATCCTCAGATTGCTGGCTTGGATTTCAGCGTATCTAATCTCTTTTTCCCCCCATTCTCTGTTTCTTTCTCTTCCTCCGTCCTTCTCTCCTTCCTCTGTCCCCTCTCCTCTCATCTATCAGATAGTGTCTGCGAGGTCCCAGCTGAGCCCTGTCAGAAGATCATTTTTGGGGTTGAATTAGTGTGAAATGGACACATGGAATAGGTAGACAAAGCATGACATTGAGTCGGGATGAGAGAGAATGAAAGTGATGGGCCCCCAGGCATAGGTGCGGAGTAGAGGGGCAGAAATGTATGCTTCAAATGCACTTAAGATCAGTGATAATTCACCAGTTGTAAGACCTCGTGATACCTAGTTTATCGGGTGTGAATAAGATGTGATTAAAGCGTCCCGGTAGCTCAGTAACCATGACATCTTTGTCGCAATGTCATCCCCTTTCTCCATCCTCCAGTCTGTAGATATCAAATTAAAGCAAAACGCACTCGAAAGAATCTTAACGCGAATGGGATTCACACTGTCATGAACCACATGGCTAAGGCTGAAAAACGGGTATAAAAAAATGTACGATGAAATTGTTTTGTTTTTTCAATGACAAAACTGCTGCAACCAGGCTTTTCAAACTGGTACGGTCATGTGCAACTATGCAGATGTATTTTGTATGCATGCATCCCTGAGTAGCCTTAAACCCCTTGATGCAGCGTATCATAGTGAGCTCAGGTTTATCACTCGTGATGCCTTTAGAGCACATCGCCATAAAATATAGGAGAAACCTGAGTTGACCTAACTCAGGACATGCAGACAATGTCTTGTCTTTGGTTGCCACGTTAGCGGCATGGCTCTAGGGATGGCATTGTTGGTCAATCAGTTGGTCCGCCACTTTGGTCCAGACTGAAATGTCGAGTAAACAACTGGCGGATGGATTACCACGACGTCCTGTGGAGTCATTCAAGGTCTAGCACCATCACCAGGTGAAATGTTAAATTCCTTTGGTTTATGACAAAATACCTGCATATTCAGTATAACATTACAGTCAGCCTTATCTGTACTTAATGTTTAGTGCATGATGGTGCAGGACACGGGTGCACTTTCCTAGAAAGCATGGCCTTCATCTGTTGTGCCTCGAGAAAGGGAAGGAGGTGCCATGACTTTCAAAAGCCGCTTAGTTGGTTCAGTGACGATGCTGATTCGGCATATGAAGTATCGTCAGTTTTGTGTTTAAGATTTGGCGAGCACGTTAGCATGCTTACGTTAGGCTTAAATCAAAGCACTGCTGTGCCTAAATCTGAGTCTCGCTGAACCTCTAGCACGGCCTGTCTTGTCTCTGTCGGAGTGTTTTCATATGACGTTAGCTTTTTACTTCTGGTGATTGTACTCACGCTTCAAAAATCATAATAGTTCATTTAATTTGTGAAGATTAATCTTGCTGGACAAACTGTGTAAGTATCATGAAGTTGGGTTTGCCACAGAGTTTGTTTTCTGCAATAATCCAAAATCCAATGGAAAAATCCCATTGGCAGTTTTTAATGGAGGGAACCAGTGCGATGTTCACTACCGGGGTCGGCCTACAAAAATACATCATCCCAGCAGCGCTCTATGAGGTACGATTGATTTATGCCATGCCCAAGTGCGATTTTTTTTTTTTAATAAAATGTGGTTCTTATTGGTTAAATAATAGTTCCCTCTATACATGAGTATACTTTGGGTCCTTTAAGATGTAAAAATAACAACATAGCCAGTTACTGCTGTTACATTATTTGGCATGTTTTCCATATGCTTGATCCTTCATTGCCCCGTTAGCTTGGGGGTTGAGAGGGGTTGGTAATTATCTGTGCATCCCGCTAAGTGTGGACCATAAAATCCTCTGGTATTTTCCAGTTTTTCCTTTATTCTTTTATTGAGGGGATTGAGGGATTGGACCGGTAGCACTTGAAAGCTGATTACATCAGAGCCCCGCTGTGAAGAGGGCAGATAGGCAGGGCCGGAGGTGGGGTGATGGTGGGAGGTGGTGGGAGGTATAGGGGGTCAGGGGTAAGGAGGGGGAGAGATGGGGGAAGGGAGGAAGGTAGAGAAGGGGGACCAGGGAGGGGAGCAGAGAGAGAAGGGAGGGGGGGGGGGCTGATAAGCACACATGAGTGCAGTGCTGTTAAAGGATTACGGAAATGCATCTAATTTAATCTAATTTGGGATTTGGCTCTCTGCAATCTGTCTCTTGGTGCTGACCAGCAATTGTTTTTTCTCTGCCAACATTTATCATAATGTTGACAGTTGAAATATAACAGTGGCCTGTTATAATGTCACAAAGGACTTCTGAAATAGAGAAGTGGTTGATGTGAAGCTGCCTTCTGACGTTGGAAACCAAACCACCAATCAAAGCAGAAAGGGAGCGATGTCACTGTGTTGTGTTTGTCATGGTTTGACACCAATACTCTCCGATGTGTGAGCAATGGAAATGCTATACTAATTGGTTTTTGAGTGCTTTCTATAAAAGTGTTTGGCAATCAACGGTGTGGTTTATGTTGGTTTGTGAAGTAGTCAATGTCATTCACGCAGGGTGAGAGTGTTATCTCTGTTATCTCTGTATAGCACATTTTATTATGAGAAGCATGCATTCTACACATTTAGTGTGCGATAGCTTGTCTCTGGAAGATGTTCCTGCAAGGGCACAATTAGTGCATTTTATTTTATTTACATATATATTCTGTCTGTTAATGCATCCAGAACATCAATCAGTGAAAATGTGTTTACCCTCAGGAAAGTATATCCTTGGCTCATCAGAGCAAGGGTGCAGTGGAAGACATAATCGCTTAAAAATAACCCAACATCCCGGGATCAAATGTGATTACCAACTCTTTCATGCTGGGCCAAACTAAACATAACAATACAACCTGATGAGCAAGCTGCTATGTCGCTGTTTTCCCAAATTACATTGTTGGTTTTCGACTTGCACTTAGAATCCAAAAAGGAAAAAAAGAGGTCTGGAGAGAAATGTATTTTATGAACAAATTAGACCTACCCAGTACAATCCCATGTATTTATGTGAACACGTATATATTGATGCTTCCTTACGTTTCAGCAGCAATTGCATACTATATATACAACATACAAATGACTGAAATGGAAAGTGACCATTAATAACACATTGTGAACAGCGGCGAATGGATGGATTTCTCCAGACACTAAATAGCCCTCGAGCTTTACTGTTGAAGTATTAATGACATCGCATGCTTGCTACGCCCTCCCAGGAGTAAGCCTTGCAGCCAATCAGGAAGATGAGACGGACATGGAGACGTTTCAGATGGAGATCGACAAGGAAACCAGGAAGTGTACGTTGCGCACTAGCCAAGGGAACTACTGGGATCTGGTGGCCCACGGAGGCATCCAGATTACTGCCACTGAAGTGTGAGTGAATGCTCTCGTGTAACTTGTGCAGAGTAAAAGTGGATGCATGATCAATTGTATGTGTCAGTTTGATATTTTATATTACAGATATGGGCCTACAAAAGGAACTGTTCAATGATTACCTCACTATCGAAACATAAATGTTCCCTTTTAATCGCATGCAGCCTTCCACTGTTCCGCATGAACTTTGACCTCTGAGTTTACAAGTTATAAGTGTAAATAAATGCTTTATACAATTTAAAGGGGATTTCATGACACAATGGCAGATATTGTCTCCATCCCGTTCTCAAAGAACACAAAAAAGTGTCATTGGAAATGCAAGTTAGTCATAAAAATGTAATTTATTGAATATAGAAGTTCTTGATGCCTAACACTGAAAGAATGTAAATAATAGGCATAGTTGCGTGCATGAATATAGTGATATGTCACTGGTTTGAGTACATGATCTCAACCCACTAAACCTATCTTGGTAAATTAGATTTTTTAGAAAAACTTCAGTCTGTCTGAGTTGACCTGCTTTACCTTGTATGTGCACTCAACGTGCAATCACATTATTTCCAAAAACTCTTAAAAGCAAGGAAAGACTAATGTTCTCCCCTGTGATGCCCACCTGCAGGTCAGCAAACACCATGTTTTCAGTGGAGTGGCTTGGCCACAGGGTGGCACTAAAGGCTAACAATGGAAAATACATCTGCACCAAGAAGAACGGCCAGCTGCTGGCTGTCAGTGACTCCATAGGTAAAAAGAAAACGTTTTGTTCTTCTCTATCCACCTCTTCACCAATGTACCTCCTCACTCTGACTTCCCTTTGTGTTCCCCTCTGATGTGCCTTCATGATTTGCCCGTCACCTTCTGTCAGGCGAGGACGAACAGCTCACTTTGAAGCTGATCAACCGACCCATGCTGATCCTGAGAGGAGAGAACGGATTCATCTGCCACCACAAGAACTCCAACTTACTGGACGGCAGCAGATCGGTCTACGACATTTTCACCCTGCAATTCAGCAATGGGGCGTACCATATTAAAGGTGAATGTACCCACTCAAACAAGATTGATTTAATCTCTGCTTCTTCTTCTTCTTTTTTTTTGTTGCTCCCTTCTCTCAAACATATCTGTGTTTCAGCGACGAAAAAAAAACATCAAGTGCAGTTCACTGACACTCTGCTGCTGCTCTACTCTTTGTGTGTTCACACTTGCAGGCGTGGACGGTCGGTTCTGGTACGTGAACAGCGCCGGACTGGTGTGCTCAGACGGTGAGGCCCCTGAGGATTTCACCCTGGAGCTCCTGGAGCAGGGTCGCCTCGCCATCCGTGACAAGAACGGCAGATACCTGCGCGGAGACCAGGGAGGCACGCTGAAGGGAGACGGACTCAGCCTGAGCAGCTCAGCCCTGTGGGAGTATTAACACAATCCAATATTAGCCCCAACACCAATCAATGCTTCATCTAGAGTTCAACTCCATTTTTTGAGGTGGTAAGACAGTTACTCATCAGAGACGAGTTCCAGCCTGTCCCGATTTTATCCCACTTTTTTTTTTTCACCTTCTTGTTACAACGGGGTCACAACAGAGACCTCACAACAGATAATTGCCTCACACGACAGGAGAAAGTGCAACACGAACTGACCACACTCAAGATAAGTCTTGAGTGAACAGCAGAAAGTTAGTGTGAATGAACATTCGAGTTTTTGTGTTGTTCCTTGCGATTGTTTTTTTCAATGAGCTCCTTTCAATAATGACGTGTAGATTTCTCAATGTCCTGCTTGAACCCCTGTAGATTGCAAAAACCCCATCTTTTCTGGGCATCATCTTTCTCCTCTTCTTCATCTTCCAAGCTTTTTCTACCACGCTTGACAGCGATTACATTATTGACAGCAAGGCAACAAAGTGGTAATGCAGGTGTGGAATGATGACACTCATCCAGTCTAAGAGGCACATGAATCAGGGGGCCACGTGAGACAGACATGGTCACCATTACTAGTAAGGGAACCTTTTAGCAGTCATTAGCATGGCACCGCTGTCTGAGGATGTTTATTAGGAGAGAAGAAGGATTCCAGAAGCTAGACTGTAACCAAGACTCATGTACATGGCAGCATTACTAATAGGAAGCAACTGGCAGGGGTTGGATTTTGCATTTGTCTCTCTGTTTTAGTTTTTCTACATTTCTTCTGTCTTTTATGAACATAAAGATTAAAAATACACTTGTATGACTGGTTATGTTTTGTTTTAGTAATGTCACATTTCTACCAGGATTATACCAGACTGTATACAAATAATTTATATATTTTATATTATTTATATACAGTCTTTGTTTCATACAGACTGACGGGTAACTCATTCATCGGACTGTCAGCATCAAGGACCCACGTGGGCAAATCAAATGTCTGTATAACTATTTGTTTCCTCCTCATGGTCTGTTGGTAAAAAGCCAGTGTGAACATGAACCGGACCAGAACTAAAATACAACGATGTATCATTTTTAACCTTGGTTCTTCTGACCACATTAACTGAACTACAAATCATTTCAATTAAATGATATACAAAAGACTGGAGCTTTTTAAAGCGTATGCCTATGAAAAACCTTCAAATAATACAGTCTGAGAACATTGCTCTTTGGTTGACCTGCTCACCAAACATATCCATACTCGGGACATGTCCTACATAGGAGCAAGACACACACACACACTTTATAGTTGTTTACCCTCTTTTGTGACTCTTTGTAGTCCTTACGAATCCCCCTGTGGTTTTGTGTCTCTTTGTAATTGTTTTGATCTTTTTGTCGTTTTTTTGTCTGTGGTTGTTTCCCCCTTTTTTGTAGTGTCTCTGTAGACATTTTGAGTCTTTTTGTTGACATTTTGTGTCTATTTGTGGTTGTTTTTACCCCTCTACAGTCACCTTGAGTTGAATGTAACGGTTTGTAAAGTGCGGTTGAGTTGAAGCAAAAGACTTAGGTGATGTACAATAGCAAAATAATGAATCATAAATGCTTCTTTGTGTAAAATATACATTTACTGTGATGTAAAAGCACATTTATGGACATTATTAGTTGTGCATGCATCAGCTGCGAAGACAGGTTACATAACATTGGAGAAGGCAGAGGGCAGCTGCGTGGGCTCAAAGTGTTAGATTATAAGGAGAGGGTTTTCTCTGAGTTCTTGGTAAACGCTGAGAAGCGATTGGCTCATCTGCCCCGTGGACACGCCCACACCGAAGGCCCCTGAGATTCGACTTTGCCGGATCTGCTGCAGCAGGCGCTGATTAACACAGAAATACCACAAAGATAATTTAATTTTAACATCAATCTTAGACGATGCAAAATAGACAAAATGAAGTAGATATAGGTCTCACCTCGGCCCGCTGCAGAGCCTGTCGTAAACCTAAACTCTGCATGCTCTTTGTAGAAGCAGCCCTCTCGGGAGCCGTCTGCAACAGAGCCTGTGTGAAGAAACGGAGCGGGACAATGTATCTGATCTGGCATCAGTCTGGAATAGTCAGCGGTAGTTGTGCTAGTTGCAGCTCCAGTCTAATCATTGTGATTGTGTAAGGGAATGATTTAGGTTTCTCTCTCATAAGATCCAAATTGGCGTGCCACAACTAACATGTTTGATTGTATCTCTGATTAGTCTTTCTATAATGCTGTGGTGTGAACTTGTGAAAGACTGGCAATGCAGCAGTTTTCAGTAACCAGTTATATCCTCCTCAAAAAAACTAAAAACATGTCGGTGCCAAGTATAACAGAACAAATTGCAAATGTCGGACAAAGCTCCGCTACTGTAAGTTTCTCTGAAAATGTGTGTTTGTACCTGAATCCGGCGCAGCACAGCATGATGCAGTCCACACACTGCTGCTATAGATGAGCTCTCAACCTGAACCTCCACTGCGGCCAGGGACTCCTCCTCCCCTACATCTACCTGGAGAACAAAGGAGCAACACTTTCATTGAAGTTATACAAGATAAAAAGAAACCTTTATCAATACAACATTCGATCATTCTTTACCTCTTTTGCAGTCAGTTTGACTGCGTGTCCGTTTGGACCTTGCGCGTGGACCACTGAGCCGCTGAGTGCGATCTTGTCTCCATCGCGTCCCACCGCGACGCCTCCAGGAGCCTCGAACAACAGCCACTCCAGCAGAGAAAGGCTCACATTTTGAGGAGCCACCTTTGAGCGCCCCTGAGCGTCCAAATCTGAGCCTTTCAACACCAGCGTGTCCCTCAGTAACTCCGACGACACCCGAACGCTTGCCGCATGCTGCTCTCGCTCAGTCTCTCCTCCTCCCTCTCCTCTTCCACTGCGGCTAATGCGGCGTGATCTTAAAAAATCTTGGATGGGGTCTGTCGTGTCGCTGGGTCGAGATGCGGCCTTTCTATGGGTGGCGACGGGAACGGTCACCTGCAGGGTGTGCAGCCAATCCACTGTCAGCGTGTTCAACGGCAAACTGACACAACTGTCCTGCAGACCAGGGAGGTTTGCGGCCTCCTCGCCCAGGAGGCCGGTGAGTGAGAAGATGAGCGAGCAGCTGACTGTCATGGGGAAGGATGCCTCACCTGCGGCTGCTAGGGGCAGCGATACCTCCAACGTCTCACCTGGACGGAGATTGTGGAACGGGAAAGAGAAATTTGTGGAGGAGCTTTCCCCTCCTGCGCCGGGAGGACAGGACAGAGGAAACACGGCGATGCTCAACGTCCAGCCTCGTTCCAAAACATAAGGACTTGAATTATCCAGGACACATGTCAGGTTCAGGGAGTCTTTCTGAAGTAATCTGCTCCAACCGGCCATGGCGTGACATCTGATTGGCTTCTCCTGGATGGGAAGAGGCTCTTCGGTATTTGTGCTGGCTATCAGCAGGAAGCTGATGTTCAGCACCTGATTCAGGTGACGCAGAATTTGGTTTTTGGATTTGATGGCAGTTTTCAGCACGGATGCTCTAAAGGAAAGCCGGGAAGAATCACATTTACATCAACAGAAACATAATATTAACTCCATCAAATGTGTACTGTGTTGGGTATACCTTTCACAGACGTCCCCGATAGCAGACAGGAGGTCCCTGACGCTGCGGCCCCCCTTTGTGGAAGGCACCGTGGGCAATCTTGCATCCTCTCTTTCCACAGGTAAGGTCATCCTCTGGAGCTGCCCTCTAACAGACAGTCCCAGCAGCTGAACTTCCCCTTGTATGTAAAAGCAATACATTATATACAGTAGCTGTGTTTAGCTGCCAGAGGGAATTTGTCTTATGTTTGGCGTTTGTAAAGTCAACACCTCCATGCTAGGCCTGCTTACCTGCAGTGTTGCATGTAGGCTCAGCCAAGGCGACGACTCTGCACACATTCAAACTCGTGGGGCTTTGGAGGGCAGCGTCTGTCGTACTGGATGTCCCTACATCCCTTTGTTGGCCTTCTCCCTCAGATGATACCTCTGATAGATACAGTACCAGCAGGTCTGACCCGGTGCTGTAGTAAAGACGCTTTTTATCCACACAGCAACACATCACAGGCCCCGGTACACACCCCTCAATAAAAACCGTCCTGTTGCCCCCTCCCTCCGACCTTCCCTTGTCTGATTTTATCAACACCACTCTCCCTTGTTCGCCCACTGCCACCAAACACTGTGCGTGTCCTGGACCAGTTTCCATGACACCAGATGCTCCAACAAATACGACTGGCTGCTCGAGGCTGTGGAGGACTCTGAGCCGCGATCCTGGGGGACGCAGAGGAAGAAAACACAGGCGCCCGTCTGGCAGGCCACATAGGATGACTGGTGACTTGGCGAGGGCGGCGTCGATCCCAAACAGAAGTTTGAAGAGGACCGGCTCGAGGCATAAGTGGCCGCCACTTGCAGTTGAAGAAGTGGAGGGGGAGGATGGCGGCGTTGCAACACTATAATGGACACAAGTCAGCAGAGGCCTCCTGCTCATTCCCGTCTTTCCCTCCGCCTCATTGTGTACATCTCCTGAGACCAGTGGTAGACTGAATGAACTGAGCATCTCATAGTTTGAGGATCTGTACGAAGTCAAGATCCAGGACGCGTCTCTCTGAGAAAGAGTCAGCAGTACAGAGCCGACGAGGAGCAGCGATAACACTCCTTCTTCTGCAACAGCAAGAAACTCGGTGGACATTTTCAGTTCGGCTGGACTGGAGGACGCGTCAGCTGGGGAGCTTTGATCTCTGCGGAGGTGAAAGGTCACATAAGGAAGAGGCATTGACAAGATTAAACACAACCAATATTATAGTACAAATGTGCAATTATTCATGGTCTTGGACTACATGTGCACCAGAGGAACACATTTTTCGACCACCTACATGAGGGCTCATACCTGGATGGCAGAGATTGTAAGCTGACACAATAAACTCCACTTCTACAGGCTACATAGAGGAACTGCTTGTCATGACTCTCGACTAGGTCAGTCACAGGAGCAGGACACTCGATGACAGCCTGCAACAACACACAATCACAGAAAATGTAGACAGCAATCTTAAGTAGTTACCTAGCTTTGCAGGTTACTTGTGATGCCTGATCAGTGTGCAGTGTGAGGTACATTACCGTAAGTTTTCTGTCCTGAGAACTGAAGACATAGACCTCGTCGTTGCCAGTGCAGAGGAACACATCTGTACCAAAACCAAACTTGAGGCTCGGTGTGCATGATGTTCCTGAAAAGCCAAACTCTGCCCAAGTCTCAACAGCACACCGTCCTTCCATAGCCACAACACCGAAGAAGAAGAAGAAAACGGACTAGTCTGCATATGTGACGTTAAGCACACTGTTATCTTAGTGAGAGATAGTAAGACAGAACATGTGTGGCAAAGCAGGAAGCGCTGCTCCTGCACCGGGTTGTTGACAGAGGATGGGACGACGGGACGCCCTCACAAAATTCCGCGCGTCGCGGTTTAGACCAATAACAGCCAAGAACTACATTACCCATGACACATCAACAGAAGGCTGATGTCAGACGGTGGATGTGGGTTTGGTGTTTATTCTTCTTTCTGGATACAAGGAAGAGGGTGAGAGAATATAAATGTGTTATGTATTCTTCTAAAAACAATTTATTTTTAGGGTGTAGATTGTTCGTTTTTGTTTCAGCGCCAGTAAAAGTTTACGGTAAAAGTTGCTCGCAGCAACACTAGGTGGCGTACCTGTGCATTTGTCATGGAAATGTCGATCGGGTGATCCACGAAGAAGAAAATACGTGACGCTCCTGGTCTTCATCTACCAATCAAAATACTCGACCTAAACCTTCGCCGAAATTTGAAAACACCCTTTAGCTCGGTGGCTGCAGTTGGTAAAACCACTGATTTTATTAACGCTTTATACAATGGATCTGATAAACGAAGAGGATATCAAAATGTATTTTTATGAGAACAGACTGAAAACCTTCGAGGGGTGGCCGTTTGACGAAGACTGCTCGTGCACTCCGGAGAACGTGAGTGGACGTTTCAAACGGTTTGACTTTGGCTACACGGCTACTAGCTAGCTAGCACAACAAGTAGCTAGCTCTAGCTAAAGTAAGAAAACCGCTAATAATAGTTGTCAAATGTATCATTGAAAGTGTTTTGAAGGAATACCTGCATGCTTTGGATCTTAGGCACAGGATTTGAATAGTGTTACGTTAGATGTCACTGGTTTTAGTTAATGTAACTAACTAGTGGTAGCTGTTGCTTGGAAAGTGACTTAACCGATTAGTCAATTATCAAAATAGTGAATGAATTAATAGTTAATTGACACATTTTCTGTGGATCTGTTATTCTGCTTATTGTTTCAGTTTAAGACATTTGTGTTAAGTAATAAAGACCTTTATTGAACAACTAAGTGATTGTTGATTCATATTTCTGTCTATCAACTCATCATTTCACCATATACAGCTACAACAAATATCATTTGTATTCATGTGGTCTGTCTGTTCATTTGTTTCTCCAGATGGCCAAAGCTGGCTTCATTCACACCCCTTCAGGGAACAGCCCAGACATCGCGATGTGTTTCTTCTGCCTCAAAGAGCTGGAGGGGTGGGAGCCAGAGGACGACCCACAGTAAGAGAACCACATCATTAGGCTCATGAGTCAGACATGCCAATAACAGGACAGCGGATTCATGCAGCTACCTTTCATTATCAATTTAAGTTAATCTTATAAGTAGTCTAATTCTATAGAGAAATGTAATATATGACTCAGCGGGGACAAATGGCGAGATCAATTCTGAAACCATAAAGCAAAATAATAAAGTAGGTTGTAAATAATTTGATATATGGTTAAAGTGGCACTCTGGTGATTTTATATTGCACTTCCATAAAGTTAGGGGCGTTTGAGAGACTATGGTCATAGGCAAAGATACCTCAACCTTTTTTCCCTTGTTATGGGTCAAGCTCCTAAAACACTAGATCCCTTAATTTCCCATAAGACAATGCAATGTTGTTGTTTTTTAGACCTGCCTGGTAAACAGCCATGTCTTTTAAACTCTATGTTTAGTTTATAACACAGACTTTGTGTTTAATACATTTTAGTCTCCAAGACATCATCAAGACTTCAGAAATCTTCAGAAGACATAAACTGTTTTTGCAGTTTATGTTAAACTGATCTTAAATGTGTCAAATCTGCGGATTGCCTTTACAAACTTTGAAACTGACTGGCCAAATATGTGTGTAAATGACCACCAAATGATTTGACATGCACACATTTTTAAGGCAGCTCTCTCGACCCAGGGACACGTACCCTCTTTGGCTGACCAGTAACAAAATCTTACTGTGTGGGAGATGCGGTGATAGAAGCAATGGACAAAATAACCGACAATTAAAAAATAACAAAATGCCTAACCCTAGACTAAGAGCTCTCAACATTCATATTCGAGGCTGTAGATCAACATGTTGCAAAGCACATGTCCTATTTTAACTGTCCTCTATTTGGTGTGTGAGAGTTTACTTTTGACCTCTGCTCCATTTCCAGTTAAAATGTTCACTTGTTGTATAAGATGTTATAGACTTTCCTCCGCGGTGTGTTACATCATTTTGCAGTGTTCTTGACTGATGAATCAACACTCCAGGCGTTGACTATGTGAACTCTTTAACTCTGTAAATATTCAATTTATATTCATGGTCATTGAAATGTAAATGTGAAATCACTGTTGGTGAACTTAACAATATATGGTGTGTATAATTCAGTGTTCGCGTTTTACCAGCTGTCTTCTCCACAGCAAGCAGACTTGTATTGGTAACCAGACTGTTCATTTCTAAGCAAAAACCTTAATCATTTATTTTTTATAAACATTTTTATGATGTTAAAGTACAGTGCGTGTTACGATGTCCATTCCTTCCATGTGTGTGTGTGCGCACATTTTGCACATGTTCCTTGAAATGAGATATTTGTCTCCCCCTCACTCCTCCACTTTTTTTGTTGGTAGGAAGGAGCACACATCTCATTCACCGGCCTGCCAGTTCATCGCCCTGAAGAAGGAAGTAGAAGAGCTGACTGTGGAGGAATTCTTCAAACTACAGAAGGAGAGGCGCAAGTTCATCATTGTACGTTGTTCAGGGAACTCCATACATTTCAAATTACCGACTTAAATAATACATAATTTAATAAATTGACTGTTCGATTAAACTGTGTAACATACTTTTCCGATCCGTTCTTTTACCTTTTGTTTTTTTCCTTGCATGTCTTAAATGACAATTAATTGTGCAGCAAGGCTCCCATCTACCAAATGTTACGAGCTTCCTGTGAGAACATTATGTCTCATCCAGATTTCATTTCCTCTACTTGCAGAACAAATCCTGTAACGAGGTCATCACCAAGTTTGAAGAGGCAGCCAAATTGAGAAGAGCAGATCTCATCAAGACAGCCATGGGGGAAGAGTGACACGATAATAGATGCAGATGAATGAGATGGGCGGTGTGTGAGATTAATTGCTGGCTGACTTGTTTCTCGCTGAACTTATTTCCATGTTTCCTTTTATGTCTTTATCTTTAACGTTTTCTGTTGTCATGCTGTCTGTTTTTATCATTAAACTTGTTCTTTCTAGTTACCCGTGTTCGTTATTTGAGGGGGGATTCAGAAGGGAAATGTACTAATGTCTGAAAATATATTAAACCAGCCGGAGGAAAGCTGTACAACCCCATACACTCAAACTGTCTGGCTTTATTTCACTATGACACCTCTGTGCTGGTATTCTTGGCTTGATCTCTCCAGTGGTGCTCGTTCACCAACTCCGTATACAATTTTCAAATATATTATCCTTATTCTCACTCTTTTTATTTTGTTATGGCACAGCTGGCTGTAGACTCATGCTGCGTAAACGCCTCCCTAATATTCAAGTCCCTCCCAGACAAGCTGCTGCTGTTCAGTGAGGATACTCTTGTGCAGCCCTGTGACTTCCTTCAGTCAGTCAGGGACAAGTTAACCTCCATCTCCGCCTTTACATTTCAATTAATAGCTCTGCAGAATAACCTCAACATCGTAATATTGTCTGGATTTATTTGCGCATCTCGTAATGAGCGCGTCGACGTTTGAAAGACCGGATCAACACTAGAAAATCCGCGTTACGCATGAGTTAAAGCCATCACCGTTACGCGTGAATTCCACCATCACTCGTTCGGGATGAAGGTTACCTTTGGCTCTCTGGTGGTCACAGCCGGCATCTGCGGTATTTTGAGTTTCGCTTCTTTGGCGACTTCCCTCGGAACCAAATATTGGTACATAATCGAGATGAATCCTATGAATACGAGCGACTTTGAGGACTTGAGCTCCCACTCGGGACTGTGGAGCATCAACGAAGGTAGGCCAATTTACCACAACTCTCTCTCACAATGATTTAAATAATTATCCCAAATAATGGTATGTACATAACTTGGGTGCTTTTTATTGTGACATCCAGGTGGGAAGATGACAGCAGACGCTATTGACTCCTATACAGCTGACTACTCTAGGTACTCTGAGACTGAGCGGAGTGAGTCTCTCCTTCATTTTAGCTCATCTTAACACATATACTCTGCTAATGAAGTTTCAATGTCTTAACAGCCATAACTCTACTACTCCATCTGTTTTGTGTGTGTGTGTACACATAGGCATGCACAGTGCAATAGTGGTGGTGCTTCCCTTCAGCCTGGTCCTGTTGCTGTTTGGTGGGATCTGTGGATTGGTCAGCTCCCTGGCTCAGAGCCCCGTCCTGCTCACCCGGACGGCCGCCTACTTCTTCATCTGCAGTAAGTTGAGGTTCAGTTCCTTCTCTCTGCTCTCACTGTATATCCACCTTCAGCTCTAGTGGGGCTGTAGAGCCCCGTCTTTGTGCACCCTCCGAGATATTTTTTTTAGCAGCTATTCAAGACCAATCTATTAAAAAAAAGAAAAAAGAAACTGACACCCAGTGGCTCTCATGCATCAAGATGATTCAGTGCTGCCATTACTACCACCACTAGTGGCAATACTTCAAAGAGCTTCAAAAGATGGAGTAGGGAGTTCCATCTACATAGAATGGACAACGCTCTCTCACAACTACTGCCTCTGTGTTTTCTATCCAGAAGACAATGCTGCTTTTGTCACATTTAAGATTCAATTGTGATTGTAACATTGATACTACACGTTATTGCCAGTAGGTTGTAGGAAAGATGCTAATAAAAATAACATCACAGTAAGTGTCAACACAGTCCTACTTTGAATCTTTTACCGCAGTGTTAACTAAAGCTGGAGCCATTAGGGGGGGTATAAAGGAGTCAATTGTTGTGACGCACGTTATTGAAGATCATTTGATTCAAATGGCTGCGTGCTGTGAGGAACAAGATACCTTTAGAAATGGTCTTACTTTCCCCTCCCCCCCCCCATCGTGGACAGCATTCTCATCACATTATAGAGTGGCAGTGAGACCTGTGGATAGAAAATCACTCTCATTGCTTTAGAAATTCAAACGTGTTGGAAACTATCATTCTTAGGGTTTGATTTGGTCGCACAAAACATTGAAGTCAAATAATATGGTCATTGCAGCACAGTTAATTAATACAGCCAGGTTCCTTTGTAAGTATTTGATGTTAGTCTCATCTGATGG
The DNA here is from genome assembly GCA_032191485.1 of Leptoclinus maculatus. Classification (NCBI taxonomy): domain Eukaryota; kingdom Metazoa; phylum Chordata; class Actinopteri; order Perciformes; family Stichaeidae; genus Leptoclinus; species Leptoclinus maculatus. The sequence continues at coordinate 10,565,274 of JAVDOI010000015.1, forward strand.
GAAACTGTAACATGTCATTTTAATGACGTCTTGAACTGTCAAATGCACACACAGGGACTAGTGTTGGGAATTAGCTTTAGCTTACATGCATGTGTGCAGTACATTGGGCACTGCTTCTGCAGCTGTCGGTGTTTCTCGGCGCTTGTCCCTTCCAAATATACAAGTAAATACATAAATAAACACAGAAGCAGGATGAGCAAAAATCGGATTAAAAGAGCACAGAACAGATACGGTTTTATGGTTTAGCTCAGAAAATGGTCACCATCAATGTGGTTGTGATTTACGGTAGTACTCTCCACTCGTACAACATTTAATGCACTGATTATATTACAGAGGGAAGTGGAACACTAGGAAGGTGCAATTTATATGGCTGAAGTGTGGCAGTAAAGCAAGGCCATGTGGTTAATTTGTGCAGAGGAGAACACTTTATGTGCAGAGCTGAAGTTGACCTCACTCATAGTTATTGACCTCATGTGGCCAAAGGGACTGACGTTTATTACCACCAAAGACTGATTGGCTGTTAGATCTGGCCATATTGGTTAAGTATGCATGAAGGGGCAGGTGTGTTTTAGTGTCTGTGTGTGTGTGTGTGTGTGTGTTTTAGTGTGTGTGTGTGTGTGGCAGCTCTTGCTTCTGTTACATCAGAAGGCTTCATCCTGTACTCTGTCGGATGGGTTATGAGAGCTTTTATCGGTCTGTGGGGAGGCACAACAGGGAAGTAAATTTGCTTCAGAAACAATTGCTGCCCAATTTTGCGTCTTTCTAACATTCTGTTTTTCATTTCATACCGTCTTCAATAACACTTGATAACTGAAATGTGTTTTGATTTAATGAAGATCTATAAGTTGCTGTCTTTTCGTACGTCATCTTCTCTGCTGATGTGCTACTCACTCCACTCTGTGCCAATGCAAAAACTAACATGATTGTACTTTTGACTGTCAACAACATCAAATGATCTTTAAAGCTACACAATGTAACGTCTTAGTAACGTTCGTTGTTAAAATGGATACGTTCCCGCTCAGCCCTCACCTATGATAGCGAGCTAGTCTGCTTTTTCAAGTCACTCATGTCGATATTGACGATTATCCTGATAATGGCGATTCACCACTAATTATTTTTTTTAAAGTTTTTTTTTTTATTGCAATCAGCAATACAATCCTACATCGTCCCATCCCTAGTTACAGACGAATGGTACTTGTTTTTTGGGCAAAAAAAATAAATCTGCTGTTCCAATCCTTCCTTTTAAACTGCCTACCACACACCGACTTGGTCATTATTTTACTTTCAAACTGATTATGTTAATTAGGAGAGTTAGATTACCGTTAACCACGTTAGCACCATTATGTTAATCTGGGTAAATGCAGTAATGAAGTTATCGGTGTGCACATAGACGTAGTTCCTGAACATCTCTTGGGCGCTCCCCTTCCAACGCCTTATGATCTCTATCAAGAGGACCATGTGATGGGTAAACACTTACTTTAAAAGACTCCTTGTGTTCTCCTTGTAATAGGCAGCGCATGGCGATGTGTGGAATGTAAGAAGGCTTGAATTAGATTGAGTTGAGTTGTCTTGTGAACTTTTTGACTGTCTGAGTACTACACTAGCCCAGCCTCCAGGCGAGGCATTTATGTTGTTTTTAGTGTCTTTGTTGTCCCCCAAATGTGTCTTTTCCCTGTTTGTTGTTCAGCGTTCTTTCACTCTTAAAATTATATAATTTCAAAACATTCTGTGGCAAGTTGATTAAAGTTGATCACCTGTGCTTCCTCAGTCACTGTGTATTGTGTTGATAAACCCCCAAAACAAACAGAAAATTAGATCATGCCTGATTGCATTACACATACACACACATACACACACACATTTATATATACATGTGTGTGTGTATGTAATGCAATCAGGCATGATCTAATTTTCTATATATATAAATATATATATATATACTGTATATATTTATAGTATTAGAATTCTCTGTTAATGCTTTGTTCCGTCTTTGTTCTAATGTTGCAACTTCTGTCCTCACCAACCATTAAAAAGCCTAATGGGTATTTGTCTGGGTTCCCTGCAGGGCCATTCCACTGCTTCCCTTGTATTTCATTTTCAGGGTAATTGCCATTCTGAGGAAGGTTTCCTCTGAAAGAAGAATATCCACAAAGTGCTTCCATGTTAAAAAAAACAATCCACACTTAAGAAGTACATGATATGTCGTCATTAATATTGTGTAGCTGACCCACAAACATGCATGTTGTTATTGTTGCTGTTTTCTGTATTGTAGTGTCTGAAAATCAGTTTTGACTAATTACAGTACAGTAACAGGACCAGTAGGACAATACATGACAATATGAAATACATAGGACTGTCATTAGTTTTGCAGGTATTGATCATAAACATAATTATTGGACTAATTCTAATTCTAGTTGGGGAAATCACAGAACGTTTTTTTGTAAAATGCACCAAATTGTGTGGCAATCCATCCAATAGTTGATGGGATATTTCACCCAAAACCACAAATGGCACTTCATGTTGGCACTGGAGGAAAAGTCAGGGGATCGTCAACAACATTAGGATTCATCTTCAGGGGACCACGAATGTCTGTTTAACATTTCAATGCAATTCATCCAAAGGTTGTTGAGACGTTTTGTCTGGACCAAAGCAGCAGACGGATATATCGAGCCATCTCTCTCCATCCATAGCTAAAGATGCCCACCACAATTTCCCAGAGCCCAGGCTGACATGTTGCCTGTTTGTTTGGCTGAAAACAGTCCAAACCTCAGAGGTATTCAGTTTCATTTCACAGAAGACTTTTTAAAAAGCAGAAAAATCTACTAGTACCAGTGAATCTTATTTCATTTTTGCTAAAAAACAAATGGTGTTGACTTTTATTTTGAGCTGTAGCAGTAGTGCTAGTAGAGGTACTCGTCCTTTGTACATGTACAATACATGAGGCAGTTTCCAGTCTGTCTCTGTTTGTGTCTCTCTGCATAAAAATGAGACTTCAGATGCTGCCTCCTGCTCATTCTCTGAGCTCATAGCACCTCGGGGTGTGATCGTAATAAAACAATTATTATTCCCGCCCTGGGTAGACTCTGCGCTCCACTTGCATCCCCTTAAAACCAGTAGCAAGCCTTCCAAATGTAGAGGGTTTCCAATAGCAACACTATGAAACCTGTGAGGACTGTGTGCGCCTCGGTCGTCTCCGATGACTGCTGTGTCAGCAGACAACACATACGTCAGTGTATTTCCTGTCTCTCACAATATGAGATTTTGGTAAGCTAATGGCGTGATGTTATTGCTGGTTTTATTGATGAGCTCCCAGCACGCAAAACTCTGACTGGTGCGAATTTCCGCTTCATAATTTGCTGGAACACGATGACTTGAGTGTTTTGTTCCTTAGATCATAAATATATCTCAAATGTTTTTCAATCAACAGATGGCCGAGATAGTAAGTAAAACATCATTTAAGTGTGTGTGCATGTGCAATGCATCTCCCTCCAGGTCTGCTGACCCTGAGTGGTGTGAGTCTCTACATCATCTACTCGTACCAGGCCCTGGCTGAGATCGAGAGGGTGGTGGGGCCGGAGGGTCTGGCCTATATTGACACCTCCTTCGGCTGGTCTCTGGGTCTGGCCTGGCTCTCTTACGGCCTGGAGCTCCTCACCGGCATATTGCTGCTGGTGGCTGCACGAATGGCCAAGCGGCAGCACAGCCGTCCCACCATGACCTGACGCGTGCGACACATTCGGTATGGAGGATTGAACTGTACTGAACTGCACGCGTTGCCGGCATGTGGTTCAGCCTTAGAACAAGGTAACAAACAATAGCTGGACGCTGTTAAGGCTTTCACTAAATATACATGTTGAACTAAAGACGTTTTGGACTGTTTTTAAAAGAGTGTTTTATAAGTTAAATGTCTAAATTAAACTGCTTCGGATTGGCGATCTGGTGATTTACATCAAGTGAAGTGAAGTGAAGTGGGGGACTGCTCTGAGTTAAATTTGACCAAGTGCGCCCTCTTGTGGTTAGAATTGAAGTGGCTCCTTAAATCCACCCTTTGTTCACCTGACCATGCTTATTGTCATACTATAGGAATGTAATGTGCCAAACTAAACTGAGAAACTCACACTTTAACAAACTTTCATGATACTTCAGATCTATAGATGCATTTTTATTCTCACAACATTTCATATTGTCTATATTTCTAATGCCGATTATTTGTTGTAAGCTGTATTTGTTTGTTGCTTTTTAAATTTTGATTTTGCAGTGTTTGAACACAAGTAAGTGTTGTATGTATCATAACATGTTAGCTACATGTTTTTCTACTGAAAATGTGTAATAAATATTTGTTCCACATCAGTGCAGTTTAAAAATGTTACATTACTGCAGCAACATTGGTTCTTTGAGAACTGTTCCCATGTTCCTTCAGTACTCCGGGTATATGATCCACAACAGTGTCTGTATCACACAGTGTTTTTACTTCTCAACCCGTTTCTAACCATTGATCTAGTGTCTAGTTTGCCATTGTTGGTTACTTAAATCTGTTTCACAGCAGAGAGAGAGAGAGAGAAGCTACTCATCATGCTTTGGTGCCAGTACCAAAGTCTCTCTCTCTCCTCCTCCTTTGTTTGTTGCCCTGAGAACTGCAACATTTGCACACAAAAAAAAATAGATTTCAGACAGAAATATTTCAGGGCTTGAAATAGCAGCACTTGTGAGTGGGAGGTTTGAACGTCAAAGGCAGTTTGTAGTCTTCACTTTTGGCAGCAGCAGTGAGCAGAGTGGGACGGCCGGATTCCTGCTGCTGTCACTCATTAGCTGAATCTCTTCAGAAAAACACTAAACGCACATCACCAGATACCTTTTATTTTTTTTTTTTTTTTTTTTTTATAGACGTTCCTATGGCAACCTAAACATTCTGTGCATCCTCACAAGGGATGAAAAGTGTGTGTGTGAGAGTCTGGTCTCAACAGCCGCTGCTTCACTGCAGGAGCATCTGCAGAAAAGATTTATTTTGGGCATCGGATTCATTTATCTAATCTAAGATTTTAACAAAAAAAAGCAAGAAGGCCTTTTTTTTTAACCTCTAATCTTGATATATTTTACTTTATTACATGAGCTACTGAGAGTTTAAAGAAAAAGAAAATCCCCTCAACATAGCAATAGGTGTTTACTATACAGCAGCTATATGTTGACATTCCAATATACAGTCACTTTGAATTGAGAAAGAAGAAATGTGTTTCTGCCATGAACCCAACTCTGACCACTTGAGATTGTAAATAATGACAGTACCATGGTCTTCTAAAAGAAAATGTTCAATTGATGAGACAATCGGTGTTCCAATGAGTCATTTTTAATGAGATGAGATCTTCCATGCTCCTTCATGAACATCAGTGTTTCTAGAACATGCCACAGACTGTCTGTCTGCTCACTTATACTGAAGTCAGCATCGGCGTCTCACAAATAAAAACTAGTCATGGATTCAGTCATTTCTTAATACAGTGTTCAAAACAACAGGAAATGCTCCAAACCGTGGAGGATACATTCATTGTCACTAGAAGTAACAAAGCTGTAACAGACACCAGAGCAGGGTTGACCTGCTGACCTCTGATCCATACCGTTGAAGGTTTTAGCTCAACAACCTGCTCGAGACCGGCTCATCGTCCTGCAACACATCCATGGACACAACTTTGCAATACCCCCTCCCATAACGGCCATTTTAGGTTCCAGTTCTAATATTTTTATGCTAAATCATGTCATCTATCCAGAATTTTAGAGTTGATCCAAAGCCTCTAACTCAACAGTGTCATAGTTTTGTTTTTTTAAGGTTAACAGCTCTTTTAAGGCAAAGTGATCCACCACACATATTAACGGCGGGGAAACACTGGGGTACATTGGGCCTTTTCATAAGATTTGCCTTTACAAAAAGACATAACTGAACAATTAAACGAATAAATAAACTGTGCCTAGAAAGTAGAAGTCCGTTGTGTATTCTACATATTGTTCCATGTAGCTGTGGTCAGGAAGAGCCTCCATCATAGTCCAGGTAACTGGCCGCTGTCGGGCCCGACACATCAGTCTATGTGCATCTAATCTGTCATTAGATTTTAGGATGACGGAAAACACCACAGGGCTCCCCTTGAAAGTCCGGATGTTTGAATCCATTTCCATCATGTTATATATATTTTTTTACTATTCTCCTTTCTGTTACCACTTCTCAGTCATCATTCAGGACGGACGATGATGGAGGCCGTTTCAGAGCTCTCTGCTCAGTCTCGGAACAATCGCGATGATTTCTGCTCCCCTGACAATTCATCCAAAGGGACAACATACACGGGGGGGGCTTCTCGGTTTAGTTCTACTTCCACAATACTTCCAACACTGCCACGGAAGAGTCGATTCTAACAAAACTCGCCTCCAGTTGTGGTGTTCCTCCAAAGATACAAAAAGAGGGAGGAAGTCAGCCGGGCAGGCATACCTTCCCAGCAAACAGCAGTCCGACAATGGTGAAGAATATGGACAGAACGAAGAGCACGTAGGAGGAGCCCACCACTGTGTTGTTGGGGAGCTTGTATGGCTGTCCTCCAACCTCTTTGATGTAGAAGCCGATGGGGAATATGAGAGCAGCCATGCAGAACAGGACCACTGTGACAGAGGAGAAACAGAGGGGCAGAAAGAAGATGAAACAGGTACTGCACACTTGCATGCGTAAATCTGATTTAAAAAAAAAGTTCAACACTTGATTCAACATAAAATATTGTTTTCTTCTTATCAACCCTAAAGCAGCTTTCAGGTATGAAAATGTGTTATTAAAACTGCTGAGAACAGTGAGAACCTGCTTCATACTTTGTCTCTTTCCTTTAAAAATAGAAACCATCTCATGTGGATTCACTTTGTCAAGATGCTCATAATTACCAGACTAAAAGCTTTCCTGAAATTCTGATGTCGAGGTAAGCCCCATTTATTTCACAGGAGATTCTTAAGTAGCATCTCTTACTTTCACCGGCATTTTATATAAACCACCTGCAGTTCATTTCTGACCCTGATGTGGTGCTTTACGTGATAATAAAGCAAATTTGCAACAATTTTCATAAATCCTGTTATTTAACAGCTGGAAACTGGACAGAGCAATTATGTTTGCTACGGTTTGCTGATGCTTTAAAGGAAAATATGTCGTCAGAACATTTGAGACTGCTTGTGTTTTGCTCTCAACTTAATTTTCCTGTTGGTTTGACATTTGTGTCTATGATGGAGGAGGACGAGCGTGAACACTTACTCCCCGTGAAGGCGATCCACCGGGCGTATCGGGCGGCCTCGCGGCGCCAGCGGGACATCACCAGCAGACCGCAGGTGACGGTGAGGGAGATGATGCCCAGGATGATGAAGAAGAGCGTGATGATCCACTCTGGGGGCAGCTCCGGGGGGATGCAGGTCCGGTCTCGGCCGTGGATGGTCTGGCACTGCCGGACCAGACCCACCGTCAGAGAGCCTGGACGGAGACAGAAACACAGGCTCCAGCAGAAGGTAACACGTGCACAGAGAGAAAATAATCAAAACGTTACTACTCAAAAACCTGGAGAACTTATTTTTCTCAGTTTTTTTCAAAATCTCAATAAGTAACATTCTCTGTAGGTCCATCACTACGAGCGGCCCCTTTCACATCGTTATTCTAACAATATTGATTATAGCTGCTTTAAAAATACTCGTTAAAATAATAAAACGTCTACTGCACATTAAATGCATTAAATGATAAGTTATAGCATAATGGTAGCTGGCAGCCTGTTTTATGACTTTGCATGCTTCATATAACAAACTCAGCCTGATGCACAGCAACATATATCATAATGTGTTCACAGTGTTGGGGAGGTTACTTGAGAAATGCAATAGGTTACAGTTACCCTGTTGAAAAATATAATAAGTGATGCAACTATTTTAAATATTTCATCAAAATAAAGTAACTTAGTACATTTGGTTACTTTTCTTAAGTGTTAAACTGAGCAATTAAGCTGAAAGTCCTAAAAATATCAACTTAAACCTCTCAACATGCTCACCCTGATTACTGAAACACTTCATCAATATAACTTAAACTGGATCAGATCAACAGAATAAATGTTATATTCTACAGATAGGCTTTTTATGGAAAAGGTATATATTCGGATGTAACCCTTTTTGTAATCGCCAGCATTTTGATATGTTACACGAGAATAGTTACTCCCCAACACTGTGTGCTTATACGTTGACTCTGGCTATAAGACATGACGACCTCCCAGGAGTCCCTCTGATTCCCTCACAGAGCCTGGTGGCTGCTGCCATGTCAGGTAGGAGCAAATTAACAGTACACACACACACACACACACACACACACACACACACACACACACACACACACACACACACACACACACACACACACACACACACACACACACACACACACACACACACACACACACACACACACACACACACACACACACACACACACACACACACACACACACACACACACACACACACACACACACACATTCAGAGCCCAACAGAGATACTGCATCTGCTCTACTCTGCATCCAGTCTGGCTGCATGGAAGACACAACATCAAATTTGCTAAATTAAATCCTCCCACACCTTCATTTATTCTTTTGCCTCCCTCCTTCCTCTTTCTTATTATCCTCAGCAAGCAGTTAGTGCCTGCCAAGCAGACACAAAGGGAAGAGGAGCTTTAAACATTTTATGGATTTATGGATTTATTCAGGGGCGATTTAAACCCAGCGACTGTAGAATTAATACAATTACAAGTAACTAATATCACAACGGGTGCAGGACAAACACGGAGAAAAACTGAAACATCATTTAATTAAGAGAAAAATAAGCTGCTTTTGAATAACGCCTGGTACTTAAAGCCATTAAGACCCTTCAATTTACATTTAACCGTTTAGTATTTTAAAATAAATAATATGCCAAATAGGTAAAACACGAAACACACAATCATGCTCATAGTGCGACTCCCATATCCGTCAGCCCTTTAAATATTTATCGTTGAAATGGCTTCAGTTCCTGATCGTGGATAAAGTGCTGGGTCCACGAAGGGAACATCAGGCCTGGACCACATCCTCCTGCCGGCTGACCTATCCCCCTTATACACAGGATATCCTCTTCCATTTCAACACATCCTTTCATGCCGCAGGGTGGGGGACACAACGTAAATAGGGCATTTATTTTTCCCTGCATACTGGACTTCATAGCCAAAAAAACAACCACGTCCAACATAAAAGTGTTTTTGCCTCATTGCCAGTGTGGAAAGTGGCTTTTGTTTTGAATGAAAATATGATTGAGAGCGATAATAAATAAACTTGAGTTAGTATGAAGGAGAGCCAGCATACGAACAAGTGAAAGCAGTAAATTAGTGATTGTATATTAGACGTGCCACAACAACTGTGTATGCTTATCTTGGTATGGGAACGTCAGGTATTACTAGTGTATTATACAGGAAACGGACGGATATGTTATGGAACACTGTAAGCAATCAGTCCAATTCTTCTTTAAAGGACCAGGTTTGATTCTTGGAGATCATGATTATGAAGTATTAAGTGACTATTAAGAAGTTATCAATGTACATGTTCACGGTGAGCTCGAGCCTGCTATATTATCATTATTACATTATTATTATAAATTTAATCTATGTTTTTTTCTTCTTCTTCTTCCGGGTGTTTAAAAATCTAGAGAGCCAACTGAAGGACAGAGCTGGGAAAAGAAAAGGTCTGAGGGAAACTCAAACTACGTCATGACTGAGCCAGAGGAACTTTAATTCTCCAGGTGGGAAGAATTACTCTCCCAGGAGGCCTAATTAAAAGTCACACATCTTTATTCCTGAACAACACTTCCTGCCTTCAGGTTAGTGCTATTTGGCTAATTAGGCGAGAACAAAAAGCTTTTAGTACAGTAAGTACAGTCATCTCACACCATTGTTTACTACGAGGGAATGGGAGGTAAAACCTTCAGTGCGTGAGCTGCTCTGAACTACGGTCCATTTTGTACTGTGACCATTGAGAGAGAGCGATTTGGTGCGGGGTTACTCATTTAATTATGCAACAAAAAACTGCTTGTTATGTACTCAACATGCTGGAGTCAGTATTTGTTTTTACAACAAATCGAATCCTGTAATAACCACTTGGCACGCCGGCTACGTGCTTATCTCTGCTCCACTGTGGCATTAGGATGGAGGCGGACGAGAAGCTCGGGCAGCTGTGCATATACTGCGGTGGTATGGTGTGTGTGTGTTGCATCGGTTTTAGTCAATGTTTAGCTTTCGGACTTTGCATCTGAATATTACTCTAATGCAATAACCAGCGAAGGCTGTGGGATTCGGTAAACGCATGTGTTCCAACGCTTAATTCTAGGATTGAGTGTACAATCAAGGAAATGTGCCTCCCTTCAAATGATCCTGACGGGCGTCTACAAGGATCATACTAATATCATAACTAATGTACTAATTTAATCCAGAACAACAGCTGTTGACATTGATGTAGATGTAAATCAGAAGTATCCAATCAGACACAATCATGTGTCCCTATAACATTAAATATCCATTGACTAAATACGAAACAATCAAAGTAAAGTTATGTTAATTATCCTTAGTTGGGATTTGTTCAAAGTTAAAGGGGAACTCCAGAGGGAGCCTGAAATCTGATGTCATTTGGAGCTGAAGACTACAGGTTTACAAATGAGATAAATCAGGAGGTGTGGAGTTCTCCTCATCGCTGCTTGAGACTAGCGGCTCCAGACTACATTAGCAGCTACTAGCATAACACGCCTAAATCTCTAACAGAATTGTCGATTGTCGAGTTGCATTGTGGGCAACGTAGGCACAAGGAAGTGGAATGAAAAAAGACAAGATCTCTGGATCTGCTGCATGAATTTTGATAGTGTTTTTTAAACAACACAACAACTGTACTCACATTTTCGTTCAAATATCGCAAAATCTTGATCGGTGAATGTACATGACATACAGCTTAACACCTTCAGTTCCAGTAAGACCAGAACAGATACAAATACAGAAATCCTGCATGTAAAATAACCAAAACTTTGGCAGAAAATTGTGTTTTCCGTGTTGAACTAAATGGCTGATTGAGAAAATGAGTTTTTAGGGCCTTTAAAGTCCACTACACCCTAATGTTGTGGGCGCCACACTCCTTACTTTACGTTGAACGATGAGTGCAGATGATTTAGCAAGAAGATTATGGGCACATGTTAAAATACCACGGAACAGAGGGTGACACTACTGGCACTAGGTTGTTACTTTCCTACCCAAACCTTTGCTTGACCTTTGCTGAATTCAGCAGACAATTTAGATCGTTACTGTTTCCTTTTATTTTGTGTTTCATTGCCACTCATTCTCTCCATGTAACATCTCTGTCCAATCCTTTAAAACCTGGGGCCGGGACTCTTCAAAGGGTCCCGAGTTAAATCTGGGCAGCCACCAAAGGAACAAATCTGTTATCTGTTATAACCTGTGAGGACATTGATTCTTTTTAATGGGTCACAAGCCAAACATGTTGGCAACCACACTCCATTGACAGTGTTTGTTTACAACTGTTGCCTTTAAGTTAGTTGATTTTGGCTGAAAACACTCTGACATGTGTACTGACTTCTGACACAGATATTTATGTGATTCCCCCCCCCCCCCCCCCTACAAACAGATGCCATTTTCCTACTTAGAGCTCCATTTTCCGCAGTGATATGACCTGAGCACATATAACAGTGCAGGAGTGGGACAAAGTGCAACAACAAGAACCTACCAGCTGACTCTCCAGTGCTGATCCAGTCCGGGTTAACGATGCTGGCGATGGCAAAGATGTCTGCAGCGAGGAAGAGGCATCCTGATATCACGGTGAGTTTATCCATGTCTGTGGCCCCAGGTGGAGGTCAGTGTTTTTGTGCCTCTCTCTCTCTCTCTCTCTCTCTCTCTCTCTCTCTCTTTCTCACCTAAAGGGAGGCGGGACATGTAGAAGTCAGTAACCTGAAGCCAGCCATCGTTAGGGAACTTGCGGTGATGGTGAAGGGGTCGGCTTGATCCACGATCTGTCTGCACATCGTGTTTGATCCAAGGCGGTGAGATAAGCAGGATGGTCCCTCACAGTATCCCGTTTCATTTAGTCCCCCAACAGCCGAGCCTGATCCGACCTGCTGGCCCTTCTTCAGCCCCGGAGGAGATAGAGTCCCTGCACGGGATCATGGATCACTTTAGCTCCGGATGCTCCACCACATCCCGGAGACATTAGCACAAAGCGAGTTGGAGACTTTGCGGTAATCGCTGATTAAATCTCCAGCAGTGAAGAAGGATTCGTGCAGGCAGTCGACTTATTTCCTGAGTCTGCGTGGAGCCCCGAGCTCTCTCCCCCCCTTATGGAAGCCGTTTCTGTCCTCTGGACGCACACAGAAGGGAAACGCCGCCCATGCTCAAAAAATAAAAGCGCTTTTCTGGTGCTTCACATTGTCGCACTGACGCGCAGATAATGCTGAATATCGTCGGTTCATCTATTTAAAGACCTTCTCAAACGCGGAGCAAGTGTGTTTTCAGCAAGACGGTCCTCTCTCCGCAATTACAACTCAAATGCAGGCAGCTCGCATCTCCATGTCTGGAGTGAACAATTCTCGCGAGAAGATCTGTAAATTGCTCGCGCTGCTGGTACTTTTTGCATCATCATAGATTACGCAGGGGTGACCATTTAAATCAGGGGTATTTAATTCAAATTCACTGAGGTCCATTGCGAGAGAATTTCCTCACGCAAAGGTCCGGAACATCACAATAATGTCTAACTTGCGCAATGATTTAGTACCATATGTATTGAAGTAGCCAACAGTTGTATTAACGTCTGTATGTAGTCAACAACAAATATAGAAAGTTCAATTGAATAATATCTCAACAATATTTATAGTCAGTTTTCAAATTGAACTGGATGGATTATAATTAATAATCAAATACATGAATTTAAATAAATTAAAATATGGACTGGATTAAAAAATATACATAACAGAAAGCTTTTAAAAATTGTGCATCTTAAAATAAAGTACTTCATTTTAGAAAGATGAACTGAATTGACCTGCAGCTTTAAATTCAGTTAATTCAGGTGTGAAGTCGTGTCGCCCAAAAAGGCCACAGTATTATATTCTTATCTTCTAAAAAGAGACATTTGTGTGCAGGACTTTATCCGTGGTTATTGAAACCACTTGTTTCAGCTCTATTCCTCTCAGTCATAAATAAGTCTATATAAGTAGTGTAGCATGTCGAATAAAGTCAGAGTATATTATGTCAAAAAAGTCATATAAAAACTTTATAGTACATCGTAAAAAGTCACAGTAGTAAAATGCAAATTGGGTAATCTTTTCTTCCAATCAGAGCAGTGAAAACATGCCACGCAAACAAAAACGAATTCATAGAAAGACTTATTATTATTTGTCTTGATATTATCCACCAAATAATTCAGTTCAAAACTGTTTTAAGATCTTAAATCCATCAACTGACTAATTCCCAAACTCAGGAGCAGGTGAGATGTGGGTGTGGCTATAGTTACCATACAGTACACGAGATGCACTATATTAGCATTTGAATATGAATTTGCAAACATAGACAGCTTAACAAAGTTAAAAGGATCATTTGTGGAGTTACTTGCAACAGCTTAAACTTGTGTTGTGACTTGTTGCATGTACGATTTAAAAATATCTGCAATTTGCAAAGCAATAGTTTTTTGTGATATACAGTGTTATTTCATTACTGCTAATGGTCACAATGTGTGGAGTTTTGTGAAAACTGTGCCATGGAAAACATGGTGAACGCTGGACTAGCAAACAGTGAATTCATAAAAGGAGACATTATCTGCCCTTGAGAATAGAATAGAATGCTATAATTATATGTCCGTGTCCGGATAGGACAGCATCTGGGACCGGATCCGGACCGCGGTCCGCCTATTAGTGACCCCTGATTTAAATGATCTCTGGGCGCATTTTGGCAATTTAAGTAACACCTCCACACTCATGTAGTCACATCTACAAAGCGGCACTTTTCTTTACACTACAAAGTTGTAAAAAAAAAGAAATAATAAAACTTTAGGTCCACCTGCCTGCTCTGGAGCTTTCGACTGTATTACACGGTTTTCATCAGCAGATTAATTTAGCCCAATTACCACAGAACTGTAGTTGTTTTTCCATGATTTTGAGCACTTCATTGGACTTCTCATCCATAATGACTTGACAGTTAATTTATATTTAGTATGATTCTGTCAAAAGAACAAGCAAGCAGATCTGGAGTTAGGATTGTTTTAGTGAAATGCTTGTTTCCAATGTCGAGATGAAACTCATGTGATATGATAGTATCAAAAACATAAACACCACAACAAAACACATAAAACTCTGTAAGGTAGATAGAATTTATTCTTTATTTTACATTAGCTATACAGTTAATGTGGACAGATGAGTGGAGCACAATATTGTGATGTGCCAGAGCAGCATCAACTGAATATATACTGTTACAACACCTATAAATACCCAGTGGTGTCGTGACATTGCATCCCTCAGAACGACAGCATTGTTGACCTCTGCCTTGTTTCTGTTTTTGTCTAAACGTAGAGGAAACAACATCTGTTGTGTAGAGTACAAGATATAACCAGGGAAGGGCTTTAGAGCTCATCCACGAAGGGAGTTTTTATGAGGTTGCCGCTGGACGCCATAGTCTTCTTGCCAGTCACAAATGTCTTGGCAGCCTGCGAATAAACAGGAAGAAAGTTAAGAGCACCATTACTAGTTAGTAATGGGAAACACAACACATTTTTCACACAGTAAATGAAAGACCAAGAACCAGACGTCTTACGTTGGCGACATCAGTCAAGGAGACGTTGTCAATGTTTTTGGAGACTTCCTCGGCGGAGCGGTAGGATCCCTCGGCCAGAGCCTGAGTGCCCATGGCCTCCAGGAAACCCTCCGAAGTCTCCAGTGACATCAGGAACTGCCCCTTCAGCTGGGCCCTGCAGAGAAAACAGAGACGAAGGTACACTAATGAAAACAAGGAGGAAAACCGTTGACTTGATGCGTTTTCTTCTGAATGCTAAGAATGAGTGTGAAATGAGATGTTTTAAATAGTCCAGTTTACTGGATGAAAGGTTCTCAAGATTTGCAAAGGCCAGCCATACATTCAGAGACAGATAGTTAGATTCAATTAGATACTAAATTTGGTGACGATTGCTCAAAATTCATAAGAGGAGCAGCAAAAAAACTGAAAAGATTTTGTTTCTTAGACGTACAGCCAAAATGTAAAGTTGGTTTTAGAGCCACCATCTGGCCATAGTGTGCCACGTTTGACAATGCACTCCTTTGAGTTACCAGCAACACACTCGCAAACTGAAGCAGATCAGACGAACGGTTCTTGAGACATGCAAAGGACACGAGTTAGAGAAACCCGGTTTCTTTAAACCATCTGAAAAACAATGAATAAAAGCAACAATTTGACTTTTTACAAGGGGCAATATGCCTTGTGATCTTTGGACAGATCCAGGCTAGCTGTTTCCAGTCTATATGCTAAGCTAAGGTAACCTGCTGCTGGCTGCCGCTACACATTTGCCCTCCAGATACAAGACTGGTATTTGATCTTCTTATCTAACTTTAGCCATGAAAGCTGGTAAGCAAATTTGTCAAAATGTCAAACTATTCCTTTTACTGCTCATTGAAATATACTCCATGCTTACTCACACTTACAGTCAGAGGTTCTGGAGGTAGAAACCCTAAATTAATTTAAAGTATTGGTCGCATAGCTTCATCTCATCCACATAATGTTTTACCATTGAGCCCATTTTGGTGGCGTTTATTGTAAACTGGAATAGAAATGTAAGAATTGACTTCTTAATGCATTCATAATTTAGACTACATGTTTAAAAGAGGCAACATATTAAAGTCTCTGTCCGTCCGTATGTCTTACTTGGCCCGAGTGAGGTCAGCAGCTGTGACTCCACCATCAGCAACAGCCTTCACCTCGGCTAGAGCGGCCCTAATCACCTGGAGAGACGGAGGAGGACAGATGTTACTGTTTCCTGCAGCTACTTTGTTGAACAGACTCTTGTGATGACGTTCGGATACTCACATCACCAGCAGCTGCGGGCTGGGAAATGGTGTAGACTCCAAACAGACCAGAGTCAGAGTAGCTCGTGTTGAAAGCACTGACCTGAAACAGAAAAATGGGGATAAATGTTTTTGTAAACCAGTCACCGCCTCGACGTATGAACAGTTTATATCAAAAACTGACAATCACTCACATCAAAGGGGTCAGCAGTTGCCTGAGCAACACCCTGGACCAGTTTGCTGGAGGCGCACGAGCCCCTCTTGACATGCAGACCAGCTCCCAGTAAATGCTGCAGCACACTGAAGGCCAGAGCCTCGCTGCTGCCCGCTGCTGCCGACTGGCTCACCACCGCTGAGTGGAGCAGACTGCTGATGCCGGGCAGGCGAATCTCACCTAGAGAGAGGAATTCAGGGCGTTACATTTTCTTGAAAAGTTTAAGCCGTGCGGTGGCAGTTATTTATTTATATTTTTAAATGGCAGTTCAGCTCACCTCCACGATACTGAGCCGTGGCCCCGGTGGTGCCGGCCCCGCTGCGGATGTTGAGGAATTGCTCACCAACTTGCGTCAGCACCGCGTGGTCCACACCTGAAGGAAGGACGAACATCTTACACTTAACGATTAAGGAAATCAGTGGGAATATTACTCACTATAGTGCCATAAAAACACATCCAGTTAATACAATACTGCTATCATTATGAATTATAATGAACCTTACCAAGTCCAACAAGAGCCATTCTTGAGCTTGTGAAATTGTTTTGGACAAACTGGTGCAGCTGGAGAAAAAAATGCAAACATTAGAAAAGGTTTAAATGGGTAATATTTACACCATATAAGTCTTTAGAAATGAACATTTGAAAAATACTTACATGCCCAGACTGGATGTTGCCAACCATGTGGTTAGGACAGTACAGGGAGTTACAGAGAGCGTTCTTGTAGGCGGCTTCATGCAGACCTTCAATCACACCTGGAAAAGACAGAAAGAGGCACGATCACAATGCAACGTTCTCATCTTAAAGCTGACATTTTCAATGTCTTCTAAACAGTCGAGACGAGGTACATTCTTCAATGAACTTGCACATGTAGGCATCAGTAGCATTGTAAAATGCGGTATTTAACTGCACAACAGCTGCTCGCGTAGACAACAAGATCAGCAGCGCTTGTGATTCGTTATCCATTGGTAGCCCGTGCTGATTTTGTTTGTATTGTTCCAGAAAAAGGATCATGTGATCGGGTCACGGAAGGACACGCTGTGTCTTGATAAGACCCAATCAAGAAGCGAGCGTGGGTGTCTGTGTCATCGGTTTTCTTTTTAAAGATCTCTGATTCTGCCCGTCCAGACTAAAACGCAACCCCAGAGTATTCAAACTAAAACAGCTTCAGCAGCATTTCTAAACATCTCTATTTCAGGGGTTTTAAAACACCGGAGTAGCAGTGTGGTGGCTAGGCATACATGTAGCTAAAAGGGACGACAGTCTCTGTGTGTGCATTGCAACGCAACTAAAGGCCCACCTATTTGAGCACTCTGTGCAGCTTGGGCCCTGTCCCTCTTTACTCTGGGCGTGAGGTCTGACACCTCCCATGGCCGGAACTCTGGGGCGGTTGTCACGTTGATCAAATACTCCATCACTGTGTCACTGCAGGCGAGCAATGAAAAGGGAGAAAATCATGTAACTCAAGCTTAAACTAGAAGTGTTAACCTCCTTTCTGTTCCAAAAGATGCATAACTACAAACATGGGACACGTCACGGTTCCTGTTCATTTGTGACTCGTGTTGATTTTATTCAAAGACTCACATGTCATCTCTCAAGCACTCAACGGTGTAGATCACGTTCTCTCTGGAGGAAGTCACACTGCAGAGAAACATGCAGATATCCAGATAAGAATGCTGATCATGGAAGAAACCTGTGTTCGATAGTTTGTTATGACCTTTCTAAGAGGTGGCTGACCTCAGGTTGCCTCCCACTGCCTCAACACCCCGGCATATCTTGAAAGATGAAGCTCCTTTGGTTGTCTGGAGAAGCAGAAAATGAAAGTCAACACCAAGCTAAGACAGGCGGAAAATGTTCGTGCTCGACATTGGGTATAAATAATACTATGTGAAAACTCGGGGAGAAAAGACCAAATACTAAATGACCAACAGTCGTTTGAAACTGTAGCAAAGTGTGCAGTGTCATACCAGGTTGGAGGCCAGCCGGAGGAGGTGGGTGACCCCCTGGTTTTCAGGGGTCTCATACCGACAGCCGGCCTTGACAAACACTCCGATCTTGGAGGCTGGGGAATAGTTCTCCAGGGAGGCGATCACCAGTCCACTGGGAAGTCTAGTCACCTGGACAGGACACAGAGATATGTCCTTAAGTTTCATCATTACATTACATAAAGAATAGACACACATTAAGTTCAAACATATCGGCCAATGATCCTCATTTTAAACTTTAAAGGGTCAAACATAAAAGACATGAGCGACATCTGTTCCGACAAAACCAACTCATCTCTTCATTCTAAGATTAAAAACCACTCTGGACGGAGCCAACCCATCCTCATCACCAACATACAAGGAGTGGGCAGCCCCCGGAGAGAGCTTGAGGCCAGCCAGGGGCTGACCAAGGGACTGGCCTGTTCTGGCAGCCACATGGAAGCATCGCTGCGGAGAAGAAACACAAGTCAACAACCACTGACCTGCACATCCTGCGGCTGAAACTTAACGTGCTCGACGGCCCCGGTGAACTCCACCTTACGGGCAGCCTGAGCCGCGTAAAGCCTCGTCTGGAAAAATAGAGAAGATGGGAAGGCGGGACATTACAACTAATGTGTTGTACTGCCATGGCTGACTGATGCAAGGAAGGTTTGAGGGGGAGGGAAATCAGAGGCATGTAAGATGGTGAAATGATGGGAGCAGTGGTGTTCATTTTCTCGCCATGACTTAAATAAATAATATTCAGTTTGTACGGTTCCTCACATATTATAATATAGTGTAGCTGGACACCCTGCAGTGCCACCTTGTGATAATCCCACCACAAAATATTAGTCTTGGAGGTGATGCTAAGAAGCTAGCTCTCACTTCTCAGACCCTGAGTGGAGTAAATTGGAGTTAACAGTGAATGTAAACGTGTACCGGCCTGTCTGTTGTTTATTGTGTAACGTTAGTGCTGGTTGAGCAAAGGGTCACGACTAACTGCTTCCTCTTCTGCTCATCATCACACCTTGACCGGACACGACCCTGAGTGTTTACATCGTCCGTCACTCACACGAGGAATGAAACGGACTGCTCACGCGGTCCCGACACACAAATATAAAGGATTGTAACGGAGTCCTTACCGATAGCTGACTTATTCCCCGAATCCCCTTCATGTCTCTCCTTCAGACAGAGCAATATGGCTGACGTGAAAGTGCCCTACCCACAATCCCTAGCGCGTTCCCTGCTTGCAAAAGTACCTCGTGGATAATGTGCGTGCGCCCCCTGCTGGCAGGGAGATGAATGTGATACAACAACAAACTGAACAGTAGAGAAAGAAAGACATTTATGGACTGCACAAGCCATATTTGTTTTGGCATTATACACAGAGATTGTGGCAAGATTTTTCCAGGCTTAGTACTGATGATTGAATGAGGGATTTTACTTTATTTTATAAATTAATAAATTGTTTAGGTTCACAAGTCATAGAAAAACATACAAGCACATCTTAAATTTCATGTACATAAATGTATATTCACTAAGAAAGACTATTTTCTTTTTTATACCATAGTATCTCATTATTGTGTTGTTTCTATATTATTGACACATATATTTAAATGATTTTCAGTATTTTTATTTTGTCATTATTTAGTTGTTGTATTATTGGTATAATCAATATTTACCTGTTAGACTAGCTTAACATTTCAGCATTATCAATTTAATTTAACAACCATCCAGGGGAAAAAAGGGTATTAATGCACCAATTCATTGTTTGCCAACCGCCAATAACCCTCAAATAAGAAGAAGGAGAAGAAGAAAAAGGGTATTTCCGGTCGTTTTCAGCGTGTGTCGCCAGTGCGCATGTGTGGTATTCCACACGTGTGGTGAACGATTGAACTGGCTGCATGCAACAGAGCTTAGAGAGTTCATAGCGCCACTAAATATCACTGACAGAAAACTTATCTCGCTTTTTGTTGCCCTTTTTAGCCCAGGCGAAACAAAATAGTCCTCCGTGAAGCATTTCGCCGAGAGGGCCGGAATACAAGAAACCAAACTATTCACAATGGTAAGTATTGATTCAGAATGAACTAACAAGCTAACAGACTAGCTAACTATTAGCACACGTTAGCTAAAGTAACTCGGCTGCAGAGAGAACTAACCTTTAACTCATAACGTCCACTTGTTTGTTTATTCTATGTACCGCCTTCCCGTTGTTAATGTGGTTGTGTTTATTTTTTTGTACCATGATCAGTCTGAACCCCAAGTCAACCCGAAGGCCTACCCACTGGCCGACGCCACGCTCTCCAAAACTATCTTGGATTTGGTGCAGCAAGCCTCCAACTACAAGCAGCTGAGGAAGGGGGCTAATGAAGGTGAGGAGACCAAACTCTTGCGACTAGAATGTAACTTACGTTAGTTAGTGGGTTCATGTAAGATGGTAATTTGATTATCCACTACGTTCAGAGGTAATGTAACTTCCGAAAAGTGTGTGACGCATGGTCCTAAACACATCTGGGTTTTGTTTGGTGTCTCAAATATGTGCATTTAAAAGACTCTGACCTGGTAAAGTAATACCACTGTAAGACTTTATCAAACCACTGTTATAGATTAAGTCGATCATACAATGAATCAACTTTTTACACTTTTTACATTTTATATAGATTAAACAAGAAAGAAAGAAGTCTGCAGCCTAATCTCACAATCAGTTTTAAAACCAGTAGGCTACTGCTAAACAGTGATTTTAAGTAATGATGATGTAATAGTACTAACTGTGTTCTCCTTCTTCCCCCAGCCACTAAAACCTTGAACAGAGGCATCTCTGAATTTATTGTGATGGCTGCTGATGCTGAGCCGCTGGAGATCATCCTCCACCTGCCACTCCTCTGCGAGGACAAGAACGTCCCGTACGTGTTTGTCCGCTCCAAGCAGGCCCTTGGGCGGGCCTGTGGGGTGTCTCGCCCCGTCATAGCTACCTCAGTCACCATAAAGGAGGGGTCTCAGCTCAAACCGCAGATTCAGTCGGTTCAATTGGCTATTGAGAGACTGCTCGTCTGATTTCTGTTGCACTGTTGTGACAACGTCTCCTTGAAAAAGACAAATTCCAGATTGAAGTGAATCTTCTGTTTTTGATTTAAAAAAAGCTGTAATGCATGACGAGATGGTTTTCTTTTTTTACTTCTTCAGACAGTGAGTCTACTTTTGTGTATCAGTTTGCCATTGCATCACCTGATTCATAATAAAAGATGTTTTTTTTATTTAAACCCTAGTGTTCTGTTCATTTCAATGTTTCATGTATTCATTTAGATTGTTAAGTTTACCGTAAACAACCTCAGAAGTGTCCCATGTCATTTGTAATTGATATTAGAGTTGATACATTTGGGGATGAAAATGAATTTCAGCCCTAGGTAGGGCAATATGCTGCTGAGGTAATTTGCATGTTTTCATTGGAACCAAATGCAACAGCAGCTAATATCTATGAGTTTGTTAAGAGAGGTGATGTAATTAGCTAACAGCCTCACGTTGCTTAAGAGGTCTTTTGTTTATTCTTTATTTACATAGTCTAATGCCAGAATGTAACTGAAAAATGAACACAAGATCTTCTTGTAAAAAATATATATATATTAACCCTATTTGAAAATATTGGATTCAATTTGAGACCATTTATTAACATACTTGATACATTGACCAGCGACTAGATTGAAATGCATTAACCTCGTATTACCTGAAAGTAGACAAACACCCCGACCAGGTTTATTAGTTTTTGGTAAGGGGCTACATGCCCAAAACATTGTGAGGCACTGCACTGCAGTATATTCTATAAGCTTACACTTTATTATTGTTTATTTGTAAAGTAGTATCTATAGCAGTTAAAGAAATGCAGTGGAGTGAAAAGTACAACATTTGCCTTTGAAATGTAGAGAACTAGTTGTTTGAAGTTGCGGAAAATGGAAATAATTGAGTAAAGTAGGCCTACCTAAAAAGTACTTGTGCATTATTAGTACCAGGCCTAATTTGAATAATTTAATGAATTTCGCTTACTTCTGTACTTTAACTTGAAGTAGTTTTTCATTGAGGAATTACTACTTTTACTCGGGTAAAGGACCTACTTTACTCATTCTACACGTCGATATTTAATACCAGTCAATATAAAAAACAACGTTTGATCCCTTATTTATTTAAATTGTTACTATGCTCGACAGAGCTACGTTCCTGCATGTTTTAGGCGTTAAATAGGTAGATACTAGTATCTCCACCTGACGACAATGATTCACAAGTCCGCGCACGTCAATTATTGGACTGCGCATGTGTGGAACCCGTCCTCCAACCCGTCAGCGGTGACTCAAGTGGACGCGTCCTTTTGGGGGAGTAGCTGAAACTTTTCTCTCAGAGGCGGAAGTCATGGCCGGTCCTCCTGTTATTATATGGAAGCAAGAAGTGCAGCGTCTGTTGCGTTACAGAGAGCTGGTCCCTCGTCTGGAGGACGCTTTGGGGAAATTCTCCAGACGAGACAGCGCAGAGGTGATCCAGCCTGTGCGCTGCACGCTTCCCCTGCAGAAACACCACGGGTAGGCCTGCACTGTACTTCAACCGTAGACATAAATTAAACATTAACAAACTGTTGTTGCTATTGCTGGCTGACACTCCTTCACTTTTACAGCTTCCTAGGATCAATGCCGACGTACATGGAGAATGATGGAGTCCTGTGCACAAAGCTCGTGTGTTTCTACCACAGGGAGGCTGGTTCAACTCTGCCACCCACAAAAGCCACAGTGATGCTGCTGGACCCAGAGTATGGGAATGTAAAGGCTGTGAGTAAAACTAATGCATGCATAAATGACTCTAAAGAAGCTAACAATAGGCTGGCTCCAGTAACTCTGCATAAAAACAACTACTGTAAACATTTAGGTCCTGCGGGTATGTTTACCAGCCTCACCAAGCCAGGCCACATAACATGTTTCCAACCTGCAGGTCATTGATGGAGACGAAATCACAGGAATAAGGACAGCTGCGGTCTCGGCCATCTCTGCTAAGGTACTTCCATTTTTCCCACTACTATTCATGCCCGTTTTGTAATCTTGCGATGTTCTAATTTTGACACTGTCCTGCTGTGTTTTTGTCACACAGCTGCTGATGTGCCCTGAAGCAGAGGTTTTGGCCATTTTGGGGACTGGCAAACAGGCCTTGACTCATTACAATGTCTTCACAGAAATGTTTCCATTTAAAGAGGTAATTACAATATATAAACTTATTGGCTTTCTTGCCCAGAGTTGTATGAGAAGATTGATACCACTCATGTCAAGCTAATAGCGCTTAGCTCAGCTTAGTTTAACATAAAGACTGGAAACAAAGGCAAAACCACTAGCCCGACTCTGTCCAAAGGCAACAAAATCCACCTATCAGCACCTCCTAAAGTTCACTAATTAACATGCTATATCTTGTTTGATGAATCTGTATAAAACAACAACGGGCTGTGTTTTTACGGATGTTTGTTTGCCGGACTGTTTTGTTGGCCAGTTGCTGTGACTTTCTGGAGTCTCTGATCACGACAATGACATGGAAGTCTGGTACCAATAGCACCAATACTTGAATGGTGATTATATAAGTGCAACTGTCACACTTCCCCTGCATCCTCACAACAGGTGCGCGTGTGGAGCCGCACGAGGCAGGGAGTGGAGAGGTTTTGCCGCTCTGTCAGTGGTCCGGTGACGGCATGTGTCTCAGTGGAGGAGGCGGTGAGGGGAGCAGACGTCATAGTGACTGTAACCAGCAGCACAGAGCCAGTGCTCTTTGGTCGCTGGGTCAAACCAGGAGCCCACGTGGCAGGTGAGAAGAAATGATAACACAGATACAAAATTGAAGAGGAAACAAGTGAGATTTATAGATAAGCATTTCATACTGTGTTTCGTCTCCTGGTGCTGAGCAGCGGTGGGAGCTTGCAGGCCAAACTGGCGGGAGCTGGACGACGTGTTGATGAAGGAGGCGGTGGTGTACAGTGACAGCAGGGAGGGAGCAATGACGGAGTCCGGCGACGTCATCCTCTCTGGGGTCAGTCTGTCATTGTGCTTTCTCACTGCCTCAATAAGATACCTGAAGTGTGTGTGTGTTATTGGCTCCCTTTGCAGAATGTATGCAGAGTAAATAAGTAGATCTCTTGTTTTAGGCTGAGGTGTTTGCTGAGCTTGGAGATGTTATTAATGGGACAAAACCTGCACACAGAGAGAAGACAACAGTGTTCAAATCCCTCGGTAAGCACTACTTGACATATGCCCAGTGGAAAGCACTTTTCTACAATTCAGTGCATCAAGACTTGTTTTGTTTACAGGAATGGGAGTTGAAGATGCAGTGTCTGCTCAGCTGATATTTGACCAATGGAAAGCCAAAGGCAGCCTACCATGAGGTGGCCATGTGTTTCAACCTTGACCTCTTTGTTTCACATTCATGGCCCACAAACTAATCAAGATCGAGGCAATATAAGACAGGACAAGCAATAATATAGTTCAGTCCAAATCGATTTTACTTCAGATTACCCATCCTGACAAAAAAAGCCTTTGCCGTATAACCTGATAAACCTGCCAAAAACATGTGTACCGAATTTGCCATAGAGCTGTATTATTTAATGCAGAATCAAAAAAATTAGCTGTGTGATGCTTTTTCTAATAAAACTGCTTGTTACAGAAAT
Organism: Leptoclinus maculatus; assembly: GCA_032191485.1. Lineage (NCBI taxonomy): Eukaryota > Metazoa > Chordata > Actinopteri > Perciformes > Stichaeidae > Leptoclinus > Leptoclinus maculatus. The sequence continues at coordinate 10,590,226 of JAVDOI010000015.1, forward strand.
TATACTTTTTTTTTATTGTTAGCCAATCAGATTTGTCTGTATTGAGTTATTGAAGCGCATGTTTAACTGATATCAGGAGAAGTTTCAAAAATATATAGGTACTTATTTCGATTTTGTCATGACCTTTTCGACATACAATTCTTTTACTTTTATTGTGACTTTTTTTTTCAACATACTATGCTGTGACTTTATGTCTGACATTGAATTGTATGAATTGTTTTTTGACATTCATCAACATACTATATTATGACTTTTTAAAAAAAATGTCAACATACTATGAGGTTTTTTCGACATGCCAGAGTTTGACTTTTTTTGGCGTGCTATACAATGGCCTTTTTATGACTTTTTCAACATGCGACATGTTTATGTCTATGATTTTTTTTTGACACGCTAGACTACAATTGAGGACGGCATCAGCCAACGGCGTCGAGCATATGAACTCAGAGATCTTAACCACCCCATGTGTGCAAATAACAATTTGCATTTGTTTTTATTACTAAACCATATAACTTTCCTACCTGTAGACAGACGGGCAACAAATAAACGCTACATTACTGTAATAAGACAAAATTGACTAAGGCAGCTGGATTGGTCTTCATTAATCAAAAAGTGAACTGAATCAAATTTGTGAATTCATTCAGCAGACTCTACAAAGCTCTACCTTTTAATTTATAATTTGAAGCTTTCTAAAAGGTTGTTTCAGGACTTCAGTTGGCTCCTATTTTAATTTAACCTTTAAAATAAAAAATGTCTGTTTTGTTGCACTGAGGATTTAACTCTATTCAAGTGTGTAATGTCCCGACAGTAACCTGATGTTAATATAAACATGTCTTTAACAGAACCCTGACTAAATATAACAAATGTTTTTTTAGTTCACCAGTTTCTTTCACATGTTGCACACCTGTTGTGATCAAGTTTGATTTAATAAAAGCTTTTAAAAAATAATCTATTGGTTGTCTGTATTTTTGTAGCTTTTCATACAATATTTGATTTGAATGTTTTGCTTGGAGAGAAAATTGTGTAAATAGCATATCGTGTACTATTAAAAGCTGTGACTCAAACTCACTTTAAGTGTCGTCTTTCTCCAATGTTTTGAGAATGCAAGTTCTTCCCATCGACTTTTTTTCGACATACTATACTATGACTTTATGACCTTTTTCAATATTCTATACTGACTTTTTTAAAACTAATGTCTTCTTTCATGATAATTGTCACATATCACACTGAGTTTTTTTTCCATGCTATACGATGCTTTTTATGACTTAAGACGTTTGACAGACTTTACTATGATGTTTTTTTAAACATACTGTGACTACTTTTTTATTTTGTCGACAAACTATAATTGGACTTATTAATTACTTTTTTTGACATACTATACTTTTGACACAATATACTGTTTTTTTTATCTTTTACATCTACTATACTGAGAGATAAAAAAAATCACAACTTGCAGTCTGACATACTATTTCCCTGAACTGTTATGTTGGGACAGAAATTATTCATTATTCAACAAAGCATTTTCGATGAATTTATTTGCTTTAAAAAAAATCACCACATTACTATGCGAAAATGAAACCGCATTTAGCAAGAAAGTAAATCCAAGTGTGCACTTCCACTGCACCATTGAAACACTGATACAAGTCGTCCAGATTTACAGTGGTTCCCCAGAGCACCCATGCAATTTGATCATTGCTCATTACAAAATAAAGGTATTTGCTGAATAGTTAATGCTCATATCGTATAACAAAAACATTAAAATCTTTTGCAACATTCGAGCGTGAATAAACCAGCTCATCGACTTCATAAAACACAGGAATAGACGTGGTCAAAATCAACAAGAACTTAGTGGGAACATAAAATGATGATACAACCGTTACAGACAGATTGAGAATGAACCTTCACAACAACACCGGCTGCACTGCACCTTCACATGCTCCACAGTCAGTCGTCAAATACTGCGTGTGTGTTGACTTAACACGTAGCAAGAAGAGAGAAATGGATTCATCTAGACAGCTTTTAGGAACAAAACAAGATACCCGTTAATTATCTAGCAGAGACTGTTTTAAATGCTCGTTAATTATGGAGACTAGTAATTATTACTCATTTTAGCAGCTGCTACAACAATTGTAATAAGTCGTCTGAGGGTTAAACTCTTTCTGCGTGATGTCATCTTGTACACGTTCAAACAAAATGAAAAAGGAAGAGACAGTTTAGTGTTCGTGGAGTGGCTACAAAGTGATGACCATTGACTGAATTTTGGCGACGCATGTAAACAAAGCGGTCTCTAAAGCAGAGCTGGCATGACGATGAAAACAGGAGACATTAAAACTTCTAAAACAACATTTCTTCTGAAAGTAAAATTTCATCAAGGCAGCAGGAATCTCTTAGTGTGTCGGGGGAAACAGTGCAGTGCAGGACCTCCTTCTCTTGTAGAGTTAAATCCACAGTAATGTCATGATAAAAATCACATTTGAGTAGTGTTTCTCCACAGTGTCTGAGATCAAATCCCCCCCCACCCTCACATTCCCCTAGGCCTGAACAAAGTCACGTCATTCCCGTCAAACTGAAAGCACTAAACAGATGTAAGTAAACAGAAACCAGAGCTGAAAGAAAACCTTCGGCAACTGCTTGAATCTGTTTCCAGATGGAGGTGTGAACTACCAGAGCTTCTATGTAAGCAAGGACACAAGGGGTGAATAGATATTTGGGGAACCCAGCCATCATCTTCTTCCCTCCGAGTAGGCGAGTTCTTACTGCAACCGTGTTTTCTTTTTTCCCCTGTGGTCCCTTAGAATAGTCTGCACTTCCTCCTCCTCTGCTTGGTGGGCGGGGGGCACAGCACCGCTCTGATGGCTTCGTCAAACACCGTCTTAAGGCCGCGCTGCGTCAAAGCGGAGCACTCCAGATACTTCACTGAGCCTGGGAGGCAGAGGAGAGGAAAGAGCAGAGGAACAAGTCAGCAAACCAGCTGGTTTCTGGATGATTTAAACGTAATTATCTGTGCAATGCGTGGCGTTTGAACTGACTTATTTCTTTAGCCATGGCCAAGCCCTGAGGGTAGGTGATGGGGGAGAGTTTCTTGTCCTTGAGTTTTTCGATCGTGTCCTTGTCGTCTCTCAGGTCCAGCTTGGTGCCCACCAGGATGATGGGCGTGTTGGGGCAGTGGTGTCTCACCTCCGGGTACCACTGAGGGGAGGAGAGAGGGGCACAGCACGGCAGATAGCGGGAAATGTGAGTGAATTGACATTAAAAAGAACATTTTGTCAGTCCTGCTGTTAGAATGTATGGCATTTATTCCTGTTAATTTATCTACTGAACTCCAAATAATCCCCCTGTGTTCAACTATTACCTTTGAGGTAGTTTTAAAATTTTCATAAAGCAATACAATGCTCCATACGCAAATCTGAATTATGGCCAAGTCGAGGTGAACCTGCACATGACCAACATTGACAGACAGTTGTTCTCTGCCTGGAAATATGTTTATTATGGCAGCATCATTACATCACACACAACATTTTGAAAGTCATTTTGCATACCATCTTCAATTCTGCATTATTTTATCTTGTTATAAACTTAAATATCTGAAAATAAAGTTCTCTGAGTAAGTTTGCTTTAGATTTGTGTCAAAAATGGTAATTGTCTAATGACTGAAATCCCAGATCTGTCTTTGTTATTCCTCCACACATGCAGATCTCACCGTGCGATGTAATGGAAAACAGCTGACCTCATATTACGACTATTGACAGATGTGACAAACTGCAGTTGTAAAGAGCAGGTTGTTCTCACCTTGGCACGGACGTTTTCAAAGGAGGCGGGACTGACTAGTGAAAAGCAAATCAGGAACACATCCTGAGGAGAGAAAATGATAAACAACACAACATTAAAAACGTACTCAACACTGTGGACACGTTTCTGTTACAACTGGTTCAAGAATCTCAACGTTATGATGAATCAACAGTGTGATGAGGAAAATAAACAGATAGCATACAATGTTGACTTAATAGACTGAAAAGGTTCAGACATGAGGGTTCACAAAACTAGACTCTGTTGGTTAAATACACACATAAACTCCCACTTTCAGCTCCCTGTGAGTCGTTGGCACAGAGGCCAGATTGTTGTCAGGACAAAGAGTGCAAACAAGGGCTGCCTTTCACTTCCTCCAGACAGTGTATAGGTACTATGGATACAGGGCTCTACTCTGCTGAGTGCAAAGACTCTGTCTTAAGCATTGCAGGCCAGTGAATAACTCCAAATCAATGCTGCTGAAGTGAAAGCAGTGTTCTGGCTGATACTAGTCTGTGCACGGCAGTGGTGTGAGACGAGCGGTTGTTCCTACGATGCGTGAATGCATATACATACTGTCTGAGGGTAGGACAGAGGCCTGAGCCTGTCGTAGTCCTCCTGTCCCGCTGTATCCCACAGGCCCAGGTTTACCGGCTTCCCATCAACCATCACATTGGCAGAGTAGTTGTCAAAGCTGTAGGACGGGGAGGAGGTGCACATTAGGATCCAAATCAAACATGCAGTGATGAGATTAAGTTGTGCATAGATGTTAACGCATTTCTCAACCAATTTCTGAACATCTCACAGCTGTTCATGGAGTGTGTGTGTTACTTACACTGTGGGGATGTACTCTCCAGGGAAGGCATTGGTAGTGTAGCTGATGAGCAGGCATGTTTTACCCACAGCCCTGGGATTAGAAAGCAGAGGAGCAAAGAGTGACAGAGAAAACTCAATGAGGACTGAAGATTGCTGCTTGATTTGTTGTCACATTACAGAATTTTCTTCAGACAGTTTTATAGTGAATATATAGTATCTTTACATGTAAGGAAAGCCTGGTTTAACTGTTATCAATTGAATCAAGCTTTTAGGGTTTGAGTGAAGATTACATTAGACATTTTTCAAGTATGACTTAGTCAGTACTGAGCTTGGGTTAAGAAGACACTGTCCTAGACTCGCAGGCAATATACTGACCTACTACATTAAATGATCTGCTGTAATGGTTAACTGTTTCTCCCGATGGGACGTACCAAAAGCTGACAACAAAACTGTAGGGGTGTAACTTTGTATTATAACACAAACTCGTGACAGTGTCCACAGCTGAGCTGAAAAATGGTTTACAGACTTAACTAAATCTGATTGGGTCAAAGAATGCAATCACGTCAGTTTGTTTTTAGTCAAAGTTTAAACCGTTTTAGGAAAAGTATCAAGTAAAAATACCCCTGATTTGCAGACTATAAATGCTAGATTTTACTCTATTTAATTTAATCCCCAAATGGACTGGGTTCTTCGGAGGATACCTACTGGTATTCAGTTATTTATTAATTACTGGGTCCTATAAATTTGGGGTGTGACTTTGTTGCATTTTTGATATCCTATGAAATAAGAACTAAAAGAATAATCTTGTTCCAATGCATCACGTGGCTGCATGGTTAATGACAAACATATGAAGTGTGACATTTAACATAAATTCAATAGTGAACAATCCAAGAACCACACAGGACGAGTCATCAAGTAACGTTAGCTGTGGACATGGCCCCATGTCTATTAACTGACTGTGACCCGTTCAGTCACACCTAACCCAGCATGGAGATAAATCTGTCTGACCCAGTTGGACCGGAGAACAGGCACAACAACAGCTGTCGCTCAAGTTGCCATGTTATCTGAGGCTCGTTAGTGTTGGTAACTGGGTCAACGAAGACAACTGTTAAATAACCATATTGCACGAGTCAAACTGGGACATTTTAGAGGTCGAAGTAATGATTAAAAATAGGATGTTTTAACTTACCCGTCCCCCACCACCACACACTTAATGGCCTGCATCGGAACCCTCCAGCCAACGGTACAGCAGCTCGATCCACAGTTAGCTTAGCGAGCTAACGGCGGCTACAATAAAACCGGTCCGGTGTCGACTGAGAAGTACCACGTGCACAAAGTGTGAGGGGCCTCGACTGCAGTCCAAAAAAAAGTTGATAAATGTCGTTCCAGAGATTATCCGGCTTGTATCTCCTTCTCTGCAACACCCGGTGAAACTTCCAGGCAGGCAACACCCAGGAAAGAAAAAAAAAGACGGAGAGGAAAAAACGCCCACAGTTTGGAAGCTGCTGCTCCCGAGATCCCCGCGAGTCATATCCGGTCAGAGCAGGACGGTCAAACAGTGCCATCTAGTGGTCACAACGGAGCATGACACGGAGTTCAATAAGAAGAACCAGTGTCAGGCAACAAAACCACTCGTTAATTACGGTGATGGGAGAAATATTATTATTTTTCCTGAGCAGAGATTGCAAAGATAAAATGCAATAGAATAGCCCTCAGTATAGTTAGTTGGGTAATAATTCACAATGCATAGATGTGTAAGAAGATTTTTAACGTTGCAGCAATTTTAACAATTGTCTACTTTATAACATATTTTATTTTTATGCTTAAACTCAACTATTATTGTATATAATAATGTATTTTTGCTCCACTACATGTATCTGACAGCTGTAGTTACTGGTTAATATGTATGAACACAAGAGGACAGCATTTTACAATTTTACAGTTTGACTGTCAAACTGCCGTCTATGATAATACCAAATCTTTAATGACAAAAAAATGTAAAACGCACACACACACGCACACGCACGCACACACACACACACACACACACACACACGCACGCACACACGCACGCACACGCACACGCACGCATGCACACACACACACTTTATCTCTCATCACAGTTTCTCTCATGCCTAAAGTATCATGTATCATCTTTGTAATGGTTTTATTTCTCCATCCATTAATCACTGACTCCATGGCAACCACTAAGTGCAGCACACACACACACACACACACACACACACACACACACACACACACACACACACACACACACACACACACACACACACACACACACACACACACACACACACACACACACACACACACACACACACACACACACATCAATACATTAGTAACCTTGACTCTGGATCATGTTATTGGGGGATTTTCCCAGCAAACAACACATTAATAGGCTAAACGTCACCATTAAGCGGGGGGTAAAAGCAGAGGAGAGAGATTAATGAAGGATAAACAGGCCTGTCGCTGGCACATCAGGGAGGCTGTAAAACACAGTGGAGTCACGCTGTGGGACCTCGGGATGTCAAACGGAGAAAATGCATTTAAGAGGAAATCTGTTCTGAGGCATCCACACATCTAAAGAAAAAACTCAGCGTATTTTAGAATTAAGTGTGCCTTGAATGAGTTTCACGGACCCAGGGGTTTTCAAAAAGGTTGTTCACAATGGATTGCATGCAATGGTTGCATCCAAATTAGCAGCAACTCAACTACTGTATTTACCCAACATTTCACATTTAGAGTAGTTCCTCTTTTCAGTTCAATATGTCTGTGTTAGAGATGTGTTGTTATTATTTTCCATGCTGTTCTACTGGCTGACTGACTAATTTGGCAGCTGTTTTTACCCGTGCACTTTACAAAGACGATTTGGCCGCTTCGGAGCTCATGAAGGGCTTCTTGTCAGACCACTTTTATAGCAAAAAATACTGCTTTAAAACTCTCTTTCAACACAACATAACCCAAATATGCAGCACTTTTGTGTTCTTAAATCACCTTATATTCAAGCTGGTTAGTTTAGCTTATCATAACGACTGCAAACAGAGGGAAACAGCTAGCCTGGCTTTGGAGGAAAGTTTTGGTGCTGGAGCTTCACATCAGAGGGTTCAACAAGCCAGAACTACTGTTAAAGAGAACTTTGTTGGTGAGGCTTTTATTGTGCACCGTCACGCTCAGCTCTCCTCCTGCTTCCCTGCCGCCCTCAGTCCGCATGCACCTTCCTTCACAATGCAGTTCATTTTATCGGATCATTATGTTTAACCATTAGCTCTCTAAATAATCACCAAGATTTAATGACCCCTGTCATGGTGCCCTCATTTGCATCGAAGTCAGATTGACTGTCTGCAGGCAATCAACACTTAAATGCCAGAATGTGCTCTGTAATGACAGCAGCACTCACAACAGAGTCCACGGGAAGTCTGGTATCACACAATGTGGAGAAAGTCAACATTACTAATGGAGTGGAAGCCAAAGGATGAGAGTATCCACATGTTATTCATTGGATTTCATCATCTCAGCTGAACAGAGCGCATGAAGCAGATGCAAGAACCGGGCTTTGGCAGTTGCGCTGCTGCTATCTCCAGTTCCCACATGATCAATTTAAGCCTAAGATCCTATACAAGCGTCGCTATGAATCATTCAGCATCTGATTGATTTTCAGAGAACTTATCAGTGGAGGCGAGTCTTATTAGGGCATTGCAAATCTGATGATAGAATTTAATAACAGTGCTTTTTTTTTATTGTCACAGCTGCATCAAGGAATAACGCTTTGCCACCCATGAAGGCTTTTAATTAGACTCAACCACACACTACGCATAAACACTCATGAAAGGCACACAACTACAAAATGCTCTTGTGCTAAAGCTGCACGTACAGCTGCACAACACAACAAATTCCACGTGGAAATGTCTCAGCAATGGAAATGAATTCCTTTTTGTTCTTTGCTATAACGGCCTCTAGATGCGGCCTGCAAGCCTCCAACATTCGACCGCATGTTGAGCTGTGACAGACGGATTCACAGTTTGCCTCAGATTGGTTTCAGGCAGCTATGTGCAGCTTGTTTATCAGCCAGTGGCAGCAGATGTTAAACTTCCTTAGAAATAAACTTCTGAAGGAGTCCTCACTCTGCCATTAGCAGTGACTTGCAGCATATGCAGAGCTGTAGTCATCAGGTGAAAGGGGACTTCTTCTGTGGGATTATGTCCAGTCCCATCATTTCACAAAGCTGTTTGTTTTTTCTGATGACATCCAACCATGCAGTCATTTCTGCATACAGATTCGATCAAATCTATTATAGCCGTGAGGTGAGTCACATGCTGCTGTACTGGATGTGATGGAACATGAAGTTTCCAGCCAAATGGCAGCATTTTGCTCCCAGTTGGAAAGATGACCGACGCGTTTCCTTTGTCCTCCCTCTCATTTTGTGTGTGTGTGTTTCTCTTTCTCCATTCTCTTCCGTTCATTACCGACACCGCCTGCTTCACTCTCTCAGCCACTGTGAGAAAGGAAGTGTGTCACATTACATTTGCAGTGAATATCTGTGGAACTGTTGCAGATGGTTTTCACAGGATTCAGGAATTCCTCAGAAACCTGACAGGTTCCCAGATTTGAGTATTTCTTCATGCAACAATAAACATTGTATTTTCAAAAGAACCCTGAAGTTGTTGTACACAGTCATTACTGTCAGTAGACTCTCCGCGATAAAATCAAGTGTAGCTGACTCAGCCTAACTGCTGAACACAGTCCAGATAGACGAGGCATGTTATTTCTCTACGTATGGCACCACGTGCCAAATAGATATATTGGAGGGCCGGGTAGACATTGAATAATCAGCGTGTCTCAATCAAAAATAAATCAGACTATCACAGATGAGTGAAACTCCGGAGCTGCTCTGCTCAACAGCTACCTCATTATAACAGTATGGGTCATGAAGCAGGTTACTCGCTTACAACGTTGCTGCCGAACAACAGCAGCCAAGAGATGCGCTGGATGAAATCCGGTCCCACACAGCACAGGGTCACTTCCTTGATGACTGGGACCAAAATCTGGATGAACCTGTTTGGAGGACAGAAAAAAAAGCCACATTGAAGAGGTACTGTGCAGAAACCGTCCACACGGATATGAGGCAGGAGAAAAGCCTGTAAGAAGAGTGGATTTGTGAGAGGTTTTGTGTGTGTGTGTGTGTGTGTGTGTTTGGCATAGAGCATGACCTGTATGTGTCTCTCTGTGGACTAAATGGCTGTTTTTCTCCCAGTTTTGATGAATTGTTGTAATTTGCTTTTTTGGTGCCCCTACCGCCCCTCAAGGTTTGTGCGATATAGAGTAGAACTTGTTGCATGCTCTTGCTGTTGGGTATAATCTTGTGATACTAACAGCGACTCCACATACTCAGAGAGTACATGTCTTTACCAATACTTAGGTTATTCCCATTCTCCTCAGCCATGCTTTGTGTTTTAGCCGCTAGCATTAAAGATGAATTGAATCTTCACATACTCATAAAGGACATGTCTTGTGGCTGCATTGCATGCTGGTCTATTGAGGCTACTGACAGGAGGTGAAATTAGTGCACAAACTACAAAATCTTGTCTACATGTGTTGACTTGCAGTCAAACAACATTTTTCAGAATACATCGTCTGTTTTTGTTAAACAATATCAAACTGCAATGAACTGAACCACGTTTCTGTGCAGAATGTCTCTTTAAAAATGAGAAAAAAATCACATATTCACCCGATTATCCGCTTGATCTTTCTGAACAAAGAGACATCAGCAAAACTGACATAGCCCTATATATCTCACACGCATGCATACATATATGTGCCCAGCTGTAATCAGACTGCAGCACATGTAGATGGTCGTCCACGACCACTCACCAGGGCTCGAGGTCAAGGCCGTCCACTCACTGAGATGCTTTAATGTGACTCACATATGCTGCCTTGTAGGACCCTGATTCCAGAGTGCATCCGACGTTTTTCTGCTGGCTTGTAAATGGGGGAAAAAAAATATATAACTACATTTGATTGAGGGCAAAAATGATGTCATACTGACTCCAAGTTTATGGGTCTTGCATCTTCTGTTATTATGTTTGCGGTAATATCTGTCTCTGTCTGTTCATTTGTGAGACAAATGCTTCACTTCCAAATGTTCCTAATCCTACTAAACACTGGGCACATTGTGAACAGCAAATGGATTAACTCCTGTGTTTAATTGATTAGACGGAGCTAATTGATTTGTAGCATTGGAGAGAGCTCTTGCTGGACTCCGCCCTTTTTGGTTCCGCGGAAACTGGAAACGGGGCCTCTTCCTGTGCTGCTCCGGACATCTGCACTTAACACAGGATTGTTCCCAAAACTGACGTCCTTCACTTGCCTCACACAAACCCCTTTTACTTGTTGTGAGCTTGTCAGGGAGATACACTGGCAGATATATCACAGAAAAAGAGAGATGTAGATGAAGAGGATGTGTCAGGCCAACAAGTTTCTCAGTAAAAATGAAACCCTGGAACTCTGTTTGGTTCCTGGCTGCAGGCGGACCTGTGGGAATTTATGGGATCATGCTGCAAATTAATTTGAAATACCAATGCTGTACAGTCAGTATTTGTTTATGCCTGGAGCTTTTAAGGGGGGTGGGGGGGGGGGGGGGACATGTGAAACCATTCATTTTCTATTTTAGGAGAGAAAGGATAGTTGGTTTCACAGTACGCATGTCATCCATTTGTAATAGAACATTTCAGCCAGATATATGTTTGAGGAAATGCAGGAAAGTAAAAGTAATCTTTATGTCCCAGGAGAGAGAAGCTTTTGTATCAGTAACATGTGATCAGATCATAAGACTGACTCTTTTTGAGACTGAACTAATCCATACTTAAAGGTAATTAAACCATGCCGACTCTTTGAGCTTTGGCCATTTGAGGATTTGACCATTACAGGCTGATGAAATAAACACACAGCACTGCAGTATGCTCAAATTTGCACTGATTGGAAATGTGTGTAAATTGAGTCTGTTTGTACTTCACTCATTCCAGTAACGCTGAGGTCACTCCTGGTGGATGAAACAATAGATTCATGCATCAGTTATGTCAGCATGGCTGTACTGCCAGCAGGTGGTCTTTCAAAGCAGTAGAGGTGCAGATTTGTACCAGAGAAGGGAAAGTAAGGTGGGAACAGTGTACTACTCATGATACATGTAGCGTAACAGCTCAAGCTTTGCATGAACAAAAGGAAAAGCCAACATATTCAAGGAAGGTGGGTACCTCAGAATAGTTCTTGATGTACTTAGTAACATTCCACCACTGGTCGTGAAGTGACACGGGTCAGATCAGATTACATAACATAGTATGGGTAGAGGAGGACAGGCCGATCACATCACTTCCTTTTCTGTAACTTTCTTCCATTGTCCGCCTGTATTGCTGCACAATAAGTCCTCAGATCAACTCCCTTCCTGGATGCTGGACGACAAACTGGGTCCTGCCTTCATCACTGCTGTACATCACTGCTGGTGTGGCCGGGATCTTCCCTGGAAAAGCCTCAGTGAGGCATGAGCTCATATGGGCAGGAACAGACAGGAAGCTTTTTTTTTTTTTTTCTTTGGCCACAAGCCTTCAAAGGTGTCCTGTCCTCATGCCTGCATCGCCCATAAGGAAAGAGAGGCGGAGGTATGCGGTCAGAATGAGAGAAGCACCGTTGACAGAACTTTAGAGACGTTTGTTCACCAAATGTATGAATCAAAAATGTCACTGTAAATCATAAATGTTAAACAAAGTGACTTGCAAACTTGCAAGAGTATGTTTTATTTTGAACGTATATGGAAGTAGCTTCAAGAGATAAAGCAGATCAATTGAATCTGCAATAAAAACCAAAGGTACCCCTGGCATGTTTCTTGTGCTTATCAGTTTACCTTCACACCATTGATTAAGGAGTTTAACCCCTGACTGAACTCAAGGAGCCTGTCCTCTGACCTTAAAGAGTAACTAAACACTGGCTGGAAGTCTTTGTGTTTTGTACAGAGTCTCCAAGTTGCAGAAGGATCTACTTGTGAACAACCCAGAGAGTGATGTGTGTGGTCAGAAGTAGTGTAATACTGATTCTTGACTTTATCCTCAGTCGGTTTCGGCTTCTTTTATCTTGTCCACACAATTCAGTTGCTGCAACCTCACGGGTTTCATATGCAGACATGAGATTTAAAGAAGCACTATTGTGTGCAAAGTTTCAGAGTCATCAAGCCAAATAAAAAAAATAGAAAACAGTGTAACAATAGCAAATTTTGTTTATTATTATAAGTGTGTTGTTAAAATTACTGAAAACTGAAAGTTCATTCTTAAGAGACCCTGGTTCTTCTCAGTGTATCTTTGGCCATCATTCCCACAAATTATAGTAACATTTTACACAGACTCTAACATTGCATCAATGTTAGTAGAACAGAATTAGTTCGGGCCAGACACATGCTGTAAATAAAACCCCAGTAAACCCAATTATCTGAAACAAATAAGGGTGAAAAATGCTCTGTCAAATCGATTTATAATGAAGAGGGTAATAAATAACTCTTCTAAATAAATTGATTAGATAATATGATAACATTTGGGATTAATTTACGACATGTTTACTGACAACATACCCTATTGGACTTTAATGTAACTTTAATGTTTATATTTGTAGGTTTGAATAACAAATCAAGCATTTATAGGCTATATTTAAATTGAACTGCCTTTAGAATGTGTTCTTTGTGTGTCTGTGTGTATATGTGTGTATGTGTAATCTGTGTCGCGCGGGGGTGCTATTAGCAGGGGCGGGGCTTGATGACGTCGCCGTGGACGCAGCGTTGCTCATGTGAATGCAGACAGCTGGGGATGGAGCAGAGCAGAGAGGGAGAAGCGCCGCCGCTCTCTCACATCGCCGTCAGACACCTCTGAAATAGCCCTTCGGTATCCGAGGACCTCCCTGCGGCTTCTTTTTCTCTCACCTTTTATACTATTTTCTCTGTTGACATCTTCGCACCACTCCACTTCCTCTGTCTGATAACACACCGGCTCTTTGGACTGTCTGCCAGCAGGGAAAGCAAAGAAAAAACCCCGTTAAAAACACTCTACATACACACCTTCCTGCCGGACTGCCCTGTCACTGCTACAATCAATATGGAGGAAGACAACCACGGTAAGGCTGTGTTTTTATTATGTCCCCTTTGCAGACCCACATTGTTCTCCTCTCCTCAGCCCGTGTGCAGGGATGGATGCACGGCATGGATGTGTGTGTGTGAGTCAGGAGGAGACGCGGATGTACGGAGATGCATGGAGGTATTTCAGAACCAGGATGTTGTGTTGTTGTTTTTTTTCTGCAGACCTGCCCAGAAAAACAACAACGGTAGGATGGCATGATTTAGGACCTGGTATTAAAGGAGCATTTCTCATAAAAACAGTGCGACTCGGTTGGTTTTTCGCAGGTGAGAAAGAGTCTCCTGTACATGTCTAGAAACGCTGAAGTCATGGTTGAAAAACACACACACCAAAAATAAGCAGGCAATTTTTTTTTTATCATGCATGCACCTTTTCCATCTGTTTGATGTCTTTGCTGTAAGGCTTTGAAGTTGCTCCCACTATCTCGTTGCGCTGTTTGAAGCCTCTAAACCGGTGGGAATTGATAAGATATCTGACTGGCAGTCTTCCATATGGAGGATAGACCGAGCAGGATCTACATCATTTTACAAAAAAATAGAGAAAATTAAGAAAAAACGAGTCCCTGTTGTGATATTTGAGTCATAGTAATACCACAGGAGATTAACACATTATGATTAGGTTTCTGCAGCAGCTGCAAATTATAGTATTTGCCAATTATATGTAATATAACAGATCAGAAAAAAACACTTTGAATGCACTATTTGGTGTAGAAAACATGCATATATAAGTGAAGAAGTGCCTTTAAGGACAATAAGGGACTGCGTTTATTGAGTTGCATAGAAGCTAACACTATAGGTGGGGCTTAAGTACACTAAAGTCACATTGGGCTATACCCAACAGTGAATATTAAAACAGGCATAGAGGAGTATTTGGTGCCATAGACCTGAATGTGTGGTGTTGTGATAAGTCTGAGTGAATTGAGCCCGTGCAGCTGCCTGTTTAACCAGGATTACTGCTCACATGGCGGCTGCAGCCCAGAGTCCCATATCAGTTATTATATGATATGTGTGCTGAAACACGCATGCAGGATGCTTCCGAGCAGATAATCCAAACCGCCTTGAGGGCTGAAGGCCTAGTGTAAACAAATGGCAATACACTGATAACAGTTTGTCAGTTAAACTGTGAGAGATTAGCATGATCCAGGAGAGACCCTCGTCTGGACTTCCACTTTTTTTCCCCCCACATTAAGCTCAGTGTCTGAACAGAGTGTACCTAAACCAAGAAGTGGTTATGACCCAGTTTGACCTATTTCAGTTATACTTGTGCAGACATCGGCTAAGGTGTAGTAACTATTCCTGCCTTTCTATAATCATACTCTTCATGTCTTTATATTATTATATATGCTCAATTTTAATTGTATTTTGGGGAATTTCTATAAAAACTGCTTTATATTCATGGCCTCCAGATGAAATGTCCCAGAAATGTGGTGACCCCCCCCCCCCCCTCCCCTGATGTTTCCTTTAGTGACACTTTGGGCACAAATTGTACACAAGAAATATCCAAAATCTGGGCCAAATAAAGGGCAAACTACCATGAAAGTAATTTAGCATATTCATGATCCAGGGGGGAAGAACCCTTTATATTTTGGACACTTCACTAGCTTTACTAGAAAACTTTGCATAAACAATATCACATTTATTTTGTGTGTGTTTGAAAGGAGAGGTTTTCACCGTGGTCTAAATGTTGTTTCAGAGGCTTGTTGAAAGTAATAATATGATGATAGGATTTGGCCTGTATCCTCTTTGTGATTCAATGCGTGCCATAGAGCATAAATGTCCCCTCAAAAACAATAATCAGTTCATCACATGTTCCCGCCCGCCACAGATGAGCGCCAGTCAAAGAAAGAGATACCGGTCACTGAAACATGTGACAGGATGTCAGAGAGCACAGACGCTCGCTGTCTGTGATCAAACTGGAAACATACGACACAAGCCCAGAGAGATTGTGTGCAGTGCCGTGCAGCCCGTGAGAGAGTTATTAAAATAACTTACCATAAACGTGAAAGTAATTAAGAGTTCTCAGTCGCTCGCTCACACCCTCGCTGCCTCTCGCTCTCTTGCACGCATCACTTAACATTGTTCACATGCACACCTTGATATACTCTGGTATCACAGCACGAGCACTTAGAGCTAAATCTGTCTCCACCAGTATACTTCCAGCAGCTGAAGTCACAGTTACACCCACATCAAGAGCCAATTAATTCACTGCTGCGGCAAAATACAAGAAATAGAAACTTACTATGATAACTTAATAGTTTTGAATCAGTACCTGCAATGTTTGGATCAGGATGTGTCAGATTTAGTAGCCTTCAGCTGCTATTTCAATGTGTCAGATACGTATTTAATCAGCATTTTAGTCAATTTAAATACAGGATCGGACATCCCAACAAAATATCACGAGACAATGAACGAAACTTATCACGTCTAAGCCATTTCTAGGGACCTTTCCGCTCAGTGCCTGTGAATCCATCCTGTGTAGCCAACACATCTGCACATTATCCTCATATGTGTGCATTAGGGACGTGTGTTGTCACGCCTGCGTTTACAGTACGCAAACTATGCAACATATGTTCAAAGTTGGGGCTATGATTTGTTCTGCACCAGTAAACCAGAGTGAACAGATGCAATGATACTCTTTAGGATTAATAAATGTTATGAGAACAGCTAAGGCTCTCACGAGGCTGACACAGCATGTGGGGGGCTGCATTTAGGTGATCAGAGTTACTGATTTAACCAGGGCCCCAAACTGAGGAAGAAATGAGGAAGTTTCTGAACTGAGAGGCCTTTTGCAGACTAATGGAAAGCCTGTCATTGCCGTAAGCGACATCATTGGTGGAACGTCGGTGGTGTTGCAGCGAAAAGGGAGACGGACCTGCGCGCTTGTTTCTCAGCTAAACTTATCCACACAATGAATTACACTGTAAACGGTGGCGGTGTGCGTTATTTTGACGGTGCTCAGCCGTAGCATGGGATTCATTAGTGCATGTTTACAGCGCTCGCTAATCAGAGTTGGCGCTTCTCTGCTCCGTTAACGTGCCACAGAGCAGACAGAGCCTCGCCTCAAAATGGATGAAAATCGTCAACAGGCTCGAAATTCTAAGTGTTTTTATTACTCACATGTCTATTTTTAGCATCATCGTATAGCTGGATGGAGAAGTGGAAAAAACACAGAAGCAGAAATTGGCTGGAAAGCGGTTCACTGAATGTCTGGATGGAGGCCACGGATTTTAACACTTGGCTCTCTTGTATTTTCTCTTCTTTATAGCAGCTTTGTTATGCTGCAGTCAAGGGATTAATATGGGCTGACTAAACGTCTGTTTTGGGAGTTTGGGGTATTAAAACGCTGAAATGAATAGAATTCACCTTTTTAAAAATGCCTTGCACCTAAATAAAGACGCCTGTGACGACTGAGGCTCCTGAGCATAACATGCCTTGTGTTTTGTGGGTTCAGACGCCACAAAATGTGCTGAAATGTTTGTTAATGGGGCTTCCTTCACCATATATCCTGTGTGAGCGTCGTGATAACCCTGCTGTGTCAATCAACACTCTTCTGTCTATCTGACCGTGGGAAAAGTTGAATGGGAAAGGCCTTTCCTTCAATTCTTCTATTCTCTTTGGACCGAATGTGTGAATGTGCGCTGAAATAACAAATCGTATCTGACTGCAGCACTTGCCTGTTTTGTCTGTAGGGGCCTTTTTAATGGTGCACACATGGCAGTGTCTGTGTGCAGTATCACGCCTCGGCTTTCTGACTGAAAATATCTCTAGTAGAAAGAAAAACTGCCTTTCTTCTCTGCATTTTTTTTGTAATCTTCTCCTCAAACTTACTGGACATCTGACTGTATGCAATTATTTCACATCACATTCACCCTGCAGGCATGAAACTCAAGCTAGGGTGGCTTTTTTTTGGGAAAACCTGAATCAACACAACTGTATGTGTGATTTCTTGGCGCCTATAGTGCTGTAGTTCTGAGGGGGATTAGCTGGTAAGAAGGGGAAGTTGGTGTGATTAGGGCACGGCCTTTGTTGTGGCTGTAGGGTGAGTGTGTGGGAGGACATCAGAGAGTCACTAGCTAAACTTCGCCCAGGGAGTCTGGCTGGCTTATTGTAAAGTGGTCGGTGCTGAAGGGCTAGATAGCCGCAGAACAGAGTTCAGACATCTGTGTCTCTCTGCAGCTACATGTCATCTACCTAACGTCTCCCTGGAGATGCACCGCATGTGGAATCTGCTTATAGGTAAAGTGCATTAGAGCTATTTTGGCAAAAATGGCAAAGAACTGGTCACTAGTTCCACCCTCTCAAATGTAATTGTTTTTGGGGGGTTTTATAGTCTTCCATGATAGTAAACTAAATATCTTGAGGTTTTGGACTGTTGATCAGACAAAACATGAAGACGTCACCAAGCGGTCTGTGAACTCATGGCGGGCATTCTCCACTGCTTCATGCATTAGATTAATCAAGAAAAAAAAAAGATACATTAATCCATGATTAAAATAATCATACATCCATAATTAGTTGAAGCTCAAATCATCTTTTCAAGAATGAAAAGTAAAGGCATCACAGAATGTAATAAAGCTACAAATATGGATGCTGAGTTTTGCAGCATGTTAGCCTCCATTATTAACTTAAAAGAGTCCTGTCTCTCTTTAGGGAACACACTATGACATTTCTAGCTAGTTACGCCAAAATGTGTTCCACAGTTGTCCCGACATCAGTAGATGAAGTGATAGTTCGACATTTTGGAAAATAAATATATTCGATTTTTGCCGATATCTAGACGTGAAGTGAAGCTACAGCCAAGTGAGGATAGCTTAGCTTTCCATAAAGACTGGAAACGGAGGAAACAGCTAGTCTGGCTCCGTCCAAAGCTAACAAGAAGCTTGTTTGTTAAAACTTTATATCTTGTTTGTTTAATTCATACAAAAACTGCCTGTGAAAAGGACATGTTGGGTTTTTGCAGGTGTTGTGTCACAGACTATTTCCTGGAGGATTTGATTACCTTTCGACAGAGAAGTCCCCCCCCCCCCGGTTTCCAGTCTTAAGCTAAGTTTATTTCCCAAACTGTCAAGTGTTTGACCAGAACAAATACCACCAACACTGCATGGTGATATATAGCTGTATCTTAAGCTATAAATCCTTTTTAAAAGCCTTTGCTTTTATGTGAATTCCTTCCATACTTCACATCTGTTTTATTCACCTGGCTGCAGAAAGAATTCTCCCTTGGGTATAAAAACACGGAGCTGGATTGAATTCACCACTTCCAAATTTCCCGAAACACCCCAGTGGCCTGAAATGAATGCCGGCCAATGTTTAAGGAAGAACGCGTCTCTTATTGTGTGTCGACACAGATGCCAACAAAATGTGCTCAAATGTACTCTTTACGATCTCTTTGGTTGACCCGGCAGGCTGGCTTGTGTTGTTTCAAGGCTTAAGTGGAGATTTGGAAAGAACAGAAATTCATTTTTGACTGCCAAGATTACGGGTTTTGTGGTACAACATTAGAAGATTAAATATACAGTAAAGTATACCACATGCAACCAGACAAATACACAAACACAGACAGTGCTGGCGCGTGATGTGCAGGGATTGAGCCGGAGCTTGTAACAAACTGCACTACTTAAGTGTTGAGAGAGAGAGAAGACTACATATGGACCTGATTAAGAGAGAGAGAGAGAGAGACTTGGGAGGCTTCCCGACATGTTCCCATCACCATGGCAGTGTGTGTGTGTGTGGGTGTGTGTGTGGGTGGGAGGGGAATACAAGACATTGTAAGGCAACATTTCGGCTGTTGTGATTAGAGGTATGCCTTTGCCTGGAGTTATTGCTCGGAGCTGTCGAGAGGGGGAAGCTCTTTAAGCGTGAGACAGAGAGCAGATGGGAGACAAAAGGAACGGCAAATTGAATGAGCGGGAGTCTGGGAGGAGAACACAGACGGACGTTAACGGCAGCAGAGATGTACTGTGTGTGAGTAATCCACACCTAATGTCAGTGGAAGGAGGGCAAGGAGAAAACAGCTGACCATACAGCCATGAGGGAGAGAGAGAGAGAGGGAGAGAGAGAGAGAGAGAGTCTGGAGGGTAGGCGTGTGTTTCTTGGCTTCTGGCTCAATAGAAATGGAGAACCGCACCAACGCCCAGCTCGTTCTCACCTTAATAACTTGCCCTGGCACTCTTTCATTTCATTTCCTGCTCTTTTTTTTTCATGATCAAGTGCATATATTCCCTAATGTTCCATTTTAACTTGAGGCCAGAGCTGTCTTTGATCCAGCATGTAGCCATGGGACAGGTTGATATTAAACGTGATCCGTCCATAAGGAACTGTAGGGAACTCAGAGCCAATACCAAGAGAGACAAATCATTTCAACTTTGCGGGTAGTTTCTGTTGTAACGATCAAAGGTCGCTCCGGTGTCATTGTGAATGGGATGAGGGTTGTCCGCCAGAGTCAGTGTTTTTGCGGGCAGGCGCACTAACACCACAGGAACATCCCTGGTCAACGTCCCTGGTCAACAGAGCTGCACACCGAAAAGGCTTGAAGTCAGTGCCAATCATCCAGGTTGACCCTCTCCTTGCTGGTGTCTGCACACTGTCGGCATCATCAGAGATATCAAAACGTATTCCCCCTCATTCGAGGGCGCACAGAATGAAAAGCAGCCAATACGGATTTCAAAATTGCCTCCCAAGATAGATATCTTTTCACAACAATGGAGGTGAGCGTGTTCACGTCAGATGAAGCATTCGTTCATTCTGCTTCCTGTCAATCACCTGACACCCTGCAGGAAGCAACAGCAGTGTCTGTCAGGAAATGATCCCTCAAATATATGTCGCCTTTCAAAAATGATTGTCACATGCATGTCTTCCATCCTTTGTTCTTCAGTGTGAATTTTACAATAACAAAAGCTTAGGGAATGCTAAAACACTCGACAGCTACGCTAGCAGCTATGTGACGTCGTTAGCATGCTTTGAGCTTAATGCAAAAGCCGGCAAGCTAACATGCTCATAATGGCGATGCTTGCTGTGCAAGTATAATGTTTTATGTTCACTATCTTAGTTTAGCGCGCTATCGTGCTAATATTTGCTAATTAACACGGACCAGCGACAGCTGTGATTGGAAGTAATGTGAACTAGATTCAGTACAGAGGCTTTACCTCTATGTAACACCAGTATTCAGACACTTTTTGTTGAATTTTAGATGTGCTCGAAATATACTAACATAGATTTTATAGACTAAACTTCTACAGCTTCCCTCCAAAAATCTGCCTAAAACCTGGCTGATCATCTGTTGCAGCGGGTGAACAGGGACCACTTGGACTGCTCTCAGCCTGTGAAAGCCCCTCATCTTGCCCGGACGCCAGAAGAAACAGCATCCATTTAATCCATTCTCAGGCCGATCAAATCATCAGATTATGGTTACTTTGGCCGCCAGCATATGGCGGTGGAAGACCCCCTCCGATTCGGTGTTCATCGAATCAAACATTGACATAGTGCTGATGCCGAGCAGATGTGTGATATAAGGAGGACATCGTGTGCAGACCACCTTCTATGCAACCACACACTCGCACAAATGCACTCGCAGCAGGAGGTCCCTACCCAAAACTGCAGATTAACCAGAGCAATCAGCGTGAGGGCTCTTCAGCTCCCCGAGCCCCAGATTCTCCCCGCGACCCCAGATGTAGTTTAAAAACTAGAAGCCATATTAGCTCCCCAAATCTCTCTTCTCACGCGACCGCCAGGACTGTTGTTACTGGACAGGCTACAGCACAGTGTACTAATGCATGATTTTAACGCAAAAAGCTCATACGATTTGAAAGGAAGTTATCTGCGTATAAGACAAAATGTTCCATTTATGAAGGAATAGTGTTTTCATTGTTTGCATTTTCAGAAATAACAGCAGTTTGAAGGAAAAAAAAAACACAAAGTAGAACCTTAGTAGGTATTTATCATTAGGAGCTACAGCCATCATGGCTGAACAAACAAAGAAAAGAGAGCAACCTACATGAAGTTAAGAGTCTTGCAGGTGAAAATGTAATAAATTAGATTTTAAAGGAGACGGTTGAATGATGTTTTCTTGTTTTTGTCACGCTGAAGTCTCAGTTTCACTTATAGCACATCGCTATTGCTACGTGGCAGCAGGCTTCTTTCGCACATGCACGTAGACACCTGTGTGCTTGACCTTTCACCGTCTGCATCACGACCTCCTTCACCTCCTCACGGTGGCCTTTGTGCTTAACGTCCCGGCGTACTGCTTTCATTGTGGCTCAGAGCCAAAGTGCCTCTGCAGACAGCTACGCCAGACTATATGTGTGCTGCTGCGTATTCTGTCACGTCATTTCATCACTGAGGCAAAGTAGGTTAAAGGCAGAGCCAGACGATGTCTGGTTTGACGGCAACATCTGTGTAAATGCTGTTATACTGTACATCACACTTCCGCTCTGACAGACTCGTGTTGGGCTCACTGAGCGGCGGGGAGGGCGAATGTGTGGGATTAGTGCCAGCTGGTCTTAGTGTGTATGTGCTCATGTGCGGTTCTGTGCACATGTCTGACTGTCTGTCTGTCTCTTTCTGACCAAGGCTTTAATACAGAGCACGTCTTCGTCTACACTTACAGGGATTTGGGGTGGCTGGTTTCAGATCCAAGAGCAACTTTCCCTTCCCTTCCTGTTTCCTTGCACGTGTCCCATTGTGCTGAAAGGCCAACCTGAGTAACAGGGTTATCTTTTTTTTTTTTTTTTTTTTTAAAGCTCATCCACTTTAAAAGACATTACAGCCGGTAAAGTCGCTGGTCTAAAGCCACTAGATCTCGACAAATCCTCTCTCACTCACACGAGTCAGTGAAAACTGGGAGCGCGGCCAGTGTTAAGTGAGCGTGGGATTCTCACTCTGAGCTCCATGTGCTCCGAGTACCTCGCCACTGGTATGGATACTGGTGATCACTTCAAAAAGGCCTTTTAAATCTGATTTATTTCCCCTCTCTGTCCGTCCACTCTAACAAAGGGCTTAAGCATATTGATGTGTGACCAAAATAAGCATGGTGAAAGTTCTGAAACCGAGGGTTGCTGCAGACTGGTGTGGGTTTGTGCGTGTCAAAGTCTCCCTGCATTAGTTTAAATGCCATCAAAGCCTCTGGTTTCAGTGGGTTGGCCGGGGACAGTTGTTAGTTTTGGGTGTGAAGAGCAGCAGGGGATTTACGCCTTAAAGTAGATTTTGAGGGATTTTGTTTTTAGGGGGGAAATGACCCGAGCCTCTTGTTCTGTGGTGCACGTGTTGGAGTTTAAACCCTTTGGACCCTCTCAACCCACCACTCCATGCAGTGGATTTCCATATAGCGGCTTTATTTTAATTTAAGTCTAGTTGTCTCACGCACAAATTGAAATGAGCACCTCACCAAATACAAGCTAGCCCACTATTGGACGATGGCGACCCTCCCAAGGTCCATCGATCACTACAAAGCAACGACTCGCACCACAAACGATTTTAGTGGATTAACATTCAAGCGTGGCCGTGTTTGGTTTGAGCCAATGTGGAGGTAAAGACCAGCCCTACGATGACCTCTCTGGCTGAAGACACTAAACTCATTTCCTGAATGAGTCATAGAGGGTCACGGGGGGGGGGAGGTGTGTCAATAATGTAATTGGTGGACCACCTCTGTAGAAGAGCTCCCCCCCACCACTAAACAAGATTATCTACTGGAACAGAAACCCTAACACTGGTTTTATACTCCTTTCTATTATCAAATGTGTGGTTTGAAAGACATATATTACGGTATATAACGCAGTAAGAGAGACCTGGTTTTGAGGATAATAGGCAGTGCTCTGCCATTAATGGTGACAGGCTTTTATTAAAGGGAGCATCCTCTGCTTTTCATTAGATTTGTAATGAATCAAGATTGTAATCATGTACCCAGTTACAGCCAGTAGAAATCTCCATTAGCTAATGCACGGCCTCGGGCAAATGGAAAACACGGAGCTTTCATCTTCCTCTGAGCAACATATGTAGACACACAAACATCCACACAAGTGGATATTTGATAAAGACTGGAAACAACGTAAAACAGCTATAACCTGAAGCCTTAGCTGTTTGAAAGTAACAGCCGTATATATATTTACTGGACAGATATCAGAGTGGTATTAATCTTCTTATCTAACTCCCAAAATGTCGAGCTGTTGCTTCAAGCATCAACCCTTAGCAACAATGCATCTTTCACCAACAGGTTAGCTTCTGCTTTGTTTGAGATATGTTGTTGGGCAAACGGACGGATGCAGAAAGCGCTCCTCAAGTAGAGGATTGAGGAATTGTGTAAAACAGCCTTGGAACTTTTTGAGAGCACTAATTGGCTTTGGAGCCACATTCACAGTTGTATTGCATTTGAGTGCTGCGAGGTAGCCGGAGGTCAGCAACGCTAATTAACATCTTTGTTTTCGTACTCTCAGTCATTGTGCATTTTTTATCCCCCTGTCGTGTCTGTTTCTCCTGCTGTTTTACCTGACCCTCATCCCGGTGCTTCAGGATTACATAACTCGGTTAGGAAGCACCTTTTGTCTCAGCGTTACTGTGAATACTGTCTATAACAATGCTAAGCTCCCCTGAACTCAATTCTTTAACAAGCTGTTGAATTAATAGTGGGCTGAATGCTTCCTCTTGAGCCCACTGACCTTGTTTTCCTTAATTGGCGCTGTTTCCCGCCTGCAAGGGAAAATAACAAGTGATATCTATTTTTCTTTTTATCTCTCCTATAGCGACATGTAGGCACAAAGCTGTGATAGTAGACGTGCCATGTTCACGTTGAGAGATTTGCGTTTTCTGCCTTTAAGCTGTCCTAATGAAGCGAGATTGCGCTTTGTGCTGGAGAGAGATTAAATAAAATGTGTGGGGGGGGGGGGGGAGAGTGAAAAAAAGAGAGAGAGAGGAGTGGGATAAAAAGAAAAATGAGGAACAAGATTGAGACGGAAAGACAAAGTGATGAAGAGGGGGAAGGACACGTTTGAACACAAAGCGAGCTGTGAAACCCTCACGGCCGGGGAATCAAGGTCGCAGGCCGTGTTAAATTAGCAAATTCACTTTTAATGAAAGAAAACGTAATCTGGATTGGTTTTATTAATAGAATTCCCCCCTGAGCCAAGTGAAGACGGGGGGGGGGGGAAGGGGCAAAACACTTTCAAGTGGAATAATTAAGGGCCTTCTCTCTTTCTCTGGTTAATTAAGATGAGCATGCAGGCTGGTGATATGTGTTGCTGCTGCTGCCGAACAAGCCGAAACAGTCAATGCAGCAGCAGCAGCAGCCCCGTCACTCAACCCTGCATGAGGAGGATGTATTCTTTTAGATTTTCCATACTAGTCACTAGATTTGATTCGCTTCTGTTTTCTGCAGTGAGCCGAGTGGGTACCGCGATGCGAGTTGTGTGTGCGTATGAGGGTTAAAGTCTGCTGTGTTTTCTCCCATCACGTGTTTCAGTTCCTGAGGATCTGTCTCTGGAGGAGAGGGACGAGCTTTCAAACATCCGACGCAGGAAGAGAGAGCTGCTCGACGATATCGAGGTGTGTGTGTTTTTGCACATATGAGTTTAATATACAATCTGTTCAGGATACATTTGAGCTTCGTCTCAGCAGCGGAGGCCTCTGTTCTTTAGCAGTGCATTGAAGCTAAGTTGATCGTTTTGTTGTTCCTGATAATTGTCATGTACTGTATCGATAGCAGATCATTTTTATGTGGAAACCAAAATAGGAGCACAGTACTTGTTAGTCAGTTATTTCTGACCTGTTCATTATTTTTGCCTATCGTCTATTTGCATGCTGTGCATAATGCAAATAGACCTGCAGTACATCCTCCGCTTGCTGTACAGTACATCCTCTGCCTTTGCATGCCGTAAAACTTTTTTTTCCAGGTTAAATTTAAAGAAAGAAACCAACCGTCTCACTCTTTTCTCTCAGAGGTTGAAGTTTGAGATAGCAGAGGTCATGACGGAGATCGAGCAGCTGACGTGTGTGGGAGAAAGGTAAGTAACTGAAGTTGTGCATGTGATGTTTACATCTCTAATGTATCAGTAACAGAGTATTCATCAAGTGTTTTCAATCACTTGGTGGCTGTGTGCGTAAATGTTTAAATTAAACTTATTGAGACAAAAACTGAACATTATAAGCTTCTTAGTGGTAGAATGTAGAGCTGATGTATTGCATTAGAGTGTAACTTGTACATTAATTTAACTAGAAACATGATGACACCAGGGCCAAAGCAATAGTCTTTACAATGTTCTTGTAATTTGGATATTTGTATATATTATTTATACATTTAGTTCAGTGATATTATCTGTGGATGTTGATATTCTTTGAAGGCAGTAGTGTGCATTAGAGTTTCTGTACATAATAGTCTAAAGGCTGTTTTGGATTTGCATGTAGGCTCATGAGACGTCAAAGGCAGTTGGATTACAAAGGTGTAGGCTGACCTAGACACAGCTGGGAAGGACGTCATATTATATCATAGAAATATTAGGTTGCCTGGTGGGTTTTATAGATCAAATATTGACTTATTGACTAGAAGGTGTCAAAGCAACAGCTGCATGAAAGAAATAACGAGAGTCAATGTACAGCATACCGTATGTGCCAGGTGTCTCTGTGCATATGTTCTTCCAGATTATGTGCACACACGTATAATGGGAACAGATGTGGCAGGAAATAAAAATCTCTGTTGGGACTTTAAATAAAGTATATTGCTGTGTTTTGACATTCAGGTACTTGACAACCTGTTATTCTCAGTGTTGTTTAGGGTTAATACGTGCCAGTAACACTAATTAAACGCGTCTGTGTTCTAGTAAATCATCCCAGAGAAACAAGCAGATCGCCATGGGCAGGAAGAAGTTCAACATGGATCCAAAGAAGGTACCATGTGTGTCCTGTAACGCTGTCTGAAGAGCGATCCATTCTCAGCCCTGACATTTTCCTTCATCCGTACTCAATTGAGACGATCAACCATCCTGTTTTCTCATTTTCGCCTTCAGGGAATCCAGTTCCTGTTGGAGAACGACCTCCTCCAGCACACCCCTGAAGACATCTCCCAGTTCCTCTACAAAGGCGAGGGCCTCAACAAGACCGTCATCGGAGATTACTTGGGCGAGCGGTGAGACAGAGCATCCATCAGGCTGCAGGAGAAAGTCCTTGCATGAGATTTATGCTCCCCCTGTGATTAGAGAAAGACATTATGGACTGGATTGATAGCGAGCACGATTGACCCCCTCCAACATGAATCTTTGAGTCAGTGTGGGTGTCTTGTCATAGTCCACCCATGTGGACTTATAACTGGTGATAAAAGGGCCATCCAGCTCCTCAGATCTCAGGCCAGACTGCTGGATGATGAAGAAGAAAGGAAGTCCTGCAGCCAGGGAGATATATGGTGTTATCTGAGGGTGAGATTAGATAGTTGAACATACTGTATGAGGCGTGCAGGGACAAAATACACTAAATAAAAAGACAGGAAAAGGGAGCTGCAAGAGGGCATAGAGAGAGAGAGAGAGAGAGAGAGAGAGAGGAAGTATAGCAAAATGTAAAGATCCTGGATAAATGCAGCACTGTCTGAACATCGACTACAGTCTGTATTATCTTACCTCAGTACAGGTGCTGATTGTTCAGCGGTAGACAGTAGCAGAAGCAATGAAACACACACACACACTCACACACACATTGTGAATGAAGCTGAAAGTTGGGGATGGGGGGGGGGGGCTCTGGGGACTCCTCTTGTTGGCAATAGGCTTTACTCATGGTAAGGATCATCAAAGAGGCCACCTACCCGGTGGAAGTCACACTAAACACAGGCTGAGGGTTTGCGCTCAGTAATTATCACTAATTGAGCTTGTGCAGGGAGCAGGAACCTATCATTACATGCTGAGTGGAGAGGGAGATGAAGAGAGGGGAAAACAGGAGGGAAGCACACATGAAAAGGAGGAAGAAGGAGAAAAACAGCTAGAAGGAGAATAGATCGTGGGAGATGGATGTGGGTGATTGACTCCTAAATTACGCAACCAGACCTTTTTATTGTTCCAGTATAATTCAGCTTTGTTTGTTACATACAATACACTCATTGCGATCACACTGAGACACATATTGTATATATGCAATTTCATTTTTTACAAACAGCAGGCCACATTCCCATCTCTTTGTAATAAGTGTACCTATAGCAATACATTATATATAACCCTCGTAGGACAGGATTCATTTCATTTGGCCAGTATAGGGTACAAGAAGACGAAAGCCCCAAAGTCATCGACCAAATAATTACAGTTATTGCGAAAACAAGGTTGATGTTTGTTTCATGTCAGCAAAACGCTTTCTGTTCTTTTCTCAGCCTTTCCACAATGTCTTTCTACAAATAAACCCAAAATGCCAGGTCATGTCAGGAAATTCCCAGCTACTTTTAAACAATATACATCACAAAGACGATACAGGATCAGGATCATGGCCCCTGATGTACAACAAACATGATCAGAGAAGCTGTGACCGCAGCCTGAGAGCAGCTGTTGACTTTTCCTACTAAAGTCCCGCCAATGGACAAACAAACCTCTGACCAAAGGAGCCTGTGTGGGTTTGGTTTAAGCTGTTTTTCATCAGTCAAACGCACCATTCCCCCCCCTCTCCCTCAGGGTGGAGAAATACTCAGCATCAGCCAGCTGTTTAAATTGCTTCCAGACTGCATGCTCAGCGCCCAGTATGAATAAGTGCACATATATGACAGGAATGCTAAGAAACAGGAATTCAGGTTGAGAAGTGCTTTCATGGAGGAAATATGTTTTTCCCCAGCATGTCTTCTGGGTTCACATTGTGTAGAGAGATATCTTACACCTTCTCTGGATGGTCTTCCTGCTCTTTGAAATAAAAGGAGTTGCTTAGAGATAGGATGATATTGGAAATCAGATTTTCTCATCTGTATTTTTTTTTCCCACCAGGGATGACTTCAACCTCAAGGTGCTGCATACTTTTGTGGAGCTGCACGAGTTTGCAGACCTCAATCTCGTCCAAGCACTACGGTCAGCAGAACGATTAACCAAAAATATTGAGCAGAAAAACGTCACATCAGCTATGTCATGTGCACCCTGACTCCCTGTGGCATCACAAATGAAATCCCCTCCTCTCCCTCTAAATTGTAGCCAGTTCCTGTGGAGTTTCCGTTTGCCAGGTGAAGCCCAGAAGATCGACCGCATGATGGAGGCGTTTGCCTCGCGCTACTGCCAGTGCAACCCCGGAGTCTTCCAGTCGACAGGTCAGACACAAAGCAGGCTACTGCAGTGTCATCATTCTTAATTGCCACAGTGTTGATGTTTCAGCTGACTCAGTGCAGATTTCTCCTTTTTTTTTAAGCAAATCGTAACTTCAGATTATTTTTAATGAATTGAGCTAAACTTTCCACGTACCCCTTGGAAACATCAAAAGTACCCCCTGGGATACATAAGAGCAAGGTGGGAAATCCAATATGTTGGACAAAGTCAATGCACTGATAAGCAATTTAGCGTAATGTGCCAACAGAGGTACTGCCCGAGGGTTTAGGATGCTTCGAGTGATGGCCTGTATTTTTTAATGCATTTCAATCATTAAGCCATAAGAGTTTCTGTAACTAAAGCTCAATGGGGATTAAGCAGATTACAGTAACTGCAGATCACGGTTTCGCTGCAGAAGATGAATTCAGCGTAAACAACCAGCAACAAACAAGGGACATCCATTATTGAGGAAGACTGAATCAGGCTGGGTGATACATGGTCTTGTGATAAACAACGCCTACAACTACAACAGTCAGTAAATAATTAAAGAGGTTTTAGAGCAACGTATTGTGTACGAGATTGTTGAGGGTGCATGCGGTCCCATGGAGGTAATACTTAGCTCAGGTATGGGTTTAGCAAATTCAAATGCTACTAAATAAAATGGAATAATATATAGGGTGGTTAAGCCACACAGAAGGCTTTTTAGAGATATGGGGTTTTCTACAGACAGCGACAATGTGACAATCTCTGCACATGCATGCATGTATGTGAGACAGTTGTGGGTTCAGGGCAGAACAGCAGCTTAGCTCCATGTATGAAGCAGCAACCAAACACTGAACTCATAAAACCATGAAATAAACCAGCGTTTGATCACCAATGGAATGAGCAATCCATCTCTCTCTCTCTGTGTTTCATCATGCACATCGGGTTTTTCAATACACTGACATTCCTCTCACAGTTAGCAGCTGCTCTCGCCCCGTATTACACACTGTGTGCAAAGCTCCTCTTTTTTTTTTTTTTACAGAGAATTTTGTTAGTGGGCAGACAATAGGCATCGCAGCACAGCCAGGACCAAAGTGTGTCAGTGAGAGGCGGCAGACAGAGAGGAATGAATGATTCATTTACAGGCAGCCACTGGCCCGTGTGTGTCTGAACATTAACTCACAGTAGAGAGACTAAAGCCCTGCCTCCCCCCTACTTTTGATCCCACTTCCACCTCTCTCTCTCAAATACAAATGCAGTACAAAAAAACTGTCTATTCTCTGAGTCTTTGTCTGTTCCTACCAGTCACTAAGAAAATTCCTTTAAATGAATAACAACTCAAAATAAATCTACATTTAGAGGAATTAGGACTCACTTACCAATCCCCTTAACTATCTATGATAGCAATATAAAAAATGTGTTAAAAGAAACGGAAATGAGGAAAAAATATCACCATATGCTGATGACATCCTGTTATATGTACTGGAACCTGTAAATGTAACACCACGCTAAAGACAATTTGGTTAACTGTGTAATTGGGAAGATAAAAACTCATAGAAACTGGATATTAATGATCCGTTATGTATTTTTGATCTATCTGATTCCCTTTTTGTTGCTCTCAGATACCTGCTACGTGCTGTCATTTGCTATCATCATGCTGAACACCAGCCTCCATAACCCCAACGTCAAAGACAAGCCCCCTGTGGAACGCTTCATCTCCATGAACAGAGGCATCAACGAAGGAGGGGATCTGCCAGAGGAGCTTCTCAGGGTGAGGATTTGTCTGTAATGTGTTTGTTTCTCTGTGCAATGACTGGTCTCTGTGAGCCCTTAGTCACGACTGCTCCTTACAAGTGAGGCATTCCCCTTACTGCTCACCTTTTTGATTAATACTTTCCCTCACCTGTCTGCAGAACCTTTACGACAGCATCAAAAACGAGCCCTTCAAAATCCCAGAAGATGATGGGAACGATCTGACTCACACGTTCTTCAACCCCGACAGAGAAGGATGGCTCTTAAAGCTCGGTATGTGCATTTAGAGTCAAAAAAAGTAACGTTGATTGTGTTGATTTTATCATTTGTAAGCGTACCCTCAACATCAGTTTTGCTGAGAAATACCCTGGTGATGAGTGTTGTTTGTTTGTGTGTAACTTGTTTATGATGGGCTTTCAGGCGGCCATGTTGGAGGTTGACAGCTCTTGGGCAACAATGGCAGAAAATAGCATTTGTAATATTATGTTGAATTATTTCACAAGGGAACTGCCCAGATTTGCTCAAATTTGCGAGTTCAGTGTAGGTGAACTTTGATACACAAGTTTGCATCGTTACGCCAATTGTAAACTGTCTTGATAGCGCTGACTTCTGAGGGAACAGACAAAACTTAATAGTCCAAAATGGAGAAATATATCAATAGTGGTGTCAGACCATCCAAGTACAGCCTCACTAAGCCACTAGCATGGCTGTAGACTTTTAGCTTGTTTTTAGCTGTGAGCCCTTTGCGCTAACACTGGGAGACAAAACTCATTTTTGCCCAGAAACTGTCCACCTTCATGATGGTGCTTGATAAGATAACTAGGAGATCAGTGAAGGAACTGCAAAGTGTCTTTTCTTCCCTCGTCCTTCATCTCGTGACCTCTCCTCTTTGGTTTCGTCTCGTATTGTCTCTCCTCTCCTTCCTCTCCTCTCACTTAAAGCATGCTCCTTTTTCTGATTACTGGCATTGTGATTTTTGTGCTTGTTGTGTCTTTCAAAATCCTTCTGTTTTTTGTTCCACACTCCTTTTCTCTAACCTTTCACACTTTCACCTTTTGTTCTGTTCTCTCATTCTGTTCTGTGATGGCTGTCCCTTCTTAACTGTCTGTATAAGGAGGTAGGTAACACTCCTTCCTCCATCCTCTCGGTTCATCACAGAGCGCCCTCACACTGGCGTTGGCTGCCATTATCTCCTTAGCACACCGGGCCCCCTGAACATGCTAGCCGCCTCATTTAATTGGCTTATTGTATCACAGAGCTGTTATTGGGCTAATAAGAACAGCATTGTGAGGTGATGGGTTATCCCATTCAAAGCCAAGGCGAGTTGGAGGTCAGTGATCTCTCTAATTCTGCATGAGGATCGGCTGCATTCCTCTTGTGGCTCTGGATGACGCAGAGGGCTCGTCTCAGATGGTGTGCACGCGAAAAACAAACATTTATCCCAAGAATTCTCAGCATAAAAGATAACTGTCGACCTCATATAACCACAGTACACAGTCTCTTTATTATCCTGCCTCTTTTCACCAACATGTGCCATGATAACCAGATTTAAAAACGAAAGGTTATGTAGTCATAAGCAAATCATTAGTAGTCAGGCAAGTTGGAAACCAATCCATATTAATTAAAGTTATTTAAACCCCTTATTTGGATTCAAAAATTGCTTTATTTACTGTATTCACTGTAGTTGCGGTGCATGCAGTTTGACAATTACACTGGAGAGTTCTGGGTGCTTTCACCTTCATGTTCAATTCCTTACTGGTCAAGACAACTGATTGCACTTCTCTAAAGGAATAGTGCCAACTTTTGTGAAATGTGCTTTATCGCAGTTTTGCTGAGAGTTGGAGGATAAGATTGATACCACTGTCGTGTCTGTGCGTTCCCCTGTTTCCAATCTCTGTGATATGCTAAGCTAACCAAGCTGCTGGCCGTAATGTTAGCTTCATATTTCGCTTACAGGCGTGAACGTGGGATCTCTCCCGGCAAGGAAGTGAAAACGCAAATTACCCCTTAAAACATTAGCAAGTCAACCAAACAACTAAATCAAACTGCTGCGTGCTTTGATTTTTAACCCTCACTCGCATTGCTCCGACAAAAATGACGTCTGCCTCCTCATAGAAGCAAACACCCAGAGTTCAGCTGAACAGGTCGCCTCACGCTCTGTACCATTAGAGACGGCCCTACGCGTCACACAGCTCCTGTGTAAGCTATCTGCCAGAACGCACACGCTCAGCTTTAGTGAATGAATGGGCTGCTTGAGTCTGCGCTGTGGGAATGTGTAGCTACCGCTGCGTGGCTGGTCATGCAGTGAAATAAAGGAGACCCTTGCCTATTGTCATTCTTCTCCCTCTGTTCCTGTCCCACAGGCCTCAGCACCCCACGCTGCTGCAGACCCCCCCCCCTCTTTCTCATTTGCTCTCTATCCCATCAGCTGCACTTGTCACATCATTTTAGGTCCAGTTTTCCCCCATTAGTGAATTCCACGCTAATTTTAGCTCCATCAGCAGAGTCCATGCTTTATAAGAGACGTTTTTTTTTTTAACGAAGCACTCGGGTGGCCTGTCAGGCTGTTCAATATGATATATTGCTGCACTGCTATGAGGCTGTGAAGCTCCTTGAGCTCTCATTACACTTCATTATTATCCAGGACTGAGCCTGCTGCTATGGCTGAATCCATCATCATCACGTATGAACAGAATGTCTTAGAATTATTTAAACATGTATTTTTTTAAAAAGGCCTCATATCACAAAACAGCTCTGTTGGTCATGTGAGAAAACTGTCAGAGCTCAGCCAAGCTTGTATTCTGGGACAGAATAAACAGACAAGGACGGATGCAAACAGCTTGTCCTGTCCTCCACACTCATTTGAACTGAAGTGAATGGAACAGGGAGATGTGATGTCAAAGCATTATATCTGGACTTGTCCCTGACTGGCTTCTCTCGGCAAAGTGTTCAGCATGAGAACAGACAAACACGCCATCTAATCGACATTTAGATGAGATAAATGACCAGTATTGTGCCTGTTCTGCATGCAAGGACTTCAGATGCATCCAACATAGAAGCTGTTGACTAAATGACACTTAGTGGGAAACATTTTTAATCCTGTTCAACAATTCAAATTATGAAATTGAGAGATGCAAGACTTTTAACTCCCTGACACTTGTGCACATATACTCCCTCTCCGGAGCGTCCATAAACAAACAAGTGAGTGATAAATCAGCATTAGAAACATGAAAACATGGGAGGTCCTGCAGTTATGAATGTCAGGTTTTCAGGATGAAGTTCAACAACCCTCCAGACCGCCATATTGTCAGCGGCAAAATAAGACTTAATATTTTGTATGAACCCAACAATAGTAGACCGTATTTTAAATCCTCATTACATTTTAATGAGTTAAATGCAGCGAGTGCATCTTGAAAGTAAACATTCCTCATAAATAATATACTACAGATTTTGGATTTCACTCTAGCTAGAAGTATATAGTGAAATCTGGGTCA
Source organism: Leptoclinus maculatus (assembly GCA_032191485.1). NCBI lineage: Eukaryota > Metazoa > Chordata > Actinopteri > Perciformes > Stichaeidae > Leptoclinus > Leptoclinus maculatus. The sequence continues at coordinate 10,624,476 of JAVDOI010000015.1, forward strand.
AGCCAACATTACATATTGATTACATCAGTCACGGCTGCTTTGTGCTCATCCTGTTAAGTCAGCAAACATGTTATTATGGGGCACATATTGCAGACTGCACATTGACATCACACACACTGTGTTTTTTTGGATTACATAGGTAAATTGCATCACTGCTGATGTAATTAACAGAAAATCCAATAATCCCAATAATCTTCTTCATTCAATCTTCATCTGATGCGGGAGGCAGATGGAGAGAATGTGTCTCTTATAAGGAGATATCCTTATTTTATTGCTACATTTAGATGTTTAATTGTATCATAAAAATTACTATATTTACACGTTCCAAATTCAAAACGCTCTCTGCAACGATCATCACAGTTTTCTGCCTTAGTTTTTATATTTAAAGCTGGCTTTTCTCAAGTCAAGCTCATAAAAGTTGAGTGCACTCCTGCTTTAGTTGTCGCGTGTATGCGGTGTGTACCTGTCTGGGGTTTCTCCTGGAAGGTAACGCTGTGTTGAACAAGCCCTGCTGAGCCCTCGGGGCAGCCGTCTCTTGAGACTGGGAGGGGGGTGCTGGAGGCCTCTGATTGAGCCTAATAATGCAGAGAGCTGATGATCAGAACCAGATGTGGCACGTGGAGCTAAGGTCTCCTGCAGGTTAACCTCTACATGCACAAACACTGTCGCCTCTTAAGTTTGAGCTCAAACATTACATTTTCTTCTCCGCAGGCGGCAGGGTGAAGACGTGGAAGAGACGGTGGTTCATTCTGACCGACAACTGCCTCTATTACTTTGAATACACAACAGTAAGTAGGCAGATTGACGTTTTCCTATGTGTCAGAACGGACTCAATCTGGGTTCTTCTGTTGTTTACCAGAATGCATATTACACAACAATTCATCTCTTTGCAGATTGCCCACAGAAAAAAAAACATATTTGATCAGAGTGGCTCTTAAAGGAACATGCGGAGAGTTAGATGAGATTTATCGGGGGTTATGTGTTTGACTATTTCTCGGCCGGGAGTGGTGACTCTCCCGAGATTCCACTGGATGCCTGACCAACTCATGGTGACGACACGGAGAAGTCAGTGTGCCCAGCCAGGAAACTGTGCAGCACTTAACCCGCCTTAAAACCAGAAATTCTTGTTTTTACACTTTGGGTTTGAAAGCAAATAAGCATATTTCCAAAAATATCAACATATTCATTTCTCAATAAATATAGTTTTACATTTTAAAATATTAAATCCAATATTGGTAGTTTAGCTAAGTGTGTGAAACAGCTAATGTGTAAATTATTATAATATAGTCAGTTTAAGTTAAATTGGATAAACTGTAAGTAAAGTGAAAACATAAAGAATAAAGGCTAACATGTAATCTCTCACAGACGCATACACACACACACACACACACTCACACACACACACACACACAGTTAAAGACAGAGCTCTGCACTTTAACAAATGCAGCCCCTTTGACCTAAATGAACCTCACTCCAGCAATTGACATGAAGCATCATAGGAAACATCTGCAAAGTCTACGGTGCACATCTGGCACCGCTAAGCCGCAAGCCAAGTGCCTCCCCCAACCCGCTGCCTTGTCAACCCACGCTTCACCCCATTTCTGAGAACACCCCCTTCCCCAAACACACACATGCACACCAATCCCTCCGCACACACTGCAGTGGGGGTACACACACACTCAAAAAAAAAAAGGCACACACACAGCCAGCTGTGAGCAGCCGTCCCAGGGCATTTCCTCCCCCTGCTGTGCCCCCTCATTAGTAGGAAGATGACAGGCAGGACACGAGGCTGTTCCTCAAGGTCCCACCCCCCCCCCCCCCCTCACATCTGGCCCCGCAGACACAAAAGCAGTCGCTGGAGGATGGAAGATGGAGGATGTAGGGAGCATAGGGTTATGTTTCCCTCGGGCGCTGTCCCCTTCGTGACCAGGATGAATAAAAACTTCAAGTGTGCTTTTATCACTACCTTGATATTTACTTTGATGGCGGCAGGCTCTTTATGTGGAGATAATGGTTCAAATACTTTGGTGGAAACCAAAGGTGCTCCATGTAACTTAGAACAATGTTACTCCATCAACTTTGTGGCATTAGTAGTTTTGCTCCTTGCTGGGGAAATAGTCTTCTTGTATATCTGTAACCAGTGGCGGCTGGTGGAAAATGTTCTTGGTAGGGCTGTGCCACATCCAATCAATTTCAGCAAACATCCCAGAATGATTTAATGCAAACAAATTAAGGTATCAAACGCGCATTACTACTTTGCAGTTAAATATTTAACATTTATTCCAACACGAAAAAAAGCAGTAAATAACACTTTCACAAACACGTCAGGACATCTTATTTTAGTCACCCTCACAGGGAGTTCAGTATAATATAATATATATAACATATAATAATATTCTGTATAATATAATAATATATATATATATATCATATAATATTCTGTATAATATAATAATATATATATCATATAATATTCTGTATAATATAATAATATATATGTCATATTCTGTCCCCGTTGTTTTAAAAAGATAAATAAGTTATTATCATGACGTCATCCAGCTAGTCAAACCTGTCTGGTGTACAGCTAGTAGAGAAGCTTCATGTACTGCTTCTCTTTCCTGCTAGTCTGCTGTCTGATTGTGAGGTCAGGCTGATCTGGGATCAGCTCTTTCAGTAGTTTCTCCTCTCAGTTCTCCTCTCAAACGGGTCTTGGAGGAGTAGTGCTCGCGCTGGCGCTCTCCTGTAGAGACTTCTCCTGACGAGAACGCGCAGCTTGGGGCAGGAAAAAAACTGCCCCAAACTGAATCTATTTGAGGACGCTGATTGGCTGAATTGTATGTCACTCATTTATATCTTTACTCAGCATTGGCTAAACTGCTTTATAGACCCGCCTCTTTGGGGCAGTTTTTCCAGCGCCCCAGCCAGCTGAGACGTGCACACACAGAGAGGAAGAGCAGACAGGCAGAGAGGACAAGCAGGAAAAGCATATATTTACCGCAGATATCATATTTTACACATATTACTGGGTGATTCCATGTTTCAAAAACACAAATATTGACAATTTGTATAGTTTATTTTTATTTTAAATTTTATTTTTATTTATATTTTTATTTTTATTTTTATTTTTATTTTTATTTTTATTTTTTGTAGCTCTAGGGGGGGCGGCGCCCTAGCGCCCTCTATGGACCAGCCGCCACTGTCTGTAACGCATTTAATGTCTGGAAGAAATTAAAGACCACGCAAAGAAAGATCTTCCACTGAAGAAGCAAGTCTCCTTGTTGACAGGATTTATGGTAAATGTGCACTTAATTTAAAAACACACACTAGCAACAATGAAAACAGTGGTAGGACCAAGAGGCCTGATGTTTTATGGTTTCAGTCTGATTTGACAATGATCTATTCTACGGACACAATGAAGCAGAAGTCTTCAAAGACTCGAGTGTGTGATTTTATTTGGGCAGCATCCTTTCTTCATTATGTGTCGTTGCGCCCTGAATGTGTGATGTGTTGACGCTGAGTGTGTGTGTGTGTGTGTTTCCAGGATAAAGAGCCTCGTGGGATTATTCCTCTGGAGAACCTCAGCATCAGAGAGGTGGACGAGCCCCGTAAACCTGTAAGAACCAATTTCTAGACACTGTCTCGTCCTCCTGAATCTGTCTCTCTCTTTTAAATTGAAATTATATTTTCTCACGGATCGTATATATTTTTCTCACCACGTATATATCAACTGGTTGCCTCCTGTTTCCCCAGAACTGCTTCGAGCTCTTCAACCCCGGCCACAAAGGTCAGGTGATCAAGGCCTGCAAGACGGAGGCGGACGGGCGAGTTGTCGAGGGCAACCACGTGGTGTACAGGATATCGGCCCCCACGCCGGAGGAGAAGGAGGAGTGGATCAAATCCATCAAGTAAGAGACGCTGTGTTAGTGTGGATCCATTTACACTGAGAGGGCACTTAGCCAACACCGGGCTGCTCCCATGTGAGACTCTCATGTCTGACCTTGACTGTGAGAAACCAACACACACACACACACTAACACTAACACTAACACAGAGCTGTGAGCTTAATCAGAAATGTGCAGACCAGCACAAATACACACACACACACATACACGCTGGTGACTAAATGTGAATTTGTTTCTCACACTTCTGCACAGATAACACTCAGAGGTGATTTCTGCTCTGCTGGATAAACTAGCTTCCCTTTGATTGGAGCTCAGCAGGCACAGAGACACACACACACACACACACACACACACACACCTACTCAGACACTTTGCCTTGCTGCTCTCTTAGAGGTGTTTTGGCAGCCCTTACACCTGATTCGTCATGTAGAAACGCTGCCTCGTTAACCTGTAAGAAGAGTGGAGGTGCAGCATTAAATTGGGCCCGATGGGTAATTGATCAGCTCGCTGGTTATCGTCCACTCAGCTTCAGCTACTCTGGAAAATATGATCAATACCACAAGCAGAAATCATATTACACAACGCTTCCATGCTCTAATTACATTGAAAAATACACTTAGCATTGACATATGTTCATCCATTAAATGAAAGTGATGGTTTTTTTTGGCTAAGTTACTGGAAATCTTTGTTCCGAGTGAGGCTGCTTCACGCACAGTTGAAGTGATTGGAAAGAGGAGAGAGGTGGTCCTCTTTCTGTTTGGGAGATTTAGTCAACTGACCGTCAGGTTACACACACTGTCTGTTTCACACGTCTGTAGCACGTCTCAGAGCTTTCAGTGGTGAACCAGCAGTGTTTTAGTCCAGTTGCGCTGAAGCATCATAATGTAAAGCCTCTTCCGCCCATTGTTGGCAGAATGAATGATCAGAGATTGGACTCAGAAGGAGAGAGCTGTGCTGTCTCAACACCTTCTCACTTGACTCAGCTGCTGGGGCGGCAGACTGTCCTGTGGTCAGCAGATTCTCTCTCTCACACACACACACACACACACACGGTGTAGCCACGCTGTCCCACCTGACTCATCTGTGAGGCTGGAAACTGCTCTTGTGGTGTGAGGTTCTGTGCACACACGTATAGGACTGTGCCAGCTCAGCGTTACTACTGTTCTGCTGCTGGGAAGGCTGAGGGTTACTCAGCGTTCTCATCGTCAGCGTGCGTCAGTTTAGTCACTTTAGGGCTTTTCATGAGGCTTATATTTTCCTACAGGGAGCGTTGAAGACTGTGGAGCCATTTAAGTCACTTGCCCGATAAAAAATGACAAAGCAACTAGCTGGTGAACAAAGTGGAACATGTTTCAGTTGAAGAGCAAGACACTTTCCCTCAGGAGTTGGTGGGGACCAAAGCAGAGCAAAAAGGAGAGTGAACATCAGAGTGACTTACAGAAACACGACTTCAAACGAATGACAACGTTGCTTCATGTCTGCTGGGTGTGCAAATAGGCAACTGTTTGTAATGACAGTAACCTGCCACACTTATCAAGAATAATTGGACTTTCCTACGTACATTCTGATAGACAGTTTTCTCCTCCGAGACCGCTTCAAATTGACTAGCTGACAACATCTATGTGGCGTAACTGGGTGCATCTTGTTGCTCAGTGTGTTGGGTTTTTTTTCTGTGGAAAGCCTAAATAATGATATACATATGTTCAAATGTTCAAAACATCACGACTTGATCATGTGTAACAGTGTTTATCTCCTCTCTATAGAAACAGATTTCACTGGTAATAAAAACACAGTGGATCAGTGATCCGTTCTTTCCTCTCTCTCTCTCTCTTTGCAGAGCAAGCATCAGCAGGGATCCTTTCTACGACATGCTGGCCACCAGGAAGCGGAGGATAGCCAATAAGAAATGATGAGCGCCCGCCTTCAACCGCACCTGCATCGCCACCGTGTCTGTGACCAGCAGAGTCCTTGCGGGTGTATGTGTGCGTTTCGTCGCGGCGGGGGGGGGGGAGGGGACATGAAGCCCTCTCGTTTGTTCTTTCAGGTCTGGAGGACGAGCAGCAGACACAGGTTGGAGTTTTTCTCGCTCATTTCCACCTGAAGACTGTCTGCACCTCGGCTCTTGGTTTCTTCATCCGACACAGACCCTTGGACACTGATGTTCAGGGTCTGCGTGCAAAACTTTTACTAAGCCGGATGAAAACAAATGGACAAATTAATAAGGACTAAAGCCAATGACTGGAATCATGGGAAATCTTTGCATCGTGTGGCTGTGGCGAGACTGCCCTCTGCTGGACATACAAGGAATTACATCTACGGGAGGACTTGAATCCTAAACAGTCCTCCTCCTCCCCTTTCATCCGGACTGGCTCGCCTACAGTCTGCCAACAAGACTCCCAGATGCCAGTCTACGTTTTATCTTCAGCTGAAATGTCCTGACAACTGCCAACAATGTTTTTGTCGTATTCTGTAACTACAGAAAGCCTCAATCTTATAGATCAGCTGGTCTGATTGTAAACACTCAAGTGACTGTATATGCAAACACAGATTTATTCTACAAGCTAGAAACTTCATTTACAGAACGCGCCCCTTGTTTCCTCTTTGAAGGCAAAGCATTTGATGCAGGTTGAGGAATACGTCACATATATCGAGTGTAATGGACCTTTTATGCGACCACAGTTTTAAAAAGCTATATACATCCTGTATTAATTCTGTCAACGGTCATTTTACGTATTGAAGATCCACCTCTGTGTTCAAGTTCATTTCTTTTGTATTTATTTTCTTAATTTGTTTAACAAAAGAGGCAGCCCCCCAACTTACATTATGCATGTATAGAATATTGTACATACTGGTTATTTTGTTCCCTTTTTCTTTGTTGTGTTTATGTAGCATGTAAATCATAATGGCCGTAGCCGATACCCGTTCAACTTTTTTTAGTTTAACAGCTTTACAGATTACAATAGTGGAAGAGGGGACGTTGTGCAGAGCAGTGAACCCTCCTCACACTGTTATTACTGAAGATCAGATAATACATGTTTTATGAAGTAAAAAGTCACTATGCTGAGTTGGACAAGAGTATAGAACATAGGCGGGTGCAAAACACCCGTGAAAAGGCTAAACAGAAGAGATACTGGATACTTGTGAATGCTGACTGGAATCTGAGGACTGCTTTCCCCCCCAAACACAGATCAAGAACAAGGCAGCCTAATCTTTCATTCAGCAGATGGAGTTGTGAGAGTTAAACATGACTTGATCTTAGTTTGGGAAAACTGCTCCTGAATACTTTGATGAAAACGTTGAATAAAATGACATGCTGATCAGAAAACAAGTCATTGTGTGCATGTGAATTCCCGAAACATACCAGGTCTTTGGTTATTCCAAACATGGAAACAGTGTTGTGAATAAAACACAGCGCCAGCTGAGCCATCTCGCCAATAGCTAGAAATGTGTGTGTGTGTGTGTGAATACAGAAGAGTGCCATCGGCTTCAATCCACACTCAATGTATCTACATCGTAATTTAACTACCGTGGAAAGTTTGATGTACAAGAAGCTCGGATACAATCGGTCTATTCCTAATATATTATACAAAAGGCAGACAGGAGCTTTTCAAAAATCCCTGACAACTCGTAAGTCATCTCAATCAGCATGTTTCATTCATTTCAACGCAGCTTGTAAACAAAGTCAAAGACCAACAACAAATTACAATTTCTGACATTAACAAATGTATTTTAAGGCTTTGACCTTATACAATGTATAAATTCTGACATGCTAAACTAAAAAGGAATAACAAGTAAAGTTGGAAAAATAAAATAAAAAAAGCACACCATACTCGTTCCCAACGTCTGTCCAGAGAATATGGTCAAATTCAACGTGAATGTTTCTAAAAACAAAGCAACAAAACATCTACTGATAACCCTGATACAGGATTTTTACGTATAAAAACAACTGATAGTACAGTTCAAAATTAAATTCACAGTATTTTTATGACGCTAGAAGACACAAACTGTATTTTTCATTAATAAAAAGCAAACTCAAATGGTCCACAGCTGTAATAACAGATATTTGATGCTTTTTTTTTTTTTCCCGTTTGTTTTAAATGTTTAAAAATAAAATAAGAAAAAAAAAAACCTCTGTATCTGTGAAAAAGTTTAAAAATGACGATGGTGAATCTTAGGCTTCAGAGCAACAATGGAAACCAAATTTAAAAACAAAAAGCTGGGAAATGTCCTCAAGTTCTGTCCAGGGTTAATGTGGAGGTATCAGTCACTCCTCCGTCTCATTCATTAACATCGCCCTCCATTAGTTAGTCCGCTCCCAGTGGGATCAAAGAGAGAACTCGTAGAGCGGCTCTGTAGATATGGTGACATCTTAAAACCTGCAGCCTTCCCTTTAGTTTCATTCGTGTTAGATGCAGGCGGATGTTTCAAGTCCTGAGTTCCACTGAGCAGCAGTTGACATGTTTAAGCTCCAGGCTTTGTTTGTGTTCATACAAGTATATATTAATATTTTTCATCTTAAATGTTTATCGGGTGACAGTTGTCTTTTATTTTTATTTTTTTTGATCAATAGTTCGGAGAATTGCGGCAGATGAATCTGCCCTTAAAAAAAAAAGATTGCTGAACAGTTTAAAACACTTCCGTCGTGGTAAAAATACAATATGCTCCCAACGAAGAAGCACCACGTCGAAAAGAAAAACAAGTCGTTGATGTCATTCCTCTGCTGTTGTTAAAATGGTGTTGATGCGTCTGAAATGAGAAAGAAGAGGCCTCCAATACAATCGGTTTGCATAGCGAGGAGCAGAAATATTTGCACCTGTGATGAGAGTTCCTACTGTTTATCAGCACTGATTGTGCCGGAGCAAACTGTGATAATCATTGAAAGGGCGCCCACTCACAGAGTCAGTGTTTCAAGCCACTGGAGAATCCGTGGGAGTCGCCATTGGTTTGGCTGTAACCATTTCCTGCAAAACAAGATCAACACTTTTAAAACCGACACGCTCCACAGCAGCATCATTACCGCATGTTGGTTATTTTTGAGGACGACTTTGCAAGAGAAAAACCTTCAATACCTTTGTATCCGTTGAGATGGTGGTGACTTGAACCGTTTGTGGGCGATGCGTGGTTGGAGGAGAGTAGATGTTCACTGATGCCATCATTGTAGTCCGCGCACCTGCGTTTTTCTGGCAAAAAAGCGTGGTCGTGTTTAGCCTCCTTGACGTCGTCGTATCGTCGCTTGCGGCTCTCCTCCTCCTCGCTGCTTCTGCTCTTGTGGCTCCGAGCTGCTCCTGGGCTGTGCTGCTCGCTGTCCCGCGGCCTCTTCTTTTTCTTCTTCTTCTTTTTTGTTTCAGCGGCTCTGTCTGAATCCACTTCGGAGCTTCTAGGGGAAGACAGAAAACACACCACCATTATTCCCAATTCTCGACTAAATCCAAAACTGACTGAGGAGTCGGGCTTTGTCAACAGCTAAAGACAAAAAAAATGTAGGGCTACAGCTCAAGGCTATTTTCAAATCTATAGAATATCAAAATATAGTGAAAAGATGCAAAATGGCAAACACAAATCTGCACAAAGTGCCATGAAGCATGGAGGCAAAGATGGTGTTACTCACCCGCTCTCACGGTGCCTGTCTTTATCCTTTGACTTCTTCTTTTTCTTGCTCTTTTTGTGTTTTCTAGAGCGCCGGGCCTCAGAGCTGTCGTCCCTCTCCTTGCTCGGAGGCTCAGCTGTCCTTTTGTGATTCTGATCCTCCCGGTTTAGAGCTGATTCAACCGTGGAGAGCCGAGCCTGAGGCGGCGAGCCTTTGGACTTTGTGGAGGTTTCTGGCTCTGTGGCGGGCGAGGAATTCTCTTCTTTTGACAGACAATAGTCCCTCTCCCTGCCATTGCTCTTGTCCCTAATCACCCGTGATTCTCGACCGTCTGGCTGCCACCTCCCTCGACTGTGAGACTTTTCGCTGTCGGGATAACCGTGTCCCCTCCGCTCGCGGTCCGAGTCCTCTCTGTAGCGGCGGTTGTGATAGTGGTGGTAATGGTTCGAGCACCTGTCGCGATCACGCTCCCTAGGGTGTTGGAGGGTCCGCTCACAGCGATGCTCCGACTCCCAGTCCCTGGAGGAACGACTGTGAGGGGGACAGCGATCCTTGTACGGGCGCTGGTGGTGTTGGGGATCTCTGGAGTCCCGTCTGTAACGATGCCGATCGCCGACACTTTCTCGTTCCTGACTCCTGTCCCTGTAGTGTCTCTCTCTGTCTCTGTCTCTGTCTCTGCCCCAGTCAGAGTACAGTCTGTCTCTCTCCCTGTCCCGGTAAGTTAGTACTTCATCGCCCCTAGAACTGGGCTTGGACTGGTGTTGCTCCTTTGAATCTGTGCGTCCTTCAGTTCCTGCTGACGGATCACTGGTCTGTGGGAGATCTCCTGCCTCCTCCCCACCTCTGCTAACTTTCTGCGGAGCTGCAGTGGCCCCATTGGTTTTCTGGGAGCAGTCTGTCGGGATGGATAAGGCCGTAGGGTTGGAATGAAGAGCAGGAGAGGAAGCCGATTCTTTAGATGAGACAGAATGGGTGCTTGTTGCAGTAGCTGAGGGTGGAGAGCTAACAGCGGAGGATGCTGTATGCTGAGGGAGGGGTTCAGACACATTTGTAGCCCTTGTGTCAGGAGTGGAGAGGTGCTGGCTTTCACTGGCAGCAGGATGGATGCTCTGAGAAGAACTGGCCTGGGATGAGGCAGAATGTTGTGCCTCTTTGCTGTAGAAACAAACAAAACTAAATATGAAGCATTGAAATATTGCAATGTTCAATGTCTGCGTATACTGTGAAGATGTGATCTTACCTTGTTTGACTATGGCCACTGTCTAGTCCATTAGCAACAACAGTAGTCACAGAGGACGAACTTCCATGATTACTGCCAGAGACCTTAGGAGCAAAAACAAGCCGTGATTCATTTATAATATAGCAATTTAGACTTAAAACTTCTGTTCATAAGGTTATTAATATACTATGAAGAGATAGCAAAACCACAAAGCGTATAATTTACTTTATCAGGGGTGCTGTGTCCGTTCACTTTGTGGTGTTCGTAATGGTGCCCATTTTGACTGGATCCAGAGACACCATTGGTTGGTCCATTTAATCCGTTGCCGTTGTGGTGCACGCCTGACTGTCCGTTGGTGGCTTGAGTAGAATGTTCAAAGACGTCTCCCGTTCTCTTGTTTCCGTTAAGGTGACACTTGGCCAAACCGCCCTTCTCCAAAGTGCCACAGTTCTCCTGGTCCGACTCCTCTGACGACTCTTGGCCGTACGGCACCAAGAATGACGCTCCGTTCCCTCCCGTGTGATGATCCCCGTTACTGCGAGACATGCCGTTACCGTGGTTAAGCTGACGTGGTACAAAGCGAACGTCTGAGGTAGACTGTGAGGAGGATAAAGAGCTAGAGCTGGAGGAGGAGGAGGAGCAGCTGCTGCTGCTGGCAGAGGATGGCTGGCTGTAAGAGGACGAGGAGGAGGAGGAGGACGGGCGGTTCGGTTTGCCCTGTCCAATGAAGAAGGAAAGCTTCTGGCGCTTGTCGTGGTCTGGGATCATAGTGGGCCTGCTGATTGAGTGGGAGATGGAAGAGGAGGAAGAGGCCAGTCCATGGCTAGGTTTCCCCACAACACTGCTGCTGGTGCTGGGCTTGGAGTTGGTGGGATAGTCCCTTAGAGATCCATTCCCATTAACGTGGAGATTGCGCTGAGGAGGAAACAAAAAGCACACAAGGACATGTTTTGAGCGTCTAAAACATTGGATGTATATCTTAAATGATATTAACATTCAAATATGATCACCAGTATTTAAATGATAGCAAGTCTGCAGTACCTTGGTCATGTGTGGAGGCAGCTGTGGACCTATGAAGCCAATGTTGTTGTTGTTGTTGTGGTGGACGGTGGTGTTGATGCGCGGTATCACCACCGGTCGTGGAGATGACTGACCCGGGATGCCTGGGTTATGGCTCATGTGGCTGTAGTCCCCTGTTTTCTTCACATCACTGGACCTCAGGACACAAATGGAAGAGACATTAGCAACATGACACATTTGAAATGCGTGGGAGGGTTAAAGAGTGTCATTTAAAAATGACAGTTTACTCACTTGATGTAGAAAAGGACATAGGCCTGCTGGTTGAGGACAGACCTGATGTCACTGACGGACACAGAGGAGTCGTTCGTCTGATACCACTGCCCATTGCTCGCCTGGGAAACACAACAGAGGAGTTGGCAGGTTTTAACATTTAACATTGCTAAACAGAATCATCTCTGTTACACATCTTCCATTTAAAATTCTCTTCTTTTTTTTAAGTGTTAAATATAATAAAAGTTGAGAACTTTTGACTGTCAAGAACAAATAAAATGATGTATAAATGTGTAAACATAGACACAGGACTAGACCAGGGGAAACATTTATCAAAGTCAAGACTTCAGACTGCTAAGAGTTGTTGTAGGAACTCTTCATTAATCTGTTATGGCGAGCTGTTGATAGACTGCTGGAGAGACAAAGGTGTGCATGTGTACTTGGTAGATTAAGACAGAGGTCCATAGCAGTGCCAGTACCTTAATATAGCAGAAGTAGTGCCCAGCATGACAGCTGAATCCAGAGTGGACCAGCACCGCGTACAGCCCGTAGACCTGGGGCTCCCCTTGAGACTGAGACATGAAAGGCCGCAGGTCCAGGTACTCTGGATATTTCACATCCTGGTGACCAAACAACGGCTGATTAACATCACTTATTCATAATATATCATGTTCTTGATATTATAGTGCACACATGTCATGGCTACCTTTGTGATTTTGCCTCCACTGAAGTTTGCGAAGCGTTTGAGTGACAGGGTGAGCACATTAGAACTGCGGTGGATGGTGAATCTCTTTGAGGCCGTGACCATTTTTTTGCACCTGAGGGAAAGTAATGTTCAGTCAGTTCGCTGTCAAACGCAAATAAATGAGCAAATGAAACCCAGACTCTTTCTCGTCATGGTTTCGTCTGTAAAACAACTCACTTGGTGCATTTGTAGGCATTTTCTCCATCGAGCTGTTCTGGTTTGACAAACTGCTCCAGGGCCTTGGAGATACTGGGAGCTGTCTGCATGGAGAGAAAAACGGGTTTTGGTATTGTTCTTATGATTGTTGCAAAAAAAAAAAAAACAGAATTAATTGGTTTATTACTACGCCTGTCACGATAATTACGTTATCATGTTATATGGACATGACCTCCATCATTTTTGCTGACCTCGCCATTGCCTGTTTGCCCAAGAGTCCATTTGATGTATTGCTTTGTTTGTGTAGTTATATTTCTTATTTCTATTATTTAGTTAGAATATTTTTTCACATTCCAATTCCAATGTCAAAATATTCTAAGAATTAAAAGTTCATTGCTCTTTAAAACGGTGTTCTTGCACTATTATGCTATTATATTATCATTTTTTTCAGTCACATAAAACTGTCTTAAAATGACAATAATATTGTTTTTAGCAATAATTCCTGGGACAATATATGGTCAGACTAACGTAGTTATCGTGACAGGACTAATCGTTATGCAGTAACCTGCAACACAGAGGCACATCAGACTTTTTCTTTACCTTAATTTCCAGAGTTATATCTAGAAAAGGGTCAAATGTATCAGAGACTGCTTTGCAGTTTAAACATTTAACTGAAAAAGAAAAAAACAGTGTTTATTTATTAGTCCATGAAAGCTGTAATACAAAACAAAAAAGACTTCATGTAGAAGAATCAAATCAAGAAAACTAAATCAGCACTTCTAACGTACCTCTGGATCGTAGGTACCCGCCGAATACTTGATGGATGAAAGTGGTTGCCTGCGTTTGCCTGTCCAATCTGTCACAAAGAGAAATATGGAGGATGAAAAACAACCAACAAGGGTAGTGACAATACCGACTGGTTGCCTTATTAATCCAACAAACAAACAAAAATATTTCCAGGTTGTAGTGGAGCAGAGAAAAAATGTCACTTTACAATAATGTCGCAACATATTGGAGCCGAAAGAGCAGGAGCGAGAAAGGGAAGAATTAGAGCAAGAGTAATTAGATGAGAGGCCACCTGTTATTACAGAATAACAAATGACTTGATACTTGAGGTTCCTAAAATCACTCTCGGTCCCCTGAGAGCCACATTAGCCAGCCCAGGGTATCTATTAAACATGCATGTAATGTGTACATAACCTACTTGGCAATGGCCTGGGCAGAATATTCAATGTATCAGCACAACACAGAATACATAGAATACAGTAATACTTCCCTTCCTATTTGGTGGCCTATATAGATATAAAAAAATGAATTATCCTAAGCTGTGTACAGTTTAGGAAATGTATGAAACTTACTTGGTTCCAGGTAAGCAGGACTTTTGCATAGCATCCACTGTGTACCGCAGGAACTCATGGGCATCCTCCTGGCTTCCATAGCGGAAGTGCTTAGCAATCCCTGAGAGGAGAAAAACACAAAACAGTCAAATATGTAAGAAGCTGTTATAGGATATCACACTTGCACATGGGTGGTAAGTTCAAAAGTATTTTAACAGCACACTGTAAACCCCCACGAGAAATTTCCCTCCAAAATGAAAAAGGTAAACAGCGCCTCCTGTCATTCATTTCAGGTAAACATTTTATCAAAAGGGCACAACTTCAGTGTTTTACTCAACAGACAACCACTTACTTTTGAGCTCATTGAGCACACCAATGGGCTTGATGACATTTCCAGAGTTTGCAAAGACCTGAATGATGTGGTTTTGCATGGTGCACATCATACAGAACCCCGGCTCGTGACCTGCGGCAGCGACAGACGGACAAAACATTGATGAGTAAGACATGAATCAGACAAGAAGGCTGCTCATAGATACAAGAGTGATGTGATAATGACTGCATGGCTGTACAAGTACACAAGAACCTCCTTGGTCCAAAGAAGCATCGTGAAACGATAACTTACACGTTTTGGAGTGCTCCCGTGTCAGCAAAAAGTTGGCGAACGGAGGGGTGTAGGTGAGACACTGCAGGGCCGAGTTGAGAAAGCAGGTGTTCCCCATGTTCTGCAGGCCCGCGCCAATGCGGTGAACCTGTGTCCACTTTAGGTTGAGCCGCTCTGGAGGAAAGAGGACCTTCTGGGGCGAGTCAATGCCATCACCACTGCTCATCACTGTACACACAGAGCCAACAGTATTACTAAAGTTAAATTCAATGAATTTACCAGGTCCAGGCCATAAACAAGTATCTGTATATATGCTACGTACTCTCTGTAAGTACATAATGATAAAAGGAACCTTCGGGACTTTACAGTCATAGCTATCAATATTAGGAGTTATATCATGTGATCCTGACTACTGAGTACGACTGTAACACAAGGTAAAGGAAGAAAGACAAGAAAGAGTTTCTCTTTTGTTTCTGCTAAACTAGTCAGGCTGCTGCTCCTTATATCAAAACACCAACTGCATCACAAGCTCAAGAGACTGATCATGAAGCAGCAACACCCACAAAACCAGTTGGGCCACTCTCACATAGCTTAGCTTCATTAGTACAGCTTGGCCCTCATTCCTACCTTGCTCCTTGGGCCGGTCCCCAGAGGAGGGTGTGCTGTTGTAGACTGCAGCTCCAGGCATTGGGCCCAGGCAGCCTCCTGCAGCCTTCAGCCTCGGAGAGTCGCTGGGCATGGTGGGACCCATGGCCCAGCTGCTGGAGCAGCTACCGTCCATCCCCACGTCTCCACTGGTGAAGGGAGATCGCTTACACCCGACTGACTCGTGGTCAGACTTTTCTGAAGATCTGTCAACTATGGTCATTGTTCATTGCTGTACGAGGGGCAGAAACACAGAAGTATACAACTGCTGAAAATACAGATTAAGTTCAAGGTGTTGTGTTTTTCATTCCTAATGTGGCTTTACATGTATGTATGTGTATGTGTGTGTGTGTGTGTGTGTGTGTGTGTGGCCCACAACTCATTTGGATGACATTTCAGTACAATTAGATTACAACCAATCAATGCAATAGCCATAATATTACTATTTATCACAAATCACTCAAAAAGTGCAGTCAAATAAATACATTGCAATATTTGAATTAGCCAATTTCACACCAATCTAGTACTATCCCCTTTTGACAGTCATAATGTATTAAAGCTGATATTATTGTATTGGAGAAGACAGTTTTGTTTTTAACACTCTCAGTGACATCATACACTAACGTGCCAGCTACTGAATAGCAGATTGTTTTATACATAAAGTAACCAAACTCAGTGGGGGCAGTCTGAAATAACTAGTGTTACATCTCTCAGCCCTGAATATTAGATCCAACACTGGATATCATGAGGAAATTATGTTCCTAGATTTTGCTCAGGAAATACACACATACATATATATACACACACACACAAGATGCCATAAAGGCTTGATGTTGGCCCTTGGTGAGGGCACATTATAGGGACGTTGAAATGTTTCATTTTTAACAAACGTCATAAAACACTGTGCAGATATTTACTTCTGTTTTTATTATGTTCAAATGGACCAACTTCTGCTAAAGTTACCAAGTGCACGTTACTAACGTTAGTTCAGACCCCCGACAGAGGATGTGTCCTAGTCGGAAGCACGTTTACAACAACAGCTGTTCCCTCCCACCTGCTCCGCCACACTGGCTCACGTTGGCTAACAGACGGCTGCTAGGCCTTTCACACGCAGCGTCGCTAAACCTCACCAAAACACGCATTAAACCTCCGTTAGCCTGTCTGGGAGACAGTGCACCGATTAAAAGCTCGCCTTTCTCGTCGATGCCCCGAATAGAGTGACCGATGAAGAGCGAGTGACTCCAGAAGTCACGAACACCATGGAAACGACAAACGTAACACATTAGTGTTAGCTTCCGAACGGCGCGAGCTACGTGCCGTGGTGGCGCTCGTGCGGCAATATTGATGCTAGTGGTGCTAGCTAACGCTAGCTCGGCACGATGGAGGCTGACTGACATGGCGGAGAATAACGAAACCATATACTATGAACGTCAAAGTGTAGTTTTGTGTTCCCACTTCGAAATAAATTCGTTAAATAATGCGTGGGCACGGGTAACGGGACGTCTATCTAGCCGAGAAAGGAGGGGCTCGATACCGGCGGCTGTGTGTGCTCACTGCGCTGCTCTCTCCGACATGACAGAGAACCGGTGTAAGGCTACTACAACGAATCTCAGCGGCGCAGGCCCACTAAAATAGTACTGCTGCACAGTTCAAGCGCCACTCGGTCGTAAAATCAACAACACACTCACCTGGAATCTGTTATGAATACGTTAATAGCGGTTGTAAATCCATTCCTTATTTCCAGCGGGTGTCCGGCGGTGAACAATGACGTAGCTAATTGTCCCACGGGTACATCCGGGTACCTTCGATGAAACGAGGTCTCTGATTGGTTCACACGGCCGGTTCTCTGAGCGGAACGTGTTTCGGGAAGATCCGTCGCATGAACACTTCTCTGACCTTTGTGTACATAATGTACAGCCAACATTGCGTGCTTTACACCCATATATACACTATAAGTGGTTTCAGAATCATTACTTGGCTTTAAGCAGACCAACTTGAAAGCATAGATTGTTATATTTATGCTGAAATACTCATTTATAAATAGATTACACAGTACCCACAGTATTTCCACTTTTAAAAGTTCTCACAATAAAACAGAGTGCATTCCCTGTGACCAGTAATTTAACTTTACAACCACCATCAACCACATGTACAGGTGAGAGAACAAAGACATATGTTTGAATATCCATGCATGGAAATAAACGTGCCCTTATCCCCATAAAATCAAAACTGGAAGGATCAAGATGCTGCACAATATCATAATACACATTGTGAACTCTGTCTATATGCCTTTTTTTCCCAATTTGTTATAAGTGTACTACTTTAAAAAGCAACATCTCAAATAATCAATAATCACATATTGCTTCTCGTAAATCCTACAAGATGTAGCAGAAGTAGGTTTTATTAAACAGCTGAATGAAGATAAATAATTGCACCCTTACATCCCGCTGTACAAGACACATTCAAACACACACACACACGCTCTACCACTTGTACCAAGTTACCAAAACATAGTACAGCAGTGGTTGAATAAATCAAGTTGTGACTGTCTGTGGATGGCTGAGGCCCTTTAAGGCTTAGGCGTTATCAGACTCAGACAAATTAACTACGACTTCTGAGCTCTGAAGCCGACTGATCTGTCTCCTCAGCTGCATGATCTCTCCCTCCTGCTCTTCAACCCGTCTCTGTAAACTATGGATCACCTGAAGAGGAAAAAATGTGGTTAAAATTGGTTGTCAGTTGTTATCAGGAACTGTAGTTCAGATGTGTTATGAACTGACATTCGTTTCCACACAGTTACACACTTTGAAGATTTTAGATCAGTAATCTAAAATAACCATTAATAAACGTTTCTTCGTGGCACAAAAGTCATCGGGGGGCTAATATGTATCCATTCAGGCCAACATACTATGTCTTTATTGCAGAAGAGTTCACTCTGTAGAAGCTGGCTGGCTGTGGGACGAACACTGGGCTCCTTATTCGTCAGGCTCGTAATGAACTTCGTCAGGACCGGCCATCTCTGGCAGAACGGGTCTGGGATTTTCCCCTCTCTCAGGTCCCCAAGGGTCCGGGCCCGTTCCATCTCGGTCCCAAAGGGCTGGAATAGCTCGAGAGCCAGCACTCCGATGCTGTACATGTCTGACTGGGAGAGCAACAACATCACAAATAAAGTTGATAAATGATAAAAGTATAGCACGGAAATATGTGTCATGTTTAAATGAAGAATGAAGTGTGAATTTATATTCATTTAGTTGTCGTACTGTTAATATGTTTACCTTTGAATCATAATGGGAGCCCTTCAGTTGCTCTGGAGCAGCATACACAAATGTGCCGACACCTGTAGTGTGTGAGGATTCTGCAAAATACACCAGAGATGTGACTTTAAAGCACATGGCGCCATCTACTGGTGAATCTGTGAGGTACTGTCGTGAAAATGAAACGAGCCAAGAGGTGCGGTATTACCACTGCTGGGAGGTGCGGTGCTTTTATGGCCATCCATTATTATATCCCTGCAGGCCAAACCAAAGTCCCCAATTCGAACATGGCAGTCGTTACCATGGAGGAAAATGTTCCTGGGCTGTGGGGGGGGGGGGGAAACAACACATTACAATTAGTTTTATGTTATATGTCAGTGAGTGTAAAGATACTGATTTACAAGGTTTTTGCAAGTGAATAAACAATGTTAGGGCTCTCAGAAGCCTTTGTGAAAAGGGGATATGATTCTGAAACATGTAGCTGCTTTATATCACACAGGCAACTAAAATACTGAACTGTAATTGCTGCATTTGAAGCTTTTGTAAGGTAATCATTTCCCTGAGTTCCTCAAAAAAAATATATAAATTAGCCAGAAGGGTGTCACCGGTATTATTGGCCCTGCACGCAACACGAAGTTATCATGTGTGACAGGAAGATTTAAAACTCTCAAACGGACGTGGTGAAATCATGTGATGAACTAGAATAACCAGCTTTCAACCACCGCTCACTTCCTGAAAGACTTGACACAGACAGACAGACAGCAGTGAAGCTGCGATGCCTGGTCATGTTGGAGGAGAGCAAGGGACATGAGGGGGACAGGAGCAGTAACATTGTCAAGTTTCCCAACAATGAATATTATACTGCAATTATGGACGAAGACTTGGGACGTATAGAAGACGTGTCAAAAAAGTACGGGAGCAACTTTCTTATCGAGATACGCGGGGCACACGGACAAGTTCTGTGGAAGGTAAATGCAACGATGTTACTTGTGAGAATTGTGTTAAATGTAAGTGTGAAAGCAGCATCTAATATATAACAATATCACAGAGTCATATACAATTGATGAGGCATATAGACAGCAAAGTAAATACTATCAATTGTCAAGTGTTTTACGCTCTGGTGTGATCATTATATTTGTGAAATTAAAAAGAGAGTAGTAGACTGCAACATATTTTACAGTTTGTCATGTCTTGTCTTGTCTCGTCCTGTCTCAGGGCCTTGCTACACCCCCCCTTCATCTGGCTGCCTCTTACAGAAGAGTGAAGAGCATGCAGAGTCTGCTGTCAACAGGGGCGGACCCTGAAATGAGGTCAGGACTAACACACACCTGGACAAGGATACAGACATCCCGCCGATCTACTGTATACTACCGTCTTACATGAGGTTGTACTTCCTGTGGTATAAGCCTCTGATAGAATAAAAACGAATGAACTCGTGCAAAGCGATGACACAATGACACACATGTCACTGGTGGTCCCGCCAGTTTCACCGTCTCTGCCTCTGTCACAGGGACCAGCTCGGTCGAACCCCTCTGCACTTGGTGATAGCCGGTTGGCCGAGCATCCTGACTACTAAACCCAGCTCCAAGTTCCAGACTGCTGTGAGTGGCGTGCGTAGGCAGGCAGAGGCCTGTCTAGGGCTCCTCCTGGAGCACGGCATTAACATCAATGCAAAGGTGAAAAGTTATTAATGTAAAAAAAGCTTCTTTATGTACTAAATGAAGCTCCTATCTGCAAAATGAAACAGGCAGAGTAGTAGGAATGAGTCATTTGTAGAGTTTAAATGAAATCATGACAAAAAGATCCTCAAGAATGCAAATAAATCTTTTTGTAAATGCCCTATTTTCTGTGGTTTTTATTTCTTGTGGTTGCTCTCTAGGTTGAGGGGAGTCACCAGACGGCTCTCCACCTATCAGTACGCTACACGGCTCTGTCTGCCGTCCCAATTCTGGCCCGCTTCGGTGCTGATGTTAATGCTGTGGACAGCAGTGGGATGACGCCCCTGCATATGGCTGCTGGGATCCTCCATAAGGACATCATGGCTAGCTTGATCAAGGAGGGAGCAGACGTGAACATGGTTCATATTGTTGTCTATCTCTGCATATAAATCTGTGTTTTTAAGCCTGTTGAAATGTATGTATTGGGTTGTACATCTGTCCTACAATAAATTCCATTCATTCTTGACTATTTCAAAGGGGGTGACGCACTCTGGGAACACTCCTCTGCACCTCGCTGCTGTGGCAATATCGATGAAGACCACTAAAACCCTGGAGGGCGACATTAGCTGCATCTCCGAGCTGCTTGAGCAGGGGTCCGAGGCCAACGCGGTGAACAGGGCTGGGATGACGCCCGTACAGGAGGCGTGCAGCATGGGCAACACGGAGCTGGTGGACGTGCTGCTCAGGTATGGAGCCAACATCAAAAGGCTGAGCAAAGCGGGGGAGAGCTGTCTGTTCCTGTTCCTGAACCACAGGACTAATGTAAGGAACAGCTCTCTGCTGGGGAAACTCCTCAGTCTGACCTCCCCGCTCACCGTCTACGACCAGAGCGGCCAGCTGCCCTCCACTTTGACGCAACCATGTTTCTTTAAACAGAGAGACCAGCTGCTAAAACTCAGTCAGCAGCCGAGGAGGCTTTGGGACATCTGCAGGAGTGACATCTATCTAAAATACGTCCAAGGCAAGGGCGAAGAGTTGAGAAAACTTCTGCCGGATAAGCTATATGACTTTGTGTTCAACTACTGGGAACAAAACATTGCCTTCGTGACCAAGACCATTTGAATGACGTTAGTTGGTGTGTCAATGCAAACTATAAGCGACTGCAAAAGTTAGCATTAAGCTACAGAGATGACCTCAAACACATGCTGATCAAAGGAAATCCATGGAAGCACCTTACCTTCAGGTCTCTGTGCATCATCCCCCTGGAGTGAATGTACTCCACTCCTTTAAGAATCCCTCTCAGCAGGCTGAGTGTGTGTTTGGTGTCAACACATCCATAAGGACCTGAAAAAAACAAAAGTATATCGGGGTTTTTTTTCTCCAAAAGTGTATTTGATGTAATTTTATCTGTAATTTCTGCTGGAACTATGCGTGTTTTAAACAATTACATTTTGGGGTTTGCTCTTCTTTGGGCTTGGTGTTCCTCTCAGAGATCCAGTCCTTCAGTGAGCGCTCACACAGCTGCATCTGGATGTAGAGCATCAGGTGGAACTGTACCTGCAGATACAGAGCAACCATACGTTTTGATAAGTTCAAAAAAACAAATCACACTTCCAGTATGCAATAAAACATGGCGATGTTTGTTTGTTTGTCTGATCACTGAAAGCCTCTCTAAGTGCCTACCTCTTTAGAAGGCTTTGTTGTGCGTTTTTTGCCAGCCCACTGCTGAAATTCCTTGTCGATGCAGGAGTTGTTGTTCAGTTCGATGCTACTCCTGCTGGACTCCTCCTCTAACAGTGCCGAGCTGTCCCAGCCCATGGCGGGACATTTGGAGGTCTTCGGGGGACCTCCCTGTCCCAGGAACACGCAGGGGACGTAGTTCTTGGGAATCCGGCGCATCGTCTTGGCACACACCACCTGGCCCTTCTCTGGGGTCGGAACCAAAGCTTCGACGGGCTCGGCCTCTCTCGGGAGTGCACTGGCACTCGAGTCTGTTGGTGCTGGACTGAGGCTTTGAAAAACGATCGAGGAGCTGCTGCTGATGTTGTCAGAGCTCTCATCAGAACTGCGATTGAAAGAGCCGAGATCGATTCAGTGTTGTTGGACAATATAATGACTATTTTTGCATCTACATGCCCTGAGATAAATACTGCAAATACTGTTTGAAACATTTGTTTTATTCACCTGCTACTGTGATGGTAAATTTCCACTGTGTATCTTCTTCCTGTTTTATTAGATGACCACTCAGTGTTTTGACCCTTTTGTATTAACAAAGTTAATAATGTCAGACATGATCAGTAAGTGTCCTCTCAGGTTGAGTAATATTGGATGTGTGTCTTAATCAGGGGCTTGATACTGTCAACTTAGATAGGGGGCTGAATGGGGATGCAATCAGTGGACCAATCAGTGATTAACCATTCAATGGTTGATCAGTGAATGATCACTGTTGTCCAGATGTCCTAGTGATGAACTCCTCCTATCCCACCATGTGCCCAATGCCTTTATAAGTCATACACAACCAACACTCTGGGCCCATCCTCTGCAGACTGCGTTGCAGTCAGTATGACGATGAAGCCTTCTCTGCGCAGAGAATAAATACTTTGAAGACAAACTTCTTTCCTCAATGTTTCTTGTTTCAGTATTCAGTCTTATAGGACTCACTCGGTATTATTGAATAGTTTTTTCCACCACACTACACTGGCATAAAAAACTAAAATCTAATTTCATGTTATTTCTGTATAGAATCAAAGTCAGTAATTATTCTAAACTTGTTCACCACAAGGAAAAATAGGCTGCGATTTAGGATTAACTCCATCATCACTTTATATGCCGATATCTCTTTATCAATTGGTTTATATAACGACAGAAAACAGTAAATGGATCCTACCTGTCTTGTTCACATGACTCCAGTGCAGGCAGGAGAGACTCAGGATCTGCAACAGAGATGTTTTCATATAAAGCCTCTCTTGTGATAAAACCAGTCAGTGTTATTGTTCTCTATATTCTTATTTCAGCCCAAGAAACTTGTCACAGAACAGAAGTACTCACATGCCGCAGGCTGAACGTGCTCCATCCACGCAGTGTGATAGCCCACAACGTTTACATGCAGCAGGCTGGATAACACTTTGACTTCCCTGAGGACCTGGAGCAAAACAAAAATGTTATTACTACATTATATCTCTGAATTTGGACACATACGGGCTGTATTGATAAAACACTGATGTCCTACCTTCATGCAGTCATCCTTTGAGACTTTTCTGATGAGGATTTTCTTCACGGCATAATACTGTCCATCCAATTTGTTCATAACCTTCAAGATGAATAGATAAATAAAAAGATGATTGTGTTGATAAACTCAGGAATTCATGTTCTTCTTTAGCATGGAGTAGAACAGAGTGGAATACCTTAAAAACATTTCCATAAGATCCTTTTCCGAGTCGAAATATTTCCTCAAATTCACTAAGATACCGGGACGTCTGTGCTTGAAACAGTCCCTCCTTTGGTCTGCTGGAAGGCAAAAACAAAAAAACATCTCTTACACAATACTTATTAAGATATTAATATTCCATTGAAGCAACTCAAAGCATCGCCTACCTTACAGCAGGCTTGTGCGCGTTTGTGCCGTCACCTTGCGGGCCCTGAGAAATGAGATGAGGATAAACACATTAATTAGCCACACTGTGGACACGATAACAATCCACACCAGACTGCACAGTTGGCCTGTTATACCAAGTACAAATACCCACTTTACATAATAGTCCTAGTCCCCTAGTGGTCCAGTTACCTGTGGATACAGGGAGGAGCTGGCAGCATGAAGCAGCTCAGTGAAGGCCCGGTTGTGCTGCAGTCTGACGGTGCTGAACTCATCACTTATGGCCAAAGGTGAGAGGAGGTTCATGGCAGCTAAACGCTGGCCAATGACTGTCAGCGGAAACAACAAAAGTACTTTGTAACTAAATTTAGAATAAGTAAGCAATAATGTCGAGATCCTGGTGTAGGGACAATGATTTAAACACACAAGTTTTAAACTAACTGTCAATTTTCAGGTCCCAACATCTCGGTACGTACCTTTAAACAGCGTGCGTGAGCGTGTCGGGTTGCTCTCGTAGACGAAGCACAGGTGCTCCAGCAGAGACCCCAGGAGGAGGTGGTTGGGGATTGCTGAGGCAAACTCTTGGATGGACGGGTAATGTTTACCAGCCATCAACACCTCGCGGTTATTATCTGTGTCGGAAGCTGAGCACACAACATTTTGAAGAAGAAAAAAAAAGGAGAGAGAAAGAGGAAGCGGTGGTAAATAAGGAAGAAAGAATTAACTGCTTCAACATAATACTATGTTCGGTTCTCTTCTTGTAGCTGTAAACAGCAGTTTAGATTATGTTTCACACATATAACCCTTGTCTTACCTTCTTCAATAACTTTTGCTATCATTTCAACAATGTTTCTGTCCCCTAGGTCCATTTTTCTGTATAAAAACACTCCAATATTAAGCACTCAAAGCTGTATGATTATCCTGTTCACCTCCAATGCATACAGAAATGACCTGGTCTTGTTTGTACATAAGGGGGCGTGCACAGCAGTAACGCTTATCTGCCTTTACCAGCAGACGCCAGCCTCCTCCACCTACTGTACTCACTCAGCGATTATAAACACACTTGGACACTTGGTCACGGTGCCCGAATGGGAAGGAAAAGCAGTTTCATCTGTCCAACATGTCTCTACTCTCATTTCCTTTTACAGCAGGAAGAGTGGATGAGCAAGTCCAGACTTGTTCTGAAGCACAAATTCATGACTAGACTTAAGATTTGACTTGATCTTACACAACAATGACGTCACTAGACCCACGCAAACCTTTTTGACAACTGCAGGTTTGTATAGGATTATGGGTAAAGAGGAATTGCACCAAATGTATACATGGAGGTTAATTTACTTGTCATGGAGAGAACTACTTGGCCTGTGAACACAGCTGTATAAAGTCTTCTGTGGCACTGGAGGGAGCTTTATAAAGTCTGAGAGAGTAACCCGGATGATGTCATCAGGGTCCGAACATTATAAACGGTGTGAAGGGGGGGGCATGTAGTTTAAAAACATGGCTGCATTAAACAGACAGGGAGGGGGCTCAGAATCAAGTTGGTCACGTGGCCTAGATTACACCTCAACTTCGCCCCTACCTGTTTATAAAAGCAAGAAAGTCTTAAACTATTAATGTGTCGTTTTATTCTGGTCATTGCGTCATAATGTAGGATAACCGCCACCGAAGCGAGCTCCATACGGACCAGTGCTCGGTACGTCAGGCAGCAACATGGAGTACAGTACAGGAGGAAACGCTGCTTACTGTCAAAGTGGACTTCGTCGTCCTCTTCGCTAGCCGCACTGAACAGGCTAACGTCAATCTCAGCCCCATGTCTCCGGATGGGTTTAAGGTTGCGGATGACCCAATGGTTACTGCCGCTTCCAGAACTTTCCTCTGCCCTCATGAGTCCGGTGTTGGACGTTGAACTGTACATTTGTTGTATGTGAACAATGTTGACGTGACAAAATAAAGTACTTCTTTTTTTTAAAACGCTGCCGAATTCACACGAATCACCTCGTATCGTCAAACGACTCGTTACATCGGCCCTTCCCCGGTGTTTAAATATAGAGACATTTAAATATATCTCTCCAAAATCCCATATGGACTATTCTGTCAAAAGACAGCCATGATTTAACAGTTTAGAGACCGTCTGGCAATGTACGTGCATGGTTTACAAAAATATTAACGGATAGAAAAAAACAGTTACCACAGAATAACAGTACAAAATGATTGCACGTGTTGTTTTCTATTATAATTCGCATACTACAGATTCAAACTACTAAGAACACTTCGGCAACAATAAATCGATTTATTCGTTTTTTGCTATGTGAGGTAAATGCAGACGCTCCCTAACATCTTGCTAGGTCAGATTCCGGTGGATTAGCGGCTAGGTGATGAAATCCTACAAAGTGTGAGGCAACGGTTTTGATCAAACTTATTTATGTACAGCGATATATAATTTTTGATACCGTTATCACGCATACATTTGTTGAAGTTACTGTTCATGAAGTTGCATTTTTATCTTATTGGTTTTAATAGTCAACCTGCGCAGTTTTGCGCACGGGTGACGCTCGCGACACTCTGTGCAGTGCGCGCGGTACAACTTCTCTTGTGTTTACAACCTGCTGTCGTGAAGCTTTTGCACACATTTGACCAGTTAATGAAAACAAACCAGCTACATTTGCGTTAATGGTAACATTTTAGTTAGCGTCGCTTCCTTTTCTCTGTTTCAGATTAAGTCACAAATGTCATAATTTGAATGAATTCTTCCTGAAGTTTTTCAGTCCTTGAAGATGTCCGATGCGTGGTAAGTTATAAGTTAACGTCATGTATAAATCTGTTGCAGCAGGATACATTTAGACTATGCATCATTGTCACTGAGCACTGGGTTTCTTCTCAGCAGCTCTGAACCTGCAGGAGCCATCAAGGCCATTGACAAGAACTCAGTGCATCAAATCTGCTCAGGACAGGTGGTACTGACTTTGGCCACTGCAGTCAAAGAGCTGGTGGAAAACAGCATTGATGCAGGGGCTACTAACGTTGGTAAGGATTGATGCATGCCATATCGTACAGTCTTTAATCTGTCTCTTTTGAAAAGCTGACACATGGTTCTGGAGCTTTCGATTGCCCACCTATCACTCAGTAGGAAGCTACATTTGTGAACGCTGTCTGTGTCAAAAGTACATGCTGTCCATCTTTCACAGTCCAGTACAATAAGAGATATTGAATCAGCAAATATCATGTTTCTGTTGCATGTCCCAGATGTCCGGCTGAAGGAGTGTGGAGCTGAACTAGTGGAAGTGTCGGACAATGGCAAAGGGGTAGAAGAGGCCAACTTTGAAGGACTGAGTAAGTGTCGGTGTTGTTTATCCCGTCCGTGTTAGTTAAAGTCTGCCTAATCGTCATTGGTTAAGTAAAAACCTCCTCCTGTTCCGCAGCATTGAAGCATCACACGTCAAAGCTGAGGGATTTCTCTGATCTCATCCGTGTGGAGACATTTGGCTTCAGAGGAGAGGCCCTCAGCTCTTTATGTGCTCTGAGGTAAAACACTTAAACGGCCGCATTCTATTGGCACGTTCACCTGTTCATCCTCGTCATCTAAAAATTCCCTCCGACCCCCTGCTTCAGTGGCCTGAGCGTGGTGACATGCCACGAGTCCAGCCAGGTGGGGACCAAGCTGGTGTTTGACCACAAAGGCCACCTAGTGCAGCGGTCTCCCCATCCCCGGCAGCAAGGCACCACAGTCAGCCTGCAGCAGCTCTTCTACACCCTGGCTGTTCGACACAAGGAGTTCCAACGCAACATAAAGAAGGTCAGTCGTTTAAGGATCATTCTTATGTTTCTGCATATGGGACCACAAATCGCATACATTTACACATGAAAATAGTCTGCAGAAATGTAACACTGTAAAAACAGAAACAGCGAGAGAACACAAAATAAAAAATTTAATTTTGTATCTTTGAATTTAATAGTTTAGAGCCAATCAGTGGCTAATTAAAGTACCTGCTTATGTCATCCATCTATAATCCCCAATATTTCATTGTTCTGTTTTTTTTCCCAGGAGTATGCCAAAATGATACATGTCCTGCAGTCCTACTGTGTCATCTCTACAGGAGTGCGCATTACCTGCTCCAACCAAAATGGACAGGGAAAGCGCAGCACAGTCCTCAGCACCAGTGGCAGCCAGAGTATGAGAGACAACATAGGGGCCATATTTGGACCAAAACAGGTTGGAACATCGGTCTCACACTTTTCTTGACTACGCTGTTTATTTACAATCTGCAGAACGCGTCAGTTTGACCATATTACTGCTCTTTAAGACGCTGCTTAGAACTAAATAAAACTTCTATCTTCATGTTCATTGTTGAGTTTATTTAATGAGTCTAACTGGTATTAACGCCAAAATCGCAGAGTTGACGAATTTCCCTTTTCTTACAGGAACTGTGTAGTTCTTCAGTTGAAGTAAAACATGCAACAATAAATTGCCTTATTTGATTGGCTAAATATTAAATTTTTTCTTGTGTGTTCTGCAGCTGCAGAGTCTTATACCTTTTCAGCAAGTGTCTCCCGCAGAAAATGTTATTGAAGAATATGGACTCAAAGATGCAGATCTACCTCAGCAGCTTTTTCGGTGAGTGACACCATTGCATGTACAGTAAGTTTTCTCTCCCCTTCTCTGCAAAACTCTTCTCTAATTGAGAACTCTGTTTTGGCAGCATGGCGGGGTTCGTGTCACGAGGAGACCACGGTGTTGGGAGAAGTGCCACTGACAGGCAGTTCTTTTTCATTAACAACCGGCCTTGTGATCCTCTGAAGGTAATTGAAGTTTAAGTCTCCCCATTTCATCATTTATAAGCAGTATACAAACATTTAAAATGGTTTTGAACACACTATTATCTAGTTGTGAGCCGATATAAGGCCACTTTAAGTTATTGATCAAAACATTATAACCTCTCCTACAAAGACATGTTCTATATTATTACAACTTTTTCAGCCTAACCCGTTTTTTCCCCAATTTGCAGGTGACCAAACTTGTGAATGAAGTGTATCACATGTACAACAGACATCAATATCCATTTGTCGCCTTGAACATAGCTGTTGCCTCTGGTAAGAAAATCGCTGAAAAGTTATTTCTGAAACCTACAGCTGACTTTCTGTCCCACCTGAGCGTTTCTGTGACGTTATTTCAGAGTGCGTGGACGTGAACGTAACCCCGGACAAACGACAGATCTTCCTTCAGGAGGAGAAACTCTTGCTGGCTATTCTAAAGACGTCTCTCATCAACATGTATGAGGCTGGAGTCAATAAGATCAGCCTGAACTATACACTCCTACCCAGAACCAGTAAGAACAGACATTTAGCCTACGTATAAAAGATGTTTATGTTGAAAGTCATATAATTGAGAGATTTACCAGTGCTTTTACTTTGACTGTTTGTCTGTCACTTGTCTCTAGATACAAAGTCTGCGTCCGAAATCTGTCCTGTCGCCCCGTCTAATGGGAACATGCCAGAACCCGGAGAGGACATGGAACCAGTATCTCGGAGGTCGAAGTTGTCCCTAAACCTGGCCGGCCTAAAAGCTGCTTTTTCAAGTCATCACAGCTCCAATTCTGGGGACAAGTCAAGCGTGGCAAAAGCTGCCATCAGTGGCCCAACGCAGAAAATACTGCAGTCTTTTTTTAAGGACACCGTCAAACCTCCTGTAACATCTCCTTTGAAACCCGAAGGCGATCTAGCTAAACGCTCCCCAGTGGGAGAGTCGGTGCTCGATGGGTTCAGGTACGGAAGGACGTCATGCAGCGGTACGGACTCTGAAAAAGACAGCGCCTTGTCGGATCGTGACGCCACGGTGGCAACACCAGATATCCAGTGTTCCGGCCCGGAGGTCTGTTCCCCTGAACCGACTGACGGCGTAAAAAAAGAAGCGTGGGAAGAAACGCCGGAGACTAGTCACACTGCTCCTGAGCACGCGGAGGTACAGACCGAGCCGTGCTCTTCCAATGAGGACCGCGCTGCGAGCCCAGATGCCAAGAGGGCCAGGACAGAGAAGCCGCGTTTCCCAGCTGAACACAAGTCCGACGCTTCTTCGAGATCCTCCCCGACAGTGGATGCTCCGGTGTGCCTACAGAAGAGGACGGTGCCCCTCCAGTTCTCTTTACAAGAGCTGGCGGGGAAAGTGAGGAGGCTACAGGACCTGCAGAAACAGAGGGCCGGGGAGGATCTGCTCTATCGCCGCTTCAGGGCCAAAATCAATCCCGGAGAAAACCAGAGCGCGGAGGATGAGCTGAAGAAAGAGATCAGGTGGGATTTTACTCCCATCAATAACTACTGCTGAACTTTCCAATATTAAAGTGTTCTTTCCATGACAGTAAAGAAAAATGTCTTCTATCCCCACAGTAAAGACATGTTCAAAGAGATGGAGATCATCGGCCAGTTCAACCTGGGCTTCATTATCACCAAACTCAACTCTGACATCTTCATGATTGACCAACATGCCACAGATGAGAAATACAACTTTGAGATGCTGCAGCAGCACACCGTGCTCCAAGGACAGAAACTCATCGTGTGAGACTCTGACTCAGTTGATGGAGTTTCCCTTGTGCTCATTTGATTTACCACTTTGCTGATCTGTTGTTGTTGTTTTTTCCTCTATGTTTTGCAGCCCTCAGAAGCTTCACCTCACCGCTGTCAGTGAAAACGTCCTCATGGAGAACATTGAGATTTTCAGAAAGAATGGCTTTGAATTTCTTGTCGACGAGGACGGTATGAACATTTTAACTGTTATACATATGAGTGATTAATCGTGATTTTATCTCAAGTTCAAAACCATTCGTTCCCACTTCCGTTCCGCACACTAAACCAACAGGTTTTTGGTTTTTTTGTGACTGCAGCTCAGGTGATGGAGAGGGTTAAGCTGGTATCTCTGCCCACCAGTAAAAACTGGACATTTGGCCCAGGCGACATCGAAGAGCTGATCTTCATGTTGAGTGACAGCCCCGGGGTCATGTGTCGACCGTCTCGCGTCAGGCAGATGTTTGCCTCCCGAGCTTGTCGAAAATCTGTGAGTTCATACTGATGATAAACAAGACACTTTAGACAAGTATTGGAGTTATGGTGTTGTAATGTAACACAGACTTATGAATTTAGTGCGTGCTGTTAATTAAATTGCTATTGCAATGATATTAATTTGAAAGAAAAAAGTAGATGTGTGCATATCTCAAGAAACTTTTGAACAGTGTAGCACTGCACTGGAAAGAAATGGCTGCATGGAAGATTAAATATATATAAAACCCACACATTTAAAACTTAAATACATATACTACAACTTAAAGTAGTGTCAGGTGTATTTGTGATATGTAGTTTAAAAACTCTGTGATGGTGCTTTTTAAATATCTACAATAAGACCAACTGCTTTGTTGTCGACTAATTTAATAGCGTTACTATTTCCCGGACACATTATCTATTCTTTTGTTGACATCCATCTCCAGGTGATGATTGGCACTGCTCTGAGTGTCGGTGAGATGAAGAAGCTCCTGGTCCACATGGGGGAGATTGACCATCCATGGGCCTGTCCTCACGGCAGGCCCACCATGAGACACCTCGCCAACCTGGACCTCATCTCACAAGACTGACCACGTTGAAAGAATCTTACTTTACATGTGCTCATTATAACTGGAGTGTTACTGATTGACAGAAGGGTCCAAATCATAGATACTGTATTTTTGTGTGGTTCAAATGCTTGTTATTGACTGTTAGGTATGTTTTTAATATCTGTTGCTCTATTTTTATTTGTATTTTGCATGATAAAATATATATATTTTTTATATTTTAACACCCAATAAATAGGGTAAATAAACCTGATACGTCACTCTGTTATCTATATTGTTAAATCAGTGCTACTCTGTTAGTAATAGATGCGGATGTCACGGTATTACCCTTTTTGATCGATAGAGGTTGCCGTAGTTGTGAGCGTGCTTTACCGTTACCATGGAGAGGCACAAGAGAGAAACAGACGGAGCAAAAATGGAAACGGGGAAAGAAAATAAAACTACAATAAAAAACAATATACAGGAAAACGAGAAAACGCGCGGAAACGCAGAGCTGCCTCATACAGCGGAGGAAAGAGAGAAAGGACAGTTTGCGGGCTGTTTGCGGGATGTGGGACAGAAGCAAACAGACCTGCAGGATGAGCAGCCCGACGATGACGACATTCATGAATACCCTACATTTTTAAGTTTAATCGTGCAGAGGTAAATCATCCCTCGTAACGGTAATGTTCAGTGTCACGTGGCCTGAAGCGTGACGTTTACATACAACCTGGTGTCTCATTGACAGATATGAAGGGGAGACCTGTGAAGACCAGCTTCATGGAGAAGGGGTGGCTAGTTTTGAAGGAGGTCATAGTTACGAGGTACTAAGACAATATATTTAACAATACAGTAAATGCATAATTAAGCCGAGTGCTGAGCATTTAGTAAGTTAGTTGACCCTTTACATGAATTTAAAAATGTGTATGAACCTAACAAAAAGTTATTAAAGTAAATTTGAGATATTTCAAACCATTGCAAATACATTTCTAACATATAGTTCTTTAAACGCATGCATGTTGTCAATTTTACATGCCTTAAAATGCACTTTCAAATATATTCTGAAAATGCACCAGAACTGTGTGTTCAACGCTCTTATTTCCATAAAGATAAATAAAACTAGTCACTTCTTTGTTTTTGTGAAGGGGATGTTTTCCAAGGGACTTATGGATGGACGTGGTGTCTTCACAAGAGCAGACGGATTGAAATATGAGGTATACATTATGATAGCTGCAATTAACTTAAATCTTATTGGGTGTTTTTTAAGCAAAGTGCTTTAACAACAGCCCATGTGTACAAAACATCCTAAATATATACATAAAAAATATAATATTAACAGGTTTTTTAATGTCTAATCCATCAGGGAGAATTTGTGCGCAACATGCCCATGGGCAAGGGCACCTACACCTGGCCAGATGGCAGCTCCTATAAGGGGGAAGTGTACAATGGTATACGACATGGGACTGGAACTTACACATGGGCAATAGATGGTGTGTCCTACACAGGGCAGTGGGACCAGGGCAAGAGGCACGGCAAGGTATGATCCACCAATTCATATATGGTATAGTCCCTTTTCATTTGTTGTGTGTAATTGGTTCTCTTTGTGTTAGGGTGCAGTGTATTATAACCAGGATAGGACCTCTTGGTACAAAGGAGATTGGGTGAGGAACACCAGAGAGGGATGGGGAGTAAGACGGTACGTATGGAGTACATAATCTAATCCCGAGTGGTATTTGAACTGCCCAAAGGTGACACCGGTGTCTCAACAGCTACCCCTCTGGAAACGTTTACTCCGGTGAGTGGAAGAACAACCTGAGACATGGAGAGGGCACGATGAGGTGGCTGAAACTGGGACAGCAGTATGTTGGGATGTGGGAGAATGGAGTCCAGGTATGAGAGCACGCCACTGACACCAACGTATCCATATTGCACACATTCAAGGACAATAGCTGCTTAAAAACGCAAACCTGTTTATGTTTTTTGCCCTCTTCTCTGGCAGCATGGACGAGGCACACGCGTGTGGGTCATGAGGCGAGCGGATGGATCTCAGTATTCTCAGAGCAATCGGTACACAGGGGATTTCGTTCAAGGTCAGAGGCACGGGCAGGGAACCTTATACTACGCTAGTGGTGCGATCTACGAAGAAGAATGGAGAAGGGATGAAAAACATGGCAAGGTTGATCAATAATACAGCATCGCCTCTCACGGTCAATACACATTTGTCCCTAAATTCAGTTCAATTCAGGGTGAAAAAGAGCAGAAGATGATGGCATCATGTATATAGTTTCAAGAATTTGTAAAAGTCACTGTACTATATGGGTTCACAGGCAAAATTCACTTTTGAGGATGGGCATGTTGTTGAAGGGGAGTTTGTGGACGACCAGATGATGGCACACATCCTGAACGGTAACAACGCTCCCACTGCTCTGCCTGGTAAGTCGCCCACAGTGCATTCAAAGGGTTCAGCCTGCCATCGAGGTGATAATAAACAGTGTTGCGTCTCGTTACAGGTTCGTCCATCTTAAGGACAGACATGCCTCTGAACATTGAACGTCTTCTGGAGAAAATCCCTGAGAGAAAGCGCGGCAGTGAGCTCAAACAGGTCCGGTCCCCGCTTCACACTGCAACAGCGTCAACATATTTGTCTTCTCCCCACTTCCTGCCCTGATACTCTGGCTCACGTACAAACAGGTGGAGTTTCTGGTGCTGAGGCACGCGGCAGCGCTGAGGTCTGTCTATAGTTTCTACAGCAGACTTGGCCATGCCCACTCCCCAGATAACACCTTCCTGCTGTCCAGCCTGCAGTTCTGGCGCCTGCTCAAAGACTGTAACATCCACCATCACGGCATCACTCTGACGCAGATGGACCATTTCACCAGAGGTGAGAAGCACTCACAATCTCTCCCACATACTTAATCCACCTTATATATATACATGACAGGACATTGATAGCTTCATAATTACAGTATTTGAGTGCTGAATGTATTTACTTTGTGTCTCAGAGGATGCTACGCCAGCAGAGGTCCACTCTCCTTACACTTCCATTCTTCTGCACAGGCTCCTCAGCTGTCTAGTGATTGTGGCCTACCACATCTACCACAAGGACGCGGTGTAAGGAATGACTTCTAACAGAATGAATTAGTCCAGTACTTTGGTTCAGGACTAAATACCTGCAAAACTAATGACATTCCCATCAGACTCACCTGTACTGTGTGTTTTGTGCTAATTAACACATGTTCTAACACGCTAAACGAAGATGGTGAACATGGTAACATGGTCATTGTGAGCCTGTTGACATGCTGACATTAGCATTTAGCTTAAGAGAACAGCTGTTGCTCAAACTGTAAATTAGTTTTTCACTCAAAAGGCAACATGGGGACATATAATAACTACTCCAGCAAGAAATAACACAAGGACACAATTTTAAATATGAACTTTTTATCCTTTGGTAACTAAGTATGAACAGAGAAACATCTTTTTTCCACAGGTCACAAAACAACCTGCTGGCAGCCTGCTTTTCTAAACTGATGACTGACAACATCCTTCCTAATTCTAAGAACGTAAAAGGTGCTAACAGTATAATATTAAAGGCTCATGTGCACACATGTATCAGTTGACAGAGCAAACTGATTTATTGCGACATAAGTCGAGTGAGGAAAAAAAATGTCTCTTTGTCATCAGTTTTTAGGTGTGGTTTTAGCGCTATATTATGCAGTAATAGTCCATTAACTGCAGCTGTGTTGATCCAGGCTTCCTGTTCAGGCAGCCAGACTCTGCCGTGGTGGCTATGAGCTACTCAAAGAAGTGCTGGGAAGTTTACCAGGCTCACTGCAAAGTCAATGTAACCCCCAGAGATGACCAGACCATGACCTGCCGACAGCTGCTGTGGATGTTCAAGGTGCAAAAGATCGTAACACGAAGATTACCATGAAATTAGCTTCTTCTTAAATAATAATATTTCTTGACATAAGAAATGTATGCAGTTTATGTTGTGGACTATAAAGAACCCGGAGGGCAGCTTGAATTTGAGTTACTAGATCAAAGAATTAAATCTACATTATGAAACCAGCATTCGGTGCATTCATTTAGACACTGTGGTGATTAGTCTATTGTCACCTCTGCCAGGATCTCCATCTGCTGGACACTAACCTGACCACAGCGAGATTACTGCAGGTCATCACCGCAGAAAGCCGAGACCCCGGCAACCTGTCCGCCTGTCTGGAGCTGGAGGTCGGCCTGAAGTTGACATTCATCTTCTTACCCTTTTTTGTGTGTCTTCTTATCCCTCTCTGTATCACGTTTGTTGTTGTCCCGCTTCTTCTGCTTCAGATTACATTCCTGGAGTTTTTTGAGGTACTTCTGGGCTCTGCCGAGGTGAAGTGTCAGCGGGTTTCTGAAGGCCTGGAGGAGGGCCAGTCAGCATCCAGCCCCGACGCTGAGGCCAGTAGGGATGCACCTGAGGTGATTTACAAACAGATTACAAACAACCCTTCCCAGTCGGTCAGATCCTTTTTCAAGCCTCTCTTGACCTCTGCTCCCCTGACTCACTGGATGTGAAGAGTGTTCCGGCATTACTGTGATTTAGTTGTTGGAATTATATATAGATGAAACTATAAAGTAAAGCTGGGAATCCGGCACGAGAGAACAAACAAAAGAACGACTTTGTACAGTTTCTTTCTATCCAGGTGGCCTCTCCAGTGAATTCCCCCATCACTGCTGAAATCTCCAGTTCCACGTCAGTGGAGGTTGGTTGCAACGGGCAATCTAGCATGTAAAAAAATGTATTTACAATTAGGGCCTCACCTATGCAATGATTTGACATCATGAGTATCTGTATTAGAAATCACACATCCACCATTATGTGAAAAGATAAATCAAAACATCCTGTAGTGAGATCAGTAATTTGTTGGAGAACACCTCTTCTGTTGATATTAATGAAATATGCTGGGAGCTGGGCTATACGACTTGGCTTTAGTGTTAAATAACATAATTGTATTTGCCTCTTATTATAGACAGGGAAATCAAGTGATACAGCAGAATTATCCACTGCTCAGGACGCGCTGAGTCAACAAGATGTCAAGACTGAAGTCACTGAGAAACCTCAGTCTGCAGGTTAGTTTTGTTAATTTCTATTTTCTCACTATTCTAAATAATCATTGCAGTGACAATATATCATGCGTCATGTTTCCTCTAGAGCAAAGAAGTGATGAAAAAGGCGTGCTAACCAGAGGAACTAAAGTGGAGCTCTGGAACCAGACGATCCATCAATTCTTCAAACACTTCTTCTTCCCGGCTTTGGAACATAACCAGTTGGTGTCCAGAAACATGGAGGAGAAGCGCCGCCAAGAGGCCCAGAGACTTATTGCTCTGGCAAAGAGACAGGTAGCACATCGCCAGCAACTCCCAGAGAATATGTTGCAATCATTGTATCATTTCTCAAGATTTAACCAGGCTCAACAGCAGTATTCTACAAACTTATTGAACCAACTTTTATTTTATTAGATTTCTTTACTGTATGCATTGTGGATTTATACGTGTAGAAATAGTGTGGTGTGTTTGAGCCGATCAGTTTCATGAGTTGCTTTAATGCAGCCACTAGATGGCATCTGATCACTTTCCTCCCCGAAGCTTCCATCCCAGTATCATCTCTGCCTCTTGGATGTGGACCGTCTCCACCAAAGATCACACTACTGCTCCTTTACTCACATTGTGCCAAAGACGTGTGTAATGCTCAGTGTTGTACTGTGTTACAGGTAAAGGGGGGGCATCAGCAGGCTGATGAATGACACGCGATGCAGCAGACAAACCCGATGAAGCTTTTCTGTACCTGTACTATCCCCACAGTCCAAAAACAAACCAATGCCTTTAAATACAGTGACTAATAAAAACATTGAATGTACTGATGATTTGTGCTTGGATGTAAATGAAGACTACTGTTCAATACTTTGTTGTAAATAGAACTTTAATTGTATAACAAAACTATTTTCCAGGCATCTAAAAATAAAAGTCAGAATCACTCAAAGATTATTTTTTTTTTTTTTCTCAATGAGAGTAAAAAAAGTAGTCGATATATGCAAAAAATAAAATCACAGGAGAATCTCTAGGCTACACATCAGAGCGGAGGTGTGAAGACCATGAGGTCACTTGGACAGACAGACTGGCGTATCCGGTCCTTCAGGTCCGGGGTGAAGAGGAGCATGGTAGACCCGGCTGTCTGGGACTGAGAAACGCACAAAGAAAAATACAGTAAGACTAGTCAGCAATGATGAGGCTGAAATAAAGATATAGAAGTGATAATTAAGTTCAATGTGGATTAAAAAAAGGTCAATATTTGAAATAAAGACTTTTTTAAAAGGAAGGAAAAGCTTTAACCTGTGGTGACTGAAGAGTGAACGCTGAACGCACCGCTGGATGTGCTGTGGTGACAGTGAGAAGTGAGCATGACAGTGAGTGAAGGAAGTAGAGCAATTTAAAACAAGCCCATGCCAGAATAAAGCCCAGTGAGGTATTCCCTTATAACCAGGCAATCACAACAGTTTCTCTGAAAGTTGCAGCATGAAGGTCTGATATTTGAGGATTGACAGTTAAAGAAAAACATCAGTGGCACTCAGAGAACAACTACTCAATTTAATCCTAGTTCAAACACATTAAAAAAAAAAAATAATCCTGTCTGCTGCAGTTTTAGTATAAATTAGTGTTACGGTATAAAACACAGGTGTACACAGTGTGTGTATGTGCATGCACAGGACCCAAGGGCATCAATCCTACCTGGTTCTTGCAGAGTAAGCAGGTCCCCTGTCTGAGCGCTAGGACTCTCCATCTCTACATCCACCACTATGGGGGACAAAACCTCCCGCGGTGACAGGCTGCATCTCTGTGACGGCTGGAGGTAACGCTCAAAGTCCAACCCAGGAATTTCCTGAAATAAAGAAAAAATAACTTGTTTATTGCATAGCAAAATAAAAATAAAACAGTTTGGATCATATATTTCAACAAAGGGCATCTTATGAGGCTGATATTCGTCTTAATAAATACATTTAGTGAAGCCTGAAGATGTGTTTACCTGAACAACCGAGATGTCTGGTGTAAGACACACAGACCATTGGGCGTCCAGAAGACCCTGCACAGCAGGAGGGGAGGAGATGGGAGTCACAGAGGGTGACAACGTGAAACTCAGGGATGATGAGGGCTCAGGGGCCTGGGGCACAGTTGGAGTTGTTTTGCACGGAGAGAGAGGGAGGTCGACGGCTTCAGCTGGTTCGCCTTGCTCCTCGACGACAGTAATGGATGGAAGTGACTGCACGGTTGCGGGCGTGCTCAGTTCAGGAGCAGAAGCAGCGTTTGCCTGCATGGCGACCATTTCTTGGTGCGCAGGGCTTCCCTCGGGCTGGGTGTCGTCTGAATGCACTTCCTTGACAGGTGAGAAACAAAGGGAGACGTTTACAGTGTCCTTTCTGTTCTGGGATGACTGCGGAGTGCCACGTTGAGACTTCAGTGCTTGTGCTGGGGTTTGGTCGAGGGCAAGGCGGAAGTGGGCGGGAGTCTGGATCGGCTGAGCGGGAGAGGTGATGGTGTGAAGGGGGGTCTGTGCCAGTGCAAGGGATCGCCGAGTGACTCTTCTCGGGGTGAGGTAGCTGGAGCACGGAGAGGCCTGAGGCAGCACGGCAGCAATCAGGCGGCTGGGTCTCCTCGCCGAACCTACAGACACGACGATATGACGACATGATCGTTAGTCCAGCAGGGAAAAGTACACAAGCAAACGCTGACAAATGGCATGAAAAGCAAGGCCTTTTAGCTATTTTTCTCTCACCCGATGGTCTGGCTGGGCTCTCCACCTGGAAGAAGCCTCCGTCAAAGACCACCTTCGGTTGGGGCTCTGCTTGGGACTGCGGTTCCTCAGAGTTCAGGCTGCGGTTGTCTTCACCCCCGACAGCATCTTTTGCTGCCTTCTCTGCCTCGGCTGCCTGCTGTTTGGCTTTCATGGCCGCTTTCACAGCAGCCAGGCGAGACTTGGCCGCCGCCGCTTTAGTTCCCGTTGGCTTGGCAGGTGCAGCCGATGGTTTCTGTCAAAAGCACAGTACGGGCATCAAGTCTTTACATCCATGTCATGACACTTTTTGCTCCTAAACAGCGCAAACAATACAATACAATAGATTCAGAAACAGTCGTCACCTTCACCACTTTCTTCTGTCGTGGCGGCGGCTTGTGCTCCTCCACCCAGCCTCGGCTCTCTGCTTCTTTAAGAGCGTTAAACTTCTTGTGGACATCCTCTACCTAAAAAAATGGCACAAGTACAAAGCAAATATTATAATCCTTCTCCTTATGCGTCTGAAACAGTGTGTTGTCCCTCTCTTGTGGACACTCACCTGGTAATACACCATGTCCCAGAATCCCTGCAGGTCAGTGCAGGTGGTGATCTTCTCCCCCCGGCCCAGCTCGCAGTCGTCCACCAGACCCCCGAACTGTTTAAAGCGCTCCTTCATCAACAACCTCGCTTGGCCCACAGTTGTACGCATCTGGTCTCTCACTGAACAGACACGGGCACAAAGAAAAAAAAAAACGGTGAATTACAACTGTTCAAT
The DNA here is from genome assembly GCA_032191485.1 of Leptoclinus maculatus. Lineage (NCBI taxonomy): Eukaryota > Metazoa > Chordata > Actinopteri > Perciformes > Stichaeidae > Leptoclinus > Leptoclinus maculatus. Next base: position 10,664,612 of record JAVDOI010000015.1, read on the forward strand.
TATGGAATAATGTAAATTTCTTTCCAATTAGGGACACCACAAAACAGTCACATATTCAGCATGAAACACTCACTCTCTTCTGGGATGGACTCATCCTCCACTTTAGACTCCCATTGGACACACAGAGTCATCAGTTTCTCTGTCTCAGTGTCAATTTCAGATCTGAAGAACATACAAGAAAAGAGATGATTGTAAAAATGATGATTGTGAAAAGTAATTGGAAAATCTGAACAATAGATGATTAGGAATACTTTAAAAAAAAGGGAAGTCACCTGAAGTATTGTACGTCGTGCTTTGATTCCAGGGGGCTGCCTGGAGTGGGAGGGGCCATTGTGGGAGCTGTGTGGGGAGGAGAGCGGCGAGGGGATTTTGGGGGAGGGGGTTCACTTGGATCAGCCTGAGGCTCAATGTTGAAAGCGGGAACCTCTGGGATACTGAAGCTGGGGCTAGGTGGGAAGAGCAACAGCATGGCATTGGGATAGGAAACAACTCCACGTTTTAAACCATAGAAATGATCGAGGGCACACACAGAAATCTCTGGTACCTTGTCGTTTCATATTTACGGTGTTTTAAATATCTTAATAAAAACTACAAACTGAAAACAGACAGACCTCGGTGTGAGGAAGGCGTCTGCTGAGCGAGGAGTGAGAGGCTCGAACTTGAAGGACGACAAGCCAGTGGGAGCCTGGAATATAAAACCTTGTGGAGCAAAAGAAGATAAAGAGGAGGACGCTTCAACGGGATCCACAACAGGGACCGAGTCGGTCGGAGCTTGGTCCACCGCCATGTTTGTCTCTTCAGAGCAGGGTGCCGGGCTGGGGGGACAAGGTTTTTCCTCTGGCTCCAGCATCTCAGTCTCCTACAAAACACAAAAACAGCAAACTAATTAAGTTATTAAGTAACGTTTTACTGGTAAAAATGTAGTCGCAGCTTCAACAGACTGTGTGTAAAACTCAAAGAAATGCTCACCATGGCCACAACAGGCTCAACAGCATTGTTGGAAGCTGCTGCGTATTCAAAAAGGAGAGACGCACATAAAATGGTGGAAGATGTTAAAAGCTATTAGTCACATGGGAAAAGTAAAACTGATCAACAGCATCTTAAATTGGATGGCTCTTAATCAACATGTAATGATTTACCTTTACAGTTGTTTTCTCTGTAAGAAAAGGGGGCCACGTGGTTGACGAACGCTCTGCTTCTTGTGTTTCTTACATCTGAGGGTAAGGAGAGGAATATTTAAGGAATATTAAGAGCGGTTTTGTCAAACAATAGCAAAAACTGCGGCCCTGGCACAGTGCGTATCTGCAGACTTACCCATCGGTTTGTCTTTCACCACAGGAGCCGCCGTAACGGGAGGCCTGTCGGCCGCTCTGGTCCTCGAAGCTCGTACGACAGGCTCCACTTTAGTAGGATGGCATGACACAGAGACACAGATTGAGATGCAAATAAGGGAACACGATAGGGTGAAACCAACACAATAGCTGGTCTCAAGGTCTTATGTGTGGGGATTTTTTTTGTATTCTTATTACTCACCTGCAGAAACTTTAATCTTGGAAATAGCCGGAGCAAGCTTGACAGGAGCGACCCGGCTCCTGGTGGATCGGTCCACAGCAGGTTGAGCTATAGGAGGGGTAACAGGTCAGATCTAAAACACACCAGGTCACTGAAGACGGTGTGCTTCATTTAAAATATAAGGGACATTAGATTTATTTACCTTTTTTTGCCACAGCATTTGGACCCTGCATCTTCAGAGGCTGGAGACATTGTGTCAAAAGAAAAGCAACAAGTGCATATTAGAATTTACTTTTATGGAAGATTATATGAGAACATAATGAGAAAGGTATCTTAGACGGAGTATTACCCTCTCAATTTGCTGCTGCTGTTTCATAGAACGAGTGACTCTGGAATTCTGGGATGAAGTCGTGTTCACTTTTGTCTGAAAGACAAGCAAAAACAACATGTTGACCATTTGGAGTCATTCATGATTATAAATGCCATAAAGAGCCACACCTCTGTTATAGTTCATGTCATTGTATCTAATAGGAGTAGTGGGGTAGATATTTACAGTGAATAGTGTAAACTAGTCTATTGAGGAGTCCTCCCTCACCTCCTTTGCTCTGGTTGAGGCAGCTGGGACTACGGGCAGAGAGGGAATGGTAAGGGTGTCTTTTGGATGATACATGCCCGTCTTGAATACCCCTTTACGCTCCCTTTCCCTCTTTTCCTTCTCAAGAGCCTTGCGCTCTTTCCAGCGCCCAAGCTGTTTCATCCTCTCGTCTACAGCCACGCCTGTGAAGAAAATGGAGGGTTATTGCTGTGCGTGCCTTATTGTCAACATGTTATTAGGTTCGAGTTGTGGCTTCGATGTAAAGTGCAGACGTACTTTTAGCAGATTTGGCATTGTTCAATGTCTTCTCCTGAATGGTTGACATGTTGGCCGCAGCAATGGTGGCATCCAGGGAAGACATTTCCATCTCTGGGAGCTCGGCCAGCTGCCTGCGGGTGTTCACGACCCGTTCTCGGTTTTCCTTCTGGGACTGAGACCTCCTGCGGGACATTTTCACCCGCAGCATCGACACACTGGCGTCCCGCTGGCGCAGGTGAGCAAATTGAGAATCCATGTTCAGGTATCTGGAGTAAAGAGGAGAGGGGCAGAGGATGGTGCATTATTGGCATAGTAATTAGAGGCACTAAGGTACATCGTATTGGATTTGCTAGTAGTTATGCCATCTGGCAAAAAAATTATGAACTGAAAATTTTACAAAATAAGAGGAATCAGAGACTGTTGGAATGACAGAGTATTGACATGTGTTTTGAACTGTGGTCAGCTATAACAACTCAACTGGATAGGAATTAGAGAAGAAAAAAACTAAAAGTACGGGCGTTAACTGATTTAAGTCAGTATATATTATCGTAATTATACATTATCTCAATTGAGTTACAATTTAAGTTAACAAACGTCATTAAGATGATGGCAAATCATGCCCATCAGGATTTCCCTGAATCAAGCTAACCCTCTCAAGAATAGCATCATTAACGTAAAGCTAAATACCTCAACTACAACGTGACACGATTGCTTTAGGACTTTGGGTGTTTCTGTCCTGGTACGTCATCAACCTACGTAAACAAGCCACTAAAGTTAACTGGCGTTAAATCAACCAAAACTAAACGGCATTACACGAAGATAGACAATGCGTTGTAACCTTTTGTGTTTATGAAAAAAAACTTTACCTGACAATGTAACGTTACACAACATGACGTTAGCTACCTAACGTTAGCTACAAGCAGTGGTTCAAAACCAGACGTTAAGCTAATGTTTATCAAAGCCCGCGTGATTAACGTTAGCCGTCGTTAACGACAATGTCCGTGAACACCGCAATATGTCGAATTAGTGCGAAGCGTAACGTTAACACGTTATCCATGTAACAAAATTAGCTAAAGGGACTCAACTAACATTCCCGTCAAGCTCACCACCGAACCGACTCTTTATGAAGCCAGAGCAAGCGTCGAACTAAGCTAACGTTACCTTGTTAAGCAGTGAAAAACCAAGCTTAACTGTCTTCTTAGATCATATATAATTGCACATATATCTTACCTTGTTCTCTCCCCCCGAAAAAAAACACTTATAAAAACTAACTTCCTCTGCCGTCCAGTAAAAAGAGCTACGAGTCCTGGTCCAGCCTGAAATACACAACAATCATGGCGGGGGACTTTTTGAATTTTAACTACGGAGACGCTCATTGGCTGCAAATCGACTGGGTTGGTGATCACTGATTGGTTCTTTTTCTTCTTCTTCTTCTGATACATTTTTTTTGTGTTAACCATTTTAGGAGTTGATGACATCCATTGGTCTGGAGTGTGAAGAGATAATTAAAGAGTTTCATTCTGTCTGTATCTCAGAATACTGGGCTCCCACAAAAGTATTCAATCGGGGCCCTGAAACAGTTAATATGTTCCAATGCCAAGTTTGAAACATTTTAGGTAAATCCTCAAGTTAGTTCTTTGGTTGTTTGCCTGTTTTAGATGCAGAAATTATTGATATAAAAGCACTAAAAAAAAGGCACAATTTCTTCAAAAGAATCCCACAACAAAAGCAGCTTTACAAATGTTGTGTAAGTAAATGGATGCTGTCCAACCGTTTAATAAATGATTTCTGATGTTGCTTTTTGGAAGGCTGCCTAAAGGTTTTACTTTTTGAGCATCTTCAGCCAAAAAAAAACAACTATCTTACACCAAGTGAAATTACTCCTTAATTTATTTAAAGATAGCACAGTTGTTTGCAAACCACAATACTTTTGACATGACATCTTATTTTAAAACTATGACTGATCATCAAAGGAACCTGGAGTAAACTGTTCTGTGCATGTCGGTTTATAAATTAATTCTAAACATTGTCATGATGTGTTCATTAAAAAAAACAAAAAAACATTTAGTTTTGAAAGATATCCAAATTAACAGCCAACAAAACCCTACAAGTATGTACAAAGAAAATGAAAGAAAATAAAGTAAATGTACAGTAAAAATCTGGATTTACATTTAATTACAAGAGTATCGGTTGTATCGGTTAAATTAAAAACAAACTTGGTTACAAAGCTTTGAATTTTTTTTTTAATTTTACAATGCAATTATTGCATTACGCTGATGCTGTCATGATACCCTGCAACACTGACAGTGTTTAGTGTGGTGAAACGGTCTCCGTCTGACGGCTCCATCAGTCCAAAAAGAAGATGTTGTTGAACTGCGTCGCACAAAGCCTCTTAACCTCCTCTGTGGAGGAGAGAAGACAAAGGGCATTACGGGTTAAGAAGAGATTAAGCATCAAGGCAGATTGTCTGTAGTGGTGGACGGTAATGACACAGATTCACTCATCGCCAGGCTGGTGGAGACGTACCGTTTACTTCGATCAGGTTGGCGTTCTTCTGATTCAGGATCACATACAGTTCTCTCTGGTCCGACTTCTTGCCGACTACCCAGTAGTCCGTCATTGCCTTTACGATGATTTCTTCGTCCTCGTCAACCCTGGGAGCAAGATAAAGAAATAACAAAGCACCATCAAATAAAAGGCAACTACCACAGTTACAGCAGGTTCCTTGTATTTGAGGGCAACTGCAAAAACACAGACCACAAAATTCCATAAAAACAAGTCACAATTTAACATTTCTTATGGTGTGTGTCAGAAATGACACACTTGTTCTTAGCTAAAATACTAGAAAGTGTAATTTCTTATTAGAAACACACAAAATGACTTGCATTTTGATATTTAATTACACAAATAGCACTGTGATCATGTTTTGCGTGTGCCGACAAGCAGCAGCTACACAACATCTGCACTAGAAGAGGAACCGATAGTGATACTGGTATAAATGCTGCGATTGTCGATGCCACCGTCCCTCAGACTTCTCACATGACTACAGTCTCATGACCACTTCAAAACGGAGTGAGTTGAATTAGACACCAGGAGCATCACATCTAAAACGACATGGATGTGCTGATATATCCGGGAGAGAGTTTGTAGTTTTACATATTTTCTTTCCTGGGTTTGTGAAATCTGAAAAACTCTGCACAGCTGACGTTCAGAGCTGAAGAGTTTTAGTTCTTCTATTAGGTTTCTGCTTTGAGGAGGATGATGAGGATTTTTTGAACAAATGTCTGGAGGCATTCGCTCAAGATGAAACAGACACAGTTTAACAAAGCCAATGTGCTCTGCTGTACCTGGCGAAGTCACAGTTGATGTCTCCCAGGATCTTCATGAGGTCCGGGTGGACAGACGTGAGGCAAACGCTGGCTGTCTTCCTCATGTGGATGGTGCTCTTCTCCGCCAGGTTCATGTGGTTGAAGTAGATGAATTTAAACTGGGGCTCCTTCTCTGGGCTGAATGGACACAGAATAAATAAAAAACAATAAGCACCTTCGGCCACTTCTGGGCCCACACAATCCTTTAAAAGTTATTTGACCCGCTGGGTGTCTCTGGGGACAAAACACACACATTATTAATAAATGACACAGTAAGTCAAACCACTTTGGATGATAACGTCCAATAAAAGGCAAGTTGTGCTTTTAAGTTAAGCCCACTCCACCCACGTCAAAGTGAGCCGAGGACACGGTTATTACCACACAGCGGTACTGTGATTGCACCGCTGGAGAAGTGTGGGTAATTATTCAAACAGGACGTACAACAGATTCTTATACACGCTTGCCTCTAATTATTTACAGTGACACCGGGCCAAATCGGGACACAGACCTCAATGACGGCGGAGGAATTTGGGACGGCATTATTTATTCAGTGGATTTTTTTCACTAAGGTGATTTAAAAATGGGAGCCCATCAAATTACCCGGGTCAGGAAGCCCGGTCTTGGATTACAGACGAGGACGAATCTAACTGCTGGGGTTAAAGGAGAGTGGGCCAGGATGCCGGTCTTTAAAAGCTCTGCTGCTTGAGTTACCTCTAAGTAGTGCCCCGACAACATCCAGGGATATCAGAGTCTCCTCTACGCGGCCAGCTAGGCAGACTCAATACAAAGGGTTGACTGTAGACTGACGACAAACAACATGGCTGATGTAATAAAATGCAACACTACACTTTTGATGACGGCGATAAATGTTTTCAACGATCAAGATGGTACCGATAGTTTAAATGTCATCGTCTCCCGCCCCCTTATGCTACATTCTGGAAGCAGTTTTCGCCTGTATATGATGTAGCGCTAAAGTTATTCATTGATTGATGCCCCTGTAATCAATTCAAGCTTTAAACGCTTGTCTTGTGTCGTCAATGATGTAAATGACGTAAACCAATTTAAATCAAGAACTGTTAAAAGACGGACCGTATCCTCAAAGACAAAGGCCTCTTCAGACGGTGGTCAATTGTTAATTAGGAGAGTGGCGTATTCTTAACTGACCCCGATATCCTGCGGTTGACTGTGAACTGTTCACATATGTCAGATGCCAGCAGAGTAAGCTGAGGGCCCACCAAGCCGTCGAGCTGTTCGCAGAAGTCCCTCGTCAGCTCCACAGAGGCTGGAAAGAGAGGGAGGAGAGAAGAAGGTCAGGCATTATGGGACATGAGCTGAAAGAAAAGAATCAGATTTTAGCTTTAAATGAGCAGTGAAATGGCCTACATAGTAAAAAAAACCACCAAAAATACAAGCACTTTGTTTATAGACATCAACCAGGAGAGGGGAAGTGAATGTTAACTGTGAGAACAGCAGGTGGGTGACGGTGCACACTTACCACTGATCATGAAACAGGCTGCAGCGCTCATCGCCTGGAATCAAGGTCACACAGGTTAGAAACGGCATTAATGTGATGATGAGCAACGTGGGACGCACTTCATCATTTTAAAAATGTAGCCGTCTAATCCCCCCAAAAAATCCATATCGTTTGATAGAGCAGTGGAAAACAAACATTTTTATAAAAATGAACAACTTCCCTTCTACTTTAATACATTAAAAAAAAAAACTCCTGTTTGAATGATTAAGCCTGAAGTCTGTCTGATCACATTTACTCTTCCTTACCTTGTACACAATCAGGTGCAGCTCCTCATAGCCGTCCTCTGTGCTCACAAATATTTTAGGAAATCGGAATTTGGCCTCTGGATCTTTGAGATTAGTAGGTCCCGTCAGAAACCTGGAGAGGACAGAGATCGGCTGTGAAAGTCAAACCTGATGTCTGAGAGACTCATGATAAAGCAGAAGCCGCTGACCCCCTCACTTCTTCATGACTGATCCAAAAGATAAGACCACAAACGGAACAAGGAATCCATTGTTGTGCTGTTGATGCACGTGACTCCAAGTATGCCACTTGACATTAACCATTCATGTGTTGTTACTTGCTCCTCTCCTGTGTAGCTTTGCCTGCATGGATCTTTTAAATCTTACTTTACAGCGAGTTACTAGTTGTAACGTGTTTTTCTGGCCCTCATCAAATACTCTTTATCCAGTTAGAGCATTAAATCTGTGTTTCCTATCCCATGATAGGGAACCAGGAGTCAGACTTCACTTCACCTTCAGAAACTAGTTACTTCAGGCATTATGCAGATACAAGTTGTCAGACAGCAAACACCTGAGCTACCTCTCCCTTGTTACACATGTGTACTGAAACTGAACAAAAGTGGATTTTAACCCTGAAGCGGCGGTAATAATCTACCTCCTGCTCTTTTGCTTAAACAAGTGTTAGCCAAGGGAGTGTCCTCCTTAGATAATTTGGTTGACTGGAAGGAAACCTCATTACTGTCAGTGTTTCAAAACCCCATGATGCCGGCACACAGACACGGAAGCGTACGTGAACGCTCCTGCCAACGTCCACATTATGCTTTTTGACGCGCTTACATAACATTATTCCACTGCACACATCTAGAGACATTTAAAGAGAATCCATATACGTCTTTTTTTTTTTTAATCCTACCCTCTGCAGAGGAAGTGTGTGTTCGCAGATACAGACCAGCGACTCACCTCCCATAGTGCAGCAGATTCCCTGCGACCTCCGGCCTCAGAGGAGAGTCCCTGCCAGCCAACTGAAAGACGACAGATAGAAAAAGGAGGAAGGTGAAGGGAGGGAGGGTTCGAGTGAAAATGAGCGGCATGGCTTTGAAAGTGATATGCAGAGTTCATATTCAGGTCAGTCTGGATCATAAATATTAAAAACCGTATTGCTCACACGACGTTCTTGTATCAAGGAGAAGCACGTTAGAGGGCACACGCTGTCATTGCCAAGATGGTCATGTTGTTACAAGAGATATGCTTTATAATGGTTTTATAGAAGCAGGTAGATAGCAGTGAGCCTCTTTTCTCCGTCCTATAAAAAACATCCTCTGCTCCTTTGTTTCTTTCATTTCATCCTCAATCTGTCTCCCGCGCTTCCTTAAGCTATTCACTTTATCTCCCCCCTACCTCCTCACCTCTGGTTCAGAGTGTCTGGGGAACAGCGAGGTGGTCAGGTACTTGTACAGGATCCTCATATCATCTTGTTCCAGTCCGCTCCTGCAGACCCAACAACAACAGCAGCATTATACCACACACCATGCTAAAACACACAACACAATGTGTGGCTGTGGACATTTTGTGTGTGTGTGTGTGTGTGTGTGCGCTGTCAATTGTGTTATGCATCATGAGGCGAGTGTCTCCTGGCTGTAATTACGCTTTAATGAAACCTCCAGAGCGGCACCGCTTAATTTGGACAATAATTAAACGGCTCCACTCGGTTTGTCCAGCGACGGTTCACGATGAAAGATCACGCTGCTCTCGAGTCATTTCATTAGGAATCATGTAATCCCCCGCGCTCACCCACCCAGCCAGCCGCACAATTAAAAAGGCAACGACGCGTCATCTGGCACATTAACCAAAAGAGGTTAAAGCCAACTCTGTTTATCCAGCATGCCCTGATCTGTTTGTAGATGTCAAAGCTGGGATTTCACATTGGTGTGTGGTTGCAAATATGTGCAGGCTTGTACAAGTTTGTGCCCTACAATAACACATACAGGGGGGATTTTAAGGAAAAGCACACACACACACAGGCTCAACAAGTGTTCAGTCTGTACCAGATAAGCTGGTCGTTATACAGGAAGGCTGTGTATTTGATCAGGCTTAGGCTCTCCTCCACTCTGTTGACGAAGGACTGGATCTTCAGGTAGGTCATCTTGTCCAGTGGGAAGAAGCTGATGCCTCCGAACACGTCCAGCAAGTCGCAGGACTGCAAGTGGAGAGTCTGCAGATACTGGAAACGCACGCAGGTGCACGAAGACGGCGAGAAAAACAAAAAACCCGGGAGACAACCCAGAGACACAGGAGAAGGAAAGGAGACAGGGGTTAGTTTACCCACCTATGAGGGGCTTGCTTACAGTGCAATAAAGACAGAGGAATAAGAAACTCTCTGACTGATGCTCTGTGGAGACGCTTGCATCATCCTGACATTCAACCTCTGACACCCCACACCACAGCCTCTCTGTCTTTGGGTTACATGGTAAGGAGGGAAGCCTGTGTTAACTTAAGAAGGGTGTTCCTTAATTAATTAGAAATTAATTTTGTATACTTTCACATAAGCGTTAATGCTCGGAGATGAGTCGCTCCGGCAATGACTGTTGCATGAGGCAAAGGCAGCTAATGTAGACCGATAATTATAAATTATAATTTCTTGTATACAAATAAGAGTTTGTGATTATTACCATTAACTATGTGCGCATACATTTAAATGAATCATGCTGTGAAAGCAAGGTCAGCATATTCTAGGCATGTAAAGAGAAAACATCCACTTAGAAAAAAAAAGATGTTTTTGGACGGATGAGCTCTTTACCCTGTAGAAGAACTTTTCAAGCTTCTGAATTAGCAGCTCCACTCCACCGGCTTCCATTGTTCTGACAAACGTACCGTTGAAGAGCTGCAGCACAAGGAGAGTAATCGCTGTTACAAGATGACGCTTTTGGCTTTAACAAGAGGCCTTAAATTGGTAGTCTGGGTACAGCTTTTAGAAGAGAAAGATGCAAAAGAACAACGTTGTAGACCGATTCTAAAACATACTGAAACTCACCTTGTACATACTGTAGCATTGCCTTACCACTGCACCATAAACAGTGTCCTACAGAGGCGAGAGGGCGAGTTAAGTAAAACTTCAAACTGATGATATTCAATGAAAGAAATACAGACGTTGACGAGTATCTCTCGGTACTCACAAGTATTTCCTCTTCCTGATATTCTACGGTGGGAGGTTTACCATCTTTGTTTGGTTTCTCAATCATTGGGTTTCGAACCACCTGAGGCATGGATTTGAAACAAAAAATGGATTAGCTAAACAAAGTCTCTCGACAAACAGAGTGAATACTGAACAAATAATGTACATGTAAGCCTTTAAGGTACCATGACTATCCAGAAACTGTCCTCGGCCTCAAAGAAAAACTGCCGGTTCTTCTGTGTGTGCAGGGATTTAGCTGGTTTTGTTGGACAGAAAGTCCTGAAAAGGTAGAAGACATGACCGTGTAAACAAAGGAGACACACCCAAAACAAGAGGATCCGCTCCTTATTTTGAGCTTTTACAGACATTAGATATGCATCAGTGTGTGTCTGACCACTTATTGCAACATTTCCCTTTTCTGTTATACCTCAGGTTCAAAGAAACGGAACTTTCCTTTCGGTTTTCTTGAACACAGAGAATCAAACGAAGCCATGGAAATAAAGTAAGACACTTTTTTTAAATCCACTCAAGTCTTGACAAGATGCCAGAATGCTAAATAAACATTAAAATCCACCCAAGGCTGTAACATGTTTGTGACAATGCGGCTCCAGCTTTACTCGGCTTCTGTTGCAAGTACAGAACTGAACTCTTTACCTTGTGAACTGAACAATGGCCTCACAAAGGCCCACATTTCTGATCTTCTCATTCTTCTCCACATCACTTGGGTGGTAAAACAAGATCTTCTTCTCTTCCTAAAAAAAAAAAAAAACACATCTTGAATTAGCAATTTACACCTTCTAGCATATCGTCATCTAGGGAATCCTCCTCACCTCTCCTTCCCTTTGCCCAAACGAGGGGTTGTAAACGAAGAAATTGAGCAGGGATGGTGTGTACTGTTTCTCTTGCATTCCTGAGGCCATTCTGGGACTGTAACAGACACAACGAGGAAGTTGACAGAAGCAGATACACAGTTAGAAGCTGAAAGACCTCTAGATATTATTGGACCAACAAAAACGCGTCCGGTTTACCTAATCATCAGCATTAGTGGAACTTGCCGCTGGAATTCCTTTGCTCCAAAGACAGTTTGGTTTGCATGCCGTGTGCCTGCAGAATGAAGACAAGTAAATCACATTACTACATGACAAATCTAGAGATAATAATCATTAACTTCTCAAGGGTCCACACACACACACACACACACACACACACACACACACACACACACACACACACACACACACACACACACACACACACACACACACACACACACACACACACACACACACACACAGAGTTGAGTGCATCATGTCAAAGTTGGAAGTACAGAAGACATTTATACAAGGTATAAAAAAAACAACAGCACTTCATTACCGTTGCTGTATACATACACTCACACTCTGCATTCAACACATCCTTCATTATGTTAGGAGCAGCCAGTGCCTTGCTCAAGGACACTTCAACATGCTAAGACAGTTTGAGCCGGAGATCAAACTTGTTTGGGGTTAAAAGGCCAACCCGCTCTACCCACTGAGCCACCTGGACTAAGGATGCACTGATCATTTGCATCCCAAACTATGGCCCAAAAACCGGACATAAAGTTGAATGTAAAACAAAAAATGTAACACAACCTTCATGAAGGTGTAGGAGTTATTACTGCAGGGCTGTTGCATTGTAATGCATTAGTTTCAGCAAGGTGTGCCTACAGTAATACACTGGAAACTGAATGTAGTGTTAACTTTCAGCAGTAAAAATGCATGCACCATGGGTACCGTACGCATTCTCCTTCAGGATCATTAAGGATTTATGAATGAATTACTCTGTGTGCAATATTCCTGTTTTTGCTGATCCAACAAACTACCAAAGTGTCAGGTAACCACAACAACCCTCTGAAGTTAGCATTGGTTTTGAGTGTAACGTTAAAACCTTAACGTGCACGTACGCTTCTCCTTCGGTGCAGTGGCTCTGTGCGTTAAGAAGCACGACGTTAAGTCAGTTGTAGCAGCTAGTTAGCCAGCTAGCTGTCTCTGCTAGCTGGGGAGTTGTGTTCCAGGCGGAGGAAAACTGAGTGAACCGCGACGGTGAACGAATAACACGACGGTCACACTCACCTTACAGAGCGGGAACACTTTCAGGTGCTCCTGGTTAGAAAGTGCCTATAAATAAAAATAAGGAAATGCGATCAGCGAGAGGAGATGCCCATGGAGATGCCGCATAATACTTTACATGTTTAACTTCCTGATTTTGACAGCGCGGTGTCACAAGTTCACCTGTTCGTGTACAAGCGATGTCAGGACAAATAAAGGTTCCTACTCCATACTGGGAAGTTGAGTAACTTCTGGGATATCGAAAGCACTTTTGAATGTGCAATGATGTGGGTTAATACATTCATATGTGTTTAAAGCTGGGTCTCGTATTAGATATCATTCAGGTTTCTGAAGATACATTTTGTAAAGAGGATTAAGTCCTCACACTGGCGATTATAATGACGCTGTTAACTTCAATTAAGAAAGAAGTTCCCCCATACCGACACAATAACTTTCACATCAACCCAATTTATAAACACATGTAATCATTTAAAGCCTAGACTAAACTTATACTAAATTCAAATAGGTAAACTGTAAACATTTTGGTAGATGATCTATGAATAATGAGTCTGCACATATGTTTGTCTCTAAACTACATCTTCTCTTGTCTGTGTTCAATGAAGTGATGATTTTGTGTTTATAATTGTAATTTATTAGCAACTTTATATCAAAATATAATACATAATACACTAAACTGACCCAACATCTAAAACTCTATTTATTTCAACTGAATCGTTTTGTATTGATCCTCTACTGCCACAGAAGTAGCTTTTTGATGAAGTAGATAGGTTACTTTGTAAAGTTCTGCTCAGGATCAACACGTATTTCCAGTTTTTAAACTTCCTCATATTTAGACATACAACACTGTTAAATAATCATGCTTGTGTTCCGCATACTTATTCCCTGCTTGCAGTTGTGTACATTCATGCATTATTGTTGTACATAAATGGAATCAGGAATCATTTTAGAGCATTCCTCTCCCTCTGATGACATCTGTTAGAGATATGTTAGAGATTGGTAATAGGACACTATAGGAAAATGAAAGGTAAATAAAAATACACCCAGTCAGACAGGGTTTTGCCTAGTCCTAGTCCTTTTACTGACCAACATTGTGTATCAGTGTGACACATAATGTCATATGAGGATAACACTGAGTCCTAATATGATTTATGACCTGCTGCTCTCATCTGAATTCAGCAGATTATTCACTAAAACCAAAGAGAGAAAGGGGACCTGATTAAATTTGAGATATTTAAGCTTCCACATATGCACCTGCAGAGAGAGAGAGAGAGGGAGGGGGGGATTTAGGAAACAGTTGATCGGACAACTTTATGACAGCAAGGGTGAGACGGAAGGAGATATCAGTCAGTGCACAGCAGATATAAACAGCGCAGGTTAATTGGCAAGTGAGGAACAAGAGAAGGAGGTGGCTGGCTGCGGAAACATTTGATCCGCCGACAGGTTGGAAACTCAAGCATCCTTCGGCGTATATAAGACGGAGCCAGCTGTCAGCGGGCACCACAAAGCCTTATCTATCTGCTGCTGCTGCTGCTTTGAACCCGAAGCCGGAGAGGAACCCCGACCAACAGCGGTGAGTCCCACAGATGCACGTTGGGGGGGGGGGGGGGGATTCTTCGTTAGCCGACTTTATTTTGCCACCAAATCCTCCAAACTATCGAATCAAAGAAGCTGAGGAATTAATGACTTGATACAAGTTTTTCATATTTGGTCAATAATAGGATTTGTTTTCAGCTCACTAAGCATATGGTTCCTACAAGTGATTCCTATAAGATGATAAACATATAAAACACTATAGGCATCTATAAAAACACGATTTGAACTATTCAGGCTTTAAATTACTGTACTAAATCTGTTAGGGGTGGCAGGGGGTCAGAACAAGTTGTGTATTTTTTTGATTTTTACACAAGCAAGACAAGTCTGACTTTCAGAGCAAGGGAAACCTTTTCTCATGCTAGATTTATATTTTGTCCTTTATTCTGGCGAAAATGTTTGTCTTTTTAGGAGAATGGACCAAATATTAACAACACTGTCGAGGATTTAAAAAAAAAAAAAAAATAATATAATAATATATATATATATATATATAAGCTTCACCCCCCCTTCCCACCCCAATAACTTCTGTACAGTCCCTAAGTGCCAAATATCTTGCACAACTGAGCCAATCCAATTAACTAGTTCAAAGGAAGTACAGTAAATAGCTCAGTTATTAAGAAGCCGTGGGGAAATCCAACCAGAAAGTTTGCGGTTTCGGTGATTCTCTACATTTTATTCTGACAACTTGAGCATATTTGCCAAACAATCATGACTTGCGTTTTGATGGGATCATAATATTAACCTAGACACATCTTTGAATACAAAAGGTTAATCCAGCATGACACAAATAATAATACAAATATATGATCTTTTCTCTGAACATACAGGACCAACATGTCGCTCACCTCCATTCTTGCAACTGAGGCCATTGAAAAGGCTGTCAAGGACTGTGAAGGTAGCATCTCCACACACACAGAGAGAGAGAGAGAGAGAGAGAGAGAGAGAGAGAGAGAGAGAGAGAGAGAGAGAGAGAGAGAGAGAGAGAGAGAGAGAGAGAGAGAGAGAGACACGCCCTGCCCTATACCAATGTTTGAATTTCATTAGAATGCCAGCAAGGAAATTATGCAGAATACATGACTCATCCATGCACTTCAACATTACAGCACCTGAACAGGATTAACAGCTTTATCTCTCACTAACTAAATAATCCACAATTAATAAATCAACCTGCTCATAATCTGTGTAGCATCCAGTCACTCTCGGATATTCAAAACACTCTCCGACTAAATCTTCTCGGCTGCATTGTTTTCAACATTCTACAGTATCCTCTCCACTAAATGTTTATCCAGCTTTAACTGAATTTGAAAAGGTTTTCAATCATCTTGTCTGTTTTAGCGGAGGCATGTGCCTACTGGACTTAAAAGATAAAAACAGTGGTGGAAAATCTCCCACCTGGACAGCAGCCACATGTTGTTTTTAATCTCCACATCAACTCCCAACCCGCTGAAACTCGTGGGTCAGCCCTAACCCTATTTATACTTCAGTTCTTATGTGTGTGTGTGTGTGTGTGTGTGTGTGTGTGTGTGTGTGTGTGTGTGTGTGTGTGTGTGTGTGTATGTGTGTGTTTCCAGCTCCGGACTCATTCTGCTCCAAAAAGTTCTTCCAGCTGTGTGGCCTGTCCTCAAAGACACCCCAGGAAGTCAAAAATGTCTTCAAGATCCTCGATGAGGACAACAGCGGCTTCATCGAGGAGTCTGAGCTCAAGTGTGTGAGACAATAACCGGATGTATAACTGTTCTCTGTGAGACGTGATTTAAATATTGGTGGTAGTAGTATCATTGGGATCTCATGATAATCTGTTAACGGGCAAAGTGTTATTATTGCCTTTGTGTTTTATAATTCCATCTGAGGATCGACCCGAGCCGTGCAATTTAGGAATTGGTGCATTTATGTGCTTATTAAAGCGCACAATTGACTCTAATAATTACAGCACATATACTTGTGTGTGTGTGTGTGTGTGTGTGTCTAGGTACTTCCTGCAGCGATTTGTCCCCGGGGCGCGGACACTGAGCGAGGCAGAAACCAAGAGTTTCATATTAGGGGCTGATGATGACAGTGACGGCAGAATTGGAGCAGAGGGTCGGTATCTAATTTCTCACATTGTGTTTGTACAAACTCATGATTTCTGCAGGTGATTCACAATTCAACATGCTTTTCTTCCTCTAGAATTCCAGACTATGGTCCTGCCCTGAGTGTACAGACGATAAGAGCTCAAGTCTTCAGGTCTTCAGTCCTCTCTCCGCACCTCAGGAGTCTTCTGATCCCTGCTTCCATTCCCTTGTGATATCTTCTGTTTTCTACTAAACGCTGTGTGTGCTAATTGTTTTTAAATGACCTTTCGTCCATTTAAAGACAACAGGCTTTTAATGTGTCTTTCCTACGGGTACTTCTATGTCTTCTTTTCTGTGCACATCTGTCAACGAATGAGATGAATAAACATGTGGAAACACAGATCCCGTCTCTGTACTTATGTCCTCTGAGATTAATTAGTATGGGTAAACAAATGCTCTGTACTATGTACAACAATAATGCATGAATGTACACAAATGATAGTTGATTCACCAAGAGCATAAAGGAAGCAGGGAGCAGGGAATAAGTATGCGGAATACAAGCATGATTATTTAACAGTGTTGCATGTCTAAATATAAAAACTGGAAATACGTGTTGATCCTACTTCATCAAAAACGTACCTCTGTGGCAGTAGAGGACACATACAAAACTATTCAGTTGAAATAGTTTGAGTTTTAGATGTTGGGTCAGTTTAGTGTATTATGGTTTTCATTTAGACACATGCACAAACTCACCTGACTTACTGTAAAATGAGGGGTCGGGTGGGGGGATTGAAGGTTTTTGTTCTTAGGGTTTATAAGGTTTGTACCTGCTCACCATGACAACTGGCCACTCTAAACTGATGAGGTTGTTGTGTGCAAAGGGAAGCCTTTCAAACCATCCGACACAGCAGCGTCTCCTGTGAATCCAGTCAGCACTAATGGCAATAGCAGAGAGGGGAGGGATGCTTTTTTTTTGTAACGAGAACCAAGGGAATAAATCTCATTATTCTTAAAAGAATCACATGCAGCGACGCTCTGACAGCTTTTTCAGTCGCCTCAAGCGTGTTAAAGTAAAAGAGTGAACTATCACTCATGTAAAGCTCAGAAAGCAATCTCACTGTATTTCCAAGTCTCCATGTTTTCAATGTGAAACCATCAAGCAAGTGAAAGCCTCGTGACTTACTGACAGTTCAGAGGCACCACCTTGTGGCTGCTTCCTATCAATGCAGAGCCATCTTTAAAGTCAAAGTCAAAGTCAGCTTTATTGTCAATTTCTCAATACTTTACATACAGAGGAGTTGAAAAAACGTGTCTCTCCAGTCCAACATACAAAGTGAATACAGATAATAAAGTGCAAAATAGATAGAAAAAAACATTGAGACAACATATATTAAGAAAAAAACTATCATTCTGTAACTAGCAGCAGTCAGACATAGTGTATTTGGCAGCAGTCAGACATACGGAGTCTTAAAAGAGAGAAGGGAGAGAGTTCAGCTTCCTAACAGCCTGGTGGACGAAGCTGCTTGAAAGTCTGGTGGTGCGAGCACGGAGGCTCCGGTATCTTCTCCCAGAGGGCAGGAGACTGAAGAGACTGTGTGAGGGGTGGCTGGAGTCGCGCACAATCATGGTCACTTTGCGGGTGAGGCGGGTGTCGTATATGTCCTGCAGGGAGGGGAGTGAGGGGAGTGAGGCACCAATGATCCTTCCAGCTGTGTTCACTATGCGCTGCAGGGCTTTCCCTGTTGTAGTCAGTGCAGCTTCGCCCCACACAGTGATAGTTTGTCAGGATGCTCTCAATGGTGCCTCGGTAAAAAGTGCACATGATGGGTGGGGGTGTTCTTGCCTTCTTCAGTTTGCGGAGAAAGTTTCGGAGGCGCCTCTGGGCTTTCTTTGCCAGTGATGTTGTGTTGGCTGTCCGAACATTTAGTTCGAACATGACATGCCAGATAATTTAATCTCATCTCACTGTGTGTGTGAGCACAGTCAGGGGTTATGCTGCTGCAGCCTTACTTGGTCTGGTACGACCAGTAGCTTATAGTGGCTAATGTTAGCAAACTTTAGGTAATATAGTGCATATCGTTGAGTCAGCTTGTGACTTTTTGAATTATTCCGACTTGTGCTGCTGTTGCATTAGATTAGAATTTTAGCTAAGTGTTTATCATTTAGCATTAGTGTCACTGGTCACAGTGGTTGCTGTGGCCTCAGTGGCTTTTTCATAAGTTAAGATTTCCTTTAAAAAAAACTGTTTTAGATCACTTGCTGTGCTGTGGTCATTTAGTGCTTCAGAAAATGTGTTTCTTGTTCCCAGACTCATGTAAATAATCTTCTTTGGTGTAAAAACTTAAGAAGCCATAGGCAGTGTTGAGACCAATTCATTTGACTGTTTTTGTGTTTACCTTTCTGTCAAAAAAACTTCTTTGATTTAGTGAATCACAACCGTATTGAAGACCAGGGTCAAACTTATTGAAAAAGAACCTTTATTGTTTTCTCATCATCTGTCCGTTTCCCATCAAAGTGCATCATCACTGATCTCACAGTAAGCAAATCTCACATAGTAAAACAAGGACAGAAGTGAGTGAGAGAGAGAGAGAGAAAGACACAAGTCAACCACCCTATACACTTAGTCAGGTACATTCGTCTTGGACAGCAAAGGGGTGAGCATGGCCAGAGAGGGAGAGAGAGAGAGAGAGAGGGAAGAGGGAGGAGGGGGGGAGCAGTTTGTTTACGGTCCGGGGAGAAAGGTCAAATGTATAAAACTGGTGTGGAGAGTTGAAGAGAGAGACTGAGAGGGAAGAGAAGAAGAGAGGAGTATGTCTTGGCTCAAGTTGTTCCTTTAGAGTAGTGAAGTAAGATGTTGGTCAGTTCTTCATTTAGCACTTGACCATGGCGGCGAACTCTGCAGGAAGAAGAAAGAAAGAGAGAATTTTTGAGTGTTGCTTCAAGATCTTTGGAGGTCTTCACATATATTTAGAACTGGTTCTAATTCCAGATAAAGCTCATCTTTTTTTCTCACCGTCCATTCCGATCATGCCGTCGCCATCAGAGTCACCGGCCTTGAGGAAGGCCTTGGTCTCAGTTTCGGTCAGAGCTCTGGCAGAGGCAGAGAAGTTCTGCAGGAAGAGCCTGGAGAGGACGAGCAGAGGGAAATGCTGAGTATTGCAGTACATATGCCATTAGACCAGAAATAGGCCGGTATTAATGTCTTCTGCCAGATCAGGAATTGATTGGTTTCAGATTTTTCTAGAGGTCATATTTCAGAAAATATGTATTTAGTTCTGTATAATTTAAGATTTCACCATGAAATTCATTTAATTTGGTTCCAAAATTTCAAGCTGGCTGTCTGTTCTGTTATCTGGCATGAAGGTAAAAGTCTAAAAGAGATGGTGCCTACTTCAGCTCATCCTCCTCAATGAAGCCACTCTTGTCCTGGTCAATGACTTTGAAGGCATTCTTGATGTCATCGGCGCTCTTGGCGGACAGGCCGACCTTAGAGAAGAATTCCTTGTGCTTGAAAGAGTCGGCGGCTGTGAGGAGACAGATAAGGGATTACATCAGACATTGTAGATTCATCAAACAGGAACTCAAGTGTGCTTTGCAGCTGCACTGGCCCTTTCAAGGTCTGGCAGTTGGTTGCTATTCCTCTGCTCTGACTCTCAATCAGCATTTGAGCTTAATTTGCAGCGGCGTTTTTTTTCTTACAGTCGCTGCACTGATGAATTGGAATAAAGGCGTTGTGCTAAGACAAGCAGAAATTGCATTAAAGTCACATTCTGCATGCTCACTGTACTATTGATCCAGCCCCCATGATGGGTTTCAGAGGACATGTAATGACAAATGCAGCAAAGATGCAAGGAGCACCTTCTAAGTGTCTCGTTGTACAATCTTGTAATGTGATTCTGTATGAGCAAGTGAATTCTGCAGCAGGACATTCAGTGAGTAAGACATCACAGGTCTGATAAAGTGTGCAAGTATCATCTAGGCTCTCCTAAACTGCAATGCTGCATGCTGTGTCATGTTCGTGATGGGGTTTACCTTGGCAGGCTGCAAGGGCTGCAGTGATGTCAGCCTGGTTGAGGGATGCTGCTAATGCCATTTTCTTGTTTGTTTTTTTAACTGAGGGAGGAGAGCAGAGGACAAGTCATCAGATCATCAGTTCAGCTGTAGCAAATCAGACAGGATTAAAGCAGTTGTACTTTGAATCTGTAAAGCATGTTAAGTTCCCTCACTGCACTTTAGGTCAGGATTCAGCATTCAAAGTTAAGGAGCTACAGTAATCTTCATTATATCATGCAATATATTTTACAGTTCCTCTCTGTGAGTATTCCTCTCTGGCAGCCCCAAAAGACAAGGCACAAATGATCAGAAAAGGTAGTCCAATTTTCCCAAAACCAAGCCCTCCAAGGCAAAAGATCAAATATCCTTTGCAGCTGTGGTTGGTTGGCAAATAGCTTTTTTCCCCCATTTGGGTCCATAGTTAGTCCAAAGCTCAACTCTGAGCCTCTGATGTTCAGAATCTGGCCCTGTGCGGCCCTTTCCTCGATTTGTATCCCGTTGCATGAAGTTGAAGCCCTGAAACACTCTCTGAGTCAGCCAGTAGATTTGCCGAAAGGCCGGCAGCTCCTCAGTGCAACTCACCTCAGGGATATCTCCAAAAGCTAAAGTGGATTCTCTCAGGTTGATTCGCTCACTGCAGTGAACCCCTCAGCCGCTCTCGCAAGCTTATATACCTTCACCCGGCCGAAATATGATGCATAGGCTATGTAATAGACACTGTGTGCAAAGCAGTCGAAGCAGTCGGTCGAAAAAATGTGTCCAGTAGACAGAGCTGTTCTATTTATATGCACATAAATGAAGATGCTTAAATGGTAGGCTGTGTGAGCCTATGCAAAAGTGCTTGATATTGCATATGGCTAATAATATACGCTGCTGATTTGGGTGAAACATATTCTGTGGCCATGTAGTTTTGATCTGTTAAACTGTGCAGAGCACCACGGAGCGAAGAATAAGGAAAACTCTTATGTCGTTTGTCCAAATTGACGGGCAGGTCAAGAATGTTTGTATAGCGTGAGTTACTGCACCTACTTAGTGTGTCAGACAGGTATGTTTAAAAATGACGTTGTTGT
This sequence comes from Leptoclinus maculatus, assembly GCA_032191485.1. Lineage (NCBI taxonomy): Eukaryota > Metazoa > Chordata > Actinopteri > Perciformes > Stichaeidae > Leptoclinus > Leptoclinus maculatus. Next base: position 10,686,147 of record JAVDOI010000015.1, read on the forward strand.
TATGAACCTCAGAGACACTTTTCTCATGAGCAACGTAAAGGTTTTCATTAAATGTGACTTTTAGAATTTATTTTTATTATGACGGATGGTATAGACATTGTGTGTAAGCCCCTTTTAAATGTCACTTTACATCTTAATTATGCTAAATAAATCATTTATAAAAAAATGTTTCTGATTATGTAGCTTATAGCAAAGCACAAGCCCCACTATAGTTTCACACCACAGTCACCTATCAGGATTAATTACCTACATGAGCCTCTGAACTGAACAGTTTTGGTGAAAACGAGCCATGTTGGCATGCGCAGAATGCCTGCAACGACTTTGTTGGCATGCCAATGTCAGAAAAGTATGGTTGCTGTGATTGATTATCACAGGCGATGGTTATGTGGTGACCGAGTCTAAAAATCATGTTGCATTTTATAGACTTTGTATGCTTTGTTTTCTGCAAAGATCGCAAGAGGAATATATCCAATATTTGGCTCAATGTAGTGGAGACTTAATTAAAAGCTGCAGAAAGTGAGTTTAGCTGTTTAGTCTTCCTGCAAAATTAAATGCATTTGTATAAATGTTACACCAGTCTTCATCAGAGAGTGTAATTAGGGGGCCAAAGAGGGGGAGGGGTTTGATTAGACAAGTGATCCACTTTAATTCAACAGCACATATCATCAGAATCTAGCATCAGACTATGAAATTAATGAACTAGCACATGGGGGTCTTTCCATGCCCATATTTGCTCTCATGACAGGTGCAGGCTGTCATGTACCCATCATACATCAGGTGGCAGTGTTGAGATGATCCTGAGACAAAAGCTAATATTGAATTATCAGCAGATTTGAATTGCCTGTCTATTTTAACTCCAGATTTAGTCCCACAAAAGTCTGATCTCTTTAAGTACGTTGACTAATATGTCACTTCCTCCACTTCAGTAGCTTCAGGTGTGTGCTTTTTCAGCAGCCAGAGCAAAAGCACTATGTATTGTTTTCAGCTGAAATCTTCTTAAAAGCTCAGTAAAACTCGTCTTTGGCCTTTAGCGTTGGCTGTGGTCAAGTGAGGTCTCTCACCTCAAACGACTCGGCCATAGATACTGAAACTATTCCTGCCCTTCTTCAATATCAGGTTTAAATTACAAATATGTCACAGCGGGGATGAAACCCATCAAGTGAGGCTATGGGAGGACACCGTCCTTCTTATTCTAAACTTTATATTTGAAATGAGCATTTGTAAAAAAAAGTAAAATAGTTGAAAAGCTAAACCTTAACTTCACCCACCTACATTTTTGAGAAATGTAGCCACATGATCAGACTATCGCGCTAAGTAGCTCGAAGCTGCAGCAGATACTCATTTTGCCCTTCTGTGTGATCAAATTTGTGATTTCTAAGAAATTACGTTTCTTCTAATGTTCCACCTGAGAGCAGGAGTTTGTTCCAGAAATAGAAGCGACCTATATTCTCTGCCATCTGAGAGAAAGTTTCAAATAAATGTGCCTCACTGACAGAAGTCCCGCACAGAAACTCTATCCTGTCCCAGAGTTACTCACTGCAAGCAGTCCTTGGACCAGCACATCTGAGGCTCTGCCAGACACCCCAGTCCTCCCATCACAGAGCTACTTCTTTGTCTGCCAGAGCCTCTATTCCAGCTGCGTCCCACCTGTGTGCCCCCCTACCAGACCACGGTGCCAGAATATTTCGTGGTATTTTCCCCCATCTCTACTTACTCTACCACAATTTTGAGGTACCTGTACTTGATGTGAGTATTCTCATTTAATTCCACATTTTCTTTTATAATACTATACATTATAGATATGTATGTGTGTATTTGATAGCTGCGGAAAGCAGTCAAAATGACCTCGATCTTAGCCAACTATGATAATGACCAAGGTAATACACTGACGGGAGCTATTCTGCATAATGAGAAGTTTTACTTCATTACTTTAAGTACTTTTTGTTGCTAATACTTCTGCACTTTTACTTTGCCGTAATGCAATGCAGTATTTCACATTGATGTATTGCTACTCTTACTCCAGTAAATACTTCTGAGTTACAATAAATTAGCTATAAATAAACAGTCAAATCTCAGAGCAAAGACATTAACGACTGAGCTTGTTAAAAATCTAATGAAGTCAGCAGAAGCAAAGTCTGAATTTATTTGGTTGCGGTGATGAATATCAAAGTCATCTTTCAATCGTCTTTCAGAACTATTTCAAAGAAAACAGTTGATATGTTGAGTTCATGTTGTCTAAGTGTAAACATATAATTCATACCGAATGACCTCGGTGTCAAATTGAGGTTGCCAGAATGACAAACACTTCATTTGCACAGTGGAAAGCGGCTCATGCCGTTAATTGGAGAAACCAAAGCCTCCCAGCCCCCTTGGACGGGCTGGACCTCTCCCAGTGCTCAATATAACATCACACGGGGTACATGACAGGATTCTGAGAGAAGAAACACGCTGCAACGTCTCACAGAGAAAAGTACATTTATTTCATCACTTTCCTGGCAGGGGAAAGACACATAGAGACGCAAGATCTCATGTTTTTAATTACTTTATTCCGTTACTTTCTGTTAAAACTACAACTTATTACTCAAAACACATAAAATCCCTGGATGAGTCTGTGTAATTTACTGCAGCTAGTTAACATCACAAAAAGAGGTCCGCCCTGAGATTGTCACCATACAACAAATCATATGGGTCACGCATTTGTTTTATGAAGACTTGACCAGCGCAGAAAACTCTGAAAAAGAAGACAGACAGAAGACATTTTTTTAATATCTGCTCTTTCACATTCACCAAGGCAATCGTCATCTATTCATTTCATTAAAGCCCAACGACGACAAACACGCCTCAGACTGAAGTGTTCAGCTCTGGCAGTGACACTTTGTATGAGGTCATTGTTGTAGCTGCACTCGAGCTGCCTAGCAACACAATCAAAAACGCCATAGGGATAAAAGAGTGACAAAGGATAACAGAGTTTTTAAAGTCAGTTTTGTTTTTTACTATTGTGCTGATTGATTCTGCTCTTTTCTTATATTTCTTTTCTTATGTTGGTTTTCTTTTTGTTTCTATTTCTCTATTATTTCTTCAATTGTTTTTTATATTACTATTATTATTCACAATTTAATTATCACTTGCTTTATATCGTTCAACTTTATTTCCAGACACATGAGTCCATATAACCGTATGTTTTTGCTGCATAACATATCACAGATTCAAATGTAAAGGTTTAAAAGAAAAATAATGAACAATAATGTAGATGCAGGGTGAATCCTTGTATCTGATTGGCTGTTTTTTGCTCTCAGCATAAATATGAAAAATCATGTGATCACTTAGATTGCTCTCAAAGGTTACTCCTACACTTTATTGTAAGTAGTAATAAGTAGCTTGATAAATGTGTGGTATTATTCACTCTCAGCTTGAACTCATGGGATTCTCTGTCACCTCTGAGTTAGTGAGAAATGCAGCGCTCCTCTTCCTCATGCCGTCTACAGTTAAGTGCTCAGACCTTCTTACCTTCCCAGCCGATCTTCCCGTCTCCGTCCGCGTCTCCCTCCAGCAGGAAGCCTCTGGTCTCAGCTACAGTCAGGAGCCTCGCTCCTTTGGAGAAGTTCTGCAGGAACAGTCTGATGAACAGTGATGAAGCACCACATTGAGAAGAAAAAAAAAGACACCAAACACAAGGGAACAGAATGTTCTTAGTTTGCGGAAAACTACCAACCGTCTGGTGAGATACATCAGCTCTACTTGTGAATTCTAGATTTATATATGTATATATAGAATATATATGTTCTGTGTATAAAACTCAACTGTAACTCATCCTGTTCAATAAAGCCGCTTTTGTCCTGGTCCAAAATCGTAAAGACCTTCTCAATCTCTGTTGGAGTTTTCTTGGATAAACCCACTGTCTTGAAAAACTCCTTTGTGCTAAAGGAATCCTTCACTGAAAGTCAAATCACAGGTAAAACTGAATTAGATCCAAGCAGTTCAAATGATACTTTGAGGTTTCAATAAACTACAGTGAACTGCAGAAACAAAGGCCTTACGTTCCGTGACAAAGAGCAAGACACGGGACACGCTCATTTTAATCTCCACAAGCATCTCCTCACCTTTACAAGCATTAATTGCCGATGTGATGTCCGAGGCTGCAAGATAGTCGGTGATAGCCATGGTGGTGGAGACTCTGTTGTGGTGGATGTGGCAGCCTGGTGCAATATGTGACCACTGGCGAGCAGAAAGAAACTACTGGTTACAATGACAAGGTTTTCACACCCACCCCCCCACCCCCCCCACCCCCAGTGTCAGAAACCACCAGTGTCCTTCTGTCCACTGTCATCTGCAGCTGACCACTTCAGCAAACAGTGTGTGCGTGAGTGTGTGTGTGTGTGTGTGCGTGTGCGTGTGTGCGTGTGTGTGTGTGTGTCTGAGAAAGGGAGGCTGAAAGACGGAGAATCTTGTCACTGCACAACTGTGTTTTCAAGAGAGGTTTCTGGAGGGGTCAGAGGTCAATGTGGTTTTTAAGCCCACCTGAACAAACCCCCAGTCGGGTAACATCTGTCTATACACAAGTCAGTGAGGTTATATTTGGTGCATCTGGGGGGAACCTGGCTGGCCTGCATTTCCTCGCTGCTCGCTGCCTGCTTGTGGACATCCCTGGCGGTGTTTCCTCAGGCTGTAAACATCCTGTTATTATGGCCTCTGTCACTTTCAGGCTGCGCTCAATGGAGCTGTCTCCACTCACAGTCACCTTGTTCCCACATGCTATACATTTAGCACGTGAGCTCTCAAACGAGCGGGTGTTCATCTAAAAATGAACTATGTGCATTATTATTACGTAACTTGTATCTAGTTTCAAACTTACTTAGTCAGGTTACACCATTAAGAAATGAAGTTGTGTGAATCAGACACAACTAGAAAATATTTATATACTGTCCAATCGAAAGCAGTCAACCATGTTAACAGGAAGTCACGAGCTGCAGCATACCTCGCAGCAATTACTAAAAACTGTGTGTTTTAGAGTTTGTATCATTCATTTAATTTAGATTATAATAAGCAAGCTGGTGTATTTATGTCCTTTAGTCAAACGCTATTGGCAAACGACTTTGTAATTTTAGGTATGTTGTGTTATGTTTTTGTCTTTTTAGCCGTCATATTGTGCACCTATTTAAAATAATGTGTGCTTATGCAAATTATATCATGACGTCCACCCATCTACCTTCTAAGCCCACACACTTTTTAGCGATCCAATCAAATGCGAAGGACTCGATTTAAATCCTTCTTGTAACTGCACCCCTGACATATTCAATTTCACTGGGGAAAACTCACAGTACAGAAGCTAAAGACGTTCTCACTTCTGTTTCACTGATGGGTCTGTAAACGTCATTTCAACAAGAGTCAGATGTGTCAACCGTATTTTACTCTTCAACGTTAGCTTCGTCAGTTAGCTACGAAACTCTTACATCTGGCAGCTGCTGGCTGTAAATATTTAGTAACAACTGATCTAAGTTTGTGTGGTGCTACCCTTTTTACTTTTTACAACCTCCTCCCAGTATCTCACCTCACCACATTTGACCCCTTTTGTGTAACTGAAATGCACTTTCCTGCTTGCTAATGCCACTAGGATTTGAAAAGCAGTGTTTTCCTAAGTTTGAATCCACACATGTCTTTACAGCTCCCATGTGTAAAGGGCTGCTGGAGCGCTGCAGCTGCTGCGTCAAACCGGCCGTAACAGGCAGCCCCGTTGGCTCAAGGCCTTGTTGGAGTGACGTGAGCCTGGTTTCCTCAGGATGGACTACAGTGAGGCCTGCAGCAACCAGAGGGGTAGAGGAACGACAAAAACATCCTCTGCTCCCCCTCACGTACCTGCCCCCCTCTCAGCCTTGTCCCTTTCCACGCTCCAATACTTGTTTTCAGGAAGACCAGGCTTCCTGCGTGATGGAGCGTTGGATGAGAGGAGGAAGGGGGGGATGGGACAGAGAGGAAAAGACAGAGAGAGATGGATAGGGATGAGGGTGACGGTCCCGTGCACGTAGTGATTTGGTTTGTTGCATTGGCTGTAAGGAGTGTGACAACCATGAACGGGGAAGACCACAGTAAAAAGACAACTTTTACTTTCTTGTGTCTTGCACTTGTAGAGAGGTCTTGTCCTTTGCGAGCAAAGCGGACAGGAAGCAACCTAATGCTTAATTTGAGGGAAAATAAATCCATTTAGTGTACATATCGAAATCACGCAGGACCTGGAATTTTGTACTTTTACATGCCTGACATACAAACTGTCCCGTTTTTATTCCATTTGTGTTGGGAAATAGAGAGCAATGGGACAATCCGCACACGGAAACCAGCAGAGGTAAGTATTACAAGAACAGATGGTAGGTCGCATTTTACGCAAATGAAAGAACTGACAGTATTGAATACATTCTTGTTTTGCACTGAATTGGTTTGTACAAGTCCGCTTATCTATAGAAACAAAGCTCATCTTATCATTGAGTGAGCCGGTAGACATTCAGTGTGTTGCCCAAGGACACATATTGACATATATAGGGATTTATTATGTGAGATTTGGCTGGTTTTACCCCTGTAGCAACAGTCAACATTTTATCGTAAATTAACAAGTAATCTATTATTATATCATGCATCATTTAGGTAAAAGCTACAATAGATTAATTACAAAGTTAGTTGAACAGCAGCAAATTGTTCAGTGTAGAAAACAGCCTGTGGGTTTTATTTCTCACGCTATTCACCAGTATCTTTGTCCTTTTTGTCCTTCCCGTTCACTCTATCACACTTTAGGTGACTTTTGCAGATTGTGTTGCATCATTATTGCTCATGCCTTTACAACAGATGTAATGAACGCGGATCAAGTAGTTGACGGGGTTGTCAAGTAATTAACTGTAGGTGTGGTTGTTTGATCTCTCGCTCCTTCTGTCCCCAAGTCAAAGTGAGCCTGAGTAGACCAGCAACTTATGAAAGCTTCACCACAATCAGTAAGTGTGTGTTAACCCCATTAACCATTAAATCATTTTCATGAGTACTTTTAACCTGCTTTCAAATGTTCCAAATGTTGCTCTAGATGTCCACCCCAAAGAAACATTTATTTAGATTCTTCTTAAATAATTCAGCCGGTGTTGAGCTTTGGGTTTCTGCTTGATCGTTTACATTTTACTGCTATTATTCACACACACAACTGGTCTTAGTCTGTTTGTCACAACTAATGCATGCTAAAATGAAATGTTTGTTAATATCTTGGTTGGAAGAGAAACAGGAGGAATGCGAGGATTGCTTTTCTCAAGCTGAATATTTCTCAGTGAACCTTTTCATTCGATTATGTCGTTGTGGTTGTTGATGTATATCCTGACATGTTCAGTGACCTGTTCATAACCTTCACATATCTTTGCATTATGGAAAAACAAAAAAATCCATTTTAATGAGAGATTCATGAGAGAACGCATGATGTTTCCCTTGATGGTCACAGTGACCTTTAAACCTTCTCTGTGTGGAGAAATTCAACAATTAAGATATTTACAACAACAGATTTCAAACGTCACTCTGTGTTTAATTAATGCCTTCAGTAGAAACAATTTATCCTGTAAGCCCACTTAATTCAGATGGATGATAATGTCATCAGGTTAGACATAATATCCTGCTGCATGCTGAACTAAATCTCTAAGTCCCACTGCAACGTCTGAAGCGGTTGACTTCTCAGACAGGGAGACTTGTTCATCCACACATGCATCCCCGAGGAAAGTGGTTGCTCCTCCGTTTTCCTGGGCTCAGTTACGGCCTCTTCTATTTCTATCTACAGCTGTGTTGTGGGCATGCCAGTGACACTCTTAAATTGAGCCAAGACGCCCCCTTCCAACACACATTCTAAGCTCCACCCTCGCTAACAGTTTCGTCTTTCTCCTCTGCGTTGGCCTCAATCTGTGTTGCTGCTGTGTCAGTGTATGTATGCATGTAACTCTCCTCACTGCTCTGTTTTGACATAAATCAATCAAGACAGGATGTGTGAGAGTTTTGGCATGCATTTGAGTATGTATACTGTTCAAGCTGAGTATGTATACTGCCCATGCATATATCATGTGCATGTTGTTGCCTTTCAGTTGACGTCTGCTCCAGTGTTGGCTTTAATGAATGAATTTACCATTCAAATTAAAATGTAATAAATAAATGTAAATCTAATGTGGTCTTTACATAATATGTAAAAAATAACTCAAGTACTGTACAATCTTTTGTGCTAAACTGCAGGTAAAAGTACAAGAGTAGCTTTTTGAGGATGCATTTGATTGACAGTTACTTGTGGACACCATGAAAAGGCCAATGGCAACGAAGCACTTAACCATTTTAATAATCCAACAAGTCCCGATCCAATTCAGATATGATCTGAAGCTTTCTCAGTCTTGAGGTTTAAAAGTTAGGATTTTATTGTCATATACACGAAATTTGACTTCTGCATTTAACCCAGCCCTAGCTTATTGGGAGCAGTGGGCTGCTGAGAAGCGCCCGGGAAGCAGTTAGGGGTTCAAGTGTCACTTCGGCATAGGACATGTAGCAGCCAAAGATCGAACCGCCAACCTTGTGGTTACCGGACAACTACCCATTGAGCCACGGCCGCCCCATTGAGGTAAATGAGGTCCAATGCAAGTTTGATTATCCTCCTGATTGGATAGTGTCTGAGAACAACATTCCATTAATATTTATATATATAAAAGAAGAAGAAGAAGAAAAACAGTTCGACACCCCATAAAAATCTTTGACAATTTGAGGAATGCACTTTTTTGTGTCCTTGCTGGAGTTAACGATGAAATGATCTAATCCAATCTCATATCTGAATACTAGCTAATTATAAAGATACAGCTAGCAACCAGCTAGCTTAGCTTAGCACAAAGACTGCTAGCTTGGCTTTCTAACCAAAGTGTAAAAACAACACCAATTTCATGGCCAGGAGCAGTAACTTCCTGGTTGTCTTGTAACTGGTACTGGCCCATAAATAGTCTAGTAGCATACATAACACCCACGCCAGATGTTTCCCTCTGTTTCCAGAATGAATGCGAAGCTACATTAGCCAGCTAGTAGCTTCATATTTAGCGTACAGACGTGAGATCAGTATGAATCCTGCCAATAAGAATATTTCCCTAAATGTCAAAGCGTTCCCTTTAAGAAGAAAAGACCTGCTTGTATGTTGCCGAGCTGGTGGGAGGAAGCAAGGATCTGGATTTGTCCTGGTCTATCACAGGCTGGAGGGAAGTTGATCCTCCTCTGCCTGGTAGATTAACTGCAAATATGAAATGCCTGTCAAATGCACAGAAGTGCAGCCATTTCTTACTTCTGTGTCCGGGCTGCTCTATTTCTCATCTGTTTGAGCTGTAGCTAAGGGACAATCCTGACTCGTTACATTTTTGACTTAAATGTGGTCGCTGCTGTGCAACTGGATCAGGGCCCGACGAATACCGGCCAGCTTAGACTGCAAGCGATAGGATCTGTGTGCTGGGACAAGACCGGGTAAGAGGGTTGAAGGGTTTAGGAGGGGGGAAATAGGGACTCCCTCGGGCGTCTCGGAGGAGAGGAGGGGAGGTTGAGCTCTCAGCAAAGACAGTGGTGTCAGGGAGAGAGAGGCACGGTCTTGATTTATAGGTGTGTTGGACACATGGATGTACGGGACACAGAAGATATGACCTCCCCTGAAATGTATTCCCTCTGAACAACTTTTTCTCCATACGACAGGGGACAAGGGATCTACGAGCCCAAATAAGTCTCCATTTAAAAGTAAGGGTTTGACATGAAAGCCTGGTGTACTGTTTCCTGTTCCTATAGTGTGAGGTAGTGTGATATACCCCCAGGCAGCACCTGATTCCCAAATAAAGATATGTATATTCCAATGTCACAGGCCTCTGTAAACCTCATCACATTTAAGATTAGCCGCTGAAACAGATCTGCTCTTATCTGCTCAGGATTGTGTGTGTGTGTCTGTAAATGAGAGCTCTGTCAACGAGCGCTCAAACTCAGCTCCTCCATAAACACTTTAAACCACTCGAGGAGCCCCACAGCTGTCTCGGCCCGCTTGTGCTCAAGCATGTGTGCCTATGTGCGTGTGTGTGTGTGTGTGAGGTCAGAGGTCAGCAGTCCTGACATTTCAAGCCAATTCCTCGTCACTGGTGTGCGTGCGTCAACTCTGTGTTAACTTTATGATATTGCTGAAATATCGTTTCCCCCTGCTTAGCTGCTCCCCTTAACTGTGGTTTGATTACGGGGTGGGATGAGGTAAGTGTTTACATACATACACTCTTGCTCAACCGTTCTAAAAGTGCAGAAGCAGAAATGGGCCCACATGAAGTGACAGACAGGCACAGGCCTTTGACCACTGCCACACTGATGCAATGGTTTCGTGTTAATAGCTGTTCTCTTTCTGTCTCTTTGATGCTTGTTCGGTACCAGGACTAGTGCGAGTGTGATCGGAGGATCGTAAAAGTAAAAAAAAGCAAAGGAAACTATTTTAAGTCTGATTATGGGGCATACTTGTTTTAAAACATTGCTATTGCTATGTCTTTATTTCTCCCAACAAGTTTCAGTTTGTGTGTTTGTGGTCCAGAAATCCTCAACCCGATACCACACTTGGGCCAACTGCGACACTCTACTGCCTCCTAGTGGTACAACACTGCAATGACATATGCTGTAGAAAAAGAGGTTTTCAATAACTGGAAAACAATATTTCTGATCTTACGTCATGTTGATAGATTAATAATAATAATAATAATAATAATAATTAATTAATACACGCAAACAGTGGAAAAAATAGAAAATGGGTCCTATAAATAATTTAGGTTCAGCAACACTTTCCAGTAAATGTAGGTGTAACACTTTTCATTTTGATAAACACAACTGAGATCTGAATTAACACATACATTCTCGTGCTATTTAAGTGTACGTATGTATTTGAATAATACACGTGAATTAATAAGTATTGACACTCAAATTGTCACAGCTGAAATAAAAATCCATGCAAATGAGAGCTTTAGTGTGTGTGTGCACATTCATCAGTGACATTCCCTAACTGAACGCATATTACACCAAGCAGAACTTAAATTCTATGTGTTTCTTTACATTAGCATCACGGAGGTATGGTAGCACTTTCATTTCGCTTTTCGGCAGGGTATTTAATACTCCCTCTGTCATGGAATGGATTATATATGATGAATGATAGAGTAATAAATTACTCAGTAATCCATGGTTTTATAGCACCAGGAAATTAATAACGACACCAACACAGACCCACACCCTCCTCACTCACACAGCTCTCTCCCCTTCTGTTCCTCTACACCTTGTCATACAAACACACACACACACACTCCCCCATCTCTTTACACTCACACACACCATTACACTTCTCCCAATATGGCAGTGCCCTTGGCAATAGTGGTGCTAGTCCAGGGCAGGCAGAGCTCCCGGGTCTGGACTGAGGAAGAGCAGGTGTACTGCTGTCAACAGAGACTCATTAATACACTGCCAGGGATCTGAGATGGATTACACGTTTATGTCATCATATTAAAAAACTCTCTGTCAGCAAACACGTTAAAGACTTTATAATCTCCTCCCTAAGAGAAATAAAAACCCATTGATGAATGTTTTTTAAAAGGAGTTTACGGCACTGCTCACCAGTATGCAGCGCAACCTGTGCTTACTCGAGAGGCCATTACAATTTTATTACCTTGAACAAACATGTACACAACAGTGACATGTTTACCACCCTGTATGCTGTTATTTTAGTGTCACATTTCAACCAACCCCTCTCGACCCCCCGACCCCCTCTCCTCTGCAGCTGTAAGACCCCGCTGTGTCCAAATAAAGGCTGCAAACAGCACTACCGGCGTTCTGACTGGATGTTTCCCTTTTCCGTATTACCCACGGCGCCCCGTTCTATTGGTGGCGGACAGTGACTTCAGCTCCATGTGGGCCTCTTCAGGCCTCAAGCCTGTATCCCGCGTGCTCAGAATAAGCCCAAAGATCTCCAATTACACTCCTCTCACGGATTGTTTGGTGTCACTCGCCGGCTGGATATGATGATTCTGCGCCTGCAGTGTAAAAGGATAGTTCTACAGTTCTGTTGGTGTTCACCCTGCCTGTTACGGCTCAATCGGAGCAGTGAGATATAGCAGCATCAAACCAATTAAGTAAAAATTCAAGCTGAGGTGTCACCTTGGTGCTTGGGCTTGTTCTCACCCTCTTTGGCAAAACATGCTACCTGTTGATGTTCCCGGGTCAGGTTTCCCTGTATGCTGCAGGGAATTGTGGGATTGAGATACTAGGCATGACGAGAGAGTTGGGCAGCTGAAACAGCGGGCTGGTTGTGAACCAAATTCGCCCGCTTGATGGCTTTCAGCACACCTCTGAAGAGCAAATACATCAGTGGCTAAATGACATTGACTGCTTTCTTCTGCTTAAATTAACCACAGCAGATAATAACGTACAACTGTTCGGCTTCCTCAGCTTCCACCCGGTCGGTCGGAGGGGCCTGAAAACCAAAGAGGTGCCACTCATTCATCTGACATTTGGGTGCAGAAGTTGACAAGATATCGTATTATGAGCGACTCAGACGGCGCACACCAATCATTCCTCCAATGTGAAAATAGAATGTGCCGGAACAAGCTCACATTTTGTGCCAGTGAGAAAAGCTTTCAGCTCCGGCGACTGTATCACGTCCTCACACGTACTGCAATGTCCAGTGAAAAAAGAGTTGACTGCACTGAAACACTGTACTGTGAGCGGTCAAGAGTGCACCGGCTGACCTGGTAGCCTTCCATGGCTGCAGGTTGCTGGGTGATGTGATGCCTCAGAGGACGGCAGTACAGGGAAGTGACGGGAAGGGGGAGGGCGGCAGGAAGCAAAATGAGAGGGAAGGCAGGAAGGAGAAGAAGACAAATGCAATCACTCATTCTGAATGGAAACACCATCTGTCCGTCTCTGTGTCTCTTCTTTTCCTCTGTCGGGAAGCAGAGGTGGACTGAATGGTGACATTGTTGCCTCCTGGGAACAACATCCTGATGCTGTCTGGGTGGGAAAAGCAGAACTCCAGCATCAGTGATTTTGTTGCCAAGGGGAGGACCATACCAGCGGGAACTTCCTAATAAATGTGGGCGCTTGGAGGTTCCATGATGATGAGGATTAACAGTACAACTGAGCCACAGCAGCAGAAGTACAGGGGCCTGTACAGTAGCAGTAGGGATAATAGTAGTAATACTAATATATACAACAGTAGTAATGATGTAGCAGCATTAGCAGTTGTATATCTGTTTCTATTAATAAAACCTTGTTATAGCTGCATCAGTAACAGTAGCACTAGTAGTTAAAAGTGTACATAGGGCTAAGTATGTCATTCAAATTTAATTATTTCATACTAATTGGCAATTTATATCTATCAGCCAAATATTTAAATCGTCATTACCTGGTAAGTTTTGTTTTTGGTGGGGAAAGCCTGAGAAACAAGCCTCAGCTGCAGCTCTCTTCTCTGCCTTTCTGCTGACAAAACCTGCCTGCTGTTCTGCTTTACACCTCTAGAGGAAGCTAATGCTCACTGTTGCATCTGGGGACCATTCAGCAAAAACATCAACTAAGGGGCAAATAGTGAGCCCATGAATAATGTACTTCAAGTTTCAATTGTGTCACGTGACCATTTCACAATAAGTTATAATTATCAAGTGGTGAGGAGTAATCAGTTATGACTTTATTAATGTATGGAACAGGTCCTGACAGAAACAGAGCTCCTTACATGACGACCTTGTGAAGCAAATATACAACAAACCGACGGGAATCCTTCAATTAATTCTGAGTTCATAACCTGGAAACCATCAGATACGTCTGTTCTTAAATCAATAATACAACAGTTGCTCAATGTATGCATGGTAATATTATCAAGAAAAATGTAGAGCAACTCTTGTCTGTGCCACTGTGGCATCCGCTCTGCTGCTACTCTCATCCTTCAGACGGGCAGTTGTGTTACATTAGACCAGATAAGTTATTGATCCCCATCATGCACTCTGCTGCTGCAGAAAGGCCGGCAGCCTCCAGGGAGTGTGCTGTATATGTGAGCGCTTTGTCCTTTCATTGTCCTCATAGCTCTTTCTCTTCCTCCTCATCACCTCCCTTTACTCTTCTTTCACCCCCCACATACCCCCCCCCCCTCATTCAGTCACCCTCTTTTCCATCTGATGCCTCCCTCCCCTCCTCTCTTTTTCTGTGCATCCCTCTATCTTCTCTCTCTCTCTCTCTCTCTCCATATGTTTAGCTTGTCTCTTTCGGTGGCCCTGAATGAGGCGTCTGCCCTGCACTAAAAGTCCGGGTGGGGGGGAAGGAGAGGGGCTCGCAGAATGCAAGGTAGGAAAATAAATATGCTGGTGTCATGGGTGGTTGAACGCAGAGAGATTAAAACGTGTTGCAACACATTGTGCAACGTCATGATGCAGCACGATCCGGGGCAATGCATATCAGATGATAGACTTGTCCCTCTCTCTTTTTTCACAGAGTTGAAATACTTCGGGGATGGAGCTACGTTGGTGATTTCACTTGATGGTTTGAATTGGATTTCTAAAAGGAGGTGCAGTGACAAAGGAATCAAGAAAAGGTATTATTTAGATCTATCATTCTAGTTGGTGGAAGCTTTGGATGTTTTTGTGGGGATTTGAGTGTGTGTTTGTGTATTGGGTCGTTTGGAAGTGACTGTAATCTGTTTTTCCCCCTGAGCCCCTCCACCTGTTACACAGCGAGGTGTTAATTTACCCGAAAAAGGGCAGTTTACAGGCTTCACGGCCTACTGCATGTGTGTGTGAGACCATACAGTTGTGTGTGTGTGTGTCCTTTTACATCCTTTACGTCACAGCTGCTGTGAGTCAGCTCCTCTCTTCCTCTCCTGAGTCACTCATCCAGCGGTTGCTACGTTACTGCAGAGCGTTGAAAGTTTCCTATTGCCTTTGTCTCCGCGGATGGATGGGTCCCCGATATTTATTCAGGCTCAGGAGTGTGTGCGTGTTTCGTGTGCGTGTTTCACAAAGGCTGACGAATCAGTTTGAGTACATCCTGTGGGGCGGTCTGTGCACTGCAGCTCACCTCTTAAAATGTCAAATGGATCAAAAAGAGAGAGAGAGAGAGAGAGAGAGAGAGAGAGAGAGAGAGAGAGAGAGAGAGAGAGAGAGAGAGAGAGAGAGAGAGAGAGAGAGAAAGAAGACATTGCCATGGAAATATGTTTGTTTGTAAAAGGAGATTATCTTCAGACAGAGACTACAAATAATCTCAGGTCAAAGGGCCAGCCAAAGAGGAAGTGCATCATCTCAGCTTTGGAGAAGCGGTGACTGCAGATCAAGCATGGTGACGCGACCGTCACCTTTCTCCACCTCCCCTCACCATTGTTGTCTTCCAGAGGAGCCGCATCATTCTACGCTCACTTCTTTAGCTTCTTACGTCTCGGAGCGCCCAAAGGAGGCCCCACGGACGAGACTTGTTTTAAACATGCGAGACATCTTTAGTTTTATCAAAAATAATTCAAACATTGTGACCCAGCGGGACAGTGTGAATGATAGGTTTATCATTGTCTGTGATGTGGACATACCGCTGCAACGTTTTGGTGATATTTGCTACACTGAGGATTGTGATCTGTCTATAGGGGATACTGGTTGGCACATCAGTGATGACAATGCGTTAAGTGCTGCCCACGGTCCAAACACCAGCAACTCTAACGGGAATCAACACGAGCTTGTTATCAGAGACAATTCTCACGACCTCAAAAGTCGTCTGAAATCCTGTCACATCTACGCTCCAGGAGTGTTGTCTGGGAGTGACACGAATGTAAAAAAGAGGAAGAGCGTGTCCTTCGAGGATGACGTCATGGTCTACCTGTTCGATCAGGTACTATTTCTCCTGTTGTCTGTTACACTGTAGCTCGGTCGGGTTTACTTACTGACCACTCTGTTAAGCCGAGCCAAGGCTATGACCCTGTTTGATTCCCACTGCTACTATTCTTAGGAGAGTCCCACCTTGGAGCTGCACTCTGAGGCCTACACATCTCTGCCAGACGTCACATTCGAAGACACTGGTACTATTTTAAAGGACGATACCAGTGATTTTGCATGTTTTATCCCATGTTTAAACTCAACACGGCCGACCATTTTGCACCGTTGAAAAGCAACGAAGAACATTTACTCAAGTAACGTACTAAGTACGTTACTTGAGTAGGAAAGGTTTAAGAATACGTGAGGATTTCCATCTCACACCACTTATATATAGTATCTACAAGTCAGAGGGAAACTTTTTAATGTAACTATATTTATAGTGACCAGTTGCCTTAGAACTCAAGATTTTACAAACTTAATACATATGATGAGCTCATCAAATATGACGCATCGTTATAGATTAAACTATCCAACAGTGTATAACGTGCATAAATTAATGACACAATTGATACAAGAATTTCCCTCATAATGGGGACCACAGTGTGTTATTGCAACTTTTACTGGAGTGAATATGGTGTACCATTTTCCGAACTTTATATATATTTTCAGAAAATAAATAAATTGGTCATTTATTGATAAATAAGGTCAAATCTCGACTCTCAAACTTGGCCTGCAATGTGGATTTTTTTTCATTTCATTATTTTACTAACTACTTAAGTCTAAGAGGCCTCCGACAATGTTACAAGATCCGGGCGGGGACACTACGATGGTTAACAAACTTTAGTGTGTGTAAATCCTGCTAATCCCAGATGCTGCAGGCTATTGCCACTCGGGTTGTCTCTAATTGTGTGTTTTGCCTGCAGGCTTGGAGTGGGACGATGACTTTTCAGCTTTGGAGAAGAACTGCCATTTTCAGTGCGTCGGACGCTCTCAGCAACACACCTCGCCCCTGCCGACACAGAGCAGCACTGCTCTGTCCCGGCGATTCTTTCTGTCCCAAACCTGCCTGTTCCTCACCCATGTCACTGAGTCAGACCTTGAGCTGTGAGATAAAGAGTTATCCACACACACACACACAGTTGTAGGTGGTGATTTTTAGGACACAGTGGTGGTCAAACGCAGCCTTTCCATCACATCGTCTGCTGTCAGCCAAAGGCCACCTCACTGTCACCATGGCCTAACGTGACATCCACACTTGTTTTTCTTTCAGACAGCCAGCCTTGGCTTCATGGAAAAACTGACTAATCGACCAGATCTTCACCTCTAACTCATCTCCCCACCTCCCCTCCTCTTTTAGGATGAGTCACAGATTTTTAATGGCTTTTTTCTCTCTCTCTCTCTCTCTCTCTCTCCGCTCCAAATGGATTAAAAGCACCTGCCGTTCGTGACATCACAGCCACGCAGGACTGTGTGTCAGTGCATTCAGCTTTCACGGTCGTTGGTAAGAAAGGATCACAGGCTGTGGTGTGTTACGTAACGGTGCTGGTACCATTCCAGCTGCAAACATCTTTGGAAGCTGCTTTTCATGCCAGGTTGTGTCCTTGGACCTGAGCTGTGAAATGGAAACACAATGTTGTCAATTCCAGTAAATAAACTTGAAACAAATTGTCATCTGTGTCTGGAATCACACTTCATCATTAAATTGTTGTTTTCAACAAGTTCCAGGTTGAACCTATATACGAGGAGTATATGTTGTTTAGACAGTTTGTTTTGCTTAAACAGAGCATACTTGTGGAGGCCCTGTTTGCTTGCCTCATTACTGAAGTGTATTCAGCTCTGAATTTATCAGCAGCTGTGACTGAATAAACAGTGTAAGCCTGAGGGCCAATGGAGCCAGAAACTGAACAAACTAAAAGTAATAGATAGTGTTTCCACAGAGCCAGCATCAGCGAGGTTTGGTTGATTAGATACAGTGTACCTGAGGAGGAAATAGCCAACCTGGCAAGACCAGTCTTAGTTTTCACACACACACACACACACACACACACACACACACACACACACACACACACACACACACACACACACACACACACACACACACACACACACACAACAAGCTGTTCAAGGACACCAAAAGCTAAACATGTCTGGCTCTAAGAGCTGGGAGCGTCACACCTGTACATTATTGTTGTTGTTCCATGTTTGTGATATTCTCACATCAGTGTTAGGGTTATATTGATAGCTGAAAAGCTAACATGCCACATTTCCCCCTAATTAATTCATAAAACATTTGACTTACTGTTGCTATACATTATATTTTCTTAGAAATCATAAAGGTGATGTATACATACGTAGAAAGAAGACCAACATTAGCATTAAAACCGTATTATTATTAAACCTATTTAAATGCATTTCTGAAACGTTTAAGAACTTTTAGTTAATTTATGATAGCAAATGGTCAACTGTTGACTATAGCAACTTTTCTTGAAATGTGTTTCTACCATTTAATTTTAAGTTACCTTCGTTGAAAAACTTAGTTGGTCAGTCGGTAGATCTCACTGCCATTACACCACCCTGACTCACTCCACTATCTATCACAGCAGGAAAGGGCAAATAATCCAAACTGCCAACAGTTGTGCTTGGGCCCCCAGGTCAAACAGACATGGTGGAGTTACCTCAGCGCACACATGCAAATGGGTGAGGGTTGTGTGGGTGACTATTTTAAAAAGATACTGTTACTTGTGTTCTTTCCATGTTTTTCTGGGTTTACAGTAGTCGTATCTGTATTAGGACAACCACAGTGCAGTCCCATACGTTTAAAACCGTTTGTCTGGTAAAAGGTAAACAATGTGACAAAGTGTCAATGAGACCTGGCCCTGCTTCTGTACATTAAGGTGTAGCCTGGAGGACTGTATTCAAATGAAGCAGTGGAAGGCGATAAGCCACAATGGAAATTATGTTAACTGCTTCGAGTTAAAGGAGTCGACGAGAAAACTAAATGTAGTGCCTCTGACTCTGTCAACTATATCTCATTAAACCTCTTACAATATGTGCCAAATAACGGTAATAATGTAAATTATTGTGTCTTTTAATGGAGTCTGTAACACTATGGTGTGATGCTATGATAATATTAACATTTGGAAGGGAAAACACTGAATCATTGCATCTTTTAAAGTCCATGCTGATTATCTGCACAAAAGTAAGTAAGCCAATAACAAGTACTGTACTTTTGAGGCACTTGTGCTTTATTTCCATTTTATGATACTTCCACTTAATTTCCGAGGGAAATATTGTAATCTTTACACTATCACATTTATTTACTGTTTCTTTGGATTTTACACAAAATAATTTGATACGATTATTAAATATGATGCATTGACACAGATTAAACTACCCAATATTAAAATAAGCTATACCTCGACCTACTACGTTAAAATGCTGCTTAATGCATTAACAATAATGAACTGACATTTTATAACACAGGACTTTTATATGCATAATGTATTCTTATAGCAAGTATTTTTGTTGTTCACTTATTCTTAGTAAATTATGTGAATACCTTTTCCACCACCGAGTGGTGTATTTGATTAAGTTCCTTTCTCTTCAATTGAATACAGCCCATTTTTGGACACCGCAGTTCAAATTAAGAGTATTTATTGTAGTTTAGAGACATCGTGCAGAGGCAGCCCGGGACAGCGCACAGAGCCGGAGGGAGTGGGCTCGCTCTCTGATTGGCTGAGCAGCGCGACGTGGACATCAGTCAGTTACAGGTAGCTCGCATGTGACAGTTATCTGCGCGCGCGTGTGTGTGTGTGTGTGTCTGTGTCTGTGTGTTTGTGTGTGTGTGTGTCTGCTGCACGGCGACGCTCTGCTGCTCTCTCCGCTCTTTTTACTTTATACGATGGTGCGTTGAATGACCGGCTGCATGGTGACGATTTTTCTGTAAACACATTGATGCGGAGGAAAGTTAGTTCAACTCCCAAGGTAAGGCTTTTACATGTTTACAGGCTTTTACATGTTTTACTTAAGCTGTTTTATTCACTTCAATGGCTGCTGCTATCATTTACTACAGTGAAGGAAACTGACGTTTGCCTGTTTAATCTCATATCAGTTACACTAATGTATGGGTCATATTGGTTTAGGAAAATAAAGAGAGGGATGTTGATGGAGAAATACCCTAGAGTTTTCCCCCCTCTTTTTATTATGTGCACTAATCTATGTAAAACAGCTTGATCTGAAACATTTGACCAGTTTCAACACATTACCGTATTTGATAATATGGTTTAGAAAGTGTTAGTCCACTGCTTGTGGACTAACTGTGGAAAACACTCAACTAAAGCTATACAGCAAACACGACTGACTTCGAGAAGTTCATTCATCAATACCATATTTTTAAGCTAAATATCTACTGCGTAATAATGAAGAGCGTTGGAGGTGAATTAGCGGAGTTCTGGCTGGCCTCTGTGTTTTTGTGAGTGTAACCTTGAAACGGGCATTATCGCAGGGCCGTGAGGATAAGAGAGGCGTAGATTAACAGACCAACATCATGGAGTTTTCTCACTGCAAGAGGCTGATTAGATACAACAGGATGCTGCGCCGTTTGATTTGGAGAGAGGCTTATCCAGGAATTGGGCATTACTTGCCGACTGGGAGAAGACTGTATGAAAATACTTGTTAAAATGCATAAATATATTTCAGAAACACAAAGTTTTCCCCCACATTCCCATCTTTTCTTCCAGGCCTGTTAAAGCTGTGAGAACTACACTGTCACAGAGAGAAAGGTGAAGGAGGCCCACAGGATGAAGTCCAAAGGTAAGGCTGTGAAACCGTCCAGGATGACCTGGTCTGAAACTGAGCCAGATCTAGAACCGGACACAGAACCAGAACCGGGTTCCAGCGAGCAGGAGGGCTCGGAGGCCTCGGTCCGGATCGGTGGCTCCTGGAGGGGGTCGCTGAGGGGCGGGGACGGCAAGCGGAAAAGAGGTGGAGGCCGGCGGCGCAGGCAGCACGGCTCCAGCGCCAAGGAGCGCAGCGCCCGGAGACTAGAGAGCAACGAGAGGGAGCGCCAGCGCATGCACAAACTCAACAACGCCTTCCAAGCGTTGCGCGAGGCCATCCCCCACGTCAACACCGACAAGAAGCTGTCCAAGATCGAGACACTAACCCTGGCGAAGAATTACATCAAAGCCTTAACCACCGTCGTCGTGGACATGTCAGGGGACTGCCTGCCTGCCGGCGGGGTCCCGTCAGGGGCCAGCGCCGCCAAGCTGCTCCAGTGCTACCAGCAGCACCTGGAGGAGGAGGAGGGGGAGGATGATCTCACCCAGTACCTCACCCACATGCACAGCTTCAGCCAGCGCAGCTAACAGTGGATGCAAGGTGGTTCGGGAGACCAGGGGGGCGTCTCCAAGGCAGAGAGAGAGGTGTGGGGTGAGCTGTAGGGCCAAATCTCAAACCATATCCAGGTCCTTCAGGTGCACTGCTCTGGGGTCTGCTCAGATGTGGTTCTCTGCAGGAAGTGGGTGCTGTTCCGGATCATGGAGCTCTGACATTGAACCCATGCTTGACCATGGCCAGAGGTGGGCTGAACTTCATGCAAAGCATGAAATGATTTGAGCACAATTCACCTCGCGGACAAAAAGACTGCAGACCGGATGGTGAAGAGCAGATGGATTGTGGTTATGAAGACATATCTGTTATTGTACTCAGGGCTAATCTTTCGCCATTCTGTCTCTTTAGTTCTCATCTTCTACGGTTTGAGCCAGGGCAGGAACTTGTTCTCTTTTTTGTGTTATCTTGTGATCTTCTGTGTGTTTTCTGTTGAGAAACCTGCTGAGCGTAGCCTCTGGTCACAACTGTCACATCGAGGAGGAAGAGAAAGGCAAGCGGCAGGCCTGAATACTGAAATGTCGAAGGTAGAAAGTGTGTTTGCTCACCACGACAATCTACCAATTTCAGAACATGTGTCTTCTTACAGGTTGCGCACCCATAGCTGGAGGGCAAAGATGATATTTAAAGTGTGTGTTATTCAAATTGTTCGTGTCTCCACGTGGTGAAAAAGATCAGGAGAAGCTATTTGGGGAGTTATCATCAATAAACACATTTATTTATTGACAAGGACTGTTACTTTGACCATGCACAACACTTGAGAAAAGTACTCCACAATGTCAATAGCACTGATGTGTTGCACGCTACAGTAACATAGTATGATGTTAGTTCTACACAGATAAAAGAGACCGATCTCTGTACACTTTCAACATTTACAAAGGCGGGATCATATTTAGACAGTGCATTGTGAAATGAGGGAATTTAGCCGACCATTGACATGAATGGATGCCTGAACGGCTGCATTTCATCATTGCAGCAACGAATATATACTTATTGTATAATATTAATATCTTACAGACTTATAACAAAAATATAGTGGGTGTTTGTTTTTTTAAACGTTTTTTTTCTAATTGCTCAGTCATTCTCCTACCATCGGGAAGTAGACAGCATGCACATATTCTCCTGAGAAAGAGGAAGGTTCAACCACAAGACTTTTACAAGTAATCCTCACGATTCCCTTATTTACATTGTTAACCATTGCACATACGCCAAGACAACATACAAATTATAACATTTCTTTAGAAAATAACGTTAAAATCCTTATAAAACATTAGTTCCCTGTTTGTATAAGGCAAGCAGCAACAACCACAGGTAAATAAAGCCAGTGCAGGTCTTGTTACAGCTGCTACATGCTGGCTCCAAAAAACACTCAGAGTCCTTTGAAGTGGGGAAAACCTTAAAATGCCCTGAAAAAAAAATTCAAAGTAACCTTTTTTCACAAGATGTTAGGGTCTCAGTTGCACCAATAAAACAGACATCAGCTTACAGAAAACATATGTTTTGGGGTTGCTTGCCTTGATTTCAGCCAGAACACATAATTGGATTCTCTGGCTCCAAACACCCACACGAAGGCTTCACAAGTCCTTTCAGAAAGCGGTAACATTAGAAACCAATGGGGGGGGGATACACAGATGCTGCAGTCTGTGGTGTAAAATCATAGACGCGTGTCAGATTAGCAGCCTGTGACGTCTGGATCAAACATTGTCCTGCTTGCTCTATCCTGTTATCAATTCTCCAGAATAATCAGGCTTCACTCTAGCCCCAGAGCTGAGAGTTCAGCAGCTAAGCAACTGTAATTTAAGTACACCATTTATTTAAAAAAAAAACATCACGCGTCCACGTTAATTTCGACCTTACATGAGGTCCTCTATACACAGAAACCAACAGCCTGATGAATAAATAAGGAAATGCATTAAGACCATCAAGTTCAATGTCAGTGACGAAAAACTAATTAGACAGAAATGCCCGTACAGGTTAGTAAAAAGTGATATTTGGGTCGATCGACTATAAATTGTCTTCAGAGAAAAGGAGACGGATTCAGCTCAGCATTTAAGATTGTTCTGAAAGTCCAAAAGTCACAACTTTCTGTTGCACTGATTGCAGTGAAGAGTATTGAGCTGAATTCTCATTGCTGCTGCTCCAGTGTTAACAGTAGAAGCACTAGAACTACAGACTACAAATTACTACAAAGGTAATAGGGTTTAGGGAGGCTATGTCTAACATCCCACGGCGTTGCCGTTGACCTCCGTGTTCCTGACAGGGAGGGGGCTCTGAGGAGCTGGGGCTGTCAGAGAGGGAAGACGGACGCGGGGCGGCTCCGTGGAGTTTCCTCTCACTGTGATGTGGTCCCATCCACCCTAAAAAAGAAATCTTGTGTTTGTTGCAAGTAAACATCTTTACTGTCTGGTTCTGAGCACAAAAAAAAAGGATTGAACGTCCTCCTGCAGCCCAATCCGCTGTCTCAACATCTCCTGACAGCTACAAAACACTGTACACTAACATTACTGCCGACATCAGGCACAATACAATATGTAAGACTTTTGCCAATAAGATTCAAGTCACAGTCACACAGTAGAGTTTCTTTGGTGCCTTACCCCAATGCCGTAGTCCCACGACTGTCCTTTAGGCTCCACAGGTTGGACCCCGAGTCGATGGCACACTGTTCCACAGCTCAGACCCTGGCTGCCCTGCACCTTGTCTGCTATGATCCACACCTACCCCACAACAACAACAATCTAAATCATTAAAGGGTTGTTTATAATCTCAAAGCAGCACTTCTTATGCTGGATCCAAGTGTTGACACATACGTTTTGAAATATATCAATTCCGAGACATGTATTCTGAATCATTCATCAAAGCCGCATACTTTCATGTAAGAAGTTCCAAATAATAAAAAGACGACTCACATTCAAGTCTGAACTTCAATGCCCCAAAAAAGTATGTGCATTCAAATCTATAAACCGCCCACAGCATGCTCACGGTCGCCAACACAGTCTTTCTGTGGTGCTTCATGCAACATAGAATATCAAATCGACAGATGTGGCATCAGAAAAAAAAAGGATCATGACTGCCGATATAGCTAATATAACACATCCAACTCTATGGTTTACTGTGACAACAGGAGATCAACAGTGAAAAGACGTTGTCCTGGTACTGACCTGGTCCAGAGGCCCTGCAGAGACCTTGCGTACATTATTAGAGATGTGTTCCCAGCTGGAGCCCTGAGGGTAGCTTGGGGTCACACCCTGGCGGTACCACAGGTTACCTGCACAGGAAATCCAAGAAACACAAATATCAGGTGCCTGCTTATTGAAATCAATGTTTGCATAAGCTCTAAATACCAATGCAATCGTTTTTACCATTTTCATCTACAGTGTAGACTGATGTCCTCCCAACAGACACCTGCTTCAACTTCTGTTTGGCCGGGGAGGGGATGTGGTACCAAGAGTCTCCTGCAGGGGGAGACACAACACTTAATACTGTATCAGTGAAAATCCTCTTTGTTTGCAGGGTCAGAAGCGGACACATTTTAGCGTCCTTAACTCTGCTCATTTTTAAGTAAATCTTAATGTTTTAGATTCAACCCGGACAGATGCATGAATGACACACAGGTTCTCCTGCTGACCTGCTGGGCTCTGTGGAGACACAGATCCCCTGTAAAAGGTAGAACCGTCCTTGGCGATGGCCCAAACCTGGCTGGCAGCCCCGATCGAGATGGACTTGAAAGCCTGGTCAGTTCCCACGTGGAGCCACGAGGATCCCTGAGTGAGCAACAAGGGGATGTTAGAACAATTCCCTCTCAAGTACTTTTAAAATGTTTTTCAAGAATCGGACATAAAAGATGTCCCACAGCACTCTTGTATCAGAGTCATGCACGATAAGCCTCCATTAGGACTAAAGGATATGATAAGAAAAGTTAAAAGCAGGGAAGGACACTGTGGTACTGACCTGAGAACAGGGAAATGGCTGTGAATGTTTACGGGTGACTCACTAAATGGTGTTCGACCTGTTCATGGGTTTGTTTGTATTTGTGCAGTAGAGGTGACTCACAGCCGGCGTCAGTGTGGTGACTCCCAGCCTGCAGAGCACGTCTCCCTTGTTGCTGATCGCCCACAGAGGAACCACGTCCACGCTGCTCTGCGCTGCACAAGGCAGGATGGTCACATCGATCAGGGATATAGGCGGGATTTCTTGCCAGGGTCCTGTGGTGGTCAGCTTACTCTTCCTGTGCAGGAGGGAGGAAAAAAAGAGCCATTGAGTACTTCATCCAGGCAGAAGTTATTTTTAATCATAGTACACTCTTATTTGGAAAGTTGAAATCATGAGTTGAGTATTAAATGTTTAACTGCAGAAGTGAGTTCTGCAGTTAAACATTTAATACGTTTTTGAGTTCATTTTAAAGCCAAATGAAATGCCATATGTTGTGGCTCTGTTGGTCTTTTATTAACAGTCAGGATCTTTGAGTTGAGTTTGTGTATTTTAGCTCACAGTATCTTATCTGTAAGGCTTAAAATGATGATGAGGCTTGTAAAGATGCTCCTTTTATTGTGTCCAGCACCTCTATATATTTCACATTAGTCACACACTCAATACTATCTAAAGATACGTGTGATTAGCATGTTAATACATTTGTTACGTATTGTTTACAGATTGATCAGCAAATATATTTTACCCACACTGACCTGACCTTTCTCTCTGCCCTAGAAAATCGGTCTGCTCTGTGTTGACTTTTAAAAAACACACAGACAAAAACTGCAAATGTCGAGTGCGCTATCCACCAGACCTGCTGTCAACCTGCTGTGCAAATACATATATGACAGAGTTGCTTTTTATAGTACCTGGCCCATCGCCTGCGACGCACAAAGTCCTTCAGTGTTTTATGGCCATGATATGACCTGCATGGAGAGATGGGGAAGAGGAAGGAGCGGATTGTAGAAAAAAAGATGAATTAAAATCAAAACTATTAGGGCAGCATAGTTTGAGGAATGGCAAATGACACCTACGCTGGAAAATCAGCTGCATACTGCCAGCCTTCTCTGTCTGTCCCCCCAGAGACACTGTAGTCAATGGCCCAGTCAGCCACCTGTAAACAGCAGGCATGGGAAGTGAAACACTGTGAACACATCAGTATTTCTGGCTACACACAATCTGTGAACCACAGGGAATTTAGTGCAGCGATTCTCAATCTTTTTACAGCACGAAGGATCTCTCACAAGAACACACCAGGTAGTTAGTTATGTGAACGAACACGAGTATAAATGTGTTATAATTTAAATTCTTTACACAGGAATACGTAACAGTACAGAAGCTAAAGACTTTAAATGAACAAATACTTTTCACAGACCCCACTTTGAGAATCCCTGTCCTACTGTGTGTGTGTGTGTGTGTGTGTGTGTGTGTGTGTGTGTGTGTGTGTAGCTGTACTTACCCATGTCCACTGAGGGGAGGGGGGTTTCATATTTGTTTTTGTGCACTCATGTAGTCCTGATGCATCACTCCACATGTAGCGGTCTGTAGGGAGCCCTCTAAAATAAAACACTTTAAATGAGTCATGTGTCACTTTGTATTTCAAATCAAACTTTACAAAACAACACGCACTTTAGCTGTCTGCAATTTCATCACAGTTCCTAAATGTGACCATTTTTCAGTTGTGTAAATGGTGTAAAATGTAGACGCAGTCAGCTGTCTTAGACTGGCAATTTCCAACAGTTCCTACTGATCAAAACTAGGCACATGTATTTCATAACTGCCAGTGGTTAAAGTACAAACTTCCCCTCTTGAAGTTGAATCTCAGCGTTGCCCAGAGCAAACACGCTACCTGTTGGTGTAGCCGGAGACAGGGTTCCACCTCTGGTTCTCATAGATGTAGACACTCTTGACATCCACCTGTGTGTAAAGGTTATCGGTGCTGCTGGCCAGTCCCTGGGAGAAGCCTCCTCCATAGCCCCCGGTGTGGACCCAGGCAGTGTGGTCGTAGCCAATCCCCCACACTATGCCAACACTGTTGCACTCCACCATCCGTAGGTGACCTCCAACCTGCCGCCAGAACCTGCACAAAGGAATAAAATGCTTCATGAAGGCTGAGTGATTAAGATAAAAAAAAAAAACAAGATGGCAAATATTAAAAAAGAAAAACGTTTGACTCTTATTCTTACATCTGGTCGCAGGGGGTGGGGTAAGGCATGGCCTCCAGACTAGGAGAGGGCTCACTGACAAAGATGTCTCCTTTACAGGTTACGGACCAGGAGGCCTGCTTAGAGGGAGAACCCTGGATCCCTCTGGAGTTGCAGCATGAGACACTCAACAACACCAGCTTCAAATCGGGAACGAGGTGAAGGCAGACAGGTCGGGTCGGAAAGGGCGAGAGAGAGAGAGAGAGAGAGAGAGAGAGAGAAAGTGATTAGAAGAGACAGAAAGAAGCCAATAAAAAGGAAATGGTGGGCATGTGTGCACATCATGTGGGCATCTAGATCAGCAGATTGGTATGCACCATTCTGGTTTTCTGGGATCAAATATGCTGTGCAGTATTCATACGTACCCAGTCATGCATCTCCAGCTCTGTGGCTGCTGCCAGTCGGATTGGCCACCTCTGTTTGGTCCGCTCAGGAGTGTAGACGGCAAAAGAGTGTTTGGAGTCGTTTAGCACAGGAACCAGGATGGTGACCTCGTTGATGAAGGCATGCAGGTACTGGAGAGAGTGACAGCAGAGGGAAGAAGAGACAACACAAGTAGATAGAAAGTAAATACAGGAAAAAAAGAAGAAGAGGAAAAAAAAAAAAGGAACAATGACTCATTTAAATGACTCATTCCATCGTGGAAGGTCTCCGTTGTGTTAACAGACACAGTCAATGTGACTGAAATTAAATCTATGCAACATCGACCCCACCTTCTTCTCCTCATAATAGTTGTAATAGATGAAGAGGATGCCGTCCTTGTTGCCCTCTGGTCCTGAGAACTGCTCCAGGGCAAAATGAACATCTATCCACTTGTGTGGCTTCCAGTCTCTCCACCACTGCATGGTTCCCTTCTTCACCCACACAGACTGCACCCACACAACGCCAGAGACAGAAATAAAAGCAGATGTTAGAAAAGAAGAGTAAATATCCTGAAGATCCTGCTGTTGGGCAGATCTCGTCTTCTCAACATATGGAAAGTACCTGTTCTATGGCTTGTTCATAATGTCGGAAATGATCCATCTCTCTTTTGGTCCTCTCGCTGAGTTGCTCAAAGATTTGTCTCCGCCAGGCTGCCGTCTGGGCTGGAGTGACAGAAAGACTCATGGACTGGACTGACTGGACCAAAGCTGGGAAGGACAGAAAGGAAAAAAATCAAAAGCTGAAAACAGAAAGGGAAACTAAATGGTCTCATGTCTTTACCTTAAATGCACCACGGGTGTCCTGCAGACAGGGAATAAAATGAAGTCACGCTAGCCTTGGAGCTCAGCTGTTACATGAATAGCCTCTCTTTGTGTTCTGGGGCTAAAGATGTTATTGCATAACGATGTTACACCACACAGTAATGTGTGTAATTAGATCTCTTTTTACCTCCAGAATAGCCTCAATTCTTCAAAGCACTGATTCAATATTAAGCTGAAAAAATGTAGAGTCTAACAGCTTAATCATTTACTCGATAGCTATCTCATGCAACTCACATGAAGCGTTCATAGAGCAGTTAAACCAGCTGAGTTGGGAGTGACTGTCCACAGAGCAGCCGCCTCCACTGACCCACGCCCACAGAGGGTGCTCATCTGCCCCGTACTGGTCCTCTATGGCCAGAGTGTATGTGGCCACCGACGACAAGCTGCATGTGTCAGCTGAGTCCGCCACCGCTCCAGTCTGGGCCTGCAGGCCCTGCGCCTCCTCCAGATCAACGTTACTCCACTGGGGGTCAGGAGGCCCTCCGGACTGGCTGGAGGAAAGAGCTACACCGGCACAGGGGGCTTCCACCTCTTCTTCTCCGGGGATGGGTTCCTCCTCCAGAACAGCTGGACCAGAAAGACCGCCCTCTCTTGAGG
The DNA here is from genome assembly GCA_032191485.1 of Leptoclinus maculatus. Lineage (NCBI taxonomy): Eukaryota > Metazoa > Chordata > Actinopteri > Perciformes > Stichaeidae > Leptoclinus > Leptoclinus maculatus. The sequence continues at coordinate 10,715,415 of JAVDOI010000015.1, forward strand.
TCTTTCCTGGTTCTCGGTCAGAGACGAGTTCAGAGATGAAGCTGTCGCTGGTGACTTTGGGGATGCGGGGTTTGGGGGTGCCTATAGGTTGGTCAGAGTGGTCTGTCGGGGCATCGACAAAGGACTCTGGGGAGATGGAGGCGACGAGGCGGCTGGCTCCCATTACACCATCTATAGATCCTTTCTCTGTGTCCGATTCCACATCGCTCACTACTGACTGAGCACGCACCTCCCCACAGAAGTAACATCCAGCGCTGTGACATGGAGGGAGAGAAAGAGGAACCGCATGAATTTAATATTGCATACAACGTATGTCTGTAACATAGACTGTATATAAGTGGATTATACTGGTTTATGGGCTACGGTTCTGAAGCTTCAAGCTCAGCATTCTGCCCATCACCTTCTTGTTTTTTTGCAACCAGAAGTGACACGAGAGGGTGGAGATTTTTAGGAGACCAAAATGTTATAATTCACTTTCATGAACTGAAAACACAAAGGGTTAAAGTTCTAGGACGAAAATGCAGACCGGACGACGCTGTGGTAGCGACCTGTCAATCACAAGGTAGCCGCGTCCTTAAGCATACCCTAAATCCTAATCTCGAAATGGGACCATAATGTACTAAATGAGCATCATGATGTGTTGAAGAAGACTTGAAACTAGCGATTGAGACCATAAACTCATGTTTACAGTGTTTACTGAGGTGATAAATCAAGTGAGAAGTAGAGTCATTTTCTCATAGACTTCTATACAACCAGAGGAGTTTAAGGCACTTTCACATCGGATTCACTTTGCAGACCCGGAGGTTGCTGCCTGGTCTGTCAGCTACTATAATAATACACTGTTTTAATAATTATATAAATGTAATGATAAATGTTTGATTTGTTATTAAACTGACTCTTTGAAAATAGTGAACTTTGTGTGGCTCCACTTATGTCAGCAGCCCACTCCCTAAAGTGTCTAAAATCTGTTTATATCCATGTGTGTGTGTGTGTGTCTCCACCTCTGCAGGCTGCTTGCGCTGGCACTGGAGTGGGATCGGTCTCCGTCTCGGGGGACGGTGATGGCCTTCCAGGTTTTCCCACTCAGTTCGCTAGAAGTCACACCTTGTCGGAAGTACACCGCCCGATCCTCACAGCTGATAGCGAACACCTACACACGACAGCAATCGGTTAAAAATGTCCACATCCCACAACTTCCCACTAAGAGCCATGCGGTAATGCTAAAGCAACCAACAGAGAGGAAGGTACTTGATTTGCTACTTCCTTACAGTTTTACGCAAGTTGTGATGTCAAGTGGCTCATAGTCACCTGATCGTTGAGTCCTACGTTGATCATGATCATTTCTCCCACCATGTTGATCCAGCCGGAGCCACAAGGGTTGTGGGAGTTCACACCGCGTCTGAACCACACCTGGCAAAGCAGGAGAGTGGGGAGAAAGTGCTCTTTAGCATTACACACATCTGTTAGAGTGAAAACAGTTTTATTAAAAGGTATATGTTCATTACAGAATTTCCTTACTTTGTTGTCCTTGGTCAAAGCCCAAACAACGTTGACTCCCACGGCTACATGTGTGGCTCCCACATCAGGACTGGGAGAGTCCACATCCGCCCAGGAGGTACCTGACATGCAAAAAAATAATACGCTCAATACAGACAATAAACGCAATCACACACAAGCCATCATCGCCCTCCCACCAGTGAGCCTGTGTACCTTTGGGGCAGTCTCTGCTGATGCCCTCCCTGACAATGAGCTGCCCCTCCCACAGCACCGCCCAGATCAGATCCCCCGGGCCACAACTGATCTGGACCACCTCCCCGGGGAGAGACATCTCCTCCCACAAAGAGCCCTCAGGGTTGTGGTGGTAGATTCCCTCTCTGAACCACACCTGGGGAGAAAAGGAGGATCGATAGCAGGACAGTAAGTGAGGAAGAGAAATGTATCTGCATCATGCAGTTGTTAATCTGACGTGACAGGACTGTGTGTGTGTGTGTGTGTGTGTGTGTGTGTGTGTGTGTGTGTGTGTGTGTGTGATCTTGCTATGGGCACAAGGTGACACAAGGTGACTGACATCCTTGGCATGTGTGTGTTTGTGTATATAACACAAAATCTTAAATCCATGAGATTAGACAAACGAATTACATTAGATCGTTAGTAAAGATTATTTTTTTTAAAGCATCACAGGTTGTATGAGCTGCATGACAGCAAAGGTTTAAGAGTACAAACTGCAAGATATGCTAACGTAGTTAATTAGCTTTTATCGGTTATGCTGTGTTAGTGGAATACATAATTGATTGATGGTTATTGGTCTTTTACTGTGGTAAACACCAGAAAATGTGTCGTAGTATGCATGAGACAACAGTAAAAATATAGTTTTCCACACTGTCACTGACTTCATTCCTGCAAACACCAAACTAATCAAGACTTGAAGTACATTGCCATGGACACCTAAGGCTGAGGTGGGTGTTGCGTGTGTGTGTGTGTGTGTGTGTGTGTGTGTGTGTGTGTGTGTGTGTGTGTGTGTGTGTGTGTGTGTGTGTGTGTGAGAGCTGTACCTTGCCCTGCAGGGACACAGCCCACAGTGACAGCCGGCCCCTGGGCTCGTCACTGATCTCCCAACCTCCACAGCTGATGTCGCTGAAAGGATCTGGAAGAGTCGTCTGCTGCGAGGGGATCTGTGAGCACATACACAGGTGAACAAACAGAAAGCTTTACACACACACACACACACACACACACACACACACACACACACACACACACACACACACACACACACACACACACACACACACACACACACACACACACACACACACACACACACACACACACACACACACACACACACACACACACAAGGTATAACCCACCTTAGCCCAGGTGTCCATGGCTTTGTATGTCCTGTAGCGGAGCCATCGCCTGCGTCGGACGCAGGAGTTCCATTTCTTGTCTTTGGTGTAAGTGGCGGGAAAGTCCATGGAGTAGGTCCATCCCTGCAGATACGAACACCTCAATCATTACAACAAGGCAGGAATCAATAAGACAGAAACTGATGCTGGAAGTAGGGAGATGCCAGCAAAAATAATAACTGGACACTCACCCCTTTCTCTGTGGGCTCTCCTTCCAGGTTTTCATCCGGGTGCCAGTCGCCCTCCCACTCCCAGCTAATGGAGGGCAGCCGGAAGTTGTCCAGAGGCTGGTGCTGCAGACCCGTGATATCACTCCACTGCCAGCGATCGCTTGGCAACAAACGCTCCGAGAAACCATCAACAGGATTCCATCGCTGACAGAAAGACAGGCGGAGACGGCATGTTAGAGAACACACGGGGCGAAAACAAGCAACGTGAAAGTAACTGTTTTCACCTCACAATCCAACCCAAGCGCCCTTTCTCCCAATTTCACTGCGTTTGTGAAATACCTAAGAGAACTTGTGGTGAGATGTTCCCTGGAGAGGAAGTCACAAGAACAGCCACCGTACAGTATCGACCTAATGTACACAGCCGTGTGACAACAACCTGATGGTCCCTTTAAGTTCAGCATACAGTATACTTTCACTGTGTGTGGTATTTTGCTTAAAAACTGGTTCACCGTACTTCTAATGAGCTTGTGAACGCACACAGCTGACAGTGTGTGTGCTGGAGTTAGCAACAGAGGAAGCGGGACGCTGCTGTATGAGGATGTTACACTTGCTTTTTTAGTCACTCAATCACACATAACACATGTTCGAGGGGAAACTCCACATTTTCGATTATTCTCAGAATACTTTATTGAGGAAATAAAAGAAGGCATAGTGAGAGCAAAGAAATAGCTTGTCTTCCATTCTTCCAGAAGAGACTTACTTGATTCTCGTAGGTCTCCTCCTGGTAGCGGACCGGCAGGTCAGAAGCGTGCAGGTTCAGATAGATGTTGTTGTCACAGGCGATGCCCCAGGAGCACTGCTGAGCTGCCGTCACGCGCTTAAACTCCATCTGGGCATCACGGCACTGCTCCCACACCTGCCCCGCCGTGGACAGGCTGTAGACCCGCCCGTACACGTCCACCGCCCACAGCAGAGAGACGGGCATGGTTGCACCGGGAACCTGGGGATCAGGAAGAAGAGAGTACATCAAGTACATAATCTGTATCTGTTAGTTCCAGTGTGTAATTGGAAATAATAATATTCTAAACTGCATCATTAAAGTATATCGAATAATACTATTCAGGACGTTAAGGGAGTAATTGTACACGCATTTCCAAAAGGTATCTTTGAAAATCTTTGTGATCATGCCTTGAATCTAAAAAAATGAATGTCAAGGTTGTTTTAAGTGCTTGTTATGATGAACCCAATCGGGGGTCAGCAGGAATGGAAAGGGTAAGGTGGACAGAGGCTGACAGACAATAGATCTACTAGGACAGAGAAATAAATGAGAAGCTAAAATGTTATGATGAAGAGAATTCAATGAAAGCATAAGATTGGATGTGGTCGTAAAAAATAACATACAAAAAAAAAACATACATTTGAAGTGTGTTACCCAAATATTCAATGTGGTAGGAGGACAAATAAACATTCAAACTAACTAGTTTACTTATTTATCCTGTATTAGGTCCCATTCAGATAAAAGGTCTCTTCTTCCAGGGAGATCTCATGGTATAAGACAGTACAGCTCCCATACACATTAATGCACTCACTTCTACTTTATCATAGCAGGATGAGCACCGCTGGTATAAATAACATTGCTAACGATGGCTGCGCTCTATTCAAGTGTCCCAGAGAGCCGGGACTGTACCTGGACCCTGATCATTGACACCTGTGCACCTGTTTTCCTACTGAGACGTTCACACATACAGCACCATATGAATCAGTGCTAAAACCCCACTAAGGGTCATGTGTTGAGGTGGCACTGATCCATGCTCTCTGTGTTTGTTTTTCATTTTGTTTGTTTACACCACTTCTGCCCCACTTCTTCCACGACCCAAACCCATTTATTCTACATCCTGGTCAGTGTGTCCTCACAACATTTAAGCCTGCATGGCAAACGTGAAACGACAACAGTAAACTATGAAAGGACCGCTGAGCGCTTGCTATAACAGCTGGTCTCCGTTTTCACAACATTGTGTAACTGGCAGGGATGCTGCTGCTAAAAGGCGTCTCATATGTCACCTATATTCTGAACACTGTATATTCAGCTCATAATAATACTAATAATGATTATCAAAGAACACATGGGCACTGAAAGTGAGGACACAACGACGCTGCAAGCAAAATAAACAGCAATAAGTGTATTTATTGGTGGCGTGTTACTGTATAATAACGTATGTAGCTGCATATTAGCAACGTGTCAACAACTCAAGCTACACATTAGCCGCACGACACTGCAGGTGTGAATGACAGAGGTGTGAAACGTAGCTACGCTGTGAATGCTCCAAACAAACGCTCACTGTACAATAAAAACAGCCTGAAGCTTGGCCGCCAACACTCGCTCTCGGTGCAGGCTTACAGGCTATAAGCCTCTGGAAATAGAAAATTAACGAGAGTTCAAACACACCAACCTTAAGCTTCCTCTCATAAACCGTGAACCGGCGCAGGTGTCACCGCTGCTCATTCAGCGGGGCGATAATGATTAAAAAGTGTCGCTCTGATATTCACATCATAATGTCTCTCCGACGTGAAACAGGAAGTGTCGCTGTTTCTTCGCTCCTATTGGCTGTTATCCCGGCAGCAGGTGTTTGTAGCCTCAGCATCCAGCAGGGGGCGCTGCTGGCCTCATAACCTGAATATGTGCTCATAACAGTGGTGATAAGTAAGAGATAGATAGATAGATAGATAGATAGATAGATAGATAGATAGATAGATAGATAGATAGATAGATAGATAGATAGATAGATAGATAGATAGATAGATAGATAGATAGATAGATAGATAGATAGATAGATAGATAGATAGATAGATAGATAGATAGATAGATAGATAGATAGATAGATAGATAGATAGATAGATAGATAGATAGATAGATAGATAGATAGATAGATAGATAGATAGATAGATAGATAGATAGATAGATAGATAGATAGATACTTTATTAATCCCGCAAGGGGAAATTTGTTCGCTACAGCATTATTATAATACAGGTACTACTGCATTGAAGTACAATTTCTAGGTACCTGTACTTTGATTGGGTATTTTCAATTTCCAGTACTTAATAGTCCACTACTGTATCTGACAACACAATCAGCTTATAGAATATGATTCATTGATTAAAAAGCCCTGCACTCACACAGGTGTTTTCATCTGTGTGGCTGATTAGGCTTGCCGAGGTTGGAGCTGTGCAAAGCTTTGCTGTGATTTACGTGAGGTCACTATAATGATACAGTTGGTACTTACCCTGCATCAAAATTAAGAGGTTTTTATACTGTTTATTAAATGTTTGTATGGAAATTAGTTTGATAATATTCAACTAAGCTTCTAAAATCACAGAGTAAAAACAGGTAATTGCTTTCATCCCAGTCTTCCACTAAAATATACCCGTATGTGAGGCAGTATCGCAAACACTAATTATGCAAACTTTTACTTTACCTTGTTTTATTGAGAAAAAAAAGACTACATCGGTCAACACAGTGAGTAGGTACTCTGCAGAAAGCATGAGGCAATAACTACGATGGCTTCACACGGGAGGGTCTATGAGGATCAATCAACTGTTTCATCTGTCACTTCCTCATCACACATTTACATTCTGTAAAGCAAAAACATGGCAACAAAACAGTTAATACTTTTAAACAATGACCCACTTTATTCATACAATGCAAATGTCTACCAGGTACATTTTTATGTTGTATAAACTGTGCATTGTTCACAGAATCTAAACAACAGTGAAACCATGAGGAGTGAAAATAAATTCCCTTCATCCAAAGGTCATTGCCCGTTTAAAATACAGACCAGCAGTCAGATTAAAGTGATCTTGGGATCGTGAGCACGGTGGCTATCGTATTCAAAAGGGAGCCTTCACAGAATGGACTTCTGCACACATATTTTTTTATTTAAATATCTCATACAAACTTAAGTGTATATAAATAGCCTTCTCATTTTAAACAGTGACATACTGTTTTGCCTTCACTCAAATGACAAACCGTTTCTCCCAACACTGTCACTCTCTCTTCATTCTCACAACCTTTGTATATCATAACGCCTCTTAAGAAAACAAAAGACAAAAATAATTATAACAAAAACAGAAATGACAATATATTTTTTGGCAAGTCAGGTAAGACGGCCTGGATGCCTGGTCTTCCTTGTCAGCATCAAGTCAATCTGGATCTCTTCATTTTATATGAAAACACTGCACTGACTGCAGCACAAACACGCCTTGTGACACTGTCTAAGCATCTGTTTTGCATCTTAAAGGAACACCCAAAATGAAGGTTCAGGTATCTCCTTGTTAGCATGTCACTAGAAACTAGAAAAGCCCCAATAGCTTTATTTTAGTCCCATTCAAAGTATTTACATTCAGTAATTACCTATCTACACACTATAGTAGGTTTTTAAAATTTGTGGTGGACTCCGCCATTCCTGTGCAGGATCTTGATCGCGTACATATTCAAAATTTTCGTTTTGGGGTGAATTCTTACTTTAACGCAAAATATTTGCGTTACAAAAATCTTGGAATTCCTGCTTCTCCATGTGTTGATTATGCAATATTTCCCCGTTGCGGCTAATGTAAAACACACACTGGCACAGTCAACACACACTTGTGCCAAGAAACAATGGATTCCTTTAATAGAGCAGACCGGTACTGAGGGAGACAAGCATGCAGGCCGGTGAGATGTCGGGTTGGGGTGATATTTAGTGTGTCGCAGGGGTCCAATGTTGCATGATTCCCCTGAAGGCATGACAGCGGTGAAAATCCTCATCTTTTGCGTTAGACGTTTGGTGCTGATCGGTCATTCGTGACTGTTGGTCTCAGCTTGACTGTGGTGAATGGATTCCCTCCTCTGCAGGAAATAAATGGGGGAAAAAAATCATCAAGCTGATATATATAACGCCTTCAAACTCATCATTATGTGGTCATCAGCCAAAGTTTAATTACCAACACACATCTGTGGAAACGTGAGTTTTGGTTAGTTGTGTTAGGTCACTCACCCTAGAAAGGGAGCCTTTGCAGTCCCATTGACTAAAGAAACCTGTAGTGAAAAAAACACAGAAGAAAAGACCCTTCAAGATCCAGTGGACAAAGAAACAACACACGTTCAACACGAACCACCACAAATCCACACCCTCCCTCCAGCTGTGAAGAAAGTCAGTGTTGTCAGACTGGTTTGTTAAGATTTCCCATCAACAGTACCCTCCCCCCCCCGCACCTTCCCAATCCGCACAGAGGAGCTTTGACATGTACTTAAACTACATGTTAACCTCATACCTCACCAAGTCTGGAATCTGGACAATCTAGAAAGACTGCATGGCAAGAGACACACTCCTCTTTTTCTCTCACCCGAGGACAATAATAATGATTTCACCCTCCACACAGCCAAGTGAGCATGGGGACGATAAAGCTGGGGAACATAAAAATGGTACTTGACCTTTGTGAGGCCACCATATTTGCTTTTAAAATGCTGTAAATAAAGTTTAAAGAGGAGGTACAGCAGTTAATACATATTTCAACCCAAGACTTTGTTAGTTAGTTTAGGATGTTGTTTTCATCTTAGATCAGATAGGAACAAGTATTTAAAGTAAGATGTTATCATTAATTTGTTAACTGTGCATGACGAGGGCTGATAAAGAGAGGTAACTCAACGTAGTAAACTTAATGGATTTTATTTTTCAAATGCAAATCTTTATAATTTACCTCTGTGAAGCTTATAAGAATGGTTGCATTGCATTCATTACTAATTACAGAAACAACATGCATTACCCTGCTCTTCCGTTAGAGAGCAGACAACAGCTAGAAGTCACTGAACGTGCAGCCTCACTTTTATGCCCTGAACTTTGCCTTTCAGGAAGCACCTCTCTTGTTGTTGTGTACTGCCCTCAACAAACTCTTACATTCATCATTTAGGAATAAATTACAAACGTAATAACATTTCAACTTGGGCTTTTTTTTCTGGCTCAAAATATTACCAGGATTTTGATTTGTCTTTTCTTCAGGGACACAGATATTTTAAGTCAAATTGACAGAAATATTTAAACGTTATTCAGAAATGAAAAACTATTGTAAACATTTTTTTTTATCTAAATCTAATGTTTTCAATGCACTCCAAACCTGAAAAAAACGTTTTAGGATTAAGGAGAAGGGATTTGATTTGAATGCTGCCCGAGAGGCTTGACTCAGGGAACTAAAACCCCCTGGGCAATGGTGAAAAGTTCCACCTTTGCCCCACAGTCACAATAACAAACCGAAAGAGCACAGCCAGCCTTCAGCCCTCTGGACACGTCAAAGGCAGAGCAAGGATTTATGTATGTGGCCTCATCAATGCTGGGCTAAGTTTTTACAAAATGTTGAATCATATGAGGATGAGATGATCAAAGGAAACATTTTTAAAAAGCACTGGGATCCCTACTGTTGGAAAGGTACATCCCTCACTGTGGTTTATTTCACGGTAAAGCCCTGAGGCAGCAGATACAAAGGACACTGAGTACAGGCAGAGCAGCGAGGAAGGTGATGATGAGGGAGAAAGAAGTGTGCCTGTGCTCGTCTGCTGGCTGGACGGCTACTAGTTCATTCTCAATCAGCGGACACAGTGTAGGGCACGGAATTAAATTGTGTCTGTACCCTCTTGTCCTTTATGTAACGCTCTCCCTCTCCTCTAACCTCTCCATTCCTCAACGCAACCTGGCAAAACCTGGCTGGGAGCATTTTTCAGATGTCTTTTTTAAACAACGTTCTGGTCTGTTTCACACTTGTCTTTTGTGCCTCGATTCATTTACTTAAGGATACATGATAGCTTTAGGGCTCACACGTCATTTGGGGGAAATAGTCATCTAGATAAATACAACTTGTTTCCTCAAACTGGTGAGAGGAATTGAGGTGTGTATCTGGCTGTGCTCCCTCTTAAGGGTGTGGAGGAAATTACTATGCAACGAGGAGATGTTGATAAGACACGATTAGTCATGTGTGTTGGCATTTTGTGACGTGATCAAAGAGTCTGTGATTAATTAGGCAAGACAATAGAGATATCCTTTCCGGGAACATAAGACTTTTTCTAGAACGTGTGACGTGGCCCACTTCATAGACATTCAAACATGGCAGCTGTCGAGCACAACCACAGTCCTCTACTGTTAGCCTCGCAACTAGAGCTAACTAGCTAGCAAGCAAAAACTTGCCTATTTACATATCCAGCAGGTACGAACAAACATTAGCATTATTTCTAAGTAATAATCAGGCAACCTGGTGAAGGTAAATCCAATCCAAATTCAATATTCTCCTCTCTGTTTTCAAAATAACACACTTAAACGAAGCAGGTTTTTTTCATTGCATCCTATGGTAGAGTGCTTCCACATTACTAAAAACTACCACTAATTTTTAAGAGTGACAAATGGTGGATTAATGGAATAAACAATGTCTAGTTAACCACATCCACACAAAGATGTATTTAATAAATACAACAGACGACATGTGGTCAGCAGATGCTCATTGAGGTGTGGTATTGACCTTGTTCTGTGGCGAGGGCGTTGAAGGGACCACTGAGCGAGAAGGGGTGTGGTCGCTGTAGTCGGGCGGCGGCAGCAACACAGGCTCCTCCTCCTCCTGCTCCTGCAGACTGGCCACGCTCAGACTACGCACCGGCGTGCCAAGATTGCTGCCAACGCACATGACATAAAGGTTCAGCTGCAAAACAAATCATTGATTCACTTCCCAGCATGTTGTAATGTTTTCTCACCTGTTTGCTATCACTGCTTCAGTATAAGGTCTGCAGTAAGATGAAGGAAACCAGCCCCGCCTAACAAGGAAGACAAACACACCATCATGTCATGAAAGAATCTTAAATAAGCAGTCATATAAAATCTTTATTGTTCAATAAATACTTGGATATCCATTAACTGTTATCTTCATGGAGTCCATGTCGTATAAGACGTGGGAGAGGTATCGATCTCATCAAGTGTTTTTCTTAAATCTTCAAGCTATTCCTTCGGACAATATTACAACCAAACATTTCATTTACAACAACACGATTAACCAGAAAGAGTTGCCACAATGTGCCAGATTCTAGTGGCAAACCTTTAACAATCAGGCCAATACAGGTTAATGATTTTTGTCCTGCACAATTACAGAAGAATGTACCAGAGAGGTACGTTTTGTATTTAGGTAACCCAAATAATAAATATCTTTAAGAGTGTCAGACGATGTTCTGTACTTTTTTCTTTTAGCCTGAGTGGGTCGCATGATAATATAATAATATGTCTAAAAATCAATTCCACCAAAAGGATAGTTGGCACTTTTTAAATATGCTGATTTGCAGGACTTTCATTGTAAAAAATAGTCACATAAGAGAGCCAGAGCAGAACAACTGACATGCAACAGATTAGTTGGCTGCTACAGACAACACACTTGTATGAGATGTACATATAATCCATGTCAGGCGGACAGAAGTGGACTCCAAGTCATGTTTGGAGAAAAATATGGCTTATCAGACCAATGCACTGGATTTGTTGCTAAGAGACAGAATGTAATGTGATTTATCCCAACATGTCCTCATCTTTGCAAACCACTTTAATTCCAAAAGCCTCTTTACAACAAACACACACACACACACACACACACACACACACGCACACACACAGGGAGCAGATGAGGCTTTTGTTAATTTGTTTCGAATAGTCGACACAAGCCTGCATTACGAGGCCTAATTGATCTAGCGTTGAAGGTGTAGTTGAAGATGACTGTAATTACACAGGCTGCTTTATGGATTTGTGCTGCTGCAGCTACATATACAACCATTCCTTGTCGTACATAAACATTTGCCAAGCTGATGATTTGAGTAGACAAGACACACAAAGCTAACAGGTGCCATAAGTGTTTGCATCGGAGAATATAAAGCAGGGAAGAATTTGCTGAAGCGATTGAAAATATTTTCCGCTCTCTGCCATCTGGAGGTGAGATTAAGTCAAAACTGCTGTTCAAAGGAGTGATTTAATCTTAATTGCTTTTTAAGCTTGACATATTAATGTAATTCACTCATCATCAGGTGAGGGAAAATCGTTTCGGGAAATGTACAAGCACCTGGATGTTTGGCATGCATGTGTGTGTGTGTGGTGTTTTTGGGCAGGGCAAGAGAGGGAGAGAGAGCGAGATCAAGCTTTACGACTGTCATGTGGAACATACCTGACATACTCTGTGTTCCTAAGCACTGATGTATTAGCACAACTAAATATTAACAAAGACAAAGCAGGCAACAAGTACTGCTAACTCAAGTTATGTGAAAAATGTGAGTGTCAGTGCTGCTGAGTACATTTCCTCGTGTGAGTGTGTTAAAGGTTTGGGAGGAATTTCACAATAAAAGTTCCTATTCTACATTTTAGGTTTGTCTTAATTTTGTAACAAGTCATGTCCGACTTAAAAGCCCAATATCCTGTCCAGGTTTTAAGATTAAAGGATAACACTGTCATAGTTTTATATCTGTGTTATCGTCAACAAGTCACATGAAAAGACCAAAACCAACAATGTTTTAGTCTGTGTCACAGTACTTTCAGACTTCCCCAGATTGTCTGGCAGATTATTACACATTTGGTGGATTAAGGAGTATTTATCGTATTTACAGCAGCAGGGCTGTGTATGTGGGATCGAATCAAAATAAACTACAGTGGGGGTGTTAATGGCAATGAAGAATCATTTTGGACAACAATGGTGGTCTCTCGCACAGAGGAATAAACTGTATCGGACGTTTGGCTACACAGGCAATACTTTTGAGGAATATAAAAAACTAGTGGAAAACGTACTGCTGTGTCTTCTCCAGCTCTCCGTACAACCAACCGTCCTTCTCCTCTTGGATGAACAGAGTGATGACGTCGCCTTCGTCGAAGCTGAGGAGTGTGTTGTTGTTGCCTGCCGTGTGGGGAAAGATGGTCCTAACTCTGTGCTTCCTGACCACATTGAGACCGGACGACTGGGATGTGGACGGCGACAGACTGACCTCTCCAAGACTGCCCTGGTCTGGAGGAGATTAGAGATGGGATCATGTCAGTTATCTGTCAGAACTTGAAATCCAAAAGGTAATTTAAAGCAATATTAAATTTAAGCAGTAAGTAGTTTGACATTTTGGGAAAGGTGGGGGGATTTCTTTTTACCTCTTTGGACAGAGGCTAGCTGTTTCCCCCTGTTTCAAGTCTCTGTGCAAAGCTAAGCTAACGGGCTGCTAGCTTCCGTTCACCACACAGATATGAGAGTTGATTTTTTTTTTCAAATTCCAACACAACTTTTCAGAAAACATTGCTCAGATTTTGACAAAACACGTGACTGGCTGATGTACCTGGTTAACGATAGGACTGAGAGCTGCCACAGTCATTTGTGAGGGACAGGTATATTTATGTTTGTGTTTCAGAGAAGCCATCCGTACCTGAGTTGTGGTCTGACGGGGGGCTGAAAGGAATCCTGGGCTCTGGGTTGAACATGTTGGCTAGCGGACTGATCTGCGCCTTCAGTTGCGGCGCTGGAGGAGGCACCCCTGACTCCACGTTGTTCTGAGGAGATGAAGAAGAATATAATGAGCAGGTGCAAAATGTGACAAACTAGGAAACGGGCATAACACATTTTGAAAACAAGCATTTTCTCTGAATGACCAGGGTAAAGTCTGTGTCAAGGCAATGGTGTTTATACAGCCATTATCGTAATTGAAACTGAATGTGTTCCTCCTACGAGGCAATAAATTACCACACAAAAACACAACATGGGGACTTTACAAGAGCAACAAGACCACGTGCAGGATTTCCCATGGCTGATGGCCAGATAATGATAACCAACCACTTTACACAGCCTCAATCTGATACAACAGATGTCAGCACCATTGCAAGATAAAATACAAGCAACGACACAAGATGAAACACTGCAGGGCCAGTCTTGTCTACACGGTTTATCCTTGTGTAATATTTGGGATGCTTTTATCCACAGCTTTTATCTGAAGCATCTTGCAGTTAAGATGAGTGTTAAAGATAGGGATGAAAAGCAACACATGATAAGAGAATAAAGCTAAACGGGACCAGCTAATACTCACCCTGTTGTAATGTTCAACCACAGGCGATTGTTTTGGAGTGGGGGACATCTCCTCTATCATGGTGTTCACCGTGTCCGGCACCTTGGTGATGTCGCTGCACTTTTCCTGCCAGCTGGGGAGCTGCACGGCCAGCATCTCTTTGGCCTGGAAACACCAGAGAAAGGAAGGTGTCAAACTGTCCATTAATGTAGGGGTCTGACTATGCAGGATTACCTCTCTGTCCATGCTTACTTTCTCATGGAAGTTGCTAACTTGATAGGAGAACATGCAATGTTTGTCCGCCAGGAAGCAGAAGCGCCTCTTTTCTTCTAGCAAGGCCTCTCTGCAGCCATCGGCGATGAACTTCTGCATGTCCATCTGGCGCGACGAAATGGTTTCCACATACTGCATACAGGGTCATAGGACAGCAAGGAGGTCATGGTACTGGTTTAATAATAGTCATGTTTCAAATGAGCAATATCATGAGGGAGAGATTGTATTTGTACTATATTGTATGGAGAAGTGACCACAAAGACGATGAACAAAACAGCGCTTCATCAGGATCATAAGAAGGTAGAATGGGCCTCAATCAGTTAGTGAAAAAAACACAATAGCAATAAAATAATGATAGAGAATTAAAAAATATTTAACATTAAATAAATGCAATTGAAACAAACAAATAAGTAAATAATAAAAGAAAATACCAAGGAAAAAAATTGAATAAATTACAGAAAAATAATATAAATAAATAAAGAATATTATTTTAAATACAATAGAAGAGAGCCATAAAAAAAGGGAATATGAAAAGTTATTTACAATCAATTTCTTTTAAATATTTTTTTAATAAAGTCTTTTTTATTTTACTACATGTACATTTTTCAGTCCCCAGAACCTCCAGCTGTGAACATCCCGGGTGAAGCAGTTAGAATTGTAAATGTGTTGCTTTAACACCAATGTGTAAAAGTCAACTCTGTGGGCGCAACTTAATGCTTGTGTGCTCGCCTCGGGTCAGAGTCACAAATCGAGGCACTAACGAGCCTTGAAATCAAAGTCTCTGCACTTAGCGACGAGTTTATTTGAGCCTCCTGCTGCTCGTGGATTGATCTCAGCACAGCGGTAAACGCAGAGCAAATGGGCGACTGGACCTCATATAAGGCATATAAACTCTTTACAATTACTTCTCAACCCACTCTACTTTATTCTACACCCACTCTACTTTATTCTACACCCACTCCCTTTACAGTATCTCTCCCATTTCCCCAGGTTGTCATGGTGCCGGTTAAAGCTGCCTGTCTCTGAGGGCTCTGTCAAAGACCCTCCTCTGCTGTCTGGTCTCTTTCTCTCTCCACCATAGCCTGTCAGACGCTGAAGCAAGGCTCTCGACTACCCACTTTCACAGCAAACAGTCGTCCAAACTCTCAGCGAGAGGTGGGAGAGCAGAAAGACAGGACTGAGCTCATCACTGGCATCCGGCTACACCTGATAATGGAAAAAGACTCTTCTGAGAGAGAAGGGATCCCAGATAGGACGACTTACTGTACGAGTGTCTTCTAAAACTTGCCATTCGAGTGCAAGGATGAACAGGAGACTGATTCTGATGTTAGCAGCAGAGACAAAAAGAAACAGCACTTTCGCAACCTACGATTCTGTCGAAGCAAACCAGGACCACACACCATCCATCATCAAAATGAGGACATGAAAACAGTCAATACATTAAAACAAGAGACAGACAGGAATTATTGCTCTGGCTTTTGCAGTCTCGACTTCATCTCACCGCATTGATTTACGAAGCAAATTGCTGTCTGAGGTGTTACGGTCGCCTGTTGGTAGCGGACAAGCAGGGCGTAAACACCCGACTATGTGCACCACTCATTTGGAAGCATACACTTCGAACAATATACTCAGGGTCAATGCACAGCCCACAACAGACCTACTCAAGCAATGGTGATGGCAACACTGACTAAATCTTCAAGGCCAAGTGTGTGTGCTCCTATCCACTTGGCAGTGACACTAGTTTTCACTGCGATTGCAAAATGCGTGTGTGATGCAAAAGAATATATTACTTTTGTTTGTCTGCTTGGGAATATTTATTATGCATTTCCTGTGCATTGAACACTGCTGAAGGTACAATTCTACCTATTGATGGGTTAAAATGAGAGTTGTTTTCTGGAGAATATTTCCAAATGTTGATTTTAATATTGTATGTTGTGTATTGATGGTCCATTATATTTGTCATGTAAAGGTCTGTATCCACTGGGACAAACATTTTATGTTCGTTATGAGCTAAATGCTAACGCCAGAATGCTAATATGCTCACAATCAAAAGCCGGTATAATGTAACCACGATCGCCAGCTTAGATTAGCGTGTCAGCATGCTAGCTTTTGCTAATTAGCGCTAAATGGCTGTTAGGAACCTGTTTTGCTTCTATTAATTCCTCCATGGGCAGAGAAGTGTACACACCAAACAACTAAAATCATTTTGAGCAAGGTCAATCTGGAAGGATTGGATTTTTCTCTTGCAGTCCTATCGGCTCTGTTTGGCATACAAAACACGTCATTGGATGATATAACTATCTAGTTGCGCTGAAAGTCGATCTGACATTTCATGACCAACTACATTTTTGTTTTCCAGCAATGAACCATTTGGTAACAATTATCCCGACTTGCTGCGTCCAATACAACCTGGGGCTCAGCGTGGTCTGGAACTGTGTGTCTGCATACATTTAAGCATTCACGCATGCGTTTGTGCAAATTTGGGCGTGTACGCCTTCGATAGAAACGCAATGTTCCATCTATATTTGAACGCAGTGAGCCGAGGCATAATGGTCTCATTCTGCTGCGTGCAAAAACAGAGAATATGCAAACAGCTATAGGCGTGGTGGCACCGTTGATGGTCCTATTCCTTTGTCCTATCCAATAAAAAAAGTGCCCTTTAAAGGTATTGAGTGTTTAAACACACATCTCAAAGTAATTATAAAGTATAACCGGAAAGCAAAACCTGCAATTTCAGTCCCACAAAGTCCCACACCTCCTTCTTTCTCCTTCACACTGGTATGTGATTATCATGACAACTATCTTGGCCACATCTCTCCGCCCCGTCACATAAATTCTACACTCGTCATATTCTTTTCTCGGGCAACACAGCGCGAGCACGCAATAGCACTCTGCTTGGAGAGCGGTGCAAAGTATCAGACATGCTCTGTTTTGAATGGAAGGGGAAAAAAAGTTAGGGCGTCTGTGTTGGTTTCACTCTCACCTCGTTCTCTCTGATCTCATACTTGGATGAGTGCTTTCCCTGGCTTTTCCTCTTGAGCTTCTTCAGGTCTGTCTGAGAGCGCTCCAGGGAGTCCTGCTTCACCTTGTGCTCTGACTGGTAGCGCTTGAAGGTGGCCTACAGGACGTTTGACGAGAGAGGGATGAGACAAGTGAGCAGGTTGCAGTTTTCATGATACAAATGTTCCTCGGAAACAAAGAACCTAAGAGCCAGTCTAATTGGCTAATCTAAGCTCTGCGTTCATGAAATAGGTTTGCATTATACGTTCTACAAGCGATGGAAATGATAATATGATTACGCTTACATTCATGTATTTCACATCCATCTCCGTCTTCTTCTCCAGCTCAATAATAATCTCCCTGTGGAACGTCTTGAACTGCAGAGGAAAAAACACACACACACACCTTAAATTCATTGCAGCACACTTCATGCTGCATGCTGCATGCACGCTCTTCTAAACACAATGTACAGTTCAGTCACATGGCTCAATGGAGACGCCGCGATAAGAGTGGAGTGACCTGGCGGGGGTGCATGATAATGGGTTTCTGAGAGGATGAGATTACGACCATCAGGGATGTCTTATCAGCTTGTTATGGTTAAAGATTTACAGCTTTCCCCTCTCGCAGATACATTAGGATCAGTCCAGGGTAGGCACAAGCAGACTCGAGAGCCATTCACGCAGCACGTCATTTGCTTTTCTACGTAAGAGATTGGGCTCATTTCCAAAGAGAATCAGACAACAAGACTGAGAGTGTTGGGTTTCAGTTTTCGCCGGGTTCAAACCGACGACACTTGAGGTATTTGGGGCATTTCACCCCGAGGCAGCAGGGTCAGGAAGGATTCTGTTGGGTTTTCCACTCTCAACAAACTCTCTTTTCCCTTTTGTTACAACAAATTAAAACTCTCTAAAATGTAAAGAATAAGCACAAAAGGTTGAAGAGGTTACGTGTTCGGAAAAGGCAGTGTAGTAAATGGCAAATCTCTGTCTGTTAAGTGAAGAGAAGCTGAGTGTTGGTGGCCACAGGGTATACTCCTAAGAAAGACAGTCGGTGACTTGAAAATGTACTAAATTGTTTTAATGACATAATTGCAGCAAAGGCAAGGCTTTGTCTCGTTTCATTCTTCAGATCCATTATGTTGCTTTCATTCTTCTGATTCAGGGCCTGACAGAATGAAGCAAAGACTAAAGGAACAACTTAAGCTAAAGCTGTGAGCTTTACTGAGAAAACACAAGGTGTCCATTCAAAATCAGAGCTGGCCATATTCTACGGTTTTCATTTTGTCAACGAATCCCATGAAAAGACCAAAATGTCTTTCTATTTTTACCAAACGCTACTCAAGCGGCAGAAAATTGTGCATTTGTTGGAGATTATTTTTTAAGGCTACTCACGTTCTCTTCCAGTTCATTGTAGACCTTCCTGTGGGCGTCTGAGATCTCCATCAGAACCACACCTAGAGAGACGTCAGGAACATTCTTTAGTATTTCAGAGATCAATGGCCCATTGACTTTGTATTCTGACCAGAGACAAGAAAATTGAAAATACATTTTCTTTTGCTTTCTTGTTGTTGTTGTTTGTGCTAAGCTAAGCTAACTGACTGTTGGTGGTAGCCTCATATTTACTGTGCAGACATGAGAGTGGTACCAATCCTCTCATCTTACTCCATGCATTTCTCAATAATAAGTATTCCTTGAAGCAAAGCAGGTAACAGCATATGTAAACCAGACACCACACACAAACAGTGTATAACCAGATGCAGATTCAGGAGAACATTTTATTTATGAATACTTTCCATAATAAACCAACAAAGCCTGTTTTCATCAGGCATTGCATACATCTTTAAAGCCCATATTTTATAGACGACTTATCTCCTTTCAATATTTGAACAGCAGTCAATAAGTAATCTCTATGAAACGTTCTGGTATCGTGCGGTCAGACACAGAACAGTCTCCATTCACAGACAGGCTACAGCATAGATAGAGCAGCATATGACACAAGACAATGGGAGTGAGTCAATACTGTAAACAGAAGTGGACAATCGTAGCTAAGCAGTTTATAGTGCTACCTCTATCACAATGGGGTGAAATCTAGACTCAAGGTTTACTATAGGGCACCGCGTTTCAGGTGAAACCTGTAAAAAACAATATGGGACATCATATCTGGACACGTGATAGTGTCACCACTAGGGAAAAGAGAACATGCTGCTAGAGTTTCAACACCTTCAGGAACAGGTGTCAGGTTCACTTTGGGATTTTTAAGTGAAAAATCTCTAAAAGCTGCCCATGTCGGCACACTCTGCCTAAACACACATTGGACCAAACACCTGACATTCCTCCCCGCACGCCTCCACTCAGGGCAAACAAACGTAATGACCCACTGATACAGA
Source organism: Leptoclinus maculatus (assembly GCA_032191485.1). NCBI lineage: Eukaryota > Metazoa > Chordata > Actinopteri > Perciformes > Stichaeidae > Leptoclinus > Leptoclinus maculatus. The sequence goes on from JAVDOI010000015.1 coordinate 10,735,225, forward strand.
GCTGTACTCCCGTGATCCAGCAGGCAGCGTCCAGCTACAACAACATTGCCCTCTGAAGGTCACCAGAACGTACTGGTAAATGCTTGCCTTTGTGCTTCGACAGGGAGGGGTGGCGCGGGGGCTCAGGGGCTGTTTGTACAGCCCCAACAACGGACTGCGAGGGGTGGAAGGGGGAGGCTGAGAAAAGGCCGGGAGGGGGTTCAAAGAGGCCGTTGTACACCTGCAGGTTTCACCTTTTGGGGTTAACAAGGTGTGAAAGCCTGCGAGAGGGAGGGTAAATGCTACAGAGCGTTACCACAGCTTGGTACAGACTGTACGGTGAATCATGAATCTGTCACACCAGAGTGGAGCAAAAGTACAATGTTGCAAAAAAGCAAGATTAACGGATGCTTGCTTTCTCTCCGTGGAATTAAGGTGTGAGAGTTGAGGTGTAAAAAGTACAAAAATGGATTCTCTCTAGCTAAAGTGTGAATAAAAAACTAAAAGAAGTATTTGGCTACAACTAAGTTTTTAGCATCTACTGGGCTGAACTGCTATTCAAGCTTTGTTGACTTTATCTAATCTCATATCTCTATCTGTTGAAAGGCTTCTAAATACCAAGATAATCTAATCTTGCATCGACGATTTGCACCATGTGCACGTGGATTTTTTACGCATACAGGGTTGATAAGAGCTCCCTGTGGAAAACTGAACTATCCATGATTCACTCATATGACTTATGAGTAATGAACACGCCTGTTGTCTCCTCCCCTTGTTACACTCAAATTTGCCATGCCAACTGATTCAGATACAGTAGCTTACAACTAGAAAAAAATAACTTTGAAGCATGTAGTTTGGTAGTCGGAGCTTTAAGCCCGGCTGAAGTTGGTCATTTAAAAACTGGTGCAGTTAACATACAATTTGTACGGAATCTTTGCGACCAGTATCAAATGCCTGTTTTACAAGACAGCAGAGCAGACGCAGGGATTTCGACATTCTCAACAGGTGATGCCATTTATGTGCTGGGAGTGCCCTGTGCCAACACCTGACTATGTGGTGTTAGATAAGCCCACGTCAACATGAGATGACGCTGGCAGGGCAAACACTGGTAGCTGACCCGGTGGCACCTTTCCTCAACCTCGCCTTTATTTCGCCACTTAATCTGAAAGGAAATCTTTCCTTTATTGAGTTTAATCCTCTATCCAAGCGCAAGCAACTGAGATCATCTGAGATAGCGCTGAACTTGGCAGCGCCTGTATTGGTCATGGTCTTGTGGAGCGGTTTTATCATGAGATGCATCACTGGGCTTGTCCGCGCAGATTTGCGGTGTGTGTGTCTGACGAAATGCAGCCACCTCCTTTATGACTCATGATCAAATGGTGTCTCAACTGCACGCATTCCTGTGCAGGTGGGGAGAGACACTTTTTCGAAAGTTAAGTTGCCATCGATGAGCTACTCCCTTCCTGTTATCATCATGATGTCACTGTGTTAAATGCTGAATTCACTGTTGTGGAAACACGTGGGAAGGTGGCTGTGGTTAAACTCTGGACTCTGGACTTACTGTATAAACAACCACCCAGAACCAACAAACACTGCATAAGGTAGATCACGTTGAAAGCTCAAAGATCAGCTTATAAATGGCCCCTGAGGTGAGACCGTCTTGTAAAAGGCTGTTTTCAAGTTAAAAAATTAACTGAAACTCAACTTTGAATCCAACATGGACAAAAAAATGTAATGTATCTACAAACTGGGCAAACCCTCTCTGCTAATAAAGATCATGTAATATGAAAAAGAAAGCTCAGGAGTGGCTTATTAATGGACCCTGAGGTGAGGTTGTTTTGTCAACAACAACTGCATGAACTCAAACATGCAAACTAAAGGCTGCATTGCTTAGTTTAGTCCCTCTATAAAGTTTGGGAGACACACAACCCTATTTCATTATTAACGATTCATCTGCCTATCATTTTTCAAATAATTACCTATTTTATAAAATGTCGAACAATGGTGAAAAAAAATCCCATCAAAACTTAAATAATTTGCCATTTTATTACTACTTTTACCATTAAATCACCAAAGACCGTCGATCGACTAATCAATTAATCGACTAATTATTTCAGCTCTACCACTCCATTCACACACACACACACACACACACACACACACACACACACTGAAATACTAAGTAAGTGTACGTGATTAGAGCACTTTGGATGGCGCTCTGCAGTTATTACCAATATAAGATGCCATCATGAATATAGATCACCAGTTTCTCACCCTACTGATGATCAATAACAATCTGTTTTTGGGTTGTATTCATTTATTATTGTTTCGTGATTGGAGCATCTACTGCCATTCAGCATGTCTACTGTGTGCTCCAGATCAGTAGCTGTGACAGCTTCCTTAACACAGAGCGATGACCTGCAGTCACACACGGCACATAACATAATTTATTACTAGAACACATAAAACTAACTGCAGCCTCGAGCATCAATATAAATCTCTCTTTACTTAATTCAACAAACTGAAGGCAAACCTCATAACTTAAAAAAAAATGCTTTATGTTGTTTATAGAGAGAGATTATCTCTAAATAATGGTTAACATCTATAATAGCCGATAAGCGACCTCAGATGCCGAGCGAGCGAAAGAGGGACTCATGGGATATTTTTGTGAAAGGACTGAAGTGTGACGGGGTTTTTTAGATGCTCCGACATCATGGTTTATTGAGCGGTAAGTGAGTGTCTGGTCTCTTTAGAGGTCCCTTGGAGGAAACTCCCAGTGTACTGGGAGCCTTTACTTTAATGGCAGATGCAGAAGGAGGTTGTGTTTGAGATCTGGGATCATTAGGGACCTGTAGAGTGTGACGACAGGAATCATAACTGGCTGAACAATGAGTGGACTCTGAAACAACCTCCGCCCTCCTTTATTTATTTTCAACAGTCTAGGCCTGGTTTGGGAAAACAATCTGTGTCTGTGTCTGGATATTTTGGTGGCACAGATACATGTATGCCATATGGTCCAGATGATTGTCCTAAGCAGCTGCCCATACTTCTATCACGAGCAGGAGAGCACTTTTTTAAAGGTTTTAAAGTAATAGTTCAAAATCTTTGCGAAATACTTACTTACTCACTTTCCTGCCAAGAGTTAAAAGAGAAGATCGATACCACTTTTGATGTCTGTATACTAAGTTGGCCTGTGCAGCTGGAGCCAAGAGACCGTTAGCTTATTTTGGCATAAAGACAGGAAGTAGGAGGATACAGCTAATCCTGACTAATTTCAAACCGAGAAACAAACAAGATATGACGTGTTAATAATTTAGAGGGGTTGGTTTGCAGATACCTTTTCGGACAGACCCAGACTTGCTGTACTTTCAGTCTTCATGCTACGCTAAGCTAAGCTAAGCATCTCCTGGCTGGAGCATCAAATTTGTTGAATGTGCAGATATCTCATCTAACTCTTGGCAAGAAAACCAATAAATGTATTTCCCAAAATGTTGGACTATTCTTCCAATTAAACTTTGGCGAATGTTGCATGTCATTAGTCTTATAGCTTAAGGTGAGCCCTAAAATGACTTATGTCACATTTATCATCTGAGATAATGTGAATCCAATTTTGCTCAAAATGCACAGAAATTATGCATCTCATTAATTATAAGAAAAGCGCTGCCAACACTTTTAAACCCAACTGGCCCAAAGGGACCACTATTAAAGTTCTTGACGAGGAGACATATTCTTAAATGGTTAACATATAAACTGCATTATTTGTGATGGAGACATGCATTGTTATTAATGGTGAGCCTGACCACTTTATCAAGTTTACCCGCTCTTGCCAAGAAGAAGGCTTTAGAAGTTCTGGGACTAACTTTGCACCAGACAAGTTTTTTGGAGCCAGGACAAATGAGTCTGCTCCAGGTCCTCTCAGACACAAACTATGACGCAGGGAGAGAAATGAAGGGAGATGAACCTTCACTGACTTTTAGGAACAATTTATGGTTCCCTGATGCTTCTGGTGATGTTGTGTCTGTAAAAAAAGATAAATTGCCCATCATGTACTGATGTCTCGGGCAAAACTGTTTGTTGTGTCTAGAGAGCAAAATGGTCCCATGAAATAGCTCTAAGCCAGGTGTTTGAAATGTCACAATCTTTTATTATCTATACCATCAACCTCCCCACAGAATAAATAGCTCTTCTCAAAAGCCGAGACCTGTTACAGAAGCTATCGGTAGGAAACACTCAGCGGTTTCCCCGCTCTGAGTCCTCATTCTCTGGAGAGAAAGAAATAGCTTTGGCTGACATTACCATTTTTCTCATGCTGTCAGTGTACTTCAATATTTCAAAAAACAATTTCGGCTCAACAAACGAAGAAAAGGTGGAAGGGGTGGGGATGTTGCTATTCTTTCTCCTGTAACATTTCCAGTCCCTGAATACCTGCTGCTTTTCAGAGTGGAATGGCAACTCCCTGTGGAGTCCAGACATGGCCTCATGCACAGGAAGTTTCTAATTGTACACCCACTGAAAACTATGACTTTTAAATATGGCAAACCAGCTGCGCTGCCATGGCACTTTATACATGAATGACAACAAAAATATTTACTGATGCCAAGCTATAATCATGTAGTATTTCACCTCAAAAACTGATGGCCCATTGATTTTTCAAAACAAACACGTAGTGTGTTTAGTACAATGTATGTCCAATGCTAAATGGTACCCTACTAAAATATAGCACAAGCAGAGACAAGCAAACTGACTCAGTATGTCACTAACAGCAATATCTTTCTTATGTTAGCTAACATTAGCACCATTAGCTACACAGCAATATAAGTTAGCTAACATTAGCACCATTAGCTACACAGCAATATAAGTTAGCTAACATTAGCACCATTAGCTACACAGCAATATAAGTTAGCTAACATTAGCGACCATGGTATTGACGTTTTTTTCTACTTTTAAAAATTCTTAAATATTTGGGGTAATTGGTAGTGGTTAGAAGTGGTCGCAGCCCATTAAAGGATCAGCGATGGAAGAGCAGGAAAGATGGTTATTTGAAGTAGGACATGGGAGAAAATCCCATCTAAGGGTTTACCTTTCTTGGTTTTAGTGCGCTGTATCACTAAATCAAATTCCTGTGACCATTGTGGCCAACATTTGGCAAATAAAGCGATTCTGATAAAGTAACTATTTAAAGAGGAAGTATGCTGTTGGGATTTTTAAGTCAAGTGACTTTTTTACTTGTATACTTTCACCTCCATTATAATTTGAAAGAGAAAATGTGGACAAACTGTAGCTAAGGAAAAACAAGCCGCTTGGTATGAAGTAAAAGCCTCAGGTAACTTTCTGCAAATGCCTGCCAACCACAGTGACGCAAGTGCTTTTTACACCACACCATTCACAGAGGGAGGGGGAAAAAACTGAACTCTGAAATCACTCCAGAGACAAAAATCCATACAGGTGCCTGCAGCGGAGATCTAGTCATAACAACACAGTCATGCATTTGGTTTGTCATCCTTGACAGTGGTTCGGTTTAAGAAGAAATTATGCTCAATTCTTGGACTTTTATGACTAAATCAAGCATCCTACTGTCAGAGAGGGAGTGGATGATTAAAGATTCACTTAAGGCTATAAGAAGCTATCGTAAATCCTGTTGAAGTATTTACGAGGACTGAAGGTGTACATTCTAACACGTCTATCATTGTTTAACTCTGTCTTATGTCTTTTGTTTTAATACATACAGCGCCAGTATAAAAAAAAGTAGATGTTTGTCTCTTTCCATACAGTTTGAGCCTCTCCTGGCCTCCGCAGACAGACAGTAAAGATGTCGTTTTGGTGAGGCAGATGGAGGAACAGGGAATGAGGAGGATCAGAGCTGGGAAGACAGTCTCCTCTGTCTTTACTGTTTGTTCAGCGTGTTTGCTACTCTGCTCGCTGCAATGTGTGAGAGAATTCACACTGCTTCATTGCCGTCCATTCCAGCCAGAGCTGAGGGTTCAAGACTTTCAAGCACCTTTTTACTAGAAGCCATTTTAATGTTTTCTATGGATTCTGGGGCCAAATAATGTCACTCCCTATAAATAAACCCTTTTTATCAGTTTTGTCTGCTCTTTAAAGTGTTATTGTTCTACTCAAATATGCTGGAGATGCACATATGCTATGCTGCAATCAACGTTAAAGCTGTAAACTTTCCTATAAATATTCTAAAGTAAAGATGGCGGAGCATGGCCTTCGTGAAGTTGTTCCACCTCGTTGTTTTTGGCATGCAGTGAAAATGTCACCGGCAAACCGTGTAGTGTGAGCATACTTTTTAATGAAGCAATGATGTACTTGCATTGTTAACTGACAGGTGGGGCCCGACAAACATGGCCAACATTGCCTGATAGCAGAGTACGGAGATTGTTTCGCTAATTGGCACCAAGAGGGATTCTGACTGACAGCAGAAAGGTGATATTTGGGGGTGCAGATTTTCTGTCGGTTGAGCATTATGAAACGTATTCTTCATCACGGTTTCATTTTCAGACGCTGACACTGCGCCAATTTTCAGCTATGCTGCCTTGTTTGCTAACTTCCTTAATCCTTTTTTACATTTTCACCAACCGTGACACACACGCGTCATCACACAGTGGCAGCTCTGTGAAAATCACCTCGCCTAGTCTGACATTTCATCAAATTTTGTTTATGACTGGAAGCAATGCAAATGCCATCTAAAAAACAAGAGAACTTCGTCAATGTGTGTTATTCACTGTGGTAAAAGACCCAGCGCTGAATGACGGAGCATTATTTATCTATTTTTACCGCCCTACTCTGATTCTCTGCATGTCACATCAACTTGAGCTTACAAGAGGGCCAATTTGTTGCCCCTGCATTAAGGAGTGACACAGAATAATACAAATAAAAAAACTTGATGAATCGTAATAGCCCCAAATTACAACCCCTGGATGAAGTGGGTCAGCTCCACATTTTAGCGCTAATAGAATAATTGGAGATGAGTCACATGATGGATGAAAAACAACCTGTACAGGCTTTTTGGCAGCCTCAGAGAACAGACAGAGGAAGCACTTCAATCAGATCGAGCGTGAGAGCAGACTGGAGTGAAATTCTGCTGCTACTGTGCCACAAGGGTTCATTCAATGTTATTTCCAGATGTTTGCATAATTGACTTGCATACAGGCAAAAAAAAGGCATATGGTGGTGATGTGAAAAGTCACTTTCATATATTCATGGGGACTTTAAGGAACCAGTTCGACTTTTTAGTAAATACAGTTCTTCGCTTTCTTGGCAAGAGTTAGATGAGATGATTGAAACCACTCTTGTGTCTCTACAATACACATGAGGCTACAGTCAGTTAGCTTAGCTTAGCATAAAGTCTGGAAACAGCCAGACTCTGTCCAGAAGGCAACAAAATGAGCCTACCAGCACCTCCAAACCTCACTAATTAACACATACCAGTATACAGATTTTGTTACATTCGAAGAAATCCAGGCTAGCGGTTTCCACCTGTTTCATTTATGCTAAGCTAAGATAACCGGCTGCTAGCTGTAGATTTATATTTATACTACACTATATTTATATTTATACCTTTTCAAGCTCTAGCTTTACCACAGAGACGTTTGAATATGGCTATCAGGCAGACCCCCTTGAGATTTCACTCACTGTAGGTAGATTTGACCTGGACTTGCATGAAACTCACCAAGCTCTCTGGAGACTGGAGACACTATAGCATTCTCTCCGACCTTTGAGACTGCATCAAAATAGGCCTTCCCAGCCAGAGTCATCGCTGCATGGGAGAGACAGACAAACATCATCCAGTTAGCGTCTGAGAATTTTGTGTTCTGGTGAAAGTTTACTCAAACCAAAACTCTTTGGTTCGTGGAGATACTGCTGACACTGAGGTCAAATTCAAAGTTCACATTAAGACGTATAGATCATCAGGTGTCATCCTATTTTGTTTACCTGTGACTGATTTCTCGTAGCTCTTCCCGAGGTTGACCAGATGCCTCAGGCCTGGGTTGAACTGCTCCATCACATTCTGGGGAAAAGAGCAGAGATTGAGGGTTTTAATCCTGATCTAGAAACAGTTTCACACAATTTGATAACTCATTTTGTTGTTCACTTACTCACAAATATCTCTCATTTTTTATTTTTTTTTGCAAAGGACCTGTCGAGGGTAATAAAACTTGTGAGGCTATTTTTGTGGGAGTGGGTGGAGAACAGAAACACATGAAAACAAGAGCAAGTGTGTGTGCTGTTGCTCTAAAAATACCACCATGTCAGAACAATAAAACTTTCAATCTTTAACTTGACCCCTCACACATGCTTTACAACTCCCTCATAAGAGCGAAGTCCCGTACAAAGTGGCAGCTATTTGCAGTATGAACCTCATCACGCTCCCCTCCCAACCCCTGCCCCCCTTCTCTGTCTCTCTCTCTTTCTCATTGAAATGCCTCAACAATCAAGTGCTGTTCACCTCCCCGTCTCTACTCCCCTGGCACGCCCTCAGTAGAACAATGAAGTGGTAGGTATGACTTTACAGGAAGAAAAAAACAGAGCAGAAGAGGAGAGGGAAAAAGGGAAACAGGTTCCTTGCTTTCTTTTCTCTCTCTCTCTCTCTCTCTCTCTCTCTCCCAGCTAAAACTGTGGCACAACTACAGGTATGACTTTCTCTCTGTGTGTGTGTGTCTCTCTCTCTCACACACCCACACACACAGAGATACACAAAACACACCCATTGTATTGCTAATTACATTACATTCCACTAAATAATCACATTTAAACCTAATTATACTATTACATTTAAAACTTAAAACCAAAACAATAAAATAACCTTTTAACCTCTAGTCCAAACTCTCTTCTTTTGGATTTTGAAGACATTTGGTCCTCACAGAGACATAAGTACCGCCCTACACACCCAGACACACTCTCGCCTGCTTACCACATGTGGGAGCAGTGTAAACTTGATTAGATTACTCTAAGCCGACAAGATGAATGCCTTTTGATCAAATCACTTAATGTCCATTGACAAGCTAGAGCAGTTTGATTGATGAGAGAAACGTCACTCATCACTCAGTCACATGCCAGACAGGCAGGTTGGCTTTGATTGCATGGTGGTTTGCCGTGTTTCATGCAGAGTTGAATAATAAAATATTCACTTTTGTTCTTGTTGTTGGACATTACAAGCTGTTATGAGGTAAAAAAAAAGAATAATAACTTTATTCCCCTTGTAAACAGAGAGTTTCAGATGAGTTCAACAGAATGGGTCCTTTATACAAAAGGTGGTAATGGGAAGAAAACGGCCCCAATAAAATAAAAGCACAGACACACTATAACATTTATAGTGTTGTTATATATTTGACGTATTGTCAGGGTTAAAATGCAACAAAAATTAGTTATAACATAACTAATAAAAACCTGCTTCCCCCCCTTTAAACCTTCATCACAAACCAGAGATAATATCCATCAATCATAAATTATGATATCGTTATTTGCCAAAAGACTTACCTTGTATGTACTTTCAGTAAGCTTGCTCACATCATCTGGATCCCGAGACATGATGGCAGGTTGTTTTTCAAGCCCAGAAGTCGGAACAAATAAGAAATGAGGAAAAATACAAATTTGGCGTTTGGTAATCCAGGTGTTCACTCGGAATAATAAATCCCACAGCCGGTCCTGCTGCCTGTCTGCACCCTCACTGCGCGCGTGTGGACAGAGAGACGCTCAGCGGGCGGGCGGAGGACGCACTAACTGACGGACTGACTGGCACACAGAGAGACTTCCCCCGTGAGTTTAGGGCTCACGAGGGGCGGAGCGCGAGGGAGAGCGCCGTGACGTCACGATGAAAAAAAAAAGTTATGACTCTAGATGTCTCTTGTAAAAAATAAAGGTGTGACTCAATTTTGGCACTGTGTTCTGGTGTTAAAATACAACGCTCCAGTTGGCCTAAAGAGGGCGCTGTAATGCAAACAGTTGCACAATAAACTAATCCATGTAGTGGTAGAGGTCAGACAGTGTATTCAGATCCTTTATTGAAGTAAAAGTAGGACAAAAATACTCCATTACAAGACATTCAAAGCACTGATATGTAAGCATTTATAAAGTAAAATGACTCATGCAGAATGGCCACTATCCTCGGTTTTATTTAAAATATGGATCCACAGCAACCTTAATAATTGTACGTTGAAATGCTGTTTTTTGGACTACCTGATATTAACATGTATCATGAGGCGAGTACACATGGCTTTAGAAACTTGAGGATAAGTCAATTACATGGTTCGACATCTACTGTAAAACACGACTGTCCAACTCAAAGTTCATATCAATACAGTGTACCAATGAGACAACAGTGCTCTCTTTTTTCTAAACTTCCAAATCTGTACACCTCATTGTGTGGAACTAAAATCATTTAAGGTAGCATGAGGTCAGGATTTGACACTGACAAAGAAGCTATATATTTAAATACAGTGTCTCTATAAAAAACAAAAACTACTGTATAACTACAATTATAGTAAAAAGACATTACAGATTTTACTCTGAAGGTTGGCGTTTGAGTCCATATTTTACCATATGAATACAAGCTTTTACCATAAAGAAACACTGTTTTACCATAAAATGAACATGAGAATTTCATGACCATAAGGTTAGTATGATCAGTGATTCCTATCTGACATGTCACACTGTGAATCCCCAGAACCCTTCTCTAAGGCCTCTAGAAGAATTGACCCTTTCAGTTGATAGCGTAACCTAGTAGTGCGCATTTTCAATTAATCAAATGCAGACAAATCATAAACAAAGGGGTCTTTTGGGGCGTTATATTTTCTGTACGTTATATGTAAGAGAGAGATAAGGGGAGATTATGCTGACTTTTAAAATCAAATCTGAATATAGGCCAACAAGAAGTGTTAATAATATTATATTATATGTACTTCATCTAGACATCATTTAAGAATAGTCCCCAGTCACTATGAATAACCTGTTTTTTGGTTGAGCCTTGAGTTGTTAGCACCACCATGTGGATATCAATACACCTCCACTGTCCTTATGAAACTATGGTGTTTTTTCAAACGGCCACATCTTAGAAAGACGCCCCACATCTCAGACAGAAATGTGACCCGGCCTGAGCCTCCTTCACAAAAGCTGATTGTTGCTCCAGAGCCACATGATTGAAACGCATGGCGACAATTTCAAGCCTTTACAGCTCTCGTTGGCATGCTCTGAATCTCACAGGCAGTCAGGAGGAGCCACATTACCCGTCTACTGCCCCATGTCCAACTGCTCTGCTCCCAGGATTCACTTTACTTCTACTTGAGGTCCTCCTGAGGACAAGCAGATATGGACAGGTAAATCTAACATCCCTTAAATTTAAGACATTTGACATTGTTGATCTCTTTTTGAAACTGTGGGATTATATGCTTGCAGAAAGAATGTTGCATGGATCTTGATGCTCCTTCCTGTGGTCGGCCTGGGTGTGGTAGAGACCACAGAGCCTTTGACAGATTTGGGTAGGCCATCCAACAATTCCCATTTATGCTTTTCTCACAGGCATTGTGTCTTCATAACTAAGAATATTCAATTTTTTTTTTTAAACAGAAAACATCGCTGGGAAGTTGACTTTCTATCAAATGGAGGGAAATGCCACCTACGTGAGGGACACAGGAGAACTGGCTTCAGATGTTCCCACTAAGACCATGTTTGAACTCTTCGATCCCCAAAAGAATTTCAGCACGGCAAAGTTCTCCTATACGTGGGACTTAGGGAACGGGTATGAGGACTTTTCACATTTTAAATATAAAAAAAAAAGGTGGGATGCTTTTCTTTTTCTTTCACTACTTCTTTTGATGCAGAGAGGTGATCCAAGGGACTGAGCCAGTTGTCCGCTATCATTACACTCAGTCAGGGAACTACACACTGCGGCTGAAAGTAGGAGTGAAGGTGACCAAATATTCACCTGTAATCACTGACGTCTACTCCACGGATGTCCAGGTCCTCGGTTTGTAGTTTTATGCTTTAGTTCATGTGCAGTTTACACAAAATAAAAGCTTCATATTCAGCCTTATAACTTTAATTTATTGAAAACAAATAAAATGATCAGATGATGAGGTGCAGTTTCAGCAAATCTCATTAAAACAAGGCAGATAGAGGCGGGTCACTTCGGTATTTTCAAAACGAATCCTAGAAAAAGAATAGATTTTAATTGTGAAATGGTCTCACGTAGCTGTCATTAGATGTTCAGTGCTGATCTAACTGTCAAAGTGGATTGATACAGAGGTACATGCTGTATTTCTGTCAAGTAAAGTTGAGCCTAAACTAATCCTAGAAAGTGACAAAATGACTAATAACTGAAATTCATTTGTAGATGCCATTAAAAACATCGAGCTGAAGGGGCCCACAGATTACGAGGTGTCTCAGAACACAAGTTTGGCTTTTCATGTTGATGGAAGGTAGGATGCATTTATTTTATTTCATGTTTATTGCAATTAAAAACAGGTTATCCTTTGAATTTTACATCTTTAATGCAATATGATCAATGCAAGTTACAATGACAATTATCAGTATGAAAAAGAATATCCCCTTATCTGTTTACTCTTTCATTTTAAGATTTAAATTAGAATTTGATATGCTTGACCAATGCAGGTAAAATATCAGAACACCTCTCTCCTGTATGTGTGTGTGTGTGTGTGTGTGTGTGTGTGTGTGTGTGTGTGTGTGTGTGTGTGTGTGTGTGTGTGTGTGTGTGTGTGTGTGTGTGTGTGTGTGTGTGTGTGTGTGTGTGTGTGTGTGTGTGTGTGTGTGTGTGTGTGTGTGTGTGTGTGTCTTTAGTCCTCCCATGTGGGTGTGCTGGCGTTTCCTGACCAACTGTGTGCCGGACACGACGGCGAGCTGCACGCTGACCATGCTGTATGAAAACACCCTGCGACTGAACCACACCTTCACCTCTGCCGGCGTCCACTGCCTTGACATCAGCATCCGCAATGACGTCAGCAAGATGCAGACCTCCTTCAGCCTCTATGTCAGGAGAAACAGTGAGTGGTGACACACACACACACACACACACACACACACACACGCACAATCACTGGCTAACAGGCTACTTTTCGTCACAAAAAGATGATAGGAGATAGGAGGGACAAGACGCAAAATATTTGGGCAAGAAATGAAACAGGAGGAACTAAAAGGCAGAGAATTGCTGGGTTGGGTTTAGGAAAGTATTTGACCATTCAGGGTTATTAAACCATTCCAAAATCTATTAGATAATGCCAAAAGTGCATTGTCATGAAGTTACACAACAAGGAGGAGGCTCTACTTTAGTGTAGGTTCTTCTCGTTCATCCACTTGACTCTATTTCATCCTCCCCTAACACCTGTTTACAACCGTAGTGACAACTCTCACATGACGGACATTTAACCTCAGCGACCCCTCAACCGCTCTCATGTACTCAACTCTCATGACGTCATGCTGTGAACTCTGAGACTGGATCTTCAACTCCTCAACTGCAAACTATGATGCAGTACTTTCACTTTAACGTGACAACATTTAACACTTTCAAGGGTAGAAGAGAAATGCCTTACAGTGACAACACATAATCCACACGAAGTCTGTCAAAATGATGAAAACATGAATGAGAAGAAGCTGAACAAACATTTTAGTATCAGCTGGTATGGATGACCTAGAGAACTTTGCAAAAAGCTTTTTGATGATAAATCAAAACATTAACACAGAGAGAAGAGGATACAAACCAGTTGGTATATTCTTAAAAATACAAATTGTTTTTTATTATTATTTAGTATTTTAAGTCCTATCCTTTTTAACAACTGATATACAGTACACATATCAAATTGATATATATGTATGTATGTATTTATTCTAATTATTCATGCATCTATGTCCCTTTTCAATTGAGCAGGTGATTGGTGAACTGGGTTATTTTATTTGTAAAATCTTATTATCATCAAATTAACCCATACCATTTTTCATTTATCTTTAAATATCTACGTTATTATATAAATGTATTCCTTTGGTTATGCCCTAAATATAAATCCATTAACAACCTTAAGGTCATAATGTGCTCGGCTCTCTGATCTCTCTGATCTCACTGCTTTGATGCAGTTTGAATGAATCAAAATCAGTGACACTTTACATCGATTCATCAATTCACAATCGATTCGGTGCATTGCATACAGTTCATTATTTCTAAAAGTGAATTGATAATTAATCATCTAATCATTCTCTTCTGGATGGTCTTCCCCAATCAGAAAAGGTTCTTGAATCTAATGGAAGCTGTGTTGTGTCATGTGGTGTTTCAGATAACACTTACCATGTGCCGATAAGCCGCGTTAGTTCCACAGACGGAGAGGGAGCAGTGAAAATGGAGGAATCAGGGCATTCAGGGCAGCTCACAGAGCGATCTGACTGCTCGGCACATTGATTCGTTGCTGTTGTGATGAGACTTTAATATGGTTAAAGTCTCCTTCAGTATTAATATTTTTACATGGCACACTTTAATTCACATGTACTGCACTTTGATAAAACAACATAACAAAGTGAAGTGTTTTATTAACATTCTGATATCAATATGAACAGTTCAGGTTTTGGAATAGACGATGAAAACTTCTGGACTTTTTAGCTCTCAACATGATTGTCTCTGAAATTAAATATCCAGTTTCAAATGGAACTATGTCAACATAAGACATGTTGTGTAAATGTTGTTTCACTGTGACTTTGACTCTAAAAGGACCGCACTCACAAGCAACATGTTTTTTTTCTTTTTTCTGTTTGAATTGCAGATAACATCCACTTGATCTTCATGCTGTCATGTGCTGCCATTCTTGTAGCAACCTTCTCCTTCATCACGGTCATCGCCTGCCGCCCTCGTCACCACAACAGATCTCAGGTACTGAGAACTGAACATCTTACAAAGACAACTTACGTTGTAGAAAGTATTCTTTTATATTTTATTGTAACACAGGGTTAAGTTTCAGTCGAATGAGGGTAAACTGCTTCATCATGTTCAGCAGTAAACATTCCCTGATGTGTGTTTGTCTTCATTAGCTCTGATGAATAGAGTCCAAGTGATTGCAGTTTATGACCACAAGGAGGCTGTCTGTGCCCACGAATAAATTATGCCTGAGCAACAAATTGTGTGTGGCACAAAAAAAAACAAGAAATGTCTTTATAGTTTGTGGAAGTTTGTGTAGTTTAATCTAATACGTTGAAACAAACATATGTTTTACAACATTTGTCTCGGCATATTTGATTTTTTACAGATTGCTACTTCCAGCAACGCTATATTCCTGAAGAACCAAGACTCTGAAGGTCAAAGCACAATTGTTTTTAACTTCTCCAACGTGGAGAGGGGAGAGAAGGAGCCACTTCTCCTGCAGTATGGGACACAATACTGCTCTTAACCATCACACTGCTCCTCTGTCTGTGCTCCGGCATACTGCACACGAAGACGGAAGAAAATGCACAGTTATGGCGTCACAGAACAATTCTCATCCTGCATGTGCTATCGATATATAGCCAATTCTGTGAATGATTTGTGCACAACACATTTTAATAAATACAGTTGCACAAGCAGCGCCTGTATGTGTTTAAGACCATTGTCTAAGCTGTGTTAACGAATTGTTCGAAATGTTCAGTCAGCAAGTAGTTTTGCACCTTCTGTGTTATAACGGGTGATCAATGATTGAGTCGCTGACATTCAAATGAACTCATAATAAATTAATAGCACAATTGCCGGTCATGTTTAAACAATGAGTGTTCATTTAAGGATGCTGTGAATGTGAATCATTTATTTATGTTTTTTTTCCTATATTGATGATTATTATATTGATTTAATACTAACAGACGATGATGATGCAAGCGAAACAAAGATGTCAATCAAACTGTAACTACTGCCAGGTACTTTGAACTTCATAAAGAGAAAGCTTAACTGATTATTCTTTTGTTTGTCTTTCAATATTTACTTATTTAATACTTTGAAGCTGTTTCACCCACAAGTCATGTACATTTGTTTCCTCCATTTCCATTGTGCATTGCATTGTGGGAGAATAGTATGAATTAACAGCACAGTCATTAGGATTCATCCTCTGGACGCATTCTTTCATGGCAAGTGGTGGGCTGGTGGGCTGATATCGCCACATATGGAGCAATATAGTATTCTATATAAACAAACAATATAGAAAGCATGTTGCATTATAAAGTACAAGCTACTTCGTGAAAAACTTGTAAAAGGTCAGCGTGTCAGGAGAGAAAGAGTTGAATAAAATCATTGAATCTATCCAACTGCGCTGACGTCAGTCAGATTGTTTTTCACGCCGTTGATACCTTGCTGGTGTTTAATGCTCGTCTTCTGTTAGAGATGTCACAACATTATTAATTGTGAGTCTCCTGATGAATGACAGCTGTCAGAGGCGCTGTGGGAAGCTGCCGGTGCTGAAGATGAATACGTCACTTCCATCAGAGGATCGACCTTGAGCTGAAACACCGCTGTGGTTAAAGTTTGCAGCCTTTCACAGTTTGTAGAAGAAGATCATTTAACGAACTTCTACTGAGGCTGTGTCATGTGAGAAAATGTTATTCACAAACAATACATCTAAAAATATATGCTGCATCATCTATCGCTGGTGGGTAGTTGTTGATATTAAAATAGCCTTCTATGTGGTAGGATAACATTCTGATTAGAAATGTGTTTCCTAAATGACAAAAACAAAGTTAAAGCAGCATATTTAGAGCTTAAAGCCTTACGCTGATGTGAAGACCATGTGAGCAAACAGGAGCCTATTTACACATTCAGCAGATCTAAGGCTGCATTGTTAATATAGAAATATTGATTAGTGCAGCTTGAAGTAACATGGTGCCGATAGAGTCACTGAAAAAACAGCGAATGCTGCCTTTACAGCCATTCAAACAAAAATCCTTTTCCATTTAATTATTTATAAAATGACTTGTTGTTGTCACACCTTTTCACCTGTGTAGGTACAAGGTAATACACTTAATTACGCTTCTTTGTTTCTAATCATTTTTTTATCACTTTTACATTTTTGGCACGACACAAATAAACCAACAACTAACCAACCAACCTTGCTCTTATCCACTGATCTCAGCTTGTGAAATCAAACACAGGCTAATAAAGTATATGAACAGATACAGACTGGCCTTGAACGGCTTCTTTTCCATCTCCATGATTATTGATTATTCAGCTCCACATATAGGCGGATAGAGACTTTTATGTAATTGCTTTTTTTTCCCCTTTGTCATCAGAAAATGGGATGTTGTGAAGAAAGGTACAACGGCATAAATCGAGTCCTCAGATGAGGCCGATTTGAATTTAATAAATTAAGATCATATTGTAAAACCTGCAACAACAAACCCCAATCCTTTTCTCCAGAGACTCGTACAGTGTAATGTTTTTTGTTTTGTTTTTAAATAAGGCCAATGTCATAATTTATTTACCAAATATTATTCGATTTATCGCAGATGTGCATTTGACAATCATATATAAAAACTGTTTTGCACATTCTATTTTACCAGTTCAGCAGCTAATCCCGCATTTAAACAGCTAAAAGTAAAATTGAATTTGTCTGGATTTTATTGAAGTTTATACTTTATGGCCTTCAAAATATATGTACAATTTTAGCCCTATACTTAGCTTTCAGAGCAGTGTGTGGTTGGAAAGAGCTGCTTTGTCTGAGGAAGAGTAACACCACGTCTGACCTTTCAGCCTTCCTCATCTGTTAAGTATAGCTAATGCCACCCAGGACACCTGTTGTCTTGGCCCAAGCCACCTGAACCTCAAGATCCTGCTCAGCCTGTGTGATTAACTCATGCCGCTCCTATGTCACCTTACCAGCTCGACCAATACGGCTACCAAGAGGCAAAGTGATTTTAAACTGGTGTTGATCTGCCATAACTGAATGATTAAATACCACATATGTAAAATGAAATACAGGAAGTACATTGATTAGAAGGAAACTTGCAAAGTAATGGCTGAAAGATAAAACAAAACCGACATGTATCAATTCAATTTGCAGCAGGAATTTTCTTTATTTTCCACATTTTCGTTATTGGCAAAGCAATGCATTTTTCAACACATAACACATTTAATGGCACTTAGGTCTCGATAAGAAGGCCACAAAAAAAGATGGGCAATGCCTTATACATGGGCTAAAAACAGTGATTACATTAAAAAAAGACACTAAATATTGCAAAACACTACACATTCCAAATACATTTCAGAGAGTTTTGATCTGCAACAATGTTACAAATCACGAACTGAAGATATATCACAACATTGAAGCTATGAATACATTTCCAACACGATTCACCATTTAAACAAGTTTGGAAACGGAAAAAAGGCAAAGAAAGAAAAGCACGGTGATAGACTCACTAGTATCACTGGTATCACTGTGGTATCTATTTCACACATGCTCCAACTAGCCGCTAGTACAGATAAAGAGCCAGACTGTAGTTATATTCTCGTTAAAAAGGACTGAATGCGTCAGGATCAGAGGTGGGATTGGTGTTGATCTCTAAGCCTATTCCAAGTTAAGGAATAGACATAACATTAGCCAGACCTTTAATCTCTTCTCACTGCCACTGCACGCAATACCAACTCACATGTCAACGGATAACTGTCAGCTAGTCTGGACCTCAGTGTATTTGTAGTAGTAGCAGAACATGTGTGCGTCTGTGCCGGACTAGAGTGGATTTTCATTACGTCAAAGCCTTTGAGTGAGGAGGGAGGGGTGCGTGGGAGAGTGTTTGGGGATGAGGAGGTATGTTTAGCACCGATACCTGTGGTGACCTTTTACCATGTTGGTGAGTGTATTAAAGGATTGAAGTACTTTAGTCATGGTAAAGAAAGAAATGTTGATACATATAGCTCTCTGATGGGGTTAACCCTCCACATGACCTCTCACCTGGATCCCAAATCTCAAAAATCTCTCTGCGCAGAGCAGATAAAACAAAATTGTTACACATCAATGTGTAAAGTAAAGTCCATAAACTGCCCCTCAGCAAGAGCAGACAATTAAAAAAAAAGTGCTGAATGGATGGAAACAGCAGCTAATCTAAAGAGAGGCAGACAGATGAGTTTTAAGCATCCGGCAGTCGCTCCTGACACATCTCCAGGGGCCGCTTGAACGCTCCCCTCCCAAAAACTTCAACGTTGCTTGCTAGCCAGGAGATCACATTTCCGGGGATATAAGCGCTGCAGTTAGCCATGGACTGGATCTCGGCCGGCTTCAGAACGCGGTCCCAAATGTTCACTTGACTCAGCTCACCGACAAAGGCCTGTCCAGCATCGAAGCGTCCACCCACCACGTCCTGTAAGGGCCATAAACAGCAGGAGGTAAATGGCAAACGCATCAACAACAATGTAATCAAAGGCAGTTATCTCACTGAGGTCCAGTGGGACTATGGGTGGGCTAGTCATTAAACTTTCAGGGTTAATCGGTGTTTTATTCCTTGTTCACAAAACGGTCTGTCTGAACTGTGATCCCATTCCACACAGTACACACTATTAATCCCTACTATCTATATGTAGGATGCAGAATGCGGTGTGTGTTATGGACACTCACGCGAATGACCCTTCATAACATCATCTGAGCAACTTTGTTGCCTTCTGATTTAGCTCTTTCATTGTGCTAACACTCATGCTACAGTCATGCTAGCAGCTCTGTGAGGCTGCACTTGGGCACAGCAGTGCTTTGAGCTAAATGCTAACATCAGCAAAGCTAACATGCACTCAAGGACATGCTGATGTTTAGCAGGTGTAATGTACACAATATACATCATCTTAGTTAAGAGTTTGAGCTCGCTAACGTGGTAATTCTGTACTAAACACAGAGCACAGATGGGAATGTCATTAGATTTCAGGTTTTTGGTCACAATGTGCGAAACAAACTTCAATTTTGACCTGATGATGGCGTTACATGAAAGGTCGGCTGATCACCAAAGAGATTGCAGTTCACCCTGAGTTGGCAATCGATCCAATAGTTATTAGGACATGTAACTTAAAACCATGAATGTCTACAAAGTCAGGGGATCACTAACATTACTAGGGCACATCATCTGGGAACCATGACTATCAGTACAAAATGTGGTAACAATTAGTCTATGTAGAGAGTTCATCCTCTGGGGAACACAAATGTCTGTACAAAATGTCATGGTAATCCATCCAATAGTTGTTCCAAAAGGAAACAAAGTGTTGGACCAACAGGTCGACATTATTATTCCAAGAGCGGTGGTTAAAAAATATTTTTTTTTCATTTAAATTATTAAAAAAATTAAAACATGTTAAATTTAATTAGTTGCTTTTAAGACTTTGTTCTGAGACTTATAGCTAGAAAATGTCCTCTGATAAGAAGAGTCCTCAAATACTGATTTGATTTCCACAAAACTTAACAGACTGATGGATCTTATTCTGACGTTTTTTAATAATGCACAGATTGGTCCAGAAGGAGACCTCAGCATCTGTGGGCAGTGACAGATCTCCCATTATTTTGTTAATTATTTTGTCAAGACAACCTGCCACCGGCTTATTACTGCTGCTTCAGGTGTGCAAAGGTGCTCTATAAATAACACTGCTTATTGGCAGAACTGCTTGACATTGCACTTGGAAGTGTTTGACTTGTGAAAATGGGAAAATGCTGCACTATTTGATGGTGCATTGTTCGTGTTCTGTTCTGCTTTCTTTGATCATGACAAAGGAGCTAGATCTACAGATACAGGCGTGTGTCAGACTTATGGGGTCCTACTGCACTTCCTCACCTGCTCCTGCCCCAGGATGATGACCCCCCCGGGTTTGATGGGGTGCCAGGCTGCCAGGTTGTCGCCAGTTCCCAGCTTCCCTCCATCTTGGTAAGCGTCCCATTGGCCGTCCCGTGTGGTCCAGGAGATGCAGATGTGGTGCCACCTTCCATCGCGTACCTCCAACGGCAACTGAGCCACCTGACGGTTCAGAACACAATGTAATTAGTTGTGGTGTAGTTTATCATAAAACCATAAAGGTTTAGTAGATTCACGAAACGAGAAACTACTTGCCTTGTCATTGATGAGCAGCTCTATCGGGTTATTGCCCCATTCGATCAGCACAATCTCATTCGCTTGCCCCGGTACACCGTAAGAGAAAGGCGTGCCGATGCCAGGACTGGCGCTGGACTTGATCCACATGCAGAGTGTGAAAGCGTACATCTCTGGCAGGCTCTTGGTGATGCGGCCGTACAGGTAATTGGTCCGCTGGGGAAGGGACAGCTTAAACAGCTCCGGGGACTTGAAGTCTCCTCCTCCTGGAATGAGACATGGAGAGAGAGAGAGAGGGGAGAATAGGTCAGGAAGGTGTGAAGTGTCCCAAAAGTTTTTTTTTTAATCTCGTTAATTGCTACCTTGGTATGGAAACGGGGAAACAACAGCATCACTTCCCTTTATGTTTAATACACAGACTGACATTACATAAAACCTCAACAAGGTTTTTAAAAAAAATGTCCTTGTCTGTCTCTGACCCTCTCTCAGACCCTTTCAATTCTTGTATTCCCCTGAGTGCCTTCCTCTGCCTCCTCTCCATTAGTGTAATAGGTGTACAATAGCATGCTTTAAACAGACTTCTATTTCCTTCTGTGTAGCACTATGTACCATTTTCCCATTGACTCATCCTCTCTATTACCTTACCTACCCGATGATCTCACAACAATATTTCATCTGAACTTTATCTGTACAGTTATAATGAGTAATGTTTTCTGTTACCTTTCTCCAGCTCACTGATCCTGTCCACCAGGGCGCTCAGCGTGCTCTCCGTCTTCAGCCTGTAGGCGGCTGTGGCATTGGACAGCATGCTCTTCTCCTGCTCCAGGCTGCTGACTTTCTTCAAGAGCTGCTTCTCCAGCTCCCTGAGCCGCCGCCGCAGCAGGTCGCGGAGCTCACTGGGGAACGAGGCGCCGGATACGTTGGCCCGCAGATGCTGTTGCTATGAGGAAGGACGGACAGGTCAACATGAGCAGGAAGTGCACCGAGATGATCAAGGACAGTGAGACCCCCCCCCCCCCTGAGAGCTGCAACAAGTGATTTCTTACATCACCACTCTATCAGTCCATTCTTCTGGATCGCTGATTGACATGCCTGCAAATATAGTTTAAGGACTGCATAAGGTTTTGGTCAGTCTTCCAATCTTGTTATTAGATGAGCTTATTTTTACTTTTACGTTAAACTCACATGAGGCGATAAATGATCCCCAGCATGTGTCTCTCCATATGCCTACATGATCATTTACTGCCACAGTTTATCACGCACTTTGCCATTTTAAGAATGTGAGGAAAGCAGTGTTCATTATTTTTAAAGCACTGCAGTTGGTCTGACATGAATAGTAGCTCTTGTCACATGCCATGCATCATTTTAAGAAGTTTAAAGCAGGCCAATTAGACAATCTCGTTCTCACATAAACTTCTATTAGATCACTATGGTGCGTAATGAATCTCAGAAGTGCCCGTCTACTGCTGAGCATTGAACCCACAAGGTGTGGTAATCCAATAAGTCCGCTACAAGAGTCAAACGGTGCCTTTACGCATGGCTTTGGCGCAGAGGGTATACCTTGTGCAATTGGTTCAGACTTACCTCCAAGTTCTCCAGCCGGTCCTTGAGACCTTTCATGGTTTTTCCAAGACTGTCGATTGTGTCATTTGGATCTCTGGGAACATCCCCCATTGTATTTTGCTTTTCTTTGCCCCAGGAAGCCCCCTTGTCGTACTTCCTATCGTCGGTGGTTGAGGCGCAGAGGGACAGCTTGGTGGTGAGCTCATTGATGGTGCCTATCTGTTTGGAAATCGTTTCTTTCTGCTGTAAAATTGTCTCTCGTAGCTGCATGACAGTATTCCTGAGCTCCTCTTCCTGGCTCCCGGCGTTCAGCTCTGTTAACAAAGTCACAGGGCAACTTGTATCGCCGCTGAGGGGTACAGCCCGGCAGATGTACCGCTTCCCATCGTCCGCCTGGCCGCTCGGTAGTTGACCGCTGCCAAGCGCACAAACACATAACAATCCGCACAAGAGTGAAAACATACCGGCGGCGTTTACCGTAAAGGAAAATCAAAGGGAAAGTGAAAAGCCAAACACTAAACCCTTAACACTCTCTTAACGAAATCCCCGCGTGGTTTTAGTGCGTAAACGTGTGTAGTTCCACCTAAACACCACGTATCACTATTTCTACAAGGTAGCGCCATGCACGAGCAGCAAAATGAAGACAATTCTGAACAGACAATCCGATCATGGGTGACTCGGTCTCTGTAAGTCGCGGCCACTTAAAGTAAGAAACTATTTGTGGAGCAAACAGAGCGCACAGTGCGACGCTGAACGGACAGCTCCGCTCACACAAGAGGATTACCAAAAGACGGTGTCTGTAGAAGCTTCTGGATTGGTTGTAGTAGGTTGACGTCACTGGGTAAAACATTGGTTCGTTTATCTATATTGAAAGTGAATCAAGCAATGAAGGATGCGAGGAGTTAATTGTCTCACAACAGTTAAACTGGATTGAAAGATGTGATCAGTCTTTGTTGCGTCTCATTTCATATCCCCGCATCTGTTCTCACTTCTGTTTATTATGATGCTCTCTGCTTTCACAATTATTGCTGCAGATGTTAATTCAACATTGAATTCTGGTCAGAAATGTTGTTATCACAGTTTATATTAAAAAACTAAAGTTAAATCAATAACTGTCTCAATATGTCTATATTTATTAATTAAATGAGGACTTGGGATAAACTATTTAGGGATGTGTCACACATCCCTAAATAGTTTATCCCAAGTAAATCCCTGTGAGACACATTTTATTTATATCACTGACGCATGCAAGTTGTTCGGTTTTAGACGACAAAGACAACGAAATAATTTACATGTAATGGGGAATACATTAAATAAGTATTTTTTTTGAGGAAAATGTCTACGAGGGAGAGTCACACCCTCTGCTATAGAAAACAAATACTGAATCGATTAACTAAAACAATGCTGTAGGTCCGCATATCTTGACATATTGGTCCATTGATTGTAGCTGTAACAATTGGTTAGTCAGTGAAAAGGTGGGAATGCAAATCCGAGAAGAGACCCTTGAAGGCGACAGTCATAAAAGACTGCATGTGAGTTTATACCACAGTAAAGTACTACAGATAATATGGATTTAACCCCCCCCCCCCCCCCTATTAGCCCCGTTAAGATACAATATGACCTAAACATGTATTTGTTTTGTTTAATCTGGTTGATTAGATTGTTAGCAAGAATTGGAATTTGAACAATACACTGACACCTGAGCGCCTGGATAGTGAGTGTATTCAGTAATGTGAAGGATGACCTGCTTTGATTTCTTGTTTTGAATATATTGACTAAACTGTGCTGGCCTTTAAGGTTTTGAAAATGTTAAAGACCAACACAAGAAGATATTATAGCAGACCTTGATCCTACTGTGATCCTACTTTTTCGAAATGTTTCCAATTATCTGATTTATTTTTTATTTAACTTAACGTATAGAGAACATTATCACCTTGTACAAAAGTTGTATAAAGAAAGGTAGTTAATTAGTGAGACATTGTTTCAATATTTCAAAAACGGCTGAAATTCAATCCCAGGCATGAAGTACAACATCTGGTTCATAAATTAACAATAAATACAGAGCACAATCATTGGATAAGAGCAGTGAAGTAATATTTACTCTGATAAACTATAGAACAGTAAGAACAGCAATCAAGTGCCTATACTAACTGTACATTTTGCACCAAGATTCAGGGGCCTCGAAGCCTTCTGAAGTCGGAGCTTTCCAGCCGTCAAAAACATGACAAATCATTATAAATGCAGGTGAGTCTCTTCAATAAAGGAAGCAGTGAAGAAACAGGATGTGGTGGTAAACAATTAGCAACAGCTGGCTGCCTGGCTGTGAAAGGTCAATAAAGCTTGCTGTGCCGACCGGAAGACTTACCACTGTGCTTTGAACATGGCGTCCAACCATGCTCCCAATCACACAGTCAGTCAGGGAGTTTATTTTATGACAGTATAAACTGTTTGGTTTTATTCACTGAGTGCACATTGTTCAAGTTTTGGTGTTTTAAAACAGCAAGGAACTACGCCGCAGGGCTTCTTATTTGCTCTAAATTAACGATCAGATAAAGACGTCAATAAAAACACAGTTATTCAAGTGATTACGTTAAAAGTAGTTTTTTCTTACAGGCAGTTCCACGACAATGTATCACGTCAGATCAACATCATATCATGACTGACTCATATATGGAATAATTCCAATTTGAAAGGGAACCCTTTATTCAAGAGGTTCTTCTAACTTACTGTAAATTAAAGGAGCTGTAGTTGTCCTATTCTGCCCTTTTGACTAAAATCCATTCATATGAAAAGCGTATTTTCAGAAGTGGAGGAAGTATTCAGAGCTTTTACTCAGGTAAAAGTAATACAACAATATCGTAAGACAGTACTAATACATGGAACTTAGTTGTAACTGTAAATACACATGGTAGTTCAGTCCATTGGTTCCCAACCAAGAGGTCATGAAATTATTTTGGGGTGTTAATTGGGCAGGAAGGATGTAAAAGTTCTGCTTTATGTGAAATATTTGGATAAATAAATTTAAAACCATCTTTAACACAAAACATGTCAAGGGGCCCAAACCAGACGCAGCTTTTTCATTGGGGTCTAAAATGATTGGAACCATTCATTTAATCTTAAACAATGCATTACATTTTATAAGTTTATAATGTGTTTTTTTCGTAAAATACTCACTTGAAAGTATAATGGCACATACAGTAAATGTAGTGAAAATGCAGTATTTCCCTTTGAAATGTACTGGGGTAGAAGTAATAATGGAAATACTCAACTACAAGTACCACAAAATTGTACTGAAGTACACTAAATAAATGAACTTGCTTAATTTCTACCCCTGTACCTCTTTGGTACATTTGAAAGCTAAATTAAACAGAGCTGTGGCTGTTTTGCTGATGAATGGTGGATATGTGGTTTCAAATCTGGCAATGCAACACTTTGAACATTTTCATTTTTAGCAGGTTTGCAGTCAAATATTTGTTTTAAAATTCATTAATTCTGATAAAGTGTATTTTGAATTAAACGATTACCACACAATACGTGATTTTTTTTCTCAAAATATCACAGCAGAGATTTTGGGTGATTTGAAGAAAAAAAGAACGAATGAACGAACAGAAGACAGAAAGAAAAAGAAGAAAGGAGGAACCAGGATCTGGCAGCTGTGATTGCATCAACACCTTCAGTTTGCTTCGACTCAGAGTTAGCTTTGCAAAGACTTTGCAAACCAATTAAAATCATCGGTGAAACACTCTGCCTCCCCCGGTTCAACCCAGAATGATTTACTCTGACATCACACCTTCTTTCTGCTTACCGGGTGACAAAGACAAAAGGTATCTGCCCGTCCAATTCACACTCCAGCTGATTAGAAACAGCCCCGGGAAATTGAGAAATAAAGTTATGATATAAGATTTATAAGATTTGAAATAACACCCATATTCACAAAGCTGGAGGACTCTCTGTTCCTTTTACTCAATCGTTTATCTGGCTGGTTCACAGAGAACATGTCCTCTTATACGCGGATAGAAAGAGTTCGTGCACATGGGAGCTTTAGATGCATGAATAGATTTTCAGGGTATTGTTGATTCGGTCTCAAGGAAAGTGCTCTTCTTTATAAGAAATAATGATGCACGGGTGATGTGGTTTCATCATAAGGGCATCAACAGCCACAGCGCTGGAAAAAAACACACAAATCTAATGGACACATGAGTGGTTTTTGGAAAGCTGGAGAACGAGTGTGTCATCCACTCTCCCCTCTCAGGATAAAGCTCCTGTCACACAAAAAAGAAAACACTAATGAAATGAACAGGACAGTGTAATAAGCCTGAGTCAAACATCTTTTAGCAGATCATTATGTATCGGGAACAGAGAGCGAGGAAGAGAATGAGAATGTCACATTGTATGTCCGATTACCTCTTAAATTATATATGACTGAAAGGAATACCTCAGTCTTTTGCCGGTGGTTTCACTCTATAGGAGGAGGAGGCTGTGAAGGGGAGAATTATGAATTAAAATCCATTAGTAAAGCATGCGGGCTGGAGACAGGGCCAAGATAAATAATGACCATCTTTCAACTTTGGCTCATTATTTCAAAAGCTATTGAAACGAGCATTATGCGATTTAACAAAAAAAAAAGAGAACAGAATCCCAAGCCGTGTTGCCATACACCTTAATTCGTAAACCACAGAAATGTGTATGACAACAACTTAATATAATGACAATAAAACTTGGAGAAAACCTTTACAATGATCATGAATGGTGATATGATTTAATTTTAGATAGTGACTGATTTTCCAATAGAAACAACACAATGCATGAATTGTCCATCCAAGGCCTCTGCATAAGGAAGCTGGGAAGTGTTCATCAGATCATGGTAGGTGCCTCAGTTTCCAATATGACCCCTGACCTTTGTAAAGTTTCCCCTGCAGAACTGTGCTGCAGAAGGTGTAACCAATCTAAACAATCCAACCCTTTACAAGCAATGAAGAGGTTTATGGCGACCACATGCACTGCTTTACTGTCACCACACGGTGCCAGCCAACACCAGGACAATAACTGATGAACTCTTTCAGTCAGTGTTCTTGCAGCATGCACCGTGTGGGTTTGAATCATTTCAATTCAAATAGTCAATGCAAAATGCAGACATAAAAAGTGTGAAGCTGCTTTTACAGAACATTTAATATTGTTGAACAGTGTTACTTAGCAGTGTTTAATCCCCTCCATATGTCATGAAGAATTTATTGTTAACATGTTGTGTTTCAGAAGTCGTCTGCAGAAAAGCATACATTACTTCTATTTGGGGTCTCAGAGACCTCATTTGATGGTTGGATACAGTCATACAGTTTGTACTTTGATTGATGTTGACAGTTATTTGTAGGCAGCGCTACCTTTGCAAACCCCATTAAAGTGCATTGTGATTCATTGTTTGTCACGTAACATATGTAAATCAAATTAGCTGTTGGAATACAAAAAGAAGCAGAAAGATACATAATACAGGTGTAGAACTGCTTTGGGATCAAGTTCAGGCTGCTCAAAATGGACTCTTAAGGTTTTTCTTTTGGGCCAAAGCTACATGATTTAAGTCTGGCTCAGGGCCGAAAGTGTCCAACACACAAATCCTACACCTGATCAACAGACACAAGTACAACGTTCCACACACAAACACATTAATACGCACGTTGCACATGTATTTTGGAAAGGTCTAGAACCACGGCTCAGTTGGCCAACTGGATCACAGTTTCTTCACCCAGTTGTTTGGCCATCTTCTGTCAATAAGAGCAAAAAAAGAAGGATCATAAGTTTTTGCTGAAAACAATATGACCAGACACTCCTTTACTCTACTCGAGCTCCTAGTTCAATATTATCACCCAATATTCACACCAAGACTACCTTGTCCTATCATTCAATCCAAAAATACGTATTAATTGTACCGATATTTAAAGAAAAACTTTAAACAGACCAAAACAAGTGTTAGAACTGATTTCGTTACCTGACGGACGGGTTATGATCGTCCATATCAATAGTCTTCACGTCTTCATCAGTTTTTCTCTGTATATTGATTATAACGTTATATACATCCACCAACAACGCCTAAGTTCCACTATTAAATGATTATTGGAAGTAAATACATTAATGCACTTTATTATTTCTGATTTCTGATTTGTAATATTTGAATTTTGTTTGTCATTTAACGATCCTGTTGAGTATGTGTGAATTATTACTTTTTTTAATTTTTAATCAGCTTACACGTCAACCATGACATTGATTTGCCTTCATATGAGGGCTTTGTTGATTTTGGACCTTGCATTGGATTTGTTGACAATGAAAAAAAGAATAACATCGGCCTTATTGATAATTATTTATGTCAAGTGTTAGCCTACTTGAAGCGAAGGTTTTTGTATACATTTTTGTATACGTGCCAACTTCATTACCAGTTCAAAGGATTCCTGCAGCCCTTGTTGGCCCCAGGTCAAGAAATGAAAACCCGTCTTGTGTTTTGTTACACTTAAAGAGTTGGCACTATGCTTGTTTTACTTTGAGCACTGAGGATTTCATAGCCACTGGCTCCTTCAGATTGCTGCCATCTTGTGGTAAAAACAAACCATGCCAGCTAATGCAACTGTATGAAGAAATGTATTAAAACAATGAATACATTAATTTTATTCTGTTCCAGTGTCATTCCATGTCGTGGCCCTCTGTCATAATTTTTCATTGATCAGTTATTCTCTATTATAATTCCCATTAATAGTAATCGTTTAGGTTGTCTGTCAGGTTGTAAAATATCCTTCTGGCTGGTCTTAATTCTCCTCTGACATCATGATGGCACTTTCTTCCATTTAAGTACTGTAGAACATCTGGACCAAAATGAATCTTTTAATTTTACAATCACACACTTGGTGGATTGTTGTAAAACATCCTATCAATGACTTACTGACATGCATAACTGCAGATTTACTAGCCTATTCCAAAGAGACTCATGATCCACTATTAATTACTTAAAAATTGCAAACGCAGAATTAATTAGATTTTTTTTAAATTAGAACCATTGAGCTTTATTAAGAGGAGGAGAAACGACAGCAAAGGGGAATTTTCACAACCTGGCAAAATGGCACCATTAATATATAACTGATTTATAAATCATAAGGATACTAAATGTTAAGTTCACAATTCATGATATAACTCATTTGAACGTATACCCGTAAACCAAACCAACATGATAATTGTACAACTTCAGGTAAAGCCTATAGAATGATACACTTAGTGGGCCTAAAGTTGGCAAAGTTGCCTATTTAAATGCTTTGCCTAAACTGCAAAATTACCAAATATATTTAAAGCCTACCCATAAATGCATGAGTTGGAGTGCTTTACATGCTGTCAAGGTACGGTACACCTCTCCCAGAGGATTCTGAACAGGGATGCGTTCAAGCACAGTTACCCGCAAAGTTACTTCCTTTGCTAACAATCCTGGGAGCCAGAAGACCATCGAAAACGATGGTCATATATCCACAGGTTTCACGGTGTATCGTTCCGCTGGTACTAGAATAAAACGTTTTGGCAAATAATTTGTTATACAAATTATTTTACAACACTGAAAATCAATTGTATCACTCCTCCACATATAGCGCTGTCAATCAAACATCATTACACTGTATTCATAGATTCATGGGAAAAATATAATACCCAATACGCGGAGGGATACCACACATCTTAGTTGGTCGAAAGCCCTGAGCAGCAGCGCGAGAGCGGCGGATACGGAGCGAATCGGCAGTGTCCTCTCTGTGGTGCTGGGTAAGTACGAATGGTTAGCTTTTTCTAATACACTTTGGCAAAATAGTAGGTGTTTTTCACATCCTCCTGTACACGAATGAACTTTTAAACCGTTTTTTTGTCTGCGAAAAAGTGCTTTCTCTCTGTGGCCTGTGTTTATTTTCTCTTCAAGTGTGCGTGTAATGTTAGAGGATTCGCGAGCGCTTTCTTTCTTTTGGGAAAGCTAGCTTATTAGCTAACGGTTGCTAGCGTGTTCTGCAAATTAGTATTAAATGTGCCTTTTGTGGTGGTCTTGAGCGGATGCATAAGCGTGCAACGCCTCTTAGCAATGTAATGCTTCCCACTTTGATTTCATAAAACCCGTTTTTAATTCACAAATATTATCGCAGTATACAAAAATTGTGCTAGCCGACGCTTGTTATGATGTCATCAATATGCGCCATGTAAGAGGCATGTTAGTGGATCTGTTACCGATTTTCGAAACGCAAATTTTTCCGTAAAAATGCAGATTTTTGCAATGATTTTAAGCACATTTTCCCGTTAATTTCTTCATTTGGATGAATGACAACGGATCTTTTCTTCCCGCATGTTTGCAGTGTACATGAGATCACACTGAGATCTGTGCAGACTGCTGTCTGCCCCTTTCCCCACAGCAGTCCGGTCTGTCCCGTCTGCCACCATGGCCTTTGTGCCCGCGCCCAGCCCCACTGTGGTCGACCAGACTACACTCATGAAGAAGTACCTGCAGTTTGTGGCAGCACTCACAGACGCTAACACGCGTAAGTTCATAGACCTCGCAGTGCATTGCCAGACATGAGTTATTCCAGATGTAGGAAAATGGCAGAAGAAAGCCTCAAAATGATGCAAATTCAGAAAACAAATATGTATCTGTATTCAATCACATTTTAAATATCAAGGGATATATGCAACATATCCCATTAGTTTGAATCCACTTTTTAAATGGTTAAGAGTATTAAGTAGATATTTGTACAATAAGAATGAATGTAGCTATTCCCACAGAAATAGAGAGGGTCTTATAACATTTCTTCTTTTGAATTTTAATCATTAAAGTTGCAAATTCAAAGCACACCTTTCTCATACATGTTAATTAAATCCATACAATATAACTTTTTTTCTGCTTAGTGTCAGCAAAATAAATGATTGGCACTTGTGCTCAGCATGGGCGATGTGATGAGAGCGATATGCTTTAGTCCAGTCAAAGGTACGCGTGTCTGGGAGAGTGCTTGTCTGTGTGAGTGTTGTGAATGGTGAGTGTGATTCTTGATGTACCTTTGATCAAGCTGGATGATGAAAGTAAAACTGATAAGATCTGAGAATCCCCGCTGAGCACATGGAGGCCGCCATGAAAAGCAGAGCTATATCTTAAGAAAGTTTGATTAACGGCGACATTCTGTCCTTCAACTTCCAGCTGATGAAACAAAGCTGAAGATGATGCAGGAGGTCAGCGAGAACTTTGAAGTAAGTTTCTTTTAAAGTATGATGGTGGATTTTAAGAAGTTTAATAGATTCTGCAAAGGTCTAATTCTCTAAGGATTTTTTTGAGTTGTAACACAACCGGGGGGGGGGAAATAAAGTACGTTTTTGATGGCGTGAAATAATCCTGCTGCAAGGAAGAAAAACTCTTTGATGAAAATCTTGCTCTGCACTGAAACATGACTGGATACACAGAGTTACTACATGACATAACATGTCTTGGAATTTAAATTTCAGAACGTGACATCTTCGCCTCAGTACTCCACCTTCTTGGAACACATCATCCCTCGCTTCCTCACGTTTCTTCAGGATGGAGAGGTGCAATTCCTGCAAGAAAAACCTACACAGGTATGTAGTTGTAGACTAAAGTCTGTGCTTCTTCCGAGAATCGCCACTTTTAATCTGTCAATCAATGTTCAAAAACTCTACGGACAGAAATCCAGTGTAGCAGAAATACTGATTTGGTCACAGACACAAGTCTGTAAATCAAAATGTTCTGTTGCATTAAGTAGCATGACTGCTGTTGTAATCCCATACACCCACTTTTGATTAAATCAATCAATCAAATGGTTTGATCATTTGCATTAACATATTATCCTTTCTTTTTTTTCAGCAATTGAGGAAGCTGGTGCTGGAAATCATCCACCGCATTCCAACAAATGAGCACCTTCGTCCTCACACCAAGAACGTCCTGTCTGTGATGTTCCGATTCCTGGAGGTATGAGTCTCTCACAACAGAACATTTTATTATTATTTCTATCGGTCAGTTGCTATATAACTTTTTACACTTGTAGCGGATTGGCCTTTCTTTCTAACAGTTCATTGGTTAGCTCAGTAAAAGCACATAAAGTGCTGGAAAACTAATATTAACCTCCTCCCAAAAGCTGCAACATGTGGTAATAGTTTTGTTTTTGAGTAGACATTTTACAAAGAATTAATAGAACAGGTGGGGTTCGCTGCTGGGGCATTGGAAAAATCACTGTGGATAGCGTGCATATATGTATAATATGTAAATATGCACCCTTTTCATAGATATAAGAGCTATTGTGCGGCCATTTCATGTTCTTTCCTTGTGTCTGTGTTTTTTTTTGTACAGATTGAAAATGAGGAAAATGTGCTGATATGCCTTCGCATCATTATTGAGCTGCACAAACAGTTCCGGCCTCCAATTTCCCAGGAGGTGAGATTCTCGGCCTTATTGCTTGAAAAAGAAATTGAGTTGTGAAAGAATTTTAAATTCCCTGTATTCTAAAAGCATATTTGTCAATATTCCCGTGATGTCAGAGAGTCATTCTTTATAATAAAAGAATATAAACACAGGACCATTTTATTGAAGTCTTGGATTAACATGTTTTCTATAATCCTCTCTTCTCAGATTCATCACTTTCTGGACTTTGTGAAGCAGATTTACAAAGACCTTCCAAAAGTAGTTGTAAGTACAACCTTCATAGCCGGCGGCTCTGCTCTCAGTTAGAAGTGTTTGCTTCTGATTGGCTCAGGCTTTTACTGGAAACACAAAGTAACTTTCCATTTTCTTTGACTATCTGCCTTTCTTCCTTTTCCACCTGTATCCATGTTTCCTGGATTTCTTCTAACCGCCGTCTCCCTCTGCTCCCACCAGGCCAGGTACTTCGAGAACCCGCAGGTGATAGCGGAGAACACGGTTCCCTCCCCGGAAATGGTCGGCATGATCACGTCAGTGCTGGTCAAGACGGCACCTGAGAGGGAAGACAGCGAGACACGAACAGTAAGCGAACCAGGAGTTCATATCTGCATACTTTTACAGTACTGCCTGTAACCACAGGATGGTAGTAGTGCACCATGTTGGTACACTAACAGGAGAAACCACCAAACTGCCCTCTAATAGAAAATGCATAAAAAGTATTGTAAGCTCTCTTTCAGCATACATATTCAAACTAAAGTTTTATAACACATTCACTTATGACAGTTCAACTTCATGCAGTGCTGACTCTGTCTCATTGAGGACCGCGGCCCGTTATTGACCGCCAGTTTGTTTTCTTTAAAATGTTTCATTTTACAAAGAGTGTACTGAAACACAACATACTCGACATTATCTAATGAAACATGTACAAGTACTGACGAGGATTCAAATCAGCAACCTCGTGGTCAGAAGTCCACTTCTCCTAACCTGACTTTGTTGCTTAAATCTGTCGGAGTCACTTTATTCCACAGGGCTCCAGCTGTAGAAAGGTGCAGCTAGTGTCCAGCATTGAGCTCATCCTCGTTGTGTTTCTCACTTTGTTTCTGCCTCTAGCACACCATCATCCCACGGGGGTCCTTGTCTCTCAAGGTGCTGGCAGAGCTGCCTATCATAGTGGTGCTGATGTATCAGGTAAGTGACACAATCCGGAGTCCTGAATAAATGACACAAATGTACTGCAAATATGTGTAGATCTGCCTTTTAGTCCTAAAACACTGCAATTTTACATGTAAAGGAAACATAACAATGTCAATAAATTTGAAATGATGGGGTAAAACAAATACTTACTTTTTAGGGTTAGCAATTAAGTTAAAAAAATATAAAAACAAGAAGTTTTGGAGTGTATAATGCTTGTATTTAATGAGATTCTGTGTTTGCTCTGTCCCCTCAGCTATATAAGCTGAACATTCACAATGTGGTGTCAGAGTTTGTGCCCCTCATCATGAACACCATCATGCTCCAGGTGTCTCCACAGGCCAGGTGAGGTGCGTGTGTGTGCGTGCGTGTGTGTGAGAGAGAGAGAGAGAGAGAGAGTGTCCGCGCGCGCTCATGGAAGTAGGCTATTCAAGTGCGTGTCCAATAGGATTGGAATGTGCCCTAAAACGAAGTTAATTTTCATTTTACAGCCATCAAAATTAGTTTGGGTGCGTTTAGGAGGATGATTTTTTTTCCCCTCACCATTTCTATCCAGCACTATGATTGTTGAGGCTGTTCACTGACACTTTGCCTGCCAAATTTGAAGTTAAAATCCATTTTGGAACGTGAAAATGGTAGAAATTGGCTTAGCGGGAGGTGAAACCTCTCGGGGAAGGAAGAGACTTGTGTTAAGCATTCGGAACAGGAAGGAAATGGAGCAGAGTTAATTTGGAGAAAATACCTCTGCGGTGTGTGGCAGGTATAAAGAGAGTGTCTTCCTCACGTGCAGGAACAGCTGTGACACAAACAAACAAGTCACCCATGTAGACCCACAATTCCTCTCAACCTCTATAATTACTATAACTACTGCAGGTATACGACATCATTAATGTCTGTGATGGGACTAAATAGCTTTTATATGTAAATCACGCTGTTTCCTTTGCAGGCAACACAAGCTTTATAACAAGGAGCTGTACGCAGACTTCATTGCTGCTCAGATCAAGACTCTGTCATTTCTAGCCTACATCATCCGAATCTACCAGGTAACACCCGTTTGGACTGTGTGTTGAATTTAATTGTTTTAAAAATGCATCCTCTTCTCAAACTTGGTTTAATATTAACTACTAGATCCCCACAATATAAAGATGTAGACGTAGTATATCTAGCAGATATTCTTTTGGTGATTGGCAGAGTGTAACATATCAAATCAAACATTTGGCTTGTATTAATATTGACTTGGTGTATTCATTATTTATGCTGACCATTGCTTGCCTCCGTATACAGTAATTTTAGGAATGAATTGTGCTTTTAATCATGTGTGTGTGTGTACCTGTCAGGACCTGGTAGGGAAGTACTCTCAGCAGATGGTAAAGGGAATGCTGCAACTGCTGACCAACTGCCCCTCTGAGACGGCTCACCTCCGCAAGGAACTGCTCATTGCAGCCAAGCACATCCTCACTACTGACCTTCGTAGCCGTATGTACACACACACACACACACACACACACACACACACACACACACACACACACACGGTACATGTATAAACAGGAAAATTAGAAGGCTCATAATGCAGTTTTTTCTCTTTGGGGAAAGTTGAAGAAACTTAAGAAACATTTTTGTTTGATGTTTTTCTTCCTGGTCAAAAACATTCTTGCCAAGTTGCCACTTCATTTTTCACATTTCACACTGAAATACAAATATATATGAGCTGTCAAACTGGCTGTAGAACCTCATTTTGATTTGGTGTCAGAGCAGGGAAAAGTGAGATTGAATGAAATGGAATAAAAGCTCAACAACCTATCAGTGAAATCTTGAGACGCACATTGTTGATGATTTTCTGCACTATACTGTGAGTTACTTCTGCTTCTGTGGCTCAAAACCTTTTTAGTGATTCAGCTCAATTTCAGCAAGAGATTTGACATTGTGAGGTTGAAGAAAGCCGAGGAGACTCGAGCTATAATTAGGTGATTTAGTGACAGCGGGGGGGAAAGAGCATTGACACACTTATTATTACATTTAATAAAACAAACATTTCAATTCTTTGTTGTACGTTTATTATTCATTTGTCTTGTAAAAATGTGTTATTTAACACAATTTATTGCAACACGTGTTCCAGTTTTTGTAAATCTACATTTGTTTGAATCATGCCGTGGAAACATGTTTTGTGTTTCAGAGTTCATACCTTGTATGGATAAACTCTTCGATGAATCCATCCTGATCGGTTCTGGTTACACCGCTCGGGAGACTCTGAGGTGAGTTTTTGAACCTCTCTGTCTGTCTGTGTCTCTCTCTGTCTGTCTGTCTGTCTCTCTGTCTCTCTCTGTCTGTCTGTCTGTCTGTCTGTGTCTCTCTCTCTCTGTCTGTGTGTCTCTGTTGATTGCTCAGCCAGGTGCATGTTAAGTGTCCTGGCCTATTAATCAAGCAGCTCTCAGTGCTGCCGAAATTCTCCAAACTCCAACACTGCGGCCTAGATCGCGCTGTCAAGTTGTCATGTACACCCGCATCTCTAGAGGGCAAGTAGCCAGCCCCCCCCCCCCCCCCCCCCTTAGGTAGATTTCAAAAGCTTGTTGACCCTCTTCAGATGCCAGACTGGCTCCCCTCATCAACAAAATAGCTGTCATTTCACATTAGTACTACATAGGAAACAAGGCAGTTGGCTGAGACCTGACAGGACCATCAGTGTCACTCATTAGCTCTCTCTCTCTCTCTCTCTCTCTCTGTCTCTCTCTCTGTCTCTGTCTCTCTCTCTCTCTCTCTGTCTCTCTCTCCCTTTCTCCTCCACATCTCCCTTGTAGTTTCAGTTGCCTCCCAAAGCTACTTTCCATATCTGTCAAACTTTTGCTGACTGCTCCCGGTTACTCCTCCTTCCTGCCTTTTTAGAAAATGTCAGTTTTAAGGGAGCGCAGCCTTTTTTCGGTTTTCGCTACTATTAAGTCGTGAAATCTGATTTATAATTCTGCTCCGAATGTCACAGTTGCATGTTTCAATTTCTTCCCAGACCCTTGGCCTACAGCACGCTAGCAGACCTGGTGCACCATGTTCGTCAGAACTTGCCCCTGACGGATCTATCGCTAGCTGTGCAGCTCTTCGCCAAAAACATTGATGACGAGTCGCTTCCCAGCAACATCCAGACCATGTCCTGCAAGCTGCTGCTCAACCTGGTGGACTGCATTCGCTCAAAGTCGGAGCAGGAGAACGGCAATGGACGGGACATCCTGATGAGGATGCTGGAGGTAGGCAGCACAGATCTTGGATCCGTTTAAAAGACACCGATGTGGATTACATATATAATATATATATATATAATGTATGTTGTTAAGTAATCTTTCCCTCTTTTTCCTATAAATCAGGTGTTTGTGCTGAAGTTTCACACCATTGCACGTTACCAGCTCGTCTCCATCTTCAAGAAGTGCAAGCCTCAGTCAGAGATGGGTGTAGTCGAACCGGGGGTGTTACCCGGGGTGCCGGCCACACCCACTCCGTCCACCACCCCCGCCATTCCACCTCCCGCTCCTCCCACGCCCGTTGCCGCGCCGCCTCCGCCCCCCACGACGTCCTTCGACCGAGCTAACGAGAAGGAAGACAAGCAGACTTTTCAGGTGTCGGACTGCCGCAGCTTAGTGAAGACTCTGGTGTGCGGCGTGAAGACGATCACTTGGGGCATCACCTCTTGCAAGGCCCCAGGAGGTGAGATGACACAGATCCATGCTCAACATAGCAATTGGATATCTCGCAGTGATTGTTTGATGGATGTCTAACCTGTTTTTGTTTTTCTTGCAGAGGCTCAATTCATTCCTAACAAGCAGCTTCAGCCAAAGGAGACACAAATCTACATTAAGCTGGTAAAATACGCCATGCAGGCCTTGGACATCTACCAGGTACGGCCAAAGTTCTTGACTTTACCATCACTATTTGTTAGTTGTGCACTGAGAAAAATACAGTAAAATAAAGTTTGCCTCTATTATAATCCATAATAAGACATGACTGGTTAATAGAACGATTTAAATCCAACAACAGCCCGATGTAACAGCTCATGTCTCTTCTGAACAGGTTCAGGTCGCCAATAACCAGCAGACGTACATCAGGGTGGCCAACTGTCAGACTGTGCGCATGAAAGAGGAGAAAGAAGTTCTGGAGCACTTTGCCGGGGTCTTCACCATGATGAACCCCCTCACGTTCAAGGAGATCTTTCAGACAACTGTGCCGTACATGGTGGAGAGGATCTCCAAGAACTACGCACTGCAGGTGCATGCTCTCGCATATATTAAAAGTGTCACATGTGTGAATTAGTTTTGTGTCTTGGGTTATATTTTTTCAATACTTAACAATTCAGATAATACGGTCTTCATTCTTAATTCATTCTTGTTTTCTGTTTCACAGATTGTGGCAAATTCGTTCCTGGCCAACTTGTCGACGTCGGCACTATTTGCCACCATCCTAGTGGAGTATCTTCTGGAGAGACTACCAGAGATGGGCTCCAACGTTGAGCTCTCAAACCTTTACCTCAAGCTCTTCAAACTAGTGTTTGGCTCAGTGTCACTGTTTGCTGCTGAAAACGAACAGATGCTCAAGGTAAGTGGATGTTCTTGTGTCTTTTTTTTGTGAGGCTGGTTTCTATTTGTGTCACTCTTAACTAATGTGACTGGTCCCTGTCTCCTCAGCCACACCTCCACAAGATCGTGAACAGCTCCATGGAGCTGGCCCAATCAGCTAAGGAACCCTACAACTACTTCCTGCTTCTCCGGGCACTCTTCCGTTCCATTGGTGGAGGCAGCCATGACCTGCTCTAC
Organism: Leptoclinus maculatus; assembly: GCA_032191485.1. Lineage (NCBI taxonomy): Eukaryota > Metazoa > Chordata > Actinopteri > Perciformes > Stichaeidae > Leptoclinus > Leptoclinus maculatus. The sequence continues at coordinate 10,774,174 of JAVDOI010000015.1, forward strand.
CAGGAGTTCCTGCCCCTTCTACCTAACCTGCTTCAAGGTAAAGCCTCACACACACCATTACTCTTAAAATGAGTATTTAACAAGTGAGGTAAAAAGTATACCCTAACTCCTCCCCTCATGCGTTCTTCTTCCCTTCCGGTGCTTTTAGGTCTCAACATGCTGCAGAGTGGCCTTCACAAGCAGCACATGAAGGATCTGTTTGTGGAGTTGTGTTTGACAGTGCCGGTGCGTCTGAGCTCCTTGCTGCCCTACTTGCCCATGCTAATGGATCCGCTGGTGTCTGCCCTCAATGGCTCTCAGACTCTGGTCAGCCAGGGCCTTCGCACTCTGGAGCTGTGCGTGGACAACCTACAGCCCGACTTCCTCTACGACCACATTCAGCCTGTTAGGGCCGAGCTCATGCAGGTGGGTTTTTATTCTCATTATCACGCCCAATGCAATATTTACTAAGCTGCCTGGCAGGACACATTTAGATCCTAAGGTAACTCATTTCTATCCTCTAATTGGATCATTATCTCAATATCACTTAGCATATCTGCCCTCTAGTGGTCAACAGTGGACATGGCAATATCTGCTGAACCGGGATACCTCACACACCTCTTCAACTAACTGTTTAATTCCCTGCTTCTCTTATTTCCTATCAACACTGGAGCTTACAATAGTTCTCCTTCTCTTCCTGTGTTGCAGGCCTTGTGGCGTACCCTCCGTAACCCGGCTGAGAGCATCTCTCACGTAGCGTACCGGGTGTTGGGAAAGTTTGGTGGCAGCAACAGGAAGATGCTGAAGGAGTCTCAGAGGCTGCACTATGTGGTGACTGAGGTCCAGGGGCCGAGCATCAAGGCCGAATTCACCGACTGCAAGGCGTCCATACAGCTACCCATGGAGAAGGTAGGGACCACACTTTGTTCAGCGGGTTGCAGAACTCTGAGGAGGAAAGTTTTTGGATGATTTTACTTTGTTACCTTTCCTGAAGTCCGACTGAAGACCCTTTCTCTCTCTTCTTACCTTTTTGTACTTCAGTTTTAGAAAGAGAGAATTAATCGTAACAAGAGCTTGATATTCCTCATTATTGTGCTCTACTGAGAGCAATATATCCTTGTCAGGGGGGGTGAGAGTGTGAGAGTGTGAGCGAGTGAGGAGATGTGTGTGTGTGTGTGTGTGTGTGTGTGTGTGTGTGTGTGTGTCTTCCAGGTAATTAAATTCATCTCCTGTTTCTCCTCCTCATCCCCAGTCAGTAATCATCAATCTAGTGTGGGCCACCATGACGGCATTATTTACTCTCACTAATGGCTGCTCCTTCTTTCTGGCTATCCATCTGTGTGTTTGCCATCATCATGGGCGCAGGACAGGACACACAGACTCTCACACTCTCACATGCTGCACACCCACATGCACGGACTGAAGGCACGAATACAGCCTCGTGGATAGGTGGCACATTGAGGGAGGGAGAGTTTAAAGGGCTGTTAGGTAAACGGAGAGATAACAGCGATTTGAGTAACTTGAATCTGTTTTGGGATTTGAGCAGCATATTTCTGAATTTTGCCTTTTCCAATTCTTTACCTCTAGGAAGTCTGTCTGTAAAAGGCTTGAGTAGGAAGTTTCGCTTTCTTAGAAGTTTACATTCAAAATCTTCTTTTTCTTCAATTTTGTATCAAAGTTCTAGTAATAGAGAACTTACAAGAGTCTCAGTCCTGGCAGAAATATCCTGATATATTAATTCACTGACAGGTCTACAATTCACTCCTGCTTTGCCCTCATCTCTCCTCTCACCCTCCCTTTATTCTCTCATCCTCCTCATCTTCTCCCCTCTGCTCTGAGTGGCATTAATTAGTTCATTTTCTCCATTTTTTAAGTGCCCGGCTGCTGTGGCTTGTCAGCCCATAATGTAGAAATCATAATGACCTTTGCTTGGCCAGATGGCGCCCTGTGTTGCTTCCTGCAAATTTATCACAATATCGCAATTAAATTCCCATATTATTTAATGTAAAATGGTGAAGATTTTAAAGTCATTTTGATCTGGTCTACACATTCCCCTCCAGGCGATTGAGACTGCTCTTGACTGTCTGAAGAGTGCCAACACAGAGCCCTACTACAGACGACAGGCCTGGGAGGTCATTAAGTGTTTCCTGGTGGCCATGACCAGTCTGGACGACAACAAGCACGCTCTCTACCAGCTTCTGTCTCATCCCAAGTAAGTAAACTGTGGTTAATGTGGTATTCATTCAAAAAAACAAAGTCAAATGGCATGTTCTTGAGCGTTTATATATATCTACAAACACACATCCACGTCTCTGATCACTCTCCCCCTCTTTAATCTTTACGTGACCGTGACCCCTGCCCGCTGCTTATCCCACCGTTCCCGTCCGCCCTCCCTCAAGCCCACCCACCGCACCAGCTTTGCGCGTATCGTCTCACCTCCACCCCTATCGGACACGCCCTGCTTTCAGTCTCTCCCATCACGTCTTCCCCCCCCCCCCACCACCACACACTGCCTCATCAATTCCATCTCAAGAGCGGGAGCTGCTAATTACACACTCACAGCCCCCCCTCCCCTCACCCTGTGGTGGGCTTCACTGCGAGGCGGAGACACATACATGAACAGACAAACAGGAAGAGGGGGGGGGGGGGGGCGGATGTAGGCTGGGTTAGTCACATTACCATCATTGATCCCCGGGCAGGGGCTAATTGACTTTTCCCCCGTCTGTTTATGCTACACCATGCCCCTTACACTCTCCTGTCATTATGCACTAACACAGGCATCCACATGAATACGTCTGTTAGCACATTTCTGTGGGGATAATGAAGTGTGTCAGTTATGATCAGGGGGGCCGCACCTGCCCCTCTCCTCATGTAAGATGTCTCGATTTGCTGTGTCCTCTCTCTCTCTCTCTGTCTCTGTCTCTTCATCTTCTTTCACATTCCTCTGCCTCAGTATTTGGTCACTGTAAAAGTACCCGTTGGTAGTTTTAAAAGAAGAAAAAAGAGAGCACGTCATGAAATGCCAACTGGGGAGAATGCAGTAGTGTTAGAGTGGCAGGCCCCCGGATGAGTGAAGGGCAATCTATGTGACATTCTGTCAGCCACGCCGCCCCCTACTTTCTCCACCCGCCATGCTGCTTGCTAGCTCTTTTCTTTCCTCCCCCCCCTCTCCACTTCTCTCTCTTTTAAAAGGCAATAATGAAATGAAGCGATCCATCAGGTCTCTGCCCCTGGCGTGTGGCATTATAAAACACAAGCTCAAGCATGGAGAAAACAGCTGCTCAATCACACCAAGGCCCAGTAGCCTTCAGCTGCAGTAAATAACAAAAATACCAACAGGGGACAAAGAGGGAGGCAGAGAAACAGAAAGGCTAAGAGGAGAGGGAATGTTTAAGGCAATGGACATGGATCTTTATTGTTGAAATATTAGCAAACGGGCTGCTAAACACAGACCGCTAAATGATTTTTTTGGGCTTTTCGCTAAAGTTTCAGTGCCACCGTCACATATTGTCCTTGTTAATATGTGATCCTCTAATTTATTGTGTGTGTGTGTTTTCTCCCCCTTTAGCTTCGCTGAGAAGTGGATCCCCAATGTCATCATCTCTCACCGCTACAAAGCGCAAGACACGCCCGCCCGCAGAACTTTTGAGCAGGCCCTGACTGGGGCTTTCATGTCCGCTGTGATAAAGGACCTGAGGCCCAGCGCGCTGCCCTTCGTAGCCAGCCTGATTCGCCACTACACCATGGTCGCTGTGGCTCAGCAGTGTGGTGAGGGACCGGTGCTCTTTCCACTCTCTACATCTAATATTAGCTTTCTGTTTTGCCCCGGAATTGGCATTGATTCACAGCTGCACAACAACATCAGTCACGTTCCAATTTTGTCCTTTCCTCTGATTTTATTAAGATTCTGTTTCTCTATTAAGATTCTCTATTTGACACATGTTAATACTTTACAAATGAGACCAAATAAATGCATTTAAACAATTAACATTATGCAGAGTTAAAATACTCGTCCTTTTTAGATTCAGTGTTCTAATTAGGGTTCTATTATCAGAACAAAACGGACATTCAGGCTCCCTCATGTGGCTCAATGGTGTACTGCAGATACAAATCTTTAGTAAAAGACTGGAAGAAATTCTGCATGTTTTCCCGGCGACCCTAATGCAGTTTCTTGCGAATGATTGCTGTAACACATAGGTGTAGCTGTAACATCTTTCAGTCTTTCTTGAGGTCCATATATTTCATGTTAATCATAATTCCTTTCCCGTGATCCCAGGTCCGTTCCTGCTGCCGAGCTACCAGCTGGGCAGCCAGCCGAGCACGGCCATGTTCCACAGCGAGGAGAACGGCTCAAAGGGAATGGACCCGCTGGTTCTGATCGACGCCATAGCTATCTGCATGGCGTACGAGGAGAAGGAGCTGTGTAAGATCGGGGAGGTGGCCCTGGCGGTCATCTTTGACGTCGCCAGCATCATCCTTGGCTCCAAGGAGAGGGTGAGTCTCTGGGGGGAGGATAACGGAGGCGTCAGTTATTTTATGAATGACGTTATACTCGTTGTGCCAATTGTTTTATAACTCTGGTAAACTGTAATATAACTAAATGTTTCACCCCTTGATGAAATTCAAAGGTTCTTGACATTTAATAATCGTTCTTCTACGTGTTTGACCATCGTCCTGTCCTCTCCTCTACATCTTCAGGCTTGCCAGCTGCCCCTGTTCTCCTACATCGTGGAGCGTCTGTGCGCCTGCTGCTATGAGCAGGCCTGGTACGCCAAGCTCGGCGGTGTGGTGTCCATCAAGTTCCTCATGGAGAGGCTGCCTCTGATCTGGGTGCTGCAGAACCAGCTCACCTTTCTCAAGGCCCTTCTCTTCGTGATGATGGACCTCACGGGAGAGGTGAGAGAAAATGACGAAACAATCTATAATGTTCAAGTAGAAGTGACCGTACAAAGATTTACCTGCATCCGTTTGTTGTCGACTTGTGTTCACGTGGTGTTTTACAAAAGGCTCGCAGGAGGTTCAATGTAACAGCTTTCCTCTTTTGTGTTGCACCACTCACTGCAGTAGCAGTGTACTTACTAACTTATTGATTTTCACAATGAGGTGTCGAATGGCGCCGTGGCCATGGCTAAGACCACCCTGGAGCAGTTGCTCGTGCGCTGTGCCACTCCGCTGAAAGACGAGGAGAAGACCGAGGAGCTGCTGGCCGCCCAGGACAAGTCTTTCCATATGGTCACGCACGACCTGGTGCGAGAGGTCACCTCCCCCAACTCAACCGTCAGGAAGCAGGCCATGCACTCCCTGCAGGTGCTCGCCCAGGTCACCGGCAAGAGCGTCACCGTCATCATGGAGCCACACAAAGAGGTGAAACCAAGGACTGTCGTGTTTCCTTAAACTGTGTATAAATACTGTGCTGGACAATTTTAATGTAAAATGCACCCAACAGTTCAGCTTAAGCTCAAGATAGGCTACACTTACAGATGCAGTGTGTCTGGTCACTCTGGACTGATAGAGTGAAATACAGTCTTTTAATCCACTTTCATTGCTTTTTTTTTTATTCTTGGGGTTTCCTTCGCTTCAGGTTTTGCAAGATATGGTTCCTCCAAAGAAACACCTGCTCCGCCACCAGCCTGCCAACGCCCAGATCGGCCTGATGGAGGGCAACACCTTCTGCACCACCCTGCAGCCCCGTCTCTTCACAATGGACCTCAATGTCATGGAGCACAAGGTCTTCTACACAGAGGTATGCAAGAGGCAGAGGTCACTGACCTTCATCAAATCTTCCACATATTTATTCATTGTTCTTGTTTTTGTGGATATTTTTACAAAGCTCTCTTTTACCATATTGTTTTTTGGGGCATATTTTCACTAAATATATGAACATTTTAAATATCTTAAATCACTATCTTTAGCGGTGTTGACCTATGACCTTTGCCCCCTTCCCCAGCTGTTGAACCTGTGTGAGACGGAGGATGCTGCTCTGATGAAGCTGCCCTGTTACAAGAGCCTTCCTTCCCTGGTTCCCCTCCGCATCGCTGCTCTCAGTGAGTTGGCCTCGCTGAACTTGATTTTAGTCTCGTGTATTGTTCTCTTTTGTGACGAATTCCTGAATTTGAAAACTATTCATAATTCATGCACACTATAATCCCCAATTTGGGGGAGATTTTTCTGACAGATTCTATTGTGATTTAATTGTCTAACTACTGTCATGAGACTGTTTTGACCATATTTTATCACTTTATCTTGTACCACTGTGTGAATTGAATGAATAACTATCCAACAAAACATTTTGAAGTATTTAAATAATCTTTTTATGTCAGACAGGATTTGTTTAATGTAACTTTGTCCCCCGTTTAGATGCCCTTGCAGCTTGTAATTACTTACCACAGTCCAGAGAGAAGATCATTGCTGCCCTGTTCAAAGCCCTCAACTCCACCAACAATGAACTGCAGGAAGCGGGCGAGGCGTGTATGAGGAAGGTCGGTGCAGCATCTCTTGTCCTGTTTTGTGTTGCTTGTAATTAGTTTAGATTTGGACTTACAGGAAAAATGTTACACTTAAAATTGTAGAATTTTATTGTTTTCAGCTGTCAACGCATCTTTATTTCTGTCCTTTCTTAGCATCTTTACATTGGCTCTATTTTAAAAAGAAGATTGATTTTGAATTTATTTCAAGACGTTATTGATTACTTGGAAAGCTCAGACCTGTGTTACATCACTCACTTCAACTGCAGTTCCCTTTGAGCAAAAAAACAGCCCGAGACGCACTGACATGACCTTTCTAAGTCTGGATTAAAGACTGTGCCTTAAGCTATGAAGCGATCCACCCACGATCACACGGTGGCACCCTGTAAATCTTTTCTACAATCACATTTTCGACACCTTTCTTTAAAATGTCCTTCTTCTGTGTCACCCCTATATATTTGCTTATGTTATTTAAGTGCTTTTAAATTGTGCTATTGTTTCGCTTGTTTTGTTTGCTAAGTAGTTTTTTATTATCTTGTTTTCCGTGCTTCTCTTCTTTCCTGCTCTCTTTTATCTGTACCACTCATGTCATTTGCCATCTTAGAGGTCCTTTGTTAATCCTGCCCTCGTACCATTTCCCCACCCAATTATATTCACCGGGACCTCCCTCTGCTTTATCACACTCTCTATTCATCAAAGTATCCATACCATCTCCACCTCTATCCATCTACCTCAAGCTCTTTGTCTCCTTTTCCTTCCCTTGCTGTGTCCTTCATTTTCTTTCTTTGCCACCATCACTCCTTTCCACCATCCTTTTGATTTTTTTATTTATTTTTCTTCCTAGCCATTCTCTGCTCTCTCCATTCTTTCATCTCTGCCCTGCTCGCACTAATGAGCGTTGCCATGGCCCGATCGATACAGGATGGAGTGTTTGTTCTCTGCACTGAGAGGAAAATGAATGTGGCTGCCATGCATCATTCCCTCCCGTCTGTGTGAGATGTGTGTGTGTGTGTGAGATGTGTGAGATGTGTGTGTGTGTGTGTGTGTGTGTGTCATCATATGTGCTTGTTTATGGCTGGTCATGCCCTCATTTGAGTGGCCTTAGTTCCTTAATGGAGACACAAGGGGTAGCGAACAGTTCATGGTGCTGGAAAACCTGACAAGGCCAGGTCTAATGTAGAGGAAACAATATTTGTGGAAGGAAAATTAAAATGATTTGTTACAAAATAAATCTGGTCACAGACCTCAATAATACTTTAGAGCTTCAACTACTTTTTTATGAAATGTTTGACAACATCGGAGAAAAACAAGCCTGTATTCTGAGTTATGATAATGTAATTTTTCAACATTACTATCTTGTTTCCTTTACAATATTTATTTTAAGAGTTGTATGTCAACTTTCCCCTGTAATCTTTTTTTTTTTTAAATGTATTTGTTTAGTTCCTGGAAGGCGCAACCATTGAGGTGGACCAGATCCACACTCACATGCGGCCCCTGCTGATGATGCTGGGGGACTACCGCAGCCTGACGCTCAACGTGGTGAACCGCCTGACCTCCGTCACTCGCCTTTTCCCCAACTCCTTCAACGACAAGTTCTGTGATCAGATGATGGTGAGAAACTGCCTCTTCATTCTGCAACAACGGCACAGAATACAGTTTATAATGGCGTCAAACATGACAGCAAGACCTTTCTACTGTAACGGTGTTGGTGCTAGGCTTCAGACTGAAGGTTATTTTATCTCTAAATATCTGATAATTCTTTAAAGTTTGAATATTCTACTAAGTAATCTGCAGGTTTAATCAAATAGTTATTTCTAAGTATTTTCATAAAGGGTAAATATATGCAAAATTACATAAGCAATTACTAGTTAATTATACTAAAACATGTAATTTATTAATTACAACCGCGTTTACCAGTCTTAAACATTTTAATATGAATGTAGTTCAAGACTTGTAATGCCGCAACATATTAGAGTATTGTTTCTGTGATACATGCTAGTGCACACTAGCTACATGCAGATTTGATTCTTGTCCTTAGGTTGATATTTTTTGGGTAGCAATGCCAACAGGGCTCACATGGTTAATACAAGGTGTCAGTTCATGCCCACTGTGTAGTAGCTTCACAATCAAAAAAGAAAAAAATATATATTTTCACACACACACACTCACTTTGCCAACACACCGCCTCAATCTTATCTTTCTCTCTGTCTCTCTCTCAGCAACACCTTAGGAAGTGGATGGAGGTGGTTGTAATAACACACAAGGGAGGCCAGCGAAGCGATGGCAGTGTAAGTATACACACCAGAGAGTTCAATGCGTACACCTTTAAGAAATTTAATACAAAATGTGAATACATCGCTCATGACATGTAGATGTGTTTTTTTGTTTCTACCATTTGGTTTAGTATGAATCTTGTTTGCATGCAATGAAGACGCAGTCATAGCCTGTAGGAGGCGGGGTCAACACCGCTGTCTACTGGCACATTTTTACACAGGGGAGAAAAAAAAGGGCAGAGAATGTAGTCAACACCTCCTCAATGTGGCCTCCTCCCAGATGAGTTGTGAGTGGCCATATTACAATCAATGATTAATTAGGCGCCAGGCAGGCGGTGGTGGGCCCAGCGCTGCGTCTCCTCATTATCTCCCCGACAGATAACCTTGTAAAGGCAGAGAAAAAAGGTGAGAGAGAAAGAGAGGGGGAGAAAAAAACCCAGCTGCCTCTCCCCCGCAGAAATAAAACCCATCTTCTTCTGCCTTCCCTTTATGCGAGTCCACCCTGCCCCGTCTTAAAACGGTGTGTTTAATTAGATGCAAATTGGCCCTCTGTCTTTCCCTCCCTCTCAACCCGGGGGTCTTTGTGCGTGTTGACAGGAAGGCTGGCAGTGACAATAAAGCCGGAGTCAGGGGTCAGTTAGCCGAGCCTGGTAAAGACAAAAGCTGGGGAAAGAGGCGGGAGCAGGGCTGAGGAGGATGGTCGTGACATGTAGGGCATGAAAGCAGCGTTTGACAGAGTATTGAGCCGAGTAACGGGGTGAGAGGAGGAGGAGTCAAGATCTCGCATGAAAGAAAACGGAAAGGGTTTAACCAAAATCATGACCTGATATCTGTCAGAAGAGTGTTTTTCCTCCCAAATGCCACAGCTTCTGTGTTGCTCGACTGACATTCCAGTATGCTCCCCCCCCCCCCCGTTATTCACCAAACGCTGAGAAAAGTTGTTCCTGAGGTCAATCATAAAGTGTTGTCTGCCCATTCATTTCATTATCACCCCGTCTCATCGGCTCACCTTCCACACGGAAACGAAGGCCGACGACACACAATTGCACACGTACTGCTTTGCTGACTCTGATCATTGTCTCCCGTTCCGGTACAGCCTGCGTTGGAGGGCGTTGAGGTGAGATGTGACCCCGCTGCTGACTCTCTGTGATTTCAGCTTCGTCGAACCAATGTCGTGGTAGTGGTGCTGTTGGAGTTCCCCCCCCGTATTTCTGTGTCCGTCTCTGTCGTCGTCGTCGTCTTCCGACACGTGACTGTCGTCTCTACCTTGCTCTAACTTCACCTTTTTGACTGTGTTAGAAATGTCCAATCCTTCATCCTTCCCCTTTGACTTTCCCCCGCTCTAAGATACCGATAATACAAGGTTTATGAAACTGATCATGCATACTTTTATTTGTTTGTACCCTGCGTGCATGTAATCTAAGAACAAGTGAGGTACTCTGCTCCTTTTCCTGTGGGACGTTAACTCCGCACTGATTGCATTTTCAGTCGTTTGACTTGTCCTCGTCTTTCTACAGTGGCTGTCCATCATGGCTCTCTTTAAGAAATGATGTCCGTGTCTAGTTCCATCATCCCTCCAAAAAATGTCATCCGCTCCCTTCGTTCCTCTTGACTCTTCCTCTAGGAGATGAAGATCTGTTCTGCCATCATTAACCTGTTCCACCTGATCCCAGCTGCACCTCAGACTCTGGTCAAACCTCTGCTGGAGGTGGTGATGAAGACGGAGAGGGCCATGCTCATAGAGGTAGGACACCAACTTCAAGATTTAAGGATGTTACAGCTTGAAAAGGAGTCCTTGACATTACTTTATGTCATGATACGTATTGTTACATCCAGCCTTCTGATCCTTTTTGATCAATGTTTGATGTAGAGTATAAATGGTGCATTTAACTCCCAGTGCATTTGCCTTCATGAAATCCTTACCATCTTTTCCTGTTTCCGCCTGTTCCCACTCCCTCCTCTGCTGCTTCACTCATCCCTCCTGTGGCAGGCCGGCAGTCCGTTCAGGGAGCCTTTGATCAAGTTCCTGACGCGTCACCCATCTCAGACGGTGGAGCTGTTCATGATGGAGGCTACGCTGAACGACCCCCAGTGGAGTCGCATGTTCATGGTCAGACACCGGCAGCTCTAAGTAGCAGTCCCTCCAGGCTTTTTATTGACACATTTGCCATTGAAACTGCATTTTGTTGCCGCACTAATCGGCTATAATCGTATATATAATGGGAGTTTCGAGGCTTTGTGGTCCTGTAAACCACCCAAATTGAGACGGATCACTCCCAGTAGAAAAATCGTAATTTCCTGTATCGTATTTCTTTGAATGTGTTATAGTTACAGTGTGTGTGTGTGTGTGTGTGTGTTCATATACAGAGTTTTCTGAAGCACAAAGATGCCAAGCCACTAAGAGACGTGCTGGCTTCTAACCCCAACCGCTTCGTCCCTCTGCTGGTCCCCGCTGGCACTGCAGCAACTGTTCGACCTGGATCTCCGTCCACCACCACAGCCAGATTGGACCTGCAGTTTCAGGCTATCAAGGTACACATAACCGTAACGATGTATTTATATTTTTTGCACAGCCCTAATCTGAATACTACATTCAGTAATTCCATCACATGACCTCGAGCCTGTTCCTTCTTCGTCCCTTCTGCTCAGATTATCAGCATCATAGTGAAAAATGACGAGGGTTGGCTGGCAGGGCAGCACTCCCTGGTCAGTCAGCTGAGGCGAGTCTGGGTCAGCGAAGCCTTCCAGGAGAGACACCGCAAAGACAACATGGCTGCCACCAACTGGAAGGAGCCCAAGCTGCTGGCCTTCTGCCTGCTCAGCTACTGCAAGTATGTACACTTATTCAAATGGAAATATTGGACAAAGTTGTCAAACGATCTGAAAATGGACATTGACCCCCCCCCCCCCCCCCCCCCCCCGTCTCATCAACAGGCGTAACTACTCAGAGATTGAGCTGCTGTTCCAGCTGCTGCGGGCCTTCACAGGTCGCTTCTTATGCAACATGACCTTCCTGAAGGAGTATATGGAGGAGGAGATTCCCAAGAACTACTCCATTGCCCAAAAACGGGCCCTGTTCTTCCGCTTCGTTGAGTTCAATGACCCTCACTTCAACGATGAGCTTAAAGCTAAGGTACGTACACAGACTACATGCCAGAGGTACCTGAAATTACCAACGAGAATGAGTTTTTGCCAACAGATTTAATACAGAGTCTTAAAATCCACACGGGAAATCAAGTATTGGTCTAGTGGGAGGTTGAGATGAATTGATGGATACATTACACTGTCTGTTTTTGTAACATATTTAAACGAATAGTTTAAAACTATGAGGCACCTGTGGGCCTTAATTGAAAAGAATATGATGCGTTTTGGACTTTTTGCATTGTGCTGGAAAAATAGATGCCGATCTTGGAAAATTGAGACGTAATCTTTTGGACCTAATGATGGATTATAAATGATGTTTCTAAATTCTTCTCGGCTTGCTTACTTCCTCAGTGTGGGACCTTGATCTGTGTGACTTCTATGCTCGGTGTGTTTTGTACCAGAAGTTCTTTGATGGAATCGGGAAGGTCATTGTCTGGTTGTAGACCCTCAGAGGCTCACACATGAATGCTTCTGTCCTCTCTACCTGACCTGCTGCTGCAAACCATTACAATCATTCGGGCTGCTTTTTAATTAAGATCACTCTCCCGCATGCACGCTCACAAGCATGCACACACACACACACAGAGACGGACGCACACATACACATTTTGCACAGCTGTAATAGGCTCACAACCTGGCACAGAAGAGCAACAGCGCTGCTGTTAAGTACAAACGGGTCAGTGGGGAAGGCTGGCAAACTCCAGCACACAGCCAAATGACTGTCACACAGCTGAAAAGTGCAGTGTACCCAGACTCCCAAATCCAAGGACATGCACTCACTGTGTCTTTCCAGGCCCGAATGTTGCATTTTCATATTTAGCAGAACAAAGTTTCGTCCCTCATATAACACAACACCCCGCCCCCCCACATTCATAATTTCGCTCATATTGTTGTTTTTCCCCCTTAATTATCCTCCTCTGGTGCACAGCAGCTGCTAGCTGTGCACCAGAGGACACACAGGAAAGAGAGCGTGTGTTTGCGTGTGAATGTTTGTGTTGATTGGTGTACAAGTCGTGAGCAAGAGAATGAGCGTGGCAGTCTGACATTTAAATAATTGCCGTTTGCATTTACCCAGAAGCTTAATATTGTGTGTGTGTGAGGCTCAGGTTCATGCCTCACAGGGGTCTCGGAGAATCTTTCACTCTGGGCGAGACACCGAGTGTGTGTGAAAGAGAAAGCAGAGAGACGGTGTGGGACAGCAGCAATGAATCATCTATGATGGCACACACTCGTCTCTTGCTGCTCCTGTATCGTTTCTTTTTGTTGAATCCGAAGCGTTCTGACAGAAAGCTGCTGTTGTGCTGCTTTTTTTTTTTTTTTTGCTCAAAAGTGTTTGATTATTCATGCAATAGATTTCAAGCAGACAAGCAAACAAACAAGTGTGTGAAATTTATGAAGCACAGCGTGTCCGTTTCACGTTCTGTTACTTTTTATGTTTCTGACATGACGCACTGAGCAGCAGAGTTTTCCACATGTCAGAATGTGTCGACATGCTGCGCTAGTATCATGTCCCCGGTAGAGATGGAAATCAAACTGGAGTGTTAAGTTGAAATAACAAATACATCTTTTTGTTGGTTTCTGTTGTACACACTCTCTTCTGACATGTGTATGTGGACAACAAGGTAGATAAAGATAATAAGAGGAATAAAACCAACAGCTGGGTGTGTTTAAAGAGGTTTCCACTCATGTCCACAAATTAAATAATGACAGAGAGGAATAATGCCAGAGTGCTTTTTAAACATGTTTTAATAAGAGAAATACCTGAGTGCAATTCTAAACAACGCAGATTCATTTCCCTTTCAGTTGTCTTGTCAAGCAGTCGGATTTAGACAAATAACAAAAGCAGTTGAATAAAATCCCATTATTGATGCAGAGTTCCTAAAATCAGAGAACTACCTTGGTTATGTGAGGTTTGAGGTTTACCCAGAGTTAAATGAGATCCCCTCTAGCTCTCCACCGAACTGTAAAAGATATCCAAATGACTGTTGAGACCGATTTAATAACTTTTAACTAGCCAAAGGAACTGGTGGTGGCTGTTATTCAAGCCGTCCTGTGGCTACTTCACAATATCTTCCTAATTCCTGATGTGTATGGGGACATTTTCCTGGTCCCCGTTTCCACCATCTCTCTTCTTTTGTGGTTGGAGAGGAACCCAAGTGGCACCGTCACACACACACACACACACACACACACACATTATTTGTTCATGGGTATGGAAATGGGATTCAAGATAATTAAGACCCCTGCAGAAGGAGACCTCGGCTACTCGCCCAGAGGTATTGTGTAACACACATCTAATGGCAATATACAGTGATTGATGTTCCGAGGAGCTTAGTATTTATAGGAGCAGATGAGTCTTAAGAACAGACTCCATGGCCTTCTCTTTGTGTCTTCATTTAAGCGGCGTGCGTGCATGTTTCTGCACGCGTGTGCAAGTCTTTACCAGCCACGCATGCACACTGTGCAGAGCATGCGTGAATAACGTTCGAACGGAGGAGCCGGAACATATGCTGCCACAGCTCGTTCTCCGCTGAGCGATGCGCTGTCCTCCCCCAGTGATGGATTGAACAGGGAGGGTTCATTAACAGATAGCAGCTTCTTTAATAAATGCAGTCGTTAGCTGTATTGTGGTCGGGTTATTCTGCATTTTACCGGCTAATCAAGCCTTTTTGCCTTCACTCGCAGATCCCTCGCTGACAAATCCCTGCAGGTTTCGGGGGCTGTTTGTAAATTGCATTTTAAGCCCTTCATTTTGTTTTTGCGTCCAATGCTTATGGATTAATTAAGAGAACGCGTTAAGAGTGTTTTCTTCTCCAATTCTTGAAATGTCACGTTTTCTGTTATTACCATTGTTTTGCGCCTCGAGCCTGTCTTTACGCTCCTAAATTATTTGTCACTCTCGAGAGAATCAACGTTTTATTTCCCTGTTGTTGTTATCATCATCATGATTTTAGAAATAATTTCAGAGTAGACGACTATTTCATCACTTGATTACGTGTCACGGAGAGCTCGGAGTGTGCAAGTGTGTCTTTTATGCAGATTTTGAAAGAACACACGAGGTCATTTTCTCCTCTTTTGTTGAATGCATATTCTCCTAAGTAAATGGAATAAAAAACAATTATCTCTCTGTGTTTTTGCTGTTTCTTAGGTGTTGCAGCACATCCTCAATCTGGCCTTCCTGCACAGCTTTGAGAAGGGGGAAGGTGAGCAGCTGCTTGGACCGCCCAACCCTGAAGGAGACAATCCTGAAAGCATTACCAGTGTCTTCATCACAAAGGTACACACGCAACACATACACGCTTGCAGCGATTCCTTCCTCTCAACATCCTTCTTCGCATCCAGTCTGCTCACTTCTCTCTCTCTCTCTCTCTCTCCCCCTCCCTTCTTCTTTTGTTCATTACTCACCAGCTTTGTCTCTCCATCAGTCTCCCTGATTTCATTACCTGCTGCATTTCCTCTCATAATGTCTTATCAGTCCAGCACATCTCCATACTCTCAGTCATCATCCGTTGGGTCCTACTTAGTCTGATTCTTCTTTCTCCCGTGGCCTCCACACACGACTTGATCATTAATTGCTGCCGTTCCATCTTTCTCTTCCTCCATCTGTCTTTGTTTTTCTCCCTCCCTCCCTCCCGCCGGCCCCTCTTTCCATCACGTTTTCATTCATCAGGCCAGACTATAATTCCCGGTGTAAATGCCACGATGTGACCGTGCTAAAGGTCGGCATGTTTGCGCTGCGGCACATCTCATCACTGACTAACACCAGTCCTAATGGCTGCTAATGGCTCCTCTTCGGTCTGGTTTAAAACTCATTTCCTCCCTCTCCCTCTCTCTCTCTCTCTCTCTGACAACCCTCCAGGGAAGTCGGATGGTGATGGTTGTTTGAAACCTTTTTGCAAGAGTTTTTTCGATATGTGAAAGTGTATCGTCGTTGTGGTTTGACTTCATTTAAATGCAATTTTGCAAAGTGAACATTCGTCTGAACTGCAGTATACTTAAGCAATACAATATATTAAATAGAATGTATTTATCTTTCTTATTGATGCACCTGAAGTGCATTAAGTAATCTAAGACTCTGTTGGCACCTGGTAAGAATCAGAGCCACACCAACAGCTCTCAGGCACATTAAAACATCTTGTTTTTCACTATACTGTGCTAGTAAAAACTGTACCTATTTCCCCCTCACTCAACAATCTTTGACCCCCCCCACGTCCTTCCCAATCCTCTAAGGTACTGGACCCGGAGAAGCAGGCCGACCTGCTGGACTCGCTGCGAATCTGCCTGCTGCAGTTCTCCACCCTGCTGGTGGAGCACGCTCCCCACCACATTCATGACAACAACAAGTCGCGCAACAGCAAACTGCGGCGCCTCATGACCTTCGCCTGGCCGTGCCTCCTGCCCAAAGCCTGCGTGGACCCGGCCTGCAAATACAGTGGCCACTTGCTTCTGGCCCACATCATTGCAAAGTTTGCCATTCACAAGAAGATTGTGCTGCAGGTGAGGAAGAATGAGAGGAGAAACTCAGTGGAGCGTGGGTTTAGCATCACTGGTACAGGAAATGGTCCATTTAATAAGTGCATTACCTTCTTTTTTTTTTTTCTACAGGTCTTCCACAGCCTGCTGAAGGCCCACACGATGGAGGCCCGGGCCATCGTACGGCAGGCCATGGCCATCCTGACCCCAGCTGTGCCGGCCCGCATGGAGGACGGCCACCAGATGTTGACGCACTGGACTCGCAAAATCATCGTGGAGGAGGGACACACTGTGCCGCAGCTGGTCCACATACTGCATCTCATTGTGCAGCACTTCAGGGTGAGCAGACATAATAAAGAGCACGCACACAGAAATTGCAGTTTGGCAATAGAGCACCACCTTCATTCATTCAGCCCTTAACTATAAAGTGCTCCAGTGAAGCACATGGGGGGGGGGGAGGGGGGAACAGTTGAGAAGCTATTTTAGTTGATTTTCTGAGTGCCCTGAATTAAATGATGCCTCTTAACCAGTCCTGATGGGAATGGAGCATCATCATTAAAAGTTGGAGTATCTCGTATTGCCCCTTTAAATAGTCTTCCTGATACTAGTTGGTTCACTAAATGTGAGTTTCATATTGACGGTAGACAGGACACCGGTGTTGGGGTCGGTTGCCTCCTTGCCAAAAGCCGGATCATTCGTCACTGGGCAGCGGAGCTAATGGTAGCCGCCCTGCTGCCTTTTAGTCGCCTGAATGCAGCTGCAAAGTCCCAAGCTTCTCGGTGATGACCAGTAGAGTCCGAGAGCGTCTAGTCAACACCAGCAACGGATCGTTGGGCTTTATGTTTGCCTTCCTCCTTAAACTTCGAAAAAGACACTTTCTGCCCTCTCGCTCCTTGAGCTGATGTTCGCCGCCTCGCCGGTCAGAGAGCTACAGTCTTTGAGCAGGAGACTGACATTTTCCTCAGCGCCGCTCTCTATTTCACTGACAGGCTGCTCTCACTGGGCCAGATGACTAATCTAATGTAATCACATCAGCATAATTACACTAGGGAGGAGATAATGACAGACAGATGAGAGACTTTGTGCGTGTGTGTGTGTGTGCGTGTGTGTGTGTGTGTTTGATAAAGAAATGGAGAGACTGTGTGAGCGTGTTAGTCTGGGTGCACACGTGATGGACAGGGCTTAGCCACTCCGTCATTAAGGGCCTGTGAAGTCCTGCTCTATCGACTATAATTACCCGCAAAAGTGAGAAGCTTTAATATTCTTTGACACTGGCAACAGCCCTCAGATAGACATCTAATCTCTTGCTCTTTTGTTCTGCGCGTGTCCCAGTTGCAGTTTTGCGATGAAACTAAGTGACTCTTGAGTGTGACGCTTGAGAGCGCGAGTTCTCGTGGCTAAGTGTGTGTCATCACGTCCTTGAGACTAAGTGGGAATACGACTTCAGAGTTTGCCCCCTTCTGACTCTGTCTCAAAGTGATTGAACACCCTCTTAAACTTTGCATGCGTTATCGTTCCAAAATCTAGAGCAAAGTATTGTCAGTGTAAGAAAAATGTTCCATCATCATTCATGTAAATGAGGCTCCATGGGGAGGCTGACTGGATCTCTTTCTGTAAGACAAAGCTGACGCGAGGCGCTATTATTTTCGGGTTCACAGGACTCTCAATTGCCCGGAGAGTGGAGACAAACTGTCTTCTTTAGAAACTTTTAAGTTTGGTTTTAGGGAAGGAATCGCACAATAGCCCGCTCTCATAATTGCTTTTAGGTGGCTGCTAAGGCAATTGAAGCCAAATCTCATTTATATCTGAAGATACTGACAAGGAAGTCCATTAAAAATGAAGCTGAGGGAAGCAAACGGTTCCCCTCATTTGTCGTGGATGCTCTGGAGAACAAGGTTGCCAAACCAGTATAAATTATTTTGCAAAACCTACATGTTTTAATGTCATCATTCTATAATTCACGTCACATTATTTTATCTCACTGAAAGTTATGCAGCATCTTTCAGTCTATGTGTTTGGGTTCACCCTCTGGTTGGCATGCAGGCGGGAAGGAGGAGCGTTTCCGTGTGAGGAATTTATTTTGATGGGCTCACAAAGTGGGGTTTTTCCACTCATGCAAAAGAGGTTTTTAAACTCATAAGCTTGCAAACTGTATCATTCTTTTCCCCCTCTCTCGTACTCTGGTTCTGCATCTGGTTTTTTTTGCAGAGTGGAGGCTCAAGGTGTGTGTGTGTGTGTGTGTGTGTGTGTGTGTGTGTGTGTGTGTGTGTGTGTGTGTGTGTGTGTGTGTGTGTGTGTGTGTGTGTGTGTGTGTGTGTGTGTGTGTGTGTGTGTGTGTGTGTGTGTGTGTGTGTGTGTGTGTGTGTGTGTGTGTGTGTGTGTGTGTGGTAAAGAATGCAAAAAAAAAAACAGGCCCTGAGCTACATCTGCATTTTATTTTGAAGTTTGGTTCCTTTAAGTACTGCTCTGTCATCTGTTCATTTGCTCATCTATACTAACTCTGCCGTCGGCATCAGTGACCATCTGCAGTCCAGTTCTAACTGACACTTTGGGTTTAGAATACCAAATACGGAAGCTTTCGCAAACCAGATATTCAAGTTCTTGAATCGCTACATCACTCTATATTAGATTGATTTGACATGTTATTTCTTACATTTGTACTCGCTGCTGTCTCTCTCCAGGTGTACTACCCTGTGCGCCACCACCTGGTGCAGCACATGATCAGTGCAATGCAGCGTCTGGGCTTCACCCCCAGCGTCACCATAGAGCAAAGGAAACTGGCTGTGGACCTGGCCGAGGTGGTCATCAAATGGGAGCTACAGAGGATCAAAGACCAGCAGGTGTGTTCATGGATTACATGTACATACATGTACAATCACAACAGAAATCCAGGCAAAGACGCTGTCATTCTGTAAACTGTAACTATGTTAACTGATGGACTCATCTTCACCCCGATCCTCCTCCTCTCTCTCCCCCCCGTCTCTTTTTGGGGTCGGCAGCCGGAGTCCGAGGCTGAAGTAGTTGCTGGCGGTGAAGGGACGAGCGGCGGTGCTGTGAAAAGAGGACTGTCTCTGGAATCTGCCACCACTGCAGCCGCTGCCGTCGGGCAAGACGTCAAGAGGTTCCGCACGGCGACCGGTGCGGCCTCCACGGTGAGCTCAGAAGTAGGTGGATGCGAGGAACAAGTCACTTTATAGCCAGGATATTAATTCTGCTTATTATTTCTGCTGCAAAAGTTTCACAAGATCATTAATATTCTCTTCTCTTCTATCGTGTTTCACCGAGCGCGGGGCTTAGCCTCTCCACACACACACACACACACACACACACACACACACACACACACACGTGATGAGCCTTGGTGCGTTTTATGCGGAGTGAGCACTTTGCCGGACTAGTTAAAAGAATTAAAATTAAAAAATCCTTTTAAATGCTACGTTGTTTGTCAGCGACGGACCATACGCCAGTTCATATGGGAACTTAGGAGGCATTTGGCATTGTGTGCTCTGAATAATTCTGCATGCAGTTAACGCACCAATCATCTTACATTATACTATAATTACACCATTATCCTGACATTTGCTCCCGGTGTTCCTCACCACTGTTTTGGGAGAATGAAATAACAGGAATAACATGCGAAGCAGCTTTGAACATGACATATATAGTTTAATACGTGCTGTGGATCTAACTAATGTGAAGAGCAGTGGTTCATGTGGATTTGGAAAAGGTACTTATAGATATCTAAAGAAACTTCAATGTGTTAAATCACAGCCGTACACAGGATCTAAAAATACTACAAGAAGCTGTTGTCCTTTCTGTAAACACAGCACAAGTCTTAGTAGTTGCAGTCATAATCACGGCTTCTTTGACCGGATGTCAGGAGAAAAATGCAACGGCAGCGTTTGTTTCTGCTTGAGTCGAGGAAATGTTAATTGCTCAATGAGTTGCAAGGATAATTTTCAGTTGCAGCTTACTTTTCCCTTTAAACAATGCAGACAAAAACCTGACTTTGTGTAGGCTCTAAACCCTCCTGACTAAACGCTCTATGCAACATTTGCAATTCTATCAGAGTTTTATGACGATATCCGTTTAGTTTTTTAGCCTCTAAAAGTTTAGACTTTTCCTGGGTTTGAGACACTTTCTTTTACTCTGCATTCAAACAAAAGATCTGAAATATTCATATTTACAATGTTTATATGTTTTTTTTTATGTTTTTATAGGTGTTTGGCCGCAGCCAGTCCATGCCAGGTACAGAGACCATGCTCACCAAGCCTGTCGAGAAACAACATACGGACACCGTGGTCAACTTCCTCATCAGGATAGCATGCCAGGTAACACCCCGCCATGATTGTCTCACACACACACACACACACACACACACACACACACACACACACACATTTCTTTCTCTCTCTCTTTCTCAAACTGACAAAGGTACAGTTCTGCCAGGTAGGATACAGCTATCCTAACCCGTCCGTGGTGAAGGTAAGGCACACCTGGTGGCTGTCCTGAACACATCTCTACACACACACACACTGAGTCCTTTATGTCCCTTGGTCCAGTGGCAGTGATGACCTTGGTTACACGCTTGAAATAGTGTGTTGGGATTTCACTCACCTCGACTTCTCCTACTTCTCCATTCTCACTGTTCATCCAACCATCTCTGTTGAATATAACCGCTGGGGATCACTCACTAAAGAAACATAATCTTTTTTTTGTATCCGACTCGATAACGGTGTATTGTGATACCGAATTGATCCCTGTAGAAAATGTGTATCTGCTCACCGGCCCCCGGGGGATCACCATCAACCAAAGAACGACGCACACAGAGCTGATAGGGTTTCATTGTCTTGCTAAAGGACGCTCCCGCATGTCAACATATGAGGGCTTCTGCAGCGCTTCCTGACTGAAGGATTGTCACCTTCCTGACTGTGCCACTGTTGAACTCTAGCTGCACGAAAAAAAATGACAATATATGGTGACAGTCCATGTCTCACCTCATCGTCAAATTGAAGATGAAGTTGTCATTGATAATGATACCAACCTTTCCTCCCTCCCTCTCCTGTCTAGGTGAACGACAGCACCAACGTGGCGGGGTCTCCGGGGGAGCTGCTGTCCCGGCGCTGCGTTAGCCTCATGAAGTCTGCCCTCAGGCCTGACATGTGGCCTCGCGCCGAACTCAAGCTGCAGTGGTTTGACAAGCTGCTTATGACCGTGGTAAGATATGCCGTACGCCTTCAGACACGAGGGCTGCCTTTATGTTTCGCATTCACGCTTGTGTTGGTGACATAATTGGTTCTATGCTGTCGTTACTGCTGCGTCTCCACTGCATGTCCCAGAGATCACTCGTCAATCACTGCGTCCAGACCTGAAATGGCTTCTCCTTTTGATTTTGGCTTATCTTTTCTATTTTGTGATGGGGCCCGTGCTGTTCTTCGGATTAGTAAAAAAACAAACAACAAAACGTATTTGTTTACGTGAGCATGTCACAGATTATTTGAAGTCGCAAGTGCACGTCATCAACAGTGTTTTTTTTTTTATTCAAACAAAGTCTGAATAAAATTTTAAATATTCCGGCTCGTTGTTACAGCTCAAAGCAGCAATCAACAAACAGGAAAGGGTAACTAATGCGCCTCTGCTGCTCGCTTTTCCCAGAGACCGCAGAAGTTACTCCGTCTCCGCTTAAGCTCTGTCTTAGTGTTTGCTCTAACGCCTCCGAGTCCTTTGTCTGTTATCAGTAATACATGAAGTGAGGCGCCGACCGCCATAATGACAAAATAATGACAGTGGTGAGATAACAAGAGTCTATCCGGGTTGCCCTGCGCCTTCTCGTTCAACCCCCCCCCCTCTCCATCCTAAACTCCTCATCCTTGCCGCCTGTGTGCCTCTGTGCTCCCTCTCCCTCTTGCCCCCCCACTTCCTCCTCTCATCTCTTCTTTTTCTCTTCAGCCTCTTATCGCGGCCTCTCTTCCTGCTCTCTATTTTTATCCGTCGCTCCTCTCCTTCTCTACTCATCTCTCTGGTCTGATTCAGCGCCGCTGTTCAGACAAGGTTATCGCCGCGCGCCGGCAATTGCCACGTACTTCCCTTGTTCCCTTTTGGGGATCACTGCATCGGTCGCGCCTTTCTCTCTCTGCCTAGTACGCACACACACACACACACACACACACACACACACACACACACACACAATCAGCCCCTCCAGATCCCATGGGGATGGTCTGACAAACAAGGCTTTCTGTAGGTCTTATGCAGATGCACATACACGGGCCCTTTCCCCCCCCCTTGGGAGCATGCTCTACCTGTCTAGCCGTCTTACTCCGACTAATGAACAATGCTCTAAATCGGATTACCTTTTATCATCTCATTGTACTGGCGTGGCAGTGATTAAGAGTCGGGGAGGAGTGGCGTGAGAGTGCAGGGTGAGACGCGTGCGCAAAGCATGCACACGATCGCACGCTTGAAGCACATACATGCCCGAATCTGCATGGCTCCAGAGACGCGGTCCCGTTCTGTTAATACGGTGCCGAATCAATACCACCCTAATATCTACCAGGAGCTTTATCACAAGAGTCACCTTGTTCATTAGCCGAGATTAGTGCTATGGATCTGTCCCAGATTATCCTCTTGGCCCTGCAATCGCGCCGAACCTTGATTGCAATTTAGACAAAATTAGGACCCAATGTTGGCCATTGATCTTTGGTTTAGCGGCAATCACGCTGCCGTGGTTCTTTTGTGTGAGAAATACCTCTGTGTGTAGAATATTGATTCCTGGCTTGTCTGTCTGTGTAATAAAAACTTGGATGATTAATGCATCTAGGGATGAATTTGCAGAATAGGTTTTTTTCTTGCTTTGTTGTAGAAAACATGAGCCTTAATATTTTCCTTGATATGAAAGTCACATTTATTAAGAGGCATAATAGGTAGGGTTGGGCGTTATTACAATTACCCTACAGATGATATTGCTTTGAGACAAGCGACAATATATGAAATGATGTTCCAAAAAGAGAAGAAGAGAGAGACGCACATAGATATAACGGATACTTATCTCTGGACTAGAGTCGCAATGGTGAGATCAGTTAATCCGATCAATCGACTGGTAGTCACTGCCCTCGTATAGTCTTATCCACCGTTGACTGTCTTATCCACACGCTTCTTTTACTCCACTGACCTGCTTCCACTGTTCTCCATGTCCTCTCAGGAGCAGCCAGCCCAGGCTAACATCTCCAACATCTGCACCGGACTGGAGATCCTCTGCTTCCTGCTGACGGTGCTGCAGTCCCCGGCCATCCTGGCCCATTTTAAGCCCCTCCAGCGGGGCATCGCCGCATGCATGACCTGCGGCAACACCAAAGTCCTGCGGGCCGTCCACTCCCTCCTTTCTCGCCTCATGAGCATCTTCCCCACCGAGCCTAGTAAGTCGCCGGCGCTTAATGCCTAAATTGTAACAGGCCAGCTGTAGGAAAGCACCTGCATGTCTGAGGAAAAAATATTTGGACCATTGCTCTGTTGCTGTTGATTGATGCTTAAATTCTTAACTTTGCTTTTATCGTGCCATGTGCTAAAAGCAAGGCATTGATTTGGATACTTGTCTTTGTTTGAAGTAAACACTGCTTCTCTCCCTCTAGGCACATCAACGGTGGCATCCAAGTACGAGGAGTTGGAGTGTCTGTATGCTGCTGTGGGCAAAGTCATCTATGAGGGACTTACCAACTACGAAAAAGCCACAAGCAACACGAACCCCACACAGCTCTTCGGTAAGACCCCCCCCGCCGCTCCCTTCTTTTCTTCTTCTCCATCATCCCTTTACTCTCACGTTGTCGCTCATAAACCCTGCGGGTGTGCGTGTGGGGTTTGGTTTGGTTTTTATAATTTTTCACACTCCCTCTCCATCCTTACAAAAACCAAAGCCACTTTTTTTCGCAATTAAGCTGGTGAGTGGGTCGTTAAAATGCAAGCCGACGAGCCCCGCCGCTCGGGCTAACATCTGGTCTGTTTAAACAGAGGCCACAGTCCAGCGGTTTGGGAAAGGTTGTTTCTGGAAGAATTGCTGCTTTCGGCCACCCTCCCCGTACGGACATTACTGCTATTTAACCAGATGTCCGAGAGTATTTATCTCAACAACTTACATTGAAGCGTATTCCAAAGAGACAGTTATTAGATTGTCTTTTTCTTTTATTTGAACTATGCAGTAGCTTTCCGAATAAAGGGCCCTTAAGGTGACAAATGACTTTTGGGGAACAGACTAAAGGTAATGCTATTTTGTATGGTTTCCCAAAATGGCCGTTGTGGTCAATAAAAAGCATTTGAACATTTGTCTCCCCTCTAGGGAGAAGCAATAGAGAGGGACATTTAAGTTAGATTCCCTTTAAAGAAGAAATAAAGTCCTTGTCGTGCTGTGTATATGAACACGAGCTGACTGCAGGTGTGTGTCTGTCACTTTGCCCCCCACAGAGGTTGAGGTTCTTGTCGCGTTGTTGTGTATCTCACTCTCTCTCTCTCTCTTCCCCTTCATTTGTCTCCCAGGAACACTGATGATCCTGAAGTCAGCCTGCAGTTACAACGCCAGCTACATCGACCGCCTCATCTCGGTGTTCATGCGCTCGCTGCAGAAGATGGTGCGCGAACACCTGAGCCCCCAGCAGGCCAACCCAGGGGTCACGGAAACCAGCACGGGTACATGGACATGAATTCAGTGGAAAGAATATGAGGAGGCCAGACTTCAACTGAACAGACTTTACAGTGCAGCAGTTACAGCTGGCTGACATGATCAGGAAGGCTAGTGTGCATACTTACCTTAACTCCGATCCTCTCTCCGGAGAAAACAAACAGATGGTAACCTTGTGATGTTTTGCTCTGGGTTTGAAAGGGTAGACGGTGTTTGATATAGAACCGCTTGACAACTTGCCTCATACTTCAGGCAGCAAGAGTTTCACAAGTGTTGTTTAAGCGCTTTAGGTTGTTTAGCGTTCTCACGACTATTACAAAGTTCATCGAGGTTCCCCGTCTTCTCTGAGCTTAGCTTCACTGGATTTATAGAAGTCGGGCACGACATGATTCCTGTTGCTTCTTCTCAGAAGGGAGGTAATGGCTGCGAGATGCTATCCGGGCTCTAAATTGCCCCCTAATGACTATATCGGGAAACGCAGACATCTCCCCTCTACTAGGCACAGTTCTAGTCACTAACCAACGAGGCCTCATCTCTCACTAATCTAATGAACTTCATTGTAAAGTAGTTCCAACCCGACTGTTGAGTTGTATTTTTGGCTGCTATCGCCGCTAAAAATATATAAGTGCAGGACTCACATGACCAGATTGACTCTCGAGAAAATAAGACACAAGTTTTGACTTTTTAAAAATAACATTTTTAGAGCTCTTAAAATTCAGAATAGCAATAAGGAAGAAATCTCTATATTTTGGTTGCTTACCGAGCTGATATTGAAGACACACTAAACTGTAAACTGGATAATACTTTATCCACAGCTGTCCATCAATATTAGTATAGTTTAAATCCTCAGTCCTGCTTCTGACCATGAACCCCTCTGTTCCTCTAGTGACCAGCGAGCTGGTAATGCTGAGCCTTGACCTGGTGAAGACTCGCCTGTCCGTCATGAGCATGGAAATGAGGAAGAACTTCATCCAGGTCATCCTCACGTCGCTGATTGAGAAGTCACCTGACCCCAAAATCCTCCGTGCTGTCGTCAAAATTGTCGAAGAGTGGTTGAAGAACAATTCTCCAATGGCTGCGAATCAGGTAAGAAGGAGTCTTACTCTGAAACAATATCGCGTTACGCAAATATAATGTGTGATTTAGCAGATCATCGCTTTGTTTCTTTGATAATAGCTGAATCAGCAATGTACATTTTTTAAAAAGGTGTGAAACCTTTTGGAGAAACAACAAGCAAAGCACATTTTGCAAACCCAGTGAGGGTTAGCATTACACCCACAGAGGTGTCTTTGGTCTTCATTTTCTTTCACGCTGTAGAAGGACAGCAAGCAGTAAAAAGCTGAGCTGGACAGAGAGATGCCGTTACAAAAACAGTGTTTTCTTATTTTCTCCTCTCTCCCCTGCCCTCTCTGGTTGATTTTCATCGCCACTATCGCTCCTTTCTAACCGACATCCCTCTTCTTCTTCCACCTCCCTCCAGATGCCCAACCTGCGCGAGAAGTCCATCCTGCTGGTGAAGATGATGACCTACATAGAGAAGCGTTTCCCCGACGAACTTGAGTTAAACGCCCAGTTCCTGGACCTCGTTAATTACGTCTACAGGTAATTACCGCCATTCATCACATGGCCAAATGGCCGTGCCGCTGACGCCACGCTGCCCTTGCATCCATCTTAAAAGGGAGGGATGAAGGTCGGGGAGGGTGAGTCGGGGAAAGACGCGGGAGGGTTGGGTCAAGATGAGGAGGACGGGGGTTTGAAGCATGTGAGGTGTACCATTCATCTTCCTTTCTTTTTCTTTTTAAAAGATCAGAGTAAGGATCGGGGAAGATAGATCATGCTCAATAGATGCATATGATTAGTCAGCTGGTGGTACATGAAAGCAGCGGAATTCATGAATTGAATTTGAAGCCAAAGAAAATAGAAAAAAGGTGGAAAACAGATGATGTCAGGACACCCAGCAGGGGTGGGGCCAGAGGGAAAAGATGGTCCTACTGCCTGCCATTCATCAAACTCCGTCCCTTTTGTCTTTCTGTCTCACACACATACACATTTAATCAGCCAAATGTACCCCGTATTCCTCCAGCCCATCTGCTCTTCATGTCAAAAGGTTTAAAACGAGCCGTAAAGCCGTGATGGACAGCGAGTAATGATAATGGAATGATAAAGCAGCTGTGCCAGAACAATGTGTGATTAAGAGAATGGCGCAAATAGGGGCAATATGCAGCTGTGGCAGCCTTGCCTTTTTGTTGTTTTTATCCCAGCCTCCCCTCTCTCCTTCTGCTATGTGAATCATACCCATGAGGCCCGTTTAGTGCAGCAGGATGATGTCGCAATGATGACATTTGTTATTTAAGTGTTAAATACATGACGGTTGGTGCTTTACTAACTGTGGAGTAACCACATTAAAGATACTTAATTTCGCAGAATATCCAGTGCTAACTGCCATCTCCCCGCACTTCCGTGGTTGTCGGTGTCGCGCTACACGGCTGTTCAACCATGCGGGCGCCTTACGTTAGAATGTTGCGCCGAGATGACTTTTTGAAAAAAACACATTGTATTCTGCTAATTAGTAGTATACACAATTATGTACACAGTTACACAGAAATTCAAAAATGAGCTGTAAATGTAACTTTTATAATATTCTTCCACATACTGTAGGTGTGTGATTGGTTGTGTGTGTCTATGTGTCGGCCCTGTGAACATCTGGCGACCTGTCCAGGGTGGTACTGTTCGGATGATATTTAGTAACATAATTCATTTACAAATGCACTTAACGAAAGACCTAAAGACTAAATCTCAAGCCTCATTACATTGCTTCAACATGTCTGAGTGTTGTTGCAGTGGCATATGCCAGTATTGGCATATGCCACTGCTATTCTCAAGAAATGCCACTGAGCCCTTAGTGTCACAGTGATTATTGTCAAAAGGGTAAAAGCCGGCACACAAACGTTTTGCCTGTCACATTTTTCAGGGATGAGAGCCTTTCAGGAAGTGACATCACGTCCAAGTTGGAGCCGGCCTTCCTCTCGGGGCTTCGGTGCACTCAGCCGCTGATCAGAGCCAAGTTCTTTGAAGTGTTTGACTCCTCCATGAAGCGGCGCGTGTACGAGAGGCTGCTCTACATCGGCTGCTCTCAGAACTGGGAGGCCATGGGCAGCCACTTCTGGATCAAACAGTGCATAGAGGTAAGCCGAGCGCTGCCTCTGGTCTTTTAAAGCCTTTTATCCAACATTAAAAATAATACATTTTTCATTCAAAAGTAGTTTAATTTCAACTACCCTCTTGATGTCATGTCATTTACTGCCACTGACCTTTTGCACCTGGTCTTTGTGTGTTTGTGTGTGTGTGTGTTAGCTGCTGCTGGCAGTGTGTGAACGAAACACCATCATCGGCACCAGCTGCCAGGGATCCATGCTGCCCTCCATCACTAACGTCATCAACCTGGCTGACAGCCACGACCGCGCTGCCTTCGCCATGGCGACACATGTCAAACAGGAGCCACGTGAGAGTCAGACCAGCGAGACCAAGGAGGAGGTGAGACACACACACACACAGACACTAACACACACACACAATGCCTCAAGAGACACGCTCACTCGCATAAATTAGCACATTATCCAATTATGTGTGGGTTACATACTGTGGTCCTGAGAAAAGATTCAAGCTTCTTCGCTTGTAGAGCTCTCCCAAAAGACAATCGTTTTCCTCTCTTCTGTGGCAGGATGTGGAGATAGACATCGAACTAGCACCAGGTGACCAGACCGCCATCCCCAAGACCAAGGAGCAGGCTGAGAGAGACGCAGGCAACCAGCTGCACATGCTGACAAACCGCCACGACAAGTTTCTCGACTCGCTACGGGAGGTCAAGGTAAGATTGGCCTCTACTCTGTCCAGCAGTGTACTGAGGGGCTGAGAAAACTGCAATGTTGACGTGAGGAACTTTCAGTATTATTCGAATTGCCCAGGGGCCTCTTCTAGCAGAGAACGCATTGTTTGAGATATATCATTTTTTATTTTGCAGGAGTTTTTTATGATCCAGCACCCCTGCTGATTTTCATTCTAGCTGTAAAACGGGGGGACGTGTTTTTCAACGTAGAACATCAGTTGAACACAATTACCGACCCAGTAGGATAGCGAATCAGCAGTACTCTCGAGCCCCGAAGACAGGGAACCCACCGCCTTGCTGAGTCAGCAGCTGTCATTATTTTTCTTTTTGTCTCTGCTCTGGTTTAGACGGGGGCACTTCTGAACGCTCTGGTCCAGCTCTGTCACATCTCCACACCGCTGGCTGAGAGGACCTGGGTTCAGCTCTTCCCTCGCCTCTGGAAGATCCTCTCTGACAGGCAGCAGCATGTGAGTACAACGTCCTGGCCTCTAGGTACACCCAGGGCGCAGAAGCACGTAGCTAGGTAACTTCAGTTTTAGGACATTTCAGCATAACTACGAGTATGTGTAAGTATGTAAGTCATCACAATAGAAAAAAAGTCTTTGTTATGCGCCTGATGTTTTTAGCATCAACATCCATTTAGCTTGTTAGGTACTGCTAAAATATTGAATCACAAAGACAGATGCACACGTATGTCTTCTCTCCATCAAGTATTTTTGCACGTTGCCTATTTGTTCCCCTTGTGCCCAAACACATACATACTCATCCACTCTCTACATCCTTTCATCAACGACGCAAGCAGACAGTAACTCTGACCTCGGCCATCCCATTTGTCTCAAAACTTCCGCTCAATGAGGACGGATTCATTTATGCCTAATACGGAAACGAGAAAGCAGAGGGAAGGAATGCTGTAATGAGTTTAACGAACCAGATGCATGTCGAGTATTTTGAGAGTCGTTGAAAGGCCCTGATTTGAAGTGATTGAGCTCTGCAACATCTGAGCGATGCAGTCGGTAGAGAGATTGCTTCAAAGTTATTTTCTTCCTGTGTGACAGGCATGATGTCACTAATATGTCACGTGTCTATTCTGACGCCTACCTCAGCCCTGCGTTTCATACCGCTATTACACCATATCAATTTATGGTGGAAATTGAATGATTACTGATGCTCAGGCTTTATTTCATTGGGGGGGGGGGGATTATTACATGGGAATTATAGAAGAGCATATTCTCCTCAGGAAAGGAGTTTGATGACATTACTGGCCTTCTCCACCACCAGTCTCATTAAAGTGACCATCGAGGGATTAATTATTCCATGCTGTCAACGGGCAGTTGGAAATTCTATTCATTACCGATACATCATTTATTTCTGAGTGTGTGTCAGTCATGATTATCAGAGCACTAACTCAGCGGTCACACTCAAACTCTATTTTGTGCAAATGTGGCTGCTCTGAGAGGCTGTGTGTAGCTTTTAAACAAGCGAATTATGCTATTACCTGAAATAAAAGTAGATCTTAATTCTGTTCTGAATACACAAACAGGCTGCATACGATGCGTCCCTTCACAGTCACCTTACTTGTTTTTTCTTACCTCTCTTTTCCTGTTTTTTAACAGCTTTCTGTTACTGGAAAAAAATGCATCATGTTGCATCCCGTACATGCAACAGAATGCCTTTATCAATATGCTATATTTAAGTGAAACTGTGTAGTTGATGAGCTCTCTCTCTCTCTCTCTCTCTCCTCCGCTCTGCAGGCTTTGTCCGGAGAAATGAGTCCTTTCCTGTGCAGCGGCAGCCACCAGGCCCAGAGGGACTGTCAGCCCAGTGCCCTCAACTGCTTCGTCGAGGCCATGTCCCAGTGTGTGCCTCCCATTCCCATCCGCCCGTGTGTGCTGAAGTACTTGGGCAAGACGCACAACCTCTGGCTGCGCTCCACTTTAATGCTGGAGCAGCAGGCCTTTGAAAAGGGCCTCAGCCTGCACAACAAACCCAAGCAGAGCACCGAGTTCTACGAGCAGGAGAGCATCACACCACCTCAACAGGTATATATACATATATATATATATACACAGTATTTATTAACTTGACAATTTACAATATTGGTACAATGAAGTATTTCCTCCATCACGCAGTATTTTTGTGCGTCTCAGCCTCTGCCTCTTCTCTTGTTTGAACCGGACTCATCAGCAAAGCTGCTCTCGTTCATTCATCACTGCAAACGTTTCAATTTGTTCCGCTGCCGTCTACATTGTGTTCTACCTCTCTACAGGAGATTTTGGACTCTCTAGCCGAGCTCTACTCTCTGCTCCAAGAGGAGGACATGTGGGCCGGCCTGTGGCAGAAGAGGTGCAAGTTTCCCGAGACCGCCACGGCCATCGCCTACGAGCAGCATGGTTTCTTTGAACAGGTGAGCGTTCTCCTGCAAGGAAAACCAGCGGCCGCTTTCAAATGAATGCATGGTCCTACTTACGAGACTCTGTTGCCAGTTTATTGGGTTCACCATCCTGCAAATAAATCCTACCACCGTGAAGGTGTTATTTAACTTTATGGGCTGTAATTTGTGGTGCCGTTAAATTCTATCGCATTTCACTGAGAGGTGTTTCTAATCTTATATATCCATTTATATCAACGAGGATATAAAAGGAAAGGTTGCATCGAGGCGGGCAGGTTGTACTGATAATCATTCCATTAGCCTCAAAAAGCTTTTTATTAACATCTTTCACATGTCTGTTCAGGCCCAAGAAAGCTACGAGAAAGCAATGGAGAAGGCCAGGAAAGAGCACGAGAGGACCAACGTCTCCCCGGCCATCTTCCCAGAGTACCAGCTCTGGGAGGACCACTGGATACGGTAAGGCTTCTGGATCCCAGAGGGGTTGTGTTACACATCAAGAGAGCCAGCGCAGCACAAAACCACTGTGGATTATTACTTTAATACCTTCATATATATATATATATATATATATATATATATATATATTTATACTGTGCACCATTGATTGTTCAAACCAGATAACGTTCATTTCATTCATGACACAAATTATACAGCAGGGCACCCAGAAGCCATAATATAATCAACAAATAGAATGTATGTGTTTCTTCGGTACATGTGGCCTGTCGTTGTTTTCTTTGCAGGCCTAAATATAATTTCTGCTCGTATACGGGTGTGGCATCGGTGCGGTTACTGGGGAAAGAAAATATGCATCTGTCAGCAGCGATTTTTCAAGTCCGCTTTGGTTTTGATGCATCTGAATTAAATGACTTTTTAATAACAACTTGTCACAGTTTAGGACGATCGTTTCCCTGCCTGTTAAAACCCCATTATTATTATTATTTCACATAGGGTCCGAAATAATATTTGGTGCATTTTACCATGTAAATCATTTCTAGCTTTAAAGGAGTCACAAATATACGGCCTATGCAAATGTGAAAAACCCCAGACGGTATTTTAAAAAGCCCAAATAATTGTTTTTAACCAGGCAAACCTCCCACAGTGACGGCTCGAAATGACCCCACTGTGAATTGGACTAATAGAAAGGAATTCAATGTATTGCTTAGCGCAGCTGTTGCACATTTATAAGCATCCGCTGTTTAAAGTTGCCTAAACTTTTCATCGTCTCCCTCGTCTTCTTGTCCAGCTGTTCTAAGGAATTGAACCAGTGGGAACCTTTGACAGAGTACGGCCAATCCAAAGGCCACTCCAACCCGTACCTCATGCTCGAGTGTGCTTGGAGGGTTTCCAACTGGGCCGCCATGAAGGAGGCTCTGGTACAGGTGAGCAGTGTGCAAAACGTATTACTACATGTATTTATACACATGTAAACACATCTGCACACAGGACAAAAACAGACGTCACAGACGCAGTGGAGCCTCTTTCGGGCTTGAACCCAGTGAACCGTTTTTCATTTCCCCCCTGGTTCCAGGTACAGTGCTGTACGTTGAGTGCAGGCCTCGTGTCCGTGTGAAGTATCGTTACTTGATATTGGGACCCGGGGGGGATAATGAGCTGTAAAGCTGTGGTAATGCAGTTCAGCTTTTTGCTCCGTTAATTTATTGGCCTCGTGTTTCCTAAAACAAAGTGTAGACGGGTGGCAAGCTCGTGATAGTACCTGACATATAACAAATACTCCTGCTTTGCTCTTCCAAGGAGACTTGGAACCAATCCATTGAGCCGCTCTGTCCTAAGGTGACACCTAATTAGATTGTCTAGATGGCAGCACCAACGCCACTATATCCCTTCCTCCGTGTTCCCTTCCTTCCTTCCTTCCTTTGTGTTCCCATTTCCCTTTTTTTTTTTTTGTCTCTCACTTCTCCAACTTCTCTTCTTTACTTGTTTTTTTTTCTTCTTTCTGCCATCGCTACCCTCTCTTACCTCCTCCTCCATCTCTTCATCCCTCGCTCTGCGGCTCTGGGTTTTAGCGGCTAATATTTACGACAGCTTGCGCGCGTGAATAATTACCCCCAGCATCTGCTGCGAGGCGATTTGTTTTATGGTGGAGGAGAAGGAGCAAGGCGTTCAGTCGCCGGCCTGCCCACTGCTCGCCAGCTCAGAGGCGAAGCCCAAATGTCCCCCGCTTTCGATTAAAGCCGGCTCATGATAAGGGCGGCCCTGTCTCCAGGATATTCATCAAGCGTCCCCCCCCCCCCCCCCCGATAAGTGTGCTCTAACCGGTCACTGTAAATTTTCTCCGACATCAGAAGAGCATACACAAATATACACCTATGCTTCCTCGTGCTCGTACTCTTATAAACACACAACAGCAGACCTCAGGTTTGACGTGGCGGCGGGCTCCCCCGGGCTGTTTGTTTGTTTAGCGTTAATGCACTCAGCAATTTAATCAATAGCGGGGCCTTTTCATCTCCTCCGCCTCCGTGTCAGACTCGCCAGGTTGATTAGTCATTAGTACAAAAGTCCTGCTGAAACCATTCACAAAATGAACTGGAAACAGTATTGTGCGTTTGTGCTAAATTGTGCAGGGAGAGTGTCGTAGGTCTTTTCCCCTCAGATGTTTTCATTCAATTAAAACTGCCAACTGCTGTGAAGGGTTTGCTCTATTCTGTTTGACATCATATGGACAAACAAGCACAAGAAAATAGCGCGCCACACACACCAACTGTGTATATGTTTCAAGAGAATATGCATTCTTGAATTAATCTTCTTTTATTTGCAAATAACAGCGACTGTCTGTTAGTGACTGTCAGCTGTTCCCGAAAGTATACACTTTTCAATGTACTGCTCATGTGTCATGACACAAAATAGGTATAGAACTTAAAAACAAAGAGAATAAAGAGAATCTTAAACATGACTTTGTTGAGGAGAGTATCTTTATTTTATCCTGTTTGCTAATAGGATGGATTTGTTCACAACATAAAATCGCTTGTTTTTCAGTGCGAACACGAGTAAAGATTGATTTTCTGGAGACGGCAGATGGTAGAATAAGTAAAAGACTGATAAATAAAACAAAACATTTATGCTCTTTAGATGAATGCAAACTAGCAAAACTCCCATCACCAATCATCTTGATATGGGACAGTGCTTCAGAACGTCAGATATGAAACCCCCCGCTGTCCTTTCTTCTTCTCGATCATTCAGTCTTTTGCTGCTATTCACGTGTGTTGAGACATGTAAATTGACCTTCTGCGCGACACTTCCAGGTGGAGCTGAGCTGTCCTAAGGAGATGGCGTGGAAGGTGAACATGCACCGCGGCTACCTGGCCATCTGCCACCCGGAGGAGCAGCAGCTCAACTTCATCGAGCGGCTGGTGGAGATGGCCTCCAGCCTGGCCATCCGGGAGTGGAGGAGGCTGCCTCACATCGTTTCCCACGTCCACACGCCGCTGCTGCAGGTCAGTGTACAAAAATGCATGAAGGTTTTCTGTCGGAAGGCTCCCGTCAGACCGACGCAGCAGTCCGGGGAAACCGGGGCGTGAATAGTGAAGGGGAGTCGGTTTATTGCGATAAGCAACTTGAAGAGATGCGTGTCAAGAGAGCGTCGGTGGCCCTGAGATGTTGTTGAGTAACTCTGATAACGGCCTCGATCTCCGCTCACACTCCATTTTGTAGAATTGAGATAGATGATTAAAAAAAAACAAAATCTAAAAACTTTTAAGCCTCTTTGATTCCACCATGAGAGATTACAATAGACAGGGGCGAAGATGAGAAGGGAGAAAATTGAAAAAGGTAGAGTGAACAGAATGGGGGGGGGGGGGGGGGGGGGGGGGCAGAGAAAGAGAGAAGAAGAAGAAGAGTTAGTTTAGAATGGCTGTAATTACTTCCCTGCCATCAGATACCATTTGATTAAATACCTGCAGTAGAATTACATTTACATGATGAATGGGACCGTCTGAATGAAGGTTAGAAATGGGCCATCAGCTGATATTAACAGATAATTGTGAGAAATATTGTATTGCCCAATTTATTTTGTTTTGGGAGATGCGAGTGTGTGTGTCTGGGGGGGGGGGGGGGGTAAAGTCTTCAGTAAAGCTCTGATTCACTACATTTATCTTTTCAAAATGGGTATTTGAATTGGGTGACTACGCTCTTTGTTATTGTGTTTGTGTGTTTTGGCCGTGCGTGTGCTCGCATACGTGCAGTCCAATTATTTACCCCAGCCGAGGGAAAACAAGCTATTTATTCCTCTGCCCAGCCAAGCGGCCTGTTGTAAATCTCCATTCCAAACTCTATATCTCACATTCACCACTCGGCGAGCGCGGAGAATGAGAGGCCCAGAACCGAAAATGGGTCCACAATACCATTCCAATGAAGTTGTCATCAAATCCCAGCTCTTAGCAGTGACTGGCGATCAATGGATTATCACCCACACTATCGATTATGAGGGTTGGCTTTAATATTGATTGATGAGTAGTTATAATGGAATGATTGATCATGTGTTCACAAAGCGGCTTTGGGGCGATCAATGGGGCTTTCTCTTCCACGGAGCGAGATAGAAGAACTCCATTATCATTTTCACATCTCCTAGTCCCCTTTTCTTCTTTGCCATATTGGAGCAGATTGGCCATTAATGTAGGATTTACGATTTTTTTTCCCCATAAAATAATTTTGATGGCGCCAAAGAAATATTGCCGGGCTGTATTTCTAACGGCAAAATGTTTCTGTGACTTCTGAAGATTCTTTTGAAGTTTCTTCTGTTAATTATTCACTGAACTTGGCCGAATAATATGTGTTACAAGAGGCAATGAGCAGGTTATGTTACAGATCTTCCAGTGTGGCTGTCTGTAGAGGTAAATGTGTTTGGTGGCTTTGATCCATCTCGTTTGTGGAGGCTTTCAGCCTCCGGGGTGGTTGAGTACGAGTCTTAAGCCGGTGGCCTCGTCTTCTGTCTTCATATCTGTCAATACCCTCTCTGATCATTTCAGGCTCTACCTTTCACCTCATCTTTTATGTTTGTTTTCACTCTCAGTCTCTATACTTTTACCTTGTTAAAGTCATTTTTTCCATTAATGCAGCCGTCTCGCATTATGCGTCTTCCTTGCCATCATCTCTTGATCTACACATGTCCCACCGCATCTTTCCACCTCTTAGATAAACTCTGATCACCAAACACTCCACATCCACTCTCTAACCATGTTTTCATTAAATGCATTTTGACATTTTAGGGAAGTTCTTCTTCCACACGCTGAAGACAACAAGAAAAAACAGGAAGAGAGATTTGTAATGGCTAACTTAGTATGCATGTCCAAACAAACTTAAGCAAGCACAACAGCAACAGAACACAAACAATGACATGAGGTGTAATGAGATATAATTAATGACCAGCCACCGACTGACAGCCAATGCGTGTAATTCAGTGCAAACTAAGCAGGTAATTTGGCGTGTAGCATACATTTGTGTAGACAAAATATTAAGAAGATTAAGTGCAGCTGGTGGAGCTGTCTGGACCAAGTCTTTGAACACAAAATGTTAACTGTAAACATTGCAAGCATGAGAAAGCATTCGCCATTTGGCTGCTTCCTCCGGTCATCCACCTTGCATGCGTCATAAAAGTTTAAAGTGGAAGTCAAAAGAGTCAAGTGAGTGTGGTCAAAGATGCTGTATGAAATATACAGAAAAGCTCGAGAGCAGATTTTCACTCCTAATCCCCCCCCCCCCCCCCCCCCCCCCTCCTCACAGGCGGCACAGCAGATCATCGAGCTGCAGGAAGCGGCCCAGATTAATGCGGGGCTTCAGACGGCTAACCTGGGCCGCAACACCAGCCTCCACGACATGAAGACGGTGGTGAAAACCTGGAGGAACCGACTGCCCATCGTGTCCGACGACCTGTCCCACTGGAGCAGCATCTTCATGTGGCGCCAGCACCACTACCAAGGTACGACACACGCTTAACGGCCCCGGTACTGAAACGCACATTAAAAGTCCACTCGCAGGGCTCGTTACACAGTGTATGTGTATTACAGGCTGCCACTGCCTTACAGACGCACTCTCACATTGCTGCTCAGGTTTTTGTTACTTCCAGTCTTCTTTTAAAAGGACACGCGTTGCAGAACCCCCCTCAGGGTCTCTGTACATTTCCAAATGTCAGCTCGCTAAAGCACTCTCGCTGCAGGACACACACACACACACACACACACACACATATACACACACACACACACACACACACCTTGCTCAGTGCTCTCACCTGCAGTGACTTTAAAACCATTCAGAGAGGCAGCCACTGCAAAATGTGATGTCTCAAGCAACTTGAGCTCCAACTCGCAGTGTGAGGCGCTGGAATAATGATAGCTATGGCTCTGCAGCACCATGCCAATAAAATCCACTTCATTTATACCTGACAGCCTTCAAACCTATGTTAAAGTGAAATGGAATTTTCTTGATGAAATTCATCGCCACGGCCCATTTACTGTTCAATACGTTTAGTGTCCCCGGTGCCCTCCTCTGCAGAGCTTTCAGAGCGCCAGACGATCCCCACTGTTCATATTGCCCCGAGCGCCGCTCTTTTTTTTTTTTGCTTACTTCTTCAAATATGACACTTTTGTATTAAAAACAAAAAAGTTTGGTACAAACACAAAATTCATTGTTGTTCTGTCTTTTGTCCACAGCCATAGTGACAGCTTATGAGGCGAACACGCAGCATGATCCAAACAACAACAACGCCATGTTGGGAGTTCACGCCTCGGCTTCTGCTATCATTCAGTACGGCAAGATAGGACGCAAACAGGTACTGCTCTGAGCCTTTATAGTCACGTCAAATCAAAATACGTGTCAATCAATAAGCAATATTAAGTGCATCTGTTTCTCTCCGATCCCTTCCATCTTTTTACTCGTTTGTGAAACCCTATCTCACCCGTCTCCCCAGGGTTTGGTGAACGTGGCTCTGGACATTCTGAGTCGGATCCACACCATCCCCACAGTGCCCATCGTCGACTGCTTCCAGAAGATCAGGCAGCAGGTCAAATGTTATCTGCAGCTGGCTGGCGTCATGGGCAAGAATGAGTGCATGCAGGTAAGATGCCCCTAAATCTGGGATGTTACTGATGAACATATATATTTTTCCACCACAAACAGTAGTTGCAAGTATTTGTTGTCATCTCAATACATTCGAGCCCCAAGATTGTTTGGTAGAACTGTGCCCATAATTATTAATATAGTACAAGTGTTTGTCACGTTCAAAATCACTCTTGGTTATATTAGCGTGTAAGTAACTCATGAAATGTTTCATTAGCAAAATCACTCTCCAGAAAGGGCGCACATCATTTAGTCTGTACAGTCTAATTATGTGTGATCAGAACATGATAAATACATCGCACCCATGTGACACCTGCACCATAATGCAGCACAGCTGCAAGACATTTGGACCGTGGTAATGCACGCTCCAATTTGAAATAGGCCAGCCCCCCTGCTGGAGAACAACACGTTTGATGCGTTTAGTGTGATTTAAGTACTTTGGGTTGATTTCCATTCGCAGTAGCTGGAGGTGTAGTTAGCGGCACTTTGAGTGGGTGGGTGGGGGGGGGGGGGAGTATTAAGAGCAAGTGCTCGGGGTGGCTCTAGGTGACAAGTTATAGCACGGAGACTTATAACAGAGTGTAACTCAGGAGCTTGCTCTTAAGCCCATGGAGTACCCTGATTAATAGAAGCAGTTCAGCACACCACAAGTCATTAAAAGTGCCAGTAGACACTCTTTTCTCTCTCTCTCTCTCTTTTCTCTCTCTCTCTCTCTTCTATCTCATCTCCTCTGGTTCCCTCTGTCTCTCGCTCCCGCCACACATCGTTTGTCACAGCAGTACATAGGGGACACCTAATCAGAGGCTCACCATAATGGAAGTTTAGTTCCCTTAACACCTCTTTTTTCTCCGTACTTCTTAATGAACACCGAGCAGTTTGTTTGTTTTTCACCTGTGATTATGGCCCTGTCCTTTTTTTTTCTCTCCGCGATTCCTCTCTCGCGTGGCGCCGAAAAGTTTCTGAAACGGCAAGTTTGGTTTGAAATGAAAACTCTGTTGTCCTCGTCCTCGTCTGTTAGGGTTTGGAGGTGATCGAGTCGACCAACCTGAAGTACTTCACCAAGGAGATGACGGCGGAGTTCTACGCTCTGAAGGGAATGTTCCTGGCTCAGATCAACAAGTACGTCCGTCGGTGCTCCACTTTTAACCAACTTTAGATTTCTTTTTCCCTTTTTTTTCATTTTCTACCATTCCGTCTGTCATCGTCTTCCCTTTGTTCATTACCACGTTGTCCTCAATCTGTGTCAGTGGTCCCTTAACCCTACGTGGGTGTTTTCTCCTGGAAGTCGTATTTAATCTGCTCCTCTCGCCTCGAGCTGACGTACCTGTGAGATTGCGTTACTAGGTAACCCTGTTGACGTGTCTTAGATGTGAATGTGCATCTATGTCACCAGTTTGTGACAGTGTCAGTGGTGTGTGTGTGTTTCTGCTGCAGGGGTTGCCTGTGTAGCGTACGACCGCTCTCTCCGATGCTTTGCCGGGTCGTGCATACCCACAGTCTTTAACCCCCCCCCCCCCCCCCGCCCCCTTTTTCACCCGTCATCTTTGACGTGACATGGCGTCCTCGGGGGGGCGAAAGACAAAATTGAGGAAGGCTTATTAAATGTATATGCAGCGCAATAATTAACTGGAGGCAATTTACAGGAATCTCTGGAATCAGCAGAACTTGCCTCCACCTCAGCAGGGTTTATTGCAATCATTATGTTTCCCCTACACCGGGGCGGGGGGGAATTAACAGCAGAGTAGGGTGTGTGTGTGTGTGTGTGTGTGTGTGTGTGTGTGTGTGTGTGTGTGTGTGTGTGTGTGTGTGTGTGTGTGTGTGTGTGTGTGTGTGTGTGTGTGTGTGTGTGTGTGTGTGTGTGTGTGTGTGTGTGTGTGTGTGTGTGTGTGTGTGTGTGTGTGTGTGTGTGTGTGTGTGTGTGTGTGTGTGTGTGTGTGTGTGTGTGTGTGTGTGTGTGTGTGTGTGTGTGTGTGTGTGTGTGTGTGCGCTAAGGATTTTGGGATCATTCAATTAAACGGGTGTCAGAGATTTGACAGTCTGTTGGGTGCCAGTGCTCCTGTTGAGCCGGGTAGTAGAAACTGTTAATGTACTTTTACACCGGCACCGACTCCCATAGCAATCAAGCTCCCGTTTCTTAATCGCATGCCAAAATGCCTTTTATAATAACACTTTTTTTAATTGATTGGCTTGGGAGACTCACGTCAGTGT
The DNA here is from genome assembly GCA_032191485.1 of Leptoclinus maculatus. NCBI lineage: Eukaryota > Metazoa > Chordata > Actinopteri > Perciformes > Stichaeidae > Leptoclinus > Leptoclinus maculatus. The sequence continues at coordinate 10,814,729 of JAVDOI010000015.1, forward strand.
AAGTAAGCGGGAGAGTACCGGTAGCTTTGGAAAGCGCTCCTAAAAATGGAGGTTCATTTACCAACTGTGGCGCTCGGTAAGGTTGTTGTTGCCTGTCTGTCTCCTTGTTCTGACTGCAGGGTGGTGCGTCTCAGGGTGCCGCTTGCATCTTATTTATTAATCAATCGTGCGTGGCAATTATTCAGACTGCGTGCCAACGTGAGGTTTTGAAGCCACTTTGGCGCGCTGACAACGGCTGATTCTAGAATATATTTCCCCGTCAGCATAAATGGTGCCGTCGAAACCCCGGGTCCCCCCCCCCTCCCCCCCCCTCCCCTCCTTGTCTATTTCTCTGCCTGCTGTTTAACGGTTCCTGAATTGAATACTCAAGTGAGCTGTACCAGGATAAAAAAAAAACAATTCCAAGTTTATCAGCCTGCAGATTTCTCTAAGACGTAGCAATGCTGTTCACAGTCGATGGTTTGTATACAGATAAACACACGGCCGTTACACTGAGGTTTTTATTTTACCTTGCTGCCGCTCTCCGTCATCTCTGATAAAATATGAAGATGTTGCGCTCGTATGTCAGCCGGTATTACATGGATTGATCTGCACAGTGTGATGACGTACAATTTAACAAAGTGCCTAAACCCTTGGTGACATTAATTCATGCGGGGTTAAATACTTGCTCTGTAATGCTGATGGGAGAGGCCTTGAAGATTACAGTGAGTGAAATATGGTGCTTATTGATGTGTGGTACATAATTCAGAATGTGATCATCATAATCTGTTTCTCGCTCACTCCATCTTTCTCCTTTTTCTTTCGCTTCCTTCAACTCTGCTCTTCATCCGTCTCTTTCAACCCCCCCCCCTCCCTACTTTGTATCTATTTTTTTTCTTTCTGACTTCCCTTTAACCCAATCCTACGTTCTCCCCTCCACCGCCACCTATAGCGCCCTTTGCTCACTTGCCCCTCACGTGTCGGTCCATCGCGCTAACGCTTTTCACCTTCCCTCTGTTTTTTTGTTCCAGGTCAGAGGAGGCAAACAAGGCCTTTTCAGCCGCTGTGCAGATGCACGACGTCCTGGTGAAGGCCTGGGCCATGTGGGGCGACTACCTGGAGAACATCTTCGTCAAGGACCGCCAGCTCCACTTGGGAGTCTCCGCCATCACCTGCTACCTCCACGCCTGCCGCCACCAAAACGAGAGCAAGTCCCGCAAATACCTGGCGAAGGTGAGAAGGGAGCGTTTTTATGTGATTTGTCTTTAAGACCAGTAGCCTGACCCAATCCAGCCCCGACACTATTGCTGCCCCTCAGACTCTGCCACAGGTTCAAGCAACGAGTAGTAATTTCAGTGATTACAGTCCAGCGATGGACAGTGTGGATGGGTTCCCACACTGGTGGAGTAAAGGCCATCCTCTGGCGCGGTGGGGGGTTAACAGACTAATGGCCTCCCCTGATACTCCAATCTCATGACCCTGTACTCGGACTGACCTTTCTCTAGCAGTCAGACCAACGTTACCGTACTTAACAGCTGAGTAAGCCTCGTGTGGGAGTTAAAGGGGCGGACTCCTTGCTAACAAGCGTCCCACCTCCAGTCCTTCCAGAGGTTAGCAAAGAAAGACCTGCTCTCACCAGAGACCTGCTCTGGTGAGGTGCTTGTCAATGTCAGATCAAATGATCGCGGCACAAAATGCAAGAAAATGAACTTAGAACGGTTTGTGTCATCAAAACACTTTTTTTTTTTTTTTCTCCATTGTTTATTAATGAGCTGGAGGTGAAAATAAAAGGTACAAAACTGCCTTCAAAGAACCACGTGAGAGTCAGATTAGAGCGATTCATCCTCCATGTGTCAGGCTGAATACATAATAAGCATTAGGCATTACTGTCATGATCTGCTCCAACGACGGCTGCTACCGGCTTCGCATTCCAATTAGATGTGTTTCTCGTGACCCCCCCATCCCACACACACACACACACACACACACACCCCTGGTATTGTGCTGCCAAGCCTGGTTGGCAGCGCTCGGCCCTGATGGGTGAGGTGAGATGAGGTGAGATGACCGGTCATTATCACGAATTCTACACAATCTGTGTACCCGAAGGTGGCTCGCCGAGGGGGGCCTGGAGGGGGGGTTGGAGTGGGGTTAATGTCTTCATCGTCATGTAGATGCACACACAGGCACACCGGGGGGGGGGGGGGGGGGGGGAGAGATCGCCTCCACATTGGCTCAGCTTTGATCATGGAAACGATCTGCAGCCCCTCTCCTGCTGTGAACAGAGCCGGGGAGGCAGCAAGGGTCCGATTAATGAAACGAGGCCGTACCTCTTACTACTAGGTGTCTGAATATAGTTACGTTATGGGATGTTTTATTTTGACTGCCTTGCCCTGTGATTGACAGGTCGTTTCTACAGCGGTGTCCGGTCTGGGTGGTAGTTTTGTGTTTGTTTTACAACTTTAACCCTTTTACAGTGTTTTCAGTCCACGAAAGTTAATTGTAACCCTGATGGCTGCCTTAAAATGTCTCATTCAGCATTCGCTCATACTTAGCAATGCCGAACTTGCTTTTTTATTTTAGAAAAGCTTTTATGAATATTCAATATGTTGCTGTGGTTTATCATCCCTCACTCGGCATTTTATATATTTATTTAACTTTATTCTATCCTCAGCTATTCCTATGTTTTTTTGTATTATTTCATTTTTTTTATCTGTAAATCACTACTTAACCTCGATAATAAACTTTATTTACATCCTTTCCTTTGCATTAATCACCTTCCTCCTCCCCTCCTCACAATGCTTCCGTTCTCGTTTCCTCTGCAGGTGTTGTGGCTGCTTAGCTTCGATGACAAGAACACCCTGGCGGATGCTGTGGACAAGTACTGCATTGGAGTCCCGCCCATCCAGTGGTTGGCCTGGATACCGCAGCTCCTGACCTGCCTGGTTGGTTCAGAAGGCAAACCTCTGCTCAACTTAATCAGCCAGGTGAGGCCGTAACAAAGCTCCCTATCCCAAAGCCACATCTGGATCCCCATTGGGCTTAAGCCCAAATGCTCTTGGTCTCTGTTCCCAGCTCTATGATGAAACCACACGTCAAATAATACCAACTCTTAGTAAATGCATGTCCTCCTTGTTGCTTTTTCATTTAGTCTGGATTGCTGCTCCACCCATCAGTCATTCATATTTTTTCCTCTTGGCTTCTTTCAACCTGTTTGGGGCAGCACATCTGGTTGGTGTGTGTGTGTGTGTGTGTGCACATTAGTGCTCATGCACGCCTTTCTAATCGAGATAAATTAACTGCATTCACGCCAAAGTGGCCTCTCTCCTGCTTCCTATTTACCAAATTAAGCATTCAAATTCTTCTACTGTCCCTTTTTACAGCAATTTATTGGCTTCCACCCGTCCCTGGTGAATTGGTTTTTAAATTATTTGTTCAAGAAATGATTATAAAGCTAATATCGTACGCACTCCGCACTGCGGGAACGGCGCCCGTAATTAAACCGAAGACTAATTTGCTTTGCTTAATGGAGTATTATTTCCGCACAATTGGAAGAGGGTGATCTTCAAAGAGTAGTCTGCTATAACAAACAGCCATCCCTCTCAGCAGAGCAGGGAGGTTGTGTAGAGGATATGTGGGAAAGGATCAAGAGAAGTGAGAGGAATACAAGAATGTATATAGTATTGATCCAAGGTTTGTTTTATTTATAAAACGTGCAGAAACGTGCATATTTAGTGCCTATATATCTATATCTATATATATATATATATATATATAGATATATATATATATATATATATATATATATATATATATATAGATATATAGATATAGATATATAGGCACTAAATATGCACATTTCTCTTGAAACGGGACACGTGGTTGTTACAAGGCTCAACGTTGTGACCTCTCAGTTACAGTTGAGTCACATGAAGCAGCACCTGCCTTTTGCATGTATATGAGTAGATGTCAATGGGTGACTGAAGTGCTTTCTGAACTATGAAGATCCGGTCCTCCCTTTTGTCTGCCTCACCACCCTGTAATGACAGAAGGGGAAAAGGTCCCCCACCCCCCCCCCCGCCCATCCTCTTTCCTTTGTATGTAGAGAGAAAACTGCATTTTAATGCACGGCGGCCGTTGTCTCTGCCGCTCACCTGAATTATTTAGAGTTTCTCAGCGGCGGCGGGATGTTTTAAAAAAACGCATGTTGAAATATTGATGAAGGTGAAGAGAAGAGCGCCTGGGGGCAGGCGGGGAAGATGAATCAGAAGTTAACCGTGGAGCTCAACACCCCCCCCCCCCCTCTCTCGCTGCCTCCTCCTCGTCTCCTAGTCTCCCACTCGCCCTCTTCCCCTCGGCCCACCTCGGGCCTTGCCAAAATGTGACATTTCTTATCTTCCCATTAGCGGGCTGATCTCTGGTCCCTCCTCTTCCTCTCCGCCTTCCTTCCTCTTTCATCTTTAATGCTGCTGTTAGCCGCCACTTAGATCTTCTTCATTTCTCATCTCAATACTGTGTTTTTCATTTCCAATCTGTCTCTCCTCTCTCTGTTTCTAAAGCACCGTGGAAAGGAGGATCAGGAGAAAAATGCACATTTGCTGTGAATGCAATATAGAAATATGAGAGATAAAGAGAAGGCAGAGTGTGTAGGGTGACGCCTATATTTAACCTAAACAATTATGATTTAAAAAATAGACATTTCTGCATATTTGCAAGAGGAGGAGATGGCAATACCTAATTTCAAACATTTTCTTAGCGCTGGAAGTGTTGTATTGATGCACTTTAGCCACAAACGGGCAGTTAAAGCCTTTTGGTGGAGGCTGACGGTGCTCCATAGCTGCATCAGCTCACCACTGAGGAAGTGCTAAGTGTTTTCCAAGATGGATTTCAGTTTGATAATAGTATTTGCTCTTCCCTTTTGTACCGTCTCCAGGCTTCTCCAGTTAGTTAGTTTCCCGTTTGTCTCACCAGCCTTTACAGCTGTAGAGCTCAGTCTGAGTCTAGGAGAACTACAGCGTGTTCTAGATATCTGTGGGCCGACCCGTTCGGACCCTCGGCAGCTTTAAACCCGAGCTCGTTCTTGTCTAAACTCGACCGGTGCCGTTTGAGAATCCCTCGGAAAAGACCTGAGCAAAGATGTCAGAGCAGCGTGGTTAGAGTCCGAGAAAGATTACAGCTTCTCAAAGCTTTAGCCTGAGGCCGAAGTATGAAAAACAGCTTCTTTTCTTTCTCTATCTATCCATCCTCGGCCCACTTTGAGTCGTATTGAACTCCGTTCTGTTGTTGAGATGTGGCGGTATCCCTTTCTGCCCTGCAGGCGTATAGAGGGTCTAGAAGGATCAAGTAGCGATGTAATTGCAGCCGATGAAATCGTGCCCCGAGACCTGAGAGAGCCTTGTGGTTTGGTCTTCCACCAGTATCCTAAAGTCTCAGATCTCTAAAAAAACAATATCTGTGTCTGTTTTTGTACTTTTAGTCGTCGTTTTGAGAACATTTCACATCTTTACAGCAGCGTGTAGCATAGCAAAGGGGAACAAGAGTTCCACATTACAGACAAACCTCGCCATATTGTCTAAAACACGTATTTGGACGTATTTAAATCTTGATTTTAATCCGTCAGTTATTTATAGATGTTACGCTCAGATTATATTCATGTATTTTTTCATATTTTTTTTTAACTGCAGCTCACTATTCTCAGCTCTGTCGAATTTCCGGGAGCTTTGTCACAGCTCACATTCTACCTTCTCGCCTTGCAGTCACACTGCTAGCCAAATGTCACACAGATATATCAGCGTTGAGTCTCCCGCTCTCATTCAATCTGTGATTCCTTCACAATGTCTGTGTGAGATGCGTCGCAGTGGTCGCGCTCTATTGAATGCCTCTGCTGCATGTTCGGGACGATTAACATATTGCCATCTGAGCTTGCGGCACTGCGTGGACGCGGATGGTGAATGAAAAGGAAAACCTTTCAGCGGGTGAATTACGCCGTCACATTATACAGTGAACTGTATAAACCATGTTCAGTGTAACGTCAAACAGCCATTCACATCAAACCATAATAAACTGGAGGAGAAGAGGAAATATGCCGGCACTGTAGCTTCTTTTTCCAAACATTGATTTTCAGTTCATTAGTCAAAGCGATCTAGCTCGTTGTGCGGTACAACCGGCAGCTAACTGACCCCATCTCTTCAACCAACTGTGACCTGAAACAGACGGGTGAATTATCCACCACTCTGAATAAACCCGCCACGTCGTTATCAAAGGGGACCCTGCTCCAACAACTTTGATGGGATTTTGCAACTTGAAATCTCTTGCGTCCTTACTTCAACCATTAAGCTTTCCCCCAATGTTGTCGGTGACTTTTTCTTGAAAGTCTTGAGGGCAATTTCATCATCAATCACATGCAGTTTTTTTTTTTTTTTGTAATTCAGCCATGACACGTTTTTTTTTTTTTAACTTCTCCAACTCCCCTGACTCAAAGCTTCAAACGCTCCCTCTGTTACAGCAGAGGTCTCTGGCTGTATCAGTGTGATCTCACACATGCACACACAGTATCTCTCTGTCCCACTCACTCTCCATCTCTTCCTCCGTCTACGTCTGCTCTCTCTCCCTCCCTCCCCCCCTCCCTCTTGCGGTCCTCAGGGGGAGTCTTTGAAATGTAATCTGTGACCCTCTTTTATCTGCTAGGTGGGACGAGTGTACCCCCAGGCTGTCTACTTCCCTATCCGTACCCTTTACCTGACACTCAAGATCGAGCAGCGGGAGCGCTACAAAAGCGGTAAGTAAATATGGCCGTCTTTAGTGTGTTGGCTCTTTATCTCACTCTGACCGTTAACAGCTCTTTTCTACCTGTACAATGCAGTGACACATGTGTTTATATCATATGGAAGATGCTCTTCAACATATAACTTTCCTTCATTCTTACTCTGGACCGGTTTATCTTTTCTTAAAGAATTTTCTAATTTTTCCCCCCCTTTCCTTCGTTCCCATCTTCCCCCTCCACCACTCTTCCTTTCCTCCTCCCACCCACTCTGCTCGCACCAGATGCATCTGGACAACAGCAGCCCAGTTCAGTGGGAGCCCAGCCTCACTCGGGGGCCTCCGACCCGGGGCCCATCCGGGCGACTGCCCCCATGTGGCGCTGCAGCCGGATCATGCACATGCAGCGTGAGCTGCACCCCACCCTGCTCTCCTCCCTGGAGGGCATCGTGGACCAGATGGTGTGGTTCAGGGAGAACTGGCATGAAGAGGTGAGGAGGAACAAAAGGCGGCCGCTTTAATGTGTGTCTGACTTTGTCGCCGCGCCACGTGTATGTTTTTCAGCAGATCAGATGGTGAGAAAATAATACAGCTGGCGGTGAGAATTTTCGTGTGTGTGTGTGTGTGTGTGTGTGTGTGTGTGTGTGTGTGTGTGTGTGTGTGTGTGTGTGTGTGTGTGTGTGTGTGTGTGTGTGTGTGTGTGTGTGTGTGTGTGTGTGTGTGTGTGTGTGTGTGTGTGTGTGTGTGTGTGTGTGTGTGTGTGTGTGTGTGTGTGTGTGTGTGTGTGTGTGTGTGTGTGTGTGTGTGTGTGTGTGTGTGTGTGTGTGTGTGTGTGTGTGTGTGTGTGTCGCGCGCCACCTGGTCACCCAGATGACCCCCGTCTCTCTCTGATGTGCCGACACATCTGTTTAGTCTGAAGTGTTTTTCTGTCTTGTCTGTGAATAGGTCCACACTGCCATGAACATATATAATGGCAGAATATGTTCAAGAAGTAATTGCCCGTGTACATTTCAGATAAAAGATTCATTCTTTTGTTCTTTTCATTCAAGCACATTTTGACTTAAATCACTCATTCAACCAGCAGCTTTTTTTCCTCCTAATTTCACTAATTGTGTTGCTGTCAGTGCAGGAGGAAGGCCTGACACGGCCGTCTAAACCGAGCTTGATGCTGCTGCTGCTGCAAACCGTTTTAGAGATTTTAGGCAGAATCCACGCAGGGTTAGCTGTTCTGTGGGTGGAGGGGAAGACTGGGACAAAGAGGCAGCAGGAGCGGAGACGGGTGATGGATGGGTGCGCTGAGCGTGTAGGATGGGGAGAGGGCTTAAGGGCCGGAAGTTTGTTGGTGTGTGTGTGTGTATCTGTGTGATTATCTGTGAGGGTTTTGCGGGCACTCGGCAGCAGCTGCAGGCTCCACGCTTCATTCCACTGGGCACACAGGGGGCACGCCACGCCATCATCGCCTTCCCTCTCTTCGGTTTCTGTATGGCATCATCAGGGACTTTTTACTCACTGTTTCTTTCCCCTTCCTCCTCTCTCTCTCTCTCTCTCTCTCTCTCTCTCTCTCTCTCTCTGCAGGTCTTGAGGCAGCTCCAGCAGGGCCTCGCCAAGTGCTACTCGGTGGCCTTCGAGAAGAGCGGCGCCGTGTCCGACGCCAAGATCACACCGCACACTCTGAACTTTGTCAAGAAGCTCGTTAGCACCTTTGGCGTGGGCCTGGAGAACGTCTCCAATGTTTCCACCATGTTCTCCAGCGCGGCCTCCGAGTCGCTGGCCCGTCGGGCCCAGGCCACGGCCCAGGACCCCGTCTTCCAGAAGATGAAGGGACAGTTCACAACAGGTTGGTTGGCTTTTAAAAATACAACCCGCACCTGGCTGCATAGACATAGAACCACACAGAACAGACGGAATGAAAAACAAGCGCTGGAGAGCCCTTTTCATATTGAGGTCATTCTTTACAAACACCTGCCCTCTGTTTCCTGTTTACTTTTTGAACTTCCTTGTTTGTTCACTTTTATTTTCATGGCTTTTAACGTCGCTGCTTTACCTCTCTGCAACTTTGTCATACAACTTGGAAAAGACATCAAGAAATGGAGCGTTCGTTTTCAGGCAACCAAAAAAGAACACGGTGCGACAATTGCTCGCGACACATGCAGCAACACCTATCAGAGATCCACCACCTATCGGCTAACAAGAGGAGCATGTGTGTTACTGTGTCTGTATCCAACTGGATAACTTGTGAGACTCACATCAGCACTGTGAGGACTCACTGTCACTGTCACTTGGAGCAGCTAGAGCATTGGTGCTCTGCAATATAATTAAGTTTTCCAACCATATGATTTGATTTAGGGAGGGGTTGGAGGTGGTGAATGGTCAGTTTGTGTCTTTATTACACTGTGTGCACACACGGCCACGATGGTTTTGATTACACAGCAGTCAGCTGCATTTCTAATCTAAGCTGGTGCAGCGCTGCGGTGATGATCTCAGGTTTGATGAAATGGAGCAGAAGGCTCTCGGGTCTCTTGCCTCAGCTGAAACCATCTCCTCTGTCGTAAAGGTTCAGTGTGTCTTAGTCTTAGTCTTAGTTGTTACAGTACGTCTTAGTTGTCTTAGTTGTTACAGTACGTCTCGACACTGAAACTGGAATGAAATCATTTTATTCATTGGCGGCGTTTTATCAGAGTGAAAAGGATTCTCAATCCAAGTCAAAATGTTCTCCACCATATGGGCACTGTGAACCTTTGGCCATTTTGTATTGAAATGTAAACGTCGTAGTGTAGTCCCAGTTAGGCTAAAGTACCACCAGCCACCGGTCAAGTGCGGTTTTATTGTGGTTGAGGCTGGAAGTCGTGCCGACAGTATTTATCCTCTTTGTCAAGGATTTGCTTTGTTTTGTTTATGGGTTGCTTGCTGGAGCAAAAGTGAACATGGTTCAAATATAATAAAACATTGGAACAGGTAGGTAAAGCCACTGTGGCACAGAGATGGAACATTTAACTCCCTTTCCCTGTTATATGTTGGTTCAAAACAATTGCAGGGTAGCTATTATGTTCTCATTACAGAGGAAGTCATTCCTAGAAGAGTAGAATTAGCAATTAAAAACCAACATTAACATCTCTTGTTGGTGTGGTCATCAAAGTAGGATGGTATACAACAGTATCAGGGTTTTAATGTTGGACAAACATCCACTGGACTTTATTGTACTTGATGTTTGGACTTCACCTTCCAACTTGAGATCAGCCTGCAGTCATTCTCCCGCCGTGTTCAGATTCATATGCGAGCTGAGGCATCCAGCGGGACAGGTGCACTGCTAGTTTAGCCAAAGGCCTCCCCTGAGACGCTTTCCTCTAAACAATCATTCCCCTGTTTTTGGAAGCCGCGCGTCTGTTTCCCCACATTACATAAGGGAGTTGAACCACAGTTCACTGGACCCGCTGCAGCTTCCCCAGCTTTCAGTGTGTACAAATAAACCTCTTTGCTGACTCCCCTTTCACTCCTGTACACATGCATGTTCGCTGAATTACCCTCGCAGTAAACGGCCCGGTCTCCCCTTTTTTTTTTATTGCATTGCCACACAGCCACTCCTACCTCCCCCCCCCCCCCCTGCTCTTCAGTCTCTCCTGTGCTTTTCCCCTTCACTGGTCCTGAGAGTGGCCAATAGAGCTAATGTGTTCGGCCCTGGGATAGTGGAGGACAAGGACTGTGAGTGAATGAAAAGCAGCTAGGGAAGAAATGATCACCTGACACAGAGAGGAAAAAGAAGCCATAATAAAATTGAGCTGACGAGCCGATACAACCACAGAGAAGGAGCATAAAAGATGGAAGGAGATTAGCAAAGAGGAAATAATGGGAACGAGAGTCTGAGAGAGAAGACGGGTGTGATGGCATTAGCGAGCAAAAGCAACGTGGCCGACTGAACGAACAACGCAAACAAGAGCGAGCGAGACTCTGCGCGAGCGCTGATGATTCTCGCCAGATGTTGCGGCGCCAGCTGTGCTCGCGCAGCCAGGCGTCACCGGGGCTTCTGCGTGGCGGAGCGCCCGCCGACCCTCGCTTACCCAGCTGTCCCCACGGCGACGTGGGAGCGGGGCCGACAAGAGACCGAAACCACACAAGCCCTCCAGAGTGGAACAAACGGGGTTTACAGAGCTGCCGAGCAGCCAAGCTCCCGTTCCCCGAACCACGTTAGTGGCTCACTCGCTTTCACAGGGTTTGTGGGCCGGAAAATATGGGTTTATGTGTGCACATATAACATTTGGCAGCAGGGAGGCATTCAAATCCAATTACGGCGAACGCTATTTGCATGAGTTACTGTTTTAGCAGTGGATCTGATCCAGAGACTTTTGTCACAAGAGATTCTTTTTGAAAGAGAAATGCACCGGCTTTTTAATTCTGTGCCTATTAAAGAGTCCTTTATCATGCTGAAATGGAATTAACCACAGTTAATCACTCTGTCTAGCTTCAGTTGCTTGTCAGTCAGAGCTTTTAAACCCCTCTACCCTCGTACACGCCGCCGCTGTGATGACCTCTGACACGTTCGAAACTTCAGCTCACCAATCGGACACAACAGAGTTGAGTTGACTTCATCCCACCGCACACATTCCCACAACCCCCACACCGAGTCAGGACCAGGGCTGTGAGACGTGAGGGAATGACGGGTTCTATACACGGAGGTGGCCCACCTGCTGAGTCTGGATCCATATTTTGGTGCAGAAGAGCAGATCCTCTGCTGCGGTCCGCCAGGCAGGCCAGGTGAGGGCCAGACTACCAGCGTGGGCTTCTACACACAGGTCAGAGAGCAGCCTGGCTTCTCTCCACACCACACTCTCTCAGCATCCTGTTCCCCCAGCTAGCTGACAGAGCAGGGGTCAAAGAGGAGTTCGGTGGGGTTGGAAACCACTCTCTTCTTGCTCTCTCTCTCTCCGGCTGTATTGCACTTGCCATAAATCACTGCAGGTTTATTATTGTCGCACTATATTAGCTCAAAACAAGGGTGAAATGTTGGTTGCTAATTGTTTTCAGAAAGGGCCTTCGTTGCTCATGTTTGACATGTTTAATACTTAAATTATTCAAGTATTTTTACAAGTTGTAATAATAATGCCTGCGTCTTATGTGCAGCCGTCTCCAGATTTAAACAGGGTAAAATGTTTCATATCCGATAAAGATGGAATGATATCGCTATATTGCGTTACGGCTTCGAAGGAGTGGAGCGTGTGTCTCGCCCTTTTTTTCCATTTGTAAGCATTATACACTTTTGCGGTGCTCAATTGTTGTCGGGGTTGCAATTCTTCAGGACCGTTTCAATTTTACCTCTGCCATCGAGGCCGGACGAATTGCAGGCGGACGGATGGCGAAATAGGGCCGCTACGGAAAGAACATTGGCTGTTTTAAAGGGCTTATTTAAAGTATTAGGAGGTCTCACTCTGGGAGAGATTGAACAGGTTTGAAATGGCAATGCCTTGCAGTTTCATGGATTCATTATAACAGGCACAACAGGGTGTACTGAAATAGGAGAGGTGTGTGTGTGTGTGTGTGTGTGTGTGTGTGTGTGTGTGTGTGTGTGTGTGTGTGTGTGTGTGTGTGTGTGTGTGTGTGTGTGTGTGTGTGTGTGTGTGTGTGTGTGTGTGTGTGTGTGTGTGTGTGTGTGTGTGTGTGTGTGTCTGACATGTTACAGAGATGTCCTGGGGGCTTTATTCTAAAATGGAAAACCTGCCTGGCTCACTTCCCCTCCTTCCGTTGTTATTGCTGCAGCTCATCACAATACGTTATGTGCAATATGAGTTGTGACTTGAAACAGGAATTTAATACGTTAAGACTCATTTTTTTTATAGCTCTAATTTAATCAGCTCCCAGCCTCCACCTGGGAGTTTTAAGTCGAGTGCAGCGGTTCTCCTCGTGCTGCCAGCCGGCAATGAATAACTTACCCAGTGACGTTCCCTTAAGCAAGGCACTTCACCACACTGCTGGAGTGAGGTGGCCAACAGGGCAACGCTAATATTTAGAACGGACATTTCCCCAGATGTGAGCTTCTGGAACCACTTCCCGCCCCGAGGCCATCGCTGTGGGAAACAAGGTGTTCTTAGTCCAGGTTACTGTGTAAATAACGGTGAAGCAAACACCCACATCTCACTTCCATTGATCTTCACCGCTGCTCTCAAACAGACCTCGCAGTGTTTGAAATGTCATCTGACCAATAAGCTTTCAAACGTCTCTTTGATTCCGTTTATTTCTGTTCTATTTTCTTTCATTATATTTGACTCGACTTTTAAGTACCGTCCTGTATGTTATTGCACAATGTTGCTTAGAAACACATTGGTATTCATAGCACAGGAGCTTATTGTTGCAGGGGAGGTTAAAGGTCAAACACACCTGGGAGCGGCCCACTGCTGTTACAGGCTTGTAATGTTGGCGGCTGAGAGCAGCTCCACTGGAACAGTTACGGGGCTGAGTGTCTCGCTGAAGGGCATTTTGAGGGTAGTTGATTCAGAGAGGGGAAAAGTAACACATCCACTCCCCCATCCACACTTTCTCTGCTGGCTTTAGGATCTCATTCGAATCACTGGCACGGAGCTTCTTGTTTTTAACCGGCTTCTTTTCCTTCCCAGACTTTGACTTCAGCGTGCCGGGCTCCATGAAGCTTCACAATTTGATCTCCAAGCTGAAGAAGTGGATCAAGATCCTGGAGGCCAAGACCAAGCAGCTGCCCAAGTTCTTCCTCATCGAGGAGAAGTGCCGCTTCCTCAGCAACTTCTCTGCGCAGACGGCCGAGGTGGAGATCCCCGGGGAATTCCTCATGCCCAAACCTACACACTATTACATCAAGATCGCAAGGTACACAAGATCCTTCTCTATTATAACAAAAACACTTGCTGATGAATGTAAGATGTATCTGCTTCTTGCTGCCTGTGGATAAAATAGCAAACTGGCACCAAGAACACATCACTCCTCCCATATGGTGAATCGCTTCAGCTCCGCCTCGCTGTGCTTCTCTCTCTCTCAGGTTCATGCCCAGAGTGGAAATCGTCCAGAAACACAATACAGCGGCACGCCGTCTCTACATCCGCGGCCACAATGGCAAAATCTACCCGTACCTGGTGATGAACGACGCTTGCCTGACCGAGTCGCGCCGAGAGGAGAGGGTCCTGCAGCTTCTCCGGCTCCTCAACCCGTGTCTGGAGAAGAGGAAGGAGACCACCAAGAGACACCTCTTCTTCACTGGTAGGACCAGGGATAAGACAGATGTCAACATATCGGGACTAGGGAGGATCTTTCTCTAAGATTGTGTTGTTGTCCTTTATTTTTTTACACATTTGCTCATCACAGTCGCCTCTAGTGCTGCTGTACACTGATACCGACTGGCAATGACCCTCTCCTCTCATTTTCCTTCTCTTTCTGGAGCTGTCTCACTCAACACACACAATTTCAATTTGCTTTCAAGTGCTATTTCCTGTCCTGTCATCCCCTTGTGGTTTGACTCCGCCCCCACCCCCCCCCCCCCCAGATGTTTGCCCACTCTCCACTTATGCACTTGATTGGTCTGTTTAAGGGGAAATATGGACGGGGAATTCAACAGTCCCCTTCCAACCTATTTCCTCGCAACTGGAATGGCTGGTATTGATTTGATTTGGTGTGCCGTAGTATGTCAATGTTTTGACTGCTTTCAGTAGGCAGCCCGTGCACAGCCTTTTACCTCCTTCGGCCCTGCTCGGTGTCGAGCGATGGCGCTCCTTCAGTGCAGCGGTTTCCCAACTCTGGAGTATTTTAGTTGTAGGTTTAGATCTGTGGTTCACACTGTGGTGACACGGGGACCGTTTCCTAGGAAGTGTAGCCAAATGTTTACAGTTTGTGTGTCACTGACTTGGTATTTTTTCCCCCCTCTCCTTACCTCCATCCCTGCTATCGCCATCTTATTTCCCCTCCCCATCTCTCTCCCGCATGTATCCCGTCTTCTGTCTCTCCAGTGCCCAGAGTGGTGGCAGTGTCGCCTCAGATGCGGCTGGTAGAGGACAACCCTTCGTCTCTGTCATTGGTGGAAATCTACAAGCAACGCTGTGCCAAGAAGGGCATCGAACACGACAACCCCATCTCCCGATATTACGATCGTCTGGCCACGGTGCAGGCCAGAGGCACGCAAGCCAGCCACCAGGTATGAACAGAGTCCCACACACAGAGACTTGTGACTTGAGACTCGAGACTAGACTCAGACTTGAGATTTGGAACTCATGAACAATCATTCATCATTAAGTCATTTTCATTATACACGTCCACACACACCGCTGCAGTGACCACATAGCCCCGCCTCCTCTCACTCGTCTCAGTCGCTCCGGTTGAATATGATGATTTGCGGATCGTTGTTGTAGCCCTCAGTGTTTTTTTACCAGAGTCTAGGCCCGCCACTGTGTTTTTTAATAATGAACGGAAAATATTTTACACTTCAATCTTGGCGGGTCAGGGACGGCCCGCTCGGTGTCGGTACCTCTACGTGACGGTGCGCCGAGACTCGGGATGAAGGTGTTTTGTGGGTCCGACCGTGAGCTTTACAGGACCTCGTCTCAAATACCATGCTCTGTGGGTGTGACTTTTTTTTTGTCCAGTCATCACCATTCATATTTATACAACCCCTGTGTTCATGATTACATTTTTTTTCCCAAGAGCACAGCAAATTTTTAACAGATTTAGCCCTCAAAATGCACCAGATCTACTTTGCGTTGTTATATTTATCTTTTCATTAAAATAAAGATTTTATGCCCTCAGTTTTTTTTGCAATTTTTCCCAGTGGTATCTGAAATATTACACTAATACTGATAATGTATGCTAATGGATTGTGCAGCCACGTCGCCGAGGAAGCATTTAAGCATTTGAAAACTATGTATCTCTAAAAGTTCTGCTTTAAAGGGCTAAGAAAAATTAAGAAAAATAGCCGATATGGTTTATTTAGCTTAAGATATAAAAGGAGGGCCCAATATCAGCTGGACCTGCCTAACCTTCACTCCCTCCCCCTTGTCTACCACCAGGTCCTGCGGGACATCCTGAAGGAGGTGCAGGGCAACATGGTGCCCCGCAGCATGCTGAAGGAGTGGGCCCTCCACACCTTCCCCAACGCCACCGATTACTGGACCTTCCGGAAGATGTTCACCATCCAGCTGGCCCTGATAGGCCTGGCCGAGTTCATGCTCCACCTCAACAGGCTCAACCCCGAGATGCTGCAAATCGCACAGGTAGGAGAAGCGTGCAGACGCACACACGAGCAGAAACAACGTCGGACTCTCTGTCAAGGGCGAGTGGCATTCGTGTGACGGGGGGAGGGGGGGGCTAATTCAATAGATATACACTCTCACAGATGCATTACAAGATCACCATTACCCGGCTCCGTATCTGGCCGTATGAATTACCATTCTCCCCCATGACATTCACGCTTAGGCCTATCAGTCAGCCAGCCGCTGTCAATGGCAACGGTGTTTTGACAGAACGTTATACTCCGTTCCTCCGCTCCACAGCTATCAAAAGACGTTTACATTTGAAGAGGCTGTGTTTGTGTGTGTGTGTGTGTGTGTGTGTGTGTGTGTGTGTGTGTGTGTGTGTGTGTGTGTGCGTTTGCCTCTCTAGTCCACGCGCATCCGCCTGCCGCTCGGGTCCGCGGACAGCTTTCTAAAAGTCATTATTAAAGATGATTGTGTCAGTCGGCCACCCCAACCCCTCTGATCCTAATCGGCCTTTGCTGACAGGCGTTCCTCCGGGCAGCTAAGCGCTGGTATTAAGCCCCCTCACTGCCTGTTCCACTCCGCAGATCCCATTAGACACAGCAGGATTACGGTACGGAGAGCGTGCGTACACACACACACACACAAACATTACACACAAACACAGCGGGAGTGCAAGGACAGGACATCACAGCCGTAGCACTGTGCCCCACCCTGCCTAAACGGAGACCTCGTGTTTGGCGCCTATAGAGCTCAATGAGGCTTCGATGCATCCGTCATGAAAGGCACTTCTTTGTGGCGTTGATCAGGCTGTAATTCAGTCGTAGATTTAATTCTTTAAAGACCCGTCGCATCGTCTCCTCAGAATACGTTCGACTTCCTTTCTCTGCCTCCTTTACTCGGTGTCTATTTCTCACAGTCAAGTCCACAGCTCCGAGTCACTGCACGAGACACATTAATGTCGCCTCACCCCATTCACACCAGCCCCCCAAAAAATGAAGCCATCGCTGGCCACTAGTGTGGCGATTTAGCATTCTGAGCGCCGCCTCTGCAGCCAACTGTCTGCAGGCTTATCTGAGCCTCCCGGGGGTTGCTGGTGTCTCAGCCCACTGCCTTGAGGCCCTCCGCTGGGGCCTGTAGGAGCAAATGACAGAAGGAGAGAAAGAGAGAGTGGGGAGGGAATTAAGAAGAAGGGGGGGTGGGAGGGAAGGAGGCGAAGCAGAGGAGGAGAGGGAGCAGGCGCTGGAATGAAATGCTCTGCTATAAAGCTGTCAGATGCACTCACCTTTTCATATACGGGAGCTTATCTTCCCCCGGAATGGCCGCTTGTGTAGCGGTCCTCGTGCACATAAATGCAGGGCTTAAAGATGAAAACCTGGCTGTATATATTTAAGTCAGCGGGGAGCGACATGGGGCGAGAATGAATTGAGCATTATAGATGTTCTGCTGCTGATAGTTGGACGTGTTACTGCGTCTGGGGCACGCAGATCAATAACAGTAGCCGTTTGGTTGGCGTGAGCTTGTTTTGTAAGCCCCCGAGCCTTTCTAAAGAAGAGTTATATTCTAGTGGTCTAAGGACTGCAGAAAGGAGCGTTGTAGATAAGTTCTTTAATTGGTACTGGTTATGAGTAGGTAGCCCTGAAGGATGCTTTATTTACAACGTCCTCCCTTACACACACCCCTTGTTATCTCTGACTTCTGACTGGTACTGTACCTTTAATCGATTGTCTGTTTTTAGGACACCGGAAAGCTGAACGTCTCCTACTTCCGCTTCGACATCAACGACGCCACGGGCGACCTGGACGCTAACCGCCCGGTTCCGTTCCGTCTGACGCCGAACATCTCCGAGTTCCTGACCACCATCGGCGTCTCCGGCCCCCTCACCGCCTCCATGATTGCTGTGGCTCGATGCTTCGCACAGCCTAACTTTAAGGTAACCTGTCGGCTCTAAAGATTGTTCCATTTCTATGTTTATCCTGTGTACAGCTCAGAATAATATGATTCTTTTCAGATGAATATAGGGATAGAATACAGCAGGTGATCAGAGGCTTATGTTCCACATTTGATGTGAGGTATTGGATTTTAACCATTTATGCCGTGTATACGTAGATTAATATTGGAATTTCTGTAATTACGCTGTTGCTTTGAAGCTACTTAAATCAATATTTTTATATTATCTTTGTAAGGGCCCGCTCATAGTGACAAACCCATAGGTGGTAATACGTCAGTGTTGATTTAACAACTTATGTGTTTCCTCTAAATACCCACATAATTAGTTATTGCAGGTTTAAGGAGCGCATCTCTTCGCATCCTTCTAAAATGTGTAAAATGAGTAAAAATTGTCATAAAAGGTTACACAGCTATGTGTGGTGGTGCAGCGGATCATACAACTCGCGGTTCGGATCGTGTACGAGGTTATGTGCGTATCACGGATTGACAGTGGTCCGTTACGCCACTAGCGCTGTGACAATATCGCATTTAAATGTTAAAATAAGTCTCCTTGAAATATGACACTTGCTCAACATGACCCAGATGGCACGAGTCTTCGCAGGGTTTAAGGAGAAGTGTATTTAAAGTGAGAGGGTTCGAGTCAGCCGGCAGCGTCCGTGAGGATGTACTTCATTCTGTCACAAGGACGCAGCGGTCTGTTGTGGAATTGAAGCTCCTGCTGAGTTCTCCAGAGAAGGAAGTTCAACTGAAAAACAAAAACAATGCAATGAAAGCCCGAGCAGCCAGAGGGTTTGTATAATGAATCTGCAGCGGGGCAGTAATGACAGGCGTGTGGTGTCTATGTATAGGTCTATACTTAAAGCCCGACTCGTGTGGAAGGAGCGGGAGTGCCTAAAATATACATCAACAAAACACTTGACGATGGGAACTAGTTAAACTCGAGTGCCAGACGTAAGGTCAAAGAAAATTGACTTTTTTTTCCAGGAAAGCGCATAACAATCATCCACTCAAATATGTTAAAGCCTGAAACCATAGAAACACTTTACGTGAGTTTGGGGAACAGGGTGTTCCTAGTTAAGTGGTGATTGCTGGTGTTGTGGCCACATCCTGGTTATGTATTTCAGTTCTGTGGCACCGTAATGAGCTGCTGACAACACAGACAGATTTCCTTTAGGAGGATGGACACAACCTCAACTGAACTTAACGGCTTTGTTTTATGTGTCTGGGACTGGCGTTGACTTCATACAAGCTGAGGTTTCATCATGTTTTGTTGCTCTTTAGTCCCATGACGGACACTTTCAACACATGGCTTAGAAAAGTCTAGCCCAGAAGATTAGCAGGCTGTGTTTACAGAAAGAGCCTTCTTTTGACACATAATTGGGACTTTAAATAGACGCTTATTGAATTAGCTAGCTATATGACCAGATGATGTCAAAGATTATCTCCGTCTGCAGAGGAAGACTGTAAGATGTGGTTGAAAGCTCTGGGAAAAAACAGGGAAATGCATCTTGAGTTGAGTTTTTGTCAAACTTTCCAAAGTTAAAGATTTACTTTCCAGATCTGTGTTATAAAAATGATTGTAAGTTTAATTCATTAATTAATTAATAAAACAAATAAAACTGAGTATTGGGTTTTTTTCCAGACTAGTTTATTCCTACTGAACTACATTGGTAAATTTGAGTAAGTGCTAAAAGGAAACTAACCGCGAGGTTATCTAAATGTGAACATTGGTTGTGTGAGGACATTGGTTGTGTGAGGACATTGGTTGTGTGAGGACATTGGTTGTGTGAGGATCCCGTGATTATTGTACGCTTTTGATTCTTTATGATATGACAGCTTGAGTTTCATCTGTCCCCGATAGGTGGACGGCATCCTGAAGGCGGTCCTTCGCGACGAGATCATCGCGTGGCACAAGAAGACCCAGGAGGACACGTCCATGCCGCTGTCCCCCGCCGGCCAACCGGAGAACATGGACTCCCAGCAGCTGGTCTCGTTGGTCCAGAAGGCCGTCACGGCCATCATGTCCCGCCTCCATAACCTGGCTCAGTTCGAGGGAGGAGAGAGTAAAGTCAACACACTGGTGGCTGCAGCCAACAGCCTGGACAATCTGTGTCGCATGGACCCGGCCTGGCACCCCTGGCTCTGAGAGAACCGAGCAAAGAGGAGGCAAAGGATGAGATGCAGGGAAAGAAAACGTGTTGTTGTTTACTTTTATTACGTATCTGACGAACACGGACAACTGTTACATGTATGTTGGTCTTCACTGTAACAATGATGGACTCCTTCTCTCTCGATCAAAGGACACTGAAATAGTTAAAGCGGAATCAAGTGGAACAAAAGGCCCCGACTGTCACATTGATAGTCTTAAGAGGGCTTCCCAGTATACATAATAGTTATATCTGGACTGATTCTGAATCTTTTTTTATCAAAACACAATTTCTCCCTCCACTTCTATTTATTTTTATAACTAAAGGACGGGGACTGTGTGTGATGCCAGTTGTCCTGTCTGACAAGGAGACGGTACGAATACTTTGTGCAGGTTTAATGAGCTCACATAAGCTCACGGGGGTTTGTTTCTTTTTAATTTAAGAGATGGGGAAATCTTCTGTTGTTAGCTTTAGCTGTGTTCTACCATTTTTACACTTTGTTTCCTCCTGTAATAGCCATTTGTCCTCTAAAATTTCTATTTGTATTTAAACCGAAACACGTGTTCCTGCAGAATGAGGACATTTGTTGTCCTGTGAAACAGATTATGCTATTTTTGTTTTTGTTTTTTACCCACTGCCTGAACTTTAGCAACATGTCTAAGTAGTTCAAAAGCCATTTTACGTTGCGTTTTTTTTGTCCTTCCATCAGCCGTGTTGTAATGTAACAAAGTCAAACTTCAGGGCGGATTCACACTGTAATAAGCTGTAACAGCTGCAATGCAAATATGTCATTCCCAAGCTGGTTGTGTATGCATATACTCCCCTTTTTGTAAAAGCGCAATGCTTTTTTTCAGCAGAAGTATTATCGCTTGCCTTGTAAATATGCATTTTGTTTTAATAAAATGCTCTTTTTTTAATACGGATGCTGATGTTGGCTTTTTTCTTTTTTTACAGTGACCGGCAGTGTCTTTATTTAAGCTGTATATTAGGATAATTTCAACCAATTAATCTCAAAAATAAGCATAATTACCATAAAGCAAAAACAAATGAGTTCTTGTAGTTGTAAAACACCAATAATGACCAGTGGTCCCCATCTGTGCCTCACATCTCCTGCATCACTGTCACAGCCATGATCACCCTGAAGGCTGCACTCTCCGATATTATTGCGGCGATAACTCAACGCTGTGAAACGACTCCAGACGAATCATTCTGTGACATTAAAAAGTCTATCGCCGCCATCCTCGCGGTTCACAGTGAGTAGACGTTTCTGGAGAGGCGGTGTTGAGTCAAAGTGCCGCTCTGTGTCGTGGTGGCACAATAACCTTGTGGTCATTCCCTCCCTCTGGTTAAAGAAAAGGTGTGTGTTGAGGCGTTTCCTCCCCCCCCCCGGTGTTTGATTAATGCGTGCCAGTAGATCTCCGAGTGGGCTGGCCTCGCTTGACTTATACACACTGTCAGCCGGCCCGCCTGGACTCGTAAACAAAGGTTATATCTCTGTTCGCCTCTACCACATACACAGCCTCTCTGCCTCTCGCTATGTTTACACGCCGTCTCTCAACACTTCCTCTCTCATCCACGCAAGAAAAAGGCAACACTTGTTTTGTCTCCTGAGTCTCAGCAGATGGTAGTTTCCAACAAACTCCTAATTTCATGAATTTCCTATATATTATTTTGTATTTATTTTAGGTGCTTAACTGTGCGCATGCATGAAATACCCATGATACTGTACAAACGCTTGACAGATCACATTTCTCATTAGTTGTGTAGGTGTTTGAGCATTGACTAGTACCGGACATATAACAAGTTTGAACTGATGATGGTCCTGAAAAGTTGATTAATCCCCAAATCGTTGTGCTGATCATAAAAGTACCAAAATTCATAGCAATCATATCGTCCTGCATCTGATATAAATATAGGACTGGTTGTGCACACTTTGTGTGGTTGTGTTACCTTTTCTGGATCTACGACACAACCCTCAGAGCTATTGTCTATTACAATATCTACTTTAATGGAGAACTTTGAGGCTGAATAAAACCTTTTTTTTTTCCTCATTTCTAACATAACACAAGGAAGGTTCTCGACAACAGAGTCAACTCTTTATCATTTTACTGACTCGGCTGACCAGCTTATTCCTGGATGCAATCTCTTCCCCACCAGAATCACACTGATATCAACCGAAGCCAAGCCGACCCCGTGACCTGGAACCAATACCTGTCTCCAGAAGCCAGAAATGATAGTCATGTCAAGTCTCAGACCAAAGCGTGATTGAGGGATTTAGTTTCTCGGTGAATGGAGACTCATCCGGTGCGTTTTGTTCAGAGTCCTTTTGAATGATTGTGTTTGAAGTTCTGGGTGCCCTCTATTGGGACAGGCATCCATTTCACGCCTCAGGTGTCTGTTCCGATCTGATAGAGATTAGGGGAAATATGAAATCCACAACACACACACACACACACACACACACACACACGCCCTCCCCATATGATATGTCATAGTTTGCCTTCTGGGGCCTTTTTCTTGACATCCTGTGACTGCAGACAGAAGAGGCTGCAGCGACCCCCTCCCCTACCTCCACCTCCTCCTTTTCTTTCCTTTTCTCTCTGCTTGATATGAGTGAAGTGGAAGCGAAGGCTTAACCACCCCTCACCCCCGCATCTGCCTCCCTCCCTCCCTCTCCAGTAGCGTGAGAGGAGTGGGGGTGATTGATGTGCTCCGGCGGGAGTGGAGGTGTGGAGCCTGGATCATCATCAGCCGTGGCACAGAGCAGAGATCTCGGGAGGACACACCAAAGCAGGAATAGATCCTGGCAGGACCAGATGATGAAATCTTCCCCCTCCAATGATCCTCATCCCCGCGGAGGATGGCTGAGGGGGGAGGGGAGGAGAAGGAAAGGGCTTAAGGAGGAGCGGAGGAGGAAAGCTGTTTCACAAACTGTCTGTTTGGTTTATTTGGCAACTAAGCTGTCGTATTTCTCAAGAGTCGAATTCGGATAGGGCGTAATGAATGAACTTACAGTAGACGTTGCGAGTACACAGATGAGCGGTTGTAGCATTAAGTCTGCTGAATCACAGAAACATGGATGACGCTGTTGTAAAAGGAACAAAAGGTGAAAAAGCATTACCCAAAAAACCCTAATCCACTTATTTCCTCTCTTCACAACTCGTCATTCAAGCCCAGGAACTCCTTTTTCCTGTTTTCACCAGCCAGCATCCAATTATACATCACACTGCATCGGGCCTCGTGGCGCAGTATGGGGGAGACGCTTCTTTGTATCCTCATGTAAACAAACAGTATTAATCAAATAACGATTGTGTGTGGATCTCTAGTCTTGGAAGCAGCACATCTCATATCTAGCAGCTGAGGCTCATGTTTTGTTCCTCGGTGAAGGAGTCCCATTAGGACTTCTAATGGCATTTCCACTCAGAGGAGTTGAGCTCATTAGTTTGGTGTCTAAAATCTGCCATTATGATTTTAATTGCACACGCTGTACACAGCAGTACGGGAAGCAATCAAAGTCACTCTTTTTTTTTTCTCGGTTGACAGTGATGCAGCGGCACATCAACAAATCACATGCTGATTTAAACACTTTGTATAGACTCACAGCGCAGGGGTTTGGAGGGAAAAGGGCTAAAGTGACAATTTCAAATTTAAATCATTTGACATTCACTTAAAGTCATAATCTCCGTTTTCTTTATTTTACTGATTTTCTGCAAAAACCAACTTGATTTAAGTGGCGTTTAATCAGCAGAGCTTGTGATCAAACAAGCCATGGCATAACGATATAACTTCCTGGGCCGTAATACTGGAGGGAACTCTCCGTTCGAAGCTTCAACTCAAACCGTAAAGGAATAGTTCAACATTTTGGGAACGACACTTATTTTGCCTTTTAGCGTAGCATTAGATGAGAAGATCATACCACTCTCGTATCTGTAAATAAAAGGCTATAGCCGGCAGCTGGTTAGCTTAGCTTAGCATAAAGACTGGAAATGGGGGGAAACAGTTAGCCTAGCTGTGTTTGAATCATTTAAAAACACTTTGCTCCTCCCACTTTTCCTTCTCAATTGATGATGTCATCACAAGGTTAACGTTAACTGACAACAACGACATCATTGTCCTTCATTGTTTTTTTTTATTGCCAGTTGGCAACATCCGCTGTACTGGAGTGTGGAGCAGTGGAGCGTGATTAATTATGGAGTACTCTTTGGCACTGAATACCACGCTGAAGTGGTATTAGTGTGTAAGTGTTATTTCACATTGGCACTTTTTAATAAGGGACACGTACTCATTGTTTTGCAGCCATACTTTTCCCAAAATTGACAAACGTGTGTATTTGTAGTTATTCACATTACTGTAGGCAAACATATTGTCAATGCAATATACTGAATGTAAGCGGGTTGCATTTGAGCAGAGGGAAGAGTCCAGCTTTGGAAAGGAACATTAAAGTGAGCTTAGAGCACTGACAAGTACAGAAAGACATTAATTATGAATGGCTGGAATTCTGTTTCAGTACTGTGCAGTACTTTTCTCTTTGAATGTACTTGCTGCACTGTAACATCATCCTCTTTGTTCTTTTGTGTTCTTCAGTTTCTCTTTGCTGGGGTCAAAGCCTTCTTCCTGCTCGAACCAAACTTTGTTCTAATCACACGAGTAGCTGGCTGACTGGTGTTCACATGATTCCTGATGTCGAACAGTATTTAGCACATCACAGCTCTTCAGAAATCAATTCTTGTGCGGTAGGGCTCGGTGAGAACCTTTCAGCTCCTGCTGCACACATTGATTAAGTGCTACGGATCTGTAAATGTGCTGGCTGTTGTCAATGTTACTGCAGGAGGAGATCAAGGAGGGTCTGCAGGCAGTGCGTCAATTCCCGATGATGGATTTTGGATTTGAAAGAACAAGGAGGTCTGCCAGGGTATCATAACGGTGTTTCAACCAGAAATGACGCCTGGGACCATTGAGGTGGTGGGGCCTTCAAAGTACAAATAAACACAAGTCTGTGATTTTCAGACACAATTCAGCTGCGAAAGAACAGAGTGGAACATTTTCTTACTGCCGAACCACTGCTGCGGTTTTAGACGGAAACGTTGGCAAGCTAACGTGGTCCCAATGAGAATGCTAACATGCCAATATTCAGCAGATATGTTCACCATGTTCACCATAGTTAGCATGCTAACGTTTGCTAATTAGCACAAGAGCTGAGGCAGATGGGAACGTTGTTAGTTTTGCAGGTATTTGGTCATTAACCAAAGTATTTTTTGACGGCTCTGGTCGAGAAATCATCGGAGTGATTCATCCTGAGGGGATCGTGAACGATGTCACCAAATGTCATGGTAATCCATCCATTAATTGTCGAGTTGTTTCACTTAAAACCTCAAATATAGACCTCATGGTGGAACAAGAGGAAAGATCATGTGTTCACCAAAGATATTAGGGTTTATCCTCTGGGAACCATGCATCTCTATTAAATTCCATGGCAAAGTATCAAATAGTCTCTGCATTGAGTCATTTATAGTTTTACCTCCATTCAGTTGTGAAGAAAAAAAATCCAGAGACGGGATACAAGCTCATATCTGACTCATGACCACATTCATATTATATTTTCCCCCCATTAGCTTTTATAGCAAAGAGCTGTGTTCTAATAAAATTCAAATTTCACTCAGTGGGTATTCACAGTCAAATAGTCAGGTATATTTCCCAGGTGATGAGATAAATGTCGCTTTTTGAGTTAAGTGAAGAAGCTCTACAAAGAATATATAACATACGCCAGCAGGAATAAGACAGCGAACCTTGTTTTATTTGAAGAAAATTCCACCCCTGATAATTGCTGTTATGATCAATCCATTCCAGGAGTTATTCTGTGATGAAGTGTGGTAATATACTTAATGGTGCGCCAATTTCCCCACAGTCTTATCTGCTTCTACTGAAGTTGGAGATTTCACCGCCTTTCCCAGAATCCCTCTCTCAACAGCACACCTGCACTTGTTGCATTGAGACGGCAAAAGCAGCAGCGTTGGTGACAGGTATTTTTTCAGTCAAGAAAAAGTAGGTTGCACTTGTTATTCAAAATGCAAGCCGGACTGTGGCTAGCACTGCGTTATGTTGCTTCCCAACTTTAGTCTTCTAACAAGTTGCTGCACTCAGCCGGTGTCCAAATCCTTCCTTATTATACGTGCCAGATGAAAACCGGCAGGACTGAAGTCAGGAGGCGGCTGTGCTCCGGTCGATTGAGGACGCTGTTGGTGGGGAAATTGGCAGCTCTGTTTCTTGCGAAATGGATTTCTCCCCTTATGATTGTTAAGTGTTTGCAAGAAGAAAATGTCACCATATGATTGTGAGGCTTTGATGCCAAAAAGCTGCCTTGTACCATTGATGCATTTCATTCTGAACTAATCACTCACGTTCAGCCAGTACTTTGGTTTATGACCAATTAACCTCAGCTGTATTTTGTGTTTAGTGCTAACACGCTAAACTAAGATGGCCAGAAGGGTAAACACAACACCTGTTCACTGCGGGTATGTCAGCATGCTACCGTGTCTGCATGTCATATCACCAATGTTTGGCCTAATCCAGGAAGAATAGACGACCGTACAACAAATCCCGTGCCAGAAATGCTAAATTACATCAGCGTGACTGGTGGGGTTCTTACTTCTCCTGCAGCTCCTGTAGCCGTTTCATCTCTAATAAGGCCTTTAATTGCCCGCCATCATGGACATGGCCGGCAGCAACAGAGCCGTCCCCCCCCCCCCACCAGCGCTCCCCTCCACCCCGAGCCAATTAATGATTCTCCTCCTAGGATGTCCCGATCAGACCAGGCAGAGAGCTGCTCGGCCTGGGCTGACAACTCCCCCACCTCCCTCCCTCCCTCCCTGCCCTCCACCCATCCGTCCCAGCATCCTCAGCACTCTCCGTCTCCTCTGCGCCCAACCGCGTGATTTAATTTGTTTGGTAATATCAGGATTGGCATGTTCAGCCCAGCTTCACTCCAAAGTGAAATTGGACAAGGGCATTGGAGCCTCACCATGTAAAACCGCCTCACCTTGACAGCTGCTTGAGTGGGCAGCGGATTGCAGTAGAGAGTGGAGGAGGAGGAGGAGGGTGGGAGGACAAGGTGGCGGGAGGGGGGTGAAGGATGTACCTGAGAGGAAGGCAGACACCAATTCACTTCTCTCTTTTCCACAGGGGAGTTTTGTGTCAGAAAAGGGAGCCAGCTTCGAAGACGGAAGCTGTTTAAAGTGGAGACAAAGCAGCAGGTGCTGCTGGGGACCAATCTGCTCCACAACAACATGCTGGAGCCCGTCCAATCTGTCCAATCAGCTTCCAGGGAGACTCGGGCAAGAAAGTCCTGTTGTGTGTGATGGATCTCGTTGTAATTTGTCAAATTAATTTTGTCAGCTCAGATCTTCAAACTCTTCTTTTGATTGTAGAGATCACAGATATGTGCACAAGAGAGCTGCTTATTTTCTATGCCCAGATTTCCCCAGTCCTCCCAAAATCCATCTGGCTATTTATTGGCAAAAACTGTGCTTTGTGGTACTCTCTTTGTAGTGCACAACAAGTGTCTTTTGTAGCCTCTAATGAGCATTTTAAGGACAAATTAAAAAAAAATGATTGCAGTGGGTTTGTTAATAGTTATTCCGTAATACATATATAGAATACATGTAATTTTTCACTTGCCGAGATAGTTGAGAAGATCGATATCATGTCTGTTTGTGAAGTAGCATATTGAGCTGGAGCCAGGAGGCGATGAGCTTAAAGGCTGGAAGCAGTGGGGGAACAGTCCTCGTCAGTTCTCATCAGGCCGGCTCTCTCTTAAGTGTCAGAAATATGCCTTTCAACACCTATAAAGCTTAACATGACTCAACACATAGAAATATAAAAATGGAAAATGTGAAGTCTTGAGTCTCCACTGGTTGCCTGGAAACCTCCTAATGATGCTCATTGCTGTGACGGCTGTAAGAATCTCTTGGTGAAAAACAGTTCATGTAACTCTGTAACTAAGCTCAGCCCTCAGTAACTGGCTCGTTCAGCGACCCCTTGTCTCTGCGTTGTGTTAGGTTGAGGAATGATGGACAGGAAGCTTGTGTCTATCTGTGCTGCCATTTATTGTCTTTACTGGATCATAATATGTACTGCTGGTTCCATAGCTAACTTGTTTGTCCTTTTATGTTTATGAGTTTATTCCAGTAAAGTGCGTTACATCCACTTCTTACACTTCTCTGTGGCATTTTAGATGTCATAACACTTGCACGTTCATGCCGAAAACATGTGTGAGGAGAGTTGAACTTAAAAACCGCACTCGGGGCATATTTCACATGAACTGGCAAAGTTATACCTACTGAGAGAGAGCACGCCTGAGCAACTAAACTTACACAACTGAGTTCATGGCAAGGGGAACTGTACCGCACAAATCCTCTTACATTCATGTTAAACGAGCGAGATGTGCCAATAAGCCAGGGGGAGAGAGTGGGAGAGAACCTTGGATAAAGCCAGGCCAGCTGTCTGTTATGAACGTTGCCGCCACTACCCCATTGCGTTGTGGGATATTTATGCTGGCGTAGAGTCCAGCGTTTGCATACTGTAATAGCCTATATTATGAGCTAGCATACGCATAAATCGTGACAGCGAATAAGCTAGAGAGGCTGAAAAAAACACTCATCTTCACTAGGATTCACCAACATTAGCGAAACAAAGTGCAACTGCTAACTTAGTTCATTGACAAACAAAGTAACAAGTACAGGTATAAAGGTCCAGATTTATAGAGCCATAACATTATTAAATTTGGCAACTGGCCATACCTCTGTTCTTTGTAAAATGCTAATTGCGTTTAGCGCGTTAGCATGCTGGTGATATTAGTGCTCAGTGTGGTAACGTTAGCAGGCTTCATTACTGTAGCTTAAATTGAACTGTTGCCACCAACAGCACCACCTGTTGGACTCTTGCAGCACCTGGCCCGAGACCTTCTCACAAGCTTTGCCCACCATGATGTCCACCTCCCTCCCAAGCTTCAGGTAACATTTCACAGACCTTTGAGTTCAAACTGACGTTGCATGTGTGTTTGCACAAGCAGGAGAAGCAGCCATTTGTTTTAGGCCATTACGCTAGGGCTCGTTTGTGTTTTGTTAAAGGACATTATTTTATTTCAGGTAGTGAGTATCCAGTTCTTATGTATAGGGTCCTTCTTAGGAGGCTAAGTGACATGCTTAGAGGAGAATAGGGCTCGGGCTCTAAACCTAAATATGTGTTAATGAGTCTGTCAGCTTTTATGACCAAAATTTATATTCTGTTTACCTTTTTTAAGCTGTAAACTAAGCGATATGAGTGCACCGTGATGCAAAACATCTATGCCTGTGTTAATATTGACATTTCTTTCCAAACATATTAAAATCTATATTTACTGTTTCAAATCAGCCCTGAACCTTGCAGGCCATTGCTGACATAGAGCTGACTGGACGGGACTAAGATATGTCCTGAAATGTATCTTAAAATAGGCTATTTATGCCCAACAGGCAACTCCTGGCATACATCCATGCACTCCGTCTTCCTCAGTCCCTTGCCCACTTTGTGATGCAGTGGGTGGAGTTACTCTTAAACACTTCAGGTCATATCTCCTCACCGCACAGCACACGTTTGGAACTTTTAGTGTCTCCCACATCACTTTTTTGTTTCAAAAACCGATCCATTGTGTCACTCTACCTGAGGGAACGTTAGCCAGCTAGCAGTGGCAACACGTGTTGGTATCTACCTGATGATGTGTTGTGATTGGCTATATCTGAATTACTTTAGCTTTGTAAATTACCCCCGAATTTAATTACATTTTTAAAAATGTAAACTAACCATGTGGCATGCGCCCATGAGCTGGCGCTCTGGGGCCCACCAGTGTGCCGGACCCAGTGGTTGGGAATACATGTAGCTGACATAGTGTGTAAATGGAACACATTCAGGTGGCGTCGGTCTAACAGGGTACTACTACTAAACTGTTAAGTAGTTACTTTTTTGCAAACAAGTACATTTTTCACAAAAAAGTCCCTGGTTGGGGGGTACTACTTTCTGAAAGTACAAGCACTTTCGGAGCGGGGTTCGTAGAGATGACCATCGCTGATTGGTCAAACACATGTGTGCTTCAACTCTTGCACCCCTTCATTCATAAAACGAGGATTAAAATTTACAATAGAATTTAAAAGAATATAAAATAAAATGCACAGACAAACAGATAACAGGACTGTAAACAAGTGTAATGTAAAAGTGACAAGTGTATTAAAATATGAAGGGATGTGCAGGGGAACTAGTAGGGAGGGTAGGAAAATTGTCCTGTGGATGACAGAGTCAGTCAGTGGGGGACCCGGGCTCTGTTAATGAGCCCGGCTGCCGACGGGAAGAAACTGTTCGTGTGGCGTGAGGTCTTGGTCCTGATGGACCTCAGCCTCCTACCAGATGGAAGGGGCACGAATAGTTTATGTCCAGGATGAGAGGGGTCGGCTGCAATCTTTCTTGCTCGCTTCAGGGTCCTTGAAGTGAACAAGTCCTGGAGGGACGGCAGATTGCAGCCAATCACCCTCTCGGCAGAGCGGATGGTGCGTTGCAGTCTGCCCTTGTCCTTGGCAGTGGCTGCAGCGTACCAGGGTGGTACAGAGGCATGAGCCCCCGCTGGGCTGGGGGAGGGGGGGCTGGTGGTCTGGGGCCGGTTGATGGAGCTGTGGGGGATGGAGTCAGGACTGTCCCGTTGTCTTTCGAATCTGCAGTAGAACTCGTTCAGCTTGTCTGCCAGGCGGAGGTCGTTCATAGAGTGGGGGTTTTAGGCTTGTAGTTGGTGATCTGTCTGAGGCCTCTCCAGACAGAAGCAGAGTCACTTGCTGAGAGCTGGTGTTGCAGTTTCTAAGAGTACAGACATTTAGCGTTCCTCACCGCCTTGCTAAACCTGTATTTTGCCTCTTTGTACAAGTCCTTGTCCCCACTCCTAAATGCCTGATCCTTTTGCAGCCTTAGCTGTCTGAGCTCCGCTGTAAACCAGGGTTTGTCATTGTTGTAACTCACCCTGGTGCTTGTTGGAACACGGCTGTCCTCACAGAAGCTGATATATGAAGTTACCGCCTCTGTGTACTCATCCAGACTGTTGGTAGCAGAGGAGAGAGAACATGCGGCAGTGCCGTGAATGAGAGAAAAAAAAACGTTATTGAGAAATGTTTTTGTGGAGAGAGTCAATTTTATATAAATCACAAAATACATTTGTAAATCCTTCTGTGTGCGTTCATTAACATTGAGGCTGATCTAAGATTTTGAGATGGTAACTGGTAAGAATAGGAGCTACTCGCTGGATATGTAGGCTAACTAACTTCATGTAAATGCACATTTGACTGATGTTAAGAAGTTTGTGTCAATTGAAAGTAACCAAATGAAAGAATAAATTAAGTAGTTTAAGGGAAAGTGGTGAGAAAATATAAAACTAAGTAATTCAATTAACTTCACAGTTCAATTAATAATGAATTCATGTTCGATCTGTTTCGTTTTTTAAATTTCTTTGTTCCCTGCTGCCACACGACCGAGTCATTGTGAGCGATACCCACCGAAGTTGACTCAACATTACTATCCTCGCACAGCAACTCTCCTGAAAACAGATCCAATAAAAGAGTGCCGAGGCTGAGAGTAGAAGCCGTGTATGTGTCTGGAGTGACAGCTTAACAACCCGGCAGACAGACAGCCAGTGAACCTTATTACATGTATATATACGGAAAGTCCGCATTCCCTGCCTCTGCTTCTCCACTGGAACTCAAACAGTAAAAGTGCGCGGACCAGAAACATGCTGAGGCAGCGAGGAGAGATGGTAATCAGATTAGTTTTTCTCAAAACTTTCATGCGAGGCAGAATGTGGCCGTCATTTGAGGCCGTGTCACTCTTGACAAGGCCCGCGTTGATCCTGATGAGTGGTGGCGGCTTGACGGACGGTGATGAAGAGCAGGAAAAAATGAGAGTCCCTGAGTGTTTAGCTGACTCGGCTGCTTCCGAGCATCGGATCAGCCTCGGAGAAAGAATCAAAGCTAATAGGATTCAATAAAGTCTCGCTGCAATTGATCATTCTGTAGTTTAAGAAAGTTGAGGCTCACACACACACACACACACACGTTGATATCCGCTGCTCACACCCGTTACACGTCAAACGGAGTGAGATGGCCTAGATAGGTAGATGGGGAGACAGGCAGGGTGTTAGATGGAGCAGAAAGGAGAAGGGATCTGAGGCCAGATTCATTTCCACCTCCAGTGGAGGGAGACCACCTATTTAGCCTGTCTGTGAGAGGCCAGGCCACAGGGACGATAACAGATCACAGCCCATCAGCCGCCGGAGCTCAAATCTAACCGACGGCGTTGAGAAGAGAGTTCATGACTGCGTTTCACCAACTTACGACTTCAATTTCCATATCATTAGGCTCGTCTGCGTTAGAGCATTTTCCGTGCTGCGTTCCATTAATCCACAGGAATACAAATAACAGTTGTCATGAATTTAACAGTGCAGGTTGTGTGATGAGGTTATGTAGAAATCTATGTTTTTCCGCTCCTTTTTACGCAGATTTTGTCATATTGCCAGCATCTAACTTCGTTACGCCTCGCGCAGCAAGTTGCTCGCACAGACAGAATGATGTTCCTCTCTTGTTTGGTGAGTGAAAGAATGGAGGAGGAGCCCCACTCTCCTGTCTTCCCACCTCATTACCCACACCTGCATAGGACTGCGGGGGATCCTAATTTAAGTCACTCGTTAGCACCGTGCTAATGCGTTCTGACAGCAACAAGAGAGGGGGATGGAGGGAAGGTGACAGAGAGAGAGAGATCGAAGGAGAATGAGGGCGAGGGAGGGAGAAGGTGGAGAGAACACGGCTCGGAGACAACCGCGAGACAGGAAACCGGGAGGAGGGGAAGCGTCTGTGTGCTACAAGAACTGTTCTTATTTCTTGCTTTGATTTCCATAAAATGAGCATCATCCTAAATCATCCGGGCCCTCCGCTGTTGGCCTCGTATGCATAAACCATTAGATTCCCCTCGCTAATGCACATAAACTAATGAACACAATATCGTTTCTCCACTACTGTACGCCGCGGCGCAACGGGGAAATCAAATAAATGCCTGTTTACCAAATAAATTCTTCTGTGTCTGTTAGCTCTGCCGCCGGTTGATTGTATGTTTTGCAGCAGATGCAGCCGCACGGTAGCTACAAACGGGCACGACACAGCGGCATGCTGGGTAATGGATCGGAAGAAATTACCAAGGGAGTTGGTGTATTTGACTTCTGAGAGTGAAGCGGGGGGGAATTTACACCTCCTAATGGGTTTGGTACAAGGTCGGAAAGATTTTGAGTGAAAGCGAATCCCTTTGTCTGCCTGTGATGTGGAAGGATATATCCTCCATTACCTCACAATTGCAAGAAACAATGTTCACTTCTAGCACAAATCCCATTTTGCTGCCCCGAGTGAAACGTTTTACAAGATTTCCATATTAGGCCAGTTATGTCCCATATTTAGTAATGTATGTCTCCTCCACGGGACTGCTGGTAAAAGACAATCAAGAGATTCATACCAGGGACACAATTGGGTTTGTAGGTCTTTACCAAAGCAGGCTGAGGCGCTTGAATTCTATTATTTTAACTTTTCACTTGATTGTAACATAAAAAAGACTTGCGTATTCTGTTGGATGGTGAGTTTAAAGACGTCAGCGAAGACTTGTGCTGTTTCCATCTTTAGTCCCGACTTATCGCACAGCTTGCAAATACACTTGCACCACATGTTTTTATGCAACAACATATTCAGCTTTAATCCATATTTGTTGGCATTCAGCCTTTTAAAACAACCTTTTTCCACTGCTGTCAAAAACTGTCTACTCCCCGTACTGTAACAATGTGTTCATCAACAATTTAACAGCGCCATCAAATTACATTTACTTCACCACAGTGACACAAAATCAGAAGCATACTACCGTGTTAGTGAAGCAGAGAGAAAGAGAGAGACTGAATGTAAAGCTAAATTCATAAAAGGTGTTACATAATTGATAGGGGTGGAAATCTCTAGGCATTTGATTCACATTCAGAGGGCTACGATGCCATTATAACTACGGTACATGATTTTATTTTTTCTCACTGTGACTGGCTGCTATTCTTCAAACCTTGCAGATTTGTAATGATTCATAATATAAAAAAAACCACATGAATCTACTTCCATTATCTTTTACTAATTCACTATTAGGTACAAATTGAAGAAATGTGTCAACTGCAGGGTTGCTTTTCCAATCATTGCAAAGAGAACCAACAAGAAAAGAAGGACAATGGGGCCTGTAGCGGCATCGTCATAGTAACAACACAGACTCCAGCATCTTCTGAGTCACAGAATTGTTACAGGCGAGTTTAAAGTCTCCGATTATTGAGTTTTCTGCATCGAGTCATAATCTTTCAAGAGATGAATAATTGAATATCTTTGTGTTATGGCGGACAGGTGAGGGCCACGATCGTGGTCGACAGTTATCGTTGATAATCTTGTCGTATCGCCCCAAGCCTATAGAGACAAAAGAAATGTCAGAGAAGGTCTGAGGCTGAACTCGTAGCCAGGACGTAGCAGGCCGCCCGTTATTTCTACACACAACCTTCCTACAGTGTGAAGTTTGTGTGTGAAGGCTCCGAGTCGGTCTGAGGGAGAGCAAGTGCAGCCGCGAATCCCTCTAAAACTCGAGACAACAAACCGAATAAGAGAGAAGGTTGGAGAGGCGGGGGATCAGCAGGTTTATCTCGATAAATATGAGAAAATGTTCCAAACCCACTCATTAGCCCTGACCTGGTGTATAATTCGAAGGCAGAGAAAGAGACGGGACAGGAGGAGCGCAGAGAGGAAGGAGGGCTGATGACAATATGCTGCACGCTGGCATTTGCAGATGAAAAGAGACCTTCTGGCTTTAAAGGCACTGGAAGATGAGTGTGAGAAGAAAGATGGGAAATAATAAGAAAGTGCCAGAATGAATGGCCCTGCAGTAGAAATGACGCCTTCTTATTGTTAATGGTAAAACCTAAAACCATTGGGCCAGAAGGTAGCTGAACAGCTCCTCTTATAGAGTAGGATTACTAACATCGGGAGATTTGTTTGTCCTGGAATTGGCAAATAAACAAACTGCAGAGGGATTAATAGTATAAAGACGTTCAGCCACTGTGGAGATATCAGTGTCTAAAGAACAAAATGAGGTAGTTTAGGCTATAAGCTGTAGGTGAGTGATTTCATTATTTTACTTGGAGACTGCTGAGAACATAAACCCTTTGAAAGGTCTAAGCTGGGGATCATAAGACCATGGGAACATGGGATACGCTGGGTCATTTTGGTGGCTATGTTTTCATGTTTTTAATGGATAAGTTGGCCAACAGAAAGGTCTAAAGGTTGTATATATTTCTGTTTTAGCGAAAGAGAAAAGGTGCATCCTAGTCGAGACAACTTCGACAAACATCAGTTCAACTGAAATAACCTGTTGTGTGACTCCTGCACGCTGTCAGCACAGAACGTATTAAAGCTGCTCTGGTCATTGCTTTTATCCTAACAATTGATGAAATGGCTTTGTTTGACGTGAAAGGGATTGCTAGTGGTCGAGCACCTTTCCAGAGAATTGTTACCCGACTGTTCACCTCAGCTCTATGTAGCACTTCAGCATCTTTCCCCTCATTGTTCTGGTTTGACACAAATAGAGACTAGCTAGTGAACATAGACGAGCATTTTTGCAGGTAAAGCGCCAGATCTTAGAATATACACTTCCATGACCTCACTGTCCTCAATAGTAGCCACGTCCCTGAATACTTCTCCTTTTCTTAAAACCTCTATGTGCAAATTTTGAACGGTCATTTGAGACACAAACAGGAACATTTCAAGAGGACTCGGAGGAGGAATACGGTTACATTTATATTGGCAACTTGAAATGAGACTACTGACCCGACGAACCGAGTACAAGCCTCCCTGGTGCAGCTAAATAAAGACCCATTTTAGTGTCGGACGTACAAGATGTGACCCTCATCGATCCCTGGATGCATATCCAGCAGGTGTCAACTGCTCCTTTCAAATCCTGTGTGAATGATTGCATCAGATTTCACCTTTCTTACTTTCTTATAATATTCTCTCTACAGTGTAAAACTTATATACATACACTTTTAAATGATTAGGTTCTGACTGGTATATGGTAGATTTTTTTTGTTTGAATAACCTTAGAAAGGAAATAAGGGCTCTGCATGCATTTCAGCAGATGAGATGCATATGAATATGCGGTATAAATAACTATGCAATTAATATTTCCTCTTGTCCTAACTGTATCTTTGCATGCTGGTAATGCAGCCTCACCGTTCAGAAATATGACAACAGAACGCTGAATAATCCCTGATTGAAAATCATATTGGGAAGCCTGGAGCACAAAGATATGAGTTTTAATTTGGTTTGCCGATGCATTTTAGAGGGATAAACGAGCAGATCTCGGCGTGATCTTAGACGGGCGCAGATGGGTTTCCTGGTTATTTCTTCACGGTTGACTGTTTGTGTAGCGTGTAGTACCACACTGGTAATGAGATTTTTTTAAAGCTGAAGTAATATTCAAATGCTGCACTGGTCGGTAAAGAAGAGAACATTCAGGAATACATGTATTAAGTTACAGCTCTGAGGGTTCAAGTTAAGCTACCTGCAGGAGATGAATAGCTGGTTATCAACCGACTATTAGCTAAACCGGTCCCCCCGAAAAGTGATAGTCTGATATCTTAAGTAGTGACAGTGACTTCACTCTGTGCTCAGGTAGACATTACTCCACTATATCTTACATATCAGATAGTTATTTGATGCTTTAGTAATGCTCTGAATATAGTATAGAGAACCTTTATCTCTTTAGCCATTCTGTGACCAAATACACACAAAAGTGTAAAGATCGGATTAATTGTTAGCATGTCTGGCTAACAATTAGTCAGGGATGTAACAAGAACAATTACTGTACTTATGCACAATGTTGAGGTACTTATACTTGAGTATTTCAATTGGATGCTAGTTTATTACACTGAATCTATTCAGCGCATTGATCTGACAGCTTCAGTTACTTTACAGATTTTATTGAAATATGAAAAGTCTTTTCTTTAACTCGCGCTCTCTTTTCAGATTGTGTTCACCTCTCCACCTAAAGTAAAATGAGTTCTCTCGTAAGGTAAAGTAATGTTATGCAACGTGAGGTTTGAAATGAAATGAAATGGCACCTACAGTCATGAGACGAGGTGGATTGTGACCTGCTCCACATTATAAATCATATTACATAGTCTCACTTCTTAGCCTACCCTTCCTTCTCTTTTAGAAAAATATGAAAACATTGTTTTCTTTCCCACTGGAGCCCCCCCCCCCCCCCTCTTACCGCTGCAGCTGTGAGTCACTCAGCGAGTCACCCCCCCCCCCTGTTATGTCACACTAACACTATTGCACATTCACACATATTATGTTTCAGTCACTCTTGACAGGCCTACCTTTAAAGTTATATCTGGGGCTACACATTCGGTGCTGTAGTCTTACATTTGCCACACACATCGAGCGATCCTCAGTGTTAAAAATGGAAATATACTGTTTGAATATATGAAGAATACGCAGGCTGAGCCAGTAGATTCCAAACTTTTTCACTCCAAGGACCCTGAAGCTGACACAAATAGGTTTTGGCTCCAGGCCCCCCCCCCCCCCCCATCTGATAGAATCTTTTGCTTTTCGATGTTTTAATACAGTAAGTGTATGAAACCTATGATCATTGTGTTACTTATGGATGAGACTATAATGAAAATAGATGATTCCCCAGTTTGCTGGACTTTATTTCCATGTCTTCTACATTAGCCGGTGAGGGTGACGATATTTTTAGCTTTTGGCACGATATATCGCAAATAAATAAACATATTTCTAAAACAAAAGAAGTCAGCCAGAGACGGTCACTTCTGTATTTTCTCAATAACTCTTGACTTCTAAATCAAATCAGTGCCGCAGAGTTAATGTCATTTTAATATTATGCTGAGCTTCTGAATCTGCATGTGTCCTGTGTTCAGAAAGACCTTTCAGGCACATCTATAGTCAATGACGTGAGCCATATTCTGCTTTGTCCTTGTCCAGCGCACCGGAGTGTGTTTCCAGCTTGTTGACCTCTGCCTCTGCTTAGAAGGCGCTTTCCAGCTATTAGCCTAATTTGTTCTGGGCTCCTGCAGTCCTGTAAGAGGAGCAGTGAAAGGGTTCCAGAGCACGGTGTACCTTCACAGTCGGCTTGTAATTAGCACAGATTGAAGCGCGGTGCCTTAGCATCCCCCCCCCCGGTGCACAGTGACAGATGCCTTGAATGATAAACACGGTGTGCCACCACGTTAGGATGCTTTTACAGTTTTAAACTCTGAATCAACATGAAATATGAAGGGTGTTGACATTTGGTGTGAGTGGGATCATTTAACCTTTTCATTTAACCTCTTAATGTGTTTTTTTATTCCGGTGCAATTTAAAAGGGTTCACTCCTTGACCTTCAGCTCCTGTAATAGTGTCAGTATCTCAATACGAGGACTTTTAACACTGGCTGGAAGATTAAATGGGTTTCATTGTGTGTGTGTGCGCGGCTCGTGTTTGTGTGCGAGATGGTGTACTTTTCCAGTAAGGAGGGTCAATGTCACCGTATA
This sequence comes from Leptoclinus maculatus, assembly GCA_032191485.1. Taxonomy (NCBI): domain Eukaryota; kingdom Metazoa; phylum Chordata; class Actinopteri; order Perciformes; family Stichaeidae; genus Leptoclinus; species Leptoclinus maculatus. Next base: position 10,853,422 of record JAVDOI010000015.1, read on the forward strand.
ACTGGGAATAGCCACGTTATCTACCTGCCGTTTCTGTTCCACTTGACACACGGGACGGCTGTCGAATGAATCAACGTTTAAGGGCCTCCGCCACCAACAAATAACCCCATTACCTTTGTGGGAGGATGGAGAGAGCACTCCCGTGGACTCGTCCCTGTTAATAATTAAAAACACTGATGCTGTTGTCACTTTTCATGAATCAAATTTAACAGCGTGGAGGATTCGTGTGCGCGCGTCAGTTTGCGCTCTCGTGTTTGTGTTTGTGTGTGTGTGTGTGTGTGTGGAAAATATACTTACAACGTGACCTTAGCTGTTTGATGATGGATGGTTGTTGAACATCTGTAACTGAATTATTTTCAATGAGCTGCTGACAGCTGACGGCAGCAGGTATAACCTCACCCGGTTTATTCGTAATTCAGTCTCTGTGTGTGTGTGTGTGTGTGTGTGTGTGTGTGTGTGTGTGTGTGTGTGTGTGTGTGTGTGTGTGTGTGTGTGTGTGTGTGTGTGTGTGTGTGTGTGTGTGAGAAAGCCATACAAAACCTTCCTTAGGGCACTCGGCGTTATCACGAAGGACAGAGGGGTGATGTACTGTCACACTGACACGCGTGTCTTTGAGGCTCCATGCATCTGCGTCCACACTTGTCGACACGCTCATGCATGCGCGAGTGTGCACGTGCGCAATCGCACCCAGCCTCTGTGCCGGAGCCCACGGGACCTCGGTGATAAATTGTTGACAACCTGCAGTAATTACTGATCTGCGCTGCGATAGCTTCAGCCACCGTGTCCGAGGAGGAGAGATAAAGCGGGGGGATGTTTTATTTTTATTGTTTTAAATCTACTGGTTTGTCATATCGTACAAAGAGGTTGTGCCGTTTGATCATCGTGGAACATTTTCTCCGACAAATTAATATCGGCCTCTTGTTTGTTTCCGGAGAGCAGTTCTTGTTTGAGGGGACGAAATCGAACACTTTCCTCGGGCTGTGACTTTTAACTTTTGCTTTCCAATTTTCTCCTCTTCTGTGAGTCACAGTCCTTTGACAGAGTTCTAATGGTGCCGAGATGAAAATAATGAATTCACTGTGTACATGCTCAAACGAGGCTCCGCAGCTACAGTAGGCCTGATGACATTTAGATAGTATTTGTGTTTCTCTGTGGGTGACCTGTGTCAAAGAGCAAATCTTCTCTTTTCATCTCGCTCAATCTCTAATTACAGTGCATCGTGTTATTTCCTGCTATTGATATCTTCTCACTGACTCCGGCTCATTCAGGCAGAAGGAGTAGGAAATTGGTAAATTGTGTTGACGGATGGTTAGGACGTGACGCCTTCCTTATAGCATCTGTTTGTATTATCATCCTGCATGTTATCACGTCATTTATTTATTTTTAAGCATGGCTATTTTGTCGTGGTCATCATGGAACCAAGTTGGCATAATGGGAAATGATCCCCTCAGAGAAAGCACTTTGGATAATGAGACACTTCTAATGTAGTCCGGACATGAATGGGTTAATTGTGATCATTTCTAAATGTGCGTTCACGCTTCTCTAATGTGTTGCTACAGTGTAACTTAATGTTTATGTGTTAAAATAAACCCCCGGTGATGCAAACCACACCCCAAGCACCATTTTAACTCCTCTCATCCATGTCGCAGGCTCTCCAGGTTGAAATGTATCCAACGTAAGCCCAGTATATTCACTCTCCCTTTAGCTCTGTTTTGGCCTCCGGCTCTCCAGCTCTTGAGGGAAATATCCATCTCTTTACCTGATGAACGTGTCACCGTGTTTACCAGCTAGTTGCTTCATGTGTCAGTCTGCTGCTTGGTGCTGGGCAGGTAGCCTACAGTGGGATTATCAGAGATTTATTGCTAACAAGTTACCGCAGCTGGAAACAACGCAAACGGGAGCTGTGAATCAAAAACAGAGTCGCTGCTAAACCGAAACAATACGCTGAAAGATGCTAAAAGAGCTGCCCCGCAAAAAGGCTGATAATTCTCCTTTCACGTCATTGAAGTATTGGTACTGCTTTATACATATTTATGCGTTTCATCAACTCTGCTTTTATCATTTAATTTTCTCGAGTTGCTCCCCACATTCCAGCCAACTTATTTTTGGCCAACCAGTCTGTCATCGTGTTGGCAGAGGTTCCTTTGCTCACTGAGCTCTGTAGGAAAACGAATGGGCCTCCAGTGACTTGTTGCTCACGTTGCTCACAGTGGGAACATATGGCAACATCTCAGACAACCGAGAGAAGCATGTCGTGTCCACATAATCAGATCTGCATAGGTCACTGTGTGTCTACGTTTGTTTCGCAATCGCAGAGATATCACAGCGATAATGGGAAGTTATTTCCATTGCAATTACAGTCGATACAAATCATCTGCTCTATACAACATATCTTTTAATAGTTCAGACTGTGTGTGTGTCAGTTCTGCTCCTCTGTGGCAACCAAATCAATGGCTTAATTTAACAATTGACACCCAGTCATGCAATTGATTTAACTGGCTATCGCACTGAAAGCATCAAAGCAGAGTTCAGTAATCACTACATTTAATCAATTTAGAACAGCCTCGACAGCGGCGGCGGTGTCGTCCGTAGTGGTCTACATGGGTTGTTATTATTGTTCCATGTCACGATGCAAGAGGAATCTATCCGCTGGAACTCGGAGGAGTGGGCGGATGCAAAAGTTTGGACCCGGGCAAAAAAAAGTGTTGCATAAACAGCTAAATATGAACAATTTAAACCAGTTTTTGGGGATTCTTGGGTCATTCAGAAGTGAGGCGTAAGATGAACTCACCGCCCATTAGCCCCGAAGACTCCAAATTAAGCAAAAATTAAAACATGATTGGTTTTATCGAGCGAAAACAACACCCACAGTTTTGACTGCGTGGCAACTACACAGTGGTTACAGTTTGTAGCGTGACCTCCCTCACCTTTCCTAAGGCGATGAACGGTTCATGTGGTCTCTGGCCTCCACTTGACACTGAACATCGCTCTGCGCTCCGTCCACTTCCTGCCAAGCTGTTTGTTTACAAACCCCCGCACCGCTGATATCTGTGGACTCGAGACTTCTCCGAAACGTCCTCTCAGGTGAACATCACCTCCCGAGAGTGCCAAGACGATAAGTAAAGTCCTCGCGGAGAAGGCGCCACAGACTTTGCGGGGGGGAAAAACAAACTCCTCAAGAAAGTGAGAATGCCTTCGCTGTGCGAGACGTGTGTTTTTAATGTGACGACATCAGTTGGGACAGAGCTGTTCCTTTCCCTTCCGTGTGCTACCGGCTCTGCACAAACACTTAAGTGCTGTTTGAGTGTGATGAGTCCCAAGGTTTTCTATTCCTCAGTCAACATCTGCATGAGCCAAACAAACAGCCGGGATCTTGATCGTTTGTCCTTCTGTTATTGTTTGGCTGCGTTTGTGAAGGTGTCACCTGGGGCTCTGGGAAAGTTGTGATGGGTACTTTTCCCCCCCGTTTGTTTTTGACATTTCAGAGACTTGTATGATTGATAGATAAATTGGAAAACAATCGGATTAATAGAAAGTTAAAATCATAGTTAGTTGCAGCTCTGCATCACGTCAGAATGATTAAGTGCAAAAAGTTAAAATATCTGTTATATTTGCCTCATATAAGTCCTAATCAGTGTGAACAAATCAACATACGCCCACAGATAGAAAAGTTTTCTAAATGTTTTATTCAGTTCCTTCAGCAATTTTCTGATTTCCCCCGCATGCTATAATTAGTTTATTTAGTTAATTTGCTTGATTGCATTGGTTTGGTGACTTTTTGTAAATCTTTGTTTATTGTTTACTAATCGTAAAGTCGAATGAATCGATGAGTATGTGTGGAAAATCATTAATCACAGGACATTTATTCTTGCAAGAAGGAGACAGAGTTGATTCACATCAGGATATGCATCAAGGCCGCTCGGAGTTCTAACTCTGAGCTTCTGATATTCATACTGAGTAAACAACATGCAATGGCGGGCACAGGATTGGTTTACAATGAGGTCTTCGTCACAAAAGGTGACACACACACACAAAATGGCGTCCAACGCCATGTAGTCTGGGGAAGAGTGGAACCCTAATCTTTCATCAATGATTATGCTGGATTGATTATTAGTAATTATCAGGCACAAGTACACATATTCTGTCGTACTGAATGTGTGCACACATGTACTCACTTCCTTTGTGATGGCCACAAAGGCTCTGTACTCGTGTGGCAGACGGAGCACAGGAGTTTTATTGCTTACAGTGTATCCTCCATCTTTCTGATGCTACGGCTGTGAGCTGAGCCGCGACGCAGCTCCTAATTAGACGCGATGGTTTAATTAGATCAACAAGCCACAGGCAGTCGGTCACTCCGACCGGCTCCTAATGAACCAAAAAGTGAAAAGAAACCTCACGCTGTGTGTGAACTGTCTCTCAGTTTGTGTGAGTGGATGGAGAAGGGAAGTCTTTTTTATTTATTTTCCCCCTTACTCGCAGCATGTTGCCAAAAGCTGATAATTGAGACAACGCTGACAAAAGAAGTGTGTGATTTTTGATTTTGAATTGTCCTGAAGGATTATACAGACCAGTGGGAGAATGCAGACACCTACACGATTCAGTGTGTCGCAGAGAATGTCCTTCGCTTTAAGGAGGGCTATTTGAATAAATCCCATTATCAATGTGCTGAGGCAGTTTTTACATCACAGAGAAAAAGTGAGCGTGCGAGGGGTGGGGGGTGGGGGGGGGAAGAATGAATGACAAAGAAGAGACGGGTAGACAAGGAGAGCGAGCGGGATGTAAAATGGTGTCGAACAGAGATGAGAAACAAAGAAGGAGGGGCGGAAGGGTGAGCAGATATGATAATAGATTCACTACAGAGCCAAACCAATTTCCATTCTTAACCTCATCCAGACCAGCTGATGATTAAGAACACAGCCGGGGTCACCTTGCTCCCGCTCTCCTTTCCCCGTCCCAAATTAGAGACACTTATGGATTCATGACATGCAGACGGGGGATGGAGTCTGAATTATATGCCAATATACAGTGGCGGCTGGTGGAAAATGTTCTTGGTAGGGCTGTGCCACATCCAATCAATTTCAGCAAACATCCCAGAATGATTTAATGCAAACAAATTAAGGTATCAAACGCGCATTACTACTTTGCAGTTAAATATTTAACATTTATTCCAACACGAAAAAAAGCAGTAAATAACACTTTCACAAACACGTCAGGACATCTTATTTTAGTCACCCTCACAGGGAATTCAGTATAATATAATATATATAACATATAATAATATTCTGTATAATATAATAATATATATATATATATCATATCATATTCTGTATAATATAATAATATATATATCATATAATATTCTGTATAATATAATAATATATATGTCATATAATAATATTCACTATAATATAAAACACACACACACACACACACACATATATATATATATATATATATATATATATATATATATATAATAATAATATATGTATATATATATATATATATATAACTATATATCCATTTCTCAGACAGGTGCTTCATGTCCCTCACTCCCTAACTGTCCATGCTGGTTCTGTCCCCGTTGTTTTAAAAAGATAAATAAGTTATTATCATGACGTCATCCAGCTAGTCAAACCTGTCTGGTGTACAGCTAGTAGAGAAGCTTCATGTACTGCTTCTCTTTCCTGCTAGTCTGCTGTCTGATTGTGAGGTCAGGCTGATCTGGGATCAGCTCTTTCAGTAGTTTCTCCTCTCAGTTCTCCTCTCAAACGGGTCTTGGAGGAGTAGTGCTCACACTGGCGCTCTCCTGTAGAGACTTCTCCTGACGAGAACGCGCAGCTTGGGGCAGGAAAAAAACTGCCCCAAGCTGAATCTATTTGAGGACGCTGATTGGCTGAATTGTATGTCACTCATTTATATCTTTACTCAGCATTGGCTAAACTGCTTTATAGACCCGCCTCTTTGGGGCAGTTTTTCCAGCGCCCCAGCCAGCTGAGACGTGCACATGAGGAGAGGAAGAGCAGACAGGCAGAGAGGACAAGCAGGAAAAGCATATATTTACCGCAGATATCATATTGTACACATATTACTGGGTGATTCCATGTTTCAAAAACACAAATATTGACAATTTGTATAGTTTATTTTTATTTTTAATTTTATTTTTATTTATATTTTTATTTTTATTTTTATTTTTATTTTTTGTAGCTCTAGGGGGGGCGGCGCCCTAGCGCCCTCTATGGACCAGCCGCCACTGCCAATATATAATCCTGGATGCTCCAGAGTTAATAAGTGTGACTCACCCAGATAGCATATGTATGAGAGTTTATGCGAGAGCTTGATCTATTTCTGTGCTGCATGTGGAGGGAGGTCAGAGGTCAGACATACAGAGTTCTACTCTGAAGACTGAAGTTGTGTTCAAGAGGTGTTGAGGTTCACCTGCGTGTGACCTTATAGAGCTCGGGGTTACTTTTGCAGTGGTCATGCAGATCTTAAAGAGGCACTGCAGTCGTTAAGTATTCACTTCCAAAATGTCCAGGGGCTTGTTAGAGACGGAGTGTTTTTTAAAGAACAGTTAGACATTGTGGGAAGTTCACTCTCCTGCTGAGAGTTAGATGACAAGATCGATACCACTGTTATGTCTGTGATCGTAAACGCTACCATCAGCAGCTGTTTAGCTTAGCTTAGCTTAGCACAAAGACCGAAAACAGGGGAAAAAGAGGTCGCCTGATCTGTCCAAATGTAACGACATCAGCCTACCAACACTTCAGAAGCTCACTAAATAACACGTTACGTATCTCATTTGTTTCACCTGTACAAAACCGACAAGTAAAAACAACAGTTTGTGGTTTTTACGTGGGGTTCAGCCAAGGAATAGTCTGGCACATAATCCCTCAACATCATTTTTACATGGATTAAACAAACAACATATAAATTGGTTAACTTTAGAGGTGCTGGTAGGCTGGTTTTGTTACCTTTGGATAGCGCCAGGCTAGCTGTTTCCCCCCGTTTCCAGTCTTTGTGCTAATAGCTAATATATCATATATGAATATACAGTATATAATACAGGTACACTCTGAATCTGACTTTGTCCTGTCTGCCGGTTTTGTTGGCGTTCTGGTCCATTCCTGCAGTTGCCGAGTTGTGACATGAAGTTTGAAGATGCTGCTGTTTTCAGTCAATCTTTTTGCATCACTGCTAATGCTAAACTCTCCAGTTGTTCCGATGAGCACTCCAAACAAACCACTTTTGCTGCTTTGAAAACTTCCTGTGCACCACAAGATATTACACTCCTTGAGCAGCTATATTTCTTGCATCACTCCAGGGCCTTGTTAAAACAGTGTAGAGGCAGGATTTACTTTTTTGAGGACACTAACATTCAAAGCTAATCTTGTATCGAGTAAAATCTCACACAGCACTGATCTGAGAAAGGTCTGTGTTGCAACCAACAGATTCCTCCCTTCTTTCATCCGCCCCCCCCCCTCTGACATCCTTTTCTTCTGAGAGCTCATTTATCCCATTGGAGTGTAGCCTGATGTAATTGACTCCAAAGTAGAGCTGAAATTGTTCAGAGTAGCGCCATCATTTCCAGTATTGTAGCAGGAAAATGGCACGGAAAGTCTTTTTTCATTTAGTCTTCTTTCATTTTGAGTCATTGCGTTAATTAACATCGCAGTGGGCCTGACACCATAATGTGAGCTCATTCCGACTCTGAGGAATATTTTACACACAGTTGGAGTAAACATTTCGCCGTATAACCATGTAAACCGGAGCCTTCTGTCCTGTAACATTATCATATGACGTCAATCTGCTATTCAGCTTTTGTGACGGTAATAATAACTCATTTTTACTACACAGTATCATTTTTAGCCATTAGGGAGTGTTGGTCTTATCTTTTAATATTTTAATTAGCTGAGAACATTCGAATAATCCCCCAAATGTTGAAAAGCATGTATAGGAAAAGAGTGCATAGGAAAAAAAACAATTAACACCGTAATCAGTGGGGCCTACTAGCAGCTAATTACTGTTCTCACTGACCTTGTTCACACACACATGTTGGAGATGGATATATATATATATATATGTGTGTGTGTGTGTATATATATGTGTGACTTTTTCTGCTGCAGTAAAAAGAAACCATGATCTAATGAGATCACACACTATCAGTTAACAGAAACAGAAAATGAAATGCGAGGATCGGAGAGGAAAAGAGACTGAAGTGCCACTAATCTCTTGGATTATGTTCCTGATTACAGCGTTGATGACTGTATCCGTGTATCTCGGAGTCCCATGCACACACACACACACACACACACACACACCACCTCCAGATGTTATTTTGCTCCACCTGAAGGGCACACACGACACGATTTCCATTAGAAAATAGCACATTACATCCGTCCTCCAGCATCCAATTTTGTGGCGGGGTGGCTGTGCGCGCTAACAGGTTAATAGGTTCAGTGGTAACCCTGTGGTAAATTGGTTGCTCTGCAGTGGTTAAGGGAGTAATCAAAGTGCCTGATTGCAGCCCACTCACCTGTCCTGATCCCCGGGGTCGCACCATCAAAGCGGCCGGTCACAACCGCTTCTGCTGCTGCCGGCCGGGCAAGCAGATGGCTAATTGAACGGGCCGGGGCTTTCAGAAGGGAGATAGAGGAGATGAGTGAGGGAGGGTCAAAGGACAGAAGGAAGGAAGAAACACACGGTCAGAAGCAGATTCTGAGAAACGGTTAATATGGGAATAACTGGAAGAGACGTCAGTTATTGTCCAGAGTTACAACATGCATCATGTGTTGAATCTATAACTTATAAGTCTTTTGATATACGTTTGATTCTTGAAGTACCAAACTTAATATCAGACAAATGTGATGCTAGTTTTGGATAACTTGGAACTTCATTTTTGCACATATTGCACATTAAGGACGGACAGGAAAATAAAAGGAATAGCAAAACGGGGTGGCAGAGAACATGTGTAAAAAGGTAAAGATTTGGGAAATTCTGAATAGTTTTGCAATTTGGAAAGTACAAACAACAAGCCCGGCTCGGTCCAAAGCTCAAAAAATATGTCTAGCTTACTAATAAACATGATTAATCGTATTTGTCTTCAAAACTTCAACAAGTATTTCCTCGCCACAGCTGGTTAGCTTAGCTTAGCTTAGCATAAAGACCGTCTCTGACCGTTGCTGTACTACAGGGGATTTAGTGCTTCTGATTGGGTAAATATCGTCTCCTAGAGTTCAGAAAAGAGAGGAGAGAGTTAAACAGAGGGCACTTTTTAAAAATGATGTAGAGAAGAAGAGAGGCGGGCTGTAGGGCCATTCAGTCAAAATGACCTATATCAACCTCTTGCAACACACCAGCAGAACACTGTTGGAATAACCACTGCTTTCCCTTTCGCCCGACATGACCCCGGGACCGTGGGCCTGAATATTTATAGAGACGGCATGCAGTGGAAGAAGCTCTGCTGCACATTATCCCAGTGAGAAATGCATCTGCTATTCCCTCTCGCTGCAATAAATGCTTTACAAAGCATTTTTGGCCAAATAAAGGAATAATAATAATGCACCACATGCAATTTTTTTTCCCCCCGGCGAGAGAACCATTTCAGCGCTACCTGTGGCCAGTCTCCCTCGCTCCGATTATCACAGTGGCACTGAGCTTCTCACCTTGAATGTCCATCCGTATCGGCAGCAAACTTAAAAGGAGTTAATAACTTTGGTTTTGAAGGACAAAAAGTTAGAAAGGAATGATTTGCAGTGACTCACACGGCATATTAGGTGAGACGTTCTGCCAGATGCTGATTTAACTTTAGCTTTGCACCGTTTCATTTACAGCATTCGATGAGTGATGACAGGCCGTGTTAATGGTTTTCCAAAAATAAAAACCGCTGTCAATAATAGAGCCTGTCGCTTGATGCCATTGGGTGTGAATCACTCCGCGCAGGCAGACCGCTGTCGACACGAGTAGGTGGGAAGAGAGGCGGGGTCGGCCCGCTCAGGTAGTCAAACGCTCTGGCACTCAGCTGACGAGCGGTCAGACAGACGGGTGGTCTCACAGTTCAGCATGGCAGCTCTGGACGAGCCATCGGATCATTTAACAGCAGGCCCCTCCTCCCGGGAATGGGAGTCGGTGGATTGGTTTGTCTTGGTTAGGGGCCGAGGGATCTGCTAATGAAACCGCAGTGATTGTCCAGTGAACTTCACAGTGAAAACCGTGAGCTTTTTTGAGAATCTCCATCAAGAGCTATGCGGTACATTTTGTGCTTTACGTGACTGCAATGTGAACCGAGGGGGGGCCAACTGTTTGGATAAATTGACTGGAATGGTGGCGTTTCAGCCTCATTAGCCGATCGCTGCCCATTAATTCCGTTAGAATCAGTGTTGTGATGCAGAGTTTTTATCCACGACCTCCTCTGAAACAACGTTAGTGATCTTAAAATAGATTTGTTACTTTAGTGCAGGAGGCGTGGAGGCGAAATTGTGACAGAACAGTAAGAGCAAAACAGCAGTTTGTGATATATCGTTTATTAAAAATTCAACACGACCCCCTGGTCGCACTGCATTGTGGTCGACTAAGGCTACTGTGGGTGGAGTAATGGATACCTCTGTCTCTTCTGTACTGAGTTAATCTGCTGCTTTATGTAAAACCTGACTTGTCACTTAGATAGCTGAAATGTACTCATACACATGAAATATGTATGAATATCATGGTCGTGTGGATTCCACCACACAAGCTACAGTAGTAAACTGAACTAGCAAACCAACTTACTAATATATGTAAGTAGAATAGGTAGTAATGCTATGTTAAAGAAGTCTGACCTCACACTGCATCAGAATGCTTCTTTCTATTGAAAGGCAGACCTGAGTACACATTAATATCTATTTATGTCACAATATTCAACAACGTTATGGCATAGCTTGTGAAAAGGTATATTATCAGACGAGGTGGGTACAATAGTGTGACTGCAGTATGCGACGCAAGTTGTCTTGCGTCTTCTACTTTTTTTCCTGCTTTGGATCAGTGCTTTGAATCTGCATAGTTAGCACAGAGACTTTTAAATATATTCAAAACTCTGCAAACTCTCGTCAGCTTCCTTTTTTTGAATTCTCCTCACGTACCTTCCTCTGCCAGCTTCTTTTCGTGAAGGTATTTCGCCGGCTCACAGCCACTAAATGATAGAGAGAGATTTATTTCAACTCCTGCTCGGGTCAGAAGCCTTGTTTTGCTTCCGGATGCAGTTTAATAATGCCCATAACGAGGGCTGCCAGAGAATTAATATAAATTAAAATAGACCAAAGAGTGCCTGCAAACTTGTCTTCATTAATAGGTAAGTGACAATATAATTTTTGTTGGGGCACTCTTGCCAGGAGGCTCATACAATAAGCTCTGTACAGGCTGCCGTGCTATGAGTTATTTCATTGTTTTTAAGCACAATTAGCTTTTGATTAAGCTTCATGAGGGGGGGTGCAGACGATGGCAGGAAGGAGGAAGGGTAAAATAAAACGGCTCTAATAGGGTATTAGCCTCTGGGCGCTGACGTGTTATTGTGTGGTCTGGGTTCTCTGTTGTGTATTAGGTTATATTAATTCGGAGAGTGGTATCTCTTGGAGGGGGCGGGGGGGGGCGGGGGGCTCTCTTTGATGTGAACCATTTTTCATGTAGGTGCTCCACTCCGTATCGATTTAGTTCTCATAAATTGTGAAAGAGTATAGGGGTGATGGAGAGGCCTAAAAGCCGCCCTAAATAGGTTAATGCGAGCAGAGCAGCAGCGAGAGCCTCGTCCCATTTAAGGCACCGCCGAGACCACCAATAATCCACTCATGAAATTAACTAAACGTGCAAGCAGCTCTTTATCCGTGTCCGCCTTTGTCTCATACAGATACAGATGTGCGCTCACTGCTGCTGAAAGTCTGAGAAGGGTTTTCCCTCTCAGATTTATTGCTGATTGGATGTTTTATCATCAGTGTGAAAGGGAAGAAATGCACAGAGTTGTAGTTTTTCAACTCCATGTTGGAGATGTAGCCGTCATTTAGGCTGCGTCCTCTCTTTTTCAATCACTATATTGTGCAGCCAATTGAGATTTTGGACGCTAGTTCTTGTTTTGTTGTAGCAGTGAGGGCACTAAAACGGTGATTTCAAGGTGTATTTGATATCTCGACCTGAAATTTGGCAGCGTTACCATAGCAATAAGCAAATACCATGTCACTTTTTTGTTGCTCAGAGTGTGATAATGGGAACTGGAGATCACTTGCTCACTCTGTCTAAGCTGCACAGAGACGTTAGATGTGGTCATACGGAGCTCAAATTACTAGTTGTCAAAAACGTACCCACCAGTTTTCATAATATTATCATCCTGAGTCTGAACAGAGATGGTTTCTCCTTTTTGTGTTAGACGAGGAAATCATTTTTTCCTCTGTTTTTGGATCAATAAAAATCACGTGAGACTTATCAAACCTATTCTTTCACTGTCGAGACTCCCTGTCGTTCTCAAATCTATTGCAGAGCAGAGAAATTAAATATTTAAACTATTGCTTTTATCATTTAGGTGGTTTAGCACAGCATTAGCACACGAGAAAAGAAAAAAGGTTTCAGTGTTTGGATTGAGTAAACGCCTGTAATATCCACTGCACACCTCTCTTCTGCATCCTTTCAACACGATGTGAAGCAGCTGACGTAGTGGAATAGAGCTCTCATTCAGCAGCAGTCTGGAATTGAGCTGTGAATGAGGCCGCAGATGCACTTCTGTATGTTCTGTGTGCGAACACAAACAGTCAGTCGTGTAGTCGTGTATCTCTCTCCCCGCGTAGCTGAATATATGTTCTGATCCCACAGATACTGACGTCTTCAGATGAAAACCAACTGCTGGCTGTCACTGCTATGTTAGTGTGGAGAGGACAGAAAGATGAATGCTACTGTGTTTACAGTATATTACAATTTAGGTGTCTTACGTCTCTTACGTGTGTGTGTGTGTGTGTGTGTGTGTGTGTGTGTGTGTGTGTGTGCGTCCACCTCATCCCGTGCATGGAAAAGAGGTACGAGTTGTAACGGGCGAAGCAGGGAGCCACAGTCATCTGTCTTTGTTCTACGCTGATGTCCTGTTATATATCAGAGGCAAAGATGAATGCAGTTAATAGACCGTGGCACAGCCATTAACTACAGCTGTAATAGAAGTGTAATGGAATCAAACCAGCCATTTCCCCCCTCAGCATAGGCAGGCACAGGTAAATGTGTAAAGACCAGTTGCTTTTGAGGCACCTGTCTCCTCCTTGCTCCCTCTCGTTATGCTTCTTTTATCTCATCCGGTCCTTGCTCTGCCCCCCCCCTCCCCCCTCCTATCCCTTGCATCAGCCCCGCCCCTTTTTCAGTCCCCACTCTCTCGTGGCGTCGCAGTCGTCCTTGAACCTTCCGTCAGCATCCTCACCAAACATCACAGCCAGCAGATAAACGTCCAGTTGTCCATTTTCCTGCTGATACTCCGCCGCCGCCGCCAGACAGATCCTGTGACGTCTGCTTTTATCCCCTGTGTCTTGGGGATACAATGTGACATCGCTCCCCACACACACACACTCCCCTACTCTCTCCTATAACCCCCATCTGTAACTCCTTGTGTATTCCTGTATGAAATTACCGCATTGATCGGCGAAATTGTCATTTATGGTCGAGCTCTAGAGTTTCAGGAGATAATGGAAGGCTTGTTATCCACCAACCAGGACAGAAAATCGTTTGAAAATGGAGAGGAGTCATATCTGCACGATGATGATACTCGTGTATGAACAGTGCGGGGAGGATTCACTGAAAGCTTGTATTTCATTTTATTTCCCTCAAAACCCTACACCTGTGAAAATAGTTCATTTTTCCTTTTTGAAACAAACTGACTTGTAAAACAGAAAATAGACACTGTTCATAATCTTCATCTTACTCGTGTCACAACCTACGCTTTCCGCTTCCTTCCAGGCCTCTGCACCTACAGATATAAAGCAGAGGAGTGTTGTTTGCATCCAGAGGGAGGTGAAGGGGTTCAGTTGCTGTTGCGCTTACAATTGTGATGCTCCTCGTCTCCTTTCTCCTCCTGCAAATGACTGACATACATACATACATTGTGTGGCAACATACTACCTTCATCACTTGAGATGGTTATATGAACGTTTGTATATCAATAACTCACCCTGTGTTCCCTTGATTCTTAAAGAAAATGTTTATTTTTTTGCTCACATGCCTCCACGTTGAACGGAGATTCAAAAAAACTTCTTGTCAATCCGAAGTGTTTTAAATAGTTTGGTTTTAGGGAAGATGCATGTGTTTGGGACGGGCTGAGCACATGACTGGATAAACGAGACTTGGATGAGTTGTGTGACATGTTGCTTAATTTCCTCCGTCTAACCCTTAACTGTCTTATTCGATGTTTGTATACTAAACATTATTCTGCTCTGTGTTTGCATGTCTGACCCATGTGCACTGTCAAAAAAAAGAAAGTTCCCTGTTTTCTTTCTCCATCACACCAGTCGATCCTGACCGAATCATTGACATGTGTACATCTCTCCAGTACAGCACAACATCAATAAGAAACACCGTCTCCTAAACATAACGACGTTAGCGCTGTAACGAGATATGCCTTTGACCATTGACCACTGCCTCGGGCTCTTGTCGGCTCATGGATAAACTGATTAAATATTAAAAAAATGAAACGCTGCTGTTGGTATGCCATGTAGGCTGTCACCCTTGGAGACGTGCTTTATATAAAAAAATAACCTGCATCTCATTACAATATGAGAGGAATATGTGCTGAAAAGATAAGATTTGTGTGACTTTTGCTGCTCCTTTGGTCTTGAAGGACAGTATCGGATGTCAGCGGCTTGTGAAGCAGTTGATGAGATTTTTGTCAGAACCAGCTTGCATGATGGGAGAATATTATCGGAAAAGTTCCAAAGTTATGCTTTAAAAGCTTCAAAACAAAAGACAAAAACCACAAAACTCTCTGAAGGGATTTTAATCCACGCGAATAAGGACATATTTCAGAGATGATTAAAGGTGGATGAGCTACATCCTGTCCAGCTGACAACAATCAAAGTGATGTGATTTGTTTCTCTCTGCTTGGTGTTTATCAGAGCTGTGTCGCTGCTTCCTGATTAATCAGACTCACCTGTTTTCGGCCCGTCTGGACAAAGTGAGCGGTGCATCATTACCTGGTCTGATTAGACGTGGATGGCTGCAGACGGCCACCACGGAGCGCTGCACCTGCTCCTCCATGCCAGCTAACACCGCATCATAACTTTCTCCTTCATTTAGCTGCTCTGTCCGTCTCTACCTCCCTCTTGTAAACTTCAAATCATTGCTCCTCTTTCTTTGGACTTGTGTATTTAGACGCAAACCAGACAAAAGCATGAAGTGAAGACCGATGTTGACGTCTCAGCTCCACTGTTTGCCGACGAGTAAATCAAACTCAACTTGTCCTTCCACCTACTGTCCCTCCATCAGGTGTTACGAGTCATTGCTCTCCGGAGCACAATCCACCACTCTGGCTGCTTATGTGGCTGCCTGCTCCGGGATTTAGTAGACTTGTAAATGATGTCATCCGCCACACACACACACACACACACACACACACACACACACACACACACACACACACACACACACACACACACACACACACACACACACTCTCACTCGAGGCCTCTGTCGTCTCTTGTGTCGAATAGGCCTGTTAGTCAGACAGATGGACAATTGCAGCGCTGAAAATTGTGGTTTGCTCACATTCTGCAAACGGTCACACACGAAAACACACTTGCGCTTTGACTCGGTCTCGGCACAGAAATGCCCTTGAGTAAGATACTGTTAAAAAAAATGGCACGTTTATATTAGCAATTATCTCATTTCCTTTACACCGTGTCCATATTTAATTCATTAAGCTGTTATTTACATCGGGTAAGTCATTTGAGCCTTTATAATCCGGGGCTTCTTTCTGCAAGGTCTTTTTTTTTTATCAGAAAACAACTGAGTGTGCAGTCTGAAGTGGTAGGACATGTTGGCACCATGGCAGTAGAGGAAAGTGCCAACTTCACAAAAACTACTTGGCTTGCAAAAGAATAACCAACCGATACGGTTTAAAAAAAAAAAAAAACTTCAGGGAGATATTGAGGCTGAGAAAAACAACTGCATCATATGAGGCCGGCTGGGAGAGGACCTTTTACCTGCTTATGTACACAACAAAACATACAGTTAAAATATACCTCATTAAAACCTGTTGGCTTTGGTGCAGACACGCATGCATTCACACGCAAAGAGAGGAGACCTAATATAGTGAGTGAAAAGCAAGCAAGCACACACACACACACACACACACACACACACACACACACACACACACACACAGAAAGGAGCAGTAAGCCACGCAGGCTCACCTTGCTGTGTACTCTGTGAATGAGATGTAAATGTGCCTCTCACCTTGCCACCGCAAGATCCCGCTGTGATCAAAGCATTTTTCAGAGACATGACTCGCAGTGAAAATCCGCCCTGAAGAATATCACTGCAGGTGGAGACACAGGCATTTTAATTACATTGTTTCTGTGTGTGTGTGTGTGTGTGTGTGTGTGTGTGTGTGTGTGTGTGTGTGTGTGTGTGTGTGTGTGTGTGTGTGTGTGTGTGTGTGTGTGTGTGTGTGCGCGCAGGTATCTTTTGTGCTCATATTTCGTGCTTTTGCATTCGAGCATTTCTTGCACAGTGCACGCGGGTTCAGTTCTGTGTGAGTATGTTAGCAGGCTAAAGTGTGACTCCACGCTGCCAAAGGTATCTCAAAGAGGCAGGTGGATCTCTTAGAATAATCTTTTTTGCAGCAGCAGCCACACTGCTCAGAGGCTCAGCCACCTGCTGTTTACACTACATTCCTCCAGACCATAAAGCATATCATGTCGGTCTTTGTGTCAGCATATTTAACTAGAGTCTCAGCCTCCCTTATATGCGCCGTTCTGGCCCCCCCTTTTGACATATTTTGTAGTTCACCTTTGCGAAATCATTTGAGTGTGAAAGATTTGTGCGAAATGTATCCGGGCGGGCGATGGATATTAGCAACTTCATAAATGGTTCATGACACCGACACAACAACGGTAAATGAGGACCATGAGTCAGAGGGAGAGAGAGTCCGCGGTGTCTTGAAGATAGTCAAACAATTTTCAAGACCAGCAACTTTCAAGTCTATAAAAATTGATCTGTTTGTCATGAGAGGAGACCCATTTGGGATTTCTCGAGCGTGAAATCTTTGTGAAATGGGTGTATCAATCAGAAAAAACAGAGAGACAGAGATTGAAAGATGATAGAGGGAAAGAGCGAGATGAGAGAGGAGTGGAAGAGCCAGAGAGAGAGAAAAAAAAAGACTATCGCTTTAATTTAGTCATTGTTTCAGCTTTCCTAAATCCTTTCAATAAGAAAGGCAGTCTTCCAGCCCCCCCCCCCCCCCCCCCCCCCCCCCCCCCCCCCCCCCCCCCTCTCTCTGAGCTAAGAGGAGCAGAATATCGCTGCACAGTTCGAGCAGATATGAAAAGCACTCGGCTCCTGTTACATGTACAAGTGTATGATATCTTGTATCGTCTACAACGCGCGGCTGCTGTCGGATAAATGCTTTGTGTTCGACAGTGTTGTCGTGCAGCATCCGTTTGAATAAAGCACATTGAATCTTCAGCAGCCAATAGGCTGATTCTTCTCAACGAGCATCTTCTCCTGCCAGAAAACCTCATTCACTATTATTAATGTTCACCATCAAAGTCACATTGTACAGAACTCACTAAGAATCATACAAGTATTCTAGGTTGATGATGAGAAACCCAATGAACTGTCCACAGTTTACAATGACGGGGCATACGCGGCAGATAAACACAGTTTAATCCATTCCTTAATTAAAGTTTTGCTCTTGTGTATTTGGTTTCTGAAAGTTCAAAGCCACCATCCTCCAAACTCTTTAAACGCAGCATATTGCTCTTGTTTGAGCCACATGAACACTGTGTCAGCACGTCGAGAAATCCAATGCTTGATATCTGCTGTGCTACGGATTAACGATTCACGATATTGGATTTTTGCTGAAATGCGATATTTTCCAGTTAATTTTGGCCGATACAGATATGTGCACACATTTTTCTTCTACCTAATTGCAGAGATTATTAAGTCGCTCCTGTAGTGCCTAGTACTGGTATCATGATGGCCCACTGGATGCAGACATAACATGCAATGCTAAAAATAAGAAAATTACTTCAACCATATTTATTTTTAACACATCTAGAGCAACAACAGTGGTGTTTACAACAGCAAAGTCAAAATATAAACTCAAAATCTAACAGGAAACAAATCCAAAATGTCAATATGATCAAATATGATTAGCACTAGATAATTCCTGAGTGAAGTTTAGGAATCGTGATGAGCTCAGACATCAGTCAATCATCCGGTCCTCCTCCCTCTGCTGATGTGATTCACTGCTGGTAGATGGAGAGAGAGAGGGGGGGGGGGGGGTTAAACCACACCGACTGCTTTTGTTGCTGCTTGTTTATAATAATTCACTATTAGCCGAGCTACCGGAGCTCATCAATACTTGTGGCTTTTAAGTGTATAGAAATCAAACTCCTGGCCTTTCTGTGTGTACATGTATGAATAAATAAAAGGCCTAAAAAAAAACCACGCATTTCAGTTTTTGATATCTTTAGAATTTAAACTCTTCTTCATTTGTATTCTTAAGTACCTAAAAATATAGTGTTTTTTAGTAGTGGTTTATGCATCCATTACTCTTAACTGTTAAAGCAAGTTTAACACAAAATCTCCGGTTCGTCTTAGAGGGACAAGAGTCTGCTCAGATTTCCTGCATCACGGATATGGGTGTCGTCATTCTGTAAATGCTTGCTGCACCTCCTTAAGGAAGAATGGGATGGATCTTGTTTGGCAGGTACAAACAAGGAAAATCACATCAGTGGGACAACAAGTAAGAGCTGAAGTGGCAGCAATGTCAACAAACCCGAAGCAGTTGCTGTCAACCTGCTCTATTATGTCTTAAAAGAACAATCATCACGAACAATGATTGAAATGCTTCACGAGGTCAAGAGTCACAGTTGCTCAGTATCACTCTACACTACTGGTCCTCTGCGCTGCCACGCCTCCACTCTGAATGTCTGTCACGCTCTCTCAGCGCTGTGAATGTGTTTTCAGGATCAGCAGTACGATGGTCATATGCTGCCTCTGTCTGAGAGGAGCATCCTTACTGGAAGCAATGAGCTGCCATGGAGACGTGATGACGAGCCTTAGCCACGCTCTCCAGCCATTATGTTCATAAGACCTCACACACCTTCATGGAAAATGGCTTCAACAATTATGAGCAGCTGTGAAACTTGACCTCGAAAGGTATTATGATCATATTTGTGACTTAGAACTGCTGGTATAAGGCATCATTACCGCCATAAACCACTATTACGGATGCTATTGCCATTGTTTTTTACAACATAACTCATTTCCTGTAGCGGACCGATTTCCCTTTTTTCTAAATAGGATAACTGGTGGCAATGGTTGACAGACATCTGAGAGCTGGCCGTGCTAGGAGACACATTGTCAACTTTTGAGGTGTCTAAATAACGTCATGCTACATAGCCTATGAATGTTGTTACAAGGCTTTTTTCCTTTTTCACGAAGCCCACACAGTGCTGGTTTTGTACTCTTAGTGTTGTGTTTGTCCTACAAATTTTAGCGATATTACAATTATTGCACCAATGCAATTGCCCGTACGGTCGATGGCAACAATTCACGCCTCCTGGTGAACTATTTGTCGGAGGCGCTTTTACTGGTGAGAAATAAATTCCATTATTGGTAATTACAGTTTGGACCAAATACTGTTAAGTGTAAAACTAAAAACAAAAACCTGCGCGTGTGAACTTGTTTCTACTGCTTTCATAGAGAAAAATTATTTGTATTTCACTGTGACTCTAAATGTCCAATTTATACAGACATATATGAGTGACTAGATACCATTCAAGGTAACTAGGCTGCCGCGTCGCTCTAAAATGTATCCATTAAGTCTGATTTTAGGAGCGAAGAGTGGCAGCTAAAAGCCCTAAAAAGCGTTAGTGCTTGTGGTCAGCGCCGCTCCTCCACCGTAACATGAGCTGAAATGAAGCATGATCTCGCTCCCCCTCACCCACCACCACCACCACCACCACCACCATCATCACACACGCCATCAGCACCTGCAGCTCTGCTCCTCTTCCTCCATTTGTCATCAGCCTGGGAGAACAGAGAGGGAGAGAGAGAGAGGGAGAGAGAGTACCTGAAAACGAGTGTGGCGGTAGAGATATAATTGCTTTCTTGTCTTTTTCGGTTCCCTCCCAAAAGGAGAGGAGGCATAGCTGTGAGTGACTGAGGTTATCTTCTCCGCACTATCTGCTGAAGAAGCACATTAATGAATAGTGCATTAAAAGTTTGAGTTGCACAAAAAAAAAAACTACACACTATCCTGCAACTACTGTAATTTAAAAACCACAATAGCCGCTATGCAATCTTATAGGCCTTCAGGCGTTGTGCATAGAATTTCATTTTTATTCAAACAAAGCAAAGAAAAAGTTCACCTATCTGTGGTTACAGCCTAATTGATTAATTTCACAGCTCCGCAGTTATTTCACAAGTACAGACTCTCCTTCGGAGAAACACACCATGTAAGCAAATACACATCCAGGTAAACAGAGATTCAAAAAGGCAAATATTTCAAACCAACCATCGCTGCAGTGATGATCCGCGTAAAGTAAATTGAAAGAAATGAAAAGACATGATAAAAAATGAATATGGCGCGCCGTACAGTCTGCACGTTGAACCTGGTTGATTGGCTCTCTGAACTAAAAAACCCAGTTACTGTAGCGTGAATGCTCGTTTAATTAGCCTTGTGTGATAGGCTGCCCATCAATTACGTGGCTAATTGCCATCCTATCAGGCCAAATAAAACACGCTATCACACTCGGGAGTCTGCATCATTGCGCCAGATGATATCATTTCCTTGTGAATCGTCTGGATAACGAAATGAGGAGTGACCGACTGAGTGTAAGTGCGTGCGTGGTTTTTGCATGTGAGCACGGAGCTAAAACGCACACTTTTTTTGAGCCGGTTTGACCGAGTAGCCATAGCAACGACTATAGCAAGAAGTGATCCTAAGCTCCCCGTGGAGCGTAGTGAGGGCCTCATCAGAAGATGGATCTGCACTGCACAAACCCTCACACACACACACACACACACACACACACGTTGCAGCCTGCTCAAACAGAGGAACTGAGCATTTCCGTTAATTTACCCTCACGTGGACACAATCCAAAGCAACCCGCCCTCGACTCAGTTTACTTAACCAAAGGAAAAACGTCCCCTCCTTAAGCCCCTTAGTCATCAACTCCCATGTTTGCTCCTCTTAGAGCCCCGCCGCAGTGTATTCTCCCGATGAAAGTGACGCAAAGAAGGACTAGGAGTAGATTTTCCCATCGGCCGGCCCATGTGAAGTAGAAGAGACTGTCATTATGCTGTTCAGTGGAGCAGCAATATCTCGAGCTGCTCGGGGACATTGGGTGCCTGCGCGTGGAGCCGACCTGCCTGTCTGCCCGTCTTACCTGTCTGTCTGCATGTGTGCCTCTCTGCCTGTCAGATTATCTGTCTGCCTCTTGGTTGTTCTCCTGTGTGTAGTTGTGGGTTTACCTGTGTGTGTGTGTGTGTGTGTGTGTGTGTGTGTGTGTGTGTGTGTGTGTCTGACGAGAGGCTCAAGCTGCACCCAAGGGATCGGGCTCTGGGCTCTGAGGCAGCGCAGCAGATAATAGGAGTTTCTCTGCTAGATTACTGGGCCTTGTTCTGGCCCCATCAGCCTCTCTGCGTCTCTCCTCTCCTCCCAGCTCCTGTTTTAAACCCAGCTGGTGAGGTTGTCACAGCAATTAAACTGACTCCCTCTCTGTCGCAGCACCTGTCGCCTTCTTTATTTTTGTTTTTCCATCTCTCTCCTCGTCTTCTCCTCCTCCTCCTCTCCTTTTGTCAAGCACTGTTTATAGAACGGCAATCGTTTCAGGATGAGCGAATCAGCCTCTCATCCTGGTCCTTCTCCTCATTCCTTCCTTATCATGCTTTCCTCTCTTCTCCCATCTATCACACCATCCTTCTCCTTTATGTAAGACCTTGACAGCTGTCCCCATGGAGAGAGCTGCAGCTCATGCTGAGACCAATACAGATTCTGTCCAGACCAATGATTGTGGCAAAGACTGACTGCACCTGATAAATGACTCTAAATCACTCTATTTGAGTGTAACAGTTGTGTATATGCTGCCTCTTGTTACAGTACTGCTTTGGAGAAGTAAGAATACACTAACTCGCAAGTAAAACTAGCGTATCATGAAAACAGAGTGTACGCTTCCTGCTCAGCACCAAGCGACAGACCGACAAATGTATCAACCAGCTGTGGTGAACATGGTGGAGCATTTACCAGCTAAAGAAACAGATATTTACCTCAAGAGTTGGTAGAGACCAGAAACGGAGCTAAAAGGAGTGAATATCACACTTACATTCGTTTGGTGGCCAGAAACACACAACCCCTAATCGATATTGCTCTGCGTCTGAATGCGTAGATAGCTAACTGGTTGATAACAAGTCTGACGTACGAACATAAAAGGTAATACGTCAGTGCGGTGTGTGTGCAGCTTGTACTGCCCCCAGGTGGCGAAATAAATCTGTTATGGCCGGTTTAAGTTTATTTAATTATTTGCTTTTGTGTTGAGAGTTTGAGTATTAACTATGGAGCTTTAGAGCTGGGAGTCAATTAGCTTAGCTTAGCATAGGGGAAATAGCTAGCCTGGCCGTGTCCGGTGTAAAAACATTGCCACATGGTATCTTACAGTTAAATCCTAACCCCAGCACATACATACAGTACATATGCATGTACAATAGGCTAACTAATGTACATGCCTACATGTGTATACACACATGCACAAAGGAGCAAACAAAGGAGCAATGTCGGGGCAAATTAACTGATTAAATGATGGATCAACAAAGCAGAAAATCTGATTATCCCATCCAGACTTGTCAAATTTCTTTCTCTGTATATTAGAAACACTCAGTGAAATGACGATTAACTAATTAAACTTAAATTATGTAAAATCTGTGCCGGAGGCCTTCGAAAAGTCAATTGTTTATTCAGCATGGCTGAGATTACATTTAACATACATGAATAAAAAGGGGTTTAAACGGAGCTAATGGAGGTACTTTTAGTTGAATAATACAACAGCCTTTTGTTAAGATGGACTTTTTCTTTTCTTCCTCTATACCCGGTGCTAATCCAGGCCCAGTGGTCCTCTTCTTGACAGCCAATGAAATCAAGCTTGGCACCCACAGCCCAACATTATTACCTGCTGGGTCTGTCTCTCCCTCCATCTTACTCTCACTCAGCTCACTAGGGCCACAATTCCCTCTGACAGGTTTCTAGCCTCAGTGTGTGTGTGTGTGTGTGTGTGTGTGTGTGTGTGTGTGTGTGTGTGTGTGTGTGGGAGGGTCTGGGCGTCATGTGTGCCTTGATACTCACACTATAGTGCAGCTCTTTTTGCTAATTGCAGCCATTAGGCCTCCAGAGACCGTCTCACAGTGGTGCATGGGTAAAGAGGAGAGCCCAGTGAGAGAAATGAGGCATTGTATACCTCGTGGTGGAACAATGACAGAGTGACGTTAATTAAATGTGCAGTGGAGGGGCACTTGGAGCGGATATGTTCCTCATGACCCTCGTCCCAACAGCGTTGAAGTTTTTTGAATGCCAATAATTATGGGTATTATTTCTTTTTTTGGACGCTGATTAGGTCTTTGTCCTAGAGATGACTCAGACGCTGCAGTAACTGTCTTCTAACAATGTTTTTCACTGTGCTTAGGAATATATATATATATATATATATATGCATCTTGGCCATTGACACTGACATTGACACGTCCCACAGGTGAGTGTGGAGTCCTTCAATTAATGTTGAGATATTGTCACTGTTAGGTGAAAAGAAAATGTTCCTTTTCAGGCAGTAAAAATAGTAACTTTTTTTTTCTACCTTGAGTTGAAGACATTTTCTGTTTATTTATTGAGGTTTGAAGAAGTTGTTGAACCCAAGATTTCTCAAATCACGATCCTTCATTTTAATACCTGCTGTACGAAGCAGGTTTTCCCGCAGCAGCGACAACACGAGCGTCCCCAAATGAGTAAGTACATCATAGTGTTGGACCGTTGGTGCTGACAATCATGAATGGGTGACCTGTGCATTTCAACACACGGCAGCTTTACAGGAAATAAAGTGGAATTTCAGTGACACGGTGATCATGTTGCTCACAGTGTGAACACGTGGTGGACTATGTATAGGTGCAGTGTGTCATTGGTAGTGTGTGGCTGTGGACAAGTATCGGTCTAACAAGCAGGGACAGTGGCGGCTCAGGATAGCAGAATGTACAGTTGAGCCCTCGGGTACTGTCTTTGGTTTAATTCAATAGTACACACTGTGTAAAATACACACTGTGTACTACACAGTGCCAGTTTGATAACCGAGTGACATCTTTTTACCCAACAGCCAAACCCAGTTTCTAAGTACAGTAGGGGCACACAATGAACCTGCGTATACTGTATTTGTACCTCCTTGAAGAACAAAAGCTTGAATTCTCTGTACTTTTTTGGTGTAGGATAATATCAGTGATACTGCAGCTATTTTGCAAGATTTTTCAAAAGAGGATAAAACAGTTTTTGAATAGAAATTGTGTAAACAGCATTCAAGCATCAAGCCGTGACATTTCTCACATGTACCTGTATAGCCGTGTGGACATTCATACAAGATACCCCGCCCCCCCCCCCCCCCCCCCCCCTATTTTCATCAAGTTAACACCATCATCAACCATTAGGGATTTACAACATTCAGCATTTGGGAGGATCCATTGTGCTGGTAAGTTTGCACTTAAAAGAGGAAGTTACCAGACGAGGCTAACTAGCTTCTACTTGCTAAGTTGGTTGCCTGTGTGTTCGTTGGAATAGAGGTGACATAATGAACTATTTCTGTGCCTGTCCACACAGAATATCACCAATTAAATTACAGCGCCAACATCGTCACTCTGTATATAAAAAAATAAATGAAACATCTTTTGGGTTATAACAATTTGACAACAAATACCGTGGATACACAGATGTATATATCTTTCACAGTTCACACAGTATAAATGGTGTTGTCCCTCTGCCACAGTACCTCATGCATTCATGTAGCACAGTGTTTGCCATCGGAGAGACAGGGAGAAAATTACAGCTAGTTTTCTAAACGAGGCGGATGTGTCCTTTCATCTGGGAATGGCTACGGCCATCACAACCTGTTAAGTGAAGGATGGCACCACATACGGTGCGTATATATGCCGCACTAAGTGCACATGAAATTAAATGGATTCTGCTGGAGGGGATGCGACTGAAATATTTCGATTGACACGTAAGCGGATGCACTTGCGTACCGCTGGATGTATAGAAGGCATAGACATGCTGAAACAGGATTTGTGGGAAATTGTCTTGACAAATTACTCTCCGGGGACCAATTTGAAATCGGCATTCATATTAACACTGTGCAGCAGATGCTCTCGGTGATGATGATAGCCACATGCTAAAGCCATCCATTCTTCTCTCTATTGTCAGTCATAATGAAGTTATACTCTTCATTGTAACCGTGGAGATGGAGAAACATCAAAGATCTGTTCTTTGTTCCTTTTCAACTGGAGATGAATATATTAATTCCTTCCCTCTCAATCGCCTCCCTTTCTGTCTTGGCAGTTCCTCTCTGTTCTGCTTCTCTTTCAGGCTTAAATCTCTCCGCTGTCGCTCTCTGCTTGCTGATGTCGCCAGTTTTTTTTTTTTCCTCCTCTGAAACTCATCTCCATTTGGGATTTCTTCAACAAATCCCTCTTTCCCATCAAAGACCTTCTTCTTCTTCTGTCTTTCTTTTCAAGGCTAAATCAATACCTGGACACCGCAGGAGGTGAGCAACCAACTACTGGCAGCAACAGACGAAACTATTTGTGTCTCTTGATTCAACTAAGAGGTCTCCTCACCGGGGAGCTTGATTTTTCATCCTCTGGACAAACGAACCGATCCGTTGAAAAGGCTAGCGTGACAGGCAGGGCTGCTGTTGATCAAAAGGCCTCATTTACATTTTAATCTGCAACTGCCCAGATAGGACAGCGACGGCCACTTTCAGATGTGCGCCATCCGTCAGACGTGCTTGGGTGCCTAATAATGACGGCGATATTTCATGTATGTTATCACAATCTCCACGCGTCTATCTGTCAAATGACATGCGCCACAGGTTTAATGTGTCTACCTTCCATTTGAGTGAAAACATCGGCTACCTCAGGAGATAAATTGAGCAATCGCTGCATTAAGTTAAGCTGGAAATTGACATTTTAATTAATTCAATAATGCACATCAGCTCTCTGGACTCCTTTTCTGTCCGAGGATCAATAATCCACTTCCTGAGAGTAAAACCATAGAATGGATTTTTGCAGAGATATAGCTTTAAAAAGTTTTTTTTTTTTTTACTGGAATATCCACACTGGACAAGATCACGACCAAA
This sequence comes from Leptoclinus maculatus, assembly GCA_032191485.1. Classification (NCBI taxonomy): domain Eukaryota; kingdom Metazoa; phylum Chordata; class Actinopteri; order Perciformes; family Stichaeidae; genus Leptoclinus; species Leptoclinus maculatus. The sequence continues at coordinate 10,880,022 of JAVDOI010000015.1, forward strand.
AAAAAGGCCTTAAAGTTCAATTTCATTCAAAGCCACCAAGTAATCAATGAATACGATGTCTGGCCTGTGTGTCGAGGTGGTACTGTAAGTATCATACACGGTCAAGAGGCACATTCATGTCCAGCATCCCTCCAGCAGATCAAATGAGTTAATGCGTCTCTTCCTCCTTTTCACCACCAGCTCACGCCCTCGTAGTCGCGAGGATGGAAATGAGGCAAAGAGAGACGGGGCAGGACGTGGAGCAGAGAGGAAGATGTGAGGCAGGGACAAATGTGAAAGAAATAACTAAAAAAAGACCATTGTTGGTCATAGCCCTGTGAGTTATATAGATATGATTTCACCTCCATGCCAGCCAACGGATTATGAGGTCTCTTTTCTTAAGGCCAGGATCTGCTGTGTGTGTGTGCGTGTGTGTGTGTGTGTGTGTGTGTGTGCACATTCGACTTGTGCCTGGCTGCGTCTGGGACACAATAAGAGCAGGAGAAGGGCTGCAGATGCAGAGGGGGAACTTGATGGCAGCTGAACTGGTTGGACCGCTCAGTGTCACCGCCCCCTGTATACACAGTAATGAACAGGAAACACTCGAGAAAGTGTAATGAAATCTGTCACGGTGTAGCATCATTTAACTCTCCTTAAAAGCACCGACAAGTGAGACTTTTATTGCCCCATAGAACAAAATGACCTGATGTGTGGTCGATAAGGGTTGTTGATCAATACCAGTGACTCAATGATTGCTCAACCACAAAGGCTAAAAGGCCCTTTTCTCCGGCCTAAAAGCAAAGCAGAGCAGTGTTGTTGTGTCCGTGTTGTGCAAGGCCATGCATCACCCCGCGAGTAAACCTTCCTGTTGTATTCCGGCTTCAAGGCGAGACGATACAAACAAATACATGGCTGTTTTTGCTTCCATAACATGTCTTCTCAAACATTGACGTGTTCATTTGAATACACTTTCTCTATTTAAAACAGTAATTGTCTTAATGTAAGTAATCAACTGGGGAAGATTCATGGTGAGATATAATAGTTAAGATGCATAAAGCTAACACTTTATTCCTAAAACAGTATTCTCTGATGGAGTGATAGCAAGAGATATCCAAAACCTTTCACTCTTAATATTTCAACAAAAGGAAACGAGAATTTTGAACCTGGCTTCATCCAATGTTCAGATTTCTATTCTATCTAACATTTGATAAATGAATGCATAATTTGCATATTTAAACATTTTCAGCAAACTTGAGAATTAATTCTTCTGTCAATATAGTTAAAGTTGTTCCTGGTGTTTGTTGGAGGAAGTAGATTACTAGCTGTCCCATTTAACTGCTAATAGTGCACGGAGTTTCTGTAGCGGGCTAATGAAATGAAAGAGATGCAGCCACAACAGGATGCTGGAGCGGTATAAACAAGCCTCTAGACCAGCTTTTGGCATCAATTCTACAATTAATGTGAACCTTAATGAGAAGGATTATGGATTGTTTTAATGCCCTTGTTGACTGTTTTCGGGGTGACGGAGGAAAACACTGTCTTGGCACAGTTTAAGCGGTCTACTATTATTATTTAACCACACTTTAAAGGACCAGTGAGTGGATTAGGGGGCTCTATTAGCAGAAATGAAATATAGTATTCATAACTGTTTCCACTAGTGTATAATCACCTGAAACTGAGAGTGGATGTGTTGTCGTTGGCTTAGATGAGCCCTTCATATACACATGCAGGTCCTCAGAACAAACAAACCAAACACTGGCTCTAGAGAACGCCTGTCACGGTGTTACGTAACTTAAGGTGGAGGTTCTACGTTACGATAGCTTGTTTCATCCATTACTTTCATTATATTGTGTGTATTTCATGTCTTCATGCCGTTGTACTAAACACTCTCCTAGAAAAATAGTATTTGTGTATTTGTTAGTGTATCCGACGTGGTTTTGGAAAAAAGAAAAACAACAATATGTGCTCGTATGATTCCTCTTATCAAAGGAATGTGCGTTCCCCTGTGCAGCTGCATTTATATGATCAAAGACATTTGATGAAGATAATGTAATTGGTTTAGTTTGAATGGGTGCGTTTCAAGTTCAAAATGTAGTTTCAGCCAAACTCCAGTGAACACTTTAAACCTGGAATTGGTCTTAATTGGCTCCCCTCACCACACAATCACCTAAATCAGTCCAATCAGGCCAGTGTGCCGCAGTTAAGCAGGAAAGCCTGCATTTAGTGGTTTTTTTTCTCATTTGAATTAAAGGAGCTTCTCTAGCCGGCATTCAGGGTGAAGTAATGCGAAGTCTTAACATTCAAATTCATCCGATGTGAGTCATTTTAAAGTGCGTCTGTGTGTTTGGTGGTGTTCACAAGCACACATTGCCTGCTGCAGCTTTCTAAACCAGCATGTGTAGATCATGCTGCTATTTTCGGGAGATCGACTCTAAGAAATCGACATATATTTCAGCATGTGAGTGCTTTATTGATCTCTGCAGGGTTGCATTTGAAGCTAGAGGCCGGACTGTGGACAGCTGAGTGCTGATATGTCGACACAGTAGATGACAATAGGAATACTAATGACTCCACAGTAAAGGTGATCAGTTACGTATATTACTCATTTCATGATATTTTTTCTCCGGTACCTGGTGCATCCCCGGGGTGTTTCAAAAAAGTTGCAATGGAAGATGCTCTATTTAAGTTATACTGTTTTAAAAACATGCATTCTTCAGCTGTCAGGATCCATATTTTAATTACGAAATCGTACAATTTAAGTTTTTGTAAATATACGAGCAAGTTGTGTTTAAAAGATCCGTGATGAGTTTGTCCTAACTCTACAGTAACACTAGAAATCCTGAGCTTTCTAATGCACCTGAACACACAACACAGCATCCGCTTTCAACTGGGTCACCCTGCCATAAATCTGTATTTTTATCAAAGTATTTCACCAAGTATAATATTATTTTTGCCCAAAACGGCAGATTTAGTTTCATTGCTACATGTCGGCAGCAATAACAAACATCCAGAGAGTCGCAGACTCTGGCTTGAAAAGTCAGGCCGCCAAATTGGCGAAGACGACACTTCTAGCTCCTAGTACTTCTAGATACAGCCACCAGGGGGCGACAGGCTGGATGTATGATATGTTTTAGTGCTGTGGGCTTTTTCATCCTTCATTTATCTGTCTTATAGCATGGAGCTCTTCGGTCATATGAATACTGATCAATATTCATTGTGTTTATTGCTATTTAAGTGTTTTTGGGAGATTCATGATATTTGTAACATGGCTATATGGATATAAGTAGTGTTTTGAAGTAAAACTGCCAGTAAACAGTCAACATGTAAACAGTAAACATGGCCAAAACATGGAGACGGTCTCAGTATATCTTTATAAATTGTATCATAAATGTTGTATTTTAGTGTATTTTTGCCATCTTCTTAATTATAATGGTGATATTACCTTTGACATTTTAATTTTACACTAAGCGAGGACACAATTTGTATTTTTTCCTTAACCTCATCTCCATTTACTCTGGCATGGTAATAGAACTAGGTTTACTTACAATCGTTTCATATTCCTTAGCTTCTTACCTTTCCCAGGAGACCAGCAGTATGCACACTGCATACGCTTTATGGAGCTGGGTCTGATGTTTTGGTGGTTTTCTTTCGGAGGTCTAGGGCTAGAAATGAACAGGTTAAGAGAGTGAACCTGCTCTTTCTAGTTTAAAAAGTTCCCTAGTCTCACTTAAAATGTTGTTTGTGTATATGTGTATATGTGTGTGTGTGTGTGTGTGTATTTCAGGGATGAACAGAGTTCGGAGGCCACTGTTTGTTTGTTGAACTTCGAAGTGATTGGATGCATCAACTAAATCAGCTCCTGTCTGTCCCATTTTCTCAATCAATCCCACTTTGGATACTGCAGCAGCCCTCCAGATATTTCCTCTGGCTGGGGATCAATAGTGTGATTGAATGATTGAAGACTACTAATCCAATTTACTTTTTTCCCCCCCATTTGACCGCGATCTATTCAGAGGCCCTGAATTGTTTTCTTTAATTTAAAGTAAGTGAGGGATAGAGACGGAGGGTATTAGTGTCTTTGGGCTTGATTGTGATCACTGGCCACCGAGTACATCTACGCTTGCTTTGTATTTGTCATTGTACACAGGCTCTGCTTTTCAATGCTATCCATTTAGGTGAGTGCTGTTACAAATCAGCTGGCTTTCCACCATGTTCACCTTGGCACAGCACCCATTGCTCTGAGAGACGCTGGACGCGGTAGGCAGTTACTCTGAATTCAAGGCTCTTTGAAAGTCTGGGACGTAGAACACAACAGGGCCCTGAATGTATTATACTCAACAAACAAATATGAGCGCCTGCCGAGAACCATTTCAACCCTTTGTAGCTGGTCGCCAGAGCCGTCCTTATATATCTGCATCGATGGAGAGCAAGGAGCTCTACAGTCATTGATATTTAGATCCAAACGGTCGGAGAGGCCTTGGTTTCAGTTGCAGCCGCCTGCGACCAATTGGGATTCAAAAGAAGACCCGGAATCTGCCCATCCTTGTAATGCACAGACTTGGAGACCTTGGTGGCTCACAATAACCCACCTTTGTTAATACCCTGTATTCATCTTTGCCTTTTAGTGTTCCGGATGTGTCTTGTCTGTGAAGAACCCGTCGGTGTAAGAAAATGAGATGCGGCGGGAGGCCTGAGAGAAAGCCTTTACCGGGTTTAGGATCAGCCACAGGTATTAAGCTGCTCTCAGGGCCAAACAAAACGCCGGCAAAAAAAAAGCCCAAGCAGGCAGGTGGGAGCTGCGGCAACAGGGAATCAGATAGAGGGAAATCATTGCGGTACACTGACGCATGGTAATCTGAGGAAAATTGAGGATTTAGTGTTTGTTTTGTGTCAAAATTACCTTCGGATTGTGCCGCCATTTGACGTCAGAATAAAGGATCAAGAAACGCTGATACTGAATTCATATTTTGTGCCCCCCCCCCCCTACCTTCATGTTCTCTCAAGCTCGGACTTAACCAGCATCATGTCTACCTCAGGTTTATCTGGCTGCACCTTTAATCCCGCTTCTATCCCCTCCCTCGTACCGTTCTGTACCTCGCATACTTCAGAGGTTTTTCCTTTTTTTCTGGGAAATCACTGGCAGGTGGCAGGAAACGAATCCTCTGCCTATTTCGTCTCCTCTGGCATTTCCCGCTCGTCATCCGTCTAATGCAATAAAGGCCAGCCACCTGCCCAGGCCACCGCAAACCACCACCTATTACAACAGCACGTTTGTCTTTGCACACAAAGACTCAGGGCCTCTTTTTTTTTGGGGGGGGGGGCGCGACGGCGACACAACCGGTTTGTGCGGCTTCATGTTGAAGTGAATTGGATTAAGTAAAACACGTATTTTGAGCACAACTAATTCACTAGTTTAATTTCAAAGCTTGTTAACATGTTGCTGTTTTAGGATTATATGGTTATTTTATAGGTTTAGAGAATTCCACACCCTGAGCATATAAAACCATTTCAAAGTGACAATAACTGCTATCGCAATGAGAAATTAAAATTATTTTTTATACGTGAAGTTTAAACCCACAGACGACATGTCCTGTGTGTTATAGTGGGGCGATCACACGGTGCATGTTGATCTGTTAAGGGTAACAGTTCTATGTGCACACGGGGCTTTAGTCACTACAGTCCTGAGGGAAATAAGACGGGAATGGTTTTGTGTAAAGCTCCATCAATATGTCCTTTAAAAAACAGACGGCAGAGATCTTGCATGCGCTGTCCATTTAATAGTATTAGCGGTAATATAGTCGGATGTATATGGTTTATGAGGCAATAATAATTCAAGGTTTGCAGGTTTTTTTTTACTCCAGCTGATCATATCCTCAAATGCCTATTTTGCAGCAGCTGTCACAAAGCAAGATCCTGTAAGCTGCTGTATGAAATCACAAAAACAATAAATGGATTATGGATGCACAAAGCACAGAAATAGAGGCATGAATGTTCCATGGCTCATATCACCCAGCATTAGGGAGTACATTGGAGCATGGCCCATACCCTGAATGTCTTCTGTCCTTAATACACTTACTGTCCCTAATGCATTTGCATGGTGAGACTATTTCTGTAAAAGACTAAAATCCTGTTTGCTCCCCAAGGTTGAGAAATGGATGAGGGTCAGACTTTTATCGCAATTTTCCCCGATATTCGATAAGGAAAGTGGGGGAGAAACTCCTTTCTCTCACTCCCCCGTTCAATAAAGCTCCCATTGAGTGGAGGAAAACAGCAGACGTGCCTTTTCTTTTCACCCTGAGGGGAAAGTACCTCACATTGAGGCTATCGCTGAAAGGTCAAGCCTCTCCGAATCTCATGGAAACTCCATTCAGTCAGGATACACACTTCCTGTGCCATACTGGGCTTCGTCTAGCTATCATCTCCGTTACAATAACATTTCTGCAACCCGGCAGCGTGATACGGGCTCCAGAGGAGTAGAGAATGTCAGAACAACGCTTTGACCTTTTTGATCGGCGTGAATATAGATGGGCATCTAACACTCTGTTGATGTCAGAACAGCAACCTGTGTCTTTCGCATTAGCCGTGCCCTTTTTCTCTGTCACTGCTCCGTGTGTGTTTCTAGAACGCACCCGACTTTAACATTTGAGCATATTTATATTAATATAGCACCTTTTTAAAAATGGGATTACAAAGTGCGACCAGAAGTGACACCAAAGTGTGGAGTTTAGTACAACCGAACGCTGAATAAGACATTTTTAGGTGACCAAAATGTTGTGTGAGACAAAAACGCGGACAACTCCAGTGGCCACCTGTCAATCACAAGGTAGCCACGCCCTAAAGCATACCCTGCTTTATGGCCTGTTTTAATCTAAATGGACCATAATCTACTTAATGAACATCATGCTGTATTGAAGAAGACTCTAAACTAGCGATTGAGACCATAAACTCATGTTTACTGAGGTAATAAATCAAGTAAGAAGTTAGGTCATTTTTTCATAGACTTCTATACAATTGGACTTATTTCTGCTGGCAGTGGAGTTGCCCCCTGATGGCCGTTAGAAAGAACGCAGGTTTAAGGCTTCCACATTGGCTTCACTTTTCAGAACTGGAGGTTTCTGCTTGGGTTGCAATAAGATGATTAACATTGTCATTTTGAGCGTGTTGGCATACTGATGTATGTTGTTAACTAAAAGTACCATTGTGCCCTAAGTACAGCCTCACAGAGCTGCTAGCGTGGCTCTGGACTCTCAGTTGAGAGGTAAGCATAAACAACAGGTGTGACCTACTTGGTCAAGATTACAAAAAAGACGCTGACAAGAACAAAAACCAGAGTTATCCACACTCTAAAGCCCTTTAGGGTTGGGTTTTGCTTGAAAAGAAGTAGTTTGTATGATGTGTTGTCCGTCATAGAGAGGGGGGGAAGACGTGATTTAGTTTAAACACGGGGACAACAGCGCACATATTCAGTCTCCTAGAAGACATTAATAACTTGTTTGTTGACAGAAACTCTTGTGTCAAGGGTGAAAAAAGAGAGCTAGAAAGAGACGTTCAAAGGTCGGAGAGGTGCGGGGGATTTCTGAAGCTATTCTGAGTATACTGTTGGCTTTACTGATTGTTGGACTGGGGTCAGATTTGTTGCTGAATCACTCACCACTTACTGTACACACACCGCTGGTCTGCTGGCCTTGTGAATTACTGTACCAAAGAAGGTAAATCTCCCTTTACTCGCATACTAGAGTTTCCTGTAACAAGGCACTCTAACGCAACACGCTTTTCTGGATACAACTGCATTCCAGCAAGTACTCGGATAAACATGTTGGCAGTAAAACAGACCCTTGAATTGAATGCTGTATTGTTGATAAATTCATCATTGATCATGTAGTGTCCGTTTAGCTGCACTGGCATATAAAACAGATCATAAAAGGAGCTACAATATGAAATGTTGTAAAGTGTTTTTTGGACGGTTTTATGGCCCAGAAGCACAATAACTCGCTGAAAGAAAATACCCTAGAAAATACACTTTATCCATCGAAATCCCTCTGGTGGCTTTGTGGAGGATTTGTGGTTGCACGCTAGTCTAAAGCAAGACTTGTACCTCCAGCAGGAAAAACAAAGACAAGTGCCTCTTTCACTGTGCCGCTGTGACTGGCTATCCTCCCACACAGTCATACACATGTGAGTGCACACACACACACACACACACACAAGCATAGCACTAAGAAGCCAGGGCAGCATTGCCAAGTAGAGCCCGCTACCTCTTACAAACCTCATGTTTATGCACACAGTTTGTGTGTTTCTGGCTGACAGCGACGGGACTTTGTTGACGAGCAGTGAGGAGAAGAGGAAAGCAGGGACGAGATAACGTGAGTAAGAAGAAGAAATGACAACATAATGAGGGGAGAGGAGCCCCATGACGGGTCTACAGTTGGGAGTGTTTTGAAAAGAGTAAAAGAAGAAGATGAAGAGGCTGAGACAAACCAAGAAGAGGGAGGCACGAGTTGCAAAGTCAGCAGTCAGGAGACCTGTGTGTGTGTGTGTGTGTGTGTGTGTGTGAGAGAGAGAGAGAGAGAGAGAGACAGAGACAGAGTTCCTAGGTGAGAACTGCTGGTATAAGTTAGTTAGTGTGTGTGTGTGTGTGTGCATTGTCCACTATGAGTTAAGATCCCAGATGGAATAGGTTCATATATCATTCTCCTAATGGTGTTGGCCCTGAGTCAAATCTTTGAGATATCTCCCGTTCTCTCTCATTATGACTTAACGACTTCAGGATCTGTCTCCATTTAGCTCTGTTTTAGCTGTGCTGTCATAACTGTTGAGATTTACTGCAGAGTGACGCCCCCACTCCCACTGCATTTAGCAACCCAAACATGTCTCGGCCGAGCAGGCGGCTGGATTAATAGTGAGATTTTCAGTGTTTTCGAGCCGTCGGGATGTTAATATACTTTTCAGGTCCCAACACGAGGCTTTGCTCTCGCAGCACACCCTCTACTTGTGGAGGCGGTCTGCACTAAACCCATAAAGTGTTCTAATATAAATGTTGATTTTTGTGAGATGGTATCTGTAAAAGAGGTCATGTAAAAGCGTAGAGGAGGCAACAAATTGTTTAGCAAAAGGAGCATGTCACAAGATAAGAATGTGTTTTTTTTAAAACTCTATTCGCGGTTACAGTGATTAATTCAAATATTTGCATGAAATTGAATATGTGGGCATGTGGAAAAATAGTGTTCGGAATGAAAGGTACAGATATTAGAGAGAGTAAAGCAGTGTAGCAGTATATCCTAAAAGTCCAATGCAGTAATACAACTTTAAATTATTATTATTTTTATAGACTGAGTAGAATTGGTGCAAAACTCTGCAGAGGTAAAAGTAAAACATTCTACATTTAAAATGTATTTAAAACAAACAATATTAAAAAAGTGGAATTCAACGCACAGGCTATATTTCAGGCTATATTAATTACTGATAGTTAGGCTGCAACTATTGACTATTGTCATTAATAATCTGTCTGGTTTGGTGTAAATGCTTTGGTTCACATTATCTTGCTTATACTGCTACACTCCCTTTGTTTTGGGTCTACAGATGGAAGAGCGAAGCTGCCAGTTGGAAATGGATTGATTCTATCCAAACAAAGACTGTTTCTCTGTCAGCATTATGTTTTCACCATGTAATTCAGGTAGTTAAATCCTCACAGAAATGTCTAGCCCGCAATTGGGCAGCGTTACCATCATGCCATATATGGAATAACCCCGTCTTAATTACACTACACGGTAATGGCAGGATTGTAAAGGATGGGAGTTGAAACATCTGTTTGATTATGTGTCGGATACAAAACTCTAGAAATAAAAGTGGTGACATGGCTGTGTAGAGGCAGGAACACGACCTGTTGTGGTATTGTCCTCCAGTGAGCAGCTTTTGGGATAAGGTAACAGTCAGGTTATCTTCTATTCTGGATGTGAAAATACCACAAAGTCCAGTAGTCTGCCTCCTTGGCACAAAGATAGAAAATACAGTCAATGCTCACGCTCCGCATCACTGCAGTCGCTTTTTTGTCAGTGATAATTATTATGATGAATTGGAAATTACATGAACCCAATAGCTTTAATATCGCTTGTTTGTCAGTTTTAAATCGGTTTGATTTGGTATTGTACGCTATTGTTTTGAAAGATAAGTGTTTTCTAACATTTTCTAACTGTACATATACAGTATGTAGTATGTCAGTGTTTTGTCCCTTTAAATGCAAAAACTATCAATTCATTAAAATTAAGATTACAATATGAAAATTGCCCGAATTACAGCACATACATATAAATTGCTCAAAGGATTAATTGATCGTCAAAATATTGTTCATTTTTTGTTCGCTCATTGCGTTTCAGCGCCAGCATTGCTTACGGTAACAATTTCATTTCTGAAACATTTGTTGCCCATATTTTGAGAAACACACTGATTTGCTTGCCTAAAGATGAATGAGAAGATCGACACCTCTCACACATCTGTCCATCAAACACGGAGCTACACCCAGGAGACGGTTAGCTTAGCTTAGCTTAAACGAAGACATTAGCTTAGTTTAGCTTAAACGAAGACATTAGCTTAGCTTAAAGCCTAAAGATTGAATTCAGGGAAGTTAATCCGTGCCTGAGGGGGAAATGTGAGATGAGTTTGCAAACACAAATACACACACAAAATTAATTCACACAGAAAAACAATCTGACATTTATCTGCTCTCTTGCCGAGTGAGATGAAGAGAACAATGCCACTGTCATGTCGATACGGAAAACAGGAAGCTGCAGCCAGGAAGGTAATTTGTATTTCTTTTTTAATTCTCACAGCTGTTGTTTTTCAAGTTGTGGTTTTTCTGGAGTTTTTTTTTTCAGGAAGTCACGTCGTATTTCTGTCTGTCATATTTACCACACGGACACGAGAGTGGCATAAATCTTCTCATCTAACTGCTGCAAGAAAGCGAACAAGCATGACCCAAAAATGTTTATTGGGTGATTATGAATTATTGCTTTAAAATGCACCAGTCTCTTCATGATGCAGCTGAACGTTAAAGGTCAGCCTGCAGGTCAGGGAGCACCTCAAGGCAATCGGAGTAAAAGTTAACAAACAAATTGACCACAGATGACTGTTATTTGTTGAGGACCAGGGAGGGTGCTGAGGGTCGCTGCTATATCGGGACCTGACCAGCTTAGCGGCATGCTGGGGGAGGCTTGGCGGTCGACGGAGCCGCACTCTAAAATAAACAGACTTGTACCCAAATGATCCAAACAGGGACACTCATCCATCCAAGCCAGCCTTCATTAGTGGTCCACCCAAGCTTTAATTATAGGATTACTGGGCAGCCAGCAGGACAAACACAACAAGGGCCTCTAGTTGGATGCAGCTGCCCCAAAACATGCTGATCACTGTACCTAGTGACCCAGGTATCCACCCACAGACACGCACACACTCCTGCACAAACCCCAAACACTCATTTACACAGTGCTCGTCTTTTTTCTCCCTCTCCGCAGGGCGCTGTACGCAAGCCAAACAAGCCGTATACCTGGGTAAGTATAGTGCTGATCGTGTACCTCCCTAACAGACTTAAAAATAACCCCAAGGTGGAGCGGCAAGGAGAGTCAGCCTCACAGTCTGATAGCAGAGGGAGGCAGACAGGGTCAGGAGAACTCTTCTCAATAACACCTTATTATAGCCACAGACAGTCTGGGCTTTTAAGATGTTTTAAGCGATGGCCCAGGGGAGCCTGTATCACCACTTAAGAGTCCTGATTCAAGGGGAGAGATGCATCCTTCCTCCCTTTCCTTTTTTTCTTGATATTTGGTCATCTGTAGGCAGCTCAGGACCTCCCTGTTTTTTAGTTTCGGCCCGTCATTCAATTCCTCTGTGGTTGGATCAGGAAATCAATTTGCTGGTTGCTGGTATGACCAGAAATGAGGAAGTGATCGTATCTGCTTAAGTCCAGGTTTGGAATGCTACAGAACTGGGATTCATGCTAGCAGCATGGCTCTAGGAACGCTGGTTTGTCGGTGCAACACTTTGGTCCAGACAGCAATATTTCATCAACTATCAGATGAATTGCCATTACATTTTGCTCAGACATTCGTGGTTTTCAGAGGATGAATCCTACTGGCTTTGGGGATCCCCTGACATTTCCTCTGGCGTCACCAGCAGGAAAACATTTGCACTTAGCCTGTGAAATAGGTCAACATCTACTTGATGGATTGGCATAACATCTTGTAGACATTCATGGTTCCCAGAGGATGAATCCTACTGACTTTGGGGATGCCCTGACATTTCCTCTGGTGTCACCAGCAGGACAACATTTGCACTTAGCCTGTGAAATAGGTCAACATCTACTTGTACATCTTGTAGACATTCATGGTTCCCAGAGGATGACTCCTACTGACTTTGGGGATTCCCTTTTGTTTTTTTTGATTGAAATGTACAACCACTGAATGGATTTCTATGAAATTCGGTACAGACATTCATATCCCCTGAAGGATGAAGTTCTATAACTTTGGTGATTTCTTAACTTAAATCATTTCGTGGCATCATCAGTGTGCAAAATACTTAGTTTTTGGACCAAATACCTGCTAAACTAATACCATTCCCATCAGCCTCAGCTGTGCTTTGTGGGTTGTGCATGCTAACATGCTAAAGTGAAATGGTGAACATCATATCTGAAAGATGTCAGCTCAAAGCACTGCTAAACACATCAGCCCTATAGACCTATTCTATAAGGCTGATGTGTTCATGGCTGTCCTGTAGTCTTTGTAATAATCTTTCATGATGGATCACAGATGTTTTTAAACCCTGCAAGAAAAGATATTTGGGTGAAACATTGATTTCTTGACATTTTATGTTACTATATATCTTTTACATCATATTTGTGGTACTTTTTAACATTGTACTGGCATAAAATATGGGTTACAGGTAGCTTCAACTCACTGGCTGTGAATATACTAAAGAGAACAAAACAGCCCACTTTAATTGAACTATTTTGTCATAATGAATAATGAAGGAATACACTGTTACTGTTGTAGAGCTGCTGATCTGTAGAGAGCTGCCAAGATGTGTTTTTTTTTTAAGCCCTCGGGTATCAGCTTGAAGAATAATGAATCACATTTCTTCTAAATTAGATGCCAATTATTTTTTGTCTACAACCTCAGTCCTTCTGTAAATGAAGAACAAAGTAATGATCACAAAGAGAACACGTCTCTCTCACACATCCCTAATATGCAATCAAGCAGAATGTCAACCTTGCTTTGTGCCGACGCCCACAAGTGATAATTGTGTAAACAAAAGGCGCATCATTCATTCAAACATTGTAAGGAAATTCATGAAAAGGGACAACAAAAGAATACAAACAATATACAATAAGAGCCGCTTTGGGTGAGAGCAATGCAGAAACGAGCATTTCAAACACGCCACCAGGTCTTCTGTGATTGTGGTCGTTTTTTTTACCGAAGTGACACTTTGAATGTGTCCGTGTTTGTGTTTACACATCTGGCTTCTGAACCCGAGACGGAGGTGAGGAGGATGCTGAGAGATGGAGGAGGGTCGAGGAGCAACGAGAGCGGCGTGAGGCTTATTGGGGCCAACAGAGGGCATCGTTATCTGTAATATCTATTCAAATGGGCCGCATCAGATGCAGTGAGTGCAGCTCCGCTCGGGGATGGAAATTAGTCTTGTTCTCCACTCAGCCCTGGTCACGCCAAGGGCAGATCCAGACAAATTAATTTACTCAGACAATACATATGGATCGCCGGCGATACGGAGGGATGTGTGAGAGGCAGACACAGTGGAGGGATGTGAAGCTAGAGAGGCCGATGCCTCAGTACGCCGGCCAACCTGCCCTCACTTTCTTTTCCTGTACAATACTAAACAGCTGTCAGCATATTACTACCATGCAGCTTCAGGGGGACTTTCACATTTCAATTTAATGTTATGTACATGTTTTTTTGCCTGTATTAGATAGACAGGACGGACGGTAAAGGGGAGAGAGAGAGAGAGAGAGACTGGGGACGACATTCAGAAAAAGAGCCACGGATCGGATTTGAGCCCGGGCTGCTTAAAGTTAAATTGAGACGTAATCCAACAAGGACATATTTCTTTTAAATGCATTTAGCTCTTCCTGATACGTCCAAATGAATAAACTCACACCACTGGGACCCAACCACACTTGAAAAAGTAAAGTCCTGACTTAAGATAAAATAACTCGGTAAGAAAATGGCAACAAGAAAAAGAATATATGCTATAAAACAAGTTTCCCATTAATTGATTTACTCTAAATAGAGGTGTGTCTTGATATAGAATGTCGGCAAACAAAACAAAAACGTCATTTTCTTTTTTCAATTCCACTTGAATCACCTCTTGCCTGAATGTCTTTGGCAGACTTTGTACAGTAGCAAAGCTCACCCTTCACCGTGGTGGTGCAGATAGGAACACGGATAGCGCTATCTTGCTATCCTCCCTGTGCTATCTCACTGAGAGACACTGTGAAGTGTAGAGGACATAAATCTTGTGTATTTACGACCTGTGCTGCAGTCAGCTATCTGTTAGGATGCCCTGCCCTCCTCCTCCTCCTCTTCTCCCTGATCTTGTCTGTGCAAGGTCTAGGTGCTTTTAATGCTGTTTGTCACATGGGATATCGGAGGATGGCGTTTCTCAATCAGCCTGTTGTGTCACAGATTACGATCAAAAGGAGCTCGGTCATAGAAAATGTGAATGTTGCACACAAAGGGGGGAAGTGGACACAGGTAATCACGGAGTTGGATTCTTTTGTCTGTGGATTTGTTGTGTTCTTACACTGCTCTATGTCATGATAGCTTGCATTTCTGCCCAGTAATAGAGTGAGATTATTCATTTGGCGTTGCAAATTGTCATCTCACAAAAGTCCACTTCTATTACCAGATCTGAAGCGCTAATGTCATTTGACAGCATATAAAATGAGAGTTAAAAGAAAAAGAAAAAAGAAAGTGTCGATGTATCAGCCAAGACGGTGCGAGGCAATCCCCTCGATGCTGAGCAGCTCGGCTACAATTGCACAAGACGGGGCCTTGTGAGGAACCGTTGACCCATCGACTGCTGTGATCCATGTCTGACTGACATCAATACACATTCATCTCTGCTTGTTTCACTCCAGGCCAGTAGGCCACAGGCCCACAGTGGCTGGCGTGAGATCTGGACGGGCAACAAGCATCACTTTGTCTCCCGCGCTCGCACTATCACCGACATCAAACACCAGAGGAGGCGATCCGATGGACCTTTTGGTTTGTTGGGAATTAGTCACTGTTAAAGGGCCCTGAAATGTCAGTGGTCATGTGGCTCTAACGTATGAAAACCTGCCATGGAACAGGCGGTCCTTCAGCAGAGATGCAACAATGTTTGCTCTGTGTCTCACACAAAAGTCAATGCCGTGGAGCTCTGAATCCATTGTTAGTCACTTGACACCTGACGCATTTTTCTTGCTGTAAACCAATCTCTGCCTGCTCAATGTACCACCACACACACACACACACACACACACACACACACATAGACCTTCAGATTAGCGAAGACCTCTATGCTGCTGTTTTAATTTTGCCTCTACATCGGCTTCATTAACATTCACAACTAATGTTTTGTTCCACTGGGTAAATCCCCCCACAGAGCCTATCTTAAGCCATCTCTACTCTTCTCTCTTATAAATCTATTCTGTTACAAGAGTCATCGCCACCATCTCTCTCTCTCTCTCTCTCTCTCACTCACTCACTCACTCACTCACTCACTCACTCCTTTTTAATTATAAACTAATCTAGGGAGGTAATCACAGACAGCATGATCACTTACTCATGCATATATGCCACACTATGAAATGCAAGCAGTTTATTACTCTGTCTCTACTGCCTATTTACTGCCACCAGGAAGCATGGATGCAGCCGTAATGCTGTGCCAATTAGCCGTAAAAAAGAAACATTAGTGCACTGACTGGATATTGGAGAGAGCTGCGTTTGGCTTTCGTGGCGGGTGTCGTGTGTGTGTGTGCTTCTCGTGGTGTGTATATATAGGTTAGAGGTCAGAGCAGCAAAAAAAAAAAAAAGGTGTGGATCAGTTTATTTCTCTAGTCCTTTATTTTTGCCTTTTAGAAGGCTTTAAAAGGTGCTTTGTGGTTTTCATTTCATGCAGCCTTTAAACTTCATTGAGGATGTGATTGGTGCTGAGTGGCAGCGGTGCAGGATGGAACTGGATCCTCAGACTGATGAGCGGTCTAATAGGCCTGTCTAATGTATCATCGATGGATTGACTGCTGTCTCGGAGGAGACGTTTCAGAGGGATTCCAGGAGATGAATTTCAGAAGGGGGGGTGCTTTGCTGCTGCGTGTAACCCAGGCTGAATATTGGCCAGTGGAAAGACGCCCTCTTCTTGTGCCGCCGGGATGTGCAGGGAGGAATTATTCCGAGAGGAATACAGACAAGCAGTTGCTACACATGGTCGCAGCGTCTCTCTCTCTCCCTCTCTCTCTCTCTCTCTCTCTCTGTCTGTCTCTCTCTGTCTCTCCCCTCAGCCAATCTGCGCACAGTGACGCTGCGCAAAGGCTGGATCTAGTCTTCGCTTCATCATCATATTTAACACACCCACCCAGATTCGCACATGCTACAAGAAGTGCATTCTCCTCCTATCCCGCTTTTACTCTTAGAGGTTGCCTGTCTCCAGCGGGAGTGTTCTCTGCCTCCTGTTACCTGTGCAGTGTATTCTGTTGGATCGCCTCGGGTGATAAATCGGGATTCGATGTGACAGAAATTACGCATTCCTGGATCGCTACTTTTTTTTTTTCCCGGGGACTTTCCCGAAGAGCTTTTAAGATGTGAAGAGCTTGCACTTTTCCGTACTACATTTTTTTTCTTTCCGGGGCCGAAGTCCCAGCTGATCCACGGCTGCTCTTCCCGCACAGGATCGAGGTTGCACGGTGAGACCGATGCGCGCCCTCGAACCTCTTGGACACGCACGTTTAACCCCACTCTCGCCCATCGCAGCTGCCTCTGGATCATACTCACTTGTCCTTTCTGAAATATTCGCTGGTCGACAGGAGCGCGGCGGCGTGAAGACGATGTGGCTTGCGCAAATCCACCGTTGGTCTGAACCGACTCAACGTGTTTTACCTGGACGCTCGCGGATGATGTTGCGCTTTTGAAACCTTCCCGGACACCCCCCCCCCCCCCATCCCTCTCGCGCATAAAGCAGGACTCTGATGTTGAAAAACAAAAACAAAGGCTGAACACTGAATCCTTTACTCAAGACGGCAAGTGAAGATGTGTCCTACGTGTTTAATGTATATTTCATTAGATTGGCGTCTAGTCTGATAAACATCATCAGCGATGTAGTCAGCTTGTTCATCTGCGTGCTGATCATTTGCAGTAAATACTCACATCTGCTCAAACGGGAGACCATGAAGATGATCCTCCTGCGCAAATTCCGGGTTCTGATCCTCATGGTGTTCCTCATCGCGTGCTCCATGCACATCATGATAGACTTGCTGCCCAAGCTGGAGAGGCACGGCAACGGCGGCTGCTCGTGCTCGCACACGCCGAGCGAGGAGCCCCAGAGCTGGGGGAAGCAGGGCTGGCCTAACAAGCACACGCTGCGAATCCTCCAGGACTTCAGCAACGAGCCCAGCTCGAACGTGTCCTCCCACTCGCTGGAGAGGGTCCCGGTCGCGGCCGACAAAACGCAGGCTCCCCGGAGGCTCGAGCATCTCGGGCCACGCGGCGACCGGAAGAGACAGTTCCTGCAGGACGCCTCTGCGACCAAGAACATGCCGATTAAGGGTTCAAGGTTGTCGGCTCTCTACGACCACCCCTTGTATAAAAGGTCCCTGCCGCCTCTGACAGACGAGGACACGCTGTTCAACGTCAACACGGACATCAGATTTGACCCCAAAGCTGCAGAGGATCAGGCATGGTAAAGCGTTTAGCTCGTGAAGTCCGATTTAAAAGCAAAATCAACTCTTAGTTCAACAGAAGCTTTAGCTAAACGTTTTTCTGATTTGATCACACATGTAAAGGCTTTGAGTTTAGTTCTGTGCAATCACATTATCGTAACTCTGCATGTGCTCCTTCACCCTTTCCTCTCCTCACCCCAGGAATAACGAAGGCACCACGGATGAGTTCAGCCCGACAGGGGAGCTGACGGCCGACTCCTACCCCAACTGGCTCCGCTTTCACATTGGGATTAATCGATACGAGCTGTACTCCAGACACAACCCGGTCATCGACGCTCTCCTGAAGGACCTGGTCACCCAGAAGATCACCAGCGTCGGTGAGTCATAAGAAACAGAGGGGGGGGTGGGTGGCTGGACGGCAACAGCAGCCAGCAGGAGGGCTACAGTGCACAGATGGAGGGTTAAAATTACACTTTTACTCTGAAGACACCAAGCTGATATAGCAGAGAACCGTTTTGTGAACATTGTTTTATCTTAATTGCATTGTAACATGCTGATAACTGATGTTATTGGGTTCGTCCCATGATGCTGGAAAGAAATTTGCGTCCTCCCTGGTATGAAAAAGCAAAAACAAAGCGTTCAGAAGACGCACCTCCGGTCTTCTGTTTGATTAGTTTAATCAGGTGAACCCAAACACGCATGGTTACCGTGGTTAAAAAAATCATCTCCACCAAGTGGTTAACATATATAAAATGTAAAAAAGTCATCGCTTATATGAACAGACATGAGCTTGAATCAGCCCTCTTTAGGAAAGGTTCCCGCCTAGTTGTGACTGTAATGACATCTCAGGACCAGTCATAACACCTGGAGAGGAAAAAAGAGCTCAAATGATCACAAGCCGCACCACACAAGTTTTACCCGCCCAATTGGGTGGGAAACAGAGTGTCGTTCTAACAGGAAACCAAAGGGGAGTGTGTGCCTCTAATGTAACGGGCTCCACTGGTTAAGAGTGAGAGGAGGTTCTGCTAAAGAACAGGCACTGACAACATGAACACACTCATAAGTATGCATAAAGGTGGAAGTCAGGCTGTCGCACGAACACGCTCGGGCCGCTTACAAAGGAATAATTAAACGCCGCTGCCACCTCACCTCTCACGCATCTCCACAGAACACCTGGTCTCGCTTCAAATCATATATCTGCACATCACAGCGTTCGATTCAAATCGAACGCTGTGGCTTTTTATTTGATTGACAGGTGCACGGTGGATCTATCCTTCTGCAGAAGGCCAAAAAAAGCCTGCGCTGCAAGTGCACGTAGATACCTAACAGAGGCGATAATTCACGCTGGAGCAGTTATATGGAATCTATTTCTACTTTTTTCTTTCTTTTTTTCGTTGGATTGTCTTCCTTTTCTTTTTTTTGGCTCAGTCCAGCTCTCACATTCCAAGAGTGCTTGTCGACTCAAGGTCGCCCATCTTGCGCTCGCTGTGAAAAGTGATTGCAGATTTCAGGTTCATCTGCCAATAACATAACCGCCTCTGGCCTTTAAGCAAACGATGAAATGCTTATCTGGGAGTAGGATTAGCTGTTTAAACTAGCATCCCTATCTGGTCACTTTCGGAAGCATTCCTTCCTTTCTTTCCCGGTCTTTCCACTCAAGACGTCCTCTTGATTTTCTTTGTCTTGCTTTTCTGTCTCACGAGCTGGGTGGATAGAGGAAGCAGTTCTCAGCGTCTGTGGCCATCTAAATACATGGTGGCTCAGTAATTACAGAGCCTCAACACAGGCCAGGGGCAGAATACCAACAGGAGCCAATAAGCAGTTGCATATTATCTAAACTCAAGGATAGTGCTGTGCACTGTAACCCCTTTTTTGAGCAACTTTCATCAATGAGGACACACGCATTGACATAAGCAGCAGATATGATAAATGTTACTACGGATGATGGTGAAAGTAATTTATATGAGACCCAAAAAAAAAAGACTGAGGTTAACAGTCTCTTTACAAACGTGGTTTGTTTACTGTGAGTGGAGGAGGAAGTGAAACATTATAATTTGCATGGTCCCGGTATGCAGTTCCCGTCAATTACAGTTAGATTGTTCTTTATTTAAAATGCCTCCAAACACCCACAGGGACGCTGCTCACACAGAAGCAGGTGAGGTCAGACGGATATTGATTCTTTCACTTGTAATTTCTTTCTCTTTCAACATTTTTCTTGTACTCATGATTCCCATATGTAAAAAATAAATGAGATCATTGATTGAGACCGTTGTCCTTTTGGCAAAAGACCACCGAAACACTTCTCCCCGAATCGATCAGCTTGAAGAAAGAACCGGGCACGGTGGCTGCTCTGCTCTCCCCCCCCCCCCTTTTTATTTTTTCCTTCTTTTTTTTGTGTGTGCAAATTTCGCTGTATTCCAGCCATGAATAGTCCTCGCCCCAGCCCAGTCCCATGAGTGCCTTTTAGAATGCATTATCATGTGCAAAAAGGGAGAAAACATGAAGGATAGAAGGATGAATAGGAGCACAAAAGAGACAGACAAGAGAGAGCGAGAGAGAGATAGAGATGGACCCTCCGGAGAATACACAGAGAGAGTAAACAGCGGAGGAACAGAGAGCATCGCCGAGCACTGGCTGTCCTTCACCCCCTCACTCTCCCTTCCCATCAAACAAACATTGTGACATCAGCACTCTTTTTTTAGAGCGCAGGCACACTCACAAAGACTCAAACACATGGCTACGCACACGCCGTATATACGAGCTCGCATGCACATCGGTGTGCTTTGCCAACATGGCGGATGAAGCTTCAGGCTTCAGGTGTACAATGACACGTCTCCTAAGTGGAAATGAAATCAATGTCAGTAAATGTTACACTGCGATTAACATGACATCATAGTGCTATTTTGTCTATGTGTATATGGACTTTTGGTTTGTCTCTTATCTCTGAGCTTTATGTATTTCCTTCGACTGGTCAACACAATTCTGGTTGCTTTATATGCAGAATGTCTGCTCTTCTGGAGCCTCGTTACCGCGCTTAAGCATGCTTAACTTGTTCTTTTTTCGCATTTTCCCACCGTGCTTCATTTGTGTTTTTGATTGACAGTCAGTAAACAGTAGAAATGTTAAACATGGACCGCTTTGTCTGTTTTCACTTCAACAGCAATGAAGTCTGGAGGCACTCAGCTCAAGCTCATCATGACCTTCCAGAACTACGGCCAGGCTCTCTTTAAACCCATGAAGTAAGTGTTGTAATGTGTTTTCAAAGTTCCTTCGAGCTCCACTGTTCCTCTGGTTGAACTGCCTCTCTCTCATCTGTTCTCCTCTTGCCAGTGTCAGGTCCCCTCTCTTTAGGAAAAAAGCAATCTCTTTCGTATCATGCTAAAGCTTGAGTGCATTTCAGCATAAAACACCAGCCATGCAGCTTTCTAGCTCCCAACGACTTCCTTTTTTTCGCATCCCCACCACCCACTCACTCTCCACGCGGCATCAATCTCATTTCCTCATTCTCGTCTCTGGCTGTATCAAATTGCTTTCATTTCAGCACAACCTTGATATTCGACTGAAGGCCGACATCGTTTCCGAAGTGTCCGAGCCAAACGTTGACGAGGCATTTCGGCTTTTCAGGTGACACGGCACATCCTTTAGTGGCCATTGTTGGAGGTCCTCGGCCCTCAGGCAATGCTGGCTGTGTCTGATCATTACCAATCAAACTAGTCAGCCAAATGCGATTTGTCTCAAGTCCCATATTGGAAAATATACCACTGTGTGTTAGTTGAAGGTAGTATTTCAGTTTTGGCTTAGCGCCCACAGACAGCATCCAGGTATCACTCTTTCTCACCCTGGGGGCGACATATTTGTCATTATTTTTTCGTAGCTCTCTGTAGCGGTGCCAGACGTAATTTCTGTGAGCTTTGTGATCCGACACCTATATGTTTCTTCCCTCATCTCCTCCTGAATCCTATTCTAGTAGTGATATGAGAACATCCAAGCAGTGAACTACAGCTCATTATTAATGTCTCACACTAAGAGGGGAAGAGGAGCGAAAGCTGCACTTTCTTTTGCTTTTATACCTCAGCTTACCCCGGCACACACCCTGAAATACACCGTGGCTCCACTTAACTTGTAGAGCAGATAAGTCTACCACGTCGTAAAAAACTGCCCCACTGGTAGATACTATGTAGTATTTGATTAATTCACATATCCTTTACCCACACTGTCATATTTA
Organism: Leptoclinus maculatus; assembly: GCA_032191485.1. Taxonomy (NCBI): domain Eukaryota; kingdom Metazoa; phylum Chordata; class Actinopteri; order Perciformes; family Stichaeidae; genus Leptoclinus; species Leptoclinus maculatus. Next base: position 10,902,143 of record JAVDOI010000015.1, read on the forward strand.
GACGATAACACATCCCAAGAGAAATGCTCTTTGCTCCTAATCCCTCCTCGATGGGTGGATTTAAATGTCACCCGTCCTTTGTTATGGTGATTATAATTTAATTGTGGGTTAATGGTTTTCCACACAAGAATGTTGTCTGGCTCCTGAATGTCAGCGTGGAGAGCGGGGTTAAGCCTGCGGATGAGAGGTAGCGAGGTTTTTTTTCCGTGGGAGGAGAAGCTATTCAGAGACTGTTGTAATTACGGCTTCACTTGTACCGCACTAAGTCAGGACAGACGCAACAGGCCTGAAATCATCCTGACAGGTTCGGTAAAGAGGAGTGAGGAGAATGAGGCGAGAGGAGGGAAGGGGCGGGACGTGAGCGGAGGGAGTGTGGGGCGGAAGAGAAGCGAGGTGCGAGGGTCAAGGGCTCGAGAAGATGGGAGAGTGAGGAGGGGGAGACGTGGGCAGAGATTGCCGTCGATACGCGCGCGGAATCAAAATCCACAGATTATCTCTGTGCGCTGCCCTGAATCTCAACCCAGACAGAAATGTGAAATGACATTTTCAGAGAAAAGCACGGGGGTGATGGGGTTGGATGTAAATCTGTTGCTTGACAGTTATGGTTGTCAAAGCCGCCGTGATGTTTGATAATCCTGAATAACGGCAAGAGTGTGTGTGTGTGTGTGTGTGGGTTCATTCCTTTCTGCTTGAATGCACTTGACTTTAACAAAATAGGCCAACCCATACTGACATGTGTGTGCGCGCGTGCTCATTTGGACTGCAATCAAGGTCTTGACAGATTTGCGGTGTCATTCCCGCTACAATTTCCCTCGCAGAGATCTCACACATGCACACACGCCAACATTCACACACACACACACACACACACACACACACACACACACACACACACACACACACACACACGCCAACATTCACACACACACACACACACACACACACACACGCGCGCGCACACATCCACTTAACACCCAACATCATCTCCTAGCTCCCAAATCTGCTGGTGTGTTTCCACATGGTGCATCAAAGAGACAGGGGCTGAGAGATCAAAGACTTCTCCGGCTATGCTCTTCTGCTCGGCTCCTCTCAACTCTAATAGAAATGTGTGCCAGGCAGCGAAGGCGGGCAGGCAGGCATGCACACACGTGGTGGTGTCTGGGTAACGATCGACCCTCAAACCATCCATATCTGTGGAACCCTGCTCTCTCTCTCTCTCTGTTTATCGGCCCCTGTGTCTCATTCTCATTCTGAGTATTCTCCATCACCCCCCCCCCCCCTTCTTTCACTAATACTCCGTTTGTTTTTCTCTCTCGCTCATTCTTTAATGAACGGCACAGAAGAAGAAATCCATTAACAGGGTTGCCTCAAAGAGAGAGAGACAATGATCGGATGCTATGGTCAGTGCCTCGGTTTTGTGGTGGTGGGGGGGCTCCTCTGTATGTAAAGGTCAAGTGACAACACCCCTCAGCATGATTTCACGATTTGGTTGAGTCAGCTTCCACTAGTATTGAGACACCACAAAGTGGCTTACAGTACCTGTACACTGTGGTGTAACAGATGAATCAGCCCACTGAGCTGCTGTCTGCGGCGCCGTTTTCCAGACATGGAGTAAACCCACTCTTAACTGGTCTAATCTGACTCGAGGCTTGTTTTGCGATGTTTAAGACCACAGGTCTTGCGAGATCAGAGAGGCCAAAAAAACCCCAGCTGATGCCCAGCCCTGTGTTGTTCAAGTAGACCGTTGAAAACATCATGGTGGTGCTCTCTGTCACAACAGCGGCAGCGTAACCTGACTGAAACTGAGTCTGATGACTAAGCTCATTTATCATTTTCGTCATCCTCTGCCTCCTGTTATTGCCTGTGGGCAGGACTGAAATAACCCTGAATTTGTGGGATTTCCATAATTCCTGCTTCTCTTCCTGTAAACAAACACTTAACGCTGTCAGGATGGGAGAATCTACCGTGTGGCTAAAAACAAAACATGTCGATTTTTGACATAACCCCTCAAAATATACGGCACGGAGGCCGCTGGCAGACGAGACGCAGGGAAAAAAATGCACATTGATGCTCTGCTAGAACAATAACAAAATAGTAGCAATTGTGCTCAAGAGAGCTTTTTGGTTCAGCTAGTGTTTTTCAAGTTGAATATGCAAGAATATTGCTGTTAAATTAAGTGGTTTGCTGGAACAAATATACTCGATATAAAAATAATAATAAAGAAAAAAACATTATCAAAACAGCATTTACCTAACAAATACAAGTATAATGAAACTGGTCTTTGTGCTTACAGTTTTCAACCAAGTGGAAAATCTCACCTAAATATTGAACAGGTTGAATGTGCTGCTGTCCATAGCTGCTGTCAGTAAAGATGCAGTTTGTTATTTAGAATTAGCATGTGTGACCGTGTCGTCTGCATACATTCAGAATATTACCCCCTAGACTGTTGGGTAGTACTAAATAAAAAGAGCCTAAAATATAACCTTGAGGGACACCGATATAAACACCGGGGGTTTGTTTTCCCTTCGATTCTTGTACAGCGTGTTCAATTCTTGTGTGCCGAGTGGTGTTCCCAGCTGGTCCTCTCAGGCTGTGTATGCCCCCCGACAACCTCCACCAATCACAGGGTTAGGGAAACTGCTATGTTGCTTGACAGGTGGAGAAAAAAAAAGTACACCACGGAGTCACTGCTGCTCGTGAGGCTTCAACATCGCTGCGGGTGCACAATCATAGCTTTTATTCTCTCTGCTTTTTTGATTGACCGTACTGTCCCGCTCAATCATAACTCACATCCTCTAACTCGATGCTACGTTGCCAAAAGGGTCACCAATTACCAACATTTTTTTGCCAGCAAGCTTTGAGAAAATGACCAGAGCTTAAAGACACGACTGGCAGCCCATTCGGTGGGGGGGGGGGGGAAATATGTTGCTCTTTGAAAAGGTACAGCCCCTTTGGGAACACCGCTCCAGTGCAAAACATTTTGTACCTTTTTTTTAAAAAGCTTACCTTCAAGTTCAAATAATACTAATACACAAAATGTGCCTTTTGCTGTCAGACATGTCTATGCATGTACAGTAATACCTTAAGGACCACCAGGAACCTTTGTTACGAGTACGTCTACGTACCGAAATAGCCCTGTGCCGTAACGGTGCGTTTGAGTCTCAGCTGTAGCCTTGTATACTTTGAACCTGAGTGTCTGGGTAGAGAACACAGACGGGGGTTTGATATTCTACGTCTCTTTTTTGTCATTATAGCGTCGTGCTGGTGTGAACTGGGGGAAACAATGATTGCAATATTTCCAGTGAAAAGAGTCTCAGCGCACACGCAGCCCATTAGACGATGAGCCGCAGATGATCAACGAAGGCAGGCGGGTAGAAGAGCCGATGATTGATATAATGATGGTCTTCCGTTCCTTCTCGCTTCCACTTAATTGTATCGCATGTCAATCAGCCGACTGTTGGCTCAGCCCGCACACAAATCAATCCGAGTATTCCTAGAAGAGATAGCGGCTCTCTCTCCGCTGCTCCTCCCCGCTGAGCGATCCATATCTGTGCCGAGTCGGGTCCATGAGTCATTTTTGATTGACGCGACGGGGAGACAAGGGAGAGGGGGAGCAACATAGTGTCACCTTGTTTGTGTCAATAACGTATCGACAGCAGCACCAGTGACGGCCTGGAGGAAATGTCTGTGTTAAAATAAGAAAAATAAACGAGGGGGAAGTGGCTAACGACGTAGAAGAGTTGGATGTTGTATCATCAAGCTGCATCAGACGTGGCAGATTGAGGTGAGATTTTTCTGAAAATGGGGAGGGCATGTCTCAACGAAACCCCTAATTATCCTCGCTTTAAGCTGCCCAGATTTGTTCACAAACAAGGAAAAGACTGAGCGGCCGATGAAAGACGGGACAATCTCGCTATTGTTCCCGTGTGTTGCTGAACAAAAGGATGCCAAACAAACGGACCCCTCTGTGGACTGACCTCCGCTCTTTTGCCCCCCCTCACTCCTTTGTATACATTTTGTCAGTATGGTTGTTTGTTTGTCGGCGGTGTGTGTGTGCACGTGCGCCCTGTCTGTGCTGCGTGATATTCTATTCACAAGGTCTTCTGTGCCTGTGCTTTGACTTTGAGTCGGGGAAATAAAGGGATGAACCGCCTCAGGACAAGTCATTCAGAGCACAGATGATGAGTGCAGCTCTGTTTGGAAAGAGAGGAAATTCACAGCAGCGCAGTGGCAACGCCAGAGCTGGGGGTCCAAATGGCGCAACTCGCACTTCTGCAGCTGGATTGAAGCGCGACGTAAAAGCATTAAGCACAAGAATAATTGGATACACGCAGCACATATAGTAATGAAAACCCTCTACGCGTGTGGCATTCAATAGTTAGCACATCCACGAGAAGCCACTGTGAATGTGTTTGCATGCTTTACATGCTTTTAATTCAAGCAAAGGCTGTAATTGATATAAGTGGGTTTTATTCAATTACAATCACAATTTGTCTGCACAAATACACATCATATTTTTTTTCCCAGCTCAGAATATGAGTCTACCTAGACTGTAAATACAATTAGGCGTGCACATGCTCGACATCTTAAACAGTGCACTCGGGGATAATGAATAATAGCAGAACGTTGTAATCGCCCGTAAACGCACCGGCTGACCTCAGGATCTAAAATTACAACCACTGTGTGATGTGTTATTTTGCAGCACTTAGGGCTTTGCACTGCTCTCTGCTTAATGATTTGACTCTTTCCACTATGTTATAATGGTTTCACCAGGGTATTACTTGTGCTCAAGCGAAATTGTCGAAGGAACAGAGAAAAAATGCACACACACACACACACACACTAGTTATCATATGTGCTTTCGGAGTGCAGCATAGGATCAAATGGAGCCCCGAGGCTCAGTTATCTGACCTCCTACTGTCTTCCCTGCAGAGACTGTAACACACTGCAGGCCATCAGGATCATGTAGAGCACAGCCACACTGTGTGTGTGTGTGTGTGTGTGTGTGTGTGTGTGTGTGTGTGTGTGTCTTAGCTTGAGATGGAGGAAAAGTGATGAAGCAAAACTGGTAAAATCCCCCCCCCCCCCCCATGCTACGGAGCCTTAGATATGTAGTTCTAAATTAGCTTCACTGACACTGGATACCAGGCCTCATGTAACTGTATTCATCTGTGGTGAACTGGTGAAAAGAGCAGAATCGCTGCATCGAGCAGAGCATCATTGCTAGAAGATGCTGAATTGACTCGAGTGTCAGAAAAGTTGGGAAAAATAGATTTGAATTTGTGAGACAAAGTTAGAGTCAGACCAAGCTGCCATTGTGGCAGATTCACAAAGTTTGAAATGTGCTGTCAAATGAACCTGCTCATTTCTATTCACTTAAGTTTTGGTAGAAAGTAGCACAGCTGAAACCATCGGTATTGGAACATGGTAGAGCCAGAGGGCATTGATGTAAACTGTGTTACTCATGAATCATTGCTGTTGGGTTCCCAACCCAAAACAGGGTTGGGAACCTTCTCTTCAAAGATAGAAACCTGTTTTGTGGGTGAAATGAACGTGTTCCATTGGTCAAATAGTGACCAATGGAAAGACTCCTCACTGGCTACACAAACATAACCTCTAGCTCTCTATGTCCAATTGATTTAATGTTCTGATGTTAACCTTTATATGCCTTAATGGACCCTCTTAAGGGAAGATCATAAAAAAATAAAAAATAAAATAAAAAGCCCAAAACTGCTGTATTAGGATGTATTGAACACCATTAGTAATATACAAGTGAAATATGTAGTTTGGTACATGAGAAAATTCAAATGGCACACATGGCACACATGGTGCCCAAATGCACATTTTGGAAACCTCGCCTAAACTCTCTGTACTAAAACCTCTAATTTTGTTCTGCTTCACTTTATCAAAGTCAAACTTTGCAGAGAGTGCACTGCTGACATGTTGTGCTATGATTTGGGAGAGGTGTTAGAAGTGTCAGCTGCCATTATTTCAAAGAAATGATGTCAAAAAGTGCTTTGTCTTCAGGCGAACTTGACACTTTTCAATTTGAGCTGTGTGCCATCTTCCTTTCCTCTTAACCAGTAACATATACACAATATTTACACAATTCATACGAGCAACCCCTTCTTAGTGTTATTACTCCATTGAAATTATTCAAATAGACCATGTAGTTAGAGAGTAAGGCCCCTTTGAGTATGGGTATAGTATTTTCGAGCAGAAGCCTAAAAATGGGACTAGGTATGAAAAGGTTTTAAAGTGGTTGAGGACCTATTTACCAAGCAGCTGTGAAATGCCCTGTGATCAAAATGACAGAGTCAATTTGCCCACTCTGATAATAATCTCTTAATATGGGGCTGAAGTTACCATGGTAATGGACAATAAGCAGTGCAGACCTATTGCCGACCGTACTGTAGAAAAACATGCTGTGAGCACGCAATAACAGATGCTTATCCAAGTAATCTACGGTCTAGTGGGGGGGGGGGTGGTCTAGTGGGGGGGGGGTAGTAATCTGTTAATGCAGTGTTGGCGTTCTGCCATCTACAGTATAATCATCCATCAGGATTTATAATATAGATATTAAATAATGTAAGAGACGGTGCCAGTTTTAATCAGTGTAGTGGTAAACGATCGTTTACAACTACCACTCCCTTTCTTCTATTTATTTTATAAAAACATCAGCATCCAGTCTTCCTCACTCCGGGCCGCTGCAATTGAAATCTCAGTGTGTGTGTGTGTGTGTGTGTGTGTGTGTGTGTGTGTGTGTGTGTGTGTGTGTGTGGGCACATGAGCACCACTCGGCAGTGTTACTGTTGTGGCAACTTTCACGTGTCCCTCGCTCAGGCCTTCCAGGAGCAGAAATGTCTTGACGATATTATCAGTCAACTGCCCCCTTCAGGTAAATGTTATCAGCTCTAATGGTGTGCTGAAGGAACGATAAGATAACGCAGTGTTGCAGCCAGCAGAAATGACAAGCCAGCATCCAATCTGCATATCAAAGCCTCGGCTAAATTCCTCTGCCATCTGTGTGTGTGTGTGTGTGTGTGTGTGTGTGTGTGTGTGTGCTCGATCTCAGACGCACACACACACAGGCATGTATTTGAAAGGCTGTGCTGCCATTGCTCCACAGTCTCAGTTCCTGGCCCCTCACAATCGCGGTTCATCCGTGATAAACTCATTCATTGTTTCTTAGAAATAATAATACAAAATGAAGCTTAATTACTCAGAAAGTCTGATCCGGCCCTGTGTAATCTGTGGGAACGCAGGCCTTTACAACATCCGTCATCTTGTCTCTTTGCTTTGAAGGGGCTGTCACTCAAAGGCGGGCTTTACTCTCCGTCTGAACACAGCACACCTCAACAGCTAATGTGACGATCGCGGCAGACAGTTATTCATCTTGCCTGGGCCCGGCCCTCTGCGCCGCCATTCTTACTGAGGACCAGATGCTGAAAGAAAATTAGCCTTTTATGTCTTCGCAGGCACTACTCTACATATGTATATATTGTTCTTACTGAATACTTGAGTTAAGTGGAAACATCGTCTCATGTTACAAACTGAATATTCATGAGGCTCCTTAACCTCATTGTTGTTCTTTCGCTTAAGATTTGTCTGATCAACAATAAGCTGCGTTTTTGGGGGTCAATCTTTGTTAACTTTTGTACATTTTAGCGTTTGTTTCATTTAGTCTCATGATAACAAGCAAACCAAGTCTTTTCCTAACAAAAGTCACAACTGGCTCGTTCACTGGAGTTTCGGAAACCTGTCATCTCCCAAGGCTTGAGATTTTTGGCAGCCGGCTGAATCTAAACAAATCTAACTTGAGTCCTTTTAACTTTACCCAAGAATCACAAACTCATTTACTTTCTCTGCTGAAAAACATTTGAAGGAATAAATGAGCGTGAAGCTCAGTTCTGACTGCAGTTTGTTTTGCCCGACTATCAAATGTCAAACTCCGTCTTGGCGTAGCATTCAAACCTGGGTTGTTTCCTGCAGTTGGCTTTGGATACATTTTCGCGTCTAAGAAACGGCACCACACTCGTCTTGGAAGAAGCATTTTCACCTCCGTTCGGTTATTTGAGCCGGAATGTTCCGGCCAAATAAACTTGTAAACGCTCCCAGAGTTTGATGAAAACGCTCCAAATGTGAACTTGTGAAAGGCGCTTGTCTAATTAAATACTGATAGAATGTACTTTGATTTAGCAGTTAAAGAGAGAGAGGTTCTGAAATAGGGATGTCACAACACCAGACATTCTTTACTCAATATTTGGATACCCAATTCAATACCACGGTCAAAAACAAAAGAATAAATCCCATGTACTTAAACGTATACTCCTTTATTACCGTTTGCATGCTGTTTTTTGTGTATTTATTATTAATCCGTGATGGGATTAATCGCCTCCAGGACGACTACACACCGTTAGTCCGGAGCCCTGAACCTGTAGAAAAAACTGGTGCTTTCACTGTTCTTGATTTGAGAGCTGCGATGGCCCGGAGAAACAGCTGTGCTCTGCGGTTCATAGAAAACACACAGTTATCTGTTATCCTGCCACAGGGCGAGACAGCTCTAGCTTTTAAAGAAGCATCCAGCGTTTTATGGTGCGGTGCAGCTTCAGTCTGGTGTGCAAAGCTTCTCTTGTGATCTTCTTCCTCACTTTCTTCGTCTTTACCTTCACTAGCTGTTACAGCTGCTCGTCTCTCTGCACCGCCCCGCCGGCGAAAAAGTGATCCTTTTCATAAGCTGTAGTTAGTGTCAGGGAAAAACACCTTGGGGGGGGGGGTGATTAGACTGTAATGAAGCAGGAGGTAAAATACCATGTTCACCCGTCGCTCTCTAACATTCCTGATTGTCAGCTTTAATTATAGCACCACAAGGTCTTTGAGGCGTCCCGTTTTTTTACTGCGTTTATCTCATTTCTTCAACTCACCCTCCACCTCTCCCTTTCGGCAAATGGACACTTGGTCTAATTAGGCTTTCTCACCACTCCCCCCCCGGTATTATGAGGGCATGTTGTGATACGTCATTAGCAAACAGCACAGCGACGACTAAGGTTACGATGGGAAAGAGGTGCTGTGTGAACCACAGCTGTCAGCGCTCTGGTATGGATGGTATGGATGCGGATTAAACAGCATCTGTTCCACACCGCTGCATACTCTATGAACCTGATTAAAGTAGAAAGCTCTGCTCTTACAATTCAATATCTGCATATCGCCCCCAAGCTCCACCACTGACGTCCTCTTCAGAGGAAGAAGAAGGAGATTGGCTCGTCAAAACAAGTGATGCAACCGACCTGAGATGGGAAGATTATAACGGCACCCGTAGCGACCAAGTCCCAACACGAATGGCTTGCCTCACGTGGAGCGGGATGGAAAAGGTTGCATGTACCAGTCGGTGTCTGCTCAAACACCTCTGGTTGTCGTAGAGATGAGCAATTGTTTAAAAGCAATGACAGCATGTCATTAGTTTCCCTTGCTGGGGATGTGCGGCTTAAGTGGCACAGGAATGTACTCAGACTGAGTTGAGTATTTTATTTTTTTATTGGCACACTTTAATTTTAACTGTGTATAACAGTTTTGGTTCATTACAGTTTATAGGTGCTTTATTGGCAGGAGATGCTAATGTACTCATTGCTGAAACAAACAGAAAACAAGCAGATTATATAATGACTGAAATAGGAACCATTATATAATGAGTCAGAAATAACCAGAAACACATTATTTTCTCCTCATTTACCAAATAATCTGACTACTAAAGAACATAACATCTTTTTTCTCTCTTTGTGAAGGACTTGTTTGTCTGAAATTCAGATGACTGCAAAGATATTTGAATGTGTGCAGACTGAAAGCAGTTTTAATTCATGTTATTAGCCAATGGGGGTCAATGCAGCACAACATTGTATGTTATTGTATTTGCATATACGGCAAATAGGGCTAACATTTTTGAAAACAGTGGCATGTTTACACAACCAGCAGACAAGGAGCAACATCAGCATTCATTTTGAGTTTTCTTTTAAATTTAAACCACAAATTGCTACAAAATCTGCACCTAAAATAGCACTTTGAATACTCCTTAGCTAGGCTAACTAGCTAGCCTTTAACATAGGATGGCTAGCCTGCAGCCAAAACAGCCATCGCCAACTGACGCTACCGCAAACCTGCAATAAAAACAACTTTCAAAGTTGCCTGTTTCCTCATATCCAGCAGATACGGAGCAACAGAAGCATCCATCTGGAGTCCTGATCCATGTTAGTCCAATATTCCCTCTCCTCTCAGCTCTCCTTTAGTGAGGGAAATATACGCCTGTTAGTTGCTAACTGCTCCACTGTGCTCCCTAGCTAGTTATCTGCAGGTAGCCAACAGTGGGTCTTTCAGAGCTTCCAGACCTTTTTTCACTGAAAGACTAGAAGTGAATTTATGGTGATAATTCTCTGAGGAGTCATAGAGCATTTTATCATCACTTACACTAAAATGTTGGCCTATCAATGACGTTTTTTTAAAAACAGTTTCTTTCCGCTAAAAGAAGTACAAAAACAACGGTGAGATTATTTGTCCCCGGTCCGACAGATTATTAATGTCAGTGGGGTGTGGATAAAGAACGGATGAAGAAAAGACCATATGGTCGGGCTCACCAAAGGATTATGATTTGTTGTTGTTCGCATAAAAAAAAAAGAGAGCGAGAGAGGAAAAGTGACTTCGGCATTGTTAGGCACAGCGAGGAGAAAGCAGCTTGGCAAAATGGCACGGATTAGTGTGCTGCGAGAGCTTTCCTACCAACTGTGATGCTGTGCTGTGTGTTCAGTTAACTCAATGCAGCGGGGGGTGGGTGGGTGGGGGGGGGGGGAGCGGGCATCTATGGTGTTTGTCCAGCGCTTATTCAAATATGAGCTTTGGAGCCTCAGTTCTTGTCCAAGCACGAGCTCGCTTCAGAGGGGGGGCGTGGCTGTCTCTTCATTCAAAGTAATGATCCGGGAAAATCACAGCCCAGCGTCTGGAACAGGGCGGCGCTTTCACCTTTTTAATTCCACACGTCCGCCCCTAAAGGGACATCTCAAGCAGGCGGGCCCCACTTAAACATGCAGCATGTGCACCAGATCCAAAACACTCCCGCTCCTAAATATAGTGCGAGAGTACAACTCGTAATTTATTAGTCAGTCTCAAGAGGGGCTTTCACATCTGTCATGCCGTGTAAGGAAACATTAAAAGCAGTTTGTTTGAGCTCTCAGCCAACATTCGCTCGTTTATTCTGCAGCGCAGTAATGGCAGCGCTGCAGATAAGTGCAACCGACTTAAGAAATGTTAGATATGCAAATTCTTGTTACCATGTATTTTTTATTCCCTGAATTAAATGTGCGCGGAGATGTCGTGGTGTGCACGTCATTAGGAAGTGTTGCGAGATGCAACTAAGGAACTAAGATGGTCGGTCGGCTTCAGCAATTTTCTCCCTCTTTACTCGCAATTTGTTTGCTAAAGTAGAAGAGACACAGAATTGCGTGCCACTGAGCTTTCTGTTTTGGAGACGTGAAAAGATGTCTCTCCCGATTTCTCAAGTCATATCTTATAAACATACATGGGGGGGGGGGGGGGGTGGGGGGCGTGGCGTGGCGTGGCCGCACTCTCATTGGCTCATTTAATCAGCACCTTTCATCTTCCTTTGCATCTCATCCTCATTCTGTTTCTTGCTTTTTTTGCTGTTTTCTTTCCTCATTCAGCTCTCTGCTTCTTTTCTAACCCTCCCAAGGCCAGTTCCTTGTTTGTTATTTTCTCTCTGTCCCTCTTCTCTCCCCGTCACTCCTTTTCACCATCACTCCTTCGTCCTCCAGCCACACCTCGCCGTCTCTGGTCACGGGAGAATAGAAAAAAAGCGAGAGGAGAGCGCTGCTCTTGCTCTCCCCAGCGACGCCATATGATGCGAGCGATTCAGCTGGGGAGTAACAGGCTCATTGTACGCTGCCCCCTTAGTCCTCTCTCCTGTGAGTTTCCTTCCTCTACTTACTCTCGCAGCCCTCCATGGAAAATCTGAATCTGTTGTTTATTGTTCCCCCCCTCTCGCAAAGCTCGTTTTTTTCCCTGCTCATAAAGCCTCCCAGACGGTCCTTATAAATGCTTAACAAGGTCAGTTTTGTATTGTACTTTCCAGCAGCCACCTTCCGTTCGGCTTCCTCTTGTATTTGTGAGGTTCTGGCGGTGGTGCAATAAAAAACGGGGGTTGGTTCCTCTGAGGTTTGGAGGAGTAAGAAGCGGCCGCTCCCTTTGGTTTACTGCTCTTATGAAACAGAAGAAGGGACTCATGGCGTCAGTGAGATCTGATAAAGTTGGTTGCTTGTATGTTTTGGCGTTAAACCCTCCTGGATACCTTCCTCATTCCAATCCGATTTCTTCCCTCTCCCACTTGTAGTGTATTTCTATCTCTATCCATCTCCATCTCGCTCTGTTTTTCCCCCCTGAATATTTTTGCATCCCTCTGCGCCCTTGCCGTACTCGACCCATGGCTCCCGGGTTTCCCTATGTGTATTTATAGTGTATTTATAGCCGCTGAGCTCTGTTTTCTATCTGCTTATCAACAGCCACCATGTGCCCCACCCACTAATTTACCAGACACAGCCCTTGGATTTCAGGACACCACAGGCCCTGGCTGCCTGTCACTCACAGCTCACCAGACCTTGATGCCGGTCCTCCTCCTTTCCTCATTCGCTGCTTTTTTTTACTTTTCAGTGTTCCCAAATCCCTTGAGACATTGTTTTTTCTTTTCTTCCACCACACCATCTTTGATTATTTCTTCCTTTCACCATCTCTCTCTCTCTCTCTCCGCTAACCCCGCCTCTTGGTGCTCCGGAGACTCGCTGCCCCTCAGCGGTTCTCTCCAGAAAACGACAGTCGAATACTTGAACGCTCCTCTCCTCCGTTCTTGTCATGTGTGTATTACTTTAGCTGTGAGGCGTGAACTCTGATCCGCAGAGATCTGCGTGTCATAAATCAGACATGCTAAGTCGCCTACCGGTGCGTGTTGCCAAATCACATCAGTGCACATTTTTACACAATCTGTTGTTTCTGCTTTTGCAGTAACATGTGAGGCCGATGGTGGAGACACACAGAAGAAACACAAGTTGGGTCTTGTTCCCGGCGGCATGCCACAGCCTTCTTAGCCAGGCGGCAAACTGTATAATTAGACTAATTGTCTCAGCAATAAATTTCAATCCAGACGTGAAAGAATTTTGAGGGGAGGGAGGTGACATTACTAATTACTCACGTTTTGCAAGACATATGTTTCATGCCAGAAACCGGCGCAGTGGTGGATGTCGGGTAATTTTGAAGCCAGGGTTGATTAAAGGAAAACTCACAAGTTCAGGCGAAGTTAAATGACATTGTGCACAGCAACCACATGATGGAAAAAAAAAAGAAAAGAAAATGCACCTCGGTAGTTTGACTGTGAGACAGAAAGAGGGCGAGAAGAGATAGAGAGACGACGTGGGAGGCAGACAGGATGAAGCGCTGCCTGGCAGAATGAGCCACTTCAACCGGATTTAATGGGACGTTGCTAACGGATGTATGAATGGTTTATCTTCTCATGTCCAATTCAGCTCCTCTCTGTCTTCATTGTGCACTTCTGAATGAGCCGAGGTGCTACAGGTGAATAAAGGGTGGGGGGGATCCTTTTATCCCCTCCTAATGACATTTATATAAATCGTGGTACCCATAATCAGGTTAGTGAATTTTTCATTAAAATGCACCAGTTACTTTCTTGTGTTTGAAAACAAAAATCAATCGATGTTAATTGCGGCTGGTGTTGACCATCTGTAGATCAATTACTCTGCCCGTGTTGCCTTGATTTCTTGAAGTGAACTTGTTTTTCTCGCATGCTTCCCCAGTTAAAAGAAACCGAGTAAATCCTTGATTAATTGAAGTAAATAGGAACCGTGTTTACTACGGTTTCAGAGGAGATCCGTGTGTTTGGGAAGTACGGGGCATACGGCTGGAGAAGTGAGACGTGGATCATTCTGCACCAGTTGTGAGAAAGTGTGTAAACGGATGTCTTGCTGTTGTTGAACACGGCCCCCATTTACATCAACTCACCAAGACTTTTCTCAGTCTTTGGATTCTTCGTTCACCGTGGAGGCACCGTGGGAGAAAAACTAAGGGGCGAGTAATTGATTTACAAATGGTCATTTTGTGGGTGAAATATTCCTTTAAACCAAAGATTATTCAGGAACTGAATATCGATACAACTTATGTCTGTCTGCTAAATATGAAGCTGGAGCAAGAAGGCCATTAACTTATAACTAAAAGACTGGAAAACAAGCGGAAACGGCTAACTCAGCAGCAAACCAAAATGTAAATAAGTAGTTGTGGTTTTACTTGTACGTGGAGTAACTGTCAACTAGTGAGCGTTAGAGAACAAAAGAAGATGAATGCCTCCAGAAAAGTTCAAGTTTAGGCTTATCTATGCTGCAGCCACACGACTATATCTGAACCTGGGCTTCCACATGAATACACAGCCATGGTCTAAGATGGGCCGCTGCTTTAAACACTGACTTGAGGTCATGGTGATTAAAAGATATCCCCTTTTGTCTCTAAATTACCACTCTTAACAAATCACTACTCTTACCATCCAAAAATCTTTGTGTTTGTGTGTTTTTTTTTTGTTATTTCTTTGAAGTCCCAAGCCTCAGGAAATGAGGAAAATCCATTAGCTGGGAGGTGTTGGCCGTCTCGCCCCTCCACTGCTGTACTTCAGTGGAGTGGAAGCGTAGTCCTGCCCTGTGGAGGAAATGGCCAGGCATTAATGGCAGCTTTGATTACTCTCCTGTCACTAATGTAGCCAACATGAAAGACAAGAAGAGGAGAGGGATGACTTCAGCCCCCAATCAGAGGCAATCTGATGGCATCTACATGCAGCCGGGGCCATTTGCAGCACGAAGAATGGCTCACACACACACCCTATCATCCTTATATCTGGATAATGGTTGGTTACTAGGGAGGTTACAGGATCTTCACTCTCATCTCTGTCCTTCCTCCACCCTCTGAAGTCAGAAGGGTTGCTGTTCTGTTGTCGAAGCTGCAGAGATTCACGGCATGAAGCTGCACCTGGCTTGCAGACGCAGCTTCTAACACAACCTGCTCTAAGACATTGTGTTCAGTCTGGGTGTGTTTGATTTTGTGTGTGTGTGTGTGTGTGTGTGCAGTGTGTGTAGTCTCACGGTTGAAAGAGCTTCCACTGCGCACCTGTGTTCATGTGCGTAGTGTAAACAAGACAAGTATCTATAGAGAGAGTAGTGCCTTGTGGAAGTAGAATATTTGACTTTAGGCGTAAAGTTGCTGCTTTTTGATTTGATCCTTTTTAAAATGAGAGGATTTAGGGGCCACAGTTTACAAAGACTTGTGCTTTTGGCCGAGCTAGTGTCAGCTTGGCTGACATGCACCAATAATGCACTTTAGTCATAAGAGACTAATTAGTCCAGGTGAACCAAACTAGTAACACTGGCCTATAAGAAAAAAGCTAAAAAAGCCAAACATTTGATAGTTCCATGTTCTTCAATGTGAGATCTTCGCGTTTTGGACTGTTAGTTGGACAAAACGGCACATTTCATGACATCACCGCGGGCTCTGGGATATTGTGTTGGGCATTTTTTACTATTTTCACTGTTTTATAGACTAAAGTATTTAGCAAATAATTGAGAAAACAATCACAAGTCACAGCCACGTTAATGAATAAAAAAAAAAAGTATTTTAGATTAGAGTTCTTTTCTGTTTCATTCAGCGATGTCAGTTATTAGCTCAACAACTGTGGTGTTCTGGCCGTGCCTGCCTGCTGAGGTTAATCTCAGCCGATGAGATTAGCGCTGCCTTCAGAGAAGCTTTGGCTCCTTTTTAAATGTTTGGATCACCAAATTTCCAATTTGCCCATGTGCATGTCCCCAAGTGTGTCCTATAAAACCTCATCAGGTGCTCAAAGTGCAGACATGTTGTTATCCGCCCAGTTCACAATGGGAGCCTGTGCCCAGTGGAGCCGTTTGTGTGTCAGCCTGAGTAACATGAGCGCAGCATGGCAGCCTGTAATGTCTGCACATAACTACATAGAGGTGCATGTAAACTACAGAGGTGCTCTTTTTTTTTTACAACTGAGGAAATTACTACATTTAAGTACAAATAGTTTCACTCGATTCATTTCGGAAAAAGAAAATATATAATAGAACATTTTTTAAATTGCACTGGACTTGATATTTGCGTGACAATATGCCCATTTTATCTGTTGCAAAGTAGGGCTGCGATGGAGAAGAACACGCTGTCCCATCTTATTGAGGTGCTGTAAATTGCCTCATTTGCACAAATTATTGACGCTGGCAGAGAAATCTTCTCAGCACGCAGGATTGATGAATGAAAAGTCAAGAGCTGTCTGCTAAATGGCAGCAAGCGAGCGGTTTGTAGAGAGGAAGCTCAACTCGGCAGAGATGTCCGAACCGGCTGTGAAGAGAATTTTCGTGGCAAAATTTCGATCATAACTCCACATTTTTTTTTCCCCGCTTATGTTTCTGAATTTGAAAGTTTTTATGACGGACTTTCTTTATCAATGTTTTGAATCAAAACACGTTTCAGAAACGGACATTATACAACATACACACACGGCCTATAAATGCATTTTAAATGACCGTAGGCACTTTCTGACAACGATGATTCTAATTGTTGTCATAGTGTGAGACGGGACCCTGGTGCAGCGTAAGCTATTAAACCACACTGTGTCACGCTGCGGAGCTGATTGACCCCGGTGTGAGGTTCTGTGCTGTGTACAAGCGTTGATCGGCCATGTGCAGCTGTTTTGCAGACAGTCAGACCGTTCTGGCCTCGGCCTCTCTCCGGAGGAAACCCACACACACACACACACACACAACAGCATGAAGATGTGAGTGTGGAAGACAGCTGGTAGCATCTGTATGTGTGTGTGTGTGTGTCTGTGTACCATTTGAAATTTTCCACCTGCTCACTGAGCATCAAACCTCACTGGAAACAGCATTTTCCTGCCGTTTGCATTTCTCCCTCTCCTCTTGTCTTGCATGCTCCCCAGTCACAGATGTGTGTTGTGACTCACCTGGGTGCTCTTACTCTCTGCCTGGGAGTTCATTTAGCGTCCGCTATGGCCTCGTTGCCTGAAGTCTGCACAATGTCTACAACATATGTCCGCGAGGCCGCCGCCTCCACTTAAAAAGGAATCCGCTCTGCACAGAAACATCGCTGCCATTCTCTTCCCCCTTTTCATTCCTCCCTGATAATTCTATTAGCGCGTCCTATTCAAGGAACGGCCCCCGATAAGTCGGCGGCGCGATGGAGAGGTTCTTCTGGGGGTTAGGATGGAGCTGGCCTGTGTGATGTTTTCAGAGAGCCGTGGCTTTGTTCTCAGTGGTGTAGCCTCTAGCTGCCGCTGGCACAGGAAGCCGCAGTCTTTCAGCTCGGAGAGATGCTTGATGGGCTTAGAAAAGGCCGTGGGTCTGTGCTGGGTACTTCGGATGCCACAAAAATGCCACGACATAACATCTTGTGTGTGTCACTAAAATGCATACATATAAATTAGCAACCCTATAGACATATTTGCCAACGCAAAAGCACATCCATACATCTGCACACAGTTAATCACACTGACTCATCTCTGCTGCTTCAAGGGAATATGTGCACGTGCACGGACGTGCTGTAATGTGCGCGCGTGTGACATTAAGATGTATGAAACGGAGGGCCATGAACGGTTTCCTACGCTTAGATTAAGGAAAGTAATCTCACCGCCCTGTGTGTCATGAAAGCGTGATGGTGTGTGCACAGTCAGGGGGCTCCACCCTTCGCTCCCATGATGCAATGCGATGATGAACCCACCCTGTTCGGGCAACTACTCCTACGAGTCTTCCGTGGTTGTAGCAGGGCAGGCCCTGAAGCTTGAGGGGAAGACGGGTTGAATGAAAGGAGGAGGCCGAGCAGGTACAATGGAAGGAGGAAAGTAATGACAACACATTACACAGAACACAGCTTCATTAAAAATCCATTGTGTGTCTTGTCACAAGCGCAGATTATAAAACATGTATTCTAAAGAGCTCATTCTGCTCCTCCTCTTTCCTGCCTCCTCGCGCGAGTGTTGCTGTTGCGTTACCGCTGATGCTTCTTCCGCCTCTCCTTCCTGCATTGCGTCCGTCAGGGTGGAAGCGCGCTAACGCCAGGCCTTCTCGGTAATACCTCCTAATAAATCCATTGCACGCTGCGAGAGCAAAGGGGCGGATGAGGAGATTAAGGGAAAGGGAGAAGAGGAGCTGCGACAAGGAGGGAGGGCGGGCATGAATAATGGAAAAGCGCCGGGACTCACGCCGTCCCCATCAGGCCCGGCGACACCCCGGCATCCTCCTGTGCTGTTTTGGTTTCCCGCCAGACGAGGGCTGCGTGTGCAGAGGGAGCGGGAGATAGAAGCGGGAGAAGAATGACCTGAGAAGTGAGCGGATGGATGTGCGCTACGTGCTTTGAGTGCTAAAGGCAGGAGCTGAGGAGGGCAGAGCAGCTGATAATTAGCAGTAATTGTTGTTCATAGAGGGGAGAAAACAGGTAATTGCTTTGGGTTTCATCTCAGGCACCTCTCTGTTCATGTTGGAGAGTTTGTCCTGCGCTCTGCTGTGTTATGTTGTCTTTCATGTGATCACAGCACCATAGAAGAAGTTGGTGTCAAAGTAAGTGTTTGATCATTTTTGGACTGCACGTAAACCTTTATTTTCATCATCGCCTACAATCTGGTGGTCATCTTCTCGATTAATATGTCATCAAAAAAGTCTCTTTAACTCAAGGTGATGCCATTAAATGTTATGTTTTGTTTGAACAGCAGTTCAAAACCTAAATATATTCAGTTTAATATATTATGAGTCAAACAAGTGCAACAAATTTGCACATTTAAGAAGCTGGAACATCAACATGACTCAGTTGCTGATTGATTTTCTGCTTAATCGATACATTGTTTCAGCTCTATGTTTTATTATCTATCATTTAGCTTTTCATTCATTATAAAGTAGTTTCTCAGGTACATTAGACGGGTCAGTATAAGTGGTGGCTAGATCCAATAGTAGTGATGTGAAAATTAAACATGTAGAGCCCCCCCCCCCCCCCCTACAAACATACTGTGCTCAGTCTGTAAAAAGATGTTATCTCTTAATTCTTTCGGCCAGATTTCACCCATGCTGTGGCAGTTTGCTAGAAAAAATGACGTGTCAAATTTGACCATCACAGAGATGCGTCACCCTCCAGGTTTAGTCACAAATGGACAAATAATGGAGGAGCTTTTAAAGTCTCTGTGAGGCAGAGCGTAGAGCTTCTTTCGCCTCAGTAAAATAGGTGACGTGCATAGACGGGGTATAATTATCAGAACGATTTTATAACTCCCTCAGATGTGATTTGATTGCTCAAAAGGCATTACTAAACAATTACGGAGCTCCTAAGAGCTGCGGTGAGATTACGGCGGCTCCACCTCCACCTTCCTCTCTCGCGTCATTAGAGCAGGAGAAACGCATCTGATTTGACCTCAAGTCAAACAAGTCTGTTTCAGAAAGATCCAAACACATCTTGCTATGAAAGTCGGCAAAATCACATTTGAATAAAGCAACGTGTACGCCCTCGAGTTCAAGAGGAGCCCTCCACAGTATGGAAATGATTCACTCTCTTCTTGATATATATATTGATCATACTGTATAACAGGATAACTGAACATTTTCCAGACAGTTGGAGGCAGCGAGATTGTCTATTATGAAAAAGTGCAAAGTGCAACCTGATAATAACCAAACTGACATTTTTACACAACAACCAGCAAACTAAGGATTATAATTTTGATAATGTTAATAATAACTACACGTTGGATCAATGTAGCGCTTTTCAATGTTCTCAAAGACGCTTTACATACTGTCGGATGAAATAAGGAAACAAGCACTAAACTCTTTAATACAGATAGAAAAAAAGATAATAAATGAAAAGATGGGAATAATTTGGTATATGGACTACGCAATAGAAAATGGAGGGGGGGGGGTTGCAGGGGAAGGAAATTCTGAAGAGGTGGGTTGTCAAGGCCTTTTGAGTTCAATGTGGAGGCATTGTTGATGTGGTTTGGGTGTCGGAGAAGAAGGCCGTTTGGTGATGTGGTTGACGTGGAGCAGGAATGAAAGGGGCGGGGTCAAGGATGATGATGTTGGAGTCGAGGAGGGCTGGAGGAGGCAAGCTGGTAGGGAAGAAATGTGAGAATTCACTCCATTTGTCAACGATGAAGGAGTGACAGAGGAATATGCAGAGTGGGTGGGGCTGAGGGTGCTAAGATGCTGGTGTTCTTTATAAGCCTCTGTGTGAACAGTATGCAGTGGGCTAGACAGACACAATGGAAGTAGCCTTAGAAAACACATCACCTTTAAAACACCTGTGGTCCCGACACACGTGCACTGACTTTACAGATCTGTAAAAAGGAGGCTTCCTTCTGCACTGCTGACTGCCCTGCCCCCCCCACAGAGAGAGAGAGAAAAGAGGAGGTGAAATGCAGAATAAAAGCGAGAGAAAGAACAGCCATGGCAGAGCTGACCTGCATGTAGTTACATAGAGGCCGGTCCCAGCCGCTTTTGATGCTGCACACTGGAGAGGACAGCTCAGCGTAAGTGAGTGAGCTCACAGGCGAAGGAGAACATTGCAGAGTAGTGTTGAACAGCGAAGGCTGGTTAAACAAAGTGAGGAGAGCTGTCAGTCAGGTTCCACACTCAAGAGACTGATTCCTCTCTTTTTAGGATTACGCCTTTTTAATGAGAATCCCTCTTCAGTTATTCATCTATAAAAAGATATTGATAGAATATGTCGAGCATCAAATAGCAAAAGCATCTTGTAGTGTAACAGAGAACGCAGCAGTGCATTTGGCCATCCTGACAGTGGTTTGCGGTTATTTATTTTTTTCAGGATTATGTCGACGACCTCTATTTCTGACCTTTAACCCCGAGGCGTCCACCTGCATCTCATTATAGCAGACCACGGCATTCGTTTTCCTAACCGTACCTACCGAGCCGAGCGGTTACAGGGATGAGCTGCTCAATTCCAATTACACTGCAGTGATTGCAACGTCGTCACAAAAGCCTGTTCAACGGTGCACGACCGCACACACACACACACACACACACACACACACACACACACACACTGGAGAGCGCGAGTGGCCGGCTAGTGTTGACGCAAGGAGAATTCAGAGAGGCTACATCAATCTTGTCAAAAATCAACATGCTTGTTAGTCTGTGTTTGTGTGTGTAATGCATGGGCTTGGCTGTGACTGATTCTTGAGATTCACCTTTTGCTCTGAGCGAGGTTTTACTGGACTGTGGGTCGATAGATCAATGCTGAGTGGAAGGCACACACTCAGCAAAGCCAGAATAGCCCTGGAAAGGCCACCGCAATCAGTCTTAGTCCAGCCTGTCCCCTAATCATCCAGTGGAGATTCTCTTCTATTTAAAACAAACTGACACTTGAAGCACTTCCAATGTAGTCGAATATGACGCAATGAGAGATTGGGATAATTGAATGTGATTAGGCATTCGCTGTCTATCCTGAACCGTGATTGTGTATTGCTGCTGTTTGACGCTCTTTTGTTATTTACCACTAAGAACTACGGGTGTTGTGGCGGCAGGTCAGATTTTTAAAATGAATCTTAACGATACTCGGAGGCAGAGGGCAGCAGATGTAATCTCAGTGCTTGAGTTGAACCTGAATGACCACAGATTGCGAGCTGGCGAGCCTGAATGGCAGATAAATAACCTTGATCAGAAAATGGCTAGCGTTCATCAAGAGAGCGGCGCTTCACTAATAACACTGTAGCAGCTTTCTCGCCACCATTGAGGTTAAACTCAAACAATCAAACGCTTGTTTAACCAACGGTCTGCATTATAGAAAAGTCTTACTTACTGTTCTTCCCTTTCAACTGCAATATGATGAGTCATCTAATATTTATTATCACTGCAGCTGTTACTGTAGTAGAGCATTTTGTTGGTGCTTATTGTTTCAAATTGCAGAAACAAAGCAGTGAATCACATTCAGATAACTTTGTTTCATTCCAGTTTGATTTGTTCAGCCCAGAGACTGTCACTTGATTTATTACACCTCAGTAAACATTAAAACCATTAAAAACACGAGTCTCAATCGCCTGTTTGAAGTGGTGTTCATTTAGTGAGTTATGGTCCATTTAGAGTCCAATAAAAGATAAAGCAGGATATTATGCTTTAAGGGCGGGGCTACCTTGTGATTGACAGGTCGCTACCACGTCAACCTCTCTATCAGGATAGAGGCGTGGCTATGCATATTCCTCCTAAGCCCCACCCTCTCGTCCAAAAATGGTCATCTCTGGCTCCAAAATCAAGATGGCGACGGCCAAAATGCCAAACTTAAGGCTTTCAAACGGTACACCACTTCTTTTAAGCAGTCAGTGGAAGAGCCCAGAGCTGTTAGAGATAGATGCTAGCTATAACAACACCTTCTTTCAACCAATCAGAATACTGACATTTTCCTTTTCAATCCGTATAATAGTAACTGTTTCGTCAAAGGACATTTTTTGCCTGCACTGTGGAAGCCTTGATCTACAAAAATGAAAAGCCACAATAGAAATCTCTGATTCACTCAAACTGTGCACAGCCATAAGTACTGTATTATCTCATTTTCTCCCCTCGACAAAATGTCCTTAAAGTTGTAGCCACGTATCACAATACACATTTCAAAGGCACAATCAGCCCACTCTACTGTAGTGTAGGTACATTCACAGTCCATAGAATTGTATAGCATAATGTGATTATTTGGTCAATGTGCAGCCCCGCGTGCCGCTCTGATGGTGGCAGCGCTTCATTGATGCCGCTCGTTTGAAAGCTGAATGAATGGTGCAGATTAAGGATCCTCTATTATGCCATACGGGGAAATTCATCATCTCCCCTTCCCACTCACCGAGACACGCGCATGTGTAATCCACCTCTGCTTTAGAAATGGAGATTAGAAAACAGTTCAGTTGTCCTCGTATATATGGCTTATATGGGAATCCAATGATGCATGTTTACATTTCGGTTAAGAGATTCAGTTTAAATCTTCAGGACGTTTTATTGTGCCTTCATGTTTCATTTCATCTTATCTTCCGTTCATTTTTGCCACTCGCTTAACTCTGAGGCATCCATCCATCCCGGTCTTTTTCTGGGAAAAAACCCCCCCGCTCCGCCTTCCAAGGTGGAAGCGATGGTATTCGGCGTTTTTGCAATGTTTACTGTGAATTTGTTTCCAAACTTTTAATCCAAGACAATGTAATTAACATCCTGGTTTTCTGCTCGCTTTGAACCGAAATAAGACAAGTTCTCTTCTCCGCTTCTCTCAGTTCGCCCAGTCAAACCACGGAAAACATACTCCAAAAATAACAAAAGCATCAGGCCTGGGAGGCTCCTATTCTTTCTCAGCGGTAGACCCAGATGGAGAGAGAAGCTGACAGCGAGAGGTAGAAGGGCTCATGTGTTGTATTTATTTTACTTTTTAAAGAAAGACTTCCAGAGATTGTAAGGAAGATAGAGGTGGCGCCGTATTAGGACGTGTGCTGTTAGAGGCAGCGGTATATCTGTCTCAGATTATGTTTAGATGATGGCTTCAACTTTACGGCCTGTTTATCTGCCCCGGATATTTACAGGACGACATGGCAACAGCTCAGGCAGCAGCACAGGAGGAGGAGGAGGCTGGATGGAGCATTGTAGCTCTTGGGCTCTATCGTGTGTTTGTATGTGCGTGCCTCTCCATAAAGGATTAATGCAAAGAGAACGACTTATAGACTTAAACTAATGGCCCACATATTTCACCAGTCTGTCCCTCGTCTCTTCCCTTTTATCTATAAAGCCTGTCAATAACAATGAAGTTGAACATTGTTTTTTTTTAAGAGCCAACACTCTTCAGGGTGCCTTGCCACGCGCTAAACCTCTAATAGCTGTGTTTTGCTCGGTGACGTGTCTCTTTGAAGTGCCTCCAGATTGAAAAATGCATCCTGCGTCCACGACACAACAGGCTGCAGGATGCCTTCATTCACATGGTGCTCTGAGGCTAAGCTAGAAACAGGATGCAGTTTCTTTTAAAAATCATCTCCATTGCATAATTCCTCATATTGACATTATCTTTATTCATGCACATTGTGATGTACGTGAATCATGGTCATGTCGATGAATTGGTGCATTTTACATGAATACATAGCTGTTTTCCGTGGAGTATTTCTCGAAAGGAGGCCGGTTGTAACGGTGTTTTTACAACATGTGTTTGTGTGTGTTATCCTAGTTGTCGTTACGCTCGCTCTCTGTACTTCCATCACTTGCTAGTGTGTGTGTGTGTGTGTGTGTGTGTGTGTGTGTAGCCTTTATATGTCTATTTGTGGCTCTCTCCTGTGTCTATCTTAATCTGTCTCTCCCAAATGTGTGTGCACATTTATACGTCTGTGTGTGTGTGTGTGTGTGTGTGTGTGTGTGTGTGTGTGTGTGTGTGTGTGTGTGTGTGTGTGTGTGTGTGTGTCAATGTGTCAGAGAGAGAGAGAGACACAGAGAGAGAGAGAGAGAGAGAGAGAGAGAGAGAGCCTTGCTGGAAGGAAACAGCTGTCTCTCTGTATGTCAGGCCTGGGATCTGAAGGGGTAAGGGACTAAAGGAGGAGGAGGAGTAGAAGGAGGAGGATGAAGAGAACTGCAGTGCCCGGGGAGCTATGACAGCCATCACACTTAGAAACTGTGACACACATAACCCGAACCACACACACAAAAAACATGACACACACACACATACACACACCTGGATCACGGTGTGAAGGTTGTTTAGAGAGCCCTCGGGTGTTTGTGCTGTGCTAGTTAAAAAAAAATCCTTCTTTTTTTTTCCCCATCATGGCTGCACACACACTGTGGCTGGAAGGTAGCAGCTGATATTTGCAGATTGAAATCAGCTGGTGTCTTTATATTGAGGGTTGCCTTTCTTCCAAATTGTAGTTGTCCGTGTGGAAAAGCCTTTGAAATAACCAGCGTGGGGTTGTGTTCAGTGTTGAAGTATACATTACTCGAGGCCTTTTACATTAATGAAGAGTTACTTCATGCGTCATCAATTGAGCATTTAAATGAGCAAAAGAAATGTTAAAGTGTGTGAAACCCTTATTATGGCTGCAGCGGATCATATAGGTGGATCATAGTGATAACTATGAAAAAAGTTGTTGATATGAAAGGAAACTACACCTTTTTATTTTTTTTCACTTAACGTAGTGTTCAAATTACACCGTGGCTTTTGAGGGGGGGGGGGCTTATTTTTGGTGTGTGTGTGTGTTTAACCGTGCACGTGCATACATGAATGTGCCCGTCTACGTGCAAAAATACACCATCAACCCATTACAATTCATACAGAGAATATTTAGAACAGGAAACGATTAAAAATGATTCACTGTTTGATGATTCAATGTTTTGTTTCAAAGTTCTCTATTTGGC
This sequence comes from Leptoclinus maculatus, assembly GCA_032191485.1. Taxonomy (NCBI): domain Eukaryota; kingdom Metazoa; phylum Chordata; class Actinopteri; order Perciformes; family Stichaeidae; genus Leptoclinus; species Leptoclinus maculatus. Next base: position 10,927,624 of record JAVDOI010000015.1, read on the forward strand.
TTCCAGGGCTGAAGTAGATGCTCACTTTAGAGTTAGAGCGCCCCCCCCCCCCCTTCCCCCCCGAAATGTATCAAATGAGTCATCCTGGGGAGCTCATATCTTTGTCAGAGGAGCCGAGCTCCAAGTAGTTTTCCCGTACTTTGAACCCCTACTTTCCTTCACTTCCTCCCTATTTCCTTCTTTACTTCCTTCCTTCCTCCACTTTCTCCTCATTTCATTCTTTCTCAACTTCTTTCTTGTTCTTTTGTTTTTCCCCCTCTTTATTGTCTTCTTCCCTGCTTTTGTCTTTCCTTCTTCCTTTCCTTTCTTCCATCCTTCCCCCTTTCCTTCCTTATTTCTGTCTTTGTCCGTCCGTCCTGTCGCAGTCAAACACCAAAATGTCATCTCCGTGTCCCCACCTACAGGTCACGTACTCATACAAATCAAACCTGTCACAGTTTCCCATTTGTGTGGTGTCTGGTTGCAGACGTGCGATTACAGCGGCGGGGTTACGGCAGCAACACCGGTAAACGATAACGAGTATCATCAGACGCAAAGCGTGCAGGTACGCCCGTCTCCTATGCTAGCGAAAGGCTTTTTTTCTCAATTTATCAAATGTCATTGCTCAAAAGGTCAACCTTCACATGCGTCATGCTTGAGATAAAACAATGTACCGCCTCCTCTCATCCCCAGTCTCCCTGCAGTGTTTTTTTATCTTTTCTTCTTTTTGTTGACCCATAGATGGGATTCACTATCTTACCCTCTCATGCATTAAAAGATTACCTGCCTCCTCGCAGCTCACCCACCCCCTCTTGAGGTTTGAAAAAACCCTTTCAAGCTACTTCTATATGTGTGTGTGTGCATGTACAGTACATTATGATCCTATATTTGTGTATATTATAGATGTGTGTATGCTTTTTTCTGTGTGTGTGTGTGTGTTTGTGTGCAAGCGTGCACTCACTTTGCCGTGCCCGTGGGTTTGACGGATGATGTGTGACAAGTGTGTGGAGTCAGCCCTTTGGTGGGAACCCGCTGGGGCTGGAAGATGCCCTTGTCCTTTCATATTTTACAGCATATCTTTGTACTCCTCCACTGTGGCCTCTACGACCATAACTATAGGCTTAAAGGTGATTGATTGCCAGTTTGACTTTGGAACCAGATAGAACTCTCTTTATGCAATGCCCAAATGCACTGTGTCACATGGATACCTTGGGTGTTATACATCACCTTGGATGCTCAGTCTTACTGTAAAGTCGAATTAAACGACATTCTGACGTTTTTGTTTTTCATTAATCCAGCGCAGATGAAACAGAAATCCCGGATGAAGATACTTGAGCGTGATCGAGGATTTGTTGAAAACTGAATTTTGCTGAACCGTGAAAAAAAAAAAAAAAAAAATAGAGCCCACTGCGTATTCAGTTGTGTGGAAGGAATTCACAGTGAAATGCTTCATGCATAATGCTGAGCTGTCACAACTTTTGGATTCTTCATAATGGATGACCCCACCGTGTAGCCACTGGGATGCAACACTGGAAAAAAGGGGAAACATGCATTTGTGATGTGAGCATCCAGAAGTGCTCCACCACAGAAGCATTTTGTGCATGTTAAGAATTTACTTGAATATGACATTTAACACCTAACAAGGTTGTTGGTGGCTGCCATTGCTGCAAGCAGGGAGTTAAAGGAGCACTCCACCAGTTTAGTACTAATTAGTAACAGAAAGCCTGCCTGACATGCAGGGACAAGATATGTGTATTAACCAGGCAGGGGACGTGTAATAAAAGCTATTTCATTGCATTATGGGAAATGTAGGACGTGGCCTTTTGTGGAGCTTGACCTAAACAAGGGGCTAATACTAAGGGCCTCTACTGCTTCAATTTTGACCATTCTTCTTTTAATCCAGCTGTTGAAGCCTCCCAGCTTTGTGGAAAACTAATACTGAATCGTTGGAGTGACAACATTTTGAAACCCACAAAAACAGTGTATCAGCTAACTGCACACAGCAGCTTCATGCTTCAGGTGTATCATTCTGGTAGATCTTTGCTGGGTGGTTGTTTTTTACCAAAGGGACAAGACATCTAGTGTTAAGCTGTTCTGTGTAGGAGTATGACTCTCGGTTTCAACTCATCGCTGTAGGTGGGGAAAGTGACCAACACCAGCATTTCCTCTGGACAGAGTGAGTGAATTTTGTATTTGCAGCTTGAGGCAAAAAATACCGTTATCCTGTTTTGATGTTAATAACAGGGCAAAAGGAAATTCGCTCTTCCATGTTTTCCCTGCTTCTCTCTCTGTCTCTTCGCTGGTGTTGCAGAGGTCAGCTATGCACTGTATGCACAGGTACATTTTCCAGATGCTGGGATTCTCTTTCACCTTTTTATATTCTCACACCGCAGTGCAATCGCCGATAGACCTCCGCTGTCCAACTTGGCTGCCGGGGCCCCTCGGAGCGGCGAGCGGAGCCAAGAAGCTGTCTGGCCACCCAGTGTAAACTATGTGTTTACAGCAAGTTCCAGGGTCAGACCGGGCATGCTCGGCTTAGTACGTCTCACCTGCTGCCGATGATAAAAGATCTGATGTCGATGTCGACAGCTGGCTAACAGTGGCGCCACCAAACCCTATTTGAAACATACACTATTTCTTCTGTCCTTACATAACAGCATTTGGCAGTTCTACTGTGCCTTGCAGAGGCGGAAAAAGAAATGTATGCTTTTTCTGGCAGCCGGGTGCAAGATATCTACTTATCATTCAGCATAACTCACACGTGGTTTTGTAAATATTTCAAAGGTTAAACCTCAACCAGTGAATGGGAAGAGCAGCTCTTGAGGAGCCAACATCTCTGCCCGCCTCTCTGTTTCCTCTGAGCTTACTGCATACTGTGTATTCAAACATTTATAGACTTTATAATGTGGTCATGCATTTATGTATGTTTCCCCTGCCCCTACGTTGGCAGCACAGCTTCCTTGAAACAACATGCCCCTAATGGTTTGCTCGATCAGAGCGCGTTCAAATTTGGCTGAACACAGGTGCCGCTGTTCGAGGATTCAGACATAACGTTACGTAACATTTGCATATTTGTTAGTTCAAAGAACACGGAGAGATATCTTTTGTAGTTTGTCCTCTTCCCTCTCCCTGGTTATCCTCTCCTATTTAACTCCAGCGCCTCTGCCACACCTTTTCTCTTCTCCACTATTTTTAGTTCCTGGTCAGTGGGGGAGGAGGGGGGTTATCATGCCATGCTCTAAATAACTTTATCGACATTTGAATTGGATGTGGATCACGATAACTATCCAGCCTTCCTGCTTCCTGGCTGGCAGTCAGTGAGAGGAGAGCATCGGTGCAGCCGGGGGCCACAAGGCAAAGAGAAATATGTCTGAAATGCAAACGCATGCTTGTATTCACATGGTCTTCCCTCACACAAGGCGTTCACTGACTCACAGAAAGGCAGCGACACATCACACGCACGCCTCATCGCGTTGTGTTTTGATGCGTAGTGCAGCTTAATGATAGAAGCGTGAATAAAGCAGCTTATTGTGGTGTCCTCCCCTATGGAGACAGCAATGTACTAGGACTATGTGAAGTATGCTGGTGGATTTCTTTAAGGCGCTATGACCATGAATCACTGCACTAGAATGTTTGCTCATGCTTATCCCCCAAGACATCTCCATGACGACGCTCCTGTACGGTCAGCTCGGTCATGAAATACTTGCAAGTGAGAGCTCCACTATTAGATATTTGGTCTGTGGCACTTGAAGCGGAGGGGTTGGCGATCTTGAGAAACTAGCAAGAAGTACGCTGCTAGAAATGATCAACTGTTTTCCAATGAAAGTAGCTCGCAGAATTAAACGATTAAACAGGCTTGTTATAGTCCTCGGACGGCCGTTCAGAGCATTTGATTCATTGATTGCTGTCGGTGCTGGAAGTCAACTTTATTGCTCAAATGCCAAAGAACATATAAATGTACTTACCTGGCTTATTTCTGATACAATGTCATATTATAACATGCGTGTTGTATCATCCTGGGACAGAGCCAGGCTAGCTGGTTCCCCGTCTCCAGTCTTTACTCTAAGCTAAGCCAACCAGCTGCTGGCAGTTGATTAACATTTAAGGGGAGACACCCCAGGCAAAAACATTGTCTTTTTCATGCACTGGTCAATTTTGGGGATATTTTGCTTCCATAACATGTCTTTTTTTTTTCAGAGTAGTGGAAAGAGAACATCTCAATTACACAATAAGGTGTTTTTGAGGCTACTTTCTCTATTTGTGTCTGTAGATTTCTCCTAAATTCACCCAAAGTTAGCATTAGACAATGCCTTATTTGCATATTAAAATGTAAATTTGCAGAAAAGGTGTTCCTAATTTGTTTCCAAGAAATTTTTTTGCATGGGTTTTGACAGTATGTTATGGAGTAATAAAAGGAGATATCCAAAATTCCCTCCGTTAAAACATTTAGCTCTGATTATTCAGCAAAATGAAACTAGAATTTTGGCTTTATCCAATTTCCAGATTTCTGTTCTGCTAATTAGCACATATTTCATAAGATTGTGCCTCTTTTTCATCGTTAAACATACATTTTAAACTCGTAATACAAAAAACAATTGTTGTTATTGTAAGTAATTCACCTGGGGGTGTCTCCCGTTAACGTACAGACATGATAGAGGTATTGATCTTTTCCTCTAACTCTCGGGCAGAACAGCTAGCATGTGTATTTTCCAAAAGGTTGTTAATTACTTTATAGTTGCCATCGACCAGCCATTGTCAGCATGATGAAAAAAAAAAAGAACAGATCAACATTTCTCAATGGAGAGTGAAGAGCTTCTTACACATGGCGTATATACTGTCCACCTCACACTCAACATATTATAGTCTCCTAAAAGCATCACTGTGTTATTGCTCCAAGACTAATTTCCTTCTACCTGGTGGCAAATAACTAAAGGACCCGACTATGCACAACTGTCCTTGAAACCGTTGTAGTCACTTTGTATGCAGGACTGAATGATACTGTCCTGTTGGCGGGGGGGGGGGCAATGGACACTTCTCTCAGCTTTCAAAGTCAGTACCATTTTTCCTTGATGTGGAGCGAGAGCCGCGTCCCTGAACGAAGGCTATCCAGGAAAGGAGAGCGATACAATCAGGAGACGGTGCTCGGCCTTTACTGGCAATTGACGTGACGACTGAGCAGGAGAAAGGAGAGAGGAGACTGAGTTTGAGGAATATAGATAGGGGAAATGGGTTTAATTGTGATGCTGATCATAGCGGTCTAAATACTTTCCTGAAAGCGCAACACACAAAATGTATCACACCACCGGTATAAATGTTCTGTTTACTTTGCATGTGGCTGTCTGTCAAACGCTCACAGGGTGATCAAGGACGGAGAAAGATGAGAGAGAGACCGATAAAGAGAGGAGGAAATTGGGTATTTTTGTTTTGTTTCTGGGCTCTGTGTTGGGTTAGTTAATGACTGGTGCATATGTCAGCCACGCAGCTGTGGAGTTACAATCAGCCAGCCAGCTGAGGAAGGGAGCGACGGATGGAACGGAGAGAGAGAGAGAAAAGGAGAGGCGCACAGATATAAAGTATTAAGAAGAAAGCAGAGAAAACAATTCTGCGTGAGGGAGAGCGGAGGAGGTGAGATTGAGGATTTTGAGCAAAATAAACAGAGAGGCATCCGGAGGGAACAGGGAGAGAAGGAGAGAAAGGGAAGTTGCCAAGATAGTTTCCATTCTTCTCATCCTCCCTCAACTAGCTGAAGGAGAAATGGCAGAGGCTGCAGTCCAAATCATTACGCTCAGCTGCCTTCCTGGAAAGTATTTACTGTTGTCAATATAAAAAAAAAAAAAGAGAGAAGGCACTGTGTATAAAAGGGAGAATAACTCGCATATGCAGCTCCTCTGAAGAAAGATAGCAATTTGTTGATGGACTGCACTGCTGTCCTTGTATTTTTCAAACACATTAACATATTTTCTATACTCCGCATCCTCTCGGGGACTCTTTTCACCTCCTATTTCCTTTGACTTTGGCTTTTCACCCCAGCCGTCCTGTCTGTCTTGCCCCCATCCTGGCCATCCTCCATCAGCCCTGGGATTTAAGCCTTTAAGAGCCTCTTTTCCCTCCAGTAAGAGCTTTAAGGCAGAATGTGTGTGGAATAGCAGTTTTTTTGGGGGGGGGGGGGAGGATCAGAGCCGGGCAGAAATAGGTACAGATCGAGAACAGGAAGTGGGCGCTTCAGGAGGAAGTCTCTGACCTTCGATTGTCCCCTCTTGTAGTTGCCCCACAAAACACCCGCCGTAACTGAGACGAGGGCTTTTTTAGTGAGGCAAGGACACGTATTTATTGTGTCTTGGTTATTGCCCACAAACACTGTTTGCAGTGTTAGGTGGTGTAAAGCCAAGAGGTTTTTATCACTGACTGGGCTCCTCTGCAGTGAGACATGAAGATGTGTTCCAAACGTGGATTGATTTGTATCCAATGCACCAATATCAGGAATATGGAATTCCTGTTAGTGTGTCGTCTCTCTGCTGCATTGTTCTGTGAAATCCAAACACAAAGATATTATGTTAGACCAGGTTATGATGAAACGATTTGTGATTAATTGATTCATTATTTAAGTAATTCGTCAAGCGAAAATATTAACCAGCTTCTCACTAGACCTTTATGAAGCTGTGATCTTGTGATGGGCGTCACTGACATTCTATAGACCGAGAAAATAATCCTAATTTGTAGCTCCACTTTAATATGTGGCATTGTCAGGTTAACACAGAGCCTTTCGCATATTGCTGACTGTCAAAACCTCGCCTTTGCATGATTTGTTATATCTGACCTGTATGCTTCCCCCCCCCCCCCCCCCCCCCTCATTGTGCCTCTGCAGGCAAACCCGGGAGCAGGAGACCCCACCAGACTTCTTCTATTTCTCTGACTTTGAAAGACACAACGCTGAGATTGCCGCCTTTCATCTGGACAAGTAAGTCAACATCATGTCATGGTACATGTTACCTGGGACGCCATGTTGTCATGACGTAGGTCTCTGCTGGACTCACGTTGGGCTGCAGTAGAACCAGAGATATCCATCATCTTTTTAATTCCATGCATTCTTCTTCCTTGTCAAAGCCGGGTGGCTGCATTACCCTCGGGTTCAGCAGTGGATGTCCGGCCCCGGAAACGGCCCCCGATGCCACAAACATTTTCATCTAAATAAGGAATAAATCCAATGTTCTTGAAATCTGCTGTAACTCCTTCAAGCCCAAGTGCTTCTTTTCCATCCTCGAGGGCCAACGTCCTGCAGGTTTGTGTTCCTCCCTGATTGCTAATTTGATTCTCCTCCGTGTCAGCTCATTAACCACCCAGGAGGGACAAAAACCTGCAGAACCGCCAAGCCAGTCCTGGGCGCCTTTTCGTTCTACGGTGAAGCTTCGAAGATATGCGTTTGCAAGGTCCTCCCCAAGCATGGCAATACAGATCCATGTGTGTGAATGCAGCCAGGACTGCAGGCTCTTCTGTGCACGAACACCCTACGAGTACTTTCTCTGCGCTTATTTGTCCATTTGATTTTCCATCTCACCGTTTCTCTCCCTCGGAAACCCCTTCTTTCTCAAAACACAGCGAGCGGTGTGAGCCGGGGCCCGCACAGTCGAGGCCGCGCGAGCTCCGAGAGGGCCATGAGTCACAGCGAATGAATGCCGCCCTCCCACAGCTAGCGTCTGACTGAACAATGACTGCAGCCTCCTTGCCTAGCTAACCACCACCACGCTCTCTGACTTCACTGCCTTTACAAGGCTAACGCTTTATGGCTGGCCTGCCCGTCTGCCTGCCCCAGAGACTTTAACGAAGGGAGAAAAAAAAAACCTCACGAGGCTGATCAGCCGGAGAAAGACGTCGCTGTGGCCGTATGTTATTACAAGCAGAGGGCTTGTGTTGTGTTGTGAATGCTGGTGATACAAGAGGATTCTGAGGTCACCCTCATACATGTCCATTCACACACACACACACACACACACACACTAGGGCCACAGCGGGTAGTGATGTTGAATCTGCTTTTCCTTCAGGCACAATGACACAGTTCAGCAGCAATTGCATTAGCAGCAGCTTTCTTCACCAGTTCTTCTACACATCTGGTCCTCCTCTACACAGACACATGCATGAAAAGACGCTCACACACTCCCAGCATATGTGTGGGTTAAGGGGAAGAGGAGGAAACCAAAGGCATGAAAGGCCCTGTGCCCATTCTAAATATAAGCCAGGCAGGGTTTTTCCTTATTTTGTCTGTTCTAAATTAGAGCCTGGCTACAGAACTGCTGCCGCTGCTGCTGCTGCTGCTGCTGCTGGTGGTGGTGGTGCAGAGGCTTAGGCTACACTGCCTCCCAGGGGGCCCGCAGACACACACACAGGCTCTTTTAAAAGCAGTATACACACACACACACACACACACACACAGAGCCACTGTCTTTTCTTATATAGGCTACACTGCTGTAAGCATCATTAATTATGTGATTGGATTTAAATGGGAAGTGCACTCGGTGTTGCTGCATTAGGCGGGGAAAAGAGAGCGAGCCGATATAAAGACGTACAAGGACCCAATATGACCTTAAAATATGAAAACCGTAGAGCTCCAAACTCCCTCTGGCGTCTCGTACATTTCTCAGCTCAATGATGATTGACACTGTTTGTGCACGGCTCTCAGCGGGGCCTTTCTGTCCCCGCCCCTGAATACAACACAAGTTCAAAATGGCAACCGTGGGAATACGGTTTATCAAAGGGACAAGGATGGAAGAAAAAAAGAGAGTGATGAAGTGCGTCGCAGCCAGCCCGAGCTGTGCCAGCCTTTCTGCATGGCAGCAGGCCCGGGGCCCAGCAGGCCGGACTGTGCTTTGCGGCGCTTCATCCTGTGTCAGAGGACAGAGACATGACTGCGTGCGTCCGTCTCACTCAACCCGCCAACCGCTCTACCCGATGGCATCATTTTATATGACGGGCTCTCGGTTAACGGCGCTCTTCTTTTCCGGCAGCTTCTCCCATGTCTCTCTATATCTCTCTCTCTCCTGTTATTCCCCTGGCCCCATCTTTAATCTTAGTCTCTCTTTCTGTGTGTCTCTCTGCCCTCAGGCCTCGGCCATTAAGTGTTGTCAGGGTTATACATTTTTAAAGAGCCCCGTTGCTGATGTTGTAGCTGCCTGGTATTGACGTCAGGGACCACACATGCATAAAATAGGCATGTGGCACGCACACCAGAAGACGGTCACGCAATCTTTCAGTTAAACCTTTATCTTTAAATATATTAGAAGCACGTGTGCAAGTTGAAAATGTGTTTGATGTAGAATGATATAATAAAAAAACACAAACGTTTACCATCAGGTGGCGTAACTGTCAGGTCAGGACTTGTGTCACAGTGCCCCCTGCTGGCAGTGGGAGTGAACGACATGAGCTTGTCCTTGTCACTCTACAGTTCTTCGGTACTCAACTAGCGCTGTAGGTGATCATTTAAAACTCTCAAACAATATTTCAACATTTTCAGGGTTATAACTATCACTTGATTCATTTGATGCTGAAGAACACTTCACTTGGCATCATTATCAGGCAAGTTCTGGAGTTATAAGGAGCATAATTTTTCCTTTGCGAATGGACACCAGAGATATCGATATCCGTGTGACAGTTATGCTAATTGCGGCAATTGAGTTGAAGTATCTTCACTGCCTCCGTGAGCTGTTTGTGTCACAGCCACTGTCATGTACTCCTGCTGCATTCTGAGCACAGAATGTAACCCCTCGGTATGTGTCTCTGTCCTGTAGGATCCTGGACTTCCGTCGCGTCCCTCCTGTGGCCGGCAGGCTTGTCAACATGACGAAGGAGATACGAGATGTCACACAAGACAAAAAGCTCTGGAGGACCTTCTTTATTTCACCAGGTGAACACTGAAAAATTGTCAGAGTTATTGGTTTTCAGAGACACATCTAGAGGGGAAAAACTTATAATACAGCGAGATCAGAATGGATGAAAATGCTGCACACATTTCAGTTCAGTTGTACTCTTTTTAAATTCCTGTTGTGTGTACCCCAAAACCATCAGTCAAGATTATGTGCTGATCCCAGAAGGAAAACGAATAAATGCCATCTGTGCCGTCTTCACCAATATTTATTCATCATGCAAAAGTTAAAGCCAAGCGAAAAATGACCAGTTTCCTTCTTCATAATGCAGAGCAAAGCTAGTTCTGTGCCCTGGATTACCGTGATATTAATTTGCACGGGATTAGTATTATCAAGGGACTCTAGCTTGTGCCAAAGCACCACAGTTAATTAGCGATGCAACTTTTTACGTTGCATATTATACACGTGGAAAACTTTCACGGGATTAAAAATGACTGACAATATCAGCAATTATTACCAGTCGCTGAATGTCTCCAGGTAATTTTCATCTTGGGAAAAGTGGCCTTTAAATGATGTGGTGTGCATTTCTAAAGGATTATAAGTGGGTGTGGTCACATTTGAAGTATATGACACTGAGTAGTATAATAGAATTTATTCATTTATCAATTTTTAATCTCTATAAACAATGGTTTGACAAAGCAGCCACATCAATGCATGTTCTTTTTCTCACGTCTCAGCCAACAACGTGTGTTTCTACGGAGAGTGTTCGTACTACTGCTCCACCGAGCACGCTCTGTGCGGTAAACCAGACCAGATTGAAGGATCCCTGGCTGCCTTCCTCCCGGACCTGGCCCTCGCCAAGCGCAAGACCTGGAGGAACCCGTGGAGACGCTCCTACCACAAGCGCAAGAAGGCAGAGTAAGCGATCGATCCTGCACTCAGACAGTGCTGCGTTAACTGAATGAAGCAGACGCTGAGGGATTCACTGTCGGCCCAGCTATCTGAGGATAGTCATTACACTTGCTGTCAGATACCAGGGACGGTAACTCATGAGAGCTGAGCAGGAGATCTGTGGTGTTTAAGATATCATGTAAATCAAGTTAAAGCTCACTGACGTACTAATAGAATAAAACAAACTCCTGCCACAGAAGAAAGCACTTGTATGCAGTTTTGTTATGATAGGGGGAAAATAGGGGAAATATTAATTGGAACAAACGTGTTAAAAGGCGAAACTAATTGGATTTTGGTGATTTGTTTGCAAAGCAGATGCATAAATTCGTATGAATTAGAAATGTGAACAAGAAGTTATTTCTTCAGATGGGAGGTGGACCCGGACTACTGCGAGGAAGTCAAACAGACTCCACCGTATGACAGCGGGACACGGCTGCTCGACATCATAGACATGACCGTCTTTGACTTCCTCATGGGTGAGTTTCACCGTCCTGTGGTGGTCCGAGGTCAATAATGGGGAAAAACATTGTTGTGTGCAAACACACATGTGGTGTTAACAGTATATAACACACACACACACACACACACACGCATGTGCTCTCTCCGTTTCACCGTTGGCTGCTTTGTATTCCAACACAGGGAACATGGATCGCCACCATTATGAGACATTCGAAAAGTTTGGAAATGAGACCGTCATCATCCACCTGGACAACGGCAGAGGGTAAGCCACTGCATTGTAGCTCTAGAGGTTGAAATGCAGATAATGTCATGTGCGGCATTCATTATTCCACTCTATTAACGGATTCTGCCTTTTGGCATCGGAAGCGAGCTGATTCCCGTTTTTAGTCCATGTATTATTGACCCAATCGTGTTTGAGCAGGCTTTGGTTGAATGCAGGCAAACCGTCCGTGTAGAGGGAAAAATAACGCAATCTTGTAAACTGGCTACAATCTGGTCGTACACGTCGTCTCTCAACTCAAGTCTCTAAATGGGACTGTAAACAATGAGCAGCGCACAGAAAAGACTTGTACTGTAGATCTTATAGATGTAACCCCTTCGCCCCAAGAGGCTCATCATCATGCGTTGAGGCATTGCAGAGTGTAATTCATAAACGGTATATCTTATCATAATGAGCTCACAGTCGTGTGTAACACGATGTAGACGGTGGTTGAGATATACAGCATACAATCCACGGGGATTGTCTTTTAAATAAATCATAAGAAAATCATTCTAGAAGATATTGTTGTTCAGGATAGCTTATCTCATTAGCAAAATGTATGAATTTTCATGAAACACGCACAAAATGATGCACATATAAATGAATGATGTATGAGGTATAAAGTGTTTCTTAAAGTTAAAGCTGAGCAAAAAAGGAAAAGCGTGGGAGGAGATAATAATAATAATAAGGAGTGGTCAGGACAACAGAAGTGTAAAGCTGCTGCACAGATGCAGACACATTCCACAACCGCACAGGAAACAGATTTTAAAATCATTCATGCTGCTATCTTTTCACCCTAGCTTTGGAAAGCACTCCCACGATGAGATATCCATTCTGGTGCCGTTGACCCAGTGCTGCAGGTAAGGTCTTCTTTGCTGGTATTCTCATATTCGTTATGGCTTTATCGATCCCAGTGCAAAGTATAAGCATGGATTTTCACTTATGATTAGTCGGCCATTCACATTATCAGTATTGTCGAGCATATGGGTATGACTGTGCATGATGCCACACTAACCCCCCCCATCCCTCTCTCTCTTGCTGCAGGGTAAGGAAGTCGACCCACTTGCGTCTGCAGCTGCTGGCTAAGGAAGAATACAAGCTGTCCATGCTCATGGCAGAATCCCTGGTGAGGGACCGCCTTAGTCCCATCCTCATCCAGCCACACCTGAACGCCATGGACCGACGACTACGCCTGGTCAGTGCTACGTACTCTTTTTATTTGAACCTCTGAACAAATTGTTGGAATTTTGTGTCTTCACTTTCGTCACTTGTAATGTTTTGGCTCCATGCCCAGAGCCCTCAAACATGTTGTGGTTGGAGGTTGGAGGTTGGGCCTGCACAGATTCCACATGTGTGGAGTTTGCATGTTCTCCCCGTGTCAGCGTGGGTTCCCTCTGGGTTCACAGTCCAAAAACATGCAGCTTAGGTTCATTGAGGACTCTAAATTGCCCGTAGGTATGAATGTGAGCGTGATGGTTGTCTGTCTCTATGTTATTAAACCTCTTCTCTTGTGGTATTTCTTTTGTCACCAGGTGCTCAATGTGCTGTCAGAATGCATTGAAAAGGAGGGCTACGGTTACGTCGTAGAGGACGACCTCCAGGGGTACCAAGGGACAGACCACGCCCACAATGGCCCACGACGGAGGTAGCTGTCCGGGGGGGCGCTGGCAGCTAGGTAGGACTGACTCCCTGGAGATAGGAGATTGAGTCTTTCTCTTAAAACTGAACTGGCATCCTGTAACACAGGGGTGAGCTCCATCTGTACTGAATTCCTCAGAGGGCTCGTTTTTTTGTTTTTTTTGTCGAACTTTCAGGGAAGCCTGTCTGCCTGAGGTTCATAGAAGCTGTCTGGAAGTGGAAGCCTGCTGGATAGGACTGGACCTTGACAAACGAGTGCAAATGACTTAAGCTGCACAGATGCTCGCAGGTGATGTCAGAAGAGTTCTGGATGGATCTGGGGCCGGATCACAAACTAAACCGAACCAACCCCCCCCCCCCCCGCGACATCACCTAGAATCCTTAAATGATCCAACCCTGACTCTAGTGTAGGATAGCGACACCCCACCGCAGCACTACCAAACCACGAAAGTCTGGCAAGAGACGCTTTCTCTCTGTCTTGTTCAGGACCTTTTTTTGAATTCAGTGAATTCTGAGAGACTTGTAAAGAACCTCCCGACCCCCCCCCCCCCCCCCCCTCTCTTCACAAGCTGAATTATGTGTTTATACGTATTGTTGGTACTGCAAGTGTTTGGGTTGAACATTCACGGTGGCGGAGGATGTAGAGGGTGACTTCCTGTTGTCTTAATTATCAAAATGATGTTTTATTACATAGCCTCTTTTTTTTGTTTTATTTGATTACTGCTGAGTTGATTCAGCTTTTATCGTTGGTATTCAAGATGGAAATATTTGATTGGAGTGCAGGTTTACTCCTGGATTTGTCATTTAATTTCTCCCATAAATGTTACTTGTACTTGAGAGAGTATTTATTAAAATTAATATTTATTATTTGAAATGAATACTAATCGGTTTCTGTTAAGAATGAGCTGGAGAATATTCATCACGGTGGTGCACTTCCTCATTTGTCCAAAAGGGGGCAAACTGAGCATGTGCAAAAGGAGCTGCCAGGTCCGTGCCTCTCAGTAAAGTGAACCCTCCATTATGTACAATTGGTTCTAGTATTGGTTCAATTCAAGCACGTTTACAGCGTTTAATCCATCAACTGTCTCTGTTTTATACTTTCAGTGCAACAGGTATGAGGTTAGATAAATGTTCCCAAAAGCCAAATGTGACACTAATAGATTTAAATTATTGTTTCTTTTGTAATATATTTGATGTCCAGACGTTGCTGTTGTGGAGAGATTATTTTTCAGGATGTATATTTCATTCATTACCAACAGCAGATAGCTTTTAACTGTTGGTGTCAACGATTCAGTCGCTGGCTGAAAGTTAATATATACAGTAGGAAAATCTAGTGCCTGTGCAATGATAGAAATACTTGAATGTCTGGTTTCATAAGCAGAAAGGTTTGAACTCCTCCCGGGTACGAGCTGGAGGTGAGAGTCGGAGGTCTGACTCCAACTGTTCCATAAGGGTTTTATTATACAGTCTTAAGTTTCCATCGTCCTGTGTCAGGTCAGTTCAGTGTGTATGGACGTATGGGTGGGCCCATAGTGAACCTTAAGAGGATGTGTTCTTAAAGTGAAGATGATTCTTTTGTTTTTTATTCAACTCATTGTTTCTGTACATTTTTTTGCATTTCTTTGCATCATGGTAAAAGTGCAATAAAACAAAATAAGCAGAATATTACAGTGCTTTGTTTTTTAACAGCAGTAGAAGGATGTGAGTTTGTATTTGTTTTAATATGCGTGTTTAATGTTATATATTACATCATCATGGGAGATTATCATCCATATAGTTCAACAACAACAATCTGTTTGACAACCTGAGAAGCATAAGTGTGTATATTGATCGGGTGCAGTGATCACAGGTGGTCCTTTGATGTAGTACACACAATAGTTATTTGTTCTTTCTTAGAGCGTGACCTCATGTCCAATTTTGTGTGTTAAGCTAAGCTAACGGCTAAGCTAAAAGTTCAACTCCTGGACACAAGATGTGTCCTAAAAGACCGGTCTTTGTGTTTGAGCTTTTTGAGGTTCGACGTTTCCATTTCACACTTCTGTAAACTGCGAACTGGAACTCGATTGGCGCCCGAACTTGTTGCAATGTCACAGAATGCGACTTGTACACGACCCGTTGTTATTGGACAGTAAATGCTGGCAGTGAGGATGGCTGCACAGTACAGTGCAAAGGAAAATGTCCCTCAGCCCCAGCGCTGTGTGCCAGCATGTTTACAGTTCCCAGTGCACTGTTGTGTTTTGATAACCTTTCCTCACAGAACAGCCCCCGGAAAAGCTACTTGGCTGGTTTACATAAATGCATGTACACACACACACACACACACACACACACACAGGCATACAGAGCTATGAATGGAGGAAGTCTGAGACAACCATCAGAGGGACGGAGAGTGACCAGAGGAGAACTAAGGGCTGTAATCACCGCAGCAGGCCGCAGACAGGACGCCAGAGGAAGCCTCGTCATGGGAGTGAGCCATGTGGTGCTTATCTGATCTCAGTTCAGACCAACCTGATACGGTGACCTCCTCTTCTCCTCTACACCGCTTCTCTCTGTTGCTCTATTTACAGTTTTATTCAGAAAAAAGGAAGCTGTTTTTCCTGTCAGGAGGGAACGGGCCCAGTAAGCTATAGCTGTCTGTATTTCACTCTTAAATTGTGTTGTAGTGTGAAGTGCTGTGAAATATTGTTACTCAAAAGGTTTTTGAAAATTAGTACTTCAGTACCTGAGAGAATGTACTTCAACCAGTGGTTCTACATAGTAGTACTGGTTGAGCAGAAGTGTTCTAAAGCAGCGTTGAATTATTTTCAGAAAATGATTATTTGATGGGTTTTGTTTAAGGTAGAGTAGATTAAAAAGCCTGAGACATGCTGAGACATGCTGGCTATACGGAGGCCCTGAAGTGAAAAATACGATATTTTGTAAAGATAAAAGAGGAAGGCAGAAAATTCAAAAACAGCATTTCATGAAAAAAAATTCAAAAATCAACTTTTAATTCTTATATGAAGTCCCTCTCAGAGGATCCGTTCTTGACCAAACATCAAAAACAGTCAATTTTTTTACATTTGAATTGTACTGTTTAGAGAGGTCAAAATGTAAGCAGCAGAAGCAGAGATATTATTACTTGTAGTCCCTTCTGCTCCAAAAACATTGGATTCTACCCTTCTTATGGTGACGATGTGTAAAACCAGTGGAATGCCCCTTTACCTGTTCTGTTATGTTGCCTGTAGTACAGTGGCGGGCCGTGCATTTTATACCCAGGCCTTCAGTGCTGTCATGCAGCTGAAATACCACCTTATAACCACATGATGGCGCCACAGCTATTATTCGTTTCTAAGGCTGTAACTATGTACGTACTCGTATTAAACCGTTCGGTACGAGGCTTACAATACGTTTGAATAATGCTAGAGCCACCATCATCCCTTAATGACAAGCCGCGGCCCATTCATCTCTTTAGGAGACCGTCTTATGATTTTACTTTCACAACCCAAACGTTAAACGTACTGCTCTGCAATCTCTTTCCTCGTCTCAGCCCCCTGTGTCACGGTGTGTGGTACTCGAGTCAGGAAACTTGTCAGAATGCCCATATTTGATTGGCTGAGCTGCATCACGTGATGTGATTCACAACACCGACTAACGCTGTTAAGTTTCGTTTCACGATAGTCACGTGCTCGCCCACTGACCAATCGCTGCACTAATAGTGACGTAGCTGTGGGCCGGCTAGTATGGGGATAGCTGGCTCTGACACGTCAAAGAATACGCCCAACATGTCAAACTAAAGATCTGATTGGTTGAACACTATGACAATCAACAATATCGTCCCCATTCACTTAAACTGCACATGGATGCACTTGTGAGTCTGCAGGCCTCTGGCCTCTCTTCTTACCTAGAGACACAGAGGTGGAATCTGATTGGATAAAAGCTCTACTTAAAACAAGCTGCACTGGAAGCAGAGCAACAGAGGAAGACAGTAGCTGTGCAATGACAAAATAAGATAATGGGACAAATCATTTTATAAATTATAATACATAAAAAAATATTTTTATTTTAATTTTTTTTGTGATTCTGTTTAGGCCAGCAGAGAAGGCTTTGCAGGCCCTGACGGCCCACCACTGCTGTAGTAGTTATTTCCCAAAATAAAAGGCCTACATATCTTTATTTTCTATTGCTAGACTAAGTCCTTAATGGTAGTTATGGCCCCGTGTGGTTACACCCACCCTCAAGGGATTTATTTTACCTGTACGCGAAAAACACAATTTCCGAGAGAAGAAACCAATTGTTAGAAAAGATCAAGACAGACATGGAGACCACTGATATTAATCCAGATTCTGTTTCATGCTTCAAGATGCACTACAGCTTTTCATGAAGCCACAAAAAAAATGTGGCCTGCACCTAAAATTGAGTACCGCGTTGACCTTTTAACTGCTTCATTAGTCAGAATTAATGGAGAATTGCTTTCATGTCTCTGTGTCGACCGATATAGCGCCTATAGGCTCCTCCTGCACCAGCGGGGCCACACACAGAGGCCTCGTAGACCTCAGGCTGTTTTCCCGGCCTCTGTCGCCTCACGGGAGACCTCCAATTGCCCCGTTTAGATCCCTTCAAAAATACACATCCCCCTGTTTTATAGACACGGAAACAATTTATGGCCATTATAGAGCATTATAGATAACATCTACAAAACTTCCCGTTGTTGACTAAACGTCTACCAGAGTGGACACACACACACACACACACAGCCCAAAGAGTTAACGGAGAGAAAAAGAAAACAAAGATGCAAAGGATCTTGTTTGTTGGTTTGGGGGATAGCTGTTTTAATTACAGTTCGAGAGATTAGGCTATAAAAGAGGCAAAATAAAACATGGAGGCGGCCTACTGGCCCAGTGGACCACCCAGAATCCTGCTGGACGTGGGGGGGGGAGAGGAGCCGTTTGTCCAGCAGATTGACAACCAGGCTGCTACTGTGAGACTGCCTGGACTAGTCGAGTCAAAGCGAAAGGGCACTCTACTAATTCCACATGTCAGAGTCAGTTTACAAGGTTTACAGGGGACTATACTGCATGTGTGAAAATCGGATAACTTACCTCAAGTGATGTCACTTGAGTCAGAAATAAAAATTGTGGAGGTGAGGAGTTCTAAAGAAGTGAGCTGACCTGAGCTTTGTGCAGCAGCTTGCTCCTCGTCTCTGCTTGAGGCTAGTGGCTCGAGGCTACATCAGCAGCTCCTAGCGTAACAATCTCCAACAGAACTTCTGTCAAGTTGCTTTGTGGGTAATGTAAGCGCCAGGTTTTTGACAAGAAAGAAGAATGCGTGGAACAAAAAAAGATGATGTCTTGTCGTTTTTTTTTAATGGAATTTGTCTGATTTGGACTGGGGTCTGGAAACTGACCAAAGATAGCTTCCATTCATTGCTCAGCAAGTGTAAACACACCCCCACAGCCCAGGGTTGTTGTATGCTGCTGAAAATACAAATATGAAAGGGAACAAAGTATCCTGCTCGGCCTGCCAAGCCTAACAGCCATAGCATGTAGCCGCGGGTCATTTTGATGCACTGAAGCCCACTGGCTCTGCATTTAAGCATTTCCTGTTTGCTGGACTTCACATTTTTACTCTTCAGAGGGAAAACATCCTTCTACTTCTACTAAACTTATCTAACAGCTGTAAGCATGCATGTAACTTTACATAATCAAGTTTTGATTGGAAAAAAAACACATTGGGTATTAAGATAAGAGGATGAAGCGTTGTCAGAAACAAAACAGATATTGCCTCTACGATATTCGGTTATCATTTATTTGAATGATTACCTACTTGTTTTGGGCTATATTTAACTTATTTCAAGTATGCAACAATTCAAATGCAGTAGTATGTCATGTAGGTTTAAGTTTTAAGTGTATTAGGTCTTTAAATACTTTATTATTGTCTGCACAAAAGAAATATAGGTAGATTGGAACGAGGCCATCTTCAGTTGTTCAATTGGCCCTGACCTGGAAATCCTAAAGCGTGTGCAGTGCTGGTGATGAAATAACAGAATTTGTGAATCCAAAATGTGAAAACAAGAGGTCAAAGAGCTTAGAGGGCTGGCCCTGAGTCCTGAGACCTGCAGCCGTTCCTGGAAAGCAGCTGGGACGATGTGGAGAGAAGAGGGGGGGCTGGAGGCAGCCGTCATCAGCAGAGCTCAGAGTGTCAGCTGGCTGAGCAGAGCATGGTGGCAGAGCAGAGCGGCAGGACAAGGTGTTGCTGCTGGGCTTTGACCAGGAGAGTCAGATGAGACAAACGGGTTGGATCCCACACCCCACTCCTCAAAGTGTAGAAATGTTTGACAACTCCAACTACCCCTTCAACTGTTTTAATTACGATGGAGACGGATATCCCTCCTCCAGCACAGACGAGGAGAAGAAAATGTGTCGACCCGCATACAGGTATGGACCGTTTTATTTTTATTTAATGTAACTTTGAAACAGCTGTTTTACATCACTTTGTCTACCAGTATGTCGTATACATTTTATACAATTTTTAATGCATTTAATACATTATTTTTCCCTTTCAAAAGTGTTGGGTTAGGGTTTCGTGTTATCTGAGCATATCATCCCTTTGACAGTTTGGGCAAAACAAAAAGACTTTTCAATGCAGCCTAGTTCAGATTATCTGTAAACAAAATGCCGGCCTATATTCTGTATAATACAGAAGCTCTAAAAACATATAACTAATGACAAATACACCTTGCTTCAAGAGGCACAGTTAGATATATCGTGTTTCATTATTTCCCTTCAGTGCTGCACTATAGATTATTTTCTTTTAATATCCTGTTGATTTTTTTTTTTTTCATTTATTTAGTTTCATGATTTTTCACAGACTTTTGAGGATAACGTAATATAAATGTAAATATGTTTTTTATACAGCAGTCTAGTTTCATGTGGCTACTGTATCTGTTTAAACTCTGTTTGAATTAAATTAAAGTGCAAATGTAAAACCGTCCGTTCTGTTTGGTTTCTTTAACTCAAAAACGTATTGTTTTATTAGTTTATGAGAATTAATAACAATTGCTCATAAATGTAGTGTTGAACTGATGACATTTTACTTGTGCTCAAAGACATTAAATATAATGTCTTTTTTGTATACTCTATATTTGTGATTGGTGCTGACCGCACCGTTAGTGTCGCACAAAACCCAAATAAGTCCGTTCAGATTTCTGTTATTTGTTTTTTAAACAAAAGAAATATATATTTTTCATGCAGCCCCCATACAACATATAACTCCCAAAATATATTTATATTTGCTATAATAACAGTGCAAATTGGTAATTTCGAGATTTTGTCTCCTTTATCAAATTGTTAAGACCAGTTTGTGTCAAAGGGAAGGGTTACCACTTCGACAAAGAGAGAATATACTCAAGAAAACAGTTTGTAGAATTTCTCATAATCACAATTTCTAGACACAAATATCAACAAAACACAAAGTTGAAGAGTCTTTATCGTGTGTCTATCTCTTCTCAGCTTAACACAGTGTGTTGCTTGATTAGAGTGTGTGTGTGTGTGTCTGTGTGTCAGCTACATAGCTCTGATAGCCATGGCCATCCAGCAGAGCCCCGAGCAGCGGGTCACTCTGTCGGGCATCTACGAGTTCATCATGAAGAGATTTCCTTACTACCGCTCCAACCAGAGAGCCTGGCAGAACTCCATCAGGCACAACCTGTCTCTCAACAGCTGCTTCATCAAGGTGCAACGCAAAACACGCTGCATTGTGTGCAAATTACGTCCGTTACACAAGATATTCAAATGTTTCCTTTTTATATTTTTACCTTTTTATTTAGTAGAAGAATAAATTGTTTTCTTTCCCTCAGCAGTAATAGTGTATTTCCTTCTCTTAGTAATATTGTTTGTGTGATATTTTTAATCTTTGTTAAGTATTCTTCATATTTCCCGCAGGTTCCTCGTACAGAGGGCAACGAGAAGGGAAAAGGAAACTACTGGACTTTTGCCAGCGGCTGTGAATCGATGCTCGACCTGTTTGAAAACGGCAACTTTCGGCGTCGCCGGCGCAGAAGGAACATGAAAATCGGCTTCCGTGATTCAAGAGAAACCCCTTTCCACCCTTTGGAAAGCCACAGCAATCAGCACGTACCCGCAGCTCGCCGCCCCGAACCCGACTCCACCGCCTGCCCTTTGAACCCTGAGAGGCCGAGGCCAGGCCCCCAGCAAAACCACCTCAACCCAAACCCCACCCAGCATGGCAAACCAGAGTCAGAGATCAAATTCAGCATTGACTACATCCTATCCACTCCGGATCCACCCCTGCCCGGGTTCAGATCCTCCCACGGCTCCGTTCACATAGGGCCCACAGGGCCTCCCATACATGTCCTGGAGCCCCAACATCTGAACCTGCACTTCTGGACTCTGTAAGAGGAGAGGAACGCAGAGACTGAACTTATTCTTTCTTTACTAAGTACTGTAAGGACATCAAAAGTCAGAGAAGAAACTCCACAGAAGGGATTTTACTGACTTGAAAATGTAAACGAGGATCAAAGTATCGAGGTACAGTATTGTGGGATGGATTCTAGATGGAAAAAAGTCACTTAAAGAAAGCATCATGCTGACTAAGAATTCATCAAAAAGATCAAATGTGAACAATACAGTACAGCATTCATATTGTCATTATACTGTACGTACGGTGTCTAGTGCTGACATAGACTAGCTTTACAGTATTCTCTATATGTATGTACACAGGAGCCATGAGCACAATATGACGTGTCAAAAAATGCTTTAAAAAACAGACTCCACTGGATTATCTTCTTATCAAAAGTTGAGGTTATTTTCCTCATAAAAGAAGAGTTTATTCAGAATGTTATGGTTGGACATGTCATTCTTTTGGTGCCTGTTGAACCTAAATATGATTTATGTCACAACAAATGAGTTCAGCACTACAAGACATGTTTAAGACATGGGGTGTACAAATAAAACAAAATAAATATGAATTTTCTTGTTAATAGTTTTATTAAATTCTAAAAGTACATCTATTCCTTCTGCCAAATTGAAAAATCCAGACCCTATATATATATATATATGCAGATATACCAGTCCTACTTCAATGAAAAGTTCATTTTCCAGTGTACGTAGGTGTGTTGGAGGCAGAAGTGTGTAAGTTACATATTGAACCATGATTGGCTTCTAAACCACCCACGAGGTCACAAACCATCCTCCTCTCTCCTCCTCCAGATGAATACAATGTTGAAGAAAGACGATGTCACAGTAGGAAACGCAGAGATGTTAATAACAATATTAACGACGGCTCAATTCCATTTAGCTGCTTCAGTTTCGGGGTCCTGTGCAGGCTGACTCACTGTTTGCATATACCAAATACACAAAACATACAAATTGCATACAGTACTGTATATATTACATACTAATTGTCAAAGTATACAGTTTAAGCAGTTCATATACTAAAGACAAAGCCAATACGTGACATTTTCATACTAGAAAGAAATTGCACAATATGTGCAATCCTATGACTTTACAGTATATCACTGCAAATTAGATTAAACAAAGATAGTTTTGTTCCAACCCCCCGTGCTCCATAAATCATGTGGTAAGAGTGACAACATTTAGGATATTCAAAACAGTCCGGACGCAAACTAAAAAACACTTGATCATTGATTGGACTGTTGTACTCATCACAATGCAATACACGAAGGGAAATCTAATTGTGGATGGTGGTGATACCACACTAGGAACCCCTCAGGGAACAGAAGAAAAGACAATTGAATTTTAACTTAACTTTACTTTCATTTTAATTGACGGTGTCATTCTTAAGTTGCAGTTTCACCCCCTTGGCACGTTGCACCATTTGTATGATTTCTCTACAAAAAACGTATATTATAATAATTGGCAAATAGTTAATACTTAATACATCAGCATGGAAATGCAACACAGTTTTAAGATACCACCACCACTCACACTTGAGTTCCTTTGTGCATTGCATTGTCACAGAACAGCCTCAACAGCACAATCAAAAATAGTATTTACACTGTCTAGTGTGAGTATATTCCATTTAGTCACTTTTCCATTGCAAACAAACTACATACAAAAGCATGCTTAGAATTAGTACGTGGTATGGATTTGGGCTAAGCTGACACTGTAATGACATACTAGTCCTATTTCTGACTGAGCGGTTGTTTCCACCTTTTACAAACATTTTGCACATTTTTTTTCATTGACCTTTTGAAATCCTGATTGACTGACACTTAAATTCTAATCCAGTCACTCCTTATTATTATAACACATTGTATTCACACACACTTAAAAGAGGCCTAACGAAACATTTCCTTGCCTGTACAAGGGAGATCAATCATAGCGTGTTCCTGTGCCGTCGAAGGGACATTTTTCAATTTAACCTTTATATTATGTCTTGACTACATCAGAGGAGGGTTTCAACGCACTTACCATGAGTGGCATTTAATATAGCATAACACTTGCAAGGTGAGGCCGAGATGTGACCCTATTTAAATACAGAGGCCCCTGCCGAAGCCTTAACAGCAACACCTCCCCCAACAAACACACACAAACCTCCTGACGCAATTATAATTAAACACACCTTATGCCTCCTTTGCAAATGCCCCTCATCGATCTGTGGGGTTTTTAACATTCATATGTGAACTGCCCCCCAGCAAACGTCTGCGGCTGCACAAATGTTTATGGATCAGCAAGTTTCCATTAACAAAGTTGTTGATGTTGAATAGCGGGGGCTGCTGCCGCCGTGATGCCGCGGATATATTTGGGTAAATTAACTTAGCATAAAGTGCTCCGAGGCTACGGGAGTCTTTTGAGGCAGCTAAAGAGAAAGCAAGGCACCAGTCAGGCCCGAAAAGTCAATGCACATATTATGTTGTCGGGGAATATATGAAACTGTAGCTACTGGCACATTGTCCCAATGAATGGCCTCTATTAAATAACTATTCTAAATTCATCCGTTTGGTTTCATTCCTAGTTAATGCTTCTAACACTTTGTTCATAATTATGTGCAATACTATTTCTCATTTAGGCGTGCGGGAATCTATTTAGTTTGAGACTTCATTATGCTGCCAGGTAAAATGAGCAGCTCAGGGCGAGAAACAGCAGAACGGCATGTAAAGGAAATTGGGAAACCACTGATCTGCAACGTTAATATAAAGTAAATCATAAACACAATTAGGTCATTTAATCTTGAGTGTTTGTTTAGCGATCAGATTGCACCGAGGCTGTGGTGGGGATTGTAGGGATGAAGATAAATATTAGTGTGTTGTTTTCTTTGCGTTTTTCTCCCTCTGTGGTTGAAGGAGTCTGAATGATCTACACTGGGATGATAGTATGATGGTATGAGCTGCCAGCTAATGAAGAGCAGCGAAATAGCTTGAGGCCTTTGATATACACACATCTGCAGGTGCACTTTAAGGCAGGAACATGCTATTATTTGAAAATGGCTTCAAGTGTGTGCGCGTGCGTGTGTGTGTGTGGGTGTGTGTGTGTGTGTGTGTGTGTGTGTGTGTGTGTGTGTGTGTGGTAATGAGAAAATCAACACGGCATGTCAATCAATGGCAGTTGGGGGACGTGTTTACATTTTGCCTGTTAGAGGGATGTCCCTGCTAGGAATACCAGAAGTGCTTTTTTCCAGAAAGAAAATGGAAAATATTGAAATTTAATAAAAGAAAGGGCTTGACATTCAAATGAAAATATAACTCAGAAATCTGCCAGAAATCTGTTTAAATTTGTCAGTTCTCATTTAATAAACACTCCACATGTGGTAAAGTTTCAGGAAAGGTCCTTGTGCTAGAGGGTTGTGATTAGATCCTTTGACCTACTGTTGGATTGCTATGGAAGCCCATAGGGGACTTTATTAAAATGATAGCGTAAACTTAAAAAAAAACGCAATTCCCCAATAGCACACACTTTTTCCTCGTATGTATGTGTTATATTTCAGAAGAAATGTAATTGCAATAATCCAATTTTCATTAGTATGAGTGCTCCTATGACCATATGTAAAATGAAAATGGAAAAGTTGTTTGACATTTAATTTTCAAAGTAGTTTCCCTGCTGGGCAATATCAAAATATTAATTCAAACTTGAAAATTGAAATACAATGCAACCTACATGCATTTAAAAAAAATTGAATTTTCAAACTATTTGAAAATGAAATAGTGATGGTTCATTTTCTGCATTGCTTTACAGTCGACAATATTCAAAATCAATAAGCAAAACGGTGTCACATGTCAATCAAAATCAAAATCAAAATGCAATCTGAGTAACTTCTGTGGTAAACACACAAGCATTTCCATCCCTCACCAACCTAACCTAACAGGAGCCACTAGCCCGAGGAGTCCCATGTCAGGGCTACAAGCCAACCAGTGTTATAGCCTGTCAAAGACCATAGGTGATAAACTTCAGATGAATTTATATTGCTCACCACATTTAAGCTAAACAAGTTCCACCAAGAAGCTAAGCCAACAGGCAGTAAAACAAACTTTTGGTCATCTCCAATGTAAACAGCTCATTCAGTATGCTACAATACCACAGCAGGCACGTGTTCATTGGAGAAAGGTTGGGGCATTGGCACTGCCTCCTGCCTTATTCCTGAATAGCTAATGCTACTAGTCACTAACATGCTTGTTATATTTTCATCATGGTAATGGGTTAGGCATGATCCAAGGGACCCATTGACCTCCACACCCAGGGGGCGGATAAAGAAGAGCCACCTGCTTCAGTCCCTGGGATGTTCAGTGTTGTCGGTTCTCTTTCAGCAAACCGGTCAGTAGTTATTATAAGCAATATTCCAACTAGCTTCCTGCATTAACATAACACACATTAAAAGAACCCGAATGGCAAGAAGTTTGTAGATTAATGTTGTTTGCACTACTTACTGATACATATTTAGTTGGTTAATCAGTTCAGTAGCATTCATTGTGCGTATGAAGAAAAGGAGTGAGATGAAACTAAGGAGATGTCTCAATAAACAGCTGATGTCATCAAAAATATGCGTGCACTTGTTGGCAATGGAAGAGTTAGCAAGCTTTAAACATTGAATATAAACTGTTAAATGTCTGGTCTTTTTCATGTTTGGTTGTTAGAATCAATATTCCAACAACAGACTCAGCTTCTACAGAGTTCCGGCAGGATCTTCACCGTTTCAGAGCAACAGGTTTGAGTCGCTGCATCTCCTGACGGAACACCACCACGCTTCAATTTCATTGTGTAGTATGTCAAAAAAAGTCACAAAAAAGTCATAGTACAATATGTCCAAAAAAGTCATAAAAAGTCATAATAAAATATGTCGAAAAAAGTTATAGTATGGAATGTCCAAAGATTCATAGTATAGTATGTTAAAAATGTTATGAAAAAAGTCATAGTATAGTATGTTGAAAAAAGTAATTGTATAGTATACAATTACTTTTTTGACATACTATACTATGTATAGTATATGTCAGAAAAGTCATAGTATATTATCTCGAAAAAAGTCATTAAAAAATGTATAGTACATAACATTTTCAAAAAAGTCATAGTATAGTTGTTCGAAAATAGTCATAAAAAAATATAGTATAGTATGTCGAAAAAAGTAAAAAAAATCACAGTAGAGTATTTTCAAAAAAGTCATAGTATAGTACATCGAAAAAAGTCAGAAAAAGTCATGGTGTACTATGTAGAAAAAAAGTAATGAAAGAGTCATGATATAGTATTTTATTTTTTCTATTTTAACTTTTTTTCTTTTTTTAAAAGCCTCCTGTGGAGAGCTGTTGTAAATTAGCGTTTCGCTACAAACACTAAACACAGTGCATCTGGTCCTTGTGCATACATGTATGTTACAATTCTAATGCTACTGTGATGTCCATATCAAATAAACCATGAAAAAGTCAAAAAAATGGATCGTATAGTATGTCGAAAAAAGTTACGAAAAAATAATAGTGTAGTTTGTAGCAAAAACATCCTAAAAAAGTGATATTTGTATTCTGTAAAGTAACTTGTAAATAAAATTAGCAAATACATGTAGTGGAGTAAAAAGTACCTTTGCTTATAAAGAAAGCAGTATAAAGAAACAGAAAACTGATTATACTGAAGTAAAGTACAAGTACCTCAAAACGTTACTTACGTACAGTATTTAATGAATGTACTTACTTACTTAGTTTCTCTCTACTACTGATAATTGTTACTAGATATACAGTAGGCAGGGCCAAGTAATAACATCATATGATAAAGTCAAAAAGTCAAAAACACAACACTGAATTCCCTTACAGCAGATATAATGTATAATATGACGTACTGTCACTCCTGTTGTCAAATGTGAAATAATAAAATCAAAGTGAGAAGTTTAAACAGTTTGTGATTGTCTATATTTCTTTAAAATATAAAAATGATTAGGGAGCCCTGGTGGCCTCTATAGGCACCAACTGAAACGCATCATCTGGTCGGAGACCTTTGTTGGATGTCATTCCCCATCTCTCCACTTTAATCTAATAAAAGCCATACAATGCCCCCCAAAATTGTATTAACACAATATTTATACCAGCACTCTATACAGTAAATAAATCAATATATTAACTATCCTTAAAGTAGTTAGAATACATTACACACTTACAGAATATATATACTTTTTGTATTTCCCTAAAAATAACAATATTACAATTTTGATTACTTCTTATGTCAAGTAACACATGTCAGTTGTACAATGATGGATCATGCTTTGATCATGCTTGTTGGTGCTCATGGTTGAGTTGTTATATGATCCAAGTTCTGTGTTGCAAAGCAGATCCATTGCACTGTGTCAGCATAACATGCAATGCAACTACAATGCACCACAGCTCTGGCCAGCATCTCCACGTCGCTCACTCGGAAAACATTTGGTTGATGGTTGATCCAGAGGTTGTTGTGGTGATTCCGGCAAGTAGCTTTATGCTGCTTTATGGGTGATAAAGCTGTCTAGTGTCAGTTTTATGGACGGTTCAAGTGGAAGGACGATCCTTTTTCCTCTCAATTTGAACACTCACAAGTGTGTGATTAGGCTCTGTAGTCCAACCACCAGGGTGTGCTATCTAGCTGCGTGTGGAGAGGGGAATCACTAACAGCAGGTATGAATCTCAGGAGGAGAGCCGGAGTAAAAGCTGATGCTCTATATTCTCGAGAGTCCAACAGCTCCACACACTCGGGCCTCTGCAACAGATGTTAAGAGTTATTGTGATGCTTGCCAAGATGAGCAAAGTGTTCAAATTCAGCAGTTTTTGAGGTTAGATGTTTGTCCGTCTCACTATCAACACATACTTCTAGTTTCACAACAAGTTTCTACACACACAGTAGCACTACCACCAGAGTTAAGTCTAGAGCTGAAATGCATCCTAAAACAAACTGAATACATTTATAAAAAGAAACATTACATTTAGAAATTTTCTTTCAGTGATTAACTTGAAAACATAAAAGCATCAGTTTACCTCTTGAAGAGAAATCCACAAGCTCTTTTGTGCAATATGAATTTAAATAAGTTATAAAGTCTAATTTAAAACCAGCACATGTTGAGTCAAACAGGGATCCTGTGCACTGGTGTATTCCAGTCTACTGTCCGACAGACACACGCCTCTTTTTTTTTTTCTTCTTTTGACCGGGAAAACGCTCCAGTGGCCGAGGCTGAATGTGTGGGGCCACATTGTGGGATGAGGCGATTCCAGAGGACCAATGGGGAAGCCCCTGGTGTGGGGCCCATGGGCCTCCAGGCAGAGTTTACTGCAGGTCAGCTTCAGCTATTACCATCTGAAGAAGGAGCCAGGAGAAGGATGGTATGCCAAGGAGAGGACTGGAGTGGTGGCAGCCACTTTGCACATTGTTGTGCAGCAAATAAGCCGTTACATTTCGGCAGGGAATACAAGACCCCCAGAAATAAAAGACGGAACTACAAGGATGCGGACACACTGCTAATGTTTTATTAGAGTTCATGCATAAGTCAAACAACACAAAGAGAAATGGGAGATGAGGCAACTCAGGAAAGAAGCAGTCACAAAGCACAGCCTCGCTTATCGGCATCTCTATTCATATCATCCAGTGACGTACAAAGAAGCACATTGTTCCTCTGCAGAACAGAGATGACTGCTAAAAGTCTGGGGGTATGCTGCGATTCAGTTACAAACCACTGACAAAGCTCACACTGATATAAAGCAAGGTTGATCCCGAGCAGTATCAAACAGGATCGTAACAACATGTATTCTTTAAAACACACATTTGTAAGCTTCTTTTTTTTTTTTTTTCTTCAATCAACTGAGAAAAAAAAGGTTTCTGCGTTACAGAACAGCTGACACACACACACACACACACACACACACACACACACACACACACACACACTCTGAACACCAAAACAAAGAAACGGAAGGAGAGGTTTCCCTTTCAAAATGTGCAATGTTGATGCTTTGTCGAAAGTGTCCAAGTTAACTTAATCTGCTTCGTCATGTGCCAATAGGTGAATCTATTTAAACACGTATCCTTCATGAGATAACTGGGAGAACTGGTGTGGTTCTCTTGCAGCTGTGAGTCAGTGATGGGCTGCTCTTACTTTTATGTCCATATTCAACCAAGAATATCCACATAACCAATACAACCATAGAACACAAAATACATTAGCCAACAGCAATGTATCAAAAAGGAAAATCTGAACTTCATTAACTAAAACACACCATTATGACAATCCCTCACTCTGTCCCTTTACATTTCCCATTTTTCTTTTGCACAATAAAACGATTTTAAAATACTGATCTGAAGACGGAAAAAATAGTTCTGAATAAATTATTTCTACACTTCAGCTCAAATATTTCCAAACAGCTCTCATTATTAATTACATCTGGGTACGTGTCAGCTGATTTACAGTACAGGTTGAAAAGGTAACGCGGCTGTCAAAGTGCACGCTTGTTTTAAGCTCGTCGTGATTGTGTAACATGTCGTCAAGAGAGGGAAAATGTCTCGTTTGTAGCACTGTGTGTCTGCAGCCGGCTCATTTCATGAAAACAAATGTCGTGTTGAAAGGTCAGGCCTTTTAAGATGTCGGCATAAAGAAATGAAGGAGAAAACACACAAATATAAATGCGCAAAACAGCTTTTGTAGTGTGATGTTCGCCTTCTCATTACAGCCCTGGATATTAAGCTGTGGACTTCTAAATCAAAAGACGGGACCTGATTATGTACCGACAACCCAATTATCCAGGAACTTTCCTCCCACATCCAGAAGAAAAGCACAATTTTGGTCCGAAATCATACAGAACACAATCTACTCAAAAGGGGGGGAAGTTAAAACCTCGAGTCGGTGAGTAAAAACCACCAATGACAGCATTCAAAATAACAAGACCGCTCCCTGTGAACTCAACCCATGTAAATTCATGACACAAAGCATCCGTGCTCAGTCAAAAGAAGATCACATAAAAGGGATAATGACACAGCAGATGGAATTAACTACCTGCAAAAAAATTCAGACAGCAGGTTTAGGTGAATAAAATCTCAGCAAAATAATCTCAACAGCAGCAGCGGTGGTTACGTTTGTCAAAGAAAAATATACAACATGTGATTCAGAGGAGGGTCAAATCTGTCGGCTTTGAAACTATCTTCCCTTCTTCTTCTTCTTCTTCTTCCGTTTAAATGAGTTTTTGTAGATTATCAGATGTGTGCGATTCCCCTTTCTTGTGACCCCAGTGAGGTACATCCCTATTGTCAAAGCAGCTGGAGGATAAAGCCTTTTCAAAATGAAATCAACATCTCTTTCTCTGTAGCTTAAATATACACACAACTAATAAACGTGACATTTGTCATTTACAGATTTACAATTCAACTCGGACTGACTTGCAGTGCTGCGATGTGATTTCCCGCAATAACAACCGTAATGTTTCTGTCGGGGTTTTTTTTTTGCTCATAGTAAAAACTTAAATGATGAAGAATGGTGGTGTTAATGCATGCGTTGAGGGCTTTGGGTAAGAAATTGATTCCCTACTAATAATGACAAGGATAGCCAAACTCTCTTTTATAAAACTCTCTTTTTTTTTTTGAGGATTAGCTGCAACATGAAGCTCTGCGGTCCACAACAGGTGGAGGGAGATTCTTCACACATGAAGAAGAAGGAGAAGCTGCCTCATAGTCTCTGACACCAGTCATCATGTGGGTGAGATCCATCGTCTTGGTGGCACGATCAAAATAGGCCATTCGTTTGGTTTCCCCTTTCTTGTGAGCAATGAACGGAGAGCATGAATAATTCCCTTTTCATAAGGAGAGCGTTTACAAATCTGTAGTGTATTGAAGAAGTGTTGAATCCTAACGGCGGTGGGTGCATTTTAGTGTCGGGTCAGTCTGTCCTCGGGTGATGCTGCTCGGCTGGTTTGGGTCTTAGGCTGGGGGGGGGGGGGGATCAGAGGTCAAAAAAGGTAGACGGTCCAGGTCTACATGGCGAACAAAGCGTCCTCTGGTCTTTCTGGCTTCTTGCGGTTGGGGGTTCCCTGCGCTGCACCCGGCTCGCCACTGGGGGGCGACGGTAAGCTGGGGACCATCTCTGCAGCTTTGGCTCTCTCCTCGAGGAACTTGTCGAACTCTGGAAGTGTTGGATCATCGGAAGGAGAAAGAAACAAAACAACAGGAGGAAGAGAATGTTAACTTGGTAACAAAGCAGGAAATCAACCGATGGGAAATTAGAGAAAAAAAGATTTATGACCTACCTTCACTTGTCACACCTTCTTCTGCTTCATCCCCTTGCTGGTGAAAAAAACAAAAAGACAACAATGTCACACCTGGGAGTTGACTCGGCTAAACCGAATCCATTGCAAACCACCGCAAACCAAGTTCAGTTCTGATCCAGTGCACGTGCCCAAAATCACCACACACACCACACCACACTTTTCTTTTTTACACTCTCACTCACCAGTTGTATTACACTTACCTGACATTACCACTCACCCAAAATTGTGCAAATACTTTTTTAATAAATAATAACACATTTTCTATTGATGCCCATTTATAGAAAATAGTATGAAAACCAAAACAAATCCACCAGTTGTTTCCCAACCAAAACAGCCGGATATTACCACTCAGTGATGCAACACCATCTCATACACGTGTGTAAAATGAGCATGAACTCTTGTAATGCTTCATTGTTGGCCACAAACACTAAATTAAACATGTCTTTCTTAACATTCAAAAAAAGTTGGATACACTTAGGCGAAGATATGGTTATGTCAACAAAAACTCCAACTAAAGATCTCATGCAGCAGAAGAAACTTTATCCCTGATTGTTCGAGCCAGATGGATTCATAACCCAGAATGTTCATGGCAATGTTTAAGTGCCAGACTAAAACCAGATTATAGATACTTTATAGTACATCCATTAGTGGTAGGAAAGCATGATCTCACACAGTACACAGCAACACGCGTCTGCAATCAAAACTCCATGCTCATTCTACACTATTTTGTCGCGTTAGTTTGTCCCCATAACACAGCGTTAGTAACTTAGAGTGAACGAGGATATCAGTGTGAGATTGGCCAAAAAGTGAGGAAATGTAATGTTAAAGAAATGTGATACCTTCTGGCTTTGAAGATACGATAAGGGGATAAAACAGAGTGGAAAAGGAAAGAGAAGGGGAGAGAGAGAGAGAGAGAGAGAACTGCAGGCAGAAATAAAAATTATGACGGGCTCACCACATCAGTACACAGCCACTCCTCTATGTCATCCATGACAGAGGACTGGCCTCCGACGCCCTGCGGAGCAGCGTCAAGATGGCAACAGGTGGCCGGAGGGCAGCAGTGCCACAAAAGAAAAGAAAAAAAAAAAAAAAAAAAAACGCCCCAAACACAACAGAAAATATGACTTAAATGAACTTCAGCGTTAACTCAAATGCAACTTAAGAACATATTTTGTGAGAAAAAAAAAAATAAAGACATGGAGATCAATGTTTGTGGCATGTGGCAATGGGTCACATTGACATGCAGGAGAAACCAAAACACACACAGAGCACTTTGCAAAAGCTGATTAAGATGGGACTGCAGTGTTAAAGACGCGGAATATGATTGGAGAGGGCAACAGCATCTCTTACAGCACAGCAGGTCGCTTCGGCCAGTAACCACCAGGTTTATCGTTTAACGTCACCATTTCACACAGTCAATAACCCCACAGAGCACATAAAACAAACCGGTTAGCAACAGCCATTCATTCCCTTTCCTGCTTGACGGGTCAGTTAGTGTGAAAGCAGGGTTAAGACGAAGATGCACACACTACAACTGACAAGATACTAATCTTTGTCTTGTGTTAGTAATGCATGAAAAACAGCAGCAGAGAACGGGGAGCAGCTAGGATTCTTGAAAAACTGAAATGCACCGGAAGCAACAAAACAGCTGGAACTGTAGCCCGAGTACGTAAGATATTGCTGTTAGAACTACAAGCTCTGTTAGAATCACAAACAGACAAAAAACATAATGTCCAAGGGAAGTTTAAAGTTGTTTTCTCATGTTGTTAACTAACTGAGCGATTAGTAGCATCCAGCAGCACCAGTTAAAGCATGAGGGGGAATGCCCGGTACAGTGGTTATAAAAACACAGACTGAGAATTAAAGCCCACACTGGACATGAAGGCCTGCGTCACTGAGACTCACCGCTCCTGCAGTCGGCTGCTGGACATCCAGAGTGGGAGGAAGGCTTTCAGAGGTGTTGCCGTCTTCTGCTGTCGCGCTAAGACAAGAGGTGGAAAAAATGGGCTTTAAGAATCCTGTTTTGCCTCATTTTTTTCCTAATTGAATATATGAATAGAGCGTCCTTACGTGCTGCGTGTTTCAGGCAGAGCTCCAGTCCTGGTCTGAGCAAACACATCAAAGTCATCCTGGCCAAGAGGAGGCTTACAGCTAGACAGAGAGCTCAACGTGCTGCTTACACTGTCAGCGCCCATGTCTGGAGGGGGGGGGGGGAAACACTTGATTGTCTACCGCATAAAAACAGAATACCACTGCTTAAACAAAGTCAATGGAATAGTCACTATTTCACTGTTTAATGGAGTCTATATTCTCTAAAGGAAAAGAATCCTCTAGCAAACATTGCTGGTGCTAAATTAGAGGTCAAATGCAGAATCAGCTGGCGGCTAAATTAGGTTTACAATTAAATGTTTTGGTGCAGTAATTAAAGGAATAGCTTAAATTACATTCATTTGCTTTCTTGCCAAGATTTGGACAGGAAGATCAATACCACTCCGATATCTGTGCATTAGCGATGGCACTAGAGCCAAGAGTTAGCTTAGCATTAAAACTGTCTATCGAACCATCAGTAAGAAGGTTAAATACAGGGATTTCCCAAAGTGTTGTCTCTCTCTCGTTTTCAGATACAGTCTCTCTACAAACTATACTTTCAGCCTGAGGAGACTTGGTTTGTCTTCATCAAATGCTAGCTAACTAGCCTGCAGGCTAATCTAGCAAAGCCCCTTCATGTTGGTATGTTTCAGCCAAGTCTGAACCAGCTCTTAACAGCTATTGTAAGTACAACCTACAATATGTGATTACATTGGAGTATAGAAAGTTGCAGAAGAAGAACATAATGTTTGTTATGTCAGAGCGAGCGCTTGGCTGATGACTGAGGTTTGGGCTCACATACCAAGGCCGGCCAGGCGGGAGGCCAAGGTGGCCGGGGAGGAGGGCCTTGCCGCGTGGGCTGTGATGGTGGGAGGCAAGCTGGACGGGGCTGCGTTCTGCATGTTGCTGACCACTGCCGGGGAGCCCGGGCCGAGGTCTATGAGGTTGTCCTCCGTAGCCTCGCTCAAGACCTGGTGAAGAAGAAGAACCGATGAGAAACACGACGGCTCTTGTTTGGTCTCAAAGCTAATTGAAAGGATTTATGGGTTTCTGGCTCATGAGCAACAAAACAAATCCTTTTTGTGGAAGTCTAAGGAAAAGGAAGGGTTACACAGCATGTAGTTCCTAGAATAAAATAAAGAAAAAATACATTGTGGTTCAAATAAAAAGGAAATGGTTCATGATAAGAATAAGTACAATCTTGGAAAACATGTGGGTTAGCTTCAGGAGAGCATGAAAATGTCTGTAACTGAGGATAGCAGGAAATTAAGTAACCTTTTGAAAACCCTGTTTCTTAAGGGGGTTACAGGAATATTGCTCTCCATTAGAGACACGTTTACCTTTTTATGGAGGGGTTAGCGTGGTCAATAACAATAAAAGTGCCGTTATCCATGAGCACAAATAATCCCCTTAAGAAGGCAGGAATACAGCATGGAGGGAGGAGGGAATGTTGAATATCTGGGCTCTGGAGGAGTTCATCTATTAAAGACCATTTTACAAAATCCCAAACCCCGACTGTTTGAGATAATGCAAAACACAACATGACAGTGATTCTCGGGACACATCCACTTAGTGTCATGTTAAAGCTCGCATCACTGTCAGTCTACCTCCAGGTGTCATCATTTAATTGGCTGTTGGGGGGGGGGGGGGGGGGGGGCTGCAAAGTCAAAACATGCCATATGGGGGTGACAGATACTGGTGGAGGTGGAGGCCGGGCCCATATTATCTAGCCATGTTTCAAAGAGAGTCGCTGTGGGGGTGAGGCTGGTCATTTAGGGACAATATTTTCATACTTGCCTGTCTCAGCTAGCCACAGAAACAGAAGAACAGAAAAGGAACAGAAAAGGAAGAGACAGTGAATACCATTAACATGCCTGTGCAGGGACACACTGTAATGACATGATATCTATGGAAGATATAGCATGCCTGATTAACTGGAAACCCAATGAAGGGGTAAGCATGTTCCGACAAAAGTGTCCTTGCCCCATGCTTTTCATCAGATTCCTGGCAATGTTTTTGGTCCATGTTGGCTTTTTGTTGTATAACTAAGAGAATATGAATCGGTACATACAGAGATGAGATGGAAACGAGAGGAAACGGGGGGGGGGGGGGGGGGGGGGGAAGGCATGAAGACAGAGAGACTCCTACTGAAGGCATTTCATATATATATAGTACATGAAGTTGAGGGCACATTGCAAGGCAGGAATGTGTTCCAGTACGGCTGTGACAAAGCAAATAGAAGCGGATCAGCAACGAGGCTTCTGTGTTAGATCAAAGTCAAAGACAGGCATATAAAAGTGATATTAAAAAATGACTCCTATCTGATGCTGCAACTGGCCTTTCAACAACGCAGTCAGGTCTCTTGGCTGATGAATCCTAAAGCACCTTTTTGGCATAAACCACTGCTCCACAGCTCTGACTGGACTCTTGGTTGTATTTCATTCTGGCATGGACAACACTAGTGGATCTCTACGCACAATCATCCCAACCCCAGTGCCAACATGCAATGACTGTGCTTTGCATCGACTGCTGTGTTGTCACAGTCAATGTTTCCCCCTGCTGGACTGGACTTTAAATGCAACAGGAACTGCACAGACTGAAGACTGAATATTTAAAAAAAATGTGATATTTGCTTTGCATTTTATAATGAAAGGAAACGCATGCATGTCTTTATTGGATTTCCATTTAATTAGGCATGTGAATCACCGATAGGTAACTGACGGATAACAGCACTTGACACGCAAGTCCACATTACTGACACTGAAAGGTGCCGACATCAGAGGGAGAGAAAACATAGAAGAACTAGCTCAGAGGTTTCAGACAGGTATCTGAACATTGGGTACTAACTGCTGACTCACCCCATTGTTGACACTGTGAGCTGAGGACCTCCCAGACCTAAACCTCTCATACCTAAGGCCACCATCAAGGAAGGACAACATGAAAGAAAACAATACAGAAATCTCTCAGAGTTTACCTCACCAGATCTGTGCAAACATACAATGATGTTGGAGAAAAGATACGTTTTGATATGTATACTTCTTTTTGTATGAACCGTCACTTTTTCTGTGTGTTCTAACCTTTCGTAGCGTAGGAAAATGTTGTTGAGGTCATCGTTGACATGGAGCAGCTCTTCAGTCACCGTCTCATTGGAAACGCAGGAGATGAGCTCCATTATCCTCTGCTGCATGGCTCTACAAGTCCTGTTCAGCTCCTACACACACACACACACACACACACACACACACACATTAAATAGTGGTCTCAGGTTACTATTCTTAATGCTTTGTACATGTATCTTCAACTAAAAATACTAGTTATATTCTATATTTGAAGGTACACACTTGCACTGACAGGCAGAAACACACACACACACGCGCGCACACACACACACACACACACACACACACACACACACACACACACACGGTTCCTTGCCTGTAGCAACTCATAGTCTGAAGCATCCTCCTGTCCTGGGACCATCTCAGTCAACATCTCCGACATCACTTTAGTGTTTCCACGAACAACGTCCAGCTCAGTGCGCAGCCGGCAAATCTGTGTGTCATAGAGTTGAATTCATCTACAGTTAGTATATTATTAAGAATTATCAAATTTGAAGCAAATAGTATCGCTTAGGACAGTGAATCCAGACCGGGGGTACATGGAAAGCTGAACTAATAAATTCAACTTAACTCAAAAAATAAAAAGATTTATTTGATTAAAAGTGTGCTATGGAGGACAATAAACAGCCAAAAAGAATTATAGATTACATATGATGCAGACCTTTAATAGATTAACATAACACATACGCTGCCAATCATCCGGAGTCCATTGTAACAACACTGATGCACCATGTGTTGTAATTAAAAGTTCATTAAAACTACACAGCAAAGGAGCAGAGAATTTGAAATAGCTAGCTGAAAGTTACACATAAACAGTTGAAATACTTAACGTCAGCTAAAAGTAACGCATAAACAGTTGAAATAGCTAGCTACAAGTAATGATTAAACAACTCCAAACGGTCGTAGTGTGAATACAAGCTTAACCGAGGCAAACTCAACACTGACTAAAAGAAGAAACCAGAAAATGTAGGAGTCTGTCAGGTTGCTACAGGGCGAGTACAAATGTGTGTTTGTGGGAGCAGCTGTGTACCTGTTCAGGTGTAGGATTGACGGATCCAGAGGGGAGAATGTTGGGGACCTGAGGGGCGGTGTAGGCTGGTGGGACAGCCTGTGGTGGGGGCTGAGGAGCGGGGCTGAACTTAGGTAGGGTGGAGTCGCCCTCTGGAGCAGAAGACAACTAGAAGCAACGGAGAAAGATAATCGCATTATACTGTATGTGTACACATTTAAGCTGCTCAGTATTAGGGCTGCCAACAAATGTTCCAAATTCGCAAATATATTAGTAATAAAAATGGTTAAAAAAAACAAACTAAATAACTTTATGTCGAGCTGAATGAGGAATAATTCAACAACAGCTGTAATTATGGCAAAGAACAGCAAGTTATAGATATAGATGAGGCTGCATCATATCGATAACTCCTCATTCCAACGTCACCATTCAGCCGTTATTCGTCCATTGTGGTGCTTTCTAAGCGAGCGACGGGAATAAACTAGATAACAGATATTCGAATAGTTCGTACCTACGTGTTTTTTTTAGAACAAAATGTCATTTTTTGGCAGCCCTACTTAGTACGATGCCTCCTACCCGCTGAGGTGTGTGTATCGGTGACAGGGTCTCCAGCTCCGACATGGGGAACTCGATGCCTTTCCTCTTTAGCTCCTCGTAGACTTGGACCACACCCGTGAGGTCCGGACTGCTCCTGAACGCATCGGCCCATGCCTGGAGAAGGGACGGGGAAGAAAAGAGTGAAACGGAATGAGAGGGAGACTGAATAGACACAAATGGGTAAAGGGAGGGCTCACACAGCAAACAAAGCAAGGGATGTGAGAATGGTAAAGAGGCCTGCTCTCTGATCATTTCTGTTTGTCTGCCTTTGAATACATCCAGTCAGCAAACCACAAAGCTCCTGGCTTCTTTCTCTCACCAGTGGGAAGGTTATAGCTAAACTGGGTCATAATCCATTTGCAACTGCTCAAAAACAAGTGCACAAGGACTTTGAGGCTGTTCTTTATCCAAACGTTTGCTACTCAGTCACTTCAAACTGCAAGCCAGTTTGATCTAAAATTATAATTTCCGCAACAACTCTCTTTATTTGGTTTAGGTGTCAGATTACAAATCCCATACTCTAAACCGAGGCTGGTAAGAGTATTGCTTTAGCGTTGTTAGGACTATTAACTGTGCACACAATGCTCACTTTCACAAAGGTACACTAACCACTGAGAG
Organism: Leptoclinus maculatus; assembly: GCA_032191485.1. Taxonomy (NCBI): domain Eukaryota; kingdom Metazoa; phylum Chordata; class Actinopteri; order Perciformes; family Stichaeidae; genus Leptoclinus; species Leptoclinus maculatus. Next base: position 10,966,904 of record JAVDOI010000015.1, read on the forward strand.
TTGAGACAGGTGGTTAGGGCGCCGCTCAACACAACCGCAGTCTGCAGCCCGGCCGGGTATTACACATCTCGCTAAACAAAACGCCAACAACACTCTGGCTGTTGAGTAAAGGGAGTGCTGTTCGATACAGTTTCCCACACCGTTTTTTCCCAGCTGGCCCGCCTAATGACTAGACAAACAAGAAACAACGGATCCCTTCCCCATCCAGGGTCCATGCTGTAAAGTGTAGTCACATGGTTTCAGTGGCGGAAATAAGAGACGCCCACATGGGTCTAGCGGCGCTACCCGAGCTGTGACAGGTAACGAGAGCTGCTCCTGGCTGAAGCCCTGGAGACATTGTACTTTACCTGAGGCTCTGCCCGGGGATGACAGGACACCTTTTGGACCGTAACACACCCACACATACTTTACTAAACACCGACACCGGTAACCCCACTTCACCTCGCACTAACTGACCCAAATCCAAAACACCAGCTTTCTGTCACATTGATGTACAGCATTAAAAAAGAAAATGTAAAGACTCAATAACTTTAATGCCAATGACCTATTACCTTTCACCGAAAGCAATTTCCCCAATCATCTTACCTGAATCAGGGCAAGTACTTTGTCTTGAACGATTGTGGGCGGGTTGTTTTTAGGGGAGATGATTTTAACGAGGACGCCGTCAACAAAGTCCCTGCTAGTGACCATAGCATGAAAACGATGGCCGCAGTTCTTCACACCCGTCTCCAGGACCTGATGGATGCAGAGAAGAAATCACTGTCACTATACTCTGTTAATCAAATCCTGCTATAGGCGTCCTAAGTTTTGCAACCCAGAAACAGATGGACATGTTTTAAATGATCTGTGAAATGCAGATTATACATATTACATTAAGCGACAGAAGAGAACACAATAACACTTAATTTCACATGTGACTTAGTCGTCTGATTGTGACAATAGGACGACTAGACTACACGAATAACTCTTTTTAATACTCTAGCACAGGCCTGGCCAACCCGCGGCTCCCGAGCCGCATGCGGCTCTTTGCCTAGTTTCATGCGGCTCTTACGTTCATATCGAAGTTTGTGTTTGTGTTTTTTTTTTTAATGTGCGTGTTCGCTTCGCTTGAGTTCAATACGGTATTTTCGTCAAACGCGCAAGGGGAGGACTGGGGGGAAAAAAGTGGCCCGGGAGTTACTGTGTCAGACCGGCCCACTCGGTATTTTTTCACTCGCATTAATGCTTAGTTTATCGCGCGTTAATACATGGAGCAGACATTTGTATCACAGTGTTTTTATTGTATAGGTTAAGGACTGTGGTCTTTATAGCAATTTGATTCTTTGAAGACATCATAAAGATATTTAACTTTCACATCTGAAATTACAAGAGCTCTGCTCTGTGATGTCTTTCCTTGTCTCTCCCCCCTGTGTCACGGTGTGGGTACATCGCACTGGTGAAATCAGAATACCCTTATTTGATTGGCTAAACTGCATCACGTGACGTGATTTACAACGCATTGGTCGGTGTGTTTTTTTTCGCACGTGTTGAGTAGGCTAGAGCAGTGGTACCCAACCTCCTGATAGATGTTTTATTTTGAAAAATTACCGGATTCTCTCCCAATTTCATCCGCCTGTGGCTCTTGACACATGTCAAGACGCTTGTCTCGGTCACGTGATATGTTAATTAAGCCCACAAGTTAGCGAAAATGAGTAAAAAACTTTTGGAGAGCTTCTTTGCAAAGGGGAAAAGCCCACTAAGGAGACAGAAGAAGAGCCTACAACTTCCAAGAAAAAGAAAGCTTCATTTAACAGACAATATCAGGAGTCTAATTAAATATCAGGAGTAATTCTGACGCGCCAAACCCGCTCTGCATAATATGTGACGACAGAGGAAGAGGAAGATCAGCTGCTGGAGATTGTAAATGACGGTGGGTGGCCTTAAAAGTATGTTTGAGACAACAACTCTGCTGGTGTTTTGGATTGACATTTAATAACACCTAAAACAAAGTTAGACTGACGGAAGAGATTAGATGAGTAAAGAAGTTGGAAACCATGAGTGTGAATACAGATTGTGAGGAGTAGTATAAATATCAGTCAGTGATTATTGACTTTGGGTATTTAGGTATTGGAGTAAATTTAACGTGTTCTGTGAAGCATAGAATATAGTCGTGGCCGGCGATGTCAGAGGGAGGGCCTGTTGGTGATGGAGGTGGGCCGGTATTGGACCATCCCAACCCCGTCGGCCTACCGGGGATTTTCCCGGTATCCCCGATGGCCAGTCCGCCCCTGTTCTACCCTGAAACACGTGAAATCAAAGCATCGATCTGTTCTGACTGACACCCATGTGAAAGAATTGCTTCGAGTGGCAACAACGGAATACAAGCCAGATTTGAAGAAGATTGTTCAAGGCAAGGAAGTCCCACTAAGCAACATGCATAGTAAAAGAAAAATTCTATTGTAAATTATTATATTTTTGTTTGTGGACTTGGTTGAACTGAGAGTTTGTGTGTGTGAGACAGTGCACACAATGTTCATTGTTGAAAATGACTGGCCTGTGGTCTTAGTACTGTAGGAGTCAATTTCTGTCATTATCATGTTGGTGTGTGACATTTACAATAAATCTGGCTGAGCAGAGGTCTGTGTGTGTGTGTGTGTGTGTGAGGAAGGGATGGGGTGATGTTCATGTGTGCCCATGTGTATGATGTGGCTCTTTGCGGTAACACAGCAAAAAATGTGGCTCTTAGTCTCTGACTGGTTGGCCACCCCTGCTCTAGCATGTAAATACAGTGTAGCTGCCCTCCTCTTGCCCACTTTTAACTCACCGTTAAAGTCAACATCACTTCCCTGTAGTTCCTGTTGCCATTCAGCCTCTTCTTCACTGCTCTAATCGCATCCTTTGGCCTGCGCACACACACACACACACACACACACACGCACACACACACACACACATTAACACAGAAGGAAAAAGCACACGGTAAGCACACAAGGAAAGCATAGTTCAGTATGCCCCCAGCTTTTAAACAGAGTGATAAAGTAATTCCAAGCAGAACAAACACGATTATCAAGTTCACTTAATGGCGGCGGTCTTTAAGGGGCATTTTGAATGGCAGAATGATGGACACACCTGCAAAAAAGCTGAATACCAGGCACAGGTACACGCCAATGATTCTTTGACTTTTCACATCTCTGCATGAACAAAGTAGATGTTTAACTCTAAGGCAGTAATTATTAACTTTTCAATTCTTTGACCACTGCTAACAGATCAAATCAGCCTCACAGCAGTTTGTGTAGAACACCTCTTACGTTCCCCAGAGGGAAGAAACATGGTGAGTCAGACCTATTTTTACCGCTGATACACAGCACACTGCACTGGGTTAGACCCACCAAAGGCAGTTTACAACCTGCTAAACAAACTAGACCTGGACGCCACACACTGGCTTGAACATACAGTACAAGGTTAATGGTGGAATGAGATAAGCAACGAGGCCTTGCATAAATCCACCTTACACAGCCAGAGCTGGGCGTCTTCTCTTAGTATGACATAGATAAAGAAAAGATTGACTGATAAAATATCCTGATTCCTGCTCCAGCAATGCATTATCTAAACAGCACAGGATCAAAGACACAATCAAGCCAGTGCATATAGGAGGGTTAATCAATAACAGATATGGATATTCATTGTTCCCCCCCCCCCCCCCCCCCCCCCCCCTCGGTACTCACCCATCCTCTGTTTCATTGACTAGGTCACATATTTCCATGTTAAGAGTCCAGTCTTCATTTTGCAGAGAGCCATCGGTGGCTCTCTCTGGAAAGACACAAGTATTCAGTTAAGAAAATAACCTAAAAGAGACGTCCGAGTAAAAGACAGCAGACCAATCATAAGACGATGTCTGGCGGCTAGCTGACTGTTAACGTTAGCTTCTATCAGTCAGTGTATCAGTCACCCGTTATCTTTTATATATTCAGCACTGATTAACAATGACAGAAAACAGACCTTTGGTTTGTTAAATGTACTGCTAGCAAAGTGACAAGAGATGTTACCGCAACTACCACTTAGCTAGGCGGCTAACGGTCCAGCTGTAGAGAACTCATTCAGACACGTTAGCATGCTAAAGGTAGCGAGCACGTAAACGACCCATCGCACAACATTGATGCATTTCCAGGACATACACAGCTAACTTCACGCGGTGTCGCTTCCTAAACATCTGGTTACATACCAATGCAATGCCCCACTGGGGTACTGTAAGGATTTCCCAAAAGGAACTCCATCTTGCTCGACAACAAACAAGTCAGTCCATGGGTTGATACGATTAAACATGAGGAAACGTCCTAAAGGTCCCGCCCACACAGCAACGTAATTGGCCCAGAAATCCTGACCTTTGGCGTGATTGGACAGCTACAACATCCATCATGAGAGTTGGACGATTGTAAATAAAAAGGCACCAAAGGTTGCATCAATAAAACTCTAACGGTTATTTTATGACTGTAGCAGTCATCGTGATAGATTATATATAGACACACAACAGACACATGTTGTACTTCCTTTTGACAGACATCTGTAAGTATACTTCTGCCTTGTTTGGGTTTTAATTCACTATAATCTTTACTGACATTTTGCTTACAAAAGGTGGAAAGGGCACAGACATTGTTTATTTAATTTCAACCGTAAAAGCAACAAAATGATGAGGATGCAGTCTTCATTTCTGCAAAAAATTTAACTTTTTGCAGAAACACAACTGTGAAGTGGAGAGGATACTGATGAATAGGTCTTCTGTGTGCAGCATTTAATCTTAAAAACAACGAAATACATACAACCTGGATGATGACAATCTTAATTACAGAAAATAATTTGAATGCAGTATGTGTTTCACCTTTTGCTTTAAACAGCACAATTAGTATAGTGTGCTGTTAGGACAGCACATGTGCTTGTCAGTATACAAATGTGGCACAGAGCGAAAGCAGACACGGAATTAACATTCCACCACCAAACAGACAACACCATTAGTCACTATTCTCCTGAAACCATGCACAGTGTCCAAAATGTTACGGATGACTGGAAACTCGGTGAGGGGTGGCACACTTGGCAGCTGCCACATATATATAACACTGCAAAAAGACAGCCAATATTTTTCACTGGATTGAGATGAGTCTATAAACAGATCGCAGACAAAGCAGCTGTCACTGCTAAACACAACAAACAGGAGGTGTTGTTTGTCTGAATGGATATAGAAGCATGGATACACCGAGCTGCTTGGCGTGTTCTCAGTTTGATGTGTGCTCACTGAGAGTTGTATGTTTCAGCTTATTCCTCTCAGTCGTGCATAAGTTTGCGCTTGACAGTTGAACTCTCCGATGTGAGGTGAACAAAAAGAGCTCCGGCTGCAGTCCGCGCCCTCAGCTCAAACGTGTCATAGTCATGGGACCACTCCACGTTTCCCCAGTGCTGAATCTGTGCAGGAGCGAAACACACGTTAGAGAATAGTAGGATTGTCTGCAGGGAGAGCAGCAGGAGCTCAATTGCTACACTGAAGGCGGTGCATGCAGCAGTGCAAGATACAAATAAAACAAAATCCTAGCAAAGTCAGCTGCTACACTGCATTGTACATTGTGTGCTACCAGTTTAGGTTCCATGGGAAATATGATGAAAACAGAGGAAGGTGCTGTTGTTCCAGAGAAAATAAAGCAAACTATTTGAGCTTTTGCAATCACACCTCCAGCATGTTGTTTTTTTCTGCTCTTCATTTAATCCAATGAAAACTTCGACTGAAGAATAAAAGATTCTCTTTGCTAAATAAATGCAGGGATTCCTTAAAAACGTGGTTATGAGCAACACTAGCACTAAAAACAGTGTCACAAGATAGAGGCACCCAAGCATCTTGACCAAGGACTCACTTGTTTATTAATAAAGGAAAGAAATATGCTAAACGATACCATCTATAATAAAGTTGATGCTAAAATCATTTTGCTACTCTCCTACCTGGTATTCCTCCTCCAGTCTGGAGAGCAGCACAGCCTGTTCCACCGTCAGATGTCTGTCAATCATCCCCATGGACAGCACAACAGACTTCAGCTGGGTGATCACATACTCAAGCCCTGCACAGGAGAAACCATATTACTGTAAAGCTCTGTCCTACTACAATTAAAGCTTATTAAAATACTGTTAATGCAAACATTATTAATAACACAACTATTACTTATTTACAATTAGCACAAACAAAAACCATCATACACTATCCATACAATCTTGTCATTAGAGTATGTGTGATAATATTTTGCACTACAGTTAAATCATGAAGTGCACGTAATTGTTGAAAGTGCTTATCTCAGATCAGTTTGGAGATGTTTTACCTGTCAGGGACCAGAAGGTGTAAGAATTCAGGTGTTGCCGGAAAGTTTCTTTGGTGGCCTCTGGGATCTCAGGACCCAAAATACTGGACGAGGAGCCAATAGTGACATCATATCTGCAATTAAGTTGTGGGAAATAAAGACAACGAGGAAAGGATTTAACGTGGTAACTACATTCACGAGGGCTATAATCGGCATATACTCGCTTTAAGATGCCTCGACTATGACAAAAGCTAATGCTGCTGTTACCTGTTTTCCATCCAGTGCAGCACAGGGTCCCACTCATTCTTCTGTAGCTCAACCAAACTGTGGGGCTCATCTACTCTGTAACTACACGAAACAAACACCATTAACATTTAAAGCCACAACTGCAGGGAAAGTCACTTTTAACAATGTCAAAAATATCTCTGCAAATAACCAACATGTAAATTCTAAGTCGACAAGCTTGTCTACATTTTTGATTTTTGGGGATTTTGACAGACAAACATGGCCTTTCAACTGAAAAGGTCTATCTTAAATAATAAAATAGACATTTAATATCTATGTTGTCATTGTGTTGATGTTGTTGCTCCGGCTATATATGGATGTACAGAACACAGAATAAGTAATCGTTGTTATCCATGGCAACAATAAAGCCAAGTTTTAAAAAGCTAATTCCATTAAGGTTAATAAGTTAATAAGTAGTATACCAGACAGTGTCAGTGTCCAGGAACTTGAGGGCAGCACTGATCATCTGGTCCTTGTTACGTTGGGTGGGATTGTCCAGAGCTGTGTTGCACAGTGTACTCTGCAGGAAGAGAACCAACATTTCTCTTTCAGTCAGTTACATTTTTGTTAACTATCCTTTACCAGTGGACTCTCTCGTCTCCTCCGTCCTCCTGCCTGTGACCCGGAAATCAATTTCAGAACGCCATCTTGAAAGATGTCTCAATTCTTAAAATGCATCCTGAGGAGAGAGGAGCTCCAAAGGTATGGTGTATGAAATTAAAAAACACATTAAACTTTGAATATAGCGGCCTTAAAGAATATCAAGCAACCAATTATAATAAATGTTACACCCCCTCCAGTTGTACCAGGTGCATAGTGTAGAACTTGAGTGTGTCCCTTTGAACATCCCACTCGGTTGCGACGGCGATAGCCAGGGCTTCATTTGGCACAGTGAACAGCTTCCCTCCTGGTGTTTTCAGTTTTCTTCTGTCTAGGTTTATCTCATATAAACCACCTAAATGAAAAATGAAAAATTGGAAATAATAATTAAACACATCTCTCATATCTCAGCTTCACAGTGAAGAGCAATCAATCACAGAACTGCCATTCTCGACCTATTGCTGGTGACTTCTGACACTTACCTTCCCCTTGGGATATACTGACATCTTTATAAAATCTTCTTCTTTCTGGAAACAGCAGAACACATCACATCAGTCCACACGCGCACAGCAATGTTAAGTTACAGCATGTATTGCTGCAGCAGAAAGACAGATATTATGCATATTGATGATGTGTCTTACCTGCTGTGGCTGAGGAGTAATTCAGAGCAAAGCGAAATTGCTGACTTCTTGGGCACATTTGACTGGGAGAGAGGATACTTCCAACATGGCTTTGAAGTCTAACAAGGCTCCTCAACATAGCGGCAGTTTTGTGAAGATGTAACATTAATGTTTTGAAGAAAAGCTAGCTGACAGGCTAGGCTAGCTGTTTCGTTTCTGACCTCAGTTCGTTATTTCGTTATATGCCACATTTGTATGCGAGTAAATGTGTTTCGTATTAGCATCAGCTCTTGTTTATACTGTGACCTTACTGGCTATAACGTTGCTATACCTCTATTCACTGGTGCACATGTCTTCCTCAGCCTTCTAACAGCATCTCCGGTGATCTAAAGCGTGCGTGTGACCTTCTGTGTTTGAAAGAGAGCGTCGCAAATAGTTTTTACAGCAGGGAAGTGTAGTTTTTCTAAGTGCTTTTACGCACTGTAACACTACAGATACAAAACTACAGACGGATATTCGCGTAAAGCCTTCCGCAATTCGCACCAATGAGCGTTAAAGATGTAAGCAAGCTGAACTCTGTTGGCCAATGAGAAGAGCGGATTCTGCTGCTCGAAGTCCACATACTTTTCTGGAAGCTTGGCGCCTGGTAAACTAAACTGTGGATGATTCGGGGGGGATTTGAATGTTGGTGGACCTCTCAGTCCGCTCCCTCCTCGTCGTAGACGGCGACAGAGACCATCGCTCGGACGGCAATTGACCAGGATCGGTGCCCAGCTCGGCAAGCGGGAGCCATGCCTGTCCCCGCTGGATACGTCAGCGACTCCCCAGCAGCGGCCTTCGCATCCTCGGCCTCGCTTATTCCACCGCCGCCGATAAACACCCAGCAGCCCGGTGTTGTCACCTCGCTGCTGTACAGCGGCTCCAAGTTCAGGGGCCACCAGAAGAGCAAAGGGAACTCGTACGACGTTGAGGTTGTTTTGCAGGTGGGGACTGTTAAACGTATAATTTACTATTTAGGCCAGCTGTCAGGGGGATTTGATGATCTGTCAAACGGGCGCTGTGATGATTGACAGCTGGGAAACCAATGAGCCCTGGCCCTGTGGTTGAGTAACTCGCCTAGCTAGCTGTGGATATAGCAGTGCCATCGACTCTTTACTACCAGCACCTTTCAACCACAAAGAGGCATTTTATGTAATGTTGTCGTCAAAAACACTGATAGATAGAGACTTGACAGGTCTGATAAGTTGTGCATCTGCATTTGTTGGAGTTTTACAAACCTGCACGTGTATGGCTGTGTTGTGTGAGGGGATATTAGTTATGTCATGAAATCCTTTTATATGATTGGATTGCCACTTACTGTCATTTGAATGTAGAAGAAACTACAACTGTGAAGTAAATGTCCACATTCTCTGTTTCTTGTGTTCTCGTTGTAAGCATGTCACCATGGAGGATTCCTACCTGTGCGGCTACCTGAAGATAAAAGGACTGACTGAGGTGAGAGGAGTATTTCTCTTTTATTAAGCTGCGTCTGGCCACTACTCGTTGTGTTTACGATCTTATCAAAAGACGGGTATAGTCTAGTTATTTGTTCTTGTTTATATTATGGATACTGTCAGGTTGTGCTACTAAAGATTCCACTGTCATTCTGTACAAAACTGAATATCATAAGTTACAGTATCGTATAAATCACAATATGACTACAGTGATTGAAGATGAACACGATAAACAGTGATTAAGAAAGTGACATTCTACCCTATAATTTGTTTTGGGATGAAAACGTTATACGGACAGACTTTAGAATAGGCGTGACATACTTTCACTTTCAAAGAGAAGAAAACACAAAACGGCATGTATCCGATCGGTAGTGCCAGAGCAAACGATAACATCACAGTTGTCTGTTGCTGTCGCAGGAATACCCAACTCTCACCACGTTCTTCGCTGGGGAGATCATCAGCAGGAAGCGGCCGTTTCTCACCCGTAAATGGGATGCGGATGAGGATGTGGATCGTAAGCACTGGGTAAGGAGAAAGCGTCATTCGTGACCTACACAGGTGCTCTACAGCAGGCTGGTTGTACTGTGACATAATCCTTAATACTTTTTGTGTCAAGGGCAAGTTCCAGGCTTTCTACCAGTATGCAAAGACGTTCAACTCGGATGATTTTGACTATGAGGATCTGAAGAGCTCAGACTATATCTTCATGAGGTGGAAGGTAAGGTACTGCCTAAATGGAGCATGACCATATGTCGTAGTGAGTCACCTCTGAACTGCAGCTGTTTCTATTTGTCACCCCGTCCGTCCCCGCAGGAGCAGTTCCTGGTCCCCGACCACACAATAAAAGACATCAGCGGAGCTTCCTTTGCCGGATTCTACTACATATGCTTCCAGAAATCCACCGCAACGATCGAGGGCTACTACTATCACAGGAGCTCTGAATGGTAAACGCAACGCAAAACACTAGTCGCCGTGAGGGGAAGCAGAGTCATTTTACGAATCGGCAGACTTGTTGCTGAAAGGTTGCTGGCTCAAACCCCAGGCCAGCTGGAGAATCTGGTCGGGGGGAAAGTCCTTAACAGATAAAAATGTCCAGCTTTCTGCAGCGTCTGTCAAGGTGCCCTTAATTCCAAATTTCCCCTCGCTCAGATGTTTAGTATATGATGAATGTGGCCTTTTGAACAGCTCCTTGTTAGACTGTGTAACCTTATATGGATGAAGCAGAACAATCTGACCCTCAGTTTGTAGCATTTGATTAATATGGTTGTCAGGCCTGCCTTTAAGCAAACTGAGGCCTGCTTGTACTTTAGTGTTTTCAATTTCATTTGACATTCTTTGGCATTTCTTTCAACTCCCTCTGCACATAATGCTCTGGCTATTGTTACAGAAGCCCTCTGCTTTTATTCCTTTCTCCGACCAATACTTGGAAGCACTTTTGTTTCCCTCTGTTGTATGTTGGTTTTTCCAAAAGTGGTAAATTATTAACAGCCAGCGCTTATGTCATTCTTGCTATAACATTGGCATTTAGCACTATTGTGAGGACTGAAAACAGTATTAACCGCAATGGGAATGTTGTTATGGTCTTATAAAGGGCTTGTTTAAAAGAGCAACTCCGGGGTGAACTCTGCCAACCACACATAAAGAAAAGGCCGGACTGTGGTTTGCCCTCAATTCATTTTGTTCCTCAAGTATAACTGACTATTGGCTTTCAAATGTCAACATCCATCTTTTTATTCTAGTAAAACCTTTCATTTCGGGGTTGTTTTTGACAAACTGGACTGCAGTTTTATCAGAAAATGTATTCAGATATCACATTTTAAAGTGAGAGCCTGACTCACTCGGTCAAACTTGAAGGAGTAAATGCTTTCAGACTTTTAATACATTCCAAACATGATTGATGTGAACATGGCCAAGTTGATTTATTTTTAGTAGTAAAAAAAAAAATAGGTATAATGGTGCATTGGACTTCTTTAAGAAGTAAAGTTCAGTTCTGCTTGTTTTGGCGGCGCCTCTGTATAGCACATGTGCGGTTTAATTCAACAGCAAACACTGAATACAACTGAAGAGCACCTGGTATATCTGTTAACTGTGCAGCCAAACAAACTCTCATAGTTTTAATAAATATGTCGGTCAGTAGTCTGCCTTTTAGTCTGCCTTTTACCGTCACGCTGTGAGCGACCGCGTTCTGATTTCATGCAGCGCAGTAAGTAGTTTTCCACACAACAGCAGCTCTTCAACTACCTACTGTAGCTGCTCTTCTTGTTACTCTGCAAAAAAAAAAAAGCTGAAAGGTTTTTTTTTTTTTTTTTTTAGAAGCAAATTTGATGAACGATAACAAATACATTATGTTTCCTGTGGCTTATCACTAAAAAAAAGCCCCGCCGTGAATCCCCAGTTGAATGCTTTTAATGCTCTAATATGGTGTTAAGTGACTGAACAGTAACCAGTAAGGCTAAATGAGATCAAACTACACTGGGTTACATGCGTCTCGTATAGTGAAGGCAGTTTAAATCCAGTAGGGGAGTGGTGGAGTCCGCCACTAACAATGATAACTTGTTTATAGGGAGGCAATTGTAAGAAAAATGGGGGTTGATTTCATTACAAATCTTAAGGATTATGCCTTTTAAACATAATAAACCACCACAAACTATTTGGATTATCTGATGAATGCTTTGTCACAAAGCTGAAAACGGGCTTATGTCATACCTTCTAACATGTACTGTGTTGTTATGCTGCAGGTACCAGTCTCTAAACCTCACCCACGTTCCCGAGCACAGTGCAGCCATCTATGAGTTCCGGTGACCCCGGGCCGGCATCGTGGATCTTTTCTTGATGGACACAGACTTAAGGCAAAGCAGAGGTCTGCAGATGCTACCGAGAATGGAAAAAAGGAGAACGACTAGGGATGAGAATTTTGGACTCTGGAGAAGTGCAAACTCATACATGTTCCCAATAAGTGGACGGACAGCGGATTGACCGGTGGACGGGGACAGCGGACAAATGAATGTATGGTTGAGATGAGAAGAAAGGAAGAAAGAGCAGTTGTGCTCCCTGGCTGGAGCTTGTAAAGTTACAACCAGCAGCAGAGACTGGGTGTGGCTCACATAGTGTACCGCTGTCTTCTTTCGTTTTAACGTCTGCTATTAAAAAAACGCTTGGCGCAGTATCTCGAGACACTTTATAAACTGAGTTGGGAATTCCCCTTCTTGTTTTGCAACTAGAAGCGTCTACGTTGGACAAGGATTCCTCTGAGGAGTCTGCTCTTATAGACACGATCATCTAAAGAAGTAAATCGCCACGTCTGTGCGGAAGAAAAGCAGGAGAGTAGTTTGGGTTCATGATTGATTGGAGCTTTAATCAGCCCATAAGCTAGAATGGCAGTATTTTTTGGAGCTAAGCTGGGTCTTTGTTTGCCTGCCAAGATGATATTTTGTTATTTTACTCTTAAATGATGGACGCAGAGTGACACTTTTAAAGGCTGCAATGTGAGTGACAAGCAAAACGAGCTTTCCCCCCCCCCCCCCCATGTTCATACAACTCCATGGGAGATTATTATCAACATGTGATTGCTGTGGATCTTGTTCTATTGCGTTACATTTGCACAAACATGGACTATATGCTTGCAGTCAGGATTTACACTCGCGTGCCCTAGTACACAAGGTGGCAGGACAAGCTTTTTAACTTGTTTTTAAGCGTTTGACTGCATGGGGGAGTTCGGAGCCAAAACAATCACATAAAAGTATTAAAAAAAAAAATAAAAATATTTTTACGTTGCACTCTGCATTTAACAAAGAGCTTTTTACTCCCTCATTTGTCATTTTAAATGAAGATCCCCTCTATCCCCACGTTTCTGTCCCCTCGACTATGCAACACTTTCAACATAGCACTCTTTAAACATAAAACCTGCAGTTTTCAGAGACTGAATTTTATTCTATCCTCATAGTATATGAAAATAAAAAAAAGAATCTATCTTAATGAAAGGAAATATTTTTGTTAAATTGCCTATGACAACATTACCTGATCATGTTCCCTTCCCACGTGATGGTGCCATCTTTCTAAAGCTTATCAGAGTTGTATTATAACAGTGTGTGTTTTTCAGAATAAGCCTGGATTTGATTGACGGTGTGACTGTAAAGAATGGATTTAAAAAAATCATATCAAAATACCTTTCACTGTGTCTTGCTTGTTTGACCAATACATCATGTTTTTAGGTGATATTTTCACAACACACGTTAATTATTATTTACTCATTTTAAAGTCTAAAACAAATTGCATTGTATACAGTTTAATAACAATTCAAAGTATTTGTCAACACTGTTAAAAAATATGATTTCCTCAATTAATAAACTTGATTGTGTACTTGAATGCAAAAAGAAGAGTCAATAACAATCCTTTTTACCCCGCACCGCCCTCTGGTGTTTTGAAACTTTCACACAATCTTTGTTGTTTTACTATGAAGCCAACACAATAAGAACATGACACAATGCTAACATGCTCATCTTAAGCAGGTATAAAGTTTACCATATTCACCATCCCACAATATATCTAAAACCAGTGACCACAGACTGAAATCTTGACCTAACGATTGTGCTAGATGGAAAGTCATTGGTTTAGTTAGTAGCCGTACAATTCATCCTGAAGGGGGCATGAATGTATGTAGCAGATTTCATTGCTATTCATCCAGTAGTTGTGACATCTTACTCAAAACTACAAAAGTCAACCACATGGTGGCACCAGAGGATAAAGCAGGCACAGACGTTTTGTGCCAATCCATCCAGTAGATGTTGAGGTATTCAACGGAGTGAGTGAAAGGTTTGACATCTTGGTGGCGCTAGAGGGAAAAAAATCAAGCGATCACCAAAGCTGTTTGGTGAGAATGGAATTGCAATCCATATAATATTTGTAGATACAGTATAACCCTGTAGCTATCTGACATAACCAAGGCACCCTGGTCGAAATTTGTACTTCTGAGTGAAATGTTTCAACTACTATTGAAAGATTTGAAATTTGGTCCAGACATTCATGTTCATGTTCCCCTTTCGGATGAATTGAATTTGTGATCCTTAAACTTTATAGCGGCCTTATCAAGTCACATTTTCAGTTGGTCCAATGCAATATGAGCAAATACCTTTAAAACTAATGACAATCCCTCACCTGTACTTAGCTGTGCTTAGTGTTAATCAGCCAATGTTAGCAGATGATGAATATGATAAACATGACGTGCAACAAAAGTCCCCAGCCGGAATCAAACTGGCAACGTTGCAGCCATGTGGTATGCGCTAACTGTTGTGGTGGAAAAACAACTATTCAATAGTACCGAGTGAGTCCTATAATACTGAAACAGGAAACATTGAGGAAAGAAGTTTGTCTTTAAAGTATTTATTCTCTGTCCAGAGAAGGCTTTCATTGTCATACAGACTGCAGCGCAGTCTGCAGAGGAATCAGCAAAGAATATAGTATCTCTCTTGCTTATTAGCATCTCAGCTCACAGGGTGGGGGAACATCAGGTATTTACATTAACACAATTGATGAGCAGTTTCATGCTCCCCATTGACACTTCCAGTCATCCCCTTGTCACACAAAGACACGTGTCTTTATTACTCTTGCCTATCATTGAGAATCGTCACACCTCACCATTCTCTGGTTAAACTGCAACCCCCATTGAGTCACTCCCTCTTATCAAAGCAAAGACAGAGATAACCCATATTGTCCTGTTACCACTCTCTTAGGTACACAATCACATGTCACATATATCGTTTTGTTAGTGAGTAAGGCAGAAGAGTATACATGCAGATATCTGAGATTGTCTTTTAACAGAGGATAAGAATGTGCCCAAAAAAATTACGAGGTTAATAAGATTAAAAGTAATAATAAAACAAACATTACTATGAATCCCTTGAGTAATTTAAGCACTGGCATTTTGTGTGAGTCACATTCATGAGAGGGTGTATCACAATGCAGATATATTCCTTGGGTGTTGTCGTGCATGCGTTATTAGATCTCTGTAGATCTGATTTCCTGGCACTGACTATAGAGTACCAGTCACTGGTCTCTTCAGTACCACACAACTGCTTCCTTCTACTTGTGATAACACTTCTCAGAAGCTGCACGCTCTTTTTACGCCCCACGATCTACTGTGCAGCCTACCGGGCAAACGTCAACCCCGCCTCACTACTGAGACGCGTATTTACCAGATACTTTACCACACTGAACATTGATCAAAAGCTTTCCCATCATGATGCACGTTTAGTGCCAAGACTGCAGCTTCCTTGTAGCAGGCATCCGGCTCAACTACCTTGTTTATTTTAGATTATACCCATGTAATCTAATCAGTATTCTCTTGACAATAGGCAAACTGTGCGCCAAAACAGATTCTGTTTTCATATGTCCGTGTTTATTTGATCACAGATTACAGCATGTTTTTTTTTAATGCAGTGGAGTTATTCACACTCCTTAACAGTATTTGGCGTTAATGCCTTGTAATGCTAATAGACACCCGCCATTTCACAGTATAGAAGAACACCCACAAAGTTTGTTTTCATGTGCTAATTGAGCGAAACGCAAATACGACCACAGCTCGAATTAAGGCAAGTGGTGCTTTTGCATTACAAATGGACGAATATACAGACATAACAAACAAAGCTGTTTTAATTTGAAAATGTGGGTCGCGGCTTGTCATTAAGGGGTGATGGTGGGTCCCGCAGCGAGACCAGTTGAGAACCACTGCTCCAAAGGCAAACACCAAATGTTTCAGTCCTTAATGTCTGTGTAAAGATTGTTTGACAATCTTGCTCCATCTCATGCAGTGCTTTTACTTAAGAATTTGGCAATGTTTGCTCGAGGCTGTGCTGAAAATCATGAAGCGTGTTTCATGTCACGTCCTCATCTGTTTGGTTGCCATTTAACTGAGTAGCTGAGTTTGCAAGAATTACGTGTCCATGTATAATCAAACACACAACACAAATTCCTTCCTTCCTCAGAACAAAAAGTGTGACGAGGAAGACGTTTTTTCCTCTTCCTCCTTGTTTGTAATTAGTCACGTTTAAATTAAAATGGTCAAAGTGTAGGAAAGTTTTTGTTTTCAGCCAGTGAATTTTGCAAGATGTTAACATTTGTGTTTGCGTAAATGCCCGGCAGACATACAGGGAAACAAATTCTATGAGCCACGCACCTGGGAAGTTCCTGACAGTTCCATTGTCAGTTTCAAGGCAACTCAAACAAAGAAGGGATTGTGAAGTGAGCCCAAAGCAATGATGCTCCCTGGGGTGCTATGTGGAAAGTTTTTTTTTTTTCTTAGAAAGGAAGGAAGGTCTTCTTGGCAGACAGCTTTTTATCACAGTAATACAATGATAATAAAATGATCATAGCTAAACTCTGAACTGACCCTCACAAAAAATGTTATTATCTTTGAGCCTACAAATGATCCTCAGGAGTGATCTGTGTTGATGCCCATAGGAATGCACACGAACACATCTCATTTAGCTTCTCATTTCTTTGAGGTCTCAGACAACAGAGTGTTATATGTGCTAAACCAAGACTCTAGATTTGAGATAATTCCATAAGTATTGTTTTCTTCCTTCAGAATAAATCACAACCCATTACATACAAACATTATTAAAGTTGTTTCCTGATTCCCAAAACTAGACACCATATAATAATTAGATTACACAAAAACTTAAAACAATTAATGTTTTCATTTTTGTTACAACTTATTATTGTTCTTTATTGACTGTGCCCACACTACGTATTGTATTGGTCTCTGTGCATCAGTCTGGGCCTTTGCCTGCTCTTGTTTCAAAAACAGATGCCCAAAAATTCCAGTCCTCTTGTTCAGTGTGGAAACCTCTTGTGGCTTTACACACAGGTGTTGACATCTCCTCGGGTCGTTCACGAAGCTGGACAGTCCTGACCTTTTACACCATATCACTGTGTGTGTTTGTGTGAGTGTGTGCGCGATAAAATACTGGCATCACTTCAGACAAGGACTCCACACCCACGTCCATCTGATGAGTGGTCGGGATAACCCCCTCCGACTCTAGTCCACCCCTACAATCCTCACTTTGAAGAAACACCTGCTCCTCCCGACTCCCCCCCCCCCCCCCCCCCCCCCCCCCCCATACACAGACATGGATGGGCACGTGCTCACCTTTGCCCATTTAGTCAGTCTCAACAGCCGCACACATACACACCCGGCTCTCCACACTAGTTCCCGATAAGGGATATTGCTGGCAGATGACAAGTGTGAATGATTGCATGCGTAAAAAGGTTTTAATTATGGGAGTTGAGGATGCTGGAGATGCAGGGAAGCGATTGAGGAGGACAGCAGCTGATGTAATAAATTCTTCAGAAACTAAGAGGCAAACATGTTTGCTTGGTGAACAAAAGCTGTTTTTTTAAGAAAACTGGTGCGTCAAAATTAAAATGAAATTAAAAGTTTGAAAAATGTCGCAGCAAAAATGAGTAAAATACCCCCACCATGGATCAGCTGACATCAAAGGAATTGTCAACATTTTTGGAGATATTCTTATTTGCTGTTAAGAGGATCAATACCACTCTTGTGTCTGTCCGTTAAATATGAAGCTACAGCCAGGAGACTGCTAGCTTAGCATAGTATAAAAACTGTAAACAGGGAAACAGCTACCCTGGCTATGTGCCAAAATAATTGTTTTTAGGAGGGGTTATGTAGCCTACTTGACTTCTTGGCCAGGAGCAGGTCAGAGGCTGACTTATTTTAAAGCAAGGCAATGCTAGCTTAATGTTAGCATTCAGCTAACATCAGTGCAGTAGTCAGATTGACAAAACTCTTTCTATTCGTTATCCAAGCCAAGCTAACTTCCTGGCTGTATGTTAGCTAATATTTAGTGTACAGATATCGTCGTTAGCTAACTCAAGAAAGTGAATTAGCAGGTTTTCCAAAATTTCGACCTATTTATATGAATGTAAAATGAATGTTACTTTGGTAATTTGTCACAAAATATGTTTTTAATATTTGTATAACAACATAACATAATATTTAGGCTACAGTCTCTATAGGGGCAAATGTGGATCAAATGTAGCATAATTTCAACTGATGATGAATAATGAAATTATTATTATTATGAACAAATACAACTACATTATCAGTCATTTGTTTATTAAATAATCAATTAATTTATAACTGAATCCTGCAATTGGATTAGCTGGGTTTTTTTGGTGACAAGTAGTGCGAGTATTTATTCTTTTCATGACAGATACCTTTTTCCAGCTCAACATTGTCCTGCATGACCTCTGACTTTGAAGACAATTTGAATACCAAAAGAACCAGCGACACTTGTTTGCTCACTCCTTTGCATGTGTGCATCCTTTTTTCCAGCCCTCAGGTGTTGCTCACTCTGACTCCGCCTCCGTTATGTGAAACACATATAAACAGCAGCAGACTCTCTGATCTGGCAGAGCAGCAGAGACAGTTCAGCTAGACACTGAAGGTCAATAAAGCAGCTTTTCATCCTGAGAACTCAGACACAAACAAGTGGACGATGGCCGGTGAACAACGCTTTGTAATCAGTGCCCGCATTATCGGAGCCGTACACAGGGACACACCAAAACTGAAGGTGAGTCAAGACCTCAGACGTTACTTATGTGAGGTTTAAATATTTCTGTGTTTGTGGTAAAGTTTCTTGTCTGAAATCTTTTATTTTTCTCTCTCCACAGATGTTCATGATATCTGTGTTGTGGTCTGACGAGACTGAAGTTATTATCTACAGGTCCTTCAAGAATTTCCAGAAATTTCATGTAAGACCAAAGAAACTCCCACTTAGTGTACTCAGTCTGCTGTTGATATTGTAGGAATAATTATTAATTCAGATGTGGGTTTTTTTCTTCAAACAGAGGCAGCTGAAAAAGAGGTTCCCTCACATGAACCCTTTCAGGAAAAACGACAGAGTGATCCCCAAATTTAGAGGTAAGATTATTTCAACTGTATGTTACAAGGTGTATATAAATGGTCTCCTGTGATCAACTGTGTATTTGTAGCCATTAATTAAAGAAATAGCACACAACAAAACACTTTAATATCTGTACAAACATGGTTTGTTTTAGCTTGCTTTTCCTCCTATTTTAAGAAAAATGCGTTAAAAATTATTCTCAGCAAATCTAGTATTAATCCTGAAACCGTTTCCTCTCCTCTCTCCAGGGCAGGCCAGGAGGAACAGCCTTCAGCAGAAAGGATCCAAGCGATCAATCCAACGCATGAAGTTCCTGGAGAGCTACTGCGACAAGCTGCTGAAGTGCGACCAAACTGTGACTCAGAACTCAGAGGTGACTCAGTTCTTCATGCCCAAAGACCACGACCTGCAGCCAGACCTCACCAAGAACAGGTAGGTTGTCATTTCAGTGTTTAGGTCAAGTCAGAGTTTAATAGAAGTTCTTGATTCTTAAATGACTGACTTCTCTCTCACACAGCATCATGATCCTGCTGTCTGATGATCTGCCCGATGGCTCAGGTGGAGGAGGTGGTGATGTGACTCGCCAGCATGCAGGCAGCGTCACTCACCCGTTTGTCACCCAGACTTACCGCTGCGTGGCTGCTCACGAGACAAAGGATACCAAGAATCGTCCGTTTAAGGTCGCTGTGGACGAGAAGCTGGATGTCCTGATCAAAGACCCTGCAGGTCAGTGCTTCATTTTCATGCAGTTTCTTCCTGAAAAGCAGCAAAAACATTGAGCTACCCCCAAAACCATTTCTGTTATGCTGAAAGTATGTTTTATTTCCTCTCCAGGTTGGTGGCTGGTGGAGAACGAGGATAAGCATTTGGCTTGGTTCCCTGCTCCCTACCTGGAGTTATGGGAAGGAGAGGACGATGATGATGCTGGATTCCAGCTTGCAGGTGTGTGTTGCTTGTAGTCACAGTTGAAGTTTAATGAGCAAGAATGCACGTAGAACAGACTGATCTCATTTAAGAAGCTTGATTACAAAAACAACTAACACTGTTGAGTTCTATCTAACCACTGGAAGTTAACATGCATCTATTCCTTTCTACCAAAACTCACTTTTATGAAGACAATATGTAACTGTACAGCAGTTCCTGAGCTTGTTGTCTGGTTTGTGACCTTTAGGTGCCCTGTACTGTGCCGTGAGGAGTTACTCAACTAAGAAGGATGACGAGGTGTCAGTGCCCATTGGCTCTGTGGTGGAGGTGCTGAGGAAGTCTGACAACGGCTGGTGGCTCATCAGGTACCCCAATCTTATCTGTCAACATTGCAAACAGTAGAGAATAGGAACAAGGAGCACATTAAAAATTGTTGTGGTGAAGTGTTCATGAACGCCTCTTCATTATCTTCACACAAAAGATTGTGTAGGTGGACAGTTGGAAAAGTGTTTTTATTAAGAGATGAAATACAGACAAACAGCAGTATCAAATATTTCTTTGTGCATTAAGATGAAATGTTATGAATTTCTGAACTTAATCGAGTTACCATAGTTGGCAATTGCTGAACAAAGTTGAAATGAATTCCCTTTTCTTTGCCATCCTCTGCAGATTCAATGGCAAGGCAGGTTACATCCCCTCCATGAACCTGCAACCATACAACAACCCACGGTTAGGCCTTTACAGCCTGCAGAGAAAGCTGCACAGTTCCACTCTGAACCTGGCAACCAGCAGGGAACCTCAGGCTCCTCGTCCACCCGGCATCAACGAAGAAAATAGCCCACAACGCGATTCTGCGGGTCAGTCCAGAGGAGAGCCCAGTTTGGCCGGGCGTCTCTACAAGGCCCGATCTCTGGACGTCCTCTCTGAGACCTGGTCGCAAGTACAGGCGGAGAGGGACACCGCAAACTCAGATGGCCGCGCACGCAGCGAGAGCAACACAAGCAACGAGAGCAACACAAGCACCGAGATCAGCTTCTCCGGCTTCTACCAATCGTCCTCAAGTTTAAGCGATGACGTGCCGTGTGAGAGTCCCACAGGCAGTCCTGCAGCCTCCCCCCACCCTGATCCCATCCTCTCTGACCGCCGTGGCTCCAACACTAGCTCTGAGAGCTCTGAATCTGTGAGCTCCAAAGGAATGGCTCCCAGGGTGCCACCCAGACCAAAAACCGAGGAGATCCTGACTCGCTGCACCACCATGACCCGCAAGGCAGCCCTGGCCACCAAGACCCGGCTTCAGATTCAGCCAGAGTCGATCCACAACCGCTAGGGAATCACAAGTCTTTGATATATGAAGTATTCATGTGACATATTTAACCTGTTTGACCCCAAAGGCCTAACCCACGGTTAGGCCTTTACAGCCTGCAGAGAAAGCTGCACAGTTCCACTCTGAATCTGGCAACCAGCAGGGAACCTCAGGCTCCTCGTCCACCCGGCAGCAACAAAGAAAACTGCCCACAACGGGATTCTGCAAGTCAGTCCAGAGGAGAACCCATTCTGCCAGGGCGTCTCCACAAGGCCCGATCTCTGGATGTCCCCTCTGAGACCCGGTCGCAAACACCGACGGTGAGGGATGCCTCAACCTCAGACGGCCGTGAACGCAGCGAGACCAACACAAGCAATGAGATCAGCTTTCTACGACCGCCGTGGCTCCAACACTAGCTCTGACAGCTCTGGATCTGACAGCTCCAAAGGAAGTGAGACGGCTTCAATGGCTCCCAGGATGCCACCCAGACCAAAAACCGAGGAGATCCTGACTAGCTGCACCACC
The DNA here is from genome assembly GCA_032191485.1 of Leptoclinus maculatus. Classification (NCBI taxonomy): domain Eukaryota; kingdom Metazoa; phylum Chordata; class Actinopteri; order Perciformes; family Stichaeidae; genus Leptoclinus; species Leptoclinus maculatus. The sequence goes on from JAVDOI010000015.1 coordinate 10,988,888, forward strand.
AAGACCCGGCTTCAGATTCAGCCAGAGTCGATCCACAACCGCTAGGGAATCACAAGTCTTTGATATATGAAGTATTCATGTGACATATTTAACCAGTTTGACCCCATAGGGTCTGTCAGTCAAGTGTGTTTTATGCAGCATTGTTCATATCTCTATTTACACTTTTTGTCATACCAGAGATTGAAGAGATAGTAACCTTTACAAGATAAATATATGTTGAAAACCATAAGATACCATAATAACAATAATGTAGCTTCAGTGAAGCGTCAGGAGTAGGAACCAGAAAATGTATGTGACATTGTAATGCAAAAGTAAACAATATTCTCTATAACTTTGATGCCACTTAAGGGTTAATCTATGTGGATTGTTGGAGTTGAAGAGGAAGTAGAAGTTTGTTTTACTAAACTGTATTTTATGTATCCTTCTTTACCATTTATCAGAATTTTTAAGACATAGAAATCAGTTCTGCAAGTTCTGACCTGTTTGGTGATAGAAACAATCATTTATCACTTCATTATTATGCACCTTTTATTTGTTATTTCATTCACAGCAGTAATTTAACTTGTACACTATGTTATAGTTTATATGAATAGACTGAATGCCAGTGTGAAGGCTTCTTGATCCATTTCCAAATTAAGGTAGTGAAATGATGGGTGTGTTAAACAAGCTGTCAGCCGACGTGAAAGGATTACCGGTTTCATGTTCTTATTTAATTACCTTCCATTTCTGTTTTGTTGCTTATTGTATTGTTATTTATATTCATAGTATTTGCTGCATTATAACCTGTTCACATGTCAATAAAATCAAATTTACACTTAAGTAACAAGAAGTCCTTGTTTAATGAATATAGAAGAGAAGAGTGGGTATGTATTTGGGTAACCATAACTTTTCAGGTATTTCTACAATAAACATGTTTTTAGAAATATCTCACAACACTATTCATGATTAATAGCCAAAAGCAATAATAATGATAATAATATCAGTAGAGCTAAGATCTTCTTCAGGTGTGTTTGCAACGACCACTGCTGTGCTGTGTGATTCATATAACCAGTGCTGTAAAGTGTCGTCAAACAGACTCTATTCAAAATCAAAAACAAGCAGCGATGTAACGATATATCATTGGCTCAAAGTTGTCGCATGACACACTTCCTACAATCGAGCCGAAACACAAAGGTAAACTCAACAAGCTATCTGCCCGCTTAGCGACGGCTGAGTGGCAGCGAGGTACAGCAGTGAGTGTACTGGTACTTCCAGAGGCCAGCTAAAATAGGACCAATATGTCTATATTTATTTAAATACATATCCATATTTCCTGGATCCAGTTCACAGCTGTTGAGATGCACCTTGTTCCAGTTGTAAACGGTGCATGCTATTTTTGCTTAGACACGAATATAAGGTGTTGCAATAATGCAGATGAGACAAAACTGGCTAATTTAATTGTGTTGATAGTGTCCTTTAAGCGGTAACCCTAGCCCGGCCTCCAGTCATCTCTACCATCTAACCTATTCCATAACATCACTGTCACAGGTCTTCTGAGCAAAGAGCCTGTTCAAAAATCCTCGCCGCTATTGGATGCAATAATCCTGACATTGCTTGAACCTTAGAAGCTACATTATTGCCCCCTTTTTTGCGTGCCTCAGATGTTCCGAGTTCTCCGCCTCATACCATCACTTTGATTAATGTTATCCCCTTTCCTTGGACAAATAGCTACCTCCTCTACATTCGCCCACATTGTAAAGATCTAAACTCAGGTTGATCTAGTCTCAAGTAACATGGGGTTTTGGGGGTTTGCAGTGCCCGGGTGCTATGGCGGATTCCCTATCGAAGCTGAATGGGGTACTGGAGCTACAAAAACTGTGACGCATGTCACCTTGTCAAGATGTATTTACATAAAGCCTCATGGAGCTGCTGGCAGAACAACATGTATTTTAGGTGTGTTCAAGTGAAGCCTGAGCAGCGAAACACAACATGATTTGCTGCCAAGATCAAAACTGCAGGGAGTAAACATCTGCTTGTTAGCATACTGATGGTATAACTTGGCTCAAAGCACCACTGTGCCTAGGTACAGCCTCTTAGAGCTGCTGGCAGTCCGTAGACACTCATTTCTTATTTGTACCCCAACCCCTCGGTTTTGAGTGCCCCTCGCTTTTCGACTGGACCCTTGGAACAGAGTTGAAAGGGGTAGTGGTTGAAATCTTCCCCTATGAAATGAGACCCTGATATATCATCAGAAGTTTTTGATGGCATTTACGTAAACATACTGGGCCATTTCATGACAGAAAAGTGGTTAGCAATCAGTGCTCCTACCCGGCCAGAGGGGCAGTAACAAGTGCAGCAACTTCACTGCTGGTTTTAAGTTAAATTTTGGGCGTCACATGCCATCAACAGGGAGGAAATGGGACAGAGCATTGCGTTGAATGCGGGACTGTCATGCACAAATCAGCCTTAAAACAATATTGTAACGTTAGCTAGAGTCATCGACATATCTGCGATTCTTTTGTTTTACTACGATAAGACAATGTTAAATATTTACATTCTTTAATAACACTTGCTTTAGAGTGTGCCTCTGGCACAACAATTGGGACACCCGGCCTACTAGTCTCTTCAACCTTTAAGCATTTCAGAATTCAGCCCTTCAGTCATGCATGAACGCAGCATTCACAATAGTTGAAACAGAGGAATTTTTGAGATTTCAAAAGTCAAACAAAGAATCAGTTCAGCTGAAAGGTTAACAATGTTTTAACAAACAAAGCATTACCAAAAGTCCCTTGGTCATGATTGACCACTAAACACAATGCATGTAAACGGGATTAGATTAGAGAAAATATGTAAACGTGTGATTCAGCTTCAGGTCAGACGCGGCGTTTTGGGCTTTCATCAGTGGCAAATAGTGAGTTAATGTCACGGGGCATGGTGGAGGACTCAAACTTGATTAACTTGATTAATGATCAGAGGCAGGTGAAGGGAATTTAGACTGAGGGAGTCACTGACAGGTAGAGTGAGGAGGGAGTGGAGCTACACAAAGACACACAGAACACAGAAGGCAAAAATAGTTTTAGCGCTTATCTATCTGATAACAGCAACATCCACGTCGAAAACATCTCTGTGATATCTTGCCTCTTGTTTGTGTCACAAACTCTGTGACCTGAAACTGAATTGTGCAATACACCATAACAGAATAACATTTTGCCAATAATGAAGATTTAGTTGAACTAGCTTGTGCAACCACATCATTTTATCATACTCTGCTCAATAAAATGTGGCTATTTTCTTTACTTTTTCAAAAAATATGAATATAATTATGACTTTTATCATCATTTATTACCACACAGTAAAAGGAAATAGATTTAGGTGTTACGGTAACTCCTCTGTTTACTTCAGGAGGGACATTATCATTATTATTATTGCGTAATTGTGAGAAAGACAAGTAACCCTGAGGTGAATAATTAATCAAACACGTGCTGCTGAGGAGAAAATATTCCCACTGGTTAGATTTTTTACAATCACCAAACCAGCTCTATGGTATAATGTTTGTTTGTGTGTGTGTGTGTGTGTGTACAGCCAATGTTCATTTATCTTAAAACTTCTAAACTTTAGAAAGTTGCTATAGCAACACAATAAATAAAGTTTCAGGAAGAAGATAGGAGGAAAGAGAAAGAATGATGTCACTTCCAAGAAAAACACACTTGGGTACATAACAAATCCATTGGAGTCTCCTGGATTGCATGATGCACAGGGAGGGAATGATTAGACAACGAGCGCCAGGTGTGCAAATCAACTCACCTGGTCCTCTCGTGAGCCTCCCCAACACCTCTCTCTCCTGCAGCTGAATGGCAACCGCGCCTACCGTCACAAGCATGCAAGATGATACTGTGGGGGATTTAAAGGGTAGATACACAATTGACAAAACATGGACATTAAAATAATTATTTGTCGCTGTGATTGTTCCCCTTGTCTACACAGGTCTATGCAGGTGGTGCAAAACAGTCCCTGTCTGTTGGACGGCTCATGTTAGACAGTTGAACAAATCAAGTAGATATCTTCCAAAATGACTCTGTTAAGTATGAGAGGAGCCCTTTTGTCCCGCAACAATTACCTTAAAAAGACGTTCAGAAGGGATTTCTGTGTGGACAGAATGAACATAATACTTTATAGGTATATATAGGTATGTGAGTGTTGGATTGAAATAGATATAAACAAAACTTTGAACAGATATATTTAAGGATGAAGAGTGAGATGGTAGTCGTTTGCTGTTGGCAGGAGCAGTGCTGTTGAAGTCCCTGCTAAATGATGAACAGGTGCTGCCCTCTAAAGGCCTCTAGGTGGTGTAGGATCAGAACACATGTTAAGCAGTTTAATGTCTTGTGAATTTGACCTCATTCTGACATCCCGCAATACAGCCTGAAGGAAACTTATTCTTTATTCAAACTGCTTTAAAGTCTCACCACGGTTCATCAACTTAAACATTGGATCAAATCAGACATAATAATCAACAATTACTTGGTTATGGTGCAGTTTAGTTTGATTATATTTTCAGAAGTCGCACGACCGTACTATGACAGCGGCACATGCAGATGCTGCCGCCAGCAGCTCCCAGAAACTTTGCTACTGCTCAACATCAGCAAAACTAAGGAGCTGATTGTTGATATCAGACCCTTGTCTACATCAATGGAGCTGAGGTGGAGCAAGTGAACAGTTTTGGGTTCCTGGAAATCAGAGCCTGGCATAGTCGTCATTCATCTCCACCCAGGTTAGGAATTTTCTGAAGGGTAACTTAAGAAAGCCAAAATCCTGTGCCAAGCTCTTGTCAACTAACACCACCTTTTTGTAAAGTAAAAATGAAACTTAAAGTCGTGAACACAACAAACAAAACCTGACCTGCGGGACCTCACCCAATGGCTGTTTGTAACATGTTGTTGGTCTAACATGGGACAAGAACAGCACACATTCAGATTAATAAGAATATTACTGAAGTCCTTTGATACACAGCAATACTATGTCCAATTGATATTTTATGATCCATGAAAATACTCCCTTTTGAAATTGATTCAAGTGTGTGCAGGAGCTGAGGCAATAGTTTGTCTTTGGGAGTACGAAATAAAAGACATTTTTGACAATGAGACTGAGTGAATGTCAGAAGCAAGGCCCGAGATGACAGATGAACAGAGCCATCGTTAATGTTATTTTAACACTTGTGCTGTTCCTACAATAACAATATCTATAGCCTATAAGGTGTAAGTCATTTTAGTGGTGGGGGATCTTTTTAAGATTTATTTTTCCAATATTTTTCTTAATCTTTTGCTTCATCCACCGTGAGGAACATTTTTCCTCACGGTGGCTCTTCAACATCTGAACACAGAATTTTGAATAGTATACTTTTTGTGGAAATATTAACTTTTCCTGTGCTTATGGACATCATGTGCTTTACTTCTCCTCAGATATCGTTTCACATTAAAAGAAAAAGAGCTTTGCACCAAATATAAACATTGGGAATGATCACATGAAAGTAATGTCAGTGTACAGTGTGATCTGTGAGTGACAACATTACTGATTAGTGGCATGAAATGAAAGTACATCTCGTGCCAATTCCTAACGATTCCCGGTGACTGTGTAACACACTAACACACACACACACACGCACGCACACCCACACACACACACACACACGTACACACACCCACACACACACACAGTCATTACACCATAAAACTGGATTGATGAATGTAAGATTAGGCCGTTAGTCTAACCAGCAGGCCTCTTTTCACATCAACAGCACGTGTCAGATTCATTATTCACCTTGGGTTTCCTTGTCTTTCTTACAGTAACACAATAAATACTTTTTTTATGACGATAATTTCCCCCTTGAAGTAAACCGAGAAGTTACCTTGAATCCCATATCTACTTCCTTTTACTGTGTGGCAATGAATGATGTTTGTGATAGATAAAAAAACACGCCAAACTGTATTGAGTGAACAGAAGATCATAAAATGCAGTAGTTGCATAAACAAGTCTGACTTGGTCTTCTGTGCCAAGTGGCACGTCTGCACAAGGGTGAGTAGTGCATGTATCAGTGAGTAGTGAGTAATGCATGTTTCAAAATGATCCAAGGTCAAAATGTTTTCACAGCTGGACTTCGTGCTTTATCATTTAGGAATACATTATGTTTAATATATAGTAAGTGAAATGTTAAAAGGAGGCTAGAAGACATTGTTTTCCTTTGTGAAGCTGTGATTGTAGACGCGAACAGAACCAGCCGCAAGTATTTTCTACTGTATGTCATCAGTGTCTGATCTTCAATCCATACCAGGACTAATTGTAAAACGTTACAGTTCAGAAAATACTATGTTATACTAAAATGTTGCCGTTAAAACACAAATCTGCCATAACAATCCATGCACACCTCCTAAAAAAGACAGTCGGGGTGTTGCTTCTTTTATGAGGACAATTACATCATGAAGGATCATAGAGGATGTACTTCCTGAGGCCGCTGAAGAAGTTCAACCTGCCAAAGACAATGATGGTGCACTGCTACACTGCCATCCTTGAGTCCATCCTCACCTCACCATCTGGTACGCTGCAGCCACTGCCAAGGACAAGGGCAGACCGCACAACTCTTAACTATGAATATACACTTGACACTATAGGCCAGGGGTATTCAATTAAAGTTCAGCGAGGTCCAGTTAGATAGAATTTCCTCATTCAACGGTCCGGAACACCAAATAATGTCTTAACTTGTGCTATGATTTAGTCCCATGTATATTGAAGTAGCCAACAGTGGGTACGTTTGCTCAAAAGAGTTGTGCTTTGTCTCGTAGTGACGCTTCACACGCTGTCTCGGAACATATGAGACATACTGGTTTTGAACTGCCTGTAGGAAGAATGAAGATATATGAGTTGATTAAAGACTCTGGTCTCTCTGGTCCACATTTCTCTTCTTAGAGAACGCTATGTGAAATATCTTGTCTGACTCACGTACTTCTGTGTGCGTGCAAATGTCACTGGAGTTGCGAAGCTTATAGGAATGCAACACATATATGATTTACAACACATGTAATTGGTCGGTGTGTTTCCTGGACCTCTGACCGAGTGCCGTAAAGGCTGGAAAAGCTGTACCGGTAAAAATAGAAGCGCTCTGTTAGAATTTATTAATTATCAATTATCGGTTTTAGATCCGGGTCCGCATACAACGGCGTTTGCGTCCAGAACCGGACCGCAGTCCGCCTAGTGACCCCCGCTATAGGCTTAATTTAACATCGTCGTATTTGTTTTTAAATTGTCTTATACTATTGCACTGTGTTTATTGTTATGCACCAATCAAAGCCAAAGAGCATGCACTATTTACAACTGGAACAAAGTGCATCTCAACAGCGGTAAACTGGATCCAGGAAATATGGATACATAGGTATATAACTATATACATTAGTCCTAGCTGATTTTTTTTGTTTTAACATCTCAGATCTCAGGTTAGATAACATTCAATGTGCTTTTAAATGTCTTTTGGAGACCTATGTTCTTAAAACTATTCTCACTTAATTTGCTTATTTTATTTTTCACTCATCTTATGCATTCTTATGGTGTGATTTTAACAGTGCTTGTGTTATCTGAAGATTGACTCTTCTCTTTTTTATTGAATATACAGGAACTTCTTGTTTCTGTTTGGAGTAAATAAGATCTTATTGACATGTTTATGTGAAACTTACACATTATCAAGCTGCATTGTGAACAGGTTATATTGCAGCACATACTGTACATGAATGGACAACAATACAATGAATCATACAATAAGCAACAACAAAACAATATAATAAATAAATAAGAACATGTTCTGACAGGGAACTGGTAATCCTTTCCCGTCTGCTGACAGCTTCCGTCACATATTCTGCCTCACTTTGGATGAGATTTTACCATAGTAGAAGTTCGGTGTATTTTTATTCTAAATGATGAAGCAAAAGATTAAGAAAAACATTGGAGAAAGAAATCTTAAAAACATGCCCCACCACTAAAATGACTTACACCTTATAGGCTATAGATATTATCATTGTAGGAAAAGCACAAGTGTTAAAATAACATTAACGGTGGCTCTGTTCTATTCAAGTGTCCCAGTAAGTCACTGAAGCAGCAAAATGGATTTCAGCCATCATTCATTTCAATATTTAAATATGTGCTTTGTGATGGAAGATTTCTATGTTAATCGGGAGAAGAGAGTTTTGTTCACAAATCAATAATAAAGTCTTCAGAAGATTCAAAGAGGGAAGGAAAAACAACAGCTACGTGTTCAGTAGTCTGTGGAAAATACTTCAACTGAGTTCAACATTCAATATCATTTTATGCATACAGAGGTTCACGCCTTTAGATAAATCATACATATGGGAGTATAGGTCTTTTTGACACAGGATGTCTTTGATCTGCTCATTATCTGGAGTCTGTCAGGTGCTTTCAACTGGGAGTCAGTTCATACTGAGATTTGGAACAATGGGTTTCAAGGTAAGATGAGACTTTCAACTACAAGTTCCTCATTACTGCATAGTTTTAACCACACGTAAGTTTCGGGTTCACAACACGGACACAGTCGTCAATATATTTTTCCATTACAGCGGAAATGTTTACAGTCGCATTTACTAAAGATGGTTATTTTTGTTTTATTTTGAAAACCTATGGTGGCCTTATGGTCTAAGATGCATAAATAAAGGCCAATTAAGCGAAAGCAAAATCATTTCTTTGTTTTGTTGTGACTTAGTAGGTCGGGTACAACTAATATTATTTCATCTTAAGACTATTACATTTTGGATGGTTTCTATGGCAGCTAAATCCAAAGTGCTGTACTCTTATTTAAACACACATCATTTAGCAGCAGACCAGACTGCTGAGCAAAGGGAGTATCAGGTAGAAGATAGGAGGAAGAAGAGAGCATGAAGTCACTTCCCAGACTTATAGACAATAGATCCATTGGAACTGGTTTTTCTTTCTCCTGGAGTACACGATGTACAGTAATGCACCGTCGACAGTAAACTCATGATTGAAATAAGCTGAGGCATACAGTTAGATTGACCTCATTGGCTCATGTTCAACACTGGCTTGATGTCTTGTTAATAGCAGGCTCTGACATGCCTGTATACCTATCACAGTGATAATGCACTGTCCATTCTTCCTTTTGTACACTCAGTACATTGACAGTTCTTTCAAACTTATAAACTACAGCCCCAGTAATAAGCATTTAAATGATAAACAACTATACAAAGTATTAAATATCATAGTATGTAAGATGATACTGTTGGTGATTTAAATGATGAATTCCATTTTATTCAAGTCCATCGGAAAACAATACTGACATGTCAATACAGTACAGTGATGATCTTAAGAATATGATGCATTGCTGCACTTTTTATTGAATATTTTTCCATCAAACTCTATCGAGGCTGCTCAGGAAACTGTATCTCTACTGAAACAACAGACTCTTTTTAAAACGATTCATTATAAATAATATATACTCTAATAATAAATAAATGTTCTCTTATTTCAAGTAAAATGTAGGCTGAATTAAAAACTAAAATACATATCAGTAAGCTTTTGAAAAATGAATTTAACTGAATTGTCTTTGCCCTGCAGCTTTAAATTCAGTTCATTCAGGTGTGAAGTGGTCAATCAAAAAAGCAACGATATCCATTTTATTTTCATCTTCTAAAAAGAGAAATTTGTGTGCAGGGACTTTATCTGTGGTTAATAAACCACTTGTTTCAGCTCTATTCTATTTTCACTCATCTTATGCATTCTTATGGTGTGATTTTAACAGTTCTTGTGTTATCTGAAGAGTGACTCTTCTCTTTTTTATTAAATAAACAGGAACTTCTTGTTTCTTTAGTGTAAATAAGATTTTATTGACATGTTTATGTGAAACTTACACATTATCAAGCTGCATTGTGAACAGGTTATATTGCAGCACATACTGAACATGAATGGACAACAATACAATTAATCACACAATAAATAAATAAATAAGAACATGTTCTGACAGGGAACTGGTAATCCTTCCCCGTCTGCTGACAGCTTGTTTAACACGCCCGTCACATTTCAATGCCTTCATTTATAAATGGAACAAGACGCCTTCACACTGGAGTTCAGTCTATTCATCGAGGTTTTCTTTGCTGATGTTAACATGAAATACAGTTTAGTGTAAAGACTTAAAACCTCTTCAACTCCAACAAACTTGAACTTAAATTAACCCAAAGTGGCTTCAAAGTTAAATGGAATATTGTTTACTTCTGCATGACAATGTCACATACATTTTCTGGTTCCTGCTCCTTCTGACGCTTCACTGAAGCTACTTTATTGTTATTATGGTATCTTATGGTTTTCAACATATATTTATCTTGTAAAGGTTACTATCTCTTCAATCTCTGGTATGACAAAAAATTTAAATAGAGATATAAACAATGCTGCATAAAACACACTTGACTGACAGACCCTATGGGGTCAAACAGGTTAAATATGTCACATGAATGTTTCATATATCAAAGACTTGTGATTCCCTAGCGGTTGTGGATCGACTCTGGCTGAATCTGAAGCCGGGTCTTGGTGGCCAGGGCCGCCTTGCGGGTCATGGTGGTGCAGCGAGTCAGGATCTCCTCGGTTTTTGGTCTGGGTGGCATCCTGGGAGCCATTGAAGCCGTCTCACTTCCTTTGGAGCTGTCAGATCCAGAGCTGTCAGAGCTAGTGTTGGAGCCACGGCGGTCGTAGAAGCTGATCTCATCGCTTGTGTTGGTCTCGCTGCGTTCACGGCCGTCTGAGGTTGAGGCATCCCTCACCGTCGGTGTTTGCGACCGGGTCTCGGAGGGGACGTCCAGAGATCGGGCCTTGTAGAGACGCCCTGGCAGACTGGGTTCTCCTCTGGACTGACCCGCAGAATCCCGTTGTGGGCTGTTTTCTTCGTTGATGCCGGGTGGACGAGGAGCCTGAGGTTCCCTGCTGGTTGCCAGATTCAGAGTGGAACTGTGCAGCTTTCTCTGCAGGCCGTAAAGGCCTAACCGTGGGTTGTTGTATGGTTGCAGGTTCATGGAGGGGATGTAACCTGATTTGCCATGGAACCTGATGAGCCACCAGCCGTTGTCAGACTTCCTCAGCACCTCCACCACAGAGCCAATGGGCACTGACACCTCGTCATCCTTCTTAGTTGAGTAACTCCTCACGGCACAGTACAGGGCACCTAAAGGTCACAAACAAGACAACAAGCTCAGGAACTGCTGTACAGTTACATATTGTCTTCATAAAAGTGAGTTTTGGTAGAAAGGAATAGATGCATGTTAACTTCCAGTGGTTAGATAGAACTCAACAGTGTTAGTTGTTTTCGTAATCAAGCTTCTTAAATGAGATCAGTCTGTTCTACGTGCATTCTTGCTCATTAAACTTCAACTGTGACTACAAGCAACACACACCTGCAAGCTGGAATCCAGCATCATCATCGTCCTCTCCTTCCCATAACTCCAGGTAGGGAGCAGGAAACCAAGCCAAACGCTTATCCTCGTTCTCCACCAGCCACCAACCTGGAGAGGAAATAAAACGTACTTTCAGCATAACAGAAATGGTTGTGGGGGTAGCTCAATGTTTTTGCTGCTTTTCAAGAAGAAACTGCATGAAAATGAAGCACTGACCTGCAGGGTCTTTGATCAGGACATCCAGCTTCTCGTCCACAGCGACCTTAAACGGACGATTCTTGGTATCCTTTGTCTCGTGAGCAGCCACGCAGCGGTAAGTCTGGGTGACAAACGGGTGAGTGACGCTGCCTGCATGTTGGTGCGTCACATCACCACCTCCTCCACCTGAGCCATCGGGCAGATCATCAGACAGCAGGATCATGATGCTGTGTGAGAGAGAAGTCAGTCATTTAAGAATCAAGAACTTCTATTGAACTCTGACTTGACCTAAACACTGAAATGACAACCTACCTGTTCTTGGTGAGGTCTGGCTGCAGGTCGTGGTCTTTGGGCATGAAGAACTGAGTCACCTCTGAGTTCTGAGTCACAGTTTGGTCGCACTTCAGCAGCTTGTCGCAGTAGCTCTCCAGGAACTTCATGCGTTGGATTGATCGCTTGGATCCTTTCTGCTGGAGGCTGTTCCTCCTGGCCTGCCCTGGAGAGAGGAGAGGAAACGGTTTCAGGATTAATACTAGATTTGCTGAGAATAATTTTTTTTTTTTCTTAAAATAGGAGGAAAAGCAAGCTAAAACAAACCATGTTTGTACAGATATTAAAGTGTTTTGTGTGCTATTTCTTTAATTAATGGCTACAAATACACAGTTGCTCATAGAAGACCATTTATATACACCTTGTAACATACAGTTGAAATAATCTTACCTCTAAATTTGGGGATCACTCTGTCGTTTTTCCTGAAAGGGTTCATGTGAGGGAACCTCTTTTTCAGCTGCCTCTGTTTGAAGAAAAAACCCACATCTGAATTAATAATTATTCCTACAATATAAACAGCAGACTGAGTACACTAAGTGGGAGTTTCTTTGGTCTTACATGAAATTTCTGGAAATTCTTGAAGGACCTGTAGATAATAACTTCAGTCTCGTCAGACCACAACACAGATATCATGAACATCTGTGGAGAGAGAAAAATAAAAGATTTCAGACAAGAAACTTTCCCACAAAGACACAGAAATATTGAAACCTCACATAAGTAACGACTGAGGTCTTGACTCACCTTCAGTTTTGGTGTGTCCCTGTGGACGGCTCCGATAATGCGGGCACTGATTACAAAGCGTTGATCACCGGCCATCGTCCACTTGTTTGTGTCTGAGTTCTCAGGATGAAAAGCTGTTTTATTGACCTTCAGTGTCTAGCTGAACTGCCTCTGCTGCTCTGCCAGATCAGAGAGTCTGCTGCGGTTTATATGTGTTTCACATAACGGAGGCGGAGTCAGAGTGAGCAACACCTGAGGGCTGGAAAAAAGGATGCACACATGCAGAGGAGTGAGCAAACAAGTGTAGCTGGATCTTCAGTTACATCATATTGAGATTTAATGTATTCGTAAAGGACAAAACAGCTAAGTGTGAAAACATTTTGACCTTGTATCCTTTTGAAACATGTACTGCACTCACCCAAACTTGCATGTGCAGACGTGTCACTTAGCACCACAGAATTACGTTTTGACATGAATGAAGACGTAGTCAGACTAGCTCATGCAACTACAGCATTTTATGAGATCTGTTTGTTATCATTCAAGTGTCCACAGAGCAAAAGAAAATAGTTTTATGGTATTTTTAGACGAACAATCAAGGAAACGTCTCTGTTTTCTTTAGACATTATCGTCATGAAGAAAGGATTTATTGTTTTACTGTGAGAAAGACGGGGAAGGCTGTGATGACTCTGAGATGAGTGATGAGAAAACACGCCCTCTGGTTAGACTCAGGGCACAGTTTTTACACCAAACCAGTTCTTTGTTATAACACTGTGTGTGTGTGTGTGTGTGTGTGTGTGTGTGTGTGTGTGTGTGTGTGTGTGTGTGTGTGTGTGTGTGTGTGTGTGTGTGTGTGTGTGTGTGTGTGTGTGTGTGTGTGTGTGTGCGTGTTACAGTCACCGGGGAAATTGTCAGGAAGTGGCACGAGATATACTTCCAGTCAGTCAGTAATGTCAGTAATGTTGTCACTCACAGATTACAGTTACAGTGACATCACTTTTATGTGACCACAAACATTCCCAATGTTTATATTTGGTGCAAAGCTCTTTTTCTTTTAATGTGAAACGATACCTGAGGAGAAGTAAAGCACATGATGTCCATAAACACAGGAAAAGTGAATATTTCTACAGAAAGTATACTATTCAAGATTCTGCGTTCAGATGTTAAAGAGCCACCGTGAGGAAAAATGTTCCAACAATTATTCTGCCTCACTTTGGATGAGATATTATCATTGTAGAAGTTCGGTGTATTTTTATTCTAAATGATGAAGCAAAAGATTAAGAAAAATATTGGAGAAAGAAATCTTGAAAACATGCCCCACCACTAACATGACTTACACCTTATAGGCTCTAGATATTGTTATTGTAGGAAAAGCACAAGTGTTAAAATAACATTAACGATGGCTCTGTTCTATTCAAGTGTCCCAGTAAGTCACTGAAGCAGCAAAATGGATTTCAGCCATCATTCATTTCATTGTTTAAATCTGTGTTTTCATACTGTGACATGTCAAAATGTCTTCATTGAAAAAGGCCTATGCTATTGAAAATATCATGCATGGTCTCTGTTCAACAAAGTAATTTCACAAAAAGTAGATAAATACTGCTTTAGACATGAGGGGAAATGTTTACAGTCGCATTTACTAAAGATGGTTATTTTTGTTTTATTTTGAAAACCTATGGTGGCCTTATGGTCTAAGATGCATAAATAAAGGCCAATTAAGCGAAAGCAAAATCATTTCTTTGTTTTGTTGTGACTTAGTAGGTCGGGTACAACTAATATTATTTCATCTTAAGACTATTACATTTTGGATGGTTTCTATGGCAGCTAAATCCAAAGTGCTGTACTCTTATTTAAACACACATCATTTAGCAGCAGACCAGACTGCTGAGCAAAGGGAGTATCAGGTAGAAGATAGGAGGAAGAAGAGAGCATGAAGTCACTTCCCAGACTTATAGACAATAGATCCATTGGAACTGGTTTTTCTTTCTCCTGGAGTACACGATGTACAGTAATGCACCGTCGACAGTAAACTCATGATTGAAATAAGCTGAGGCATACAGTTAGATTGACCTCATTGGCTCATGTTCAACACTGGCTTGATGTCTTGTTAATAGCAGGCTCTGACATGCCTGTATACCTATCACAGTGATAATGTACTGTCCATTCTTCCTTTTGTACACTCAGTACATTGACAGTTCTTTCAAACTTATAAACTACAGCCCCAGTAATAAGCATTTAAATGATAAACAACTATACAAAGTATTAAATATCATAGTATGTAAGATGATACTGTTGGTGATTTAAATGATGAATTCCATTTTATTCAAGTCCATCGGAAAACAATACTGACATGTCAATACAGTACAGTGATGATCTTAAGAATATGATGCATTGCTGCACTTTTTATTGAATATTTTTCCATCAAACTCTATCGAGGCTGCTCAGGAAACTGTATCTCTACTGAAACAACAGACTCTTTTTAAAACGATTCATTATAAATAATATATACTCTAATAATAAATAAATGTTCTCTTATTTCAAGTAAAATGTAGGCTGAATTAAAAACTAAAATACATATCAGTAAGCTTTTGAAAAATGAATTTAACTGAATTGTCTTTGCCCTGCAGCTTTAAATTCAGTTCATTCAGGTGTGAAGTGGTCAATCAAAAAAGCAACGATATCCATTTTATTTTCATCTTCTAAAAAGAGAAATTTGTGTGCAGGGACTTTATCTGTGGTTAATAAACCACTTGTTTCAGCTCTATTCTATTTTCACTCATCTTATGCATTCTTATGGTGTGATTTTAACAGTTCTTGTGTTATCTGAAGAGTGACTCTTCTCTTTTTTATTAAATAAACAGGAACTTCTTGTTTCTTTAGTGTAAATAAGATTTTATTGACATGTTTATGTGAAACTTACACATTATCAAGCTGCATTGTGAACAGGTTATATTGCAGCACATACTGAACATGAATGGACAACAATACAATTAATCACACAATAAATAAATAAATAAGAACATGTTCTGACAGGGAACTGGTAATCCTTCCCCGTCTGCTGACAGCTTGTTTAACACGCCCGTCACATTTCAATGCCTTCATTTATAAATGGAACAAGACGCCTTCACACTGGAGTTCAGTCTATTCATCGAGGTTTTCTTTGCTGATGTTAACATGAAATACAGTTTAGTGTAAAGACTTAAAACCTCTTCAACTCCAACAAACTTGAACTTAAATTAACCCAAAGTGGCTTCAAAGTTAAATGGAATATTGTTTACTTCTGCATGACAATGTCACATACATTTTCTGGTTCCTGCTCCTTCTGACGCTTCACTGAAGCTACTTTATTGTTATTATGGTATCTTATGGTTTTCAACATATATTTATCTTGTAAAGGTTACTATCTCTTCAATCTCTGGTATGACAAAAAATTTAAATAGAGATATAAACAATGCTGCATAAAACACACTTGACTGACAGACCCTATGGGGTCAAACAGGTTAAATATGTCACATGAATGTTTCATATATCAAAGACTTGTGATTCCCTAGCGGTTGTGGATCGACTCTGGCTGAATCTGAAGCCGGGTCTTGGTGGCCAGGGCCGCCTTGCGGGTCATGGTGGTGCAGCGAGTCAGGATCTCCTCGGTTTTTGGTCTGGGTGGCATCCTGGGAGCCATTGAAGCCGTCTCACTTCCTTTGGAGCTGTCAGATCCAGAGCTGTCAGAGCTAGTGTTGGAGCCACGGCGGTCGTAGAAGCTGATCTCATTGCTTGTGTTGGTCTCGCTGCGTTCACGGCCGTCTGAGGTTGAGGCATCCCTCACCGTCGGTGTTTGCGACCGGGTCTCGGAGGGGACGTCCAGAGATCGGGCCTTGTAGAGACGCCCTGGCAGACTGGGTTCTCCTCTGGACTGACCCGCAGAATCCCGTTGTGGGCTGTTTTCTTCGTTGATGCCGGGTGGACGAGGAGCCTGAGGTTCCCTGCTGGTTGCCAGATTCAGAGTGGAACTGTGCAGCTTTCTCTGCAGGCCGTAAAGGCCTAACCGTGGGTTGTTGTATGGTTGCAGGTTCATGGAGGGGATGTAACCTGATTTGCCATGGAACCTGATGAGCCACCAGCCGTTGTCAGACTTCCTCAGCACCTCCACCACAGAGCCAATGGGCACTGACACCTCGTCATCCTTCTTAGTTGAGTAACTCCTCACGGCACAGTACAGGGCACCTAAAGGTCACAAACAAGACAACAAGCTCAGGAACTGCTGTACAGTTACATATTGTCTTCATAAAAGTGAGTTTTGGTAGAAAGGAATAGATGCATGTTAACTTCCAGTGGTTAGATAGAACTCAACAGTGTTAGTTGTTTTCGTAATCAAGCTTCTTAAATGAGATCAGTCTGTTCTACGTGCATTCTTGCTCATTAAACTTCAACTGTGACTACAAGCAACACACACCTGCAAGCTGGAATCCAGCATCATCATCGTCCTCTCCTTCCCATAACTCCAGGTAGGGAGCAGGAAACCAAGCCAAACGCTTATCCTCGTTCTCCACCAGCCACCAACCTGGAGAGGAAATAAAACGTACTTTCAGCATAACAGAAATGGTTGTGGGGGTAGCTCAATGTTTTTGCTGCTTTTCAAGAAGAAACTGCATGAAAATGAAGCACTGACCTGCAGGGTCTTTGATCAGGACATCCAGCTTCTCGTCCACAGCGACCTTAAACGGACGATTCTTGGTATCCTTTGTCTCGTGAGCAGCCACGCAGCGGTAAGTCTGGGTGACAAACGGGTGAGTGACGCTGCCTGCATGTTGGTGCGTCACATCACCCCCTCCTCCACCTGAGCCATCGGGCAGATCATCAGACAGCAGGATAATGATGCTGTGTGAGAGAGAAGTCAGTCATTTAAGAATCAAGAACTTCTATTGAACTCTGACTTGACCTAAACACTGAAATGACAACCTACCTGTTCTTGGTGAGGTCTGGCTGCAGGTCGTGGTCTTTGGGCATGAAGAACTGAGTCACCTCTGAGTTCTGAGTCACAGTTTGGTCGCACTTCAGCAGCTTGTCGCAGTAGCTCTCCAGGAACTTCATGCGTTGGATTGATCGCTTGGATCCTTTCTGCTGGAGGCTGTTCCTCCTGGCCTGCCCTGGAGAGAGGAGAGGAAACGGTTTCAGGATTAATACTAGATTTGCTGAGAATAATTTTTTTTTTTTCTTAAAATAGGAGGAAAAGCAAGCTAAAACAAACCATGTTTGTACAGATATTAAAGTGTTTTGTGTGCTATTTCTTTAATTAATGGCTACAAATACACAGTTGCTCATAGAAGACCATTTATATACACCTTGTAACATACAGTTGAAATAATCTTACCTCTAAATTTGGGGATCACTCTGTCGTTTTTCCTGAAAGGGTTCATGTGAGGGAACCTCTTTTTCAGCTGCCTCTGTTTGAAGAAAAAACCCACATCTGAATTAATAATTATTCCTACAATATAAACAGCAGACTGAGTACACTAAGTGGGAGTTTCTTTGGTCTTACATGAAATTTCTGGAAATTCTTGAAGGACCTGTAGATAATAACTTCAGTCTCGTCAGACCACAACACAGATATCATGAACATCTGTGGAGAGAGAAAAATAAAAGATTTCAGACAAGAAACTTTCCCACAAAGACACAGAAATATTGAAACCTCACATAAGTAACGACTGAGGTCTTGACTCACCTTCAGTTTTGGTGTGTCCCTGTGGACGGCTCCGATAATGCGGGCACTGATTACAAAGCGTTGTTCACCGGCCATCGTCCACTTGTTTGTGTCTGAGTTCTCAGGATGAAAAGCTGTTTTATTGACCTTCAGTGTCTAGCTGAACTGCCTCTGCTGCTCTGCCAGATCAGAGAGTCTGCTGCGGTTTATATGTGTTTCACATAACGGAGGCGGAGTCAGAGTGAGCAACACCTGAGGGCTGGAAAAAAGGATGCACACATGCAGAGGAGTGAGCAAACAAGTGTAGCTGGATCTTCAGTTACATCATATTGAGATTTAATGTATTCGTAAAGGACAAAACAGCTAAGTGTGAAAACATTTTGACCTTGTATCCTTTTGAAACATGTACTGCACTCACCCAAACTTGCATGTGCAGACGTGTCACTTAGCACCACAGAATTACGTTTTGACATGAATGAAGACGTAGTCAGACTAGCTCATGCAACTACAGCATTTTATGAGATCTGTTTGTTATCATTCAAGTGTCCACAGAGCAAAAGAAAATAGTTTTATGGTATTTTTAGACGAACAATCAAGGAAACGTCTCTGTTTTCTTTAGACATTATCGTCATGAAGAAAGGATTTATTGTTTTACTGTGAGAAAGACGGGGAAGGCTGTGATGACTCTGAGATGAGTGATGAGAAAACACGCCCTCTGGTTAGACTCAGGGCACAGTTTTTACACCAAACCAGTTCTTTGTTATAACACTGTGTGTGTGTGTGTGTGTGTGTGTGTGTGTGTGTGTGTGTGTGTGTGTGTGTGTGTGTGTGTGTGTGT
The DNA here is from genome assembly GCA_032191485.1 of Leptoclinus maculatus. Taxonomy (NCBI): domain Eukaryota; kingdom Metazoa; phylum Chordata; class Actinopteri; order Perciformes; family Stichaeidae; genus Leptoclinus; species Leptoclinus maculatus. The sequence continues at coordinate 11,008,098 of JAVDOI010000015.1, forward strand.
GTGTGTGTGTGTGTGTGTGTGTGTGTGTGTGTGTGTGTGTGTGTGCGTGTTACAGTCACCGGGGAAATTGTCAGGAAGTGGCACGAGATATACTTCCAGTCAGTCAGTAATGTCAGTAATGTTGTCACTCACAGATTACAGTTACAGTGACATCACTTTTATGTGACCACAAACATTCCCAATGTTTATATTTGGTGCAAAGCTCTTTTTCTTTTAATGTGAAACGATACCTGAGGAGAAGTAAAGCACATGATGTCCATAAACACAGGAAAAGTGAATATTTCTACAGAAAGTATACTATTCAAGATTCTGCGTTCAGATGTTAAAGAGCCACCGTGAGGAAAAATGTTCCAACAATTATTCTGCCTCACTTTGGATGAGATATTATCATTGTAGAAGTTCGGTGTATTTTTATTCTAAATGATGAAGCAAAAGATTAAGAAAAATATTGGAGAAAGAAATCTTGAAAACATGCCCCACTAACATGACTTACACCTTATAGGCTATAGATATTGTTATTGTAGGAAAAGCACAAGTGTTAAAATAACATTAACGGTGGCTCTGTTCTGTTCAAGTGTCCCAGTAAGTCACTGAAGCAGCAAAATGGATTTCAGCCATCATTCATTTCATTGTTTAAATCTGTGTTTTCATACTGTGACATGTCAAAATGTCTTCATTGAAAAAGGCCTATGCTATTGAAAATATCATGCATGGTCTCTGTTCAACAAAGTAATTTCACAAAAAGTAGATAAATACTGCTTTAGACATGAGGGGAAATGTTTACAGTCGCATTTACTAAAGATGGTTATTTTTGTTTTATTTTGAAAACCTATGGTGGCCTTATGGTCTAAGATGCATAAATAAAAGACAATTAAGCAAAAGCAAAATCCTTTCTTTGTTTTGTTGTGACTTAGTAGGTCGGGTACAACTAATATTATTTCATCTTAAGACTATTACATTTTGGATGGTTTCTATGGCAGCACAATCCAAAGTGCTGTACTCTTATTTAAGCACACATCTTTTAGCAGCAGACCAGACTGCTGAGCAAAGGGAGTATCAGGTAGAAGATAGGAGGAAGAAGAAAACATGATGTCACTTCCCAGACTTATAGACAATAGATCCATTGGAACTGGTTTTTCTTTCTCCTGGAGTACACGATGTACAGTAATGCACCGTCGACAGTAAACTCATGATTGAAATAAGCTGAGGCATACAGTTAGATTGACCTCATTGGCTCATGTTCAACACTGGCTTGATTTCTTGTTAATAGCAGGCTCTGACATGCCTGTATACCTATCACAGTGATAATGTACTGTCCATTCATCCTTTTGTACACTCAGTACATTGACAGTTCTTTCAAACTTATAAACTACAGCCCCAGTAATAAGCATTTAAATGATAAACAACTATACAAAGTATTAAATATCATAGTATGTAAGATGATACTGTTGGTGATTTAAATGATGAATTCCATTTTTATTCAAGTCCATCGGAAAACAATACTGACATGTCAATACAGTACAGTGATGATCTTAAGAATATGATGCATTGCTGCACTTTTTATTGAATATTTTTCCATCAAACTCTACCGAGGCTGCTCAGGAAACTGTATCTCTACTGAAACAACAGACTCTTTTTAAAACGATTCATTATAAATAATATATACTCTAATAATAAATAAATGTTCTCTTATTTCAAGTAAAATGTAGGCTGAATTAAAAACTAAAATACATATCAGTAAGCTTTTGAAAAATGAATTTAACTGAATTGTCTTTGCCCTGCAGCTTTAAATTCAGTTCATTCAGGTGTGAAGTGGTCAATCAAAAAAGCAACGATATCCATTTTATTTTCATCTTCTAAAAAGAGAAATTTGTGTGCAGGGACTTTATCTGTGGTTAATAACCCACTTGTTTCAGCTCTATTCCTCTCTGTTAACATTATTGTTTGGCAGTGAATTAATGCATTAGGATTCTGATCATTTTGGACTCTTAGATCGTTTATTACTTGTACCTTCATTTCGGATTTGAGTAGGTACGTTTGCTCAAAAGAGTTGTGCTTTGTCTCGTAGTGACGCTTCACACGCTGTCTCGGAACATATGAGACATACTGGTTTTGAACTGCCTGTAGGAAGAATGAAGATATATGAGTCTGTCTATTCTTCTCTGACGTACTTCTTGTAGCAGAAGGGAGCTTTGATCGCTCGCTGGGCCTCGGTGTCCCTTTAATTACCAGGCCACCACTGGCCAATCACGGTGGGCGGGCATCACATAAAGGCGACGGGGATTCCCTTAGATCCTCCCTGACGTCAAACGCGGGTCCCGCTTCCGGTCTGCCTGACTTCAGCCGCTGCCGCAGAGACTATCTCTTGGGCTCCCCTCCTCCTGCACAGGAGACTCACCTGCGGATCTGTGTCGCCGCTGGTAGCAGGGCTACATGCCCCCCCCCCCCCTTCTGGAGCAGAAGAATATTGCCTGATCGGGGACTTTTTGCTGAGTCGAGCGGAACGTTGCCACAAAGTGGCTACAGTTAACTTGCTCATATTGAGGGAACGCTGCTGTTTTGTCTACCGGGATTTGTCTACAGGTGTTTGCCTACATGGCTTCTGACTAAACGGCTTTGCCCTACCGGGCTTGATTTACCCTGCTGCGCTGTGTCGCCTACAGGGTCTGACGCTGCTCTCAATCAGCACTGCGCCCCGGCTTCGGCTGTTGACGTCAGCATCACCTTCGTTTTAATATAGGAACAACTATTTTTAGCTTGAGCCATTTTATTGTGCATTTTGACAGGGGATGTTAAGGCCCACTCTGGCATTTCATTTATTTTCCTCAGTTAGCTGATCATCCCCCTGGCTGATCAGCTGACCGGAGTTATTTTGGTTTTGTCTTTTCTTATTTTTTCCTTTTGTTTGATTTTTCCTCTCTGAGAACCAGAGCCTTGTGTAATTGTGTCCCTTGTCCCTGTAGGAGCTGCTGAGCCAAGGTGGTGGGGTTGGTGCCTTCGGGTGGGGGTGTCTCCCTTCGTGTGCTGTGTGGTTTGGTGTGCCCCTGGTTCAGAGCCCTCACGTGTGGTTGTGTGTGAGTGTTGTGTACACGTGTGATCGGGGTGCCTCCTCTTTTGGGATCCTCACCCGTACTGGTCCACCTCGCCACTGGTAAGCCGCAGCCCTACACCTCTTTTAATAAAAGAAATACAGGCTCTTTTATTAATATTTTGTACTGACCATTATCTGTGAAACCATCGGTGTGTAAAAATAAAGAGTAATTGTTTTGTATTGGAACCACGTCTCTGCCTAATCTGTATAATGAACCTGAGTGTCCTGCGTTAGTGAGACTGTAGGCGAAACTTAATCTTTAGGTGAAATTCCTAAGGTGGCGTTGTTGTGCTCTGACGATTGGTTGATAGCCAAGTAAACTTTAAACTATATCATCACCTTCCTCTCGCCACATTTGGCGTTGTTGGCAGGGTATACTCTTTGAAAGCAGAGACGTGTGTTCCATTCTAATTTTCTTTGTTTTGTTGAGTAAATGTTATTTGGTGTATTGTGTTTAATTGTGTACTTCATTTATTTAATTTTCTTTCTTGGTAAAGGCAAAACAGCAGCTGGTTCTTTCGGTTTCTTGTGAGTCTGTGGCAGGTTCTGGTAAGGTATTTGGCTAACCTATTTTTGTTTTTTTCTTTACTTTCGTGCTAATCCAACCCAGTAGAGTCCTCCTTCATTGATCCATTTGTAGTAATGGCAGAAGATCTGCAAGAGTTGAGGGACTTAATTGCCCAGTTGACAGCAGATAATGAGAGGCTACGCCAGGAACAGGCTTCCACCCTCCCTGGCTCTAGTGCTATGCCTTCTACTTCTGTGCCACCTACTGCTTCTATCACTACCAGTACCCCTGTTGCAGAGAGGCTAGTGTTCATGCCCCGAGACAGGAAATGCCCTGTGTTTAGGGGACGGTCAGGTATAGGGTTGAATGAGTGGATTGAAGAGGTTAACGCATGTATGAGGGCACGAAGGTTATCTACCTCCGATCAGGCATTCTTTTTGTTTGATCACTTGGAAGGAGAGGCACGTGATGAAATAAAATTTCGCTCTAGTGCAGAACGAGGGGATCCAGATAAAATAATTGCTGCGTTACAGGAGTTGTACGGGTGTTCCGAGTCATACGTAGCCTTACAGGAGGCCTTCTTTTCCAGAAGACAACAAGAAGGGGAGACCTTACAAGAGTTCTCCCTCGCTTTGATGAGCCGTATGGAGGCTGTAAAACAGCGCGCACCTAGCGCAATGCTAAATGCGGAAGTGTTGTTGCGAGACCAATTTGTGGAGCACGTTCTAGATGGTGCACTCCGTCGTGGCTTAAAACAGGTTGTACGAGGGAAGCCAACCGCAACCTTGCTTGACGTCAGGGGGGAGGCAATTAGGTGGGAACAGGAAGGTTTGCCAGGTGGCATGAGGGGCCGAAGTCACTCTGTTCCCTCTGTACTTGGTATACAGTACGGTGTTCATGGTGGTTCCCCGGGGATGGTTAGCTCGCCCCAGTTGTCTGAGATGAGTGACATGTTGAAACAGCAGCAACAACAGTTAAATCAACTTACTCAAAGCATTGCTCTTCTACAGAACTCCCAACAGCGCAATCGTGCACCTCGTCAGGGCCCCATAATATGCAGGCGCTGTCAACAGCCTGGTCACTTTGCCAGAGAGTGCAACGGGTTGCGCGTCCCTCCCCACCCTCAGTCCTTACAGGCTCCTCTACAGTCTGGTAGGCAGTCCCAGTCAGCTCAGGCTTCGGAAAACTAGTACCCACCGGACTGGAGAGCCATAGTTCGGTTGGGCCTTCTACTGGCTCCGGGTTTGTTTTAAGTGGTGCGGCGGACGCCGCCAAGTTGATGTCCTCGTGTCCACATGTGGATGTGGACATGGGTGGGATTAAGGTGCCTTGCTTGGTGGATACAGGATCCATGGTGTCTACTGTCACAGAGAGCTTCTTCCTCCAGCACTTCGAGCCGTGGGGTCAAGAACGACTCCAATCTTGTCACTGGCTGGAGCTTAGAGCTGCTAATGGGTTGCCCATTCCTTACATTGCTTACCTGGAACTGGACGTGGAGCTTTGTGGCAAGTCGATGCTACGCTGTGGGGTGTTAGTCGTAAAGGACCCCCCTGGTGATTTGTCCCGTCCAGTCCCTGGTGTGTTGGGGATGAATGTGATCCGCAGGTGCTACAGAGAGCTCTTTGGGCAGCATGGCCAGGCTTTGTTTGATTTTCCCCCAGTATCTGGGGCACCAGAGTCTCTCGTGCAGGCGCTGCAAAAGTGCCATCATGCCAGTGTGCAGGCCCCGTTGGGTACTGCAGGAAAAGTAAAGATCCGGGGTAAGAAGGCTTGTCGTATCCCAGGTGGCATGATGCAAGTAGTGGCGGCTACGTGTGCTGAGCAGTACTCGGGTGCCACGGTGTTGTTCGAACCCCCTGAAACTGGCTTACCTGCGGGGCTGCTTGCGTCACCTGCCTTGGTTCGTGTGATACGAGGCACAGCCTACATACCGATTGTTAATGTAGGCTCCACTGATGTGTTGCTTTATCCCCGCACCATTGTAGGCACCTTGGATACGGTCAATGTTGTCAGTCTGCCCACAGGAGTCACAGAGCGGCCATCTAGTGTAGCCACCGTGGCATCTCAGTCCGTTCTTCCAACGGTGGATGACCAGCTGGATGCCATCGACCTGTCTTCATTGTCTGCTGAAGAGAAGGATCAGGTGAGGTCCCTTCTTGGGAAGTACACCTCAGTATTTTCTGCGTATGAGGGGGATTTGGGTTGTACCAACTTGATAGCCCATGACATTCCACTCTTGGATGATGTCCCTGTAAGACAGCGCTACAGGCGTATTCCTCCATCAGAGTACGAGGTAGTAAAAGAGCATATCAATCAGCTACTGGAAACGCAGGTAATCAGGGAGAGTAGCAGTCCCTATGCTTCCCCCATCGTTCTGGTAAAGAAGAAGGATGGTAGTCTGCGCTTGTGCGTTGACTACCGCCAACTTAACAGCAAGACCAGAAAGGATGCTTTTCCTTTACCTCGAATCGAGGAATCCCTGGATTCACTGACGGGTGCTCGCTGGTTTTCCACCATGGATCTGGCCAGTGGGTACAACCAGGTCCCAATGGCTGAGAAAGACAGACCCAAGACAGCATTTTGCACCCCATTTGGTTTGTTTGAGTGGAACCGCATGCCCTTTGGGCTCTGCAACGCCCCCAGCACCTTCCAGAGGTTAATGCAGCGTCTATTCGGGGACCAACAGTGCCAGTCACTACTTCTCTACCTTGACGACATTGTGGTCTTCTCTTCCTCAGTAGAACAACATCTCGAGAGACTGGAGGTGGTGCTGGGTCGGCTTCAGCAGGAGGGTCTTAAGGCAAAACTCTCCAAATGTGCCTTTTTCCAGCAGGAAGTGCATTACTTGGGTCATGTCATCTCGGACAAGGGGGTCTCCACCGATCCGAGCAAGATCGAGGTGGTGGCTAACTGGCAGCCGCCCTCTACGATATCCGAGCTGCGGTCTTTTCTGGGGTTTGCCAGTTATTATCGTCGCTTCGTAGAGGGCTTTGCCAAGCTGGCATCCCCTCTCCATAAGCTGGTGGCAGAGCTAGGAGGCACCAAGGCCAGAAGGAGGGCAGGGCCAGACATTCTTGAGAAGTGGACAGAGGAGTGCCAGTGTAGCTTTGGCGCGTTAAAAGCCAAACTCACCACTGCACCTGTCCTGGCCTATGCTGATTTCTCCTTGCCTTTCATCCTTGAGGTGGATGCGAGCTTTGGCGGGCTAGGGGCGGTGCTCTCACAGGAGCACGGAGGTAAGGTTAGGCCGATAGCATATGCCAGTCGTGGTCTGAGACCCACTGAGCGCAATATGCAGAACTATAGCTCGATGAAACTCGAGTTCTTGGCGCTTAAGTGGGCCATGACCGAGAAATTCAGGGAGTATTTGTTGGGCCACAAGTGCCTTGTTTACACCGACAACAATCCATTGAGCCACTTGTCGTCGGCAAAACTTGGGGCGACCGAACAACGGTGGGCGGCCCAACTTGCATCCTTTGACTTTGAGTTAAAGTACAGGTCAGGGAGAAGCAATCAGAACGCTGACGCCCTCTCCCGGCAGCATCCACCAGGTGAGCCGGACATGGAAGCCATGGTCCCTGGCACCTTGCTCCCGGAACCGTTACAGCGAGCATTGCAGTTGGGGAAGGTCGAGGCAACCCAAGCTGCTGTCACAGTCTTGCCTAATCGCACACTGTCTGACCTTTGTTCTCTCCAGCAGGCTGACCCAGTTATCCAGGAAGTCCTGTTGTTCTGGAGACAGAACCAGCGTCCTAACCATGAGGAGCGGAAACATTTATCTCAGCCCGTATTGGTGCTGCTCCGACAATCGGACCGCCTGGTTGAGCAGAACGGGGTCCTTTGTCGCCAGATTTTCCGCCCTGATGGTGCAGCGGCAACATTCCAACTGCTGCTGCCGGCTGTCTTAAAGAACGAGGTTCTAACGGGGGTTCATCAGGAGCACGGCCATCAAGGCGTGGAGAGAATGTTGGAGCTCTTGCGAGCTCGTTGTTACTGGCCAGGTATGTCCTCTGAGGTGGCAGACTGGTGTCAGGCCTGTGAAAGATGCCAAGTGGCCAAAGACACCCAGCCAGCTACTCGTAGCTACTTGGGGCATTTATTGGCTTCACGGCCTAACGAGATTTTAGCCATTGACTATACGTTGTTGGAACCTGCCCATAATGGATTGGAAAATGTTCTGGTGATGACAGACGTTTTCAGTAAATACACACTGGCTATTCCCACCCGGGATCAACGTGCCTCTACAGTGGCACAGGCTTTGGTCACGGAGTGGTTTTTCAAGTTTGGTGTTCCAGCCCGTATACACTCAGACCAGGGCCGCAACTTTGAAAGTGCTTTGATCCAGCAGCTGTGTGGCCTTTACGGCATTGAAAAGTCTCGCACCACCGCCTACCATCCGGCCGGTAATGGGCAGTGCGAACGGTTCAATAGAACTCTCCACAACTTGCTGCGCACTCTACCCGTCTCTCGAAAGAGAGATTGGAATTCTTGCCTGCCGCAGGTACTGTACTGCTATAACACCACTCCCCATCAGGCAACTGGTGAATCACCATTTTTCCTCATGTTTGGTCAGGAAACCAGGCTGCCGGTCGATTTCCTACTGGGCAGAGTTCAGGATCCGGTGGAAGGAAATGTCCATGAGTGGATCAAGGAGCACCAGACTCGGCTCCAGGTAGCCTTTGAAGGGGCTAGGGAGAGGTTGAGGTTGGCGGCAGAGCGTCGAAAGAGAAACTATGATCAGCATGTTCGAATTGCGCCTTTGAAGAACGGTCAGTTGGTATTGTTGAGGGATTTTAGTGTGAGGGGACGTCATAAAATCCAGGATCTGTGGTGTCCCGTGGCGCATAGAGTCCTGAAGGCACCTAAGGATGGTGGCCCAGTTTACACCATTGCGCCTGTGGACGACCACAGTAAAACCAAGCAAGTCCATCGTAACCGGCTAAAAGCCCTGGTTGGAGCAGACCCCCCAGGTCGTGGCTCCACCAGTGGCCCATGTTCCATGGATATGCCACTCTCTGAGGACGAGTCCTCATCTGATGGTGAGTGGTTGATGCTGCAGCAGCAGGAATGTCCTCAAGCAACACCTATCGTGACATCTGCCAGACCGACTGCAGTGACACAAACCACTGTACCCCCACCATTTGACCCGGCCTCTGCTGTGCCAGACCCCATAGTGATTCCCACTATTACGAGGACAGAACAACCATCTGCCTCCTGGGCTGGCCCACCATCCAGTCACCATGAATGTAATGATGAGGCAGCACGTCGGACCACACGGTCAACTGCTGGTCAGCATTCTAATGTGCACCATCTTCCCAGATCAGTAGAGAGAATTGCAGACAGGCCTGCAAATCCCCCTGGTCCGGTGTCCAATGCAATGTTTGCTGTGTTCAGGCCTTGGAGTTAGTTCAAACAATTTTAGTCTTGTCTGTTCCATCGTCGGGGCGACGATGCAAAAAGACGGGGTAGAATGTAGCAGAAGGGAGCTTTGATCGCTCGCTGGGCCTCGGTGTCCCTTTAATTACCAGGCCACCACTGGCCAATCACGGTGGGCGGGCATCACATAAAGGTGACGGGGATTCCCTTAGATCCTCCCTGACGTCAAACGCGGGTCCCGCTTCCGGTCTGCCTGACTTCAGCCGCTGCCGCAGAGACTATCTCTTGGGCTCCCCTCCTCCTGCACAGGAGACTCACCTGCGGATCTGTGTCGCCGCTGGTAGCAGGGCTACATGCCCTCCTCCCCCTTCTGGAGCAGAAGAATATTGCCTGATCGGGGACTTTTTGCTGAGTCGAGCGGAACGTTGCCACAAAGTGGCTACAGTTAACTTGCTCATATTGAGGGAACGCTGCTGTTTTGTCTACCGGGATTTGTCTACAGGTGTTTGCCTACATGGCTTCTGACTAAACGGCTTTGCCCTACCGGGCTTGATTTACCCTGCTGCGCTGTGTCGCCTACAGGGTCTGACGCTGCTCTCAATCAGCACTGCGCCCCGGCTTCGGCTGTTGACGTCAGCATCACCTTCGTTTTAATATAGGAACAACTATTTTTAGCTTGAGCCATTTTATTGTGCATTTTGACAGGGGATGTTAAGGCCCACTCTGGCATTTCATTTATTTTCCTCAGTTAGCTGATCATCCCCCTGGCTGATCAGCTGACCGGAGTTATTTTGGTTTTGTCTTTTCTTATTTTTTCCTTTTGTTTGATTTTTCCTCTCTGAGAACCAGAGCCTTGTGTAATTGTGTCCCTTGTCCCTGTAGGAGCTGCTGAGCCAAGGTGGTGGGGTTGGTGCCTTCGGGTGGGGGTGTCTCCCTTCGTGTGCTATGTGGTTTGGTGTGCCCCTGGTTCAGAGCCCTCACGTGTGGTTGTGTGTGAGTGTTGTGTACACGTGTGATCGGGGTGCCTCCTCTTTTGGGATCCTCACCCGTACTGGTCCACCTCGCCACTGGTAAGCCGCAGCCCTACACCTCTTTTAATAAAAGAAATACAGGCTCTTTTATTAATATTTTGTACTGACCATTATCTGTGAAACCATCGGTGTGTAAAAATAAAGAGTAATTGTTTTGTATTGGAACCACGTCTCTGCCTAATCTGTATAATGAACCTGAGTGTCCTGCGTTAGTGAGACTGTAGGCGAAACTTAATCTTTAGGTGAAATTCCTAAGGTGGCGTTGTTGTGCTCTGACGATTGGTTGATAGCCAAGTAAACTTTAAACTATATCATCACCTTCCTCTCGCCACATTCTGTTGGGTCTCTCTCTCGTGTGTGTGCAAATGTCACTGGAGTTGCGAAGCTTATAGGAATGCAACACATATATGATTTACAACACATGTAATTGGTCGGTGTGTTTCCTGGACCTCTGACCGAGTGCCGTAAAGGCTGGAAAAGCTGTACCGGTAAAAAATAGAAGCGCTTAGAATTTATTAATGATCAATTATCGGTTTTAGATCCGGGTCCGCATACAACGGCGTTTGCGTCCAGAACCGGACCGTGGTCCGCCTAGTGACCCTGCTATAGGCTTAATTTAACATAGTCGTATTTGTTTTTAAATTGTCTTATACTATTGCACTGTGTTTATTGTTATTCACCAATCACCCAGCCAGATTCCTTGTATGTGCAAACGTACTTGTCAATAAACCGATTCTGATTCATGTATACAGAAGAAAACTGCTGTATTTCTTGGGGGCTACTCTAATGAATTCACGTGTAGCTCCCCCATGCATTTCACCTCCAGTCTCCATCACAAAGAGTCTCCTCATCAGAAGTCCACATCTCATCCATTTATATCTTCAGCATTGCTCTTGCCCCCTTCACCCCCACCAGTCCCAGACTTTGACGGGGATGTTGCAACTTTCCTATTGTGCACCAAGTCAATGAATGTTTCTATTCTTTAAGCATCACTCAATGTGCTTTTAAATGTTTTTTGGAGACCTATGTTCTTAAAACTATTATTAGATTCTCACTTAATTTGCTTATTTTATTTTTCACTCATCTTATGCATTCTTATGGTGTGATTTTAACAGTGCTTGTGTTATCTGAAGAGTGACTCTTCTCTTTTTTATTGAATATACAGGAACTTCTTGTTTCTGTTTGGAGTAAATAAGATCTTATTGACATGTTTATGTGAAACTTACACATTATCAAGCTGCATTGTGAACAGGTTATATTGCAGCACATACTGTACATGAATGAACAACAATACAATTAATCATACAATAAATAAATAAATAAGAACATGTTCTGACAGGGAACTGGTAATCCTTCCCCGTCTGCTGACAGCTTGTTTAACACGCCCGTCACATTTCAATGCCTTCATTTACAAATGGAACAAGACGCCTTCACACTGGAGTTCAGTCTATTCATCGAGGTTTTCTTTGCTGATGTTAACATGAAATACAGTTTAGTGTAAATACTTAACCTCTTCAACTCCAACAAACTTGAACTTAAATTAACCCAAAGTGGCTTCAAAGTTAAATGGAATATTGTTTACTTTTGCATGACAATGTCACATACATTTTCTGGTTCCTGCTCCTTCTGACGCTTCACTGAAGCTACATTATTGTTATTATGGTATCTTATGGTTTTCAACATGTATTTATCTTGTAAAGGTTACTATCTCTTCAATCTCTGGTATGACAAAAAATTTAAATAGAGATATAAACAATGCTGCATAAAACACACTTGACTGACAGACCCTATGGGGTCAAACAGGTTAAATATGTCACATGAATGTTTCATATATCAAAGACTTGTGATTCCCTAGCGGTTGTGGATCGACTCTGGCTGAATCTGAAGCCGGGTCTTGGTGGCCAGGGCCGCCTTGCGGGTCATGGTGGTGCAGCGAGTCAGGATCTCCTCGGTTTTTGGTCTGGGTGGCATCCTGGGAGCCATTGAAGCCGTCTCACTTCCTTTGGAGCTGTCAGATCCAGAGCTGTCAGAGCTAGTGTTGGAGCCACGGCGGTCGTAGAAGCTGATCTCATCGCTTGTGTTGGTCTCGCTGCGTTCACGGCCGTCTGAGGTTGAGGCATCCCTCACCGTCGGTGTTTGCGACCGGGTCTCAGAGGGGACGTCCAGAGATCGGGCCTTGTGGAGACGCCCTGGCAGACTGGGTTCTCCTCTGGACTGACCCGCAGAATCCCGTTGTGGGCTGTTTTCTTCGTTGATGCCGGGTGGACGAGGAGCCTGAGGTTCCCTGCTGGTTGCCAGATTTAGAGTGGAACTGTGCAGCTTTCTCTGCAGGCCGTAAAGGCCTAACCGTGGGTTGTTGTATGGTTGCAGGTTCATGGAGGGGATGTAACCTGATTTGCCATGGAACCTGATGAGCCACCAGCCGTTGTCAGACTTCCTCAGCACCTCCACCACAGAGCCAATGGGCACTGACACCTCGTCATCCTTCTTAGTTGAGTAACTCCTCACGGCACAGTACAGGGCACCTAAAGGTCACAAACCAGACAACAAGCTCAGGAACTGCTGTACAGTTACATATTGTCTTCATAAAAGTGAGTTTTGGTAGAAAGGAATAGATGCATGTTAACTTCCAGTGGTTAGATAGAACTCAACAGTGTTAGTTGTTTGTAACAGCTAATCTTCATAGTAATATGTAGTAGATGCATCTGACATGCATTCATTTCACAGTAATGCCAGATGATGTCACACCACTGTCAAGCTTACAAAGGTTCAGTTCTGTAATCAAGCTTCTTAAATGAGATCAGTCTGTTCTACGTGCATTCTTGCTCATTAAACTTCAACTGTGACTACAAGCAACACACACCTGCAAGCTGGAATCCAGCATCATCATCGTCCTCTCCTTCCGATAACTCCAGGTAGGGAGCAGGAAACCAAGCCAAACGCTTATCCTCGTTCTCCACCAGCCACCAACCTGGAGAGGAAATAAAACATACTTTCAGCATAACAGAAATGGTTTTGGGGGTAGCTCAATGTTTTTGCTGCTTTTCAGGAAGAAACTGCATGAAAATGAAGCACTGACCTGCAGGGTCTTTGATCAGGACATCCAGCTTCTCGTCCACAGCGACCTTAAACGGACGATTCTTGGTATCCTTTGTCTCGTGAGCAGCCACGCAGCGGTAAGTCTGGGTGACAAACGGGTGAGTGACGCTGCCTGCATGTTGGTGCGTCACATCACCCCCTCCTCCACCTGAGCCATCGGGCAGATCATCAGACAGCAGGATCACGATGCTGTGTGAGAGAGAAGTCAGTCATTTAAGAATCAAGAACTTCTATTAAACTCTGACTTGACCTAAACACTGAAATGACAACCTACCTGTTCTTGGTGAGGTCTGGCTGCAGGTCGTGGTCTTTGGGCATGAAGAACTGAATCACCTCTGAGTTCTGAGTCACAGTTTGGTCGCACTTCAGCAGCTTGTCGCAGTAGCTCTCCAGGAACTTCATGCGTTGGACGGATCGCTTGGATCCTTTCTGCTGGAGGCTGTTCCTCCTGGCCTGCCCTGGAGAGAGGAGAGGAAACGGTTTCAGGATTAATACTAGATTTGCAGAGAAGAAGATGAACACAATAACTATATTATCTAAGCATTTTTCTTAGAAATAGCTAGATGTCATTTCCATGGCCTTTTCTAAATGCTTAAATTTTTCAACAAAGACACATATAAGACACAACACTAATGCAGAGTGAAAGGACTCTCTAAGGATACAACAGTGCACCTCAGAGGAAAAGCAAGCTAAACAAACCATGTTTGTACAGATATTAAAGTGTTTTTTGTGCTATTTCTTTAATTAATGGCTACAAATACACAGTTGCTCATAGAAGACCATTTATATACACCTTGTAACATACAGTTGAAATAATCTTACCTCTAAATTTGGGGATCACTCTGTCGTTTTTCCTGAAAGGGTTCATGTGAGGGAACCTCTTTTTCAGCTGCCTCTGTTTGAAGAAAAAACCCACATCTGAATTAATAATTATTCCTACAATATAAACAGCAGACTGAGTACACTAAGTGGGAGTTTCTTTGGTCTTACATGAAATTTCTGGAAATTCTTGAAGGACCTGTAGATAATAACTTCAGTCTCGTCAGACCACAACACAGATATCATGAACATCTGTGGAGAGAGAAAAATAAAAGATTTCAGACAAGAAACTTTCCCACAAAGACACAGAAATATTTAACACCTCACATAAGTAACGACTGAGGTCTTGACTCACCTTCAGTTTTGGTGTGTCCCTGTGGACGGCTCCGATAATGCGGGCACTGATTACAAAGCGTTGTTCACCGGCCATCGTCAACTTGTTTGTGTCTGAGTTCTCAGGATGAAAAGCTGCTTTATTGACCTTCAGTGTCTAGCTGAACTGTCTCTGCTGCTCTGCCAGATCAGAGAGTCTGCTGCGGTTTATATGTGTTTCACATAACGGAGGCGGAGTCAGAGTGAGCAACACCTGAGGGCTGGAAAAAAGGATGCACACATGCAGAGGAGTGAGCAAACAAGTGTAGCTGGATCTTCAGTTACATCATATTGAGATTTAATGTATTCGTAAAGGACAAAACAGCTAAGTGTGAAAACATTTTGACCTTGTATCCTTTTGAAACATGTACTGCACTCACCCAAACTTGCATGTGCAGACGTGTCACTTAGCACCACAGAATTACGTTTTGACATGAATGAAGACGTAGTCAGACTAGCTCATGCAACTACAGCATTTCATGAGATCTGTTTGTTATCATTCAAGTGTCCACAGAGCAAAAGAAAATAGTTTTATGGTATTTTTAGAAGAATAATCAAGGAAATGTCTCTGTTTTCTTTATAAGGGACATTATCGTCATGAAGAAAGGATTTATTGTTTTACTGTGAGAAAGACGGGGAAGGCTGTGATGACTCTGAGATGAGTGATGAGAAAAGACGCCCTCTGGGAGGAAACTCAGGGCACAGTTTTTACACCAAACCAGTTCTTTGTTATAACACTGTGTGTGTGTGTGTGTGTGTGTGTGTGTGTGTGTGTGTGTGTGTGTGTGTGTGTGTGTGTGTGTGTGTGTGTGTGTGTGTGTGTGTGTGTGTGTGTGTGTGTGTGTGTGTGTGTGTGTGTGTGTGTGTGTGTGCGTGTTACAGTCACCGTGAATCGTCAGGAAGTGGCACGAGATATACTTCCAGTCAGTCAGTAATGTCAGTAATGTTGTCACTCACAGATTACAGTTACAGTGACATCACTTTTATGTGACCACAAACATTCCCAATGTTTATATTTGGTGCAAAGCTCTTTTTCTTTTAATGTGAAACGATACCTGAGGAGAAGTAAAGCACATGATGTCCATAAACACAGGAAAAGTGAATATTTCTACAGAAAGTATACTATTCAAGATTCTGCGTTCAGATGTTAAAGAGCCACCGTGAGGAAAAATGTTCCCACAAATATTCTGCCTCACTTTGGATGAGATATTATCATTGTAGAAGTTCGGTGTATTTTTATTCTAAATGATGAAGCAAAAGATTAAGAAAAATATTGGAGAAAGAAATCTTGAAAACATGCCCCACCACTAACATGACTTACACCTTATAGGCTCTAGATATTGTTATTGTAGGAAAAGCACAAGTGTTAAAATAACATTAACGATGGCTCTGTTCTATTCAAGTGTCCCAGTAAGTCACTGAAGCAGCAAAATGGATTTCAGCCATCATTCATTTCATTGTTTAAATCTGTGTTTTCATACTGTGACATGTCAAAATGTCTTCATTGAAAAAGGCCTATGCTATTGAAAATATCATGAATGGTCTCTGTTCAACAAAGTAATTTCACAAAAAGTAGATAAATACTGCTTTAGACATGAGGGGAAATGTTTACAGTCGCATTTACTAAAGATGGTTATTTTTGTTTTATTTTGAAAACCTATGGTGGCCTTATGGTCTAAGATGCATAAATAAAGGACAATTAAGCAAAAGCAAAATCATTTCTTTGTTTTGTTGTGACTTAGTAGGTCGGGTACAACTAATATTATTTCATCTTAAAACTACTAAACTTTAGGTTGCGGCAGCTAAATCCAAAGTGCTGTACTCTTATTTAAACACACATCATTTAGCAGCAGACCAGACTGCTGAGCAAAGGGAGTATCAGGTAGAAGATAGGAAGAAGAAGAAAACATGATGTCACTTCCAAGACATAGGTATTTTATGATCTTCTGTTTATATAAATCATGGCAATCTTTTTTCTTTTTAAATATGACAATAAATACAACTTTTATTATTATTCAAGTGCCACACAGATAAAGTAAATAGTTAAGGGGCATTCTTCAGACGAACAATCAAGGGAACTCCTCTGTTTTCTTTAGACATTATCGTCATAAAGAAAGGAATTATTGTTTTACTGTGAGAAAGACAGGGAAGGCTGTGATGACTCTGAGATGAGTGATGAGAAAAGACGCCCTCTGGTTAGACTCAGGGCACAGTTTTTACACCAAACCAGTTCTTTGTTATAACACTGTGTGTGTGTGTGTGTGTGTGTGTGTGTGTGTGTGTGTGTGTGTGTGTGTGTGTGTGTGTGTGTGTGTGTGTGTGTGTGTGTGTGTGTGTGTGTGTGCGTGTTACAGTCACCGGGAATCGTCAGGAAGTGGCACGAGATGTACTTCCAGTCAGTAAGGAATGTCAGTAATGTTGTCACTCACAGATTACAGTTACAGTGACATCACTTTGATGTGACCACAAACATTCCCAATGTTTATATTAGGTGCAAAGCTCTTTTTCTTTGAATGTGAAACGATACCCGAGGAGAAGTAAAGCACACGATGTCCATGAACACAGGAAAAGTGAATATTTCTACAGAAAGTACACTAAAAAAAATTCTGTGTAATATACGGTAAAATACTGGCAGCTGTGGTTGCCAGAACTTCACCGTAAAAAATAAAGTGAGAATGTATAATACATCACGGTATGTTTTTTTTCTAACCGTAGATTTCACAGTTGAGAACTGCTTTTTGTTTAAAAATATAGTGACAATGTGTAAGACATCACGGTACAAAAATACGGTACAACGTAGAAACTAACATTCTCTGTGAAAAACAGGTTGAACTGATATAATATCTTGTACAATATACTCACAAAGCAGTGTTGAGATCATGAAGAAACAGCATGTGTCCATATATATGAAGGATATCCATGAATAAACATGAAAAGATTAGCCACTTGCCCTGAGTTGATCAAGAGTAATGAGTCACTGAGTCCAGACTTGACTGAAGAGGGCACTCAACATGGTAGAGTCTCACATGGACATGAAGTTCAGGAAGCTGGAACTTGAAGCGTGTATTTTCACCAGTTCTGCTTGAGGACTCGTATGTTGACCATCAGGCATTCACTGTGGACTGGAATGATCCTCTCTGCACCCAAAAACAGAAACAAAGGCAAAGTTAGATTGATGCAGTGCTTCAGCATGATGCCTACACAGAGAAACATTTACTGCCTTCTGCTGATAAACTGAGATCCAATGACCTAGAAGAAACCAGCACTGGAAAATCATTTTGTAAGTCACCTTTATACTTAATAAAAAATAATAACTATCAGGTCGAATGGAAAAGAATTACACATTTTAGCACTAAGGCATCATCAGCATGTGTTTAATTTCTGTCGACAGGCAGCCTAAATACACAGATGCCTCCAAGCAATACACTGTGTGCACAATTATTAGGCAAGTTGTATTTTTGAGGATTCATTTTATTATTGAACAACTACAGTGCTCTCGGTCAATCCAAAATGTTAATAAACCTCAAACCTGAATATTTAAGAAAGTCAAAGTGAGATTTGGGCTTTCTTAGGAGTGTGCACAAGTGTGCATTAGTGTGCACAATTAGTATGCAACTAAATGAAAAATGTTCCCATCTCACTTGTTTGTTTTCATCAGTTAAAGTGAGAATAATAAACAAACAACTAAAAATTTACAAATAAACATTATTGATATTTAAAAAAAAAATCAGTGTCCAATATAGCCCCCCCCCCCCTTCTTTTCAATAACAGTAATAAGCCTTCCATTCATGGATTCTGTCACTTTCTTGATCTGTTGACGATCAACCACAGCCTCCCAGACACTGTTCAGAGAGGTGGACTGTTTTCCTTCACCGTAAATCTCCCGTTTAAGAAGGGCCCACAAGTTCTCAATAGGGTTTAGGTCAGGTGAGGAAGGGGGCCATGTCATTATTCTTTCACCTTTAAGGCCTTTACTGGCTAGCCACGCAGTGGAGTACTTGGATGCATGCAATGGAGCATTGTCCTGCATAAAAATCATGGTCTTCTTGGAAGATGCAGACCTTTTCTTGTACCACTGCTTGAAGAAAGTGTCTTCTAAAAACTGGCAGTAGGTTTGGGAGTTGATTTTGAGTCCATCTTCAACCTGAAAAGGTCCAACTAGCTCATCTTTAATCATACCAGCCCATACCAGTACCCCACGCGTAACGGGTTCCACGCATAACGGGTTCCAAGCGTAACGGGTTCCACGCGTAACGGTTTCCAAGCGTAACGGGTTCCACGCGTAGTGGGTTTCACGCGTAACGGGTTCCAAGCGTAATGGGTTCCACGCGTAACCGGTTCCACGCGTAACGGGTTCCACGCGTAACGGATTCAACGCGTGACGGGTTCCACGCGTAACGGGTTCCAAGCATAACGGGTTCCACGCGTAACGGGTTCCACGCGTAACCGGTTCCACGCGTAACGGGTTCCACGCGTAACGGGTTCCACGCGTAACGGGTTCCAAGCGTAACGGGTTCCACGCGTAACGGGTTCCACGCGTAACGGGTTCCACGCGTAACGGGTTCCACGCGTAGCGGGTTTCACGCGTAACGGGTTCCACGCGTAACGGGTTCCACGCGTAACGGGTTCCACGCGTAACGGGTTCCACGCGTAACGGGTTCCACGCGTAACGGGTTCCACGCGTAACGGGTTCCACGCGTAACGGGTTTCACGCGTAACGGGTTCCACGCGTAACGGGTTCCACGCGTAGTGGGTTCCACGCGTAACGGGTTCCACGCGTAACGGGTTCAACGCGTGACGGGTTCCACGCGTAACGGGTTCCACGCGTAACGGGTTCCAAGCGTAACGGGTTCCACGCGTAACGGGTTCCACGCGTAACGGGTTCCACGCGTAACGGGTTCCACGCGTAACGGGTTCCACGCGTAGTGGGTTTCACGCGTAACGGGTTCCACGCGTAACGGGTTCCACGCGTAACGGGTTCAACGCGTAACGGGTTCCACGCGTAACGGGTTCCACGCGTAACGGGTTCCAAGCGTAACGGGCTCCACGCGTAACCGGTTCCAAGCGTAACGGGTTCCACGCGTAACGGGTTCCACGCGTAACCGGTTCCACGCGTAACGGGTTCCAAGCGTAACGGGTTCCAAGCTTAACGGGTTCCACGCGTAACCGGTTCCACGCGTAACGGTTTCCGAGCGTAACGGGCTCCACGCGTAACCGGTTCCACGCGTAACCGGTTCCACGGGTTCCAACAGTGTTCCAACAGTGTTCCCAGTATTCCAAGGGTTACACGTGTAACGGAACATTTATCAGTGACAAACTGAATTTTTTACGAATAATAAATACGGGGATGGCTGTTGAATATATTATGCGTTTTACCTCCATTGGCAGCACAGTGGTCCGTACATTTAACAGTAACCAAATGTATTTTCTAAAAGTAATAAATGCAAAGATTACGGTATTGATTTTTTTTTCATATTACGGTGTATTTCCGTTATCAGTACAAGGTTTAGTACATTTAACGGTGACAAAATGTATATTTTACAAGAAATACATGCACAAATTATTGTTTTGGCTGATATATATATTTACGGTGTTTCACTGTCAGATAAACTGAATATAACCTATTTACAATTTACGGTCTCTTACTGTTGTGATTTAACAGTTTTTCACTGTAAAATTCACTGACTTTTCTTACAGTGTATACTATTCAAGATTCTGCGTTCAGATGTTAAAGAGCCACCGTGAGGAAAATTTTTCCAACAAATATTCTGCCTCACTTTGGATGAGATATTACCATTGTAGAAGTTCGGTCTATTTTCATTCTAAATGATGAAGCAAAAGATTAAGAAAAACATTGGAGAAAGAAATTTTGAAAAGATGCCCCACCACTAAAATGACTTACACCTTATAGGCTATAGATATTGTTATTGTAGGAAACGCACAAGTGTTAAAATAATATTAACAATGGCTCTGTTCTGTTCAAGTGGAGCAGCAAAATGGATTTCAGCCATCATTCATTTCATTATTTAAATATGTGTTTTCATACTGTGACATGTCAAAATGTCTTCATTGAAAAAGGCCTATGCTAAATATCATGCATGGTCTCTGTTCAACAAAGTAATTTCACAAAAAGTAGATAAATACTGCTTTAGACATGAGGGGAAATGTTTACAGTCGCATTTACTAAAGATGGTTATTTTTGTTTTATTTTGAAAACCTATGGTGGCCTTATGGTGTAAGATGCATGAATAAAGGACAATTAAGCGAAAGCAAAATCATTTCTTTGTTTTGTTGTGAATTAGTAGGTCAGGTACAACTAATATTATTTCATCTTAAAACTATTAAACTTTAGGTTGCGGCAGCTAAATCCAAAGTGCTGTACTCTTATTTAAACACACATCATTTAGCAGCAGACCAGACTGCTGAGCAAAGGGAGTATCAGGTAGAAGATAGGAGGAAGAAGAAAACATGATGTCACTTCCAAGACATAGGTATTTTATGATCTTCTGTTTATAAATAGTTAAGGGGCGTTCTTCAGACGAACAATCAAGGGAACTCCTCTGTTTTCTTTAGACATTATCGTGATAAAGAAAGGAATTATTGTTTTACTGTGAGAAAGACAGGGAAGGCTGAGATGACTCTGACATGAGTGATGAGAAAAGACGCCCCCTGGGTAGACTGAGGGCAGAATTTTTACGATCACCAAACCAGTTCTTTGTAATAACACTGTGTGTGTGTGTGTGTGTGTGTGTGTGTGTGTGTGTGTGTGTGTGTGTGTGTGTGTGTGTGTGTGTGTGTGTGTGTGCGTGTTACAGTCACCGGGAATCGTCAGTCAGTAATGTCAGTAATGTTGTCACTCACAGATCACACTTACACTGCCATCACTTTGATGTGACCACAAACATTCCCAATGTTTATGTTAGGTGCAAAGCTCTTTTTCTTTTAATGTGAAACGATATCAGAAGTAAAGCACATGATGTCCATAAACACAGGAAAAGTGAATATTTCTCCAGAAAGTATACTTATTCAAGATTCTGCGTTCAGATGTTAAAGAGCCACCGTGAGGAAAAATGTTCCAACAATTTTGAGATTTTACCATTGTAGAAGTTTGATTGAGAACACGATGATACATTTAATGTACACATAGGCATGTGTGTGTTGGATTGAAATAAACTTGAAAAAACATATCCTTTAAGACTGAAAGCAAGGTGGTAGTTAATCATAGGCATATGCTGTTGGCAGGTTCAGCAGTGCTGTAGAAGTCCCTGCTAAATGATGAACAGGTGCTGCCCTCTAATGTTGAAGGCATGTTCAACAGCTGCAGTTGGTAACTAATAATTACGTCACATTTGCTCAAACTGTCACTTTATCCTGACAAAAGTAGATGAGATAGAAAATTTGTGAAAAAAAATAGGTTCCTCTGCCTCCTTTTATTGCTCCTATAGTTGCCTTTGCAAGATTCCACGGCGCCCAAAGGGAAACAACCAATGAGAGCCGAGGAGTCTCTAACACATGATCAATAAATATTTGGTTATGGTGCAGCTTAGTTTCATTCAACTAAGATATACTCATACTATACCAGCATCGTGAAACATTTTAAAACAGTCGATGATGATGACGATGACTTCATGTAGACTATTTTCACTGTGGAATAATTACATTCGCTGCAGCAATATCATTAGACACTCAAACACAGTCCCAGGGCCTGTCTAATGAACCGTGCCGCAAATAACTCAACAGCGTCCCACAGAGCGACACGTAGACACACACATACACGCCCTCCCACACATTATCTCACCTCTTTCCCCATGTGATTTCATTTCATGCATCAGTACTTTGCATTTTATACAGGCTGTTTTTCCACTACGTTCTGATGTCGTTTTGTCGAACAGTTGAGTTGAATCTTTGCTTTCCATCTTGACTTCGGTGTTGTTGATTTGCTTGCATGTTCTTCAGTCAATGAGCATTTGTTACCATTATCTTCTTCTGCGTTTGCTCCCACGTTTTATCTCAGGGTTCAGATGGTTGTATTTGGATGAATCCTGAGCCAATGAGACATGTTTCTGAAGCATTGAAGCAGAGCTCAAAGCAATGACTTTTCAAGTGTTAAAGAAGCCCAGAGCAGCCCCATTCAATTCTAATTTTTTTTTCTGTCCATGTGCAAAAAAACACAGGCTCCTCTGTCATGCAGTTGCAAGTCATTAGCTTAGTGTAGTCCCACCTCAGTTCAGAACGTTATAGAGCATCTTTGATCTTTTCATCTCTGATTGGCTAAAAGCAAAACCTGAGAGATTCAAGGGCTACTTTAAACAGAGGACCTCTCCAAACTATACATTTGTCCATAGTAATGCAAAAGTTATTACACACCAGCGGCAATTCAACCAGCTGACTTTCAAGATGAACATATTTCTTAACGGAAATAAATATCAAGGACACAACTTGTAAAATTAAGAGGGTAGGCATAATACATGATAGATTACATGCTGTGCTCTGTATTAATTATTATAATGCCTTGTTCATGATGGTTATTGGTTGTTAATAAATGTTTTTTTCTACTTCATCCTAATAAGGATCTAGCCAAATAGCGAACAATGTGTTTTAGGGTGTGTGGTTTAAGGATAATTTAAATTTATTAAGCGTTTTTGGAGATCTGCCATATAAATAAATATAACTCACGAAGGAAGTGTCAGTCCAGAAGCTGACACTCAGGGCTTTGCCTTTGGCATCCATTGGAAAATGAACAAACAGCATCATCGGCGTCTTTTAAGTGTATTAAGGTGCGTGTGGACGAGGGAGCGTGCTTGCCTACATGTACATGTGATACATGTTGTTGTTCCTGTGGCTTCAAATGCCCGCAAGCATGTGTGTGTGTGTGTGTTTTGGTTAGTGTGTACATTGGGATGTGAAATGTTAGTCATCCTCCCACCAGCCCCTGTGGTGGTATATCCTCAGGTTTGTTGAAAGGGCTAAACTCCCTACTGACTAACCAGCCAACAGTCCTACCAAACTACTATGCCTACCTCTCATGTTTTGTCTTGATACATGGCAGATACGTGAGCTTTTCATTCAAAATGGCACTGATACACTGTATTAATTGTTTTCTATTCCAAATAGAAATTGTTGCGCTATACTTATGTGCTCTTCTCCTTTCCAGCTCAGTACTTTGCTAGCACCATGATGATTGTCGGCTTGTCTGTGGTGGTAACAGTCCTGGTACTGCAGTTCCACCACCATGACCCCCATGGAGGGAAAATGCCGAAATGGGTAGGTTAAAAAATAACTTTTAAATCCAATAATTTATCATCAGCCAATTCTGATTGCCCTAGCCAGTGGATTATTTTCAAATAACCACACAACTTATTCATATTGGTACATTTAATACCCATCTAGGCTGTTGCCTATACGTATGAGTTAGCAACACTTTAACTGTCTGTAATAAGCCATCATCAGCAAGAGTGTCCACCAACAGTACAGTTATTTTGTTATAACCGTGCAGTTATATATGCATATATTTTTATCTTTAAGGTTTTATTTTATTCGAAATTTGACAAAGCTCTCGATTAATAGTGGATTTCCCCCTAATTATGGATAAAAAACTCAAAACTAAATCATTGTTAAAAGATTATCCACACTGAACCATACAGTTTAATTAAATAAAATATCAAATAGTAATGAATTATATGGAAGGAAAACCTAAAGATTATTATTGTATACCTCATGGCACATGTGCATCTTCCCCTACAAAAAACCTTAACAAATGTCACACTGCATGGCAGAAGTAAGTTTGCAGGGTAAAAGTTCTACATTTCTCTGTATTTCTATCTCCTTGTCTCTCTTTCCGTTTTTCCATATGATTTTACTGCTCATACTTTGGTCTATGACTCACCGATCTCTCCTTTACTTCTGTCCTTTCTTCCACCTCTATGCCTTATCTCATCTCTTCATCCAGGTCCAGGAGTCATCCTACTGAACTGGTGCGCTTGGTTTCTCCGCATGAAGAAACCTGGAGAGGAAAATAAGACAGGTGTGAGTTCCAGCTGCACCGCAGACTACAAGTACTCCCACCATCCTCCGCACCATACTAGCTCCAGCAGCATTGCGATGAGCACCATACCAGGGCAGGTGCCCACCCAGTCAACCACGACCAACGGGAACACAAACCTGTACTTTGGCTACCACTCGATGGGCACAGACAACCATGCATTCCCACCAAGCACTGATTCAGGAGTGGTGATGTGCGGCCATCTGACTTGTCACTAGTTTCACAATGTTTTGCCGAATTTAGAGCAAAACTTACAATGAAGAAAGACAATATTTGTTCTTCTGATGGATTTTTAAATGAATTCTGAAGGGACATCACCCCGGTGGAGATGCATTCGGTACTAATCTTTTGTAGTGCCGAGTGCTTTGTGTTTTTATTCTCTAATACTCAGTGAAAGGCAAACACTTCCTTCTTTAATCTCTAGTAACATGCAACAAGGATTACTGGGTGACCTTATGTAACAGATCTGTGTTAAACCGTCTCACCACCCGAAGCATAAGACATGCGTGAATACTTACTTTCACGTACGTAACTGCTGCAGAAATATCACTGAAATGGAATTCATGCTGTCAAAGTTAATCAATGGGCTATAGTGCAGACCCATTGACTACATTTCATGTCACTCTTTTAGTCAAAAACTGCAAAGCATTTAAATATCATATCCACTTATAATGGACAGACAGGAAAAGGGGAAGACAGTTTTGCCTGAAATGTGCATGCCATATTTAGTAGTACTCTTTGTGTATTTGATCCAGTTTTGCAAATTGAATCAGGATTCAATAATCTTTACATGTGTTGCCAGGAATGTGATATTTATTTGGTTTGAACATTTAAAATATGGTCAGTTTTTGTATGAGATACACCATTGTTGTAATGATAAGGGTATAGCTCAACATTTTTGGGGTTTCTTGTAGTGAGTCAGATGAGGAGATTGATACCACACACACACATGTTTGAATGGTTGCACTATTCTGGTCCATTTGTCGTTGTACATTGTGATGATTATAAGCTGCAGGTGAAGACTGAAAGATGAGCACTGATGAACCGAGAGAACAAAGCTGTTTTTTAAGGAAACCCATGCTAGGTATGTCATTTTGCCTGTTAAAGTTCATGTAACATATGTGGTCAGAGGGGTCTTGGTTGCTTTAAGAATGTAATAGATTGACGAATAATGCAAAAACCTTGATCACTGTTTCATCTTGGAGAATATATGAACAGAGGAGACGTAATGACTGATATGAGATGTGGACTAACTTACGTAGATACTTTGTGAGATAACCTGACCCATTTCTATTGTTACTCATGTTGTCTATTTAGCACATTTTAGTCATGCGAGAAGCATTAATGGCACTGATCATGTTCAAAGTGTGTTGAAGAAAGATGAAAACACAAATGGGACTGTACTGAAAATATGAAAAGAGAATATTGTGTTCTGTTTTTTTTTTTTTTATCACCGGTGTTGTATTTTGGTCAACTTGAGTGTCTTTTTCTTTGTGGTCTGTGCCTCTCTGCTCAGTATATTTCATTCTTCTTTCAAAAGATGTACGTAAATGCCCACTTGTACATGACTATTTGGAGAAAAATAAAGGAGAAATGTGATAATTACTGGCATTTGAATGGCTGACATGCGACAATTACCTAAATAATACATTTTAAAATGCTTTCACTCAGCAAAGTTGTGACCCTCCTCATTCCTTTCTTGTAGTGGGTTATGACGGGGTTGATGTTTTCAATGTAACTGGACAGACAGTGTAACGACCGCCTGTCATCTGATCTGCCTGGTTAATCACAGAATGTTTAAACATGATCACACAATGATCATCAGAAAAATGACACAGTGAGTAAATGAATAATAATAATGGTACATTGTATTCGTATAGCGCTGTAAAAGGTACTCAAAGGCACTTTACACTGTAGCGTCCAGACTGGACGCTACAGTGCCTCAGTATCGCATCTCAAGGAACAAGTGGTATTACAAGACGAGATATTTCTGGTTTTGGTCGTTATAACTAATTTCTCCCTTCATGACAACTGTAAGGGGTTGAATTTTTTTTTAACTCAACCATTAAAATGTGCATTATTGAGGGCATGGCTGCTTTGAGTGACAGGTGGGTGCAGTCTCAGGTTGCTCGCCATTAGCTATCTTTTCTGCTGCGTCACCCGGGCCGGCCTCAGCTCCACCGACGATCCACCTCTTTGAACATTGTTGGATTAGCCGAGAGATAGGCTTGTGTCATCACTGCCAAGATGGTGACGGCCGGAGCCGCCCACTTCAGGCTTTACAACGGCTCTCCAGAAACCAATTGGTGACGTCACAGAGACTACCTTCATATTTTACAGTCAATAGTTTTAAACTAAAATGATGGCTAGATCCTTACACATTGCATCTTTTAGGACAAGTTTAGGACTAAATTACTATATACAAAGTGTTTAAGCTTCTCTGAACTCAGAGATGATAGGTTGACGTGAGCTCAGATGTGAAAATGTAAGAGTCAAGTCAGGAGGGATCCAATCTCCTGACTGATATTAGTTTGGTTGTTAAGCAGCTTATGCACAAACATAAACACACATGCGTGCACGCACACACTCACCAAATGCTTCTCAGCAGAGTGATGACGTGTTCAAATTGGTCATATTCAATTTTCGGCTTTACTGGGCACATACAGACAGCTGTTGCTGGCTAGAATTGTACCACACTGTATCACACCATGCACACACACACACACACACACACACACACACACACACACACACACACACACACACACACACACACACACACACACACACACACACACACACACACACACACACACACACACACACACACACACACACACACACACACACACACACACACACACACACACACACACACACACACACACACACACACACACAATAACAGAAAATGTCCTCAAGCAAATCATAATGTCTATAACATGCAATATGATTAAGTATACGCTCACTCCGTTCCATGTACTTAAGTGACT
Organism: Leptoclinus maculatus; assembly: GCA_032191485.1. Lineage (NCBI taxonomy): Eukaryota > Metazoa > Chordata > Actinopteri > Perciformes > Stichaeidae > Leptoclinus > Leptoclinus maculatus. The sequence goes on from JAVDOI010000015.1 coordinate 11,035,429, forward strand.
TTTTGGAGTAATTTGTACTTGTCGGGGTAGTTTTAATGCAGTATACTTTTTTACTCTAGAGTAGATTACTTTGTTGTATTTGAATGCATTTATCTCGCAACTTTTATTCATTTACCGTTTTGTGATCATGAGAGTCAGGTGGTCAGCTGGTCCCCTTTAGCTCTGACCAGGTCTGGCTATGTGAGACTAGCTGATCCCAGGTCTGCTGGTGCTCTGTCATTGAACTGCGGCCACGCCTCCACAAGAGACTGGAACAGAAACCAATATATATATATATATATATATATATATATATATGTTAACTTGATTTATTTACAGACTCACATGACATCATATTTGAAATGGGCACTTAAAAAGGCCATGTTAACAGCTTAAACATATTGAATTCATTTAAATGAAATTTAAGAGCAGCCGATACAGAAACACAGTTTTTGTAACATGTGGACACACCAATGAATGACTGTAATGTCAAACGTGAAACTGTCCAGTAGTGTTGCATAGTTATTTAGATAAAGGAAGTTTCTATGGCACATGGGGTTTTCTGGTCTACAAACACATTCACTATTATTTGACCTGTGACTCCTTGACTTAGTATATGTACTGTATATGTATACGTACTCTAGTGAGTATAATAATGACAGTGTGTGTTCATGGTAATGAACAATAATAACCATGTCACCGCCTTAAAGAGTGAGAGTCATTGATGTTTAAATAATGTTGTGTGTTTCTGGATAACTGGGATTTATTGAGAATAAGAATATCGCCAGACTTATGGTAAATATGGAATCCACTATGCACCAGTCTATGTGACCTGTTGAGTTCATTATGTTAGAGGCCAACACTTGACCTCACTGTCAGAAGGTCACGGAACCACCTGACATGTTTAGAATTCTCATGACGTCAGATTAGAACTTCATGATGTCATGTTCTAAATGACACACACAGCAGACTCACACTCATTCCCAGTAGTTTAACAGTCAGACACACTTGAAACAACTTGTTAACAACTTTGCTAAAGCTTTAGCTACGAAACGATCTGCAACGATGTCTGATCTACCTTGGTATCGACGAAAGGTTTGTTTTACAGTTCTGCACTGTTAATATCAAGTAATACATCAGAAATAGTAGTATTCTTTTGACTTTCCTCAAGAGGTTTGTAGATACTCATCTCTGAAGTCAGTTTATTTCCGCTATGAAGGCACATTATTTTTCTGACAGTTGCAATCAAATGTGTTTATTTCTCTTCATCCACAGCAGAAAAAATCGACTGAACCAGTCGTAGAGGATAGGAGCAGACCAAACTCCATCTCTGGTGGAAGGTAAAAAAAAGTTCCCCATGAGGACAGTAAACTGCATAACTAGACAAATAGAGACAGCTGTATAATGTAGTGTCATTTGTAGTGGTGTTATATATATATATATATATAACGCTTACTGGAAGCTGCTTCACATATTTGGTTCACATGATTTACACCTAGGACAGGAAGGAGCAAAACATTAGAAACACCTTACAACTTAATCTCAATTTAAATGATGTAACTGAGAATGTAGTTTGGTTGCATGGGGACGTGATTGTGGACGAGACAGGCTTGTTGTGTCGTGTTTGACTAAAGACTAGAGAGGGATCCTCTTCACTTAACTGTAGAATAATCAGCTTTGTTTGTGTCTATCAGCAAATTCGCCTCCTCTCATGATCCCGCCACAACAACAGCTGGAAATGCAGAGAAGAAGAAGCGTGGCTTGTTTTCCAGAGTCTTAAAGTACTTCAGAGTAAGTTACACAACACTTTCATCCGTCTGCGTTAAAATAAAAAGAAGTGAGTCACTGTAATGTTTCTGTTCCCTCACAGAAAAACAATCGAGTCGCTCCGTCTCCAGACGACGAGGCTGAGAAGAAAAATGGCCGTCAGGTGTACGACTTGAAAGAGGAAGAAGAAGAAGAAAAAGAAGTGAAGTATCTGGAAAAGAAAGAGGAAAAGAAAGTGGAGAAAAAGAAGGAGAAGCCGCAGGCTGTGAGACAGACACTGGGCTCTTCCTCCAACAACAACAGGTCAGTCCAGCATTACAATCACGTTTTCTACGTTCTTATTCAAAACCACAACATAACAAGAGCAGGGCTGGGGATTGAAGTTCAATACTTGTTTTGGTACCAACTGAAATGTGTCCGTAGACGTCTCCAAAGCTGCCACTGAATGTCTCATCAGATACTAAAATCTTTTTATTTTTAGACTTTTTTTTTCCTGTTTGAAGTTTGCGTATAGCTGAATATGTTTGGAAAACATTTAGTACTGAACATTTTCATACGATACGAACTAAACAGGAGTTCCCCCCAAAAAAAGTTCCACAAAACAAGCAGAAACTTTGCTTCTAAAGCTTGGAAACAAATGTATAACACTATTTGTAATTCATTTAGCTACTTGTGTTTCTACTCTCCTCTAAATAATGGCTTCTTGTAAGCCTGTTTGGGTTGGTCACATTATTTTATTGCATTAAACAATAATACAAATCAAATCAAAAATATTAGGAGAAGGGCTACAACTAAAAAAAAGAGTTATTCAATGCGTAAAAAAAGAATGATGGAAACATGCTTCCTGTATAAACCATGTTTATACATTTATGATGATCACATGATTTTAAAATATGAGCCACAATATTTCACAGCTTCATGCCTTCACGTTTATCGACCGTGTGTGTTTGTGTCTCTCTAGGACCAAAACGTGTCTCCACCTCAGGTCTCGGAAGGACTGGCTTGGGTTTGGGTGAGTAAAGCTGCACGGAAACACACAAAAACAAAATTGTCAGTTTTATTTATTTATATATTTTTGGTAAATTAAAAATCCCAGAAAAATATATTAATTCCCCAGAATAACGTGAAACAAATGATGTGCAATGATCAGCTGATCACCGATGGGACCGAGACATCATTTAATGAGAAACTAGATCTTTATATGTTTGCAGAGCTTTCACAAGCCATAGTCCGTTTGGCTTGAGGGAAGTTGATTCTTTTGATTTGTTTTCAATTTGGTCTGGTTCGGTTGCACAGTCCAAATTCAATTGTTTGCGTAAGAGTACGATTACCACGCTCACGACAGCCCAAAACTCACCACATTCGATTAAAACGGTCTAAATGTTTCTAAAAATCTAAAAAAGTAAGAGGAAATGAGCTCCAGTTTGTCACTGCAGAGTTTTCTGATATTGACACATGTTGTGTTTGTGTGTCAAGGTTTCCAAATCTAGGCAATACCTGTTACATGAACTCCAGCCTCCAGAGTCTCATCACGTTAGTGGACTTCATCAGGGTCTTCAGCAGCCAGGAGGTGGTGTGGACTTCAGTGCCTCAGGCTGAACTGATCAGGTACAGCAGCCACACACGCACACACACACACACACACACACACACACACACGCGATCCTGGAGACCAAAGGACAGCAGAAACTCACTCCCTATTTTCTTCTTCTCCCCCTGCAGAAGATTCATGGACGTGGTGTGGTGTCACCGCTCCGTCGACTCCGGACACAAACGCAAGGTGCTCAAATCCTTGAAAAAAGTCGTCTCCTTAGAGGCTCCGGAGTTTCGAGATCACCACCAGAAAGTGAGTCGTCTGCTTTGATTGTTGTTGCTCCAACTCCTCCTGATAGTTTATCCTCTGAGCATCGAACCCTCTGTGTGTGTGTGTGTGTGTGTGTGTGTGTGTTCAGGACGCTCACGAGTTCCTGACCATCGTAGTGGACCAGATCAGGACACTGTCCCCGCTGCTGCAGCACGCCGCTGCCATCGAGGGACGGAGCTACAGGTGCCCCGTCGAGGACCAGCTAGTGTTCAAGATGCAGAACACCAGGACCTGCAAGAGGTCAGACCTCAGAGACCATCAGCATATTTAAACAAACTTAAGATATCTAGTAGTTCAAATGTGATTTCTGAGTGAGTGTCTTGATCAGCTGAATTCATCTGGTCCACTTGTGTGACTGTAACAGTTGTGTGAACTGTCCCTTTAATGAGCAGCTGTGGAGCCGGGTCTACGCGTGAGGAGGACTTCACCAACCTCTCTCTCAACCTTCTGCCACGAGGATCAGTCCAGGAGATGCTCCAGGATTACCTGAAGGTAAGATCCACCTGTCCTCCCTCAGTGACGTCACACACGCATACACACACACACACACTGCCCTCGCTCTCCAGTGTGTATCTGACACCATGTTGTCTCTGCTGTTGTCCAGGAGACAGAGTTGGACTTCAGGTGTAACTGCGGTGGCAACGCATCCGGTCAGCAGTCGGCCTTCGTGACACTGCCCGCGTGAGTGACATTTATTCATAGTGTAGTCCGTTAACCGATGGAGTATTCTGATTATCAATGAACTGATTGAGTCATTTATGAAGCAAATATTCCAACGATCTTTTGGAACCGGCTCATGTTTTCTTTTTCTTCTTATTTCCCGTCCACAGAGTGCTGATGCTGCACATTAAGCGTTTCTGCTACACCCCGTTCCTGCAGCTGGAGAAGCTGAGTGACCCGGTCGACCTCTACAGGGAGCTGATGGTGACCTCCGGCCAGGTGAGAAAGAACTCAACCCGAGTTCAAATACTGAGGGAAACATTTTGGTCAGTGTGTGTGCTGGTGTTTTTTTGTGTGTGTGTGTGTGTGTGTAGCTAACTGCTGCTAACTGTGTTCCCTCTCAGGCTGAAGGCTGGTACAGCCTGGTGAGCATCATCAGCCATCTCGGCTCCACACCAGACAGCGGTAAGAAAATCACATGTGGAAGTCTGAGGACTGTATCATTGCATCGTTCTCAGACACGTTATACATACACAACTGTTTAGCACTATTTACGGTTACTCTCCTTAATGTAACTGAGCAGCTTGGAGTGTTTTGTTACATCTGCTATATATTTTTTACTAAAATGAGCATGTGTTGCTCATTGTGCTCAGTTCTTATATTGCTTTTGAAAGACATTGTTGTGTAAAGCTTGTTTTCTTGAGACATAATTAAATGTTATCCTTTATAGGACACTACATCTGTGACGGCGTGAATCCAGATGTGGACCAGGACGACCCCACCGACAGCTGGCTGACCTATGACGATTCACTCGTCACGCAGACATCGGGGGACTCCGTCTGCAACCTGCGTCAGCGTGAAGCCTACATCCTCTTTTACCAAAGACGGGTAAGAGGACGCCGTCACGCCCTGGAGTCAAAGTGACTAACTGACTGATGGTGTTTGAATCTAACCGGTTACTTTTGTGTGTGTTCTCAGATGTAGAGGAGTTCGTCGATGGGGGACTTCGTGCTGCCACGGGAACGGCGCAGGTAAGTATGTTATTTCTCAGGCGGTGAAAATCCTGGAGACATGAAAGGTGGAATGAATTCTCATGGATCATGGTAGACGAAGACGGACGGCAGCAGGATTGATGACCCGAGAAACAGGGAATGGGTCCACGAAGCGAGAGGTGGAGCGACTGATAATCGGAAGAGCACAAGAGCGTGGAGCCGGTGTGCCGACACACTTGGAGTGTGTCGGCACCGCTGGACGAATGCCTGGACAAAATGTTTTCCGGCTGCATGGTCTGCCCATTGACGTGGTCTCCGACCGGGGTCTCTGCCCATTAGATTGGGGATGGAACCCTGATGATAGACTGACTGTGGCTCCCAGCAGCGTGCAAAACTCTGACCAAAAGCGAGAGGTGAATTGTTGTCCCCGGTCGGAGACCACGTCAATGGGCAGACCATGCAGCCGGAAAACATTTTGTAGCAATTTTTTAGCAGTCTCTTTGGCAGGATGAATTCTCATGGATGATGGCAGACGAAGACGGACGGCAGCAGGATTGATGACCCGAGAAACAGGGAATGGGTCATATTCACACTTTAAAAACATATAACCATATATCAGAGGCAACTAATATTATTTTTTTATTTTTTTCAAATTTTTATTTTATTTGAAATGTACATTAACAACACAAATGGTAAATGGACTGTACTTGAATAGCACTTTTCTAGTCTTTCCGACCACTCAACTCTCGACATTTACACAACATTTATTACAGAGGAAAACATACAAGCATGAGCAAAAATACAAACATAAGTAGACATAAACAGTAGAAAGCAAGAAAAAACAAACATAAACATTAGAAAGCCTGCGGAAACGTGATGAGATGGGAGGGGCAGTGTACCAGTTAGGAAAACCAGTGGGAAAACCAATGTGTCCGTTCCTGCTGGTCCTCGGCGATCTTGTTCAAAAGTTCTGATCAGCACTCTCTTTAAGGGACTGCAATCCCTTCCGGAAGTCCTCATTTTCCTTTATTTTAAACTTCAGAAGAATGTGAAGTGTCTGCAATTCATCATAAAGCGCTTTCTCCCTCTGGCAAGCTTTGAGCTGCTCCCCGGCACGCAAGCCTTTTTCAATCCTGATCATGTTCTTGACCTCCTCAATTTGTTGTTGCAGGGCCTTGTTTTGTTGCCTCAAAGACTCTTTCTCTTGTACCGTTGTATCATAACGGCATTGAAAGACCCTGAGTTCTTGCAGAATACTTTTGAACTCCTGCACTTCTTGTTGCACACACAGAGCATCACGCCTCCTGACCTCCTCTCCATCACGCACTTCTTTGGTAAGTTCCTGGACTTGTTGTTCCAGGACCTCATTTCTTTGGAGCAGAGACACATTTTCTTGCTTGATCACATAATATCTGTGTTCATCACACACACACACACACACAGGTACACACACACACATAGAATCCATTATCCATTCACTCTGTATGTGGCATACACAAACCAAATGTCTGTGTTTCTTGACCCCACAGGACCATGGATGGACCCCTTAAGACCACGGAAGAACCCCACACCTCTACTGCTTCAAACACGCAGCTGACACACCTGCACACACACACACACACACACACACACACACACACACACACACACACACACACACACACCTAAACACAAACACACGTACACACTCACAGAATCCATTATCCATTCACTCTGTATGTGGGATACAGTAACCACATCTCTGTGTTTCTTGTCCCCCCAGGACCATGGATGGACCACTTTGAACCACGGAAGAACCCCACACCTCTACTGCTTCAAACACCTAGCTCACACACACACACACACACACACACACACACACACACACACACACACACACACACACACACACACACACACACACACACACACACACACACACACACACACACACACACACACACACACACACACACACACACACACACACACACACACACACACACACACACACACACACACACACACACACACACACACACACACACACACACACACACACACACACACACACACACACACACACACACTCCATTTGTCAACAGGCTGAGCTGACAGTGTCCCCAGAGCTTTTTTCTGGTCCTGAGACCCTGCCGTTGAGTTATGCAATCCTGGTGAATTTTGTTTTACAGAAAAATAAATATGTGTCTGAATCATCATGACTAGATCAAATGCTACAGTATTTCAAGTCTTGGAACACTAAAAAACTGGAAAATTACTATCAGTCCATGCACTGATACATCAAGAAGCCATTATTTGAGAAAAAAACAAATCAAGACATTTTAGGAGCAGGTGGATATGAGATGTTAATTATTGCAAAAACGACAGTTACGCAAATTGGCTGCTCACAGTGCTGGAGTCTCTGTTCATTGCCTTTATGCTAAGACAAGATAACAAGCTGCTGGCTGTAGCTTCGTATTAGACGCAGGAGTGGTATTATCACTGCTGTGGTGGAACTTTCAATTAAATCAATGGCTTTGAATAGCCTAAACGTCAACATCCTTTAAGCAAATTACAAATTACTCCAGTCAGGGCACAAGGCTGCTTATCATCATTACAAACGTGTTGATTTAGTTGTGAAATATTCATGTAAACCGCTGGTCCTGAGAGATTTTTTTTAAATGTTCGCTTTATGTCTGAACCTTACTCTTACGCAGGAGCTGCAACAAGGTCAATAAAATGTCATCTTTGCTGTAAAAGAGGTCATAGGGAAATGTAAGATTTATAGAGGACGTGTGTTTGGTTACTTTTGTCTCTCATGAACATTTCACATTTTCCTCTGGAAAATAAAACAGGCAGGTGTTTTTCAGGGTTTTATTTCATCATCTTATATCCAAAGTGACACTGAGCTGTAAACATCGAAGCAGTAAAAATCTCATGGGGATCACTCATATGTAAACATTTGTTAACATATAAGTTAAGGTATCACTTGTAGTCGTTTGTACAGCAATCTGATACAAAAAACCTGTGACTCTCCATCGGCCACATAAACACCTGCAGCGCTAATCATCGGACCTTCAGGAACTTCTGGTTCAGACATAAACACAAGAGTTGATTTGATTTGAGTGATTCTCATTCGTCATCCCTACATAGCAGGGTCCAGTTGTCCTTTGATCATCAACACGAGGCACTAGTCAGACTCTGCCCCAGAGATCTCAGGTGGGATCCTCTCTATGGACTCTGTGGAGGAGCTATGGGACCGCTGGGACTGAGTGGCCAGGTGCTGGGAGGCTTGAGGGCTGTCCACCCCAGAGTGCATCAGGGGTAAGTAGATGTCATCCATGTTTGGCAGTACAAACACTTTCTGGAGAAAGAAAAAAAACATGATTGTGAGGAAAGCTGAGAAGATGACAGCACTGTGGGAGTCGTTGTTTTTTTCGTTGTTTTTATTTTACCTGGAACTCGTCCTGCAGTTTCTTTTCAATCCACTCGGTGACATGACAGAAAGTCACCTCCCGCTCCCCTAGTTTGGGACGGACATGCAGATCCAGCTTGGGGGGCACGCAGAAGCTGTACCTATAGAGGAGATCATAACAGCATATCTATCACATCTATATTGAACTGCTGTTTTTCGGTCACATGTTGTCTCCGTGCTCTAAACAGTCATAGCGCTCAACTAGAATAGAGCGAGAGAATAAATAAATGTTCTTTTGGCAGGAGGTGAGGTGCGAAAAGTGAGTCACACCACAAACAGTCACAAACACAACATGCCCGCTGAACATGAAGCAATTTGTTTTTGAATTCACATTATTTCTGAAGCTGTAGTGCGTTTTATGACATGTAGGAATTGGTGACAGAGAGTGCAATTTATGTAAAAATGATATACATATATAGTTTGAAATAAGGAAGGCAATCTCGATGTCTCGATGCCAATCTTTGCTCAGCTTATACATCTGTATCGGTGTGGATTGTCGGCCGATAACGAGAAATTGCACTAGAGAAATGCCAAACTGGGTATGAGGTCATTTAGGAACAGTTATATATAGTTTGTCCACCAGAGAGCACAAGTTGATTCCTACACTTTAAAACGTCCAGCAAATATGTCTCAAACTGAGTTTTTGTTTTCAAAGGAGCAATTATTTGATGGAAAATTCTGAAATAATTTGAAAAACTTCACAAATAATTTAATTTCCCTGCACGAGACTTACGAGTGAACACATGCAAACTGACATCCGAACAAGAGAAACTGCGAGTTAAGCCTCAGTATTTACCATATCCTGTCTGTTGGGGGCGGCGGGATGTTGACGACCAGCGTCCCTGACAGCTCTTGAACCTCCACAGTGAGCAGCAGGGGCGTGTTGGACATCTCCATGAACTTCTTCTTAATGAACTCGTTCTCTGTCGCCTTCTGGAAGTACTTGGATTTAGCGATTTTGTCCACAAATCTCAAAATCTTCCTTCCGGTCTTTCCTCCCCCTGTCCTGTAAGACAGGATTAGAAGAGAGGAGAGCAGAGGAGATTTAGTATTCAGATGCTAAAGTTAGAATTAAGAGGAGAAATGAGAGTCTGAAATGTAAATGAAAAGGAAAGCGACAGCGCTCTGGAGTGTGATGTGAGTGCTAGTTTCTGCTTTAGAAAAGTGAGCATTCAAAACACAGAAGAGCAGAGGTAACACTTAAAGGTGTTGCTCACTAAAAGTTACACTTTCTCCCCTTTTAAGTAGCTGTTTGAATCATGTGACGTTCTTTAATTAACGTAACCCACTTTCAACATCTTCTTTTTGACATTAAATGCAAAAAGTCATATTAGTACTTAGTATTGTAATATACAGTCGTTTGTAACAAGGAAACACGTACACTAGGCAGTATTCCTGTCTGATACACACTACTTTATATATCAGCATTTACCCATCAGGAGCTGGTGTGGATCCTTTCTCCCCCACTGGAGCCTGAGGCTCAGAGACAAGCAGCTCTTCCTCATCAGATGAACCAGCGCTGGAGGACTCCTCATCACTGTCCGCCAACACGCTGAAGATGGGCCTGCAGCTCGGAAGAGAAGATGCACGGACAAGTTAGGGACGGGCGGATGGCAAAAGTGTGATGCGCATGTAAGCATCAGTACTACAGACTTTTTCGCGTAAAAAGGCAAAATTGAACTACGCAGACTATATGGACTGCATGTCAGACACCCAAATTGCATTTGGGTGTCTGGATTTGGGTGTCTGGGGCTTGAAAAGATTAACAAAAGTTTTCTATCTGTGTGTAAAGCTTCAGATGCACCGCAGACAGCTAATGCAAAGCTCTGCCTGGACTGTAATTCCCACCACTGCAGGTCTATGACAGGCAGGTCTACGCTGATCAATGTAATGTGGAGCTCTGTAGATCAGAGACACGAGGGATAAAGGGATAGAAAGAGAGGCGTGTGGGTGGGTATTTGTGTGTGCTATATGATACGGATGAAAATACAGGGTTTACTGTCATGTGGGCGATCACCCCTGCTACTTGGCCTGTGAATATGATGAAATACACCTATAGATGATGTGAAACGCTACTCATCACCGGTAGAACTACTCAGCCTGTGAAAACAGCTGTAGGACGGCTTCCTTGATTTTTGATTGGAGCTTCCTAAAGTCTGAGAAAATACCGCTTTTTGATGACATCAGTCGTGTGTGTGTGTGTGTGTGTGTGTGTGCGTGTGTGTGTGTGTGTGTGTGCATAGCGTGCGTAGTGCTGACCGTGGGCTACCGGTTTCAGTCGTGCAGTCCGCATCCTGACCGCCCTCTTTACCCAGCTTGGACAGGTTGAATTTTGTCTGCAGGGTCATCTGCAGGGCACCGGTGTAGACCAGCTGCAGCTCCACCCACAGGCCTGCAGGGGGCAGCAGGAGGAGGTCAACGCCAGACCACCAAAATCAAGACAGAAATCACACACACACACACACACACACACTGCATGGTGGGCAGATTAAAACAGCTTTTACAGTGACTATCAAGCCTTGAAATTAAATTTGAAACAAATTACGACAGATTTATAAATCCTCTTTAGGAGCTAAAAAACGGATAATTGGTTGACAGGTGGTTGTGTAACAGCGAGTTGGAGTGGAGGTCTAAACCATGGGGTCGGGGCATGCTGACACACTTTCCTCTCGTCATTAGGAGTGTTGCCTGCCAGATTGCCTGATTTTAAAACACACACACACACACACACACACACAAGCCAATATGCTCTAAATGTTGAAGGCCGTGGCGTAATGGCTCTCCTGTGAGATTACAACAGGATAACAGCGTATGCTTATTGGGTTCGGACATGTTTTCGTTGCAGTGTTTGATCTCCAGTCTGTACTCACCTTTGTGGTTGACCTCTGGCCTGGAGGTAGTGGTGATTTGCGGCATAGAGCAGCCCATATCCAACTCAGTCAGAGTCAGCTCATTCATAAAATAAGGCAGCTGTCAAATAAAAATAATATAAAAGGCTTTACATTTATTGTTAGCCCTTTCTGTGATTTAAAATTGACACAGCAACTTTTAATATAAAACTGCCCCGCACTCTGATTTTGCTCAGCTTCTTCTGGATCTTGCGGGAAACCACGTCGGCCCAGTGCTTCTCCCGCAGGAAGTCCCAGAAGATTCGACCAATCAGAGCGTTAGCCCAAGCAGTCTGGTTCGTCCCAGGCTGCTCAGCTAGATCACAGATACACTGTAAAAAAAAAAAAGAGTAAGAGCTAGCCATGGACAAGAAAAGTGCAGGTTTAGTACAATTTAGAGCTAGAAACAGAGGAAAAAGAGCAGAATAATTGAATACTAAATGCTGGAAATACCTCAATGCTATTTTATACTGGTCACACTTTACTGTCTGCACATGCAAACTGTCCAGCTCTGGACTATCCCTACAGCCTCACTTCATTTGCTTCCCATAATTGTATCTGCAAGCACGACTTACATTTCCTTTGATAGTGGGACTTGTATCTGTGCTGCTGGCTCCAGGACTAGAGAGGGGGGTCACCTCCTCTGTGGCCAGGAGACGAGCCATGTAGCTAGGGTAGTCCAGCAGGGAGAGGCCCCTGGTGCTACTGGAGGTCTGACTGACAGGAGTTGCAGGGACGCAGGTGACTGGAGATGTTAAGGGGGCGTCGTCGTCACCGCTGCCCACTGTGCCTTGGGCAGCAACGCTCTGTGCCACTGCTGGGTCACCTGGGACAATACAGGCAGCATTTGGGAATCAATACATATGCGGTTATAATGATCATTCACAAAAATGTCCATTTCCAGTACGGCAAGAGTCACGTAAGGCGTTCCACTTAGCCTTTTCACCGACCGACGTTACTACTTCTACTTTGAATGAAGCTTTCATTTTCATTTTAAAGGCTTTTAATGTGAAAAAAAACCTCAGGAACCAAAGAGTTGTAAGTATAACATATTGATGGAATGATGGAATTTGGAACGGAAGTTTACATTTTGAAAAATGTAAAGAGAAGAAAACAACTATATTTCCCAAAAGGAGATCAAAAGACGGATTTGTATAAGAATATAAAATGCAAATGATTGGGGTTTTATATATTCCCACTTTTCTTCAAAACACAGTAAAAACAAAGTTTTTGTCTGATGCCTTGCCCTGTCATGTCACCAAACAACTGTGAGATCTCTGTGTTCCTCCGAAAGGGATTGGCTTTGAAATGCAAAGAATTGGAGCATGTAATCCATAATCCACACATATATAGCATTTGTATAGATGCCTTATCTGGAAGCCCTCTCTCCTCTAATGCATTATTGACGTTTCTCATACCCGATCTGGACACACATCTGCCAGGCCTCTGTCTGTCCCTCTCCTTTTCCCCCTCTGTATCCATGGATGCAAACAGGAAGTGACGAAACCACTCTTCCTTCTCTCTTCCTGTGCGTCCGAAGAGGTAAAGAGCGGTGGGAAGGTCACGGACGTGTTTGGAGGAACTCTGTAGTGGACTGGCCATTTCAGCTCCCGGCTCCTCTCCCATTCCTCCTTCATCCTCCTGGGAGTTCGATCTCCCGGCCAGTTGGATGCAGATAGGATATTTTGGATTCCACATCCTCTTCCGAGCCAACACAGATGGTAGCAGGAATACCTTTGGGGAACAGCGGCAGAGTTTTGTTGTGTCAAAGTAAAAGAAATGGGTAGTGCAGTCAGATGTCTCATCTATGCATTATTCATTCATTCTGTTGAAGTGGATTCAACCGTTTCTTGCCAAATACAACTTTATTTCAATTTATGCTTTTCTCCATCTTTGTTTATTTTCCCTCAGGCATTCCAACATCAATGCATTAATTAGTAAAAACCTTATGCATTCATTAATTGGAAAGTGAACACTATCACAAAGTTGGACAAAGTCTATTGAGGCCTCTGCCCTACATACAGTAACATCACCACAATACCAAAATATGTCAGGCCTTCACTTTCCTTTGTTTATCCCATTAAAAAAGATACAACAGCCTCAGATACATACATAAAAAAGACAAAAATTGCCATAAAAAAGGTTACTTAGTCATCATACTTTGCTCTTTGCAAGCTGAAAGGAGCGTGACTTGATGAAGGCGGCCTCGTGGACTCTCTCGTCGTACGTGGCCCTGCGGCTGATGTTGTTGCGCGGGGAGTCCAGACGAAGACAGGAGCCCTCCAGGGCGGCAAACACGGAGTGAGTCAGAGCTGGATGGTAAGTTTCTGGGTCGTAATCGTGTATCTCATTCATCCAGCCCTGAAAAGGCAAAAAAAAGTGTGAATGCAATCAACACCATTCACAGTTTCAAGTGAGTAATAAACGTGGGATTGGGAATTGTTCCAATCTTGAAAGTCATGTTATGATGCTTGTAATCAGCCTAAAAGTGAAGTAAACAAGAAGAAAGGATAAATGTGATTAAGTGTGTCTTTTTGTTGGCACAAGTATCAAACAGGATACATTCTTCTCTGTGAATTTCAACACAAGTGATTTTTAACATGGACAAATTAGTTGTGGAACAAATGCAGCGCAGAAGGTGAGTCTGCAAGCCGAGAGAGGATTAGTCATCCGTGATAATGTCAGTACCTGAGAATATGCATGGAACATAACAAAGCATAGTTTGCTCTTGATTAGGCCTCCCAGGCAACGCTTGTTTTCTGGCTTCATGCTGTTGTCAAACAAACTTGACCAATCAGAGAATTTAGGTTTCAGATGATCCAGCTAGCGAACTGAACTCAGTAAATCATGAGATATTTTTGTCTAAAATTAAAGAATGTTGTTGATAAGTGAGCTTCAGAGGTGCTGGCAGGTGTATTTTTGATCTTTGGACAGAGCCAAGATAACTGCTTCCAGTCTTCATGCTAAGCTAAGCTAATCGTCTCCTGGCCTTAGCTACATAGGTAGCATCGGAATACGGGAGTGAAATCCATCTTCTCATCTAAATCTCTGCAAGTAAGTGAACTTACTTGATGCTTGAACAAAACTCTACAGTTTTTATAGACATAAAAGCATTTTTTGTGTACATTTTCTGGCCTTAAAATGTTGCCTTGCTCAGTCTGATATAAGTGTTCATTAGGATGGCTGAATGTGAACTGAATGCTGCGATATGACCCCCTTCAGGAGCTTGATGCTCCAATTAACTACTAAACAATGTATTATTCATACTGAAATTTTATTTGTACTTTATTTATAGCGGTGTCATTCTTTGACCTCGTGTCCCGCAATTAAACTCTGTTCTCTCCATGACTGTCTGTCGTCTCATTACCAGAAACCTCACAAATGCTGCAGTTATACCTTTCACATCTCAACAGCCGTCAGACTGAAACCAAACTGCTAATGACCAAACAAGGGAGTCATCTCGACACTGTGACAGTAAACCCCCGATTCCCAACTACCGCCACCCCTCTCCAACCCATAACTGCCTCGCGCCCTGACAAATTACAGTTTCCTCCTGCCTATATCCTCCACTAATGGCCTCAGGAGCTGACAGCGTCTAGGTGGAAGCTGTCCTCTCCAGTTGCCGCGTGTTTCGAGCTCAGCCAGGAGGAGAACAGTAATTACCGCTGCAGCTCTGATAGGATTGTTTTCATTGAAGCTTTTAATTGCACTCTGGGAATCGTATGTAGTTACGTGCCACTTAGAGAAGCTTTATTTAGTCTGTGAAGGAAACAGTCAACAGAGGTGCTTAAGTGACTTGGCAACAAATCAACACGGGTGAAAAATAATTCCATGTATTCTTGTTACTGTAATTGGAGTAAAGTGAATTTCCCATAGCAGAAACTTTCACTGAGTTTGTTTTTTTCTCCCCGTTACCAGTCTTTGTGCTAAGCTAAGCTAACTGGCTGTAGCTTCACACTGGACAGACAGTGGTATCAATCTTCTCATCTAATTCTCGGCGAGAAAGCGAATAAATGTATTTCCCAAAATGCCAACTGTTATACAACAAGGCCTGGGTGGAACAAAGAAATGAAATGAAAAGTGCTCAGGTGTTTGATGGAAGGCATGATGAGAAGGTGTTAGTATTGGATCGAGACAGCGGTGGCTGAAAATAAGGTGACAACAAAAATGTGACACTTTCCTCCTTAATGACTCATCAGATTTACCTTGAGGGTGTCAGGCTCAGCGCTGACAGCGCCACCTGACAGAATCTCCTCTCCCAACAGAGTCTGTGCTGATCTGTGTGGGGGAGCTGAGCAGCGAGACCTGGGGGAGCCCATCCTGATGAGCAGCAGTCCCAGTAAGAAGCCCAGTGCTAATCCCAGAGCCAGGCCAGAGAAGTATGGACTGAGAGGGAGGATGAAGTAGCCATAGGACAGCACTGCCACACAGAATAAACTCATGCGTGGCAGAGGATGAGGGGGTTGAGAAAGGTCAGAAGTCCTAACCAGGGGTGCTGCCATGGTAGGCGATGTCCTCTCCGGCCCATGAGTCTCCACGGCCAATACCTGCATCACGTCGCCGTCTGTACATATTTCCAGCTCCTCATCCCTGTGATGTTGTCTGTTGTGATGCACAGGACAGGGCCCACGCGTGCCTCTCCCAGGATGTCTAACAGAATGCCAGTCAAACACAGGCAAAACATCAGCCTCTGTTTTTCTAGTGTTACTCACAGGAGACTCAGAGAGAACTGTGTCCGTGCTACTATCACGCCCCAAACCTCTGGAGCTGACCTGGTGAGCACCCTGGCTTTTACACTGGAGTCTGGGGCTGCCAGCGCCCTCCTCTCTCATGATCTTACTGAACATGTTGCTAAAAGGCTCGTGCACGGCCTCTGAGAGCTTCCTCTTGGTGTCCTCCAGCTCCATTTTGAAGAAGCCCCCTCTCATACCCTCTCCGCAAGGGGAGTGTGAGCTAGGAGAAGGGGGTGCAGTGCGAGAGTCCCCATTGCTGCGTTTTTTGGGCTGGGTGAGCTGCTTCCACATGTGGAGGTTGAGGCGGGAGTCTGACTTCGACTGCGACACCTCTGGCTCTGAACGGGAGATCTCTGTGGAGATCGACTTCACGAGGCTTATGATGGGCTTGGGTCTGAGAGTGGAGCTTCCTTTGAGCTCCAGCTCTGTGGAGAGAGACTTGACCAAGCTTGCAAAGGGTCGGTGGGTGGGCGAAGAAGTTCCTGGGGAGAGGAAGCTGGAACCGGTGGCGGAGCAGTTGCCCAGAGAGCCAGGGTCTGAAGGGGAAAGAGGGACGTGGAAAGCTTGGGACTGCAACTTTCTGTCGTCCTCAACAGAAGTCTGCCTCTCCTTGGAGAGAGAGATGGAGGGGTAGTCGTCATCGTGGTCGAGGGAGAAGATGAGCTCACTGTCATCCAGACTGTCCCATTCTCCCTCTGTCCCAGTCAGCTGGATCACAATCCCCCGGGGGAGATGCCTCTTGGTCCCAGTGACGGGGGAGAGGCCAAGAGCCGGGCTGTGGGGCTTCTGGAGAGGTCTGCCACCTCTTCTCCCTTCATCCTCGCTTCTTCTCTCCCCATTTGTTCCACTCTCCGCCATTCCTTGACTTTACATCGCACAGCCAAGGCACCTAGGAGTCAGTGAAAAAGAATAAATAAAGAACCCGGTCAGCTCCATTATTAAGCCACGGAGGCAGAACAAATAAAAGCAGTGAGGGAATGAGCCATGGAGAGAAGGGAAGGGCATCTTTTCTACGCTTGTGCGTCATTTCCACAGAAACTGCTTACATGTGCCAACTCTGCATTAATGTGAGAATGTCACGTAGTAATCTGAAGACTTTCGATCCAAATAAGCACCTCTCCCATAGCTGTCGCTCCACATACTGAATGGGTTTTAGAAGTATGCAAAAATAGACAAAATGTTGCACAAACTAGGGCAGCTCAGGCTTGGATCTAATGTCTTTTGGGGATGATTGGCTGTCTATACAGAATTCGTTCTATTTCTGTGCTTTTTGTGCACATGAAGATGAATTGGGAAAGCATTGTTTGAGTAGCGATGAAGGACAGCGATGCAGGACAAAACAAATTTATTTCTGGCTTTGTCAAAATTGTTATCTCTGAACAAAGACGCATACGTCATGGGAAAAAAAAGGCTTTACCCCACTTACTCTCTGGAGTAGTATTCAGCACGCCATCTCCCAAAGGAAACAACTCCAGTGTCTTCCAGCCTCACCCCCTAGAGAGCTAACTGTCAGCCGAGTCACAACCCTCCCTCTGGTGTCTTCTCGAGCTGTTTAAAGAGTTACTTATGTAACTCTGAAATGAATAGTGAGGGGAGTTTAAATGTGCCCTGCCTCATCTACCTCATGTGGCTTTTGAAACACATTATCCAGCCATCGCCTACTGACTTGTCAAAATGATGCTAAGGCCAACACAGAACAGAGAGGCGTGTGTGTTATCAGCTGTCATTTTGTGGGAGAAAATTCACTGGACACAAGCTCGGAAACTGCAGGCCCAGTGGGGACCCTTTCACTCGCTGTATCTCTGGGTCAAGTGCCCTGCTCTTGCAAGTCAAGCCCTACCTCTGCCTGGTCGCATTTACGTAACTGTATTACAGCGCTGTGTGGCACGATTTCAACCAATTCCACAGCAGCTGGTAGATTCTGACTAATCTGCTCTCACCCAAAATGGACGGTGGGGTGATAAACCTTATAGACACACATTCAGCCAGGCGGTATTAGACCTTCATCACAGCTTTTCACAGGGTGGGAAGGGAGACCAGGACCTGCTGCAAAGTGCCAGAAAACAAACACATGCGCTTACACGCACATCAGGCAGGCTAAACCACTGTTAAGCTAACAATGTTGTGTCCAAGCTAATTGTAGAACACTATAACAGCACTGGCTGATGTTGCCATATTGTCAAGCTAGTTTGGAAGCAGTATTTGGACTCTAGTTGCTGCTGTATTTTTTTTCACTCATCCAAATGTTTGTTTATTTAGTCACTGCAGCTAAGTCATCATTTTTGCATAACCTCATTGTAACTGGATGTGAAATAAATGGAAGGACCAAATCAACAAGTTAAGGGACATCTTTTGGCACTGGGTGTTACACTATCCGCTGTGGAGAGAGCTTTAAACTAAAACATGCTGCTTTGACTGCACAGTATCAAATAAGACCAAGAGTATGCAGCCAATGCTAACACTTCTGTGAGGCTGTAATTACAATATGTACGCTGCTTTGAGCTCAATGCTAACATCAGTATATGCTAACATACTCACAAGGACAATGTAAACATTTTGATGTTTAGCAGGGACAATACTTACCATGATCACCAGCTTAGTTTAGCGTGCTAGCATGCTAACCATTGCTAATTAGCACTTAACACAAAGTTAAACTTGGGCTGATGGGAATGTCATTAGTTTTTGCTAATAAGACAAAGTAGTGTATAAGATGCTCCATCTTGATGAAAAAAATATAGATTTCATGGGTATCCATTCGGTAGTTGGCAAGATATTTCACTCGTAACTACAAACCATGTTTGCGCTAGAGGAAAAGTCAGTGGGTTTAATCCTCTGGGGACCATGAATGTGTGTACAAAATGTATTCGATAGAGCCACAATGCTAGCATTATAAAAATGAAGGGTTCCAATTCACGTTAAGTAATACATGCGTCATATAGCCACACTTCAATAGAAGTTAATGTATGGTATGCATAGATTACTGGTCCTTTCAAAAAAAATAATTATTAGCAGAATTCTTAATTTAACGATACCCAACAAAAAATCCCTAATATGTTGCAAAGTGGTTGCGTGATTGCTGGTCACTCCCCCAACTCTGTCCTTTACCTGTCACAGGTCACAGAATACTGAGTAAAACTTGGACAAGGGCAACCAAAGAAAGGCAAGAGCAGAAGGAAGAGAGTGCAGTACTGTAGATATTCTACATGCAAGTATTTTTCTTTCAATATCTGCTTGATTTCAGGACTCCAAGCATATTCTATTTGTGGGGAGTCATGTCAGGTCCCTTAACCAGCAGCATGCAATGCTTAATGATAAACTCTAATGTAAAAGCTGTTAACACGCTCCATAAGGCTGCGGGTGAAGTACAGAGTGATCATGTGACGAATGTAGCACGAAACACAGCACCCATCTGCTCTGAGTGCAACGTGTTTGATCAAACCTTTACAATCTCAATCAGTGAAAGCATCAGACGAACAGCATATCTGTAACTCTGTGTGTGTGTGTGTGTGTGTGTGTGTGTGTGTGTGTGTGTGTGTGTGTGTGTGTGTGTGTAAAGGTTTGTGTGTGCGTGTGTTGCCATGCACCCTCTGATCAGACACGAACAGTAACAATCTCAGATTAACATTAATGCAGGGTTTTACTGTGAAATCGGACAAATCACACAGCTGGATTATGGGCTAAACCAACATTTGGTGGGGTGTGTTTCCAAGCTAGCTCATCTCCCTGACCCAGTGTTGATTGTAGCTATTAACGTCACAATCCTTCAGAGTACCGATTGCTATCAGTGCTCTCGTTATGATTGAGGTCAGATGCAGATGCGATGCTTCTGTACGTAGTGCAGGGGGGGGGGGGTTGAAAATATATTTTAACCAATGGGTTGAAAGTTTTCACTTTTTCAAATAGTGCACATATGTCCACATAGTCACATGTTTACATAGTGGACATATAAGCCTGTCAAAAAGTGGCAAACTTTGTCTGGTCCTAACTTCTCAAATGTGAGAATTTGCTGTTTTAGTTTTTTGTCAAATATGAGAGAAAGCTGAGTAAACTGAGTTTTGGACTGTTAATCAAATAAAACATGCAATTAACATATGACACATGGGCTCTAGGACGTTATAACAAACATTGTTCTATATTTTCTGATATTTTACTGGCTAAATAGTTTCATTCATTGCGACGATAATCAACAGATTAATACATAATACAAATAATTGTTAGCTGCAGCGTTACCAGAATGGGTAAAGTCTGGGCTGAAACAGATCTGAAAACAAAATTCCCAATCCAAATTCAGTAGGGTCATATTACAAAATAAAAACGCAAACAAAACAACACGTGGCCTTGCGCTAAAATTCAGGTCACAGAATTCAGTGTAACACTTTCACACTGACCCCAGCTGCGCTCTTTCTCTTTCTGGACGACTAACAATGCACAACACAAGTGTGACGTGTAGACATGACAGGAGAAGTTCAAGTTACTGAGAAAAATGCTGCAAAAACGCCATCAGTGCGCACTGTCCGGTATGAGACCCATGCAGGCAAGACATATTCCTGCTGACTCCTAGTCTTGTTTTTTAAATAATTGGGAATTTGTGCAGCGCTGATGATGTTTTGCAAGGGGGGAAAAAAGAATGACAACATAAATGGAGATGAGGAATAAAATATACTTACACAAAAAATTCTTTGCATGGAAATGTGACTAAACCCTCCGGTCTGGGTTGTCGCCTGCTGGTTCCCTCTCCATTTGTGTGCGCAAGGACCGCGGAGTGAGGAGTCTCTCTCTCTCTCTCTCTCTCTCTCTCGCTCTCTCTCTCTCTCCATCTCTCTCGCACAGACACAAACACATACCTCCCCTTCACCGACTGCCTGCATCCAGATGTGTCATGCGCTGCCGAGAATCACAGCTCACCAAACAGATTATGAAGAGCATGGCCGAGCTGCATGATAATCCAGATTAAGAGTCCTGCAGCCCCAACAGACGCGCAAACACAAAACTCACCCACACTACTCTGCATCCAGAGTGTAAGTGCTGTCTAATTATATAAAACACGGTGACAGCTAAAGTTCAGCTTGAGGGTTAGTGTCATGTTCCAATCTGGGGAGCACACATGCAAAACTAAAGTACCAAATTATTACTATTGCTTTTGTGTGTCCAATGGCAAAAAGGTGGAAATAGTCTTGTGACAATAAAGAAAGAAAGAAGGTGATATAATAATTTACCCCCCATCTCTCTCCCTCTTCTTCCCTCCTTCCATCTTGGCCTACATAAAAACGCACCAGAAGCCAAAATGACAATGTGAAGAACGGGCCGAGTGGTGTGCAGGCTGCAGCTGGGGTGAGAGACAATAACCCCCATCCATCAGTGACTGGAGGAGGTGCTCCTGAATAGCCTGGCTGGCTGCATGCATGACTGAAAGTATCACCCAAGACCCCAACGTTTTTATTTAATAATCTGTTGCCTTTGTATGATTATATTTAGCTTATGTCTTTATACTAATACAGTTTAATTTATTTGTGTTTAAGCAGGACCTGCACGATAACATGGAGGACAGAAACAAGCAGGGTTTTCCCATGACAGAGCAATCACGTGTCATCATTAGGCCACAGCTCTGTCCCACCAGAGGTCCATGCCGAATTGTACATGCTGACCTCGACAACGTTACGGGCCGCCAGCAGCAGCCACTGAAAGTCACACTGACTTTGTCCTGACTCGTCCTGTGTCTGCTGTTCAGCATGGTGTCTATGTGGAGACCACCTGGTACAGAGCACCAGAGCTCATGCTACATATTAATGAGGCTGTGGACATGTGGTCTCTGCAGAGCTGTATACCAGAGGATGGACTATGGTGTGCTGGACTTATAAGTAGACCTGATCAAGAAGATGCTGCAGCTGGATGCAGACCAGCACACACTGGAGGTTCTGCAGCATCCGTTCTTTACTTGCAGTCTCCCATTCTGACACCTGCATATTGATAAAGAACGCTGAGGATGCGTAACAGACATGCAGAACCAGGGAGAATTCTCGGATGTTTGCAGGGACACAACTAACAGACCCTCTTGCTGAAGAAGCTGAAGTCAACAGCCATTCCATGTTTTGATCATGTGTTAACTCCAATATTTTAGGGTTTTGTTGCGCATATATTGCCCTTAGACGGAAAATGTGGTATTTGGTTGCAAAATGAGATATCAAACTTTGGGATAGTCGTCAATGCTAAATATAGTGTAATGAAAATTAGAAAAGTAATGTCAGTTATACAGCAATATTTATGCTTGTGAGTAAAGGTGTGTTTTATTTATATAACTTTTCATTTGTCTGCAAAGTTTCATTTTGAGATATGTCTCACTTTAAAGCCACAGGCTTGACCAGTGATCTCTGACCCACATCTAGTAAGGAAATCCTTTCTTATCAGCACACTGCAAATTACTTCACATTAGACCTGGGCTGTAGCGGGGTAGCTCCTAATTATCATACTGTATAATTAATATGACTCGATAAAAATACCTGATAGCTTTCAACTGAAATTATAAGAACTAAATCTGCAGGGAGTGACGCCGTGCGCAGGAGCCTTTACTCTCAGCCATATATAATGAATATAAAAAAGTATCTATGGTATATAATGAAATATAATTATTCTTCATATTCTTATGCTATAATTCCATTATCGTAATAAATCTCCACAGCTCTCTACATCCTGGTATTTTACTTTAATTTCTGCTTTACATAAGAATAAAGTCCAGACTGTATTCGCGGGGCGTGACTATATTTAGAGTGCAGCCTATGAAAGGCCTGCTGTTCAACATATCTCCATGCCATATGGTTTCATGATGGGTTTGTGAAACTGAATGAGTGCCGGAGCCCGGAGGGCTTTGTTGCTCCCGCTAACCCCTCTTCAATCTTTGTGCATGTCTAGTGAGAGTGGGGGCATGTGCATGTTGGCCAACCCCCCACAACACACGCACACACATGCACACACACACACACACACACACACACACACACACACACACACACACACATCACACATACCTTGCCATCTGTTGACATATGTAGTTCAAAAATAGCCCTCCACCAGAAGCTTCTCTGAGTGGCGCACAGATAAGCAGAGCTGGGATCTGGTCTTGTGTCTGTGCAGGTCGCTGTTCCTCGACGATGACCATGTGTTTGCCGGCAATAGTCCGAAACCACTGCAGAGCTGTTTGATTCGCAAGTTTCAGTAAGTCTGTCTCTGTTTCTTGAGGGGTTTTTTGGACAGCGGCCCAACTGAAAATGCAGCCCTTTGCTGACCAGTTTATGGAATTCCACCCGATACATGGATCAAATGTCAGACTGGACTTCTCGGGAACCCAGGCCACCCGCGTGGAGAGCTTTGCCAATGGAGTGTGTTTCAGCAAACACCCTCTGAAGCCCGGGGAGATTTTTCTAATAGAGATCGAGGATAAGGAGCTGGGCTGGTGCGGCCACCTCCGAGTCGGCCTGACTGCCAGGGACCCCGGGAGCTTAGACGTGGTACCTGAATACTCCATCCCAGACCTGACGGACTCAGGCGACAGCTGGGTTTTCGCCATCACTCGCAACCACAACAAGATCATAGAGGATCCTGGAGCGGGGGGTCAAGAGGCTGGAGACGGAGGACTGGCTGGGGGCCGGAGGCTCGGACGAGGGGAGGCTGGCGATGGAGCTGGAGGCGCTGAGGGAGCCAGAGGAGGAGAAAACACCAAACCAAAGACTTTCTTCACTGACTCTCACTTGTGCATTGAGGATGTTCGAATCCCCTTGGACAAGCTGGTGGGTCGGAGCAGGCCCGGACGCTACAGCCACATTTTGGATGACTTGTATAAGACCAACGCGCTGCCTCCCACAGCCAGACGCAGCCGGATAGGAGTACTGTATGTGGCTAAAGGGCAGGACCTGGCTGATATGCACATTGTCATCAATGGCGAGGACATGGGAGCGTCCGCAAAGGGGATTCCCTCCATCCTGCCTCTCCATGCTGTGGTGGACGTCTTTGCTGCCACCAAGTGTGTCCGAATCGTCCAGGTGGAGTATGGATGTGAGTGTTACATTGATACTGTTCATCAATCATCATTGAATTGTAAAACAAAGGGCCCCCGGCCACAGACAGGTTACTGTATAACATTTCGCAGGTGGTCCAGCACTCACAGACATAAAAACGACACAGAGATGTTATTTGTAGTCATTTTGCGCCTCTTTGTAGTCTATTTGAGTCAGAATGTGGTAATTGTATGTGTCTTTGAGATCATTTTGCATCTCTTTGTAATTGTTTTGAGTGTCTTTGTCGTCTTTTTGAGTCACTTTGTGGTTATTTTGTGTCTCTTTGAAGTTGTTTTGCATCTCTTTGTAGTCTTTTTGAGTTCTATGGGGTTTTGAGTCTCTTTGTGGCCATTTTGTATCTGTTAGTTGCTTTACAAGAAACGTTCTGATTATAATAACTATTCATCACACTTCTACATCTGTATATAAGGCTCTGGCACAGGGACCCATTCAGTAATCCATCCATACTTTTAATGCATCTTTCTTCATCAATTCTCTTTAATTCGTCTTCACTACTGTGGTTCTGCTAATCCACAAACTGTTTGTGTCTTTTGCCTTCTTTCTCTGTTGCTTCAGTCTCGTCCTTGCAGACATTGTGTAGGAAAGCCATCCAGAAGCACATTGTCCACAGGATGGCCATTGACTGGCTGGAGCTGCCAGAGGCACTGAAGCACTACTGCAAGTATGAATGATGGATGCAGACCTGCAATGGACAGAAATACAATTTCTGATTACTCTCCCTGTTTCTACCAAGACAAATATATTTATTTTCATGATTGAAGTCTGTGTCTCATTTATAAAAATGAATCTAAAAGTGTTTTGACAGTTATGCTCTTGGTACCTGCCGGACACTGATGACGCTGACAAGATTCCTCTGAGATGACAAATGCTAACAAAAATAAATTCACATTATTTGTTAGGTTGTCCGTCTCTGTGATTCTGCATCTTCTTCACTCACAGCGTAAGTGTTAGGAATGACGCTGGTATCGTTTCTACCTTGTGAGTCTGTGTGTGCATCATCATGGGAAAATGTTGTCCTGGAGACACCCACTGTAGCGGGAAACTACCACAGTACTGCAGGTGTTTGTCTGTCTGTGGACAGATTCTAACAATCACCGGGCACGATTCAGTCACGAAACTTTACAGGTGTGTAGTTGAGATCAAAATGAAGGTCAAATTAGTGTGGGGCTGTTGGCGCCCCTTTACTATACACCGACCCGCTTTGGTTGTGGCAGCTGGCAATATGGTCTCTGACTCTTATATCATCAACCTCAGCTCTCAAATAAGTGAGCCATGTCTTGTGGTTTAAAATAATCTGTCAATTTAGATAATTTTAATGATCATAACAGTAAATAATTCAAGTTGTAACGGGAATGTGATCACCACAGATGCAGTAGGCGTTTGCATGCAACAGTGAGGAGGATCTACCGGGGTCAGAAATACATTTTCTCAGATATTAAAAAATCAGACCACCTCAACATGGCAGAAACCAAAAACATTTTTTTGTGAAAAACGTTTCTGAATCTTTGTTTTTACAAAATATGTGTGAACGAAGGAAAGTCCTGGTATGTGATGTGAAACGGTGACTAAGAGGAAACACAGACAGGCTTCACTGTCCGAATCTAAATTTGTCCAACTTTAACACGTGTTCTCTCAAAATAAGGTCGAATTTTCGTGATGATGCCATCTAGCAAATATGTTTTAGGATGTGTACAAGGGGGCCATTAAAATGCACGTGCGCTCCTGTTGTCACACACTGACATCTAGTGTCGACACAGGCCGCTGCAGTGGGAGGAGCTCCCGTTAAATCTCCATCCTGGATCACTTCACACGAGAGGAGGAAAAACAGGAGAGCGTCCATTCACCTGTCACTAGTTACGTTAGAATAAAGACTGAACCAGATTACGATTTGCTTCGCCTTCAGCTGCAGACACTGCAGCATGTCTTTCTGTCGTTTCTTTGGCGGTGAGGTCTACAAAGATAATTTCAAACCAGGTGAGCAGGCGGTGGCTGTTTAGTAAACAGTGATGTGATGTAACCTCCCTTTAGTCTGGATTATAGAGGTTCGGCCAAGGTTTGGCTTCAAATGGAGAAGTATTATTCAATTGTTGCGTAATATCACAGTGATGAGTAGAGAGGAAGGGCACGTGGTGTCACAGAATTTGTCAAATTTATTTATTTATTTTCCATGGTATGTCAGATTTGTAATTTCAAAGAGAAGTTTTTTATAGAAATTGTAATAATAACAATAAATATGCTGTTAATAACTATGGTAAAAACACATCAGTAATATCATTTTCTTTTATATTGAAATAAACTTGCACTAAAGTTGTATATTAAGTAAAATCACCTTATTGCAGCGATGACAACCTTGGTTTGTGACCCCTGTGTTAAAAAGCCATTTGGCCTTCTCTTTTGTTTTGACACAAGTATTCGGCTGGTCGAACAAAGGGGGATTTTTCTTGAGATAAATGTGAAAAAAAAAATTACAGAAAAAGAAGAATAAAATACACTTAAGTTTGTTCAAATGTTTTTGTTTTAAATGATCTTTAATTATCTAGTGACCCCCTAAGTTTTACCTTTGGACCCATTGCCCTATTACATAAACGTTACTGCGGTGCAAAATTAAAAACAATGCAATGACTTTTAAAAGTAACTGTCCCCTGCAGGTATGTATGTCTGCTCCCAGTGTAACCATCCACTGTTCTCCAGTCGGTCCAAGTTCGCCCACTCGTCTCCGTGGCCGGCCTTCACTGACACCATCAGAGAGGACAGTGTCACCAAGATGATGGAGAGTCTCACTGCCTTCAAGGTCACAGTGTTCTGAACCCTCTTTGTTTTTCTGCTGCTGCATCATTTCACACACATCAAACAGGATGTGAGGCAGGAGGATGATGTGACTTTGTTTTGTGTACGCAGGTTCTGTGTGGCAAGTGTGGCAACGGGCTCGGCCATGAGTTTGTAAATGACGGCCCAGAGGAAGGAGTCTCGCGCTTTTGAATATTCAGTCACTCGCTCAAGTTTGTCCCAAACAAAGGTAGATTGACCACAGACGTGAGTGAGACATAGGCACGTGACTGAAGAAGGCTTTAATTGAGTAGCATTTTCTGCCAAAAGTAAAAAAATAATAATGAGATCCCTGCACAGCGAGGTCTGTAGATTCACTCAAGTAAAGTAGGACGTTGTCTCTGCAGAGAGATGTCCTAAAGGAAGGAGTATTCAGATCCTGTAGTATTACAACTATGTAAAAATACTCCATTACAAGTAAAAGTCTGTCATTCAACAGCTTTCTTAAGTAAAAATGCAAAAGTATTGTGCTTAATAAAGTAACAAAAGTAAGAATACTCACTATGCCGAATGGCCTCTTTCATATATGCTGCAGTATATTTTAGGATTATTATCACAATATAACAAAGTGTTGCACCAGAATTATGAAAAACAAGTTTTTCAGTTCTTGAAAAAAAAGTTTTTGTCAATGACCACTACATGATATTTTAGAAGCATGTGTTTTTGATGTGAAATTGTAAATAATAAATAAAACATAAGTAAATGTATTTAGATACTTTCCATTACTGTATTTGTGCCTAACTAACACATTTGTAGCTCTTTTCCAATCTGTCCACTGACCATTGTTGCATTTCTTTGTGATTCTCTTTGTCTCTGTCCTGATAAGGACAAGCAGTGAAGAGCGAGGTGTGAGTTTCTACTCCAGCTGCGGTAACTGCCGCTCAGTCCAGGACCAGTGAACAGGTTGGGTCAGTGGGTGACGTGGACGGGAGAAAAGGCCTGAGAGGGACGTCCTGTCCACTGAAGAATCTTTGACCAGCCTGTGACAAAGTGACCGGACTTTACCTCTGCAAATATTCCTTTACAAAAGAAAAAAATCATTCCTCAAAATACCTCATACTTAAATACATTTTAACTTCATGATTATGATTTTCTCAATCTAAATCATATCAGTAGATGCACGTAATCTTATTAAGAAATAAAAAATGTCTGCTATGTGTTTCACTATCTGTTTAATTTTACATGATATTGCTGTTATCATTTACTCCCATTTACTTCTTAAGGTTAAATGTAACTGTATTATCTATGCACTGGAGAAGCTCACATTTCAGTCAGTCTGCTCTTTTAGTATCTGTTTTGTATGTTTATTTTAAGATTCTTTTGAACTTTAGAACTTTTCTACATTTGCATTTTACTTTGAAAAACTCACTCAGTCAAGAGTTTAGTGGACAAATGCAAAACATTTTGATGACTGCTCCATTGTGACAGGGTATTGATGAGAAACAAACAATAAATAATACTTTAATATCATTTTGTATTGTCTTTTATGATTTATTTTCAGTGAAGGTATGTCAAGTACTGTACTGTACTTTCTATTTCTATTTCGTGTTGCTTTATACTTCTAGTTCAAAACCATTCAAAGAGAAGTATAATACTTTTTACTATATTACATTCATCTGACAGCTATAGTGTCTTTATAAATTAAGATTTTACATTCCAAACATATGATGAACATATGAAACATGATGCATTGTTATAGATTAAACTACCCAGGTTGAATGCAACACCATGTTAAATTGTTAAAGTTCCTGTTCCTTTAAAATTATCTCTACCTCCACTGACTATAACAGTACAATGCTACCATATCAGTAATAATAACTTAATACCAAAATATAAGGGACAATTTTTCTGAATTAAATACTTTTGGACAAGTAGAGGAAATGATGTTCCTCAAACTGACCTCTAGATGGAGCGATCATCCTGCTAGAGCACGCTCACTCCTCTACACACAGTCTGATGTAAACAATGTGTGAAACTATCGGTTCTTGTACAGCGTGTGGTGTACTAGCTGCATGTGCATGCTTGCTTGTTATGAGCATGAGCAGTCTGTGTTTGTTGTCGTGCATTAATTATAAATGTTGGTTGATTTCAGTAGCTAACAGGGGCCCAGGCTCTCTCTGTGGCCCAGCTGCAGGCCTTATTCTCTGGGCTCTGGGGGTTGGCAAAGACCATGAGGTTTAGAGGAGTAGACCGGCCGCCTGGTGAGAGACTGAGGGCTATCATTACCAAGGAAGTAGCCTACACACACACGGACATACACACACGCGCACACAATCACAGAAATATGTGTGTGCCAATCACAACACTGACCGCCATACTCGTCTTGGACAGATCTCTCACGTCTCTTTTCCCCTTATGTTATGTCATGCATCGATACCGTCACATACAGCTTTCACACACACGCCACAACACACACACAAAAAGACGCACGCCGTCATCCATTTCATTGGTCTCGCCACAGACAAGTAAAGTTTGAAGCATGTTTTCTTTCAAAACATCACTTCTTGTAGTGTGCAATTATGAGAGGTCATCATAACATTAGTCGATGTCACTGAACCCTCAGCATCAACAAGTTGAATATTCTGGAGCACCACAGATACTACATACAACTGTGCTTCTACACGCTGCCAAAGGTATTCAAATGAATTTCAGCCCTCAGTGTGGAGGAGAAGCCTGACCTTGCATTGAGGTTGTTATGGCTGAGTAAATTTCCTCTTGTGGCAAACACTCGGCAGTTTATTCTTTCAGTCCATTTGGTGGGTGTTTTTACCCAAGATGCCTCCCTGTAGCCTACTGTGAGTGTGTGCATTTTTAGCAAAGGTGGTCCCGCTAGTAATCAAACCCACAACCTTGGCAGTGGTATGGTTATGCTCTGCCCGTCAAAACTGTACAGGAGTGGCTACGTCTGATAAGCATAAAGCAAACACAGGGACATGAGAGTGTGATTGCTACGTCAGATAAGTGAGGTGAGCTCTAATTAAAGCAACAAAAAAAAAAGCAGCCCTTGGATCATCTTACGCTGTTCCATCAGTCTGTGAGGATTGGTGCAATCTGGATGTGATTTACCTTTCTGCACACTGTACTTTAACATGTCATTGATGCTAGTTACTTCAGTCTTTTCCTCTCATTAGCTTTCCCTCGTCTCCCATTCTTAATTTTCTTTCTTCGTTTTGACTTATTTTCAGTTTTTCCTACAGCTGCTAATAGAATAATAGTCGCTCTGCGGCTCTGCAGAGCTGACCCGCAGTTTTAGACGAACGTATGCGCAAGTTTAAACAACACCCACAACAGACTATTTGCCGGTGACAAAGTTATAGGCTTAGCTAAATAAGCATCTTATTTGAGTTTTAATGTTAACATTTTGATAATCCTATGCAGTGGTTAACTTAATATTATTTAGCTAATGTTAGCTAGCTTCCTTCAATGAATAATGTCAGTCTATTGTAACACCCTTGGAACCCGCTATAACTTGGGTTAGCTGGCTAGCTTCAGATTGAGTACAATATAAACACATTTTATCTAATAAAAGACTAGAACGTTGGCCTCATTTGTATCATTTTAAGACTTTACAGCTCTGCTAGCAGCTCTGTGAGGCTGTACTTGAGCACAGTGGTGCTTTGAGCTAACAGCTAATGTCAAAGTTCTAACATGCTCACAATAACAATACTAACATGACTATGTTAAGAAGGTATAATGTTGATCAATGTAACAATGTGTTTGAATGCATGCTCCACAAATCTGACCGTTGGAAAGTTTGTGCATTTGTCCCTAACGTAAGTTGACTATACAGATATTAGCCGTTGGCTAGCTGGCAACGTACACTACGCACCAACCGTATACAGGTGCGTTAGCATTCTTGTGCATTTTGTTCTCTCACTAATGTTCCGCCAGTCTCTCCTTTGTCCTCTCGGCTCTGTACTTTGGTGAAGTACAGTTCTTTGCCACACATCCGACTATATTTATATAATGTTATCCTCAGGTTAAGGAAAACACTTCACGAGACTGTGTTTAAAATGTTTTTCCTTTCAGGTTGATGTAGGTACATGATAGAAGCCTTCCTGTCAGTGCTTTACTATTCTATTTCCAAGTAAAACCATGATTCAAAGGAGTGCTTTGGCAATAACAAAGATTCATGTCTGGACCACAACTACCAAACTGGTTTCAACAGAGGTGCAGTTCATAAAATGCTTCCTCTGGGCGTTTTGTGCTCAACAATGAGACAAAGACATTTGCGATAATTTACTTTCCCATCACTGACGTTACCCACTGTATGACTCATATTCAGACCAAAGCAGCATTTTAAGTTTTACATTGAGTTTCCCATTGATGAAATGAAAGTATCTACAGAGAAGAAGCTCTCTCTCAATGCAGTGTGAATTCAAGACACCATTTAGTACCATGTGAACTTGAGGTTACGGTGAAACCGCTCAGAGGGCATTACGCTGTTGGGTCACACAGGCACTGCATTAACCCAGCTGCTCTGAGACATTTTACACACAGGGTTAGATTTGATTCAGAGGGGGAAAGCGCTACCTACACAATGTTATGAAAGGAAAGGGTATTCAGAGGACAGCTGCATCTTCTAAAAGGGTCTTTTTCTTTGCACTGTTGCATTCAAGAACCCCCACCTTCCCTTTCTGTTGCTGTGCAGGTGAATCTTCCATTAAATGTGAACAGGTCCGGTAGAAATCCCCAACCACCATAACGATTGAAAGGGTAAATGAAACCAAAAGAGTGTATTCTATGAGAGTGAATGCTTCGGTGTACAAAACAAACACTTTTTCAGACTTGATCAACATTATTTTAGAGAAACTGAGTGGAAAACCCTCCATTGTACCATTTCCCCCAAAGTGGATAAACCCCCAGGGTTTTTCAGAATAGATGACATTTCACATTTATGGTCTGCAATTTCTTTGGGTTTCAGCTCATGAGCTCCAGATCAGATAAGATGATTATTCAAAATTGCCCCATCAGTCATCGCTACCCCTGAGCCAAAAAAACAGGTGGATGACACGGTGGTTATTAGGCCATATTATAGCAGGATGTCGTGCCAAAACACACACAAGCACACACTCAGAGAGACAATGGTTTTGTTATGGGACAGTGAAGCGCAATTCTCTACATCTAGATTAAGAGTTAGATTTAACCATTAAACATTCATGTAAATGCCTCTGCTCATAGGGGCAGCTGCTACACAAGGAGAGCTTTACCACGCCAGCATCGGGGCATGTTGGTGGTATCCTGTCCTACAGGAAGACAGTCTAATCTCCTTCTTCAGGAGTATTATACGGTTACATTTCACTGAAAGGGAAGTGTTATTGTGAAACGGCCACCCCTTCCTCACCAACAGAAACTGTGCTTTGAATGTCATGTTTACAGGAAGACAGTCTTAGGCTTCAACTTGCTCATTCACTCAAAGGTGTGTGATGTCATTTCGCATTAAAGCAATTATATTCTGCTTAACTGCTCTTGGCAGGAAACTAGTGTTTTAACAACAGGGTGTGTCTGTGCTGTCAGCAAAGTACCGCTTACAGCGTGATGAATTTCCCCATGAGTGATTGTTGAACATTTCATCCATCATTATGAAATTTGATGGATGCAAGTTCACCTTTAAAGTGGGACAATATGACAGCAGGTCTACTCGAGCAGAGCACTAAAGAAGGAGTAGAGATGGTTCCATTTCTTTTGTTATTTCTATTTGTTTGTTCAGTTGTTGAGTAGTCCTCACTTTGCGATGGGTGTCGAGCTCGATGGCTTCAAGCAGTTACTCCACTGATTAACTATCGCACTTCCATAAAGTTAGGGAAATTCATTTTTAAACGATTGGTCACAATCAATTCAGCCGAAACCGAGATATTCGCACCTCGGGAGCTGGAATGAACTTCTCCCCAAACGTTGTATTACGAAAGCTTGTACCTTTGACTGTTATCGAAGAAGCACAATTTTCTGACGCAGTTGTTAATATTTTGGACCGATGGACGTTCATGCCGAGCCTGTAGAAGAGCTCCATCTGTGAGTCACATACCTGATTAGAGGAAAAATGAATGGGACTTTAACTTGGAACCCTTGCCACCCCAAATAGCTCCTTCCACTTTGCATAGCCGCAAGGTCCCTGGTTTGAATCCAGCCTGGGAACTTTGTGGCTTTTGGTACTCCTCTTTCTCTCCCCATGTTTAGGGTATGTAGTAGTATTCCAAATGACAAGTAAATTGACCTACATGCGTAAAAATCAGTGGAGATTTGTGTGACATTTGAATTGTGACACCTAAACTGTTGCTGTTATTGACAACTTAAACAAACACACTCACCAGTAGCTGTTTATTAACAGTGTTCAAGCAATGCTATAGCCTTGAGTTTGGAAAAGTCTGTTAACAAAAGCTGTACATTTGAAAAGTGTCTTCTGTCATCCTATTCTGTGAAGATTGTGTGGTCAGAAGTTTAATCACAAACTGTCTACAACCATCGTCATCCCGCAGACAGCTAACCGGTCCATCAGTGGGACAAGAGTCACTCAGCATCTGGGCTAAATTATGCTCCATCCTCTGGACACGGAGCAAATCGCTACCATCCATCTTGATGTCCTGACATGTGGTGCATGTAGAGCGCAGCGCCCCGGCTCACCGGGCCCGCCTGTGTCCCCAATGTCAGTGGCATCTGTCAGGTCCCTGCGGACCCCACACACCTATCGCCATGCATCATACTCAGAGATCCAGAGCATTGAGCTGCGACTCAATAAGCACAGACAGCGAGGTATCGACACCTTTCAGCTTCAGATGGGGTTTGAGCTGGAAAGCAACAAGGGTATTTGCTGACTTATCACCTTTTTTGCTCGGATTGTGTAACCAGTTAGTCGAATGTGTCTCTATGCTGTACACTCTGGTATGCTACCACACTATTTCACAATAGCGCCTTTAGAAAGGAGTTGGTGTATCGGGTGTACACACAAATTTATTTTTGTAAAAGAACTACTCGGTTCAGAGAACTAAAGCTGAGGGCATTTGGAAGCCTAAGGCCAGGTATGCTTCACACAAGCTAGTTCGTACAAGGTGTCATCCTGCTACGTCTATAAGCTATACCTGTTTCACATGACCATACTCGAAGGTTACCAACATTTACATGTTACATGATACATTTTTTAAGAAGGTATAAAAACTAAAAACACACCAAATGTGCACACAGAACACTATATGTAAAGATTTGTATATTGCTTGTGGAAAATCTACATGTGTACTCACCCAAATATCAAAAAGCCAGATATTTCACCACTTTCACATCTATTTCCACTGAAAACTGTTGCTAGAGTGTTTTGCGAATCACACAGACCACGACATTGTTTCTGCAGAGACATGTTTTCATAATGATATATTTTATGCCTTTATTAGAGGGTTAATAGAGGACAGATGGCAGGAAGTAAGGGAGCGTGAGATTGGTAGTGACAAGCAGTTTCCTATAGCCAGACACAAACTGGAGGCGTTGAGTCATTTCTTTGGACGCTTTGAGCGCCACAAATTAAATTCTATTCACCTCCATTTAAATCTGGGTAAATGAAACCAAGGCTATATTTGCACAGCCATAATGAGAAACACTAAATGCAATGTAATGTGTTTTGGGTTGTTTTCGATGCACTATCCACTTTGCTGCTGTAATCCTGCAAATGTCCCCAGCTGTGGGAATAATAAAGGATTATCTTATCTTATCTTAAAATATATATCTTAAAAAGTAATTTGCTTGAACTGACCCTTTAATAGACAACAAAGGAAAAGCAGGAACAGCTACACCCCGGTTCAAAGTCTACACAAAGTGCTTTATGGCGTGACCGGCAGCAGCAGGTAGCACATCCAGGTTAAAGTATACATCTGCCCACTCATCGCCCGTCTGGTTTCCCTTCTGCTGAGCCACATGTCTGCATCAGCGTGGATGTCCCCCCCCCCCCGTCCCCCCCCACCGACAGCGCCGCTGACTGTTTGTAAACACCGTCTCTGAGCTCTGTCTAACTGCGTTATCTTCAGCAGATAACAAGCTCAGCGACTGGCTTCAAAGCTGCTGAGCCCCCCCGAGCCGGAACGAATGCACGCTCCAAAACTATTTAATCAGGAGCTTTTTTCTCCTGGCCTCCGCTGCAGACCTGGAACTGTGATATGCTCTGTAAGCAGACGTTGCCGTGTGTGTGTGTGTGTGTGTGTGTGTGTGTGTGTGTGTGT
Organism: Leptoclinus maculatus; assembly: GCA_032191485.1. Lineage (NCBI taxonomy): Eukaryota > Metazoa > Chordata > Actinopteri > Perciformes > Stichaeidae > Leptoclinus > Leptoclinus maculatus. Next base: position 11,070,862 of record JAVDOI010000015.1, read on the forward strand.
GTGTGTGTGTTTGTTTGAGTGTTGTTTGTGTGGTGGCAGTGGTTGAGGGGGTCATGTTTGTTTAGGCGGCCTGTCTCTCTCAGTGGGTCAGGCTCAGGCTCACAGAGGTATAATTCTGTGGTGAGACTGCTGAAGATCTTACTAGTTTTCAAAGTTTTTCCTGAGGCCCCTCGCGCTCCACAGTCCATTGATTTCCGCAGCTTAAATTGTCCAATAATCAAATGGAGGATTCCATGGCATGTTGGTGAAGTTATAACTTTGAAAAAAGCTTGGCATCCACAGGAGCACCGTGTCGGAGACCAATGCTGGCATTACTCATTTTTTTATCCTGTCCTTGGGTTCTGCTAACTACCTATCAGATGGTCTACCAAGCGCGGTGTGCGTCTATATTTACAGCTGCGTCCAGCTTCTGATATATCGTCTTCCTGCGTGGAATTTCATAGCAGAGATGAAGTGACCAGAATGATTATAGGCCAGTTTTTTGTTGCATGAATGACATCATAACTGTGGATCACGGAATCGTATGGTTTTTTGAAAATCCACTGTACGCGGCGCAGTAAATTGCTCGGTATACTGTAGCGTGCAGTCCAAGATTCTTGGCTTAATGTTTGAATTTGATGCAGAGGAAAATGGAAAGGTCAACGAGGGGATTGCCCGCACGCGAGGACACACACACACATTATGTACTGTGCTCCCCGTAACCTGTGAGTAGAGTGGAGCGCTGATCAGCACATTTTACAGGGTGGCCTTATTACCTTGAGTTACACCTGTCAGATAAGCTATCAGAGGAGCTGATTGCTTACTGCTGTGAAGTGCAGCACAGATCAGCTGATAGCGCTGCTGTCATTAAAAGAGCCTGACGTCACCTGTGCTGTAACTCATTTCCTGTGTTTCGATCTTGGCTGTTTTATGACCTAACTTGTTTTTTGTCCAACTTCACGTGAAGATTTTCAGTTAAAGGAATAGGTCCTTTTCACACAGCAGCCATTTTAAATGTCAAAAAAGGCTGCTGTGAAAAGGGCCCGTGGTTTATGAAATGCGTGTTTTAGCCGTCTTGCTGAGAGTCAGATGAGACGATCAGTACCACTCTCATATCTGTCCGTTAAACATGAATCTACAGCCAGGAAAGAGTTACCTGGAAAGGAACGTTTAAAGGAAAAATATGCTTATTTGCTCTCTTGCCAAACATTATATGAGATTGATGCCTCTTACATGCATGTGTGGAAACCAAGACAATGCTGAAGTGCCTTAAATTTGCATTCTTACTAATTGCCATCAGGGGGCGACTCCTCTGGTTGCAAAAAGAAGTCTGATTTTATAGAAGTCTATGAGATAATGACCCTACTTCTCACTTGATTTATTACCTCAGTAAACATTGAAAACATGAGTTTATAGTTCAAGTCTTTTTGAAGAGAAAAGAGAAGATTTTTTTTTGTATTAGTCAAATTCATGCATCGGAGGAGAAACTAACTCCTAAACGATCCATCGTCTCGCTGAATGTAACATTTCGTTTCAGCCACTTTCTTCTCTCGATCTTGTCACAACAGATGTCGGATGTCAGGAGATAAGCTGATTTCTCTGCATGTTGTTTTGTCTGCAGCTCAGCGCTGCGTGACACACCTGAAGCCTTATCTCCTTCTTGCATTGTTACACCACAAGGTTGTGAACGGGCCCAAAAAGCTGGAGGCATGTGATTGGTCAGCGTCCTTCCAACAAATATCAACAGATCATTATGGATTTCCCCCAAATCCTATTACACAGAGAGTATATTTATAATGACTCAGTGAGAGTCTAAATATTTGTTTTAGTGCAAAACCAGAATGTTTCCACTAAGCAGGAACCATCTGAAGTTCATTTGTTGCCCTCCAGTTTTTCTCTCAACCAAGACGCTTTTCCCTTAACAGTTTACACAATCAAAAATAAAAAAACATAAAGAAAAAGAATCAGGCAAGAAATAAACACAAGTGAACGAACGGTTGCGTTTGCTCCCTGTAAACAAGGAACACTGTGAGGTTTTATTAGACAGTGGTCACTGTTTAACCACAATGACCTGCAGTAAATATGATAAGCCAGGGAGGCATCAGGTTGAGTCTCATGGAAGCAGCTACTCTCACCTCTTCCCTCAGCAATAAAGGACTCAGCTGTGAACCGGCAAACCGTTTTCTTTTGTTGTTACCCTTACATTTCCCCGTGTCACACAGTGAGGCTACCATCCTGTGCAGGCATGCCTGGCACTTTACGTGCCTTTCTTTACTCCACAATTGAAAACATTTTTTCGAGCAGCGAGCTCGTAGCCACACCCATGTGATAATGCACGGTGCTGCCGTGCCCTATACTTACCCTGCTCGCCGCAGAGCTCTGCCCTGCAGTTAAAGTCGAGAGTATGGCCCCTGCCACTGGCTTTCACACAACACACACACACAGGCTAACAGTGCACAGATGCTAGGGCTGTATGGACTCTCTCATTGGTCACTGTGCGTGCCGTGTTTGTAAAGTTTTTAAATTGGTCATCCGCAAAGGCTTTGTTGTCTTGTTGACATCTTTGGTGCCGAGCACAAATTCCTCCGTGTTTTCAGTGCAGAACTAGAGTAGCGGTGGAAACTTTCTGTTCCCTGGATGTTTTATGGATAGAGTAAGAGATGTGTGTCCAGGCTCAGCATCGCACTGAGGCATCACGGGGTTTCAAACACAGATGTATTAGGAGAGCTGAATAGAACCATCAAACAAGTGTTGTTGTCATTTTTTCGCAGTAGGAGTATAATCAGCCCCCCCACAAAGTCATTATACTCGCTCTCATTTTGGCCAACCACGTAATTGCAACAAAAAAAAGCCCAAAAAGCATTTTTTGCACATAGACTTCCATTATATAAACTCCTGTAAAACGTTTGACAAGCAGCAAACAGCAAACAACGTCAAACAATCTTTGTATTATTGTTGTTTCGTGTGATACCTTTGTTGACCCTCTTTTCATCCAGCACCATCATCACCTCACAACTTTGCTTTTTGACCAAATATTTACAAAACTAATGACGGACCTGTATTTTTGAACCAAGATGGTTCACATAGTTCACATGCCATGGCAGGGTTGTAAGCAGGCGTAATTGATCAAATTAATTATAGTCCCATTCTATTCAGTGTGTCACAGTCATTCCAGTGAGGCAGCATGCGCAATACCAGGGCCCTTGCCAACCTAAATGGAGCAGGGCCATAATTAATGTTATTAATTACCTGTGTTTACCCTGCAATGACATGCCAAAATGGCTACTGTGAGAAGGGCCCATTGATGCCATCTGGGTTTGATTTCTAGTTCTAATAATACAGTCATGGGTTATGCTGCATTCACATGGGTACATGCATACCATAATTACATGCGGCCGAGACGGAATAATCGTTCACGTGGGCCTGCTACTTGTAATTTGTGAGCCTGAGATATCAGTAATTCCTGACAGTTTAACTCCCACTCGGTAAAAAAGAAGTATATTAGTGTCAACAAATTGGTGCAAAGCCAACATCAAAATTATATCCGATATTTAAACTAATGAACCTTAAACCAATTCATCAAATTCTAAAAAGACTGGCAGGGATGAAAATAACAAATTACATTTATTCTCTTCAGTGTAAAAGTCGTTTTAGTGCACAACCGTTGGGAAGCACGCTAAATGACTCACCCACGTTGTTAGTGACCTGCTCAGTGGGGGCACGCAGGGTAACATGGCTAACATGCTAAATGCTAACACGGTGGATCCTCCAGGTGACTCTTGCGTTCACTGAGGAACTAATACTTACAGTTTAAGACGGTTAATCCCTCCGCGACCGAATGGACTGGTTATTTTATGCTTTGAGAAGACAGGTGAGCACAACAGCACGCTGCTAAACTCTCCAGATGAGAACGTCGATATTTATACATGTCTGCGTTGTTCTGCTTTGATTCTGAAAGAAGTTTGAGGCGCCGTTGTGTCCAGTGTTTGTCTCTTTTCTGGTTAATATTTATAATTGATAATCAGCTGTAAGCACAGGCTGCAGAGAGGTCAGTTGGTTTGGACATAAGGGGTCTTGTTGTTGATGTTGATGTCTTGTTGTATAAGTTGGCATGTAATGCAATCTATTTTGTAGCTTATGTTATTTAATTTAGCACTATATCATCACCCTTTTTAACCTACTTTTACTTTGTCCAATTTTTACATGGATACTTTTACTCTAACTTGAGTGAAATTTCTATAAAGTAGTACTTTTACTTAATTACAATATTCTAGTACTCTTTCCACCTCTGGAAACGGTTACAGATGTGTAGCTATAGGCTTATTTCCATTGGTCTGGTTAGACCACAAGATCAGCAATTGCCAAAAAACCCAAGTCAGAATAAGTTTTCCCGGTTTTCCCATTCATGGTGTTAAAGTATTCTAATGTGATCCTTACTGCTTATCTTCTTATCATCTAACATCAGCTGTGGTTGCTGCTGACACTTGCAATCAGTTATCAGACATAACAGCTTGGAAAGTGTAACAGCTTTTCCTGAACTTTGGACTAAAAAAAAAAACCCTGCATGTAACTCATCCTTTAATCCGTGCCGGCCTTTAATGATGATGATGTCTCGGGGAGTTTGGTGACACATTTGTGTGTGTGTATTTGTGTGTGTGTGTGTGTGTGTGTGTGTGTGTGTGTGTGTGTGTGTGTGTGTGTGTGTGTGTGTGTGTGTGTGTGTGTGTGTGTGTGTGTGTGTGTGAGACACATTCCATCCAGGTGAGTTAACAGGCCATTTGAAGATCAGCTCTTCCGTAGCTAGTCGCATGCATTGTATCCTCAGTGATCCGGTACAATACTGGGACAATGCTCTGTATTCTCCTGCGGGACAATGACTGCAACGCCCTTCTGGACAACTTGAGAAGTCGGGTGTATTCACTTTGACCCGAAAACAGTGAGGGGGTTAGCTATTGTGAGTAAACAGAAAGCCTTTTAAAAGAGACACAAAGCAGAAAGTCCGCGGTAACACATGAATTGGTTTCAAATGCGTTGAATTTCTCGACCTCTGAGGTTTCTGCAACCCCACCACCAACTGTTACTTGATGGAAATTTAAAGTGAGACTAACTTCAAAAAGAGAACATATTTCTTTAATGTAAGGAAGTTATTTACATTTGGAAGATGTGGTCAGTTTACCCAAATAATGCCTGTTTGGAATTGTCTCTGACGTTTCTGTGAATGTGGATTGGTCAACATCTGTTGAGTAGATCAGTCTCATTACAGTAAGCCCTGAACTGGCCCTGACGCCTTCTTAGGGTTTTGATCAATTCTATAATTCCTTTTAGAAGATAACGTTTACCTTTCAAATTGAGAATATTTTGTCACAGTACAGCAAGGTACAGTTGTTTGGACTTCCGTGTTGAACTTCAACATGTCCGAGCTTTGGGTAGTCTGTATTGAGAAAGGCTTTGAAGCAGCCGCCGCAGGTCATCACAGGGACTTTACCGAGGATTACAGAGCACAACAGTCACTGCTGGGCTTTGTACAGCTGTCTGTCTTCCCACAGCCACAGACTTACACAGGTGGGTAGGAATTCAACACCGACGATGTCATTCACAGATACAGGTGTGTGTGTGTGTGTGTGTGTGTGTGTGTGTGTGTGTGTGTGTGTGTGTGTGTGTGTGTGTGGGAATGCCTTTCTTCAGGTGTTCCACTGTAAACTGTCGAAGGGAGCGAAGTTCCCATACATTAGACTGTCATTCAGGATTAGACGGATACTGCACATGATAGCTAATATCGGCCTAAATATGTAGCACACACACTGCAGATATAAGTTTCTTTTTGTCCGCGGATACAATATAGTGGGCTATAATAATAACCCGGAGATTGTTTTTTCCTTTTGCGCATGTTGTTGATAAACCAATTATAGCATATATTTCATGTTATGACTTATGTTTAACTCAAGTGTCTCATGACAGCATTGATTCAGTTTTTTATCAAACTATGGCAATTATGTTACCAACAAAAAACAAGAAATGTTCAAATTCAATGTTGCTGAATTTTGCCTAGAAACGCAAATATCTTATCTATATTTTGATTAATTGAGTTAAGACCAGAGTATGACATTTGACATCTGTTTTGCTAAATCAAAACATAATCAAAATGTATAATTCCTGAGAAAAGCTTTTTAAAAGCTAAAAACCAAATCTAACTGTATTCTGTATGGAAACCACATTTACTGGCCTCTCTGTCACGGAATGAAGCTGAAACAAGAGAGATAAATCAAAAGTTAGCTAGCAGGACACATAGCCACGTCTAGCCTTAGCCACAGCTAACACTATATTTACTTCATCATTTCCCCCCCATTGGTATTTGTAACAAAAAATATAAATGTTGATAAAATGATATCTTGATAAAATCAGTTATTTTTAACAAAACTAAATGAAAAAAAAACGCCGAGCTAACGCAAAACTCAGGCTAAAGCTAACTAGTTTAACAGAGAAGCGTAACCGCCATCTCAGCTGGCATCTTAATAATAAATACATTAACTATTAAATTAATAAACAAAGTTAATTTTAAAAACAAGTCAAAATGGAGACGAAAGCTGACAATTAGCTTGTAAATTCACATTCGCATCCCATATAGATTTTCCAAAGGCAGAGGGCCCTTAAAAGATATTTTGCAGACAAACAGACAAATATGAGCCACTTTGGCATAAAACTGCCTTCAAAAAAACAGCAAAATCCTTTCAACCTCGCACTTAAAGAAAAGACACCACAGACTCTGTATGGTACGCATTAAACAAAACAAAGCTAGCCCACGTTATTGATCACTTTGACTACAGAGTGGCACGTCTCCGATTGTTTTTCAACATCACAGCGGATCAATATGGAGGAGTGCTCGGAGAGTACAGAAGGGTAAATGATGCCTTCTCTGTTTAGAGACTTGGGGAAATTGACATACTGCCAGGTTGGAGGAGGCCGGGGTCGATGGATATTGTCATCCCCCTCAGATTTATCATCCATATGGATGTGCTGCCATGTAGCACCTCACTTGTATTTCAACATACAGGGTGAAAGTGCCAATAAATTGTGATTTATACTGTAACACACATATTGTCAAAAACTATTTTGGGAAAATAGGTTTGGTATCCAGAAGCATCAATTTCAGAACCGTCTGACACTGAAGGCTCATTATGGGTTTGGTCAGTCCAGTATTACTCCACGATGGCACAATGAATCCTACTCCACAGTACATCAAGCATAATGTCATCTCCTCAACCATTAGTGCAAGGAGCCCAAGTGTGGTTAAAAGAACAGCAGCGAGAACAATACTGAAGATCTAGTAATGTGACAGATGTTTGCACTCCCTCAGACAAACCTGTGAAGAATTGAGCTGCCGCTCTGTTGCAAGTCTGGTCTTTTCAGGTTTCTGTGGGTTTGGGAACCTTTTTTTTGTTGCTATTTTTGCTCTCCATTTTGACAAATTTGTTTCAAACCAACATTGTTTTTGATCTCTTTACAGTTCATGTTTCACAAGGAATAAATATATCTGTTTTTGTTTTTTCATTCCATGATTAAATATAGCTACTTCCTCAGACGAAAAACAGTCTTGATTGCTGTTCGTGCTCCGTGTGAAGTCAACGTTGATTTATTTGTCACGTAACTGCAGTACTTAAGTAACGTCAGTACTTAAGTAATGGCACTTCCATAGTCATTTTAACTCAAACCACAATATTTTCCTGAACCTAACTAAGCAGTTTTGTTGCCTAAACCTAACTGTGGTTTCCTGTGAAGATGGAAGAATATGTTATAAACACAGCATGAAGGGAAATTGACACATGTTGCTGGACTTTTGTTCAAAAACGCACGAAAAAAATGAGGAGTGACTTTTTCGTCAGATATCATGTGTGCAGTGCTGCAGGGAAATATTGGGATCATATGGGTTCATAATAAAAATCAAAAAGAACAGACAGTTGCACATTCCTGAAGGAAAAAGGTTGCACAAATAAAACAGAGCTGACTTCATGTTTTTCACTGCAGCAGGCTACACCTCCAGTACACCGGTATCACAAGGAGTCTGTGTCATTGCTGAAAATATAATCTGTGTCCTCAGGCTTTCTTGGCAAGATTCAGGAACAAATGTCTAGATTTCCAGGACGTAAATAGGATCTGGTTCCAAAAACCTGCATATCAGCAATTGTCTCATATGACAGCTAGTTCTTTTTTTACTTAAACTCCTGCGAATGTTTAAAAAAAAAAAAAAATGTTGGAATTGATTTGGTCTTAATTATTTATCAATATTTACCTACACTGCAAAGAATGGTGGAGAGAGACTGATGATGGTTTGAGTCTATTATCAGTTAACTGGTCTCACACACACACACACACACACACACACACACACACACACACACACACACACACACACAGAGGGAGAAAGAAATCAGTGATGACACCTGTCTGTCCCTGTCGGGCAGGAGTGTAAAGGCTAAATGTGTGCGTCATGGCTGGCTCCATGGTGGTGTGTGGTCAGGAGGGCCAGCAGACAGCAGGTGGACACGAGCCCTGTCCCCAGCGAGCAATTTGGTCAAGAAACAACCCGGAGCTCAGACTGTCTCAGAGTGGATGATTTAAAGGAGGAATTGCATCCTCAGTCCGCAATCAAAACTAATATCCCCTCTTCATCATGTTCCAGATATTTCCCTCCTCTTTCGAAGCATTAAATGCAATTAAACTAATGACTGAAAATAATTAGATGTTTTGGCTATGAGAGTTTCTCCCTCTCTGACATCTTGGAGTGGGTGCAAAGTTAATCATTGCTCGCTGTTATTGTAGTGTCGCACGGGCCGAGGATGGAAGGGGCGTGTGTTTGAGAAACAGGGCGTGGATTTGGCAGTCAGACGGGAAAAGGGGTGTCGTGGTTTTTTTTTTTCCTACAGAGCCGCTGCCTGCCGATGAACCACGGGAGCGCACAGAAAGCACGGAGCGCTGCGGGAAGTTAACGCACAGCCACCTCTCAGCTGAGCCTCGCTGGGACTTTGCTCGAGTTCTTGAAAAATATCTACAAGTTGTCTTCGATAACGAGCTGACGAGATAAAGTGAGAGGAGAGAGAGAGAGTCAAAGGGCGAGCGAAATAAACTGAGGAACATGCAGAGCTCTTTTACGCGCGGGGGAGCATGTTTTGCGCCACTTGTTGTGGCACGAGCGCTGTGATTTTTTAAATATTTTTTTTGTGAAAAAGCACTGAGGGGACTTTTAGAAGTATGAAGTCTTTTGATGTGGCATGTTTCCTGCGTTGTGTCCTCGTGCTCTGGAGTGCGACTCATGGGATGTAGTAAATGGAGAGCTGCGTTCAACTTTGGACACCTGAGGGTGCAGTCCAAGCTGTCCGTCTTCTTGGCCATGATCATTCTCTTCACTTACCTCTTTTACTGCCTCAACGGATACTGTGACTCCTTGCCCAGGCCCGTTTACGACCAGCAAAGCAATATCCAACACAGAATCACCGTCGATGATGGACACGAGCTGTCAGCGCAGCAGCTCGGCGCGTATAACGCGTCTCAGGTCGTCCGCGAGCAGCTGTCGGACTTGTCGAACAGCGACGCTCCAACTAACAACATCTCTATAGCCAACAATTTCGGCAGCAAAAAGTTCCCCCAGGCCATCATCATCGGGGTGAAGAAAGGTGGCACGCGGGCTCTGCTGGAGTTCCTGCGTATCCATCCGGACGTGAGAGCCGTCGGCTCTGAGCCGCACTTCTTTGACCGCTTCTACGACAAGGGACTGGACTGGTACAGGTAGGCAGTTTGTTTTTTTATACTAAATGATACACCAATTAATCCAATATTTACTGAAAATCAGGCGGTTCCCTGCTGTCTCGAAACGGGGAAATGACCGGAGTAATGAACTGTGAGGGTCAAAGTTCAGGGCAGAAGTCAAGGACGCCTGATTAGAAGTTAAAGCTGCTTACTGTCACTTTCCAGAAGCTAGACTTTTCCCTTTCTTCCTCAAGATGCACAGAAGCCCTTTTTATTTTCTAGTTTATTAAGCTGGAGGCATTGATTTAAGATGAATTAACTCAACGATGTAATGATCTTATTCCTGTTGGGTTATACATTATGTCTGGTAGTGAAATCAGGTCATGCATTGCAAGTAGACATGTGCACCCCCCAAAAAAAAGACCCCTCTCAAGATTTATTATGACTTCTTCTCTGTAATGTGCATTATATCTCTTTTTCAATTGCACATCAGTGTTTTTCGTAGATCTCGTCGGGGTGGCTAACGTCTGAACAAAGTTAAATCTCATTGTGTGTCTTTGGAATCTGTTTCATCCTCAAACTGAAAAGAGTGTTGAAACATAAACGTTAATAAATGATGCGGATACAGTATGAGGATTTACAATTGAGATGTGAGCAGTTATTTTTTTTTACACTTTTTAGTGCCACACATATCAAGAACTTTTTTTTTTTTTAAACTAATCTCGGCGCTTCAGGTGGCCTCTTCACATGCTGTCGTCCGCTTATTATGGTGTGTTTTCCAGTTCCTTTAAAACAGTAAATGATGACATATTAGTGGCCGAGCATGATGTAACAGCAGCAGAGCTATTTAAAATACACTCTGCACTCATTAGCCCACATGAAGCATGTTTTGGTGCCCGCAAACACATCATCTCATGCGTGGTGTGATCAGTCTCTCTCTCTCTCCTCTTCATTAATATCCCTCAGCACCAATAAGACGCTCCGCTGATAGCCTCCAAGGATGGCAGCGTATTCAGTCCCCTGCCAATAAATTGCTGTTTATTGAGCTGACGCACTGCTTCCCTAAGTGTCCAATGTTGGTCCCCGGAGGGCCTCACCGCCAGCCTGATCACAGAGGGAGGATGGGTTGTTGTGGATGGTGGTAGTGTGGATGACCCCTCTGTCAGGTGTTTGCTTGAGGATCAGCCGAAATGTTTTTGTTTTTTTAAAGATTGACAGCCATATTTATGTTGCCATACATTTTTACAATAAAACCCAGACACGTGAAGTTGTTTCCAGGACAGCAGCATGCAGAGAGATCCGTTAGTCTTAGTTGATGAACTAAAAAGTGCTTTAAAGAATGCTTTTAAACAGCCGTGGTCAGAGGAACCTCCGTGTTTTTAGGCTGGAAATGACTGATATCTGATATCTGATAGCACAGAGATGAGAGGAGAAGAGACGGAGAGGGAGGGACAGGGGAACACCATTACAGAGGGAGAATAAGGAAAAAAAGATCCGGGGAGTAAACGACGGTTTGATGAAGAGACTAGAAGAAGAGAGAGAGAGAGAGAACGTTGGAGGTGTGGCAGGGGGAAAAACAGGGTTTGAGAGAAGAAGACAGAGAGAGGCTGTGAGAGATCAATACAGCCGGGTAATGATTGGTTCCCTGCGAGGCTCAGGTGGAACAGCACTAAGCGACATCAGAGATTCAAGTGTGTGTGTGTGTGTGTGTGTGTGTGTGTGTGTGTGTGTGTGTGTGTGTGTGTGTGTGTGTGTGTGTGTGTGTTGGTTCTTACTCCGTGTGGTTTTCAGGAACAGGAGGAGGACGGGGTTTTCCTGCTGCATGTCCAATGCATGTGTGATGATACAGTTATGAGTGATTTAGTCCATAACCCAAATACATCAAGTTAACTATCATACAATCAGCAGACATTTGAGCAACCGACATCAGGGAATGTTTGGCAGTGTTGCTGGGAAAATAAGTAGAATCCTCCGTGGGTCAACTAATCAATTGAGTACTATTTCAGATGATCTGTATAACTTGTTGGAGTTTAGGGAATATAAAATGATGCACAAATCATCTACAATTTCAGCATTTACCCCATGACCCCAAACATTTTACACCATTTTTACAAAATCATTACTGCCCTAAGAGGTTAACTGTGAGACTGTCATGTCTCCCCCGAAGTATTTGGCAGGAAATAACCCTACGAAGCAGCAGCTGCATGATATTATAGACTACAGGGACTAGACTATACTAAACAATCTCAAAATGTGTCCTCTAACCTCGTATCCCCATCCCATCTAATCTTTTCTGCCAGGCTTCAGATTCTTCCCGACGGGATCAGATTTACAGAACCCCCTGAATTCAGAAAAGCACAAATTAACTTTTCTGCCTCTTCTCCTCTCTTTAGTAAATCATGGCCGTCATAACTTCAGAATCCTTCCAGTGCCAGAATCTCATTGGCCACACGTTCCTTTTTACTGCTGTCTGTTGATGGTAAACTGACCTCACCTTGTGCTCTCTGAACACAGACATGACGTGTTCTCTCCTCTTTTTTTTTCTCTTCCTCTCCTTTCTCTTTTGAAGGCGTAATGAAACATGTGTTTTTGCTCCGTACTAATCCGCCGACAGCTCGCGTCAACACTGTGTGAATTGGACCAGCGTCGTGACAGGTCAGGCATTAACATGGACGGCTCAGGGACGTGCGGAGTTGCTGAGAGGGATTAGGCCCCCGGTCGCAGTTAAACAAGGGCTTGTGAAGCATTAGTCAACAGCAGCCACCCTCTCGTCTTCAGTATTCCTGCAACTCAACCTTTACTGCTATAAGGGAAGCTTATTGTACCCAGGGGCGGCGTAGTTCACTGGCCTACGGACAAGCAACAAGAGTCAAAGCCATTTTTTTCTATTTTCATATAAGACAAATGGTCGGTGCATGTACCTTAAGTCCATGGGGTACTTACACAGTTGCCATGGACGTGGAAAGATTGTGGAGTAGCTCATCTTATTAGTTGATTGTATAAAATATATCCACGTATTGAGTCGGATACGACTCAGAGACCGTTCTCCCCAAAAATCGACTGAATCGTTTCAGCAATATGCTCTGAAACGACATGTGTTTGCATTGAGGCGACAAAGCCCTTTATCCTAATTGATTGACAAATCTCAACGTTGACCTGTCCCCATGTGTTGTCGTAGACGCATCTGACTTCCCTGTGCCTTCGTCCTTTTCCTCCCTCCCTTTCTGCCTTCCTCCGTACTTCCAGATACCATATGTTGTTATAAAAACATGATTCATTTGGTGTAATTACACGTTAAGTACCCAGTGAATCACATAGATCAATTTGAAACAGAAGCGTTGTATGCAAAGCCAACAATATCATCTGAAGCTGGGCTGGAAAGTATCACTCAAAACATGTATTCTCTGACAAGAGCTCCTCGTGTCAAAGCGCTGTCTGCGTCTTTGAGCTGGGAGAGGGAGCCTTGGCCCGCCGGGTCTTCAGCCGGTGACCAAGTAAAACACATGGACATCCTTAAAGGAAGCATTTGGCAAATTGTCGGAGAAAAAAAAAAATTGCTTGCATGTGGAAAAGCCTTTGGCTTCGATCATCAACTGGAAACGATTGTGTGGTTTGGTGGTGGAGAATGAGGGTTTAGACAGCCATGGTGTGCAAAGTGAGTGTGAGCATGTGTCGTGAGCTCGGATTCATCCGCGCTGCTTCGGCTCGACCTGCTTTTTTCCGTCCGCTCCCCCCCTTCGTTTGTGCACCTTTTCTTGACGCCATAAATATCCAGGAGATATAAATGTCATCTCCCGATATCGATCACCTAAAATAGGTTCTCTCTATTGATCTCCCCTCCCTCTGCCTTTATCGCCCTGTTGCAGCAGAAATGAATTAACTTCTGAATATTCAATCTTGTTGACAAGGAGCTGTTACTCCCTTCCACTGCTGACATTTATACCTCACAGTGTGAGTGTTGCCGGTGGTGGATTTATTGGCTTGTTCAGGTCACTCAAACTGTGTAATGTAAAGCCAGCGGACGAGTCCTCGCTCCTGGTACGGCAGCTCTCCTTTAAGAGTCGATGTTTCTTTCTCTCTGTCTCTAAACCTCTGTCCTTATCGACTCATTTCTTTTGTCTCATAGTCTCCTCTCTCTCAGGAAGCGCGTCGTACGATTCAGCTATACCTAGACAGGAATGTCCTGGTTTTATTTCCTGTCAGACCTTTCTACCATTCACAGGGGATTCTCCGGTTGAATTCCTCTCTGATCGCATTCTTGGGAGCTGCATGTTGCAGATTTTTTTCAGACTGACAAAGATTTTTCTTTCTTTTTTTCGGAGGGGAAAGAGTGGCTTTCAAGCAAAAATAGGAAATGTATAGATCTTGCTGGGAAGAAAGAAGGCTTTGTGCCGAAGACAGGGTTGAATGCTTTGCGAGTATTTCAAGCCGCATCAGCGAAGGAGAGGAAAAAGTAGTCGGTTAATGCATAAACATGAGCAACGCCACCCGGCACGTCTGTCAGAGCTAATAAACATGACATGACACGTGCTGCTATTTACATTTAAATGCTTTTTTGTCAGAATTAATATGTAAATCAAGTTCGAAAAAGTATAAGCATATAATCAAACATGACTTGATAAATTGGTGCGGGACAGGTATGGATTTTTACCCGTAAAAAAAATAGAAGGTTTGGTCCAACTCAGTCATCAATATTTTGACAGCTTGTCATTGGACGACCTTTAGACTCCTAGCATCTCATCTAATCAGAAATAATGGAACGAGATGCACGATGAGAGGCAAACTATCAACCTCACAACCCTTCAGTCACAGCTACAGGGCGCAGACACACAGGGCGCCGTGTCGTTCATCACTCTGGCTGATTTTAATTTCAATCGTCTATTCGTCTATAATTGCAGACGATCAGACTGAGAGTGTGCATTTTAAGTAACAGGCTCAGGACATGCCGTTGCTTTTGCTCACTCATCAAAGTCAGCTTTTTCTTATTAAACAGACAGAGATCAGGATGACTGACAAGCCGAAATGTTTAATGGACCACAACAAAATAATCATCTTTCTCCTCCTTCTCCTCTCTCCGTCATTTGCTTTTACTTCCTCTCTTCCTCTTTTTTCTCCTCTCTTTGCTTGGTGTCATCGCCGGCTTTTTGTTTGAGATTAGCGTGCGTTTAATGAGTGAAGATGAAAGAGAAATTTTAAATAAGCACTTCCTTAGAAAAAGACGAATAGAAAATGGTGTCACTTTTCAAATGAATACTTGCAATACTGATAATCAGATAATAAAACTTGATTAAACAACACAAGAGTACTTGAAGGATACGTTCACATATTTTCCAGTCCGTCTTAAAACAATACCCACATGCTCATATATACATTTTAAAGAGTTCTTTGCCGCTGTAATCAGTCCTCCTGTCTATACTGGCCAATGTGGGATCCCTTCTTAATCATCACTTCACATCATCTGCTGGTGTTTAAATCCTAATTTAAGATTACATCAAATGCAGTAACATAGCTTCTGCTTCTCACATCATCACAACCTCATCACTAAAGATGTGTGATAGTGATTAGGACATTTTAGCCTAATTAAAATGGATTGCAGTTACTCTTTAGATCTGCTGTCTTCTTGCTCTTTTTACCCTAACCCCAATCGTCTCACTTTCTCAATTTAAGTCAATCACTTTATTATAAAGATCATTTTGTAAAGTGGAATGTGGAACATTCCCTGAGATAACTTCTATTATATGAGTTGGCGCTATATAAATAAAATGTAAATCATTGTTGTCATTGAAAGAGATACTGACGGTTACATTCATACAGTTACTGCTGTTTGGTTTTGATGGGCAGACAGATACTCAAACCCACACCCAGTTAACCATCACTGGTCTGTTTGGAGAGGCAGGTAATTATTGACCGTGTGTGTGTGTGTGTGTGTGTGTGGCCGTGGACCTCTCACTGGTGTCTATCTCTGTTTAATGTCTGACAGCCTGGGTGGGTGAGGGGTCGTGAGAACCTGCAGCCACCCAGAGAATCCCACAGAGAAACACACCTTTCTTTGTCTGCTATCAAACCTTCCTCAAAAACTCCCATCGGTTTGACTTAACCAACTTGAACTGGTTGATTGTCGGTGATGTCTGTGCCGGCTTTGAGAGGAAATGAGATTAATTATGCCTGAGACTCTGGCAAAGAGAGCTGGAGCTGAATTTGAGGACAAGCAAACCATCAAACAACACGCTGTGATTGGAGGAAATCTGGAAACCGACACCAGCTCCCGCTTCATGTCCATCCAAACTCTACTTCGTCCTGCATGTTTGATGTGTGTAAACGCAGCCGGGGCCTGCCGAGTCCACTCTCATGAGCCTGATAGATGGCACTAATAGCAGACCGCTGAATGGACTGTTTCCAGTTGCAAAAGCCGTGCCTCTGCCAGCGGCAATTTCCAGTTTTCAGCTTAAGACACTGCTAACAATGAGCTGAGAAACCACAAAGGAGGGGCAGGCTGAAGCTGCTCGGAAGTGGGTTTTTAGCATCGTACAGCATTGAGTGTTCTTATTGGTGGGGACCTGGGGAGTTGCCAGATGAGCAAAAGTCCATATTGAGTCGATTACAGTGTTTTTGAGGTGTGTGTGTGTGTGTGTGTGTGTGTGTGTGTGTGTGTGTGTGTGTGTGTGTGTGTGTGTGTGTGTGTGTGTGTGTGTGTGTGTGTGTGTGTGTGTCCTCATTTAGAAAAGCTGTCTAATTAGTGAAAACGTGGTTGTTTTCTGTCGCCTGTGCGACTCAAACTTTAAAGTATGGACATGTTGACTCATGTTTAATCTTTAACTGGACCGGCTGAACTGAAGGACAAACAAAATCTGCAGTCTGGCCATCTGTCTGTCTGTATGAAATATAGTACATAGTAATTACTATTATTAGTATTACAAAATATGTCGGCTTCCTCCAATATGAATAACAATGCAATATGTTTAATAGTTTGGAACATATGGAATAAAACATGGATGTCTAACCAGCTAGGCTGTTGCTAGGTGGCTCGTTAACCCTGTGGTCTTGTTGCCGGTTGGTACCGGTGCTGACATATATATAAAACAATACTTACACTTAAAAGCTGGAGCACAAGACTTCTTTATTTAAATCAACCAAGTTATTTGTCACATGAAATTGTACACGGTAACGTTACAACTCCAGTGAAATGCAATCTCCCGTCTGCATTTTTTATCCATAAATTATGTTCTCAAAACCTAATTGTCAAGTCTATTATCAAAATAATTCCCTGTCAATTTTCTCTCAATCAAATAATTGAGTAACTGACTAATTGCTTCAGCTTTAATGTGCTGATAAATTGACATGATTATTTCAAAAGGAATTTTACATTTACAGTAAATAACTGAACTGAGTGCACGTACATTCATCTTATTAACAGCCCAATAATGTAACTGTGGAAAGGACATCGTGCCATCACTGGGGTCAGGATCTAACCATTCTATCTGCCCATCCTGTGTTCAGGGGATCGGATGAAGGCAGGGTGGGGCCCCCGGGGCCCTCCGGCAGTTCGGAGATAAAGCCACACAAGTAGGCCACTGTGGGCCCGGCAGGAACACGACTGCAGATTTTCCCATTTGATAAGTCAGGAGGGGTGGGAGCAATCAGTGCACACACACATACACACACATATGGACACATACAGTACACTCACACATAAACATTCAGACACACATAACAGCCTTATTTCCATGTTCCAACATTACAGGTTGTTACGCTATCAGAAAGATAAAATCACTGCATCCCCTCTTCCTGTTCTTAATTTTCTCTTACTGTGGTAAGTACTCAGCACTTTGGTACTCGTTAGTCATTGCTGTGATATTTTTGCTCTTTACCTCCTAGAGTTAACTTAATCATCATTTATATTTGGTTAAGAAATAAGCTTTTTTTCCGTCCTGCCAAGAGTTAGATGAGAGGCTTGATACCACTTTCAAGTCTCTACGGTAAATATAAAGAGACAGCCAGCAGCCAGTTAGCTTAGCTTAGCATAAAGACTGGAAACGGGTGGAAACAGCTAGCCTACATATTTCACGTACGGTCAAACAGGAGAGTGGTATTAATCTTCTCATCTAACTAGGGCCAGGTGGTATGAAAAATAGATTTTCATTATTAAACGACTTCCTAAACCATCAGTTCACATTAGTTAATAAAATTGATTTATTACCCAACTCAACATGTCAAACTATTCCTTTAAGACAAATCATCAATTCATTTGTTACATTAGTCAGCAATTAAGAGATAATTCAAACAGTTTGGAAGCTAATGTTAAAATAGAATTAGTAGAAAATTCACACACACACACACACACGGATCTTCCTCTGTCATTAGGGCCGCCCTGGTTTCTCAGAGGAAACTCTGACCGACCACTTCTCACTCACTCACCGCTCTCAGTAGACCCTCTGATGTCTCTATTAACTGTTACGCCTCTATTTTTCCCCTCAGCTAGACACATTCTTCAGCTCTTTCCTACCGACCTACCCCATTGATGCGAACCTCCTCGGTAAAAACCACTCCTCACCACCCTGGTGCTTCAGCCAGACGGTAACCTTCGGAGTGTGTAATGGTCCGCCACACACATGCTGAAGTGAGATACAGTAACGTGAGGTGTGGGCAATTTGGGTTCATTTCATACAGATATTGCGTAAAAGGGCTGATGGATAATATCTTGTGCTAATATTCAGTGTGCAGTGTATCTGCAGGTCTTGATAATGAGGCCATGCTAGCCGGCTATAGACCGTAACATTAGTTACACATTTTTGATCAATCCAGCAATTCTCTGCTGCTTATCTGGGTCCACGTCACATAAATATATTTTTTTAATCACTACGATTTGCTGTTATACAGTACTCAGTAGTACTAACAATAAATAAGACATATATATATATTTAAATAATTTAATATACTTAATAAATGAATGTTGGCTTTATTGTCCCTACTGATTGTTCTGTTATGCGTATATAAAAAGGTATTAAATTGGATTCTTCATGGTATTTAAAAGGTCTAAAAAAAGTCTTATTTAATAGTTTAATATTGTTAACACTGCAGAAACCCTGTAAAAAGATCATTTCAAGACCGTTTTTAATCTGAATTTTCTACTTCACAAGAAAATCCTCTGAAACTGTATTCAGACACAAAAACTCGCCAATGAAACCCAGATGCAACTTACATTCATGTAATTAATTATTTCCGCCTTTTGGCAGCCTCACAATCAGAATACCTGAAAAAAAAATAAGAAAATGTTGAAGAAAAGAGTTTTCTCTATTTTTACTTGGCAGTAGATACATTTAACTAAAAGCCAAATTTTGGCCAGAAGCATCACAAAGTAATGGCCCAACTCCAACACACACACACACACAGAGAAGTACTACTTTACTTCCCCTTTTATTGAGTCGCTTCCAGTCCTCGCTGACTTCTAATCAGCCCACAGAAGCTCCTCACCCTGTATTTGCCGTCAGTAATGACAAACCTCCCTCCACGCAGCAGCTTTTACAGATCTGTGAACACACACACAGGCAGAGACTGCATCCGTCTTCATGTGTTTCCCTCTGTAGTGGTTGAGGATGTCGGTGGGTTTTTAAATTCCTTCACACGTGTCAAATGTATTCATAACAATCTCACTTTGAAGGATACAGTGGAGGCCAAGTGGAGGCTTTGAAGTTGTGAGAAGGAGATGGGGAAAAGACGAGGTGAACGGAGGAGAAGTGGAGGGATGGATGAAGGAGAAGAGGGGGTAATATCGCGTGTACGAGAGAGAGAGATCTGCACATGATGACATGTTGCATTACATGATACCCTGTGATCCCCGGTGGTCTCGCCCTCTGAATCACAACCATCTGCCTCTGACCTTCAGGGTGGAAGAGTCCATTTCCACGCAGCGCAGTCTGGTGGGGATTAAGAGGGTCCGGGGGTCTGGCCTCGGGCCCAGCAGGGCCGGTATGGATCACAGCTTTCAGAGCTCCGAAACCCCGGCACCAGAGGGAAACTTCCTAACCCAGAAACACTTCCCTCATCTCCGCCACACACACACACGCACACACACGCACACACACTCAAACTAGGGACTTCATTACTCCCAGATGTGGATCTATGTGTTTACGTGTGTTTGAGTGTATGTCATAGAAAGCGCAGAAAGAGAGAGAGATGGGTGGTGTACAAACAGAAATGATAGTGGCTGAAGCCACTGTGTCTGCTCTACCTGCAGGTGTCTTTTTTACTTTGGAAGTAAAATAAACTCACATTTGAGTAACACTTTAGTGGGCAAACCCTTTCATTCCCTTAAAAGTCAGAACAATAACTATAGAAACAGTCAAGTTGATAGAATAAAAGGGGTTGTCAGACTGCATAGCAGATAGATAGGTTGTAATGTCCTTTGTTTCACCAAACACCTAAATAATACAAATATTGCACTCGGCCTTTGGCGACAGTCTTCAGGGAACGCAGGGTTGAAAATCTACAAACCGAATGAGTTCTTTCAGCATAGTTCATAGTGATCAGATGAACAGTAGCTCTGTTTTACTATTTGTGTATCTGTCAGTCTACCATTTGTAATAAAACATTTATTCATTTATTATCATCATCAGATTATTTATTTTAGTCAACAATCTAATGTATTTAAAACATTTTTTTATGATTTAATGGTAGTTAAAGGTGGTACTTCAACAATTTCGTATTGCGCTTTGGTGGGACACTTGATTTTAAAAAAGAAATGTTGAAATGTCACTTTGTCCTACATTTCCCATAATTAGTATACAACTTTGTCTGCCTGGTAAATAACCCCCCCCCCCACCACCAGAGTTATTCAACCTTATGTGTAAAATTGATGCGAGCGCGGTTTGGCCTGTATTTTACTGCAAATTCTGCCTTATGTTTGGAAATTGAACACTTCTTTGGCGCAATAATTTTTTTTTTATGCAGTAAAAGTGTCGAAAGATTGTGGTATGAACTCACTTTTGACCAAATATGTAGTTATCTAAACTGCGTTTATAAGCCAGGACTGGAAAATGCTCCTCAAACTGTCTACACATGAAGCAGAACGTGCTCGTCTCCTGTTGCTCTTGTTGAGAGCCCGACGCAGGTCAGTATACACAGCTCACTCGTGTATCCTCATATTCTGGTCATAAACAGTAGCCTATTAGCCTGCAGTGCTTTAAACAGGCCCTAATAAAGCTCAGCCCACCCACAAAGAGCACAGCTAAATGTGAGCATGTGCGCTTTCAAAGCCGAATGAATTCCTGCTTACAGATGCTAACGGTGAAGGTGTGATGAAAACATCAGGTCGCTAGGTTTCCCTAAAATCTCTTTGGAAACCATACGGCGGCTAGTATCAGATAAAAAGAACAAACACTATGATTTCATCTTCTTGAGAGAAAAAGAGATTAGACGCTAATGACGTTAATGAGAGGATTACGTTAGACGTTTTTTCTCTTCATCAGTGCTTTTACCTCTTTTCCTCTTATTCTTGCCCAAGATTTTCCTTTTCTCTTCTTCTTCTTCTTCTTCTTCTATCCCTCTGCTTTACCCCTCCTCCTGCCTTTGCTGTGGCCTCCTCCTGGGCTTTCTGTTGTAGCCGGACTGTCCTGTGATTACAGGCAAGAGGTTCAAAATGTAAACATGATGTCAATGGGAGCCCCACTCAGCCTCGAACAGAACACCATGGCTTCCATTAGACTGATTGGATGAAATCAAACATCCATTTAGTGCTATAGGCACACTCGCAAAACACCAAACAGCGCAAACACACTAGCACCTCACTTATTTTTGCTTTGAGGCTGGTTGCTTTTGATGTCACTGCCTGCAACCACAGAAAAAAAAACGTAAATACAGACAATGTCTCGCATATCTGGGTTCACATTGTTCGGTAGTGCGTTTTTCGTCGCATTCCTTCAGATAAAAAAAAATAAAATGAACCAGACCAGCATGCAATTACCGCAAAATAACCTTACAGAGTAATGACAAATGAGTTACCGTATCAAAAGGGTGAATTTAGTTGTTAAACTGCCCTTGGATCCAAATGGAAAATGTGGCTTCAGATTCATAAAACCTATTTTGTCACTCACGTCATGTGGTGACCAGCCTCAGGAACTTGGCTTCAGAGCGATAGGTTGCAGCTTATGCTTTGCCCTGAAATGCTCATTGTAATACATCCCAATGTTGAGACTAGCCATCGGAACAGTATTGTTTTTCCAAACTTTTCTCTATTTGGCATTTGCTATACATCTCTAGATTTTTGTTTTAGCCTCAGCCCTGTAAAGCAGCTCGGGGGGGTTCTTATGAATACCATGAGTTGTGTATCTGTTGTTACCCTCATGGTTTCATGCTTGGAGAGTCGGAGCGGACTGTGTGTGTGTGTTGGATCAGAGAGAGAGAGAGGAATGGAGTCGGCTCCATCCCCACACACCAGAGCTCAGAGCCCCCTAAGCCCTTCACTTACAGACCAACCACGAAGACTCCGACCCAACCGTCACCACATGCCTGCTGAGGAGGGAGAGGGGAAGCATGGAAATTAGCCGAGGGATCTTTCACAGATGCAACACTGGCATTCCTCATTGCTCAGATTTCTAGAACACAAACTGAGCCTGAGATTTTTAATCTCCCTCTTTGAATTCAACATAATTCATTGAGAAGAAAATTGGCAGAATCTTTTTTTTTTTATTATTTCACAACGGAGGTCATTAGATTTCATTATAACGTTACAGTAGCATTTGAATGAAATAAAGGCCACGAGACAAATGTGTTTTCCTTTCCCTCCCATTTTATATACAATCTGCTCTGGCACGTTATAATGACTCTCAGTCAAATGCAGCCTCTGTCTTCTCAGCCTCTGAGTCATCTAAGTAGGAGTAAAGATCAAGAGGAAGAGGACAGCCTAGTCCTCTAAGAGCCAACGTGTGACTAGAATACCTCTACCACGGATTATAATTATAATCTGAGGGCCAAATGCAACAACCAGGATTGAATGCGAACACATATAGCCATAAGACAATACTATGGACTTTTGCCTCTTTTTAATAAATTAAAGGATCATTCCAGTGTATTACAGTTTGGGTCTTATTTTCGTAACTTTGGTATTCATGTTAATCTGCAATGATAACATTGTACTCACCAAACTAATTAATGAGATCTGGAAGCGTGTCAATACTGCAGGGCTGAGTAACGAATCATGAAGCTAACTTTTACTGTTGAGTAATAAGCAAAGTAGCGTAAATACTTTTTGATTAATAAATGTAATGAGTATTTAACTTGTCAAACTCTGTATGTGATACGGATTAGCTTGTTGTACAAACAAGGAATTAAAGTGAAAAAGCATTAAGAGTAACTTTTCCAACCCTGCTGTAAGGCTACTAATACCAGTGGTATGACAGTAATGTGGCTATTATTCTAGTCCCGTGGGACGCTCTCATAGCTCCAAGGAGGGAGAGCCCAGCCTGTTTAGGAGGAGGCAGCGGAGGAGAGGAAATTACTTTCCTGAGGTTAATATAGCCTTGCGGTTTTCCTACAGTAGCCGCTCACAGACTCCCTCCCAGTCTGAGCCGACACAGTCGCTTCATCAATGCCAGCAGCTAATGTCACGTTGATCTCCCTCTAATCACAGATTTAGCCCACTAATTCCAAAGCAAAATCAAAAAGCCTTCAAGGCAAGTGAGGCATCGTCAAAGGAATGCGATGCGAATAATGAGAAAATCAAGGGAATGTTTTAATATATAGATGTTGTTTTTGTAATATAGAACTTACAGTATGTTGGCATTTTCTCAGGAATATTTACAGTTTTAATAATGGCAATCTTTCTTTTCTCCGTCATGCAGGAACCTGATGCCTCGTACTCTGGAGGGTCAGATCACCATGGAGAAGACCCCCAGTTACTTCATCACCAAGGAAGCCCCTCGCCGCGTCTTCTCCATGAGCCGCCACACCAAGCTCATCGTGGTGGTGCGTGACCCCGTGACCCGGGCTGTTTCCGATTACACCCAGACTCTGTCCAAATCTCCCGGGCTCCCGTCCTTCCAGAACCTGGCCTTTCGCAATGCCACCACAGGCCTCATCGACACATCTTGGAGTGCCGTGCGCATCGGCATCTACGCCAAGCACCTAGAGAACTGGCTGCGCTACTTCCCGCTCTCACGCCTCCTCTTTGTCAGCGGCGAGCGCCTTGTGACGGACCCAGCGGGCGAGATGGGCCGGGTCCAGGACTTCTTGGGGCTCAAACGCGTGGTGACAGACAAGCACTTCTACTTCAACCAGACCAAAGGATTCCCCTGCCTAAAGAAGCCAGAGGGGAGCAGCAGGCCGCGCTGCCTGGGGAAGTCGAAGGGCAGGCCCCATCCCCAGATCCCCTCCGACGTCCTGCATCGGCTCAGAGACTTCTACAGACCCTTCAATCTCAAGTTTTACCAAATGACCGGCCACAATTTTGGCTGGGACTGAACGGCTACTCGCCCAAAGCTCTTAAAAACTGTTAGTAGCCTTCTTGGTCAGCCAGCTACCAAAACCAGACGGGGATATCTTGAAGACATTGTGTATTACCAAAGCTTTTACTGTGCAAAATATACCTTTCCTTCATTTCTTAAGCTATGAAAACTCCTTTCCTTCCTCCAGATTTACAGCAGCCATGCTATCAAAGTTTGTGAGTTTGTTAGCAAGCAACGCTTTTGAGAAGCGCTGGTTGCTGCTGCACTGTGACGAGGGCAAACCAGATTGAAGCATACTTGCACTTGGCACCGTGAGTGCCAGGTGTATGATGTCATTGATGTCCAAAACACTTAACAGCAAAGCCTGCGATTTGAAAATAACTCCAGAAAGACGCCACCACTGCAAAGAGATGTGCCTGAAGTTAAACCAAATGACATATTGGACTATTGGGACAACACTTACAGTGAGGAAAGAAGCAAACGGTTCGGAATTATGCACAATCAAAATAAATGTAAATGTGTGTTGTTGAGGTATAACTTAATCATTCAGAATCTTTTCAGTCCAATCAGCATTGTTCCGTTAGTCTCGGTCACATTTATTCTGTGTATGAAGTTAAAGGAAACTCTCTTTCTGGACTGTCTTTATTAAAAAATAAAGATGTAGCATACGCAGAAGGATACCTGGTACTGGTGGAAAAAAAAATGTACCAGAAATATGAAACACAGCTACTATGTGCTGTACATTTGCTGTTATTTATGTCGCCAATACAGTGCTTGTATAAAATGTTCTCTCCAGACAACACCTGAATCTGTGATTGTTTTCTACTTCATTTAATCAACACTCACCTCCACAAACGGTACTTACATGCAACTATATTTCTAAAAGCTTAATTTATAACATGACAAACTATTGTTGAGATGTTTTCTCCGAGTCTTTTGTATATTCTGCAGGAAGTTCCGACTAAAACTTTTATTCAAAAATGTGTTTTGGGCTCATTGTTGCTTCAAAGCATTCAGTCTTTGTATTTATTCCAAACAAACCAATGTTGCTGCTGCCGGGAATCCAAAGTACATCTGTTTAGCAGATGATTTATTTTTTTTCCTGGAAGAGACACTGGATGATTAGAAAAGAAATTACATTTAATCACCGTTTTGTGAAGAGATGACTAGAAAAACTGACAATTATTCGTAGTGTATGAAAATGCTTTAGATTGTTTAACTTTTAGCCTTTACTTATTGATAAAACTAAGTATTTACATTTTTCAAATAGAATAATAGAATAAAGAACTTTAAAGTACTCACCTCTCCTCTCATTACGGATTACTTCTGACCTGCCTTTGTGTGTTTTCCCGCCTGTTTTGATTGTCTGCCCCGCCCTGATTAGTTTAACCTGTCCCTCGTTAGCACTGCAGTCATTAGACCCCCTGCTCACCTGTCCCCAATTTCCCCATCAGTCGTTTCATGACATATACCAGCCTAGTTCCTTTGTTCTTTGTCAGCTCTTCATCATTGTTATGTGGTGTTCTGCTGCCTGTTTTCCTGTCACCTGTTCTCCAGCTGTACCCTCTGCCTATTTGGACTCTTGCCATCTGCTGAATCGTTAATAATTCACATAAATATGGTTAGTCCCACTTCCTGCTCAGCTCTCTGCATTTAGGTCCAATCCCTGTTGAGTATTCCCTGTCACGTGACACACTCGGCAAATTAAAGCAGTGCGCCAGTAAAGGGGTTAAAACTGCAAGAAGGCGTGCCACAGTTAACAAAGCGGTTTTCAATGTTTAACCGGAAGCCATGTTGGAAAATGAACTGCAAAACTTGGTGCCATGGTCAAAGCAATAGTTCAACATTTAAAAAAAATACACTTCCTGTCTTGCTGAGCGTCAGATGAGAAGATATACTCTCGTCTGTACGCTAAATATATGAAGCTAGAGCCAACAGCCGGTTAGCTTAGCTTAGGCTGAAAGCAGCCAGCTTGCTTTGCCTTTGTCTAAACGCAACTACAAACCTCTAAAGCTCACCAATTAACAAGTTCAATCTTGTTTGTTTAGTCTACATTTTGTTACTAAACCCAGCATACAGACTGTTTACAGGCTGTAACCTTATATTGAACCCAAAATGATGAGAGTGGATCTTCCCAGCTGCAGAAGTTGGTGGTGGGCGAGTTTAGGAGGGGTCGTGTGGCTGCAGGGTCTAAATTTGAAGTTAACGCAGGACAGTGGCTTTTCCGATGTGTAAGCAATCAATTCGCTGGGGTGATTGGAGACCTTCTGGGAATGGACAATCTTTGACCTCTTCAGTCCCCCTTGACCTGTGAGCCTGGCCGCCATAAACTGCTGACCCGCCACCGCCGCGCTGGTTAATGGAGTCGCCCTGCATGAGCTATGAGCGTGGATGCATGCTCTCACACACATGCACACACACTCGCACACAAATAAACACACACACAGGCCTACAACAACTCCCCCCCCCCTCCCCCGATCCATTAATATTGCATTCTCAACCTCTGGGACCTCCACTGAAGGGAGATGGTGCGGATCAATAACTGCCTGTTTAGTTTATAGGCGGCGGGGATATGTGCTTATACGTACCATGTCCTAGTGTCACTTTGATTTAACTCAGGGTCGAACATGGGTCGCTATCATACATTTGTAAAATATTATTTAACATCTGATATATCTTCCATACATCTGTAATCAATGCAGGACCTAAAAACACACACACAAGGGAGCACACATGGATTCCGGACCAGGGTATGACTTTAATCTTTCCAGGGCCGCACAGTCCGGTGGTTTCTGTTCCATCCGTCTACTATCTATCAGTGGCTGTTTAAGTTGATATTTTATTTCATAAAAAATCCGTGGTGGTATCAGTTGTAGTTTTTTTTTTTGCTTCATAATTATCATCCAACTCTGCAGTTCCCCTCAGCACCACAGAACTTTATAGCAAGTTCCAGCTTGTTGGCAGCGACGATGAACTGATTTATTGCGCTCACTGTTTTGGGCTGCTACAGGCACCATATGGAAAAAAACTCTGATGAACCCACTGCACACTACCTGTCCAGCACCAAACAGCAGGCCAGCAACTAATGTGAGGTGGTAATGGAACATTAGCAGCTAAAGAGCCAGATATTTCCGGATATCTATTTCAGTGGACACCTAAAACAGAGCTTAAAGGAGGGTAAATAATTGACTTACATTTTCCAAATGTCCAGAAACTCGACTCCAAATGAATAATATTACTTTGTATTTTTTTGTTTTTGTTCCTGCTGCCCCCAAAGAGCAAAATAACTGAAAACAGGATTAGAAAACCTTCTATATCAACATAGCTTCAGGTCAAGAAAAGCCCTTTTTCACCGCCAACTACATTTTCCAGAACTTTTGGTGATGATCAGTTACCTTTTCAGTAAAAACTTGCTAGCATTTGACAGGTGGATGGTGTTCATTTTCCGCCCTGCATCCTCTCCAGTTATAGAATATCTTCAAGTCACACAACCCCATTCATGGGTGAGCAATGCATAAAGGGAACCAGCCGCTATGTCGTTGAGTTACCCGCGGGTGAAAAGTTTCCTTTATGTCTCTCTCTCTGCACCAAAGAGCCCTGAGACTTGAGATAGCAGCAAATCTCTCATTCATCAGCTGACTGAAGTTATTCAGGCCTGAAGGTATTGATATGCAAACAGGACGGTTCAGCTGCAGGTCTGCAGAACAGACCTTTATCCAGAAAGCCCTGGCTCCAATCCTGATGCATTTCTCTGTCCCTCACACAATGACCTCCCTTGTCAATGGTGCGTGTGAGCGTCTGGCTCCACTGAGGGTGCACAGGATCCAAACACGCATGGATTAGACCGAACCCGGATATTTGGGATGGATGGGCGAATGTCCCCCCCTTCAGATCTTCACACTCCAAATGAAAGTGATCAGTGACCCTCGTTGAGGGGGGTCAAGTGTCCTCACTGGGGCGGGAGAGGAATGGCTGCTTGAGGACGGCCCGCCAAGTTTGCCAGCCTGCTTGCAGGGTACTGCGTGGGTTCAGTCAGGCAGCTGGAGGACAAGTTTTTTTAGAAACCACAGCACATCACACACAGCTTGCCACAGTGCCTGCTGCATGGTGCAAATCAAGCCTTATTTTATGTGGTGAAATTTCATTCTGAAATAGCAATCATCAAAGCCAGAAGGATACATCGTGTGGGAACCATTGATATCTGTTGCAAAAATGAAAAATTAGAGTGTCAGCTGTGTTTTTTGAAAACTTGCAACTCCAATTTCTTTCATTTTTCTGCTGGAGGACTTCATGCTCCTCAATAGGTTGACCAAATCCTGCCACCGTTGTACTCTAAAATCCCACTGAATAAGCACTACAATGCCCATACTTGTTTTTAAGTAACCAAGCTGAAAACGGGCCTGTTGTGTTGAGCCTCCACACACACAGTCTACTGTCCACATTCCCCTTTAATTACCCAAACAACATCTCCTCTCACTCCTGAAGTGACTCAAGCAACTGGTCACTGGTCACTGCTGCGCTCCACTACTTGCTCTTCTCTGTGGAGGTCAGGATCAGCCCTCCCGTGTGGCCAGAGGTCAGAGTTCAAAGAGCATTCCACCACCAGGGTCATCTATGGTCATTTGACCCTCATATGCACAGGGTTATTCTCAGACTGAGAACGCGATTACAATCTGCTACCGCCCCAGTGTGGCGGACTCATTGACTGTGAATGATAGAGCTAAATTGGTAATTATTGAGGAAATTGCTGAGGGAGAAACCCTTTCATTGACATTATTATGTATGATGCCTTATGTTTTGCCAGATTGCAGCTAAATTTGACTGTGGTGGGATTTCAATCAGCTACAAAATAATATGTCAATCCAAAGTGTACATCTTAATCGAGCATTAACTGGAAGGAAGCAAAGATTTAATGAAACAACTGCCTACCAGAGAGGATTTCTTCGTGGCTGGAAGCACGTTTTGTGTGACACTTTTCTGATTTTGGCATAGTCTTCAGTTCTAAACGCTAAATATCCAGTTCCTCTTTTCAATGTTGTTGCCAGAAACTAAAGGATCTTTTCATACAACCGGACTCTGAATGTTCAGGACTGGCCACAGGCTGAAACAATTCTCAGATAATTATTACGTCTCTGTCTCAAAACAAAGAACTCTTGGCTAAGAAGCTAACATCAAAACATGCTTCTCTGTTGTAGAAACCACATGGTACCAGAGTTAAGAGGTGATGGTCAATTGGTTTGTTAGTATTATGGATGGATTACTTAAATGGGCCTGGACCAGAACATCCGTATGAAGTGAATGTTCAGATTTCCATTTGAAAAGTCAATTAAAACAACCACAAAGAGATGCAAAACGACCACAAAGAGATGCAAAACGACCGCAAAGAGATGCGTTTTGACAAAGACACGAAAAGCAACAACGCTACATGCTACAAAGAAACACAAAATGACTATGAACAGATGCAAAACAATCACACAGGGACGCAAATCAATTTAAAAGAGACACAAAATGACTAAAAAGAGGCCAAAAATGATCACAGAGAGATGCTACAAAGACACGCAAAGCAACTACAAAAGCTGTCAATTGTAGTAATTTCGTGTCTTTTTCAGTCTGCGTGTCTTTTTACGGGGCCAATTGTCTCAGTATCTGTTCATGTCTCTGGGCTGTTTGGAGTTACAAACAAATTTGACATTCATTTATTTTACTGAAACAATTAATAAAGTACCATTTATTATTGTTGAGAACCAATGATTTAAATTTGAGTATCCATCTCACATTTAGTCTTTTTAGAAACGTGCCCCCCTTCTTCAACCTGTACCGTGTGGCCCTTATACATTCAAAAGTTATTCAACACGCCCCTAGAGGGACTGCACTGGTGGTACAGTGATTGAACTTTAGCCAGTTCTTCTGGTGAATCTCGCTCGAACCCTGCAAACAAGAACTTGGTCAGCTCAAAGGGGAGCTGAAATCAAAGCCTTGAACATCAAAATGATGTCCTTCGGATTCTCAGTCCCGCTGTTGTCTGTTTATCAGAACTGCCTGAATTGACGCCAAATCATACAGCCTGTGATTGGTTTAATATGAGGCCTTCTGTACTTTGACAAGCAAGCTTCAAATTAGGAGGAAACACTTGGTTCTGGCTGCAAGAGCCGCATTCCTCCAGCGAAGTGGAGAGGATTTGCACCCGTGTTTCCTCTCTAATTAGCAGATCAAGGGAGGAACGAAGACATGTATCATACATTAAAATACAAATCACTGGGAATACATCCAAGTTCCTGTGCTACATGCTCGTATATGCTGTTTTCCATTTGAACGGCCTCCTGATGACAGTTTGTTTAATGAATGGGCCCTCTCATTGATTCCACCATATGTTCAGCAGGAGCCAGTTCAATGAGGTTTCGTGTCGTTCCGGATCCAACATGTTGGGTGGTTCAGCCATTTAACGTTTCGGGAGAAGAAGGAGACGGAGGAAGCGGAGAAAGGACCAGATTAACATGATCTCAGGTCGTCTTTTCATATAAGCTTATTATATACCCATAAGCTGCATGGGTTAATAACAAAAAAAGTATAAAAGCACAGCTGACAACTTGCCCTCAGGGAGGGTCATTAACACCTAATGAAGCTGACCCCACAGGGTATCTATGGATGACCTTTGACCCTTAAAATGCATGTCAAACTCCTAAACAGGCGCATTTTTAGAGAAAGGCTAGTTGTAGGGGATATGCTGTTATTTTTGATAATGAACTACTGCATATAATTATTAATGACATACAGGTAATTACTGCTGAAATTCTAGAATAGTTGTGTAAATTACAAAAATAATTGAAACAACACAATGTTTTGCATGGTGAAAATGATTAAAATGTATTCTCAGTGATCTCAAAATTTTAGTGGAGCAAATGAAAATATAAAAAAGTGATTCTCTTTAATATGTACTCATAAAAAGGAAATATTAAGTCAGTATAATATGAGTCCAGAGAGGAAAAGTAAAACCTCTAAACAAAACAAAGCTATGCTAGATATACTAAGCTTTCATAAAAGTTAAAGATATAATTGATAATTAATTGATGTAATTGTTAGAATTTATTAAGAAATATTTATTTGATTCAATATTTTATTTTATTGTATTTAATCTAAAATGAATGTAATGTCATTACGATTTTCTTTGCAGAGGAGTTTTGGCAAATGTGAGAATTTTCCCGTTAGCATAAGAACCCTGAACGACCCCCCACCTCGCCTGCTCGCTCTTCTTCTTCCCTTCAGTTTACTCAGTGTTCATTAGCCTGCTGTGTCGCTGCGCAACTCCATGTGAGGAGACCTGCCATTAGACAGCTGTTTCTGTTGCCTGCACTCTGACAATCCAAACAGGCTGCTCACTCCAGCTTACCTCACAAACAACATCGTTTTAGTCAGAATTCACTCTGCAAAAAAAGCGTTCATCCTCGGTGCCACGGTGCTTGCTGCAGTTGTGTGTGTGGGCTGTGATGTCTGTGATGTGCTCTTCGTTGGATTATCTGTTGCAGAAACGTTTCTTTTCTTTCGATGTACAGTATTTTCTCTATTACACATTCCAGTTAAATTCATCATTTCCTGTGTTGGTTAATTTGCTATTCATGGGGCATGAATTTACAAGTCACAGGCCGATGAGATTGCACGTATTAGGTGCTCCAAAGATTGACTCTAACACACACACACACACACACACACACACACACACACACACACACACACACACACACACACACAGACTTCTATTTCCCATTCCCAATCCTACACTTTCCTTCCCCCTACCTCCCTCCGTCCCTACCTCCTTTGTTTTTTCCCTCGGCACCGAAGGTAAATTAGATGCTATTCCACATAACAGATGTCTGGGGAGTCAGGTCTCCTCTTGTACGCTGGAGTCTGTCTCAGGAGGCTCTCTCAGGTCAGATGGAGTTTCCTCTCGCTGAGGAGAAAGAGCGCGTCCTCAAGGACCCGATCGTCTTTCAGCAGCTCGGGGGAGAGAAAAGTAAAAACTCCTGCTCAAATAGAAAATGTGCTTTTGCTATTATTGTTGTGATGTTCCTTTCAGTTCAGCAGATCAGTGATCTGTGATCTGTAACTGTGTCTGGTTACGAAGGTTACGAAGCAGAGAGTGAGGCAATCAGACCAACACTATGTTAGTGTTTGCTGATACTGGTCATTTAAAAAAAAAATTATGTAATATCAAACATATATTAAAGGTTGAGTTATGACCTATCAGCAAATAAAAATTATTAGCCGATGACACTAGTAAAATACTAAAAACTGTATTTATTTTAATTTTAATTTTAATTTATTGTTTGACTTAAATATAGTATTAAATAGTAAATATAGTTTCCAAGAATGGGAATATGTCTAAATATGTCTAGCAGTGCTTTTTGTTATACATATTAGTATTTTTCTTTTTTTTTCAAAAACCATATTGGTCAAAGTTGACTTACACTCGCTGTGGGCTAGTCACCGAATGTCAGTTCATTCAGGGCAAACATTATCCGTCGGAATGAGAGAAGATCATCAAGCTTAATTCTCTCCAGTGATCACCAAGCACACTGGAGACAGCGTCCTCTTCCTGCTCACTGCCGAGAGCATACAGTTAATTCCCACTCTGGAGCCAGAGATGGGAACAATATCACATCTCATCCCTCGGGGGGCCTGACAGGGGACCAGATCACCTCCCCATCTCATTATTTAATATCAGAGCGCTTTACTCAGAGGCTACAAGGAGGTCACAGATTTATGGTCAGTGTTCAATGAGAAGCATGTCCCCACACACATTCACACACACACACACACACACACACACACACACACACACACACACACACAAGAAACACACCGACCCACGATTTACATACACCAGTTTTCCTGCAGAGATGGCAAAGAGACATGGAGATAGAGGGACAGATTGATGCAGATTCAGACAGCACGAACAGGGTGACTGAGAACGAGAGGGAGAGCAATGGGATGAGGGCGATTAGACAAGGATGAAGACAGAGGGAATGAGTCCAGTGTCCAGGTCAGGCCTTCAACACCGGGAAGAGAAATGAGACGAAAGTACCCAAGAAAAATAGGAATCGTTGGCCACACAACCATCTTTCTTTTCCATTCCCTTCCCAGTGAGAAACACAAGCTGAGATAGAAGATCACCAGCTATAACTACAAACAGATGTTCATTCACAATTAAAATCAATGAAAATAGATATAATATGACTGCACTGAGAATACTGCAGTCATAATTACTCTTCATCTCCTCCAAAATATCCCATTGTTTTCCAGCCATAATGGCCGTTTTGTCGTTTGTGTCGCTCTGAGGCAGATGCTTAGACGTCAGACTGACATTCTTTGGTTTTTAGGAATAAGACAAACCAGAAATTCACAAAGAGAACAACCACACAGTCGTTATTTCTGCCATTAATCCCAATGACTTTAAGTAGATGAGAAGAGGTTGGAAAGACAAACCTATACCGATATCGTTTTTATTCATATGGAATGACTGCTCCGATGTTATACTTATGTTCCGCTCAGACCGTTTTTTAAAAAGGGGTAAAGCAGTGATACAGATGTGGATGTTCTACAATGAAGGTTGTAATTTTAATCTGAAATATATTTCATAGAGCTTGAAGTTTGGTTCTGGAAACCGACACAAATAGGTTTCACACGGATAAACTGAAATACCAGACCCTGTATTTGACATTTTAATAAGTATCTGATATTGGCAAGTCACCGTGAATTCCTCACTAATACGATGGAAGTTAAGATTTAATTTTTCAGCCTCATGGGAGAAGTCATGAAGTCCTCATTTATCTAAAATACAGAATTTAATCGATAGAGTTTTGTTTCATTGGACAGTTCAGTCTAACATAATTGTTCAGAGGTTGTTTCAGGCTCTGACCGAAGTCACGTCCTCCTTGCTATCTAGTGCACTGTGTGTACTTTCTACCATTTTAACGTTTTTGAATACTGAGTATATATATACACAGTATATATATATATATATATATATATATATATATGTATGGCCCAAAACCATGGCTGTATATTCTTTGTCTTGTTTTATTAAAAACCCCATAGTGCAATTCTTCCTTTTATTTTGTACTTGTTGTTACATATGAAGTCATGTTGTATCATGCAGAACTACCTGTCAGTGAATAGTGAATTAGTGAGCAAGGGAGTCGTTTCACACACAGCTGTAATCTGTATTGATTTCAATATTCTAATGGCCTGTTAATAAGTATAATATAATAAGTGTTAGAATTGAATGTTACCTTTAATATCAAACCATCACTTTTTTTCGTACGAGCCTTTCAGAAATCCATTCTGGTCCAAACCTAATCCATACATCCTATGCAGGCCACCATAACAGACTCCATCTGCCATAAGGCGTCCATCTATACCACAGACACTTCACATTCCCAGAGACGAACGTGTCGCCTGGATAAACCATAATCCCCCCCCCTCCCCCCCCCCCCCCAGCCCCTCACATGATCCCACACACAATCCCACCGTCTGAGAGGCTGACACTAACACACAGGTAATAGAGCACATCGTAACCAGCGCACGGAAAGCCGCTGCAGGCGTGATCAATAGGCAGCTAAAAGAACAGGTAATATGATATTGATGGAGCCACAATTACAAGGATGGTGAACAGACGTGTGTGAGATTTTACGCCCGTGCGTATATATATATGTGGCATCTCTGCAACCGCCCGTGCATGCATGTGTGTCTGAGTTAATATGTCTTTTTACAACACAAATGTATCTTTGGCCAACTTGACGTGCGATTGCATTCAGAAAAAAGCCACTCTCCGGTCTGACACACCGGAGTCATGAAAGGAAATCAATTACACGCCGACTATGCTGTTATTATCCGGGCTGCATTGGCACTTACTCATGAATCAGTCCCTATTTACACATATATCAGTTGTTATTGAAAAATAAACAAGCAGCAAATTGATCTTTTAAAGATGGATTAGCTTTCAAATCTCTAATATTCTGTTTTATTTGACAATTTGCGGCTATTAGTGTACATTTCTTGTATAATTGTATCATTACGACAGTGTGCTGCAGCAGGACTGAGCAGCAATGAGCGCTTTCAGTGAAAATCCTTCTAGATGTGATTGTTCCTACATATACTGTAGGTATGTAATCCCTCGGCCAGAGTGAAATACCAGAAATCCAACTCTGGTGGTCCGGAGCATAACGTCACTGACAGTGAAGGGGAAAACGACTTAGAGGTCAAAATAAATGTCCCAAGAAGAGAGTGGTAGAGCAAATCAGGCGAGCGGGTTTGTCTGCTAATCCAAATATAACAGACGTCTGTCTAGGTTCAATGAAACAGGCCAGTTTTAAAGACAGACAGAGACGGTGGGCTGGCATGGAGGTCCGTATCAAGTGACCAAACACAGTGAAAGGGTGAAGGAGGCAGTAGCAAAATTGTTGAATTGAACCTCCAATATAGTCCAAGACAGTCAGCGGCCAAATATAAGCCTGCAGCCTTCACAGACTTAATCCCAGGCAGAGGTTTAAAACGCTGACATTACAGGTCAAATTCAGAGGAGATATAGTGCACTTGTCCTGGTGGAGCCTTTAGGATTCCCTGCATTGCTGTAGGTCTGAACTAACCTGTCATCTCCAGCGCTGGCAGCTGATGTAAGGACCGACATGTCACCGCGTACTGAGCCGAGGGTCGCGGCCCCCGGTCTGCCCACCCAGGAAGCAGCAGCAGCAGCACCCACTTTCACTGCCAACTGCTCCACTCCTGTCTTCATCCACCCTGTGTCGTTCTCTTAATCGAGCTTGATTGACTTTTCACATTTACGTGAACAGACAAGCGGCAATACGGTCATTTAAAGTGGTTGATTTCTGGGGGCGACGCTCCAAGGTGGTCCCGGCGGTTGGGGGGGTGAGACCCCAGTGAGAGGTGAAATGTCACGGTGAGGCTCCACCGCGAGTGGCAACGACAACGATGTCAAACACTATAAAACAAAGTCATACATATTTTTAACACCACAAAACTACATTCAGTTAACTGGTATTCACTGCATGGTTATTGTATTGTTATGATGGTGCCAAACAGACATATGCAGAAATGATATTCACTGAGGAAGACACAGTGTGACACATCTCTGGACTGTTGCTAGTGATTTAATAAATAAAAGAACATCTTCTGAGTGCATGTACTACTTACTTGTGACATGTGAATAAGTGTGCTCCTGTTCCATTTGTACGTCTAAGTGGGCTGCTGATGTGCTCGCCCTACTTATACATAAACGTAGTGGTTCTTAGCCCACGACTAGTACTGTTTGCCTCCCCTTCAAACAAAGTGTAGTTATATGTAATAAAGGTACAATGTGGAGGTAAACAAAGCAGGATTCTGTTTTATGACAGAGGAAATGCACTCTACACGTTTGCCAGTCCACAAGATACACACGACACGGTGAGTACCACTGAATGGAAACTTTTGTACTAAAGAACTCTCCAGGACACCTGGAATCGAGCATTTTCACTTCAGTTAAATTTGAATAATTGCAGAGGCATGAAAAGGAAAAAACTATCCATTTCAAACAAAAAGCAAAGATTGAAGAAAAGTATTTTTTTTTTTTTGTCGTTTTTGTTCCTTTCCCATCCTCACGTTGTATCCCCTTTCCCTGCACCCTCTTTGGGAGTCCCAGCCCTCAAATTGGGAACCACTGTCCTAAGGACTTGGAGAGATTTCTAAAATAAAAGCAACAAGTAGAGTCCATTCTTTTCTTATTTTTTGATTAATATTCTAAGTCACTAACTTGATCAACTACTCATTCGGCAAGTCAACCAAACTCGCCTTGAGTTCAATTTCTCTTGTCTCCGCTTTTACATTCCTGCTGCTCTGCATCTTCCTCCCATTCTCAGTGGGTTCTTCCACGTTAAAGCCCCCAGAGACTCCCTGCATGCGTTCCTATTTATTCACTTATTTAGCTGAGCATGACATACTCTGGCTTCCATTTTAATCAAGACGCGGCTTAACGTCCTTTGTGAAACTGCAGTTGACGTTCCATTACCCCTGGCAGAGCCTGTCTCCGTGCTGCCCACAGGCGTACTCTCTCTCTCTATATCTCCCTGTGTGTTCCCCCCTCTCCACCGCAGCTTCCAACCCTCAGAGCCTGACTGGTTATTGCTAGAGAGCTTGGCCCTTCCCAGTCACATTCTCTCTCTCTCTCTCTCTCTCTTTCTTTGTCATCCCTCCCAGTCTATGCTGGTCTGGACTGGCTGCTGAGGCCACGCTAATGCGCTGCAGTACACGATGGCCCTGGCTGGGATGGGGCCATAATTCGTTCCATTCCTTTTTATTAAACCCATAGCCACACTGTTATTAGTGCTTGGTGAGGAGAGCTGCTTTGTAACAGCATGATGTCTTCCATATGGGATGTTAGTACCAACCCAAGGAGAGAGGACTGGGAGACACGGATGAGACGGAGCCTTTTCCCTCTAATAGTTAGGTTTGAGGGAGGCCTAACATCCAACAGGATATGGGTTCAGAATGGCTCATACAGTCGTCTAATGGACCAGTGAAGCACTGCAATGCAAGACTCATTAAGGACATAGAATCTCTCCTGTACCCGTCTTTAATACAAGTTGTGCTTCTATATTAGCTGAGAGACGCAATGTCTCTCAGATAACATCTGGTCTAGAAATAAAGAAAATGGCTATTCCCCGTATCTCTTGTGGGGGAAGAATGCACAAGCAAGAGTTCATAATATAATATAGGCTAACAGACAAATATGAGAGTCCGGAGTCTGGACTAAAGTCTGATTTGCCTGTGTACTTTTTATTGGGATGTAAAGTATTTTTCCACTCCATATATCATGCATTAGCTGATCATCAGTGATGTGTAACGTTTCAAAAGAGAGAAATATAAATCAGAAACCAAAATAACACACAATTAATAAAATTCTACATTAATGTTTGGAATATTACTAATACGCTTGACTTCAGTATAAATAGAAAGTTTGTTAAGAGTTCGGCCTATATTTATTTTTTAAAGGTTGATTAAAAGGGTTGATTAAAAACAGATTTGAATAATTCCGTCACCACTGTTATGAAGTCTGATTATCAGGCTATTATCTCATCATTTAACACAGTTTATTGCAAGTGTTGAAGACTGTGACATCTATACACAGCTCACACTAGACTGACACGGTGGATTATGGGGCCGCATTGCTTTTTGTGTAAGACTCTCTGTCTGACTCGTGTTTACACTCTCTGCTGCTGTATGTAAACAGGATGTCATTATTATAGATAGATGTCCTCTTGTATGGAATCTATCTATTATAATTAGACGTTGAAATGATCTGCAGAGATTAAACCTCAACAGGATGATAGTCACTTTTTTGTCCATATATATATATATATCACAGATGATTGTCAAACAAAGAACTTGTAGATCAAAACTTTGCTTCAATAGAAGAAGTTGTGTGAAGAGTTTTCTTTATTCTAGTGTGAATGCAGCATCACATGACTCTCGTCCTGTCAGATGTTCAATATAACAGCAGGAGAACTGCACAGGATTTGACTTTTAAATAATGTGGTAATAGCACCTTTTGTGTTGGTGGCTTTTCTACAAGGTGCTTGTGATGCACCTGCTGCAGTGCAGTATTCACAGTTAGTCTAGATAAATGGGAATCATTTGGCTTTTAATCCTGAGTTCTGCCTATGAAGTGCAGGATGTGACCTTTATGATGAGATTCTTGTACCTCTAAATGAGCATTTCTAACCATGGCACCAGTAAAATAGAGGACAAAAATTCCAGTGTTCATACTATTTTTGGCAGAAAATAAAGATACAAATTGCCCAAATCTACTCTTTGGGAAGTCAAAATCTTACAATAAATCCAATAATCCAGGATAATGAGTTTTACATTCCTAACAGTAAGTTATTCAAACATTGCATATTGCACTGTCTAATGAAACTTTTCAAAGACAATATTTCATTATGAATAACAGAAAAGTAGGTTTGTCTGCATATGTTGAAGCCATACACATGATGCTTTACACAGAACATCCGTCCCACATGCCATAAAATCAGCACCTAAACAAAGAAACGCTGAAATCATTTAACAATCCGCTCATAAATGCCGTTATAGCGTGTAACTGTGTCCTGCTTTGTACCACTTTTAGGGGCGACGCTCCAGAATATAATGATTTCATTGTTCGGTGGAACACATGCGGCAAAAGAAATGAAAGCTTCTGTTTCATATATCACTCGGTAATAATTGAAGAAATGTGTTTCTCCCCTCATTTGAAGAAGAAAGAAAAAAAACACTTCAAAGATTTATTTTATTTAGAAAAAAAAAAAGACTCTTGGGGTCAAATGTGGAGCGAGATATTTCTGTCAGGGCTTGTCAGAGGGGAACTACCTAAACAGTATATGTTGTGAAGACGTTTGTGATAGACTGGGACAGCGGGGCGGGCTTTGATGTCGCTGAAATACAGCTCTGGGTCCTAACACAGTTAAAATGATGAATGGGTGAAAACTTCTCTGGGTAACATTAAATTGACAGTCGCAGTATATCAGGTAGGACTTTTTGTCCAAGAGGATAAAAAGCTTGAATTATGTGATACTCATAGGACTCGATACTGAAAACTACGTATGCACACAGGCACGTTTAGACATACAGCGTGGATCTCAAAAACACAATCACTCACTTTGCACTTACCGAAAATCGGATTCAGGGTGAGTAAAAACAATACCCCACTGTTATCTCATACCAAACATCTTGTTATTCCAAATTCAGATTGGATAGTACTGATATATTATATTGTAAACTGATGAAAACAAAAAAGTATTTTCTTTCAGCTAAGCCATGCTAACGTCATTGCTCGAAGGAATGGCGATGCTGGTCCATTGGTCGATCCACCACTTTGGCCCAGACTGAAATATCTTAACAGCTATTGGATGAATTGACATTCATGGTGCACAGTAAAAGAATCCTGATGACTTCAGCGATACCCACACTTTTCCTCTAGCGCCACCGTTTATGTTACTCATGGGCTGAATTGTAACAACTCTGGCGAGTCCTTAACATTTTCTTTTGCACCATCATCAGATCAAACTACTTTGTTTTATGACCACAGAGCTGCAAAACTAAACCTTAGCTGTACTTTTTGTTTCGGGTTGAAAATTAGCAAATGTCAGCCAACTTGCAACTAAGACGGTGATCATGTTAAACAATATATATGCACAACGTCAGCGTTTTAGCATTAGCGTTTAGCTCAGCACTTTAGTAGAGACTCTGACCCCACGTCCTGAATCCATATAATACTCTGCAGTATGTGCTACGTACTTATTGTCGTAGTATACTGTTTTTATAGTTAGTTTACAACAAAAATAAACATACTTAACAGCTTTA
Source organism: Leptoclinus maculatus (assembly GCA_032191485.1). Lineage (NCBI taxonomy): Eukaryota > Metazoa > Chordata > Actinopteri > Perciformes > Stichaeidae > Leptoclinus > Leptoclinus maculatus. The sequence continues at coordinate 11,111,424 of JAVDOI010000015.1, forward strand.
TACTAACAGTGCAATTTTGAAATATAAAAATGAAATGCCAGTTGAATTTCACAAACAGAAAGCAACATTTAGTTTTGCCGCCTTTGGGCATTGCATTGTGAGAGAATGACATCCATCAATGCGTGAAAACAATCGTATTTAGCATTCTGTTTGGTTTTTATCACAGTATGAATATATTACATACTAAAAACTGGCTTAGAATTAGTAAAATTGTATGGATGTGGGAGGTGCCGTTAGTCTTAAAAACATATTGAGTTCAATAGTCATTTTTAATTAAATTTTTTTGCCATCATCTATGCACAGCCGTGGTTGTTGAGAGGTTTGTGAACCGATGCCAAAGAGTGAATTTCTCCACCCATCCCCCACGCATTCTAACGTGTGTACAAGGACACCGCAAATTTGGATTCGGGCCATAACTGTGCAAGTCAGACAACAGGAAGATAAAAGAAAGAACATGCCTGAGCTGGGTGTGCAGGTGGCGGTACCTGTTTTGTTTTGACGGTTATTAGCGCCTAAACGACAAGCTGCATGAAGACAACGGTCATTTCTACACTCAGTAACAGCGTGGGAATGTTAACTGAAAACACGCACGCAACTGTAAAGAGTTGGTTTTTTTCATTTCCGTCATGTTTTGCAACGGAAATGTCACTTTCTCCTCATTGATTTTTCATTTGTATGTCATGTTTCCTGTCTTATTTTAAGTCTCATAGGTTGGGACTCATAGCAATAGCATGACCGATGCCACAGAGTTCCTACCATTACCTCAATATGGTGGCACAGTAATAATGGGAGCTGACATCATGCATGCCCCTGATTTCTGTCTTTGTGCTGCTTTTCAACAGCACGTTATTAACATCATTTAAGGTTTCCTCCACAGCCGTACGCCCCCCCCCACCCCACCCCCTTTACTGGACACGTGGATGAGGAGACAGACTGCATTGTTCTACCAGAGCCCAGCTGGATTCAATGGCTGTGAGCAGACCCAGCGGAGCAGCAGCTACAGTATAGTTAGTCACACAGGTGGCAGGGAAATTACAGTGTACACATACTTGTAGTTTGGACGTCTTCCACTTCTGGAAGCCAATAAAGACGGCAAAGGCTGCTGCCAACGAATGCAAAAGCTATACTTGGATGTAGACGTGTGGGCCATGCCAGGATATTGCTCACCGTTCAGGACGATATGCTTTAATGATCCCATTCAATAAAATAATAAATTGTTCCATTAGATCCTAACAGGATATCTCTTGCAGGAGTTTGTGCACTGAAAAAACTCCACATTTGATTACTAACAGTAGCTCTATTGTCTATGTGCGTGCGTGCATGCTTGCATGTGAACTAAAACACTTCGGTTCACCAACCCGAATACTACAACTTGATTGCCCACTTCCTGTTTAGGGTTTTTTGGTACATCACATGTGGATATAGTGTAAACACCAGTTCTTAGACTTAGATCAAACCATAAGTATGTGCAGCTCTGCTGTTTGACAGAGAATGAACACACAGGAGCCTAAGAAGAGAATACTGCAAGTAGCGGTCATATCCCTACAATCCCTGCAGCTCTTAAAGGACTTTTCCCCGTGTTGTCTTTGTGTTGCCATGCCCCTGTGTCTTTGCTTCCTCCTCTCTTCTCATGTTTTACACAGGGTGTGCAGCTGGACCACAAATCTCCTGTCTGGTGCCATCGTGGAGGTCCAGTGGGCAGTTGCTAAATATGAACAGTGGTGGAGGAAGTTTTTTTTTTACTAGCAATACCACAGTGTAAAAATATAAGTAAAGAGTTGATATTGAAAAGAACAAGAATTTGATGAGCAAAATAAAGCCTCAAAAAGCACAAGTGGCCGATACAGGATGACTTCTGTCGGTGTTGTATAATATAATTTATATTATTGAATTATAGTTTTTCACATTCACATATAGAGCATCATGTAATTATGTGTAAAGAAGAGAGCTTAACTATCTAAAACAGTCACATTCTTTATTAAACTTGTTTTGAATGTGGTGTTTGAATGTCTGGTGCAACGCCTCTATGTCCAGAAGAAGTCTCATTATTCTAAGTTTGTAGTGCAGAAAATGCAGTTTTCTTAAGAAGCAGCAAATGTGTTCACGACAAGACGTTGATTGATGCGTCAGTGGCACAATATTGAATTTCCACAGAAGAACAGCAGAGAAATCTGCTGCTTAGTTGAGATGGATAAATCACATATTTCTTCACACAATCGGCTTAAACTGAAGTGTCGAGGACCTCCAATATGGCTGCCCCGCAAGCCTGGAAGTGTGTAACTGTACACATGAAGGCCTACTATTTTAACATTACAACCACAAACCACAAGTGTCGTTGTACCTGTGATTGCAGTTATACCGTGCGATTGTACTGACGTGCATGTACGTAAAAGAACACACAGATGATGGATTAATAGCCGAGAGGTGGTGAGACGGCTGCAGGCCCTCCAGGGAGCCGACCTGTGGCAGGGAGGCCTTCCAATCTCAACACATTGCGGCAGTGACTGTGTTTGCAGCCCTGCAGGTATGTCCCTGCTTGTCTCTGAATAAAGTCACGCCATCAGAGGTGACAAGCAAGACCTTATGTTGCTGCTTATCATAAGGAAATTCAAAACAGTTCGTTCAAACCACTTCAAAAGAACCAGCGGAATATCGGGAGAAAGTATGATTGATGACCTGAGGCCATGAATTCATTATGGATAAATCATTAAAGCAAAAGTAAGTTTAACTTGATTTATCTGATGATGCTTTACCGTGCTGCTGTGATTAATGGACTCACAAACTGTAGTCAGGAAAACCTAATGAAATTAGAATTTGAAATTTGGTTTCATTTGAATAGCCAGGCACTGGTGCAAATAGCAAATGGATTCCTCCGCGTAGCTCCATGTTCGATGTATTTAATCAGTTCACATTATACAACATTATACAAAGTCCATCAATACATTGATGGGGCATTACACACCAGGCCGTCTGCAGGGGAATCATCTCACAATGTTGTGTTAGTGAGTGGAAAATGCTTTTATGGCTGCCACCGCATTGTTTTCTCTTAGCGATTAGGAACACATTGACCGTGGAATCACATCAACAGACATATTACTGCCCAAAAAAAATCAGCATTAGTCACAGGGATGAGATATCCCCACCATGAGGATTAGTCACTGCCGAAAAGGAACAAGGCTGTGCGAAGCTGAATAAGGGTTTACTGTTACACCTTTTGATTCCTGCTTAGGTGTATGAGACAGTTTCACGCATCAAATGCAGCTGTGTGCTATCAAAATAAACCAGGAAACTGTCAAATTCATCTCAACAAAGCCGTCTGAGAACAAATCCCTTGCTGTGGATGATGGCTATGGATTATCAAAGGATGCCTTTCACGGTAGACACTTTTAAAAAGATGAGTCCCATAGTGTACAAATATAATATGTGTGTCTGTGAGGGGAATGTTTGTGCATAATTACAGCTTCCAGTGAATGGGTCCATCAGTGATAGCAGTTGTATTGTTCAGTCCCGTTTCATGCATGTTTGCGCAGCTGTACAGATGTTTACTGTACTGAATGTGTGTTGAAATTGTAGATTTCATCCTTGGCATCATCACGCAATAAAGTCTACCAAATCATTGGGTGAATGCAAGTCTCTTTTCATTAACTAGTGGAAATATTCTAAACAAATTAGTAATAAATGATGTTTAATTACAGCAGGGTCACATTCTAATGTCTAAATAGCCAAGGGCCAATTATACATAAACAGGTTTACATTAGTGTATGTAAAATTGTTTAGGAATGTTTTATGGAAGACATAAAATATATGTAGTTAAATAATTTGGTATTTCATAAATGGTCCCCAACAGAAATGTAACCAAATAAAACTACATTCATAAAGATTTATTTGAAATAGATTAAGTGGGAATAAAACAATTCAATATTTATCAGCACTACTTGGAATTGTCTATTTTTTTCCGACTGCATTTGAAGGCAGCATCTACGTGTCGCGTGCATATACAGTCTATGGTCGCGTGCGGTGCAACAGTTTTGCCGCGATAAACGTAACAAACTGAGGAAAACAGACGCAGGTAAAAAAAACTAAACTGAATAAAAAATAAAACGTATTAGGTAGTACCGTAACTTTCCAATACTCCCACCATGTTGTCAGTTAGAGCTGTGATAACAGTGAGAAAGACAAAATTAACATTAGCCTTGTTTCACTATTAGCTAACTGTTAGCTAACGTTAACATTAATGCTAACAACTTAATTACCAATGACAGAACGGTGTATTCTTTTTAATATACGGTTTCTACTGTTAGGTAATGTTAGAAACTGGTAAATGCTTCAAAACCTTTTATCCTGGTGGAATTAAACCACAACTGTTAACTCTCATTGTTTTATTTGTTTTGCCTCTTCGGACAGAGTCTGTGAATGCACTAATAACTGGTTTAAGTTATGAATAAACAAGATGGCTGCTCAGACCTACATTGCCATCTCTGAGCTCCACCCTAACTTCTCCCACCCGGTGAGTTCAGGTGATTTATTGTGATATATGAGTGTGTTCCTGCTGCAGCCCTTAAAACAAAATCAATATCTAATAGCCAGGAACAATATTCTGCAACAGGATGTATTTTAACTGTGTTGAGCTGTAAAAATATCTGCACATATCGCCCTTCTGTAGACGGTGGCAGGCATCATCATTGGGAAAACTGATGTCAAAAGCTTTCCTGACAGAAAAAGTAAGTATCTTTTTACATTTGGATGATTGTGTCAATAACACCTCCTTTTTACAGCGCTGCGCCTCAGTGTCTAGTACACCAGCCCCCTCTTCTGGAGAATAGATAAATACATAACAATTCATAAACATCCTCTGAGCCCCCCCCCCCCCCCCCCCCCCCCCTCTTTTTCATTGTAATGCAACATTAATTGAACCTATACCTCTGAATTTCAGATATTGGTGTCGACAGATTCACTTTTGGCTTCACCATTAAGGACTCACCTGACTTCTTCATTAATGTGACGGCCTGGGGGAACGATGGCTACATCAACGGGCTCTCCAACAGCTTCAGCACCGGAGACTGTGGTGAGGAAGTCCCCATCGAAGCCTTAAAAATCCTTGAAAATGTGTGGATGTGGCATATATATATATATATATATATATATATATATATATATATATATATATACATTACTCATCAATATCAATATCAGCAGTACAAAATAAAGCTTTGGTCATGTCCAACTTGTGATATATTTCTTTACTTGTAGAATGAAAATCAAGCTTTACTCTTAAGTCGCAATAGAAAAGTATATTTTTTAAATGTTTAAACTGTTTCTTATTATTTTTCCAGTCATCGTTGAAAATCCTTTAGTTACCAACAAAGACCCAGAGAAAGGGGACAGATTCTGTCCCACAACACCAAGGTAATTAACACCTTTAATACATATACTGTAGAAGAATTAGTTGTGCTTTAAATAGCTGAAGAGTAGTGAGGTTAACACAATGTAATACTGTGTAAAATGTGATACAACACAATGTCTGATCACGGTGTCAAAGGACTTCCTGGTTCAAAGGCCTGTGTCTGCTGTCTCAGCCTCTACAGGCTGCTGGTGTCGGAGGCTCATTCCCAGGTGTTACTGTGTGCCGACACGGGCGCCCTCGACAGGCTGCTGCCACTGATCCACCTGCCAGTGAAGGACTCCCGAGATTTCTACTCTCTGGCAGACATCGTTGCCAACGGGCAGAAGCTGGATGGCACGGTGATAAATATACTGGCTGCAGTGAAATCGGTAGGGCGCCTTCAGGTCACAGTCTTTAAGCATTTAATAGTATTTTGAGAAGTTTGCCTTTGAGTACATTTAGGTATCAGTTATGTGCTGTATAAACAACATGTATTGCTATTATTGTAAACCAGAAACAGATTAAACCTTCATTTCAAACATTAGACTTAGAGCCTACAATCAAGCGTTAAATATTACAATTGCACAGATAATTAGGATTGGGACAGACCAACGTACCATAACGGCCCTAAAGACGTGCCTCAGTGTTCAGACAGAGGCCAGACCCTGCACGTAATGTCACTGCAGTTTTTACAGGGAGCATATTGTTATAGGAGCGTCAGATGATTCTGTTTACATTTTCAGATCGGAGAGCTGAAGCAGTTCACCACTTCAGACAGGCGCAAAGGGCAGAGGCTGGAAGTGAAGCTCTTTGATGACTCTGTCTCTTCCTTCCCTCTCGTCTGGTGCGTCATGCTGCTTTAAATCATTTGGAAAATTAATAAAGATGAATAACTTTTTGCTGCTTTTGTGCGATATTCCATCCTACTGGCCCTTTGGATCACTGCTGTGTATCTTTAGGTTACCACAAATTCTCCTTTGGTGTCATGAAACGTGAGATTAACCTGCTGAACTCCACGTGCGTTTGATTTTCACTGAGTAACTCCCTGACCTCTGTTTCACTCACAGCTGGGACAGAGAAGCCATTCAGCTCGTGCAAACGTTGATACCCAAGGAGACCGGTAGGTAACAGCTGCTGCTCATTCTCTGCCACAAAAACAAATCTTTATTTAACGTGTTGATCCTGCCTGTCACGTCCCGTTAACGTACCGCACTGCAGAGAAACACGGAGGTGTACACCTGAGACGTGGCTGTGTGTTTATGTTTGAGATAGCTTACTGTTGTTTTAACTTCTATTCTTCCTTCAAAGTGCTCTTCATAGCCGATGCAAAGATTGGCTTTGACAGCTTCCGCAACGGAATGACAGCAACCGTTAACTCGAAAACCATTATCACCGTCAATCCTGGTAAGATATCCCAGCAACGCATGCAAAAGCATGAGATCTGATACATCTATGTATGCGCAATTAATCAAAAACAAGGTTTTCAGCCATGGTGTAGAGTGTGGAAAAAAGTATCATCTCACTGCTGTTCAAGTCATTCATCATCTTCCCTCAGACACCAGAGAGGCCAGTCTGCTGTTCAGCTATGCTAAAGAAGTGTCTGAGTCTGGTGCTCTGGATCAAGATGAGAAGCCAGAGGACGTGCCTGGTGAGTTATAGTGAGGAGTTCTACTCACTGGGTGGAAGTCTCGCTGCATCTTGAATGTTAAACTCAGCTCCTATTTCTCTTATGTTTGACTTTTCTTTCTCTCTTTTAAATGTCACCCTGACACTCAATTCTTCCTTTTATAACACTCTGAAGTATCAGATGACGATGTGACATGGCCGGTGTGAAAAGACTGCAGCGATGTAAATGTGGTGCTGCGTTTGTCTCCGCAGTGGACTCCATCACCGACGTGTACACAGTGAGCCAGCTGAAGCAGAAGGTCCAGGAGAACCCTGAAGCTTTCTTCGGCATCACGTACAGCTTCATCTCCAGGCTGGACCTCGACTCTTCTGTTTCAAAAGTCATCAGGACGCGGTGGTGAGTCCACACAAGCGCATAGAGTGGAGGCATTCATAGATAGTTGCTGCTTTCATTGTACTCGTGATGATAGCTGATAAACAGTTCCTTGATCAGTGTGTTTTCCTCATCATCTCAGCTCCAGGTGTAAGTTTCAGGTGACTGAGGACGCACAGAGCTGCACCAACCTGTTGTGTCCAGGGCGGGATCAGGCTCTTCTAGCCGCCACAGGCTTCGACCTGCTGGTGGACCTCACGGACCACACCGGCACCCTGCACGCCTGCAGCCTCAGGAGCCCAGTGGCAGAACAGACACTGGGCTGTACGGTCAGTACCAGTTCACAGGAGGAGGATTATTCAGCCTCTATCCTACACGTGGTGGCTGCTGTGTGTAGGGATTAAAGAACATGACAGAAGCCAGATGAATACCAATATATGTTGAAAACAATAAGAGATAAACAGAATTTGTGTTCCATCTGTTGTAGACCGAAGAGTTTACACGTTTGACTGATGACGAGCGGACCGCAATGAAGTGGAAATTCCTTTTGGAGAGATGCAAAATATACGTGAAGGTACAGTGGCTTTCAAATGAATGTCGTGTGTGTGTGTGTGTGTTAGCTATAAAAGCAAATCATGAGTTCTTATAATATGTTGTAGATAATCCCCTCCACCAAACTGAAGACTGGGACCAGGGGGGTGGTGCTAGGCTGCTCAGTGGCTGACCCAGGAGAGGTGAAGCAGCACATGTCCGCCCTGCTGCAGCGGCTGTGATCACAGCACACGCTGACAGAGCAGGAACGCTCGTATGTTATAATCAGCTGCTTTACCTGCTGTGTGCTACTGTTCTGACTGAGATGTTAACAAGAGAAATAGTAATTTCTACATGTGCATGATTTGTGTTTCGTGAATAGATACATTCTCTGTATTATTTATTTATTTATTGAACGTATTTAAATATATATGTTAAAGATTGTACTGTTGGCTGGACTTCTTTTTAAAACTGTTAAATAAACTAACTTATACGTTTATTATGTCAAGTGTCAAATGTATCAATCAACATTTCAATGACAATTTAATTTACTGTTTACATTTTTGTATTAAATGTTACTGTTGTTACATTTACTCATGTACATTTTGACTAAATTACTACTTCATTAGAGTACAGTCTTGTACTGTTGGTCAGTATATATTGACTGCATATAAAAAAAGCTTTTTACATTTGCTAAACTCAATTTTACACCAGTCATTTCACCAAATCTAAATTAAAACGCCATTGAAGCAACAGTTTAATTTCAACAGGACTTTAGTTGTTACTGGTATATATTTTACCAATAGGATAATCTTACAGTATAATTTGCAACAGCACAACTAACTACAATATTCTGAATAGTCCGATGAGTCTGAGTTGAATTGTTGGTCATCTTAACCCTTCATGTCTGTGGTCCAGTTGTCCTGCTATGATACAATAAGTCAGCAGGTGGCGGCAAAGTGCTGGTAATCAAAGCGGAACATGTGAAACATCGTTGTATGTTGCTGCGGGACACTTTACGGGGACGTACAGATTTGTCGTCAACAACAACTCAAGGTAATCTAAACTTGTCAGCTTCATTCTTTTAAGTAGTCTAAATTGTCAGACATAATATCCTACAGTGAAACATCTTCACAGTCACATTTTGTAGCTTTTGAAGTTGAAACGTCAGCTAACTGTCTGCATGGCCCTGAGATAGCTGCTAACGTTAGCATGCACGTTAACGTACAGGTTGACTCTCATATTCCCACAGTGTCACACTACATTAAACCTGATGAAAGACGACATTTAACGGTTTAAGAACTGCAGCAGCTGACTGTCTCCTCTATTTCCACGCAGTGACTCGTTACATGCCTCGCTCTGAGCGCTGACAGCCAGCCGTCGTTAGCATGAACGTGAACCAGGGGACGGTGGGCAGCGACCCGGTCATTCTGGCCACGGCCGGATACGACCACACTGTCCGGTTCTGGCAGGCCCACAGCGGGATCTGCACCAGGACAGTCCAGCACCAGGACTCCGTATCCTTACTCTGACTAACGAACAGTGTGCTCTGACGAATGTCGGTACTGAAGATGACATCACTCGAGTGTGTCCTGCTGCTTTCATAATAGAAGGAGAGACTTGTTTCAAGTTGAGTAATTAAAGCCAAGCTGTAATATATTATTAAAGAAAATATGCACAACAATCCACTTCCTTAACATTTTCTCCCAGCAAGTGAACTCACTTGAGGTCACACCTGACAGGAGTATGATTGCAGCTGCAGGTCGGTTCAGAGCGTCTCTCAGATGTTCTCCTCATCCTGGATTGCATAATTGAAATTCATAGCTGCCGTATTATCTTCCAGTCATTTCCACTCTTGCTTCCCAGGTTATCAGCACATCCGCATGTACGACCTGAACTCCAACAATCCCAACCCGGTGATCAACTACGACGGCGTTAGCAAGAACATCACGTCTGTGGGCTTCCATGAAGATGGACGCTGGATGTACACAGGAGGAGAGGACTGCATGGCTCGCATATGGGACCTCAGGTAAGGAAATGCTCGCGTTGTGCTAAAACGCGTTCACTCTGCGTTCAACGAACCTAACTCTGATCCTTCTGCCGGCTCCTCCCCAGGTCAAGGAATCTGCAGTGTCAGAGGATATTCCAGGTCAATGCTCCGATCAACTGTGTATGCCTGCATCCCAACCAGGTGACACATTGATTGGTGCTAATACTACTGTTTACTTTTTATTTTAGCAGTTTAAATCTGTTTGTTTGATTATAAGTCAATTAAAGTACGTGCTTCCTGCCCAAACATGTCGGTCAACACTCGGTGTTGTATGTTTTTTTTCAGGCAGAGCTGATTGTTGGAGACCAGAGTGGAGTGATTCACATCTGGGATTTGAAGACTGACCACAACGAACAGCTGATTCCTGAGCCAGAGGTCTCGGTCAACTCGGTTCACATTGATGCAGATGCCAGTTACATGGCAGCGGTCAACAGCTCGGTCAGTCCTCAAAACGTCTGAGAAGGGTGCTGCGCGTTAAATCATACTCAATTATTAAAGCATCCTTTTTTATTGTTTTTCTGAACAGGGAAACTGTTATGTGTGGAACCTTGCTGGAGGCATCGGAGAGGAGGTGACTCAGCTCATCCCAAAGACTAAGATCCCCGCACACAAACGCTACTCCCTCCGCTGCAAGTTCAGCCCCGATTCCACGTGAGTGTCCTTCTCCTCTACACACTAGTAAATCTTTCTCTCCGATGTCGTTGCTGATGATACGGAGTTTTTTTTCCGTGTTTATTGCCGTCACCTCCAGCCTGTTGGCCACCTGCTCCGCTGACCAGACCTGTAAGATCTGGAGGACGTCCAATTTCTCCCTGATGACGGAGCTGAGCATCAAGAGTAACAATCCCGGAGAGACGTCCAGAGGCTGGATGTGGGACTGCGCTTTCTCTGGAGACTCCCAGTATATCGTCACTGGTCAGTACATGAGCCCTGGCCAATGGCTGATCATCATTGCAATGTCACTATACCTGCATCATAACCAATCTATAATGAGATCCGAAGCTTAAGAACGAAGGAAGTGTTACTTGCAGTTAGACCTGAACACAAGGATCCCACATTCATAAAGTGCCTTTCCTATTTATCATCAATTGAGTTTGTTTTTCTTCAACACTGCCGTATATTTAGGCACACATTATGAGACTTTTAGAGCCGTTTAGAGAGAAGCGGGTAAAGGCTTGATAACTTCAGTGTAAGTATACCGTGGGGTGAATTTCGGGGTCTGACTCTTCTCTTCTTCCATCCGCAGCCTCCTCAGATAACCTGGCTCGCCTGTGGTGCGTGGAGACGGGGGAGATCAAGAGGGAATACAGCGGCCATCAGAAGGCCGTGGTGTGTCTGGCCTTCAATGACAGTGTGCTGGGCTGAGGAGGAGGAGGAAGGCGATGAAGAGATGTGCAGACAGTCTGTGCAGAAGTGGAACAAGGACATAAAAACATTGTGCCTCAATTGGGAATTATAACAACTGTTCCCAGAAATGATCACCTTGAGAAAGTTGAGGCTTGTGTTTGAACATTACGATGACTCTCAGCTGTGTGTTCCAGGATATCTACAGTGCTCTTCCTTGCCAAATGCATGTAAGTATTCAGCATAGCAGCAAGGCAACAAATGTAAATACATGAAGTCGAAATCTATCTTAAAGGGCCAGGCACACCAAATGTAATCGGTTGTACGGGAAAACTTCTGTACCAGCCGTGTAGAAATGGGTAAGTCTGATGTTAGCCTTAAATACTGAACTTTATGTTTTTAACTTCATCCCTCTGTGCACAAAAGGAGATCCTTTTCAACTTGTTTTTATCGTGCACCGTATTTATTGTGTCAAAAGGACCACGCTATTTCACGTCAACTTGAAGTGATGTCTCACATGTGATCTGTATAATTCATTTGATACTCTTGATTCAGTGAAGTTGTGCTACTCTTAATGATCACGTGGATTAAGAAGTGTCGAGAGAAACGATGTACAGGAAATGATTCTGCAGTAAAAAGACGTCGTTCAAAGAAGTGAGTTTTGTCTTCTTTTTTTTCAGTCTAATGAAGGAAAAATGGCCGCAAATACACAAGTCTTTTATTTAACAGATAAAAAAAAAAAATCTCATTGCGACTGGAACGGTTACACATAATTATACAGCTGCAGTGGGTTACAGGAAATACAATTAGAGGCATGTAAAAAAAAAAAAATCTCTTTAGTGTCCCACCAGAGAGGATATTATGCATGAAGAGTGACGATGGCGCTTTGGCGATAACCCGCGACAGCCTGTCTCCATCTCTTCTCTCTCGGAATGGATGGAAGCGGACTGGGAGGGTTGGCTGCATCACTGGTTTGCTAGCGGGCCGTATTGGCACAAAGGAAACAGTCAAAGCTGGCTTTTGTTCTGTGTTTTTTTTATTTATTTTTTTCATTCTTGTAGAGGGAGCTAAAAAGACAACTTTGTTTCCCTGATCTTTCGCTGGGAGGAGAGGAAGAGAATACACAGGTCACTCTGGCAGGTAGTAGAAGCACACAGACACGCAGATGTTGTTGGGAAAGCAGATGTCGATGCAGAAGTAGACCAGCCTCTGTTTCCCCAGGCCTGAAAACGAGACACGGACCACGGTGACAAAAACAAACGAACATGCCTTGACAAGATACAACAGATCATATTGTGATCATAGTGGAAACAGTGCAGCATTTACTGTTGAATGGTTCAAACTATGAAATATCAGAATATCATCCTCATAACCTGGATTTCATTTCCAATAACTAGAGAAAAAAAACAAGCCGACCTCACTTGCCTTGAATATCTGTCACAACTTTAAAGCGAAAGAAATTTAAAATAAATTAGTTTTTTTCTTGGCAGTAAAGTAACAGTTTAAGGTGTGAAAGCGGCCTGATTAAAGTGTGAAACTGCCACATGTACACTGTTGAGTGAGCACAAGTATGATGTCTTTTTTTGCTCCTATCGTTTACTGCAACAGTAGAAAGGTCACAGCTGGACGTCGTAGATTAGTTTTAGGTTTCAGCCTGACGCGTTGCTTCTTTATGGCGTTGCCAGCTGGCTCGTTTTGAAAGCTCCCTTCATACGGTGTCTGTGGGTACTGACAAATGATGCGTGATATGACCATGTGTACTTTACTAATATCTAAGATAACATTTGACATTTGACACGTTTTATCCAAATGTCAAAGTACAACTAATGTTTGTGTAGCCATTTAAAAGATAAGGTTGGCGTTAGTCTTTATTTATCTTATTGTCGGCACATTGTGATAGTGAGTCTCTGACTCCTCTTCTTTGTCTCTAGCAGTCAGCATGAAGCCCGTTTGTTTCTACTGAATACAAAAATCTTTAAAAACAAGTCAAAATATATAATATATATTAAAATATATAGATTATTATTACATTTGGGGACTGTAGCTTTTAGCAAACATCAGTTAAAAGGGCATTTGTTTGGGCCAATTTTCAGTGGCTGGTTAGTACACATGAGTATTTACAGGACAGCAGCAGGTCAAAACAAACTACAGCGCCTGTGTTGATAGTAATGAAAGGAACATGTCATCGAGTGCAAAGGGTGACATTGTGGAATCACTGATGTGGCACAGACACTTTTTTTTTTTTTGAACATGACATTTGATTTTAAGTCTAAAGTACGAGTTCTCACCCTCGACCCTCCTGGTCCAGTGGATGGAGCTGTCCTGACACAGAGCCTGGAGAGGCTCCTCCAGCGTGGACACGTCCACCTGACTGGCCGCCAGCACTCCCAGGAACTCCATCTGCCTCTGGGTCTCATTCGCGGGCAGCTGGAAGTGACTCTGCCGAGGACAGCATCGCAAAAAACAACTCAGCGGAGAACATCCACAACAGAAGAGTTTTTTGACGATTGGCTATAATAAGTATGAGAAATCATATTCAACTTGCAGTAACATGAATAAATTGGGGTAAAATCAAGGGAGATGTGAAGAAGAAAACCAAGATTGAAACTCAAGCTGCTTTTAGCCTGATACCTTCACTGATGAGGTCAACACGGTTGCACAATTGCGCTCTTATTCGTCACAAAGGTGGCACCACTTACACCTGTGAAAGTGAACCATTTAATGTCCCGTTGTGCTCGAGTGGGGTCGCGTTAACAACCAGTTTTTCCCCTTTTTGCTGCAAAAAGACCAAGAGGACCATTGTGCTGCAGAACAGGGGGACGGGCCACATTTACTCTCCATCCATAAGAGACAGAAGTCTCATCTCAGTTTACCTGCAAGGCATCATCACCTTCAACATCTCATATTGTCAAATCACAATTAGGAATCAGACAATCCCACACAAATCATATCTGAAGGCAGAAGGGCTCAATTCAGAGCCAACAATGGACGCCAATATGAGAGATCCAGGTATCTGTCACACACAGGCCCTTCCCTTACCAACCAATGCACCGGGCTGTATTTTGAATCCAACAGAGGAGTCTTAAAAAGGCTACAAAGGCCTCACACAGAGCGGCCATTGTGCCCGCTCCAGGGCTCAGGCTCGCTGCCGTATTAGCCCTCCTGTAAGAAGATCCCGGGCTCGCTGTGGGGGCTGTGCAGGGATCAGATGTGCCGAGGAATTCAGCAAAGAGAGGGAGACTATGCGCCTCTTCATGCGGCCCCGTCTGCCTCACCCCCTCTCTTTGTAGCGGAGCGGCGAGGAAGTCATGCAGAACCTATGAAACCCAGAGAGTCCTGGCTCCCTGGGGGGGCTTCTGGGATTACGTTTATGAGTCAAGGTCAGAAATGCCAGTTCACACATTAGCGAGGCGGTGACTTTTCGGAAAAACACCTGGCAGAGTTAAAAGGGCAAACTTTTCTTCTTCTTCATTTGCCCCAGGTGCGTTTTCATCTTGAACTTCGTGGTCTCGCGTGTCCCGAACGCGACGAGGGAGAACCTATTATGTTACTGCTTACTGCTTCGGTTCTCACGTGTTGACATGTCGCCGTTACCTTGTGCGCGGACTCGTGGAGGAGGGCGTGCACGTTGTCATAGTCGGACTTCTCCATCTTTCGCAGGAAGCAGCTCTTCTGGTCATCAGGCTTGTAGCAGATCAAACCCTGCAACACAACAGCAGGCAATGGCTTGTAGCATTACCGAAAATATATATATATAACACACATATATAACATCTCATGCACATCACCTGGACGTACATGTTTGATATCGAACAGCACGGTGGACGTCTGGTTAGCAGATGAGGTCACGGAAAAGGTAACCAGGTCGTTCTGCTGGTCCACAACGGCCGACTGGTTGATCAGAACCCCGGTCTGATCCGGGACTGTGATTCGCACAATCTGTAGAGACTACAACAGCAGGAGCGATTAATGCAAGCAATGAATTAGACCTGGGGTCAGAAACTATATGTGGGCAATGAATGCATAGATAATTGGTGGCAGTCATATTACCTCAGGGTGAGGCTGAGAAAGCCCCAAGTGCCCCGTCAAACCGAGCGCAATGACGACCAGGAGCAGGGAGGCCGAGAGGCTGACCCAGAAGGCCTTGTGCGGGAAGTGGGACTGGGTGGACGCAGCAGAGCCCCCATCCTGCAGAGGTGTTTACACACACACACACACAAGGGCCAGTGACACCAAGGGCCAGTGACCAGCTATTTCACTTCACATCAAACTGTAGCAGGGTGGGAAACTGTCTGGCTGCTGAGATTTTTTTTTTAACATAGAGCAATATCTGCAGGTCCCAACCTGTCATGCAACTTTATCACTTGTTATGTAGCAAAACTGGATTTGCATATAAGCAAAAAAAAAAACATGTCCTGCCTTCATCCCTTTGCCGGCTGAAATGCATATATCTGTCCTCAGTCAGTAGCTGCTCTTTAGACTGAAAGCCCGTCTGCTTACCGTGCACTGTGCTTCCTCCAAACGGTTTTCTGAATGCTTCCAACACCTCACCATCCTGTGTCCCTTGACGGCTCCTCACTCGGTCTGCTCCCTTCTCGTAGCTACCGGCGTGGAGCTGTGGTCATGACTGAGAGGCAATACACCTGGCCAGCTTCTCTTTGTCCCTGTAGACCCCCCCCCCCCTTCCTTCTCCTCCTCCTCCTCCTGTGCTCTCACCGTCTCCCTCCCAAAACAGTCACCCACGACTCCGAATTATGCCAAACTCAATTTTTCGAGGTCTTGTCTTCCTGCAATTTCCTCCTTTTTTTAACGTCTAATGTGACTTATTATGCATCTCTAACGTTACCCATCTTTCCAATGTCCCGTCCCCCCCCTCACTCAAACACACACTTAGATGAGAGGAATTGGCATCCCTCCCCGGCCCAGACAATGGACAAAGAGGGTGAGACATGGTGCAGCTTGGAAAGCCTCTCTCTCATCAGCCGAGAGGTGATACGCAGCATCCAGCCGATGACAGTCCCAAGGTGACTTTACGCACGGGCCCGAGAGGGATGTTTGCTTTGTTCTCCTAGAACTCACAGCCACAGAGAGCAGACGCAGATTTAGTAAAGATAGTTTTATTCTTATTATTGAGCATTGCGTTCAGTGATTCGGGGAGTCAAGGACAAGTCAGAGAAAACAGGAGGTAAAAGGAAGATTGGGGTACCTTTTTAAACATGTATGCTATTCTATTAATCACTGTTTCACTATTGAACTGACGTGACAAACCCCGGGTAGCATCGCACCATATCATGAATATACTGCAAATGTTTGCATTTTCTGCTGAGGTGTGAAAATACATTAAAAAACAGAAAGCTCAACTCGGGCCAGTTCAGTGCCTTTTGGCCTCCATCTGTTATTTATAGACTCTAAAACAGCTGTAAACCTGAACACACACACACACTCACATATTACCAAACCGTGGACACATGTTGTGAACTCATTTCCCTCCTTGAGTTTGACTCGTAGTTGCTTAAGGGGAGATTAGATGCATCACAGGCTGGGTATTTAAAGTACACTCTCCTTACTCCCTTTTCTCCCAAAAAGGAACATACACACATTGAGACAATACTGTAAATCCTTGTTCTGATGTTATTATTAATAAATCAATCGTTGATATCATGTTAAATTAGCAGGTTTTTAATAGTGGTTTAGTTAAATAATGGAGTCTTTGTCTCCTCTACCAGGCATCAGCTAGCTGCTCGGTTGTGACTCAGTTAATTAAAGAGATGTTTAATCATTTTAATGTAATGTAAAAAATATTCCCTTTTAGAAGACAATGGGGTCTGGCATGTGACAGGCAAGCCAGATTCCTCTGGTTTAGAGCTGCTAGGCTATCGCGTAGCTACGCTGCATTCCTGACTGCTACAGTTTCATCCCTGCAGAGCCGGAAGAAGGTCTGCGATGCTCTCCACGTAATAATCCGGCACCATGCCCTGCCTCTCCGCGCAGCCGCTCTTCTGGTGGGCCTCGGCGTCTGCCACCGTGCTGACCCCTGTGAGGGTGAGGAGGGTCTTCAGGCCGCAGTTGGAGCCCAGCATGATGTCCGTGTCCAGGCGGTCGCCCACCATCAGGCAGCGGGCGGGGTCCACGCCGAACTTGGAGGCCACGCAGTCGAACATGAAGTGGTTGGGTTTGCCCACCGTCTGGGCCTGCCGCTGGGCTGCCGTCTCCACGGCCTGCAGCAGGCAGCCGGTACCTGGGAGGGAGGGGGGAGTGGAGGGCAAAAGGTGAGAAGACCGTTAACTCAATTTCCCTTCAGGTATACCAGCTATTTCACTTCCTGTGTTATCAGTAGGCCCGCTTTACTGCAAGCCATTTTGACACGACATGTTCCATGTAGGTTGGCCTAGGGCCCATTGGAAAGACTGTGACACACTAAATTGAATGGGACCGTAATTAACTTGATCAGTTACACCTGTGCTTACTGTGCCTATGACCTGGCTGCTGTGACGTTTCAGACAGTTTCATTCCAGTAAGATACAAATCCGAGGTATTGTGGGGCTTGAACTTTATTACAACTTAATACAGCATGAGTGATTTGATGTTAACTTTGCCTTGAGATCTTAGCAGCTATCAGGGCAACAAGTTCAACCTCATGATGCAAGCTTTAAAACTAATCTGGCTTATGGTGCAGATTTTATTTGTTTTATTCACCTCAACTATGAAAGCTCCAAGCGTAAAATAAAACAATCCCATACTCCTTGAAAGCAATGTTTGAAGGTAAGGTAAGTCCTTGTTTGGTTTTACAATTAAAGTTCTAATGATGTGTCGACTTTGAGAGCATTTTGGATGGGTGGAGCTTGTAGACAGGTAGGTGAAATAAACGTCTAAGGGTGTAACGTTACCTGTGTGTCCTAGAAAAAAGGGCTCTCCAGGAAGAAGCCGTGATCATTATTGTATACGTTTCTTCGTCTGACAAGTGTTTTACACTTGTCAGCATGGTTTTCTTGAGTCTGTGCAGGTTTGAGTGTAGGATTTCCTTAGTAATAAGCCTCAGTTTACTATTTCATGACCTGAAAAATCCAATAATGAGGCCTTATATTCCCCCAAACAACCCTAATTTGAGTTGTGTAGCACAAAGTAGTGTAGACATCTCCACTAACTCCCGTCAGCCCCTTTAGTGTGTGTCTACAGTGAGCATCCCTACCTGGGACGGCCTTGCCCCCCTCCAGGGGCAGCCTGGTGTCCCTGTTGGTCCCCACAAACAGACAGCCCGGCTGGGTCAGGTACTGCATGGCTCTGTTCACTTTCATGTAGCTGAAGTGTTCATCGAAACCGACCACCACCGCCTTCACGTCGGGATCCAGGGGCACGTTCGCCCAGTCGTTCGGCTTCCCGGATACGTGGTCCGGTCCGACGCCGGTCTGCCGGATCCCCACCGCCTCCAGCTCCTCTCTCATCGCGTCGCTTCCTATCAGGTACACTTTCCCCTCCAGCTCGCAGACGGTCTTCAGGTACATGGCGGAGCAGTACGCCGTCCCGAACACCTCCTCTTCGCTCGCTTTGAACCCCAACGTGGACATTTTCTCGACGTACATCTTCCTCGTCTTGGTGCTGTTGTTGGTCACGAAGAAGACCTTTTTCCCCTTTTCCTTGAGCAGGTTTATGACTTGAGGGGCTCCAGGGACGGCCTGGTCCCCCCGCCAGATGACCCCATCGCAGTCAAACAGGACGCTGTCCACCGAGTCCAGCACTTGTTTCACCAGCGCTCCGCTCAGCCGAGTACATTTAGACCCAGACATCAGTCCGTTAGTGCTGTCATAAAGTTAAGTACTACTGTATTTAGAGAAACAAGCGTTGCCGTTGTGACCGTTGGTTAAACAAGAGTAGTGTTGAAATTCACCGGAGAGGAAAACCTGACCTTCCACTGAGTGTTGCGTCAATTCTGCGGTTACTTCCGCACCGGCTTAAAGAGACAGGAGCAGCCATGGACGTATTTATTATAGTTCTGTATTTAAACTATGGGAACTACACAGGTACAAGTCCGGTCCCACCAGGTCAGGCTTCTGTCACTAACTCCTGCTCACAACCTGTAGTTGTCTTTCCAAAAAACAATTAAAAAAAATAACAAACTGTATGGGTATTCAACACAGCACAGCTACTACTGAAAGCCAAGCACGCTGTTCTTTTAAATCCTCTTCTGAGCACCAAACTACAACTCCCATGAGTCTTTAGGGCAAGTGTTCGCCGCTCCTACTGCTGGCCTCATTGACCTCCTGACACGGAACTTTAACTCATTACATTATATCATTACATTATTTATTTTAATTATTTGCCAACCATTAAAATATACCAATGCCTGATATAAATACAAAAAGTACAACATTTTCTAAAGCTGAGTGCCAATGCCATGATCATGTGAAACCCTACAGTGGCAGGACATAATGTTCCAGCTTTGGGAAGCGTTCATGCTTTAGTTGATGGCAGGCAAAGGACAAAAAAAGGAACAGCCAGCAACTTCATCGAACAAGGATCACTTTTGTGTTTGCTGCCAATGTGTTCACAGCTTTCCCAATATGTGACACCTTATGGGAGATAAACACCACAGCCTATTAGGAAATCGCTATCGCAAACTTTATTTCAACAGGCAACAGTAGTTCTTAGGGACAGCAAAGGCCGGGGGATGGACAGTAAATGCAGCATAACAACACAGACGGCTGTATCTTTTTTTTTTTCAGTTGTCTTTCTTCTGAACAGGCTGTGGGGGGAAGAAAATCTCTTCCAGGTTTCGGAGTAGCCCTCTGCTGTAGTAGTATCTTTTAGAGTGGTCTGGCGCTGGGCTACAGAGATGGTCTGCTGTTGCAGTTGGGTGGCAGTGCTGACACACGTAACCTCGACTTTTGTACCACTCGTTGGAGGTCTGGTTGACGAGAGCCAGGTAGGAATGGAAAAGGGCATAACCCGCCAGGAGGAAGAAGACAAAGACCAGAAATCCCAGCATGAAGACGATTCGGGGGAAGGTCAGGAACAGATGCTGGAGGGATAGAGAGAAAAAGAAAAATAGTTTCAGGTCAATATGAGACATTGAATTGGGAATGAACATGGCTGCGGCATATGAAACGCAGCGTGTCGGCAGTACCGAGTCTCACCTGTACAACAAACAGAGGCCCTGTTGACTGCTGCTGGCCGTACTCGTCTACATAACTGGCCCTCAGAAGGCCCGACCGCAGTACGGCATGAAACAGCATGTCTCCTGTTAGGACGGCAATGTCGCCCGCCATGGCGCACACGCTGAAGAGGTAAAGCAGGAAGTAACGCGTGTTCTGAGCCCCGATGCAGTTGTTCACCCAGACGCAGTGGTGGTCAAAACGCTGGACGCACCTGTTGCAGACCCCTGAAATACAGACGGTGTTGACAGTGAGCGCCGAGTACGAGTCTGTGTTCCTTGTTCCAATGTGTTTGCTGAAATAATACACATTTTCTATGGTACATATTTAATACTATGTAATATCTATGTACTCACTGCAGTGTTTGGAGCGAGCCGGTTTGATGAGCTGGCAGGTTTCACAAGAGACTCCCGGGTGAAACAGCCTCCTGTCATAAGGATATATGCTCAGCTGGCCAGTGATCTTCTTCTTCGTCATTGTGCCTGCCAAGAGGAGAGAGTTGAGGAAAAATTACTGCAGTGTAATAAAACAAAACACATAGTAGTACTTCAGACCTTATGTACACAAGGAGAGGTCTGGTGGTTTGTGTTTGTTTGTCCACGTGAACTTTGTCCAGTCCAGAACTAACTTATCAGTCATTTTCTCTGGCTATTTGTGTGAAAATCCAGCTGAAATTATCTACTTTTACATTCCCACATAGACTCACATGAGGCCTGTTTTACTGTACCATGGGGTGAAGCAGTTATTACTCATACGACTCCAAAATATGTATATAGTGTTACATATCTCACACCTCAGCGTGTCAGGGTTCACCTCCCCTGCCTGTCTCATAAAATATGTTCTAGCAATAAGTATGTCTGAATATACTTCAGCTCAAACACAAACCTGGATCTCTCCTGATGCAGAGGTAGAAGAAGAAGGTCTTGATGGCCAGCAGGACGTAAGGCACGGACAGACTGGGCAGAGTGGTGTCCATCTCCCTGCAGAAGCCAAACACCTCATAGGTGAACTCTGCATACACAGCACCCTCCAGCAGGATATGCAGATAGATGAACATGTTGTTCCTGCAATTAGAAGCACACAAAAAATACAGTCGTATAATTGTTCGGCACTGGGATTAAAAATACAATATTAGACCATATAAACACACATTATGACAATGTCAGGAATGTGCACTTCTGTGAAAACTTAAACTGCAAACCTTTGATGAAACAGCCTGTGCAAGGTCCACCGTGAACACTTTTGGAGCCATTTTGGCGTAAACGGTGCAACTACCTGTGATGACAATCGCCAGCAGCTTTAATTGCAGCGGACATGTTTTCTTTGTATTGTGATAAAGTAGTCAAACAGCGTCACACAGTGTCGGCTTGTGGCAGTACAGTTAAAATACTTTTTAATTCTTACCTTTCCTACTGAGTTGAAGAGGATACTGAACGGGGTTTGCTGCTGACCGGAGTATTTGCAAACTAGGACTATACATGTCAGCACCACTGCAACGTAGACAGCGAACAGAGTGAGGAAATCCATCTCTCACCTCGCGGCTTCTAAAAACAACAACAACAACAACAGGTGTTTTCTGGTACAAAGTCACCACGTACAGGTAGCGAACTCAACAAGAAGCTACAGCTGTGTTACTATTAAGTTTCTATGCTTGTTTAAACACGACAACGAAGACTTTTAAAATAAATAATGCAGGGCGTGTCTTCTAAATCTAAATCTCAGATGAACACGTTAGCATGCTAACGTAACTTACGTCAGTTCGCTAGCAAACCTGCATCTCTATTCCCGCTTTCTTTACACCCTAAATACATCTACTGGTTCGTTTCCCCCCTTACCTCCTAGTAAAGGTCACACATAGCTGCCTTTCAGTGTTTTATCTCACGTCAACATTGCTGTTATTGCTAGCGCTGTGGCCACCAGCACCACTTTCGGTGCTGCTCTGTAAACTACTACTACTTCCTTAGCATCGATGTAGCTACATTCCAAGCTAACAGCTGAGAGGTCGTTCTAACTTGTTGAGGCTGACACTGTTGCAGGGAGGGGGGGGGGGTCTCAGTATTTAGCTGCATGTCTATAGAAATGTGAAGTTTGTCCAATGGTTTTCCTTTTACATAATGATAATACATTCATCTTTGAAACTTATAAATACGTTTTCATAATGAATAGTCAGAATGTAATGTTTTCACTCATTTGGGAGTGTTTTGAATGCCTTTCTCGTGACCATCATATATTCACCATCACAGCCAAAAGTGTCCAATCTTCTATGTGTTTATCAGAAATGTGTGTTTTGTGAGTGAAGAGATTTGATGCACTTGGATGTAGGAGGTCAGTTTATTACCTGCAAAGATCACATTATTTACTCCAAGTCAGAATTAAAATCAAACCACTTATCAAGACTGCACAGTTTTCAACATTTTCGCACCCGTTACTTAGTATTGTTTTCTCTCTGTCGCTGCCATCCAGTGATCCACACAATGCAGCGAGGCATCACAAGACAGCTGTTGGATCTGGTTGCCGACACGGCCCAACGCTCATATTACAGCTCGCAATCCTGGAGAGGGGAGCATTACTCTGGAGCTCTGCATGGGCATTTATGGATGCTGTTTAAACAGGTACATGATGTGTGGATGTGCTGTGTGTGTGTTGATCATTTGACATGTTTCTTATGTTAGATATGTTGTCGGTCACAAGGCATAGAGTGTATTTGCTGTTACAGTTTGAGGTTGAGAAGTGTTTCTCAATACTTTTCATCCTAATAATGTTACAGTTTTGCATTTTATAAAGATACATTATTTCCGGTCCCTTGTTTTTTAATTCAAAAACATATCTAAAGAATAATTGATGCTCAAATGTATAAATGATTTCTCTGAGGAATAATTCATTACAGTTTTGCTAACTGAGTGAAAAGGCTGAGACCGTTTTAACAGACTCCGTTGCCTGTGAAATGTCTGCTTTCTGTCTCTCACCTTGTCACACATGAGTAACTGTCCTTGCTGTAGCATAAGAAGAGAGTTTGATTGGTGCGAGCAGTGTCTGTCTGGAGAAACAGCCCTTTGTGGTTAATTATTTAGTTGGTACCGGACTACCTGTTCCTTATTGATTTATGACAGTTTGAAGCTCCAATAACCTGCAGGCATCCTCAGTACTTTCTCTTCAGCTTCAGTTTAATTATTAAAACATCCTGTTATTTATATCTTCCCCCTCTATATAATCACTGATATTCAAGGGTGGAAGTAACTGAGTACATTTACTCTTGTTATTGTAATTGAGTAGTTTTTGTGTATTTGTACTATTAGGCCGGCACTAATTGTCAATTTAAAACAATGTCCTGGGAACTCCATACTCACAGCTTTATGCGGTTTAAGTGAGGTTTATTTGAGCTGAGGTTTACATCACATTCACTACAATTCATGACCTAATAAGAGTGATAAAGGTGAAAGCTCCTCCCACACCAACAAGTGCAAAAACAAACTACCACAAGGAGTCACGTGACTAGAAACAAGCCGGAATAAGTTAAAAAGCAGCTGTATGGGTATGAAATGTATGGGTAGGGACTTGAAACAAGTCCAATATTTACTCTCCTGGCTCTGTTACGGTCTCGAGCTGCTAAAGGTTTTACTATGGTCACCAGCTTGTCACTCATTTTGCCGTTTGTTGTTAATGTTGTAAAACCAAAGGAGTGAGCTCAAAGATGCTAAAATGAAAGGCGCTAACTTCCCCATGAAGCTGAAGTAAACGGGTGAAATTCTCTGTGCTGTTGTTACACATAGTCGTTTGACTCTTTTTCTATTATGGATCAAGATATTGATACGTGCAGCTTCAAATAAAATATCAGTAAGGTTAAAGCCTTCTGCTTCAATCAATACGTAAAGCGTGCGTTTTCACTCCAGCTTTGACCTAAACTCAGCCTCTGATACAGACTGTATCTTCACACTGCGTGTTCTTTCTCATATTCTGACTCATCGCAATAATAATAACAACACATGTCGTATGCACAATTCCTGTATGGTTCATCACGGGAGGGGAGCATGTGTTCCTTCAGTATTAATGACAGGGGGGGGGTGGAGGAGCGCTGAAGATTCAGCTCATAATCCTACTTATCCTACAGGCTTTAGTCTTTCAATTGCCCCCACTGCTTCTCACATCACACATGGACACACAGAATTCCAGGCATGCAGACGCTCCAATTAGTACTCAATCAGGCTTCGTTGCATCGACGCAGAGCGATTCTGGGCCAGTAGCGGTCCCTCGGAGAGCCACCTAGCCAAGAGAGGAGGAGGAGGAAAAAGACACACTGGTGTATTTATAGACAAAAAATGAGGCCTCACAATAGCCTTTTTGGAGAGAGAATTATGAAGGAACAGAGGTGCCCGGGTGCACGCGTCCCAGTTTTCTGATTAACACTATGCAGGCAGGCTGGCCCAAGGATGAATCAGGGATGAGACGCAGGACTAACTCCTAGACACACTCGCAGAGAGACTGCGCTCGCTTCTCATGCACACTCACCCTTTTTCGCTCATGAGAACACTGCTGCGGTTTCAGGGTTGGACGAATGGGGCAATGTTTTGAGTTTGTCTCCCTTCCCGTTTGACTTTGGGTTGGTCCTTGTGTTTTTTTTTTGAGAAGACAGATTGGATATCGGGGCTGCTAGCAGGCCCGACCTGCTATTTGACATTCAAGATGAAGAAGTTTTTGCAAAACAAAAAAGGCAGATACTCTTTCCGTCGGGGCTCTCGGTATCCATCTAAAGATTTCTGTAAGTCTGATCAGCTTTGTCCAGTGAGTGGGTGCCGCTGCGCTGTGGCTTTGGGGGGCGTGGAGCACATCATTAGCTCCCAGCTGAGCCAGAAGGTTTATACTTTATTATATTTAGCAGAAGCCAACAGGTCCATTTTTGTAATTCTTTATTTGTCCGAGCAGAAAGGTTTTTCAGAACTGTCACGTGTGGATTATTATAGACTCCAAAGTCTGGCCTCCATGTGCCTCTATATTTGCGAATTTACCTCATATGGTTGTTATTTGATGCCACTTTGTGTCTCTTACCTGCTTAGAAATGAGCACCATTGCCAGTGGTGTGCTCTCTATTGCATAATTACCATTCAACAGGATAGACTTGCATGTGCACTGTGTAAAAAAAAAAAAAAAAAAGAATTAGCTGCAGGAACTTTTGTCTCTCAAGCTAATTAAGGTCACAATCTCTGCAACGCCTTAATTTGATTGGCTGCTTTTGCGTTTGTGAACCAGGTCAGGGACCGCTGAGTGTGTCACGGTTCAGGGTAGAGGGTTACACAGCCGCACTCGATAGTACAACTTGAGACACCGGAGATAGCAGGCGGGAGAAGAGACGGAGGCTGAGAATTGGAGCTCTTTCGAAACGTTTCCTGCAGGATTATTTGATCCAAAGGTGTTTTCGCAATGTCGATAGACTTGAATATATTGGCCACAGTGGGTAAGTGCTGGTGTTTGAATGAGTATTTCTTCATTTATCAGCATGCCGCATGACTGCAGCGAAGCTCCGAAGTGGAGGACTCGGTGAAGTCCTTGGATCATGAGCGGTTGCTTGTGAAATCTGTGAAATCTTTTCTTTCTCCCACCTCACCTATTGTGTCCCCTCCTCTCGTCCCTTAAGTCCTCAGCATGCCGTCGTCCAACCAGGGCTGGCCCGAGGAGTTCGGCTTCCAGCTGGGCGGCAATGGACCCAGTTACATCGTGTCTGTGGAGGAGGGCAGCAGTGCCCACCTGGCGGGGCTGCAGGCGGGGGACCAGGTCCTGGAGATCGAGGGCCACAATGTGTCGACGCTGGGTCCCCAAGCTCTTGTCGCCATCGCCCAGACTCAGAAGAACATCCCCCCCAGTATCGGAGTGGTGTCCCGCATACAGCAGGTCTTACTTACAGCTTTTGAATCCATCACAGCAATAAAGCATAATGTGGGTCGAGGTACTTCCTGCCTGATCCGGAGCCTTTTGGGGGTTATGTTCTCAATTTGAATAAAAACTGCCCCCTATCTATCCTGCATTACAGATGGACATCATACCAGGTCCGGACGGTCGTTTTGGGTTCACCATCGTGGGAGACTGCCCCCTGCTGGTGGAGGACTGCTCGCCTTGCTCTCCAGCCGGCCGCGCGGGCCTGAGGGCCGGGGATTACGTCATGGAGGTCAACGGGATCCCCGTCCGGCAGCACGAGACGGCCGCGGAGCTGATCAAGGCCTCCCAGGGGAGGACGCTCCGTCTGGGGGTGCTGTGTCTCGGCCCGAGGCAGAAACACAGCATCAGCATCGAGGACAGTCAGATGGGAGGAGACGGAGCGAGACTGGACCGCAAACATAAAGCTCTGGAGTTCAACAGGAGGGTACGTCTGAAAACACAGCGACAGCTAAGTCTGGTCCTGTTTTATGTATATACAAATATGTAACAGACTAAGACCACGACAAACTCATGTAATGTAGCCTGAGTAAGGCCATACTGAACTGCAGATGAAGTGTCATTACGGTAACAATCTGGCACAGTGTAAAACTATGAGGTGGCAGCATCTACCCCGTGTTTTTCCTTTCACCGACTTGTCCTCCAGCCTCTAACGTCATCGTCCCTTTCGCCGTCAGGTTGACCAGATTTTGGGCGAAGAGCCTGAAGTGAAAGAGAAACTCTTCACCGTGCTGAAGCAGTACGCGGCCGAGAAGAGAGTCGAGTGGTTGGCCTCGGTGCTGCCCGACATACTCGCCACCGATGAGCAACGGCAGCTCATCTCCAGCATCAGGTAAGAGCCGGCCGCTTCGGCTCCGGTTACAATGGATTGCAAAACACAGGGTAGAATAAACTGCTGGTAGGAAGTGGAGGAACGATTTGTGAGAATTCAGTGGAGAGCCTGCTTTTTGTTTCCTCTTTAATCCACCGTTGAAACCATGTGAACAGTGGCAAACCACTGACCATGAGAGGACACTTCTCTCATGTTATCCCCCGTCTCTCTCCATGTTTCCTGCCATTCTGTTCTGCAAAACTGTCCATTAAAGCCAAAAAGGACAGTTTGTGCTTCTGCAAAGCTCCCAGTGTTGTTCAATTACTAATCCCATTTTTGGTATCGTTTCCCACACACTTGTCATTTTCAAGTCCCGGTTAAACAAGTGAAATCCTCTGCAGGGATTTGAGTCATAATGAGCACGTAAACATTTCCTGTTGCTCATTCTGCAGAATGGATTAGAAGGGGGTCTCGACCGCTGCCAGCCATTTTCCGAGCTACGCTTTAGGTTTAGGTGGGTGCCATCTGCCACCCGGGGTAAATCCACAGTGACCCCCCTCCAAGTCGCTTAAAGTGTCATCGGTGTGTTCGTGAAACCGAGAGACTAAACTGACATGTAGCGGCCCAAGCTAAGAGGTTTTTTTTCGCTGTAAATGAGGATTGGCAACGTGAGCCGTATTCACAGCATGGCGGTGACTGTGATGATGAGCCACAGACAGATTTAGTTGAGTACTCGCTTTTTGTGAAAACATAATTTATTACCGGTGGCCATGCCGCTCTGTAGCCACAGTCCATTAAAAAAAAAAAAAAAAAAAAAACTGGAGCTACACCCAACAGGTTTTATTTTTTTTGAAGGTGTGTGTTTCCATGAGTCGGCCTAACGCCAGATAACTAAACGAGAAAAAACCACTCGGTCAGCCAGAGTTATGTGGTTGTCTATGCGCCAAAATGACCAGCACTGCTGCCTTTCTCTGGATCCCCAGACAGTTTGTCCACAGATTGCACTTCCTCCACAAGCAGAGCCAATCAGACCTTTTATTCTCCTACTACGCTGGCTCCCCTCCACTACTACACCACTCTCAACTCTTTTGTTAGCGGTATTTATATTCCGTGAGAAGGGTTTCCAGCAGTACGAGGTCAGTGCTGAGGTAACCTTCGTTACCTGAGATGATGTTAGACGGCTGGATTTTTCTCCCTTAAATTGGTTAATGAATAATTCACAACATTGAGAACTCCTCATTGGTATTTGTTCAATAAAGGACACTCCTATTTGCACGAGCACCAATAATAATAATAATGTCATGTTTTTCCATCCCCCACCCATCTCACAACTCTCTTACCTCCCCTCTCTCTCCCTTTCTCTCGGGGGGGGGGGGGGTTATGTGTTTTTATCTGATGGATTTTCTTCTCATTATTCTGCTCAGAGCTCGGGCTGTTCCTCTCTCTCTCTCTCTCTCTCTCTCTCTCTCCCTGTGGTGACCGTTTTCCCCTCACACTCGGTAAAGACAGCCTCCCGCTTGCACCAAAGTCCCACCGTATCTCTTATCCCCCTCAGAGAGGCAGCACTGACTGTCTGCCATTTTGCTCACTATTAGATGGTGCAACTTAGTTTGTAGTTGAGCTATGGGTGACAGCTAAAGCGATGAATTGCCTGGGGTGAGTACACCTTTTCCGATCTTTTTCCAATGGAATTGTTTTTGCCAATCAGTGTAATAATTACGTATGTGAAGTGGGGAGGTGAGTGGATATTGAATGCAGTCTGATACAGAACAACACAAGTGGCTGCTGTTGGTGTTCGATATCTGAAGTCCTCTATTCCCTTGTGGCTTTCTCAGCTTTCTTCAAGGCAATTTCCAGCTTTAAATCTATCATTTATGAAGTCGACAGGGTGTTCTCATAGTTCGATGTGACGGGACCACATTTGGACGGACACAGCTGGTTGTAACACAGTCGGCACTACAAAGGCATTTTATTGTGACTGCCTCTTATGTGAGTGAAGTCATTAGGTTGAGTGATGCTCTGCTTTTGGGACGTAATCTCTCTCCACGTGTTTGAGGGAGTGTGTTTGTGCATGCTTTCAAGCTGAATGTTGATTTAACAGATTACATTAATATTCCTGTTAAAAAAAACTATATCTGCTTGTATTATACTGGAGTATGTGTGTGTTTTTCCCCTGAATATTGCAGGCACATTTGAGCTTTTGTGTACCGCATGACGTCTGGTGCAGGTCTACCTTTGTAGCTGTGGAGAAATCAACCAACATCTTTCATTACTGCGGTGATAGTTGAGCACTATAACATAATAGCAGTGATTAAAGGATGACGATGGGTGAGCATGATCAACACATCTGCATTTATCTGCTCCTCTTGACCCGACACTGCACGCTGCGCACAAAGCGTTTCTCCTCCAGTGGTGCCGATAATGATGGTGTTTAATCTGAACTGCAGGAGTCGGTGGAGCTTGTTTGCAACTACTGCTGAGCTGCTACACTGCACAACATGAGACGCATTAGTGGCTCACAAAGTGCCCAGCAAACTGATTTTGATCAAAGTGTTGATGAGCACAAACGGTACTGAATTCAGTGCACTCGTACATTGGAGTGGAACAAGTTGTCTTTTTATAGCTGTTGGCAGATTTTGGCGCCGCTTAATGGGAACCAGCTTGATCAGTCTGAAGGAAGAAAAACAACAGATTGCTTTTTAGCGGAAACAACAGCTCAAGGGATGCCGAGGCCGGTCATATTGGTACATTACGGCGGCACAGACCAGTGGTTCTTAAATGTCTTTCACTCCTTTGAAAGTACCCGCTGACACGCTCAAAACATATCTGGTAAAAAAAAGAAAATGTGTTTGTTGTGACAGTTGACAGTTTACAGCAGTTAATGATTTCATTGATAATTTAAGGGGTTTATCGAACTTTACTGGAACCTATTATAGTATCATTATTTTAGGAATTATGCATGACTGATGTTGTGTTTTAAATTAAAATATATATCTTTAAATCTCAGTCTTGGTTAACAGACAGACCCAGTGTGTTTTTTTTACAAGCCCAATTTTTAATCATTTACTTTTGACAAGTTCCTGGAAACAGACCATTATAATCATATAATTATCTTTTAATTCCACTGGCTTAATCCTTAAATACACGACCCGCCACTGTAGCCTGTTTGTCAGCGCCCAAGAGGAGCAGGACAAACGGATTACACACGCTGTTACTCCTCCTTATGTGTGTTAACATGTGTCCACATCCGGACACTTGGAATGAAATGAGGTCTCCTCTTTGTAGTTTTTGTCTGCTTGTCATTCTTCCCTTTTTAGAGAAATCCGTCCCCTTCCTCCCTTCGTGCTTCCTCCTCCACAACCCTTCCTTCAGATAATTATAGATCTCTGTTCTTCATAAATGAGGTCAAAATCAGAGCGCTCATTTTGGTTGCCAGGAGTTGACGCGGAAAACTTTTTGTGATGAGGTGGCTGTTTCAACGGACGGTTTGCGCATTTTATAAAAGCACAAGGCTGATAGCAGCACCTACACACACACACACACACACACACACACACACACACACACACACACACACACACACACACACACACACACACACACACACACACAGGTAACCCGCTGCATCTGTGTGAGCGACAGAGACATATTATTATCGTGACATGAATAGATGACAAATAGCAGGGAAGCGAAGGTAGCAAACAGAGAGAGAGGGACTGCGTGTGGGTTGCTACACCTACATCACTACGGAACATTTATTTATACCTCAGGAGTCTGCTGTTTGTAGCCTGTAGTCTGCGCTCAGGCATCACTGTCTCAGGCTGTAGTCAGACACATGAACGCCTCAAACCTGATCAAAATGAGGATGATGAAACAGTGACAGCAGGCTAAGAATATGTGGCTTTAACTGAGAAGATCAAAATCTAAATAATACGGTGTATGCTTGTTAAAGGCACGATGAGTAAGGTTTGCGGTTTGTAAACCGAACCTTTCAATTGAGTCTTCACGGCGAAACATGGAATATTATTTGAAGGGAAGACACGTTTGGAACTGCAAGTGTGCATATTTCCAACAAAAGGGAGAAAAGTACGGTTGTCAACTCATGATAACGTCAATGATTGATTTAAAAAGGCCTGTCAGCCTAATTATTAATCAGTGGCTGTTTTTATTTCTTAAAACTTTGAAACGCCATTTGGCTAGATTGTTGCCGTGAAAAGATGAAAATGTTAACCCCATATTGCACTCCACTAATTCAAGCAGCAGGTGAGGTAAACTTCTGCTGCATTGCTGGTTTGTGTTGTTGTGGTGCTGAATGGAGAGCTCCTGTAGAGAGGGGAGCAGCATACATCGTTACCACCACTGGAGGGCCCAAAGTCAGACATGTCTATATTCTCTATTCTTTTGAGATAAGGAGTATTTTCTTGCCCAATATATGTACTGTTACTGTATCTCCCGTGTCTGTGTACCTTCAGCATATAATACAGTGCTCAGCTGCAGTGTCCCGCATCAGCTTTTATCAGTTTTCCTCTCTCCGTCTCCATCTCCCGGTGCTATAAGTGTGTCCTAATTGCTTTATTTAGCTGTCGAAATTGTTTTTCTGCAGCTTAATTAGCGTCTCGAGCACAAATCTCCCCCTGGGGATGAATAAAGTATCCATCTATCTATCCATCTATCTATCCATGTACAGCGGTAGCAGTTGTCTCTATCAGCGCGTTTGTTGCTAATTACTCCACTGGTGCTGCTCTTCACAGGCCGCGCTGCTTATGGCTGATTCATCTGATCAGCAGTGAATCAGCTCCAACACAACAGACTGGTGTAGGTGGGAATCAAAACAGTTTGTGAGAATCTGTGTTGGGGCTCCGCTCTCAATTTGGTCTGAATGTCACCGTGATTCAACCAACACGGAATCAAACAATTAGCTTCTGACTCACTCCGTGTGCCAGCTGGGGTTTTGTCTGTCTTTAATTTACATTTAACCAGTGTGGTTTAAAAAAAGACCTTAATATATGTTGTCCCCTTTTCATGAGAACATGTTTTTGCTTTAAGAAATCCTCCAAAATGAGGTCATTTTGGCCAGTTTTCACTTCTTTAAGGGGCGAGTTTGACATTTTGGGAAATACACTTATTTGCTTTCTTGCCGTGAGTTAGATGAGAAGATTGATACCGCTCTTCTACAGGGGAGTGGTATCAATCTCCTCATCTAACGCTCAGTTAGATGTTAACAAACATCTGTCAGTGAGATCGTTTAGCCAACAATTGGACGAATATGTTTAAATATGTGTTTCAAGACTTTCTCGTTCTGGTATTCCGATTTTATATTTGTAAGATAATTATTTGAGAGATCAATTAAGATCTGGGTATTGTTTGAAGTTTTCAATATCCGTGCGTGTGTGATACTTGTGTTTTTGTAGCACCACCAAGACAATATTTGTTTCCAACACCTTCCTCTGAAGAGAGCTAAACTTCTCAAAAGTTACCACAATAGAAGACACAGTTCACATTGTTAAATCCTGTCTAAACACAAGCAGCCACGTGTGACCTTTTACTGGAATAAAACAGTCTGCAGACGGCACATCTGACGTTTGAAGCGCTGCGTTACGGTCACATTCTGGTCGGTACAACAAAAGTATTGACGTTCGACACCCAAGGCCAGTAAACAAAATAAAACGTGCATTTTGTGGCGCCATAAGCTCGCAAAATGTCAAAGAGGGGGCTAAGTGTGGACTGTACGAGCTGCTTCATGTTGAGGGCTGGCTGTCTACCAAACAAAGAACAAAACAAAATGAGTCATCCCACGCACACAACGACAACAGACAACATTTCATTCAAGTGATCAGGGCTGCTACTAAGAGGCGAGGCAACCGCCCACACATGCATGCACACAGTGACCCGTGAGGATGTTCACACTCTTCCCCTCCGACAGTCCTCCTTAATTTGTTCTAAGGCATGTCTAACCTTAAAGGAAAGGTTCAGCCGTCTTTGAGGTGGGCGCGCATAGTGTTGCAGCTAACTGCGTGTCCTCTGGGTAATTAGTTTCGCAATCAGCGGCCTTAATAGACAATATTGCGACGTTAGACGTAGACATGTTATGATTCTTGAGTAAAGGACTAAAGGTATTCTGGGAATCACTAGCTGAAAACCCGACACAGTGAATTACAACATCTGTGATTCACTCACGATCACAGACGGATGATAGACAGGGAATGAGAAGGCAAGCCGCTATTTCCCTTTAACCTCGTCTTCCGTCGTAGCGTTCACTTTTATGTAAAAGTTTGACATTTTGAGAAATTTGCATATTCTTTCCTCTGCCCAGAGTTAAATGAGAGTCTGCACTATAAATATACCTCCAGCAGCCGATTAGCTTAGCTTAGCATGAAGGCTACCCCTTTAAGAAAATGTAAGATAAAGGAGCTTCTAGTGTGGTGTTTGTGACGTTTGTTCCCTTTGTTGTTGTTTGTGTTTAGTGAAAATGACATTAGCTGAGCTTTTTTTTTAATCATGAGATGAAGCTGTTTGTAAAATACTGGACTCTTAATTTGAATGAGAATGATCAATTGAGTTAAAACCTATCTACCTACTTAATACTGCTTTTGATTAGGTTAATTATACCTCATAAAGCCCCCCAAAAAAACCCCCCAAGTAAACGTTGAGTGTCTGTCGAAATGGCGAGGTTTTTGGTTCATTAAGATGATGACAGCTTCCTGCTCCGTGCTCACACTGACAGAGGGACACAGAGGTGAAGCGTGGATGGAAGTGAGAGAGTGAGGATGACATAGATGGAGAGAGAGAGAGAGAGACAGCAGAGTAGAAATCCCGTGCTCGCTCACTCCCACACCTTTTTCCTCTTGCCGTATTCTGGCTCTGGCGCCTCACGCTGCTGCAGTGAGACTCCAGCAAAGCAGCAAGTGACGCCAAGATTTTCCCCCTCGGTCTCTCTCTCCTCAGTGGAAGATCTTTTCTCTCTGGCTGAACGGGAGTTCAGCTTCTCTCCTTTTTCTTGTCTCCGGGGACGGCAGACCCCTCAGCTGTCCAACAAAAGCCTTTTTTTCTTTTGAGTCTTGAAGGAGGGAGCCTGTTGATTTGAATTAGTCTGGACTTGGATTGCGGAGATTATTTCAGCAACCATTCCAGTTGATCATCACTTTTTAAATCTCTGCTCGTGCTGGATGTTTGACTTGCTGCTGTTATTTCTCTGGAAATCCAGGGTTTTGGGTTCCGGAAAAAATGGATCGAGGTGGATCCGTGATGTAGATCCGTCCTCTTTCCTGCTCTCTTTTTTTTCTTCTTTCTGAGGCAACTCCCGTGGACACAAACTAACACCACCCCCTCTGTTTCCCCCTCACATGCCACCATGTTCGCCAGAATCTTCATTCCCAAGAAGCACCGGCAGCGCTTCGACGAGGCCGTGTCCCAGAACGTGATCAACCGACTCTGCCGCAGCAAGAGCATCAGCGAGCCGCAGGGCAGGATCCGGCGCAGTCGGAGCGAGGATCACTCCGACCGCCGCCACGGGTCCAAGCGGGCCAGCTCGGTGCCCAGAGATGGAGAACCCGGGGGGAGGGGGGAGGCGGAGAGAGACAGGGGCTTTAGGAAGTCTGTCTCCGGGATACCCGCACATCCCCCCATCGGACCCAATCAGAGGTGAGCACACATGTTGGAGATGTTGTTGTTTGTACTGAGTTTTAAGTGCTGTTTACTGTTGGAAACCAGGCCACCAACAGTTTCATCTCCACGCATAATGCAACACAGAGGACAGTGTGTCTCTTTTTCCTGTCATCTCCAGATTCTTCCATCCTAAAGCTTGTGTTTTCCTCTGAGTCAAGACGCTGAACTTAAAAAAACAACAACCAAATCTCTGTTATAATTAGATGTTTACATCAGTAAAACCCCAAAATAAGTTGTTGTTTCAATCCAGCCAAAGTGAAACTGCCATTTGCTTGTTTGTCTCCCATCAATTCAACATGTTAAATCCCGGACTGTTTCAGAGCCCCCCGACCGCTCAACCTCCGCCCACCAACATGCTGATCACACGATTGTCCAATTAATAGCACCACAGTGGACTTAGTGCAGGATTACAGGGGGGGGGGGGGCAGTGCACTCCCACACAAACTAACCAACTAAATCCCAGGATCCGTCTCCATCCACATGGGAGGGAAGCTGTGCAGCTGAATATCTCTGAAGTGTTATCATATTGGCAGGTCACACAACAGTAGGAGGCACACTGAGTGTGTTAAATGGGAGAGGTTACATCATGTGGCGTAAGTGGCACAGTCACAATTAGAGGTTGTGCTGCATGCTGGTGCCTTCCCTGAACAGAATAATACCACAGTGTTGTGCAACACTGTTGTCTCTCCCCAGTATAAGACTAGATAGATAATAATACATGACATTTACTATAGTTTGTTTACAAGATGACCCATTGTTATTGATACTGAAAATCAATTACTACACATTGGCAATTGTCTATTTAGGCCATTTATTGGAGCTGCTGCGCAACGATTAGTTGATGTCTCAGTGGTTTCATTAAGTCTTATGAGTATAAAGTGCAGCTGGTGTCGACTGATGGCAGTCAGGAGAGGCCTTTAGAAGTCTCTCAGTTTGTCAAGTGTGCCTCTTTTTGTGGCTGCACAGCCCAAACACCCTCCTCTCTCTCACACACACACACACACACACACACACACAATGCGTACATCTGCATTTAGCTCGTCTTACATAACAGACCGTAACCGCGGCTATCAAAGAACAGATCTGCCTGTTTTTCTCTCCCCTCCCGTCGTCCTTTTCTTTTTTTTTTGTCTTCCCCCTGTTGACGTATTAAGGCACTGTTGCCTTGAGTCGTTTCCATGGCAACGCACTGGTGGAGAGACACCATAAGTGTCTCATCTTTGATGTAACGGGAGGTTCCACCGTGTGTTCGTCCACTGGGGTGAATGAGAGCAAAGCACCACCATCAGCAAAATGTCAGAGCTGGTTGGGTTTTTGGACTATTGTTTGGATAAATCAAGTAATTTGAAGACATTTTTATTGGCATTTTTCACTCTTTCTGACATTTTGTTGACAAAATGATTCAAATGAAGAAAAAAAACTTCATGATATTGTAAAAAAAAACAATAATTTTTTATAATGAGCTTCTATTATGTCGTTGATATAACAAGTCAATAATTATTTTCATGACGCTGTCTGCAACTCTTCTGTTAATCGTTCCCACAGGGTCATCCGTGTCTACCGGGGGAAGAAGAACTTCGGCTTCACGCTCCGAGGTCACGCCCCCGTCTGCATCGACGCCGTTATCTCAGGTACTTCTTCTCTCTTAAAACCCTGATAGACGCCTCCTCTCTCTCTGTGTGTGTGGTGGTGGTTTGGCCCCAAACATTGTTCTGTGTTGGCTGGCGAAGGGGCGGGGGGGGCGGAAGTGTTTTATGTGGGGGAGCCTGTTGTAGTGCCAGCCGCTGGGGGTTGAAGGTGGTTCAGGAGGTGTGTGTGTGTGTGTGTGTGTGTGTGTGTGTGTGTGATTATGACTGTACCGGGGAAGCGTATTGGTCTGACTCACCAACGAAACGTTAAGAGTAAAGCACTTGAAACAGGCTGTTCTGTACAGTAACAGACACTTAAAGCGGTCAGTCAGTGCTACGCGGTTACATTCATGTTTATTTTTTATGTTCAATACAAACTGTACTAATTGTCACAATGCATTATTATTTTTGCAGAATTCAAACTTCTTACAAATGACATATGAACTAAATCAGATGTTATATAAACATCACCATCATCATTGTATCATACTTTTCATACACATATCGTTATCGTAAACTATTATTTGTATAAATGATAAACTTATGAACTTCAGACAGACTATCTTTTATTTCTTGAGTTTATCTAATGGGCTCTGTAAACCTACAAAGTTAAATGCACAACAAACAACCAATATATGATAGCAGATGGCATCATATAGAGATATGAAAACATAATTTCTGTAAGATATTTTGGGAAATACGCTTGTTCGCTTTCCTTATTTAAGAATCAATCTTCTCATCTAACTCTAGTTAAGGATGCAATTACTTTTAAAATTCCCCAAAGTGTCAAACTATTCATTTGAGGTTATTAAATTGTTGTATTATCGAACTATAGATCATTTTTATAGCATCTGTTGTTGATTCAAACATCTTTTTCGATATAGATCATGACCTCAGGTTTATCTTTTTTAATCAGTAGGGCCCAATAGTTGTGCTATTTCCACCGCTTAATTAGTTTTTGGATAAAACACCAGAGATTATTGCTCGAAAATTAAACTCACTGTTAAACATTTGTCGGCGTAAAAGCTTTTGGTTAGCATTTTAATTACTTCCATTTTTGATTTTTATTTCCAGCAGTAAAGGGTTATTTAATTAACTGTTATTGCTTTCCCAAACAAAAGTAGCAGACAAGAGAGGCTGTGAAGTTACTGTTGAGGGAATTTGCCAGGTTCCTTGGTGATGAGGGAGGTGTGTGTGTGTGTGTGTGTGTGTGTGTGTGTGTGTGTGTGTGTGTGTGTGTGTGTGTGTGTGTGTGTGTGTGTGTTTGATGATGACTGCACTGTTCCCGCCCACCACCATCTCCCACCATCATGTGCTGCAGCGGCCAGAGAGAACTGACTCAGTGGGCCTTATGGAGGTTGGTATGGAGATAGTGGGGGTGGATAGCATGTCTCTCGATCGTGATCTGAACACCGATACCGTTAACTGAGGGTAAACAACTCAAAACTCCAGGACTGCCAGACTCGTGGCCCTCGAATGTGCACACGCGACATTATCACATGAAGACTTTGTTGTGTCAAAACTTTGAGTCAAAACCAAAACAACGACATTTTAACGTGAGGAAAACTCAGTCAGCAGTGAGTTTGACAGATGAGGAGGCGAGGGTGGATGGGTACAGCGCGGGCAGAACAGATTCCACCGGGGATTTGTTTTGACAGCACTGTTTCCTTTACGTAATGAGAATTTAGCATGGAGACCATCTCGCTTGTTTGACGGGCTTTGTTGGATGTCAGATTGACAGCGTCGCATTAGTCACCATCTTTCCCTGCTCTGCCCGTCTGTTCGGCGCACCTTGTTAGCCGCTGAGTTGGTGCCAGAATCCCTTTTTCAATCTCTGATTTGATTTTCTGCCATCTCTGTCTCCCTCTCAGATAGTCCTGCTGAGGAATGTGGACTGAAAACAGGCGACCGTATCCTCTTCCTCAATGGACTGGACATGAGGTTTGTCTTTTAATGGAAAGCATCATCATCATCATTATTATTAGCAGCAGTAGTAGTTGTCGTAGTATTTTGTCTTTACCTACTGTCCAAGTTCTTGAACTTAGTCATTATATTTAGATACCTGTTTCTCTCCCAGAGAATCCATCTGCTGCTATGAAAAGCCATCTTTCCCTGTGCCAGATAATCCATCACAGACCACATGAAGCTTTTATTTTGGTTATAGTTTCCCTTTAATCATTGCTTCACTGTTTCTGAGCTGAGCTCCTCAGGAGACAAATTAAACCCTCTTAAAACACGTAGCTTTACAAAATGTATCTGACTCTCTGAAGTATTGATCTGAACCGACAAACAAGCGTAATAAGACTAATTGAGAAATAATTTGACAGATTTCTGGCAGCGCGTTGGATGAGAAGATCTAACTCTCAACTCCTAACTATTCCTTTACCTCTGAATGCCACCGTATTCTCCTTCAACATCGGCATGTGTGTGTCTGTGCAGGTACAAGTGTGCACGTGCGTTTGAACCGACGCACGTGAACGCAGCCTGCAAACTTCTCTTGTGGGAGCAGCCGTGGTTCTTGTGTGGACTGTGCAACTTCTTGACTTCTTTCTGCCTCCTGATTTTCTGAGAGTGGGTGTGGGAGTGCGGCTCATAAATCCAGAGTGGATGAAAGTGAACTGTTACCTATACGAGCTCAGCAAATACCGGTATATCAAGCAATGTACCAGCTAATGCACCCGGTGCTCTGTGGGGGGGGTGGGGTGGGGTGGGGGGGGGGGAAACAGCATTACTCATTCTGCCACCCTGATAGCCATGTGAGAGAAGAATCGCAGAGCTGTTCCCATGGCTGCCTGATGTACAGATTTGATTGGCGCGGTATAATTTTGCTGCTCCCCCCCCCCCCCCCCCCCCGATCAACACGGTGCTGCAGCAGCAGTAGGAGGTGATCAGGAGAAACAGTGGGAGTTGTTCACCAGAGAGAGCAAAGAAAATAAAGTAGAAGATATGTTGGAGCTTTCAGTGTGGTGTTTACAGAGTGAGCTTATGATGTATGAGTCTGTAATCTTAATGTAAACATGTGTCTGTACAGTCCTCATCTCAGGTTTGTTGAAACAACGTGAGAATTCCTTGTCAATACAGTATCTCATTTAAAAGAATAAGATGTTCTTTTTGTACCGTAATATAAAAAGTGTGCGTCGATAAGGACTCGTCGAGGAGTCGGCATGTTACTGGATAAAATCAGAGGCAAAGATCATGCATTTCACAGTGTTAAGTATGTTTTTGTTAGTGGCTTGACAAGATGCTCTGAGAAATGGTTATTTTCTCTGGTTTACTGGTTTTATTTGGGGAATCTTACCTTCTTTTTTTTTCAATGAATACAAATCATGATTTATCATTGCAGCACAACTTTAACAGACTCTTACTCGCTTTTTTCACCCTCTTCATCGGCGAATGCAACTGGCTCAGGTGTTATCATGTGAAGTGGGCACTTGAGCACAATTATACAGTTTTACATATATTATCATAATGGGTCATGAGAGCTGTAGCTATAAGCTTTGAGTGGGAGAATATCACTTTTTACAACCTGGGGGTCAGCCCAAGTCCATCAACTCTCCATCATTAACTTCTCTCTCTCTCTCTCTCTCTCTCTCTCTCTCTCTCTCTCTCTCTCTCTCTCTCTCTCTCTCTCTCTCTCTCTCTCTCTCTCTCTCTCTCTCTCTCTCTCTCTCTCTCTCTCTCTCTCTCTCTCTCTCTCTCTCTCTCTCTCTCTCTCTCTCTCTCTCTCTCTCTCTCTCTCTCTCTCTCTCTCTCTCTCTCTCTCTCTCTCTCTCTCTCTCTCTCTCTCTCTCTCTCTCTCTCTCTCTTTTCTCTCTCTCTCTCTCTCTCTCTCTCTCTCTCTCTCTCTCTCTCTCTCTCTCTCTCTGTGTAGGAACTGTTCCCATGAGAAGGTTGTGTCCATGCTGCAGGGCAGCGGGGCGATGCCCACCCTGGTGGTGGAGAAGGGTTCGTCTGAGTACTCCTTAGACCAAACCGACCCAGAGGAGTCTCCAAACCTGGCCCCCGCGACGCTACCGCGCTCCAGGTCATTAAACACAAACCCTGACCGTTTTCATTTGCAGCTCAAACACACTCGCATCAGAACCCATCGGTCAAGTCGTGCTGTATTTCTTTCAATAAGGATGCAGAACAAAGGAGAAACAATGCTTCAGTGAGTTAACTTAACATGTACGGATTAAAAAACAAAGGGGACTCTTCTTCTGCGTGTGCTGTGCAGGTCTCCAGCCCTCAGTTCTCTGCAGTGGGTGGCAGAGATTCTTCCGCCGAGCATCAAAGTCCACGGGCGGACCTTCAGCCAGCAGCTGGAGCACCTGCTGACCATCCAGGAGAGGTACACGGTCTGCAAGTCCCTGGAGACCTTCTTCCAGCACAGGTCAGTAAGACGGAGGGGGGTCTACGAATGGAAGTAGTAGATCAGGGAGCATGGAGGGATGCATGAGGAGATAAGAAACACGCAGGTCTGCAGTCTGCAACAATGCAATATTAAACAGATTGGAAGAGAGCTGAGGGAGGACGTGAGGTGAGAAGGAGCTGCTGGAGTTGTTACGGAGATTTCGGAAAGTAAAAGAATTCTTAAAAATACACGCAGCTTCCCCTCGGGAACATCAGTACATTAGGTTGGCAGCTCCAAATGGTAGCAAGAGACAGCTGCAAATTAAGTAGCTTAAAGTGAAGTTTTCAGCATTTTTTCAAAACTATCTTGGTGGCAAGACTCTCTTAAATAGCTAGCTTACATTGACAGAAATGTAGCTGTTGCCTGGGAAACTGTGTGTGTTTTTTTTTTACCACACTCTATATATCAGGCTGCTGAGGACGCTCTAAATGCAGGCGAAAGAGAGAGATGGAAAATAACGATGGTGACAGCGAAGAAACGAATGCACATTGCTGAGCAGGAAGTTTAGTCCTCCCATTACACACTGATGACATTTCCTCAAGGAGGAAGGCTTGAGCACAGGAGATGGATGGAGCTCTGCAGATGACGCAAGCATGTGATTCTGCAGCATTATAAGCAAAATACGTATTTAATTCTACAGAATGGCGTAACTCCTACTCCTAACCGACATCCCTGTTATCCTCCCACCTTCACATAATCTGTTTTCATCCTGCATCTCATTCTCAGATACACGGATGCAAAGAATATAAATCTAAGCCAGGTCCTGACATCACATGGCACTACATTACCCAGCAGTAAGTTCTTTGTGCGTTTGCAGGAATGTGGACACTCTGATCGTCGACGTGTTTCCGGTGTTGGACACTCCGGCCAAACAGCTGATCTGGCAGTTCATCTACCAGCTGCTGACGTACGACGAACAGGAGCGCTGCCAGGGCAAGCTGTCACGCTTCCTGGGTTGCAAGAGCAGCGGTGAGCCGAAAATAATACACGTACCGTATCAGCAGACAAGTCAATAAGTTGCTTGTTTGATTCATTATTTCTATCGTGTGAGGTACAAAACAATATAATTAAAAAAAATACCGTACGAAATTGAAAAGTCAGGCTTTTATTATCAACCACCTGGTGTTCGATGTACTGGGAGGCTGTTTCTTTCTAATTGACACAGGCGCAAAGCCAGGACCAGCTGTGCGTGATTAGCTTGTGATTAACAAAAACGTGTTTGTGTGTGTGTGTGTGTGTTTTGCAGCAGTGTTGGAGCCTGACGTAGGCCCGGAGCTCCACCGGCGGAGCAGCTCCATGCGCGTGACGAGCACGTCGTACCGCGGCAGCGTTCGGGAGAGGAGCTCCGACGACTGCATCATCGGGACTCACCTGGGAATGGGTACGCTGACGCATGACGAACAGCAAGAGCAAAGGATGTACACGGCCCTGTAGCTCAAACATCTGTGGGATCTCCACAGGGTTAAATCAAGGTTTCAAAAGCTTTCCAGCTCCGTTCTTGATCAGAAACTTCTCACCCAAGCGGGGACATTTAGACACTCTCAACTGAACAGAGATATTAGTATTATTATGAAATCTCCTCTTCATTATTAATTCACTCTTCAGTATTATTGCACTGGTCATCTCCCAGGTGGGAATGTGTGTAATTGTTGCTCAGCAAATCCTCTGTGGATATTTTGAAGGCTACATGAGACAAAAATGGCCATCATACATTCATACATTAACTCTCATATCTCAGCTGTGCTTTTGATAATGTCCCCGACGCTATCGGGGTTGGAAGCACATACAGTGTTTATTTCCAGCACATTTCATTCATGGTTCCCACTGTTTTCCATTGCCACTGCTAAACTCCTGCACCAGGAGCCAAGCTTTTGTCTTTTGTTCCTCTCTCGCTTCATCCTCTCTCGCTTCATCCTCTCTCCTGTCTTGGCTCGGGGGGGATGGAAGGAGGAGGCTTATGTGTCCCCTCTTCGTGCCTTATTGTGCTTTAGGAATTCATGTGGATGAATCTGGGAGCCCGGAGGAGAGGCAGTCAGGAGACGGAACCTCCTTCCCCGAGTCCCCTGACCTCAGTCATGTAGGTATAACTGCAGCTTTTCAGCGCCTAGCTTCTCAGCAACTGGCATAATGAATGCTAGTTATGTTAAATGTGCTCTCTGGTCTCACATCATTTTGAAGGTCTGCTGGTAATTACTGCAATTTAAACACGTGGTAATACAACTTGATTTATACGGTTGCAGTTTACCTGTGGTGTGCAAATTGTGCTTTTAAAAAGCGACAGACCTTCAAAGCCGATGTGTGTCGCAGCGTTTGTGTGCTAACCAGCTGATCATGCCTCCGCCCCGTAGATGACAGGCGTGTACACGGAGCTGGAGAACGTGTACGCGGGGAAGAGTGCGTCGCCACTGCAGGGCGGCTCCTCGGCAGAGCCAGAGGGCCCGGGACAGACTGAGGCCTACGGGCGCTCTCTCTCCCCCCTCACTCTCCCCCCTCTCACAGGTACTCTGGGGCTGACTCACACGTCCAAATGCACACACACACACACACACACACAATGTGCGCATTCTTTCAGACACATG
Source organism: Leptoclinus maculatus (assembly GCA_032191485.1). Classification (NCBI taxonomy): domain Eukaryota; kingdom Metazoa; phylum Chordata; class Actinopteri; order Perciformes; family Stichaeidae; genus Leptoclinus; species Leptoclinus maculatus. The sequence goes on from JAVDOI010000015.1 coordinate 11,154,881, forward strand.
CTTTCATTAGTGGTTCACAATCATGTGCCCGTTAGGTTTGATGCAATATAGCATAACATTGAGCCTCAATGGCACATGATTGCTGCCATGTTCAAGTAACACTAGATTTAACATGAAACATGAGTTTGTTTTTACCAATTCCGATGTGAACATCGGCATGAAGAACCACTGAGCATGTTCATGTTAGAACTCATTCAAATGTTACAATCTAAATATGTGCATAAGAGCAGTTGATCTTTTTGTTGCCATGGTAACCTCTCAGACGAAAAGGAATCCCCGAGGCGACAACCCGGGCCCACGTAATTTCTCGAGGGAATAAGTAGCATAATATATATAAGTCATTTAAAAGTGCTCTGGACAAAAACATCTGCAGTGTGAGCTCCAAATGTCGCACCCTGAACACATGACGATTCCAACCCTCTTTGATTCACTTTCTTTACAGGAAGTCGTAAATCCGGCCTGTCCCTGTCCTGGAAGGAGCCTCTCCCCACTCCCGTGTACGAGATCCACCACCAGAGCAGCGTGGACTCCAACCCTTACGTCAGCCTGGAAAGCCCCCCCGCTTCCCCTCAGCACTCGGACGGCGGTCCCAACACGCTGACCCGCCGCAAGAAGCTGTTCACCTTTTCCCGCCCGCCTCGCAGCCGGGACACGGACAAGTTCCTGGACGCTCTGAGCGAGCAGCTGGGCCACCGGGTCACTCTGGTGGATGATTTCGTACCCGGGGAGAACGACTACGAGGAGGTGAGGGAGACTTTAATCTACTGCATCATCAGCTTTAATTATGCACACACTTGTACATGCTTTTATTTTTATATTTGTTTCAAGTTTCATTATTCCTCCACCAAACCTTTCATGAATTGTGAGTGCGACTTCCGGTTAGTTGAATAGTTCATGCAGCGTATCATGAGGCCAGAAATGATTATTTCTATTGTTAAATACAAATAAGTCATTTTTTAATTAGTTTTAATACCTTAGCATAACTGCTGTAAACAAGAATTTTTTTACATTTTAAATATTGTTTGGGCCAAAGAACAATGCCATTACTTTCCTGTTATGTGCTGTAGAGTAATACCCTCGGTATGCTAAACATGCACTGTAGCAGATACTGTACTAGTCTCGTTTGTTCAGGGAAACTATACTAATGTCTCACAGTTACTAGAATATTACATGTAGCATCATTCCATAGACCATCTTGCTGTTGTGCAAACTCACATTTTGACTGAAGCAATGACGTTGTCGTGTTGCATGTTTACACTCGAGCAGCTCTGATGTTGCGCTACAATGAACACTTGTGTCACATGAACAGATATATCAAGGTGGTTGTCATGGTTTCAGAAGAAGAGGGGTGCCTGTAAGTAAAACATGATACTCAGTTACACAGTAGAGTCTAATTCTATCTAAGGTTAAGATTGTATCTAGAGGTGCTGGCTGACGTAAAGATCATCTGACAAACAGCCGTGTTACTTCTTTGTCGTCAGGAATGTGGAGAGCAGCACTTTTTTCGTATTATTTTTGGTATTTTACAGTTAACTTCACATTATTAGATTGCATTTCTTGTGTTCCATAAATAGATGGGTTGGGCCACTGATAATATTTAAGTGCATGCATTATAAATGATATATTATTTTGTCATCTTTTATGACTTTTCTGTCCCATTAGTAGGTAAAAAAGTGAAAGGTTGCACGTCCAGATTGATAAAGCAAGATAAATAAATGAAGCCCACACAATGCGTTGTTTTATTTGCATCAGAGTACGTTGATGTGAGAGTTGTGATTGTCAGGTCTGATGGTGTTCTCCTCCTCCCTCCAGATGAGCTTCCAGGAGGACCAGGACTCGGGCTTCATGCCTCGCCAGCTCAGCAGTGGCAGCAGTGAGGACCAGAGTAGCAGCGAGGCCTCCTCTCCCTCCTACTCCTCGGGGTCTGAACCCATCCCGCCACCTCCCACCCAGAGCCCCCCGCCTCCCCCGCCTTTCCAAGCTCTGATACCGCCCCCTGTTCAATTCACTGACCCCCTACCGCCGGTCCGCTTCTCCCCCGTGCATGTCCCCCGCAGCCGCATGCCCTTCCAGCCGCAACACCCCATCATCCCTCCTCCCCCGCCCCCTCCGAGGACCCTTCTGTCCGGCCGCTGTCCTCCAAACAAAGTGCTCTCTACCAGAGAAGAGGCAGAGAAAGCTCACCAGCGCTTTCAGACCACCAACACAACGACCTGCCTCTCGCACAGCCACTCCACCCTGGGTGCCACCACCCTACGCTCCTCCCAGCCGTCTCGCCCCTGCTACCTCCCCCGGCAGCTCAGCCAGCCCCAGCCTATCCTGCAGCCCATCTTCCAGCCCTCCCCGCAGCCCTCCCCTCAGCCGCTGAGACCGAGCCAGCTCGTCCTCCAGAGACACCACCAGCTCCACCACCAACACAGCTACCAGGGCCCGATGCCGCCGTCCCTCGAAGAGGACAGCTCGTCCCAGTGTCCGGGCCAAGGCCCCGCGGGCTCGAAGCATCCGGCCTCTCACTCCACCCTCCCCAGTCACACCAAAAGCTATGAAACCCCCCGACAGGAACACCAGTCACAACAGGTAACGTATACATTTACAGTAGTTTTTTTACAACGTGATGATGAATCACAGCAGTGAGCGCCTAGCAACAGAACTTCAGAAGTTTCGATGCTATATTTGGCATCACACAATATGTGTATGCAAATGGGAGACCGTGAGATTGACAGAACAAAGACCATACTGCGTCTTTTGGCAGCTCTTTGCTTCTGTCACACATTTAAAAAAGAATCCAAATAAAATCACAAAACCATTTTCTAAAGGAAAAATGTGAGAAAAAGACGGTAAACCTCAAGCAAACTTCAGCATCTGCTGAAACGTCGGTGCGCAGCATTGAGTGTGATGTCACCTTTTATGTCTAATGGGAGAGTTTGTAGTGGGGAGACGATTCCAGCACCATTTGAACAGAATGCTACAAAATCTCTCTTGGTGAAAATGTAAAGTTGTGAGCGGTTGCGTATGTCCTATAGAAGAAGATTAAAATGAGAATGTAAATCCCCAAAGGCACCGCCGCCCCCGCCTCCACCCCCGCCTCCACCCTGTGAGCCGCCTCCGCTGCCCAAGCCGGGCCACCACGCCTCGGACACCAACCACATGAGTGTGAAGCGGCTGCGCTGGGAGCAGGTGGAGAACTCTGAGGGAACGATATGGGGTCAGGTGAGTCCGTTACGTGAGTCTTTGATAATGTGTGATTTAAAAAAAAAGCTTAAATACAGTAAGATTACTTGTGAATTTTCTCACTCCTCCTACATTTCTCTGCTCATATTTGGAAAGACCTACTCATGTTGTCTGTTGTGTCTCTGATGAGTCATGGCAGCATGGAGGCACTAATCTTATTGTTTTAAATAGAACACATGGTGGATCTTTGGGCTCGCTTTACAACCCTATCAGACGTGGGGGAAAAAAGAGTTTTGTATGCGACAAAGCCTTGACCGTGTCCTTGTCTATGTTTAGCTCGGAGAGGACTCGGACTATGACAAGCTCACTGACATGGTGAAGTTCTTGGACCTCGATCTGCACTTCGGGACTCAACGCCGATCCAGTAAGTCGCTGTGTCCCCCCTCTCCCATGCTGCAGTGTCATCGTCATATCGTTCATTTACATCACGCTTACTGTCATACGGTGATAGTCAAACTGATTAGCAGAGGACCTGTTTGCAGTGAAAGTAAATATATGTGTTTATCTATTGACATCTCCTGTTTTGTTTGTACCTTCACAGTTATGATGTTCTGCATAACCTGTTTTGGAGCTGCTCCATTCACCTGTTCATCAAGTCCATTCTCCATAAGGCACCATAACCCCCCAACTCCTCTCCTGTGTTGACAGAGATCAGTAATAACACGGCTCTGCCAAAGGAAGCACACACACACCATGCTATTATTTATTGTAGATATCTCCGACGTTTTGGCCTCTGGTGACTCAAACGGCGGAGCTGTGTTATTAACCTATCAACCTGCCACATCTAGCCAGTGTGTGTGTGTGTCTGTGTGTGTGTGTGTGTGTGTGTGTCTGTGTGCGTGTGTGTGTGTTGACCCCCCGGTGCCTGGAGAACACATCCTCACACTGTTGTTAATATTATCAGTCTCTCCTCCAGAGCCAGCCTTCTTGCCAGAGAACTTTAAAAAGAAAGACGTGGTGGAGATTCTGTCTCATAAGAAAGCCTACAACGCCTGTAAGTACCATAAAAACACGGCAGACGGTCACACCTGAAAGGTCGTGTTTCAAGTCTTGTGAGACGACGGCAAAATTGCACACACAACAGTATTTTACCATAGCTTCAAAAATGACGAATTGACTCAATTAAAATCTTAAAATGCAAAACACTAAAGATAGATTTTCTTCCATTGACTTGATGTACTTCTGCCAACTGTGTTTTAAGACTGTCAGTGATGTCAAGTAAAATGCATTCACATTTGTTTCGTACACTTTTCCACACAGCTGTCACATAGAAACAAGAGCAGACCCTGGACTCAGTGTCAGGTCTGCTCACGGCATTCTTAATCTCAATGAAAAGGACAACAGCTGTCATACTGGGTAATGTGAAGTTACATCAGAGTGTAGCGCAGCATGTCGGGAGAGACTCAAAGCCCATGCAACAACAACAACGGCCTCTCTTACCTTGAGACCTTTTTCGTCTGTTTGGGAGAATTTACACACACTATGCAATTTCCAGTTCAGGTTACACTCATAGGTCATGGCCTGAGGTGATGATAAGATTCAGATCGGCTTTGTCACACAAAGCTGTTTTATTCAAAGTGTCTGGACAGGAAACACATTACAGTAGGATGTCGATGGAAATCCATGACCTAATAAATAACATAAAGATACGGAGCAGTAAACAGACAAACATTTTGTTCATTATATTATGTTCATAATTTTTTTTATTCGATGCACTGTGTTGGAAAAATAAGGTTGTTTGTCATTTTTCTGTCTTGACTGAAGAGTTTTTTTTTTTATTGCAGTATGTTGTTCTTCAAATGTGTCTTAACTAGTTCAGGCTAACATGCTGTTATCAGGCTTAAATTATCCTGTTAATTCTCATCCAACTAATTTGGTTCCTTGAACTCATTTTGAGGATTTGTTAATCATGGATGGAGTTATCTTCAATAAGCGCTCTTATTTTGAAAAACAAAATACAAACCTGGTCAGTGTTGATATGATTTGTTGATCATTTGATTGCAGTTACGTGCGGTAGGTGTGTTGGGAACACTCCCAGCATGTACTGGGGCAATAAATTAATTTGTTGTGTGTTCCTGCGTTGTTACTGCTGTTATTATCTTCTACATTGTGCCGCACAATGTTTCCACACTTTCATGACTGTTAAATGGATGTTACCTGTGAATACAGTTAGCCTACGAGTGGTGTTGGTGCATGACAGGTGAAGGTTCCAACTCAACAGGAAAGAGACGTTTGGGTGATAATGAGGAGCATGCTATTAAAATGGAAAAACATCTTTAATTGCACAATTCTTTTTGCAGTTAATCATTTAATACATTTGAGTTATTCCCATTTCCGTTTGTAGCAGTCAGAATCTTTCCGTTGAGTTCATGTCTTTTTGCTCTCACTATCTCAAAACTATATTTTCTTGTGTATTTTTTATTATATTTCTGTATATTTTATCATGTATAAGTAACTCTTTATTGTGAAAAATAACAGATCATAAGGATTTCTCAATACACCCTGCATGTTCTCATCTTAAATCATAATTATTATTGACACTCTTTCATCATAAATCTAAGAAAGAGAGCCATTTGTATCCGTAAATGAGTTCATGTATGGAGTTATTGATCATGATCCAGCTAACTGTCAATAATCCTGTACTTTGTTTGTGTTATGGTTGACCTGCTGTATTAGTTTCTGTAAAAAGTCTTTCTTGCTGCCGTGTTTCCTTCATTCCAAATTAAGAGCGGTGATTCTCTACTGCCGTCATCCTCTCCTTCCTCTTCTTGTGATTAAGAGAATAAATGTCCATGTTCTCATGATGAAAATGTGTCTTCACTTGGTGATCCAAAAAACATGTTCCACTTTATGATTAAAAATAATTCATTTTCTTCATGGTTATTAAAATGTTGTACCAGGCTCTCTGTTAACACGTCCATAGGATTGATCATGCACCAACATCACTCATAGTCTGATCGCATTCACAGGGAACTTCTAAGTGTGGTGAAAGTGTGGTAACGTTGTGACGCACAATGTAGAACAAAAGAACACCAGTAACAATGCAGGGACACATGAAATGACACCTGTGTTGTTACGTCGAATCTATTGCCCCAATGCATGCTGGGTGGCTTCCCAACACACCTACCTTATGTTATCACATGATCAGCACTCAGCAAATCATATAAACACTGAAGACAGTTTAAACGCTCTGCTCAGTTAACCTTTATTTCAAAATAAAAGCGCTTATCCGAGATAAAATCAGATTAATACAGCAATCCTTAAACTGAGCTCAAAGAACTAAATTAGCTGGATGAGATTATTTTTAGCCTAATTACAGCACGGTAGCCTGAATTAGTTAAATAAGTTACATAATGTGAAAATATAGATGTGAGTAATACATGAATTTAACAGTGATAATGGCTGGTAATGCAAAGTGGAATCATTACATCTGCTGTACTATTTGTATCATCTTTGAGCAAATAACCACTGCAGACACTGTATTGATGAAAATGTATTTACAGCATTATGTGACAGACCACTCTATTTAAATTGCAACAATTATTAAAATTAAGTGATAAACACCATGTGGCAATAAAAAAAAAAACACTGTTAAATACTGTTAATACAAGTGAAAAGCTAATTTTCTTTAATTTATTTAGGTTTCTGTTAACAGTGTGAGTTGTATAAAAGTGGTACATCTTGGGATATTTAGGATTTATTTCTTAGTGATAATATCTTAACTGCCTTGGATGCATGTGTAAATAACATACTGTATATAACAAATGAAAAAGTAAAATAGAAATTGAAACCTCATTTTGGCAAAAGAACATATTATTTTCAAAGTCTCTCTATGAATAATACACGGTGGAAAGTAAGACGTCGTCAGAGGGGGATGAAAGGTTTTGTCGGGAACATGTTGATCCTCTTCATAATGTCGAAAAAAAACGCAAGTAATTCCTCCACGTCTTCCTCCCCCTCCTTCTCCTCCTCATCCTCCTCCTCCTCTCTGCAGCCATCCTCATCGCCCACCTGAAGCTCTCCGCCAGCGAGCTGCGTCAGGTCCTGATGGACATGACCACCGACAGGCTGGAGCCCGCCCACATCAAGCAGCTGCTGCTCTACGCCCCGGACAACGAAGAGGTCAAACAGTACGAGCGGTTTGAACAGGACCCGGCCAAACTGAGTGAGCCCGACCAGTTCATCTTCCAGGTACGCAAACAAAGGACACTTACCAAAGTTTGAAAAAAAAAAAAAATCAAGATGGAGTGATTTGAGTAAATTAATGTTTTTGTGTGTTTCAGATGCTGATGGTGCCCGAGTATAAAACCCGTCTGCGAAGCCTCCACTTCAAGACCACCCTGCAGGAGAGGATGGAGGAGATGAAGGTTGCGTACGATTACATCTACAAGGCTTCAGTGGAGCTAAAGAGCAGCAAGAAACTGGCCAAAATCCTGGAGGTAAACATCCAGAGCAGGGAAAAAGAATGTGAAGCCATCCATTTTTATATTAATTGTGGTCATTAAGTTGTTTGGTTTTTTTTTGCCCACAGTTTGTACTTGCAATGGGAAATTACCTCAACAACGGCCAGCCCAAGAGCCACAAGACGACCAGTTTTAAGATCAACTTCCTAACCGAGGTACAGCAATAACCCCTGCGTGTCAGCCACGTTATGTTCATCCTGACTGTGTTTTTTTTGGTTCATTCATTCCTTCCTTTCTGTCCCGCAGCTAAGCACAACCAAAACAGTAGACGGGAAATCCACCTTCCTCCACATTCTGGCCAAGTCTCTGTGCCAACACTTCCCTGAGCTGCTCAACTTTTCCAGAGACCTCACAACAGTGCCTCTGGCAGCCAAGGGTACGATGATGTTACAGCAGCAGTGCTCTTTAACTCTGCAAAATGCAGTCCTTCCTGCCTGTGAAATGATCATTTACATACAGCCGTGTGTCACTTGCAGGGCAGGCCGGCTTAACTAATTAAACCATGTACAGGTGTTAATAACTGCTACTGTTTTGCTAACTCATCACCTAATATTTCCATCTCACGGTGTTCAGTGAACCAGAGGGCCGTCACAGCAGAGCTGAGTGACCTTAACTCCACCATCCTGGACATCAGGAAGGCCTGCCTGAAGATCCCACCCACCTCCGAGGACCACTTTGCCTCTATCATGAGCGTACGCTGACTGCTTTAAATATATAATACACATATACATATACCAGGTCATGGAAGCTTCTGGTTGCTGACATGTTGTGTCATGGTGATTGGCGGTGTGCCTCTTTAATGTGTGACCCTTTGCACCCACAGAGCTTTTTGGAGAACAGCCACCCTGCAATCCAGTCTCTGGAGTCTCTGCAGACCCAAGCGATGGAGGAGTTCTCCAAGGTGGCCTCCTTCTTCGGGGAGGACAGCAAGTCCGCCAACACAGAGTCCTTCTTCGCCATCTTCGCAGAGTTCATTGGCAAGTTTGAGGTGAGATGATACTGTACTGTTCTCTTCAGCTGCGTCGATAGAAGCGGCAATGATATATTTGACTTGTTCCTGCAGGTAAGCAGCTCATATTTCAAAATATCAAATAATAATAATAAGTCTTTCTATTAATTGTTTTTTGTTTGCGTGGCACGTTTCACTGCTCTGATTGGAAGAAAAGATTAGCCAATTAGCATTTTACTACTATGACTTTTTACGATGTACTATACTATGATTTTCTATGTTATATTATACCATGATATTTGTAATGATATTTGAATAGCTTACCATACTATGAATTTATGTTGACATTCACATTGCATACTATACTATGTACTAAGTTTTTTATGACATGCCCGCTATAAATTGATTAAGCTGCGAAGTGATGCCGTCTGTGGAATAACCAAAATGTGCTCCAAATCTGAAAGTAACATGTTGAAATAAGTATAAATCACATGAGATGATGGGTTGTGTCTTGCAGAGAGCCCTCACTGAAACCCAGACTCCAGAAAACCCCAGAAGTCCCCGACTGTCGTCCCCTCTGGTCTGGTAAAGGCAAAGAAATGCGGGCAGACGTCGGGCCAAATCGACAGGCCGGTCGGGCTCTGTTTTCACTCTGCTCTCCACAACCAAAGTGCCAAGATCACGCACAGAGACACTCAACCCAACGGGAACAGAGACCGCGTCTGCTTCAGCAAACAGAATGAAGATGCACTGTATTTATCTGTAGATAATCACAACAGCTAATGAGTGCTCCGTGTGCTATATTACTGTTATTTCAGGTGCTGGGTAGAGCAGGAACATTCAGGTGTCCACAGGAACTCGCCGCACACTGATGACTCAAACCAGTCTTTACATTATTTACATCTTTAATACAAACATTACATAGTAGATAGTAAAAGTTACATTAGGGAAACCATACATGCACATTTTGATCTCTCCAGTGCATCTTGATGCTGCAGTACAATGAGATGTAAGTAATAAAAACAACTGGTCTGGATATTTAGATTAATTGCTATGTTTATTACATGACTATATAAAGTTTATATTTTCTATCAGATCATATTTGAAAATTGTAAAGATTAAGCGTAGATGTAGACTGACGACAGTTATCTAGAGGCAAGGTGATTCACAAAGTGTGGTTTAGTTAGCGTGTACGGAGCCAGACGTGTCCTCCAGCGGTGCTCTCACTGCTTCATACAGCATGATTTGATTTAGAAATGATAGACGTCGGAGTGTTTTCGAACATCATGTATCCACATTAAGCAACTGGCAACCCTGCACAACTAAACTAAACTCCAATACATTCAAATAGATGGTATTATTTCAATAATTACAAATTCAGTGGTATTTAAATTCAGCATTAGGTATTCAGTGGTGATTTAATTTCCCCAATTATCTATGAAGTCGCTTCTAGAATTTGAATTCTTCTGGCCTCACTTCCATGATTTTCAGCGTAAATGACAATAACACGTGTTCATAGAGAAATCGCATTAGCAGCGTTACTGCTAACCAGTAAAACCAGTGGGCTTCACTTCCTTTTACAGCTGTGATCAAGGGATGAAGACATGAGGTCATCCACCTTTTATAGTTGGTCTTTTTAGACTCCAGTAATCACGTCCTAACTGGACTCTAACCTGATCATAAACCTGTCCAATCAGGCCCAGCGTGCAGCGCGTGAACAAGGGAAGCCTCCTTCGTCATCGGCCAATCAGGCATCAGCGGTGTGATTTTTGCCTGAGCGGACTCGAGATTAATTCCGTAAAACATATTCATTTGCCAAACATTATTCAGAACACGTTCCACAGCGAGGCAACACTAACTACATCAGCACATGGTGAAAGCTGGCTCATAACGCGTGTCTTGTTTCCGTCAGTAACAGAACGATGAGAGGCAGCTTTCATTGTGAGGAGGCTGAGCTGTGTGCTTCTGGCACTTTGTCAAGTATCTCTTGCTTTGTTTGTGAGCACAGCCTGGTGTTCAACAAGTGGCTGGATGAATGAATGAATGAAGGTCAAATGCGCATGTGGGAAAGAAAGAAAAAACAAACTGTCCTACCTACTGTAAATGGTCATTTCCTGCTTTTCATGGCGATCTCTTGACTCATCTAACGTACAGAATACCCGTAGCTGTGTTGTAATTATGTTGAACTATTGAGTGTAAATTTACAGTTTTTTGCTATGCACAGCTCATCATTTTCCATTTTGTATTGTATGCTTGTGTGTCTTTAGTTTATTTTTCTTATTCAAGAGTGTCATCTGGAAATGTACCGTTGTATCTATTCTTTATGCGCAGCTTTAAGTCAGGCTCACGAGGCGACTGTGATCTCGTTAAAAAATGCAATCCTAGCTGCTACTAGTGTGGTAACGGTGTATCTTGTCCCAATCAATTGCATGTTGGTGCAGTTAATGTATTAAGATGTGCAGCTGGTAGCATCTCCCCTCCCTGGATATTTAGGTTTAAAGTAAACACAGTTCTGTTGGTCTAGTTAGGTTTATTTATTGGTTGCCTACAGGCTCCCTTTTATAACCGTTTTATATGTTTTCATCGGAGAGTTGCTTATGTTTTAACCTTTACGTTTTGTTCAATGCTTTCAAATGAAGGATATGTTTTTGATCTATAAAAATTATATCATGCCTGAAAGTAAAAAAACTGCCGTTATTGTTTGTACACAAACTTATAAACCCATCAGTAGATTTAAATATGTTTCTTCATATACTTTATTTTCTTTGGAAAGGTGTATAACCAAGCATACATATTACATGTTTTTATTCCATATTTAAGCTCACCAGACGGCATACATACAAAACTATGGAGCTTAAAATGCAGCATTACCAATTCTAGTTTAATGTCATTTGTTCGTCTTGCAGAGCTTTGAGATGCCAAGCTCCCTTTAATACACGGGGATAAGGCAGCGAGGTACAGGAGCAGAGAGAGAGGGGGAGGGGGGGGGGGGGGTTATAACGCTCGATAGTCTCTGAAAAAAAGAAGAAAAAAAACTTGTTTTCAGGGCGACTGCAGCATCCAAGACTTTCTCCATTGGTACCATATTGGGTCAGTTCTCTGGGAACCACACTCACTCGCATTACATCCGAGGCCAAAAAGCAAAAAACTTGCACAGAGAAAATACAACAAAGCATTTTTAATCTTTTGACCTGGCAAAGAAAAAGAAAAGAAAATAATCTAACACCACATCACTACCGAGGTTCAACAGCGCATCATGTTCTCAGCTCAGTGGGAAAGACTCTGAGCCAGTTCACTAGGAAACCACTCATTGGCCTGCACTCAAGTGCAACATCAGCTCGTTTATGCATCTTTCTGTTCAGGCTGGTAAGAATTGTCCTTTCACTACATTCGCTCACACGCAGCCTGATGCGTTTTAATGCTCGATGCAAAAACAGAAAGGCAAAAATACTGACTCTTCAGGCTGGGTGGGTGTTTAATCCTGCTACTTCTGCTCATAAAAGTCAAGAGAAATCAACCAAAACACATGAAATGCACAACTCGTTGTGGAACGATACAAGACTTCTATTGCAGAGGGTCGGGTTACCTTCCTTTACGTCCCTGAAACATACTTGTTGCCAAGACGGCTTCTTGGAAATACTGTAGTACTCGGAGCCAAGTATATCCTCCATACAGTAAATATGTAATGCTTACTACATGTTCCGGGAGGAACCCATAAGGCATGATTTACATTTAAAGACTGCATTAATTACGTCAAGCCACAGGGAATGTGTGTTTTTTTTTTTTAAATCGGTAAATAAATACAGGAGTGAGGGAACAACACAGGATGGGGGCTTCCATCCAAAAATCAAGTGTTTGAGACGACCGGAAACCTGCAGTCACCAGCTACACTTAAAGCAACAGTTTTGGTTTCTACATCACCTGCTGACTCCCCCCCCCCCCCCCCCCCCCATGCTATAGAAATACCTATTTTTTCAATTGCTCGTTCTAAGGCCATTTTTTAAACATAAAAAAAAAAATATATACAAAACCATACACCAAATTCCATAACGAGTCTCACCAGTCCACATTTTGGCATCCCCCCCCCCCCCCCCCCCGGTCAGTACCCATGCCTTATATTGCTCATCATTGACACAGTTGTCTGATAATCAGCGGTCCTCTGCGGCGTGATTGTCTGGAGCTTGATCTGCAGGAAGCGCAGTAAAAAGATTAACGGCGGCGTCGGTGTGTTGCGTTATACAGTAGAGGCTTTGCGTCACTAAAGTCTCCTCAGGACCACATCTGGTGCCTCTGAGGAGGTCAAGAGGACTGTAAGTATATGATGGATAGTGACAGTTAGACTGGAAATGAGAGCTACCTGAAGACTGTGGTGGTTTGGTCCAATGTGGTGATTTGCCCTACGACAAGAGCAGCAATTAATCTGCTCATCATTGTCTCAATCATTTGGTCTATAAAAAGTCCAAAAAATGATTAATTGATTATCAAAATTCATGCATAATTTGGTTCCGGGTTAAAAAGATGAGAATGAAACAGACACTGACTTCATCAGCTGTATAATCTGTATAAGCAGCTCCCTGTCAAAATAAATCAACCCACGTTAACCTCGTCTATTCAACGTAATACACCATCATAGCCATCGTTTACCGAGAGCTGTGGGCTTCCACCGTGGTGGACCAGAAGGGGTTTATAGTCACAGTAAAGTTCCTGCATACAGGCTGGACTGGGAGAACAAGACGGGCAGAGGAGGGCTGCAGAGATGGGCCGGGACGAAACACGAGCGGACTACGTGAGGCGTGTGTACGATGAGAGGAGGTGCGTGGGGGTCTCTCCTCCTTATAGGACAGTGCTCTCAGTGTCCAGGTCACAGTCTTTGGGAGGAGGCAGGCCGGAGGAGGAGAAGGAGGAGGAGGAGGAGGTCTGCTGGTCTACAGCGAACTCGGGGACCAAAGCTCGACTCAGCCCTTTGAAAGACATCGCCGGGTCTAGAGAGCAAGATAGAGGATGAGGGGAACAAGTCACATCGAGGAGACAGTGAAGAACAAACAATGACAATTATCATAAAGATGTTTTACATGTGATTGAATCCACTAGAAAAGATCAGTAACCGCTTGTGCTCATGGTTAATGTGTTTTTCATGCGTGCTGGAATTCACACAGAACATTACATGAACATGCTCAGAAGATAAATACACTATTTAAGCCCGCATCACATGAACATTGGCCATAATCACAAACATGTGGGGCTTTGTCCCCGGAGTATGAAAACATTTAGAGCGGTTGCAATTATGCCATTCAATGCAGCCGTGTAATATTTTCCATAGCTGAAGCAGCAGCAGCAGCAGGGGGGGGGGGGGGGGGGATTATTGAACAGCAGGTGGCGGTGTTACGCCAGACACTGAAAGCAGTGAAAGTGGATGGAAAATGTGAAGTGTGGTGAAGCAGTTTTGACTTCCTTCAGCTGTGTGATCAGAGCTGTGGAGAAGGTGTTACTGGAAATCTACAGTTTTAGATTTTAATTCACAAAAGAGCTAAAACTTTGACCGTGTGTGTGTGTGTGTGTGTGTGTGTGTGTGTGTGTGTGTGTGTGTGTGTGTGAGATAGAGCTGAACATGTGTATCATCTTCAGCCGGGATATTAGTGACGAGACAAGAACGTGCACACGAGTTACACATGCTTGACACATGGACACATTGTATGAATCATGTCATACAATGAAAACAATCCGAAATTATTCACATTATCAAAGTTGAATGACTGATTTGCGGTTGTATGCCTCCGTCAACCAGCTGCAGTTCACATTGATGTCTGTGTCCAGAGTAGTATAATAAATAAGTCATCGTATAGTACGTCATAATAATGTAATTGTAAGGTATGCCATAAAAATGTTCATAGTTAAGTATGTCATGAAAATGTCATACAGAATGTCAGTGTAGTATGTCGTAAAAAATACAACAGTATAGTATGTCAAAAATAGGTCATTGTAGAATATGCCATATAAAATGTCATAGTAGAGTAAGTCATGAAAACTGTAATAAAGGCTGTTGTATAGAATGCCAAAAAAAGTATGCCATTAAAAATGCCAGAGTACAGTATGTCATAAAGTCACAGTTAAGTGTGCTAAAAAAAAAATATTTTAAAAGTAATAATAATAATATAATCCTCAGTTCATCCTCGAGTCCAAACGGATGTTTGTGTCAGATGTGATGAAATGCCCTCCAGGCGCTCCTGAGGTATTGCTTTCAATGAGGACGGGACAGATGTGAGGACCCAGTGGCCTTTGACCAACACATCCTAATCAGTCCAAAGGGGACGTTCGAACCAAATTTGAGGAAACTCAAAACAAGGCGGTCCTGAGATATCGCATTCACAAGGATGTGACAGACATGCATACGGACGGACGAGCCAAAACATTTGGGGGGGGTTTGAAAAAGAGCAGTTTGTAAAGCTGTATTTTGCCTCAGCTTTAAACCCCTGTGGTATTACTAATGATAGAACATTTCAGTGGCTGTGAATGACGATGAGTGACTCATGATAAACGATAGCCCTGATGGAAGACGTGTCATATTGCATATGGTGGTCTGTCTTTGTGGCTCAACCGATGCCCCCATTTCTGGTGTTAAAAATTAAGTTCTGTATTAGATTACTGATTCATGAACCTTCTGGAGGGAACAGGATCTCTCGCCAGTGTTGGTTCAGGAGACGTAAACGTTAATGTAACTACGTAAAGCAATAGAATTTAGGGATGCGACTAATTTAATTGAACCTAATCAGTCCGTCTACAGATGGGTAACAAGGAAAAACTAACTTATCAAGTTATAGTTAACTTCACTGAGGTGGAAAGGTTGGTGTTTCTATAAAAAACTAAGTGTGATGAAGTGCTGTGAAAGGAGCTAATAACTGATGACGGACTCATGAAGCGCGTGACTTAAATGTCAAAGACGGTTATGTCATCTCATCGTGTCCTCTGAGGACCCTGTGATACAGTGTGACAGTCGTGCATCAGGGCTTCAGTAGGCACATGATAACTGATGGAGGCAGCAGGCAATACATGTCTAGAGGTAAACAAAAAGAGAAGGTTGCTGCTAATGAAAAGGTTAATTACAACAAACCTCTGAAAAGTGCCTCGTTAACCTGTGGAGGTTATACAATGCAACAGTGTTAGAGAGAGGAGCACATTCGTATTCAGCAGTGAGTGAACGGTAAACGTTTGGATGCAGTAACTAAAATGAGAGACACCACTCACCTATCATCTTGTAAGTAGTGGCACAGATCCCATTGGTGTCACCGGCTAGTGCACTGGGCTGGGGGGGCGGTGGCATGTTGGGTCTGTTCCGGGGTTTGGGGACGGGTCGCGGCCGGGGAAGAGAGCCCGACTGGTAGGGAGACGGGGACGGAGGAGCTACTTCCTGGGCGGTGGCGGAAGGCGGAGGGGTGTCTGGAGGGGTTGGGGTGCCCGGAGGCGAGGGGTCCGAGCCCTGCTGGTCCCCACCGGGCTGGCCGAGTGACGCGGGCTGCGTTGGAGGGCTGGCCGGTGACGGGGGCTCCGGAGGTGGGTGGCTGGGTGCTTGGATCGGGGGCTGGTTGCTGGAGTGGCGTCGGGGCGTGGCACACGGCTGTAAGGTGGGAGAGGTGGGCGAGGTGGGCGAGTGGCCGGACAAAGGTCTGGGACTGGGGCTGAGGGAATGGGACGAGCCTGAGGAGGAGGCGTGGTTCACTGAATTACAAGGCTGGCTGGGTGGAGGGTTCATTGGTTTGGGAGGGGCAGGAGCCTGCTTCTTGGTACCTGGAAATGATGGTAAAATCTTGTGGTTACTGGTGGAAAAGAATAAGAAATATAATATCTGACAGTATACGAGCTACGTCCATCTGTAACTGTCATCAGATACAATTTATACGCTCAGACACGTTGCTTTACATACAATGCTCCCACACGGTAATATCAATACTGTCAGCAGAAATACAAATAAAAACTGAAAAAAAGGGGAATGAGTGTAACTGTGCTGAACAATTTAAAGAATGAAAAATAATAATAATAGTATGACAATGAATTGAATTGAAGCCAGCTATAAAAGCTGAGAGAAGGCAAAAAAAAAAAAAAAAGACATTTTAGGAAAGGCTAAAAGTTGCCTTTGGCTTCCTGTGACCTGAACCAGATAATCTCAGACTCTTACCTCTACGCAGCGTATGCGGACTGGGCCCCATGGATCCAGCCCCGGGGGACCCGGTGCCCAGCTGCCCTGCAGCGTGCCCCCCTCCTCCAGAGCCGTTCCTCTGGAGCAGTGGGGTTGGGCCAACCGTGGGGTCACGTTGCTTTGGGTTACTTTAGAGACAAAGAAAAAAAAAAAAAAAAAAGAAAGTCCGATAAACCTGCATACTACTGCTTCCTGAAGTTCTGGTTATTGCATGCTTATACAAGAGCATCCACCTCTGTGTGTGTTTTTTTAATTAAAAGGTTAGGTTACTCTAATCTGGGGGTCTCATCTAAATGTGCCTTTCCCCAACATAGTCTGTAGGACCAAAAGAATGCTGAGCTGAATAGTCCAATCTGTCTGGATATGAAGGTTGTCCTTTCAGCAGCTAAATCAAAGACACCCTTCAGACGTTGCATAACAGGCACCAATGTCCGGGCTTTCCAAAGCAGTTTGGGCCAGTTAGTGTGAGGTTCCTGCTGATTCCAGTGATTCGGGGAGGAAAGCGGAGGGATGGGAAGTCGAGAGGCCCTGGGAGTGAATGCGAGCAGAATGACAGCGGCCATTGTTGTGCCGCGTCTGGGGGCTGAAGTCAGACACGTCTGCATAGCTGGAACTGGTGGTGGTGGAAGAAAACTCGTGGTGCCAATCAGACAGACCTCTCGGAGAAGGCACTAACGTCTTCCCATAACATGAACAGTATAAAAGCATTTGTGTCTGTCTGTATGGCATGCTGTGTCATTCTGCACCTGCAGCAGAGATGCAGAGAGGCAGAGAGGCAGCCCTTACCTGAGCTCCTCTGTGTGCTGGGCTAGAAGCTGCTGAGCGGCTGCGAGCGCAGCCAGACTCTGTGCCAAGCTTTGCTGGGAAGCGTCAGGCCCTGAGCCCCCTGACTGAGTATGCGGCGGGGTCTCAGCCGAGGGCTGGGGGGCCTCCACGGGGGGTAAAGGAGGCTGGAAGGCGGGTGAGGTGTGCTGCTTTCTACCTAAGGTGTTACTGCCTCTACGAAGGGTGTGGTCCGAGTACTTGTTAGGGGTGCTACACGGGGGGAGAGCAGGGAGACAAGTGCAGGAGAAAAACAAAAAACACCAAAGCTTTGATCAAAAAAAGTCACATTACGACCACGAGAGAGAGAATCACCACTACCCCAGAGCACACAGACAGAAGCAATTGAAAACAGAGCTGAGGATCATATTCAAAGGATTCTATCAAATCGACAACCATCGTGTTTTAGAAGCAACAGAAAGGGATCAGAAAAAGCAGCTGGATTAAAGGCTAAATTATTTCCAAAGCAATACATTGGAGTACGTAAGGAGCGCTGTGGGAAGCCGTGGAAACAGGGGCGGTTTCTAGTAACGGTGCTAAAGCAGCTCCGGGTGGATTACTTGTCTTTGCGCGTCGCGTCGCTCTCCGGTCCCACCATGCTGCCGGGCCTCTTCCTCTCGATGGTGCCACTGTCGTAATCAAGGTGGTTGTTGTGGTTGGACGCCGGTGTGGGCATCGCAAACATGCCGGACACATTGAACTCCACGTCTGTAGGTAAACGGAGACGACAAGGCAACCCGGTTACAGTTACGACCGCATCAAAAGCAGGCAGGAAGTCGAGTACACACACACACACACACACACACTTATGTAGAATATAATTGTGACAGTCTTTATCCAATGATGGGGGTGACAAACAAATGGAAAACATCTTAAAGAAGGGCAGCTCACCATACTGGTACTTGACTTGACTTCTTCTAACTAACTCGATTAAGGGGAATATATCACATCTGTTTTCTAGGTTTTCATTGCAGCCTTTGGGCTGACCTCCAAAGCACAAACCACCAGAGCCAGGGCAGACACAGCAGTGATGTTAATCTTGGTCCTTGGGAGCTTGATTACGGCTGACTCTTTTCTTTATTTCTAGGCAGTTAATATCACTCGTATTGACCGTGAATCCCTGGTGTAAAATAGGCCCCGATTGGCTACAAACTGCTGCAGAGGAAACGCATGACCTACCCTCCGGAAAGAACCAGTCAGCATGCTGGATGATGGGCTCCACAATGGTCACCACGTGCACAGAGGTAGCTGCAGCCATTTCAGCCAGACTCCTGGGTGGACACGCACAGATGAGCAGAAATGAGATGCTTTCTAACATAACGGAGGGCTGAAATTAGCTGAAATAACCGGCTGTCCCCTGGACAAGGACCGTGTGCCTCTCAGAGGTTATTACATTCCCTTTGTTTTACACCCTCTCACCCCTCAGTCTTGGCCCACATCAGGTTGGGCCCGAGGACGATGGCGATGTTGCTGGGAGTCATTTTGTTCACCTCGCTGTCCTGAGCCAGTTTGGCTAGAAACTTCACCAGATACCTGCGAGGCAAACACGGAGCGTTATAATGAGCACGGCTGCAAACGGTGTCTCGTACAAAAGAAGAATTTAAAGCATCGCCGTCGGGACCTTTTTCTCTCGTAGGTTTAAACAACTAACCTCAGGTTGGTTTTGTTGTTCTTTGGTAGCTTATCACATACAACCCAGAGCGCCTGGAGCCTCTTGTCTGGGTCTGACACACTGGAGAGATAGGAAAGGAAATAGCAGAGCACATTATTAGGTCAGTCTCCAGATGGCTAAATGTCCCGAATGAATCATCCTATTTCTTCTCATTGCTGTACACCGACAGACCCATTCAATATTGATACATTTCATTCCCAGTGATAATGTTATGAGCCTTGCCTGGAGGCCTGGATCCATTCATCATAAAGCTGGTACGTCATGAGAGGTTCAGGGAGTTCCCTCAGGTAGGACTTCAGAGCTCCTGAAACCACACAACCGCAGGTATAGTTTGAATATTTCAGCCTCTAAATTGTAGAATTGGTCCAAGTAACACACCAGGAAAACAATGAACTTCAAACATGACTCTGGTTTGGGACGTACCAGCGACCGCGTGGGGGTCGGAGTAGAACTCCTCCAGTTGTGAAGTGGAACAGTCCAGCGCTGCTTTAAGCTTCTTTAGCTTGGACGCCCCCGCTGCGATTCTGAGCAGCCCCTGACAAACACACGAACACACGAAGACGAATAAACAAACACACAGTCGCATCGCAAGCAAACAAAAGACACAAGCGGGCATTCAATGTGCGCACACAAGAGACCCTGTGCCGCTCTCTGAAACACTACACACTCACTTCCCCAACACTCAATTACAGATACTGTCCTTATAAATCCACTACGTACACTCTCCCCCCCCCCCCCCCTGCCAGCTGCACATAATGAAACCTTAAAGCGGGCAAACAAACACACCCACCACTCGCAGCGCAGCACGCTCTTTCCTCTGACGCTTAAACAAAGGCCATCTTCACACCATAATGACACAGACCGGACTCACCAGGGAATGAATACAGGTCGACCAATAATGTGCTTTTTGCAGTTCAAGCTCGCACACTGTAGCTCTTTAGTTGTTTTTTTTGCACAGACACGTACACACTCTGATTTATGAAGAGGAGACAAGTAAGACTCCATTGTATTCTAAATGTGTACTGGGGAGGGACATCACAAAACACATCAATCTTCACTGCAGCATGACGGCTGACAGTTTCTTTGGAACAGCGTTACAGAGATGCAGGAGTCCCCCCCCCCCGTCCCGTCCCGTCTGTGGTTCGACGCTCATGTGAACAAAACAAGTCCGAAGCTTGGTTTCAATTATGCCGCTAATCACAGCCACAGCTCCATGTGACTTTTAATGAGCTATGCCAGCGCTTTTCTTTTTCACTTACATGGCAAGAGAAGGAAAACAAAAGGAACAGTGATGTCAGCTCAGCAAACTAAATAGAGGGAATTAGCTCGGCGTGAGATAAGAAGTGACCTCAGAAAGAGGATCGTCTGCTGATAAACATCTGACCATAATGTGCCTTCATATTTCTTTTCAGTATCGATTTGATTTCACTCGGCAGATCAATACTTGCATCTTTCTATCCACATACAGCAGAACGATCATGTGGGATGCTACGCACAGGGCGGTGTGGAGGATCATCGCTCCACATTTTTTCTTTACCTCCTCCTTCATGCCGGTCTCTAGAAGCATCATGACGCAGGCCTCCATTGGCAGAGCGATCTCCCTTCCGCTCCTTTTCAGGTGCTCGTCCAGCCCAGTGCCGAATGCCGGCTTCTCCGTCCACGAGTCTAAAAACAAAAGAGAGCGATTACTGGTGGAGAGGGAGAGGCAGTGATGCTACACTGTAAATGGCATTAGCATCATTTCTGCTGCTGCAATGTTGTTTGTATCGTCTAGCACGCTGGTATGCAACATAAAAGACATTTCTTAAAATCAGCGCTGGCCACCAGGACTTAGTGTGAACAAGCTTGTTGCTGGGTCTAGATGGCAGATTTCTGGGTCAAAACCTCTCCCTGAGGCCAGTTCTTAACCAGTCACTCCCCCAAAGGCAAAGGAGGGAGATGGGGGGGGGGGGGGGGGGGGGGGGGCTTGCAAAACCCAGGTGGGTGCGATGTGAGAAGTGGTGTGTGTGTGTGTGTGTGGAGTTCATGAGTCATCGCCACATGCTGGGAGACCAGGCTCGTCTGGTTTAGACCACATGTGTTTAACACAGAAAAAATAAAACAAGATCCCTTCTACAAGACCATCGTCACGGCTGCAACAAAAAAAAAAGACAACAAAAAAAAAAACAGGAGGTATTAAGTTTGTAAAATGGAAGAATATTTTTGGAGAGCGGAGAAAACAAAAAGGCTATTCTCTTAAAATCTGGCTCCTCAGTTGAAGCCTTTAGCAACAATTAGCTTCTGGACATTAGAAAAACAGAGCAGAGTGATGTAATTGAAGGGTACAGTAGCTGGTTTTATTTCCCCTGCCAAATGTGAAAGTGTTTTCTGCTCCTAGCAACTACTTGTCAGCTCACCTTTGAGCAAAGCTTCTCACAGTTCTCCTGTGCCCAACAGGAGGAGGTTTGTTTAAAAGGGATCCCCAAACAACACAGGGGCCAAAGAAAAACAGGGGTAGTCACTCGGGGGGGGGGAAGGTGCATTCTTCAGGAAACGCGTATAGTGGTTCCATATTACGAGCCTTCTTGTATGTCTTTTGTTTTTGTGTTAATAGCTGGTGGATGCATAAAGGCCTGTTTTTGCGTGTGTCGTACCTTGCTGAGCCTGGATGGTTGGCAGGACACTCTCCAGGACAGTGAGAGACTTTCTGTGGTAATCGGCTTGAGCTTCTAAGAGCTGCACAAACAGAAACCACAGGGAGAGATAGACGAGGGTGAGTCGATGAAGACGAGCCAGCAGAAGACATCGACAGCAAAGTGAACGAGATGTCTGTCCAGCTCTGTGCTTCCCCAGTTACTCGTGCAAAACACACCATTTCATGGCTTGCTGATGACACGCTGTACTCACTGTAACGAAGAAGCAGGCATAGTCCCCTTCTTTTGAGAAGAAACTGTACATGTCTGCAGCGAGTTGATCCTGAAAAAAGATGACAGACGTAATCTTAATACAGTCGCAATGTGCTTTACAATAAGAACAGTCGATGAGACAAAGTGTAGCTTTAGTCGTCTCCACCACACTGTGTTACATACGCTCAATTGACCGTGTATATCGAGTGGCACAAGGGCAGACGTCAGTGGTCAGCTAAGCCGCTGCTGGTCTGTGCACTATGTGAGTCATAAATCCTCCTGCTGCTGGGCAGCACTCAATGAGAGTGGGAGGGGAAACTGTTGCAAAGGGAAACACAAGGCTCTAGCGCTTCCTGGATAGAAAACCTGACGCATCACGCAGCCACTACACACTAACACTCACCAGTGGTTCAGTTCAATAGATGCAAACACACACACACGCAGTGAGCTGACGGGGCATTTTCAGTGTGTGTGTGTGTGTGTGTGTGTGTGTGTGTGTGTGTGTGTGTGTCAGCAAACTGGGTCAGAGGGCCCAAGGGTCTTGGGAAGTCCAGTGGTTGCTGTGGTTATTTGTTTCCCCCAGTTTAAACATCTGATGAGACCTACTTCCAGTTGCTTTAGCTCTATAAATGGCCTCTCGTATGGCCTGCTATGATAGTGATAAACAAAGACTATAATAAAGTTTTCTTATACAGACCCACGACTCATCCTTACTGATGCCGGTTACCTTGCAAAGCTCCACTTTGTTCATGGCCTCATCCATCTCCTCCTTGAGGAGGTCAGCCTTGGCCGTCAGTGCTTGGGTGTTTGTTCCTGAGATTATCGACTTGGTTGCCTGCAACCATCTGAGTTTGGAAAAGACAAAAGGCACATTTGGGAAATGTAAATGAGACTACCTGAAGTCGTTTTTTAAGTCTTCAAGACGTCAAAGTTCAACGCATAACAACATGGTGAGAGACACGGTGAGCTGTGGATGGACGGACCTTGCTCTGGCAGAATCATAGTCCAGCACCAATTTGGCCAGCTGCTTCCTCTGCTTCAGGATGTTGGGAATGTCCAACTACAAAACATTACATCCACAACACATACAAGTTGAAGAAGTTAGAATGACAAAGATCTGACAATTGTTGGGATTGTTCTTCCTGGATGAGCCTTCTAATGGTAAATAATAGAAGTACGCCAGCTGTTGGGGCTTTTACTCTTACTTCACTTTGTTGAATCAGTGATAACTGTAACATCTACACTTAAACGGCAGATGTTTACTAAAGCAAGACACTTGTAGATGGAGGTCTTGGCCCCCTCCGAACCAAACAGCAGAGCAGCTGGTTAGGAGTAACAACAAGTGCAGGTGTACAAACAGGCCCAGATGCTCGGCTTACGGGTACAAAGATACACATGTCTGATAGCCAACGGTTACTCGTGTTTGGAAAACCACAGTCTGTAGTGACTGGATTGGAATCAGTTTTTGTTTTTACTTCTCCTTCTCCAACCTCACCATATCGCAATAACACAACAGGCCAATGAGAGTCCAACGCCACGGGGGCGGTGTAAAACCAAAAGATAAAAAAATGTTAACGTTAACAAATAATCTATTCCACTATCATTAGCCCAGAGAAAGCAAACAGTACAGTATGTGTGAGGTCTCTTACCTCTGCTAGCTGGCTGAGAGGATCCAGAACGTCCTTCTCTATCTGCAGCTCATGTTGCATCAATTCTGATGCCAGGCGATTCTCTGCCTCGCCGCACACTTCCATCATCTTCCTGTTAACACACACATCAGCACAAAGAGAGAGAGAGAGAAGAGTGTTAAAGTCGTTTTTTTATGCCCGATTATCCTCACTATTAGGTGAAGGTGTGACATCCAGCGTCATAATCACACATCCTCCTGACAAGATACAACAACACAGAAGGATGACAATCTGTTCCAGCTCTTCCCTCTGTTCCACAGTCGGTAATCGTCATCATTTCCAGCTGCCCAAAGCCTGGAGCACAGTGGCCTAGTGACAGCTCATCTTTCGATCATGAATCACAGTGTTATTCGGGAATGAAACCCCCGAAAAAGAACAACCCAGTCTAAGGCTGACAGAGCACCTCATGTACTTTCCCTTCCTCATTACTTTCAGACAGACACATGGCTGCTGTGTAGATCTTTGCAGACATTCACTTTCTGGATCCTCAACTACGGACTGTCTGACGATGAATGATCTGAACCTCGTAAAAAGAAAAAGAAAAAGGGAACTGCTGAAAGTCCCGTCAAGAGAAAACTGGAACGATTGCTCGCCCTGGATGCACGGCCTCATATTTCACGCTCTCTGGGGGGTGCATCTGCTCCACTAGCAACAGTTGCCAAGGAGGAGCCATTGCTTATGTGGCCCCGTCACTCAAATCGCAAAACTCACCCTATCAAGGAGTCTTCTCCCAATTGGTTTCCGCCTTCCACCATCGCCTGGGAGAGTGCAGTCAGAGGAAGCTTTTTCTGCGGGCACAGGGACGGATGCAGACAATGATTAGACTTCCATTGCGACATAAACCGCTAAATGTGCACAAAAAAAGGTACCCATTTCTATACAGTAGCTCCAGTATTTTGATGTTCAAGCCAATGGAAAAATTCATCAGGGAATTTCCATTGAGCGGTAAATGCACAGTCAGGAAGAGGAAGAGAGCTTTCTGAGCACAGGAGGAAAATACAGATGTTAAAAAACGGGATTTTAGACGCCAACTAGGGAAGTGAGACATCTATCAAACACTGGAGCTTGTTTTGTTTTTAACAGTTGCACAGTTTACATCCGTGCAAAACATTTATGAGTGGGCAACATCCTGTTTTCACCAGAGAATCCCAAAGGCAAAAGTGTCATGCATAGAGAGTGAAGACGACAGACGTCTGAATGGGAAACGGAGCGAGCGGTGGTGGTGCCGAGAACCAGTAGAGGTGGAATAAGCAATCTGTGTTTTTACCTGACCATTTCCTGTATAGAGGCGCGGTACGGACTGTGGTGCGTTGTGTGGGGTAGAAAACACAAAAGACAAAATCATGGACTGTAGGCCTGCTACGGACACTTTGAATGAAAACATCTCAAAAACGTTTGCGTGGGAGGTTTCAATTACACATCCTGGGACAGGCGAAATGATCTGGTTAGTTTGTAAACTGCAGCTACGGTGACACATGTTTCATGTTGCAACGAGCTTGATGACTCACGTGTCTCTTCTCCGCGTCGGCACCGATGTGTCCCTGCAGACATGACACCATCCGCTTGTGCGTGTTGTGAGACACCACGCGCACCAACTCCATGCGCCGCTCGATCTGTGCAGAAGACAAAGAGATGCAAGTGCGGATCTTTAGCAAAACGTCCTCTCGATACGCGCCACACGTCATCATAAGTCATCCCGCAAGCGAGGCGCAACAATGTAGAAGCTGCAGGTTTATATGAAGCGTTTGTGTTGTTAAAGGTTCAGCATTTGGTTCATTTTTAAAAATGAAACCCAAGTACTACATCCTGCTGTGTTTGTACACGGATACACACGCATGGCTCGCAGTCTTTAGAACCCCACCGTGTCTCTATAAAGCACCAGCGACACTGTGTCTGCAGCGTTGAGGGCTGATGAGGTCCAGTTCCTCGCAGACATTTGATTTGTAGCTGCCTTGAGGGAGTCGGGGGGTCAGAGTTCACGCATGATTGATAAGGCTCGTCCCCCGCGGAACAATGCTGGAATGTTATCTTTGAAACACATGACTCATCGGAAGTGTCTCTGTAGCAACGGCCACTGGGCTGTGACCGCGAGCGAGGGGCTCTTTGGGTTTAAACAGTCCTTTTTGGATTACACAGGCTTCCTCCTGTCTGCCAGCCTAACTACACAGATCCACTCTGTGCGTTTAGCCTGACGAGAGATAATACTGTCATTGATGAGAGTCACAGCTATTCACGCTTAAGGACAGAGGCCGACTGAAACTCCGCAGGACGACTATTTGCTGTCCTTGTCATGCCAGGTGCCCGACTGGGACAGTCAGTGTCAACATTAGGCCGGCTGTCACTTCCCCATGAATAGAGCCGATGACTGAAAGTTTACCGTCCGAGTCTACTTAAAAGTCTGATGATGCGAAGAACTGGTTTGAGTTGGCAGCGCTTGTGAGAAAGTCAAACGCAGGTCGCATGCTCCGCTTCCAGAACAGAACAGGTGTGTCTTCTCTTCAGTGTTTTGTTTTTTTTGAAGACTAAAAAGCAAAACTGGCGAGAGACAGGAGTGGTCGACAAGAGTCTCAAAAGGGACAAACATGTACTAAAGAGCTGGGACAAACAATGTTCCAAATATAAATGGGAACATTGAGGTCTAGAGGGCAAAAACAAAAACAGAAATGGAGGAAGACAAATGCACAGGGAGGATCAACCAAAATACCAGACAATTGTGTTCCACAAACAGAACGGAGTGGGATCTCAGGAATTCCTTCGGCAGATATCGGCCTTCCAAACGCCGCCCCCCCCCTTCCCCCCTTCCCTCCTTCCCCTCCCTCTGACGTCATTCCCGACCCATGGTGGCCCCCCCCCGGCATTCCCCAAACAGCTGGGTCAAATATAAACTTGCCAAACACATGCATACACACACTTCAATAAGCTATAGGCTTGGGAACACTCGTTTAGACGCAGCCCGGTTAGTACCTGGTACTAAACAAGCAGGGGATTCCCCCCTCCCTGTGCTCTAAGTGGGACGAAGTTCCCCGTGTGGGCGTACTGGAAATGTTTGGGTTACATGGCACTGGGGAGTATTCTTCTTCCTTCCATTGTAACAAATTGGGGTTAGACCCACAACACCGAACAGTCCGAAAAAATTAAAATATGCGGAGGAGTCAAGGGGTCCACCCAGCAGGCGGCAGGGTGCGTGTTTTTTCCTCCCGCTATGTGATGAGGTCAACACTTGGTCAATCCCGTGATGCGTCATAGAGCAGGGAATCCCAACACGGAGTTGGATAGACAGGGAGGAGGCAGACAGAGAGGGTGTCTGTCTTTTTGCCTGTGTTTGTTTATTGGTTCCTAAGAGAGGATGTTAACAAGTCTGGACAAGTACAGAACGAACAAAAATAGCACAACGTGACGCAGTAAGTGGAATCATGCAGTGCCCAAAAAACTAAATACCCTTTGTTTGTATTAGGGATATATGACAGTGATAACAACAGCTTGCTACCGTATACAATGCTACACACAACTAAAGAGTATTACTTTTTAGAATGGAAGTGATTAAAGGAAGATTACACTGAGTGTATTAGAAGAAGAAGGCTGGAGGTCGAGGGGGAGCGAGTACACCAAATTGAAACGAAAAGTCAAAAAATAGCGTGCATATAAACACCGCACGAATATTCCAGGACATGGATAAACTGTGTCCGTTTTAAGTGCGAGGAGCGACACAGTTATCGTAAGAATTAAGGGGGTCGAGTGATTTCCACTGCTCCGTCCCTTACTCCCTTTTCCTTCGTCGGTTCCTGTGAAGTGGGAAACAGAGACTGCGAACGGTCTCACGGATTTCCAGACAGAAGCGTGAACGATTGTTCAAAGTCTCACTCTGATGTCGTCGCTGTCACTTTTGCCCATACAAGGGCCCATATTCACCTCAACACCTGAGACAGAAGAAGGTGTTGAAATGTGTATGCACCAGCTACAAAGAGAGGGTGGGGGAGAAGAATAACAACAATAAAAGGCATTGTGGCCTCGGCTTGTTCTCACCTATGACACCTTCCCCTTCAAAACACAAAGACAATCTTCATCCCTGGAATGTGTTCGCTGAGCAGACGATATTTTGTTCCAACCAGCTGTCTGCCCCGGGGAAATCCCTGCACCAACATACATAGCGCTTTATAGATTATGTAACTTAAATATATATATATATAAACACAGCGTCGCTGATCTCTGTGCAGCTTGTTGAGCCCTTGTTGTTACTACAGTAAGTGTTCCTCAATCATGTGTCAGCAATCCCAGAAGTTTGCATGTCCTAATTTCACCCACTGATTATCAATCTTCAACCAGAGAGGAGGCTCTAATAAGTGCTATCATCTGCTGTTTGGCTGGCATGGAAACCTGCATTCTTTTTTTTTTTGGGGGGCCTCGGTCAGCACATTGTCCAGCTGCTTCAATCAGACTCTTTCCTGCCAAATAAATCCAGTCGGAATGTTGCACGTTATCAGACGTGCTCACTGCTTTTGGTGTGTTTGTTCTGCAATCCAGTACCGGTCATGTTGTAATATGGAGATAAGTGAGAAGCTTCGTGGGAAAGAAGAAAAAGCCTAACAGGTGTTGAGAAGAGATAATTACAGGTGGTAAAACTACAGGCATGGGGGAGATAATAAAAAAAACAGCAGGCTCGCCGTCACTGAGCATGACGGCGTTTGACCTTTTCTAATTATTTCATTGAACATACATAGAAATACTTTAGGAGGTATTTTGAAGCAAAAACTAGTCCATGGACAGTAACTGCAGCCACTGCCTAACAGCCATTGCAGTGTTGAGAGCTGCTCAGAGCTCTCCGGTCGGATCAATGATTTACCTGTAAGAGGTCATCGCTGAGGACTTCTGTTTTCTCCGCTCTGTGGGTGAGAAAAGACAACAGAGAGCACACAGGTTAGCACCGACAGACCACCAGAGCAGATAAGTCATCTGTACATCAACGCAGTGTGCAGTCCACTGTAAAAATATCTGCGAGACAAATTGACACCACTCCTTAAAAAGACTGGTTTCCACGCTCAGCTTGGACTCTGAAATAGAGACAAGTATTGAAGTGGGCATCCGAGATAGGGTGGGTCTCTTTAGCGTGTTGCCACGGCTCAACCGGCCACGCGACAGGCCGGAGGCAACACCTGTCTGTCTTTTCCGACTGCACAGTTAAGCTAAAATCACACAGGAGGAAGAGTGTTCATTTCTTTAAAAGCCACCGGTAGCACGGCTCAGGGTGCCGTGCACAGGGTGGCCAATGCCACGCAGCTCTGCTCTGCCTGAGCCTATTAATAGCAAACTAATAGTTGGACCTGAAGAGGTCAGATAGATTATTCACTTAAAGGGAGAAGGCTGGGAAACACAGGCTAAGCTCATACTGCTTATCAACACCTCCGCACACTGGCTGATGGCTTCTGCACTGCAGTCAAGTGGGTCAAGATCGTTCGCTTGCAACTGTGAGAAAAAGAAAAAAAAACGCTGCCCTAGATTGCGGTATATTTGCAGACAAACACGTTAACACGGATTATAAAGCAAAAACATCCAACTACGCCAATCCAACTTTTACTCTATTGATACCAACTCTGATACGACAACTCAAGGATAATGGCAATATGACACGAGGCCATGCATTGCTTTGGAGCTAGAAACTGAGTTGATGGCGAGCCGTAACTTAAGGAATATATCTGATGGCGGAATATTTGTACGCTATTAACGCAGAGACTGCATCTCATGCTGGTCAGCTGCTACACGACGCTCTTAAAAAAAAACGTCTGTATTGCCTCAGATATCTCGGTGCAACCCTAAGAATTTCATAATTTTTTATTGTCGTCATACAGCAAAACAACGATTTAAAAAAAATGGCGTACCAGAATAATTTCCCAAACACGAATCACGGCGCTGTCAGACGCTGCGTTTCATTAAAATAGAATTATGTGTTAGATTCTTGTAATTACTCTGAGAGGAAGTCCAGTGTTGCATATGATAATTACATACATTTATATATAATGTAGAATAAACTTTCTCTATTTACTGTTACGCAAAATGAAGACTGTGCAGGTATTGTTGTGTCAAGTTCAGCCTTCTGACTGAAGTGACGTGTATACAGTGGCTTGCCTACATTTTGGGCGACTTGGAGCTTTTAACGCAGCCTGGGGGCCCCTCCTCCAAAAAAACTGCTCCATGAACTATAGTAACCTCGCCCCAGCTGCTTTCAATTACAACACACAGGCAGGGAGAAACAGAAAGAGACTGACAGAGATGGGATGATAGTTTGGGGGGTTTAGAAGGAAAGAAATACAAATACATAGATTTTGGGGGTGGGGTGGGGGGATTAAAGACTCCTAGAAGTGCCAAAACAGATTCACCTAGAGAGGCTGGGGATGAATGGAAATATTTTTTTCTCTGGAGGAGAGCCATAGCCAAGCCAGGGAGTGACTGAGGACCTAATAACCCACAGACAAAACTTCCAGCTAGCTGCACACACACACACACACACACACACACACACACTGCAATGTGCACACGCACGTACAGAGCGTGATTATAAAGCCACAATATGGAATCCATGTTCTGGTGATGTCTACATGCTTGAAGAGCTCTGTATGTGGTCCTGTCAGGGGCCTAGTCTTTAAAACCAGTGTATTCATCAAGCAGACTCATGCCGTCATGAATACACGACTGTGGATCACACACACCGCCTGTGCAAATTGATCCTTCGGCATGTATGCTTGCACACAAAAGAGCTCGACTTCCCCCATAACCTTGGTTATGGAGGTGCTAGCTGGACGTATGTCTGAGGGGATTTTGGCAGATTTACAGGATAAATCCAACTGGGACTCTACCTGAAAAATGGAGCAACATTCACTAGATTTTCACTATTAATTGAGCTCTGCTTACTTATGTCAATGTGAGCCGGAAAAAAAACTTGTTTTCATGACATTTTCAATTATTGCCCTAACCCGATTATAACTGAATGATCATGTGAAGACACTTATAGAGTAATAAAAGCAACACTTGTGTGAACCAACCCCGAAAAAAACACCGTGTCACAGGGGGCAAAAAAAAAAGAAAAAGGCCGCGAGGACGAGCAACAACAAACAAAACAATTGTTTTGCCGACATCAGCTGACCCGGAGCGAACAGAGCTGACCCCCGTCGGGGGCCTCGTCGAAGCAGCGGCCTTTAGAGAAAGTGTGTCACATGTGACTTCTTACAACAACACGAGAGGCTCGCCCACCACATCAGAGTGGTAACCATGGCGATGCACTATTAAAGTGGAAGGGGAGTAAGTGAATACCGCCGCCATAAGCACAATAGAGCGGCTGTTAGCGGGCCACTCGACACAATCAGCGGGCTGAGAGGTAGGGAGGGTCGGCGTCTAACGGCAGTTGGCAGCTTAAGGCACAAGGTAATGGATACTGGACCCAGATGAAAGGAGCATGGGAGTGTAACTGACTGACTCAGCTCATACAACCTCCGTAATGTGGCTGATTATGAGAGATGTTCAGCCAACATTGGCCCTGGACAAGAACGAGCATAAACACCGAAGGGCTTTTATCAAATGTGTATTGTTGTGGTATGAAGATGAATCTAAGCTAAACCTGCCCGGCATGTCAAAGCTGGACGCGTCCTTCTTGGCACAATGTTGCAACAATTAATGAATGAGAAATGTGTAAACAAAAGTAAATCGTAGTTTCCCAACACACCCCATGAAATGGCTTGTTTTGTCCAGAACCTAAAATGATATTTAGTTTTACTATCATAGAAGATATATTGATTGATAGATGACTCCAACGATTAATCAATTATAAAAATGATTGTCAATTAACTTTCGTCAAATTGTTTCAGCTCTAGTATCGTGAAAATTGTATAATGATCACGACCGCCCACTAGCACATCCTTCCTGTAACGGAGGTGAATTATTGTGATCAACATGATTAAATTCTCGTCCTCATTTTTTTTGCCATTTGCCGTGCCACACAGGTATCCCACCTGACACACCTCTTTGTCCCCAGAGAGGCCCCGGCCTGGTGAGACACGGGGGGGGAACGCCCGGTGTCGCCTGTCCTCGTTAATTCAACAGTGACATGTTGCTGATCCCTGTGGGGAGAGCGTCTTTTCAACACGACCCCATCTCGAGTGAATCGAGGACTTGCAGACACAATAGGTCTCACTGCGCTAGCGAGATTGTTGCTGTATCAAATAAGGATTATATAACGCAACCGTTTACTCGTTGTCGCATCTCTCAGTTGAAGTGCAGAGGGTGATAACTAAACAATTTGTGGTTTTTGTTGACCCCACTTTGGCAACCACGGAGCTACAGAACAGAGATACGCGGTCAGTGAGTTTGTTGTAAGCTCACGTCTGTATGGACGAGTTCACGACGTTACGACGACCCTACCGACCCAGATGATGTCAAAGATGATGCAAGTTCAGTTTGAGTAACAGAGGAATGTGTTCAAAGGCTTATAAGACTTATAAGAACGCGGCCTCGGAGGTGCCGGTAGGCAGTTTGTGTTACCGCTGGACGGGTTAGCCGTTTCCAGTACTAATGCTAAGCTAATGTGTGACGTCATCTAAAAGGACCCTGAGCCGATCTTCCAGGCCTAAGCACCTACACTGGCCGTAGCTTCGTATTCACACATTTGAGAGTCGGATTGATGTGCTCGTCCAATTCTCCACCAGAAAGTGAATTCCCCAAAACATCAAACTATTGCTTTAATAAGCTCCTACTGTATGAAAATTACAATATTTCTACTGACGTTAGCAGCCACTCCTTATTTCAGGCGAGCATGACTATTTATATGTTAGCTTCTTTAAAAAGGTGTTACCGCCTAACCACGTTAACCTGCATTAAGCATGCATGTATAGAGAGTTCAAAGACAGCAAACTAAAATATGCTTCCGCAAAGACATAAAAATCATTGTTATGTTCCGTGGCACGAGTCACGTGCGCCTCAGTTTCACTCTCCACATCAATCTCCCCAGATTTCTCTCTCTCGCGTTCTCTAGAAAACACCAGCATGTCTCTGGGAGGCAGCTTCCTGTTTGTAGAAGAAGAAGGAGAGACTTCCTCAGAGCGGCTGCTCGCTGGACACAGTGTTCTGCCTTTGCACAATCACAGGAACCCAGGGGGCAGCGGAGAGGGCCTCTGCGATCCAAACTTCTTTTTTCTTTTTTTTTTGCAGACGCAGATGCACGAGGCCGGCATTGAACTTAATGGACAAAGCAGAGCGTGCTCGCTCTCCCCCCTAATCCAAACGCTGACAGGTCACTCGTTCAGAAGACCGTGTATACGAGGGCTGGACGCTACTTGTGTACACACAGAAGAGCTAGCAACCACTGCATACACACACACACACACACACACACACACACATACACACACACACACATGCATGCAAATGTCTGTTTTCTGCATTACACTCTCTCCAGTTCTAATTTACTGCTGGTGCACAGCAGTGAGGAAATTATGAGTATTCCAGCTGCGCCCCCAAGTAGCAGAAAAGTTTCTTCAAAATGTTTGTTGCTCTGATGACGGGCAATAGCCCAAACATTGTGTTATAATAAATAAATAAATAAGAGCTATATTTTACTGCAAAGCAAATGTTGTGCCTCTTTTTTTTCCTCTTGGTAGTTTTTTTTTTTTTTTATAGCAGCACCTTGTCCTCAGCATCATGTGATCCCTTTAGGGTGATATGAACTGCAGGAAAAGCAACTATAAAGGCAACTGATGCTCCAGGGAAGTATTTCATGCTTCTGAATGTGGAAACTATAATCGATGTGGCAACGCTGCCTCCGCCCATTTAAAGATGACACACTGTTGTTTCCTTTACCTGGTACCGTCCAGTACTTGGGTGCACCTGCTGTCCACCAAACACTGTTGGCACCCATGTAAACACACACACACACACACTGACAAGTACACATGCACACAGAACGCCACACATCATGAGAGCCGACCTCTCGTGATGAGAACCTCCTGTCCACACAAGGCCAGGCTGAAGCCATCGCTACTTTAGATATCTGCTTACAGAGGGACAGTGTGTGTGTGTGTGTGTGTCGTCACACACCAGCACAGTGGCACTAGTTCACGAGCCCCAACACTGCAGAATGCTTTCTCTTTTCTTACTCTTTTTTAAATCAGAGGGTTGATTCATCCACTTAACAGCCTAGACACTGCGGCGTGTTACAAGTTCAGATGGAGAGAACGCTTGGAGTGGAGGCAGACAGACACTTATCCATCACATTAATCTGTTTTTATACGTTTTAAGTTGGATGCCTGGTTGAAGCCGAGCGTCTCGTGTTTCACAAATGGAGGAGGCTCATGCTGCCACTTTATCAGCACAGAGTGAGAGAGAACATTATGGTGGAGAGTGCATAACAGCTCATCCGCCCGCTGCAGCACATTAGTCCCGTTACAAATCTCAGATATCAAATACAATACGTATTGGTGCATCCCTGCCTTTGGCCACATGCCCTATTCCTGTATGTTCTCCTAAATCCATCAGACATGTCTTCTATTCTACACGCTTTGTGACAGCAGAGTAAAACCGTATAATGAAAGAAGGGGACCGGTCCAAAGGAAGGAGCTCATCATTGGGCTCCTGGCAGTGCTGCCACTGTGTGGATGGCTCATTCAGTCTTCTGAGGAGGACATCTGGTTGGCTTCAGACAGCAAGGAAAGCATTCCCCACATCCAGATTGTTTAATCAACAGTCAAATCCTTAAGTCTGGTTGTCACCCATTAAACACGACTCATTCATTCATGAAAGACTGTCGTCACAGTCTGCGTGCAGCAACTGATTAGATTACTTAATGTGATTTTCTCTTCTTTTCTTTACAACATCCCACTGCCACAAAGTTAAGGACAAGTGTGGTTAAACGGAAGTCTTTAAAAGACCAAAATAAAGTGTGTCGCTGGTAAACAACGCGGACTTCAATACTTGCCTGCCAACTGTTTGATTGGCGAGCTGTTTCATCCGATTGAACTGCTTCTTCATTTTCGGTCCCTTTGCCAGTCTGGTCTTTCCGAAGTTACCGCTTCAAAAGCCGGGCTTTTGGTTTGTCATGAAGTTCCCCGGGGCCTCTCCCCGTTTTAATTCTCCGAGCTGTCGCTGTGACAGGGGAAACAAGCAGGAGCCATTGAGCCCAAAAGCCAATTAAAAATAGTTTGTAGCCTCGCTAGCTCCCGAAGCTAGCCTCTCCCAAGTGGAGATTCTAGAGAAAAAGTTCCCGTCGAGGCGACGGCATGATCCGAGAACCTCCTTTTGAGTGTGTTTTCCGTGCATGAACGGCCCTGACCAACTTTCACCGGCTCCAGCAGGGGCTTCTCATGGCTCGTCTCGGTTGCTGCCTTTGACCCGTTAGCCGACGAGCTAACGTTACCGAGCTGGATAATCCGTCGGCCGCTTTCTCCCAGAGCAGAGCAGAGCAGGGAGCCGAGTGAACAGCAGCAGCGGCTCACCTCTGTCACTGCCAGGGAGAGGGGGAGAGAGAGAGGGAGAGGGGGAGAGGGAGAGGGGGAGAGGGAGAGAGAGGGAGGGAGAGAGAGGGAGAGAGCATCTGCCAGACAGCACCACCTCCCTCTGGACGCTGACGGGAGAAACCCGCTCACATATGAAGCTATAAAACAAAACTGTACCACAATAACAAAAAGTGCCAATAAAGAAAAAATACTGACTTTACTTTCAAATTAATTTCTAATGTTGCTTGTTGTTCTGCCTGCAGAGGAGAACACTTCAGAGTAACATTTATTGTGCATTAACTTATCAAATGTATTTAAACCCTCTAAGAGGCTCCACCAGCTGCTATATAGGTAAACAGGTGAAACCCCATTTGATGCAAAAGCAGTCAGAGATCCACATGTAAACAAATATGTTTTTAAATGCAATGCAAAAAGTAATATGAGCTCGTCACATTGCGTGGTTGCAGATACTTTGTTGCATTGCTACAAAAGTGATCAAATCAATTCTTTGAAATATATCATGCCTCCAAATCTAAAAACAACAACAGTACTTTATGTTTAAACGGTGCATTCATACAGTACAGGTCGCAAGAAAAGAAGTCAGATTTATTTTTCCAATATAGTCTCCAGTGCAAGCTACAAACCACACTATGATCATCTCCAAATACTAAGCTGTTTTAAATTGTTAATCCATCCACTTAAATCCATTATGAAGTAAAGATAAGAAGATATTATATAGATTAACAAATAGTTTGACGCTTCAAACACTTTTTGTACACTTAGTTTATCTGAGATAATACTGGAAATTCTGTTATAGACAATGTTCTAAGACAACATGCCTTGGAAAACATATAGATTTTACGTGAAACAAGTATTAGTACAAGCCCACATCCTTTTTGCTGTAAGGCAATAAGGCTATGCTGGCCCTTAATTGCATGCAACTCAAGTAACTGATGCAGTAAAAGGACTGAGACAGGCTTCTGTCAGAGGCCAAATGCACTATGCTTCTGCAAGATCGAAGATATTGATCCTTACGCTTTTCAGCTGGTTGTCATCTTCCCGACTGGGATAGAAATCTCTATATCTATATCTATAAATATTTGAGATACGTTTTGTGTACAGCCATGATGTGCAACAGTATGAAGCACAAATGATTGTATATGCCTGTAGGATTCTGCATGTGGCTGTTCCGAGCTGAGGTCTTCCAAAATTCTCTTTGCAGCTGTATGGTTTCTTTTTCCGTGGATTCTCAAATAGATTTTTAATAAAGCTGCTGAAGTTATTCCCACGAGGAGGACAAGTCCCTCTCTCTTTCATCTGACTCTCTGCTGCATCAGGTTCTCTGAGGGATTCAAACACCATTCCTAAGATGCCACAAAGTCATTCTTGATTTTCTGAGTGACATATGGTGTCCTTAATGAGGTTGGCTTTGTATTGGCAGGATTTCCACAGACATTTTATGAGGAAATGAGACTGAATGGCTTTGAATTCCATATTTCACATGGGACTTGATGGATGTCCTGTCACTCCCCTCCTTTGTAAATGCTCCTTTTTAACTCCACTCCAAGCTAATCTTCAGAATAAAACAGATGAAAGTTGTTGCATCTTATTCAGGCGCATATTTCACTGATTTAGTTGATTTATGTCTATTTAGCAGAATCACATTTTCTAAGTTCTGAATTTGAATTTGAATAACTTCTAGCACAGAATACCAGCGCAGTAAACTATCCTGGTTTAAATGTAAAACGCCAGTCAGAAAGTGATCATAAGCAAGTATATGTAAGGAAAAACTCCACAAACCATCTGTCTGTTTATTGGTAGGTTTAATGACATTGTTTGTCCATTTCAGCCATTTAATAAGCCTGCAAGGCTAAACCGGCCTATTACCTGTCTACCAAAAGACGATGCTCAGTGCAAAACACAGTAAAGAGCACCAAGTGGAAAAGGTGACATTGGCTCATAATTTCGACACACAACATATAAAAATACTTCTGTGATTGTGTAGCGGTGGGTTTAATGTATTCGTGTGCTCAATGAGAACCTCCGCAGGGATACTTTTAATCTGAAAAATGCTAACCGGAAGTGTTTGCAATGGAGTCGGAACTGTTCCAACGTTTCTAACGGCGAGTTGTTATTAACCAGCAAAATATTACTCCCTCGTAAAATACCGCTCATTTTCATCCAACTCGTTGTTCGTTTACTATACACAAGTACTTGAGCAACCCGACCAAGCTCACAGTTTCATTCTTACTCGTCTTCTTAAATAACCTCACCTGTCAAAAACGAGTTAGCCCGTTAGCTTGTTTTTAGCTAGCCAGTGGAGAGCAGGTGGACGAGGTTATGCAGCGCATACAGTTTTAATGTGGACAACATCACGCTACGACGAGGATCGTTAATGGCAGCCCGGCAACCCTTCACAGACTCGGATACTGCCGATGAAGCAGTGAGGGCGACCTGTGACGATGCAACCATATGCAAAAGGTAACAGCATGGAGTGCTGCAGCACATTCTTATTATTTAACCTTACTATCGTATGGCTTTAACTGCTTCACGTTAAGGAGACTTATATTGAAGAAGCGAAGGAGTTAATGCACATTAAAGGTAATGTGTCATGATACTATTATGTCATCGCTACAGGTAATCGAGCTATCAGTGGTAATGTACAGTAATGCCCAATAACTAACGTTAGCACACACAGAGCAACATGGGTCTCCCATGTATGGATTAGACCACACCAGCAAAACCAAAAATAGAGCAGAAAACTGCACAGATCTGTAGAGCTGGGTCGTGATCCTTTGTGCTTACTTCTTATTGGTTAATTAAAACAAAAATCCTATTCTAGGTTTGCTAGCAGTAAAGGCTACTGGAAGGACCCCTATATCCAGTATTTCGTAAGATCTGTAGGGGAGCGGAAGGCTCCAGAAATCAACAGAGGTAAGTGATGCAGCCTCTTCTTTCACGTGCATTTCTCCAGCCTCGTGAAGGCAGTCATGTGGTACAAATTATTACATTCATAGTCACTGGATCGGCAGTACATGAGATGAATAGTCTGCAGCAAATCCCTCATTCGCACAATACTGCAGAGTTGAAAGAATGTGTGCAGTGCATAGAGTGACGATGACTGTTTATGTGAAGTGTCCCATGTTGTGTGTTTTATTAGCTTATTTTACTTTCCTCTCATCTCATTTTGACAGGTTACTATGCCCGCGTTCAGGGAGTTAACCATCTCCTTGATGCGTTTATAAGGAAAGCAGAGTGTGACTGTCAAGTAATCAACCTGGGTGCTGGACTGGACACCACGTTTTGGCGACTTAAGGTTTGCAGCATTGCAGCAACTAAATGTGACTCACCATTCTGATGTGGCTTTTGATCCTGTTTGATTTGACTCGGTGGCATCGCGTACACTTAATCATCTTTAAAGTATTATCCAATGCAAAGACCTTTACTGTATTTGTGTGTGTGTGTGCGCTATAGGATAAAAACCTCATGCCACGGAAGTTCTTTGAAGTTGACTTTCCAACAGTTGTGGCCAGAAAAATACACAACATCAAGTAAGTCAACCGTGCAATTATTATATTTATCATAACTATTAGTATTGTAGTTTATTTTTATACATACATGAACCAAATCAGCCACAAGCTTCCCTTATAGAACCAGAAGATCTGGTTATTATGGTTATATATTATGCAATGTGTAACTGCATAAACATGCATTGATGAGGGAAATCGAGTATAGTTAGTATAACTGGTATTGTAAGGAAGTACATTAAGAAGTATAATATATATATATATGATGGCTTTTGTATTGCAATTTGGGGTTGCGCTCTGTAGAGGGAGACACAGCTGCATTTACAGCTGTTGTACAAAATAATTCAAGGATCAGTCGCAGTGTGTTTGTACTGTATGAAATCCTCACATGTATGTAAGGATTTATTTTTTGAGCTGTTATATATATATATATATATATATATATATATATATGTCTATTATATGTAAATAATAGCTACCAGTATTCAGACTAAGCTCTTTATAAGTGTGTGTTTAAGAATACTTAAGTCAGAAACATTTTGTATACTGCAGTATAAGTGCAATATTATCACAATTACTACCATGGAAGCTAAAAAATATAATAAATGTAAACTATTTTCTTTGACTAGGACAAAACCGCCTCTGTCCAAACCCCTCATCGAAACCCACTCAACAGATTCCCTACTACTAGGTAATGAGCAACAGTTCCATTCATTACATAACATATCTACTGTCTGTGGTTTAGCTCAAAAGATATTTGTTGAGTATCTTTTCCAACTTCTTCATGTGTGTGTTTTTTTTTTCTTTGCTCAGATGCCCACAGCCTCGACTCGGACCGGTACTGTATCATCGGGGCGGACCTCAGAGACATCTCCAGTTTGGATGAAAAACTGAAGAAGTTCCAGCTTAATCCAGAGTACGTGTGGATATGTTTCACTCTCACTGCCGTATGTGATGCTGCAGATGTTGTGTTTTTACAGTGAGCGACATTTCCTGGATGGTATGCCTTTAGCCACATGTTGAGACGTTTCTGTCGAGGTTTTGATCATTTGTTTCATTGTGAAACTATTGGAGTCCACTGTAACTGACATGAGTTAGAGAGTATCTTTTTTTCATCGGTAGCAGAAGACCAAAGCACATGTCTATTTCATCGTAGTTTGATTGCACAGACATGCTTTCTTGTATGTGTTTTTTTTAATTTATGGCCCCATAAAAACATAACCTACTCATTATTACCTTTTTATTTATCGAGGGAAGTTTGACAAAGAGCGATGCTATCTTTTTCAGGAAGCGGGCAGATTTTACGTTTTAGTCTTTTATAGTTCCATATTTGTGTTCTGCCTACCGACACTAAAAGTTGACGCAAAAATGTAATATTCCTCTGTGAATATGATCGATTTTATAGTGTAGGTTATTTTATTCTAAGAATAACAGATATCTCAATGGTTTGAATTAAGGTTTTATTGTTTTCTACTGTGCTTAACTGAATGAAAAAAACAGTAAATCATCTTCGCGATGACGCATTTCTGGATCCAGAGAACAGAGCTGCTTTCCTGTTATGTTGTGTTGGTGAAGTGTACTACTGTCCTCGCTCCCAGATTACCTACATTGCTGCTGTCTGAGTGTGTGCTGGTCTACATGACGCCCTCCCAGTCCTCCAATGTAGTTCACTGGGCCGCGGAAACCTTCCACACCGCCATGTTCATCAACTACGAACAGGTAAACGAGACAAATGACTTCATCCAGGTACAGCACGACAATACACTCGTTTGCTTCTGTTGTCCAAGGAACACCTTATGCAAGTGTCTGGCCTAACTTAAGGCTCCAACCTCTCTTAACGTGATCTGTGCGTCCAAGGTGAACATGAGCGATCGATTTGGCCAGGTGATGATCGAGAACCTGCAGCGTCGCCAGTGCACCCTGGCTGGAGTGGAGGCCTGTCAGTCTCTGGACTCTCAGGTAGCCTCCAAGCACTCAAACTCGATAGTTCACAACCAAGACGTTGTGGCTTTGTGAGGCTAGTAACCTGTCAAGTCCAAGATGTATGAAATGTTTTGAGGATCAGCAATGTGTTTGAATGTGTGGTGTCTGCAGAAGGAGCGGTTTCTGAAGACGGGCTGGGAGCATGCTGATGCTCTGGACATGATCGCGGTCTACAGTATGCTGCCCCAGGATGACATAGAGAGGTAACGCATGTAGTACTTAGTACTTAGTAGTTCCAGATTTTTGGAGATTAAACCATAGGAACTGTAAGTCAGGATATCTCCGCCTCTGCGACATGAATGTTGGCTGATTTTAAAGATCACGTTCCTGACCCGATGATGAAATAGTTATTTTCTTTCCTACAGAATTGAGAGTCTGGAGTTCCTGGATGAGAGGGAGCTGTTGGAACAACTGCTCCAGCACTACAGTATCTGCTGGGCCACCAAGGACAAACTCAACCTGGGTAACGCTCATGTTATGTTACAGTTCCATGGAAATGAACGGGCATGTCAGCTGTAGTTAGGAAGTATTAAACTATGACGGCTCAGTTCCAGGGTCATCTGCACCCCACTATGGCGCCAATGCTGTCCGTATTTACTTTGTGTTGCTAATATGTGTTAGGCGTTTTATATTTCCACCCATCCTCTCAGTTTGAGTGTGTGGTGTGGTCATGTAAAGGAACAGGTCGTGCTCTTGTTTCCTCAGGTCTGTCACAGTTGGCGTATTGAGTGTGAAAGTGCTCCACCGTTGGACACGCTTTAGACGTGTCTATGCCAAAATCAACAACAGGAGAAGATGTGCGAAGGGAGACGTTGGGAAAAGAGGAAGCCCATATTCTCCACCAAGCCCCCCCCCCCCCCCATCCCCCGTCGATGAGCTGTTCCGGTGTAAAAACACCCGGCATCAGCAGAAAGTGATTTGACGAGCATCCTGTGTTACCCAATCCACGTCAAAGATAAGAGGTGATCACGATGAGTGCTTTGTCGAGGTTTGTCCCGCACACTGGCTCCGAGTTACCAACTGTAAAGTGGAACAAGTTTGTCTTCATTCATTTGCTGACAGACATTTTTGTTTATGCACTTAAACGGAAATATTATTTCAAAATCTGCTCACCTGTTGTGGGATATTGACGAAAGTACGACGTTTTCAGACGTCCTTTTCTGGTTTTCATGTGCCATTTAGGTTTAATTTATGAATCAACTGACTCATTTCTATACAAAACATACACACATGCATGTGAAACCGTAAGAGATGCATTGCATTGCATCTACTGGTTCATTTACATTCGCCCATAAAATGTTTTTTGTTCGTGAGCCTGGTTTTCAAACAGCGAAGAGGACGTGACAGATTAGTTTG
The DNA here is from genome assembly GCA_032191485.1 of Leptoclinus maculatus. Taxonomy (NCBI): domain Eukaryota; kingdom Metazoa; phylum Chordata; class Actinopteri; order Perciformes; family Stichaeidae; genus Leptoclinus; species Leptoclinus maculatus. Next base: position 11,197,119 of record JAVDOI010000015.1, read on the forward strand.
TGATAGATTATATTTGATGGATGCTGTTCAAGTGCAGTTGAATAAAAATGTCCTTTTGTGTAAGACGTTGTTGCTCTGTTCATTTCTGTACCTTGTTATGGACTATATTTATGGACTATATAAACTTCTTATCTAGTTTATCTGCAGTGGAAGGGACAAGCTGATATCATTATGATAAGCTGTGCAGATGTTTGTGTGTCCAGTCATACTGTGAGTACTATGTGTTGTGTTGGAAGCATCCATATACGTTTATGGTCACGGATCACACGGCTGCTTGTATGTGAAAGCACCTTAAATATCCAGATGACTTCAGTTTTACTTTTAGTTTTCCATCTCACAACTTTACTGCTTCTGTTGACTCACCCCTCTCATCAGTGTTGTTTCCAGCAGCAGAAGGCACCAGATATTAAAAATTGTTAAAAGCAGAGTGAACATAGGATCTCCACTAAAATGCAACTCCAATTTATTGGTAATGTTGCTCGTACTTGTCGGATGGGTGAGTGTTTGCTACCAAGCATTGGGTACATTTACTTCAATACAATTTTGAGGTACCATTTACTCCTACTTAATACTCAATCCACTAGACTTCACTCATTTGATAACTTTAGTTAGGCCACGAGTTACTTTAGACTTAAATTATTAATACAAAATATAAATCAACTGATAAATTATGACGTAATAAAGATTACGCTACCCAGCAGTATATAAACTAATACACATTAGCGCCATCTTTACCAGCTGTAACATTAAAGTCATGTACACATTAATGCAACAGTTGTAATCTATATGACTCTGAAATGGGACATTCTGCATAAGGAGCAGTTTTACTTATGGTACTTTAAGTATACTTTGATGCTTATACTGTTCTTGACACAGTGTCTTCCCCCATTAGAATGTGATTAATGCACGCTCTGTAGCAAACAAGGCTCACATTTTAAATGGACTTAATTAACAAAACAAAGCCATCATCTTGCCCTCTGGATGTTATACCATCCTTTCTATTTCAGAAAGTTGGCCCTACTGTAACATCTATTGTTAATTCCTCATTGTCTACAGGAATTGTCCCGTCCTATTTTAAACATGCCACTATCCAGCCTACATTAAAGAAACCCAACTTAGATCCTGCTTTGCCTATGAACTACAGGCCCATATCAAAACTACCTTTCCTTTCAACAATCTTAGAGAAAGTGGTGGCCAACCAACTTACTGCTGCACTGGAGAGACACAACATGTATGACAAATTCCAGTCTGGGCTCCGTAAAAAACACTCTACTGAAACTGCTCTCCTGAGGGTTTCAAATGACATTCTCATGTCCTCTGATGCAGGTGACTGCTCTGTGTTAGTACTCCTGGACCTCAGTTCTGCATGTGACACTGTAGACTATAACATCTTGATTAAGCGGCTACGTGATTGGGTTGGCATACCTGGCATAGCGTTAGACTGGTTTACATCTTACCTCACTGACAGAATGTCTCTGTGGGTGATTTCGTGTCTGTCACCTCTCCACTCTCTTGTGGCGTACCACAGGGCTCGGTTCTGGAGCCTCTGTTATTTTCCCTATATTTGTTACCTTTGGGACCGATTATAAAAAGTTATAATGTTGCCTATCATTTATATGCAGATGATATCCAACTCCATCTGTCATTCAAACCCAGTGAGGCCTTCGCATTAACTAGGCTGCTGGACTGTGTCAATGCTATTAGAGACTGGACGGCAGAAAACTGCTTACAACTTAACGACACCAAGACGGAGGTTCTAGTTATTGCACCAGATGAGTTTGTCCCTACGATCAAGCAGAGTATTGGTCCATTCTCCTCTGCTGCCCATTGCAACCTGCGTAATCCATGTCGTTTGACCCCCATGTTAAGCAGCGGTCCAGATCCTGTTTCTTCCACCTAAGAAATATCAGTAAACTGAGAGCTGTAGTATCAACAGCTGAACTAGAGATGATCATACACGCCTTTATCTCTTCACGCATCGACTACTGTAACACACTTTTCTCGTCACTCAGTGTATCTGCTCTTAACCGTTTGCAGGTAATCCAAAATGCTGCCGCCAGATTACTCACTAGGACAAATCGTCCTCACATCACCCCCGTACTCCGATCTCTCCACTGGCTTCACTTTAGGATCCACTTTAAAATTCTCACTCTCACTTACAGAGCACTACACGGCCAGGCTCCTACATACCGGTATATGACTGAATTACTTCACCCTTATTCACCCCGCCCGTGCTCTCAGGTCAAACATGTTAAATTGTCTGTCTGTCCCACGCACTCGCCTTAAGACCCGTGGTGACCGAGCGTTTGAGGCAGTAGCACCAAGGTTGTGGAATGCTCTGCCTGATACCCCTACGTTTCTCAGATTCTGTGAATTCATTCCAGAATCAGCTCAAGACACGCCTGTTTAGACTGGCGTTTGACTAAAACTCATGTCCTGCTTTTAAACCATGTTTTAATTTTGTACTTTCTGTGTGTAAATTATTGGCCCTTATTTGGTCACATTGTGTTGTTTATGTTTGTAATTCTGCCCCTGTTACGCACTTTGTGCCTTATGTCTGTAAAAAGCGCTTTATAAATAAATCTTACTTACTTACTCTTCACTCACTTACTTCTTCTACTTGATTTAAGAAAGCAGGACTTTTATGTAGAAGAATATTTTTATACTGTCAACTTTAAAGTGATAATATTTAAGGGTTGTGTTCACTGCCCCCAAGGTGGCCAAAAAATAATTATTAAAATTAAAATGATTGCAGGTTTAGTACGAAAAAACAAAGTTTACACCCTCCTCAGATGTATTAAAATGATTTCATTGATAGAACACGAAAAAGATGTTTCACCTAAACAAAACAAGTGTTTCTGCAGTGCTGACAGCCCTCATCCTTATCTCTCAACAACACCATACTAATCGTTTTATGAGCTCCTCCTGATTGCCAGTAGTCTTGGGAGTATAAACAATAGCAGGAAGGTGGGGCATCCAAGAGGAAAAAAAATGGGGACCTGCGTACGTCCTTTATGGATCATCCTGAGAATGGCTCATATACATGAGCGTGCATTCATCGGACCACCCAGTGCCGACTGTAGTCCACCAGTGGAACAAGTGGCACAGGGCAGAAAGGTGTTTTATTTGTTCTCGCCAGTATGTCAGGGACAGAAACGAAGACAGAGGTCTTCACAATAACTGAGGCGGGAGAGTCGCCACCTGAGAGAGGCAACAGGACGAGGAGCATCTTTGAGAAGTACGTGCAGCCCTGCCTGGCCGAGCTGTTTGGGACGAGCCTGTTTGTGTTTGTGGGGTGTGCCTCCGTCGTTGGGAATGTGGCAGCGGGTGGTGTCATCCAGCCTGCCGTGGCACATGGACTGGCGCTGGGAGTGCTGATCATGGTGTTCGGGCAAATTAGGTAAAGACTGCTAAATAATTGATTGTGTATGTTTTTGAGGTGACTGAATATTCCATCCTAAAAGCATGTGTAGAGCAAACAAAAGCCTACTTATTAAAGATGAATTTCTCTTAACATGTGAGTTAGTAATAGTGGATTTTAAGTTTCAAATAGTTTCCCACTGACGTGTTCTATTTGATACAACAAAGTTTTATATATATATATATAAAGATAATCTTATCTAACGTTTGTTTATTCCATGTCTGATAATGATCAGTACGCACCATTTGAGAGTAAAGATCATTCTGTTTATTGCAGTGGGGGCCACTTTAACCCCGTGGTGTCTTTGAGCGTCTACCTGTGTGGAGGGATGGGGCTTCCCCTGCTGCTGCCTTATGTGCTGGCTCAGATGTGTGGAGGCATGATCGGTGCTGGTTTGACCAAGGTGAGAAAAAAAAACTGTGAAAGTCCAATTCTGCCAAGACAAAAAATTCAAAAAAAAAAGAGGAAAGAATAAAAATACTCATGATGAGACAAAACTTTAACTTACATAGTAAAATGTTTGACTTAGTATGTCAAAATGATTAGTTAAAATATCAGATAATATTGACCTAGTAATTCAAAATGTTGACATATTATCTAAAAATGTTGACGAAATAAAAAAATTTAAATCATGATTTAGTTACTCAAAATAATGCATTTAAATTGTATAAGTTTCATAAGTACATATATTTACTTATTATTATTTCTTAATTTTGACCGTTTTTTTTATTATCCTGGTAACACTTGGTCTTGATTTCCTGGTAGCTGTGTTGAAAAGAAATAAAAGATGAAAATAAATTAAAAGAAAACCAGTCAAGATAGATATCCAATTTGATCTCCTGTCAGGCGATGTTCCCCCCTGATGTGTATGCCGTGTCCCTTGGAGGAGCCTTTAACGTAGTCAACAAAGATCTGGGTACAACCACTCTGGCTGAGGCGATGATGAGCCTGTTCCTCACCACGGTGGTGTGCATGGGGGCCGTCAACAGCCAAACCCGATCCCCGTGGGTTCCCTTCTGCATCGGCCTCACTGTGACAGCCAACATATTTGCAGGGTAAGACATTCTCTATTTTCCAAGCTGAAATTCTGGTGTAGTAACACTGCATTTTCTACCTATTGTTGGCCTAAAAGTTTCTCATTTCAAATATACGGAGTCTGAAAATACTGAATTCAGCATTCAAAAATATAATTTTGTTTTAAATAGAAAGACACAGACTACATGACCACAGTGTCTCATACTTTCTGCCACCTTGGCCAGAACTCTCCTCTACATGTGTATTTATTTATTTATTGTCACTTATCAGCTGGATGTCAAGGTTCGTCATTGGTTTTGGTTATTACCTTGATAAGGCAGTTTAATGTTTAATCAAATCTATCAACGTAAAACATCCAGGGACGATTTGGATGCAACCCTCTTATTTTGTTTAAATATTCTAATCTGCAAAATTACAAATCGTGGGCAGAATTTTAGTTTTTTTTTTAATGGTGCACTAAAACAGCAATCAGTTACAGTGTTGGCATGTGCTGGCTGTTGTCTCAGGGGGACGTTGTCCGGAGCCTGTATGAACCCTGCCCGAGCCTTCGGCCCTGCAGTGGCTGCAAACCACTGGAGCCATCACTGGATCTTCTGGGTCGGACCCACTTGTGGCGCGCTGGTCACTGTCATCTTCATCAGGTATTTACAGTTGAGAGCTCAGTGGTAGCTTTCCACTGTTACTATTTAACAGGCTTTCTAGACGTTTTTTTAAAGTAAGTATTTGTCGGTTGCATGCAGAGGGAACCGTTAAAGCTATCCTGTTACTTCTCTGACCACTAGTGGCGCTGTGGAGCAATGCTTTTTACGAGTGGGTCGAGGTTTTACGGGCCGGCTGGTTCACATCCTGCCACTGATCGACAGTTGGTGCCGGCAATTCACAACAAACAGCAATTTGCCAACAGAAGCCGTGACGAAGATGCAAACATGGATGTATAACCATGCAGCGTTTGAAATATTTGTTTGTGGTTGAGTCAAACATCAGTGGGTGGAGCCAAAGAAGCATATAAATGAAGAATACGGAGATGGCTTCTTTTCAATTGATATGCCACACGTGATGCTGAAAGGTCAGCAGTGTACAGGTGACTATCTGATGTAGATGGATTTTTCCTAGTGTAAGTAAGTGTATAACAGTAGCAACCTCCCTCCTCCTTTTCCACTGGACTTCAGTCTAACCTTACACAGAGCCAGAAACTGCGCTCCTGTAACTCCACCCAGTGAGCTTCAGCATTGCCTGACCTCTGACCTGCTCGTCTGTTGTAATTCAGTCGAGCTATTATTTCACTTCTTAACCATGTAAAGATACAGTAATGAGACAGTGAGCCCCTGGGGAACAGACATGTAAAAGATCCCCAGAGTCAAAGAGGTTCAAAGCCATTGTAATCATTTTGTTTGTCTTTGTGGGTGTTTTGCAGCTTTTTACATGCATTTTGCGTCTTGTAGTTGTTTTTGTGTTCCAGGGGCTTGTGCCCAGTAGAATCGTTCAATAATCCATCCATGTTCTCAACATGATATTAAATCTACTCAGTGCTGATGTAAATGACGAATAATTGACAAAACTCTTTTTTTTTTTGCAGGTTGCTGTTGGGTGACAAGAAGACCCGAATCGTGTTGAAGTGAATGTGTCATTTATCAGAGAGGAGCGAGAGAGAGGACGTCCCGACTGACTCGATGACAGTGTTTCCATTTGGATGTTCATAAAATACTCTACAATTAGATTGTAATATTTTGATTTGTCAGTAAAAAGTGTGCACATATATATTTTCCATTGAACCAGTGATAATTGTTGGCCGCTACTCAATGACACGTTTTTATTTCAAGATTCAATAAAGTGTTTGATGATGTGATATGGTACGATAGGGAACTGATAGCTACTCCTTACTTGGACTTTACATGCTCGATGACATTTGATATTCATACAAATGATCACACTTTCGGTTATCTATTAACAGTCTTTTTGTACTGATTCGTTTGGGTCAAAGTCCTCAATGGAAAACCATGCTTTGATAGCTTTATTACTTAAAATATGGTCCAAGGACAGGCCACTGCTAGATTACAATCATAAATTGGCGGCCTTGGATCAACTGAAACAAAGCAGTAAGTCAGAATGAAAGGCTTTCTAAAAACAAATCGATTTTAAAACTACACATATGCATCCTAAAAAATGGATGTGGTGGTTGTAATAATGATGACGAGGGGGGGGGGGGGGGGGGTCATCAGCACTGTACTTAGTGTGCAGGTGCAGAACTATAGCAATCACACATAGAAACTGCATATAACATGTTTGCTTCATTTGAGTAGTGATGGAAAAAGTAATCAGGTAATATACCTAAAAAACTCAACTTCTGAATGTTCTGTAATATATGAATACTACTAAAAGGTCAGATTTAAATACAGATGGGTGGCAAAGCAAAAGACAATCCAAGCCTCCAGGGGGATGAACGGCAACAATTCAAAAGTAAAATGCAGAAAAATTCATCCTTATATGGTGTTGTATGATACATTTTACATTATAAGGTTATTACTGGTGTATTAATGTGCAGCCATTTATTGTTGTAGTTGGTTGAGGTGGAGTACATCTCGACTTCTTAATAATAATGTATTGGGCGGTTTGCTTCAAAGTTGCTGCCCTAGAATTATGAGAAACTTTATTTTGGAAAGTATTCAAAAGAAGGGGATTTACTTTGAAAATATATAAATATTAAAAACCCTTTTATTGCAGATAAATAGAAACTTTATAGACTAAATAGCCACTGCTTAGTGTTTTGATGATGGTGGTGAGCACTGTCTGACAGGTTGGTATCTGGTGACTGCCACTGTGTATGTACTCAGTAACCCCTCATTGCTCTGTATGTAGTACCAGTCTCTACGTACTCCTGTACTTAAGTAGAAGCACATGTACAACATGTGAAAATACTACATTACAGGGAAAAATGGCCCCAGTGTGTGTTATAATAGTATATAAGATTATTAGGTTGTTAATGCTGACACAGGAGTGTATGAGGTAGCATTTTAGTGATGTAGGAGGTCAAGCTACTTTTAATTACTTTATATACACATAGGTATTTCAGTGTAGTGGTTCCCAACCTAGGGTTCTGGCCTAGACCCAAAGGGGTCACAAGATAAGTCTGTGGGGTCGCGAAATGATTGAAGGCGTTCGGGAGAGTAACAAAATTCAATTCTGCCAAACAAATCTATATTTATTTGGGTGACTTTTATTAAAATATTGTTCAATTGGACCTCTTTGGGCCACAAACTATTTTTCAAACGAAACCATGTGAGAAATTCAGAGAGGATATGTCTCTTTTATCAGAACTGCTAACAACTCACTAAACATCTGAGATGTGACATGAGGCTCTAACTGCACTGCTTTTTGGTTGGTCACATGCCAAAAAGGTTGTTCTAATCTTTAATTGTATTTATACAGTTTTTTTAAATGTAAAATATCAGTCTGCAAAGTGACATGTAACTATAGCTGATCAACAGATGAAATGTGTGTAAAGTAGCATAAAATGGAAGTGCAAGAATCTCAAAATGATACTTGAGGACAATACTGTTAAAATGTGCTTAATGCAGTTACTTGAGTATCACATGTAAAAGTACGCAACCTGATATAGTCTAATGCTCATTTTTTTTTTATAGGTAATCAATGTAGAGTGCACGAACCAGTGTGCAGTAGTGTGAAGTTTATGGTCCAGCGCTTTTATCTATACTAATGTAATTCTATGTTCATCTGCATCCAAGTGAAGTAATGATGCAACGCGTTCTCAATCCAGCTCGTCACACGCTGACGCTTTGTCAGACCCTTTGGCCTCACTTTTCTAATGCACCGGGTAGCCCTGGGTTTACATTGTTTTACTTTAAAGCCTGGTGCGTATCATACTGAAGCTAAAAGGTTCTCCTGCGTCGGTATCAGACGTTATTTGACGCCCTGGGATCAAGAACGGGCTGAATTATGATGACTACCATTTTTCTGACCCCACTGACCGAGGTCAACCTCGAACAGCTCGAGTATTGTTTTAAACCTTATGACCTCTTCTTCCAAAGGTGACTCTGTGGACTCCTGGATCCACTCGCCTGACTCCCTCTGGAGAGGTGTCAAAGGACTTGCTTCGGCGGGGATTGTATTGATTAGCCCTTAGCTTTGATGTTTTATGACCCGTGATGCAACTCCAGTTCAGTGTGCCAGCCTGCCGGAGATGAACATATAACCGCAGCGCGTTTCAGTGCCCTTGACTTAGTCTGCAGGCTGGGTCAGGTGTAGGTGCTGGAGGCGCAGAGTATTTTGTGACAATCCTCCTTGGAGCAGAGGTCTGTTAAAAAGGCAGAAATAAAACAAAGCAGCAATGGGAGTTGAGAAAATGGAAATGGAGAACACAGAGTCTACTCTAATGGAGAAGGGCCAGAAGCCACCCGCGCCCAAACCTCGCAACAAATACGAGACTCTCATCCAGCCCTGCCTGGCCGAGATAGTGGGGACCATGTTCTTCGTTTTCGTCGGCTGCGTGTCCGTCATCGAGAACGTGCCGGCGGCTGGACGGCTGCAGCCGGCCCTGGTGCACGGACTGGCTGTGGCGGTGATGGTGGCGGTGATGGATAACATCAGGTAAAGGTGTAAAGTAAAGTAGAGTCAGATGCATGCATTTGGAAGAGTCCTATATTTTGAGTGGAATGGGTAGAGGAAAAAAGAAAAGAAAAAGTATTTTCCAATCTGATCTCAACATTTCTCTGCTGCTTTGTCTTCCTCCAGTGGCTCCCATTTCAACCCTCCCTTTACTATTGCCATCTACCTGTGTGGAGGCATGGATCTGATGATGGTGGGACCCTACCTGGTCAGCCAGCTGATTGGAGGAGTGCTGGGAGCTGGAATGGCCAAGGTCAGTTGAAAGTCTATAAAGAAAGACTATCTAATCAAATTGCACGATATTCTAAAAGGATGCTGGTTTGGGCTTTTTTTTTTTTTTTTAATCAAATCCTTAACAATACATTTTATAGATAATGACCCCTACAGACCGCTACTTAAACGCCACAGGGGCCGCGTTCGATATCCTCAAGTCAGAGAGCCAGCTGACCGGAGCCATCTTCGGGGAGGTGGCCATGACCTGCTTGATCACCATGGTGGTGCTGCTGGTGGCGGTCAACAGCAAGACGAAAACCCCGCTGGCTCCGTTCCTGGTGGGCTGCACCGTCATCATCAACGTCCTGGCGGGGTGAGATAAAAGGGCGAGGGCCATTATGTGTATTGTGCACCGTGTTTAAACATTAACGTTCGATCTCAAAGTTACCTCCCTCGGTTGCTATACTTTCACTTTTTAACTTTTCTGATCGTGCTCAATGGGTGTTATTTGGGTTTGCGTTGAGCGCTGGCTGAATTCAAGTTGCTACAGCATGCGACGGTCCTTCTCCGAAGCTGGCGCGCGCTCTCCTCCAGGCTAGGTATATACCAGCAGCAGAAAGTGAGGCGGAGGAACCACAGGGTTTTATACTTTTCTCATTTGTGGTCTGATAAACAGTAAATCCATAACAAATGCCATATCGTTATTCTTCAAGCTACTCTAGCTGTCATGTTTCGGAAGTGGCCGTGGTTTCATTCTCTCAGGGCCTTGCCAAATGTTAGCTTTTTTCCTCCCAAATGATGTAGTGGGAGGACCTAGGCTCAAACCTAAGGAGTGCGCTTACACTTCCAAGGTGTCCATCATTAGAAAGGCCTTTTTTTCATCTAATTACATTGTTTTCAATTATTAAAAAAATTGAATTAATTAATTAAATTTGTTTTTAAATATATTTAAATGAACTAATACTTTAATACATGCTTTAAGTGCAAATATATATATTTATATATTTCTGATCTTACCACCAGAAAATGTCAAATGGTGTAACCATTACATTCTGACTCTGGCTGTATTTACTAATGAGAAAAATATATCTTAAATAACCACATTATTATGAATTATACGATTGCAATTTAACTTTATATCATCTTTTGCTACATAAATATTTTCTAAAGAAAAAAAAATCTCTCTCTCTCTTTCTTTCTCTCTCTATAAATAAATAAATAAATAATTCATATTTCAACTGTTTTTTTTCCTTTGTCGGTGCAGGGGTGACATATCAGGAACGTGTCTGAACCCTGCAAGGGCTTTCGGTCCAGCTGTGATGACCAACTACTGGGTCTACCACTGGGTTTACTGGGTGGGACCCATCGGGGGAGGTCTGGTGGCCGCCGCGTTGCTCAGGTGAGAGAAGCCAGATATGACTGAAATAATGAAATGAATAAATAAATAAAATGTCACGCGTGGTGAGACTCACAATGTCTCTCTTGTCTTTCAGGCTCGTTCTGGGTGATGATAAAATACGAGTCGTTATGAAATCATAACAGCCTCTATTGTGTGTGTTTATTGCCCTGCAGGCGACAATAAACCTGTAAACATTGTCTGTCAGTAGATCCTCTTGCCTCATGCCATAATGACATGCGGTCGGTGTGATGCTGTACTTTTATTTGTCTTCCATGTCAAGCTGTGTGATCACCGTGTGCATTTTTCAGTATGAAATAAAGAACAAAACGTGTCTTTTCATTCGATCCCCTGTCCATAAAAAACGTACGTCTGTACATTCTACCGTTGTGCGTGTATGAAGGGAAAAACACTTTTCAGGAGACATACAGTAACAAAACACAGTATAATCAGTTTTGGATATGCAGTTTATTCCATAATTTTTTTCACCATGAGTTACATGATCGCCCATGGCACACCGCATTCCACACTGGAGGCAGCTCAGCGGTATTTCTCTGCGAGAGCCAGGGACAAGCCACAAAAGAATTTATCCAGGGAGACGTGGGCCTCGGGGGTGAAATCCTTCGGGAACATGCAGGCGATCACCACGAGAATGCAGTGGGACAGGATCTGTGGATCACAGAGGAAAACAATTCAAGTCAAGTCTATGTGTAACACTCCCAAAATACATCTCAATAGCAAGAGAAGAGTTGGATACTTTAACATTCCTCCCATCTTAAAATATGAAATGTGGAGTGAAAAACATGCTCCAAGTTCAACTTCTGAATTGGTGAATAGGTTTTAAAAAAAAAGACGTCTACTTCTTTTGTCAGATTTCACCGAAATTAAGTCAAGACTAAGTCTAGTCTAGACTGAGATATATTTGTGCACAACACCAATGCGTAACTTGCGCGTAAATAAAGCTCTACTCGTGCGTAAAAGTGCGCACAAATCACCCTAACCGGTATAACGTAAAAGGAACTACTAGAACGCAATCTCAGCGCATATCTTTTATCATGACGTCAATGACCACCGTCTCACCTTGAAGTTGGCCGGGTCCACTCTCAGCTGGAAGGCGTGCTGCTCGCTGAGAGCCAGCAGGCCGTTGGTCAGGTCGTCGATCTTGGTCACGGCCAAAGCGACTCCAGACATCACATTCTTTCCGTGGTTCTTGACCTGAGGGGAGTTGGCACTCAGGTCAGACCAGTGGGAGAAGTAGGTCTTGGTTTGCGGATAGACGACGAGCATCCTGTGGAGGAGGAGAGGACGTTAGGTTGTGGCCATGTTTTAGAGATGGCGCATCTAAGCACAAAACAAACAGATGGAATGATACTTTCTAAACTGATTTCTTGAAGAGAACAGGCTCCAGTGGCGCAATCGGTCAGCGCGCGGTACTTATAAGACAGTATTCAGCATAGTGATGCCGAGGTTGTGAGTTCAAGCCTCACCTGGAGCAAAACTTTAATGGATATTAATAGGAACGTAAACAAAAACGCTATACCAGTCCCATTGGTCTGACAAATATATATACTTTTTGTCATATATATATATGATATAATATATCATATATATAATAAACTAAAAGCACGTCTAATACCTCCAACATTAACTTAAAACATGGGTAAAACATGGGTAAACGTGACACTTACCTGCCCAGAGCGTCAGCCCCAATAGCGTCCGCAGACTTGGAGATTTTGGTCCATATGGCCCTGACGGCAGCCTTGTCTTTGTCGGTTAAACTCATCTTGGTTCTCTCTCTCTCTTCCTTTCTAACTGACTTGGATGCTTTGCACCTCTACTTAAATTCAGTTGCCCGGAGAGACACACCCATGGCCACCGATGCCAAGCCGCGTCCCCCTGACGCATATCGGACCCTTCCTCCTCGCCAGATAGAAACTTCCGTGGCCGGATGCCAGCCTGAGAGGTGGCATCGGCTGATTGCATCGTGGGCGTCAGTTGGCAAAACATATGCGGCAAAGTGCCCACATGTGGTCTACAGTATATCATGGGCGTCTCAGGTCACAGGAGTCAGCAGCAGCGATGGGTTGGATGGTTGAGTTTACTCCCTAGTGACGTTAAGTTAATGTCAATACATTTGATCTCAAAAAGAGATTACATTAGTTGCTCTCGTTTTAATAAGTGATATACAAGACTTATTTTCCCACTTCATAAACTAGTTCAGCCATTATGAGTTGATATGTTTTGCTGTGGCCTGAAGCACGTCGATTATTTATCTGCACTCAAAAAAATAACTCATTGGATGAACTCAATTAAATTGTGGGCAGGTTTTCCATCCAATATATATATGTAAACCTAACTTAAACTAAGAACATCCATGCAATATAATTCAATTGAGTTAGTCCGACTCAATTTTATCAGACAGCCTAAATAAAAAAATACTGTTAATGGAATTAAATTGATTTATGTTAGTCCAACTCAATATAGTTTAATTAATTGGAAATTAATTAATCAGGTAAAAACCTTTTTTTTTATTTGATCCCGAATTAAGATAAACATGAGACAAAACCTAGTTCAGGTGTTTTTATTTAAAATGCCTCGATACATTAAATATGGTAAACATCTGACCATCCATGATACTAGAGCCTGCATTTCATTTTTTTTAATATTATTCTTTTTACAAAAACACTGATCAGAAAATAATAGCAACAAAAACTCCAAAATGATCTATACAGTGCATCTTTCATCGTTTTTAAATGTTAAAAAAACAGTAGTCCTGTAACAGCTCCACAACTGTTGAAAAATAAATACCAAGCTATCCCAAATCCCTCGGCGCCACAAACAACAAAGACGCCATGAGGGTGGAGGCTATGCACTGCTCTCCAAACAGGGAATATCATTGCACTGCACAGTGTAGTCATTCAACATAAACTATCATTTCCAAAAAGCAGAAAAGTTCCTGCAATCGATATTTACAACCACTATTGCAAATGCTAAATTCCCACTACTTTGGTTTGTCAAGTGCATTTTGAGCATTTGTATTTAACTCCCACAAAGCAATACAGAACTCAGTTGAATGCATGCCTGTACATTCTGCATTTGTTCAAAAAACAGAATTAGTAAGTTACTTTCGACATGCCACGATTGATCATTTTCTAAAACCAATGACAGTATTACAATTGCAGCCGTATAATATGTATCATTGATTTAATTTGTTTTTTAATTCGGCGTTTTGGCTCAGACCACGAATTTACTCCCAAGGGGAGGATATGGCCCCCATGGCGCTCATCACCGTTATTTTCTTCATTAAAACATAGATTAATTTTGGCATCTGGTGCCAAGGGTGGATACTGGAGATAATGCCAGGGTGTTTTTTTAGATAACGCCCTGGCATGCGACACTCTCCGACTGCTTTGGAAATTCAGTGCCATTTGCAATGAAAACTAATAAACACAAACAAAGTTATAATGGATCAGAAATTACACTTGTTTTTATACCTGTTTATATCCTTAATACGCTGCAAATACATACATAAGTACATGTATTTACTCATAAATAAATAAATAAATCATGTTCATTCAAGTATATTTGATGTTTTAATAAATAAGTACCTATGAATCATTAACATGGTCTCCAAAGCATCACTGAAAGGCAATATTGCTTTCGGTAAAATAGCATAAAATACCAACAAGACCCCCGTTAGGATTCAATCAATGTCCTGAGTGCTGATAACAAGGCCCATCCTGCAGGTTACATTCAGTTAAAGGAAGGAAACTAGGATAACTACAATTTAGAAAGAGTTTAATGTGCAGCTTGTTAAAAATTAAAGCTGTGTGTGGAAGAGGGTTGCTTTCAAACAAGGACACGACCTGAGTGAAGTGTGCTAACTTGCATTACGTTTCCTTCCCACACCTTTTTTGACTTGCCCCAAATCGCCTGCAGTATTGGGTGCAAATTGCCCAGTTAAGTGCTTTCTGAGGGTTCACACTGAAAAAATGTTGCCCTTCACAACATATTTTAACAGTCAACGTCAATATTTTTAAATCTGTAATTCTATCAAGTTAAAAATATATATATTTCACTAAGTAAATTGGCATTCCAGAAACGTCTGGGGGAGTCTGCAGTTTATCTGACAGTCTTCATCTCCAGCCTATCAGCTGCCTTCTCCTCCAGGGAGGGGGGGCCTTGAGACCTTTAAAAAGACGCGGCAGTCATGAAATACACAGTATTCAGAATACCTTCCCGCTTTATCTTCTCTGTCAAGTCTGAACTTGAATTAAACAAGAGTCGCCATGGTGAAGTGGACTGACAAGGAGCGCGCTGTCATTAACAGCATCTTTTCCGCCCTGGACTATGACGACGTCGGTCCCAAGGCACTGAGCAGGTACGGAAGACTCATGAATTGCAACTGCTATTGTTAAATTAATACAAAAATAAAAAGTACAGAAACATTGTTAATCCACCAGAATCATTCGGACCTCCACTGCTCTCCCCCTGTAGGTGTCTGATCGTCTACCCCTGGACTCAGAGATACTTCGGGTCCTTCGGTAACCTCTCCAATGCCGCGGCCATCATGGGCAACCCGAAAATCGCGGCCCACGGCATTAAGGTGCTGCACGGGCTGGACCGGGCTCTGAAGAACATGGACAACATCAAGGAGACGTATGCCGAGCTGAGCATCCTGCACTCTGAGACGCTGCACGTCGACCCCGACAACTTCAAGGTAAAGTTTCTCTCACTTTACGGTCAGTTCGCAAACACTTAAAAGATGTATGGACTCCTTTGACTTCAGTGATCGTTTTACCTCCGTATAGTTGCTGGCTGACTGCCTGACCATCGTCGTCGCCGCGAAAATGGGACACGCCTTCACTCCAGACACGCAGCACGCCTTCCAGAAGTTCCTGGCTGTGGTGGTGGCCGCTCTGGGAAAGCAGTACCACTAAACCCAGCAGCAGCTTCCGCACCTGGACACCACCAAAAAATATCTGACGTTTGGTTACATGCCACTTGTCTCTTCAATAATGAAATAAAGTCACGCTGAAGCAAAGTTTAATTGTCGTCCCTATCTATTCTTTCGTGCGGTGCGTAGTTACGCATAGCCATCTCGCCATCGTTTCACACCGAGGTTTGGTACTGATTGAGTAAAAGCAAAGGCAACATTACAGACGCAGAGAAGAATTTGCCAGAATAAAAAAAAAATCCACATTATTCAAACAAATACACAAATCGAGTTGATGATACTCTATAATAAAGATATACTAAAGTAATGCTATAATGCATGATTTAATGCATGAATTACTGCGGGATGTATCAAATAAAAAATGATAAAGTCACCATGACTTTAAGTGATTGTTTGACATTTAATCAATTAAGGAATGTTAATTCGCATGTTACTTCATACATTAATTGATATACACCAAATTAGCAGTTACATAATGAATGCACTTTCTCTTTCCTGCTCTTCTGAAAGCAGAACAACACATATTCTAATAGGAATATGAAGCATGCATCATCTGAATCATCAGATGCAAACATTTCCATAAAAACGTGACAATAGGGCCTCTCGGATGCACCTAGATGCAGTGGCGGCTGGTCCATAGAGGGCGCTAGGGCGCCGCCCCCCCTAGAGCTACAAAAAATAAAAATAAAAATAAAAATAAAATTTAAAATATAAATAAAAATAAAATTTAAAATAAAAATAAAAATAAACTATACAAATTGTCAATATTTGTGTTTTTGAAACATGGAATCACCCAGTAATATGTGTAAAATATGATATCTGCGGTAAATATATGCTTTTCCTGCATGTCCTCTCTGCCTGTCTGCTCTTCCTCTCTGTGTGTGCACGTCTCAGCTGCTGGGGCGCTGGAAAAACTGCCCCAAAGAGGCGGGTCTATAAAGCAGTTTAGCCAATGCTGAGTAAAGATATAAATGAGTGACATACAATTCAGCCAATCAGCGTCCTCAAATAGATTCAGCTTGGGGCAGTTTTTTTCCTGCCCCAAGCTGCGCGTTCTCGTCAGGAGAAGTCTCTACAGGAGAGCGCCAGTGTGAGCACTACTCCTCCAAGACCCGTTTGAGAGGAGAACTGAGAGGAGAAACTACTGAAAGAGCTGATCCCAGATCAGCCTGACCTCACAATCAGACAGCAGACTAGCAGGAAAGAGAAGCAGCACATGAAGCTTCTCTACTAGCTGTACACCAGACAGGTTTGACTAGCTGGATGACGTCATGATAATAACTTATTTATCTTTTTAAAACAACGGGGACAGAACCAGCATGGACAGTTAGGGAGTGAGGGACATGAAGCACCTGTCTGAGAAATGGATATATATATATATATATATATATATATATATATATATATATATATATATATATATGTGTGTGTGTGTGTGTGTGTGTGTGTGTGTGTGTTTTATATTATAGTGAATATTATTATATGATATATATATATATTATTATATTATACAGAATATTATATGATATATATATTATTATATTATACAGAATATTATTATATGTTATATATATTATATTATACTGAATTCCCTGTGAGGGTGACTAAAATAAGATGTCCTGACGTGTTTGTGAAAGTGTTATTTACTGCTTTTTTTCGTGTTGGAATAAATGTTAAATATTTAACTGCAAAGTAGTAATGCGTGTTTGATACCTTAATTTGTTTGCATTAAATCATTCTGGGATGTTTGCTGAAATTGATTGGATGTGGCACAGCCCTACCAAGAACATTTTCCACCAGCCGCCACTGCCTAGATGAAATATGACAGAGTGCAGATTGCTAAACTGTAAGTAATAATGTACTAAAGTTGTCAAAGCTATGCTATTTTCGAGGTGGCACAAATTGACGCTGTTTATTTCAGCACCAGGGACAGCTCCATATTTACTGAAGCAGGCTTTAGCACCATATAGCTCAGCATTCATTTTTTTGAAAATAGTTGGACCATGACTACAGATGACTTCTGTCATTTTTGTCATACATGCTATATTTACATGTATAAGTTCATTGATGTAATAAGGACACCAAAATTACAATAAATAAATACATCAGTAGGTTAACTGACATGACAATCCTGATTGTACATCAGCATGTCTGGCAAACAGCCTCCCTTGACCATCAGCCACATTATACCTACTGATCTTGTCTTCATGGGTTTCTGTTGGTCAGTGAGGAGCGTTGACGTACATGCTCAGAGGTTCCTCATACCGGAGAGGCCGGACACGGTCAGCAGGAATAGACTGCAGCTTCGTGGTGCTGTGACAACCATGGTTCCAACCCGGGAAAGTACATATCATCACCATCCTGAACCTCCACAAGACGCAACTGTGCTATAGGTGACCTACAATTCCAAAACAAGCAAACAAGGCTACAACTGTTGCTGTCACCAAAACCGAGTGAAGCCAATTCGGAAGGTCTTAAAAGGTGCATTATCTTTACCAACCAGCAGGGGGCGACATCCTATTATTGCTAAAAGACGTCTGATTGTATGAGAAAATCACCCTACTTCACACTTCATTTATTGCCTCAGTAAACATTGTAAACATGAGTTTATGGTCTCAATCACTAGTTTCAAGTCTTCTTCAATACAGCATGATGCTCATTTAGTAAATGATGGTGCAGTTTAGAGTCAAATAGACCATAAAGCGGAGTATGCCTTAGGGCGGGTTTACTGTGATGGACAGGTCGCTGCCACCACCAGAGTCATACACTACATCACTCCTCGGCATTCCAAATATTGTAACTTCCCTTCACTGGTTGCAAAAAAAGCCAAGATGGCGACGGCCAAATTGCCAAACTCGGCTTAAAAACGACAGTCCACAATCCAATGGGTGACATCCACTTCTTATATACAGTCTATGATTGGCGCATTATAGCCACCATTGGACTAGAGTGTGGAGCGGTAAATAAATAAATAAAAACTAGACTCAAAGCAATTCATTTCATTTTTATAATTTTTGTATTATTTCGGAAAAGTGCTTTCATGATTACAAGTGTCAGGCCTTTTCCTTTTCATGCAATGTCCTATGAGACTTTATATGGTAATACAACACAACAGAAAAAGGTGTTAATTGCACATTTTATTGTGCTACACATTTTTAACTACACTTAAATAAATATTTCATATCATATAGCATCATAAATGGTTCATATACGTGGCTGGGTCTCATCTGTACTTCTCGGCAAGTACGGCTGCGAAAGCCGACAGGTACTTGTCCATTGCTGCGTGTGCAACCGGTGTGAAGTCTTCCCCCATGTGACAGGCCAGGGCGACGAGCATACAGTGTGAGAAGAGCTGCAGAGAAGGTAAGGGCTTGTTAGTGACAACAGACTGAATGCTGATTCCAGTTGGGATTCCAGTGGGCTACATGGGCAGCCAATTTAGTTTTGTAGTTTTCAACAGCTGCTCCCGCTGACGTCAGTTTGATCTGATATGGACTTGAGATGACGTCACTTTCAAACCACTGAAAACTCAACACCATACTGTGATCAAACTTTACGGACATTTCAATAAGCAGAGGAATGTAACTAAGCACATTTACTCAAGTGCTGTACTCAAGTTGAGTACAAATTTGACATACTTACATACTTTTCTTTTCATGCCACTTTACATTTCTACTTTATTACAATTCAGAGAGAAAATTGTACTTCTTACTCAACTACAATTATTTGAAAGCTTTAGTTACTACTCATATTTAGATTACTACTCACAAAACACAAGGGAATGTACAACTACGTACAGCAACTTTAAGTACATTTCCCTGATTATACTTAAATACTTTTATGCTAAATGGGGCATTTATTTTACAATAAGTACTTTTACTTGTGTGATCCATCAACTGATGTTCTTGCTAAGGCACCTTGAAGTTGGTCGGGTCAATCCGGAGCTGGTAGGCGTGCAGGGTTTGCAGAGGAGCCAGCGTGACGGTCAGCTGGCTGATGTCTTTGGCTCCCTCTGCTATGGCCAGAACAATCTTCTTCCCGTGAGAGAGCAGGTGAGCGGAGCGAGGGCTGATGTCGAGATGGGAAAAGTAGGTCTTGGTACCGGGATAAGAGGCAAACATCCTGCGGAGGGATTGGGAGTTTGGTCAGTGGTGTTGCAGTAATGCACTTTTGTAATTGAAACACAGAAAACAGTATCAATAATGATGAGTATGAATATACATGGAGACTGATATGGGCCACTTCTTCATCATCATCATCATCATCATCATCATCATCATCTTCATCATCATCATCATCATCATCATTGCTGTTAACTCACAGTCCACTCATTTGAACATTTCACTACACTGATGAAGGATCACACCACTATCTCGAGTTTGATGATTCAGCAAATTCTGACTAATGCACAGTGTCAGGATTTACATGTTTATCAATTGCCAAACCAACAGTTAATAATACATCATTTACCAATTCTTTATACCACGTATACAGTTATAAATATCAATAACCTATTGATAAATGGTAATAAACCATCAATTCCTTGGTAACACACGTTGATTAAGTCATTCACAAAAGAGAGAAAATGTTTTAAATTTCTAATAAGGCAGGAAGTTATCAAGTAATTAGTAGGGGCCTAGATTTACAACGTTTGGTTATTTTTTGAAGTTATGATGAAGAGCCAGGATGAATATATCTGTGGAACATTCATAAACACATACCTGACCTTTGTGTGAGAGTTGAGTTACATCCAGCGGTCTATCAATCTAATATCTACTACTACAACTAATATTCTTAATTCATGCAATTACTTTTATTTCTAGCACAGTTTATATTGAGGAAATGTGCACCGCAGCGCAATAACCCACCTAAGAAGCGCGTCTGCTCCAATATCTTCTGCCACAGGAGTCAGTCTTCCCCATATTTCTGCAATGAGCTCTTTCTGCTTCGTTGAGAGCATCGCAGCGAGTGTGAGACGACTTTGTTAACGCAGGTCACATTCACAGCAGGGGACAAACGTGTGCGCAAAAGGCGTTAATCAACCATTTTATTTATCACCAAAAACGCAGAAACGAATGGTGAGTAAAAGTTCAGAAATCCCCTCGTGTGAATAAAACGTGGCGTGATGGTGAAGGTCTCAGGGACTGTGTTGTTTTCCATGCTCCGTGTTATCGGGCAGCAGGCAGGGCAGGGTGGGGGCTCCGCACCACTGCGCTATCTGCTGCTTCACGTGCGTCACGCCGAAGACTTCTACCATAACAGTGATGCGCGAGCGTCAAAGTCCACCTGTTGTGAGGTTGTCTCAGAAGGTTGAAGTGCTGTATCTGATCATGGGGCTGCTTACCCTTAACTAAGCAGATGAAAGTCAAGCTATAAATAAATTAAATGTCTTATTTTCTCTCTAAATAGAGTTGCTACCTGCTTAGAGCTCCAACTGTTCCATGTTTCCTGAAACTGCCTCATTCTACACTGTAACGAATTACTGTAAATGTACGGTATCTTACAGTATTTCATAATAACTAACATACAGTTAAATGTTCATCCCTTGCATGTAAATGAACAGTTAATGCCGTAAATTAACAGTTAATGCCGTCAATTAACAATAACAGCAGACTACCCTAATTTAGCAGCATAATACAGTATTTTCTGTGAAGAGGTGGATACACACTTCTCCGTTCAGTGAATCACAATCCATCTACATCGTACTGTCTATTGTAGGTTAATGTGTCTGTAATGACGATAGAATATTTGTATTATTCAAACTGTTCATTGGTCATTTTTGAGTGACAAGACGTGACCGACTGCTCCTGAACGTGACTTTGGTCACAACAGCTTCAGTTCATCCTTCTGAACAACAGACATGAGATCAACCGAGGAGCCGAGGTAACTTACGCTTATCATCCGAACTTCAAAGTCTCCAGAATTGTTTTGTCTTCATGATTATTGAACTGTTAACATCTCAGATAATGTTTCACTTGGTCTGTTTCGTTACATCAGGTTGCTAATATTAGTGGAGCTAGCTCTGTGATGTTAGCTAGCTCGAGCTCAAGTAGCCTTAGAAAGGTTAGCTAGCTAACAGCATAGCAAGTTAAGTTAACATAAATAAAGTTAATCACCAATTACAGTGTTAAGATGTAACGTTAGTAACCTAACTTGTGTTTACTTGTGCTCTTATAGAACCGACTGTAGCAAACGGTACGATTATCTAAATGGAGAGCGGACCAGAAATCACCGACGTGTGTTCAAGACGATGAACAGCTCTTTTTAAGGTGTTCTCTCTCTTTATTGTTTTCATTCATGTGTGAGTTCATGCAGTTTAAATTAACTATAAATGTGTATACGACTTGTTAACAAGCTAGACTGTGATGCAGTTCTATTACACTGTTGTTAATGCTATTTTAATTCAGTGTCTGAGGGAATGACACCGAGATCGAAAAGTGGCCGATGGTATGCCACTGTGGTTCAGTGGTATGTACCTATCCCTGGAGTGGTATGCTGTTCAGCGGTATGTACCTATCCCTGGAGTGGTATGCTGTTCAGCGGTATGTACCTATCCCTGGAGTGGTATGCTGTTCAGCGGTAGGTACCTATCCCTGGAGTGGTATGCTGTTCAGCGGTAGGTACCTATCCCTGGAGTGGTATGCTGTTCAGCGGTAGGTACCTATCCCTGGAGTGGTATGCTGTTCAGCGGTAGGTACCTATCCCTGGAGTGGTATGCTGTTCAGCGGTAGGTACCTATCCCTGGAGTGGTATGCTGTTCAGCAGTAGGTACCTATCCCTGGAGTGGTATGCTGTTCAGCAGTAGGTACCTATCCCTGGAGTGGTATGCTGTTCAGCAGTAGGTACCTATCCCTGGAGTGGTATGCTGTTCAGCGGTACCTATCCTTAGTGTGACTTGTTTTTTTCTAAACATGCAGTACATAGTGAGTTTTGTGATGTAATACAAATGTCTATTGTTTGTCTTGAGAACATGTATTAAACTGCAACAATGATGTATTGAATGTTTATTGTTATTCTTTTATTTGTTAGGAATTAAATGCAAAAGTATTGGGTTGTATTACCCTTTGTAAATAAACGGTAACATTCTGGCATATACCTTAAAATCACCATAAAACCCAGTTATCCTACTATCACATAACGTAATCCAGTATACGGTAAGATACCGTAAAAGTAAATTATGTTTGGTTCACCGTAAAAAAACAGTAAATTACTGGCGTCCCTGCTGCCAGTAAGTTATCGTTATTTTACGGTGAAATTGTTTAGAGTGTAGAGACCATGACCAAGGAAGAAATATGTGAAATGTGACTCAGAGGTTTCCATGCCAAGTATATTTTACATTGCAGGAGGCTTTTCAGATAAAGTCTTTCAGCTGCTGCTATCTGCAGCTCCATAAGCTGCTGGTCAAGGGACAGTGGGTGTGAAGCCAGTCTGCCTTAGATACCATTGAGGGAACCTTGCATTACCCAAAGGACACAACATGTGTCTTTTATTAATGCATTTGAGCGGAGTATAGGCCGAGTCAATAATGACTATAAGAAGCAACAAGTAACAGTTTTTTTTTTATATATATCATTTTCTTTATACCAACAGTTCAATAGTGCTTATTTCCCAAAAATATTCCAATTCACTATATTATCACATACCAAATGCCAAGCTGGTGTCACAGCTCTGCCCCTTCTCTCCTGTCTCTTTATTTCTCACTCACCTCACTCACATATGAGCTCTTTCAGTGCACCTGTCAGCCTCCCTCATCATCAGCCTAACTCCCTTCACCTGCCTCTGTTCACTAATCAAGCACTCCCTCCTCATCAGCACAACTCCCCTCACCTGCCTCTATCCAGCCACTATTTAAACCCCTGCTGCTGGTTCTCTGTCTCCCACACAATCTGAGTTGTAAAAGGGTGAGGTTTCCCATGTGTCATTGGTACGAGGCCCATGAATGGAGAGGAAGAACATGTCTGACTGGCTATATAGTTGGACTCAACTCACTGACTTCAGTCACAGAGAGGATCTGTACAGTGATAAGGGTGACGTATACAGAATGAGATGTACATCAATGTTAACAGTAAAAATAGTCACTCAACATATGTTTGATCAAAAGACACACACACACACACACCATGGTTTCAAATGCTTGACCAATGCATATTTTGTTTTTTTATTTATGTCTGTACCTGTGCACAAGGACAGTCAATTTTGGTTTGCTTTCTCATTTAAAGGAATAGGCTCTACCTGGACCCGATGTCCTCAGGGATATCCCTGCTGTATTTAATAGTGCCGTGAGAGACAATCTGGCTAATTTACACTTATTAAATGGTTCTGCCTTGTTACAATATGTTGATGACATCATGATTTGCAGTCCCACAGAAGAAGCATGCAAATTAGAGTAATTTACAATTACAGTTAGCCTACTTATATTTTTGGATGCAAATGGTCACAAGGCTATCTGTCCAAATTTAAATTAGCTTTGGCTATCCCTGCAGAGCGAAAGTGTTGGGCCTAATCTGGTCCAGTTTACAAGAATTATGTATGAATGAGCCCAGACAATTGCCACGTGATCTCTTACATTGTTACGCTAAATTAGTTTACAGCAGAGATAACGTGGCCAAAGGGGGAATATGCAATTGTATTGTAAATGTAGATCCACATTTTGTAAAGGTTTTAGTATTTAGTAATGTCGTTAAACCACAACCTTTGTCTAAAAGACTGCCAAAATCCCAGTCTTCTAACACAGTGATAGGACATGGAAGGAGATTACATTTCATACTTTTACTTTGGTAACTGTACCATGCAGGTTATGATCCCTTTCTTCAAGAAGAACTTAAATACAATTAGTATGGTATTGTTTTAGAATATTTTTATATCAAATTCTAATGAAAACATGATTACAAATTTGTTGTTAACTGACATTGGGGAATGTATAAGAACTGTAACAATAGGTATTTATATTTTATTATAAATATTTATATTTTATGAAGTTATTATTTTAGGAATTACAATACAATACAGTAAGACAAATTTTCTCCATAGGCTTGCATTTTTACTTTTGCTCTGAACTCAGTAGATCTTCATCCTTTGTGTTAACATACATGCTCAAATGTATTTTACTGTTTGTGTAATAGAAATTTGATATTCTTATGTGTATTTTATGTTCTTATAAAATACAACTGTTTTCTAACTTGTGTAACAGACTATCATAAGCTTGCATCATGTAACTTGTGGTCCATGCAGCTGACTGCCTGCACACATGTCCTCCTCTTCTTCTTCGTGTTGGATAACAAGTACCTATTGTATGTTCACATGTTCTATGCCTTAAGGATAAAATGTATGCATCTGTATTTCTGTTGTAACACAGATAAAGAACTTCTTATACTTCTTTAACAGCACGGGATGAAACAGGCCCCCACCCTTGATCACTCTTTATAACTCTGTGTGATTTTTACTTCTGGAGCGCACACTTCTGCAGACTCCGAGTGACTCTGTATAATTGTGCCTCTTCTCTGGCCAGAGAATAAATACTTTTAAAAGACGAGTTCTGTTTGACAATATTCTTCATTTCAGCTCAAAAAGACTCAACAGCGGGTAAATTCATTTTTCCACCACAATAGATAGATATTTTATTCATCCCCAAGGAGAAATGTGTATGTTACAGCAGCAAAGATATACTTCAGCAAACGAAGCAACAGATTCAAAATATTAAGTATGAAAAATGCACAATATATACAATAAAATAACAGAGTAGAACATATTAAATATAAGAATATAAGAAAATAAAAGAATAAAAATACAATGAAATATATAGAATAGTGTTAAATTAACTAACTTGGTAAAAAACAAGTAGTGCAAAGATCAACCAACAGCAAACAACAGTATAGCAGTGTGTAGTCATGATTTGGCCAGAGGTGATTTATTGTACAGTCTAATAGCAGAGGGCAGGAATGATCTCTTGTATCTTTCCGTGTGACAGGTGAGGTGTTTCAGTCTGTTGGAGATAGTGCTCCTCTGTCCCTGCAGTAGGGGGTGGAGAGGGTGGTCCGGGTTATCCAATATGGATAATAGTTTCTTCAGTGTCCTCCTCTCCACCACCTGTTCCAGATTGTCTTGTATGCGGCCAATGATGGAGCCGGCGTTCTCAATCAGTTTATTAAGGTTTTTGGTGTCTCTGGCTCCAAAGCTGCTCCCCCAGCAGACTATGGGGAAGTAAAGTGCACTGGCCACAACAGACTGGTAGAACATCTCCAACATCTCGCTGCACACGTTGAAGGATCGGAATTCCCTCAAGAAAAAGAGTCGACTCATCCCCTTCTTGTACACAGCATTGTTGATGGCCTTCCATTTCAGTTTGTTGTCAATGGAGACACCCAGGTACTTGTACTCCTCCACCATGTCCACCTCTTCTCCCAGAACTATCAGCGGTTGTGGAGCCGTCGTATTCTCCCTGAAGTCGACCACCATCTCTCTGGTCTTGGCCATGTTCAGAAGCAGGTGATTTCTATCGGCCCACTCCACAAAGCCATCCACTACTGCCCTGTACTTCTTCTCCCGTCCGTCCCTTATACACCCGACCACTGCAGAGGCATCAGAGAACTTCTGCAGATGGCATGACCCTGAGTTGTACTGGAAGTCAGTGGTGTACAAGGTGAACAGGAAGGGAGACAGAACAGTTCCCTGTGGGGCTCCAGTATCACTGACCACCGTATCAGACAGCACATGGCCCAGTCGGACAATCTGTGGTCTGCCTGTGAGGTAGTCAGTGATCCAGGAGACGGTGGATGCGTTAACCCCCATCATCCGCAGCTTCTCACTCAGTAGCAGTGGTTGGATGGTGTTGGATGCACTGGAGAAATCAAAGAAAGTGATTCTCACAGAGGCACCGGCTCCATCCAGGTGCGACTGAGCTCGCTGCAGCAGGTAGATGATGGCGTCGTCCACCCCCACACGAGGCTGGTATGCAAATTGCAGAGGGTCCAGTGAGGATTTCACCTGCAGTCGGAGGTGGGCCAAGACCAGCCTCTCCAGCACCTTCATCACATGTGATGTGAGGGCAACTGGACGGTAGTCGTTGAGGCCAGATGGGGTCGTCTTCTTTGGTACAGGGACCAGGCACGACTTCTTCCACAGCACCGGGACTTTCTCCAGCTTCAGGCTCAGGTTGAAGAGGTGTTGCAGGACACCAGACAGCTGGATGGCGCAGGTCTTCAGGACTCTGGGGCTGATGCCATCAGGTCCTGCATCCTTGCCTTGGTGGAGTCTCTCCAGCTGTCTCCTAACCTGGCCTCTCGTCACAGAGAGGGGGGGGAGGGTGGTCATGGTGTCAGTGGTGGAGGAGCCCTTTGATGTTGAGGGCTCTGTGTCCATGCAGTTCTGCTGGAGTTTGGCCTCCAGCTTCCTCCTGTAAGAGTCCTTGCACTCCCTGAGCTTCACCTTCAGGTCACGCTTAACTCTCCTGAGCTCGTCCCAGTCCTTAGATCTGAAAGCTGCTTTCCTCTTATTGATAAGAGCTTTCAGGTCACTGGTGAACCATGGCTTGTTGTTGGGGAAGCAGCGCACAGTCCGGGATGGTATGACGGTTTCTTCACAGAATTTGATGTATTCTGTGATGCAGTCCGTCATGCTGTTGATGTCCTCCCCATGTGGTCCACACAGCACATCCCAATCCGTTGACTCAAAGCAGTCCTGCAGGGCGTCATTAGCCTCCTGAGACCACCTCCTCACAGTCCTGGTGGTCACAGGCAGCCTCTGCACCAGAGGAACATACCTGGGTGTCAACAGGATCAGGTTGTGATCGGAACTGCCAAGGGGGGGGAGGGCAGTGGCACTGTATGCATCCATGGCATTAGCATACAGAAGGTCCAGAGTTTTATCTTTCCTTGTGGGGCAGTCAACATACTGGTGAAAAGTTGGCAGGTCTATATCCAGAGTGGTGTGATTAAAGTCTCCAGTAATCGCCAAAAATGCACCAGGATGTTGACTCAGCAGTCCAGACACAGTGGAGTGGATGGTGTCTATTGCTGTCACAGCTTTAGCTTTTGGGTGGACGTACACAGCAACAACAATGGCGGACGTGAACTCCCTCGGCAAATAATATGGACGCATCCCCACGGCTAACAGTTCAATGTCCGGCCTACATAAGCGTTTCTTCACACACACATGGTTGGGATTGCACCACCTCTCGTTCACATACATTGCAATCCCACCACCTCTCTTCTTACGGCTCTGTTCGTCTCTGTCCGCCCGTACAGTCTTGAAGCCGGGAACCAACACTCTGTCATCCGGGAAATCCGTGTGCAGCCATGTCTCCGTGAAACACATGACGCTACAGTTACGAATGTCCCTCTCGGTATTTACCAGCTTGTCGAGCTTGTCCATATTTTTTACCAAAGACCTCACGTTCCCCATTAGAATCGCCGGTATCGAAGGTTTGTATTTCCTCCTCTTCGCCTTCCGTTTAGCTCCAGATCTGCAGCCCCGGCGTCTTCTCCGCAGTTCCTCGGGGATCTCAGGCCTGGCGCCGGGCAGCAGCTGCGGCTCACTCATTGTGTGTGGCTCTCCGTTACACAGAGGGAGAAAAGTAACAAAGCCACGAGAAAAGTTGAGAAAAAGTTACGGTCCGTTGTCTGACCGTAACTAAACCAAACGTTAAGGAAAAAGAAAAAACAAAACGAAGAGGGGAAGGAGTGAAAAAAGACACACCCAGGAATCTGGTGCAACAGGCTGCTGCTGGCACGGCGCCATCTAGGCTTCTTCTTAGGGTTGTCTAAGGACGCCTGTGCAACAAGACAAGAGTAAAAGCTCCATG
Organism: Leptoclinus maculatus; assembly: GCA_032191485.1. NCBI lineage: Eukaryota > Metazoa > Chordata > Actinopteri > Perciformes > Stichaeidae > Leptoclinus > Leptoclinus maculatus. The sequence continues at coordinate 11,225,563 of JAVDOI010000015.1, forward strand.
TAACATCTGGTACACATCCACAAACAAATGAACTGTTTAACCTTAAAATATTTAGCTTTTATTTATTACAATCGTTGCCAGAACTTCTGTGTCAGCTGTCACCCAGATGACTCAGCATTACAAGGGGATCTCATTACCTCATATGCAGTTTAGTAAAAATGCTTTTTGTTTCAATGCGGTAGGCTGAAAAAGGGAAGCTCTGTTAACCAGCGACTCAACAGAATTAATATTCTATTCTGCTCTATCATGTTACCTAACATTACTAAACCTTTTAGAGTAATTCTGTTAATTTAGACGTCGCATCCGAGATGCTGACCTGGAGTCAGTTTACAACAGTTTGGAATTGTTTACATGCATGAAACACTTTGAGGCGAGTGTCAACTTGCTGAATGTCTGTCTATGAATACAGACAGATTTATCTGGGTGATCATTAGGTTTAATGTGTTGTCAATTCACCGTACCTGCTTCAGGTAAAACTTCCCTGCTCCAGGTGAGGCTTGAATTCACAACCTCAGCATCACTCTGCAAATTACTGAGCGCACATTTTTCAGGTTACTAACTTGATTAAACCCACGCAAGGAAACAACAATTCAGTTGATTAACATGATAAAAGCATCATGCATTAGAGCTACTGTATTGCATTGGGCAGGTTTGCACTCAAAACCTAAGACTTGTTGGATCTGATATGTTCACTATTTAGATTGTGTTGGTTGAGTCTTGCGATCAGTGTCTTTTACCTTAGTCAGCCATCAATGTAAAACTTATCTGCCACAGGTGAAGTCAAACCAGTGAAACACTGACCATGACTGGTGAGGAACTGACTGCAACTCCTGCTATCATCCCAGCAACAGATCTTTAAGTCGCAGAAACATCAACAGCATCTCCTGCTGGCATCCAGGTGTAAACTGAACAAGTATTTTTTTCCCCCTCTTTACATGAGCAGAATGGCATTGAACCACAAGAAACGGCCATATTCATTAATCACATTTGAAACAAACCCCATCTCTGCACTTTGTCATTGATAATACTTTCATTACTCCACAAGGTGGAGCTATGAGGTCAAAAATATTGGGTCTCGGTAAATGGACTGTATCTGTAGAGCGCTTTTCTAGTCTTTCCGACCACTCAGCGCTTTCACACTGCTTGTCATCATCCACCCATTCACAAGCATTCATACGCTGATGGTAGGGGCTACCATGCCCACCATCAGGACATTCACACACACACACACACACACACACACACACACACACACACACACACACACACACACACACACACACACACACACACACACACACACACACACACACACAGTAGGTGTAATTTTGGGGTTAAATGTCTTGCCCAAGGACACATCGACATGCGACCAGCGGAGCCGGGGATCGAACCGCCGATTGAAGGACTGTAACTGGATTACATTACTTCCTGGTTTTCCATTTTGCTAAATCTGCAAACAACCTAAACCAAAATTTATGAAGGGAAAAAAAGACATTAAAAACCAAAGGCAGGTTGAAAAGGGTAATGAATTCCTCTTTTTAATGAAACCTTTTAGTTCTCTTGTTTCCTGGCCCAGTTGATTATGCTTGAAGCTTGTTTCCTGCAGCTACACATTGTAAGCAGTTAAAGGAAAGCAGGTCTCTGTATGTCCTGCACGTAATGTGACTCTCACTCAGCGTGCGACACAACAAAGAGCAAAGAGTGTTGCAGTTAATAGTGTTTAGAAACAAGCCTCAAGGCCGCATGAAGTGTGTGCATGTGTGAGTATATTTATGTAACTGTGAATTCTATAATTACCAACATGCTAAACACACTGAACGTGCAACTGACACAAAATAATCTCAGATTGAAACAAAAAATGCACCAAATATCTGAAGAAACTCTAACTGAGATTAAAATGTCTTTCCTTCCTGCATTATTGGTAATTGTTGGTGTATAGCTCAGGCTCAGTCCCTCCCAACAAAAGTTTACCAGTAGAGCTTCCTGTAACGGCCTCCAGCGGGAGCACGTCAGCTTTAAATGGACGTGGTGCTGCACGTCACCGAGCGACTTGCAGCTAAGGAGGTAACATGAGGAAATGTGCTCTCTCTGCAAACACCTGCACACTGAAACATAGCAACTCACAGAAACATAAAGATCCATTAGTTGTGTTTTTTATTATCAGGGAGACTTTCAACTCACACGTCTGCCCTCTTAAGCATTTCACACAGGATGAATTCTGTTTTTTTTTTATTTTTTATTCTGAGCATTAATTCATTTTTATTCGACAATTCCTTCTCTGTTGGATTAACGGTCAAGCTTCTGATTCTTCTTGTGACCACTTCCTGTGGACAATGGTTGAGCTATAAGGAAGTGATGTCAGGGGACGTCAGTTGTGTGTGTTTTAATTCTATACTGACAGCAAAATGTTTGTGAGAAAAGTTTAGCACCATCCCACACCAGCTATAGCTCTGAGTTATCATGCAGAGTTCACTCGTCCGGGCTCCCATGATGCTCTCTTTTCTTCTGTCTGTCTTTCTTTTTTCTTTTGAGTGGAACTCAAGTATGGAACTATTTGTTAAAAAAACAGAACATGTGCACAAATTGCTTTAAAATACTTGTGAAAGCAAGGAACCGAAAGCTCTCTGAGCTTTTTTGTTAATTTGATAATTTCTACCATAAGCTGTAAATCACATCCTTTATTTTTCTCAGGTATTCATCACCACGCCAAAAGTTGGAATTCATCCCCACCGCGCCCAGAAACACCTGGCCAGACTTGTATGGAGCCCAATCTACAACCACAAATATGATCCTTTGTGCTGAGCTGTATCCTGTATTCCTTTTCACATCTGACGACCACATTGTTGCATTGACTGAACGTTTTTGTGGTGAGCGGTGGCGATGAGAGAAGGTGGTCAGACGGAGCCATGAAAGGTTGCTGTTGGCTGTGTGTGTGTGTGTGTGTGTGTGTGTCTGTGTGTGTGGGTACGGACGGTAAGAAGATCCTGCTGGGCTGGAGCAACAGGACACCGACCCTGCAGGGGGAAACGGTATCGGCTAAAGGAGAAGGTTGTGTGAAGCATTTTCTAAAGGAACAAAATGACACTATATCGATTCACAATGTTGTCTTCATGCACTTCCTATAGAGCAAGCCCATCAGATGTTTCCAAAATATCGCTCTCTAATATTTGGGGCTACTGGTTGGGTCTTATAAACTGTGAAACAGTCAATCAATCAGACCAAAACACCTAGAATTGAACACAAAAAGGCACCTGTCAAAAGCAACAAAGACGTATCTGTCAACCCCCTCATATTGGGAAGGTTTTCACTGCAGAGGTGTTCTTGACAAAGACAGAAATTACATATAATGTGTGTGTGTGTGTGTGTGTGTGTGTGTGTGTGTGTGTGTGTGTGTGTGTGTGTGTGTGTGTGTGTGTGTGTGTGTGTGTGTGTGTGTGTGTGTGTGTGTGTGTGTGTGTGTGTGTGTGTGTGTGCAGAAGCAGTCCGGTTACTACAGGCATTTGACTGGAAAGTACCCAACTTTCATCTGCTCATCTGTTCAGTGTTACCGCGATGCTGTCATGCAGAGCAAACATGAACAAAAAAATAAATAAAAATAAACTTATTGTGAAGATGTTTTGTCTCTGTGTTCGCCCTGTGACGGACCGGGAACAATGGAATGTGGGAAATAAATGAACACCAGCAGTGGACAAAAAGACCCAGACACAGATGTCTGGGTTTTATAGTCTTTGTTAATGCGAGACAGTTTGGACAGTTAAAGATTACATTATCATTCCTGAGGTTTTGTATTATGTAAAACAGCTGAGGATTCAGCTGTGACTCGGGTAAAAATGTAGATGGGATGTCTTTGCTACAACTAATGTCAAACCGTATAATCACAGCAAACCTACAGACTTGGAACAGTTTGACCACTTTAACAGCTACCTGCAGTTACTCGGTATCACCGGTAGACGGTGCCGTGAGATCGGTCCGGCGGACAGGCAGTCAGGCAATCGGTCGGTCGGTGTTCTGGCATCAAGCGGCGGCGGTTGTCGGCAGCAGCAGCAGCAGCAGCAGCAGCGTGGGCGGACCGGTAGACTACAGTCCCACCGACACTCTGAGCCGGTGCGGCGGGCGGACAGCGGCAGTGGACCCGGAGGGCAATTCATACGGAGCAGCAGTTTCATTCAGCTGATATTTGACATCTTTACGGGACGCGAACACCGCCCCTCGCTCACATCTGGAGCTCGCGCTCGATAGTGAAACTACTCTTCCTCGCGCCCGCGTCATGCGTGGCAGGGACAACTTATGAAGTGACCCGGCGTTAGCAACTCACCGGTGGAGCCGTCGGTCTGCAGGAACCGGACTCGGTTGGAAGGTGAGCGCGGGAACCACTGTGTGTCATACCGAGCCTCGTCACTTCTCACGCCGGCTGACAGTCTCTGGCACCTCGCTGTTTGCACGGCGGGTTAGCACCGGGCTGCCAGCATCTCGTCCTCAGCGCAGGTATGCAGGTCACTGCAGTACACGGGGGGGGGGGCTCAGGGTGGGGTCCCGAGGGCGGGTTCCCCCCACCAGCCTCGCGGGGGAGACCCAATGAGTGACGTGTACTCAGCTGTACACATCTGGAGCGGCTTCCAAGCCGCTCAAATTCATGTTCTTGTAAAGTCTCTGGCTAGGTTGTCATGACAGGAGTCAAACAGGATTGTTGAAAGTGAGAGGAACAGGTGTGTGTGTGTGTGTGTGTGTGTGTGTGTGTGTGTGTGTTAGGCTGTACTCCCCCTGTGTTTAACGAATAGGGTCTTTTTGACAGGTGGTAGATTTAGATGAAATCTTGTTTTTTCTCCTTCCCATGATTCACCTTGTTTTATTGATGCCTTGCTCTACTATGGCTGGAAGCGAACGGCGTGGGGAGCTTCATCAGTGAGGGATGTGTGTGAGAGAAAGAGAGCATAAGGCGTTCAATGTCTCGTGACCCACAGGCAAAATCCCCTCTCTATATTGTACTACAAAATGCTGTAGTACATCAGGTTGCATGCACGTACAGTACACGACGTGCACACGCACACAAGTTGTAAGAGAGATGAATTGATTTGAGAGAGCTGCTGAGATGAAAGGGGTCAGTTTTGGTTGCTGGCTGTGCAGAAACACCACGGAGACAATTAAACTACTGGCCCGTGTCATCAAGGGTTTGTTTTGGCTTCCTGTTTGGAAAGATGGTAGGAAGCAGACTTTTGGGCCAGATGGCAGGAGCACACACACACACACACACACACACACGCACACACACACACACACACACACCTGGAAGAGTACTGGTCCTACAGGATCAGTGGCCAGGGTTTGAACCTGTGACATGCAGCTGGAGACTCTGCAAGGACCTTCCAGACTCTCTTCTTCTCCACATGACCAGCAATCCGTGACTTTTTTTTAGTGACTAATAATATTGATCAACTTTTATTAAAACAAGCACACAGCCGCTCTGTGCAGCAGCTGGAGCAGACCGCTCATTGACTGCAGTCCACTTATGCTGCTGGATCCTGCATATAAAGTCCTGCAGGAATGAGTTCTCAAACCAGAACGTGAGTCAGTATTTTTGCGCTTCTGGTTCCTTCGTCTTGATGTCAAGGTCTTTGGTTGACGCAAGATTTAAATATTTTGTTCTAGGACCTAAAATATTGAATAAATAATGCATTTTGAAGCTTTTACGTGTCTTAACAAGTGCTCATATGATGCTAGTGAGTTTAATGAGTATAGTCTTGAAACTTTTGTTTTATTTTGTGAGTAAAATCTGAATCTGCAATGCAACCAGCAGCATTTCTCTGTCAGGTAAATCCATTTATTACAGCAATGTTGTCCTCTGATGTAGAAGTACGCAGTAAGTAGTAGGTTATACAGCTGAATTGAGTTTTAAGGGGCCTTTGTAAGTTATTTCAGGGTACAATGAGATACTTGTCATATCTAAACATAATAATACATCTATAGCTCTTTGGGGCTCTTAGTAACTGACTATTATTTATATTATTTTTTTAATATTTAAACTAGTGAAAAATGCATAATAGAATTTCCAGAAGCCTTAATTAAGTGACATTTTCAAAAGTCTTGTTTCGTCCCACAGACTGATAATCTGTGTCCAAAACTCAGAGATATTCAGTTCACTGTCACGTAAACAAACAAACGGATAAAAACATTCAACCCTCTCATTTGCCTTTGAGAACTGTAACTAGTAATGTTTGGCATTCCATTCAGGTAGTTCCAATTAACATTAAAGATATAGGAAATCGTTTTTAAAGAGGAGTAAAAAGTCAAAACACAGTAAAAGTAGAAATGGGTCCTTTAACCGTCCCTTACTGAACCTAAAACTAACCTTAATCATCTTAACTGTAAACTGCTTGTCCTGACTTTAACAATCAAAATTACAAGTAAAAGTGCTTCACATGGTTTGAGGCCGACACACACACACACACACACACACACACACACACACACACACACAACCACACACACCAGCACACACACAGAGCTCTAAACAGGAAGCTGACAGCATCCTGCAAGATGTAAATCGCTGCTGCGTATAAAGAAGTGTGAACACAGTAGCGCCTGTGAGCACGGTGACATTCTGCAGGTGTGTTTCTTGACGTCTTTGTCTCCCCCTGGCACACTGAGCCTGTCGTGTTAAGGCGTGTTCGAACAGGCTGGATGGAGGAGTAGCGACACAAGCAGGTTTATTTCTGGGCCGCTGCTCTGAAATGCACCTTCATGTTTAAAATGTGGAGAGCCCTCCGCTGCGTGCATCGGGGTGGAAAACTGGTTTGTTTTTTTCCAGGAGCCCTCCAGCATTTTCACAATGCTTTTTATTTTTCATGGCGGTTTGCCCACGAGTGGATCTTCTCCATTGGCCTACGAGCTGTGTTGTTCGTCTTCCTTGCTTGTGTTTTGTGACACTGCTTGTCACTGCACAAGTAGTTCTTACATTTAGGATGCTGTCAAAAAAAATGTAATATAATTTTGACAAGTGATTGCAACTAAAGCAACTTCAACAAAAGGAGCAGGAGACAACAGCATGTGGAGGGTCGTACTAAACTGCCACGTTGTGCTAGTAGACACACTCTTCTTTCAATGTCTTACTCAGCTTTAAACGGCTGCTTATTCCAGGTCTGTTTGTTGACAGAACTGAGGCGTTTGAATGACCATTTACCTTTCCTGTAGTGTTTTTTAATCAGTTATAATGATGTCATGTCAGACGTCAGAAAATAGTGAAAAATGCCCATCACAACTTTTGCAGATCCAAGTGAACGTCATTTGAAAAGTGCCGTGGCTTTAAGAGTGGCCGGTCGTTCCACCGCTTGCTGAAACATCTCGTCATCTATTGGATGATCTGCTTTTTGAATTTTGTTCAGACATTCACGTTCCCCTCGGGTTGAAGTGAAACAACTTTGGTGACCCCTTAGCTTTACCTTTAGCGCGATCATCAGGTCATATTTAGATTTTCTCCAATACTTTGGTTTATGACCAAATACCTGCAAAATTGGTGACTTTCCCATCAGCCTCAGCTGTTTTTTAGTGCTAATCAGTATACATTTGCACGCTTACACACTAACATAAGCTGGTGAACAAGGTAACCATTATACCTGCTAAACGTTAGCATCTTAGCCGTGTTGTTGCGAGCATAAACATAAGCGTAATTAGGCCAGACTTGCAAGATGACACAATCATGGAGAGTCCTGAAGGAGTGAGAGAGATGTTTTTAAGTGACTCGTGGGACTGTGTATCAACAGGCTCGTCGATTTACAGTGCAACACAGAATAAATTAATCCCCCCCCCCCCCGTCAAGTTTGCACATACGCACGGAGGTGTTTGTGGTATTTCCGTGCAACCATCTGGTGCTGGTTGCACAAAAATGTGTCGCTGTCACGGTGACATCAGCAATGCAGTTAGAGGGCGCAGATGGAGCAGATACCTGCCGGCTTCAGATGGCTGCTGAGGGACTCACCGGTGTGAAGGAAAGAAAGGTCGGTTTAGCCGTTCTGCCGTCGTGGACGACTTTCGCTGGTAAGAATCGCTTTTCTAATCTCGACTCTGTCTCTGTGGCGTTGATATCGTAATCAAGAAAAAGATGAACGTTTGTCACATGTCAGCGTTCTCCAGCTCTCTGTCTCTGTCTCTCCCTTTCACTTTCATTTTTTTCTGTCACCACGTCTCTAAACGTGGTTCTAAAACTCAGATGATAGAGACAAGAAGAACACAAAGCAAGTTCATACTTGCATCCTATTGTTACTTTACAGAACAAAATAAAACAAAATGAAAAAACAACGTATCGATGAATATCAGGGATCACACTCGGTGCTCATTTGTGTTGCTCTCAGTGACATAGCTATACATTTGCATTCACACTAATCTCTCTTTCAACACCCAGGAGCATTTTAAACCGTCCTCTGGGGTGAAAGTCTTTGCCTGGTTTCATTTTCCTTCTTTCGAGGTCGAGACAGAAGTAGCAAACAGATTGTGAGGGTTAAACAGACTCCAGGATCAGTGACTGTACAGTGGGTAGTATGCACTTACGGGTCGCTGAGAGTTCATCAGTGGATCATTGAATTAAGGGACATGATGGGGGTGATGAATAACGGGCAGATTTACTGGCATTCAGTTACTTTGCATAAAATGCATACTAGGTTTTCATCAGCTGGGTTGGCGTTGATGTGAAACCTGCTTCTGAATAAGTCCGCTGGTCCTGGAGATATTTGACTGTAACAGCTAATGTCTATACAGGCTGAGCGTATAGCCACCACAGACCCGTTATAGAAGGGACCGGAAGCAGGTCATTCATTTCAAAAGACCATGGTCGACAGATACTTGTGCGCACACGTCCACTTTTTTTTAAATTTAAATTGTTATTACTGTGCAATAATATTGAAACATTTTCAGGAAATTGGTTAGCAGAGATGGTTTAACACACATACGCACCTGCTTGAGCTGTTCGCATTTGCTTCTCCCTGCTTGACTTTCTTACAATGTTTTTTTTCGCCCGTACAGTTGAACAGTCAATGTTTATAGTGACTCAATACAGGCAGAGTTTTCAGGGATTTCTGTAATTTTCGTTTTTGTTTTTTAAATAAGTTGCTCCAGTCACGGTCAAGTTGATCTTCCCGTGTCGACCCTGGCAACTGCAAAAGTGTCACCTAGAATACGTTACAAGTGCTATTGGTTGGAAATCACAGTTTTTTATTCCATTTCACTGTTCTGCAACACATTTCACAATGCATTCATCAAAACAATAATGTTAATTGTTCCTACTGGTGTTATATGATAGGCGAAGCTTGACGTCAGTGAACCACATTGTTGCACTGCGTGTCATGTGATGTGGTTTTTGTGTCAATCCCACATGAGCCGTCCTTCACTCGAGCAGTAAATACAAAATCTGAATCTGCATTAATCAGCAACAAATGTCCTTTTTTCTACAGTGTCCGGTGGGAATTAGTTAAAGGTCGGGACATCCAAAAGAAACTTTGTTGGTGTTAGCGTTTTCATAGTATTTGTCGACTTTAAGGGAATGAATGCCAGCCTCATCAATTTGGAAGTTGGTCATGAGAAATTCCTGAACGGGAACCCACCGTCTTTTTCTCGAACTTGTAGCAAAAAGTCTGGATGAATAGCAAGCTGTCTGTCAAAAAGGAATTTTAATCTGCCCATTATGTGGCATATACTGGTCTCCAAACTTTAATGTCCGCTTGACGACAACGCTGTCCCCCCGGCCAGAGACTCCAGACTTCTCCATGACGATCCTGAATGACTCTTCTCTGTTTCTTCGAAGCCACAATTATGACCTCCATTTTTCCCCTCTAAATATTCTTTTCAGAGCCAATTCTCTCTCTCTCTCACCCCGCTATCTTGCACTAATGTGGCATCTGTGGGCAATTACCATTGCGTTTTCATACAAAGGCCAGCCAACAGAGGAAGCTGTTGTGTTGGCGCTCTCAGCGTGAGTTTGCTGGCTGCGTCGAGGGACAGCAGGAAGGAGGGATGGTGGGGGGGGGTGGATGACTGCTGAGGAGGTCTATTCATGTCTCCAGGCGAGGCCATACTTGAGTAGACTCTTATTGTGGCGGTGACCTTCCTGTCACCATGCGGCTGACACAAAGCGGCTTCATACGAGGGTCGGCCGAGCTGCTCTCTTTGATTCTCATCCTGTCCGTCAATGCTTCACTCTGTCTCTCTTCCCACGTGTGTGGCTCTTTTACTGTGTGGTTCAATGATTGCTGATTAAATTCTCCTCATATTATCTATCAAACAGCCATTCATTCTGAAGTGACAGATTTTAATTCACCACAGTGGGGTTAACTGACTTGACATTACGAGACAAAGACCCATAAAATACATAGTAGAACCTTAACGAAGAGATTATAACGACATTTACGGCTATATTCAAGCTCAAGGAGTGGTTGCATGACCTTTAACTTTTTTGGTACGATAATCAGAAGGTGTCCACGTGCGGCGTCGTCTTAAATCTTTAATGAGAAATGCTTTCCATTTCTTCTTCTGTACTGTGTCCTTGAGAATCTTCCAGTGGATAAATAGACACACAGGCTGTGTGAATATGTATGACGGCTAACCCGTCTCTTAGAAATAACATTAATATACTGCAAATTTGGTAAATTTTATTGGACGAGGAAGGGCTAAGTTATTGTACCACAGGAAAGCTAACGGCAGGTAGTCAGGGGAGATGGTGGTTGTGCAAAGTGGAGGATATAGACACCGGAGACCAGGGTTCATTTGAGTTCTGCGTGGGGTTTAGGTTCAGGTAAAAAAAGCACTTTCCCTCTCCTTGTAGCTCTGTTTTGGTCTCCACCAACTCCTGAGGGAAATATATTCAGCTACCTTTGTCAGCTGGGTCAGTCCCATGTTCACCAACATTGTTTCTCTATGACTCATGGGACTACATTGTTCCTTATTCTACAGATGTGGTCAACATGTGGTCGATCAACCGTTTCTGTATTTTAGATAAGAATTGGTTGTTTCAGAGTGATGCCTGTCGTCAACAAACTACAAAAATGTTGCTGTACTGTTGACTTGATAGTTATGTTAGACCTCAGTACAAACATAGTAATACTCGTAAAGTTTTCAAAAAAAGGACCTCAATTACATAAACCTCATGATTATAAGTTTAGTTTGCCCGGTTTTGTTACAAAAGTGTTTTGGAGTTCTGACCTTTTCTTGGATGTTTTGGAGCTCAGTGTGTATTTCTTGGCGGAGCAGCCAGCCAGCAGGTCGTACACGGAGTTCAGCAGCGATGCACTCTTCATTTAAGAGCACTGGTGTGTCTCGTGCAGCGTTCTGTAGGATTGAGTGCTACAGCCCAGTTGTACTGTATCTGCATGCTCTGGGAGGTCCATTAAATGGGCCAGATTACACACAGACTGTAGTTTTTTTTCAGTTTGCAGCTGTAATATAATCTATATGGCCTATAAGTCCCCACAGGGAAGTTTAGCCTCAATTACTCGACTACGTAGGATGGCCCTTAATGCTGAGAATATAGAACAAAATGCCATAATGATAATGCCAAATAAAGTAAGAAAGCACCAAAATGCTAATATTTTAAAACAGACACATTCATTTTTATTCGAGGCAATACCCTGCTGTAGAAGGAGAACAAAAGAGACTTGGTTTTAAAGGCTGCATTACAGTAAAGTGATGCAATTCCCTGAACTTTACAGACTGTCCTAGCTGTTCTGTTATTTGCCGTATCCCACTTAGCCATCATATCCACATTATAAATGATTATTCATCAAAAATGTCATTTTGTGAAAGCACCGATAGTCAACCCCACGATGTATTTCATTTACTCCATATATCGCTCAGCACTACTGTGAAGTAAAAATAGCCTGCATGTATGAGCCTACTTTCACTCTTTCATTGTGCACTCTGTTAGTGCTGTGTCAGCACAAGGTGTGTCATGCTTGTTGAGGCCGCTCCTGTTTTGATTGAGCAAGATAATGGGTGGGCCAAAAATAAAAAAGACATGTGAACAGTACACAGAAACAAAAAAAAGAAAGAGATCCTATCTCTCTCTCTCTCTCTCTCTATCGTCCCTCATCACACCATCCTGCAGTCTCTGGCGGCTTCTGTCACCAGCTTCTACTTCATAAGAGACTCGACTAGCGGAAGGGAACCAGACGTCCTCTCTGCGGAGAAAAAAAACAACTGCTCCATCCTCTCAAGTCCTCTACCTGGCACAGTAGCTGAGAAACCATTAAACTCTCTCCAGTGGCATGATTGGCAGTCACGAGGTGTTGGAACAGTTGGAGTGATGAATAGCAATGTTGGCTTTTTCTTTAGGGAGTTTTTTTCCTGTTGTAAATGCCCTGCAGTTGCCAGTGATTATTTGCTGTTGTAAGATGCTACATTCGATATTTAGAGCATGTCTATTGCCTCCACACCGCTTTCAACTTGACGACGGCTGAGCCAGCGGCTCTCAGCTAACGGTGCAAACAACGACAACGGTGCCGTCAGAGCTAGCAGCGATAACCTGGGGGGAAACCGGAGGGTTGGCGCTAAGCTTCCGCAACGACGCCGTCGGTCGGGACGATGTTATCACATTACTTAGTGTAAAAGTGACAAATTATCAGATCATTTTGAGATTTTTGAGTGGCTTTTATCTCATTGTTTTGGTTTTAAGGCCATAACTTAAGTCATCACCGTCGTTGTAAAATGTGCCTGTTGCACATTCATCTGTCTTTTCCCTCCACACAGTATCATGCTGTTCATTCTCTGCTTTGCTGCAATGGATTTCCTTTTCTTTTCTTTTTCTCGTTGACCTGCCTTTTTTTTCTTCTTCTTTTTTTCTCCTTGCTCCTTTCATCTTCTCCCAACATGACATAAACGTTTCCATCCCTCTCCATCTGTTGTTGTATTTTCCTCTTCCCTCTGCCTTGACAAACATCAGGTCATCTGCATACAAGTGAGGCCTGAGTGAGCTTTTAGAACATTTGCGACCGTAACGAAAAGGAGATTTTTGAAATGTCACCAGGGTTGACTGTCAACATTTTTTTATATCAAGCCCTGCAAAGATCATACCACTTCTTCGTCTTGTCTTCCTGTGCAGGCTGCTTTGCAAGACGTGTGGGTGTGAAGTGAAGTGCCGTGGGTTTGAGTATTATCAGATTCAAAAGCAGCTTTCCCACACAACCACACGCCGATTCTAGAGTAACGGAAACACACGGCAGCCTATGCCAGTCCTTTTATCGTCTCTTAATCACTTTCACGGGAGACATTTCCCACAGTGACAAAGATCTGAGACTTTTTGATTATGCAAAACAAAAAGTGGCGGAGGTTTATCCCAGCTTTTGCCTCGGCTTCAAGTTGCCAATTAAATCTCTCCTGCTGACACAGCCGAGTAGTAGAGTGGAGAGAGATGATTGCGCTTAGAGGCAGACAAAGAATGTAGGCCTGACCTCTGACCTGCTCTGGTTGTGTGTACTACTGCTTTATCTCTGTACAGTTAAGCAGCTTTTTTTCATGCTGTGCTCTTATTCATCAAGGCCTAAGGACATATGAGCTTCGCCTTAAGTTCATCTTTTTAACAGTAAAAAGCATATATTGCAACAAATTATTATTACTTTCATCATCAGTTAATCTGCCGATTATTTTCTCGATCAATCAGCTCATCTATAAAAAAATAGTGACAATGTCCCTGATATTCCATATAGCGATACATAATGTAAGAAAAGGAAAAAGCAGCACACACACACTTTCACTCATCCATCCATCATCTCTAACTGCTTATCCTGTTCAGGGTCGCGGGGGGGGGATGCAATATTTTGCATCATTGTATTGCTTAAAAACACCCGTAACGGAACAATATCTCACATTCACGAGATGAGGTCACTGACATTGTAAGCTGGGTAGATCAGCCGTAGGAAATAAGTGGCACGTCACCTAGAAATGCTGGCACTAAGAATATAAACACAAACAATATTTTGCAGGCTTAGGACGGATGCATTGATTGACAATACTGTACAACCGGTCTGACCTCCGCGATCACAGCACTCATGTCGATCATGCTGCAAGCAGGCCGAGGTGAATAAGGTGAAATGGGATGCAGGTTACTTTACAGGACTGTGAGGTGTTTCCTATCTGGTTTGGACACATGCTGCAGCACGACCGCAGATCTAATCTTTCTGCATCTGGATTCTAGTACTTTGGTAAGAAAGAGACGTTAGCAACTCGCACAAACTACTCATCTTTTTCCGAAAGTGCCACCAATAGTGGCGGAGCAGCATCGGATAGCAGACGGCGTATCTTTGTGAGCTTGGTAACGCTTTTCGATGTCGCATTTAAACATCAACAAACAATCGCAAATGTCAGCGTCAATGAGAAGACTTTGGAGCTCCTGCAACGCCACCAGATTGCATTTGAATTTCTACTGTTTCATGGCACAGCAGGAGATTGCGTTACAGGACGGGGCGAGGGCACTGGTTTTTCTCCAAAAGTGGAGTCGAAGCCTTTTGAGAGGTCCCCTCCATAGCAGATGGTGTAAGGATTGAAAGGCAGACGAACCCAAAAAAAAACACACTTAGGAAAGTGAATGAGGAAACCAAGTGTCACGAGGGAGCGTCGAGGGCACACAAAGCTTCAAAGGCCTTTTTGTGAAGGGACTTAGTTTTAAGAAACACAAGCAGTAACAAAGATTTCTGCAGTATAGCTTCAAGCAGCTGCTTCCTGTGCGTGTGGTTTTGTCGTTTGTGCGCGTAGGACGGTGGGACACGCGTTGGCACGCAGCAGTGAGTCGAGGCCTATGATTGACTAATGAACAGTGGCGGCTGGTCCATAGAGGGCGCTAGGGCGCCGCCCCCCCTAGAGCTACAAAAAATAAAAATAAAAATAAAAATATAAATAAAAATAAAATTTAAAATAAAAATAAACTATACAAATTGTCAATATTTGTGTTTTTGAAACATGGAATCACCCAGTAATATGTGTAAAATATGATATCTGCGGTAAATATATGCTTTTCCTGCTTGTCCTCTCTGCCTGTCTGCTCTTCCTCTCTGTGTGTGCACGTCTCAGCTGGCTGGGGCGCTGGAAAAACTGCCCCAAAGAGGCGGGTCTATAAAGCAGTTTAGCCAATGCTGAGTAAAGATATAAATGAGTGACATACAATTCAGCCAATCAGCGTCCTCAAATAGATTCAGCTTGGGGCAGTTTTTTTCCTGCCCCAAGCTGCGCGTTCTCGTCAGGAGAAGTCTCTACAGGAGAGCGCCAGCGCGAGCACTACTCCTCCAAGACCCGTTTGAGAGGAGAACTGAGAGGAGAAACTACTGAAAGAGCTGATCCCAGATCAGCCTGACCTCACAATCAGACAGCAGACTAGCAGGAAAGAGAAGCAGTACATGAAGCTTCTCTACTAGCTGTACACCAGACAGGTTTGACTAGCTGGATGACGTCATGAGAATAACTTATTTATCTTTTTAAAACAACGGGGACAGAATATGACATATATATTATTATATTATACAGAATATTATATGATATATATATTATTATTATATTATACAGAATATTATATGATATATATATATATATTATTATATTATACCGAATATTATTATATGTTATATATATTATATTATACTGAACTCCCTGTGAGGGTGACTAAAATAAGATGTCCTGACGTGTTTGTGAAAGTGTTATTTACTGCTTTTTTTCGTGTTGGAATAAATGTTAAATATTTAACTGCAAAGTAGTAATGCGCGTTTGATACCTTAATTTGTTTGCATTAAATCATTCTGGGATGTTTGCTGAAATTGATTGGATGTGGCACAGCCCTACCAAGAACATTTTCCACCAGCCGCCACTGCTAATGAACATACTCTCGCTCTTAATCTGCGGTAACGGGATGGAAGACAGACACCACGAGACAATCACAGCGGTCTTTAGACAGATGGCTTCCACTCATCGAGATCCAAAACCTTTCAACTACAGATGGATGCCAGCGTTTTTGAATCAGGAACCAGCGTTGCATCGTGTATCATCACATGAAGGAATTTGCTTTTCCAATATGATAACAGGAAACTGTTGGTATGTATGACAACAAATTACGATAATGTGGAGTCACGTAAAGTCAAGAAGTCAAAGTGGAATTTGGACGAGATATCGGTCGGTTAAGAGATTAGTGTTCCTCTGTTTTCTCTGTATCATTTATTGTTTTTCTCTCGGAGATGACGATTGCCACAACGGACATACCGCTCCTGTTGTGGCAGATGTTTTATCATTTATTGTTATTATTGTTTATCTGTACAGCTCTCACACACACACACACACCCACACACACACACACACACAGACCACACTACAGCAGAACTCTGGAAACAGAACGGAACACGTACTGCGTTATGACTGTAACATCTGGCGCAGATGAGAGCCCAGAGCATACGTGGTCCTATGGTGGTGGTGGGGGTGGTGGGGGTGTGTGTGTGTGTGTGTGGGGGGGTGGGGGGTGGGGGGGTGGAGGGTAAAGCACACAGCATAACTGACCCTTAATCTATGTGACGTACTCGTGCTTAGTTACATCACAGCAAACAGGATGATCGAGTAAAAAACAAAATGCAGATGTACTGTTTTTCTAGAGGCTTCCAGCGGCAGGGTTATGTGGGAACTGTGGAACAGATGAATGCATCACTTCTCAGAAGCTTTTGATTCATTTCTGAATGCCCCAAATGAGTTTCTGTAATAAATTTAAACCTAAGAGGAAAATAAAAACTATCCCCTAACAACATTACATATTTGTCCCTTCATATCCTTCAGTGCAAAGCATCACAGTGCACAATAGCATGCTACATGCAGGGTGCTTACCAATGTGCAGTTAAAGACTTCAGCTTTCACCTGGAGAGTCCTGAAAAAAAAAAACCTGCATGAACCCTAAAGTTAGAATGGACCCAGTGGTGTTGTTGGGCAGGTTATAGTGCCTGTTAGAGCAGAGCAAACGCCGGCGTGATGACGTTCAAACCTACCTGAGCATTAATCTGCTGCTCGGTCCTCAACCAATTAACTCGGAAGTGCTCTGGTAATTGACAGTTTTACAGCGCCTTCGTCTTGGAAGACATTAAAAAAGAAGAAAGAAGACGACTCTTCCCCCACTGCACCCTTCACCTCCCAAATAAAAATAAATATCAGTCTGGACCTTTAAACAGAGACTGCACAAATGAAGCCAGAGTAGGCAAGGTTACAGTGATTTATTCTGGCTCATATAGAGCCAAGATCGGCTTTTCAGTAATGAACAGGTTTTGGTAGCCGTTGTTGCTTGATGCTAATATGCAGGGGAGAATCTGATTTGACTAAATAGCTTCAGACAGAGCAATCTGTAATAGCTGCAGTGTCACCAGCAGCAGAATTCTGTCAGTGTATGTTTTTTGGGTGTTAATAGTATTCAATTGAATAACAACAATGAGTGGATTTGAATGAAAAAGTTGCACTACCCTGCAAAAACTCTTTAAGATTTGTCAAACCATAATTCTGGCAGTATATTAAATCAGCATTTATAAAGAAATGAAAGTCAGAAAATGAAACTGACTCTAAGGTGGAGCCGGAACACGAGAAGACAGAAAGAGAAAGAAGAGAGAGAGAGAGAGAGAGAGAGAGAGAGGAAAGGGAGGGAGGTTCAGAGAAAGAAAGGAGACGGAGCAGAGATTAAGTTTTGGACTGCTTCACATAAAAATCCATTCATCCATCTGCTGAATATTAAAGCGTGTTTGCAGTCGCAGTGAGTCTCCATGCCACAGTGACTGGGGGCCTCGGCATCAAAGACCAGAGTCAGGGAGCGGTGTCGGGACAAGTCTTGCTTGGGTGCCAAGGGGATGCCTTCCTTTCATTCTGTCCTGGCATGTCAGGAAATGTCCCCCCCCCCCCCCCCCCTAAGTAAAAAAGGATCCAATTACGCCGCTGTTCTGCTACAATCCCCTATGGGCACGTGAGGCTGCAGCGCTGCACACAAGGCAATTTCCTGTGATACTTCTCAAAAGGTAACAGCCATCACTTGGCATTATTGGCGGTGAGATTTTCTAATCCTTGTTTTATCAATCTCAAACTAAATAGCATTAAAAAAAAAAGACATTGCTTAAACGTTAAAGCCCAGCAGTTGACACCCAATCAGGCGATGACTTTCACTTCTTCCGCTGAATAACTTCCTGCTGGGTTCCAATGACACCGTCGCAGCGATACCGCCGTCCAATCAGGGGCCAGTATGAGCCTCTGCGGCCTGATGTCATGTGGTGTACAGCGTGGGGATTACAGCCCCTAATCTGCCTGTCATGAAAACCCAACTAGAGAAAAAAAAAGAGAGAGATCATGTTGCTGGATGTAGGATGTTGGAATCAAGATGAGAACCTCACGGCATCTTCTTCTTTAGCCGTATGGAGAATTGCAAAGAAAACCTTGGCGTGTGAGGCTGAAGCGAAGGCTGTCAAGTGAGTGTTTACTGTATAGACTGTATGCCTGTGAGAGTGTGTGTGTGCAGGTTTGCATGTGCATCATGCTGTATTGTGTGAGCACATCTGCGTCTGCGCTGCTGTCAGTGTGTACATCAACACACACTGGGTATCACCACTGCAGAATAGGCAAAGGATGTGGTTCCTGATTGTCCTGCTGAGGGTTTCTGTTTGCAGGCGTGTGTTTATCCTCTGTGACCGTAAGAGAACGCACTGACTTCCACATGTGACCAGAGAGACCGAAACACACACCGACACGGGCAGCTGAGAGGCAAACGGACTCAAAGTCACTTTGTGCCTTTTAGCGTCGGTCTACGTGTGTGTATAAAAACTATATATATATATTAACATGTTTCCCAAAAATGACAATTGAGGAGAATAATTCATAATTTTTCTATTCAAAAGGTATTTGTTTAGTCAGGGCTCACAGTTTACATTTCTTTACTCACATTTCTTTTTCGGTATAATGTTTTCCATGTTCGCCATCTTAGCTTAGCGAGTTAGCATGCTAAGATTTGATAATTAGCTCTAAACTCAAAGCACAGCTGAATGTCATGAGTTTAACACGTGTTCTGTCATAAACAGGTACGGCAATGATGTTTGTGCGAGAGGAAGAGCTAAGGGATCACCAAAGATCACCATTAGGATTCATTCATGAGGAGAGTAAGGTGATCCAATACGAAACTCTACATCTAAATCACCAGAGTCAAATCCGTCGTAGAAGAGAGAAATACAAAAAATCCCCACCCCCGGTAACCTCAGCAGATCAGTATGTAATGAACAAGCCATGATGTGTTTGACAGCTTCGTTGTGCTCTTTGCTGTGTGTGCTACTGCCTCCATCTATAGCTGAGTAATCGCACTTTCATATTTGTCCAAACACACACAAGTTCACGCCTGTTCCGCAGGCATTGCTGCTCGGCTTCCTGGGAAATGTAGGAGATGTAAGCGATACACAAGATTGATTGTATTGTACAAGTGAGAGAATCGAAAAAAGGGGGATTTTTCAAGAAAGTGGTGCAACTGTGATTCTGTCGACCCGTTCTGTCCGTATCGAGAAGTCGTCCAGCTGTGTTGAATATCTGTCATCTGTCGTTGGACTCGGCCGATGCCAGATGTTTGAGTATCGGCTCCAGCGCCGCGTTTGACGGAGGAGATTATTGTTCGGCTGATGGCTTTATGGAAAGAGAGGGGAGAGCCTGTAATTTTGACCCAGAGCAATGAATGACAGAATGATTCATAGCTGAGGTCCACGGCTCCTCGTTGGTGGTCGGTCATTACGTCTCACCAGAGCCCCCATGCAGATGTCCTATTATCCAGTAATCGTCTCTCCACTCCACTACTCAATGACTTCCCCTTGGACCGTGCGCTATAACCAGACTAGAGGAATACTAATGTTTTCTCTATGAGCTGAGCTGCAGCACAGACACATTTATTCACAGTGAACGGGGGAACCACAAGACCAAGTGTGTGAGAAGAAGACACGCTATGAAACGACCAATCAAGGCTTTTATTCACCTCAACGGGGCTTAACTAGAGGCAGACCATTATCCCTTTTGTCTGGTCCATGATACCTGCTTCGCCTTCAATACACGGTATTTAAAATTTTAATTATTTGACCTGTCGCTTAAATTGACAGCCGATATTAGCTTATTGCAGGTATGTTGGTATGAGCTATATGTTGGCTGGTTATTAAGAGTAAACTGTAGTACAGACCAAATATGAGATTAGATATATTTAAGGTAATTGAGAAACACTTTCACAACTCATTAATAACCAAATTGAAGGCATTTGTATTGAAAATGTTTCTTTATAATATGTGTTCATGTAAAACAAATAATAATGGCCAACTGCGACAAAATCTATACAGTCATAACCTAGAGATGCACTTTTATCTCGATGAGGTGTGGAGCTGTTCAGTGCATGATAACGTGCTGTTGTTCCTGTAGTGTGTGGCACCAGTGACACAGTGAGCAGCAGGAAGGTGCTGAGGTTCTGAGTTTGTGCTTCACCTGACCAGCTCAGCAGCTATATAATACACAACCCCACGGGAAAAGGAATGATTATTGTTCGTGTTGGCACTTCATATTAAAAGTGGCCACTGAAAACTGCCTCATTTGCACCGGTCGGCTCACCAGCTTTTACAGATATTGAGAGATGTCTCGTTTATACTTCCGCTGAAACGGTTAAGCAGGAAAACCCCCGTAACTCTCCAAATGCCTTCTTTTACCCATAAACCCATTGACCAAGAAACAACAGGATGAGTGGAGGCTTTGGCTTACTGTTCTGTGGCTTTCCCTCTGTTTGTGTAGCTCGCTTGTTCGATCTATCAGGCTCTCTCTGTCTGCTGCACTCACACCACTTGTACTTGTATGTAAAGTCTGTTTAAAAAGCATGTGAGCACACACTCATTAACGAGTAACAGCAGTTCTGTCTGTCTCTCTCTGTTCATTGAGGCCCTATGTGTGTGTGTGTGTGTGTGTGTGTGGAAGAAGACAACCCTGCCTTTGAGAATCCTGACGCCATCTTGTGGTGTTGAAGCTGCACTTCAGACCTTCCAAACCAATACTCAAATCACCTGCACCAAAGAGGCTCTAGTGGCGCAATCGGTCAGTGCGTGGTGCTTCTAAGACAGCAGCAAGCAGGGGAGTGCTAAAGTTGTGAGTTTAAGCGTCACCTGGAGCAGAGAAGATTTAACCTGAGGTGTCAATCACATGAATACTCGGATACATGCTGATCGACTATGTGAGAAATTGTCATTGTTAAGGGAGACCAAAGTAATATAGCGCTTCTTATACACGTTCATTCCGCCTGTTTCCTACGTAGCTGTTTGATTCTTGTTCTCATTTCAGAGCATCGGTTAGTTCTACCAGTCAGGTGTAAATAAAGATATATGTTTCATGAATTGCAATGAGTACCTTTCCTATCAGAAGGCCATCTTGGGCTGTTGATGACGCACTATTGCCCTTCTGAAACACCACTAGATCTCCTCGGGAGCACCGGACACCTTGCTGGGTCAGTGCAAGGTGAGCGTAGCATGAGGTGCTACAAATTCCTTTGAAGAAGCTCCAGTGGCGCAATCGGTCAGCGCGCGGTACTTATAAGACAGTATTCATCAGAGTGATGCCGAGGTTGTGAGTTCGAGCCTCACCTGGAGCACAGAAGTTTTAACCTGGACGTCGGTCACATGAGATACTCTGAACATGAAGACACTCCACATGAATGATAGCTTTCACACTTTGTCATTGTTGAGGAAAACCAAACATATATCAGTGACCATGTGATGCTCATTACACTCATTGATCACACCTGCATTAATATTAAATTAAGCTTTAGGTGAATGACATGCAGCAGCTCAGGTGTAAATAAAGATATATGTTTCATGTATTGTAATGAGTATCTTTCCTATGAGAAGGCCATCTTGTGCTGTTGAAGACTCACTGCTGTCCTTCCAAAACACCACTAGATCGTCCAATTTGGTCCAGCTGTGGCCTGCATCACCTCAGGAGCACCTGACACCATGCTGCCTTTGACTACAGTCAGGCTAAGGGTCAAGGAGACGGGATAGAGTTAGTGCACGGTGGGCGTAGCATGAGGTGCTACAAGCCGCACCTTGTCTCTTCTCACAATTACTTTTGAAGAGGCTCCAGTGGCGCAATCGGTCAGCGCGCGGTACTTATAAGACAGTATTCAGCAGAGTGATGCCGAGGTTGTGAGTTCGAGCCTCACCTGGAGCACAGAAGTTTTAACCTGGACGTCAGTCACATGAGATACTCTGAACATGATGACACTCCACATGAATAATAGCTTTCACACTTTGTCATTGTTGAGGAAAACCAAACATATATCAGTGACCATGTGATGCTCATTACACTCACCTGTGTAAATGTTAAATTAAGGTTTATATTTGGCGAATTTTTCATATTGTGAAATTATCGCCTTTTTTCAAATAAGAACATATTTGTCAAGACACAGCTTAACTGAACACACAACAAGCTGCTCAAAATATTAAAAACATATTATTTTGTATTGAGTCACGGCCCATTTGGCTCAGTCATCATCTTATTTACCAATCTGCTCATGCTATGAACCACCAGCTGTGGATATGCAGCAGCTCATCCTGATGTGACATATGCAGCTGCTTGATTCTTGTTCTCATGTCAGAGCATCAGTTAGTTTTACCAGTCAGGTGTAAATGAAGATATATGTTTTATATATTGTAATGAGTATCTTTCCTATGAGAAGGCCAACTTGTGCTGTTGAAGACTCACTGCTGCCCTTCCAAAACTTCACTAGATTGTCCAATTTGGTCCAGCTGTGGCCTGCATCACCTCAGGAGCACCTGACACCATGCTGCCTTCAACTACAGTCAGGCTAAGGGTCAAGGAGACGGGATAGAGTTAGTGCACGGTGGACGTAGCATGAGGTGCTACAAGCCGCACCTTGTCTCTACTCAGAATCTCCTTTGAAGAAGCTCCAGTGGCGCAATCGGTCAGCGCGCGGTACTTATAAGACAGTATTCAGCAGAGTGATGCCGAGGTTGTGAGTTCGAGCCTCACCTGGAGCACAGAAGTTTTAACCTGGACGTCAGTCACATGAGATACTCTGAACATGATGACACTCCACATGAATAATAGCTTTCACACTTTGTCATTGTTGAAGAAAACCAATCAGTTTACATGTGATGTTCATTACACTCATTGAACACACCTGCATTAATATTAAATCAAGCTTTAGGCGAATGACATGCAGCAGCTCAGGTGTAAATGAAGATATATGTTTCATGTATTGTAATGAGTATCTTTCCTATGAGAAGGCCATCTTGTGCTGTTGAAGACTCACTACTGCCCTTCCAAAACTTCAGTAGATTGTCCAATTTGGTCCAGCTGTGGCCTACACATGTGCTTCAGGAGCACCTGACACCATGCTGCCTTTGACTACAGTCAGGCTAAGGGTCAAGGAGACGGGATAGAGTTAGTGCACGGTGGACGTAGCATGAGGTGCTACAAGCCGCACGTTTGCTCTTCTCACAATCTCTTTTGAAGAAGCTCCAGTGGCGCAATCGGTCAGCGCGCGGTACTTATAAGACAGTATTAATCAGAGTGATGCCGAGGTTGTGAGTTCAAGCCTCACCTGGAGCACAGAAGTTTTAAGCTGGATGTCAGTCACATGAGATACTCTGAACATGAATAACAGCTTTCACAATTTGTCATTGTTGAGGAAAACCAAACATATATCAGTGACCATGTGATGCTCACCTGCATAAATGTTAAATTAAGGTTTATATTTGGCAAATTTTCCATATTGTGAAATTATCGCCTTTTTTCAAATAAGAACATATTCATCAAGACACAGCTTAACTGAACACACAACAAGCTGCTCAAAATATTAAAACCATATTCTTATTTATTGAGTCACGGCCTTTTTGGCTCAGTCCACATCTTATTTACCAATCTGCTCATGCTATGAACCAGCAGCTGTGGATATGCAGCAGCTCATCCTGGGCCCCGTTCCTCGTACCTGGCTAACTGAGTTAGCCGGATCATTTTCAGGATAAGACTACATAAGTCAGGCTTTTCGGTTCCACGAAGCAAGTTTGGCAAAATCACTATAGCAACACATCCATAAACTTGAACCTGCTCCAGCGCAGGCTAACGTAAGTTAGCTGGATAAGCTTGCCACTCCCCCGGAAAAAAATGGCAGCTCCCTTCCTCAGAGATCCCATTGATGAAGGAGCGATATTAGTTAGATTAGCGTTTTATAGGGAGAGTCCAAATACCACTCACAAGGAGTGAGTTGGATAGGAGTATTAGCTTCCACAACTTGCTTTTACCACATCACCGGAGAATGCCGACACAGTCTCCTCATCGTCTGGACCGGCCTCCTGTTAGTGAATTAGGAATTATTAGGAACTTTGGAAAATTGTCTTTGGTTTTAAAAGACACACACAATGAACATGTATAGAATCATTACACAATGATGCAGCAATATCAACTTACATCAGTGGGCTCCTCTCCTCCGACCAACACTATGGGTGGTGGCTGCAGCAATACGACTGAAGGTCCAGCCACTGCAAAACGTGACGATGGTTAACCAAATGACTAATTATGAAGGAAACTCATAGAATGAAGTGCACCTACCTTTGAGATAAGGCCTCCTCCCAGTACTGAGGAGCTGCCCCCAGCGATGCCCTCCATTATGGGCCGACCCCTATTATGCTGGAGTGCCAGCTCCTCAGCAGGAGTAAAATCTGGAGTCGTAGGTCCTCCCCCCGTCTTGACCATATCAGCCCTCTTTTTGTTTGCTAAAATATGAAGGATATGACACCGACAAGCTGTTCAATACATTACCATGGCACATATTGTATGGACTCACCATTCTGAATAATGTTTTTATTAGTTTTTACTTGCTCCCATGTCCTCTTGATGGCTGGTTAAACTACATGGGGCTTGAAAGCACTCGTAATTATATGACAGTGTTATTAGTACACCATAGCATATCATTATTGTACTCATGATAAGAAGAGAGAGAATCACACAATTTCTTTTCACTGCTTCAATTGATTGAATTTCTGATTATGAATAATATACATACTGATCCATACACAGATTCACACACACATATTCAAACTCCTAGTTCTATATGGTAATCTACACATACATGTATATACACATGTATAGTATGATACATAATCGCATACAGTACATATATCCTCATAAGTATCTATTAATTCGTATCAATTAGAAACTCTTCGGGCTTGTTTTATCTACTTATTCTGAAAGAGTTGAGATAATTATTTTCGCTATAAGATCTCATTCGATGATGCATTCCATTAAGCCTACTGCCGCATATTTAAAGAAATATAATCTGATTGATTGGGGTGATGAGGCACTTAAAATTAGCCTATACATTTTCCCAACACTTACGCATTTAACTTGTCTGCGATATTTTGCCATGCTTCTTGTCTAGCCCTCGCAGCGGTGGCGGTGTTAGATTTAGCCATGATTATGGTCTTGAATTCCTCATAAACTGTCATGATCATCCCCTGCTCGTCAGCGGAGAAAAAAGAGGCTCTTTCTATGAGTTTATTTGCCATTGTACTGTTAGAAAATCATGGTTTCGGTGATCGACGCTTCCCCCTTTTGAAGTAGGACGGGCACGCGCAATTATCCTGATTACTGAAGTCTGGTTCGAATTAACGAGATTGTTTGAGCGCTGATCAGCCTTTGAGGAACTGAGATAGCCTGACTTCAATCATCGGGTTAATTTAAGATGGCTAATAGGACATTTGATCGACTTAGTTGAACCACGTACGAGCACCTGACACCATGCTGCCTTCAACTACAGTCAGGCTAAGGGTCAAGGAGACGGGATAGAGTTAGTGCACGTGGACGTAGCATGAGGTGCTACAAGCCGCACCTTGACTCTTCTCACAATCTCCTTTGAAGAAGCTCCAGCGGCGCAATCGGTCAGCGCGCGGTACTTATAAGACAGTATTCAGCAGAGTGATGCCGAGGTTGTGAGTTCGAGCCTCACCTGGAGCACAGAAGTTTTAACCTGGACGTCAGTCACATGAGATACTCTGAACATGATGACACTCCACATGAATAATAGCTTTCACACTTTGTCACTGTTGAAGAAAACCAAACATATATCAGTCCACATGTGATGCTTATTGCACTCACCTGTGTAAATGTTAAATTATGGTTTATATTTGGCAAATTTTCCATATTCTGAAATTATCGCCTTTTTTCAAATAAGAACATATTCATCAAGACACAGCTTAACTGAACACACAACAAGCTGCTCAAAATATTAAAAACATATTATTTTTTATTGAGTGACGGCCCATTTGTCTCAGTCCACATCTTATTTACCAATCTGCTCATGCTATGAACCAGCAGCTGTGGATATGCAGCAGCTCATCCTGATGTGACATACGCAGCTGCTTGATTCTTGTTCTCATGTCAGAGCATCAGTTAGTTTTACCAGTCAGGTGTAAATAAAGATATATGTTTTATATATTGTAATGAGTACCTGCTAGACAGGTACATAGTAGAATGACAATGCATTAAAGAAAAATAGTGGACACATTAACAGCAGTTTATTGTAAGAAGAAATGCTGCAGTCATGGATATGGATGTGATGGAGTAATAGCATCGCTTTCTGTTCCGTCTGTCTGTGTTTATTGAGGCCATATGTGTGAGTGTCTCAGTATAAGAAGAGAGCCTTTCCTATGTGAAGGCCATCTTGTGCTGTTGAAGACTCACTGCTGCCCTTCCAAAACACCACTAAATCGTCAAATTTTGTCCAGCTGTGGCCTGCATCACCTCAGGAGCACCTGACACCATGCTGCCTTTGACTACAGTCAGGCTAAGGGTCAAGGAGACGGGATAGAGTTAGTGCACGGTGGACGTAGCATGAGGTGCTACAAGCCGCACGTTGACTCTTCTCAGAATCTCCTTTGAAGAAGCTCCAGTGGCGCAATCGGTCAGCGCGCGGTACTTATAAGACAGTATTCAGCAGAGAGATGCCGAGGTTGTGAGTTCGAGCCTCACCTGGAGCACAGAAGTTTTAAGCTGGACGTCAGTCACATGAGATCCTCTGAACATGATGACACTCCACATGAATAATAGCTTTCACACTTTGTCATTGTTGAGGAAAACCAAACAGATGTCAGTGACCATGTGATGCTCATTACACTCACCTGTGTAAATGTTAAATTAAGGTTTATATTTGGCAAATTTTCCATATTGTGAAATGATCGCCTTTTTTCAAATAAGAACATATTTGTGAAGACACAGCTTATCTGAACAACAAGCTGCTCAAAATATTAAAACCATATTCTTATTTATTGAGTCACGGCCCATTTGTCTCAGTCCACATCTTATTTACCAATCTGCTCATGCTATGAACCACCAGCTGTGGATATGCAGCAGCTCATCCTGATGTGACATACGCAGCTGCTTGATTCTTGTTCTCATGTCAGAGCATCAGTTAGTTTTACCAGTCAGGTGTAAATGAAGATATATGTTTCATGTATTGTAATGAGTATCTTTCCTATGTGAAGGCCATCTTGTGCTGTTGAAGATGCACTGCTGCCCTTCCAAAACACCACTAGATCGTCCAATTTGGTCCAGCTGTGGCCTGCACCTGTGCTTCAGGAGCACCTGACACCATGCTGCCTTTGACTACAGTCAGGCTAAGGGTCAAGGAGACGGGATAGAGTTAGTGCACGGTGGACGTAGCATGAGGTGCTACAAGCCGCACCTTGTATCTTCTCACAATTTCCTTTGAAGAGGCTCCAGTGGCGCAATCGGTCAGCGCGCGGTACTTATAAGACAGTATTTAGCAGAGTGATGCCGAGGTTGTGAGTTCGAGCCTCACCTGGAGCACAGAAGTTTTAACCTGGACGTCAGTCACATGAGATACTCTGAACATGAAGACACTCGACATGAATAATAGCTTTCACACTTTGTCACTGTTGAGGAAAACCAAACATATATCAGTGACCATGTGATGCTCATTACACTCACCTGTGTAAATGTTAAAATTTTCCATATTGTGAAATTATCGTCTTTTTTCAAATAAGAGCATATTTGTCAAGACACAACTTAACTGAACACACAACAAGCTGCTCAAAATATTAAAACCATATTCTTATTCATTGAGTCACGGCCTTTTTGGCTCAGTCCACATCTTATTTACCAATCTGCTCATGCTATGAACCACCAGCTGTGGATATGCAGCAGCTCATCCTGGGCCCCGTTCCTCGTACCTGGCTAACTGAGTAAGCCGGATAATTTTCAGGATAAGATTACATAAGTCAGGCTTTTCGGTTCCACGAAGCAAGTTTGGCAAAATCACTATAGCAACACATCCATAAACTTGAACCTGCTCCAGCGCAGGCTAACGTAAATTAGCTGGATAAGCTTGCCACTCCCCCGGAAAAAAATGGCAGCT
This sequence comes from Leptoclinus maculatus, assembly GCA_032191485.1. Lineage (NCBI taxonomy): Eukaryota > Metazoa > Chordata > Actinopteri > Perciformes > Stichaeidae > Leptoclinus > Leptoclinus maculatus. Next base: position 11,253,983 of record JAVDOI010000015.1, read on the forward strand.
TCCTTTCTCAGAGATCCCATTGATGAAGGAGCGATATTAGTTAGATTAGCGTTTTATAGGGAGAGTCCAAATACCACTCACAAGGAGTGAGTTGGATAGGAGTATTAGTTTACACAACTTGCTTTTACCACATCACCGGAGAACGCCGACACAGTCTCCTCATCGTCTGGACTGGCCTCCTGTTAGTGAATTAGGAATTATTAGGAACTTTGGAAAATTGTCTTTGGTTTTAAAAGACACACACAATGAACATGTATAGAATCATTACACAATGATGCAGCAATATCAACTTACATCAGTGGGCTCCTCTCCTCCGACCAACACTATGGGTGGTGGCTGCAGCAATACGACTGAAGGTCCAGCCACTGCAAAATGTGACGATGGTTAACCAAATGACTAATTATGAAGGAAACTCATAGAATGAAGTGCACCTACCTTTGAGATAAGGCCTCCTCCGAGTACTGCCCACCTCTCCAGAGGAGCTGCCCCCAGCTATGCCCTCCATGATGGGCCGACCCCTATTATGCTGGAGTGCCAGCTCCTCAGCAGGAGTAAAATCTGGAGTCGTAGGTCCTCCCCCCGTCTTCACCATATCAGCCCTCTTTTTGTTTGCTAAAATATGAAGGATATGACACTGACAAGCTGTTCAATACATTACCATGGCACATATTGTATTGACTCACCATTCTGAATAATGTTTGTGTGCTTAGGTTTTACTTGCTCCCATGTCCTCTTGATGGCTGGTTAAACTACATGGGGGTTGAAAGCACTCATAATTATATGACAGTGTTATTAGTACACCATAGCATATCATTATTGTACTCATGATAAGAAGAGAGAGAATCACACACAATTTCTTTTCACTGCTTCAATTGATTGAATTTCTGATTATGAATAATATACATACTGATCCGCCCATACACAGATTCGCACACACATATTCAAACTCCTAGTTCTATATGGTAATCTACACATACATGTATATACACATATATAGTACATGATACATGAGAGCATACAGTACATATATCCTCATAAGTATCTATTAATTCGTATCAATTAGATACTCTTCGGGCTTGTTTTTATCTACTTATTCTGAAAGAGTTGAGATCATTATTTTCGCTATAAGATCTCATTCGATGATGCATTCCATTACTGCCTTACATTTAAAGAAATATAATCTGATTGATTGGTGATGAGGCACCTAAAATTAGCCTATACATTTTCCCAACACTTACGCATTTAACTTGTCTGCGATATTTTGCCATGCTTCTTGTCTAGCCCTCGCAGCGGTGGCGGTGTTAGATGTTAACATGATTATGGTCTTGAAATCCTCATAAACTGTCATGATCATCTCCTGCTCGTCAGCGGAGAAAAAAGAGGCTCTTTCTTTGAGATTATTTGCCATTGTACTGTTAGAAAATCATGGTTTCGGTGATCGACGCTTCCCCCTTTTGAAGTAGGACGGGCACGCGCAATTATCCTGATTACTGAAGTCTGGTTCGAATTAACGAGATTGTTTGAGCGCTGATCAGCCTTTGAGGAACCGAGATAGCCTGACTTCAATCATTGGGTTAATTTAAGATGGCTAATAGGACATTTGATCGACTTAGTTGAACCACGTACGAGCACCTGACACCATGCTGCCTTTGACTACAGTCAGGCTAAGGGTCAAGGAGACGGGATAGAGTTAGTGCACGGTGGACGTAGCATGAGGTGCTACAAGCCGCACCTTGTCTCTTCTCACAATCTCCTTTGAAGAAGCTCCAGTGGCGCAATCGGTCAGCGCGCGGTACTTATAAGACAGTATTCAGCAGAGTGATGCCGAGGTTGTGAGTTCGAGCCTCACCTGGAGCACAGAAGTTTTAACCTGGACGTCAGTCACATGAGATACTCTGAACATGATGACACTCCACATGAATAATAGCTTTCACACTTTGTCATTGTTGAGGAAAACCAAACATATATCAGTGACCATGTGATGCTCATTACACTCATTGATCACACCTGCATTAATATTAAATTAAGCTTTAGGTGAATGACATGCAGCAGCTCAGGTGTAAATAAAGATATATGTTTCATGTATTGTAATGAGTATCTTTCCTATGAGAAGGCCATCTTGTGCTGTTGAAGACTCACTGCTGCCCTTCCAAAACTTCACTAGATTGTCCAATTTGGTCCAGCTGTGGCCTGCATCACCTCAGGAGCACCTGACACCATGCTGCCTTCAACTACAGTCAGGCTATGGGTCAAGGAGACGGGATAGAGTTAGTGCACGGTGAGTGTAGCATGAGGTGCTACAAGCCGCATCTTGTCTCTTCTCACAATTTCCTTTGACGAAGCTCCAGTGGCGCAATCGGTCAGCGCGCGGTACTTATAAGACAGTATTCAGCAGAGTGATGCCGAGGTTGTGAGTTCGAGCCTCACCTGGAGCACAGAAGTTTTAACCTGGACGTCAGTCACATGAGATACTCTGAACATGATGACACTCCACATGAATAATAGCTTTCACACTTTGTCATTGTTGAGGAAAACCAATCGTATATCAGTGACCGTGTGATGCTCATTGCACTCACCTGTGTAAATGTTAAATTAAGGTTTATATTTGGCAAATTTTCCATATTGTGAAATTATTAACTTTTTTCAAATAAGAACATATTTGTCAAGACACAGCTTAACTGAACACACAACAAGCTTCTCAAAATATTAAAAACATATTATTTTGTATTGAGTCACGGCCCATTTGTCTCAGTCCACATCTTATTTACCAATCTGCTCATGCTATGAACCAGCAGCTGTGGATATGCAGCAGCTCATCCTGATGTGACATACGCAGCTGCTTGATTCTTGTTCTCATGTCAGAGCATCAGTTAGTTTTACCAGTCAGGTGTAAATAAAGATATATGTTTTATATATTGTAATGAGTACCTGCTAGACAGGTACATAGTAGAATGACAATGCATTAAAGAAAAATAGTGGACACATTAACAGCAGTTTATTGTAAGAAGAAATGCTGCAGTCATGGATATGGATGTGATGGAGTAATAGCATCGCTTTCTGTTGTGTCTGTCTGTGTTTATTGAGGCCATATGTGTGAGTGTCTCAGTATAAGAAGAGAGCCTTTCCTATGTGAAGGCCATCTTGTGCTGTTGAAGACTCACTACTGCCCTTCAGAAACACCACTAGATTGTCAAATTTGGTCCAGCTGTGGCCTACACCTGTGCTTCAGGAGCACCTGACACCATGCTGCCTTTGACTACAGTCAGGCTAAGGGTCAAGGAGACGGGATAGAGTTAGTGCACGGTGGACGTAGCATGAGGTGCTACAAGCCGCACCTTGTATCTTCTCACAATTTCCTTTGAAGAGGCTCCAGTGGCGCAATCGGTCAGCGCGCGGTACTTATAAGACAGTATTTAGCAGAGTGATGCCGAGGTTGTGAGTTCGAGCCTCACCTGGAGCACAGAAGTTTTAACCTGGACGTCAGTCACATGAGATACTCTGAACATGATGACACTCCACATGAATAATAGCTTTCACACTTTGTCATTGTTGAGGAAAACCAATCATATGTCAGTGACCATGTGATGCTCATTGCACTCACATGTGTAAATGTTAAATTAAGGTTTATATTTTCCATATTGTGAAATTATCGCCTTTTTTCAAATAAGAACATATTTGTCAAGACACAGCTTAACTGAACACACAACAAGCTGCTCAAAATATTAAAACAATATTCTTATTTATTGAGTCACGGCCTTTTTGTCTCAGTCCACATCTTATTTACCAATCTGCTCATGCTATGAACCAGCAGCTGTGGATATGCAGCAGCTCATCCTGATGTGACATACGCAGCTGCTTGATTCTTGTTCTCATGTCAGAGCATCAGTTAGTTTTACCAGTCAGGTGTAAACAAAGATATATGTTTTATATATTGTAATGAGTACCTGCTAGACAGGTACATAGTAGAATGACAATGCATTAAAGAAAAATAGTGGACACATTAACAGGAGTTAATTGTAAGAAGAAATGCTGCAGTCATGGATATGGATGTGATGGAGTAGTAGCATCGCTTTCTGTTCCGTCTGTCTGTGTTTATTGAGGCCATATGCGTGAGTGTCTCAGTATAAGAAGAGAGCCTTTCCTATGTGAAGGCCATCTTGTGCTGTTGAAGACTCACTACTGCCCTTCCAAAACTTCAGTAGATCGTCAAAATTGGTCCAGCTGTGGCCTGCATCACCTCAGGAGCACCTGACACCATGCTGCCTTTGACTACAGTCAGGCTAAGGGTCAAGGAGACGGGATAGAGTTAGTGCACGGTGGACGTAGCATGAGGTGCTACAAGCCGCACCTTGTCTCTTCTCAGAATCTCTTTTAAAGAAGCTCCAGTGGCGCAATCGGTCAGCGCGCGGTACTTATAAGACAGTATTCAGCAGAGTGATGCCGAGGTTGTGAGTTCAAGCCTCACCTGGAGCACAGAAGTTTTAACCTGGACGTCGGTCACATGAGATTCTCTGATCATGATGACACTCCACATGAATAATAGCTTTCACACTTTGTCATTGTTGAGGAAAACCAAACATATATCAGTTTACATGAGATGCTCATTACATTGAACTGTGGGTAAAGCTTAATGTTAAATTAAGGCAGGTGTAAATACAGGTATATATATTTATGACGCTCCTCCTCCTCATGCTGGTCACCAGCCTGCTCACACTGCTGTGGGATGGCATTCCACTCAAGCAGGATTTGTCACAAGTCAGTCAACGTGGTTGTGTTGGTCACTCTAGCACGAACAGCACGCCCAAGCTGATCCCACAAGTGGGTTGAGGTCAGGACTGTTGGCAGGCCATTCCATTCTCTGCCAACAGTCCTGACCTCAACCCCATTGAACACTTGTGGGATCAGCTTGGGCGTGCTGTTCGTGCTAGAGTGTGACTGTTTGTTAAATGAATAAATTGTGAAATTGCCAATATGTCTTGTTTCTTCCTTGTTACTGATAGACTTCAATCATCCAATCCACCAAACAACACCAAACAAGAGTCAATAGCAACAGCAGAATAAGCTGTTTGGCATTGGCAGAGAAGATTTGGCACATTTTTCATGGGCGCAACCCACATGCTCAGCTGTGCTGCTCATCCCACAAATGCATGTTCCTTACAAATGGGGCACCGTTGAAAAGGGAACTAAACAGGCTTTCCAACGCTATAAGATTTATTGCCAAGAAGCATTGTTACAACAGAGAAATAATCTACCAAACACAAATTTCCAAACTTTTTGTTCGATGTTTATGTTTGGTTTTCCTCAACAATGACAAAGTGTGAAAGCTATTATTCATGTGGAGTGTCATCATGTTCAGAGTATCTCATGTGACTGATGTCCAGGTTAAAACTTCTGTGCTCCAGGTGAGGCTCGAACTCACAACCTCGGCATCACTCTGCTGAATACTGTCTATAAGTACCGCGCGCTGACCGATTGCGCCACTGGAGCTTCTTCAATGGAATTTGTAGCACCTCATGCTACGCTTACCTTGCACTGACCCAGCATGGTGTCCGTTGCCCCTGACTAGATCTAGTGGTGTCAATAGTGCGTCATCAACAGCCCTAGATGGCCTTCTGATAGGAAAGGTACTCATTACAATATATGAAACATATATCTTTATTTACACCTGACTGGTAGAACTAACCGATGCGCTAGCATGAGGTGCTACAAGCCGCACCTTGACTCTTCTCACAATCTCTTTTGAAGAAGCTCCAGTGGCGCAATCGGTCAGCGCGCGGTACTTATAAGACAGTATTCAGCAGAGTGATGCCGAGGTTGTGAGTTCGAGCCTCACCTGGAGCACAGAAGTTTTACCCTGGACGTCAGTCACATGAGATACTCTGAACATGATGACACTCCACATGAATAATAGATTTCACACTTTGTCACTGTTGAGGAAAACCAAACAGATGTCAGTTTACATGAGATGCTCATTACACTCATTGAACTGTGGGTAAAGCTTAATGTTAAATTAAGGCAGGTGTAAATACAGATATATGTATATATATTCATGACGACAACAAAAAATGTATGTGTGGAGCTGTTCAGTGCATGATAACGTGCTGTTGTTCCTGTAGTGTGTGGCACCAGTGACACAGTGAGCAGCAGGAAGGTGCTGAGGTTCTGAGTTTGTGCTTCACCTGACCAGCTCAGCAGCTATATAATACACAACCCCACGGGAAAAGGAATGATTATTGTTCGTGTTGGCACTTCGTATTAAAAGTGGCCACTGAAAACTGCCTCATTTGCACCGGTCGGCTCACCAGCTTTTACAGATATTGAGAGATGTCTCGTTTATACTTCCGCTGAAACGGTTAAGCAGGAAAACCCCCGTAACTCTCCAAATGCCTTCTTTTACCCATAAACCCATTGACCAAGAAACAACAGGATGAGTGCAGGCTTTGGCTTACTGTTCTGTGGCTTTCCCTCTGTTTGTGTAGCTCGCTTGTTCGATCTATCAGGCTCTCTCTCTCTGTCTGCTGCACTCACACCACTTGTACTTGTATGTAAAGTCTGTTTAAAAAGCATGTGAGCACACACTCATCAGCGAGTAACAGCAGTTCTGTCTCTCTCTGTTCATTAAGGCCCTATGTGTGTGTGTGTGTGTGTGTGTGTGTGTGTGTGTGTGTGTGTGTGTGTGTAAGAAAACAACCCTGATTTTGAGAATCCTGACGCCATCTTGTGGTGTTGAAGCTGCACTTGTGCACTACATTTCTATCAAACAAGGCTCCAGTGGCGCAATCGGTCAGCGCGCGGTACTTATATGACAGTTCACCGAGTAATGCCGAGGTTGTGAGTTCGAGCCTCACCTGGAGCACAGAAGTTTTAATCTAAGCTCTCCATCATAGGAGATAGTCTGCTGGGAAATTATTCTTGATGAATCATTCTGACTAAATCCACATTCATCAGCTCATGCTGTGAAACACCACCTAGACCTGCTGAGAACGACAGCAGACTAGTGGCTTTAAACATTCGGATTAAGCAGTTTGTTTATTCGGGCATTTTGCCTCCACGCTGGATCCGTCTGAGCCCACAACGGGGAGATGTGGATTACCGTCTCTCCGCTGTCTGTAATTACTCAACAAAGCTGGTCAGTTTTTTGGCTTTTGATGGTTGCTTTCGCCTGTCATGTGACCGTATTTTGACTGTGTGCGCGTGTTGTTGTTCTACAAACCCAATTACTTTGTTTGTGCTTTCCAGCTGGCAGGCGTAGGGGTGGGGGAGGCCTAGCGAGCATGGCTGAGCCGGGATGCAGGAACAGCAGCCTGCAGAGGAAAAAGCCGCCATGGCTCAAACTGGACATTCCCACCATCCGGCTGACACCGGACGACACGCCCACACTCACCCAGGTAAAAACAAGTCGGAACAGTAGCTCTGCATTTAGAGCAGTAGTTTAGACGAGTACAGGAGACTACTTAGCCAAATTTGGCGTGTAAATTTGAAGTTTTTATTATAAAAGTGAATTCTCAGACACTTAAGTTTGACATAACATCAAATCCACACAACTTGGCACAGAGGGCATCATCGATCTGTGTGTGTGTGTGTTTTGTCTGTGTGTTGCAGCCGGTAAAACGGCTGCGCAGTGTCAGCATGCCAGGTGAAAACCCTCAGACGTGCATCGCTGCCTTGGAAACTTCCAACAACTACCTCAGACCTCCTCTGGAGAGATTGCCTTCCTTCACACAGTCTATGAAGAGGTTAGACACACACGCACACACACACGCACACACACACACGCACACACGCACACACACACACACACACACGCACACACACACACACACACACACACACACACACTCTTCTTTCCTCTCTGCTCACTTCCTCCGGCTGCTAATTTCTTATGGCTTCAGCCTGTCGTATACTTTCTTCTCCACTAATAAATCTTTAACGAAACTAATTTAAGCTGCAGCCTCCTTTCTGATTTAACACAAATTAATCTTGCTCTCTTTTCTTCTCTCTTGTCCTCCTTTTTCTCTCATGTTGCTTTCTTCTTCCTTCGTTCTTTGGCTTCCACTACCCCCCCCCCACTGCCTCCCTGTCCTCTCCACACACTGCAATGTGCATTAAGTGGGAAAAGGGTGCGCTTTGAGCGGGTCAACACAGTTCCCCCAAAGGGCCAGAGGAAGCCCAGGAGGGAGTCAACCGCCCGAAGGCGGTCCTGCATCCCCAAGATACTGACCCGACGGCGTTCATCTATACCCAAACAGATCATCAGGTACAGAGAAGATGGAGCAGGGAGGGACAGAGCTGATGACAGCAGTTTAAAGGTTTTTTTTTCTATATAAAACAGTATATTGGACGGCAATATTGACCAAATGCGTTCAGGCAGACTGAGCACTGTTGAAAATGAACTATCTAATGATATATAAGGCAGGTTGAGGAAAAGCGAATATACCAACAGCATACTGTTTCTTGCAACACTTTTCCCCTTGATAGCTTTATTGACTGAGTTTTGCACAAAAGTCCCATTAGCCCCTCTTTGTGCCACAGATGTGAGGCCGTGAACAAAGTCTATGACACATAAGCTCTGACACACACACACACACACACACACACACACACACACACACACGGTGTATCAGTATCAGTCCAGGTGGCACACAGGACCACATGGTTTGAGGCAAACAAAATAACACAATTACTCATACAGGCTATCTGTGCGCCTCACGCAGCATGTTGGCCACATCAAAGCGCTAAATTGAATGCAAATGTTTGAACACGGGGGCCAAGACTACAACCTAGAAACACTGTGTTCAAAGGAGCGTCTTAATGTCTCAACTTTATCATGCCAAGGTTTACTAGCCTTGTACGTGTGTGTGTGTATGAGAGAGACACTGAATTAATGCGTTTGATGTTCATGAGAGAATTAATGGGATTTAGAGAAAGTTTGCGTGTGTGTGTGTGTGCGGGAGGTTAGCGGACGTACCTCGTCCTCAAAAGAATGCACAAATACCGGATAAATCATTACTCTTCAAACATGTTATGTCAGTGGGGGATTTGCTGCAAACGTTTGCTTGTAGAGTAACTGAGGACACCCTGATGTTTGGAGAAAAAAGCTCTTTATGAGTAATTGTCATTTTAAGGAGCCATTCATTTTCACAGTTAATCATTTATCTCAATCACACTGATGCTCGTAATGATAGGTGTTTAAACATTACGGTCCCACGCTCCATTTGGCATCTTTTAAGTGCTGACACAAATATATATATCGCTGCAAAGCAAAGGTGGGGTTCAAGCTAAACCCTTTGCGGTGCTGCTGCTCTGGCGTATGAGTGTGTATGTTTGCGTGTGTCCTGTCCAGGCATGTCCCAGTGCCCTCCCTCCGTCTCTCCTCCCTCCTAGTATGTGTGATGTCCCGTCCTTCTTCTCTCTCCCTCCTGCTAATCTCCCATTTCCTGTGGAGTGCTGGTGTGGAACTGGTGTTTAGACACACTCCTGCGAAACAAGGCAGAGAAAAGAGAGAGGAGGGCCTCACTGATAGTGATCGTTGGGGCTCTGAATGCGGGAGGGGGGGGGGAGGACGAGGAGGGAAGTATTCAGCTTGACAAGGACCAGAGCCGCTGTCTTCTCTGCCCAGTAGGTCACATCCTTTTAACGCAAACTCTCGAGGAGGGATACTGGAAGGCCCGTCAGCCACTGACACATTCGCACACTCTCTCCCACAACACAACAAGACATGTTGTGTTGTGCGCTGGGGACACAAGGTCAGAAAATCCAAGATCCTGAGTGAGCGAGTCCAGCTGGTGGAAGAGTGGAAGTCCTCTTTAGGGCGCTCATCGTATAGGGATCAGATTCCCATCTGACTGAGGAGATCAACGCAAGCTTTCCTCTAACCTTTGATTAACCGGGAGCTCACTGGGCAGGGACGGGGATGTTACCCAGAGTCTGGACATGTGGTGATCATCCTCTCTTTGCGTGACAGCGAGTGTTACAAGGTACTGCTGGCCTGAATATTAGGAAATCCCCTCATGGAACATTGTATGTGTGATCCGCGGAGGATCAGTTTGCGTTCAGCGGATCAGGGTTTAATGCGGGCCTAAGGGTAAGTGAGGACAGTATGTTAGGGATGCTGGCGATGGAGGATATGCAGCTCCTCAGTGCCTGCCCCCCTCAGGTATGACCCAGACCCCAAACCCCTCCTGGAGCTCTCTGGACAGGTGAGTGTCCGGCGCTTTGAGGCACTTTGGCTTGTGGATGGAAATGTTGAACAAAGCCCCTGTTGATGTCGTTCATTCATTGTGGAGGGATTAAGGTTTTCTTAAAATAAAGTATACGATTTAGCTGAGACTGGCAGCTCATAATCTAATAGCTTTTAGTCTTATGTTTTAAGTTTTACTGAACTGTAATAACTGTGATGTCTTTTGTATGAGTCTGGAATGTAGTATTTGGATAATTAAAGGAATAGTTTGACATTTTGGGAATATGCTTATTTACTTGTTACGAAGAGTTAAATGACACCGCTCAACACTAACAGAACAGCAGTACCACAGTGTACAAATACCCTAAAAGTAAAAGTCCCGCATTTAAAATGTCGCCCAAGTAAAGCTACATGTTAGCATTCGCAGTATTAGCAGCAAAATGTACCTTAAATGATCACAAGTAAAAGTATATACAGCCCGAGGCCCCTGTCATTGCTACATTGCGTTCACATTCATCCTTATAAGTTTTGCCCCTTGGGCTTTTTCCCCGTGATGAAATGAACGCTGTCTAAGCCTATAATTACGCTACAGTACATTGCTGCTTCATTTGCACCAGCCCTACCTTGAGGATATACAAGCTAATTGATGTGGCGTGACATTAGATTTAATCTTCGATGGGATTTGTGCTGTCGTCAGCCAGTCGTGAATTCTTTATTCATGTTTTTTTTGCGTGGGCGAATAAGACATGCACGCTTGTCGGTGCATGTGCGCACAAAGACAAATACCTGCTTATCTAAACAAACACACACAAACAAATGTCGGAGAGTTTGTGTCGCGTTTCACCGTCAGTAGTGGATGTTAAGTTCATCTTGATTGCTATCTGTATTTTTGCAAAGCTTATATTTTCATATTTCTCTCCAGTCAGAGACCCAGTCTGACTTCAATCTTTCTAAAACATTCCTCACAGGGAGGACAACAATCAGGGCCGCGCCACCCCCTCCCTGCCCCTGTGCAGCCTTAAAAGGCTTCCCCAGCTGGCGTCTTTCTCGACGATGAGGGCTGAGTGTTTATTACTGAGTGTTCTGCTCTCCAAACAGTTTCCCCCCGTGTGGCCTCCTCCCTTCCCCGTCGGTTAAAAAAGGAGCCTGTCACGCAGGCACTGTTTCACAGTACAACATACAAATCAGCCACAGTTAGTTCATGAACTGCACGACTGTCAGGCAACATCTGCTTCTTCAGCGCCGACTGAGCGGAGAAGCAGTAGTTCGTGTGAGAATCAAGACAGTATTTTTCATTCAGGCTCTCTAAGCTGGACGGGCAGCGTCCATGTAATCAAACATGCACATGTACACAACGAGGGAGAAAGATTGAGAGAAATGCTAAAAGGGAGCTGATTCAATGAGGATTTGTCCGTCTGATATGTTGCACAAGAGACCCTGGATTAAGAAGCTGACCTGCCGCAGCCTCATCATTGTGCTCACTGCGTGCCGTTGATGGCGACCCAAGTTTAACTTGATTCGTCATCCAAATAAAGTTTAAGCTGATTTGTGCGATTGAAATGAATCTAAATTGGTAAATTTGAACCCACGCAGTCCCCAAGTAGCTCAAACTTTTTTCTTGTTGTCTCGTTTTTTTTACTAACCATATTAAACTGTGCATTTTCGGCTATATTTATAGTGTTCAAGGTTCCAAAGAAAGAGCGTAAAGGTCTCACATCTAAAGATGCTCTGTCTCTTCATCGTCACAGACAAGAAAGCAATCAACAAATGAACCAATTAAGCCGTCAAATTAATCCCCAACAACCAGCTGCAATCAATCAAGTAATCATCATATTGTTCTGCTAATCAGGAGGGATGTATCTGTCGAAGAATACTTAGTGTGTGTGTGTGTGTGTGTGTGTGTGTGTGTGTGTGTGTGTGTGTGTGTGTGGGTGTGTGTCAGTCAGGATTCTCTGAAGGCGAAAACAGAAATTGTAGAAAAATATGAAAAATATGAAAGTTCATCTCAGCCCGTTGTCACGATTTGCAGAAGTAACTAGCGGCAGTGTTGTTGCCTTGGAGCAGTAAAATAGTACGACATTATTTTATTCTTTAATACCTGAATTGTATCAAAGAGCTCCAGTGAAAGTCAGAAGTTTGTTTCATCCCTATGTCAGAATATTCACGTTTCACTCATTTGCTAACCAGAATCCCTCCTCTCCCCAGGGGTACGGCTGACTGGTTCGGCGTGAGCAAAGACAGCGACAGCACCCAGCGATGGAGGAGGAAGAGCCTGCAGCACTGCAGCCACCTGTACGGGGGTCTGAAGCCGCAGGTGATGAGGGAGATGGAGCTACACAGCCAGGACAACATCTCCCTGGCCAGCACTGAGACCCCTCCTCCCCTCTACCTCCCACCCCACCACCCCAGTCACCACCACTATGGCATGCAGAGGGTAGGGCAGCGTAGGGCAGCGCTAGAGGCACGGATGGGAAGAGATGGGACAATTATTCACCTTTTCTGCCTCACTCTTTCACTTTATTTTTTTACGTCACATTAGATCTTCGGCGCTTGCTTTACCTCTTTGCTTTGCAATCTCGCCTTGGGTTCAGTTGATGGCTTATTCACACATTAAGACATCTTTAGACCGCAGATAATTTTATATATTTAAATTCCCAACAAAAGGCACTAACGACTACTTTCATTTAGTGTTGATTTAGAGAACCTCAATCTGCCTTCATTTGAATTATAAATATCAATTCTCTATCACTAAAAACTACTGACTAAGCACTTTTGTCTTTAAAAAAAGCGTCTTTCCAATAACCTGGAACATCAATCTAACCCTATAGTTTAGATGTGTGTTATCCCTGCTTTTCATTTTTCATGTCGCTGTGTGTCTATTGTTGTTTGTGGCTTGACAACCGAGCATAAAAAGACAAGCTGCGGTGAACCGACACAGTGTGTGTGTGTGTGCAGATCGTAGACCCCCTGGCTCGGGGCCGTGCCTTCCGCATGGTGGAAGAGGTGGACGGCTTCAGTGTCCCGCAAACTCCCATCACGCCCGGCACCGCCTCCCTCTGCTCCTTTTCCAGCTCCCGCTCCGCCCTCAACTGGTTGCCGCGACGACGCAAACGGGAGTCTGTCGCGGTCATGAGTCTCAAGGCCGCTGCAGCTTTGATGAAGGTGTTTGTTCATTCTTTCTCCACGCAGTAGTTTTGTCCCCGAATAGTCTGTGCTTTGCAAAATCTGTGCTTGGCACTTTTCAAAACTACCTTCAGCTCCTGTTGTTCTGAAGTTAAGATTACTTGTATTTTTGATGTGTATTTTTGCACATTGGGACCAGCTATACCTGAGCAATACACACCGTTATAGGCAAACAGCAGTAGATTACTTTCTTTAGTCTCAAACAGACGTGAGGGTATCTGAGGGTTTCTGGTTCTCACCAACAGATGGTCCAGAACATCATTGCACTTCAGTCGATGTTATTGATAGCAATAATGTGTGTGTGTGTGTGTTGGTGTGATTATGTTCATCAGGGCCGGACATTCGCTGACAGCACCGCCGGGCGATGTCGCCGGAGGAGTTTCATGCCCCCTAGTTTCCTTGAAGACGACACCGTAGACTTCACTGATGATCTGGACACTTCCTTCTTCACCAGAGTGAGCAGTGGACACACTTCCACACGATGCCAGGATAACATTTAAATGAACAATATCAAATTCTAAATAATTGCAAGTAATCATCCACACTTTAGCTTGAAGCAATCAATGAGGAGCCATTCTGTTTTTTTTGGAGGCAAAACATTAATGTGTTGGTTTTAAGCACACAATATATATTCTATTTGTTATGTATTGTCTCTTGCCGTTTTAGGACCCATTGCACTGACTTGGTTTTTATCTTTGCAGGACGGTCTGCAGGATGAGTTGTACAGCTATGCAGACGAAGTTTTCGAGACACCATCGGAGGCCGACCTCGAACAGCTGGATGAGAGCGAGCTCACAGGGAGTGCGCTGGATAAGAACGAACTGGAGAGGAGTCACCTCATGCTGTGGGTTTCTATTTTTACGGTTTTATTTACATGCACACATTACCTCTGACATGCTGCAGGGGAAACAAACTCTCCACTTTTCCTCTTCCTCAATCCAGGCCCTTGGAGCGAGGATGGCGAAAGGCAAAAGATGGCTCTCTGGTCCAACCTAAGGTGCGTCTGAAACAGGAAGTGGTGAGCGTCAACAGCAATCAGCAGCGGGGACAACGGATCGTGGTTCCCGTTAAGAAGCTGTTTGCCAGAGAGAAGAGGCCCTACGGGCTCGGCATGGTCGGCCGTCTCACAAACCGAACGTACCGCAAACGCATTGACAGCTTTGTCAAGAGGCAGATTGAGGACATGGGCGATCACAGGTAAGACAGCTGGTTCTGTCGTTCCGTGAGAGGGTGACTGTCCTCTGATGTGAAATGAAATAGAGTTGTTGCCAATGCCACCAGATAATGGAGAGCCTGAACTGTCCTCCTGTCCTCCCTAGGCCTTTTTTCACTTACTGGATCACATGTGTCCATTTGCTCATCACCATTCTGGCTGTCACCATCTACGGCATTGCCCCTGTGGGCTTCTCACAGCATGAAACCGTCGACTCCGTAAGGACATTTTACAGCGTTTATTATGATTAGATCGGTATACTGTCTGTGAATAAATGTCTTGAATTTCCACTGGAAATCTATGAATGAGCAATATGACGGTACTGTTCTTCTTTTCTTCTTTTTTCGAGGTGTTGAGGAACAAGGCAGTTTATGAAAACGTTAAGTTTGTGCAACAACAAAACTTCTGGGTGGGTCCAAGCTCAGTAAGTATGTTAATCTTCTTTTTTTTCTGATTGTGCTTCACTCAGCTCTTAAGTGTGGTGGTCAACATGGGAAAAGCTCCAGTCTATTAAGCTCAAGTTGTTCAGATCCTGCCAGTGGTACTTACCTAGGGGTGCTTTTACAGTTTCAAGGGGTACTTGGAAAAATTGAATACCATCCAGTTTAAAAGCCCTTCTCATGAACACATTTGGAACATATCAGGTGGTGTCGATAAAGGATTACATGAGCCCATCTGACTGTGTCTGTGGGAGTAGTTCAGACAAAAACAGTTTGGGAACCACCGGTCTAGATCCACAACTTCACCGGGCTGTAATGTCACCCCTTGCAGGAGGCGCTCATCCACCTGGGAGCCAAGTTTTCCCCGTGCATGCGTCAAGACCCCGAGATCCAGAAACTGATGAAGGAGAAGAGAGCGAGAGAGAGGGAGTCGGGCTGCTGCGTGAGGAACGATCGCTCCGGCTGCCTGCAGACGTTACAAGAGGAGTGTTCGGTCAGTGAAACCAACATGGCCATATTACATCATAGCCCCTGGTCCAATTTGGCGTTGTGTGATCCCATCCCAAGATGGTCTCTGGTGTTAACAATGACTTCTCTCCCTCCGTCTGTCTGTCTGCTCGTCCTCTGCTGCAGAGCACCCTGGCAGTGTTTGTGAAGTGGCCTCAGCACCCCAGTGCTCCCTATCTGAATGGTACACTCCGCCAACATGGTGCAGTCTGCCACCAGGACCCCAGGTAACTGCACCAAAAGCCTTTATGATCCTCGTGACACATTTAGTCGCCGCTATCGCAGGGGTCATTGTTCAGCCAGCTGACTGTCATGTAAATACAGAACAGAACACTGTTATTAATTCCTCTTTAACTTTTGCTCTTGATTTTGTAGAATTTGTCTGGAGCCAGCCTCAGTTTCACCTCACGAGTGGCCGGATGACATCTCCAGGTGGCCGGTGAGTCCATTCCCATGTTAACAGTTCAAGCATCTAAGTTATTGTTAGCCATTGTCTTCAGAGCAAAAGTGAGTAAAAGAGTTTCACACACTGAGGTCTGAATGCAGAATGCTTTCTTCTACGCACACATGCCGACTAGATGGCTAGATTTAATGTCTCCTGTGCTCGTGATCTGTAGGTTTGTACGCGGTACGACTCTGGGAATCACACCAACCTCCCCCACATTGACTGCACCATCACAGGCCGGCCCTGCTGCATCGGAACCAAAGGACGGTAAGGAGCAACATCACCGAACGCCACACGAGTACCCTTAAAAACGGCGTCGCTCGCTTGTTGACTCATCGCTCTCTTAAATGACATAGAAAATCTAAAGCATGTTGGACCTTTTTAACTAACTAGATCATATTAACTTCAGAAGAATAGGACATGAAAGTATAGTTTCATTGCAGGATCAACACTGTTTCTGGATCACATTTAATTGAAAATCAAAACAAGGATGTATTCCTCTACTTTTAACATCCTGACAGTTGGTCATTTCTTTCTGCGAGTGATTCCTGATGAAGCTAATGTTTCATGTTGTAGATGTGAAATCACTTCAAGAGAGTATTGTGACTTCATGCACGGCTACTTCCACGAGGAGGCTACCCTCTGCTCACAGGTAGGACAAACAGACAAACAGATTTTACATCCTGAGATCAGTGTGACTGACTGCTGCTGCTTTTCATTCACCAACTCCACAACAGCTGCTGTATTTGCTTTGGGCAAAGGCTTTTACATTCCAGCCACAATATAAAAGGGTTTCTGATTTGCTACACATGCTCCAGGTGAGGCTCGAACTCACAACCTCGGCATTGCTCTGCAGGTTACTGTCTTATAAGTACCGCGCGCTGACCGATTGCGCCACTGGAGCCTATAAAACATGTGATTTGAAAGCACTTTGAATTTATTTCCCTCGTGTTCCTCCACAGGGCAGCGATGGATCTTCGGGCTGACTGATGGCACTTTCAGTCCTGACTGTTCTTTTCACTCTCTCTCTTCCAGGTGGCTTGCATGGATGACGTGTGTGGTTTGCTGTCTTTCCTCAATCCGGAGATTCCAGACCAGTTCTCCCGACTCTGGCTGTCTCTCTTTCTTCATGCTGGGTAACTGAGCTTTTTCATTTTTTTGCACATATCACAATAGGCCTCAGTATTCAAAGGTCAGAGGTGCTCTTAAGAGTGAAATAGAACTGCTTTATCAGTTAAACCAGTGATTTGTAAGATGTTGGTGGTTTTAGTCTGTCTCGTCTGTGTCTGTAGGATCCTGCACTGCCTGGTGTCAGTGTTTTTCCAGATGACGGTGTTGAGGGACATAGAGAAGCTGGCTGGCTGGCTGAGGATCTCCATCATCTACGTGCTCAGCGGCATCACTGGCAATCTGGCCTCGGCCATCTTCCTGCCCTACAGGGCGGAGGTACAGTGTCTCCCTCACAACCTGATGTCAACAAGCTGCCGCATCTGAGACCACGTTGTGTTTAATTAAAAAAGAAAAAGCTTTGTCAAAGACCCGTTTCCTCTCTCTCAGGTGGGTCCTGCAGGCAGCCAGTTTGGCATCCTGGCCTGTCTGTTTGTGGAGCTGTTTCAGAGCTGGCAGATCCTCGAGCGACCGTGGCGAGCCTTCGCCAAGCTGCTGGCCATCTCAGTCTTCTTCTTCTCCTTCGGTTTGCTTCCATGGATCGACAACTTTGCCCACATCTGCGGATTTGTCTCGGGATTCTTCCTGTCCTTCGCCTTCCTGCCGTACATCAGGTAGATGGAGAGAGATCTCAAAGAATTAGTCGGGGGAAATGAATGGCACTGTTATATTTGTGCTGTAAATATGAAGCTAGAGCCTTTAGACTGGGAGCAGTAGGAAACAGCAAGCCTGGCTCCTTCCAAAGAAGGAATAAACTGTTTAGCTACACCTCTAAATCTCAAAAGTGCTTTCCCCTTTGGCTAGCCGTTTCCTGCTGACTCCAGTCTTTCTGCTAAGCTAAGTGCTGTAACTTCATATGTTATGTAAATATATAATAGTATTGATATTCTCACCAAATGAGCTTATTCCCTAAAGAAGCAGCATAATTAGACTGGGGTGTCTAATGCCAACTCAAATGTACTGATTGGAGAATTAATCCATGTTAATTTTCTGACAAAATATTTTCTTCTCTTCAGCTTTGGGCAAACCGACATGTACCGGAAGCGGGTCCAGATCTGCGTCTTCCTGCTGGTCTTCCTCGGTCTGCTCTCCGCCCTGGCCGTCCTCTTCTACGTCTACCCCGTGAAGTGTGACTGGTGCGAGTTCCTGACCTGCATCCCGATCACGGACAAGTTCTGCGAGAAGTACGACCTGAACGCTCACCTCCTCTGAACATCAGCCCGAAGAGGTAAATGTCAGCTGGACTGTTTCTGGACGTGCGCTGACTTTGGACGTGGTCTCAACGTCTCTTAAGTGCTGGATGTTGATGAGGTTGAAAGTTGGATGTTGAGCTGCAGTGCAACTTGCGACACTTACTCCTGGAATAATGACCAGCCCAGTGGATGTATTTGTTTCACTGCTTGGAAAGGTGCAACAGACCCATGTTGAACAAAGGCTATGCATGAAAGCCTGCAGGCATTTATTCACACGCATGGGAACAAGACTATCAATGTGAAGTTGACTGAAAAGGACTAACGATTGATTTGTCATTGTGTCATTGATCTCTAGCTGGGCTAATCAATGACCAGTCACACTGGAAGAGGGCTTCAAAGACAATTATTTCCTGCCAAATGATTTCCCTCTCTGGACTTAACAACACCGCTTAGTGGCCAAAAGGAACAGTACAACTTGACACAGCTGCAATGGATTTTTTGTTTTGTACTTTTTTACTGATGCCCAAACAGTGTTGTCCATTTACTGGATGTGCTTCGATTTGAAACTCGCCAAAAGAAATGAGACTATAAAAGGTGCCTTATAGACGCAAAACCACACACATGATGTCTTTTTGTGACACGCATCAGTTTGTGTCAGCAGTCACACAATCTGACCAACGATGACAAACTAATATATGTTTTTACTTCAGTATTTGGTGGCTGAATTGGAACTTGTTTTTTTTACCACACTGGAACCTTTAGTTTCCACCACAGCCTTTAACACATTTCAATCACGAATGGATTGTTGTTTTTTTTATACTCACCGTGTGTTACATCCCGAAATAACTCACTTGTATGTTAATCTGCTCCTTTGTGAATAGATTTTACTGAGGTGAATTTGTGTTTTTATTCAAGGTGGTGGCGTTTTAGCTACCTGACAATAAACACAACAAGATAAAGTGTCAAGCTCTTTCTTTTCATGACTGTGCCGACAATCCAGAAAGTTAAACTTTTCTGCTCCAGGTGAGGCTCGAACTCACAACCTCGGCATCACTCTGCAGGATACTGTCTTATAAGTACCGCGCGCTGACCGATTGCGCCACTGGAGCCTGAAAAACCCTCTGTTATCTGCCATAATGGAACCCAGCGGCTACCAATGGAACATCAGGAACAGCATCTGTTCAGGAAGCAGAGACAGCACCTGGGAGTCTCCACATGTCAGGACCTGCTGCCAGGTGCTTACGCAGTTTGCACCTGGATGCCAGCAGGCGTTGCTGTTGCTGTGACTAACGCAGGAGGTGGCATCAGTTTGTCACCGGTCATAGCAGCTGTTTTATTATATCGCTTTTTTGGTCAGTTACTGGTTGCCTAGTGTTGGGAGATAACACATATCTCTAATATACTGGAACTAGATGGCACTGGGCTTGTGGTGCTCAGAGCAGCAGAAAAATACATGTGAACATCTCACCAGCAATGTCTCTTTACAGATAACATGACCCGGTTAATCTAGATAATCCCCGCCCCTTATTGTGAGCAGTTTAATTTCCTTCTACATAACTGCACCCACCAACCTTGTCACAGCGCGGAAAGAAGCGTGCGTCTCCTCATGGACGAGAGAAAAAAGTCTTTGGATTGTCTTTAGTAACCTGGTCATTATTTCTGTAAAGAGACATTGCTGTTGATTTGAGAATCACAAGCCTAGTGCCATTTAGTCCCATTGTATCGGAAGAGAAGGCAGACATCTCTACGGCCCATATCTCCAACACAGATTGATAAATAGCACTCCGGGTAAGAGGAAAAATATACTTTTGATTTTGGGCTGAACTGTCCCTTTAAATCTCTGTTAGAACCGCAGCAGGTTCTACTGCATTAGGGAAAGTCTGCTGAAATTGCATTATAATATGAGCACTGACATGCCGTCGGAGGCTAGTGTTAAAACATGTGTTTTATAGTATGAGGTCCGTGTTTTACCCAACAGTAGTTCATTAAGAATAACTCTGAAGAACACATCTGTATACTGCGACAGACATAGGACTGATAGTCACGATATTGCCATGAGCTGGTAAGTCCTGATAACTACACTGCTTCTTCGAATGGCTAAATGACTAAAACAAAGACTACAGGCCCGGGCCTTCATGGTAGCCTCTGTCTTCATTAAAGAAAGGTGTGCATGTGTGCCCTTTTCAAGAAAGAGACTACCGTCTGTTGATGCTCACCTTCAAAGTGAAACAATGTCCTCTTTAAGCTCTCCGCCAAAATATCACACTGAACCCATGTATCCTACTGAACGCCGCTTATTATGCACAATGATGTTTTCAGAGGGCAGTAGCTTAATGTGTGACTTTTTGTCTTTTCTTGTCAATTAGGCCAAAACAATTGTTTACTTTAGTGAGGTTTAGTGAGGTCGGGGGCGTAACAGTGCCTTGTTACTCATGTCATTCGGTTTACAGAACAGGTTACTTATTATACGTATTATTCAGGAGATTAGGACCAAACTGTTTCTCATGCATTGGGGAAAATGGTCTTTTGATATAAACAAAAGTTACGAACTTATTGTCTCATAAAGAATAACTATAGAGCAGAACTTTATGTGAAGTATAACTTTAAACAAAAGACAAAGATCCCTATGTACAGAGTTATGCTCAGGAACATTACCATTAGCCCCAGAGAGATTTAATTCCACTCCAGATGTTCTCTTCAGTAAAATGACTTACATTTATGTTGATTTCTTTTGACTGGATGACTATGAATAAAAAGACAGAAGGCAGAATGTTGTACTTAATGAAATGTGTGTCCACTGCAGCTGTGTTTTTGGTGTCTTCTAAACCCATGAGAGTTGGGCACGTTATGTGCATGACACCAAAATAAAGATACCAATCTATCTGCTGTAGCATTTGTAAGGCACTGTGGACAGCAGTACCAAGTACCACTATTAAACATGCACATTGTGTGTCAAGAGCCGCTATCAATCCTCTCTTACATAACTGTGAATGTCACTCTGCCCCTGCCTCTCTTCCATGACCTGAGGATTCAGTTCAAACAAAGAGACAGACATAAGAAAAAGGAAGCAGGCTCGTTGTGTTTCGTGGTTGCCCACTAGATGGCAACCCAGCACCAATAACTCTCAGGTTGGACACGACTGCTGCTTGGGGGCATAAAGCTTGAATTACTGCGACATTGCTGGGCCTTTCTTTTGGGATCCGAGTGTCATTAATTCAAGCAGGAGGTTTATTAGCGTGCAGAACTCTTGTCGGTGCTCCCTGTGTGCCGTGCCACCGCTCATTCTGCGCTTCTCTCCCTTTTCTCTTTGTGCACACGCACACACACACACACACACACACACACACACACACACACACACACACACACACACACACACACACACGCGCGTGCACACATGATTGCTCTGACATTCATTAAGTCTCGTCTGTAATTGAGTCTAGATAAGTCGGTACTTATGTTGGAGAGGAGCTCCGAGAGCACAAACACAGACAATACTGATCTGCATAAAAGATACAACAGCGGAACTTATCTTATTTGCACTTAGTGCTGCATAAAGTTGTAATTTATTAATTTTGTAATGTCTTCAAAGGCCATACTTGTCCCCTTCCTTCTACGCGGGGAGGTCAGAGGTCAGACACACTCAAAATATTGAATAAGAATACAGTAATTAAAGAAACACTGCAGAGAGAGAGAGAGAGTGATGGAGACCTTTGCCATGGCCAGCCAGTGTTATTGATTGTCAAACCTATTTGACATTTTGCTCATGAGGTTATTTGAGGGCAGAGGGAATTTCTTTGTGGTGACCTTTTTTATATGAAGTCTTGTCAATCGTGTGTGCGCTGAAGAGTGTGTAGCCTGTGCTGACATTTTACTGACCGAGGTGACAAATCAAGATGAGAAACGATTTTTTTTTTAAGGAAAAGTTTGACATTGTGGGAAATACACTTATTGACTTTCTTTCGGAGAGTTCAATGAGAGCATCGTCAATCTGCTCTGCTGTAACAGCCTAGTTTACCCCATCTATTTAAAGATTACCAGTTACTTTGTGGGTTGAATGAGTATGGTACTACATGAACTGATATACTAGCATTACATTAGGAGTTTGAATGTCATAGATTTTGCAGCCACTGAGCCGTGGCCTGTAAGGGCCCGCTGGGGACGACTTGTTCGACTCGGTCCTGCAGAGCCCTGAAGCCCCTCCCCTTTTTATTCAAAGTGTATTAATATCGAATGTGTTGCGTGTCCAAATTGCACCAACTTCGACATTACATGTCCTTGGGTCACCATCAATACACAAGCCAACATCGGAGCAGCCACACAGCCCGTGTGAGCGACGCACATCGGCTCCGTGAGGTTCAAGATCTCACCAGTGTTGCCGGATCAGATTGACAGTTTCCAGCCCAATCACAACTTAAAACGAGTCTAATTCTAAAAAAAACTCAGCCCAAATCATAACCTTGTCAGAAACATGTTTAAAACTGTAAAACCATTACATGTGCAATATAAAACACGTCATAAGCAAATGTTTTTTGAGTATAAAATGACAGCTTGTTTGGTAGACAGGGAAAATTATCTTTTAACAGTAGATTCACATCATACCAGTAACATTACGACAGTTTCAATGTCTATATCTGTAGAATATGTCACAGACTTGAAAAAGTAAGTATGTACTTTTTTATTTATTACTCAACACTTCCTGTTTCCATTTCAAAATGAATGTTTTTTCTGTGGACAGAATCCTTTCATTGGTTAACATGAGGCTTTTATTTTGAAATATTTGTACAGTGTTATGGAAAATGAGTTGCACAGCTCCAATGCATTATTGAAGTACCGGCTTTTAACTGACGATTATCATTATTATTTACAAAGTGAGCACACGCTTGTTAACCCTCTTCTGTATAAATAACATTATGACAAGCGAACTCTATAGAGAAGGGCTGGCAGTAGCAGAGTTGTGGACACCACACACATGTACGGTAAACCCCTGCAGTTAAGCGAGGTAGCTGTCACGCCCAGTCAGGAAGTGTGGCCCAGGTGTTACAAAAGCACTAATAGCAATTTTAGCATTTATTTGGAGTTGTGTGTCTGGCAACCTGATGAATGTAAGTCCAATATTCACTCTGTTAGCTCTGTGTTTGGTCTCCACCAGCTCCAGACGGAAATATCGGCCGGATCCGTTCCAGCTGCTCGATCCGTTCTGCACATGTGCGTGACCGCCTACCCAGAATGCCTGGGGGGGAGGACCCCCAGGCCCCTACTCTGCTCTACTCTGATTTCCAATATTGGCAATATTACAAAAAAAAAGAGAGGGATAAGAAGAGGGATAATCGAAAATCTTTTTGCTGAAAAAGTTACAAGAGCAGTGAGAGTGAACCAAAACAGTAAAGTTGCTACAATGCTCTGCACAGCTGGTGATTTGCCCGACCCTTTCGCATTGTCATTTGATACAGTGTTCCAATAGAAATATCAATCATAGCAGCGTTAAGCAAGATCTATATGTCATAGATTACACATACAGCACTATGTGATCTAATATTCTCTGGCGCCCTCCTCTTTTCTTTGTCACCATAAAAGCTGCTGGAGCAGTTAATAGTGACAAATTAATGACCCTGCCAACATACAGACCCTGACAAATCATCTCAGGACTTCTTATTCTGTCATCTACTCGGTGCTCGGCCTAATAGAGGCAGCACCCGAAGCCATTAGACCCCCTCCCCCCACTCACAGCCACCCCCATCCCCTGCAGCCTCCTCATAGGAAATTATCTCTCCCCTCCAATCCCACCTTCCACCCCCCTCCCACACACACACACACACACACACACACACACACACACACACACACACTTGTCCCTTCTCCAATCTTACTCCATCCTGTCACGTCCTCCTCCTGTCTGTGTCATGCCTCCCAATTGCCATCACTCATTCATCATTTGGTTTTTCCAATCCCCTTTCCACCCCCCCCACCCCCCCGACTCTCCATCACAGCTGCTATAGAGATGTTAATGTGACATGAAGAGGATGGTATCTACGAGCCATTGATCGGCATCAAACGAGACACACTTAGATACCCCACCGACCACCCCCTCGTCCTCGTTCTCCTCAGCTCATCTTTGAACAGATGGTTGTTGTTGTTTTTTTTGGAGACGGTTAAACTCATGTTTCCCATGTCAATTGCAGGCAAACACTAAAGCAGAGAGCGGTTCTGCAAAAGGATGGATCATGGTAGATGGATGGATGGATGGATGTAGCTGCTGTGGTGTCTGCAGGGAAAGGCGACCCTGAAATGGGACCCTGACAGCTGGCCAACAGGTGGCCACTGACAGACCCTTCTCTCTTCATTGTGCCTGGAACAACCAAGACACACACACACACACTAAATACACACACAAACTCCTCAGACTCAGCACCCAGGCCATCAGGTGAAGGGGGCCGACCCAAAGGGGGAGGGGTGTTTGTGTGTAAAAGAGAGTGGGGGGGGGAGGCAGGCCTAGCATGCACCTGTCTGATGATGATCCCACCTATGGCAGAGTTGATGGAGAGTAATGTTATAGGCCCACTGAAACCACATGGCCCCATTCACCACCTGGACTGACACTGACTGCCTGTGTGTGTGTGTGTGTGTGTGTGTGTGTGTGTGTGTGTGTGTGTGTGTGTGTGTGTGTGTGTGTGTGTGTGTGTGTGTGTGTGTGTGTGTGTGTGTTTCCATTGAAGTGTTTAAGGCATACTTATTTATTTCAGGTATTTAAGTAGTTGGTAAAACTTTTTACTGAATATTTTCACTATTTATTCTTCATATTCTGCACTCAAACATCCATCATTTTTTACAGGTTCAGATATTACTGAATCCAAAAACATGGTTACATGGTGCGGATTATAAACAAAAAAATACAACACAATAATGGAAATTAAACGGATAGCAACCAAAGGGAATGAAGTGACGATACTTTTTGACTTATTCGGCTGCCATGACAGAGTATATTTAGACCTAGATGTCTGCGGGCCTTTGTCTGACATTAAACAGCTATTATGGAGTTTGTCATACAGCAACACCAACATCAGGTTGCACGGAACTCTTTGGAGATTTGCGGCAACAGAGGGAGAGCCATGGGACATGTCTTGTACAGTACTGTAATATGACTTACTTCCTGAGAGCCCCCCTCCCTCCAAACAAACACATTTCTCTGTCATCTCCAGAGAACAATACTCTTCTTTCTTGCCATGTGTCCTCCAGCCGGCCCTAAAACCTGCTCTTATCCTTCACTCACTGGCTGCCAGTCACTAATTACACACACACACACACACACACACACACACACACACACACACACACACACACACACAGGTGCACCTACACGCACACGACTCATTAGTGATCACTCTAACAATACTCTTCCTTCGATGCCCTCGCTGAACTCTCTGATGGTTAGTAATTCCCTCTTTCTCTCTCTCACTCTGTGCATGCAATGTCCCCCCTTCCTCCCCCCGTCTGTGGCTTATGTCTCACTGGATTCATTTTTATGGAATTGTTGTCTGATATTCACACAGAACATGTGTGATCCAGAAAGGACAGGGAAGAGAATGTAACAACAACAACAACATACAACTGTGTCCATCAAAAAGACGGACAACGAGAGTCTATCGCAACCACTGGTTAGGCTCCCTATTACTTAGTCTATACACTAAACCACTAAAATGAACAATTCTGGATAAAAAGCCATTTCAATATCAGTATTGTAAATTACCCTTAAACCAATCTCGGAACCCATCGGCTACTGGTCAGACGACGAGTTAGCCTCTGGGGCAATAGCCAATATTTCTGGGGTTCCGGTGTAGCCTGCAGATGTCTGAGCCAGACTTCCTTTTCCAAGCACTGGTTATTGTTTACCGTGCGATTAGCAACTTGAGACAAGAGAATAGAGAATGGACTGAATTATTTCACAAGTAGCCAGTATACAAGCTAATAAAAATTATAATCCTCGTCAGATTCGGCCAATGCTTTCCGCCTCTTTTGCTCTCCACACGGACTGTTTACCTGCATGCAGCCAATTCTGCCTTCATATGCAGAATCTGCTTCTGGAGATGAGCTTTAAACTCAGGTACAATACATCAAATGGTAACATTTATGTTTAGTGTTATACATGGTCCCTTACAAAAACATTACATTACATTAAATAACAAATGTAAAAAACCTTCAATTACGTATCTCCAAAACAGCCATAAGGATGTGATCCCTCACTGGCTTCCCACCACGGGAATATTGCCAATGCACCACTGTTGAGCAGTCAATTTGTATTGGAAACCATCTGAAATGATTTACTGCACTGGTTGTTGCTTTTTCTAAGACTTTTTTTTTACTATAAACCTACAAAAAGACTTAAAATGCGTATATTTGTGCAGTGATAGCCTTCTTTAACAGACTGCAGTCAAGTCCACCTAAATGTCTAACATAAGACAACATGTGAGCCCACTTACACATGTAGTTTTACAGTGTTAAGGGAAAGTGACTGAGCATCGTACCCAGTCATTACAGCCGTCAGTGGAATGTGGCTCACCCACATTGCGCTTCTCTTCTTATTCTTTATGAAACGCTCCGGTTCGTCCCTCTTCGTTTCATTCTATTCCAATTAGTTAGCAATGGGTCAATAGAGACGCATTGGCCTTGAGGAAGGAAGGGACCATTGTGTCCGGTGTAAGACAAGCAGGACTAATCATTGTACAAGGCAAGTCCAGGCCTGCCTGGACAGAGGAGCGGCTGCTGGCTGTTTCCAGTCGGTCGAGATAGTGTGATGGGGCCATTATGACTCAGCACAGGTGGATGAGAAGGACATGCACACTCAGTGAAGGTGAAATCACAATGACTGTGCAGTTGGTTGAATTTGAAACTAGAGTTGAGCATTTTGCTGCCTCAAATGCAAGTGCCATATGGGTAATGTATAGCTTCCTTCACCTCATGTGACAGCTCATAGGTGGTGTCATGTTGTTTCACTTGGTTCACAAAGAAAAGTGATGGAAGTAGTTTTATGAAGGGTGAAAAATAGAGCTTGAGAGAGACGTTCAAATGTATGCTCTATCTTCCCACCTGGCCGATTGCTGCATCAGATGGCCCTGCTTGGTTTTGAAAAGTCCCAAAATACAAATCATATAAAGCTCCATATGAATGCAGCATGACATACCTTCACGTCTCACAGCAGGACATGGTGTTCCACTTCCCCGAGCATGGCTGAGGGACAACTTTTGCTGGTCAATCATCTGCGTTTTTCTGTAATAAACACAACCGTGAAACTGGATCAGATTAGGTATATTTGCTTCGATAATAATTAAACAAAATGTATGCAAAGCGAAAGCATTCATCCTGCTCACAATGCAAATCAACCTCAATTTCAGGTCTCCAAACATTTTAAACATCCCATATTTCTCTGTCCTTCATTATTCCTCCAGAGCTACAAATCAGAGCCTCTTCTGTCCAAAATACAATTTGAACACCAAATCAATGTCTCATGTATATTTCTGGAAGGCGCCATAAGATGAGCCCGCACAAAACGCTATTATCATCGTTATCTTCAAAACTCCATATGAAGTGCAATTTTCTCCCTGACTTTCAATTTCTGAAACTTTCTTGAATATTCTGATGTTGATGGGCCACATTGATTGGTCTCCTCTGTGAAAATGCCATTTCACCGGGAGTTTGCAATCTCGAACTTCAATCAGCCACTCATCCTCCGATAAGTCGGGAATCAGTCTGAAGGATCTAACTCTAAAAAAAAGAACTTGGTTTGGGTGGAAAAGTCTGGCGTTTACTGTGTGAAACCAGTGGAAAATTCCACAAGTGACCCCCTCGCCTCCGATAGATCGCTCCCTCTGCAACAGCTTCTGTCAATACGTTTAAAGGGATTAAGGTTAAATCAACAGCAAACGCTTTCCGCTCATTGCTTATCAGGTGACATCTGTAAACTCCTCTTTAGTTTGTTGTTTAATCATTTTTCTTCATAGGAGTTCTACCTGTGTGAGGTAGATGGAACACACACACACACACACACACACACACACACACACACACACACACACACTGCTACATACACAACCTGTACTAGTCATCTGTTTTATCTGTTTACTGTGGGTCACCTGCGTCAATAACGGTTGGATGCACTTCTTCCTCGAGATAAGAACCTCGCTCTTTGTTTCCTCATCTCTCTCTAAGCGGAGCGATTAAACCACAGATTTTTACAACGGATGGATTCCAATAAGCGTGGCTGTATCATATATCAGCTTTTGTGTGACGGTTGGGCGGGCGTTTGTCCTCGTAAGAATCACCGGTGAATATCCTCCTCTGCTTCTTGGCTCGGTGCTCCCATCATCTTTCATTTCTGACAGGCTTTGTGGCATCGCCGGGGCAAGCTTGGGCTTGCACAGCCAGCCCTCCCAAGGTCTGAGGCATGCACACACACACACACACATATTCACACACACACACAAACACAACCTCTCCTCCAATCACATCGAGGCCTTGTGAATGCCCCACAACTAAATTGCTGATTTTGGAGAGAACGCAAACTCTTCAGATGAGGCCAATCATGTGTGGCTTCTGGTAAAGAGGCGACAATCTAACCGGTCTAACCCGTCTGACCTCCAGCCACTGTCAAGGAGAGGGGGGGCGACGTTTTGTGGCGTTTTTTTTGTTTTTTTGTCCCCCCTAATTTGGCAATCATCAGCACAAGACAGAATCCTCTCCAGAATCTGTACAGCACACCATAGCGCTGTATAGTCTACCCAGGCTGATACAATACGTCTTCCCCCCCCTTTTATGACAAGCTCACGTAGCATTGGTTATGTAGCTACCGTTAGCGACACTAAACATTTGAAAGGACCTGTAACACTGTTGAGCTTGTATTCCACCTCAGAAAGTGGAAGCTTCAACTCTGTGTTGAAAGTTGAATCTAGTTAGCTTGGCTTGCCGAAGTTAGCGCTGACTCCCGCTAGATGGTACTTATCGGCCATGCTAATTCAACACCGGGTTCGTCCCACCGCTCGGCGTCCTATACTGACGTCCTATAGGCTCCTTTTGCGTCTGCGTGAGACGCACCAAGACGCTTTCAAGTAACTACATTGTGAACTCATCCGCGTCATTAGTAGAAGCTCAAGAGAATGAGTGAGTGTGATGACATAGTAAAAAAGACAAAAGTAGAACAACACACCGTGGGCGAGGCAAACAAACACAGGCCTCTCACCGAGGAGACAGCCGTTTGTGTCCTATGTGAAACCAACATCCTGTTGTTTGTCTTTGTGTTCACAACGTGAAGTTTCACTTTCACGTCACAAACGTAGTGTTTTAAAACCACGCCACAATCTTTTTTCCTTAACCTAACTAAGTGGTTTTGTTGCCTCAACCTAAACAAGTGTTTTTGTTTGAATTGAAAAACGTTAACCTCAAATGTACTGCGAGTGGAGAGTCATAGTTTGACACGCTGGGCTACCAAGTGCGTTAGAAAGTGGGTGCTGTCACTGCAGAAAAACTAAAATGCCTTTTAAAGTCCTTATTGAGACCACATACATACAGAACACCAAGGGTATATAAAGTAGATGGATTTCTTCCACAGTTGGAGGAAAAAACAAAATACAAACGGTACACGCTGGTACCAAACACTCAGACTGCTATTACCATGTCTGGCCTTGAAACAATCTGGTCATCCACTATTTCCTTTATTCTTCCTCTCGAGTTAAACGCCGAACAATTTGTCCTTAACAGTTTTCCTGTCCATTCAAAGTGCAGGTCTATCCTATTGGGTACATAAAACCAGACCCCTCCTCTATCACCCCTGACATAAACCCCAACAGCTCCACCATCCTGCCTCCTTCCCCGGTAGTGTAGACGGCAGACACAACAAGTGTGGTGTTGGCCCGTTTACAGGGGGGCCTAGCCGGTCCTGCCAGGCTCTTTATGGTCCGGGGTGGGTTGCAGCAGTGAATGGGCCCCTGCCAGTAGCCAGCGGTGGTCAGGGCTATACATGGGAGAGCGTCTCTGCAGGCAGCTATTGTCATGGTAAACGGGGGGGGGATTGAATGGAAGAGGATGGGCAGGACACACACATAAAACAGAGGAAAACATGAGGAGGGGAGGGAGACGAGACAAACACCCGACCACCTCAGAGATGGCACACACATGGGCTAGCAGAGAGGCCGTGTGCATCTGTCTCTCTGAGGGACTTTCAGGCACATAATACGCTGTACCCTCACCCTTTACTAAAAAAAACACAAAGCCAAGGTGAGGACGAGCAAATGTGACCCTGACTTAGTGAAATTGTGCTTAAACCCAAACAAGCTTTTTGCTAGCGACCCGTGACATGGAAGCAGCTAGTTATTATTATTACTAAGGAATAAGAACATTTTGAATACCAACCAACCTAATCTGTTATTATTGCTGTTGCAAATTATGAAAACTGATTACAAATTATACAAATACTCTATGAAATGGGGCATTATTGCCTCAGGTGTTGGAAAAGGTGTTACCAATATAGAAGCAGGGATAAATATGCTATTTGATATACTTGTTGGGTTATCAAGTGCAATTCTGTGTTTTTATGTGGCAGAAAGCTGTTTCATTGATATTCAGGAAGCCTGTTATCTGTTTATTATTATATATTATCTATTTCAACCCTGCTAATGCAAATGCACTCAGGTTGTATTATACTTGTGTAATATTTAGAAGGGTTGCACATCGGTTATTATTGTTATTGTTAGCTATATAAGAAATGTCAGATCTAGTTTTACTGAGCAGCTTGTGAAGGGTAAAATTCACACATAAACAAAGACAATAAATGCCTGCATTTGTTACCATTTCATTTCATCCGTTATTGACTTTGAACATATTGTACACGGGCCTTTCCTTTATGTCACTTCCCCTTCGAAGTCCGTAAAGGAGGAGCATGCTACTTTCTGCCTTCTGCTAATATACACTAAAAGAGTAGTCTACTCCATCTGTTCAGCACGGTATAGTCTCAAGTCTAAAGCGTTGCATATTGGACCTTTCTGGATGGAGACACAAGGGGAGCATTTTGTCAGCTGCCTGGTCGGAGCAGGGAGGGCAGAGAAAGGGTTAAAAGGCTCCGGCTGCCTGATAATCCTCCTCCGTTAAAAGCCCTCCAGAAAGACTTCATGTGTGTGAGGTAATCAGTAAAAGATTCAAGTGTGCCAGAGAGTGCGTACACACACACACACACACACACACACACACACACACACACATTAGCACATACACTACTGAATGGACAAAAAGGGAGGGAAAAGACTGAGTAGAGGAGGGAAGGAGAAGAGAATAAACACTCCTCCTCTCACTCTTTTTCTCTTTCTCTTTTTCCGCTCAGCCTCATCTTCTCCCCCCTCACTCCATGCTGTGTCAACACAATGTGACAAGAAATGTTCACTAGACTTCCCTCTCAATAAAGCAAACACACACTGATATGACCTTTTTCATTCTTCCTCTGTCTTCTTCGTCACTCCGTTTCTACTTGTGTCGTTCGCTGTAGTCCGCAGTGAGACGCAGCTCTCGAGTTTGTAGCGTGGAAAAGTCTAGCTTTGACGAAATACTTTCGTACGAACAACTATCAGGTACCTCGATACACCACGAAACATTCAGAAACTGCCATCACCGTAACGCTCCCCTCCCGGGCTCAGACGGGCCAATCAGTCTCTGGCCAACGATCTTCAATTGCCCTCTGTGTCACAGCATCAAGCATTCAGAATTTGGCATTTAGGTGTTTAATTGACTGTCACCGATAATGGGATTGTGTTCATTCAACCAGGGTGCTACGAGGGGCGGCACAAAGCCTGTGAAACTGTCAGAGGGAGAGAGGGAGGGGCTCGGCGGTCGAAAAGAGACACACTGACCCTCGTTCTTAACATATTCCGTAAGTATCTAAGGAAGCAATTTAGACTGTTTGTGATGTTGGTTAAGTGGAAATGTTGAGGTGACACTGTAGGTGGTGGTTGTTATCATTCCCATCTGTCCATATACAACAGCACTGTATGAGATTGAGGACAAAATCCACAGTCCTTGTTGGAATCAAAGGTGCACTCTAAAGTTTAACCGAAAGCATGGACTGTATGTTGGGTGAAGGAATGGTCTGAACAGAGGGACGGTGATGTACTTTTTTCTTTTGCTGCTGAAGAAGGTATAACTTAAAATGTAGTGAGAGCATGGCAGGGTCCTTTTCTTCATCTCATCACAGATTCATATTTTATTTCATTCATCCCTTGTTGTGTTTATTGTAAAAGAAAAAGAATAAAAAGAAAACGATCAAATAGTTACACAATACATAAAGGGGTTGAAATGCAGTGGACTCTTGACCAAAATCCCTTTACTAACAACTTATGATCATCACAAACTTGGTGGCTTATTAGGAAATGTGAGACCCACAAGTATTGATTAAGGGATCACCATATAATTGCATTATTACCAAACAGAAAGGATAAACATCAGGGATTCTTCATCCTGGCAACCTGGTTCTTCCTCAGACTATTGGTTGTTTTCCTCTGCTGATCTAGCACTAACCCTATTCTACTGTTGCAAATACCCATAAAACTGTAAATGTAATGTGAGTAAAAGCTGAAGCAGTTGGTAGGTGTCAGACACTTCTTCGCGTTCCAGCTTTTTTTTTTTTCCTCTTTCAGACTTAAGAGCCAAGACAATGAAAGAGAAGAAGAAGAGAAGCCCTATTTAACTATTTTACTCCTGCAGGGAGGGCAGTTTATGCGTTCCTGGCCAATCTCTATTGAGGGCCGTCTGATGTGGGCAGACGTACGGTTTGCAGCATTCCTCTGTTTGTCTGCCGCTCCATTAAGGACATGTAGTCTGGCCATTATGCGCTTGTGTGTCTGGCTGGCATGGGCTGGGCAAAAGAGACGTGTGGGCAGAATGCTAACTCGGTCTGATTGTTCGGTAGTATCAAAGCATGTGAAGGTGTGTGTGTGTGTGTGTGTGTGTGTGTGTGTGTGTGTGTGTGTGTGTAGCCACGTCTGAGGACACCCAAGGTCAAGATCGTGATGATTTCTTTGAGAAAAACGTCTTTAAAATGGCTGCGAAAGTGTTGCCGAAACCTTCTTTCTATAATTCAGCAAGAGGCCGCTACGCTTGTCTCACTGTGGCTTGTTTGGAAACCCCCCTAGTCTACGTTTAATAGATAAAAGGAGCAAACACTAATGAGGCAATGACAAACAAATCCCTCTCAGGCTTTTTCGGGAAGACGTGAAAGGATAATGTCAGTCGGTTAACGAGAGAATCGTTTTGGGGCGGAAAGAATGAAGAAGAAAAAAGCTTGTTGGAGGACATGCGGGGTTAAATGAGACAGACAATCACAAGTGACGCCGGGTACACAGTGGTATGTCTGGGACATGAGGTCTTTATTCTGGCTTTGGTTAAAGGAGTGCATCTCATCAATATGTACCCCACAACAACAAATGTGCTCTTTAAATTGTGTTTTTTTTATACAGCTGTACTCAGTGTAATCGAAGGGGATGGCATGTAGTAATTTACTTTCACTTTAAACATCCCATATGGATATAGATCATATATATATGTAAATGCATTTAATGTATTTTTCACCACTCGTGATCCCAAATGTTGGAGCCCTGCAGCGGTGCAGTACACTTACCTGGCGAAACGATACCCTGTCAGCAAACAAAGGGGAAACCTCTTTTGTCGAAAGCTCCGATTCCTCCGCTACACCCCTTCTGTGCTTCCCTGTGATTAGGAACAGAGCACATCATGGGGGTGAGGGGCGTGAAATCATTTGTGGTTGTAATTATGGGCTCCCCCTCTCCAGAGTAATCATGAGCTATTAAAAACCACCCTCAGCTCAGCCCCCCCACCCAACAAAGCCTGTTAACATCTATGTTCCTCTGGGAGGCTGCGGGGAAGAGGCCAACTACCCGCAAACTGCAGTGGGCATGGAGGTGTGTGTGTGTGTGTGTGTGTGTGTGTGTGTGTGTGTGTGTGTGTGTTTTACGTGTGAAGCCATCATTTTTTTTTACCTTTTTTGTGCATAGAAAGACATGACCTTCTACAGAAGCTCTAATGTTGAGCTAAAACGCTGAATACGTTTTGAAACAAAATAGAAATATTAACGAAGAGCAGCCTTCCTGTCTGTACATGACTTCCTGTCATTGACCTTGTATACCATGCCATCGATACAATTCACTTTGCGTTCAACCTGGAAGCACTAGACAGACCAATAGCTCCACATTAGAGGGTCTGATCAATTCAAATCATTCATTCACTTCACAGATTATGTTGCTACTTACAAACTCACGACCGGCGCTAGGTGCACGTATAGGCACTGAATTTTTGTAACTTGCCGCTAGCACGATCACATGACTGTCACAAATAGTTTACACTATTTACATGTCTAAGGATTGAACAGAGAAGGACAATTTGGACAAAAATCTTCATTTGAGTTTATATTTTGCAGCCAAATTCTTTACAGGATATTCAACCTTCGTTTCTTTATAATTCCTGTAATACTTGACTTTTTTCTTTACAGGGCTTGTACAAAAGCAAAAAAGTAGTCCATGAATATGTGATATGAGTTCACAGATCCCTCCTCGTCATCGTGGAGGTTGGTTTATGGCGTTTTGCCGGTTACACTTACAGTCTGTGGGCATATCTCTCATATTATTCACAGTTCATTTAGTTTGTACGCCCTCTGGCGTTTCGGAGTATAGAGTATAAACACTTCTGTTCATACTCAGAGGAGGCTCGTGCTACGGAGCCAAGCTTGACTGATGTTGTAATATAAATGACTTAACTTACTATTTCAGGAAATGCTTCAAATGAATGTGTCACAGTGAACAGAAAGCTAAGAGACTGTCAAATGCATTGTAAAATGATGACTTATTAAAACATCTCACCTTATTATTACAGCAAGTACCTGTGAATCCTTGACCTAGAAGGCCAATAGTACATCGCTAATCCTCTTGTAATATGTGTTCAACAATCCAAAATCTTTCACAAAATGTATAGAAATTAAGATGATTCACAGTCATTTCAATCCAGAATGCTGCTGTAACGCTGCATAACTCTGATATTATACATAGATGCATCCCCTTTTTTTAAGCACAGGGTATCTAATTTCAGAGCGACATCCTTTGTTTCCTTCAATGAAATACAGAAAACATTTCATCTCACATTTACCTCGTTAATATTTCCCGTGATGAGCCTCAGTGTTAGAGGTGTCCCAGCTGTCTCCTTCAAGCAGGAGAATAAACAAGCCGAGAGCTCTCTGCAGCCGCAGACACAGACCGCCGTGGCCTGTTGCTCTCGCCACCACTAATTGACCATCGGCCAAAGGACAAACCTCCAGCCCCCTCCCCCGCTCCCTCTCATCCTCTCCTTGTACATGTCTCCCCTCACCGCTGCCTTCCTCATCTTTTACACATCACTCTTTTACAAATCATTCGCTTTCTCTGAACGTGTCAGTCCCGCCGTCTCTATCTTCCTTCCCTCCCCCTTTGTTTCCCCTTCTTTCATTTCATCTTCTCCTCTCGTCTTTTTTTTTTTGCTGTCCCCCCCTCTGTCTGCCAGAGCTGTCTGCAAGCCTTGCATAATTAGCTGGACTGAGTTGCCGTGGGTCTGGTCCAAGTCTGGCTCAGGCTCAACCCGGCTCATTACAGAGAATACCCCTGTCTGTCCTGCCGTCTCCTCCTCCTCTGCCTCTCTTTACTCTCAGGGCCTACATTGGGTGAGCGCGTCGATTCAGATGGAAAAAAAGACACAAGCAAGTGTCTGTGGGATCAAAGACACGGAGTACAATGTATGATCACACTAAAACTCACAGTGTACCCCTTCGGATTTCTGTATGTCTCCCCTGTCTGTTAAAAATGACGATCTGGTACAACAGAACTGCATTGTGCGTTACATTTCGAGGGGAATCTTGGATTTCGTTTGCTTTTGACTTATCACAAATAAGTTCCACACTCAGATTTTGGTGCCTCGTTAGCTGCTCTGTCCTGATTTGGATACCTTGACGCTCCAATAAACGGACAATTTCAGTCTTTCAGTGTTAGTCAAATCTACAAATAAGAAATTTAAATCCAAACCTTTTTGTCCAATATGTCAAAACTACATTTTCCTTGAAAATCTTCCTCTTTTTCTTCTAATTTAATAGTTAATTGTACTGAAATCTCTGCTGACTCCACATACTTTTTTATAATAGCCTACAACTAAGAACGTACCTCAGCATTGAGCGCGAAGGCCAGTGAATGTAACCAAGGACGAAGAGATAAAAGGACAGAACCAGACAATTATTTTTTGTAATTTCTGCTCTTGGACGTTTTTTTTCTACAAAGTGTCTAACCATGCATTGAAGGCTTTGATACAGACTGAGAAACAACTACTGTGTCTTTTTCATGGCTTCACGGTGGACTTTGTGTGACTTCTGTGTCATGTTAAGTAGGCCGTCCAGCACAATTGCAACCTGTCTCTCTCTTCATTCACACTTGCTCACCCCTGACTGTTGGCATGTCGCTTTCAAGTCAGGCGCCAACCATGGTCATACGCAGGGTTTCATATCATCTTTGTGTTTGCATCATCTTAGATTTCAAATGTGTCTCAAGACTGTAAGCAAAATGTGTGTTTATCCAATAATACTTTAATATTACACTATATATATATGCTAGGTGTTTCTGTTGTTAAATTGAGCCCTATAGGTTCCGCTGTATATACCAAAGAACATATATATTTCTTTGGTAATTACATAGATTGAATTTGATCAGGTGTGTTTTTGTTTGTGTTGATCAGCATGATGCTAATCCTGGGCAGTACCTGCTCCTCCTCTCTCATCTCCATCACCTTCTCTCTTTCTTTTTCTCTCAGTCTCCACATCTTGAACAGTGTCTATTCATTGCCCAACGCTGACAGTTGTTTAACGCATGTAGGTGAAGTGGGTGATCTTGTGGTGACATCAAAATCCGTACTCAACAACTTGACAGGGAGCCAAATTCATGCAAAGCGTGATTCAGGTAACGAGATAGTTTCCCGTAGCGGTCTGCTTGTAGTTCCAATGCAATTCTTCCAGAGACCAGTGGCCAGTGATGCCAGCTAGTTAGTTTCACTTTCACCCCTAAACAGCCATGTCAACACAAACACACACACAAAGACGCACACACGCAATGACAGTGATCAGATGAGCAGGTCGGTAATCTTGGTGTCGTTGCTGCACCAAAGTCAATTTATTTTAAGGCAGAAAATGCCGAGTTCCGGACCTCGTGACCTCATCAGGGGGCGACTCCTCCGATTGAATAGAAGTTTACGAGAAAATGACCCTACTACTCACTTGATTTATTACCACAGTAAACATTGTAAACATGAGTTTATGGTCTCAATCGCTAGTTTCAAGTCTTCTTCAATACAGTATGCAGTTCATTTAGTAAATGATGGTCCATTTAGAGTAAAATAGGCGATAAAGCAGCGTATGCTTTAGGGCGGGGCTACCTTGTGATTGACAGGTCGCTACCACCACGTTGTCCGGTCTGTGAGTTCTTCGTCCTCGAACTTTAACCCTTTCACGGTGTGTTTTCAGTTCATGAAAGTTAATTGTATAATTTTGGTTGCTTAAAAATTGGCGCTTAGCTCCACCCTTTTGTGTCACTCCTGGTTGCAAAAAAAAACAAGATGGTGACGCTCAAAAACCAGGTGACGTCACGACTACGTCCACTTCTTACATACAGTCTAGTTTCAAATCCACTTTATTGGCGAAACCCCTATGCTTTCTATTCAGAGTGCTGGGTGCGTGAAGCGTGAAGTTAATACCAAATTAATCAAAGTAATTGATCACTTTTGGAGAATGTGGATCAGTTCGTGAATTTGTCACGCAAACTCACTGTGAATTTGGATACAATTTTGATGAGCAATGCAATTCAGATATGCATGAAAAGTACAATGATTGGCTGAAGGGTTCACTACAGTGTCAGGTCACACCAAGGTTACATTTGGTTGGGCCACTAATTGGCCATGAAGGGCACGCTGCACCATTTGGGACAACTTGTTTACTCTCACCTTGTTTTTATATCTCCAGTTATTCTGGTATTACTGCTGATGACTGTGGACATTCTCTTAGATCTTTGATACACACAATAAATTCCATTGTGTGGAATGCATCATTATATTTGCATGATCTGTGTCGTCTCTAATCTTTTCAATATCATTATTAATAATTGTCTTACTTAACTTAAAATAACTTGAATTATACATCATCTAAGTCCCTCTGTGCTGTGTGTTTTATAGCGTCATAATGCAAATGTCCTTACTGCCATCACCCCCTCTCCCCTCATTACCTTACTCCTACTGGCTCACTTTGCCCGTCTTCCCCTCTGTCAATTACCTCCTCTACGTCTCTCCTTTCCCCCGCTCTTATTTTTTCAGACTCGTTTACAACTCTGTCGTGGCTTCGCCTCACGGTGCTGCCTCTCATCTTCCTTCTCTCTGTCATGTCCGTGCTGTTCTTTCTTCACCTCTTCCACCGTCTCCATCTCTCTCTCTCTCTCTCTCTCTCTCTCTCTTTCTCTCCCCCCGTTCTATCACTTTTTTCCCCTTCACCTTTTCCCAGCAGAGTTCTTGGATCGGTTTGTTCTCCAGTGGCTAATTTGACTGTTCTACTTGCCAACCTAGCAGCGGGATCTCTCTGTGCACGTGTGTGTGTGTGTGTGTGTGTGTGTGTGTGTGTGTGTGTGTGTGTGTGTGTGTGTGTGTGTGTGTGTTCGCACTGCACCTCTCCCCTGCCAGCTGCTGTTATACAACACTGGTTCTTGCCTCTATACACAAACACCTCACTTGCCAGCAAGTATGCACACACACACAATGCACACACACACACACACACACACACACACACACACACACACACACACACACACACACACAATCACAGCCGTATTGTGGACCATGATGTTTTACATCACTATTTCAATCATGCATTTGACCGTTTACATGGATGTGCGCAGGCTTCTTCTCCATCAGCATCCGTGTGGAATGCAGTAACACTCTAACGGATGATACTATATGTTGTGTTTGTGATCCCAGAGATGGCGAAGGTGGTGATCTGAGGGTTTAAACTGTATGTCTCCTCCTTCAGTGGCTCTCAACGTGACAGACAGGCAGACAGGCGTGAACTTAAAGCAGAGCAGCGATTGGTTCCAGCCAGCAGAGTCTAATCAGCACATCAAGCGTGAGACCCTTAAGTGGCTCTGCAAAGAAAAGGGACACGCACAAATGAAATGCATACGTATCTACCAACACAAATCACATGCAAATTCGGAGATAACTGCTGAAGGCCACACGCAGATGCATATGTCTAAACCAACAGACACATGCGCGCTGATAGCTATCATCGTGCTCTAATGGGACCGCTCTGAACCCAGAGCAGCAGAGCACATGATGTGCTAACAGACTGATGTGCTAAGCATATATCATCCGCATAGAGTCACACATACACAGATACACACTGCTCATAGGAGCCCGATACCTCACCTGTCAGAGGCAGGTGTAGTCTCAGAGGACCCAATCAGTTTTAATTAACCCCTTGTGGTGGACGGGGGAGGGGTGTGGGCGAGAGGTAGAAAGACGGGAGTGCTAGATTAGAGAACAAGAAATGAGGAGGAGAAATCTCTGCTCGTGGTCATTGCAGGAGACACGAGTGTGCGAGGGCGTATTTGGCCAACTGTAGGTTAAAAAATAAATAAGGAAATGGGGGAGGGGGGCGGGGTCATATTCTGAAGAAAAAAAGAACTAGAATTTTCAAGATTAGAGTTGTAAATGTACGAGAGAAACCTTTTATATTATCTGAGATTATAAAATCATAAATTTAGGGGGAAAAACTGCAAAACCATATAAGCCGCCATCTGAATTTTGTTGCGCCTAAAGTAGTGGCCTGTGAGCGAGGTGAAGATCCTGAAAGATCCATGTGCACGGTTTCTTTCATGTTCTTTCATGTTCTTTTATGAACATGATGCTGCCATCGGTATGCATTGCATTCTCATCTTAGACCTGTTGTTAGGTTTTATTTGGCCAGTGGGTTTTTAGAAAAATGCTAAAGATGGCTGTACCCGATGTCTTCTCTGACGGACGGTCTCTGAGCAAGGCAAAGGCACACACACGCGTTTTCTTGTTCTTTCTGTGTTCTCTCATGAACATAAATAAATACTAAGATTGTAGACGTTACAGGAATGAGAGACGGGAAACTTCTATCTTTGACGACACAAAGCCGTGTGTTTTATTTCAAGCCCATCTTATACTTAAAAAACAACCTTTGAGAGGACGTTACTCTGAACACGCCGCTTTTAAGGAACCATGCTACACACAGTGTGAAGAGGAACAAAACAGAAAAGGCACATAACATAACTGCTTGTGATGAACCACAGATTATGGTGAATTATGTCGTCAGATGGCGGTGGGCAGAGGGATGTCTGGAATACCCTGCTTAGCCTGCTGCCCCTGTGACCCGGCACCAGATAAGCG
Organism: Leptoclinus maculatus; assembly: GCA_032191485.1. Lineage (NCBI taxonomy): Eukaryota > Metazoa > Chordata > Actinopteri > Perciformes > Stichaeidae > Leptoclinus > Leptoclinus maculatus. Next base: position 11,294,817 of record JAVDOI010000015.1, read on the forward strand.
GATGACAAGGGATGGATAAATGGACTCCGGAAAAATAATATAATATATTTTGACCTCTGTGGCTCACTTTACAGCAGTGCAACGTGTGCGTGTGTGAGTTGTGATGAGGTTGATCCACAATGGAGTTGTGTAAAAATCATCCTGTTTGCCATCTTTGTATCCAAAATACGACAATGGTTGGTTAGCAGATGTTGAAATGTTCTTTGGCTTTGCTGCTGGATTTAGATACTTTTGGGTCTCAAGACTTAAAATGACCACATGAATGGTCATAGACAATCTGCCGTGTGTAAAGGTAGAGAATTAAGATAAGTTTAAGATTTTCATGCATTGTTTAAGAGGAAATACTGTTTTTCAAATTCAGCAGACAGTTTATTGCATATCTCATCCTTATCAATCTCATCAGTCATTGTCAGAATCACGAGGGACAATTTTAAATCAAAACTGATGCCATTTATTGCACTTATCCATCTTCCTTTTCAAAAGCTATCACCCAGCATTCAACTCGACCGCTGGCAGTTCAGAGATGAGGAGATAAGATCGCTTCTTTCTCATCTACAGATTTCTATTTCATTTTCAAACTTGTAGTCTTCAGCCCCAACCGACATCGTCTCAAAAATAAACATCTGTAAACAGGCTAAGTTTCCCTTTAAAATACAAGTTTGCCGAACAAAAGCAGCTTGGTGGTTATTTTGTAGTACTTATGAATCATCAAATGTAATCATACAATGTGCAATTATAGTGTAATTACATTTCGGTCTACAAATAAATCCCCTTTGACTGCAGAGTCCAGAGTTTCTGTCCTCGCCTTCATGGAGATGGGTAAAGGAAAAACCTGAATAAATAAGTAGAGAGACATAACAAATGCAGATGCTTCCACGCCATGCACAAAGGGTGACTGAATGCTTGGACGAGTATGAAAAGGATGTGAAACGTATGCTACTGCAGTCACAAACCTCATCCCAATGAAACATCTACAAGAGATCCTGGATCAGTGTGTTAGTGTTACTCCACCGCCATCATCAAAACTCTCCACCCAGTCTCACAGCAGTTTGTGAAATAGTCGCGAGATTGAAATCTAGTGACATCAATTTTACATTTTGTTTGTGTCGCTGTGTGGTGGACACAGAAATTAAAGGCATCCATGTGACTATGCAACAGTTAGGTAGTGACGTAGAATAGTAATACCTCTTGTAGTAGGTGGGAGGGCAGGTTGATGGATCCATCAAACACACAACTATGAACCCTGAGACCAGTGTTCAAGACTGCGTGTATCAAAGCATTGTAGTGCCTTTGTGACTTCTTTTATTAAGGGGTTTTGTTGCCTAATCCGTTTTGTGGCATAATATCGTCCCAACTGACTGAAAAAAGTGGCATGAAATATACTTCTAATTGAAATACATCAGTTTGAAAGTAGTGCTAAGTGACAAAAGCGAAAAAATACACAAATCAATCGCTAGAAATTGTGTGACTATTTCACGAACTGCCAATGAGACTGTGTTGAAACTGTACAAGCAGCCTGTTTGCTGGCACACTTCTCATTGGTTTCCTTTAATCCGTCACCTCGTGTGCATCTTCCCTGATCACTGAAGAGAACACAAAGGCATAGGGAGTCCGACATTGACACAAAGGCGGCCACTGTTTGTGTTGTGTCACAGACACGCACCCTCACCAACACACTGACCTGGCATTCATTATTGAAGGAGGTGGTTAGATAGGGTATCGCTCCGCAGTCATCCTTATGTAATCAGAGGTCATTTCCTGAGAAGGCCGGTATGAGGTAATGGCCAGTAAACAGACGTTGGTTAGTCACTGTTAAAGGAGCTGTTTACAGTGAAGACTGTGACCCTCACGTGTCAGGTCCACATGTTTTTGGAGATTGAGATTTGTTTTTTTTGCTATTGTCAGGATATTCCTTTGTCAAGCTCATGTACATAATTGCATGTTTGTACTCCTTTTTTATTTATGCGCATGTATCCTGTATATGTGTCTTTGTGTGTGTTTTGTCTGAGACCCCCTGCATGCGTCCGTGAAAGTGAGTGTGTGCTGTGTACAGCTCCCCCGGTGAGCCAAAGGCTCCACTGCTTCACAAAGCAAATCGCAGCTAATCAAATAAGAGCCCTCAGCAGCGCGCAGACATAGGGCGAAGAATGGGAGAGCTGTGTGTGTGTGTGTGTGTGTGTGTGTGTGTGTGTGTGTGTGTGTGTGTGTGTGTGTGTCTGGAGGAAGGGGTGGTGGAGGCAGTCTAGTGGCTTGAAGAGGTCCTGGATAGCAGGCGGGGGTGGAAGGACACACACACACGCACCTGCACAACCTTGGACTGCTGTCAAAGACACACAAGCATGGATGGATGCACACACTCACGGACAGACATGCAGCAGATACATAAATGAGGCATTCAACACATATCTAGCACCTTTTGTGTATGTCTTATCTCTGTCCTCTTTGCTTCTCGAGGAATATCCTTGTCTTTCTCGGCCTTTGTGGTAGAAAAAGGACATTTTGATGGTGAAGTATTCAAAGACTTTTCACTCAATCCAAGGTCTGACGGCTGACTTTGAAGAGTGTGTTGATTTATTCCATCTTGTTATGTAAATGCAATTCATGGCAAAAAACAGACAATTCATCTAGATCAGTGGTTCCCATGCACCCAATGGGGTACTTCTGCAGTTGTGAGAGGATAGTGTGAGTAGTTCAATTACTTTGAAAAAAGAAATATGGTTTGACCAAAGAAGATCCACATATTTGTTTGTGTGTAGGAAGGAAATTGTTGTGATGCTGATCTTTAGTAAATGTACTGTCTAAATAACCACTAAGATAACAGCTGGTAGACCTGCACAACTCCCACCAACCTGATTCAGCTGTAACACCGAAAAGTCACATGCTGCCACTGAGATTGCATGGGAACTACTGAGAATGGAGTAAAAAGTAATGAACAAACAGTTGAAATTGTTAACTTATTGCTGAAACTGTCAAATCAATTGAAATAGACATATTGGGAACATGATGGATGGTGCTGATGAAGGGGCACACGACTTGATGGATCTCTGACATGTAGACAGCCCTATAGTTGGAATCCGTTGATCTCGACGACCGTGTCAAGACGTTCAGCTGCCTCTGGACAAAAAGTATCACATCGTGGCTTGAACCAGTCCAAGATTCTTTGTGACCATGAATTCTGGAGCTCACCAGCGATCCAACCAGGAGTGTTCTGGCCGGGAGTCAGGCAGAGAGCAGCAGGCCAGATCGAGGAGGTTGGTCCAGGCTTGTTTTCTGCTCTGCTCCTTGGCACAGAGATTTGACGCTGTGTGAGTGGCCGAGCTCCAGCACTGTCCTGGCTCGCTCTCTACACTCTCGTCCGCGCTCACTCTCCTGACACGCTGCCCTCTGGCTCGCCCTCTTATGTGTGGGCATGAGTGTGTGCAAGCGTTTTGACAGCGTGGGGGGTTCGTGCAGTTGTATCTGTGTGCCTGAGTAATCTGTGACTGGCTTAATTCTGTGTGCGCAATTGTCTCTATGCTATGCTATGTGTGTGTGTGTGTGTGTGTGTGTGTATGTGTGTGTGTGTGTGTGTGTGTGTGTGTGTGTGTGTGTGTGTGTGTGTGTGTGTGTGTGTGTGTGTGTGTGTGTGTGTGTGTGTGTGTGTGTGTGTGTGTGTATGTGTGGCAGCTGTGTTGCCCTCCTCCTGTCTGCCTGTGGGACAATCAGCCGCTCCCTGCGACCACAGAGACCGAAGGCACGGGACAAGAATGTCTTTCAGTGACCAAGGGGTGGATGCCAAGATGCACACATACACGCACACACAAGCCAACCGAAGTCGCACACATACACATACTGATACACACAGGTTGCTTTCTTATTCATGCATGCAATTTTAATATGAATGCAATTTTAGTTTTCAGGCGAATGTTACTGGGAATGGATCTTCTTAAGGCCACGGTCAGGCTGGAATTTGGTGAACTTTGACATCGTCGACCAACAACAAGCGGTCTTGACGGCTGGGAAGGGAGTGATGCGATGTCAAAACAATTGGCTAGCTAATTGGCCCTGTCCACTTTTATTGAACCCTTTGCTGTCAGAATAAAAGCTGCTCTAAAAAAAACGAACAGCTACAGACAGTTGACACGGGAGTCAATTGAACAAATAACTGACAGTTCGCTAGCTACTGTCTTATAGGACGACTTTGAGACAGTTGTCTGCATACACCGCTGCTTGTTTTTGAGTTTGAATAGTGTCTAAAGAGCCAAATTGAGCCAAATGATATATATATATATATATACCATATAATAAAGTACTATACAAATATCGCATGTTATGTGTTAATGGGAACCAATAGAACATATGACACCGTCTCCCCCAGTGGAATTTCAGTTCACAACACCAACACAAAACGGCAGTACATAGGAGGGGCGCGACGTTTACAGTCAAATGATCCCTACGCTTGACTGACTGAGCGATGCCATCGGAGGAGATGTGCAGAGTGCTCTGCAGTGGACACTGAGTGTGTTTTCCACAAGGTTGACCTAATTGGAGTTCCTTATCTTAACCAGCAGCAGCACTGTCCCTGAGATGTAGTAATTGAAAGTCTACTCCGTGGGGTACAAGAAAAATGTAAAGGTCAAGGCCCTCATGGGAAAGGCACTCTGAGTACTTAGGAGCGTAACAGATGTAATGGAAATTGTTTGTGATGTTTTGGCCTCGGGCAGCGAATGCCTAATCCTGAGTGTATGTTCCACAAGTCACAGAACTGCGAAAGAGAAACAGGGCGAGAAGAAAACCGGTACAAAAAGAGAATGTTCCATATAAGCCCTGAACACTCCTATGAGGGTGAATTTGGCCTTAAATTACCTCTATACGTATTCCTCATTGCCATCTGTGTGTGCAGTTGTGTTTGCACTCATTTGCACACCTGCATTTGTCTGCGCTACATGCCCCGGACAAATCAAATTAGCACATCAAAACAAAATCTAGAGGGTTCCTGTGTGGGTTCACGTGGCGTTGGCAAATTGGCGATCCAGTCTTCATTAGTCATCCCCACATTCGGAAGCATAAAGGCCCTCCTGGACAAAAAAACTCCGCCAAGAAAGGCTTTTGTGGAAGGTTAATGCAAGGAAACCTTCAGCTCTTGGAGTAATGATCCTGTCTTTATTTTATGTAAACATGGCCATGTGCACACTTTGACCAATTTCCTTTTCAAGTAGGTAAAACCCCTAATCTCCGTAAATGAAAGAAAAAAAACAACCCTCACCGTACTACAACTCAGTCCTTTTGTTCTAGTCTACCATCCACAAGTCCTTTCAAAATGGAACATGCGATCTAAATGGAAACCTCATTTGCATCTTATACATAAACAACAGCCTGTTGGAAAGACTATTTAGGTGTATTTCCTGTCTATGTCGCTCCTCTTGTGTCGCGCCAGTCTGAAGAGGCAATAAGGGCCGCTTGGACCGCTGAATATCATCCCAGTGTTTTTCCCTTATCAATATGTGATGAGGGCTTGGAAACAAGAGATGGACGACAATTTCCCGCCAGTTAAGAAAAGGTGAAGGTTACTCCCGCTGAAGGTCCTTTCCTGACATGTGTGTGATTGTTTGCTTCGATTCATGAGGAAATTGCATTTATCAGTGTGATCCAACAGTTATTTGTACATGTAATCACCCACTCTCAGGGGCTCCTCGGGGGCTATGAAACGGGCTCAGGGCGCTTTCCCGCTGCCACTTTTTGCTTTGTGCCACAATGGATCTAATTAGTGAGGGACCCCCATCATGTCTTCTATTCACTTTTCCCCTTAAAGAATAGCTCTGTGGCTATCCCCAATAAATGAAGAGTTGAACCCTCTGTCTATGTCACGCTGGGAGGGGCGCTTCTTTAGCAAAGCTGGTTGACCCTGTTCATGCTTGACTCTAATCAGGAGCAATCCAGAGGGTGCCATGATGGCAATAAAACACGGAATACACCCTTCTTCTTGTCTCTTGCCCTCCTCTGTGCAACCCCTCCCGGGCTCACACACAAGCACACACATGATGCAGAGCCCCCCAGAGGGGCACCAGGGAGGAGGTTATAAACCATTATGAGCCAGGTTAGCCCTACAGTGACAGCCCAGCTTGTTCCTCCTCCTTTGAGCAGGTCCGCGTGCTGGGCAGTCCCGGCCTCTCATCCACCGCACTGAATAGAACCACGGGGCTCTGGCTCCACAGAGATAGCGTTATCTGGGCCGCCACGGGGCTCAGATCGCAGCCGTGTACACACACGCTCAGCGGGCAGCGCACACATCAGCGTGAGTGCAGACAAAGAAGCCTGTGGACCAACACAAACATTATGGGCATATAATGCAACCGCACACAAGCACATGTGCACGTGGTCACAGCCAAGCGGAGACAAATGTGAAAGTTCACACACACACACACACACACACATTTTTGGATACAAAGGATGCCCCTTTAGCCTTCAACTTGAGCATTACCGTGACACAGTGACTGATGCTTCTCCAACTTTCCTCACGTTTCCTCTGACAGTAGAATTCACCTCTTGGCCTTTAGCTGGTATAAAAATGACCTGCAGCTGTCGCAGGACCAGCTACTCTACCAGCTGGGGCGATTCTCTCCACGCACGGTGGCCAGTGGTCACACGTCCACGGAGCCCTGAATCAGGCTGTAGTCCCTGCTGTTTTTAGGAATCCGAGTTATTCCAACTCATTCCTGGAGATCTCCACACATGACCTGTCGCCACTGGGAGCCTCGAGCCAGAGGGACGGGGATAAGCCGCATTTCTGCCCATTTTCCTCCAACAATTTCAATTAAAAAGAGATTTGAGGTGGAAAAGCACATTTTCATCCAGGGCATGCTACCAAAACCGTGGAAAAAGGGCGAGATGAGGTGTGGTGGTGAGTTTTGAGGGCATTTTCTAACAGCTATGAGACATGTCTTGTGATAGATGAAGGGTCAACATGTGGACTGAGTGACAGAAAGCATTGCTTTTTCACCGCATTCATTTGAGTTGGACAGAAGTGTTGATCAGAGAGTTGTTTGTCCTCTCACTCAGCTTATTTGATTGTGAAGCACACAATCAAAACTTTCTTTGATCCATATCTCTACACACACTTTTAACACTTGGACTGTGTTATTTTTGGCTTTTATTCACTGTATGTCCCTGATTTTTACAGTTATATCCAGCTTTTCATGTGACTTTGTGCTATATTTAGCCATGCTAGCACTGTGGTACCTATGATATGGCAATATTGGTCTGTCGGTCGGCCCACCGCTTTGGTTCCGACTGAAACATCTTGACAACTGTTTCAAGGATTGCCATGAAATTCTTTACAGACATTCATTGTCTGCAGAGGATGAATCTTAATGAACTTGTGGATCCCCTGATTGTTCCTCAATCGACACGATGAGTTAAACTGTCTTGGCAACCATTGGAGGGATGTTGGCATGCTAACACACCGAACTAAGATGGTGACATTACTCATTCTAAACATATTTAACTGTCACTGTGAGTCTGTTAGCATGCTACAGCCTCTCAACGCCGCTAGCGTGGGTGTAGATTCTTAGTCTGGTAACTTTTGTATTCTCATACTGATTGTTGCATATTGCATATATTTTGATTTTTGTACAGAAATGTTTAGTGTTTTAGCGCTGTTGTATGCTAGTGTGCTAACATGCGCGAGATCAGGACGTTAGCATTGATGTTAGCATTTAGCTCAAAGCACCACTGTGCCAAAGAACAGCCTTCACTTTTTTTACGTGTGAAGCCCAAATTTTTACAAAGGCCAAATGACTGCTACTTATTTATTTCCTTAATTATGGCTGGCTTAAAACGTATCTAATTTTTAACCTTTTCCTCTTCAAATGTTACGCGCTTCCCTTGTACCAAAAGCCACTCAGACCTCAGAGTGTGTCAGGTGCTATTATAACTATTGTTGTCCCAACAATGGTCACAGTTGAATACACACTTCTCTAATAGAGTTTCAACAATCAAAGCTCATGCTTAAGGTACAATTTGCTCTCTAATGTATCAGATGGCATTATATTGTAGTAAGCTTTTATATCTACCTGCTGTGCGTTTCAAATACCAAGCGAGTCCAGACTTGTCTGTGCTGATTAATGATAAACTCTGATAGACCTTTTATCTCTTGATTGCACACACACACACACACACACACACACACACACACACACACACACACACACACACACACACACACACAGACAGAGCTCTAACTCAAACAATTGCCCTGACTACAGCTTTATGCTGCACTCCATCGTGTTTTAATCTCAGATATTTCACAATGACAAGCAAACGATATGTGTTTTTGTTATTGTTCTTTCTTTAATTGACACCATTTATTGCATCAAGGCATGATTGCATTTTTAAACAGCTTAGAAAAGTACAAATGAAAATAGCATGGTAGGATTAAAGAGCTCGTATCAAACTTGATCAATATGATACAATAAGAAAATCTGGCCTTTAAAGTGTTGAGTTTATGTATCTGCTCATCATTAGTCCCCTCAAAGCAACCCAGGTAATATATTCTCAAACACATTTTGAAATTCTGATTTGTGAAAACAAACCATACAAATAAAAAAGGACATACAGCAAAGTAATCAACAAGGACAAATCCATCACCCAGTGACAGAAAACAGAACTGCCTTTTTTTTCTTATTATTAATCAACACAGAAAACACCAATGAACTGCATATTCCTTATCAACAAATTTGGCGAAATATAATCAAGAAATGCCCAGTTTTGTATATAATTGGAAAGAAAAACATTATATTTAAGCAAAAAAACAAAACAAAAACAAACTTGCCCACTTGACTTATTGCAGTGTTGAGTTCATGTTCAAAAACAAACTGATATGGACAATTACAGCATATGCATCACGTTCATTATGGTCAGTAAACTTTTAGAAAAACGTCATTTTAATATGATAAAAAATACTAAACATCCTGGAAATAATCGTCTTGCTTTCCTAAAACCGCTGCCTATCAAAGTGCATAATGTTCGATTTTCATGACTGTCGAGAAGGCGGTCAGTTTTCCCGTCTGCTCCTTTCATAACTGTAGACAAATGGCAAATATTCCTGCCTAGCTTCATTCTATATACTTTAGTGAATATATATTAAATTGACTATATAACAAAGTCATAAATGACTGATTTCTAATCTTAACTATGAATTTAAAGTCTCCATCCTGCTCCGATAACTTGATGAATGGCTGATTTTGCTGCATGTTAGTTAAAAAAAAAGAAAAAAGTTGAATGCTAATGTAGCAAAATAGAATCCCGCATGTCGTCTCAGTCCTGTCGTGACAGTGCTCATTTGTGGAGAGTGCTTTGAAGGAGGGTGGTTGGGTTATCTTCACTCTGCTTCTGTCATCATTCAATCAAAATCCCCTAGAGTGATAAATAGCTGCAGTTCAGCACTCATTTGAACACATTCTCTTATCACCAGCTGCCTGACATTTGAGCTGTTATAGTTCCAGAAAATCCAATTTAAAGGATGAATTTGTCCCGCTTTCTGCACGTAGTCTTGTCATTGTTCTTCCTTCTGAAGAAAACATTTGCTGCCTTTCATCCTGCAGAGTGCGATAATCCTCCGCAGTCCACATGGAACTTTAATTTGCTTTATGAAAGTCTCTCTGTTGTATTGTCACATCTTTGTGCCTTATACATCAGTGCTGTGTCATGTGTACGCACTGCTGTCAATCACCTGACAACACTTAGGAAGAAATGAGAGTCTGTGCCAGGAAATAATCCCTAATCATGTTGTCCAACAAACTTCATAGTCAGATCAATGTCTTTCCTAAAGGGAATCTTTGTTAACTGGGTTCATAGTTCAAGATAGGTTTGATACTATCATGTTTGTATTGTAAGAAAAGATAAACGGTAAATGTTACAAAAAATGAATTACGGATGTGCTGCAGAATGACTGGAGGGAATGCAGAAGTATCCTTATGGTGGTAATATTGGACCAGTAATCAGACATGTTCAGGTCATTGGGGGAAGACAATTAGGAGTCAATGAGGTTTGAGGGTCAAAGGTCACAGATAAGCCTCCACTCGTTCCCATGGCTGCATCTCTGTGAAGAAGCCCTCGCACAGGCCGAAGCCCTGATCCAGAGTCAGAGGGATCGCCTGCTCCTCCTCTTTGATCTCCTCCCAGGGCTGCAGCACCGCCTCCTCGGGCTGCTCCGGGAACAGAGCGGAGGGCTCGTCGAACTGCGGCAGGTGGTGATGACTTTGGAGCAGCTGATCCTGGTCCAGCTGCTGCTGCAGCACATGGAGCTCTCCCATGTTGGCCGTGCAATCCATGGAAGCGATGCTCAACTCCATGTAACCGTAGGATTGGAGGTGGTTCAGGTGCTGGCTCTGACCCGTGACGTCCCCGCCGCCGCCGCCGCACCACCTCCCCAGCCCCCCCGCCCCCGAATGCTGCCTCCCCTGCATGGAAACCTCCATCTCGCATCCCAGGGAGCTCAGCGCCGTGTTGATGTCCAAATCCTCGAAGGTGCTACAGTTCCCGCTGAGAACGTCGTCGAACACTGACGCCAGGTCAAAGTCCCCCCGCAGGATGTCTGCTTTGTGGGCCTCTGTACCTAAAAGAGGCGACTCGGTCGCCCTGATCGCCTTGCTATTGTTCTTAGAGGGCGACTGCTTCCGTTTCCCGCCAACCCCTTGGTAAGGGCAGCCATTTTGTGTGCTGTGGTAACCCTGAACCAGTTTGTGGGTGATGCTGCTGCTGTTGTTGTAGTTGTTGGCAGAAATCCTCCTGCGTTTGAAGATGCCATTGACGAACATATCTGCATACTGTGGATCAATCTGCCAGAAGCCTCCCTTCCCTGGCTCGTCTTTCTGTCTGGGGACCTTCTTGAAACACTTGTTGAGGGACAGGTTGTGACGGATCGAGTTCTGTGACAAATACAAAAGAAAAAAAGTATATTTAACATGATCTCATTGGCTTTCAACTAATTTGAGTTAGCGATGCAAAAACAGAATGTGTCAGTTTGTCTTTTTAAGGGAGATGAGAAGAGGGGGGGGGGGTGTATTGTTGTTGTTTGTATAGGAAAGCAAATGTACCTAATGAGGCTTTCTAGTAACAGGCAGCTCTGTGAATTTCAAACATGATCAGCTGTGCTTAGCTGCCATCTCTCTCAGGAGCCCTCATTAACACACACACACACACACACACACACACACACACACACACACACACACACACACACACATTTAGAGTGCTTTCTCCACCCCATCATTCCCCCTTAGACAAAAACCCGTATGAGTACTCTCATGGAAGATGGAAATTTCTGAGACTCTTACATTAAGAAACACTTGTCATTTAAATCATCAAAGGCTGAAATTATACAATGTGTAATAGTGTGTAATAGAAAGAGAAAAAAAGATCCATGCTGGAGGATTTAAATGATGCACTACATCTGGTGTTTTTTGTTTCTCCACATTGATAAAAGAAAGGCCTTGTCTGATGTCCTGTAGCATAACGATGTGGTGTCTGATGGTGACACTGGGATCAATTGCTCAACCTTCTCTCCCTGCCTCGCCATTTATCTGACTCATCAATAATAGAAGGGGAGTTAGCCGGTCTCGGTTACCTGCCAGCTGGGCTCCGCGTGTTTGTAGTAGCAGAAATTCTCCGTTATCCAGTTATAGATGGTAGACAGAGTCACTTTGGGCTGTTTGCTGGCCTGCATGGCCATGCAGATGAGAGAAGCGTAGGAATAGGGCGGTTTGACTTTAGGGTTGGTTTTGTAATCGACCTCCACGGGCGGGCTGGCCTGGATGGGGAGCTGTGGGTAGTTGTTCCCTGGGTGCGCGCAATCGGCGAACCGCGGCGCCGCGGTGCAGTCGCTGCCGGAGGTAACGGGGCTCCCGAGGTACAGAGGCATCCCGGTGGCGGCGGTGTCCCCGGCCGGCGGGCTGGACGGAGAGTCGGAGCCGCCCCTGGGAAAGCCGAGCCGCTTCAGATACAGGTTCTGCTGGGAGAAAGGACAGCCGGGTCCAGATCCGTTGGGTCGCTCCGGGTCCGCGTTGAGGATGGAGAAATTCTGGAGCCAGTGGAGGCTGGTGAGGCTGTCGTCCAGGGGAGTAGAGTCGGACCCGATGACCTGATCCTCCGGGTACACCGCCAGCCATTTCTCCTTAAACTTGTTGGCAATGTCGGGGCTCGTCAGAACCGGCATCCTGGTTTTGTGCGCGCGGTGAGCGATGAAGATGGCCAAAGGATCTTCAAATCGGCATTTAAAGTTTTGTTTTATCTTGAAGTCAGTGAAGTGAAAAAAAAGAAAAGAAAAACTGTCACTAAAAATCACAACGGATGAATGTATCTGGTCATAATATCCCTAAACAAACAACCTATTAAATTGCCAAATGATGCGTAATATCCCTACCTACGGTGCAGTCTTTTTGGGGGGAAGATTCTCTGTGTGCACCTGTTGCAGTCCGTCCCTGCCTCTCCAAAGACTCAGTGGCGCATCCAGTTTTTACGCAACAAGTGCGGCGGGGGAGGGCGAGTAGCATCCAACAGCAGCTCATGTGGAGGGAAGGGAAGAAAAGCGCCACTCAGAACAGATCCATGCCGAGTCAGGCGAACCGGACTGGTTACTCATCCAAACGCTCGGCTGTGTTTAAGTGTCTGTTGGGAGGTCAAGACGTGAGAATGTGTGGAGGAGGTTGTAAAATAAGTCGCTCATAAAGCCCGAGAGACTGCCCACCATCCCTTTAATCGCTCGAGGGGGTTTCTGATTGGCTGGCTATCCTTGCTTCTCCAGGTTTCTCTCTCTCTTTCTCTCTCACCCACCAACCAACCACACACACACACACACACAAGGGGGGGGGGGGGGGGGACTCAAATTAATGTCGAATGAGTGCAGGTTCGCTGCAGTAAGAACAGTCAGTTTCGCTGCCTTTTTAATCTTTGTCTTTATCCCGGGCTGAAATGTGACCTCTGGGGCACGCGTCACGCCCCCCTCCCTCGGCGCTGAAAAAGACGCGCCACAGGTCCCGCTTGGAGCGCTCTTTTTTTTTACCTGCAAGTAAAACAGCCCACTTTAACTGATACGTGTGCATTTACAATGCCTTTACACTGTGGTTAATTATTGCTTCTTTGCAAACGTGAAAAGGGCAAATGTTGATTGAAAGCCAGTTGTGCGCAATTTAATGGCAATCTTCCTGTTAATTTGTCCTGCAGTGGATATCAATCCAGATGTTTTAGTCATAGGTTATATGGTATGTATAACTTTAAGAAAGTTAAGTGGCTTATGATACAATGTTTTGGTCGCAGTATGCAACGTGAGAAAACGTGCCAGATCAGTGATGTTTTGCAAAATGTAAAACAGCAGAGCAGTTTTTCCAACTTAAAGCACTACAATTATGCAAACATCGAAGAAGAAAGAGGGATGTCTCACGTTAAGCAGAGTTTGTGTCTAGTAATACATCAGGCATGTCATACAGGCTATCACACAAGAATACTCACTATATCCATTATTCCTCATGAATTAAACTAGTGAGCCGAGCCTTTCATCAAGAACAACTGCTTCCCCGATGTATTTTAAAAGCCCCATTGATCCTCTGATGTTTTTTCCCACACAGTGATCTTCTGACAATATTTAATCGAACCTGTCAAATATGTCTGCGACCTTATCAGTGGGCCTTGTCACCAACATAATTACATTTGAGATTATTTATTTTTCAAACAAAAAATAGGAGTAAAGGGGATTGTCATACACAATAAAAATGCATCCATTATTGATGTACACCAACTGTTGGTGTCACGTTCTACACAGGTTCAGGTAAAACAGATTGTAGACCATGATTAATGCTGTGTGCGTGTAAGTGAATGGCGGAGGCAATATGAATTATGAGGACACACTGCCACCCAGTGGATTATTACTGCGTTGCAGCTTCACCAGCGTTCCAAACCACCAATGAAGGCACTGATTTACTGGCATAACCAATGTTATGGAGGCCTTGAGGTTGAGAAAGAATTCCCACATCTCGTAGAAAGCATTGACTCTTTCAAATAAGGGTGCACATAAGCAAGTCGGACATAAATTCACATAAGACATGCACCATGCAGTGGCCTGCATTCACTGTGGGCAATAGTTTCACCATATGTCAAATCAAACCGTTGCATCATGTTCCTCATGTGTTTGCTCTTCATATTGTCTGAGAAAGGAAGGCAATTAACCATTTTGGATGAACAAATGTTCCTTTTTATAGCTTTGTGCCTCCTATGGGCCTCGGTGCCCTGATTACCAAAGACAGTTGAGAAGTCATTTTCACCAGGCATCTGATTGAAAAGATGTGTATTTAAAGACCTTATATTGACCTGATCATGGGGCATTCAACAGTCCCTGCTGTGTACACATGTGGGAATCACAAAGCTGCCATAGCCAACATGTAAGTCAAAGATTGCATACTGAAACAATCGTGGCCACTTAACAACTAGACGAAGAAAGACTTTACAGAAGTAATTGTACAAGAGCCGTGGCCTACGTACATTAATGATGCTCCTTCCTCCTAATGCCTGAGGATATCTTCTACAGTATGCAGTGCCAGCCATCTCTTGTCCTCCCTCAAACAGATTTTCCCAACATCTGCTGAGTTTAAAGATTTGGAGTGCGGAGGCCGACGAGGGCTGGCATTCAGTGTAGGGCACTGAGGATGGATGAGTGGCAAAAATCAATGCTGAAGCACTTCAAGGACCTGGATACTTTGTGCCAGCTGTTGCAACCCTTCAAGGAGGTTTGATTTTTAAAATGTCTCCAGCTTTGTTCAGGTTCTTGACAAAGGGGCTTGCTGGTGAGGCGGGCAAATGTTTGAACAGCTGTTCTTATTGTTGCCAGGCTTCCTGCTGTCCTTCAGCTGCAACTAAGCACACATACAGTATGGCTACAGTTCCTCTAATGGGTTGGCAGAGGTCCGCTAAAGAGGATTGTTACACCAGTAGGCTATGTATATCTGGTTAATAGCACTGTTAACCTGTGGAGGGGTTTTAATTAAGAAAAGACAACAACAAATATATGAAAAAGTCCTTTTATTTAATTCCTTTGGCCACAAATCACAATACATTTTATGAGAATTGTGGAGGACCAACTGATGAACACAAGATTGGGAAAATAGCTCTGTGGTTTATGATAATAAATAATCTTCACAAATGAACACCAGTGTAATGAGTGTCTAGGTTTTAAGGCTCTCCCAATGTGTTTTAAGATAAGTTATGGCAAGTGCCCATAAATGACACCAAGTTGGTAACATAAAACTGTTGATTGTTAACTAGAGTCAGCCCGTCAAAGGTCACACAACAATATAACTAGGAAGTCTTAAATCCATTTATCACAGTGGATGTCAATGACCCCAACTTCTCCCAGTGTTACGGTAAATGCTGTTTTTCCTGGTGCCTCCTTTCACCAGCAGATGTCGCTATTTCAAATATTTTCCTCCATAGCTGCTACATGTCATTGTAAAAAGAAAAAATGTTTACAGTTTTGAGCTACCCACAATCCTGAGCGGTGTGTGTTGATATCAGAGGACTCATTTTACGCACAGCCTGCACTAAATCTGCTGTTCTAGAAGCCCAGATAAGTCCTTCACTGATCCGCACCGCTTGAATGGAAGAGCAGGGGATTTATTGTTTGGCCTGTAATAGTATTGTCCAATATAATAAGCCGAGAGGGTGTATTTGACAAATTACATAATTTCAGTGTAACTCTATTGTATTATATTGTTCATTCATCTTACTTTGTTTTAGTTACCACAAATAACAACATTCTGCTGTTGTTTTTTTTTTTATCATACCGACTCTCATTAAAATGAATAAATGGCCCTGTTTTTTTTTTAAAGATACATCATTATATGCTCATTCGTTTCAGTACTTTATATTAAGAGGGTGATAAGTTGTTAAAATGGCCTGCTGCCACCGCGACCCGAACACGGATAATCGAAGGAAAATGGATGGATGGATGGAAGTCGTTAAAATACGCATTATCAAAGCTATCTGGGCGAAGCAGGAGTTTAAGGATAGCATTCTTCTTCTTTGCTGTAACTCTGTTTCAAACATCCGACCTGCTGTAGTGTCTTTGAGCAAGCGGAGAGGACGCAAAGCCTCACTCTGACGCTACAACAAAGGAGAATGGGGATGCAGAAAATGTTGTAACGCCGCCGCATGCCGGACTGATGTGTGCAGATAAGATGCAGCCCTGATGGGACACACGCACACGCACACGCACACACACACACACACACACACACACACACACACACAGAAGCGGTATGAGAAGGGCGCAGAGCAGACACGACTGTCCCCTAATTTATCTCGGAGCGATGTAATTGGCGATGGTGGATTTGTTTACCATATTTGGCAAGATAGTGACACAGCGTGCCTGGGAATTGGACGAGAGCGGCCGTCATTCACAAAAGTCAGCCTTCTCGGAGCTTTACAAACAAAGCGGGTGCTCACGGGAGTTGTAGTCCAAAACAAACCCTCTCTGAGATTACTCGAGAAGGAGGGGATTTCCCTCCCCTGCGGTGATTTCAACACCACGTATGTTCCACAATTGTAAATGTGCTCGCCGCGATCCACTCTTTTCGTTTACCGTATCTTTTAAGCACAAAACAAACCCGCATCAGACCGTTAAAACACACGCCGACCCGAGACCCCCTCCGTCTGCGGCATACAAATCCTACCGGCGGTGCTCTCATCTGATTGGCCGCGCCGTGCTGTCAATCACGCAACGCTCCTCCCACTACCCGCTCCTACAGTAAATATTTGTGTTTGCTCGACCGGCTGTAATGGTGGAGGACTGAGGCAGAGAGACGGAATACAACTCGAGTGAAGAAAGAGAGGAAAACGGTCGAAAGTCTGTTTGTAAAGCCAGCTGCCGCGAGTAGGACACGGGCTTCGTCGAAAAATGGATGAACTCAAACATCAAGTCATGATTAACCAGTTCGTCCTGACGGCGGGTTGTGCGGCAGACCAAGCGAAGCAGCTTTTGCAAGCGGCACATTGGCAGTTTGAGGTAAAAAAAAAAAGAAAAATAGAAGATAATAATATCCTTTAACGTCAAAGTCTGCGGGCTAACGTTAGCCACACGGCTAATGTTTATGTCTGACCGAGCATTAGTTTCTACTGGAGCTTCTCTGTCTGCCTCGCGACACTTTGTAGGCTCTTGAAATTCAACACAAAACAAAGCGTCAGTGTTCGCAATGTGTCCCCTTTTTTCTTAGGGTGGCCAGAAGTCGGCCCACTTTCTAACCAGAACTTTTGCCGTATCTAAAATAAGATGTGTGCAGCTTTAGCCCGGGACTAAACCAGAGGGGGGGGATGCACACATCGAGCACATCCAATTAGACTTTACTCTAGATTAAATACTATAATCCGACACATGACAGCAGTGTTCAGGCGAGGCCAGCGAGCGCTATTACGCAATGAAGATGCCCGTCGTGTTGTATCGACTAGCCCACAGAAAGAGTGGAATTGTTTAGTCTGCGGTGAACCCAATATAGATTTAGCTCGTACTGGTAGTACGTCTTCGCCGCGATGCTCTCTGTATTATTTACAAATGTATATCAACACAGAAATAAGCGATGTTTGGACGAATTAATTGTGATTTTTAAAATGCATTTATCTGAAACATAAAAAAACACCATAATGTCATTAATTGTCTGTTGTGTTTCATTGCAGACTGCCCTCAGTGTCTTTTTTCAAGAAACAAATATTCCATATGGCCATCATCATCAAATGGTGAGTGTGTGGAGGAGCGGGGGCGATAATAACAGACGTTTGTAATGCTCTCTGTTGTTCTGTTGTGTGTGACTGTTAACGAACCGAACTTCAAGCTAGTGCGTCTTTAAGAGCTACCGTGTTGTTTTTGGGTGGGATGGGGGAGGATAAACAGCCCTTATAGGCCAAGGGGGACGATGTTGTGCTAACAATAACAAAGCACATGTCGGCCATGTTGTGAGCTTCCAGAAATAAACACACACAGGCATGCAGCAGCAGCAGCCACTTGAGTATGTATGCAAGCAAGAAAGAAAGAGGGAGGGAGAAAGATAGATGTGGATATATTAAATCCCTAATTTGTCATTGTATCAACTGAGGTGCATAAAGGAAGGAAGGAAGGAAGGATGGGCCCCTCAGTTTCTGGGTAAAACAGAAAAAAGTCTCCTTCCAGGAAGAGGACAGCTGCGTCTCACAAATAGATCCTCGTGAAATTGCATTTTGCCTCGGGTTATTCGGCTGTTCTTCCCCTGATTTGGACACCGCTCGTATTCTTGTAGGGTCAGACAAAACAGAGCAGGGTAAACTGGATCGGGTCCGCACGAGACTCTGCACGGACACACTCGCAGGGGTTGAACGTTATGAAACACTAGCAGTATATTTGGGCTTTCAGCAGCAGCAGCACACGTTGGCAGCACACAGGCCTTTGTTTGCAGCTGCATGCATGGCAGCATCCAGCAACAGCTGCCCTCTGGAAGAGCCGGACAGAGATGTGTGGGGATTTTTTATTTATTTTTTTTGGGACGAAGGATTCGCTTATTATTGCGTTGTGTGAGAGTTTGTGTAGATTTGTCGCCTTTTTTAGAGTTGTGCAATATCAGCAGAGAAACGGCTCTTTCTGAGCTGGATCATTGTTACAGTGGCTTCATTATAAGAAAGCAAGCCGGCCCTTCTTCTTCTTCATCATCTGATCAGTAAATAACAGCATCCCTGTCCTCCTATTTAGCTCATGAAATGTCTCGCTTTAATTCAGAGAGTAAACACTCTGCCAGGAGCCGTTCTGTTCGGTGTGCCAAATGGGGCTGAGCTTGATTGCTGCAGACGCAGGATAATGAAAGTCAGAACGCAGAGCACCTACGTGTGTTTTTGCTGTTATTGTTATAGCCGTGTTCTTGCGTAATCACGCGTTTCACATTTCCCTTTTTTTTGCGCACACACCAGCATGCATAATTAACATGCATGCATTTGTGTTTTGTGCACACACACACACACAGAGTGGGTGTTTAGGTGCGTGTGTGTGAGTCACAACAGTCCTACAGCAGGCCAGCGTGTCCAACCTTCCTGCAGCTTATCGGGCCACAGTGTCCGTTGGTATCTAATCCACTTTGCTCTGGCTCTCGTTCTTTATCCGTCTCTTCAATTTTAGAGTAAACACGGACACCGCTGAGTTACATTTCTGTTGCGCGTGCGTCAATGTTTTTTTCGCGTTGCAACACAAAACCAAACTCATCCTTGAGATTGCTGTTTTGGCTAGAAGCCTCGCCCCACCCCCGACAGATAGGCCCCGTAGACGTGCAGTTCTTGGCAGCGTCGCAGGTTAGGACGTCATGTAGGTCACTTAGTTTATTGATACTGTTCAATGAGCTGGTTTATGCTGTTGTTTTTGAGGCCCCGGCGATGCATGAAGCACCAAATCACTTTCCCATCTGACTGTGGCATCATGGGAGATAAACTTGGATACAAAAGCACTGTTGTTTAAGAAACAGAGTTGTCCCTGAACAATGTCTGGTGGGGGGGGGGATCTGTCAGTGGGATAGTGGTGAGCCTTGTCAGGTCTGTTTTGTTTACATGTGCTTTACTAATGCATCATTTGTGCATCGTATGTCAGAGGTTTATACCCTGTATATATACCGAGCCGACTCATCGGTGAAGTCTTGTGTAAGACTGTGGAGGGCGGAGGATTTAGATAAAAGCTCTTGTCGTTATTATTTCCTTTCAGTTGCGATCCCAGACCCAGGGGAGTGCCCGTGCTTTGGCACACGATGTAAAAGAGCTTCAATCTCTGCACAGACACGCAGTCAACGCTCTTGTTTTGTTGTTGTCTACATCTGTGTGTGTATAAAGTATGTCAGTGAGAGCCCTACAGTCGCATGACATCGTTTAAACAGATTGTAAATGTACGTCTACTGTACGTTCCGGGATGGACACCCAGACACCTAAGCTCAATACAACTTGCTTTGTGGTTGTTGTGCAACCCCTCCCCGTCTACACCCAGTTTTCTCCTCCACACACACACACACACACACACACACACACCCTGCTTTTACTAACACAGCAACCGCAACACATTCCTACAGGACGCAACGCTCTCACCAGCCCAAAATGGACCCTTTCACAGCAGAGGGTGCCGGTATGACTAAAAAAAACACGGCAGCCTCTCTCTTTCTGTAGTTTACACACTCTCACTCCTCTTGCCTTCCTTCTTAACTCTGTCTATTTCTGTTTACAGATGCAAAAACATAAGGCTCTAGATTGCAGTTAGCTCTTCATGTTTCCTGTTAGAGAAGTTTATAATCATGCCCCGTCCTCCTCATCTTGTTTTAGCATGAATCTCAAAGCAGTCAAACCCCCAGAGCAGCATATCTGCGTTGTTCACTCACACGTGGAACACTTTGTGTGGCTTCTGGCTGTTTGATACTTAATCCCTCTTAGCACATATTATGCATATATTCTTGTGCACCTGCCCTTTTTTTTTGTTTTCACACATATTCTAGGAATAGCAATATACGACCTCAGAGCATTAATATAGCAGCAAACAACTAATTGCTGTGGAACAATATCATTTTGCGGAGGAATATCTGATATCTGAGCAGATAATGAACCATATCAAACCAATTAACTGATAATCAAAATAGTTGGCAATTCATTTAATATCTGATTTCAGCTGTAATAGACAAACCATTGGTCTTTTGTAAGCAAAACTTTCTAAAATGGTTTCTTGTGTGCGAGAGAAAGATTTCCTTGGATGTAGATGCACATGAGCAACTTAAGGAAATATGTTTTCAGTCATCATGTTTTTTTTGAGTGAGCAGGTCTGGACAGTGTTACAAGCTGTCTGTGAGTTGTTCACTGTGTGTCTCTACGAATGTCGAAGACAAGAAGAAACACCATCCATAACACCGAAATCAGTGTTTCCGTGATTAATATCTCTCCCCTCGGGCCACGCACAGCCACGACAAAGTGAATGAATCCTCATGTGATCAACGCGGGAGGAAGTCGCCTCGCTGGACGACTTCCACTGCTGTCAGGAAACATGTGACCCCCGTCATGTGACTAAGCAGGGGAACGACCGTACTAAGCCACAAAGCCTGCTTCCCATGCGTGTCATTTCCGCTAGAGTTATGGCTGTTAATAAAATATATATATATATATATAGTGAGGTCCTCATGTGGCAGCCCTGCAGTAAAGTCAGGACTGTGGTGTTGTGTTAAAGTATGTCAGGGTAATGAAAACAATCTCCTCTTCTTGAATCACATCTGCACTCGAACAGTACGTCTACCTCATGTTCTCACCTCATGTTTCCTTTCTTTCAAAGTCCTGTTACACTACTAGCTTCTGTGGATCTGGCCTTCTCCTTCTTAATACTTAAATGAACATATAAAAGCAGTAAGTAATCTTTAACTGCATCCATTTGAATAACTTTTTACGGTTTCCTCCTACTACCGAGCACAGCCCGGCCTGGCCTACATACTGCAACCCACAGAATCGTGAAAAAAAACCAAACAGCTCCCGGGTTTGAATGATCACCTTTTTTTTTATTGTCTTGTAATTGCTATTCGTCACCGGCGATTGGCTGGCTATCCTTCACGCTCAAGGTGAATGAAACAAGGATTTTATGAAGGGCAACGTTCAGTAACTGACTGGGCACTGGGTGACGTAGCAGAATAGTATTGGGCTTTAAACACTGTTTCCTGGCAATATAAACACCCAGTAGAAGAAAGGAGGAGGGCGTGTGTGTGTGTGTGTGTGTTTGAGGGGATGTTTCTGGTAACTACAAACATTTGGTTTCGGTGTCCGGGTGTGGCTTTAAGAAAAAGGATTTTTCAAAATCCTCACTTCAAGATCTCACAGATATTTAAAGTGTGTGGTGTGCCCACGCAGAAGAGCAGAGGTATAATTACCTTCATAAATCATGCTGTGGCAACACGGACGACTGTCTGCTCCCGTTTCTTTCTCTGGCATAGCCTCCGTTCACTTATCGCCACACTGCAAGAGACGGAGGAAAGGCTAACGAAAGTATATAAAGGATACTTGCATTGGGTCTGAAATAGCAGGGAGGAATCAATAAAAAACAAGTGAGGAAGGGTGTTTGGCTAGTACTTAAGGTGAAATAGGCTTTTTGAAATGTAGGTAGACGGTACACAAAAACAAAGTGCTGCTTTGTGTCTCAGCCACAAAAGAAACACGGTGCTCTCTGTCCTGCTGCCATTGCTTTACAGAAGTTCATTAAGTGCAGAATGAGATGAAATCCAGTTTGTTTTCTTCCGTTGTTTGTATATGTAAGTCTGATTTCATGAGTATGTACGGGTCTGTGCACTGAAATCTCCTGGGTGTGCATGCAGCAGTGTGTCTCAAATCTAATCATGTCTCTATCTGTTCACGCTAATGAATGTGCATGCATCTGTGTGTGTGTGTGTGTGTGTGTGTGTGTGTGTGTGTGTGTGTGTGTGTGTGTGTGTGTGTGTGTGTGTGTGTGTGTGTGTGTGTGTGTGTGTGTGTGTGTGTGTGTGTGTGTGTGTGTGTGTGTGTGTGTGTGTGTGTGTGTGTGTGTGTGTGTGTGTGTGTGTGTGTGTGTGTGTGTGTGTGTGTGTGTGTGTGTGTGTGTGTGTGTGTGGTTTTCTGTAATAGGCTCAGGCAACATCTGTTTTTCCATACCTTAATAGCTTCCTGACATTTCGCCGGGGTATACGGTATATGACACCCCGGGATGAGGCCGGATAGCTTGGTCTACCTTAAAAGCCGTCCCACCTTAAGAGCCTGAGCCAAAGCTGTGGCTAACCTCAGGCCTAACCCCCGTCACTTTAATCCGAGCCTATTGAACGAAAGGCCGAGACACGTCCTGAGCTATGGTCTATTATTGAGCTATTATCTTCTCAATGATTGCAGATTTTCTAATTCTCACCCGTGAGGTAGGCTGCTATGACACCCTCCCTGCGGGACGCCTCTGTGAAAAGAATCAATCCTCCGGTCCTGTGATGGTGCGCCGGTGTGCAGCAGGTGGCAAACAAGCCCCCGGGAGTTGCAGCATTTTTAGTTTTCACAGACAAACACAACGCTCACAACTATAACGCTACTGATAACTTCTTACTTGCTAATGTCACGCCGCACACAGTGGGTAGTGACGGCACCGACACCTCGGTGTGCTGAACAGAGATGATGGGCGGGTGGTGATGATGGTGGCAGACCATGTGGCTGTAAACTGCTTTTGTAGTTTGAAGAAGACGCTCAGACGCCATCTTTCTGAGCTCAGCTGCCGGTTACACCAAGACATGCACCAGACTCTCATCAACACGGCATCGTACAAAGCGAACGTCCGCATTTCTGACGGCACTGTACGCCGTACCGTCGGGATTTGAAAATATTCTGGTACCGTAATACCGCCTAAGCCCAGTCTGTGCCGGTGTGTGTCGTACAGCCATGCCAAGCAGTTAGCCACATCTGAGGAGGCTTGGCCTGCGCTCTGCATGTTACAGCGTGTTGCTCTGCACGGCTTCCCAGAACCCTAACCACACACACACACACACACACTGGAACTTTGGCTCAAGGGACACTGGGAATGGGAATCCAAGTGGGATCGCTGCGAGGACCAGATGTGTTTATGAGTATTGGAGTTAGATTGAGATTCATACTGATTCTTGCAGTCACTGAGTGCACACACACACACACACACACACACACACACACACACACACACACACTGTGTCTCCCTGGCCTGTTTTCTCAGGTTATCTTACTACCTACTCCTTCCACTCCTGTGCCGTCTCCCTCCTCAGTCTTGTCCTTCCCTTTCCTGCTTTCCCGACTCACAATCATGACCCTTGACTCATCACCAGTCCCTATTGGATCCTTCTTTCTCTTCAATTTAAAATAATCTTCATATGTGTGATATGTTCAGTGGTTCAGAGTGAAACTGGGAGCTGAAACCTAAAATGTGTCTTGCGTGCAAAGTGAAAAACAACCTATATTTGATCTACAGTGTACGCGTCGCCTTAAGAGACGTATATCTGTTGGCAGGCTGAACCTGAGTGTTTACCATGTAGTCGTGTTTCGGTCTCCCTCGCGATGACCTTTGGCCTGGTGGCTTCTGTTGCCAGACTGTTTACCAGTCGTCGGGCAAAAACTCCTCTTTCTAGATATGAGTGGGCCTATTGTTAGCCTGTTAGCCATTGTTGTGAGCAGTGCAGTTGGTCAAACAGAGCACATGCTCCACTCAGCCCCCAGCATCTCCTATCTTCTGGTCGAGTGCTGGTTTCTTTTTCTTCCCGTATCTCTTTTTGTTTTTCATTCTCTTTCCTACATCATACAGCGTGATAATACAGAGCACAGCCTGGCTAATGATCATCTGAGTCCCTCGTGAGCACAAATCCAACCGCGTCCCCGTGTGTTCTTAATAAATAACTCAGATATAGACGTACGCCGCCTCGGGGGGCTCAGCTGCTGGATGCCGGGGTGAGTTCGAAGGAGTGACGGATCGCGGGGCGAGGAAGGGAGGGAGGGAGGGGACGGTCACTTGAAACGTTCAGCAGCACCTGTCGGCCTCCTTTATTTAGTTTAGGAAAGAAACATCTAGTTCTGACACACAGCCGCTCCCATCAAACCCTGACTGTCACCTCCTGTTTATGAGCCGTGTGATGTTTATAGCATCAGATAACAGTCGGTTTGCCTGTCTGGGTAGATATGATGTTATTGTGTTGTTTTGGTGACACTCACCTCCATTATGTTCTGACACCATGCACCGCTTGGAGAGGTTTTTTTGGCAATGATGAATTTCTGTTGTTTAGTGACTTTCTCCTTCGTCATTGATACAGACTAATGCAGGTTGGCCTTGCTTTGTTTTTATTTCAATTATTTGTTTTTAAAAATGGTCTCAAATTCAATTTAAAGTATCATTAAAAAACATCTAATGTTTAATTTCTCAACCATACAAATGCTCACGCGATCAATCGGTTATAGTTTACATCTAATACTTCATTGTCTCTGTTATAGTTGGCCTGATGGTAGTCGAACATGGTTGCTCTGGGATCCAACTTGCAGGGCTGCAGCGCCAACAAAAACAAAAGGAAAGCAGTGCTAGGCTACACACCATAAAAAAACACTCCCTATTTAAACATTTAACAGGCAGGCACAATCATGTAGAGTTAATTCACCAATGGTGTATTCAGCCTGCCTTCTCTCCTTTATTCAACCGTTTCCCTCTGGCTCCAGTAATCTGGCGTGCCCTTCCATTTAGCCCTCATTTTCCTACTCCGGCCTTCACACCAGCATTCGAGTGTAGTCACATCTAAAGTAAGTTTATTGTGCAACTCTTAAATGGAAAAAGTGTATTTTGTTCCATCTTTGTTCGTGCCTTATTGATGCCAGATAACCAGTAAGTCTGGCCTTGAATGCCACGTGGACTCACAAGTCGGTTGTTTGTTGGACCGAGGTTACATATTTGGGAAGCGCGTCGTCCAAACAACTCATTCCGGTTCCAGTAACCTTAGCTAAACACAACGGACTCGTCCGTGCTCTTTGCCAGTAATTGGATATATTTGAGGAGGCATTTCATATCATCAGTTGGCCAAGTTTAACCCTCCCAATCTTCTTGTTACTCTTGGCCAACAGTCATCCTCTTTTGACCGTACAACGTTGCTTCATACTGTACGCTGTTTGCACACTTGGACAGAGACCCGCGTCGTCGGGGGTTGCCAGGTTTGAATGGCATTGTGCTCACTTGCCCAAACAAACCAAACAAAAGGGAGTGAATATTTCAGAATGCTTATTAAACATGCATGACGTGAATGCACCCGAGACTAGCCCGGACCTGAACCCTCAGCACCCTCCCACGGACTCGGCACTTAACACCAGTTAAAAGAGGTGCAGCCACAGTCTGTCTGCCCTCCATATCTTGCTGCTCTTTTTCTTTTTTCGCCACCATAATTGATTTAGATACGACTTCTTCTTCTTCTTTTTCAGTATTGTACAGCTTCACACCCCGGAGCTGCCCATTAATTAATAGTCTCAGTTTCAGTGGAACAGTTGGATTAAGTGCCTCTTTGACTTGGTTCAGTGTTACACGGTCGGCTCCAATAACAAAGCCGGAAGACGGAGCAGTGAGACCCGTCGTTGTTGAGTAGAACGCTCCCAGAGTTGAGGGTACACGTCCCCGTCATTGTGTAGATGAGTGAGTGGAGCTCTGACTCCAGGGCACCCTATAAATTCGTCTCTAATAATAGGGGAAATCATTTTTTTGCCTCGTCAACAGCGTAGACTATATTAAACCGCAAGCGAAAGACGGAATTCCTCAAACCATAAATTGCCTTTTTGGGTTCACCAGACGACCAGATAGAGATTAGCGAGTGTGCATGCCTGGCCGTCAAGCCAGACACCTCGTCTTGTTTTTTTGCAGTTGTACACCGTGTGCCATTTTTGCAAGTCGACAGACTCGCTGGAGTGAAGAAACATGTCACTGTGTGTTACTTTGAATAACTCCAGATATCCAAAATTTCATCATTTTCTGATCCTAAAAAGTTTATAGTGGCTATAAAGCAGTCCACAAGTTGCAACACGACGCATATCTTTATTTATTTCTGGAGTAAGACCAGTGTCTTCTTGCATGGTGTCAGATTTATGGTTGAAGAGTGTAAACAGTATATCCTGCTGACAGTCAGTTTGTCCAGATACTATACGTGTACTTCATACTGACCAGCCAGTTAGGTGCTTCAACACGATCCTCGTGTCTCGCATAACTCTCTGCACCGTTTGTTGCAAAAAGCTATCTCACAGTGTGTGAGTGTGTGTGTGTGTGTGTGAAGCCACGTACTGGAGGGAGAGGTAGACGGAGTGGGAGGTGAGAGAAAGAGAGAGAAAACAGACATGTTGTAGGTTCATACTAATGCTCACAGGAGAGGGGATGGTGAGAGGAAGAGATTTGGTTCCCATCATGAGTATTGTTGTGTAAACTGTGATGTCAGATCAAACTTACCCAAGTTGTCAAAAACTAATTAGGCAAATAGACAAACTAGGTATTGATGCATGTTTGGCCAGATTTGGCTTTTGGACGTTGTGAAACATTAAATAACGCTGGCTTGCTCAGTATTACTTGAATTCTACCTTTTTGGTCTCTAAGGAAGTCGGGTGATTTGCTCCAATGACGTTAACGGAAACGAGCCGATCACATTTTTCATTTGTTGCAAAATTTGGACTTCCTGTGACAGCCGGACAGAAACATCCTGAGAGGTTAAAGTGAGATGAACGTTTGTAACGAGGTGTCGGAGCACCGAGGTAAACGTCGCATGGAGAGGAGGCGTGTCGGGGTCACGGGACGTAACTGGACCCTCAAAGCTTGCCGCCACATACACACACACACACACTGGATATTTCTGAGGAATGCGGTCGGTTAGACTGGAAATAACAGCAGCTCATCTGTGTTTGTGGACAAACACACACACACACACACACACACACGTATGTACACACACACACGGAGGGGTGTTTAAGGTTTGTGGCCCCTGTGACCACAGAGCTCGTCCCGCCTCGGCCCCGTCCCGTCAACAGGAGATCTGTACTGCTTCTTCATAACAACAGTCGCCATGGCGATCCCTCTCCGTTGGCTCTGTTTTGAACACAAACTGTCTCTCGCTGTATGTTACTCCCCCCCCCTCCCCCCCCGTCTCTCCATCTGTATATCGTGAATAAAAAGATAGACGTCCTGCTGGATTGTTAACTAGCTAACAATTCCTACAGACGGCCATTTGAGCCGACTCCTCTCAGGTGACGACTCGTCGTATTTTGGAGACGATTAGCTGTGTCACAGTACCCTCACTTTGAAAACGGGTTCACCTCACCAGACCTCTCGCATCGTCTCTGAGCAGTACTGAACTCTCATGCACCCACAGAGTGAACGGTAGTTACATCTACTGCTTTGTTCTTCTCTCTGGCCCAGTCGCTGTACATCAGACTTGCACAGTTTTATTGTTTTATTTCCATGTAAGAACTACATAGGATTAGTTCAGATCAGTTACAACACAATATGTACTTTGAAATGAAATACATCTATTTCATGTAAGACACCACATGGATCAAAATCCCCATTTCTGTATTGATCCCTAATAAATCTCCTCAACCTGCCTCCTTCCAAATCATGTAACCCATTCCATAACTGAGCTCCACGTGTCTTCTCGTGAACCTCACTTGGTTCACGACGCGTATCGCTGGCAATTGTGTGACACAGCTGCAAACCTTCTGTAGACACGCTTAACGTGTACATGTGCACGCAGGAATTGATTTTTCTCAAATTAAATATTAACTCTTGTTGCAGCTAATAGACACACATTGGGAAAGATACACATGTACTTTTTTAGGTAACCTAACATCACAATAAGTCCCTTCTTTAAATCATTAGGTCCTAAAATTCACTAATCGCTGAATCCACAGTTATTTTCCCTCCTCTGTGGATGTGGAAAATCACCAGAAGATCTGGTTGTTGTTTTTTTGCTTCATGCACTATTGAGCAACTTTCATAGAAATTAAAGGGGCACCACCTCCAACGCATCAGTTGTCCAACAGCCAATTGGATTTGAGCTGCGGTCTTCAAGCACTGGTCTCTATCTGCCACGAGGCCGCTTAATACGGAAAACACACCGTAACCTGCTTCCTCAGTGTGCTGCACCGGGTTTTAATCGCTCTGCAGGAAACCGTGTGGAGTTTTTACTTCCAATGCAATACACACCGGTCACGTGCTTTTGGTTTGTAAAAAAAACGGCAGAATACATATTCCACATATGTGGATCATCATTAAATGTATGTTGAAAGATCTGAGGTCTGTTGAAGCTTCGATCACTGACAAAGTGTCTACGATCCAAACTCAGACAGCCGCTGTGTCTTTGGACCAGATCCTCTTCCCTGTGAGTCGATACCGTCTGCGTCTCTGACTCTGTCCAAGGTCCCCTCTAAAGACACACACACACACACACACACACACACACACACACACACACACACTCGCATGCTGACACTTGGAGGTGTGTAGTGTTATTTAATGCGTGTGGGCAATTGCGAGACGCAAACATTGGTGTTCGAAGTTCGTTTTGTCGTTTTGTCGTCTGCCTCCTTCTCACATCTTTCCTGTTTTAGTCACTGTTGAGTATGAAGCAAAAGCCCCAAAATAGATATGTACAAGTGAGATGTACAGTCTCTTAGCAGACTGCAGGTGTATATTTATATCTGCTCATCGGTGTAGTTCATAGATGAGTAAGTCGGAGTTCAACGTGAAAAGGTCACGTGTCAGCGTTTTCCATTCCTGGACAGTGAGCATGGAGGCAGGTGGCCTCGTATAGTTTTCTACCTGCGTGCCAGTCACGCAGACCCTTAACTGGTCTCCAGGGTTAGGAAACCCAAACAGCAGCTTCCACCGCTGCTCGCCAAGAAGCGAGAGAGTCACAGAGGTCGCTTCAGCGCTCTCGGGTGTCTCTCTTTACAGCAGGAAACAGCCTCCGAGACATGAGCCAGCGCTTCCTGTCGGCAATGCACGGTGGACACACTCGCCTTTCATAACAGCGTGCCACTCTGAGAACCCCTTACTCGGCCTGACTCAGACCAGATTGGCTCCACACTGTACTGTATATTCAGAGGACTAATCGCACGGCGCAGCACTTTTTAGGGGGCGTAGCGGTCCGATTACAACCCCAAGGGAGGGATGGTGTTCCTGTCACACTGTTGTTTTTTCTCCAGGCTGTTGTGTGCTAAGGCTGTGTGTCACAATCTGAGCATCCAGGGTCGATTATGCCACATTTCCACTGCGTGCTCTACTAAAGAAGCAGAAGTTTCTCTGTACGGTTGCCGATGAAAGGATCCAGTCTCTTCATAGTGATCGGCTCAGAATCTCGCCCACGCTGAGGGGCAACCGTCCACAGTGGAAAACAAAATAGAGATCAGAACCTGGCACCAAAGCGTGACTGGAGTTGAGCCACGCAGTGGAAACGAGGCATTTGGACCCCAGAGGTCAGCCTTCCGAGTTCTGGTTGTCAGTAAGAAAAATGTTGTTTTTTCCGCATGTTAACATTTTTTTGTCCAGTGCTCATGTGTGACTGCAGCTGCTGCTCCTCGTAGATGATTCATGGAACCTATGACTCCCAATTCCAGAAAATGCCGCCCTTAAACAACCCATCTTGCATTTAACCTGAATCTGTACAACATGTTATCTGGACAAAGTAGAAACATTTTATGTTTGTGCATACAAACTCTGCACAATAGGTGGTTAATTCATCTGATGTAATATGAATGCAAGCTCAGATTCTGTCATGCCAGTTGTACTTGCATAAGTACATTTTTTATCTTACATAATCCTGGGAGTTGCCACGCTGGTTTCTTCCATTGTTGTGGCTGTTTTAGGGTAACTTTGTCGTGTAGGAGCCTGTTCACCTCTCAGCCCAGGCAAATTATATTTAGACGACAAGCCTCCTGGTTAAAGCATGGCTCCACCTCTGCTTCCCTATGGACTACAGGAGGTTGTTGTTTTCCTGCTGACAAATGGACTGGGACATATATAGGAAGCAGGCGACGGAGCAGCGTGGGTTTTAATGAGGATGAGGACGAAGGCTGGATGTTTCTGAGTAGCCAAACATGTTATTCACATGGTCTATTAACTGCAACCTGGTAGGTTCAGTCTTGTTTTTGGCACATGGGTGTGTTGTGTGTGTGTGTGTGTGTGTGTGTGTGCGCGCGCACAGGACGCCACTAAAGGAACTCCTGGCAGCAGAGCAATAACAATGCTGGCACAAAAGGGGGGTTAGAGCAGAGGAGGTGTATAAAGGCCAAGGAGACTTGGTGTGTGTGTGTGTCCAGAAAGCAAGATTCGCTGTTATTCTCAGTCTGACCAAGTTTATCTGGTCTGTTAAATCCGATTGGACGCCATATAACAGTTGGAACAGGAAGTGGACATAAACAAAGGAGCCTCTGGGGGGGACAGAGTACCTGGGATTCCCCTAAATTCCCCTTCAGTTATATATAACAGTTTGCTTCCTTTAAAGTGATATAAGAGCAAAAGCGTCTTTATAGTCTCAGAATTTGACAGTGAAACCATCATAATGGACGAAATACCTTATCGAAGACAAAAAGACACCAAGCTGGAACCAATGAATGAAAAGTGTGTAGGATTTATTTTTTCGAGCATGCAATACTTATTCTCTTTCCCTTTGTCGTTCTCAGATGTGCACCCCAGCCAACACACCAGCGACGCCCCCCAACTTCCCCGACGCGTTGGCCATGTTCTCCAGGCTGAAGGCGTCCGAGAGCTTTAACAGCGGCAGCGGCGGCAGTCCCATGGCCGCCTCCATGGCCGCCTCACCCCCGCCCCCCCAGGTTGGCGGCTGGGGGGTCTCACCAAACGTACCTAATGTGCCGCAACCTCCGCTGGGACTCTGGACTCAGGGGCAGCCCCTCAGGCAGGCCTGCCCCGCTTGGCCCATGGGCGTGAACTCCCACGCAGGCACCGAGCAAAAGGCTAGCGTAGCGATGGAGGCCGAGAGATGAAGGGCAGCACGGGACTGGGGGGGAGGGAGGGAAACGGGGAAATGAAAGCAGGGCGGGTGGGAGATGATGATGATGGGTAGAAATGGGTTTTGGTCTTTTCCCCCTAAAGACGGATGGATATAGAAAGAGATGGAAACTACGTAAAGCAAGAAAACTCAACGTGGACAAATTAAGAAGAGGAGAAAACCAATGCAAATGTTGATACAAATATATATTAAGAAAAAAGATACGCACACACATAGTAATAAGAGAGCAACTGAAATCTTTGTTAGCTTTTCCTAAGTAAATGCATAGATAAGAAAATATTATTGAACTAAAAAAAAAAAAAAAGAAACTTAAAAAAAAGAAATAATAATAATTGTCACGCCCAAGGATTCTATGAGATGTTCAAGGACATTCAAGGCAGCAAACCTAAGTTTCTGTTTAGTTATTTTTTTTTTTCAGCCAGTGTTTTTTCACCGCTGGTGTTCTGTGTTTCTGCAACTGTCTGTTCTGCATGAAGAGAGAGGAACCTGCAACGTAGTGTTTGAGATTGACTCAAAAATCAACACACACTCGAGTGTGTACGCATGTGAGCGGGTGATTAGTTTGTAATCAAAAATGTATACACACACACATATATGTGTGTGTGTGTATATATATATATATACACATGTATATATATATATATACACACACAAACCCAAATACACACACATTAGTGTTTAGAGGAAACGCCTCTATACTGTCATTCCCATCGTCAAAGGTGGGACGTTTCTTACCTCACCTGGTGGTCACCTGACTTCTTTCAGCCAATCAGGGATTCTTGTAAAAACCAACTGTTGCTGCCACAGGACATGTTTTTAAAGGGGTTTTTCTTAAAGGCAGCAGCCACTCTGGTTTATGCTCACTGATCTTAGCAGCGATGGCTTTTAAAACCTGGACTCAGACAACTGTCCACTGTATACTTTTTTTTTTTTTTTTTATATATATATATTTGGGTTATCACAAGAAAAATGAGAAATCATGGTTTATATAATATTGTTTATAATGCTAATTCTGTTTTTGTTGAAAGGTTAGGGGGAGGTGGCTTTGAAAATGGGTGGGGCTACAGGTTGATTTTTATTTTTTATTTTTTTTGGATCAAACGCAGCTAAAACGGCTCCAGATTTAAAAGAAAAAAACACGACTACTCCATCTTTGTAAACAGAATATCCACTTTGCATGATGTGTTCATAACATGTAACTTCTTTTGTAGAAAACGTACATGAGGTCGAGACATGTTTATGGGGGGGCGGGGGGGGGGGGGGGGAGTCTCATTCTCAACGCTAATATAGATGCAAACGGTCAAATCAGCAGTGTCTCACTGTAAAGGCAAGAATGGACAAAGTGTCTTGTTGGATATGAGAAACAGCAATGTGTGTGTGTGGGGGGGGGGGGGGGGGTACTGCAGAGGGTTCTTCAACAGTTAATGACCCGGATGTTTGGCAATATTTTTAATACTAGGTCTGCCCCTCTTTTAGTTTTTCCTGTTTGGATAATTTTTTCATTTGATACAAGAAGAGATATTTTGTATAGCTGAGGGCCTTTTTTGGGGGGGAAATTACGGATATAATTAACAATGAACAAGCAACTTCCTTTTTATTATTTAGACTAAAACTAATGTTTGAGTTCATCCTTTCCCATGCTTCATACTTTATTTGGTTAAATCAGAGCGTTTCTGGGTGGGCCTGTTCCTAAATGGTTTCTCATGTATGTTTCCCCACTTGTATGGCTGTATGAGACCATTCCCACAATATTTGTGGACTACCTGATAATTAACTTATCATTTTTGTGAACCTTAATAAATATTGTATGTCAACCTAATCGGCATTGGTTTACTGCAGCGTGGGAATATGTGGCTCTGCAGTTGATTGAGTATGACATCGTTCAAAGGAAGGGGCCATTTGGCCTCTTGATAAAGACCTATAGCGTGTGTGTGTGTGTGTGCGTGTGTGTGCGCGCGCCCTAGAGACACCAGAGAGCACAGTGTGTTTATTAATGACAGTGGGAAGATGGCTGCATCATAATCTCTCGCTTGGCTACCCCTCAGCCAGCCAGAATTCAAAGTCTCTCTCTCTCTTTCTGTCTCTGTCTCTCTCTCTTTCTGTCTCTGTCGGCTTGCGTATCGGAGAACTAAGAAGTCGGTCTTATGTGCCAGAGATGAAAGCCAAAATTGAGGAGAAGAATCGAGAGAAAACCTTTTTGAAAGAGGGTTTGGCTCTGCGGCCATCTCAGTCTTCGCCTCCCTGAAATCCCGTTTTCTTCAGATGTAAACATAAACAAACACCAGCTGTCCACATGCACAGAATTACCATACATAAACGCCCACCACACACACACACACATGCCAGTGGTGATGATGATAAAGGAGGTGTCTATGTCCTCAGCCCAGCCCCCTGGCCGCTTCCTACTCTACAGGAAATGAAGCAGATTCCCTTTGCTGCTTGTGTGCGCCGCTTTGCCAATGATGGAGCTGCTGCAAATGTGTCAGCAGGTTGGGTGAATGCTGCCATCTTGGCATCACGGTTTGTCCAAGAGCAGCACAACATGGCCCAGTATGATGGCAGTAAATGGTGTCTCCGAGCTCATCCATCCATCCATCCATCCTCAGGCATTTTATTCAAATTACATGACAAAACCTACTTTTTAAACGAAAATAAGAGAATGCTAAATGTATCATTAACTTTTTAGTATACTGTTGTAGGGTGATGCTGCTCTGTTCAGTTTATTTATGCTTCACACAAAAGCAGGACATTGTGTTCTGGGTCAGTGCATGGTGTGGACACAACACAGCCTCACAGATGGCCCCCCATCAGTACACCTCTCGCTTCATGTGTAAACATTGCTATATTGGCTCGCTGCTGTAGGTCACTCGGGGTTTACTGGTAAATTAGTTTGAACTTAATTTAGACGTTAACTATTTCCTGAAAACGAAGGAGACGACACTTAAGAAGATTTCAAGCCTCGTCGACCTTTAAAACTAAGATACCGGACTAGATCTCATCAAACCAGTGCACAAATAATGGAACTTAACAAAACCGAATTCACTTAAAGGTGCCCTGTGGAGTTTTTCACCGCTAGTCGCGCCTTTGAGCAATGTTTTGTTTTTATGGAGCGCTACTCGTGGTATTCCGTTGATCGACTGTTGGCGCCAGTAATACAGCAAGAAACGTACTGCAGCGAGGCACCAACAAAAGCAGTGAAGAAGAAGAAGACATGGGCCCAATCTCCACACTCGTGTGAGGGTTGATGAGGAGAAGAAGCGACTCAAGTCATCGAGTGTTCTCTGGCAGACATGTTGAGCCCTTTCCGTAAGATGCAGACTTTGACCAAGGAAATTACCCACAATTCATTGCAATGTGACGTTAAACACGGGGTAACCAGTGGACGCAAGGAGCAGTAAAAAAAAAGGTAAACAAAGAGGACGGCACATGTGTTCAACCTGTCTTATTACATTTACACAGAAACATTAAGGGTTAAAGATGAGACAAAAAAAAAACATCAACATATTTGATATTTATTTATTCATCAAATATTTAATATTGCCAGTAGGTATCACTAGCATGAGGCAGCACAATGCTTGTTGGCATCAGATTAGCGGGTACGCTGTTCGAACACACTGTAGAAATGTACGGGGTGCTTGAAATGTATGCAGGGCAGGGGGGGGAGGACAGAGGACACTGCACACTGTGTGGAGGTGGGCATGGGAGCAGAACAGACACAGTGACATTGGGTGCGTTTGTAACCTGGCACCTCACCTTCCCCCTGTTCTCTCTACAGGTGGAGGCTGCATCTCCACACCGGACAAGCTGCAGCTAGCAGCAGGAAGTAGGAGAAAGGTGACACACACACACACACACACACACACACACTGCACATACATACACAAAGGTTCTGGTAGACGGTAGGAGGAGAGACTGAGAAGAAGTTAAGTGAGGAATATATGATGACAGAATGTGCAGTTAAGTCAACCAAATGAAGGTTTCCTATCGTGGAAAACATCGTTACCTGGAAGTCATCAGCCAATGTTTTAAAGTGGTTTTGTCTTCTCAAAAGTAACAAAAAAGGAAAGAATATTGAGAAAACAGAGATAAAAAACCTGTCTTTTATTTGTTGGGTGTTGGACATGACGTGGGAGTCAAGAACAGATAAGAAGGCCCCAAAATTCATCGAGAGTAGATGCATCATGACCGGTCTGCGGGAGTCAAAGTTCAGAGCGGGTAGAAATTACTTGGAAAAGTAATTTCCAAGTAAATTTCCAGGTGTGCCGTGGAAGAGGACACGGCACACATCCCTCAGCCTCAGTTCTGTATTTGGCTTCTTGTTTGCTCTATCTTAGACAAATAGATGTTATCAACTTAGGAATTATTGGATTTTAAGGTCATCTTCAAACTAAATCTTGCCTTAAACGAATGCCTTCTGTCGTTGTGCATGACCAGCATAATGCTTATTAAAGGTGCTACATGTAGCATTTCAAGCTTTTTTTTCCCTAAAACCAACAATCTGCTCTTTGGTTTTGTTTTAGTTAAGCAGTAGGTTGTTGTCTAAGCAACACTCTGCAAGATTGTTGATTTCCTCTCATCGGTGCTTATAATGGTAGCGTCGTCCGCAAACTTCCCAACAGAGTTCTCTTCATGTCGGGGGTTGCAGTCGTGGGTGTGCAGCGTGAACATGAGGGGGCTGAGCACACGTCCCCCTGGGGGGGGGCTCCGGTTTTCACCATAAGAGTGGAGGAGGTGTGGCTGCCAATCCGAACGGCCTGGGGTCTGTTTGTGAGGAAGTCTAATAACCAGTTGCAGAGTGTGGGTACTCGAGCCCAGGGTGCTGAGTTTACCAATCCGTCTTCACGAGGGAGATGTTGAATACTGAGCTGAAATCAACAAACTACATCCTGATGTAGGGTGATAAGATGTTCATGCTGTGTTTACAGCTTGTTCCTCAATCTGGCCCGAAAATCAGTGCAGCTTTAACCATCATAGCACAGCAGTCTTTGTATTTTCTTTTGTCATGTCGTCCTTCACAGGAAACGACATGATGGCTGCTCCAGTGGCACACAATGTAAGAGAAGCCATTCGAGGCTGCCAGTAACTTGGGATCAATGGTCTTGTTTGTTTACAGTAATTATATCAATGCCTCAAAAATAATAAGGCAATGATTCACTGATGTTAAACAGTGTTGCAATTGCACCTTTTATATCTGGGGCTTCAGCCACTGCTGGTGTCATCAGCTCTCTGTGTGTGTGTGTGTGTGTGTGTGTGTGTGTGTGTGTGTGTGTGCGTGTGTGTGTGTGTGTGTGTGTGTGTGTGTGTGTGTGTGCGTGCGTGCGTGTGTGTGTGTGTGTGTGTGTGTGTGTGTGTGTGTGTGTGTGTGTGTGTGTGTGTGTGTGTGTGTGTGTGTGTGTGTGTGTGTGCGTGTGTGTGTGTGTGTGTGTGTGTGTGTGTGTGTGTGTGTGCGTGTGTGTGCGTGTGTGTATGTGTGTGTGTGTGTGTGTGTGTGTGTGTGTGTGTGTGTGTGTGTGTGCATGACCGCAGTGAACCTGTGGCTGTGTGCCATTTCAGCCACTCTGTAGCCGAGATCCTGAGTTGGGCACAAAGCCGGCTTTATCTTTGCTCTCAGTGTTGTATCAGTGCTGCCTGGCTGGACGCATTAGCACCGGACTTAGCAGCCATACTCAGGCACGCGCACACACACATACACACACACACACACACACACACAGCAGTACTAAAACAATACATTACACTTACACTGGAAGCAGGGGAAGTTATGCGTGTGTGCATACGTGAATCTGTGACCATAAAGAGACCACTGACCACCGGGGGAAGTGACAGAGACAGACGTGTGCTGCTGTTTCTGTTCCCCATGTCATGTGGTGCTGTCGGGTAGAAAGTCACATATGTAACATGCTGCATGGTCTGTCTGTGTGTGGAGACACCATGCGCATGTTAATACAACGTCACTGAGTCCTGTGAGTGTGTAGTGACACTGGCCTTATGAAATCGTTATGCATCAAAGTGTTCCTCTCTGTATCTTTCATTCTTTTTCACTTCCCTCTCTCTCTTTCTTCTCAGTGTCACCCCCCCCCTCCTCCTCCTTCTTTGCGAACACGCACATGATCTTTCGCATTCTCACTTTCCGTCTGCCTCTAACCCTTCCACTCCCTCACAGAGAGCTTTGGAATGTGGAGGAAAAGAGACACGGAGGATAATCGGGCCATAAAACACGTTTACAGGTGAATTAGCAGGTTGTTACACTGCAGGACATCACAGGCAGAGGAACAGTGAACCCCTTTGTGTTTCACATCTATTCCATTCAGCATCTATGCACAGACATTCCTTCAAGTTAACCGTGAGCTGACACAATGGCCTATTTCCATACTCTTACAATGCATACACATTTTTATGACTCAGTATGAGCTTATCGCTGTCTGCTTTACTTCAAACGTGATTTTTTGTGTTCCAATTTTGCCTGCTCTGTGCTGGTGTCTTGACTGTGAGCCGGCTCTGTGGTGACAGCAGGAGTTCGAGTAGATTAGATGAAACATTAATGATCCCTGCGGAGAATCAGGCCATTGCAGCAAGCAAACGCTGACAGTATACATCAAAGGAAAATAGGATGCAAAGAAAAAAGACTAGGCGGTGTATGCAAACATGCAGCTAACAACTCCAGCACTTAGACATATAAATATATGAATAACAATGCATAAATTAGCAGCAGTAGGATGAGAATGAGCCTACATTACCACATTTCCCTCCTTGCATATAGCTTTTCGTGATGGACAAATCATTATTCCACATTGTGTGTGCCATCATATATATTCTGTGTGAGCATGTTCCAACAATTTAAGGATGTTTACACCCATTCATACTGATGTTTAACAGGTATAACGTTTACCAATCTTAGTTTGATGTGCCAGCGTGCTATCATTTGCTGATTAGCATTAAACACAGAGTATGTGGTAAGTAAAGCGTTGGACAATGTTGACCTGATTAATGGCGCTAGATGGAATGATCCCCGACGTTTTTACAATTCATCCTGAGAGGGAAGTGAATGTTTGTACCAAACTTCATGGCAATCCATCCAATAGCTTGTTGAGCCACAAGTCATTAGAATTCACCGTATGGGAACCACGAATGTCCGTACTAAATGTTGTGCCAATTAATACTAGGTGTGTTGAGATATTCCGATGAGACCCGCCTATTGCCATCTCTAGGGCAGTGGTGCTATAGCATGGCTAAAGGTATGAAATGGTGCCAGCCTTATCCCTTAAGACTGACATTTACACTGGAAGAACAGAGCCCTCTCGCAGTTCTTCTCAGTAACGGTCTTGTATATCTTGTGTAATGTGGTGTATACATCTCAGTATGTGTCTAGTTCATCAGTGCGCCCTGACAGGTGATCATGCGAGCCAGAAGTGGGTGCAGATCTGTTGACGAGTCAATCCACCTGAGACAAATGAGTCTGCACCCTGCGGGGAACTCCTTGCGATTTGTCACCGTGATTTATCTTTGTTTGTGCTGCGTTGGAGGCACAACAATGAGGTGCCGTGCAGTTTTAATCTCTGGATTTTTTACAGCTGAATGGTGGTGCTGCGCGGAGATTTTTTAGAGAAGCTCCATTACATAACCCTCTTGTTCCAACAGATGATTTACAGCAGGGATACGTGTGTGAACATAACTCGTGTGCAAATAGGCGTCTATGGGCAAAGTGATGTAGTGGCTCTGATGCAGAACTGATGCGGATCCGTCCCCTCTCGCCTGTCGCTGCGGCTGCAGACATCGTTTTTCATATTAGATCTGCATGCTGGCATCGTGCCTGACACCCTCTCTCGTCCTCTTTTTCTCCCTCTTCTCCCTCCTCCTCTTTTCTTTATGTTTCCCTCCTCTCTCGCTTACTTGTCCCCTGACACAAACACACTTCTCCTCCTCTCTCTCCTCGCCTCAGATCAGCCTGAATGGTGCAGTGATCTCGCCTGTCTGCCAATGCCAAGCAAAAAAACAACAACAACAAACAAACAAAAAACTGTCCCAGTTTGATGACATCATTGTTGCTACTCATGTTCAGCCAACATGTTCGAGAACATGAGTGAAACCAACTGCTGTTACTGTGAGAGTGTGTTTGTGTGTGTCAATTCAAATTCTAATCCTATTAGTCACTATGCGAGTCCAGCTGCAAGCTGCTGCACAGGAAGTGGTTCTAACAAAGGTTTTGTTCAGACAAGAGAACAGTAACATCCACACACACACACACACACACACACACACACACACACACACACACACACACACACACACACACACACACACACGTGAGTGTGTTGACATTCATCACAGGCACCCTTATCTAAACCTGATGCTAATCTTGAGCCTAAACACAAGTCATGTTCCTAAATAAATGTGCAACTGCAATGAAGAAGACAGTAAAAAAACAAAACAAATTTGTCCCAGAAGGTAACAATTGTAAAACATTTAGTTACAGACATAACAAGATTAGATGGACATTATTGTAAAAAATGCGTTTAACATTATAATTTGAAAGACATCCCTGACACACGAATTCTTCTAGTTTGGTCCTCATAAGTATAGGAATACATCAACACACACTAATCCAGGCATGACGCAATCCTCTCAGTAACTGTATGTCATCATCAGCGAGACGCCCTCTGGGAGGGAGCGGCCCAGTACAACATGTTGCCTAATGGTCACACTGGACAGCAGAGTGCGTTACAACCATCTGTGTTGTCTACTATACAGTAATAGTACAGCCAGTCAACACAGACTGACCTGTATCTCTGCACTGAGGTATTGCAGTATTGTTGTGGTGAAAGATGAGAGACGTGTGTATCAGTTATGTAACAGACAACTGTGATGGATGGGAATTATAGAGGGCTGTTCCAACACTCATTTTGAACTACATGTTTTTGTTTACAAGCTCAGCACTACTGCTGCTGCTGGAAAGATATGTACATGCTAGCTCATAAGCTAACGCCCGCCAGTTAGCTTGACCGTTCTGACTGTTCATTTGTTTAAGAAATGTAGCATTTCTTAAACAGTGTTGGCCACTTGGGAGCAGCACAACAAGCTGGGAGCACAACGTTGACATATTTCTCCCACAGATATCACCTTACAAAGTTGAACATGTTAGTGTGACGTCATTCCCAGCTCCTAATTCTGATTTCCGAGGTAAATGTAATCATAATGCAGCATGAGTGACAAAACACTTGGCTTTTAGCTGGCTGTAGCAACACATGTTGAAACACAGTACCACATACTGTACGGGGTTTATGAGTGTTAATATGTTCAGGAAAATGATGCAATGTGCACGCAATGTTAAATTGATTTGTAGCTATCTGTGCAACTTAAACCTGCAATCATTTGGATACTCGGGGGCAGCACACGCTGGCATATATACCTTATAAATTGATGTGTCCAACATGTAAGCAGTTGCTTTTTTACGTTACTAACAGTTGTATTAGCATTTATTTTGAGTGGTGTGTCTGGCCACCTGAAGAATATAAGTCCTAATATTCACTTAATTTGTAGCTCTGTTTTGGTCTCCACCAATGCTTGAAAAGAATATCCTTATTTTTATCTGCTAAGTGCTACACTATGTTCTCTAGCTAGTTGCTAATGCTTTCTGCTGTTTAGTGCTGGGCAGATAAACTAATTATAACTCTTGGGCTGGCCCCAAAAATAGTACTTTAAACGCCTATCTTGAATTGTTTCAGGTCAAGGCGGTAACACTATTCTAAGTGTGAAACATTTACTCTATTACAGTAACACTTTTGTCTGAAGTGAAGTTTTTGTTGCTTCATAATAAAGCTCTTTGACGATCAATGGCTGTGTGTAGCCTTCCCTGTGTGACTAATACCCTGACAGGTGGTGCTTACACATACTTTGCTGTTATTTGACCTGTGTGCATCTAAAACACACACACACACACACCATTAAATACGCAGCTGAGTAATTATGTCTGTGTGTGTGTGTGTGTGTGTGTGTGTGTGTGTGTGTGTGTGTGTGTCTGGATGTATTGCAGTGCATGGGTTGGGAGCGTAGAGGTGAGTGAGTCTTACAACTGTAAGGAGGGGAATAAAGAAAAGCGTGAAGCGTGTGCACAGCTCCTAAATATTTCAGGTTGGTGGACGCACTGAGGGACGAATGAAAGCATAGCTCTGTCGATGGATGGACGGAGGTCTGCCACTGCAGGACTGGTGACGTCAGCCCTGTAAACTAAGAACATAATCCTCCAGTGGCCTGACCTGCTCCTTCTATGTAAGAGACTGACATCTAGTGGTAAGATGCTGGAACAACAAATACACCCACACACACACACACACACACACACACCCTCTTTTACATAAAATGCATCATTTTCTTGCTCGCCTCTTTGAGTCTGTGTTTATTCGCATAAGCGCAGGGGTCCAGATAACCTCCACGGTGCCATAGAAACGCCAAGAAAAACTCATGACAACACCTTATCGAACTGTGAAGTGCTATGAAAAGAGGTCACAGATAAGGTTAATGAAATACACTCCTTATCTTTATGGATGTAATTGTAGTCTGTTGGTTGTTATTTTGGCTGAGACCGGTGTAGTCGTACGGAGTGATTCTGTGTGTGCGATGTAGGTCAGACATCATCTGCTCCAGGCTTTATTGATGCTACGGTGGCTGGCTGCTCTCGCATGGGGCCAACTGCCGCATTTCACAGTTGAACAAGTCGGTACGCTGTGTGCTACCCAACACCACGAGGGTTATGTTATTATTAGACCGATAATCGACTCTGTGCATTGATTGGCTGTGACATTTGAACTGAGCTTTATCAGCATAACACCTACATTCTTATCAAAGGTTTATGATGGCTTGGAAAAAAAAACATTACGTCACATTATGGATATTATAAGTCAGGTTTAATGTCACGTTAAAGTGCTCATGGTACCTACTCTTAAAGCTGCACTGATGAATATTTATATTATACTCACGTATAATTATCTCCAGTTCCCCTCAGCTCTACAGAACATTTTAGCATCTTTAAGCTTTTTGTTGGGGTTTTTACAGCCCACAACTTAACCGTTTTGTTTTGGTTTCATCGCTCTATATAACTTTTTGTTATTTTAATAAGCCTCTTTACTCCGATGAAGAAGCTGATTGAGGAAGATAATGTTTGCAGGGGCTTTAAATTGGTTTAAAATGTCGCTACATGGGGATGTAGGAAAAGGCATGAA
The DNA here is from genome assembly GCA_032191485.1 of Leptoclinus maculatus. Taxonomy (NCBI): domain Eukaryota; kingdom Metazoa; phylum Chordata; class Actinopteri; order Perciformes; family Stichaeidae; genus Leptoclinus; species Leptoclinus maculatus. The sequence continues at coordinate 11,337,580 of JAVDOI010000015.1, forward strand.
CTGTCTCAGAGCTTCTGAGTTATAATATATAATATTATAGTTTGAATACAGACATGAGTCTTCAATTAATACAACCAATAGTCTGGAGTTTAACTAAGCTGGACTTTGACCCTTTGGTTTAGGTCAACTCACTGCTGCCTTGTGCAGTCATTTTAACAACGCAGTTGAAAAAAAACCACCTTGCCAATAAAAAATGTTGTCAATTGTTCCAAAGATACAAGATGAGAATAAATGTATTAGATTTAGACGGTACAATAACCCAGTTTAGAAATGTTGTACGTTCACACAGCAACACAACAAGAGTCAAATAATGTCCGTTAGTGTCAGCTACTGTTCATTGTCCTGCTTGTGCTCCAAGCTGTCAACATTTGCATGTTTTACCACTTCATCTGTATGTGCACGAAGCCTTGACACCTAAACCTTCCCCAGGAGGACTCGAGTCTGCATTCGGACTCCGGTTTTGATCAGTTTGTAGTCCATGGTTTACGTTCAGTTTGAGGATTCCTTTGTAGTTAAAACCACGTCACAAAACACCTTGATTCAGGTCTCTCAAACAGGATGTACGAGGGCCACGTGCAGAGCTTCGGTCCAGAGCCAACACAAGAGCAGCAGGATGACTCTGAACCTGATTCCAGGTCCAAATCCAACCACAGGACAGCGGAGCCGTGGCAGACCGACATCGAGTTCCGCATCAAGGAGCTCCACAACAGGAATTTCCTTCTGCTGAAGATGCAGTGCTTCAGGAAGAAGACGGAGCACAATGGTGTCGGGACCACGGAGGGAAGTGAGTCGATGAACCTGTCCACTCAAATAAGCACGTAGTGCAGTAGTTCAATGATGCTGTCAGTCGTTGGGGATTGAAAGATGCTGCATTGCTTTGCACTTTGGCATCTGTTTTCTATAAATATATATTATATATTTGTATCCACGTTGTTGGAGGTTCATTGTATTCAATTAAACATTAATTGGTAAAAACAATAAGAAACGTTTTTGCCAGCAAGCTATATCCAACAAAGTTATCTAAGTAAAAAAGAAAAGAAGCTTTTTCCCCTTTACCACCATGCAGTTGAAATAAAGTGATTGATTGATTTTACTCTCATGTTTATCTTTTACTCGTTTTCCAACAAAAAACTAGCCAGAAAACTAGCACCAACAAAGTTAGCTGACAAACTAGAAGCTGCCTGTTATTTATCTCCCTCTGAAGTACTTCCAGCTCATTACCATAAAGGCTAATCATTAGTCAAATGGGAAATGTTGTGTCGGGACAACATGGAATTAATGATTAAACGTGTGTTAAGGCCTACGAAATACAAACACCATGGAGGAAAAATGAAATGAGTTCAAGAGAGGCAAATAGAGGAGTAAACTGAATTGAAGAGATCTTTTTGCGCTCCATTTGAGTTATTTAACTGACAGTGTTATTCACTGTCATATTTCTAACTTGCCTAATAACCTTTTTGCTCCATTAAGAACTGCTGCAATGGTTAAAAAATGAGTAACAGGTGCAGTAGCATGCTTGATCTGTTGAGCTTTGTCCACGTCTTCCCACTGTGTGGTGTTGTCAGTGACCTGTGAGGACAGCGACCAGCTGTGTGAGCTGGAGGCCATCCAGAAGGAGCTTGACGAGCTGCTGGTTAAAAAGGAGGAGCTGGAGAAACAGGGAAATCGCCCCAAACTCAGAACAAACAAAGGCATGTTTTTCTGTACCAATTTTTTATCTTTCTACTACTTTTAAAGCATCAAAGCACCTTAACATAGCTCGGTAATGGCCACGCTGCTTAATGCCTGCGTCTCTGCTCATGTTTTAAATCAGGTGAACAAGGCACCCATCCCACTTTTTATAAAGAGACACCCCGTGGGGGCATCTACATGCTACCGCGTCCCGAGTTGGCGCAGGAGAACTTTACACTGGAGCACAGAGTGAATATGAGTCCTGTAGCAGATACACCAACCGGCTCAGTCACTCCAGGTAAGTTTACACGCATGTACACACGTATAACGATCTCAGTGAAGTCATGCAGTCAATGCAGTAATCAGCTATTCAACGTTGGGGTAGGGGTGGGGGATTGAAAACAACTATGTACAAACTATGACTTTTTTATGCCGTGCTGTAATATTATGAAATATGTTATAACTGTTAACTTATGACATACTATACTATGACATATTATGACATTTTACCATGACTTTTATTCTGACTTTTTATGACATTCTTATGGCATACTAGGCTACTGGGGCGTGGGCACATCAGCCTCAAAATACTATTCTATTAAATTTGTTGACACACTATACTATGACTTTTTTCAAAATACTATAATATGACTTTTTAAAACTTTTTTCTTATACCTTTTTTGACATACTACATTATAACATTTTTCGACATACTATATATAACAATCCTAGTATAGTATGCCCAACTACATTTCTTGAAATGTCATACGATTGAAAAGTCATTCTATACAATGCCATAAGAAACGTCATACAAAGTTCATAGTAAAGTATGCCATAAAAATGTACCCCCCCCCCCCCCCCCCACAGTTTATTGTGATTATGCCCCAGCAATCATACAGTTGTCTACATTTGAGTATCCACGGTAACAGTTGTTCTCCGTCTCTCACAAGTGGACTTTCTGGGTCAAACACCAGCGCTCACCAAGTGTCCGTCCTGTGAAGAGGTCGTCTTCACAGAAACCCGCAGCAGAGTGGGCAACGCTTCGTGGACGATTTGCTTCCTGTGCACCTTGACGGGGTACGTCTTTTTGAACCCGACTGGCTGTAGATCATCGTAAAAAACACTTGTTCGCTTTCTTGGCAATAGTCTAATGTCTGTGCATGAAATCAGTTTAGCTGAGCAGGGGGGGGGGGGGGGGGGGGGGACCGCTAGACTGGTTCTGCCTGAAGGTATTACTTCTACAGCCTTACTCAGTCTGGTATGGCCAGTAGCTGATAGCTAACATTGGCTAATCTTAACCGCTAACTGTAGATGGTTATTGCCGTGTAACCGACACTACTGAGTCTGTAATGTCAGCAGATGTTGTGTGTTTAAGCTGACCACTATTTAACAAAGTGATTTACAGTTTAAAACAAACGTCGTTGGGGAGTTTGACACCTTTGCTGTTGCATCCTCGCTCTCTTTCTTCCTTCCTTCCACAGGTGTGTAGCAGGCTGCTGTTTAATCCCTTTCTGCATGAGCCATCTGAGAGACGTCCACCACCAGTGTCCCAAGTGTCAAGCAAGCTTACACAACCACCAGCCATTTTGACATTGGAGGTTACTATACTACCAGCGCTGGTGTGATATGTAGAGTACGATCCACGGCTTCTATATGCTCGAGTAGACCCCTTGGTCTTGGAGCGGTCTGGGACTCGGCCTCGGCCATTTGACTCAACAGCTGATCTTGGCAATGTAGCTGGAGTCGACTACACCGCTGGTACAATCAGCACAAAGGCTCAGATAACTTAAAGATCTAGTGTGTAGGATCGAGCGCCATCTAACGGTGAGGTTGCAGATTGCAACCAACTGAAACTTCTCCCGTGAGCCAATACTTATTCATAATATTTTACATTTCTGACAATCGATCCCCCTGAATACCTTTTATCTTTATAAGCAAATACAACCCGGACTAACTTAAATAATGTCTAGACTAACTTATGTGACAGGTACTTTTCGGTCAACAATCTAATGACCTTCATGAACTTCTGTTATCTCAAGAGGAAAATGCAAATACGGGCCTGTGAAACGCAAAGTCTGACAAACATTTACATACACGGCCAGCAGCAACACAATTTAAATGTTGTGCCTTCCTGTATACTTCTGTTTCTGTACTCTGGCCAACTGTTTTAAATATTGTTTGTGGTGTTATAGGAAGTGTTGGTTCTTCTGTAATTAACTTCTGTACAAGTGTTCACAGTACACCAATTTTTATTGACACAGAAAGGCATACAGTACTTATATACATCTTTTTGAGTATTTACATTATAGAGACCCCATGGATGTTACACATGTAGAAAAATATGCATTACATCTATATAAATATGTACACAATGTGCAAAACATATGGCATACAAACAACAAGAGGCATAGCATGGGCGGTGGAGATAGAGAGGAGACTCGGCTACAATGACGGATGTAAATGTCCCCGAAATACATCCGACTGTAATGAAAACGTCTCGACCAACGAATGTTTACATGATGATAAACTCTGCAGGTGAATCGGGACACGCGGGAGAGCTGGAGTCAATACGGGGGAACCTGAGCCGACACCTGTTGACTCCAACGATGAAAGTGGAGAAGCTGACGGGAACCTTAAGGGTTCTTCAGATTGACCTATTGGTCAATGGCTATTCAAACAAACCACTCGGATATTAAGTGCTTATTAACGGTATTACTCTGTAGTAAAAGTTTTATCTGACATACAGTACGTCACGGGTCTTGTCTAGAAGGTTACCCACAAGTTGTGAAACTCCCTGAAGATGATTGAGGTTAGGCGTTAGGCCGTGAATGGTTAAGGTTAGCGTCGGTCGGGCGTGTGGGTAACCATGTAGACGTGATCGTACATCAAAGGGATATTTTAACGCAGCCAAGACGTCTGAAGTAATGAAACGACTCTGCAAACCTGAAATACACACATGGAATCCTCTTTAACAGAGTTTACATTGGCGTGAAAGCTAGATTAAATGTTTTTTCTTTTAATTTTCACCCCGCAAAAGAAGTGAAAAATACAAAAAAGTGAGAAAATAACAAAATGTGATAATATTTACTGCCCTTTTTTGGCAACACAATATTAAATGTGTCAGCCTTAAAGCTGACTGAAGAAAAATAAAAACAGTTGAACTCGTCATCTTATAGGAAACATGAATCCACTAGTGATTCTAACCCTCAGCGACACTCAGGGTCCCAGCACCCCCACTCAACTGAACCAAAGGTGCACCAACCAGGAATGAGCACGAGAATGAGGTCATCTCATACAATTGTGTGTTGAAAAACAGCCTCATTTAAATGTGTTTGTGCTATAAACAGAAGAGCGGCAGCGCCCTCTAGTGCCCATGGACGTAATGACAGATTGAAGTCAAAATGCACCGCTAACGTGATTCCACTGGACGTGAAAAAAAGCTATCGTATTTCAAAGTGCCATACAGTGAGACCGCATCAAACCCAAAATAATATCCCTAACTGAGACACTAACTCAGTAACTAACTAGTGGGATATGATGCAATCTGTTAAAAATTATGATTTAGAATTTATGACAGCTTTAAAAGTAGCTCAGCCCTCTTCACTGTGCATCACACCTCAAAAGGTGCCGGTGCGACACCAACTGAACAACACAGATTTAAAAAAACAAAAACAGGAAACAGTCATCAGGAGCCTTTTTGAAGAGTTTGGTTTTAAACATGTCAACCGAATGATTTGATTTCATAGATGTTAGGACATCTTTTTCAGACAACTCGTGGGCAACGGGTGAGAAAGAGCTCGAGACGGCCCGTGATTTTAACATGAATACAATCATGCACACAGAGTCACAGGTGTACATGCAAGAGACGGGAAGACAAATCGACACACACACACACACACACACGCTTCTCTCACACATCCCCTTGGTCAGTAACTGATGCATCACGAGAGACGATTTCCTCAGTCAAATATGACTTTAGAACGGGGCGGTACTGAAGGTCTTTTTCTTTATTTTAAGATTCTGTTGAGGTTTTTTGAATGAAGCTTTAAATGTCTGTCGTCATATTGTTAAATAAACATTGTTACTGTGGTTATATAAATGTCTGATTTAAGGTGCTGTCAGATTACTGCTAGACGGCTTCATTAACACAGGTGCGTGCGGGAGAGTAAATGTCATCAAAATATCTTGTAAGATATAAAAACATGTGAATTTTGGAAATTATTACACCCATCGTTTTTCAATAAATGTTTCATGTTCAATAAACTGACTTAACGATGCTGTTTGGATCACACGGGTCGGAAACGATCCTATGTAGCCACCAGTGGAATCTACTTCTACACATAGTAATACTAATAATATTAGCGTAGCCTCATCTTTGTCTGCAGCTGTGCAGAAATAAAACAAAAAGAAAACATGTGCAGCATTAAAATGTTGACTTAGAATCTGAACGTCAACGTTATGAAGCGTGAAACTAGTTGGTATGCAGCCCTACTTCAGAGTATTCTGGTTCATCCAAATGATGGTTGGTCACTCAATCAGTGGGCTGTTAAAGCAGATTAATCGATCAGCTACAGGGAATTGTTAACCAGCACATTTGTGGGCGAGTGATGCAGTCATTTTCCACATGCACGCACACGCACACACACACACACACACACACACACACACACACACACACACACACACACACACACACACACACACACACACAAAGTGCCAGGATACAGTAGGACAGCTCGACATAAAGCTCATCTCCTCCAGCGACATCTTCACTCCTTGATACAACTTGCAGTTCACAACTACTCTGGATATTCGTCTGCGTGTCTTATAAACCCACATTTGTTCCCTTTCCACCGCTTTATGTCAGTTTACTATCGGAAGAGAAAAAAGCTGCCGACTTTGTGAGCGAAGTCCCCGTTTGTCTAAATTACATTCAAAGTAAGATACTTGGACGACAACTGCAGTATCTCTGGAGCAATTGGCCCCCCCAACGATCTTCGATGTTGATCACAATCATAGTGATGATCACCGCGGACATGCAAAGTTTGCATTCCTTTGTTTCCGAGGTGAATGAGGCGAATCGCCAGATCTCTCCGCCCCTCACGTGCATAGCTCTCACATCGACGGAGGAGCTTCCTCCTCTCGCCGTCCGACTGAAGTCGAGTCTTTTGTTCTTTAGAGTCATTGGTTCGTCAGCTTGACCGCAGGGGGCGGTGAAAGGTCCACGTACACGTGATGTACAGTATGTGGTAGACTGGACCAGTGTGAACAGAGGCGTGACCTCCTCTCAGTTAGGAATCCCTTTAAAACTTCCGATCACAAAAGGGAACAAACTTGACCGTCCAGCACCTCAGACACCTTTAGTCTGAGCTTCCCCAGGTGGAGAGGTCAGTAGCCGAGGCTGCACCGACACCAGGACGTCCCAGACCAAGCCTCATATAAATTCTTATTGAGAATATAAATTCCATTTTTTTATTACTAGATTACGTCTGCAGTCTGTGAGCTGTCATTTAGAGCGACACATTTATTGTGTCGTAACGACCGGCTCAACATGCTCCAGAGGAACACATTAGGACCCCACCTCTACCCTTTGACATTGAGCTACTGTGCTCACACAGTAAAATAGATGCAGTGGTCACACTGAAAGACAACCAGTCAATGCCGTCAGCCATCGGTGCTCTTCAGTTCTTTTAGTGTGGTTTAAAGAGTATTTACAAACAGTCCGTGCTACCAGAATTCATTTGGCTCCGTCTCTCGTCTCTTTAAGTGATCGTGACCTCTGACCCTGTACAAGTCTTTGATGGGGGATCTCGTCTTAGTGATGATGTTATTCTGGCTGTTCAGCCATTTGAGGCCCTCTTTTAAAGCTGTGCAAACTCCTGCTTGTAGTTCAACTTGAATCAGTGCACTGCCGCCCGTACAGCATTGTTCACTGTAGTATAGTGGGAATATTACAGGTGGTTTGGATGTACTGGTGAGAGTGGTATGGCACAAAATGCCACGTTTTCTCCCTTAATTAAAAATGTGGAAACTCAACCTCGTCGATCCCTTTCCTCTTCTCTTCATCCATCCATCCATCCATCTCTCGCTCCTGGCTCAGCTGCTCTCTTCCTCTTCCTCTCATCCACCCCTCCGTCAGTCCCAGTGCAGCTGCAGGTCTTGTGCATCCAGGAAGTCCGCTGGCATTCCCAGAGGTGCGAGTGACCCAGCAGGACCCGGCGGCATGGTGAGGTCCAGCCACTCCATATTGTCCAGGCCTGGGTCGGACAGGCCCATGTTGAGCGAGGACGGCGAGGAAGAATCACAGAAGGACAAGTCCGACGTGTCCATGGGCGAGTAGGGTTGCTGCTCCATCAGCTGGGCCTGCAGCTCCTCCATCAGGCCCCGTGTGCGCGCGTCTGACGCCGGTGACGTGTCGGCCAGGGTGCGCTCCAGAAAGGCCTCCAGCTGATTGTCTGTGGCCAGCGAGGAGAGGCTGGGCAGGCCGTGGCCGATGAGGGGGCTCAGGGTGGGCGGGGGAGCCAGCTGGATCTGTGCAGGCGGCCTGGAGAGAGCCGTGTTGACCGGCAGGGTTGAGATGTTTGCCGTGACTGGGAGGGTCTTATTGTGAGACACATGAGGGTCCTGCTGGATAAATGGAGTGATTTCTGGAGGAGGGGGATAAAAACATGGATTATTAAGAGGGTTCAACCACTGAGGGAACGGCAACTCACAGTCGTTATAACACGTGTAATACCATCTTTAGCTTGATAAACACACGGACGAGGGAGATACGACACCCGAAGAACTACATTACTCCCACACAGTTTATACTAGGCCTGCCTCTGTCATATCAGCCAAGACATCATCAATATGTAAAAGGCTGATATGACTCATCATCAATTCTGTTTACATAATCTGTAACGTCACCAAACTCAAAACGTTGCTGCCTACAAAGCAGTTTCCTCGTCATTTCGCCTGAGACGAGAATGTTTTCAACATGCTCGTACTAAACAGAATGTTGTCGGTGTCTTTACCTCCACTCTGTATGAGGATGTCGAACAAGTCATCCATTTGCTGGCTGGTTGCTGTGGGAACCTGCTGAAAAGACAGTCGACAAGGTTACGAGACTGAAGGCTGCTCATCAAACGGAACAAGAAAACTGAAAATAGTTTGTGTCCCAAAGGACACGTTTGGTGCCTCGTGGTGCGTTTGTTTGTTTGGGCTGGTGCGTCTCTAACCTGTGAAACGTTGTTGACGTGCAGGTTGCGGCTCTGTTTGATGGCCTCCTCATAGCGGGGAGGCTCTCGTATCTTAGGAGGCTGAGGAACAAGAGAGGTGGGCTGAAGGATGAAGGTAGGCTGGGGAGAAGAAGACTGGAAGAAGAAGAGAGAGACGGAGAAAACACGGGCAGAATTAAGAACCGTGACACCGTGGGAGAATATAGGATAGAAATATATCCAGTGATAACTCAGCACCGATACCTTATTGAGGGGTCCGTTGGAGATGTGATGGTTGGGTGAAGCTCGTGGAGAGACCCGGCTCTCTGGGCTACTTCTCAGGAAACACTGTGGATTCATCTGAGGCCTAGTCTGGTTCTCCAAACCAGTAGTGTTATTGCACATCGTCAGAGTCTGTCAACACACAAGACAGATTCTAACATCAGCGTCGTTTTAAAGAAGGAACTGGAAACACAGCAAACGGGATGAGGGGCAGACATCAAGTCAGGATTATCAGTCACAATATTATGCAAATAGTCATTAAATATGCTTAAAAATAACTTTTTTTGTAACATTGTGTGAGTCTGTTCCTGTATTTCTTTTAGACATCACCATTGTAATGACAATGTTACAGCAGCACTTCTCCAGCTACCATCATTACACGTCACTGTCACAGGACAGCGACGGATAAGCATTATTGTTTTAGGCAAAGCAATAAGAGCCATTAGATAAAGTCACTTCTCAGAGGAATGCAACTAACTGCGTGGCGTGTCTGACCTGCAGCAGCGGGTTGTGGTTGGATAACTGCTGGTTGGGTCCCGTCTCCCTCTTAGTGGTTTGCCGCTGAGGAACTGAGGCCTGGACCAGGCCTGGACTTGAGACTGTGGCCTGAAGAACAGGCTGAGATAAGGGGAGAAGGGTGTAAGAACATATTGTGAGTCTATACATCCAGGTTTTCTAATTAGTAACCCCCCTAAAGCAGCTTCTCTAACAGACACCACAACACGTGAGGTCACTCTACTTTTTTTTTTAGCAATCGTACCTGCAGGCTGACATTGGTGTTGGGTAGCGAGACTGGGAGGAGGATCCTCCCAGCTTGGCCTGTGGTGGTTAACAAGGTCTGGGGCTGACCCAGCACCTGGGACACCCCCCCGCCTGGGTGGCTGATGAAGAACTGCTGCAGGCTCGGGGCAGCAGGCTGGGGCTGGGTCTGGAGTTTGGGACTTCTCTGTGACTGGGAGAGGAGGCGAGGGCTGCTGATCGTTTGGGGCTGGGCTTGGGGCTGGAGGTGGAGAGGCTTGCCAGAAGAAACCGTCACATCCTCCAACTTGACTACTGTTGGCCGGGGGGAGAGAGTCTGGCAGCCCAGGATAGAGTTGGGGATCGTACCGGCAGTGGATGAGCAGTTTGACAGGACTGTGCCCTCCATTTTTACCACATTTGAGCTCCAGACAGTAGGAACAGGGTTCATGGCAGGTGCAGAATTGAGTTTTGGAGACACAGAGTCAGCGGCGCAGCCACCCTGGCCTCTCTTCTCCACCTCCAGCTGCATCTTCAGCGCCTCAACCAACCTCTGCTCCTGCTCCAGCTTCTTCATCAACTCCACGATCTGCTGCTCCTTTTCATGGAGCCGCCGGTCCTTTTCCTCCGGGACTTGAAAAGACGACAGAGGTGAGGACCGTGGACCCGGCCAGCCAGAGCTCACCATTTGTGTTTCAGAAAGAGCCTCGGACATGCCTAGATCCTGCTGGAGGGCGGAGCGATCAGTGGGAATGGGTGAGACCGGCGGAGTCGGGTTCATGTGCTCTGGAGCCACCTGCTGGACTGGAAGGACTATGGCGGGGCTGTTAGTGGTGACCTCCATGGCCATGGAGGAGACGGCAGGGACAGGAATGGTGGTAGGAGCAGAGGTGCAGTGGTTGTCCTGGAAAGGCTTCAGTCTTTCCATCAGGTCAGTCTTTGTTCCCGACACAGGGAGGCCACGCAGCTTTAGCTCCAGCTTTAGCTCAGCCACCTAGACAAATACAAATATGATCACATAAACAATTTTAGACTCGAGCTAGAGGAGGAGGAGTGCAGCTGATGCTGATTAGCTCAGCACAAAGACTAGAGGCAGGGAGAAACAGACGGCCTTGCTTAGTCCAAAGTTAAAAAAAACAAACAAGAAGTCACTGATCTCGGCAAAGAAATACAACTTTTACAGTTTTTGCACGTATTAAACAGCAAGACTCTGTATAATCAATGTGTTCATCAGTGAGCTTAGAGGTGCTGTTAGAGCAGGACTAGCTGCTTCTCCTGCTTTCCCCTGAATTTTAATATTTTTGTTAATCCAATGCAACTTTGAGAAAAAGAGATTTGAAGTTGAACAATATTAAGTCTGTGCCCTCAGGTTCTCTTTGTTTTATCAAACTTCCTCTTATGAGAGCTTATCAGATTGTTGCTACTCCTGGCTCCTCGACACAGATCAATTTCAACAGCTGAGTCGGCCTAAAAATACGGAAATTTCTACCTTTAGGCCACAATCATAACTATAATTTCAAAGCTGCTGGGCTCTGCTTTTCCAAGCTACAGGGGTGAAGGGGTTTGCTGGTACCAGTGGGTTTCCAAATACCTTCATCTCCTCCAGATTGGCAGGCAAGACTCCCGGCTTGCGGTTTGAGAGCGAGTTGTTTGGACGAGCCGGAGCTGGAGTTACGGGGGGAGGTGGAGGTGCAGTGGGCAAAGACATCATAATGGAGGTCGGAAGGCTCCCGGCGCTGCCGCTCTGACCCTCAGCTACAGGCCTTCAGTGAGAAGTGAGACATGAGGTCATTGTTACATCCCAACATTATTTACAGCGCTTTGCGTACCACGTGAATGAGAAACAGAAAAGAGGAAGGGGAGGTGGGAGAAAGAGGGAAGGTGGACAAAGGAGTATTAACGGATTAATGGAAGAGACAGAAAAAGGCAGGAAAGAGAGAGAGAGAGAGAGAGAGAGAGAGAGAGAGAGAGAGAGAGAGAGAGGAAGTCTGTTCCCAGTATGAACAGAACATCCATCCTGTGCCTCACTAACAAAGCCAGTCAACCAAACCACAGCGCAGTAGTTCAAAGGTGAGCTTGGTCATTGGCAGCTGTGGGACATTTATGAAAACAGCAGCTGGTGAAGCAACATCTTGGTAGTTATTAATACGATTAGATGCAGAGTTGTTATTGGAAACTAGCTAATGGCCCTCTGGGTCACTGAAAGCAACAGTACTTGACCAAAACCAAACTAAAACAATACAATTCCAAAGTTCTGATGTTTTATGTACGTACTTGAGTGGTGCCGGTAATATAGTCTGGTAGTTGTAATGCTGCTGTTGCTGGCTAAGGATCTGCAGCTGGAGGAACAGCTGCTGTTGCTGCAGCAGTCGGGCATAAGAGGAGTCCATGGGGGCTTCGCTGGCCTCCAGCTTCTGGTCGGGGGGGACATACTGGTGGTACTTGAGCTTCTTCACTCTGGACTTGGGCTCCTTGCCCTTCTTACTGCGGCTCTTCTCTGACGGAGACTTCTGCTGACTTTGCTGAGGAAACAGAAAGAGACGTACCATTCTGTCCAGCAGTATTCAAATATCACAGAAATATATTACATTTAGAAGGTGGTATAAACTTACCTTCACCAGTGTTGGGCCTGGTTTTAAGGTAGCAGCTGGGATGATCGGCTGTGCCGGAGGGACAGCTGGGCGGCTGGCAGGCTGTTCAACCGCAGAGATCACTTTCACAAAGTCTGTTGTTGCTTGAGCAGCGACTGGGAAGGTCTGAAGAAACACAACAGAAAGACACCAATGACTGCAACGCAAACGCTGAACATCTAATAAACCTGGGGCTGTTAGAGCAGGCACACACAAACACTTGTTTTCCTAGTCCTGTATCTGACCTGCAGCGGGGTGTTGGGTACCGGCGGTGCTGGGACTAGAGAAGGCGTCTCTGGCACTTTGATCTCCACGGGAGAGGGGACACAACTCTGAGACTCCTGGCTGGCTAGGTGCTCTGGGGACAGGGCATCGCAGCTGTCTTCATCCAACACTTTGGGATAATTCACCGTACCCACTGACGGACAACAAACAAAGTACAGCACTTGTATCTCTGTGCAAAGTAGTACACAACTGTCATCATCATTTCTCTCCCAATTCCCTGCACGGCTGATCAACCATGACTTCTTCCCGATAGTGTCCATCAAGGCTCTAAAGATAAAAAATAAAGCAACATTAATTGTTTTACCATCGCTGTTTCTCTGCGTCTCACCGATGATTGCCTGTTTCACACTGGAGTCCACAGGCAGGATGTTTTTCTCCACCAGCTCCAGAGGGCCGGGCCTCTGGGCGATCTTCTCGTTCAGGTTGTCGGCCAGCCGCGCCCTCTTCAGCCTCATCTGGGTGGCCTGCAATGAGGGCTCCGCTCCGGTCTCTGCGGAAAAGCAGAAAAAAGATGTCACCGTAAAATGCCAGCTTGACGGTTTCTTGTTTGCGGCGCTGGCTAGAAAAGTATTTGTTTGTTAATAGCATCGTGTCCGGTGCAAACTGGAATTCTATTGTGCTTTAAAAAAAAAGTCCGCATGGGACACTAGAGAATACTTTAAGTGTTGCGTAGTGAGAACTGGAGAATCACCAGTACCTTGCAGGATGTGCATCCTGACCAGCTCGGCTCTCTCTGGACGACTGCGGATCTTGTGCTTGAGGAAATTTTCAGTCTAAAAGAGAAAGACAGGCAGTTAGTCAGTTAACCGTCTGAATCTTCATGCCACACAACAGTCCAGGAGCTCATTTCAAACATACCCTGGCTCTCTCCAAGCTGCGGATCTGCCCGTGGAAAGCCGCGGGGCTCTTCAGAGCTGCAACACATTACATTTTCATGAATGCAAAAGTCTTGAGCACAATATTAAAAACAAAACGAATCGAGAAAAAGAGCAAAACGTGTTGATCATCTCAGCCGTCGGGATCCCGGTTTGTCATCGTAACATACTACATCAGCTTTTCACTCACGTGGCATGATGCCCTGGTCCACCAGCTGCTCCCGGGTTCGTCTTTGCTGAAGCCTCAACTGCAGGACTGCAAACAAGAGATATTATAAAAGAAAAACAGACTCTGACTGTAATACAAGTATAATATAAAGTTCTATAAGTAAAAAGAAAAAAAACATGAGAAGAAAGATGAGTGAAAGCAGACAGAAGAATGAGGTATTGTGTACAAATAAAATGAAAAAGCTGAGAACACACTAACCCCCCCCAACACATCACTCACATCCTGCTCTTTAGTCATTAGGTCGACAACGTGCAATAACATCGTTCTACAGGCGACATTTTGCACTCAGGACGTAAGTTATCCATCCATCGGTTACAACCATAAGTGCTTGGCAGCGTGGTAAAACTATAACAGCTATTTCTGAGACGGCAGTAACAGCCTGAAGAGGAGACTCTTCAGTCTTCTCCTGTGGGATTCTACACAACGTCACTCCTGAGGGCTTTACTAGTGCAAGTCCTCAGGAGCTGTTTCAGGATGTGATGGTGTTTCATTAGGTTTCCCCTTAAGCCTTTGTTTACCAGGGTCTGTTATTTCACATGCTGTTTACATCTGGACCCCAAAATCAAAACAACGGTGGAAGGCAATCAGAAGAAGCAAAGACGGACATCCACCAGCAAAACATTAGACTTCATTATCATTTATTTCATCCCTTTATTTCCATCTGTTAAAAAAAAAAAAAGGTGGGCATTTGTTTTATTAACCCACAAAGACTTCCAGAAGTCCTGGACAAGCCTGCTACAGCACATGCCTACTCGAGGGGGAAAATGAGCATAAGAACAACAAAGAAGAGGAGTGCTCACCTGCTCTGAACCTAGTGCAGCGGTCAGTGGGGGTCTCTACCTCCGTATAGGCCATTGTCTGAGTGTCCTGGCCTATAGAGCAGTCCAAAATACAACCGAGTGATTAAGCCATTTCACCCCAGGGTGACAGTCTTGTACTAAAGCCTGAAATATGGAACTTATAGACGCTTCATCTCTCAGCCGCGGCGCAACACGATCAGCCGAATGGTAAGAATCCACAGCTTCTTAGAATTAGAGGAGCAACCCTATAGGCCCGCCCTGCACTCCTCCCAGACTGCAGGGCCACCTCCCCCCACCCCCCCTACGACCCTGCTCTTACTCCCCTCTCTTGCTGGGCCAGTTTGGGACGGCTTATTTCCTGGCTGTAGGCGATCCCAACGCAGCCTGATGTGACGTCTACACAGGTCCCTTGTAACTTTAGAGGAACAGTCGAGAGTCTGAGTCAGCACTGACTAAAGACAAAGGACAATAACAACTTCGTCTTCAAGCTGAAAAGTGTTTTATAGCTTTAGTGTTACTTTGTTAGAAAGCCTACAACATATGGATGTGTCACATGACGTAGGAGGAGTTGTAGATTTGCACAAATTAAATATGAACTATGAGTATAGACACTTCTCCATTCATATGAAGAGATGCGTCAAAGCTTACAGGGAAATACTAGCTCTCTTGGTCCAACAGGAAACAGGTGGTCCAACCAACTTCACATTTTTAATCTCCCCCCCACATCTCTTTGGTGATAAACACAAACTGGTTGCAACTGTCCCAGGGTGCACTACTGACCACTGATTGCATCACGTTGGTGGCTATGACCAAACTGTCACACATCAATATGTCGTAACCTTTTTACATGGCGTACTGGAGGTTTAATAACTAGGGCTGAGGTTAATCAATTACAGAAATCTATTCTGGCTCAACATCGCAGCAGATTCTAGAGATTATTTTTATAACGTCTTAGTTCTGATAGTAAGAATGAGCTAAAATCGCCTTAATATCGGCATAGGAAAAACCCTTCAATTGTCGCTATACGATCCGATCGCCACAGGCCTGATTTGGAGCCCAACTACACTCAGTGAAGAGTTGGAGAAAGATATGCAGAGGGGACATGTTTGCTTAAGGTGACACAGACTTCCAGTCAGTGGCATTGTCCTAAATTCCTCCAGGAAACGCTGCTCAGCCTGACGCGCACATGTTGACCTGTGAACTAAGCAGACGGAGGAGAGAGGTGGATGACATGACGGAGCTGTTTATGCACACAGTGACAGGCACGTAGTCAGCAGGTCAATGGAAATGTGTCTGTTTCCACTGCAGTGAACAAGTGAACTGAAGTAGATTTAAAGGGTTATAATATATATATATATAAGACACAACACAGCTGATGACGTGTGGGAAACAAACAATAAAGTGGTATAAAAAGAACCAAAAATGACATGATGCATTACTAAGGAATAGTTTAGACATTTTTGGAAATACACTTGTTTGTTTTCTTGTTGCGCATTAAATAGGAAGATGGACACCACTTTAGAATCTGTCTGGTCAATATGAAAGAGAGAGCAGCCAGCTAGCTTAGCTTAGAGGCAACAGCAGTGCGTGTACATGCTGAGGCCGGTAGCTCACAGGAATTTCGCAACATTTTTGTCTTTATTTGTCGTCTTTCCTCTTTATTACTGGAGCACTGATGGCATAATGACGGAATACACTCATTCAACAGTCGTTATGGTTTCCAACGGTCCATGAACACATCATGTGTGTCGAACGCTTACGTCAGAAAAAGCAACCAAAGCTTAAAATGTCTCATTTAAAATCTCGCCACAAATAACTCTGTAATTAATTACAGACAACATTCGCGAAGTTTGTCTTCTACTTTGGGAAGTAACCCCGAACTAACTTTTTACTATCTTTTTTTGCACTTCTTCATCCTCTTAGCAGGCTCTGCGGTCGTCAATAATAGTATTGATTTCACATAATAGGCTCTTTCTGGCCAGACTCTCATTCCCCCGTCACAACAGACCCCGAGCCCCGAGTCTTCACGTCCCAGACTGCTGAGCGAGCAGTTCTGCTCTCTCCCTCCAGACTCTCTGAGCTGCACACAACTGAAGTGGTCTTAAGACACTCTGGACCCGTCATGATGGTGGACAGATTAACACCTGCATGTTAAAACCAATACGTGAGAGGGGGTACTAAAGAGCCGGGGATGGCTCAGAGTGTGGAAAGTATGAGGTGTGTGTTCCCACTGGAAGGGAAATGACAAAAGCCGAGATGATGAGTGGGCGCTGCTACTGTTGACATTCCACACAAAAAAAAAAGAAATGTTCCACCGTCGAGTCATTTTTATTGTGCTCTGGTGCACGAAAGCACTAAATCCCAGAATTATCCAAAAAGTGTTTAATCTCACAGCTCTGGCTGAACACTCTGCGCGTGTGGAACTGTATCTGACAAACTGGATTTTATATAAGCATGGTGACCGATATCACAGCGACTGCACTGAACTGATCTCCCTAAACCGTCTTAAGCCACGATTAGGACCTGGCAACAGGCAGCAGTGAAGCTAGCCCACTCCTAAAGCCTGCTGATCGCATATCCATCCATCAGAGTCTGAGTCAGGGCCGCGTGGCTGCCAGAACAACACCAACACCGTCAGTTTAATGAGAAGCCAACGTGTTGGGCTGGCTCGCATGATGAAGATGTTGGAATAATGTTGCGCACTGCACCAAAAAAAAAAAGGTGGAAAAATGGAAGTTTCACTCACTTTTATGGCTCATTTTTAACTTAATAGTTGAGTTATGCAGCACGTGCCTGTGTGCACGCATTCATAGTGTGGAGGCCATATAAGCATTGAGGGTATTTAAGGATAAAACGGGGCTGCTGTGAGTGTCACCGTGCAGGAGGAGTTGCACCACAGGCAAGGAGCATTATATATTATATATTAGCTGTCGAGTTTGAGTTTGATGCATGTGGAATTTCAGTGGATGTGTTTATGGAGACAGTTCATTTATAACCCCTAATACATTCTTTTCTCTTTTGGTCACTCTTTCACCATGGTGGCTTGTTTAATGCATCTCCTGTCTCTGGGCGCGCCGTGGACGGGCTTGTTCGGCAGTGTTTCCTCACCATTTTTGCGTTCATTGAGTGGAGGCAGAGGCTGCAGCGACAGCTCCTCCATCTCATGGGTAACCGCCTCGCTCTGGGGACTGGGCAACAGCAGCAGACTGGACATCTCGCAATCCCCCTCTGCTCCCAGCAGCCCGTAGGACGCCTGGAGCTCCATGTTGCCTCGGGAGGGGGGGGTGGGGGGGGGGGGGTATGGGTCACGGCCCCCTTTGGTTTCGCCGCTACCTGCGTGGATACAAGAAACAAGAAGGGAGAGTGAGCAGTGTAGGACGACTACACTCAAGGACATTTTGTGGGCTCCTCGTCAGTAATTCAGAATAATAACCATCATCCTGTTGGTATGACTACTTCACCCAACTGGTGAAATACTAAGGGTGGCATTTCATTTGGGCCATCTGGAAGAGCTCAGTCACAGTTTCAAATTATTCATTAAACGAGCTGGGTCGGCTATTATAGTGAATAATCGCTTCGAACCGCTGCTCGTGCGAAACAACGCCAGTTTGTCCATGAATGTTCTCTCTGTTCAGACATAATCTGGAATATGACGTCGCTGTGGCCGTTTCAAAAACAGGGGGGAACGGAAACATTTCGGGGAGCAAAAACAAACAGTTTAGTATCCATGGCTTTCCCAACAGCCTCTTAACCAGCAGACGACAGGCTGCGCAGTCTGGACACGCATGCTATTTATCGCTCTTCAGCAGCACCCACAGGACCTCAGCACTCTTTACTAACCACCCTGATGTGTTGCTCTTGGCCGCTGTTATTTCTCCCCGTAGGTCCTCAAAGTGCCAAAAGGCATTAGACGGCCCAGGGAGACTACGGACCGAACTGGACTCGTTTGGTTTCAACACGTCTGAACGTTGCCCGTTCTGGTGGCGGAGGCCATGCCGTGTGTCCAAACACAACAAGTCCTAAAGCCCACGTTTCATCGTCTCTTGCTCTGCTTTTAATGATTGTACGGTAATCTGTATGGGTTTTCTCTGACTAGTGATCACTGCAGTTTACGCTACACATGGTCTTTCTCAAGGACACGTTTATAATATCTCTGTGGTAACAGAAAGTGGGTAGAAAATGTTTAAAGAAAACTCAAATGAGCTGCTAGAATCCCCTTAAGTAAGTGAAAAGAAGACTATTTGCACTGCACATGGTATTTATTGAAACTATAAATAATTCGCCCTCGCCATACATGAACGTCCAATGTCACAAATAAGGGGCATAAAACTCAAAACGTGTTATAACTAGAGTCCATCTTGCAACAGGTCACACCAGCCGCGATGCCAAATAGGGCCAGGAGCTTCATACCCCCTCCTTTCTTACTCGGACCACACACACATCTTCAAACTCAGACGTAATTAGAATGTCAACTACACACCTTTAAAGTTTGCCAGGGGCATAAAGTGGAGGGAACAATGGCCCCCTTTGCCCCCCCTTTCTCAGACCACGCCCATCGACGAACTCAACCTTCATTTTGATCTCAACTACACACCTGTTGAGTTTTGTGACTGCCTCTTGTACTGTTGGGACGCTGTCCACAGACACCGTACCAGATGAATGTAACTAGAAGGAAGTATTTCCTTCTATAGACACGGAGTACTGACATGAGAGTCAAACCCGGTTCACTTGGCATTTACTTGGAATTGGTTCATGTTGAATCTGGCGACCACTGCAAAATGACCCTAAAGCTTGGCATCTGACCCGCAGACACTTTCTGGCCCCTTAATGGTGACAAAGTGCCACTAAGACACAGAGCTACAGACATTACTCAGGCCTTGATGTTCTCTGCGACAGAAGTGCAGTAACAGATCTCCAGTGACCGCATCAGTGACCTGCTCTGTAGCATGTACTTCCTTTAGATAACGATCAAAGGATGCATCCTGTGCTGTGAGGCCTTTTGCTTTGTCTTTTCTAGGCCAAGCCAAAGCCGTTAAGAGAGTCTACACGCATGGACTCTGGTCAACAGTCATCTCTCTCAGGTTGTCTTTCAGTGGAGAGCATTAAGCAATGACATTTATCAACCATTCAGATACTGGACTTCATTCTTCACTGCAGAGTAATCCTCCTTCCCTTCAGTTCATCTGACAACGAAGTGGAAGAAGAGCTGCGATGGAAAGATAAATAGCACTCGAGTTCCCTTTCTAAGTTTCTTTAGTCACATTTACAGATTTTGAAATGGAAGTTTGACAATATTGGTTTCACTCAAGATTTCGCGAAGAAGTATACAAATACATAAAAAGCGTGATGATGAATAAATAAACACAAATATACTTCAGAGATAATCACAACCTCCTAAACATGGTCAAATTTGTTCGCATGCTTGCCTGAACACGGGCGAGAGGCCCAACTATAAGAAGGCTTGGCTGGCAATTGTTTACTACTTGTTGATGAATGAATAATAATAATAATAGTCTTTCAGTCGATGAGGCCAAGCCTACCTCTGTAGTGGCAGAGGACAGCAAGGGAGAGAGGAAAGAGACTTTCAGGCTAGTTGCAGTCGAGAGCCACGCTAAGCCATGGAGTCAAACCTGGTAGGAGAGAGAGAGAGAGAGGAGCAGACATGAGTATCACGAACGCAACTCAAAGAGATGAGCCAGCATGAGGCTACAAGACACTGATGTGATATTACACTAACCAATTAAAATCGTGAGATAAAAACCCATTAACACACAGCGCCGAACCAGACACCAATGCTGCTTGCATGAGTGTGCTTGAAGATAAGTGGAGAATGAAACAGATGATGAGTACCACTAAAAGATAAAAGATGCCTGAATGAAACTGGCCGACACTCGAGGTCTGAAAATGTATGTTCACGGGTTGCGAGGAAAACCTGCAGCGGTCTCTATGACAATGGAAGTGGATGGTCCATTCAGAGACAATAGAAACATCTTCGTACGGATGATCAAAGAGCTGTGATGCAGCATCACGCTGAAGTGTGAGAGAGAGAGAGAGAGAGAGAGAGAGAGAGAGAGAGAGAGAGAGAGAGAGAGAGAGAGAGACACTCTCGGAATAGAAATCAATCCAACGGTGCACACAGAAGCTTTCAGGACATGTGCTTTACATAAATACATTACATTTATTGATGTGTCAATTTACTGACACTCAGGGCAGATAATGGTGCTGCACTACATATCTGATATTTGTAAGTTACGTTTGTTGACTCCTTGCATAGAAGCAGAAAAAAATAATCACATATTGACATAAAAGCGTGTATCACTTAAGTGACAAACACAAAAACCCACAACAGTCGAACCATTGATTTGACGGTAAATTAATTTCAATTGGCGGGGATAAAAGACACGAAATGTCCGACAGATTCCAACAGTCAGAGCACGACACGCTGTGCGTATGCATGTTGGGGCAAAACGATGGTGGGTGGAGCGGGTGAGGGCGAGAGAAAGTGGGCTGCAAAAGAGAAGACGAAGGAACAAACGACTGTCACGGCTGACGGGCCGCTGTGGGATAAACAGCAGAATCAAAGAGCAGATCCAGATGGCGGGCGCTGCCTGCTGCGCTGCTCCTCTTTAATGGCAACAAGCACCGTGTGTTCCATCAAAGGGTAATACATACAGCACACGCACACACACACACACACACACACACACACACACACACACACACACACACACACACACACACACACACACACACACCAGTGAACGCACTACTAGAGTCAGATGTGGGCTTGACGGTAGAGGCTTTGCGTAGGTCAGCGCAGCACTACATTATTCTGCTGAGAGGCAGTGCCGTCGTGTTCTGCCACTGGGGTGTGTTTGGTATTTCAAACCTGACACAGGTGATGTGATTGCAGTGGCCCCACACTTTGGCAAATGATCACCATTAGACTGTGCGACAACATACGAACATACCCACCCCCACTCCTAGTCCGCTTTCTTGCTGAATGTGTTGTAAACAACCCGTGATCCGGTCTCTCCTCAACATGTCATTACGACAGACAAAGGAAGAAAGTGATCCACGTAGACATAACTGAGCCGCCCTTTTCTATTGCATTTAGGATTCTAGAAACAAAACAACACCGGTACGGGGAGTCAGCGCCACACAGACAATGATTGTCAACAGGCAACAAAAAGTTAATCTTCAATCAGCGTTTGAACAGCTGGCGAGTATCGGTCAAATACTTAGTGACTATAAGTGGACAACCTGTAAGTGCCTGAAAGGTCAAAAGAGGCAACAAACTGATATCCGTGCGCTCTCACTGGAAAAGCTAACACGGCCATTACCCAGACTTCAGTGTGGAGCTATCATCTCAACCAGGGTGGATTCTGTGATTCACTGAACACATAAACTGTCTTCGGGTTTCATCTGTGCTATATTTTCTGCAGCACTAGAGGATCAGAGTTCAACTAGGTAATGGTTTGAGTGACAGTATCTGGGTGTGTCTCCTCCCCCTGAGGCTGTTCTTTCTCTCTCAGAACAATATAAAAGGCTTGGCTGAGACACATGCAGTGCAGGTGAAAGGCTTTATGACCTTCTACTGCAGGGCAAACATCTGTCCGAGTGTCTTAAGACAGGATTCAATGAAAAACAGATAACCTCACATGTGGGTGTGGATTCAGGATGTGAAACAATATTCAACGTCTAACCAGTATTTTATTGTTTCTGTCTTTACAATGTAAAGTACCTTTGAGTACCTTTTAAACAAATACAATTTATTATTATTATTTTACAATCCTGTTTGCAGCAAAACAATCAGTGAATCATCTTGAAGCCATTCAATGGAATAGGAACTATGTATCTCAGTAACAAACACACTTCGTCTCTGCATACTACGTAGTGGGTCAACTTGACTACGAACAGGCCCGGCTGTGAAGCCTTCACGTGATAAAGTACCCACACCCTTCTGATGAGCCCGGGAAAAACGTTCCTGAATGTCACGGCCGCGGTCCAGACAAGAAGAGTAACATGCTGGATTACTTGTTTTGACAAGTGAAAATGTACTGAACGTGTGTTCAGGAGAATCTTACGTTAAGTCTCATTTTGAGGCAAATGTGTGTTAATTAGCAGGAATGTAGCTCAAAGTGAAATCAGTCATTTAAATTAAGGTAAAAAGGTTTTGTACAATGTTATTGTGCTTCTAGGAGATGCAGTGTGAATGACAGCATGAGATAAGTGAAAACTGCAGCCTTAGTCTAAGAGCTAATAAATCATAAACCGTCATGAGGTCTGGTTTCTGTTAAAAAAACAACGCACCACTGACAGTCGTCTATGGAAAAACAGAACATGTTGTGACGAAACCCTGAGTCAGCACATTATTAAAAGACAAAGAGGCCGACAACCTTAAAGCTTTAGTCTAAAAACTAGTTATTCTACAGTACGTCCTGGATGACTGGGAATCTTCTTAGAAAATCATCTTATCCATGTGTGTCCGTTATGATGAATAATAAGGGTTTCACATCCAAATAAATAATATTTGGATAATTAACATTGCTAATATCAACTAGCTGTACCATATACACACGCACACACACAAGCACAGAGCATGAGAACCACTCCAGTCTGCAGTATCCTGGGCCTTAAATAGACCACGTCTGGTTCCAACAAAAATGTCCTTTTTATCCAGAGATAAGACAGAAATGATGTCATCACTGTGGCTCTTTCACTAGTCACTTGTTCTGTTCCCACACACACACACACACACACACACACACACACACACACACAGTGTCTTTTCCTGCCTTTGTGGACTTAGCTGAAGTAAAAAAACTTCTAAAAAGAAACGGTACAAAAGGATCAATGGCTGGAAGCCAAACACCATGGGACAGTCTCAGCTAAGAAAAGAAGCTACACAGCCAAACTTCAACAGCGAGTGCAGAAGTATGTAGGCTGGTAATGTAAAGTAGGAGGACTATAAACAAATCACAATGAACTGCCCTGGGTGGCATGTTGTTCTGAGTGGGAGTAGCATGACAGGGCTATTAACTCCTGTAACTGAGTTCTGTAACCTGTGTGCTACAGTCTGATTTAACACAATCACTGCAAAGTGTGGGGGGGGGGGGAAGTCAGATATTGCACCATTTTAAAAATTAGTGGACACAAATAGGGTACTAGAGAATGCAAACACACATTGTGACGTGGAAACTCCACTCTGAAGTCATCTGAGAGGACATTGGGATAATTACTTTCCCATCCAAACCATAAGCACAGCTTTTAAATGAATACTAATAATTCACACTTTGACAGCCTAGGGCCGCCTCTGACACCACAGACCGCGACCGGTTTTGCTGCAGCACCACTAAAGTTACCTCACTTTTCCTCGCTTCAGTCGTTAGGAAGGCAATAAGAGAACATCATCGCGTGTGTGTGAATACCAGAGGAGCCTCATTACACAGCGCGTGCGATGGATAGTATGTCTTGAGTAATAAGGCTGCAGATTCACAATTACACCGTCTGCCATGCCGCAGCGTCCAGAGAGCAAATGGCTGAAATAAACACGCAGCACACGAACACAGCACTCACAAATAACAACGTGACAACTAGCGAGTTCAAACGGCAAGAACACGTTTTAAAGTTGTCATTGAGTGACATGGCTGTGGGCTCCACCGCAGCTCCTGTTATCGCAGTGGGAGGAGATGGGTGGGTGTGGGTGTGGGATGAGCTAACGTGGGCTAGCTAGCGCTACTTTAAATCTGACAGGTGAGTGAGTTGCAGACAGTAACACCACCGATCATAAAGGACGATGATGCGCTTCCGTGGACATCATTCCTCGGACTAAACATACCTCAGCGTTTGTTACAGTCAAACCCTTGTCGTCCACGTTTTTACCGCACAGTCTCCCAAAGCCTCGTCCGCTGTCTGTGTCTGCAGACCGCGAACAATTCTCAACAACAACCTCTTCTTCACAGTTTCGCTAGTTAGCTCGGGTTTAGCTCGCTAACGCGGGCTAACATGCTAAAAACAAGACAGCGTCGCGCGGGGACTGTGGTCTTACCGAAATGTGAAGACTTGAAGCCCAAACCTGTCCGAGCTCTGGTTCACAATAAGATGTCCATTGGTGTCAGCGGAATTGTCTTCTGTGTGTTGTTTTTCTCCCCCCCTAGCTGTGGGATTGAAGTTTATCTCGCGGAGTAAAATGGCTGCGACTGGTCTCGGTTCGGATGCAGAGTGACGTAATGACGCTGTGGTTTAGGAAGCTTTGGGGGGGGGGGTAGTGGAGCCGGTGTTACTCCAACTACAATACAACACCTCCACGGATTTATATTTGAAATCCACGTGTTTTGTTGTTGTCACATATGATTTGGTAACATTGGTGTTGCATAACTTCCGGTCGTGAACCTGGTGGACATCCACAACCAGGATAATAAAATCAGACATCTTTACCTCCTAGCATGAAGTAAAGTGTGGTGAAACTAAAGCAATCCCCAGCCAAGTAACTACAAGTTGGCATTTTGAAATAAACACCTGGGATTATTAAAACTAAATGCACAGGACAACATGTCGTTACTACTGCGTTAGAGATTACTTAAAGAAGTTAAATGTACACGGTAGAGCCAGATTACTCCTGTGTGCTTCACTAACTGACCATTTGCTGGAGGGACAGTACTTCATACTGAAGTTGTGCATCAGATACTGAGCACAAGAGCACTACCATGCTCTGGAATGGGTGATGTCAAGTGTAGTTCAGCACTTCAGTAAGGAACCTTTAAAATGACTACTTAAGAAAATACTCACAAGTCATGGTAAGAGTAGGCAAAAAAGTACATTAAAGCAGTTTCTAAAATACAGTTAAGTACAATTATGAAGCTCTGGTTTGTGTGGTTCCATTTTGTAAGAAGTCAAACACCTGTGGAGTGTTCTTAAGGTATGAAGGGCAGGGAGTAAATAATACTGTCGCCCAAGACATAAAAGCATAAAACATAATTTAACCTTCTGCTCTTTAGGGTTATAAAAACGGTGTTGTTCCAGAAAGCTTTATTTTGAAACAAAGGTTATATAAAACAATTAAAAAATATTTAGACTTTATTTATTTTTGCCAAGATAAAACACAACTAATAAAAGTACCATTTCAGAGTAGTTTACAAAATACAATAGAAAGAAACGGTTAATTCTGTACATTAATATAAAACACATTTCACGTTTGAAGACAAAGACTCATGCCGTACAAATGTAAGATGTGAATTCAGTCTGCAACGTTCTACAGTAACGCCATCGTCATCCAACTTTACAATGAGAAACTATTCCTGACACTAGGAAAAACATATTTATATACATTTAATTATCCCTCTTAGGGAAATTCAATTTCTTTACTGCCTTTCATGTCTTTTTGGCCTTCTGCACAGGAGCAGGGACATCGGCGACATTATGCAGAAACTCATACAGCGACTTAGCGTTGTTAGCATTGCCTAGTATTTCTGCTAGCTTGTCCTGGCTGAGTTTGCATAGATCTGCCAGGTTGTCTGCATTTTTTATGAGAGCCCTATAGTTCTTTATATTGACCCCAGGCATTTTCAACAGGAAGTCGTAAGGTCCGGGGTTGTACAGTTCCGCCGATTCAGCCACCATGTCTGACTCGGCTGTGACTGCCTGAGCCGCTGCAGCATCGGGTTCAGAGCGACCTCGCTTCAGTTCCAGGAAGAGCTCAGCTGTGGCGTGTGGGGAGGGGCACCAGAGTATACGCAGCCGGGGGAAGTGCAAGGTGAGCAACGTGAGTCTCGAAGAAACATCAGTCGACGATATCTCTTGACGGAAATCTGATCGGGCCATTAGGGAAAACGGTTTCGCAGGGTCGAACTCGATGAGAAGCACCGGCTTCTTGTAGTACCGGGTCATGGAGAGACACTGGGTGTAGAGGCGGCCGCTCTGCAACGAGCCAATTAGATCGCTGACGCTCTTGCGCTCCACGCACGTGTCCGGGGTCAGGATGTAGTCACCTACTTCTAAGGTGACGGGCTCGATGTCCAGCCCGCGGCGGTGCAACATAGAGGGCAATTCACTGCGGAACTCCCGCATGTCCACAATGACTCGGGAGGGCTCCTTGGGCTGCTCCTGGCCTCCTGGTTATTGGACAGGAGAAAAGAAACACAAAACAATGAGACACTTATTCAAGGAAAACGTGGGACTTTCTTTTATAAGGATGAATAAAGGAAACTGTCAAATTCAAAGAGAATCAAATAAAAACAGAGAACATGACTAAAATAGACATGCCTGCTTTGCGGGTGTTGGTGGTGGCATTGGCAGGCTCTAAATTTCTAGCAAGGTCTAGGTTGGTGTCTTCTCGCCCCTCCCTCTCCTCTGGGATGACCATAGTAGCCTTTTCCCTGCAGAGAAACACACACACACATAAGCACCAAGGAGAAGCAGACACTTCACCAAAACACACACCAATAGATGCTCCCGAGGTGCAGGAGGAGAAAGAAATGGTTCTGACCTGATCAGGTGTTCGAAGGCTTTCTTTTCCTTGGACAGCGCCGTCAGGTACTTCTGTTCTTCCGTCGAGCCTCCATAGATGAGGAAATACACCCTTAGTGTCTTTCCGGGCCGGCTAGCTTTGTAGATCTCCAGCTGGCGCACAAAGCTGATTTCAGCGTCGTACAGCACCACGAAACTGGGCTCCACCTCATGCAGCACCCGCGTCAAGCTGTGGGGGTCAGTGAGACCTTTAAGCGGGTGAATGACAGTCAGCGGCTCCTTTAGGACACCGTAGTAGGCATCCGACGACAAATCCAGCTTCAGCTGTTCTTCCTCCCCGCCATCCTCCTCCATCGGGTCCTCCTCGTCTCCACTGCTGCCCATCGCCGCTGCTTCGTCCATCTCTTGCCCCATCATCTGGGTCAGGGTCAAGGACGGCCTTTTTTTACTCTTCGTGGACTTTTTCGTCTGCGCGGGCTCCTTTCCCTTGGCTCCGTTTTTAGGCCAGCCGAGGCCCCTTTTGTGCGATTCGAGTTCCATTGCAGCGGCCGCAGCAGAGTCCCGTTTACCGACTGTGCGGACATACAGCCGGTTGAGCATCCAGTCAGAGCCGTGCTTGATGTACTGCTGAAGCTGGGCACAAGTCCGGTCATCACTGGCACAGATCAGCACACGGCCTGGGGGAGGGGGGGGGCATGTTAGGCAGTTAGACACCAGGGTCAGGCGAGTGTGTACATCCTTCTGTTAACTAATAGTATTAGTGAATCATCATATACAGAGAACGTGGATATTGGGACTCACACAGGTATACACTGTGTCATTCTGTCAGATTGTGATCTCTGTTTTTTTCACATTACTTTCAAATTACTCCACAATCTGTCTGTGTACCCTCATCAAATGCAGAAGCACCCTTTGGGGGTACAAGTACCGTACCCCTGGTTCAGAGTCACTGGCTTACTGGCGCACCTAAATGGAATGCAGCCAATCTTTAATATTATTATTTCTTGCTTTGACCAGCAAAAATGTCTACGAGAAGAAAGCCCTATCCCGTAGTCGGCATTTTTTCATTTCAAATTCACCTTTTGGAAACTAAAAGGTAGTTTTTAACGAGACTCTGTTACTATAGTTCATTATATGCAAATCTATAGAATAGAGACGACATTCACTGTTGACACGAGGGACTCTTATAGCGCTCTAACAGAACTGAGCTCTAACCTGGGTCATGTTGAGAGCTCTTGTTCTCCCTCTCAATCTCCTGCAGCACCTCAGTCAGAGCCTCCCACTTGGGGCTCTTTTCCAGCACCAGTTCCCGCTTCACCTCTGAAACACACACACACTCAGCCTTTAGTCATTCCCACATCGATGCACATACAAGCAGATACCGTTGTGGATATCCACTGTGAAGAACTTGTTGTCAGAGACCTGTTCGTTGGTCAGTTACCTAAGGCAGAGGATGACTGTTTCTCCGCCTCCGCTCCCACTTTGAGTTTCTTCTTGTTCTCTGGGATGCGGTACACTCTACCCCTGGCATTCATAAACATGGAGTTACTGGAGTCGAGGAACAACCACCCTGATGGTTACAACGACAGGTGCATGCAATCAAACATGGATAAAGGGGATTAATCACAATAATTAGGTACTACTTTTTACCCTAGGTACTTCCGGATAAGTTCTAGTTTTACCTGAATTGGATCCAAAGATCTTTTGGCTGGAGCGCAGCGACTCGAGCAGATTGAGGAAGGTGACACAGTCGTACTGTGTGAGGTAGAGCAGGAGAACCCTCAGCACTTTCAGGTCCTGGACCAGGCCCTTGGTCTTCGCTCCCAGCTGGTGCCACAAGGGGTCCAGGTAGTGACGGATGGTCTGGATGGGAGGAAGGAAAACACATTACAAGAGGCCAAACAGAAGCAGATTTTTTTTTAAAATGTAACATCAAATTCCATACCAAAGCATCTTAATCTATGTCATTAGTGACAAACCTTTTCGAAGGCGTTGCTGAGCGTGTTCTCCACTGAGAGGTCCTCAGCCTCCAGGGTGGGGTTGTAGCGTTTCAGCTCCTTCAGACAGGCGCCCATGATGTCCAGGATGGAGCTCTGGATGGCCCTCATAGCAGGCGTCAATGACACATGGAGCTCCACCACCTCCGGCTTGTGCCTGTCCAGTGCTGCGTTTACTGATGCTTGAAACCTGTTGAATGAAGCAGGTTAAGAAAGTGAAGGTAAAGAAGGATGAGGGAGGAATCCAGTCTTTATTTAGTTACACATGAGCTTCTCCCGCTATATGTTTAAATGTATGCTGTGAAATAGGTCTATTATGTTCGGTCATACCTGGGCCAAAGGTAGAGCTTCTTGACAAACAGGTTTCTCATAACACGCTCCACCTGGCAGAAGCCCGAGGAGAAGGACGTGGCCTTGTCAGTGAAGGCCTTAATGAAGCCTGTCTTATTCTTCTGTCTGAAAAGACGAAGGATAAAGGACTCCTGAAACGACTCGATGATTTTATGAGCACGATACACCAGGATGCCTGAGGGGGTGGAATGGAAAGACAGTCTGGGTTATTGTTTGGTACTAAAACCACTCTGAGTGAACAGAAAATTAAACAAAAACCTGTAAAATGTAATGCAGTGCAACAGCCATCAATACTACATCACGTAATAAAAGGTTTTGATGTAAATGGTTTTTTTCTTTAATAACCTTAAAACTTGTTATAAAATGTATTTAAGCCAATCTGTAAATGTATATTTACAACAAAGGAGTTTTAGACTTTTAGATGAAAAAATAAATAAAAAAGATATCGGCGTATTTGTTCTGGTAGCAAATTCAGAGAAAAATATAAACTTGTCTCTCTTGTTATTAAAATACCTGTCAATCAAATTGTGAGTGACATCATGCTTGAAAACCAGGGCCTGGTGTCTTTAAGATCACTACTGTTCCCCTTAACTTAACCTGGCCGAAGCCAACAGATCA
This sequence comes from Leptoclinus maculatus, assembly GCA_032191485.1. NCBI lineage: Eukaryota > Metazoa > Chordata > Actinopteri > Perciformes > Stichaeidae > Leptoclinus > Leptoclinus maculatus. The sequence continues at coordinate 11,367,723 of JAVDOI010000015.1, forward strand.
GATGTTAAAAGTTATGTTATATCAATTATCAATCCTGCGTTAAGGCCATTAAAAAATATATTAGTAAGCAGGTGTATACAAATTAGTAATAAGTGACATAATATCAAAGGATGAACAAATCAAACATGGCTTTTATTTCAGCCACGATCAGGCAGCGGTCTGACCTGATATGAGATGAGCAGGGATGCGGTCAGTGAGGAAGTCGACCACCAGGATTCTGCTGGTGACGAACAGCACCCCTCCCTCAGTGTAGACGTTATAGCGCTCGGCGCTGTTGACGTCGCTGGTCACTGTCCTGGGCAGGTGGGCCACGCCCTCCACTCGCAACTGCTCCGTGAAATACTCCTGAGAAGAGAGACCAGAACGAGTTTGTTAAAGCTGCTCCAACACCTCGAGTAACGGTTTATTTACATTATCCACGTCAGCCACCTCGCTGCCCCGTTAGTTAGCGACGGGACAAGCTATGAAGCCTTTATAGGAGACATGTAAGCTAGCGGTAACCTAACAGTGCGCGTGTGTTCTTCACCTGTTCAGGTGGGGTTGTGTTGAGCAGAAGGACCAGGCTGCCCTGCTCCGAGTAAACCCGCATGAACTGCAGCAGGATGCGGTCTATCCCCATCCCCTCCGCCACCACCAGCAGCCCGTCGCATTCAAACAGACTCAGAAACATCTCGGTCTCAAACTCGAGCAGCGGAGCCGCCATGTCGGCGGCACAAAATCACGAACACAACCACGTTTTCTCTCACTCCCACTTATAAAAGTTAGCTAAAGAACATCATTGACACCATACAGGGTCGGCTGCTCGCACCCGCTATCCAACTGATGTTTTGAACATGCATATCCGGTCACGTGACACTGGAAACAAGACAGTGACAGTGAGCGTGACTTTTAAGCTCAACAGCGCCGCTTAGCGACATGGAGGACAGTAGCAGGCAGAAAAACGCATTAAAACCTGCCTCTTATGTCTGGTGATGCTAAGTTCTTCTGTATGAGCCAGTGGCGGCTGGTCCATAGAGGGCGCTAGGGCGCCGCCCCCCCTTGAGCTACAAATAATAAAAAATAAAATAAATAATAATAATAATAAATTATACAAATTGACAATATTTGTGTTTTTGAAACATGGAATCACCCAGTAATATGTGTAAAATGTGATATCTGCGGTAAATATATGCTTTTCCTGCATGTCCTCTCTGCCTGTCTGCTCATCCTCTCCTCTGTGCACGTCTCAGCTGCTGGGGCGCTGGAGAAACTGCCCCAAAGAGGCGGGTCTACGAAGCAGTTTAGCCAATGATGCTTTAATGCTGACTAAAGATATAAATGAGTGACATACAATTTAGCCAATCAGCGTCCTCAAATAGATTCAGCTTGGGGCAGATTTCGTTCTGCCCCAAACTGCGCATTCTCGTCAGGACTAGTCTCTACAGGAGAGCACCAGCGCGAGCACTACTCCTCCAAGACCCGTTTGAGAGGAGAACTGAGAGGAGAAACTACTGAAAGAGCTGATCCCAGATCAGCCTGACCTCACAATCAGACAGCAGACTAGCAGGACAGAGAAGCAGTACATGAAGCTTCTCTACTAGCTGTACACCAGACAGGTTTGACTAGCTGGATGATGTCATGATAATAACTTATTTATCTTTTTAAAACAACGGGGACAGAACCAGCATGGACAGTTAGGGAGTGAGGGACATGAAGCACCTGTCTGAGAAATGGATATATAGTTATATATATATATATATGTGTGTGTGTGTGTGTTTTATATTATAGTGAATATTATTATATGACATATATATTATTATATTATACAGAATATTATATGATATATATATTATTATATTATACAGAATATTATATGATATATATATATTATTATATTATACAGAATATTATTATATGTTATATATATTATATTATACTGAATTCCCTGTGAGGGTGACTAAAATAAGATATCCTGACGTGTTTGTGAAAGTGTTATTTACTGCTTTTTTTCGTGTTGGAATAAATGTTAAATATTTAACTGTGTTTGATACCTTAATTTGTTTGCATTAAATCATTCTGGGATGTTTGCTGAAATTGATTGGATGTGGCACAGCCCTACCAAGAACATTTTCCACCAGCCGCCACTGTTCGTTACTATATCATCACTGTCACCATCATTCAACCTCTAACCTGTTCTGTTGTAACTCTGCTGTCAGCGTCTCAGCACCTCTGACAAAATCATGTCATCATAATGTAAGCAATTGGGTCTAAAGAATGATTTAGCACTGTGCTTTGTGTGTGAACACTGTTGTAGGAGTTGACTATATGAGTTATTGTACAAGACTGAAACATGGAGAGCACAGCTACTCTCACATTTCTAAGATGTCTCATGTTGTTGTATAGTAGTCAAATGATTGTTGTTGAGCGCTGTGTGTCTATCTATGTGCATGTAGATAAGTCATATTCATTGTATGTGTACACAGTTGCTGCGGTCGAAAAGTCCAAAAATGACCTCCTAACGTCTATTCCTAACCACTTTTCATTGACCTCTATGGAAAACGTCATGGGGTCAAGGAAAGATGTGAAGGAGAATTCATGAGGAGTTAGGAAAAGACAAAAGTAGAGTTTACAGAATGTGACTATATTTCACTAAGCTACATAAGGATGATACGACGGCGGCAATCACTGATGTAGGTCTAACGTGGCAATTCGGTTCGGTTATATTTAGCTTTTTAACAGTTTAATAATCTATCATAGTCCGAGTTTGTTTTTTACGGACTTTAATGCCTACTTGCTGTTAAATCATGCTGCTGTATGTAAAAATGTCCCTAAACCTGAAGGATTACATGTGTTCTGATGTGTGAAGTAGATAAGGTTGTGCAGACACAAGTACTGCAAGATCTTAAAGAAATCCTGTTTGTGGAACAGACTAGGATGGTAAAATGTCCTCCTGCTTGTTTCTTTAAGCTGGTGTGCTGTATTGTGCCATCAGAAGACTGTTGAGGGCCTCTTACACTCTCCGCACTGCAGGAGGAAGCATTGAGCATCCTGTGGTCCCCGGAAACGTCTTCTTGAATTTTGGCAAACTGAGACTAGACTGATGAGTGCTGAAAGCAGTCTGACCAAAGCCGAGCATGAGATTAAATTGCCCCCTATAGCTGATAAACCTGTTTTTGTAATAGCATGGCGGTACCTCTGGGTTGACCTTCAGGCCAAAATTCACTTTTTGTTAATGGTTTATTTTTTTGCAGAGTGGTATCCAAGAATAGCAATGTTTTTTTCCTCAATTTTTCATCCTTCAATGTATTTTGTGTTCAATGATCATCACATCTTTACTGCCAGCATGGCCTGTTAGTTGTATGTGTGGAGAAAGCATTGTTCTGTCTAACAAACCCAACTTAATGCTTAATTACCGAATGAAATACTTGTTATTATTCCTGAAGTGTTTACAATCCGTCTTATGTGTTCATCTTCTTACCTCCCTGACCTTTGATGGTTTCTCAGAGCTGTTGGATATGTGGCAATGCTTTGATCTGTATATGGACGGATTTAAAATCCTGTGTCCTACAAAGTAATCCTCATGACTCGGTGTAGCTGCTTGTTGAAAGATGCAAAGCTGTTTTAAGTCACTATATGTTACGGTCGGTTATTCTGGACCCATACCAGACACCGAGACGGCATGGTAGGTGAAGAAAAAAGGTTTTATTTAGTTGTTCGTGGAGCCGGTGGAACATGCAGGTAGGAAGGTGAGGCGGTGCGTGTGGTGGCGGCGGCTGGGCGACGACGTGGCACAGGAATCTTGAGGCACAAGGAGAACACAAGTTAGTTGCAAATCTAGCGAAACAAAGGTAAACAACTCTAAGAAGAGTGCAAAACTCAGAGCTGACGGAACAATCTGGCGATGAGAATGAAGGAAACCGGGGTATTTCAGCTGCCTGTGATGACGGTCTGATTGCCAGCAGGTGCGGAGATGAGCCCAGGTGCCGGATGATGGAAGCCGCGCCCCTGACACATATATGCTCATACTCATCTTTTAGTCCACTGTGAAAGGTAGCGGCTCAGGAGGTGGAGTGAGAGAGAGAAAAAGAAAAATAACGGTAAGACAAATAATATTGTATTCATTGAATCAAAGACTAAATGATTCATATATTTTACAATATATTTTGACGCTCATACAACCTTTTTTGTCCACGGTGAACAGCAGCAGCTGAAAAAGATGTAGCATACAGTTTGTAGATATATTACTTTGTTTTTATATTGTAGACTATTCTAGGTCACTTTCTCAACAAAACAGAAGCTCCTACTTACTTTTTCCGGCCAAAGGGAACACAAACATGGTTAGTAACACAAATGATCTTTGAATTATTGAATTAAGAATTTAATATGTTTTAAATGTTACTATACCTTTTGGGGCAATATTATTAAGGCAATTTTAACCCGCAGACTTTAACCAAACTGTCTTTGGGGAGTTTCCCTGGTCCCGTTTTCATGAGGTTTGCTCGTATTGGATGTTCTGTATTTAGGTGCCCAGTGCAGTGCCAGTAAATTTTCAAGCGAAGGTGGTAAGTTCCTCTTCTCACATCAGCTTTCAGCGATATCTTTAGTGTTGACCTGGAGAGGATTATGTATGACAAATGCCAACAAGACTGCATGAAGACCATACTAATGAGAAGAAGATGAGGATGGATAGGAGAAAATATCCTGCTGATATTACAAGAACAGCCTTACATTGGACACCAGAAGGGAAAAGAAAAAGAGGCCGACCAAGAAACACATGGAGAAGAACTGTGGAGAAGGAGATGCAGAGCCTAAACCACTCATGGGGCACCATCCAGCGACTAGCCCAGGACAGACAGGAGTGGAAGACTTTTGTTGCTGCCCTACATGCCAAGAGGCATAAAGGGAAATGATGATGGAAAGGATTACAGACACTGAGGGGGATGCATGTAGTGTGATTCAAGCACACCCCCCACTGGTGCTGTGACAAGAAATATTGTGCTCATTGGAACACCAATCAAGCTAAAGGTTCCTTGCCCTGCCAGATGCAAAGGCCGGCCCTCAGGGTTAAAGTGAGTCAATCCAACCGCCCCAGTGCGAGACGCTACATGGGGCGTCATCAGCCCTGCCAGATGCAAAGGCTACCATGAGAACCACTGGTCCTGCTTCGATGTGGACTCAGGGGTTGCTCCGATGACATTTCCGGGAGGATTGATCCATCCAGCATGCATATATGAGTAGATACCATAGAAAAGCCCCAGTGCAAGACGCTACATGGGGCGTCATCAGCCCTGCCAGATGCAAAGGCTACCATGAGAACCACTGGTCCTGCTTCGATGTGGACTCGGGGGTTGCTCCGATGACATTTCCGGGAGGATTGATCCATCCAGCATGCATATATGAGTAGATACCATAGAAAAGCCCCAGTGCAAGACGCTACATGGGGCGTCATCAGCCCTGCCAGATGCAAAGGCTACCATGAGAACCACTGGTCCTGCTTCGACTCAGTGGTTGCTCCGATGACGTTTCTGGGAGGATTGTCAGCCCGTCCCATCGTAGAGTCAATCCGAGTCGCTCTCTTCGGACCACCTCGGCCTCTTCGCAGCAGCCTTCTCCTCGTCGTCGCTCTCTTCCCTGTGTCGTTTTGTGGAGGAGCCGAGGCCAGAAGTTGAGGGAGATCCAGCATCCGTGAGCTCTTCAGAAGAATCTTCCCTGGAGAGTGGCCCGATGTCTTCAACATCCTCGAAGTCCTCGTCCTCAAGTATGACGACAACAATCTCAGTGTCCTCGTCCTCAAGTCCGTCGACATCGATCTCAGGGTCCTCCTCCTCTTCATACCTGTTCCTGAACCTGCCAATAATACGCTCAACAGCAGCTTCAACAGCAGCTTCAAAAGCAGGGTCAGCGTGAGGGATAGCAGGGTCAGCGTAAGGGAAAGCAGGGTTAGCGTGAGGGAAAGCAGGGTTAGCGTGAGGGAAAGCAGGGTTAGCGTGAGGGAAAGCAGGGTCAGCGTAAGGGAAAGCAGGGTTAGCGTGAGGGAAAGCAGGGTTAGCGTGAGGGAAAGCAGGGTTAGCGTGAGGGAAAGCAGGGGCAGCGTGAGGGAAAGCAGGGGCAGCAAAAGCATAAGGATCAGCGTAGGGAACAGGATAGGGAACAGCGTAGTAAACAGGGTAGTAAACAGGGTAGTAAACAGGAAGAGGAACAGGGCCTTGTTGCTCACCAACGCCAACCTCTTCCTCGTAGTCGGGAAGGACCGGGTCGTCGGGAGGCCTCTCGTCATCAGGGCGGTCAGCAGGCAGACGTGGAGTGGGGCGGACTGAGGTAGGAAGAAAAAAATTGATTTAAAAAAACTTACATCCACAAGCCACCAACTAACACAAAAGGCAACTATTTCAGTATTTATCAGGAGCAAATTATGAAAATGCTATTTCCATGTGAGACCATAGCCACGGTCCAAACTTATTCTAAAGGGAAAGGCCAGTGTGCACATTATCACCAGCCGAGCACTTTTTAAAAAAACGCTCTTTCATTTGGAACTGGATTCAGAAAACGTTCACATACACTAATATAATCCGACAACATTTGCCCAAACTATTTTCCACTCCTTCATAGTGTATATGCAACCTTGTACTGTAAGAGATGTGTTGGTAAAAGCTGTTGTCCTCCATTGTACCACGCTGTACACACTGCAAAATACTACACACAAATACTTCATCATGCTCTTATAGCATCTGTTTCTTCACTTAAAGAACATATTCACAATGTTAAATTGTGATGAATGGATCCAAATCATATTCATTTGTTATCGTTTGTTTAAAGAGCACAGTAGCAGTAATGAAGGGCTAAAGAGCTAGTGATGTGGAGTTGTATTCAGTCAGATTTAGTTATTTGGCATACAGTACTTCTGTCTCTACTTGGTGAGGGAAGAATGGATCAGTTTAACCCTTGTTTGCACAACACAATTCTACACAACAACCCTGTTCACATTGTATAGCCATAATAAAAGTCAGACTACTCTATTATAAGTCAGAACAAAGCGTGTTGCATCATAGTTTGGACCTTGTGGTGATTCTGACTCTATTCAGTGAGAGATAACACTGCCTCCAATACTATCTAAAGTTTCCAATAAACTGTGAAAAACACTGAGATGAAGCCAAAAGGTTTGATGCGCAGAGACCCGTGTGCATAATTACACACGCAATTACACACGCCAAAACATGGGTCCCTGCCATTAGCTAATTCACTAGTAACAACATGGTTTCTGCAAAATATCGACAGCGAAATATGTGCATCTTGGTACCTCAAACTAATTTCTTTTATTTAGTCCACTGCATGACAAACCACTTTACAGATAAAACTACATCAACCACAAATCACAATGTTATGATGACACTAACATGACTGAGAGGTGACTGAACGCTTTGGTTTTTAGGTCCATTAACTGTCAGACATTTACGTTCACTAACGTTAACGTTACATCTCTTTCATTCAGGCTCATAACAATATTGATCCGTTGGTGCATTTTAATGAATCTCTTAAAGTTAGCTCTCAAATGTTCCTTCTTGTAGTTCTATCGTTGCCATGGTGCGAGAAGAGTTCTATTTTGTGTGTCTTTTTGAAACTGGTCTTGGCAATGGTGTAGGCGCCATTTTGTTTCCGAGATTTTCAACACAGAAATCGAAAATGTGATCCCCTCAAAAAAAATAAAAAAATGTCCCTACACATGTGTTAACACATACCACACATTTCGAAGACAAAAGTCCAGTTGTAACATATAATTATTGTTTTACACGATGAAATGTGAGAGGCCTCAAAATCTGAGTTTTTCAAATTTGCTAGCTTAAATTCTGAACATTCTTTAGCTTAATATTCAACAATTTAACGTAATTAAACGCACATTTTCTACTGAAATTACCCTTTATGGAGTCAAGGAACATTAATAAACACATTTGGCATGAAATTAAAATGGTTTTTTGTATGTACCTGCTAGGGTGGGGAGATCCCGTCTGTTTCTGCTCCACGGTGAGGGTCCACTGGAAGCCATTATTTCAAAAATCTCTAGAGCTCAATCTTCTCGATGCCACAGGTAAACTTGTTAGGTTCAAGTGCAACTCAGAAAGTCAGTTTTCCGATGACGTCACTATTATGTGGCCACGCCCCCTCCACTAACGCAGGCATACGTGTGAGAGATATTTTATTTTATAGTAAATTGTGTAAATGTAAATAGTTTGGACTGTGTGTGTGTTTACAATAGGTGTTTCCATGAATCCGTGATGTGTGTGATGATCTGTGATGATACACTTTCACATCATCTTGACTCAGAGCATACATACAAGGTTCAACCAAGAATGAAACATGTCAGCAGTTTCATTTGTGTTGTTGTTGATTTAGATATAAAATAATGAATAGAAAGGCAGTAGGCATGAGTAGCATGAACTAAACTAAACTTGAATCACTGCATGCTTCCATCGACATCATGCAAAGATTGCACAATTCATGAATCCCAAATGTATCGCATTTAATTGAGTACCATGTGGGGCTTTTTATTTGCCACTGGGATGATACCGAGCAGCCCACGGTCACCCAAAAGCTTTGTGAAGCAATGCAATCACAGTTTTATTTTTGAATTGTTATTAATATTCACCTTTATATGCACATAGTGAGAAGATCACTTTGTGGTGCGTTTAGCGACATATTTCTAAAAACAAGGGACACTAATGATGCATGTATGTTATCTGGACAACCTCCACATGATGGCAGTATTGTAACTTTCATTCACTTTTTATTCACTGATATATTTTTGCCAACAGATGGCGCCACAGTCTCACTTGCAGTACTACAAATATGACGGCCTCTTTTCTTCTTCCAAACACAATCCTCCCATCTCTCCAATGAAGCAAGACAACACTGTGCGGGGTGAAACTGTAACATTAACTCAGACCGCAGACTGTGTTGAAAGTAAGACAGTATTGTTCTCAGCCGTGACCTCATTTTACACATTTAATCTGTTGCTCATTATCAGTCGGTGAGTTAAGTCTGGGAGCAGGAAGGGTGGGAGAGTCTTCCTCTCGCTTTACTGTCAAACGTCTGTGTGTGATCATAACAATCTAACTGAGAGCTGGACTGAGATTTCTATCCAGTAGATATCATGCAAATTGAACACTGATATGAAACAGCGTCTCCCCCCTGAACCAAATGTATTTACAAAACTCTCAGTTTAACTGATGTGGTGTTATATTATGAGTTATGAAAATACTATAAGGTCACTAATGACTGTTGCTAATTGCAACAGCTTAGTACCACATTTATATCATAATAATACAATCAGTGATAGTTGAATACTTGAAAGGCTACACATAAAGTGAGCCTATCTCATGTTGTTGTATAGTAGTCAAATGATTGTTGTTGAGCGCTGTTGCCGTTTTAGCCATGTGTCTATCTATGTGCATGTAGATAAGTCATATTCATTGTATGTGTACACACTTGCTGCGGTCGAAAAGTCCAAAAATGACCTCCTAACGTCTGTTCCTAACCACTTTTCATTGACCTCTATGGAAAACGTCAAGGAAATAATTCATGAGGAGTTAGGAAAAGACAACCGTTGTGTTTAGAGAATGTGTTTAAACTGCAGCATGTCAGGATGTTGAGAACAGAGCAACAATAAAAGAAACTGCGTTTTCATGCTTTTGTTTCAGAATTGGACTCTGTGATGCCATTATTTTCCTGTGAGTACACTCACAGTAATGTAAGTGATTTATGATCAGTTCTGCACCGACAGGTCACGGCTTGTTTCATTTAAATTTTTCACGAGAAAATAAAGCCAGACACTGTAAATGACTTGAGTGCATGAACACAGGCAACATTAACACCTCTATTAGTACAGCGATGCTGATTATCATGTATATATGGGGAGCAAAAGCGGTTCTTCTGTGTGTTTTATCACAGGAAATAAGGCAATCCAGGACTCCCTGATACAAAGAATAGTTGTTCTCATTAAATTGGTTAAAAACAGATTTAATAACTCCTTTTGTCACATTAAATATACCTTGTCTACATCGTTTTGTAGCCTTATGTTCCCCAGTTTTAATTAAGTTTCTCCAAATGAGGGCAACAGTGTCCCCTGTGTTACAACGGTAGATGTCAGTCAGTCTGTGTGGTCAAAAGGGCTGATCGAAGAGAAACCACATGAAGTTGACACTGATAAGAAAAATAGCATCAAAGAGTCAGCTACACTGTTACTGTGTTATTATACAGAATATTATATGATATATATATTATTATATTACACTGAATATTATTATATGATATATATATTATATTATACTGAATTCCCTGTGAGGGTGACTAAAATAAGATGTCCTGACGTGTTTGTGAAAGTGTTATTTACTGCTTTTTTTCGTGTTGGAATAAATGTTAAATATTTAACTGTGTTTGATACCTTAATTTGTTTGCATTAAATCATTCTGGGATGTTTGCTGAAATTGATTGGATGTGGCACAGCCCTACCAAGAAAATGTTCCACCAGCCGCCACTGGTATGAGCTGATGGTTTATTCAATATGCAAACAATACAGATGTGTCTATTTCGTGCGTTTGTATGGTTTTGAATATATCATTTTCACATTCTCATACAAATGTAAACAGTTTGGAAACTCTTCCTTGTTGATAATTTCCTGCATTTGTTTTGGTGAGATTTGAAATCTGACTGCAGAACAGACCTAATAGACCTCATGTAATCCTTTTTGTTTGTCTCTCCTGTTTTGACTTCCAAACAGACAACTCTTTGATGTCAGATTTCCCCTAAAGCATGTGAATGCACCAGGTATGATAGGAAGCATGTGATCTCAAATATATTCAAACAGAATGATAATATAATAATGATACTAACTGTCATAATATTTTCAGAACAGAAGGGAATTTAGTAGAACCAATTTGGAAAATGGTTAGCATACTCGATTAATTTGGTTAAAGCATGAACATTTTTTGTTTTATGGGATTTTCTTCCTGACAAGAAGATAATCAATGAAACCTTGAATTGTCTTGGCATCAAACATCACATTTAAAGTTGTTTAATATCATCAATGGCTGTGACCGGTCACAACAACTGGCTATCGGATGCATCAATGTCACGATATCAGTATCAGGCCTACAAAAAAACTCACACCGGTCAAACACTAATCAACTTTCAGTTAACTGCAGCAATAAGAGACACACCAACACACAATCAAACAATAAAATGGGCCCAGAAATCAAGGGTTCGTCACCAATAGCTGTTTTGGTGACAGCATTAACGGGTTTTTCGGGTGGATTATTCCTAGAAAGCACCGACAGGAACAGGGCTGTGATGTGCTTGCATAACAAAGCCTGCCAGCTGGGTTTTATAAAACTCACTGTTGTGTCAGCCCACATTTCTCTGCCGTAAGAGAGGAAGGGACCAGAATAGGTCTGTGCTCATGAACGACAGCAGAGGAGCAGGACGATGCTGAGCACACCACCACCACCCCCCCTTCACACACACACACACACACACACACACACACACACACACACACACACACACACACACACAGACAAACAAACAAACTCACAGAGGTTTTGTTACACAGAGGCACAGACTTGACTCACCATCGTTGAGACTTGAGACTTCAGGCTTGAATTTGGCCACTTTGATGTTTACATCTGTCACTCATCCGCTCAGATGTACAGACTCCGTGTGGAGCCAGATTATATAAAGCAACACCCCGAGGTGGGTCTTATTATAATGAGTTATCCGGACAATACTTTATTTTTTTCTTTCTTTCCATTCTGTCCTACTCTGCAAAGTTAGTTCAAGTTATCCTTGAAGTGAGACAGGAGATTCTGTCTGTGTGTGTGTGAGTGTGAGTGTGAGTGTGTGTGTGTGTGTGTGTGTGTCAGAAAAATTATTTCTTTCAGTATCCCAAATTTGATACTTTGGTACTTTTTACTACATGTATTTGACCGCTAAGCTTATAAAATACAAAGGTTAGACCAGTGATGTCCAACTTGTTTGGCTCACATCCCCTTTAAAAGAAAGCACCGTAATCATCTCATGACCCCTTAGATATATTTTTGTGACCCATCGTAGCGGCCTGACCCCTAAGTTGGTAACCACTGGACCAAACTACCTAACTGTACCTGAATAGCTCCACCTCGACCTGCTACAGTGCATTTACTTTTGATACATGGAACTGATGATACTTCTGCTCTTGATGAGGTCAACGCCTGGAAATATGAGAATAGAAGTGCATTATGTGGGTGTATTCAAGTATAAAAATCCCCAAAAAGGCAGGAAACGTTACACAGAAAACACAGTGAAACACTTGCATCTCCAGAGTGTCAACCCAGTTGATTTTGAAAGTGATACATTAGCTAAATAAAGACAAAGTTCCTCTGACTGCAAGGGCTTTTTAACAGCACAAAAATGTCGGACAACTGAGTGCTCAGAGGCAGGAATTTCTCCTGCAGGATTGAAGCGATGCACTGTCATGAACAAACCTATAGAGAGCAGTGGAGCGCTGTGTTCTGCAAGCGCACATCTCACTTCAGACGGTTTACCTCTGGGGCGATCTGTGTGTGAGAACTTGCTTGTGTCGGTCCAGCCTCTTCTGCAGCTCAATGTAAGGATGAAAACCTGAAGCAGGCGGTTGGGATGGAGTGGTAACACGTCACCATTAAGACTGACAAGAGAGCGAGTGAAAAATAATAATAATAATAATAATTGATTCTGCTATTATTACAGTTTTATGGTACACGAAATTGAATCAAATTGTGCATAAATGTGCTTGGAGGAGCCAAAATGATTCCCACAGAGGGAACGTCAGGTTGTTTGGCACATGTGAAGGATTGCGGGGAAAACTCTGCTTCTCTTTGTGAAAGGTTTGGCAGCTGATGAGCATCCCCATATCACGGATGGTGTGGCGTTATTGTAAATGAGAGGAGAACAGCTTGACATTGATGGCAGGCTGGAGGATACAATAAGGAGAGATATTTAACACTTCCTGCCTGACTGCGGTGTAGGAGGGGAGTAGAGAGAGCGGGAGCAGATAAAACAGCTGAAGGCCCAGATGCAGCCCTCCAGCCTTCATTAGAAAAAGAGAGAAGCAGCAGGGTTTGGGTGTAAATGGAGGGCTAAGCCTGAGAGCCAACTAGGCTCTAAGGGGCCAAACTCAAGGCCTCTGGAGGTTAACACACGCACACACACACTTTAAAGGAATAGCTCGACATTCTGGGAAACACAATTATTGGCTTTCCTGCTGGGAGGTAGATCAGAAGGTTGATGCCACTCTCATGTTTGCAGGTTGAATATGAAGCCACAGCCAGCAGCCAGTTAGCTTTAGCTTAGCACAACAGCTAGCCTAGCTACGGCCAAAGCTCACTAATTGACATCTGTATAAAATGACCTGTGGTTTCATGGGTGGTTAGGTGCCGGACTATTTACTCCACTAGTAAGCTGGTTATTAATAAATAAGTCTGTCATGTAACTCTCTGTAAAACCACACCATGACGTTAATTCTCCTCTTTGTATGGATTAAATATGTAGGATAATACCGCTTAACATTTGTGCTTAAGAGGTGCTGGCATGTGGATGTTGTCATTTTCGGATCGAAACCAGACTCAGTCGGTGAAAGAACGGATACATGAGTCGATTACTGCCGGCAGTCGCTCCCTCGGATGGATTAAATAATTCGAAATAAACATATTTATATTCTTGTTTTGTGTCCGACCTCCTAGTAATTAAGACAAATTGTGTTATTTGCCAGTTTGAATACAAATGATTATAATCAAACTTGTATTATATTATGATTATAAATCAACTTGCATTCCACGATTTCTTGCTAGTAATTATATTATGTACAGATTTTTTTTGCCAAAGTTTAAAAATGACAAACATCACAGTGTTATCGTGCATATTTACCAGTGTGATGCCGCCACAGTAGTAGCGCCATGTTTACTTCTGCCCTCAACCCAGATTTGTTATTCCTTTAATAAGGCTGATTCCAATCCTGCAACCAAAGGTTTCCAACAAAGCAATGAAGAAAAGCAAGGAAAAAATAATCAGTTTTAATCCAATTCCTTTTCTTTTTGGTAAAGGCTTTTTGGAAAGATTTTGAGAGGAATGTGAAACGAATAACCTCCATTCTAAGCCGCATGGGCTACTTTTTCAAATAATATCAGATGTGTGTCTACAGTTAAGGGCAAAGGTCCAAACTTTTAGACGTCTCCTCAGGTTGAACCGACCAACTCAAGGTCAGATTCTGAAAAGTACGACTCGCTGAAAGCCTTTTAGTGATAAGAGCAGTCACGAATTTAGAAAACTGCGCGAGCTGGAGCTAGGTTTCAGTGGAAATAAAAGTACTCCAGCAGCACAGGAGATGACTGCTGCAGGCTTTACATGTATAGCATTTCAGGTAGTCATGACCATTGTTACTCCGGCACCTTAGCGGAATGTGACTACAGATTGCAGTGCTTGGAAATGGCAGAGTGGTGCCTGCAATGTTCCCAAATTGGGATTATTACAGAACACCCTCAGCGCACTGAAATATAGATGAGGGAGAGGAGCATTTTGGCTCTCGGAGCCGGGTCAAGCAGCATCAGTCAAGCAGCCTCTGTAATGCTCAACCATAATGACACACAGATGTAATTTCTTTGTTTACGCAACGGTGGGAGCTGATTACTAAAAGCAAAGAGACCTACCTTTTTCCAGGGCTGCAATTTGCATATATTATAAGTGACAAAACACGGGATAAACATTAAATCAGTGAAGAAAAAGCACCCTCTCATGGTCCAACACAGCATGCAAAAGAAGCAGAAGGAATAGAAAGGAAAAACAAATTCTATTGGAGCAAATGTATGGCTTTAGTAAAATGCATGAACAAGGCTTGCTGCCCGTCACATCCACTTCAGCAAATCACTGTGACAGCGGATGACAATAAACAGGAGGGGAATGTGGCATTTGTGAGAAAAGATGAGAAAGGAGGATCAGAGGAGAAGACAATAACAGAACGTGAAGGAGTGAGACGCATGGAGACAGAGAAACAAATCTTTCTTGCCTGTAAATGTTTGGCGATCCAGCACAGCGGCTGGCTTTGTCAAATAGGCATATTAGATGAATAATTCAAGGCGGCTGGCAGGCTGGAGGTTCAGAGGAGGGTGTGGGGAGGTGACAGGGGAGACACGTTCCAGGCTGGACTGGATGTCGATGACGCATTGGTGGGAATGGCTGCTACGTGTGTTTGTGTGACAATGTTTGGTGAGAATATGACAAACGGATGCAAAGCGAAGAAAGGATAGTGTGTTTGTGAGAAAGCAGGCACTAACAGAGAAATATCCACACTGCAGAGGGACTCACACGCAGAGTTTTCAGGCTCTATTAGCATATCTCATTCAGTCCCTCTGATGAGCGATCATGGGGGAACTGCAAACTGTTTTCATGGTGTTTCTCCCCAGCACGGACCAAAGGCCTTCTGTTTGATGTTGCGGACGCACATTCCCTCTGTCTATAAACCAATAAACCCTGAATCCCGACAGGATCCGAAGGCCCGCCATCGACTGGCAGACCCCAAATCTACAATGCTGCACTTCCTGGACCAGCGATAGAGAGGCGAGGAAGAACAAGAGGGAACCAAAGGAGAAAAGCAGAGATCAAGGCAGCTCAAAGGCTGATTTGATCTCTACCAGCGATGTCCTGGAGAGGCGAACCTCCAATCTCTCTGTGGTTGGGGAGGAGGGGGTGTGAGGCTGAGAGCGTGCTCGTGTGGAATTTAAAACCTTGGTATAGGCGTTTTACAGCACCTTGACATTGAGGGCTACAATATTGAACTTCTTGCCTTGAAGCAGGTAACTGTATCACCCTCCTCCTTCTCCGCTTGAGAGGATTGATAACATTTCAACTCGGATTGCTTCTGGATGTGTTTAGCTCAGTTTAGCAGGAACACTGAAGAAGAAGAAGGCACCAAAATGTTTTCATTGTGAGCTCCTGGAGGTAGTGTGAATTATATTCCTGAAGAATTATGACCAAGATATGTACAAAGTGTTACATTTTATGGTTGAGGCATATTTGTACTGCAATTTGTTATTGGTCACCAAAGAATAACTTAATTATGGCGTTGTCCATGTGACAAGAGTTGCTAAAGAGGACTGAAGTTGCCATCTTTCCCCTTTGCCGCAAGCTGTCACATTTTGAGGCAACTCTGCATTCCAATATGTCTGAACGTGCCTGAAAAGTTCTTGTTAGCATGAAATGCTAATACTGGCAACAGTGGTCAAATACCAAAGTCCTAACACCATTTAGTTCTTCTCTCTGAGATATGCTGGACAATTTTCCAATTTGAATGTCTTTAAATGTAATGTATTGATGGTCTCAGACAGATTGGAGGTCAACTCTGAAAGCAGAGTTGATGGACACGCTGATGCTATTGTTACTCGAGGGAATCCAAAACTTCAATGCTGAAGGGCCGATAGATCTGTGGAAGCTGCACCACTGGTACATTGAGAATGAAGACATAAGTCACCCAACGAATTACACTTCTGCTTTTTCCCTGCGGTGACATGTCAAAATGTCTGCTGTGAAAAAGTCGAGGACGTCTTACACTTATAAGTACATGGAGTCTGGTGATTTCACACAATTCCCAGAGTAGCTATATATCAACAGTGAGAGCCATCTGGAGTCAGCTGCAGTGACTCGCAAAACAATTAGTTTTATACTTAACTTTGTCTTTTATTCTTGACCATGTAATTACCTCGGAAGTTGCTAATTAACATATTAGTTAACACATTAGCAGTCTACGGCCTATTTGAATTCAGGCGAAAATGTCTATGCAGTGTTTTATGTGATTAAGACTTAAGTGTAGGTCTTTGTTGTCAGAGTCCCAAAGGAGACGAAAGGCCGAGTCAAAGTTCACATAGAAAACATCTTGAGGATCCTTTGCTCTAATGTTGACCTATCTCAGCTAAGGACTACGAGAAGAAGGGCAGCTGGCAGAGTGATGCAAGGTCTGGATGACGCCAGTGTATCTATTACCGAGAGCCACTGACGGTGCTAGCACGTAGCGCAGGTTTAGCTAACGCGTTTGTGCAGCATAAACACTAATTCAGATGCACACACGAAGAAGTACACGCCTCTCCTTAGAAAAGCCAGATAGCTGTCAAGCGTCTGATGCAGTAAGTCAAAGGCAAAGGAGGATTTCAAACATTAGCATTCCCCCATAATTCCTCCTAATCCAAACACTAACATAACAGTAGGTAGTTCAATCTAATTGAGGAGGGGATGAAAAGCCAAGGATATCCTGTGTGGGAAAAGATATCTGGATTAATTAGTATTGTTGCGGCAGTGCGTGTGTGCGCTTGGTTGTACAGCCATTTGTAAGTGTGTGCCAAAATCTGCCTGCGTAGCGGTGAGCGCGCGTGGACGCGTGTTTGTGATTGTTACTGTATTATGTGTGGAGCCGCCAACTCATCAGTGAACGTTCGCTGACATAAGAAGCATGCGTGATTGGATTTCCTTGTTTTAATCACTCTGCCTCTATTTTTGTTTATGTGGTTGGGGCCTGTCTAATTACAAGGACGGATTAAATTTGAATGTCAACATGTTAAAGGCATGCAATCACGGTGGTAAACACACACAGAGGAGGAACCTGGAGGCATCATTTCTAAATGAATCAACCGCGTCTGAGTGCTCGTGTGTGCACTTGTATCCTTGTGAGGACCGTGTTCATATGAGCGGACGCATATCAACATGTGCTTCTGACGGACCTAAAACAAAACCTTGAGGAAAGCGTTATTGAATTGTTGTGCAAAAATAAAAGCCCAGGACTCAAAAAACGTCATCAAGCAGCTGAAGCATACTAACACCTTTACTTACTCCTGGCAAAGTTGGAAGTAGCATGCATAAGCACATACAGTAAGTGTGTCCTGTTTGTACAAGTTCCTGTAGAGTAATGTTCCGCCCCACTATAGGGGATGAGTGTGATTGAGTGACTGAGGTCCATATGTACATTAAGCCAGGGCTTTCCTCCTCGTCTTTTCATCGATCGCTGAGAAACTAAAGGCTATTCATACTAAGGACCATTGTTGCATTGCCTTGCCCCGGAGGCGCTTTCAGCGATGCGCAGCACGTCGGCAACCGTCACTTTAGTGCGTTGTTAGACTGCATCTTGGGTGCTAATGTTCCACTACAGTTTATTGCTTGGCAAAATGGCTCCATTAGCGTCGAAAAAAACCCCACAGTAATGGCATGCAGATGGGCCGCCATGCGCTGAAGCAAGTTACGAGTCGTGTGAGGGAATGTTGACTGACAGGCAGGGAGGCAAAATGGCTACCTGTCTTTACACTGTGTGTGTGTGTGTGTGTGTGTGTGTGTGTGTGTGTTTATGGAGAAATTGTACCATGATTGCCAGCCTCTCTATGTGCAAGTATGTATGTGTAGCCATCACACATGTGCATGTGAGTGTCTCAGAGTGTGTGTACATGCATTCGAGAGAGAATAAGTGTGTTCATGTGTGCACTGTTTCCTCTCAGGGGATAGCAGGTGCCTTAGAGACGTGTTCACTTCTATTCAGCTGCTACACTCTGCTGCTCCTTGGGGGTCTTATAGAAGCAGTGAGGGGAGAGTGTTGTGATGACAGTGGGAAATGGCCGCTATGCCACACTAAAAATACCGCTCTGCTGGCTAAAAGCAACTTTAAAGTCGATTAGCGTTGGCCTGCAGGAGCTCTGAACTTTCAAACTCAGTGGGCATATTATAGCTATAGCACTATGTGAAATACACCTGACTCTGCTGTGGCTGCATGTTGATCAAAGGAGACAGTAAGGAGGCACTCACGTGTTTCTAATGATGCCACCCTTCTCTTGGGGACTGAGGGACAAATGTGTGTATGGCTTTATAAGAGAGCATCGCACAGATAGGAGAATATTGCAATATCTGTACCATGGATGTTTTTTTCTTTTTAATTGTTTTGCTTTTTACTTTTATTGACACATAAAATATGAAATAACTCCATAATGCAAACTGGTTCACACTAGGGTTGCAACATTCCAGGAATATTCAAGGTGGGAACTTTCTGTGGGAATTAACAGGAATTTATGGGAATTTATTTGAAATAATGGGAATAAAATGGAAATAAAGGGGTTATTTACTCAGGCTGTGTTTACCATGTCGTCTGCAGATATAATTGTAAACCCTTCTAATAGAAAAATGATGAAAAAAGTTGTCTCTCCAAAAGATAATCTATATCCATTATATCCATATCTATATCCTCCCCATGGACGTCCCAAATGTCAGACTGATCCTTCATTTCCACTATCCAAGCTGAGTTCCTATGCTCGCAAATTATCTTTGCATGTGATGGAAGAGTGCGCTGCTGAATGCACTGCATGGTTACTCAATTCATTAAAATGGGAATACTTTAAACCAAAACATTGCAACATATGTATTTCCCTCTCAAATAAGTTCACTATTCATAGCCATAGAAAATGCTTTGAGGCGAACATTAAAAGGAATATGATTGGCAAACTAAATCTAAAAAAAAACAATTGACAAGAAACCCATCTTAAAGATGCTGCACGTTAACACGTATTAGACTTTGAAGAAAGTGGATAGACCAGACTCCTCAACTCTTTTTTTTCTCAGCTAAAGCAAAAGGCCGTGTTAGTTACGTCCCTTTAAACGTGTAGATAATCACAGATACTCATGGTAAATGTGTCACTGTAAGCACTACTATTCTTAATTATTAACTAATAACTTTAATTCATGTTACTCTAAGAGTCATTTCGGGTGATTTCAATTGTGTCTTAGATCCCCAAAAAACTAATTAATTTTCATAATTTAGATAAAGATTTGGACAGAATCCAAAAATGGCTGTAAAATATTAGCAAATAAAATGTACTTTGAGCCAATAGGCAGTAGCAGTAGTCTAATTTTGCCTTTTCGTAATACAAATAGTGGTTTGATAACATCTCCCTTATGGAAACCACAGTTTTTCCACCAATGGTTTCCGTCTTCAGCCTTATAACAATGGTACATTGAGCACCTGCCGTTTGTAAAAATAACCCCCAGAAAGCTCCCTTTGTTCAAGTTATATTAAACACTGTTTTGTGTGAAGATGCTGACATCTTTAACATGGCTCCAGTAGATCTTCAGTAGGTGGCCTTCCTGGCAAATGAGCTAACTTTAACATATAACTGTGGTGTTGTGATCACAGGAATCGCAGGGGACAATGTCAGGTTGTCCCCTGACGCAGATGGACGCAAATTACGCAAAACTTAGATTCACTGAGCCAACAAATATATTTTTGGCGTCCAGACTTTCATAAAAGGTGTTGAGTACAGCCCGCAATATGCAGCAATTATTATGTTTCTCAATTCAGGGAGTCATCCAGCTGTTTATGCTCATGCAATGTAGGCACACTATTGTCCTCTCCGCTCCCTCACAAACATGGCTTTCATCTGCACACACACACACACACACACACACACACACACACACATAGGTGGGCACAGGTGCTCACAGGTGCTCCTTGTTGTCCTGATGAACCACTCCTGTCTCTCTCCGCCTCTCAGCCACTACATTCACGTCCTGCGTGCTGGTAAATAACAGCATTCGGCCATTTTTAGTCAGCAGGTGGCTGGTTGATGGGGAGGTTGTGTTCTACATCCAAACAAACTGTTGAAACAATCTTCCATCTTCACATTGAGAGAGTGGGAGTCCAGTTGGTGGCGGTGTGAAGAACAGTATTGTGGGTAAATGTCACAGAGAGCCTTCTGTTCTCTTTTTGACTAAGTGAACAAGGGAAGAAAAAAAAACAATCCATGGGCATATCCACCAATTTGTCTGCTCTAAAAACAAACAGTAAGAACAAGAACTCAAGAACAGTAGGATTTCTGTAATCTAATTTCAGTAATGACTATCGCTGACATCGTTTTAGTACAGAGACACATATGCAACTGCTGTGCAACTATTAAAATCCTTTTCTAAATGTTTCATGGAGAAAATAAACATTTATCAGAAAAATGACTTTGGCTTCTTGCCCAGATTTCAGGTTATTATACACTGTGCAGTATATCTCTCTATTTAAATGGAACACAGGCACATTAAGGGTTGTTCTCCCTCCCTCCCTGTTTCTACATACAGTATATTGCGCCATATGGGTTCTTTCTTAGAAATGGAAACATTCCCATTACAATCGTTCACTTCACAGAACGGCTTAGCAGTTTAGCCCTTGAAATAACAATAAAGCGCTTAATTACATCTGGGCTTGATCACATTAAAATACAGGCTCTGGCCGAGTAAATGGCAGCTTCCAAAAGCAAAGTTGCCGTTACAACGTGGACGCCGACGTGAGCATTCACAAGTTGGAAACGGGTGATTACAGTAATCCCGATTAGACAGCCTCACAGTGTCAGAGCCCAGAGTAACAAGTGACAATGTGTTTTTGACAAAACTCATAAATGTGGTTGCTAACATGCAGCATGATGTCATGCATGTTTAAACACAGATCCTCTTCATGATGCTCTGCTCTCTGCTTTAAGTGTGACATTTTTAGCTAAAAACCTTTCTCTGCAATTGAAATGAGAGAAAAAAAAAAGAAGAAGCTTCTACTTAAAGCAGGAAGACAATTATCATTTTAATTTTCTCATCACACCCGGTCCCCACCTCTCAATTATCATCCAGTGAACCCACTAAGTTATGCTTTTCTGTCAACCGTGATTAACCCAGCCGAAGGGTACTTGATATCGGGTCTCCTTGCTAACATTGCCGCCTCACCCCTCCACCAACAGTGTCTCCCCCCCCCCCCCCCCCATTGGGATTGTTGGGTATGTTGGAGATGTAGGAAATGTAAAAAAAAAGAAAAGAAAAAAACCTGAAAGCACAGGAGAAATGTGTGATCACTGGTCAGTCAGAAAGTGTACAGACAAATCATGACTATTTTATATCATCCGGTAATAGACGGAGACCAAAAAAACAACCATATTTATATGAAAATATGACGGATTATTCATGGCCCGAATGCAACAGTTGGGACACATCTGTGACCGGTCAGACTACGTGGCTGAAACCAGTCCGTCACATTAAATGCAGTGACTCATGCACATTCTTGACCCCGCTGAATGGTAGAATCATCAAAACATGCTCCATCTTGGCAAGCGAGCGCCGATCTCCGCCAGCTCTCCCAGTCTGTCTTGCTGGCTGCAGGCCCAGAGGGCAGGGCGCAGGGATGGATGGGCCTGTCGCCGGCTCTCTGTTGCCCAGATGGCTCGCTCCGTCAGCGGGCTCACCACCAGGAGGGGTGGCACCCTGACGTCAGGCCATGATTGGATATGCCAACTTTCATTTTCTCCCCCCCCCTTCCCCCCCCCCGACACCTGTGGACTGCGTGGAGAAATGAAGGGGTGGTGGTGGTGGTACTGGAGCCTGGCCGAGTGTGCGTGCATGTTCTCGTACTCCTATCCTTTTGAGAGCCAATTTAAGTTTGATGCTCGCAGAGAGAGAAAATCCATTGGATACTGATTTGGGTGAGATTTTTGACCTTGCGAACAGAAGTTGACAAAACAATATCACCGAAAAGTCCATTCAGTAGCCTTTTCTTAAGATTCCTATCATGTCGCACCATTTACCTCAGCAGATGGAGTTTGCTCAGTTGTCGTGAAATGTTGGAGTTCGTTTTAGCGTCTTTCAGCTCAGGGTTTTGGTTTGACACCCACACCTTTACTGTTTTGGAGTGCGGTTAAAGAGAACTAGTTGCATCAGGCAGCAGTTTAAGTGAAAAAGCTCAAAAACTGACTACAACCCATACCTGCCCAGCACCAAATGACAAACCGACAAAGTTAGGGACTAGGTGGTGGACATACCTACCTCGTTTGGTCTGGACTTTCTGACTTTCCAGTTTGATCCGAACATAAATGACAGGTGTGAAACCTCCTCAGATCATGGGACGAACAGCCAAAAAGACGAAAAGAGGATCAAACCGAACCCTGGTTTCGTTTTGAGTGTGTTTTAGTGTTAGGACTTTTGGACCAATTACAGAAAGCAGTTCTTTAGTACGCTTGCATGATTGTGCAATGTGAAACCAACAATGTGTACAATGTAACAAAAAAGAAAACCGTAGTTCGGACTTTCAGGTGTGAAAAGACAAGTAGTGACGCGTTTAGCAGCTAAAAATACAGATTAGTCGAAAAAAGTGGCCCAAAAAAATCAGTTAATGCGAGTTCATTTTACAAGATCCTTTGTCATGACGTTGTTTTGTTAATAACCAGTTTTCAAGGCCTGTGGGATATAATTTCAGTGTGTGTTTGAGTGTTGACTTTTGAAAAAAAGTCTATAGAGAGAATATCAAGGCAGCAGGAGGACTTTAGATGTTTTATAGTCGATAGGATCAAATAACTTTATGCTTATTAAATTGGTTTTAAGTGGGTGCAATACAGACCCGACACATGGCATGAAGGCAAAATCATTGCATGACTTACTGGATGTAAATTCAGGGTTTGTCAAATAAGGCACATGCATGATCAATGTTTAGAAGAAGGACGAACTTGGATTTCCAAGTTTTTAATTGAAACAACTTTTGTGCGCAGTGATGATCGTCTCAAAGTCACAGTAGCAGTTTTTTGGTGCCACTGTCAGTGCAGACGATAGAACAGAGCTTCAAGCAATGTCATCGAAATTGCACTGTGTTTAGGTTGCCTAGAGATGCTTTGCAGTAAATGGGAGATTTGTGCTGACTGAGATCTTAATCAAAATGCATACCCAAGCATAAAATTGCTTTCATAACAGATTTGTGTAGTTGTGGCATAATTCCTGATAATTCTGCGATAGGATTATCAGCTTATGTAGAGGGGGGGGGGGGGGGGGGGGTTTACTTGAATTGACTGGTGACGGCTGCTCTGGTTACAAACAGGGAAAGAGCTATGTGTTAGGCCCTATATAAAATACATATTTATATAAACATGGAGCATGTCATTGCTTACTACAAAGTTTGAAAAACTTTGATGAACCACGGATGAATAGCGGAGCGCATCATAGCAACCGTTGCTTCAGCTACAGTGTGTCTTGTAAGTTTCCTCAGATACCCGCTCACACGGAGCCAAACATATCTGACGGCCAAATTGATCGAGCCAGCGTGTAATGATAACTCCTCGGATTCCATTAGGATTCAAAACACTCAGACGAAGATGAAACAAGCTCTTTTTTTGTGTGCCTCTGGGTGGAAACATTCCCTCCAGCTATCATTGTAAGCCTCTCATGTACGTTCAAAAGCAGGTGACCCTGTGACCTGAGTCCCCCTCCATGTACTGATGAAAAAAGCCTTATGGAGCATTATGGACTCTACACCCTGGCAGCTGATGAAAGTACTGAGAGATGCATGTGTATTTTATGAGTGGCGTATGTTTTGCTTTTATTTTTTCGTGTGCGAGCACTGGGGGGGATACTGCAACAGATCAATAAACAGGGACTAGCTTTTATCTGAACCAGTAGAATAAATGTCCTGCAGGAACGGGGCTGAGAGCCGAGGCCACGCCGCTGACCTCAAGTCTGTCCAGAAAGCTGCCATCTTTTTTTTGCCTTTTCTTGCAGTATCAACCATTTGCCCTCCAATGCTCAAAATGTTCTTTCAAAGAAATGCGGATTTAAAAAAAAAATCAATTTTCAGCAGCAAAGTGAGAATTTAAACCTTGATGTCAGAGCAGAATAGCTCTAAATATGTATGCGTCCTGGTGTTTGGTTTTGTGAATGAATTACTTTCCCGCGAGCAGCCAGTCGCACATTCAATCTATTCTGTAGTGTCCAATAACAGCCATTTGTTCGACTGTAGAGTCCTCCAGCAAACAATCCCCACCTGCTCACACCCCTCCGGCTGCGCTGGAGTCAGCTAATCTCCGATTTAACGCAGAGGGAGGGGGAAAAATGTGAATACAATATGCAGCGCGCGAGTTGGATTCAGTTGAAGATGAAGGTGTTGATATTCTTATGTTAAAATGCCACATCTTATCAGCAGCCTCGGTGGGTTTTGCGTCTCCTGATTATGGCTGTTTGCTCCGCAGAGCTGGTGGAACATCTCTTTACAGATTTGTGTCTCTATTGACGCACGTAAGAATCCTCATCCTTCTGCTTTCTGAGGAGGACACACAGACTTTCTCCCATGAATAATAACACAAACAGAAAGCCACACACTCTTTTTGAAATACAGTAAGTGTACATTTTGATCCCAGAAAAGCAGGGCTCGGGCTGTCCAATAAAGGCAAAACAATGCCAGAAATAGTCGAGCAAAAATAGAAAAGCAGGGCCTATTGTGACGAGCCTGGCTTGAACGAGCCCAAGGATCACATTGTGTACAGCATACGTAACACTCTATCCTTACATCCTCGATTCGAATAAGAGAGAGAGAGGAGAGGAGGAGAGAGAGAGAGCGAGAGAGAGACTAGAGAGGCTGGATCTCCTGGAGCTCCCAGGACAGCCAACACAAAGAAGCCTGAGATACCTCAAAGATATGACCTATTGATTTCACTTAATAATTGTCAAAACGTGATGAGTTTGAAAACACCTGTTATATAACTCTGTTATCCTTAGAGGATCAGTGTAGAGCATTTGCCGAGAGGCAGAAATGGAATATAGTAATAAGTAGGTTTTCTATATTTATGATCACTTGAAAATAAGAATTGTTTAGATTAGCTTAGATTGAGCTGTTCCTATTCAGTTTTTGTTTTTTTTACAGTGGCCCAGATCGGACAAACCAAACACCGGCTCTAGATATGGCCATTCGCGTTCATAACGTCGGCCACCATAGTCCTCCTACGCGCTTGGCACATGGGAGAAGTTTCAGTTGGTTGCAATCTGCAACCTCACCACTAGATGTCGCCAAGTCTAAAATACATGACCGAGCAACAGGTTGATAAACATGAGCATTTCAAGTGCAAGTTAATGTTGTGATTCCTGAGTAGTGAAGTTCAGAGAGTATCACTGCGGTTTAGAAAACACGTGTCCAGCTTTTAAAGAACTGAGAATGACTCACACAATATAATAAACACGATAACACCATGCAATCATTAGATAAAATCAACATTTATTGTAAAAAAATACAACCAATCGTGTCACAGTCATGGTGTCCAGTATGGTCATTCATTAGAATTCAACGAGGGAACAAGTCAAAGCGTGCGATGTTCCCCGATTCATTCAGCAAATGTGCTCAAAACAAATTCACACACGAAAGGAGATAAAGAACAATGTGGTTGAGCTCGGCTACCATGCGGATATAAAAATAGATAAGGACATAAGGTTCCTTCTCAGACAGGAAATGAAGGAGATGGACTGAGTCGTCTTTCACACATCACACTCATTCTCCATTCCTCTCAGACGCCCTCCTCCCTCCTCCCCCCTCCCTCCTCCGGCGCATGCTGACTTTTTTTTGGAAGAGACAGAATCCGTCAGTGTGAAATGAGGTCAGCGATGGCGTCGCCGATGGTAAATCACAGACGGTAACCTCCAGACCACGGACGGACACACTGTACGTACTCTCTCTCTCTCTCTCTCCCGCACTCACACACACACACACAGATGTGTTGCTCTAGGGTTGCTATGACAACCTTTTTAAATTCTGAGTCGGTCAGAGCGAGTGTGAGAGTCTCTGTGTGTGTGTGTGTGTGTGTGGGTAGCGTAATTGAGTAGAGTAATTTAGGGCTCACAAAGTCGTTTTGTTGCACAAATGTCCATTTTAAAGACAATTTCAAAACGGTGAGCGTCTAAACAAGCCTGCGGCTAGTAGGCCGCAACACTGAGGTTGTCTCAGCCGTGACTAAACAGACGGGAAATACTGAGCTCCTCCGACCGTTAATCACGCCACTATCACTGCGACACCAGTCCTTTAGCTTAACACAATCACACCTTATTCATTTCATTTACCGAGTTCACAGCAGCTACTTCAAACAGATTACACTGGTTAGGTGTGATGGAAATGTTACATCACGGATATGGGTTTGGGCATAAAATAAAGTCCTGCTGTCTAACAAAGGATCAGACATTCAAGTTACAGATTTCCTGTACATAAAGTCCCATTTTTTTCCCTCTTTATATAATAGTTTTCCTTGTTAGTGGCGGGGTCCGCTTCTAACAAGTGCTGGCTTTGATTTCCCTTCACCCGCACAGGGGATTCACATGAAATCAAGTTATGTAATTCAGCCTCACTGTTTTATCTGATTGATGTCAGCCTGATGTTTACTGTCCTCACTTTGTATTTGTGATGCGGCAAAAACACGGAGTGGATTGTATTTTAAAATAGTCAGGAAAGGCAGGACTGAAGGATTCAAACATCAGTCATCTTTGTTATAATTGATATGGATTAAGAATAACCTCTCAAATATATATATATAGCTTTATTCTGGCTGGATAGTTAAAAAAAACAAACATCTTACCATCTTTTACCCGCAAAGGCTACAAACAGACCGCTCAGTCTGATCAGAGGTCAGCTCCACATGTTAAACAACGTACCACATTAAAACTTACACACACACGTATTGCATAGGATAGCTGACGAGGCATTAGACTGCAGCAACAGCAAACATAGTAGAAATGGCTACGACAGCTGGATATTTTAGGATCATTAAAAGGAAAACTCCACCCTTTAATACTCTAATACTCACGCTGTTCGATATTAACCTGCAGCATTTAATTTAGACCAGTAGTTGTTTTGAGATGACGCTGAAATGCATCTTTTCCTTGTCTACACTTTATCTCAACCGGTCTAGTCTATTTTGATATACCTTAGTGATCTCCTACATCTCCCATTGGACCATTGGTCAACTTCAACATTGATCAGGCCTGCAGGAGCTTCCTGAGGTCCTCGTCCATGCCTTCCGCGCTCAGCTGATCGAGGCTGTGGTAGCGGTGGATGATGTCGTCGGCGGTCACCACCACCACCCTGAGGCCGTGGGTGTCCTCGCCGAGCTGGCACCCGATGGCCGAGCTCACGACCATGTCCAGGCCGTCGTGGCACCCGCCGGCGTTCCGGTGGTAGTGGCCGGAGAACACCGCTTTCACCCCTGTGGCAAGGAGACAGGCGTCAAGAGCGCTGCATTTCATCAACGAAGAAATCCAAAGCATTGAAATGGTGGAACACAAAAAGCTTAAATTCGTTGTTTTTCAGTGGCCTGATTGTGTCTCTGGTGACGTCACCGCGCCAAACTGGGATGTTACTATGAATAGGCATCGTGCTCTTTAGAGAGCCATGTAATTCACACCACGTCTGACCCCTCCGTCCCTCATGCCTCCCAAATAAGAGGTGCAGCACCGGCAATTATTATTATCACCTTGCGGTATGAAATGACCAGCGTCAGAGGTTTCTGGCTCTAAATGAACTCACTTTACAGACCAAACAACATCCTGCTACTGAACTTCTTGATTTCTGGTCGATGAATGTCACTTTTAGTTATACAGTAGCTTAATATTATTAGTCTCAAGTGTTCAGTATATACATATGTGCAGTGAAATCTAGAATCAACGAGGGATCTAAATAACACACATCGGTGGGTCCGTAAAGTGCGTCACGCTCACTAGTTGGAGAACTTTGTTTTCACATTGAACAGAGAAATTAGTAAGGAGAAAGATGACAGGAAGGACGGAAGGAAAGTGGGGAATAAGATGAGAAATGAGAGAGATGCGAGGAAGGAACAAAAGTGAAGGACATGAAGTGAAGGATATACTCTGGAGCCCTCCACTTGTAGCATACTATGAAAACCTTTGGGAACTTTCATTAAGGGAGCCACGATTTTCAATTTATTTTCAATTACACACAACATCATTAATAGAATGGGACTGCCTCAGCCCTGCGGCGGTGATGCCGCGTCACCACAGTTGAAATGACTGCACACTTAAAGCGGCACGCCAAACAAGCATCACTTTGAACGAGGGGCAGAGAATGAGTCGTTTTGCTGTGCGTGAAGGTGGTACTTGTCCGACTGTGTAAATGTGTGTCTTCAGTTTTGGGCGGTGAATCAATTTGACTTTCTGGCAAGTTGGCCAATTTCCACTGGAACGAGGGGGTAAACATAATGTTTGGATTAGAGGAAAAAGATTGGGTCGGGGGGTTTTATGCTTTAGGATTAGAATAGATGAATGTTAGAAGGACATGATAAAGGTTACAGTTATAACAAATGTCCCTCTCCAGTATAATGATACATGTGTGTATTCTAACTAGGTGGGAGCTTGCAGCTCAAATGTGCATGTGTGTGTCGGTGATGGGTCTACAGCAGGCATTCAGCAGAGAAAATGAGCAATTTAACAGCAAGTGTTTCCACGGAGGGGAAGTCATGCTGCTCGCTGCCTCGTCTCCAGAGAGACACCCAGCCCCAGCACCCCCCGCCCCCCCCCAAAAAAAGGAATGAAAAACTTGCAACAAAAGAGGATGAATTGCAGTCTGTGCATGAGGAAGACATCAGTCTGTCCCAGAAATCTGTACAACAAAGACGAGGAAGATCCCTCCGAAAAAAAAACCCTTATGTACCCGCTGATACTCCTCCGACGTCGGCATGGTGAAATTGCCCCGAATCATCAGGTCCTCCACTCCGCATTAATCAAACACGGCAGCGGAATACAAATGTGACCTAAATTTGTATTAATATTCAGAGCTATGCGAGGACAGCGGTTGCACACGCCGGACCATTAAATAATTAATCCGCCAATGATGGAAATTGATGGTTTAGGCCTGTATTGTGTGTACGTCAAAACCTGGGCGTGAAGCCCGCCCTCCCGTCATGTGTGGAGGGGCCTGCAGCTGTATCACTACGGACACATTTCACGAGTCGGTCTGTGTGTATATGTGTGTGTGTGTGTGTGTGCGTGTGGGGCCAGGAATGCTAGCCTTTCATGTAACCTTGCCACTGCTCTAGGTGACTGAAGAACTTGCCCTCTCGTCCCAAATGTGCGTCCTTGATGTCATTTCTAGATGAGGGCCACAAATGCCCTCTAGGACAAAGCATGCACTCGTTATTCTGTATGACTGTGCGTCTGCAGGCACGTGCGTGCTCTCCTAGTCCCCCTACGACGATCCACACTCGAGTGCTTTTATCCGTCCGACGAGGGATCACGCAGCTCATCGCCAATTATTCAAAAACCCTGTCGAACGTCGGACGGGATCACCTGATGACTCAAGATAGCGACGCCGATTGTGGAAATGTTGGATTTGCGGCGCGTGAGGGCTGCGACATTCCCGCCACCGCGGAGAGATGAGGTGGTGCGAGGAAGACTGTAAGACAGCAGTAGTAAAGAAGCGACAGACAGGAATTAATCCTGTAATAATAATAATAATAATAATAATAATAATGACGACACAACCGGCAAAAATGTTTTTTTGTTTTTCTAAAACTCCCAAACATGCCCATGATTAATCACGCCGCCGAATAAAGTGAGTGGGAGCGTGTAAGTGTGCACATACATGTGTCAGTGCGTCTGAGTTCTGTCGCCACGTCTCTGCTGATCCACGTCCCACGCAAACACCGCACGATGCCACCACGCAGCAGCAGTGAGCTTCCCCCATATGTACGCATGTGACGCGGTTGTGAGGCATCCGTGGAGCTGCATGTTTGTTGCTTATGGCCTTCAGAAATAAGTCAGAAAAAAGGTCCCACTGTGCAGCACTTTTGGAACCGTCACAGATGGAGGCGCCAATGGAAATGAAAGGAATAGTTCAACTTTTTGGGGGGAAAATGGGAGTTGGATGAGAGGATCGATTCTGTTTGTTAAATATGAAGCTACAGGACGATGGTAAGTGTTGGACTAGAACTTCAATACAACTGCTGCAAAAAAGGTAATAAATCATACTGCATTTGCTACTATTGCTACTATTTACATAATATAAATGAATAACCATCCATGAAAAGATCTTGAATGTAAGTATATGTCACTCGCACTTACTACAAAAATAAGTAGAGTACAACATTAAGTGTAAGTGGTTCATTCAGCCAGGATTATCTATTTTTTTTTTAAAACTACTATTTGAATATAACAACAACAGATTGGGCTCCTGGTTTTCTCCTCCGATGCACTGCAGGCGCTTGGAGAGTTGCGCTTGGCTAACCTGTCTAATGTCCATCAGGCAGAATAGGATATCGGTTAGGTCGTCACAGCACACTGCAGGCTTTCCTTCAAGTCCTTGAGTATAGCCGACAACTGAAGTGGACTGAACCAATAGACAATTTTCATGTAGTGGGAATGAACGGGCTCCCTCCACTGGCTTGTTCCACTGGCTCTTACCGAGCGAAAACAGATTTCATAGAGACAATTTAGCAAAGGCCCAGAGATAACACCCTGACCTGAATTCATTAGAGCACGTCCCCTTTTCAGAGCGCCGTCACTACGCAGGCTTTGGAAGTCAAGCCACTCCACCAAAACAAATATATATAAAAACACTCTCTGAGAGAAAAGATGGCCTGTCGGAGAAAGAAACACATTTTCCATCTCCAGAAGATTGTGTGTATGAATAAAAGATAAACAATTGAGAAAGAAAAATAGAATAAAGAAGTTGAAAAAGCAGTCAGAAGATGAAGATGACCTCTGAGATTGTCTGCCAGAAAATAAATGTGGGGAAAGCGCTCTTTCAAAAGGGTGAGGTAGAGGCTGAGATTGCCTGCATGGAACACAAAAATACACAAAATAAAAAACAATTTAAAACCCGCAAAGCTCCCTAGCATTGTTCAATGAAGTGATCCTTTTCAGAACAACACAGTGATGAGGGATGAACCCGCGCTGGGTGGGTCAGACACTGCTCCGGCTTTATGAAGATGACGTCTGGTCAGAATAGCCGACTAGAGGGCTGGTGAGGACATCTGCATGAGGCATTCCACTTGCCTGAACACGGAGCTTACATGCCCCGGGCAAGCACTAATGCAGAGCCCTGATATCTGTATCGTATTGTTGTGTTTTATGTTCATATATATTCTTTTCTTCATATATTTATATGTGTACATAGTAGTTAAATGTTTGCTCTACTTTGTTGTCCTTGTTTTTGTGTTCATTTGTCTATCTCTGTGTATGTACGTTGAGAGCAACGGAAAAAAATTCCTGATACGCTTCGTATAGAGCCAGGCTGCTGGTGTGGCTAAAGAAGCGTATGGACTGAAATGCTTGAAGCACAGTTTAGTCTTTTGATTTTTAATCTAATCGTTATTTTACCAGGCAGTCTCGTGAGATTAAGATCCATTTCCTAAGAGATGCCCGAGACCAACAAACGTCCACAACAACACAGTCGGCAAGGAAATCATAAATAAGAATCGCAGAAAAACATCAGATAACCTTTCAAATCTCAGAGGGGACTCTTGTTCAAGGGCAGTTTGCGGTCCATTCCATTTAAAAAAAAGGGTGCACACTACCCTTCACTGCTGGAATAACAACCTGAGAGCTTGTGGACTTCCACTACCACTGCGATAATCATAACTAGCGGCCATCAGTGAAAATGGCCCTGATTGGACAATGACAGAATACCACAACACAACTCATTTCACTCCAATCAAAGTAGCACTCCTCCCGTCTCTGTACAGTTAGTATCCAAAGTGGCCCGAAGTGCAATCAGCGTGGGTGGCCCCTTTGGTGCCGTGGCTCGAGCCAGTGAGCTACATCAAGGACAAAAATCCTCGTCCCTCTTCTGACAATACCATATAAATGATATTCAGTTATTCAGCCGTTACAGAGAAAGGAACATACAGCCATGCCGAGCGCGAGTGTCTGGTCTCGGCCTCGGCGGGAATCCCATTTACTCGTCAGCCTTGAAACAGTGCTCGCTCTTTTGTGCTTTTCCTTGTGATAAAGATTCCCATCTGGGGACTGGCCTTTGCTGTGACAGACAGAGGTGGGGAGGGGGAGGGGGGAGGGGGAGGGGGTGGCGAGCGCTCAGACAAAAAAAAAAAAAAAAACCCACAGTCAAAATGATGAAAACATATTGAATGCTAACGGAGGGGAAATTACCCAGAGTGAAATTGAATTCTGGTCGGAGTTGCAGAAAAATGCACAGAGAGGAGAGGGGAGTCCCCTCCGATACGCCAATGGATTTTTTGCCTGTATTGTGATTTTCATACGCTGCAGCCATTCGAGCCATGTTCGCCTTAATTGCTGGATGTGTTTGAATATTCTGAAACGCAGATGCCATTTAAATGCTAATAACGGAATAAAAGAAGTCCCCATCTAATCATGTTTGATGTTTGTGCTCCTTCCTTCCCCTCCTTCCCCTCCCCGCTCTCCATCATCTACCTTTCATCTCGTGGTCTCCTGATTTTGCAGGCTGCAAGATTGGATTTGCGGTTTTTGCCAGCTAAGTTGCACATCCACTAAACCTCTGCCTGTCAGTGATTACTCTCCAGGAGAAGCCATTTCCCTCCGGACCTCTCCCCTCCTGTTCCCGTCTCCGACACAAACTCTTAATGCAGTTCAGAAAACAAAGCTGTCATCGGCACATCTGTGAGAGCTGGGCTGTGTGGGAGTCGACGTGCGGCTGGCGTTTGCGCTCTCGCGTTGAAGGGCGGTTGTCATTAAAGCGCAGGTCTGGGGAATAATTCATCATGAAATGGTGGCTGTTGATAATTTGCATGACAGAGGGATACAAAATGATGTAGCGCGTGTGAGGCGTCTTGCAGCACCCGGCTGCCCATAAATCACTCTCAGCCATCAGTCACCGCGCAGCATCCCCTTCCGGTGTCCTCCAGTTACACACACACACACACACACACACACACACACACACACACATATATACACACATATACACGCAAACAATTACAAAGGGAACTGGCAAATGAAAGTAGTCAGCGTGTAACATATCCCTCTGAGAGCGTACGTGCCTTTTGGCCATTTGGTACCCAACGTGGTACCTAATCACCCTGAATTGTGCAAGCTATACGCCTTATGTTTCTCTCAGGACGACAGGGGCCTAGTAGTGAGGGGGAACAGTGGAACTGAACACCCAGGGGGCCCAACCTGGCGAGGGCCCTCAAAAAAAAGCCCGAAGTTGAATGTTTCTTTTTATCTGCAAATTTGAATGCATTAGGCATAATAAGTAAGCCATTACAGTGCTCCTGCAGTGCGCGCTCACGTCACCGATGTCTGCTTTACTCCAGAGCGTAGTACGCTGGGGGGCGCAGCAAGAGCAGAGCGCCAGCTTTCACTCCTCAGACGGTGTCTGGTGAGCGTAGGTCAACCGCGTTCTGCATTTCTACAGCTCATAACATAAACTGCTGTAGATATGAGAGTGAAAAGGCCTCGGGGGGTGCGGCTTGAACCGGGGGAGCAGGTTCTGCGACGGAACTGCCGACGATGGCGGAGACTTCCAAAGGGAATCTGGGAAGTTGTCTGAGCTCAGCAGTAACAGACAACATTTAAAGAGGCCGCACTATTCCACCTGTCAAGCAGTACAGTAAGTACAATGTTATGGTGCTTGTGTTTCCATTCTCTGACACTTTAGAGGAAAATATTCAACTTTTTCGTTTCTGTGAGGATTAAGATTAACCTCTTGATTCATAACATTGTATTCAGTTATACATTTAACTACCCAACACACAGATATTATAGGAGTAGATACAATTAGCTGTCTTTTCACACAGTTACATAGTTAAGAGATGTCATACAGAGTTTGAAACTGGACTTTGCTGAATCTAAGCGAATTATATTGCTGCTTGAATTTGAACAGATGGGAGATAATAATTCAAAAGCAAAAAATAAAAGTAAGTACATAAACAAGAGCAATGTAGCCATATGCATCTATGGTTACCCATTACATCTTAATGACTTTCAACTTGCGGAGGAGGAGGAGAAAAGGCGCCGCAATCAAGCAGAAAACAGGCAAAACCTTCAACAGTTCAATCGATAAAAACAGTAAATGGTCATAAATTGTTGAGGATCGCTCCGTGGATGTCGTCCACTCTCACAGACGTGATGGACGGGTACCCGAAGGCTGCACCAAGAGAGACTTTAAACGTGTGTGGAGAGAAAGAGAGAGAGAGAGTGAGACAAAGGCAGAGAATAGTAAGAGAAAGCATTATTCAGCCTCATCATTAAAACAATGGGGGTTAAAGGCTTAACCGTGGCCTCTTATCAAATCCCCAGTGGGTGATAAATGTGTCTTCGCTTTTGAACAGAGTAGGACCCTTGCTGATAAAGACAACCAGCGGCAAGAGAGAGAGAGAGAGAGAAAGAGTGAGAGACAGAGAGGCTTATCTTCGCCGCTAATTAGCTACTGTATGTACAACTCTACAGCCGCTAGCAATGTTGGGAATTCCAAAGAGTTTCTCAGCTGCACTCTTGTGTTTTTTTTTCTGCACAGGGAAGTGTGCATCCGTCTGTATATCTGCGTTCATTCGGCCTTGTTTGTATGTGCGCTGAAGGTACCCTGAATGTAGAATATGAACCTCAGAGGAGGAGGAGGAGGAGGAAAGAAATCTAATTACAGCACTCCATCTATGAGGAGAGGAGAGCCCGAGAGCACTGCTGGGATTTTCTGCTACTCTACTCGCCTCCCCGGAAAGGAGACACCGGTCTCCAGCAACGAGAAATTCAATCTTCTCTGAAGAGATTCTGGGCGAGTGTAAAACATTCTCTCCCGAAATTCAACATCCGCAACGAGCAGGCGACCTGCACGTCCACCTTCGGTAACTAACTGCCGGACGCAGTCGTGCGGGGGAACAATTGTCATAGGTAGGGGCCAGGAGAGCGTTATTTACTGCGATTACGGGTATGACAGTGACGAGGTATAGCACAGATGTATCCATAATAAGAGCAAAGAACATCCTCCGGGGTGTTCAGGGCTTTGTGTGATTGTTACCAACAAACTGACTGAAAAGTCTTCTACCAAAGAGGTAAATACCACAAAGAAAGTCAAGAACAAGTTGCCTTGCTATTTTGTTGTCTGGTTGATTTAAATAGTTGAGACGCGTCCTTGGGTTCAACTTAAAAGCTATCAAACGCACGGTGCAAGAGCACAATTAAAGCCAATATTTAATACCAACCACATCACTGTCGGATCAAAAACCATAGTAATTGCTTGTGCAATTAAAAAAAATAAACGGGGAAAGCACAATACTTTAGTTGCCCGAGAGAGGGGTCATCACGCGGAGAGAGACAGTGCGTCATTAATACGAGCTGGAATGCAGTCGTCCCTGGGTGGAAAGCGCTCGCTCTGATGAGCCACGGGTAGACTAATTGGTGTCGCACCTTTCCCTGTGCTGCGGAGATAACATATAGATACTTACTGTGGAATATATTATGCAATAAAAAACATTTAAAAAGAAATGCACCAACGCGCAGCGATTCATATGCAAAACGCATACGCACACAAAAAACGTGTACGAAATAAACACAATTACTCAAACGTCTCGTGACACACACATCCCATGAGGAGAAGGAGAGAAATGGAAATATAACCTAGTGAGGGGGGGGGGGAAATCTATTAAATGCGTTTCTTTTGTCTGCAGGGGACTATATTCTCTATTTCCATTATACTGTATGTCCCTGGAGTAGTGAAGGGGGGGGGGGGTGGGGGGCTGCAACACCCTCACAACTGCTGGGCCAAAATCCCCCCCGCTGCTGCAAGTCAACCGACACCACGAAAAAGGAGAGAGAGAGGCACCGTCGGAGTGGTCGGAGAACTCCCATGCACGCTGCAGAGGGTGCGTACTTGTGAGGATTGATTTGATGCCAGAGGCGCGGTTCCATTTCAAGGCAACACTTTCTGTAGAATTTTGACTAACGAGACACAGTGAGTGAGGAAAGCCGTCCAATTTCACATCTTTGTTCTTGCCAGGCTGCTGTTTTGCTTCTGCTCAAATAAGAAACTTTGGAGGCTGCCAACTAAACAGAATATCCTTGGAGAGTCTTTGTGAACAACGTCCCCGTGTTATCGGTAGAGAGGAACACTGTTAAAGTATCATAAAGAGCTTTTCCGGCATTCCTTTAAGGGATTTTGAAACTCATTTTCTTTTTTTTCCACACAATAAAACACGTAATCCTTCAACTGTTGATATAACTGCATTTGTCTTCCAAGGAAAAATGATGTGAGAGCTGGCAGCACAAACACAGATAGAGACTTATCCCTGTCAACGGCTTACTTAATGAAAATCCCAGTAGAAAAATGACATTCGGGCTTAATCTGTGCCAACTGTTCCGGTGTGAACTTTAATCTTTTAGAGAGCAAGACTGGAAACAGAAGTGTGCATGTGTGCGTGTGTGTGTGTGGTTAATGATGCTGCCCTTTGCTGTAATGACAGTTAGTGATCAGCAGAGCACATCTGGAGTCCTCGAATCACACGGTACAGCGGTGAGGACAGACCAACACGGGAGGGAGATGATGCATGAATAATGCAATGCATTAGAGGGGGGGGGGGGGTGGGGGGGGGAATCATCATCGCCGATGTATGTCCAGAAGAAACAGGATTTACCACGGATGACGGGAAACTCAACGCACAGACAGGAAGACAAACAACACACTTACCCTGGCGCTTATTTTCTATTCTTCAATATGCAGCAAATTACATAATAATAACCCAAAACCCGAATAAATGAATAAATGCCATAATTCTTCGTGACCCAAGCCAAGTTCCTGTGTCTTGCTTTCAGTCCCAAACCTCAGCTAAGGATTATATCCTCACCAATATCTGGTCGGAATGTACAGTAGCAGCTCCATCATAAACCTGACAGAGAGCACACCAATGGTTACAGTACAGCATGCCTCCAGGACTAGTAAAGCAGATTCAGAGTACAGACGCTCCTCAGGAGATGAAGGAGCGAGCAGAAGGAGCATGAAAGAGAAACCGGGGGATCAGTGCGGAGCAGGAAGAACAAAGAGACAAAGGCTGTATAATTCAACAATTACTGGTTCGATTCCTGTTGTCAAGTCCTCACGTTTTTTTGTTTCACATTTAGCCGACTTATCAAACGCTACTTTCATGACAAAGCTGCGCCGTGTTTCACGTTGTTATTCTCATATGGAAACCTTGAATTTCCCCACGATCTTAATCACCACAAATCTTTGAAAACACGTCACCAAAGTGAAGGAGAACTTCACAGCGGCTTTGAAATTCTCCATCCAAGCAGTAGAAATCTCCAGCAAAATACGACGCGACAAATCGCAGGCCTTCTCTCGCAGAAGAAGCACATATTGTACTTGAACACGTGTTCATACACACAATGTGAAAGTCCTGTAGCACACACACAGCTTTACAGCCAGTCCGTCCACGTATACGTACGCACTACACACGGTACATGCTCCTGCCCTTTAAAATCTTTAACCAGTGTTCCCTGAGAGGAGCAATCAATTATAAAGGGGGAGAGGGGGGGTCGTCAGATCAACATGGTTAAACACATGCTGGAGCAATGGCTGGATAATGAGATTAATACCATCCCAAGACAGTCACCTTGATGCATGATCGAGTAGCATGACACGTGTCCGTATGAGTGGTCCTGTCAATCAGTGGTGCAGAAGTAGCCAGATAGTGTAGTGTGTGTGTGTGTGTGTGTGTGTGTGTGTGTGTGTGTGTGTGTGTGTGTGTGTGTGTGTGTGTGTGTGTGGGTGTTCTTAAAGACGTATTGTCCTTGTGAGAGTCTCCCGGCCAGATACCCTTGTATCAGACTCGTATAAGCCGATGACAATGGATTTGATTATGGAATTATTCTTCTTATAGGGAGCAAATGCATTAATTAATTCAATTACGCCCGTGTTGTGTGTGTGTGCGCCAGGAGCTCCTCTTGTGATTCTGGCTAATGGCATATAAATCCTCTGGGCTGGGATCTTAACTGTGCTTCGGTTAGATATGCTCGAAAGGAACAGGTTTAACGGGAATATTAGCGCGGAGGTATTAAGAAAAGGAATTTAAGACGCAGTGACTTAAATCCATCATCAACGGAAAACACTGCTGATATTTAAGCGTTTCGGGAAGCTGCTTGACTTTCTAAACAATACGACTCCGCTTTATCTCTTCTGTGACTTCTAACTCAAAAAGTTGAGAGATTAAGGATATGCACAAAACCAAGTATTTAGAAGAGACAGGCAATGCTGTCTGTTGTGTCGAAGTGCCCTTGAGCAAAATGCTGGACAGGAAACGTGATGAGTCAGTACCTGGAGGAAAAAAGGGGAAAATGAGCCCTGCTGTCCTACCTGCCTTCTTGAACCTGTCCAGCAGGTTTTGCCGGACCCCCCTCTGCAGGTTGAAGTAGTTGTCCTCCTCATCGGGGCTCTTTAGGTACAGAGGAATGTGCTGGAACACCAGGACGTGTTTGGGTCTGGGCTCCTGAACAGAGACACATGCGAGGGGACGGGTTCATCGCGGATCTCCAGAGACTAAATTCAACTGTGAGAGCAAATGCAATTATCCAAACGTCCAGACACTAAGCAAAGGAAGACATTGGTCTAGCTGAGAATAGAATCAACTCAGCGAGGCCATTCTACCGTTGAGGAGGAGGCTCTGCTCAGCTGCTCCTCCAGCCACGTCTCCTGGGCCTCCTTCAGCTGAGGGCAAGCCGAGCCGTCGTAGAACAACTGGGAGTTCAGCACCAGGCAGAGGACTCCACCCACCTGAGACAACAGGAGACAGAAGAGACAGAAGAGACCTGCTGCTCATTCATTTTTCAAACAACAACAACTTCTTTACAAAGGACTACTGTTGGAGTGCATTTTCTACCATCTATAATAATAAGTCGATTCCTACAGTCGCTTTGTTAAGTGTGCTAATTTGTAACTTCAGATCAACGACAAATCATCTTATTTTAAAACATACCACGACTACGGCTCCTACACCAATGACGACATCGGCAAAATGAGCATGTGCGCAGGGCCCTTCACTCAAGGAGGGCCTATGGACTAAAAGAGGTGTTCAAGTGGTTAGAAATATGTAAAAAAAGACTCGGTATACATGGGAGTAGTATGGAAATGCTGAGCGGACATAAATTGTGTAAAGCGTGATTTCAACATGAAACTAGAATTACCGCATCACGCTCGTATCCTTCCGCCAACCAGTCATGTTGCAGTTAAATCCATGTTCGTCCAAAATAAAGTCACTTCATGAATAATTTGTGGGAAATTGCCATAATTAGCAAATAAATTCTTGAGTTCGGGCCCAAAGCGTAATTTGTGCGGTCACAGTGACCTTTGGCCACAACTTCTAATCAGTCCAAGTGCATGTTTGTGCTAGATGTGAAGAAATTCGCTCACGGCCGTCCCGAGATATCCCGTTCATGAGAATGCGAGTCCAAACTAAAGAACCCCTTTATAAATCAGTTACATATTGCACATTGCAAAACAGAGCCATGGAATTTGGCTAATGCCGCGTTCAAAATAAGGCTTTTTAAAATAAGGGAGGGTACGCTCAAGGCGAACATGTATGCATGTGTAGCTAAGCCCTTGGCCCTAATGAGCCATTCAAGCCACTACTACTGGCTGCACTAACACTACTACTAATTCAACATGTCCAGGTCTCTGCTTACCCAGAAGCTGAAATAGTCGTTCCCCCAAGCACTACAGTACTGCTCCAGTGTCCTGGGGGTGGGGGTGTTGCCCAGGTCGTGGTTCCCACTGACAAACACCAGCGGGATTGAGGGATCCGTCCCCTTCAAGGCTGCCTTCAGGTCCCGCTCCTGACCTTCTCTGAATGGGGTGTCTGGGGAGGGGAGGGGGGGGGGAACTCATTGTCACAAGGTGAGAGAGACGGCTCGATGTCCGAGGTGGTGGTCACAGACATCCACATAAATAAAACAACATGACATTGATCGGAAAAATCGATGCTTGATTATTAATATTGATAACAAATAACGCGGACAAGATACAAAAACGAGTCGGAGAGAGAAATTGATACCAACGTCAGATTGAGAGTTTGAAAGGTGAGACAGGTGAGAGCCGCCCGAGGGAAGGGGGATTATTCGGACGATAGCGACGAGAACGATCAATAGTCTGTACGGATCGACTTTATATCGCCATGGTTACTGGCATGATGAGCAGTGTTTCCGCAGGAAAAGCTCTCGAGTCCTCGCGGCAAACCCAACCTTTGTGCCGAGCCGAGCGCTCTGCGGAGCACTTGGCAGATCCACTGGTCCGAGATGCACGAAGGCTGTTGGTTTCTTTACAATGTGTTCGTTTGTTGGGGTAAAATCAGGAGCTCTACGCTAAAAAGAGGAGCGTACTCCCAGCATAGGTGAAAAGACAAGAGACTGGGTGAGAGTCAATCCTATTTATAATTTAGAATGAATATCAAACAAACCTATCAGCCATTTATCTCGCGTTACTCCTTCGTCTCTCTGTTCTCCTCTCTTATTCTCCTTTCTATTCCTCTGAGCAATTATTTTACTGGCCTACTTTTGGAGCGAACGTTTCCTCGGATGTTTGGATAGGACTCATTACATAAGAGCCTTTTTCCAGACAGAACATCTTGTGCATGACAGAGCGAGAGAATGCGGAGCTTAAAACGCATCAATATATATAAAAAAAAAAGAGGTAAAAACGTTGTTTTAAATCCGTCTCTCTTTCTTAATTAAGCCAGCCTGTCAGACTTCTGTTTTGTAAAACAGACTCTGTGCGACACCTTTTACGACGTTTCCTCACAGGTTGTATTTCAAGAAGAACAAAAAAAAGATTAGCGACATAAAAGGTTCATAGATCACCTCTGGCAAGTCTCTTGGTCAATATTTACTACCAGGGAATGAAATATGCAAGAGATCAGGGCTGCAATATACAGAAAGAAAACTGTTATACTATACACACACACCTTACTTATCAATTCAAACAGATACATGAGCAGAGCAATGTGTAGCGGGGGATGTGTAGTGCAGTTTAAACATGTGGTCTGGTCTCTGGGGGAGTTGACCGTCTGAAGCAGAGTGGTGATGAAAACGATGGCGGCGGAGGCCACCCACAATATCTG
Organism: Leptoclinus maculatus; assembly: GCA_032191485.1. Lineage (NCBI taxonomy): Eukaryota > Metazoa > Chordata > Actinopteri > Perciformes > Stichaeidae > Leptoclinus > Leptoclinus maculatus. The sequence goes on from JAVDOI010000015.1 coordinate 11,409,587, forward strand.
ACCGCTGCCACAATGATATACAGTGCAGACAAAAGGCAGCCGCGCTAATGAAGCTGGAATGGATAGCAGGGGGCCGCAAAAGGTTGTCATTTGAAATGCTGAGGCTCTCGGGGCAGCCGCTGGCTCTCAGACTGACCCTGCTGTTCAATTGGATCTCAACAGATTTGATTTATTTATTCAAGTACATTTTTTTTTTTTTTTTTATTCCTACGGTCAGTTTCTCGGAGTTCTCAACAAGCTCGGATGACTCCAGAAGGGACCTTGTCACCTGCTCCAGTGGAGCTGGTTGGTAAATAAATAAATAAAAATATGTTACATGCTTGACACCATTGAAGTGTGAATGTGTGTAATCGAGTGAGTGGGAAGCATGGGTGGGGCTCAACGAGACCGTGTAGCCGTATTTTACTTTCTTTGGATACATCAATGTGAAAAAATGTAAATAAAAAAAACCTCCACTGGTGGCCTCAGAGAGCGACGGGGACGCTGCGCTGCCTTCTGCTCCCTCACACCTCCGGCTGCCTGCCCTACAGTCATCCGCTAACATGGCGAAGTCCATGAATCATCCTTCAGCGCAACCCAGCGTAAACCAATCCCCGAGCACGGGTACGCCATCAATCCGTATTTAGGACACCTTGCTTTAGATTAATGGGGAGCGGCGATGGGCATGACATCGTGTCAGTTTAATATTTGTAGGTTGTTTAGATAAATACGTCCCGCTGCAGTTGGACCCTTCCAAGACAGCCTATTCACTAGAACACTGGATTCATACTTATCCGGTTACATTTGTCAGTTGGCTCTCCTTCACGTCTCCTTAATAATAGTGCCATACAACATTGTGCAAATGAACGCTCGCTTGGCAAGGGGTACAATACAGGGGGGAGTAGAGGATTTGTGACCAGAACCCATTTCCTGAAGTATACCCAGGAAATAATGAAGGTTCATGAAGTAATTGAAAAATGACTTTTTATGCATACGTTTTCCCGCCCTGCTTTCCTCTTTTGGAATAACCCACACATGTACCGAGCAGGGTATACGGAAATAAAAACACAATGGTGCTCAGCTCTCTCTCTCTCTCGCTCTGACTGAAAGGCCTTGTTCATTTAATGAGATTGCAACACTGCGAGTGTCAAACCTCGACAGGAGACTTTGGCGAGTTCCCGTTGAGCCCGTCCAAGACTGTGAGCACTTGAGATTGCAGTGCGGGGTCTTGCTGTCACATGCATTTCCTACACTTAAACAACTGTATTCTCAAGGTGTGGATTTGTGAGTAACTCGAGCGCGTACCGATGCTGACAGGCGGTGCTGATGTGGCACCAGCCTACAGCTTATGACAAGGTGGTAGCGAGGGATTCGTAAGGGTAGGGAGTCGTATTAAATGTATCCTACAACCTTTCAATCCCGTGCATGATCAAATTCTCCACAAGTACCGTAAACCCTAATCTCCTAATGTGAACTGTCACCATACAATTAGAGATGTCGCCACCTGATCGGTACCTGGGCCATTTATATACACATGGATTTCCTTTCTTTATTGTGCTCCACTGTGCTTTGGCCACCTTGAACTGCTAATTTGGCAACGCTGCTCTCCTTTACACATTTTGCTGTGACTCTGAATGCATCTGGATAGTTTTCAACCAGGATCTTCAGAATTAGTAGTAGCTTGTGAAAAATACGGTCCGATACATGTTTAATCAAAATGTAGATGAATATAAGTATCAAATAAGACTCAGAATTGGCAGAAACCCAATGTTTGATTCGGATAAAAATGATAATTGAATGGGACATCCCTACATAGAAACTCATCAGAATCAGCCATGCTTCTAATCTTTTTCACCGTGATGAACAAACATAGTTTCATGCAGCGTTTAGATTTTATTGGAGGAAGAAAACGTCTGCTCTTTTAAACAATGTTCATGGGTTCAGGACATAAAAGGTAACGGATATTATCTTTCTCCAAAATAGCAATGGGGCCAATACTAACAAAATGATGTCATGGCCCCTTTTTTTGTCAAATCTGCTGAAAAAAAGATTTTCTGTCAGTTACTCCTTGAGAGATTCATGCACTCTGTTGTTCACATGACAAGTGACCGACGTAGATGTGTAAAGAATGAAAAAACAAAAAAAAGAGGACGTAAGGGAGAAGTTTGAACCCTGCCAAATTTCTCACCTCACCTTGGGCGCTAATGTTAGTTGAACGAAGGTGTGGGGAGATGGTTCAACCATCCGACAAGCACTTCTGACGGAGTATACTAGTGCCTTCAGGATGCCTCCCTACAAAGCTATCACTGCACACACACACGCACTTCAAATAAAGATTCCAAAATGCTTGTCCCTAAAACAAATTCAAACTCTCCTCTGCTTCAGAATCCTGTGGAGAGACAATTAAACAGCTTTCCACAGCTACAGAGCGGGGGGGGGACAGGAGAGTCCCAAGGTGACCTCGACTTCACCTTTATGAGTTTGACTCACGTGCAGATGTGCACACATACTCGGGCGCTCTGCCCCGCTGCATCATGCGTAACATCCCTCACGAAACCCCAGGGACGAAGCGTGGATCCTTTGTAGTGCTCATTAGGAGGGTGTTAAGTCCAGCATGTTTCTCTAATCTAATCAGCTCTCTATCTCGCCCCCCCCCCCTTCCCCACTTTTTTTATCCTCTTCATTTGTCAGCTTTGAAAATAAGTGAGAGACGCGGGCAGAGTGGAAAGTGAGTGAGGGATGGGCCAGATTGAAGGAAGTCCTTGAGATGAGAAAGCGTCTCTCGGGGGGGTTGGCTTGGATTGGAGAGGAGACGGGGAATTGGGATGAGGGAGAATTCTGTCAGTAGAGGTCGCAAAGGACACAATGCTGCGGGAGCAAATGCCGCGCCAGCAGTTCTTTATTAAGGAACCGTCCAAGTCGAGTCTCAAGTCCAAGTCCAAGTCCAAGCCCGTTATGGTTGTAAAGAACGCTCCATCATCTGCTGCGTCTGATTAGATCACGGCGCAGCTATCTAAGGAATTCAAAGCATGTAGTGTATCATTACTCCTCTATCTATTAGCATACACTATGCATAATAACTTGAAACAGGCTGGTGCAATCAATTATAAAAAAATATATATAGATTAACGTTACTCATGGTAACATGGAAAATCACTGATATTATGAGGCATGCAATAATAACTGTAAACTGTTTTTCAATAACAGTTAAATGACTGTATAATTACACTGGGTCTCGAACTAATGACATCTTATAATCTACTGTAACTTAACACATCCCTCCAGCCTCTTAAACCCAGAGATTCTCAACAGTCATTTTTTTGAAAGCCCAAGTCAACTCTCAAGTCACACTGCGTGTGCGACTTGCGTCCAAGTCCTAGTCCCCCCCCCCCCCCCCCCCCCCCCCCCCCCATCTCTGCAATGACCTAAGAATGTTTAGTTTTGAGGGAATGGCATTGTACCTCATGGACCACTGTCATGCAAATGAAAGCCTCTCCGAGTCCATCAGGGTTCAGTTTCAGAGCAATTACAGCGACAAACAGAACTTATTGATTCCGCACACATTAGATTCAACTCGCAACGGATGTTTCAAATAGATTCATCAGAGGCGAGAATAAATGTGTTTGTGCGCCGTGTCAGACTTGCAAATGAAGGATGTCAAAATAAGGTATGAGGCATGAGACCGCAGCTGCTCGCTAAGGAGAACAGACAGACGGCGGAGGAAGACGGATAGCAGAGCGAAGGAGAGGAGAGATGGAGAGTGAGATCCGTGGAAACAGAAATACAGTTGCCAATTTCCTGTCGCCGACAGGCAGCGGTGTTGACAATGCCGGTTGACAGCCAGCTTCCCCTGGCCGCCACCCATTCATCCTGTATTGTAAATAAACATTTTAAGGGGAAATGTCAGCCGGGAGACGGAAGTAGCAGCTCCGGCTATAATATCTCTTCCCTCCGCCCGACTTGTGCAGCAGCCCAGTTGCCAGGCAAGTGACGGACGTGGCGAGTAATGAGGATGGCACACACAACCTGTTGTGTCGAGGGCTGACAGTAACAAGGGCTGACGCCGCGGCGTTTAAAAAGGTCCCCGAAGGCGTCGCGGTTTAAACCCCTTTGCTTACACTCTCCCAGCTCTGCGCGGGAAATAGATCTCGCCGCAACCTATAAATGGGCCTGATTGGTGTGAGACAGGGGGGGGGGGTGGATGGTGGCCATGCTGCGGTCTAAATGGCGCAGTCACAGAGATGATGAGGATACTCGGGGACGCCTAGAGCGAGGCTCTCGGATGATAGGGGGAGACAGCTCCAGGAGTGTTCAGGACTGTCGCCGCGCAGCTAAAATTGGCGGTCGTTATGACCCAAAAAACAGAGGAGAGGGAGGAGAGAGTGGCCCCGTGACTAAGCCAAGCTAAATCTGTGTTGCATGCGTAGTTTTGCCCCGAGTCAAATTTTAGAACACGGGGGGGGGGGGGGGGCCAAGGACAATTTACAGATGACATAAATGCACCACATAGAACAAAAACATTGGGCTAAATACGTCTTCTAATCAGATTCAAGGCCAGAATTGTTTCCATCACGAGCCGCTCAAACATGTAAACAGACGCACAGAGAGATGCTGACATGCAGAGATGGAGAGGCAGGTTCGCCTGCTGACTTTTTCCTCTCCCTGTGCCCGTTCCCTCTGGGCCAGGCAGCCAGACAGGCACCTCACGCTACTCCCATAATTGTCATGCAAATGTAGTTTGCGTAAAGTTGGCGGCTATTGGCTCTTTTTTCTGCTGCACATCCATTCTGCTGTGGGTCCCGCCGAGCCCATTCCTCTTATCCCGTTATCAAATCAGGCAGCTGGACATCCGAGGAACACGCTGACCGCGCTGCAGTCACTTCATTACAGCGACTTCAATAAAAGCGTCCGCTGTTGCCTGCCAAACTACAAAGTCGCCGCCTTCTACTGAGAAATACACGGGTATCGTCTACATCTTAACAAACAGCTTTTACTTTATAGGTTTATTTGGCTTCTGTTGACAGGTTAGCGTTAATCATCACATCTCTGTCACTACCCAAACAGAGACACGGGGCAGACAGAAGGGAGCACAATTGAACACAGCACGAGTCAAACGCGGCGTGTCGGTTCCTAACAAGGTGGGAAATGAGCAGCGACATTATTATTTGCTTTACTCGACCAGCCATTCCAGGATGTAACCGACTATTTCCCAAAAAACCCCGTTCTATTGTGCAAAATCCGTTTTGTCTGGCGAGACGGCGAAAAAGCATCTGGTGAATTTGGGAAACCAGCTGCCAACCGTTGGCAGAAGACGCCGGCCCCGTTGTCCCGGTTCCAAGACATCTAGCGTGTCTAACTCCCAGCATTAGATTGATGGAGTGAAACCAACGTGGCACTTGCTGTTAAGAGATGATTCACAAATGATTGGATAGAAATGGGCCGCGTGTTCTCCATCTGCAGCCAGTTCACGAAGCAAAATCTCGCCTCCGATACGAACAAGCAACCGGGGTGCTTCGTGCAGACAGATATTGCACGCCGTCACAAGAGGTCGGACGTTTAGAAAGAAGACTTTGACAAACAGGGCAGGGAACCAACTTCTGTTTTACCTCGCAGCTGCAGACCTTAAAAACACAACAGTTGCTATCTTATAGCTGTTTCTGGGGAATTGGATAGAAATTCAAAGTGCGTCTGGTTAAATCAAATTGTCGAAATCCTCATCAGCACATTAACTAAAGTTGCGGGAGGATAGCCAGAAGGCCTGTGCTTTTTCACAGATAAATATATCAGCTGCTGTCATAGGGGAGTACAGTGTTTGGCTGGCTGGAAAACAGCTAATGTTCAAAAGCTACCTCTATGAGTAATACTCTGTAGCTGAACCATCCACAGGCTGATGTTCTTCACAGAGAACATTAATTACATTAGGATTGTCTCAGAGGGCAGCAGAAGCTCCCCTCGTCTTCTGCCAAGAACATATCGGACGCAGCATAAGGAAGGTTAGAGAGTTCTTGCTACATACTCCTCTCCTTAAAGCCAGATCTGTAAATATGAATTCAGTACAACGAAACACCACGTTGTCTATCGTACGCATCCTTTCCGTTAAGTGTTTTGGTCAAATGCCATCCGCTATTCCCAGAAGTGCATACGTGCATTCGTTTTGCAGGTCATCACAAAAAACAAAAACTCTGCGACCAGCTGCACCGGGGTCACAAATAAACAATTCTGCCCGGGGCTCTAAAAAGAAAAGAAAGGAATAATGACAGCCGCATCACACGATGAGAGTCAGACTACACCGTGTGCCTATGTGACAGAGAGAAAAAAAAGCGTGACATTTTTAATGGTTTCAGTCAGAAACATTCCTGTCACATTCTGCAGTTATGACAAATATATTTGACATTGGCATAATAGCTCCTTTCAGAGCAGCGTTCCCGGCCTAAATCGGAAAAGTCATCTCATGCTGGGCAGGTGAAACACTATAACACAAGGTGGAAATATCAGTTCCGATGCCTGATGTAGCACAGATCTGTGGGAAGTTTTAAATAATAAATTACCAATCAGCTTAAACTGAATGACATTTCAGCTCACAAAGGCTACTAGCAAGTGTGAGCACTCAGCAACGGCACGTCTGGACTACAGCGGCCACAGAGACACCACGCAGAGGCGGCAGGAGCTGCGATTGGTCAGCTCGGGTTGCACTGCGTGTATTAAAAAGCTGTATTGTGTGTATGCCAGCAGGACGCGGCATCATTATCCGAGCAGGAAAAACTCTTAAGTTCGCTGGCCTCACACCTCAAAAAAAGGTCAGCAGGTGTTAGCGAGAGAATAAAAGATACGAGGTTTGATGGCTGATGGAATAATACATCTTTTGAAAGTGTTTGGCTGGCGGTTGTTGATCATTTCTAACGTTGCTCAGAACCACCCTTTGATCTCTTTGATGGAAAAACAAGATCTCAGCTTTTGGGGGCGCATGAATCTGTCAACACGCAGCTGAAATCACGAACGAGGCATAAAACAAGTTGATCGGTGAAACGGTGTGTAAGCGCGTGACATCACAGCTTGCGTTTCTAAATAGTTTTGCCGTTATCTGTAGTTTGGGAGAGCCATTCCGCACACTTTCGGATGAGTGCGGAATTTGCGCGAGGCCGCGCGATGTACCAGATGCCACGCGATGGCGCTTGTGGGACCGCTGCTGTGTCATTTGGTCGCACTAAAAAGAGGCCGAGCGGAGTTTAAACCCGCACCACCGGCATCTGCGATCTGGACATTATCTCCGCCGACATTAGGCGGATAATTGGCAGCTGCGCTGGTTGATGCCAGTGGCTTGTTTGTCCGTGGGAACGTCTTCTTCGTGGCTGCGGCTCGTGCTGCAGTAGTTTCTTTACAGCCCTCAGAACTCAGCATGCATTTATCGCTCAGAGACGTTGAACGTTAAAGCAAGAAAAAGCAATGTACTTCAAAACAGCGTTTCATCACGACGGAACAGCAGGACCCACAGAAAAACATGTTCATTCTCAAAGACGGGTGGAAAAAACTGAAATGACAACCTCTTCATTTAGAGGAGAGATGGTAGGAGTAATGCTCTCGTGGGGTTCTTGGAAACATTTTAGAAAAGTTTTTAAGTGCAGTGCTTGTGTTTTAATGCGCTCTATCCCTACCTGGCATGGCATGGACCAGGTCTCCACAAAGCACTGTGAACCTGGGCCTGGGTCTGAGCTGGTTGACGGCCTCCACGGCCTGCTTGGTGAGCTCGATCTCCTCGTCCCATTCGTCCCCTCCGCCGTCGCAGTCGCCGTCCCTCCAGGCCTTCATCAGCCCCAGCTGGGGGTCGGCGACCTGGATGAAGCAAAATGGTCCCGTCCACTCACGCTCTGCATCTGAAGAAGAGAGACGAGAATGGACTTAGCAGTTGGGTAGGGTTACTGCCGAGACAAGGATGAAATAAAACTGAATTTAAAGCTGCATCAGGCAATTTCACTCGTTTTTTTTAGTGTTTTAAATGAGCAAAATAAAACACGTTTGAGATCATCATAGTTTGATAGTAAATGTGTTTATCATCAATTTACACCACCTCAAGATGTAACTCAGTCTTTACAGATAATCAATACTGATTTACATGCATGTACAGATTTAAATAATACTCACAATGTGCGAATTAGAGCTGCAAAAAAAAAGGCATTCTCAGCCTCTCAAATACGGAGATTTCCCATTTTTCTAAATACATCATATTAAACTGAATATTTCATGAATTTTTAGTTTTGGAATGACAAAACAAGACATTCAAAGACTTTGGACTGTGAGAAACTGGGATGAACATAATGTACGGCCTTTTTGTTCAACATGCACATGCTCACTGCATGAGTAACCAATGTTAAATAATTAACAAAGAGCTACATGTTAGAGCACGGACGCCAAAGAACAAGTGTTTTACATAATCCTGATATTGCGTAACAGAAGGGCCCTACCATCCAATCCCTCTCAAATATTCATTTGGGCAAACCGTTCCAGGCTTTCCATGTACAGAACGGAAGCAGACACTTCATCTGGCTGATGGTAATGACAAGGTTCGACATGAAAGACACGAGAGCAAAGCCCGGCCAAGTGATATGGAAATGGAGTCCCTTTGTTCCCCGCAAATGGACCGATGCAAAGAGCAGGTGTAAACAGTTTCTGCTCCACTTGTTTGGTTTCCAGAAGGATGCGGAAAAGCAGTGTGCGCCGCCGTCGCTGTGGAGAGTCTGCATCTGCTCAAATCCCATCACTCACACTCAGCAGGGACGAGTAGCTGTTCAGCATCCTCCGTGTTTAACATGCTCTCCACGCGCCTCTCTCTCTCTCTCTCTCTCCCAAATGAGTTCACCAAGTCTGTCCTCCGGAGAAACTTGAACAGAGATGGGCAGAGACAAGTGCGACAAAGAGCGCCTTGCCTCCTGGGAATCAGGCGAGTAAAACAATGATCCCCCCCCTTAACAATAATCTCCTCTGTGGAATTGAATTTAGAAGAAAAAAGAAAACACGAGGGGAAACACATTCTACTTTTATGATTATCATCATTATCTCTTCAACCAAATTACATTAGAGCGGCTGCAGTCCAATCTAGCCTGGCCTTGATCTTAACTGGTACCCTACACAGGATGAATTTTGAATTTGAACAGCTGCCATTACCACTGAGGTATAGAATTAAGTTTCCTGCTTCATCTCAGAAGTCTATGACTTTTTACTCGTTAAGAGAATACAGACCAGATCTGTCTTTTAAGTACATCACAAACTCTCATCAGCACATCTTGAACTCCTGCAGCTCAGCATAGAGTCGAAACTCTGCCCCAGCTCGCCTCATGTGAAACTCAATTCCCAACCAGTAACTTTTCCAATCACACAAATACACATACAATATGCAACGTGCATGTACACCCCCCGTGCATGTCGGTCCCACTCCTGATCTATTAGCCATCTTGTTTGCGAGTGTCCTGAACAACAGACACAATCTGCAAAGAAATTTAGGAAAGCTGCAAGTCCCACTCACACAAATCCTGCAAGCTTTTTTGCAACACCACCAGGACTTGCAGCAGCCAAAAAAGGCTCCCATGACAGGAGATAAGAGGCAGCAGCAGCCTTGTGTGGCTGCGCTGGTTGAGCAAAACTTCAAAACATAAATCGCACAGATTTCTCAGGTGGCAGATTGTGCACTCCAAACTAAATTAATCATCATCTGAGATGAATGAATGATGAGAGCACATGGGGGCTTGCTTTAAATGTCTTCCCTCGAGTTCCCTTAAACTAACTGGTTTCCTCCTGTAGAAATAAGCAGACAGGAAAGGTTGAAAGAACATAAATGAGCATGTTCGTGCGATTGGGTTGACTGCAGGGATGAACCACTTTAGTAATGAAACACGTTAGACTAATTGAATCAACTCAAATGAGGTCGGCCACTTTGACAATAACAAGTTGTGCTACAACTCTTCCTAAAAAAATAAAAATGCAGAAATGTGGTTAAACGTTTGCTGCAAACTAAGAGTTCCTCATTGGAGACCCTCGGGATTCAAAGTAGTGGACCAAAGTTTGAAATATTAACGTTAGCCTACTCCTAATTACAACCAACTCTTACATATGGCCATTAAAAGTAAGCTACAATACTTCTAAACAACAACAACACTTCTAAACAACAACACAAAACGGAGCGTTGTTTTCCTGCACTGATTTGATTCATTGCCGCTGCTAACTAACGTTACTCATATGCTTTATTTTGTAAACACAAGCTAGCAAGCTAGCCCTGCTACGGTTGACAACCGTGTCCCCTGTTATCAACACGAAGCTACACAATAGCCGTCAAGTGGCTGCGTTAGCTCAGTCAAACTCTTCACCCCCAACCAGCGACAACAACTTGTGTAACACCCCGAGTTAAAGAGAGAGCGTTAGCATTAGCATGTACGGGGGCTAACCGGCGGGGGCTAAATAGGATAATGACAGTCGCTACCTTCAGTCAGTCCGCTGAAAGTCCGATGCTTGGCTCTGAGAAAGATATCCTCACTCCCAGCCATGAGATCCGAATGTCACAGAGTTGTCTGAGCAAACTAGTTTGCGACTTGCGAGCCTGTCAGCGAGCCTCCGACACCGGGTTTGGTTGAGTAAGCGTTGGGTCTCCCCAGCTGTCTTAACGGCTCGCTGACTCTGGTGACTATCGGTGATCGACTACACATGCCTGCTGGCGAGTCTGTGTGACTTTCGCTGCAGCGGCCCCCAGCGTGGCTACAACGTGCGGGCTTTATTAAGATACAGTATAAAGAGCGCATGTACGTCTCCACTCTAACAATGTACCCTCACAATAGCAATCCAGGTACAGCCTTTAACGTGTACTATCACTTAGTATGGCATACATCATTTTTCTTTTTAAATATGTTTACTGAATTGTCCTAATCCTCTTCAGGTGGTGGAGCAAAAGCCGTTATAAATTAAACATCTGAAGTCCTCATCATTTTTTGCATTTTTGTGTTAAAAAGTTCGGGAACCCCCGTGGTCGCCCCCCACAGCCCCTTGTTAACACAGAGAGAGGGACCTTGGACAGAGGAAGGGTCCTTTCAGCACCATGGACAGAGGTGGTTCCACATTCAGCAGCATCCACCCATCCTTTTTTTTTAATCTAACTGCTTTCCTGGTTGCTTTAATATTTTCAGCATTTGAATGAGAGATAATTGTCGGTTTTGCTTGCTTCCAATACATCCAGACAGTTCAAATAACCCTGAAGGTCCCTTAGAGGTCTGCTTTTTAACGGCTAAATGAACCAAGACCACTTTAGTTACAGGTTAATACAAATATGTTTTATAGGATAGGAGGGTCATGATGCCCTTCAGCTCCTCTCTCTCTCTCTCTCTCTCTCTCTCTCTCTCTCTCTCTCTCTCTCTCTCTCTCTCTCTCTCTCTCTCTCTCTCTCTCTCTCTCTCTCTCTCTCTCTCTCTCTCTCTCTCTCTCTCTCTCTCTCTCTCTCTCTCTCTCGTTTGACAAAAAACTACTGCACTTGAAGTACTCGAGATATCCACTAAATGTACAACTTACTTCCATGCAAAGTGTTTTTTGCTTATACGTCTAAGGTCTATTGTGTTTGCTAAAAAGCATACATGTTTGAAATACTATTAATGGGAGAGACGTTTTCCAATCGGACACCATTTGGGAATGAGGTTCTTCCCTTTTTCATCTGAATAAAATAAATCCGTACGATCGTTGTTTTGAGGATTTACCATTACCAAACCCCTTACCCTTTTCCAGAAAGTCCCCAGGGATCGAGTGGAAATTACATGGGGCCACATCTTTGCTGAAGGGCTCTTTTTCAAAATAAAAGCCCTGATTTAGAAGCTATGTCAGCCACTGCCTATTGCAGCACATTAAGCTACTTGTGAAAACAATGGCAACCTACTATGCTGAAAATGAATAAAGTGGGAAAAGGGGGGGAGGGGTGCTCCCACGCCTTTCCTCGAGGGCAAAACCGTATAGTGAAGTGCGTAATCCGGGGCTTTTATCATAATAATATTTAACAATAAAGTCTCTCTCCCTCTTTCTCTCTCTCGCTCTCTCTCTCTGTGTGTGTGTATCTCCCTCTCCTCAGCCCTCGCAGTCTCACTCCCTCCCCATGTTCTCCTCCTCCTCTCCTTTTGCGCACCAGACTCTCCCACCCTCGCCTCTTCTATTCGCTCACTGCGCTCCCGTCCTCTGCGCGGCTTGTGTCTCTGCCTACTCCTGCGCGTAAGAGCGCACCCGATGGATATGCAAAGTGATGCACTCCTGAAAACGCAAGATCTGCGCCTGCAAATGCCTCTGTGAAAGACGTACGGACGCGCAGCAGATAACGCGCGTCGGAGCGCTTTTAGTTAGATTAAGTTCATTCCACGGAGACTGTTTTTTATTCTGCGCTTCTTTTTTTTGGATGATCATATGTTAATAAAGATGTTCGTCGGCGCGAATGACGGTGCGTTGCTATTTGGATGTGTGTTTCTGGACTTTTCAGCATATCATGACCGCGCGCCCTTTCCCCTCTCTCCAAGTCTTTTCGTGTCTGCGTGAAGTTGACCGGCGGAGGAAGCACGATGAGAGGGAAATACTTTCTCCTCGGCTTCTTGTTGCTCAAACTTATGGCTCTCGTGTGCAAGGCTGACGGGGAGCCGGGGCTGCTCGGGGGATTCGTCATGATCGCCACCTCCAACGGCTCCAGGGAGGAGGAGAGCGTGTCCGAGGAGACCCCGCACACGGAGGACAGGTGTCGGGGTTACTACGACGTGATGGGCCAGTGGGACCCGCCGTTCATCTGCAAGACGGGCAATTATCTGTACTGCTGCGGCACCTGTGGCTTCCGCTTCTGCTGCTCCTATAAGCACTCGCGGCTGGACCAGAGCACCTGTAAAAATTATGACACTCCGGTGTGGATGAAGACCGGACAGACGCCCTACAAAAAAAACAAGATAATCGACAGCACCAAAGACAAGACGAACTTAATTGTTTACATCATATGTGGAGTAGTGGCAATCATGGCTCTCGTGGGGATTTTCACCAAATTGGGGCTGGAGAAGGCACACCGGCCTCAGAGAGAGAACATGTCCAGGTAAGTCTCTGCCTCTCTCGCGCGCGCGCGCCGTCTGTCTGCCTGCCTGCTTCTCTCAGTGCGCTTGTTTACAAAGAGACTTGCAGTACGCACGCAGAGATGCGGAGCGCGCAACGTCTCGTTCATTTCCTCGTTTGCCCCTGATGTGCACATCAGAAGTGCATAATAAGGAATCAATTATCAAATAATGCATCAGGCATAATGTCTCTCAGTCTCTCGCACAGGCTGCGGTTGGCATGGCAACCAGAGCATCAATAATGCATCAGGCATAATGTCTCTCAGTCTCTCGCACAGGCTGCGGTTGGCATGGCAACCAGAGCATCTCATGACATCTTCTGTTTTCAGATTATTTATGTGTGTGTGATGGGGGGGGGGGGGGGGGGGGGGCTTGGAGAAAAAAAGTGGATACTGCATGCTCTCTCCCTCTCCGGTCTATCATCTGCTGTAGAATGACATTACGTGAGCTACTCTTCTCTCATCAGGCGGGGGCGGTTTTTCTCACTAGCGTATAAAGGCGGCAACGCGTATGCTCCATTGTGTATGATTGTAGATAAGTGAAAAACACTTTTCCACACCTTCACGGTGTCATTTAATAGGCAGGAGTGTAGGTGCTGCAGAAACATTCCCATTCATCACGGGGAATCACATTTTTTTCATTTATTTTTTGTAAATCACGTTTTTCATAAAAGAAAGATTCTGTACGGCAGTGCAGCCCAACTGAATAATGAAATTAGCCCTTGTTATGCCACAGTTCCTCATGTCTGCTCCCGTCCTGTCCCCGCACCGCCTCTTCTGTCTTCTCTCTCCTGTCTGTACAGGGCCGTCGCTCAGCGTGCTGCAGGGCGGGTGGTCCAGGGTGAGCAGTATCGCGGGAGAGAGTGAGCCCTTGGGATGCATTCGCAGCACTATGTTTCACAAGGGCCACAAACCTCCGTGAGTGTTTTTTTGTGTTGTTGTTCAGCGAAAAAAAAAGCTGTGTCCATGTTGGTGTCCCGGAGGCCCTCATGAAGGTCATCTGGAATGATGCAAGGACGGCAAAGAGTCACTCATCCACAGCTGGGCTCAAATGTTTCAAATACCACCGCTTGCTGTCCCTTCATACTGAATGGTGCGCACTCAAAAAAAATCCTCAAATATACAGATAGCCTACACTACACATCCCTGCAGACGTGTTCCTATTTTGTTTCAAATGACAGCATTGGGGTTTTGTCTTATTCTGCACCGGCCTGATACCCATCCATTTCATAACGCGCTAGAGGAGAAATATCCTGCCTGCCTTTTTCTGCAGCTTTTTCAAATCCAACCGTTATTCACCGTTTTTTATTTTGGGTTCACTGCCCACATGATATAATGAGAGAGAGAGAGAAAAAGGGGAAGTGGGAGTGTGTGTGTGAGGTCGGTGAGGAAGTAAGTGGTGGTGATGGATGGTGTGTTTTGAGTTGTAGGGGGGATGGGGGAGGGGGGGGGGGGGGCGCGGGGGGGGGGGGGTTGGAAGGGGTGGTGGTGGTTGGTGGTAGA